>OX438579.1:13682500-16373690 GCA_949316365.1 Hoplodrina blanda | reverse complement strand
TTTTTCAAAAGTTAAAACAAAACTACATTTTTTAATGTCGATTTCCAGTTTAAACAGGTTCTTTTATTCAGTTCTCGCCTCTCGGTTTTAAATGAAAACTTTTCCTCATACTCTATTTGTCTTACCTACCTACTTACTATGCCACAAGTAACGGATAAACATAACAAAGTAAACCACACCTGTCCTTATCACACGACATCAAGCCTACTTCCTTCTACTAACTTGCAAAAATTTTATTTTCGTATTTTGTGGAAAATTTCGCATAGTTATTAGAAATAGGCAAAAACAACAACTTGTTTCGCTGATAATATTTTTTTAAATATTTTTCCTGTAATGAAACAGGTACCTATACGTCTTTATTGGGTCGGACGGAGTTTTTGTTACGTACATGTTGTTTAAACCGCAGTTTATTACCATACTGGAGTGGTTAATTTGATTTGTAATCATTTCGCTACATAAGAAAAGTAATTGTAGAGGAAGTCTCATCCAAAAAGCCTGGGTAATATTGAAAAAACTATATTAGTAATATTTTTTGCAAGTACACTTAAATAGTACTTTTAGTGCTACGACTTGCAAACAAAGAAGAACAATAAAGCAGTAGGAAACAACATTTTGTTAATTGCAAAAAAACAGTGAAAACTTTATTTAGTTATACAAATAAATTATTTACCATTAGGCATATTCTTTCTTATTTAAACTTAAATCACATTTATACTGTCTTATAGGGAAGCTTACATTTATACCTAATAATATGATATATTTCAATGTGGGACTGCGGAATTTTAAGAAAACATAATCTGAAACACACAGAAAACATTTTATTTAGCAACACTAGCTCATAGATAATTTTACTAAGTTTCCTTGCATCATTACGAAGAGTGCATGAGAGTGTAACAGGAAACATTAACAAATACATGACCACAAGGAATACCTGCCTATTTATTCTGACACGTTTACATTCAGCCTACAACACTGCCGCCAACGGAGCTGGCACTAGCCGACGACTTGGAGAAGGATTGAGAGATGGGGAGTTGAGCTGCTCCGTAGCCATGACCATGACCGCCCGCGACCCCGTGGCCGCCGTACCCACCGAAGCCGCCGCCGTAGCCTCCATGGCCCAAGTCATAACCGTGTCTTCTTACTCGCTCCCCTAAACAAAATAAAAATTATTTATATACGTAAGTATATGTAGAAATTTAGATTTTTTTTCTAGCACCGTACATTTTCTTGTTACTTATGTCAACGTAGTTTTATAAGTTAAAGTAAAAAATAAAACATGTAGATTACATTATGGCAAGATCTGGCAACTGAGTGAGTAAGGTTGATTGCGTTTCGTGTACATATAACAAGTTGGTGCTTACCTGGAGCTGCCAGACAGGAGACGATGAGCACGACACACAATAGACACGCTACCTTGACCATGTTGATGCCTGCTGATCCCTTTTCGAAGTAATGACAGATCGCTGCCAGTACATCATTTTATACCGGGCCCGGGCCATTGTCCAAAACTGAAAATCATCCTTGTTTTGTGCAAAATCGTTAAAATTTCTAGTCATACACTTTTTTGTTGATGGTGACAATGCTTAACTTTACGCATGAATGGAAAATAGTAATATTGCTATGTTTTCCTCCTGCTATTTGAGTTCTGCAAATATTTTTTTAACGTTGGAACTTGGAAATATTCCAGCTGAGCTGACAAAACCTCTCGTGCATACCTAAGTACATTGTTGCCGTGTCCATTTTGTGTCCATCTCATAGTTGCCTGGTGGGAATCCCAGACGCAGGAGGTAGTACCTAAGTTAATATGCATGTTGTGTTTCAAATAGGTACGCGTGTTCTACTTGTCTCTAGTAAAACAATCGATCGAACATAAATAATTGACAAGGTAAGTATCTGTCAAAATAACCTGTACAAACGAGGATAACTTAAATACGACCGGCGCACCCTGGTTATTCAACCCATAAATTACCTTGACCATTAAGCCTGAACGCACTATGCACCTAAATGTAAGTAAGGTTAAATGAGACTTGAATACAGCACTTAGCTGCTTAGCATAGCAGCCTTATAGCATTTTGTTTTTATGCGGCTAAGTACAATTAAATTTGTATCATTCTCAATAAGAAAATAAACCAAAAAATACCTATTTTCCGATAACCTATAGGTATCTACATTAGGGAATGCAATCTCGTTCTCGCGAGATCTCGGCCTTTTTTAGCGAGATTGATCTCGGACGAAAAAAAGCCGAGATCTCGCGAGTTTAACGAGATTGTACCTACTCGAGCATAATAAATGTCTTATTCGAAGCGCGGACTGACACGGACGGAGTTGCGATCTGTCGGTTTCGTTCGGTCGCGGGGCGAGGTGTCTCTTAGATTCGTTCGTGCGTGCGATTGGTCGAAAATTGAGCCGGCGTGCAGCGTCATCAGCGCGCATTTGTTACGTTACTAATAGTTGTGGCTAGATAACGTAATTGAGTTTAATTACATTCGAGTATTTTTTTGGTTATTTATGCAAAAAAAAGTTTCTTATGTAATTTACTACTGGAATAACGAACGATGTCGGCGAATATAGTTTATAAAGACTATGAGAGTGTGTCGGAAGTATGGAAACAAAATACGTCGAAGTTTATACTTAGAAGTTTATTAAAAAAATATAGACAGATACGTCAAACAATGTTTGATGCATAAAAGTCTATTGAATAAATTCGTGAAAATAAATGTTTATCTTATAATACTTATAATTTTTTTCCTAATTTATTTAACCCGTTCGCTGCCAGTGACCGGCGCTTAGTGGAGGTTTAACCTTCTAGCGCCGGTCATTTGGCAGCGAATGTGTATATTGTGATTATTTGCAAAAAAAACACATAAAACTAATAATCTCGCGAGATCTCGAAATTGGCGAGATCTCGCAGTATTGTTATTCATAAACTCGCGAGATCTCGCTTGAGCCTCAATCTCGCGAGATTTGCATTCCCTAATCTACATATAGTTTCACAAGATTCTTATGTGACTCCGTATTCGAATTCGCAGGAACTCTCTCATATTGTCCCTGCTATTCAGGGGCGTAGCTACCGCCGTATCTGCCGTATCAATTATACGGGGCCCCCGGCCTACGGGGGCCCCCAAGGTGGGTAAGCAAAAATTAATTAAAATTTCCCAAATTTTTTATATTTCAGAAATGAGAAAAGTAAAAAAGAAGCAATTTCTTTTTTCCCGAGTACCTAAAGCGTGCGTTCAAAAGTTGGCAACACCCTACATCGGTTAAAGCGGGCTGCGGGATTTCCCCGTTTAAGTTATTTACGAGGCGCAAACCAAGCTTTGCATTAGGTATAATACAGAGATAATAATTATGATGAATAAATATTTCTTTTAATTTTATGCAAACATTTTTTTCTTTTTTGAGAAATCTTTACCCTTCCTAAGGGCCCCCAAACAAATTTTTATACGGGGCCCCGCCAAGGTACGCTACGCTTCTGCTGCTATTTAACATCTTTCACAACCTTAAAATTCCAATCTACGTGAGGTTCTAATCTAGAACCCTGGACCCTGTGGTCCTTCAGTTGCTCCTGTCAAGTCATTTAAGGACCGTTTTTAATATTGGTACCCTCCTACTCTACCGACTCTTACATCTACTCTTTTACTGTACACGCGGTTCGTCTGTAGAAATCTCTCCCTCTTGACATAAAATACTTACTGACAAACAGGACGTGTTTATAGTTGCTTTTTGTACCTCATTTTTTTTATCGTCTTATATGCTTCATGTGTAGATCCATCTCCTTCTTTATAATCTTATATCGCAGGTATGCTGGAACCGATTTCTTTAAAAATAGGCATTACCGTATTTTTCTGTGCCTTCTTCTCCTCTGTTTACATGTGTGGATAAATGGTTATATAAGTAAATGAATAAAATGTTTAATTATTTAAATAAATATTATGTTCGAAACAAATAGGTACCTACCTATTATCAATTCAAAAATCTTTACCTGCGTTTACATTAGTGCGTTCGTGCTTGGCCAACGGGCGTGGGCAGGCAAGGACAAGGTGACCTTGATACTGCCTTATTATTTTACGACGGTATTTAAATATACTACTATTATCCTCATGTAATGTGTGAGAAGCCGAGAAGAAGTTAAATTCATAACTGACTGACTACATTTTCTAAAGTATTTGAAGAGGAAAAATTTCGTTAATACTTTTCGCCCTTGAGTCAGTAAGTAATTAGTCTAGCGCCTCTAATTTAACATACGAATATTGCAAATTAACTGCCCAAAAATCCCCTAAGTATAATTCTATTGTACTAAAACAGTGTACTTATTACACAGTAGGTGAATCATGTTGATCAATTCGGCAGTGACTTGCACATGACCGAGGTGCGTCTAACCGGATTACGTGCGAACCTAAAGTAGTCTTCGGACGATCAAACTTGCGCCCCATAACTAAAGATCACTCATTCTGTCTAATTGGGTTAGCATTCTCGTGCCAGTTCGTCGGAACTCGAACGCCTAGTTGGTTCGTCTGTTTATACGTATGTTTAAATAGCTGTAAGTTTACCAATAGGACAGATCCAATCAAATTGAACACCGATGAGGAAAACCAACGACTTGATAAAGGCGTGGGAATTAGCTGGTTGCTTCCCCGCAACCAGTGAAGTTATCGCCTAATGATGATCACCTGGGCGATGATAGCGGAGGCCCCTGTTCAGCCCAAACTGACCTTTCAGCCCAAACGATGATGATGACGATTAAACAAATTGGCAAGGGTTAGACGCTTCGAACCAACATTCACGTGTCGAGCCGTCGCGAACCGCCGATCGGCTTTTCGATCGGGTGGGTGCCAATTTGTTCCGTCTGAAGGCTGCTTAACATGAACCATCGTCATAGCGAACAAAGCCGGTATAGGTATCAAGTTAGCAGCAAGATACAAACCGGCTTTTTTATTGGATCAGTTTTGCACTATAATAAATAAATAGTAGACAAAAAACATGATACGACCTATTATTTTCCAAAACTTGTTCAGTAAGTTTAAAAAAACAGGCTTTTGTTTGTGTTTATTTACCTACGTGACCTACCTACCTTATTATTTATTTATTTAGTCATGTCTACTTTTGTAGTTCGATTGGACGAGGTACCTTAGCACCTTAGCAGTTTTTGTGATGTTTCAAAAAGCAATAAGACCTACCGATGGATGATATATTTAGATTTTTTGTAGCCCATTTTGAAAATAAATATGACAGAGCAGTGCCCTGGGCGTAGCCGAGTTTTGATTTATGATGGAGCAATAATTTAGCTCTAAAATCAAACTTATAGCCAATTTAACCAATTTGCTCAAATCGACATCCCATCTCATCTACCTCCATGATATCAATGGGTATAAGGTATCGGCACCAGTGGTGAGCACAAATGTCACCTGCGCAGTTGTTAATTTTTCGGTCTCTTTGGAGGAATGAAGAAGGCGGGGGGCGCCGATGCTGCAGTCCGCTGCACGCGATTGGTTCGTCAATCGATGCTCATCGTCTATTGGACTATCGCCTGTCATTCGGCTGCTGTACACTTTTGTGCAATGTTAGTGACTTACGTTTTGAATTTTTAAATAGTTTTTTTTTTGTTATTACGTATTAGTTGTTTTTTTTAATATAGTTTAATTTCGTTATTTTGTCATTGTTGTGTTTAATGTTTAATAAAGTTCATTTTTATTATTTATTTTTATAAAATTGATGTGTAATAAACTTTTTTAATTTTTAAATAGACATTGAAAATGAATATGTATTAGCCTTTATTTGGCCAAAAGTGTACATGCGCGAAGTTGTACTATCTGTGCTCAAGATACGTGCCGGCAATAATACCTATCTACTGAACTTGTATCTATATACCAGCATAGGTCTGGCAAAACAATTATCCGACCAGCATGAATCATGATAGCGAAGCTACTAGGTAGATACTTTACACTACCTGCTGCTAAAACGGCTCTTCAAACATAGCCTTTACAAACGCTTTGAGGAAAATATTTTTCTAAACTTAATTAGCGTCATAAAGATTCTTAAATTTTTTTACTAAGCTCACATACATATTGTAACCAGCGGTTCAATCTACTTGATTGAAACAATAACTTTACTTACTGTCTTTTATGATTAACCATCTTTCCGCAACTTTGTAACTTCAGAGTAGGTATTAGCCAATTTCTAAATTGAAGATGGGAAGACAATAACGGTATAAAAAATATTGTGTTAGGTAAACTAGAACAATATCTACGTGTGCCAAACAGATTCTGATAAGCCGCTTAAAAGCGTGAAACAGTACCTAACAAAAATATTCATCCATCAAGGATAAACGGATGTTCATCCTCACAAACTTTCGCTTTTAATATAGGTACTTAGGTTAAAAGAAAAGAGAAAGAGAGGGAAGTTCGCCTGGAGGGGGCATAACGCTATTTCCTTACGTGACGATTACTGCCAATTAACTAATACCGCAAGCCGCGAGAAAAAAATTGGTTACCAAGAAGATTTTTTATACCTTGGAACCAATTTTTTTATTCGAATAGCTTCTAGTATGCGCCTGAGTGTTTAGATAAAACTTATAAACCTTTACAGATTTTTTAATCAAATAATAACATCGTCTTCTCTGATTTTAATAAGAATTAGATACTGCGACGGTCAATAGGTGGGCAAGTAGGTAGGTAGTTTCCTTATAGACTGCAATGCAGAATCGAAACAGGTTTACCTACTATTTATCTTTGTTTTAAATCATCTCTATTTTTATGCTAGTATATATCTAATCGGAAATCCATTAATGTTGTAGTCAGGTGGGTAGCAAATAAAAATTAATTATAACTTGATACCTAACCTACCAGTTACAGTCAAGTGTTGCATTCATTATGAGACTGAATTTAAGCCCTTACGGCGCTTTGCACACAGAGCAACTATTGCAGCAACTGGCAACTGGCAACTAGCTGGCAACTAGCTGTTTACATTATATTTCAATTGGACTGCGCACACATAGCAGTCTCGAGTTTCGAGTTCAGGCAATCGTCAACAGTTTTCAGTTGCTGCAATCGATGACTAAGTTAGTTGCTCTAGCAACTTTTAAATATTATACCGGTTTTTTTAAGTTGCCGGTTTCCTCAACTGTCGATCGCAACGCGTCGGGCGATTTCACACCCTCCCTCCCTCTCCCTGTGCCCGGCAATGCCAGTGTCGCTTCGGCAACGGCATACGGCAACTCGGCTGTAAAAGTTGTTCACAGACGGCAACCGTAAACGTTAAAGCAACTATCAACTTTTACAGGAAACTTTTTAAGAGTTGATAGTTGCTCAACTTAAGTTGCTCCGTGTGCAAAGCGCCTACATGCCCGCCTCTCAATATGTCAGTAGTTTAGGGCAACGAGATAGAGCGAAGCGAGTGAGAACAACCACCTCTGGCGACATTCCATCGACATTCACGTAGGTAAACTGTGCGTTCACAATTTAAATTCCAAACATGTAAACAACAAATAAGCGTGCTTGGAAAAATAACTTTAAAACTTACACATAGAGTTTAGTTTGCGCTTTTTTTTTTTTTTTTTTTTTTGAGGTGGTAAAAATCATCAAATGAGTCCTTCCGTCCTGGGCGGGGCGGAAGGGACTGTCAGACTTTTACTGACTAAAAAACCACCCTGTTCCTTCTGTTGCCCTTTACGTTCCGGGGCCACGGTATCCTGTTAAGACGTCCCGCAACCCCGGCAGGCGTTTGGCCCCGTTGGGGGGCCCCGTCCCTGTGCTGACAGCTCTTTGAGGCGCGCGCGAACAGAACGCGCCGTCGACCCGGGCATGGTCCTTGATCGGACGGCGAGCTACCCATTACTCGCCGTCCGCAAGCCCGCGCCTACGGTGGCCGGATGTCGCCTCGCGACGTCCGACGCCCTGGGCGTCTCCCGCGGCGGCTGGGGCGTGAGGTGGAGGGTGTTGTTCTCTCCCTCACGCGGCCCGCCTCCTCCTTCGCTAGCATTACTGCTTCGCAGAAGGAGGTGACTGCATCCCATTCCCTCTCGCCCCGGAGCATGGCCTGAACCAGGCCCGGGCGCGAGAGGTCGCCGCCGCCTTTTGCGCTACGACTTACATTTTTATAACCTTTTTCAATATTAAGCCATTATGGAAACAACTTAATCTGCACTAAAATAGAGTTGAAAATAAAACAAGGAATTGGATAGATTTTAAATGTCCTACGTCAGCAACGAATGCATTACTTTCAGATTATGCACTAAAATAAAAGTTAATACTCTTGATTAGAGGTTAGATAACTGCCTTCCGTATGTACCAAAACCTAGGAAGTATAATTTTCTTAATTTCTTCCGTCTTTGATCCACACAATAGAAATCAGTGTTGAGGTAGGCATGACACAAAATAAAATACTAGTAAGTTTATCTCAATAATTTTTATTTACAAATAATTAAAAAATATGTGATCCGAAGTCACAATAACAAATCTACACTGTACTTATGTTATTATCAATTAAAGTTGTAAATGTATGTACTGGAGGTGTACCGAACATGGATTTATTAAAAAAAAAAAAAACTACAATCCTGTTTATAAAAGCTTCAATCGATGTACATACAATGACGTACATAAATGTATAAACTATCTTCATGTGCGTTACAAGGCAGGTTTTGTTTCAAAGATTTATTTCTGTTCAGAAATCTCAATTTTATACAGAAACGTAGACATATACAATTAATACAAAGTAGAGACTTTCTGTAAAGTACAGTTACCGGCACGTAAGTTGGCAAGAGTTTTTGTAGTGGGGGAAGTTTGCGCACGCACAATTTTATACATTTTTATATGCGCGAACTTCCCCCACTACGAAAATCTCTTGCCAAGTTACGTGCCGGTAACTGTAACGATAAATACAAAGTATGTAATATACATATTTATCAGAATTCCGCTTCACAAATCGGTAGTTATCAGACATTTTAAAATAATAGACGGTTACAGATTTATACATCTAAAATCCAGAGGTATTATTCTCTAAAACTAAACGTAGACTAGTAAAATTGTGTTCACTATTTAATTACGAAGAGACATTACACTTTTAGTTCTTACATGTATTTATTAATATTACAGCAACAAACAACAAAAATTTTGCTAAAAGCTACCACTGAGAAGTAAATTGAAAAATATTATAAAATATACATACATAGATATGTTCCTAAATATTTATACAAATGTGAAAAGTGATGGCCTATATATGAACTAGATTGTGAGATGAATGCTAATCGAGCTACAGTGCCATCTTCTGCGATGATTCGCTTATTTAACTCCTCCATACCTACATATTTTGCTTACTAAGCTACAGTTAATAAGAAAAAGCTCTCGTAAATTCTTACCCACTATTCCGGCACTAACAACACCAAATTTCAATTTATTCATTAATTTCGCTACGACATAGACAATTTAATTACAAGATATAAAAATATATCTCTAAAAAGTATACTAATATAATGCATTCACCTGTAAACATTTAAAAAATCAGTTTCAGTTACGTTTATTTCTACTTCACGATTTCAAAAATATTTTTCTAATTTTGTTTTTTGCTAAGAATGCAATATTGTGATTAAATTTTCACTACGCCATTAGACAGTAAAATAAGTAGCTAATGCACATTAAAGTTACAAAGATACGCATTTAATAATTCTTAATGATAAATAATTATAAAATACAACATTAAAAAGATTGCACGTAAGTAAAGCACAATTTTCCCACAAGGAACAAGTAATATAATAATTTGATTAGTAAATTCGTAAAATTCAAATTGTGTCACATCAGCATTTTATTGAAATTAAATGTATATAAATATTTAATAGCTGGTAGCACGCAATTTAACAATTCATTTCAAATAATTAATTGAATCTGTATCCTTATTGAAGAGGTTAATCAGAACTAGTTTAAAAAATTTAATAGTAATAGTTTTGCTGGCAATATTCTTTTTCTCCGAATAATATATAACTGCTAGTTTCGTTGTTATTTAAAATAGTTTATTAAAGACATTTATGACAAGTAAAACAGTAATTTTATTCATATTAGTACAGATTTCATTGCACTGGTTAGTAAAATAATTTCAAAATTAGAAATTAAGTACCTAGGCACCCTAGTAATTTGTAACACCAATATTTATAACGAACTGTATCTTGATTGAAGGAAAAAAATAACGTAAATAAAAAAGCTCTATAATATAATTTTTCATTTCATCTTAAAGCTGTATAAGGGGCCTCTGCGAGTTAGGTAGCTTCGGCTCCTCGTACGCCTTTCAAAGATCCGGGTTCCTAGGGTCCCAAGTTACATAAAGATATCAATTGAGTTGATATAACATTCAAGAAACTGGTCTCAATCACATTAGTTATAGAATAAAAAATTGCATAATGGTGTCTGAATAAAATAAAATTCTACAAATCCAGGCCGTATACTTTGAATTACAATATAAATACATAGAAACACGACAAAACATCACAGTTCACGTATATAAAGGTAAACAGTAAAACCTTCTTGAAACGAAACCTAACAACCGCTATTCTACATTATTTTTACTAAATAGTAGTAAATAGTTTTACACGGTGCCCAGCCTTTTATTAGATATCCTTAAATTCCCGCTATAGCTATGGTCTTTCGTCAAAATACGAAGAAATGTATTTTTTACAATATTTGTAAATAAACTTGCCATTTTATCTAACCTTTATTAAGATCTTATTTTATTTTCCAGATGCTAATAAATTCTATACATATAATGATACATTTATAGTACCAATATTTTACTAAGCAACCAAAAAGGGTCACCTCACATTGTGATAGTAATAATTTTATAATTATTTCCCTTTATTATTCATTTGTAATTAAATATATTTATTTGTAAACAATGCCCATACAAAGAAATTGTAAAAAAATAAATAAAGTTGTATAATTATTTAAAATATAAATATTGTTAAATAAACTTAAAAGTTTTGATATAATTTATATCAACGACAGACCGCAGCACAAAGAAATATCGTAAAATAAAAAATATCGTAAAATAAAAGAAATCAATTACGATTAAAAAGATAACAGAAACATTACACTAATTTTAAAAAATACCTTAAAATTACACTAAAATTATTGTGATTACAATGTTTAATTCATTTAATATTATTTACAGGGATTTTAGTAATAATTTGTTACAAAAAAAGTTTGACTAACACTAATATAAACGTCTAATCACTAGCCATGTAAATCGCAATTATCGAAATATGTAATATATTATGCGTCGTTGAGAATGCACGTTGTTGTAACAATTAACAGCATGCTATATACATAATTCCGAACTGACCAATCAGAGTACACAACTCGAATAGGATGCGGCCACGACGACCTGGCTGCATATCAGCACCTACGTTTCTATACTAAATTCAATTCAGTTCATCAATTCATTCAGTTTTTATTGGCCGCATGTGGTCAGCCCCGTTGATCGGCATGTTTTATTTACTTGTCTTTCAAAGCAACGTGATCTTCGAACGAAACCTTCGTAATGCTTTAAATTTTCTTCACAATTCATTAATACAACAACGTGCCTCCCACGAATAAACTCAGTCCCATATGAAAATATTGTGATTTCTAAGTGATGTAATAATTACAGTGATGTGTTCCAATACGCGATCATTATTATTAGATACATAAAAGTATGGGACCGAGACAAGAAATGTGGAATAAAGATCTTCCCCCACTAACACAGAATTATTATTATTAGCTATATAAAAAGTTTTGTGCGTTAGTGGGTTAAAATCTTCTTTATAGTAATAGAAGAAATATATATATTTATACTACGCTCGACACATTATATCGGCTAAAAGTTTTATAGCTGTAGAATTTGGTATATCAAACACTTGCTCCCAAATCATTATTAATATTAGTATTCATCATTTTATTAAATTTAAAGTTTATATTATGCCTGAACCCAGTTCCAGTTTTATTATTTTTTATTATGTTTACAAAATTGAGCACACACTTATGCAGTAAAGTAACTAGTGTATAAAATGCATAGATACAAAATAAAATGCACAATAAAACTATTTCATTGTTCAGTCACGTTGGAGTGTTGCCATACAAACCGTTCAAGTTTTAACAAAAACACTGGTATTTTACTAAAATGGTAATATTAGCAAGGATCTAATAAATAACCAAAATATTGGCGCTTGTAAATTAATTGTATATACAAATATATCTAAATTTTGTCCGATTACAAAATAAGGCATGCACTGTTCACATTTTAGTTATATGGCTCATAATGGCGGCCGATTTACAGCCGATTTATAAACGAATGACCCGTCATGCTTGGATGTGTCCTTTTGGGCTCAAACAGTCGCAACACACACACAAATACCCATCAACAAATGTTTTGCAGTAATTAAGAAACCACCTTGTACTAGTAATTTATACAAGCTGTATTTCATAGGAAGTGTAACACATTTTTTGATGTTATTTCCGTGATATATTTTATTATTCACTCAAGACATATTTACTTTACACGTATATAATTATTACTCTGTTACATTCACTACGACTCTCTGATCCACAATCTCTGACACAATTTCGCCTTTAACAGAAGACAATAAGATTCAAAATTGTTCAAAAGCTGTTCTAAGTACACTGGATCCGCGTCGTTGCATTCTCGACTTTATCACTGGGCAGGAAAGGTACATGTAAAGCTAAATATATCAAGAGCACGCTAACTATTTTAAAACCGCAACATTGAAGATTGAATCAGATCCGTGTCGTTGTAACTTCAACCGTAACACTTACACGTAAAGTTCACGTCGTCCCACACCTCACTCGTACCCACACAAATTAACTTTGCAGCCTTGTCATTGCATTTTGGGCCGTATTACCAGGACATAAGTTGAATCGTGGTCACTTACAGGTGCGACTCGTAGTTGGTGTGCGGTCAGAGCTGCGTGTCGGGCGCGTGCGGGGCGCGCAGGGCCAGCGGGGCCGCGTCAGGGGGGGGCGCGGGGCACGCGTCCGCCGGGTTCATGTCGATGCGGCCCGCCTTGCTCCACACCAGCAGGTCCATTATGAACGCTAGGAACATTAAAGTTGCCGACAGTCCTGGAACAAGAACAAGGAAACATTATGTGACAGTTCTTACCGTGTTATGTATTTTATTTCAGGTACATTTTATTTAATATTGCTATAGCTTATTTCTTTACACCGAATAATCCTTGTTCTTTCTTTTATTGATGTGAAACATCTATTGAAAAATTGACCAGTGCCGTGACGGCAAACGGCATACCGCTCCCTCATCGATTCGATCAAACAAATGCTCACCCAAATAAAGATGTCGGAAGCTATCATTATCGTAGCTGGCGCAGGCGCCGAGCATGCCGCACATGACGTCACGCGCGCGACACGCCGCGTCCACGGCCGCGCCGAACACGATGGGGCACGGCACGTTGCCGAACACGCCTATCGCGAACTGGATCACTCCCATCGCCATGGCTTTGTCTGTGGATATCAAAGATAAAATTTGAAAAAGGGCTTTAGAGAAATTCTTCTTTGTCGAATGAATGAGTTGTATATGACGTCACCAGAAGTTTGAGTTTAAAACTACATATTTTATTCATCGATACTTTCCTACTGCTAAGCAAATAACTTCCATACGTTAGTCAATCTTTAAGTTCATAAGGGTAATTTTGGCTTGATCACTCTTTTAGCTTGTCTTCTCTTGAAGTAAAAGGCAACGCACAGTCTCACTCGTAAATCTAAGCTATGTCCAGTAAAAACTAATTTTAAACTAACTTCAAGTTTGGACAAGTAGTGTAAAAAATATCTCAGAATGTCCGCCTACCTTGTTTATCGGTACATCGTATGATGAGCAGCACAGCCCCCACCTCGCCGCTGGCGTGCACGAACATGACGGCAGCGAACACAGCTATGAACGTGTATATCTGGTTGCAGGGCCCGCCGCACTCGCCGCTCACAGCGAACCCGACGGCTCGGGACAGGATGTTGTCTGTTTGGTTGAAGAGCTCGTAGCGTTCGATTCTGTGGATAAAAAAGAAAAATATTAAATTTTCGGCAACTGAGGTTTAATTTAATCCCATCGTTGGTGGCTACCTAAATTGTCCTACTATCTTTAGTATGTGATCCGGGATACAACCGATACCAAATATTGTTTCCGTGATTACTATTTGTTTATATGTCATAACTGCGTGCGATACAATCTCAAAGCAGAAGTTCACAAAGGTCGCGAGCGAATATTGGTTGGGCCCTAAAAATAGGACGATAGATCGGCCGACCAAAACAAATGCATCATTCTCATTAAAAAATAACACTCCTTGTCTTAAAACACTTTGGATCGGAACTGAATCTTTTTATTTATTTTTTTGACCAGTCCTTCATTTACATATTTATGTCCATGAACTTTTTGTTAGGTGACTCACAGTCCAGTTACCTTTGAGAACCACTGAGATAGAGCATTCTAGCAATCTGCCATTCAGAGAAAATACTTAAATTTTATTATTGTATCTGAGCGTTACGCTGTTTTCAAAATCGTTTCTTTAGGGACCTACTTAGATCCCATAAACTCTCCAGTAAAGATCGATTGAAGGTTCTAATAGGTCCCAAACGCAAAGTCTTTGAAAATGGCAACGCAGCAGCAAACGTATTAAAGTTCCCTACTAAAATGTCCAATTTAATAGAACACTGCTTATTCTATACTCACGTGCTCATAGCCTTCTCTCCGCGTTTCTCGCTTTCAATGCAGGAACAGTTGTAGTAGAGCCACGTGCTGTTGTCGAGTTTCTGACTGCTGAGACAGCCCGCCTGGCACGGAGATAGATATGTGAACGAGTCCTGGAAACATACAAGACACGGTTGTTTTAGCTGAGTACTAGATTCATCCCGCAACTTTAACCGCGTGGAAGTCAAATATCGGATCAGTACTTTCAGAGATTATCTCTAACATCATCTGCCTAACCTTTTCCCAACCATGTTGGGGTCGACTTTCAGTCTAACCGGATGCAGCTGAGTACCAGTATTTTACATGGAGCGACTGCCTATCTGACCTCCACAACCTAGTAACTGGGTAATACGATACCCCTAGGTAAGACTGGCTGTCAGACTTTCAAGCTTCTGACGACTCGTAACGACTGTCAAAGATCCACGTATGACAGCCGGGACCAACAGCTTAACGTGCTTTCCGAGGCACGGAAAGATGAAAAAAAAAAACATGTCGCTCTTTAATAATGTGACTTTCTAGCAGTGAAAAAAATTTGTAATCGAAGCAGTACTTTCAAAATCAAAGTCAAATCATTTATTTCAATGAGACCATCCACAAGAGAGAAAAAAAGAATTGAATCTAATTGCCCCTTCCAAAAGGTAGTTTTATCAAACTTGAGTTCTCCTTAATGTCCAAATGGGACAGGTAAAAGTTCATCTTGATCTAACATGGAAAATTGATGCAGTAACTGACTGTCGGTCCACACAATAACACTCTGTCCACACAATAACACTCTGTCCACACAATAACACTCTGTCCACCAACATAACACTCTGTCCACCAACATAACACTCTGCCCACACGACACTGACCTGTCCACAGACTGGGTTGAATGGCACGTCGGCACAGTAGCAGCCGGCGCTACAGTCCAGACTGCTGTTAGCGATGCTGACCTCGCTGATCATGCGGTAGTTCTCCTCGGGACAACTCACGAACATCAGTACTACCATACCTGGAAGTATACAATATTTGATTAGCATTTCCTATTGATGCTAAAGGAATTTAAATAGCAAATGTCACCAAGCGTTACTGCAAATCAATAATTTTGTTGAATATACTTATTTATTTACTGCTAGGCTTTCCATTAAATTATGTTGCAATTATTAACTCCAAAAGTCGACAGTTACCTACATATTTCAAAATGTTCAAGCAAAAAATGGGGACAATTTATAAACTCTTGTAAGTTCAATCAGTAGATCAAAATCCCTTACCAGCGCTGTAGATAGCGGCACTGGCAGCTGTCCAGGCGGCCACTTGTCTAGCAGTAGGCACCAGCTTTAGTATCACCACGCCGGACGTGATCGTGCCCAGACCCATCACTAAAATACCACCCAGACCTGGAACGTGAACAAATACGTAAAGTTTTCTGTACCGTTAAAAAAAAAAATTTTGTCCTCCATCGTGGGTTTGTTTAAAACACCAGACTCGGAACAACTACCTGCAGACCATGCAAATATTTGTTTCGAGCGGGACTCGAACCCGCGACCCACAGCCAATAATATGTGTTAATCCTCTTAGGGTACAATTTTTTTATACAAGGTGTAATATTTAACTGAAAACCCGAAAACATGTAATCATGAACAACTTCTACTATGGGACAAAGACAGAAATCATGAAAAGAAAACAGCTGATCTATACATTTTGTTGAGCTGCGTGAACATTAATGTATGGATCAGCTAATTAACTTGCACCTTGAAGACAGCTGCAATAAAATATCTTAATAGAGAAGGTGAGTAATCAATTGCTACAGCCATCCGTATGATACACGCTTCGTTAGTGAGGAGACTATAAATTAGCTAAGCAATAGCAACATGGACACGTAAGATTTGAACATCAAATTCACTAATCAGAAACTTGATCCGGCTTTCCGGCGGTTCAGTTGATAGAATCTTTTAAATACTATTGTTACAAAAAAAAAATGTCATAAAAAGTGTATAAAAGAAAAGAAAGAACATTATAGGGGTGACATAGAAACGAAATAAACAAAGGTCTAACCACCCCTTTATATGAATAGTAAGAGTATAATAGTCATACGATCACAAAAGACGTAAATCCTGTCTCGAATGTTTCCTATGTCATGTGACAATGTATGCATATCAAAAGACCCTGCTATTGTAGTGACCCCTACGTCACTACAATGACTTAATTGAAACGGCTCTATAAACTACACTGTGAAATAGAAAAAACTGAACTATTTATGAAACCAGTTGCTTTCGTGATCATTATTAAGACTTCTCAAAATAGGTATATTCTATTAGAACTGTATCTAAATCGCTAAATTAACTCGTTAATTATTGTCCAACGCCCTAAATTATTTTTCGAGTAGAATTCGTCTGACTGACCGCCAATTTAGACTCGCTTTATAAATACTGGCTTCACACGAGGTGATTGACCCATTGATATTGTCTTAATTTCGCAGTAACCGCAGATCATAGTCGGCCACCAATACCAATAGAGTGTTCATGTTAGTACCTCACCCGAGACAAGGTTGGCGTCATGCGTCGGCAGCCGGAACTGCTTCTCCAGATATTTAGGCAAAAAGCTGTACACCCCACTGATGGGCATCAAGTGGAGAACCGAGCTCGCTGTGCGCCACATTAAGATATCGTTTGTAAGCTGCCTTTTGATAGTCGCGAAGAAATCTGGAAGTGAGAAAAATGTGATGTAGTTTAATTGTGGAATGATATGTGAAAATAAAACAGTATTATAAGAGCCTCTACGAGGTCTAAGCGCTTGACAGGAGCACTCCGAGTAGTCGGCCATACTGACTGGCTAATGATTTCACCACGGAGCAGAAACTAAGTAAAGAAATCCTCCCCTTAGGCCCTAATGACTAAAATAAACTTAAACACTAAAAAGAAAAATAAAATATGCATGTATGGAAGAACTTAATTTAATGTAGAGTCCCACGGGGAAATGTACTGAGTCCATCAATGCATTTGTATAAAGTTTGTAATAATAACTGACAAATAAAAGTTCGAGATTTTGGGTTCACAAGAACCGACAACGAGACAGATGACAACACTGGAAAAGTGTGTAAAAATAAGGACTTAGGTAAATCAATGCATTTTAAACATTTAGGTTTTTGCTGATGAAAACACTGCTATTCAATCTTAGTAACTGCTTACATCAGCTGCCTATTAGTATTTCAACTCACCACAGGCAACATCACAGACATCACAACATCAATTTGTATACACAACAAAGCAAATTCTATCTCAATTCTCGTACAATTATATTTACGGAAGAGATATCACTAGATACATATGTATTTGTCAAGCAGATAAGTCGAATTCCCGCCACATTAATGTTGTCACAGTTTTTTTATTATTGTTCTATTTGGAAACCGTCCAACTGATTTCAAACTAGTATTTGTAAACTAAAATCGGGTTACGATAACTGACATTTTTTATGTAAGTAATCCAATTTTAATAATGCAACAATTGTAAAAAGTTTATGCGGATCCATGGTACTCGAATTTTCAGGAACAAACTACAATATAGATAACATATTAATCAAAAGAAATATGTATTGTGATAAGAGTTCGAGTGTGGTCAATATTTTGGATAAAATAAAAGCCACATTTAGGTTGGACAGGAAACAAACTAGACTTGAGAGGTAATAAAATGCTTGACAAGCATAATGAATAACGACAAATTCTAACATATAAAAAAGTCATTAAGAATCTCAAAACATTGCCAACATCAGACTAAAAGAATAATAGATACATAGGTACTATATGAATCATTGCCTGGGGACAATCTTTTCTCTTACACGATGATAATATATCATTTGTTAGAACGTTATTAGAAGTTTGGTTTATAGGACGACATTCATCATAGTCGTGCTAGTTAAATGAACCGTATTACTACAACATAAAAAGTAGGCCACCCACGGAGATACAATAAACAGTTCTGTCGTGTTTATCACAATTTTGAGACATTTACGTAAAAAGATTATTTAGAAAAAAAATATTGAACTACTTTTTGTTCTTAACATAATCAAAAGCTTTTCATAAAACAATGGACTTTGAACACACTTCTTAAAGAGGTTAGTAGACGGGGTTTCCCAAGTTCTATAATTAAACCGTTGATGAAATAGGTACAAGCCCGTCGCACTATCCTCTACCAAGAGTACCAAGCTACTCCTGAAAGCCAGAATCAAGAGTGACGATCACCAGAAAAGCGCCGAGGCAATGAAGCTCGACGAGTCCCGGAAAAATGATTCAATTCCCTCGGATTCCGCATCGAAAATATTTAGAAAATAACAGCGGAAGAGTACGAAAGCACACAAATGCCACTTCGCACTATAACAAGAAAAAGACAGGACATACCTAGGTAGTAGTACCTAGTAGTAGAAGTATATATGACAATAATTAGTTGTTACCTTTGAGGAAGGGCTCATTTTTATCCTTAATCTTCTTGGGTGGCAGCGGCATGGGCTCGTGTCTGATTTGTCTCGGGAAGCAGAACATGAGGGTCGACAGGAGAACGATGAAACCAGCTATAAACACCATGCCTGTAGAACAATACAACATTGGTTATTAATAAATGACATTTTTATTGATTTGACGATGTTCTTTGGAGTTTTCAACGGAATTAAAGTAGCTGTAATTGTAATGAACTATTACCAAAAAGCTGAACCAGAAAGAGAGATAGCTTGCTAAAAAAGTTTTCCATTTTCATATACTTTAGATTCCTAGCAGATACAAAATAGTTTTCTATTACTAGGCCACTCAATGTCAAACCAATTCATAATTTCGCCGAATTTTCAATAAATAGAGATTGATGAGTTCTTGTGAAAATGTGCACATAAAAAAATTCACGGCTGAACAAAAACAAATATTACTTGTGGCATCATGTCACACTTAATTTGGATAGATGAGTGGGCCAAAGATCAAAATATTCAGTTACCTACGTCGAACAGTTTTTTATAGCAATTTAGATATTTAATGTGGTAAGTATACAACTATACATGGTTCTACTACAATAAGTGTGACGTATTATAGGTACAATGAATTAGGCGTAAATGTACCTAGTCTAGGGCCATTCAACCATATTTTAGGTACCTACACACAAGATATAGTCTAATAAGTTTATAACAGTCTTCATAATGTGATCTCGTATTATCATAGTCATCGTAAAATGGTGTACAAATACTCGTCAAAGGCTAAAATCCTGCGATCTAATGAATACCGTACATGTGGTGTTATTTTGGCAAATAAAACACGAAGGAAATCGAAATGTCCGAAATCATAGCGAGTAAACAAAACATCTTGCTAGCTAGTCTATATGGACGAGTCACTCATTGTTTAAAGAACATATCAGCAGGATCGCGTTATGGAAAATTCTAATTATGGCAGTTATCGAGGCGGGTGAGAAATGCTCCTTTCAATAGTAGGTATTAATCCGTCAGCAGTCGTCAGGAGATTACCTCGAATATGTGGAACATTACACGCACCGAGGGGCGCCACCGTGCGAGACTGATCGCACGAGCTACGTACATGTACAATCTTATGTAGGTATAAAGTAAGTACAAAACATTCATGTTTTTATAAGTAGCCAAATTTCTGGAACTCATTGTGTAACAATGATATTTTAGTAAACAGATATGTTATAAGCGCGCAAAACGTGAAGACCAGAAACCCTCCTAATTAGGACGCATTGCCTTTAGTCTGTGTCTGGCACTACTACGAGTGATACGTTGCGCGCTGCTACGTAATTACCATCCAAAATGCCATCGTGTGTGTTTAGAAAGTGTACCAATTACGATACCAAAGTTTATAAAACACAAGGGATCTCATACCACACGTAAGTACGCAATATACTTCGATTTATTAATATATTTCAATTATTTTCCTAATATTCTGATATTTTGAGGTTAGAAAAAAGAAAGAGATGGAAAATACATTTTTTGTCGTGAGAACGACAAGGATGCGTGCACTCCGGACATAGAATAAAAGTACAGATGCGAATATTAGGCAGTAAAGTCATCTTTACTCCAGAGTTCTAGTTTCCCTTTTAATAACTTTTCATTATAATTTAATACAAACCCTTCCCCCAAACCCTTTGCCTAACCCTTCGGGGATAACAGGCGTGATGTTATGTTATGTTTGTTATAATTTAATACTTAATACTTAAAATCAATTACATAATGATAAAATACAGTCTGACAAAAACCCTAGAACATTGAAGTGTAAAAATTGTTTTTTTAACATTTTCACTTTGAACAATCGACTATAACTTTTACAATACTTACGCGATTTTTACAATTCCTTTTGTAAACCTTGTTTCTATGTGATCTTACCAAAATATGATAGAAATATTTAATATTCCTCCATAAACAAAAAACCTCATTTTCAAGTTACGTAATTATTCCTTATCATACAATTTTTCGTCAAAAACCTTTCAAATTACTATCCTACTAGACTTTTCTAATTGGATTACGCTAACATCGTTCCAATAAGACATAATACACCAATTTTGCACAAATTCCCTTACGTTATGTTTTCTAACCAGACAAGTTTTCCTAATATCCTTATCAGTAAATTAAAGTTTCTGCCTACCTAATAAGTACAATAAAACATAAGAAAACAACTTTAAAATCCTTTCAAAAAAACAAATTATAGAATCCTTTCAAAAATTAAACTTAACTATAAAGTCCTTACAAAATATCACTAACTGTACTTGCGTTATAGTACGTACGTGCATGGGGTCTTCGTCGCCGACATCGTAAACAAAGAATTAATGAATCGTTTATATTACTTTATTAAGTGACAACAGCAAGAGAGAGTTTATTCGTTGCATAGGCACAAATCCCGGCTACAAATTCTGTACACGCGGTTTGTACCTTCTACCTAGTTAATTTGTTAGTCTATGATGCCAACGTGCGGTGATTGGTGGCTCGAATAATGTCTGTTCACATTCACGCGCAATTGACAACATCTAGCTGTCACTTTTTTTCCTATAGGTTGTATCAAGCTATCCTTTTTTACTTGTAGTGAAATGTAAAATGAATGAAATGTGTGTATGTGTGCTGCCTCTCGGCGCGGAACACTTTTTTCTGTTGTTTTGTAAGGGTATAACATATCTGTTTATTAGAATATCATTGTTGTGTAAACTTTGAAAGATATCCAAAAAATGACGCAGCAGCATGAGCTTGGAAGTTATTTCGTGGTTTTGAGGTAAGACTCGTTGAAATCTTACCGAAACAGACTTATTGTTAGAGCTGTCAAAAGCAGCGATCGTAATATTAACTCATGAAACCTTGGATACGATCAAAAACAATTCCGATAGATTCAAACAGAAAACATTTGCGCGTTTACAAGGTCGCCCGGTCGACGTTCAGTCAAGGGCGTTCGCTAGACACAGTAGGTATGGACTATGGGTACACACGCCGAACAGCATTGTTTACCACGCTCAATTGTAACACGTAATATATGAGAGTCGCAGCGTCTCATATTTTGGTGAGAACATGAGTTTTACAGCGCGAGTCGGCAAGAGAAGACGAAGGTCAAGAGAACCGGTTTAAAAGTAAAAGTGAGCAAGGCGTCGGTCGCGTGTCCACCCACTAAATCCTCATTACGGGCACCGACGACGGCATAATTGTCGGCAACAAGGCCCGCAGCCTTGGCCGTGACCGGCTGTGGATAGAGCGCTTATTTTAGCTGTGGTGACGCGGCGTGATGTAAGACGCGTTATATAACTAGTAGCGTGCGCCCGCGCCGCCGCCGCAGCGTGACGCCCGCGCACAAAAAAGCGAAAGCCGACTGGAAATTGCATCGCGCGCCATTCTATGACACCACATCACACTTCACGTTGCACCGCGGTTATAACACATCTCGTAAATCTTACGCTTCCTAAAGCTGCCGCTGGAACTGAAAGCTCGCGTAAAGACGTTACAGTGAAGTATTAATTATGCAACCGAGGAATGTCTCGCTCACCCTTTCGCAGAAACCATTACAATGCAATCGAGCCGCTCTGGGAGTCAGCTGGGGGAAGTAATGAGCGGTGATTAACATCTTGCAACATACGATCTGTACCTATGCTCATTATCCCTTGAGAAATGTTCTTATAATAACGTAAATCGTACCAACTTCAGCTTAACTGACATTTTATAGACGCACGTATGCGTGCCAATATATATAATTTGTTTCCAGCTAATTATATCTTTAACGTTTTATAAATAGAACTTACTTTTCAATGAAAACTTTTGATGATTTAATTATTTCTAGAATGGTCGTTATTTGCCTTGCACATCATAATAATCCTTTTAACATATCTCAATGGACAGCAAGGAGTCAAAATCTGCCAGGTTTTAATATCTATGCTGCAGACTATTGGGAAAAGGCTAGGCAGATGATGTTGATGATGCTGCAAACTATTGCTACCTTTGCGACCATAAGAAAAAAAAAAATTTTTTTAGTAGCCTTTTGAAATTCCTAGAGTGCCAAAATGGGATAGAGTTTTATTCTTATACCATTATAAAACTGAACTGATAACATACAAAAATTCGAATATTTGCTACAGTAGCCAATTTAGAACGTCCAGACAATACGTTAATGATTGAAAACGTCCGTTAAAATAAACTTATTAAAATTCAAAACTTCATTCATGTAGCGTTGGAACAATAAGGAAATACGCAGAAATCATTCAATGCGTATTCGCGAATTCAATACGTTGGCAGTCGGGACACGCTTGCAGCAGTTTTCTACCGCGACACGACGCGCTAATCACTTCCTAAAAGAGTTTACTGTTCAATTTTGAGCTTTAACTTAAAGGGGTAAGGTGTGACGGGCCCTTTTAGGTTGGTATGAAGAAGTTTGTTTTGTTTACACGCATTCGGTTGGTGTGCAGGTCACGCACGTGCTTTCTTCGTGGATTTTGCGCGCAAATCTGTGCAAGTGCTTCGCTAACGGTAGATGACTGTTCCGCGTTGGAATGTCTGGTACTTCGATTTCGTCGTAGCCAGGTCATCGGTTTAGTTGTAACATAAGGGATTATCCCGCCGATAAACTAAAAATAAATTCCGCCGAAACATGTTTGAGATTAAAAATAGAAAAACGCAGCTCCAACACGTAGATAGCGTTATCTATGTTAATAATTCTCGAGATTGCAGCTAGAACATTATGCAGTTGAATGTGCATAACATGTTCCACATTGGTGACAATGACAAATGATAACTTTTGAACTAGATTGATAAGGCTGCTGGCTCACGAGCGACACAAGATTCAATTATTTCGAAGCCACAGAAAACTGTAGCAGCTACGGCAAACGCCCACTTGTATCGATTTCCAACTGTATTGTGTTTACACAGCAGTAAAATAAGAAACGTTTGTGTAGCTTTTTATGTTCTGCCTTTCTTATAATTTTTATATTTGCCATATCGACCGCTGTTATACAAAATTCAAAACAATCAATAGAAAAAGGACCCTCATGGCCCTCATGGGGTAAAAAGGACCCTTATTTTAACATAGAAACATCAACTTCTTTCTTCGATTAAACATAATAACTAGACCAATCCCAGCTATGGTTTTAATTCGGAACAGTAAAAAATATATTTTGAAAGGGACTCAAAGATATTATACAACAACGCGTGTGGTTATGTCATCCATATAGGTAGATACGTTACAAATTCATATTTTACACTTAGTAAAAACATTTTTTTGGAAAAAATAAATATGCATTTAAACTGAATTTATTAACCTTTCTTACAAAACTACAAATATAGACGATAGCGTGAAGAAAACATCTGCATCTGCCATAATATTCTATTATACCCGACGGTATTCAGTGTACAACAATTAATGCATCTGTGGGGACGTGCGCTGCGAACTAAGTGCGGCTCTGGCCATGGCAGCAAGTTAATTATGAATGGATGTTATGCGATCGGTTACAACCACCCGCTTGGCTCTGCTCACGAAAGTCTTAATGATACTAGGTACTAAACACTATGTAGGTAGGTAGGTAAAATATGAAATCGTTTTTTATGATGACTTGTAGCCATTTTAGATCCCTCCCTATCTCAATGTTTTCACGTTATTTTCTTTCATTTCTTTCTTTAAGTATCAATTAACATGCTTCTCTATAGCATCATCAATTTTGTCAAAACTACAAGTCCTTACTTAGATCGTCACTTCATTCTCAAATTTCCTACAGTCTAGGCCAGATCTAGTACTGAGACTATCACAATAATTTATTTTTTGAATCTGTATATTGACACGCGATCTTGTTATTAAAAAGAAAAAGATAATCTACTCACCCAGCCACCACGCTCCAACCCACCTCGGGTCACTGGCATCGAAGTCAGGGGTCAGCAGGGGGTCTACATAGACCCTGGTGCACAGAGCCCCTAGGAGGAACCCAAGAGCCGGTCCGATCACCCTTATGCCGATGGTAATAGCTGTAGACGAAGAAAATAAAACAGGTTAGAATAATTTGTAGGTGGCTACTCTGTGGTCTAGCTAGAGGTTCCAAACAGTAGCTGATCCAGAAGGGGGCTATGGGGCTCAAGCCCCCTCAAAAACCATCATCAATCGATCGATCAAGTACTTATCCAAATTCCATCATAATCATCCGTATCACCGCTTAACATTAGGTTACGTCAAACACGAACCAATCTAATACAAAAGACTCCTACCGACTAAAACCCCACGGTGTTCCTCCAATTACATACCCAATGTAACCTGAAATTATTATTATAACAAGACGACATTATAACCTAACCTAACTCTGCATTTTTACAGGGTTTTATTATTTCATAAAAAACATCACCTGCCTAGTCATGACACGAGTCGCGTGCGAGTGTCAGTAACAGACAGACATACAGCCTGATTAATCAGAAATAGAAGGATGGAATACGAGTATCAACCATTCATCCTCTAGACATTTCTCTTCAGATTAAATCTGTCAACTATCCAAAGTGTGACAAAGATTGATACTGTATTTTAATTGTTCCGACGTTACAACTGATTGACACTGGAAGGAAAAGTCGAGAAGCAGGTACTTTTAAAATATTAAAAAATCAGGGAGACAGAAAGTTAAATCAGGAGAAGAATCTCCTGATTTAACTTTCTGTCTCCCTGATTTTTACGAGCAAGAACCTCGACGGACACTCTTTGAAAATTAATAACGACACAAACGAACAAACGACACTGATTCGAAATGATGATCTAGTTAGATGTTTTGACAGAAAACCATCACCTCTTAGGTGGCGTCTAGAGGAGGCAAGTAGTCGATGGTGGCAGCGTTTTAAAACCCATGGTGTAGCGGGTACCGAACTGCGCATTTTTAGTCTCACGTGGCGACGTAGACACGTGACTGCTTAGTCTGTGCACGTACACGAGCGTAGACGCGCGTGTCGTGCGCCCTGCGAGTGGCCCTAACTAGCTGAGACACGTTTTTCGAGTAGCTGTTGCGCAAGTATCCGTAAACATGGAGGAAGAAATTGATTGAAGCTGTTCGAAGAGAAACATGTTTATACGATGTAACACACCCAAATTTTATGAAAATTAAATTAAAGGGTTTATTTGGACACGAATCGCTAAGGGGCTAAATCTCAAGAACGGTAAGTAGTATTTTGTGTGTATTTGTTGTTAAACAAACTTTGATAATATGTGAGATGGCATGTTACAGAAAAAAAATGTTGGCGAATATTTAATAGGCTCATGGCTTCAAGACATCCGGTGGCTGATAAGCTTTTCTGAAAGATTCGAGTTCCCGCTCGAAACAAATCTGAATAAGGTTTTTATAATTATAATAATGTCGTGATGATTCATAAAGAATGATTTTATTGCAGGGAGAGAAGCCAAAAAAGCTTGGGAAAAATTAAGAAACAACCACAGAGATGCACTTCGACGTCAAAAAAATGTAAAACCAAAAAGTGCACCAGGGGCTGTTAACATAAAATCAGAAGTTTCCAAGAAAATATGGCGTTCATAATCCCGCATATGACCAATAGATTAACTAACAGTAATAATCGACAAGAAATACAAAATTAAGAGCCATCTCTAGCTTATTCTGATACTACAAAAAATGATACTCAAGAAAATCTAATTGGTAATGAAGAAACTACCTAACCAATCATCTGAACCACCATCCCCTGATATACCAGGTGATCGAGAACACAAAAGAAGGCGACACAAACGGAGCACTTTCCATGAGTCACTAAATAAATTGATTGAGCAACACCAACAAAGAGTGGCCAATAGACGTGCAAGGGAGCTTTTAATGACTAACACAGTAAACGATTTTACCGTAAATAATGTTAAAAAAATGATACACTTTTTTTTTCTGAGCATGTGTGAGACTACAAAGAGATTGACGCCTCTTTCTCAATACAATATTAAAACAAATATATTTTCAATAGTGTCACAAAAAGAGTCTAAACATTTAATACAGTTTTCGCCCTGTCCACATGTGTCGCATACACAGATGCAGGGTCATATTATACGTTACTAGCTTTTGCCTGCGTAGAATTTCTTTACGGGTTCCTAATTTTTTGAAAATAGAATATTGCATATCTTCCTCTTACCTCATCTTACCTTAGCTGATAATGTAGCTTTCCATAGTTAAAATGTTATTTTTTATAGTCGGTTTTGTAGTTTTTGTGTTTATCCATTACAAATCAAAACACAAAATGTCTCTTTATTAGATTTATACTTCTGTACAAGAACGACAACAGGCAAATAATTATTTTTCAGCCAGAATTTACTGTAGCAGTATTCTAACTGGCAGTATTGTTATGTACTTACTTACTTTGCAGAGCTTTTTAATTATTGTTCCGAAAATTACTTATTACAATCTTATTATGAAGAAAAACCTAGGTACAATAAGTAAACAGTAAATTTGTCTTTATTATTTAGGTAATTATTCTTCTATGGCCTTTACCTTGAAAGTGATGTGAAGCAATTAACGCTTACGTTCTATTGAAGTCTTGTTTGTTTTTGATATTATTGACATTAAATATTTAACAGTTCAATCTACAAGGCCTTTCCTCTATTACCGTTTCACATAGGTACGAGTATCATCATATTTATCTGTTGGACATTATGGCTGATTATTATCCATCAATATTGCATACCTATTCTATCGAAAGTAAAAAATCCGTTACGCCAATAAAAAAATCAATGGTCATGCTTATGTTTTCCATTTTAAAAACTCGTTTTTCATTGGAATTTTATGAAATTAAAACGTTTTCAGTAACATGCAGCGTAGGTAATTCTGTTAAAGTACATCCAACAAACAATGTTGATAATTACATGTCTTGCTCTCACGAAGTATTAAATAATATTACGCTAGCAGATTCTACTCCTATTACGGCACTCACACACGAAACGAATACATTTTCCACTGCACGCATCACCGAAACCTATCTATTGCACGAAACTGAAGATACCTACTATGTAAAATAGCAACACTGAATTAATTCGAGGAAATATTACCATCGGGTCACTTAATGACGTAGTAAATATTAATGTGCATAATCGGTGAGGCGGAGATGGTCGTTATGCAAATTGAGATGGACTCTCGCACACACAGTGGACCGCAGTCGTTTATCTCAATAGGGCTAGGGCTCTGGGGCTAATTGAGGGCCATTGAACTCGCCACAACAAATTATCGTATGAGGAATTGCCGCTGTCAACGATCGCTGATGCACACAGCTACTTCATGTTAGAACGAAAGAAAAACGAACGCACCGCGAGCTTGGATGATTACTGACATTATTGTTCCGAGAAATGCTAATATTATTATAGCCCATTAAATTATATTATTATTACTGCATAAAATATTGTAAACAGTAAACAACTCATTTAAATACATAATGAGGCCGAAATAAGTTAGGGACCCGCCGTAATCCGAAGACGAATCATCCGACGCGCCTGAACATGCGTAAGAACTGTCCATCGAAATTAAATTAAAACCTGTTATAATAAAATAACAAAGGACCGTTGAAGGGTGAATGACCGAAAAACAATCAGGTACTTAGGTCCCGAATGTAATCTTTCCCAGAAACCAACCGCATCGCTTGCCAAAAAACGGACGGGCGTGCGTTCAGCTCGCGTGCTTCACGTTCGACACAAAGTAAAATATACGTTCCTATTATCATCATGCGCTTTTGTAATAAATAATGACCTCGTCAGGATCGTTTTTCAAAACGGCCGCTGCCCGCGTCTCGGTACAAGTTTTTATTATGTCCCGGTACACCCGTCCTTACCGGTTCCGATGCATCATTAACATCGTTCAAGTGCTGCTCCCTCGAATTAACGCTCAGTGATTGTCAAAAAATGACGAATTACATCATTAAAATGAGCCCGGTGGGCGAACGCGGTTAGTGTCCAACATTACAGCGTATTTTTGATACGTGTACGTTTATTGCACTTCAGTTCTGCATGAGGTTTAAAAATAGAGAAGCGTGTCGCCCTATCTACTCACACTCACACACTCACTATCTACAATAATAGAGACAAACATAAATACACTGATATGAAAGGCAACAGCAACAGGGCTCGCACAGATAACCTTGTGGAGCCCGCCTCTGTAAATAAGGTCATCTCCACTGACAGCTACAATCACCTCTGATATACGCCTAATAGATATAAAAAGCTTCTGAAACGTATTCAAGGCATCCATTTAGAAGTTAAATAAACAATCATACTTCAGGAATCAATATTCATGTCTAAATAAGGTCTCTAGCGACTTAAGTATCTCTAGTATCAAATTCCGTTTATAGGAACATGATTTTATCGTATCTACGTAATGCAAGATCTAAACGACTACTTCAACACCGGTCTTTTCCCAACAGAATTTCAATAATGTAAATATAAATATTTCATTTATGCCATAATATACACATCAAAAGTGTCTAGGGATCAACATCCCTAACAAATGTTAGGGATGTTGATCCCTAGACACTTTTGATGTGTGTAGTTATATCACTACCTTGATTAGCATTGAAAGTTGGGAAATCCACGAATGTTTCTTGAATTGATCCACAGCTAATTCTTAAAGCCAAAGTCCTATCAACATCACAGACAGTACCTACTACACAACAGATAATATTCGCCAGTCACGATATTTTTAATGGCCAAGAAATAGGAACACAATTCCTAATCGGCGCAGAGTTCATTGCTCTTTCAGATGCAAAATCATTTTTAGAAGTATGACTAATTCGGTTGGAAAACACACTATAGAGACCGCTGTGACGCTTCTAAGAAAACACCTGTACAAACAGATACAGGAAATAGTATTGAGGTAATAAATAATAATCGAGCGACTTGCTGTGTTTAAAATATGTAATTTGACGTCATAAAAAGGTTTAATCAACTGTCGGTGCGATAATAACAAACAACAGCCGATATAATCATAATTATCTAATCATACAGACGTAATCTAATCTCGCGATGTTGCAAGAAAACTGACCTATGACAACTACAGCAACAAATGATTAGGTGGAGCGCAATTTGATAGTGCACTAGCAAAAAAGTTGCATAAGGTGCACATTGCAATATCGTGGTAATGTAATAACGAAGTAATTTTCTCGTCCGTACAAGGCTTAATTAATCGTAATCAGATTGCGAATCGATAGTACAAAAAGAAAAAACATTCCGAAATTGGACGCGTGAGTCTTTTGAGTAATTGCAAGCGTTTACCATCCATTTCGGGATCACACATCAACTTAATACTGTCAATGTATGTGTAGGGATATAAGCATAATTCCGGAAATAACACAGGATAAAGACTGATCTATAAAACATATTGTAGATATTACATTACTGCAGGCGCTGTCGTGACAGAAAGCGATCGGTCATCCGATCGGCCTAGCTAATAAATTATTTAATACTGATACGGATATACATAGGTAATAGGTATTGGTATTTCCGCCTAAATCCTTAAGCATCTTAGATCTAAAAATTCAAATTAAAAAGAAGAAATAAGGTTCAATTCATTTGCATCGAAAACGTATAAAACTGGCCCAAATAAACACAAGCCAGTGTCGTACCTACTCTCTGGAAATGTTATGAATCACAACATTTCGGATATAAAAAACGAAATAGCAGTTCAAGGAAAACTACAATTCACATACAATACAGAATATATTAGAATCTAAAATGAATTAAGTTTTATTTACATTTATTGTTAAGATTCTCTAAAGGAATTTATTAATGTTAAATATAGACACCAGTCGAATTCCGAGGACCTACCTGTTATTGTAACATGTACCAATACTGATAGGTACTCTATGTTTAGAAATAAAGCTGATTCTGATTCCGAAGTAAGAATTGTTTCCTTGACATACCATTAGAAACAAAAGTTAACATTAAAGGTCGGACGTTTAGGTATAGATGCCTTATCACCAATGATGACCAAAAATCGGCAAAACAAACTGCAAAAAGCCATGATAAAACGCCTATCGAGAATCATAGCAGAAGTGTACACACAGAGCTATATTGGGACACTGATAAATACACAGCAGCAAAAACAATCCAACAATAAACTTTCCAAATATAAAGATCAAACTTCAAGAGGGCATCGAGAAAACGACTCGACTGTCGACCATTCCCGAACGGTGATGGTGAGGGACGAAATTAGGGCAACGTCTCTAAGGAATGAGACACACGCACTGACACCAACGAGCTGAAATTGTCGCCGCGACGCGTCGGCACACTGACACACTTCGCTAACCACCTACTGAAATAGCAATTGCATACGTTTTACTGCACAACAGGGCTTCGGTGGAGAAGTACGGAGCAGCCATGAATTACAAGTGAGCTGTTGTGTTTAAAACTGTATGGCTATCGATCGGAAAATCAATGGAAATTGTATTGAAAGCTGCTACTGAAAAGAGCAATGAACTCGGAAAAACTGAAGGAATGGCGCAGCGTAGCGCTACAATGGAACAGTTTCGTATATCGCAGACTATATTATCAACAAATAAACATTATTTAGTGCTGAAACTATAAAAAAATACAATGCGGATCTTGTTAGTACACGAAGCAAAGGACAAGGAAAACAGGTGCGAAATATCCTCGAAAACAATCATGGAACTTGTCGATACAAACCCAGTTCCATTAGATTATAAATTTAAGATAACACCAATTGGTATTGTGCAATAGTTACGTCCAAGGTCTTTTGAAAAACCTATAGACAACTTTAATAAAACCGTTTATCAGGTATTTAGTTAAGAATGTTGCTATTGAAAATGGGTGAATTGCCTAGGGCTTAGTAATCGTTACTTGAAATATATTTGGTCGTAAAAATGTTAGTGCATTAATGTATAATTATAAAGTTTCAAGTAATTGCTAAAACAACTAGAAAAACTATCAGCGTTCTTTTTTTTTCAAGTTAAATATGATAAAAAAATAAAACCGCCTTCAAAAACTACAAAATAAAAAAAACTTTAGTTTTGGAAGTCGGTGGCTTTGGTTTTGTTTTTTGTTATGTAAATATTGCCACCGACTTCCAAAACTAAAGTTTTTTTTTTTATTTTGTATAGTTTTTGAAGGCGGTTTTATTTTTTTGTAAAAAGCTTTTTATTTTTCACTTTTTAGTGCTTGTGTGTTAATGTTTGAAATCCTTACAAAAAGCACTTTCAAACAATCCTCACACGATATATTTAATTTTGAAAAGTAGTAGGAGGGGGGTTGACGTATCCCCCCTCTCTTCCTTCAGTCAGTCATCGACTACACGTATAAACAAAGCAATTTTACTTGTTACGACAGTAATGCTATGATTCTATAAGGAGTTCTGTTCCATATCTCCGAAGTTCATCATCAGATCATGACAATATTTCTATGGGACCTATTCGGAAGTATACTCTTTCAAACAAAAAAAGAATCATCCAAATCCATTCATAATTGGCTGAGAAATCAGGTAACACACATACAAAAAAAAAAAAAAAAAACATACGCGCCGAATTGAGAACCTCCTCCTTTTTGAAGTCGGTTGAAAAGAGAGATTTTGTGATTGACTTTTAAAAATATTTATTCTCTGGTAAATGTGCGTAATGAACAACACGAAATAATTTACCATTCAAATAATTAATACTTACTTTGGACAACCAACAACATGTCAATGAGGTCAAGTGACACACATAAACATAGTAATTACTCATAGGAGCCATCATGCCCTACTCAAAGTACCTAACACCTAAGGTCACGATCACACGTAATAATTGACCTAAATAATCCGCACCACACTGGTATCAATCAATGAATATCCGTGCGTAGTGCACCTTATTTAGGTCGACACAAGTTAACTGAATTGAATTTAATTGGTTAAATAAATTAGCGTAATGCGCTGCGTGCCATTAAATAATGTTTCCTTTATCGCACGCGTTTCAGCATTGTAGTGGTTATGAAGATTTAGGGTGATTACTGAATTAATTAATTAGTTTAATTGAGTCCACTGCTTTCGTTAATCGGTGCAATTGAGGCGGTGAATATGAGAACAAAGATTTTGTCCGGTTGGCAAACAAAAATAAATAAAGCTGGATACACAAATAAATACAAGTTTTACTATTATAGAAGTGTGAAGTGAACAATCAAATCAGCTTATAGATGTTAACTCCTGAACATAGGTTCCTAATAGTTTACCTAACATGAGCAAAGGAGAATGTTGCTGCCAAGCAAAAATCTATTAAAATAACACATAAAGCTTTATACATGGAGATTTTGTATTATCCTAAGATGAATATTAAAATTGTATGGCGGTAAATAAATAATTACTATAATCAATATACCATATTGTCTAACAAGATGCTATAAAAGTTGCTTATATCACCTCGCTTCTAAAAGCTGTATATCAACTAGTATAAAGCTTTTTTAGTGCCTTTAGTCTTAATACATACTCGTACTTACAATAACTCATGCGGAACACCTGCTGTTCATTAACTTTCTTTAATATTGTATCCTTTTGCTTGTTCGTGCATAGTTAGGGATTATAAAACATAATTATTATCAATTAAAAATAATATTCACAATTTTTTTATGATTCCGGAACATTATAGTCGAGTAGAAATTAATATTTCTATGCATTTGATAGAAATAATTTAGACAATCTTTTTAAGACATCGTTATACCCTGCACACAAACATATTATAAAACCTTTAATTGCCTTACACAGCAAGCTGTTAAGATAAGAACCTAAAATGCGAGATAAGAGTAGTGCAATTGAAAAGGATACATTGAATGAGTGTCAGATAATGACTGGCCCACATAAAACAAACAGACTTATTCTGCGTTTATCTAATCATTGGCAAGTTCACTAGATGGAACATTAATCTATATTATCGGGGCATAGTCGCAACAAAAACACGAGTATGCTCTCATTTTGAAAACAGAGCTGCTTGTACTTCAAAAATAGCCACATTGGACTACTTTAAAGGGAAAGATATAGGTCGGGCAGAGTGTATTAAAAATTCACGTATAATTTTATTACAGAAATTAAATATTCTTAATATTTTAATGCCGACCGCGCCTTATATTGTCAATAAAGACAAGTGGCTAAAAATTTTAAAAGTACAACCATTATGAGAATTGTACCATTTTAGGCAGAACGAGGCGTAAAAGGAAATAAAGTCTTACTCTGATGATGCTGTTAATACAAGAGAGGATATAGCCCATTCTCCTGATAAAACAAGATGACACGCACGGGATAGACTAGATCGTTGCTCTTTTGCCAAGACCACACAACATGACGTTCATATTATGAGAATCATTTTTATGCACCAATTTGCCAGTATAAAAATAGCTATTTTCATATCGCTGATGTTTGCTCAACAAAATCCTTACAATGCCAATATGAGAGGAGGCTACGGACCCATTGTTAGCGGAAAAAGTCCTAACGTTCTAAAACAACTATATGAACAACTATAAACTTCCTTTCTCTCCATAGAAAGTGAGTCAAAACAGTGTTAAGTAATTCCATATTATTGTAAGCTAACGTGATATTTTTAACATAGTATACTCGTCAGGCCACACATTTTTCAATGCACACGTGTTATTTTACTTTCAAAGTCTACTCAAAACTTGAATCAAACACAAGAAACGTGACGTAACAAATTTAAATACCTAAGCGTTATGAAATTCGAAGGTAAAAATAACAAAATGAAATCATCAACATAATAAATAACAACTATTTTAAAATAAATTTCATTTAATAAGTTTCGTTTACTAATCAGACAAGAAACTATAAACATATTTTTACTTACTAGGTACCTACTTGCTTTTGGATGTTTATATTTTATGCTCAATGCAAATTAAAGTATATATTCTTAATCGTTGCACTTTTTCTATTTCCAAATTCGTATTCCCGGAGTCAGTAGATGCTTTTCTATGCTCCAGTAGTGACGTCATAGATGCAAAAGACAAGATACACAACAATACACAGACAAACCTACAGTGTGTAGTGGCGCAAAGCTCGCTGTATGTAGAGCCTAGCCCGTATGTTATGGTTGTGGTGCATGGACGTGTTAGATACCTACGCTGCAGACACAACAATACACACGTTACATTACACCTCTGTACACAACTGTTCGCGACACCCAAACACCATTGTTTGCTTTTTATGCATTTTATACAAACCTTGCCATAAGTTTGACTTTAGTTTCAAAGCTTCACATGATCGAGCGTAAAATCGAAGCGAAATGTTCGAAACGAATTGATTTATAGTGTTGCTATATCATAAATCTAACAGTGCAGTTTTATTTATTTCCATACTCTCAGCAAAGGACTGGCATTAAAACTGAGCAGATCTTCACCCTGCATGAACAATGCAGAATTAAAATGAATACGAATATTGCAAAAAGATGTTTTGTACAAAATTGCAATTAATGAGAGTGCGGGATGCACTCAAATCGATTGTTAATTACGCAACGCATCAGAGGGCGGCCGGCAGAGTGCGTTGTAGGCGGGCCGTGGGCGGCGGCTATGATTTATACACTTTTATGTGCCCATTTTATTGCCAGTACTCGCAAAACGTTAACAATCGACCATCTTAATCGATACACCGAATTTATTCAAGCGAACATCAAGCTTTTATATAGGAACACGGCCCAGTGATCATGCGTCCGAGCTTGCTTGTTTGCTACATACGCTTAAACTATATAGTTCATCCTGATAATAAACACGAGCGCATCAATCACAATAAATATTCACTCACCCATGTAAAGTGGCGACTGCTTGCTGCCAACGTTGTCGTCCACGTAGGGGATGCCTAGCGTGGCGATGCCGGTCTGTCCCACGCCCACCACAAGCAGGCAGACGAACAGCCACGGGATGACGACGGCTGTTATGGACGAACGCGTCGTGGAGCCCTTGACGTGAGCGTCGTCACACAGGTCGGAAGAGTTCTGGAAGGTGTAGCACACGGGCGCGGCGCCAGCGCGGTGAGCGTCCAAGTGCACGTCCAGCAGCTCCGTGCCATACAGCAAGTGCGGCAGCACGCAGCCGATCACACCCACCGCCAGCACCAGCATCATGCACGCGATCCAGCGCGGCCGGTGCCCCCGCCCTGCCAGGTACGTCAGGAACAGCGCCGTACATATCTGCCCGATCTCTGTCGCTGCTAGTAAGGTTCCTGTCGTTTTTGACTCTACTTTGAACAGCTTTTCTACTGTAGTTGTCACACTAACGAAATACGTGAGGAACATGCCCTGCAGCACCCAACCCGACAGGAACACCAGCATGAAGACCCGCGTGGACGCGAACACGGAGCGCTCGGGCAGCGGCTGCGGGTGCGCCGCCGTGTGCTTGCAGTCGAGGGATCCATTATTGTTTCCTGTCGCTAACCGTTCCTGTTCTTCTGGTGTGGCTTCGACGCCTTTCATGTCGGCGTCCTCGACCGCCGGACCCGGGGGACCCGCCTCCCCACCCGCTGATGATACTGTAGCGACAACGTTCGCCCTGCGACAATACAGAAACATACATTTACAAACAGTAAGTATAATCATAAACTTCATCTGAAGATCAACTTAAACATTACTCCAAGATAAACTCACGTCATGGTCGTCACGTCTAAGCGGTTACTGACGCTAATATTACACAACCCCTATGCTATCAAGTCTATGTGACCGGCCGAGCGAAAACGAAACGCACGCTAAACGCCAGTGTCGGCGACGACGCTTCCGGCTAACGGGACCAAAACATACAGATTGATCAACGATCGCGAAAAACAAGGAGTGGGCACGATGCGGCGGTGGTGAGTCGTACGCATACTTGATTGGGGAGTCGTTCACCCGAGTACGGGCGAGGGATGGAGGAGGCTGCGTGCGCGCACCCAGCGCGGCGGAGACCGACTGCAACATGCAATTACTGGCGCAGCGCGCTGCACCCGCGAGCCCGCCCCTCGGCTTCTCTCCACACGGGGTTTTTATTGGCCGTCTATCCGTTTTTTGTGCGGCACGCATTTACACACGATGAAAGCCGTCTGCGCGCCGCCCTTCACTGAAGATTCCCTCTCGTCTCGACACTACGGAATGTCTTTGTCTCATTGCTCTCCTCTCCCATACGATTTACACGTGAATTCAAAAAGATAAATTAGGCGTGGTGTAACTAAGCCTACTTATCTAAAATTCTTATCGTACGAACAATTAACATGTCAGTACAAACGATTTAAAAAATCTATAAAATAAATAGGTACCTCCTGACGTGGAGGCAAACGCTAGGTTCGCAATAAAATCAACCGTAGAATATTAATGTGATCGACTCATACGGTTAACTGGACTTGCGAAACTCACCGACGATGGGGGCCGATGACCACCGGCGACACCGACCACGACGCACTATTGCACTACACCGACCAGTCCCAGCAGGAAAACTATTTTACTGATACTACTAATTGCTAACATATCGTTTTAAAGTGATAATATTATTTTTACTTGTGCTTAGACAAACGACCCAATTTTTTTTACGTCTGACGCCAAATGAAGTGCACAGTAAACTGCATTCCGAGATAAGCCCACGAACTTGTGCAATGGTCGAGCTATCGACCAAGTACTATCGCTCCAGTGATAACGGGACACAGCAAATAGGTATACTACTTGTGAAGCGGGTTACTGATGCACCAATATCATACAGAATGCCCTATTTATCTCAAATGCCACTACTGCTCAACCTTTACAATAAAACGTTTTAAAGTTTAAACATATCTTATTTCTGAGAAGAATCGTCCGCCTTGATATGCAGCCAAAAATGTATGCTCACTTGTCCGTGTCCACCACACCATTTAAAATATTTTCTGACTGACATGACATTAAGAAATCAGCGTGCCATGTGGTAAAAGGTAAAATAAATAAGTCAAAATGTTTTGAACCGGAGAACACGTAGAAAAAAAAACTATAATAACAAGATATAAATGAAATGAATTCAAATACTCATGATACGAAATCGATACCTCAGTAAAGTGAACTCGAGTGTCATATAGGCAGCGTTGCGAGACGCCACGATCTAATTGGCGGCAATATTGTATGAAAGTCAACCCCACACGCACATACAATCACATCGCCGATACGAGGACGGCGACTGACGATTTATTTAATCTCCCATCGCGATTGAGTGGCAATGAATCATATGAATATGGCGAGCGCCGGACAATCTATTGACATAAATTGAATATAAACTATAGCATCAACGCAACACCTATAAAACGCTCATATTGAAATTAAAGACTCGTGTTGAAATCAGATAAACTAAACGCGATAGGATGGAGACAAAAAGTTGCTCAACGCCGTGTCCTTACTTATGATTCAGTGACACGACAAAATGAACCACCAAAGAACAGATTCGACGTCAACCCGCATCAAAATTCATCTTCAACACAAAAAGATACAGTTCGCTGTGTCTTTTCGGGAAAAACAAAGTCACGGTCTCATACATACATTTTGAAATTCATACAAACCGAGATTGATATAAAAAAAGTTAAAGAGCATACAAACAAGGGAGGAATCATAAATCTTTCATGATCATTATGAATAACAAATAAAGGATGTGGTGGAAATTCTGGCAAAAACGATTGTTGTTGGCGAAACAATATCTTTTACATGAAGGTCAAATATGTGAGAAGACTGAGGAACACGATTTAGGGTGCACGCTAGTGGCATGGCGCAGGCGCATCGAAGACGTCTATGATCATTCTATAAGTGAGAGGACAACGTGCGCGGTCAAGGTAAGTGAGCAGATACCTGTTGTCGATGACACTGTGCACTCGACATTAATCTCCATTTTAAACCCAGTTTAATAACGTAAGGTACAATTTACAATGACGGTAGCAAGCACGAATGAGAAATACGATGGTTACCAGCGGAGAAACTTCACTGTAAATCTGTGGAAGGACCTAGACCTAGTCTAGATAAATTATTGTGCCATTTAAACGGTTGCTGACGAACTGTACCTATCTGGTAATTCAAACGCCGATAATAATTATGCCACGTTCAATGTCCAAGTGCCTATGTTTCGATTCTAAAGACCCTACGACAGCTCTACCAATTTGTGGCACTACCCAATACACATACAAAAGACACACACTTACATACAAAATTATTGATAGTTTTACATGGAAAGCAGATGCACCAACAACTGGTGCAGGCTAGTCCTTACATTTGTTAGCACAGGCATTGCAAATATCACTACATAGTATAAAACAAAGTCGCTTTTTCTGTCTGTCTGTCCTTATATATGCTTAGATCTTTAAAACTACGCAACGGATTTTGATGCGGTTTTTTTTAATAGATAGAGTGAAGGAAGAGGAAGGTTTATATGTATAATACATGCACCCGTGCGAAGCCGGGGCGGGTCGCTAGTTATTCATATATTACTTCCTTCAATATATTCAATTTCCACTTCAAATGGATGAAACAAAGCTCGTAAAACTGAATTATTTACTTACTTTTTAATATAGTTAGATTTAAAGTTCAATTTTACACACAACAATACAATAAATGAATGAGGAACAGTTCATTACGAACTTCAGTTAATGTCTTGTAGCTACATGACTACAAACAACACTGCGCTATAATAACTATTCTGTCTGAATTCACAATTTTATTAATCAGAGAGAACCGGTTGCGTAGGTACCGAAAGTAAGTATATTGCTAAGGTGAGTATTAATAGTAAAATTTGTTCGGGTCTTAATTCAATTAAACCGGATTCTGCCAACTGGCCATTAATTAACGAGATTCATGGCAGTGCACTAAGCTAACCGGATAATTACGGAACAAAGTAACCGATGAGGAATTACTGGCAAAACAAATAATCAAAACGTGCTGCCTCGGTACACTGTTTTTTTTTAGAACATGTAATTACAGCGCACGTAACTCATCTCTTTATGGGGAATGTTTTTATTAAGAATATATAAGCATTCAAAATCCATATTCATTTGGTACGCTACGTGTAGATTCCTAGGAGCAAGTTCCAGTTATTTTAATTGAGCACAGTCCTTAAGGCCGATCCAATGATAGTTAATAACGCTTACGAACCTACTTGCGTGTCTACCACTAAGACTCTATTTGCAAATCAAATTCAACTTAATGCGTTTATTAATTTTCAACAGCAGCTGTTAACTGTCTATGAGACAAATGATTTATTTGAACAGATAAGTACACCGGCCGTAATTACTCGTAACCAATACAGAGATTTGCAACGTGATAACTACAAAGTTCAGTGACACTAATATTTCCGACGAGCATCCAACCAATGGCCACTCCAGAATTTGTGATGCGTTGTTCATGTTGATTTATAATCAAAGATGTCTAAGGCAAGTAAGATTAATTTAAATATAAAATAACCGACTGCAGAACCGATGCCAAATAATAAACAGTATACTGAGATGATCTCAAAAATAAAACAACGTAATAATAAATCGAAATCGAAATCTGATTAAAATAAATACTAAATAAACGAAAGTCTGATTAAGAGTAATAATTCAGTTGCGGAGACAGTCGTGTGAAGCAAATCTTCCGAGGAGGAGTGCCTGCATAAACCAGACCCGGACACCGGACACCCCGGGGCGGAGAGCTGTCTCAGATATACTGGCTAACTGACTTACTGCCCTCTACGCGCTCGACATAATGGACGCGCCTGCCGACCTTTACCGCTTCGTTTTTAATAAAACATTTACATACAATTGACAATGTTCATAATTAAAAGCAGCAGTTCGAAATTCTACTAAGCCACAATAGATAGACTCATGACATAAACGTGGCATCGTCGTTGGAGGTGTTGATAATTGTTTAAATATGTCACGCAATACTGATATTAGGGTAGATATACCTATGGTTAAATGTGGAACTTGAGAAGTTTGAACGTATTGATACGGTAACAACAAATATTTTAAATTGTGTTAAAAACATTCACCAGCCACTGCATAAATCACAACAGGCCTTCCACAAGTATCGGTGTAACAAAAACATAATGGCCTTTCATGGAAAAAGATTAATATGTAACGATCAACAACAAATCGGGATACGCTGGAGAAAAACTTCCAACGATACACATGACCGCTTACTTTAAAACTGACCATTTGCAATTATAATGTAGGTACAATTGCACGCAATTGCATCGCACTTTGGACTGTAACATACAAAAAGCTTGGTGTATTTTTGTGACAACCGGCCTCCGACCAAAGGAGGTGTTATTGTATGTGCGAGTGGATTGCGCAACACTGACATAACATAACCGTCCCTTGACATTGTTGATCTCATAGTCGGCGCTCCGTGCCAAAGCCATCGCAGGTAGCATGGCGGTCAAGAGGCTCGCTAATCGACCGTAGAATATGAATAGCCTACACGAGGATAACATCTCAATAAACTATACACTTTAGTTAGAAGAAGCACTCCAGCTGATCATTGCTATTCTGTTGAGATGTTACTTCTGTACAAAGATCGTGCCGCCAAGACTACAGTAATAACAATCAGATTGCCAATAACTTTTAAAGTGGTGACATATTATGCGAACATAAATACATATAATAATGTGTTCAAAGTTGAAATCATCTGCGTAACGCACTTTGCCGAGCAACTGCGTGCTCGATGCGAATGAGTGTATCGGGCAAGGTCGCTGCCAACGAATCACTAGTACCACCAATTTGACACTGCTCACCTCCGCTTATTGGACAAAGTGGAACGTGTAAATGAAGAAACGAAACGCTACCCTGTAATCATTTAACAAACATCAGCTGTGATGAAACATATGTCACATTTGAAGGCAAAATCAATTCAGACATCGAGCAGATTATAGATGTGGCAAGGGTTTGCCCAAAGCAGGTTAATGCACTCGGTGACAAAATTAAATAAAAATATTGATTCGAGACCTTCTAAATAGTTACTTATATTATAAAAATAAAAATATTAAGTAAATAAATCGACGTTTAACTCAAATGTTGTCAAATGTCATCCTTCTCTTAATATCCAAGGTTCAAAAATATTATTTCAACAGAGAAGCGAAGTACCTTGAATAACCTTAACTTTTACAGTCGTAACATCACTGAAATATGAGTAAATACACGTTTACGGTTCTTTTCACATCAACATTACAAGTCATTACACTGTCAGTCAAGTCGGCAATGAACAGACGTATTATGTCAAATTAAGATTATGAGGTATTACATCCCCAGAACCTGTATGGGTATGTATTTGTACTAGAAATAAATAACAGTAGTGGCGGGTGTCCACTCAGTACTGCTAGGACTTGCTTGTCAGGCTGACATTAAACCATTTTAAAATGTAACGCTACTTGCATGTTGCACAATAATTTTAGTTTATTCATGCATTTACATTTTATTGTAAACAAAAAGTATCATTGGTGCCGAAGTAAAAGGTCCGGTGAAAGTGATACAGCACGAATGCATTGGGCGGGGTGATAAAAATGTCATTGCAAAAGAAACGCCTCCTCATTGGCGTGTAGTTATCGACAATTTGCATACAACGCACTCTTGAATTCGCATCGTGAAATCTGGACGCACCACTTTTTAAACGACAGACATTGGTCAGAAACTGCAGAAGAAACTTTATATAAATATTTAATTAAGGTACTAGGTCACGCTCTTCTTAACTTGAACATTATCTTTAGAGATAGCAGTTAAAGAAAGTTGATTTGATAGTTATATAGTTATAGTTTTAATTATTATCATGGATGATATCATCAAAGTGATTTCGACGTAATCCTAGATTGTTTCCGATAAACTTTTATTTATAAATATCATGTAGGTACCTACTTATATCCTCTATTACTTTGCGGAAAACGGAACATTTATTTTGTTACAGCTACATTTCAGAGCCAGATTCTATATTTTCCTTCCTTCGTCGTAAAAGTAGGTTAAACGATTAGAATCCAACATTGTTTTAATAGGCCACTGATATTGCAACATGAGTTTATTTATTTACTTCCAATAATATTTGCACTCGTTAAATATTGAGGGCACGCGTAATTAGGTCCAGTCACATAAATAATTTACGTATTATTTCCTCTAAAATATTGACTATAGCAATAAATATGCCGTGGAGCTGCCACATTTGGAAATTCTAACCGTTTGGCGAAATCAGTGACCCCAATATTATAAAAATGTCTCACCAACAACATGAACTGTTTTCGTAGTCGCGAAACCGTAAAAAGTTACGAAGAACAAGTTGTGTTGGTCGCAAAAAAAAAAGGAAAACATCATTTATCAGCATTCGAAAAAAAAACACAACATAAACAATCTCTTACCTACTGAAACCCCGAGCGTGAATGAACACTTGCAGCCGCTAATAATATAACAAAAATATATAAATAGAAACATGACTACTCTATCGGCCTGCCTAGTATCGCTCTAAGTACATTCATTTGATATTCAACTCATCTGTTAAGGGAAAAGAGCGCAAGGATAAGATACATGCACTTGCACATAGACAACAATGAACATAGAGACCAACTACCTTTTAAGCTGAGAGTGCCGAGACGTGACGTCTTGGGTACATAATCCCTACGGACACTCAAACATTACTACCAAACTCAAACAAAGAAGTTGGTTTTACTTCTCGCCCTCTCCAAACAACTTAGCGAGACCACTTCCGACACGAACTGCACACATGACGGCAACTCAAACATGTTTAATAGATACACTGGAACTACAGACGTTTTAGACACGACCTTGAGTATACGTATACAGATAATAATAGGCTATTCTTTACGTATGCGTGAAAATGACGGTGAATAAACCTTCATTAGAAACATGTTTATGCAACTAGTTGAAACAATAACGAGTATTGGGAGATTCAATAGAAGAGTGATTGACTACGAGTAGGAGCTATTTCATAACGAAGAAATAAAGTTTACGGTAATTGTTAATAATGTAGTTCTAGATGCTACGACGAAAATAAAGATATTCCATGTCGTGTTCAATCTTATAAAGACTTTGTCTCCAGTATAAGCTGCAAGGTTTTGTAGACATTCCTTCCAGAAACATTGTAATATTTCTAACATAACTCTTTTTAGTCTTGGCAAACGCTTGTAGAAACAAGTATCTAGTAAATAATACCAAGATCCTGCTTTATGAACAACTCCCTAGAGTGCGAACAGCCAATTTATAAACAAATTAAATATCGTAATATCTAGTCTGACACGCATCTTTACAAAGTTGTCGTAAGTGTGGGAAGGAAACACCGGGGTGGTTTTTGGTCAGTAAGAGTCCGACAGACTCCTCCGCCCTCCCCAGGGACATCCATAAGGATTTTTAACCCGGGTAACAAAAAAAAAAGTGTCACAGGGTTTTGCTTTAAACCCCTACAAAACAAATGTGCGTGATTATATTTTAACTTATTAAATAAAAGGTTGTAAAAAACTTATTTTTGGAAGAATAATTGGTGAAGCACAGTTATATAACAATTTTTATTAGACTTGATTATTAATGTTGTTACGCTTAAGTACTTACTTAGGTAGAAAATTGAGGTCTGGAGCTAAACACACGCTGTATCAACAATACATTTTCATTTAAGCACGCACCATTCAGACGTCATTTTATGGTTTCATATGTAAGTAAATGCGTAACTTTGGCACAGCTGTTTTTTTAACAATGGTGTCGATTCTAATAAGCACGAACTAAACTTAATTTAAACTGTTTCTTTCTTTTTTTCTCTAATAAAACAAGAAAGGGACGGATGTAAATAAGAGCTGTCAAATTTAGTCAACCTGACACATCCATACAATTAATAGTTGACATCTTAGAACGTATAGATTAAAAATATGGAGAAGTTGAAAGCGCAACTAATTTGACATCTCTAACTTAGTTTGTAAGTGTCACCGTCCTTCTTTTTAGCTGTATGTCAGTAAGAGATGCCAATTCTCTAAATTTAATCTAGTTTGTGAACAAGGGAATCGGCACCAATTTAACAATAAACATTTAGGACATCGCATGACATTCTTATATTCCTTTGTTTATTTAATTTTACATGCAAGTAAACAGAACATACATCTTGCCCTACTCTCGTTATTCTTGAAGCGAGATAAAGTAGTAAATGTATTACATCAGTAAACATTCGTAATATGGCGTTTGTAATCCCTATATGGTCAAGAAGGATTACAATGTAAAAGTCAACGATATACACACATCAAAAGTGTCTAGGGATCAACATCCCTAATCAATGTTAGGGATGTTGATCCCTAGACACTTTTGATGTGTATAGGTACTATAACATAGTAAATACCATAGTACTTGAAACCATTTGGCCAAATATGGATTACAGAAAACAAGTCTTACAAAAAATAGAAAGAAAATAAATTAAGTACAAAACAATTTTTTTCATTCCAATATTATTTTCAGAGTCGTATTTTTTCTTCTGATTACAGGTTTAGAACCTTTCAACAGTAAGCTAAAATTTTCTTAAAACCATTTAAAATCGACTATATGAGCTAGTTCGATGTCAGTTTTGCAAGTTTTCAATGCAGGATTTCGCATTCAATAAAGATTTTTGATCGTAATTAATCTCACAGTGACATACTTACAGAAAACCTGCAAATATTAATGTAACAGAATTTCAACCCCCTACTAGCTTTAAATACTATACCTATCGATTATACTACCCACCACTTAGGTAACCACAGAGTAGAGTGAATATTCTCTTCGAACATACCAAAAATGAACCGATAGAGTCAGGGTCCTATATTTGCAGGCAATACTAACAAGCTGTCAGTGTTGCGCAATGTTGCAATCTTTATATCCCGTGCATGCATTACATGAATTACGACTGAGACGCTTTCAATGTAACTCACAACGATAATGTAGTGAGCTCTACTCTCAGTCAGACCAACAGACTACTATCATAATACTTACAGGGAAAAATAAGAACAAGAAGAAGACCTACTTAGCGATAAAAGATTCTAATGTAGGTACATACATGACGTAACTGTCAACAAGTAGATAATAAATTCAAGTTCAAAAGTCGTAAAGCCGTAAAACTGAATTCAGTAGTTTTCACACGAACCAGAAGTGTTAGGTTATCTAGGGGTTCAAGTCCAAACTGATGAACCCGCATTGACACTTACAATCAAGTCCAATGACTTCACTAACATTTTATAGAGATTAGCAAAGTACATACCTACCTACATGATGGAATAGGTACACGTAAAAGCTTTATTCCATCCTGGATATAATAATACAATTTTTGCACTATAATTTCATATTTAGAGGCCAATAAATAAATCAATAATAGGAAAATAGACCCTGAAGTTCACACAACGTCATTCGCTTCCGCTGAGTAAAATGGAATGTTCATGATTAAAAAAAAAAAGAAAGTAGATACAGACAAGAAACACGGTACTTAATACGTAAGGTTTTAACAATGTAAATGATATTGATTATTTTACTTACAAAGTGAATAAAACTGTAAAGCCAGGTGAAGCCATGTAGAAATAACATTTTGAATTAAACAATTTGATACATAGATGACATCACATCTACTTTAAAAATTGACTTTAATTTTGCAGTGGTTAGACGACAAGAATACCACGTGGAACTAGGAATTAGTTAAATTCAAAAATTAGAAGTACTGTACGTGCGCTGAGTATAAAACGCAATAAGGAAAGTGAACAATGAAGACCTGCAGTGCTATTCTGTGTATTATTCAGTGCTATTCATTTCGGTCAGTGAATTTGGTGAAGATTAAATACGAGAGATTTAAAAAGTGAAGCGAATTTGAGGTGAGCTTTCAAATTCTAGCTACAGTAGCTACAGGTGAGATGTCAACTCACCTCAAGCTAGGGTTGCCAACATTTTTTTGTCTGAATATAGTATTTTTTTAAAAAGCCATAAAAAAATATAGTACGCTTCAAAAAAATATAGTATTTTAGTAGGGAAGACTAAAAAAAAGACATTGTTATTTTTTTATTACATTTAACATTACATTTAACATCCTAAATGCTTTCGGGATCTTTAGTAACCCAGTCATACACTCTTTCCCACTCAGGTTTATATTTTTGGAGCCTTTTTTGTAATTTTTTTTTTTGGAACAAAGTTCCTTTTCGCGCGTTGCGATAGGGCTAGATGGAAAAATTAAGACCAAAAATTGTAACGACACTTTTTTAAGACCAAAAGTTGTAACGACACTTTTTTAAGACCAAAAGTTGTAACGATACGTTTTGCTATAGTTGTAAGCCGTGCGGCGTGCGCGTGTTTCTCTGTCTGTCTCTCTCTCTCATATAACTTCGTTCCATATAACTTCGTTCCGGGTGTCCCTTATTGACACCTCTCAAGTTTTTAGTGGGTGTCAGTGGGACACTTTCGCTATCGCTACAACTTTCAATTAATTATACTACGTAATTTAATGCAGGACTAAAACTACTAAAACCGTATTAACTCCACTAACTCAATAAAATTAACGAAATCCAAAACAAATGAAAAAGGCAAGCAAGATTAGATTAAATAAACATTAGTTTGATGTTGTCAAGTTTGACATTGACGTATTTAGGAGCGAAATATGACAGGGACGCGTTCGGTTACACGCACACGCACAATACTTCTGTCGAACTAAAGAAATGTTCGAAAATTGCAGGAAGTTTTTTTTTAATTTACTAATTTTTAGTATTGCAAAATATAAACATTGAGCTATTGTACTGAAATATAGTATTTTCGCGTACTATATATTTCTTCAACAGTATATAGTACGGAGACCCTAAATACAGTACAATACTATATATTATAGTACGGTTGGCAACCCTACCTCAAGCGCACTTCACGGAAATTCAGCGAGGGTCAGAATAGTCCGGCTGGTAATAGTGGAGATAGAGATGAACAAGAAGTAAACGAAGATAATAAAAGTTTACATATATTATAATGACAGGTCGTTATCCCACGCCTACAGGTTACGCCAGCTACAAAGATATCTTCTTAATTAACGGACCGAAAAGTGCACCTTTAAAACAACTTATGCGAAGCAAGAAAAATAAAATTAATTAAAATAAAACAACATGACTGGTGACATGGACTCAGGAGCTGGTCATCCAACACAATTAAAATTCTTGTTGTGGCACCAGACATTAAAGCGTCTATTATCACGTGGATTTGCCAACTTTTTATCGATATATATTTAACAATTAACTCGGTTGTATGTATAGGTAGGTAACTATACCAGTTGCAGACAATAACTGAGGTGTGAATTGACAATGTAAATTGATAAAGTCTGGCCTGGGCATTCTTCGCTACACTTGACAAAGGAGTTAAAGAAGACCCTTCACGGGTCTTCTTTAACTCCTTTGTCAAGTCAATAAAAGAAATTCATAAATCAAACTTATGTTTTCATTTTCAATTTGAAATGTAGAGAGTCATGCCAAAGTATTATAATTATTAATTATAATATGTAGGCAAAATGTACCAACCTAACTTAGCAATATTTCGATATTGCTAAGTTAGGTTGGTACATTTGCCTTTCTTTCTCTTCATTCATCTTTGGGTTTAAAAATTATCTAAACACTAGTTTTTGCCGGCAAGTGCGTCTGCCCGAAATATCTTATGAATGCTTAATTTTATTTTTCATAATATAGCATAGAGCACACAGGGATAACGAAGCTTCCTTTTAGCGAAAGGATTTTAAGATCGGGCCAGTAGTTCCGGAGATTGCCGCTTTCGAACATGTAACAAACCAATAAACTCTTCAGCTTTATAATATTAATATAGATCACGTATTTGGCCGTCTCGTTAGCAAATTTTTTTTGACAAGACCAAATAAAGCTTTGTCTATAAAAAATTGCTCAAAGTTAACAAGAAAAGTCGTAAATCAATGATACGTTTGCTATTCACTCGTGTAGCTGCGGTTCAGATATTCGTAGGCGTATTTTTAGCATTCACCGCTGTCAGGTACTCAGGTAAAAACTAGATGTTAGAACAACCTGATTTTTTAAAGCACAAAAACGGCCGCGATGGCGTTCACACAATACATACATCAATTACGTCTAATCGTGATACTCAGAATTATTTGAGCCATAATCGCTAACGACTCCTAACGGCCTGGCCACAGCTAACGGCGGCGCGAATTGCGGGGCGTCTGGAGTCGCGTCTTGCGGTGAGCGACTCAAACAAATGGTAGAGAAACTATGAAGTATGCCACAGCTACCGCGGCGCGACCTGCGGCGCGTTGAGCGTCGCGAACTGCGAATCGATGAGCGTCGGGCGTTCTCGGCGGCGACGGGCGGTGCGTCTTGCGAATGAAACAAATGTACTAGCGAGTATCGAGGCGGCCACAGCTCAGAGCGGCGCGCGCGGCGGCATCGGTGGACGCATTCGGGATCGCGCGACCGAAACAAATAATTTTGTTTTTATCGCGCGTTTTTTTATAAAAGTAATGGATACGGAACAATTTATAAGCGAAATATTGAGTAGACCAGCAGTATGGATGTCAAAACATCCACATCATAAATATAGGCATGTTATAAAAAAGTTGTGGGCCCAAATAAAACAACAATTTCCTGTTAATAGTGGTAAGTATTTATTACCTATTTTTTACAAGTAATGTAGATACGGCAATTTAGTTCAAACTTTTGATGGGGGCCATTTAATTTAAACTTTTGATTAATTTTAATAGTTTAGCCGTTCTCTAAATACGTCCACCGCTGACGCCGCCGCGGTCGCAACAACTCTAGCTGTGGCATACCATCGCAAATCGCGCCGCCCGCCGCGACTCCAGACGCCCCGCAATTCGCGCCGCCGTTAGCTGTGGCCAGGCCGTAACACTTCGATGGCCGTGAACTGCGCCTTGACTGCCGGATACTAAATGTAACAAACAAAAAGTATCAATTCTAACAGATAGCTGTTACTCGACCCACATCGGTGACCTCGTTACAGCGAAATCGCAATGTAATTTCGCGACGTAAATTTTTTGGAACACTTTTACTTTGACACCGGGCGTACGGTCCAGCGGCTCAGTGTATGGGTTCGGTGATGACACCAATTTCTCTTTCAATGAATGGGTATGGAGCTTTAAGCTGGGTGGAGTCTCCACGGCCTCAAAATTTAAACGGATACGCAGTTTAGCGAATCGTGTTTGCGTAACACTTGACATAGATCGTCATTCGATGTGAAGCAGCCAAGTATCGAGTAAGTTACAGTTTGCGTGGCGAATTCATTCATATTTCAGGTTGGTCGTCTATTGACGTCATGCCCAAGTGCCAATAGACACACCCCTATGTGTTATCGGTTTTGCAAATTTTTCCGAACAAATTTTCGCAACACGCACGTCACCAGCACGTAAATCCGTCGGACGCACGCGCCTGCCATATAGTGCGACTTTCTCTCCAAGCTACGCAATCACATTTGGTTAAATTTCGCTTTTTTGCACACAAAGCGATTGATGAAAATTTATTTCGTCATGGAAAACAGACAAGAATACAAACTAAGTATTGCGATACGGTATGAGGAATCGGGACAATGTAGCCAGGGATGGGTAGGTTACCTTAACTTGCAACATTTTATCCGCTTAGTGGTTCCTATAATAAGCTTTTAGGTTAAATCTTGGTCTTAATCTTGGAATAGTTCAGAATTAATCCAGACAAAACGCTCGAGAGCGAAACTAATACAAACTAGTCACTTGAATCACTTTCATCTGGTGGAGATGCCGAAAGTAAACTTTTACTTTCGGTATGAAAAGATCGGTTTTCTTCGACCACCGCTGCATTTTATGTTAGGTACAACATTCTTAAATACTGTATTACCTAGCTCAGTAAATGATACAGCTATTTAAATAAATACATAATATTTGTTTGAGAGCTTACATACCCAAGTATATGTAAACAGTGAACATTATTCAGTGTCTAGCAAATAAAGACTTCGTGCTAGAGGTGACGCATTTTTGTAATTTACGCATCATCGAAGAGTTCATGAAGCGGAAGGCGACACACAATGATAACTTACTAACAAGCTAACAAGACAATTTATATAGGGTCAATTTTTATTTCCTGTATTCCACCGGTGCGGAAATTCGAAATGCCTGACTTAGAATAATGTCGGCCGGATAGTGTTAAAATGCCTGGTAAATCAGGCGAAAGCCTGGCATAATATGGTAACCCTAGTCACGGCAAAGTGACCGATATTACTGACACAGTGCGCCAAGTACTTGCTTTCAAGATAAGCTGGTATTGGGTACCTTCATTAAGTTATATCCGAAGGCGTTATGTTTGGTAAATCAATTAATCACGTTAAGTGACGTGCTACGTCTAAATTAGTAGAAATCCAATAGTAATTATAATCTTAACCTAGCTTCCAAATAGGAAACCAATGATATATTAAAATATTTTTTGCAATACTAATGAACAAGGAAAATTATGTGAACAACGCGGCGACAGTACGCCAGAACTGGTTCTACGAAAGCGAAAACACTTAATTACTTTCATCTATTCGTAGGTACAAAGTGGAACTGGTAACCCAGATTATTGAATTAGAGCCTTGCAAGTAGATGATTTATGTACTTTCGATTGGACAACGCACATTTATTCTTGATCGTAAGAAGCGCCGCGCTCGGAAAAACCCATGACGACACTAGTAACTTTCATCTTTCCTTATTTTTAAGATTTTAAGTAAAGGATTCTTCTTTTTTTTGTTTTGACTGTGCGAAAAGCGGCCAATATTGGGAATTTATATTAATAAAAAGTTTATACGCAACTCCACTCATATGCAGCATATAATACGGTAGAGCTATTATGTACAAGCGGTTACAAAATAAACGTTTCATAACTTATCTATCCTTAGTTTACACTCCCAGTTACATTAATAATACTTGTAACGTTATTGTATTACTTACTAAAAACTAGTTATCAGTTAACCGATCGTAAATGGCCAGTCAATGAACGATAACAAACGAGTTATCTTCATTACCACTTACTGAATTACCGAGAAATTCACCATTACAAGCCTACCAGTCATCTTAGCCTTCACAAAGATTACGCAGGTCAAAAGATTGTATAGCTACATATTAATTAAATCTAGCGTTTGATCTGAATTTTCTTCACCGTTATTTTTTCAATACGGGCATAGACACCACCAAATCAATTGACATACTTTTCATGAGCTTTCAAAACGCGATTCCCCATAGATTTTATATGGCAATGGGGGCTGTGACGTCACCTATTTTAAAATTTTAAAGTAATTAAAAATATAATTTTACAGTTTTGGAAATTAATTGGGTTTTCTGGGCAAAATTAAAAAGTAGTGTCATGGAATTATTGGTTAATGGTGTCTATGCCCCGTACTAGGTACTTACTAGCCACTTAAGACTGAAGACTGTATTTTTGCGTGACGAGTGAATGTCAGTTGTTCCCTCATAAGAGGCTGTTAACAATATAATTATAGCATGTCTTCAAATGCATCACTTTTAAACTGGATTTTGACACTAGAGACACCCACAAATTAAAATAAGTACATAGAGGTCTAGTTTTAGTAATAAATAGACTTAACAAGAATTTAAAATGGCTGGGAAACTGCATTCCAAATTGCTGAACAGGATGACTGACTTGTAAAAGGGCCAAGGAAAGAACAGAGACAAAAATATCACCGTCAAATGAGGCACACGTACATACATACGGCGATAAAATAAACTGTGATTTTAAGAAGTGAATCATAAGTGCCAAGTTCAATACAAAAAGTGCAACTGCATATAGGCGTCCAGAAAGAAGTCGAGATTGCTTGGAAAATCTTTTGTCAAAAAATATCAACTCCTGCACATGTTACTGTACTTGTAGTAATTTAAAATGTAAGACTGTTTTTTATGAAGCACTCTTTTGACTGCATGGAACGATACAAAACGTAAGGACGTATGGATTTTAGAAATTATAGGAACAGTTTAGTTTCGGTCTAGCAAGCACCATCATATATTTTAATTAAACACTACACCCACTCTGACAAGCAAATTGAAAATAACAAGAGATGGAAAGTTACCAGAGGTGATGAAGTTCATCACCCGAAAACGATCTCACAGCAGACGAACAAAGATTCAATATTTATTTTAACACAGCTAACTACCAAACAACAGACTAAAGAAATCAATGCAAAATTATTCTAATGGCTTTCCCAAATCGATACATGACGAATATTATTGTGTAACAACAATTGAGTGGCGGGCCCGGAGCTGGGGTCAACCGTCTGGAGGTCGCTGGGAAGAGGGTGCTTACATTACAATTATAGCTGAAGCAGACTCCCAGACGAAAACCTACTCATAGGACAAATTGAGGGCATTTCACAATAGTCTGCTCGAAATTGTTCTCTCACTCGCTCAGATAAGATCAAAATACCTGTTGAGCTTTCATCGTTCTCATTAATTGCTAATTTCGGGAAAATGTTTAATAGAGAAATTAGAATTCTGAGAATTGTTGATAGTTTAAAATATCTATAAGGGTTTACGCACATATAGTTTTACTTTAAAACCTTAAGAGATTATTATTGTGGCAAGTGGCAACAAAAAATGGTAAAATTTTCTTTTCGTGGGAAACTTGTCTTTGTCTATGTAATTCATAACATACCAGAATGATTCCGGACCGATTCTTAATTTTATTTCATATACTTAATAAAAAAAAATCTTATCTATACTAATATTATAAAGAGATACCATTTGTTTGTAAGTTTGTATGTAGGGGGTAATCTCCGGAAGTAATGAAATGATTTTGAAAATTGTTTCACAAATTGGAAGCTACGTTATCACTGAGTAAATAAATAAATAAATAAATAATAAATATCTTGGGACAACTCACACACGGCCATCTGATCCCAAGCTAAGCCGAGCTTGTGTTATGGTAACCAGACAACTGATATACATACTTATATAATTTATAAATATATACATATTATAGATAAATTACACCCAGACACAGAACAAACAATTATGCTCATCACACAAAGTTTGTCCTGGGTGGGAATCGAACCCACTACCTCCGGCTTTGCAGTCAGGGTCACTAACCACTAGACCAACGAGGCAGTGCAGTGCTACTTATAGGCTATATTTTATTATCAAAAAATTAGGGATCCGTAAGAAAAATCACGCGAACGAAGCCGCGGGGAGAGTGCTAGTTTCCAATATTTCGCAAATACTGGATTTCAAAATTACATTCTATATTTATTACAAGCTTTTATTTTTTATCAGATGCTCTCTTTTAAATCTAGCACATTCATTCATATTGGGTAATATTGGTTATCTCATAGAAATGACTTCATCACCGTTTACTACGTCTCAACTGCGACTAATGGTCTCTTAAAAAATACGTTTATAACTTTAACTTTATAGATTTGTAAATACACAAGTAATCTAGTTCCATTAATTTACTAAATTAATATAAAAAAATCAAATTAGTTAAAATTTAATCTATCAAAATAAATAAAATTTAAATATCTGTTTGTTATGACAATTTAACGGCTTTCTACAAACTAAATCATTTATTTAGTTTTACCGGTATTTACAGGAAAAAAAACAATTACTTATAAAAATTTTGTCTGTCTGGACCGATTCTGACGGAACCTCCACTGGCAGATAGCTGAATGATGGATTAGAGCCCCGCGCAAAAAAAAAACCGTGATTAACTGAAATTTACGCGAATAAGTCGCGGGCCTGATAGTAAAAAACAATTAAGAAAACTGCTTTAAATGTAGGTATCGATTAAGTACAGAGACATGGAGCTACTAGTCAACAATCAACTACGATTTTACGATATAGGCAAACGAATTCTTTTTGGTACATTGATTTTTCCGCTTCTTGCATTTTTCTATTAGCTGTTGTGTGATGATATACCGCTGCTTGTACCTAACCCTAATTAGTTCGTATTAACTATTACAAAATGCCGCTTCTATCTAAACGTGTATTTAGGTAGGTATATATGTAGCTTGATAATAGGTTAATTCGGATGTAGTTCTTCAACTTTACAGCTACATGCCCAAGCAAGACGCCTTGCTGCATTAAAAGTAGTTTGGTAATTACCCAAATTACAGCTATTACCAATGAATAGCGCCACGAAAACGAAACGAATAAGGCTGAAAATTACAGTAAGTAGGTACTACATAGGTAAGTTACTACTTTCTTGCTGCCTTGAAAATCAAATAACTTTCAATGACTGATAAATATCCTCCCTTATCTGCCCATGTAAATGAAATGTTTAGACCAAATGGTATGTAAACAAATGGCGACACCACGCGAGGGGAGATAGCAATGATACTGAAGATTGGTAAACAACCCAGTTACCTACCAAACTTGTGATTAGGATTTTTTTAAATATAGTAAGGTCAATTTTTTTTTTTGTTAAAAGCGTAGGTATGTGTAGCCCATCGCTGCTCCAAACACTGAAACAATGTTGTGACTTGTGGCGTAAGAGGGTCCCCTAAATTTAAACCAAATGTACCTGTGAGTGCCACTCGTGCAGCGATCCCTGCCACTGATATGTTAATTTTATTACACCAGCTTAAAAAAAGATCCCAACCGGTTTTCGGTTTAAAAAGGAACGTAAGTGACATAAAAATTACGACCTTCACGTACATGATGCTTGTTCCTAAATTAAAAGGCATAAGTACTGACAAAAACGTTCAACGAGCAAATAGATCAAGCATACCTACTGACTCTTGATGATGACTTAAGTTTTCAAAGGAAACATTTCCATGAATGTTGTAACGAAATTCGCAAACACAAACTGGTTTAGCATACAAAATAAAATTGGCAATATGACACTTACGATAATTTTCGGCGATATGCAGGTCCTTAGCACACACTGGTTGCACGTCTAATTTCGCGGATATGATCTAATGTAAACCGAATAGTGAATAATAGCTCCAGTTTTTTCTGCGACGACTTTGGAACCGGTAGTGTGTCCTCGGGGCCTCAACACTTGGGGGGCATCACTTATCAATGGTTAGTGAGGAGGTTATTAGCGATAGTGTTGTAGCGTCGCGAGCGTCGCGTCCCGCGTGCTGACCGGCTGCGAGTGCCGGCGCTCAGGCGTCGCTCTTGTAAACAAAACGTAATGGTGGGGGCCCCGCCGAAAAGCCTGGCCGAATCAACACCGCTCACTTACGTCACTCTATTCTGCTCCTCCGGTGAGCGTTTGATGCTTGCCGAGTTCCGACAACTGATTGCTCTTGAAACTTTTACATACTACATTTCTACCTTCACTAACATTTGGCCCAAACAATTTTCCTTTTCGCTGTCGATACGGATGACCTTTTGTTTAGAACGTGATGTTCTAAAAATAGAACTCTTTTATTGACTAGTCATAGATACTCGACGTGTATCGACGATTATTCAACTCTATTTCATGTTTTGTAATACGTCATAGATTAAATGGGTATTAAAATCAGATACCTACTTTCAAAATCAGGATTCGACACACTTGCGCGTACTTATATGAATACCTACCTACCTACGGTAACTTTCCGCACCTGACTGTGGCCTGTGGAATGAGTCGACAAAATCCTATATGCTTAATTCACTTCCCTATTAAAAAAACTTTCAAGTAAAAGAAGTAAGATGTGTGGTATGAACAGTGTCTGGCCAGGTCTCTCCGCCTGCTGTCCATACTACACAGTCCCATTTCAATTAATTTAAGCGTTAAGCTCAAAACAGCAGGTTCGGCAAAAAAGAAATTAATCAAGTAAATGCTTGGCTTTACTACGAGTTTATAAGACCATATTAATTTATTAAAACCGGTAGCTGATCCTAATTTTAAAGACAATTCCTCACGCAACACTAATTTTAAAAATACCTTTTATTTCACACGATAACCGGCTGTAAAAAGAATTAAAGGTGCTAGAGTCTGCCTGCACTAAAGTTATGGCAATGTAACCGGAGCGTACACACTGCAGAGCTGCTAGTAAACCACTTTTTGCTCTGTACGTATCTTACTTTAGCCCTAAATATAGGTATGTAACGTTTTATATAAGTAGTTGTGTATTTCGTTTTCCCTTGTGTTAGTGAATGGAAATGACTTTATTTTTGTAGTGACAGCATGATAAGAGAGGAAAAGTGTTTTGGGTCTGGTAATTTTAATTTTAACACACATCATCAGCTGCCTAGCCTTTCCTAACTATGTTGGGGTCGGCTTCCAGTCTAACCGGATGCAGCTGCAGTATTTTAGATGGAGCGACTGCCTATCTGACCTCCACAACCCAGTAACTGGGTAATACGATACCCCTAGGTAAGACTGGTTGTCAGACTTTCAAGCTTCTGACGACTCGTAACGACTGTCAAAGATCCACGTATGACAGCCGGGACCAACGGCTTATCGTGCTTTCCGAGGCACGGAATGATGTCAGTAATGTCTAAGATAAACTTTAGAAAGTACATATGAATTGAAAAAGTCACATTGGTACTTGCGCGAATTCGAACCCACAACCTCATGCATGAAAAGCGGGCGCCTTAACCGCTGGGCCATCACGACATTAATTTTAACACACATTACGCCTGTGCATAACTAAACTCGGATCGCTATCAGTAGCGTCACTGGTGAAAGTATAGCGATTAATTAATAACATTTTTCGGAAATAGAGTCCGCAAAAGCGCTCTATAATTTTTGCTTGGAATATTTTTAAGAACCGAAACAATTCAAAATTTCACCATGAGTGAAAAACAAGTTTTTTACTTCAATCATGTACGTATACATACATACGTAATGTTGCACTTCTTTACATTTAAGAGCGAGACAAAATCAATATAACATGAACGTTGAATTTTAAAATGTATCCTATGAAATTCATGTTCATGCAATAAGGTAGTTCTGTTAGTAAAAATAGCTGGTAATATGACGCACTGTGTACACTGTTAATATTAATGTGGAATATAAAGCAGATTTAAAGTTACAGGAACAGTTATCTCAGGATCTCGTTACTTGGTCACGCGTCTAATTAGCATCATCTTTCTCACGCCTTATACCAATTTGGGGTTGCCGCAACCTATTTCTTCCAACTCTATTAGCATTCATCGTTGTAGTCGCCCCTATTCCCGGTGTATCATTTTTTTACACGATACATCCAGGGTTTTATTACTTTTCCGTTCCTCTTACCTACATGTCAAAAAATTCAACAATTCTGTTATTTTCTTTTTTCAAAAATTTGCGTCGAAAAGCAATGCCACTACAAGTCCCAAGTGTAACACTTTTTTTGGGTGTCCATCATGCACTGCAATGTTACCGTAGCTATTTTACAAAAATCTTTCATAGTGAATTTTACTATCATCAAAACAGCTCACCTCAAGCTCACTTTAGCCAAATTCTCCGAGATAGACTTTCTTTTACAGTATCCAGCTGGTGTAAGTCCCATCAAATAATGAAAACCTCTTCATTAATGACGTAAAATTGATTATTAATTTTAGCCTGAATGCTAATGGGGCCGTCATGGTATACAATAGAGTTGTCTTTGAATCATTTTGATGTTTTTATTTATTGAATAAATTATTAGAAATTATAAGTTTTTATGTGACTAACTTTATCCTTAAGTTAAGGTAATGTTAATTAATAGTCGTAATAACATTTAACGTGACACGTGATAGGCACCTTATATTTATCACGCTTTATTACCTATATATTTGTCCTTTATTGGTCCGGTACATAATTTACATAGGCACATAGTCACTTGCTATAATACCTACGCGTGATCTTGGGGGACCGAAACGGAAGAAAAAAATACCTATTGTATATAAATGTGACGATCATTCATAATTTTCTGGCGCAAAAAGTAATACCGCAGTAGTAGGTACATTTTTTAATGGTTTTGTATATAAATAAAAGATGGTAATACAAACTATTATTAATGCATAGGTGTATGTCCCCATTATTCTTTTGGGGATTATTTTAGGTATGGTTGTTATGATATTATAACATTTTTACCGTATACATAACCCCTTGTTTACTTACACAATTTTCTTCGTCTGATTAACTTTAACCTGCAGCTTTGCATTTTTTTTTATTGGTTCATTTGAATAATAAAATTTTCTATCTAAAAAATTATACCAGATAATAAACTAAAGTAACAACAATAGTTGTATAAACCGCTATAAAAAATATTTTCGCCATTAAAAAGAGATGGAGCCTCTTAAACAAATCAGTTTTCCTGTCGCAGTAGTACTAGCAATAAGTTGCTTAAAAGTTAAAGTAAAGTTACAAATAAGTCAACAGGCATTCACGAATGAACAAAACCGCGTGCCAAGTATCTATAAATCTTTGAAAGTACAGGTAACAAGGCAAATAAATCAATTAAACTCAATTTTAATTATAAACGAGATCAATCATGATGATTCGTGAGCTAACTTAAGTCTAATTTTCTGAATCTGACTGATTTTTTGACTGCCTCGTTGGTCTAGTGGTCGCAAAGCGCGACTGCTGAGCAAGAGGTCTTGGGTTCGATCCCCGGGTCGGGCAAAGTGTTATTGGGTTTTTCCATCAGGAATTTCTCAGTAGCAGCCTCGGAGTCTGGATTTGTGCCCGGTTGATGGCAATAGGCTCGCCCCCTATTACATGGGACTTAAACATAACTGGCGAAATGTGGGTGTACTAATGGGTACACCTCTGCCTAACCCTTCGGGGATAACAGGCGTGATGTTATGTTATGTTTCTGAATCTCTAAAGTGTTTAACAAGTCAAAGGATTAGTACCAACCAATCAATTAGAAATACCTATTTTACGAAAAACATGCTTCATTATTAAACAGGGTAATTAACTAAAAAACGAACACGCTAAAAAAAATGGAAATATTGAAAAAAAAATTAAAAGTACCTGTTTAGGTAAAGATCAAAAGTGGGAGTAGTAGTAGTTCCTAGTAATAAAATCAATAAAGTATGTACACTTGTACACATTCCTGTCCATTTGACGCAATACTCAGCGACCTACATCAACACTTGTTAGCTAGCTACAGAACTAGGTAATTAAGATCACTATCTTTTATATTTCGTTTAGCAACGCTCCTAAATACTCATGTACTTATTTAAATTTACACATGTTACTGCCAATTACTTGAACTTAAGAAATAATATGGAATGAAAAGAAATGGCGGTTGGCGGCGGAATGGCGCCCCCTATTACATGACGAAGTGTGGGTTTGCTAATGGGTACACCTCTGCCTTACCTTACGGGGATTACAGGCGTGATGTTAGGCGTGATTTATGTGGCGGTTACCAGTGAAATTGAAGCGAAAAAAACCTACCTTATCAAAAATAATGATCAATTTGAATCTTTGAGACTTATTTGCCGCTCTTATGTTACTATTATAACTTGCGCTCATAAAATAAGCTTCAATTTCTGTTCTAATTGCTAGTGGAACGCCCAAGTTAGTCTATTTAACCAGCTTTGAGGGTGAAACAGAGTGACATCAGAGCTCAAACATGAATTCTCTTTCTTCATTCATTGTTTCATATCATCAAGAAATTAATTTGCACTATAAAACGGAATTATTATTCATTTTGGATTACTCATCGAATTTTTCTTGACGATGAGTAGTCACTCAATTTTCTCCAGTTTTCACTTTTCTGTGCTCATGAAAATGTACAATCAACTATACCTACAAAGCACATTTTTTTACCCTCGTAGTTTTACTTTCGTGTTTCATGAAAGAGCTCGGGAATTCGGGATCATGTAAATTGACATAGAAAAATTACTTTACCGTTTTAGGTAGCAGTAAAATAAAAACCTTGAATTTCACAAAATAGGCTACGATCCCGATTTAGTATTAAAACGGTACTAGTTGCGTATTTACATACATTTCTATTCACTTTTCCCGTTCAGTCTTCTTAGGAAACACATTTCCATGTCATACAACTTTTTTGTTATTTTCTGTTCGTTGACACGATTTAAATGTGGTCTTTCACCTGTATCCATTCGCGTGGACTTCTTTGACTTTTTAATTTATTTTTTGTTTAATTTTGCTGCTGAATGCACTTTGAAACCATTTGGAAAGGTTATAATTAGGTGAATCGAACTCGTCTAGAATAATCCAGAAAATTAAAAAGACTATGGTATCTTATTCAAAAGAAATCTAAGAAACAATATTGGGTAATTTTAGTTACTTATCAATGATAAGGCAATATTTCGTAATACTGTTCCATCTTGAGATGGTAATTTTAGTTAGTTTTCAATGATAAGGCAATATTTCGTAATACTGTGCCATCTTGAGATTTTAACTTTAGTCACGTTCACAATCCATAATGCATTAAAACATGGGTAGATACTAGATAAATAGGTGTCCAAATTTTGTGTTATTATGATTTAAATGTTTTATTCATTATTTTGGCACGTGTGGTGCGCTGTATTTGAAATTAGGTATAGGTACTTACATGTTTTCGTTTAACATTATTTTCAATAGGTACCTACACACTAGATATGGGCGCCGCGCCGGCGCGGCGCCGCCGTGTGCCCGCCGCACGCCGCCGCCGCCGCCGACATTCACCGCGCGGCGTGAGTGGCGTAAAGACGTGTATTTGTTTTCGTGATTGACTCATCCAAAATGACTGAATTATCAAAAACTACAGTAAATAAACTTTCATTAGTATTAAGGCGGGCGTGTGAGTAGTGCGGGAGCCGCGTGCGCGCTGCGTGAGCGTCGCGTTTTGATGCCCTGCGGCGTGTGTGGAGAGTGCACGCGGTGCGCACGCGGCGCTCGCGACACGTTCTTACCCCTTCGCCCGCTATCGCTGCCGCCAATACAGCAACGCGACGTGAGCTAACACGGCACTGTCCAAATTGTGACTGACTTGACTGAAGGGGGTTAAACGCCAAGGCGTACGTCGCGTGCGCGCCGCGCACGCGCCCGTCACACGGCAGCAACACGCGACGCTTACGCAGCGCACTCGCGGCGCACACGCGGCGCACAGTGGTCTGGAAATCGAGCTCCATACTCATAGAAACTTAAAGTAAAGAATTCAAAAAATAAAAATTGTAATGGCTCTGGTATACCTCCCTTTACATAATATTAACGTATGGATGGTACAAGTCACAGTACGCGTGAGAAAAAAAAGATTTGTGTTTTTTTTGTATGGGAGAAAACACTAAAAGTACGTTTATTCGAAACTTAATGGAACTGTTAGGCTGGTGCTCACACGAGCTATAGTCCCATACACGGCGATCAAGATGACATACAATTCATGTACCTTTAGGCACCGCTTTGCACGTAGCAAATTTTTGAAATTTTGATTTTTCGAAATGTGATTTTTCAAATCTTTGCCGTGGTTAAATGACGTTGCCGATCGATTTACTTATATTATGATCAGATTTAGCCTACTAATGACCTTTATGATGACAATTATTAAAAAGATATTGATTGGATAGGTTCTTTTTTCAATTTCTTTTTAAATGATTTTGCCATCTATCATGGTCATAAGCATTGAGTGCTTTACAACATGGTTTCCCCTAATAGAAGGCTGCACTGCAGTGCTTCAATCTCAGCCTCAATCAAAGCCTGTTCTTCCACGATGTTTAACTTGTTTTCGTTTGAAAACTTTAATAGGTCTGCAAAACATGGTGGAAGATGGCTTTGGATTCTCCCATACCTTTTCATCGCCACAAACTAAGCGCAAAAGCACAAAAGAACACATAAAAATACTGGAATCGTCTTCGTCTGCCATAGTTTGCTTATACAAACTTTGCCCAGAAGCACCACCAAAGCCCCACTTGCATAATTATAAGTGTCAACTCTTTGCCATCCAGCGAAGATTCTATACCAATTTGGACATTTTCATGTTTGTGGCAAACAACAGTAGTTTTTCACAGCCCAATGTTTATTTGAAGCTTTTGAGAATACTGTTGAATTCTCGGAAATTCTTCGGAGAATTGACAATTCAGTCAGAGTTATGTCAGTAACTTAAGGAAGAAATGGATCTCGTGTTATCCACGAGACATACATATATAAAAAGTATGAGACATGGCTGCAAGAGAACATCAAATGGTCCGAGGTCGTGAGGGAGAAAATGACTACTTCTGTAGTGTCGCTAGAGTAGCAACCATGTTCCACAGTTCTGACTTTGGTGTAAATGAGGGTGCATCAACATCCTACACACCGGAGACGTGCAGTGTTGAAACATCAACATCAGTTGTAAGTGTAACGCCGAGAAAAACATTCGTGGATCTAAGCCCGCTACAGAAGAGAAGGAGAGTGGAAGAGCTCCTAGCGCATAGCACTGAAAGCCTTGCTCATGCAACTGGTTTGAAAGCACAAAACAAGAATGTAGCAGATATCATTTAACTGGTATCGGAGCATCCCGAAGAGGCTATCAAGATAAAAAAATTGTTAAATATAAAGAAAACTGCATATTATATATTCCGCTGACAAAGCTTTAGGTATTTTGACCTCATTGAAACTTTCGAAGTGGCAGTATATAACATTAAGATCTTGTGCAAAAGAAGAAGGAATACCACTGTATCCTTCTTATACTGCCATCCTTGAGGCGAAGGAGGACTGCTACCCCCCAAAAGATACCACAGACATCACGGAAAGAGAGATAAAAGTAAAGCTCCAAGCAATTTTGGACAAAACTGTGGCTAGGCTTGGAAAATTCTTACGTGTGGAATATTCGCTGGATGGCAAAGAGTTGACACTTATATGCAAGTGGGGCTTTGATGGTGCTTCAGGGCAAAGTTTGTATAAGCAAACTATGGCAGACGAAGACAATTCCAGTATTTTTATGTGTTCTTTTGTGCTTTTGCGCTTAGTTTGTGGCGATGAAAAGGTATGGGAGAATCCAAAGCCATCTTCCACCATGTTTTGCAGACCTATTAAAGTTTTCAAACGAAAACAAGTTAAACATCGTGGAAGAACAGGCTTTGATTGAGGCTGAGATTGAAGCACTGCAGTACAGCCTTCTATTATGGGAAACCATGTTGTAAAGCACTCAATGCTTATGACCATCATAGATGGCAAAATCATTTAAAAAGAAATTAAAAAAAGAACCTATCCAATCAATACCTTTTTTAATTATTGTCATCATAAAGGTCATTAGCAGGCTAAATCTCTTTATAATATAAGTAAATCGATCGGCAACGTCATTTAACCACGCCAAAGATTTGAAAAATCACATTTCGAAAAATCAAAATTTCAAAAATTTGCTACGTGCGAAGCGGTGCCTAAAGGTACATGAATTGTATGTCATCTTGATCGCCGTGTATGGGACTATAGCTCGTGTGAGCACCAGCCTAACAGTTCCATTAAGTTTCGAAAAAACGTACTTTTAGTGTTTTCTCCCATACAAAAAAAACACAAATCTTTTTTTTCTCACGCGTACTGTGACTTGTACCATCCATACGTTAATATTATGTAAAGGGAGGTATACCAGAGCCATTACAATTTTTATTTTTTGAATTCTTTACTTTAAGTTTCTATGAGTATGGAGCTCGATTTCCAGACCACTGTGCGGCGCCCGCGTCTCTCACTAGATCGAGGAACGCGCACGCCTTTTTTTTTTAATGTGTTAAAAATTATCAATTGACTCTACCGCCCTGGGCGGGGCGGAAGGGACTGTCATTCTTTTACTGACTAAAAAACCACCCTGTTCCTTCTGTTGCCCTTTACGTTCCGGGGGCCACGGTATCCTGTTAAGACGTCCCGCAACCCCGGCAGGCGTTTGGCCCAGTTGGGGCCCCGTCCTTGTGCTGACAGCTCTTTGAGGCGCGCGTGAAACAGAACGCGCCGTCGACCCGGGCCTGGTCCTTGATCGGACAGCGAGCTACCTATTACTCGCCGTCCGCAAGCCCGCGCCTACGGTGGCCGGATGTCGCCTCGCGACGTCCGACGCCCTGGGCGTCTCCCGCGGTGGCTGCATGGGGCGTAAGGTGAAGGATGTTCTCTCCCTCACGCGGCCCGCCTCCTTCGCTAGCATTACTGCTTCGCAGAAGGAGGTGACTGCATCCCATTCCCTCTCGCCCCGGAGCATGGCCTGAACCAGGTCCGGACGCGAGAGGTCGCCGCCGCCTATCGCCTCCGTGAGTGGTGGCACCCGGGCGTTTCCTCCCGCTGAATCCGACACAGGAACCTCCCGAAACAACCGTGTCCGGTAAGGACCTGCGTCAGGCGGAAGGTGAGGACGCCGTAGCGCCTCTCTGGCCACTTCTCAAAGAGGGTCCTTACCGCCGCAACACGCACGCCTAATGTGGGGAATGCCTATAAGACGATAGGGAGTAGATTGCGAGTTTTAGTTAAACATTCACGGACGCGAGAGGCATTGACTGCAGCATGCTGCAGTCAATGCTAGCGAAGGAGGAGGCGGGCCGCGTGAAGGAGAGAACATCCTCCACCTCACGCCCCAGCCGCCACGGGAGACGCTCAGGGCGTCGGACGTCGCGAGGCGACATCCGGCCATCGTAGGCGCGGACGTCGAGTAATGGGCAGCTGCGCCGTCCGATCAAGGACCAGGCCCGGGTCGACGGCGCGTTCTGTTCGCGCGCGCCTCAAAGAGCTGTCAGCACAGGGATGGGGCCAAACGCCTGCCGGGCTTGCGGGACGTCTTAACAGTATACCGTGGTCCCGGAACGTAAAGGGCAACAGAAGGAACAGGGTGGTTTTATAGTCAGTAAAAGTCTGACAGTCCCTTCCGCCCCACCCAGAGCGGAAGGACTCATTATTTTGATGATTTTTACTACCATAAAAAAAAGGTAGTAGAAATCCACGCCGCCGGCGCCACGCCGCCGCCGATTGAAATTTGCCAGCGCGCCGCCGCCGAGAATTTTTAAGGCGGCGCCCATGTCTACTACACACACGCATCATCCTTAATGTAGGAACTAGGAACACGCTTAAAGAATAATAAATTACCGTACTTTTTCTGAAAAATGACTACCTACTTTTATACTACTGTTAGGTATATTCATAATATAATTATCGTGAATATGTACCTATTCCATTATTTAATAAACATCCGTAATTTTGGATATTTTTTTTTATCGATTATAATTACAATAGGCAATGGGTCATCCAAAGAAATATCAATCACTTTTTTATTTCCAAAACACATAGCTTCTGAATTCGTCACCAAGAGTTATTAAGGAGACAGATAAAACAAAAAACTGTCAACTTTGGAATGTTAAGCGAAGTTCCAAAAACACACATTCACAAGATAACACTAGTTTCGAAATAATCTAAGAATGTTTCCTCAAAAACATGCGCACTGGCGATAACTATGAGCAATCCTCCTCGGAACTACTTTCTTGAAAATCCTCTATCCTATCTAAGGAAGAGAAAAGGCCTGTCCAATTCTACTTTGTTGTAAGCCCAAATACTTTCAACAAGACTTACTAAGTATATCTGATCAACATAGATCAAAAACTATATTCACCACGATAAAAGAGAACGTAGCCTCTAAAAACATCGAATCATCAATTTGACATTAATATTAATTGACCAAGCAGACAATAATTTAATTACTTAGAGCTTTAACACAACAAGAGATAGGTAGAATATGACAATTTGATTTAAACAAAGACCTCAGATAGCATTTTCCTCAATTCGCCGGCTTAGAGAACAACAAATTCATTAAGTATTCTTAGAATCGAGCAAGTTGCTAAAGCATTTTAAAAATATATATCGTGTTATTGACACAGCTTCTAAGTGGCTTTGTCAACTGTTTCGGGAACATAAATAAGATGTCCAGAGAGATCTTTATCAAACCGTTGACAATATAGCCACGTTGTTACGATGCCCTTCAAGTCCATCCGCATGTGAAAGACTACCGAACAGTTTTTTTGCAAGGACCAAGAATTAAATTAGAACATTATAAAATATAAGATGCCTCGTTGGTATAGTGGCCGCAAAGCGCGACTGCAGAGGATGATGATGTCTTGGGTTCGATTTCCAGGTCGGTCAGTGTTATTGGGTGTTTCCATTAGGAATTTCTCAGTAGCAGCCTAGGAGTCTGGATTTGTGCCCGGTTGATGACAATAGGCTCCTATTACATGCGACTTACATAACACAACTGGCGAAATGTGGGTGTGTGGGTGTATGGCTACACTTCTCCCTAACCCTTCGGGGATTACAGGCCCGATGTTGTTGTTAAAATAAAAGTCACCATAATTGTACCAGTATCAATTTAACCATTAATTAACATCTTTGTATCCTCCTACACTTTTTCTTGTGTGTGTGTAGAGTATTCCTGTATGTTTCTACAAACAGTGGCTAAATAGCACAAAGGCCTGAAAATATCTAGTAAATTCTCATTTACAGATATAGCGAGTGATGTTTTAGGCGTTACTTATAGTTTCTACTACGAGACCAAATTGACCGTAGAATAATTTAATAAGTCGAAGTGGTATAAGTACTAGAAGCAATGGAACATTCCCAAATTAGGCGAAATCATAATAAACTAAATAGTAACAAATGCACCGTCCGCCAGATGATTTACAGTCTGCGGACCATACTTGATAGAGATAAATTGACATTATACAAATTGTAAATGACGAATTGATCACCCTTCGTGAGAGATTGTCTTTGTATTCAATCGACCACATTGTCGCTGATTGGTAGAAGTGGTTCTTACCAACCTGTAACTATGTCAGCGAGGGCAATGTCAAAGGAAGGATCGACCGATCAATATGCAACGTCTTCGTGAATTGCGCAATAGGAATTTTTAAACTAGCAATAAATAAACTAAAATGTATGAGTCTGCTTTATGGATTAAAAAGAGTTTATTTACACTACACCCCTAGTTTGTAACGCAACCGCAACGATTGTTTCAGTAAAAATTCTTTCTAATCAGATCAGGCTAAAGATGTTGGAGTCCCAGCAATGCAGTCACTAATGAAAAGGCTATTATGAGCGAAGAAAGCATCTAACACGAGTCCAACTTACATTTTTAATAGCATTTAACGCCATTATAAATATCTAATTAATGCTGTAGAGTTAAACCTACCTAGGTACGTACCTATGTGTATATTTTTGACACCTTTAGTTAACAATAAATAGTAAAGTAATCACGACTACCATGCAGTCTTCACAATATAATTATTGATGTTGTTTGTAAAACTACCAAGGTGATCGAATCCTCTCTCTTCGTGCATTGTTTATGTGTGATCCCTTCCCAGTGATCTAACGGCCGTTCTGGAACGTGGGAAATATTGAAGTGTAATTAATTGACCGTGTTAGCTATGAATGAAAGTTTACAGAAGACCGCGTAGATAGCGATTTTTTTTTCTTAATTAAAAAGGGGCTGTATCACTGTTACTAGAGAAGGTGGAGGGAGGTTGCTGCATAGAAGTGACACGCCATGTTAGAATGAAAGCATGGAATGAAAAAAAAGGGCCGTTTGACTTCCACATTAGTACATAAACTGTATCTACCATCCACTGCTTAGCTTATATGCATCATGTGGACCATCTCTAGTCTGTCCTAGTTCCAACATTTTTTGTTAGTTAATTATGAAGTAGGACTTGACACTAGGGTGTGTGGGGTCGTAAGACCTTACTGCCCACACGATAAAGAAAGAAGAACACAACGCAAGTAGGTACCTACTCAGCCAATTCTTTTACCATGAGGCCATTGAGGAACATAATATATTCAACACAACCTCAAGTTAAGAAACATACCAAAGTAATCATACAATAATAATTACATCATCATCATATCATTTATTATCTCGTTCTGTCATAAATGTCAAGTAGATTCACAAGGCTTGCCATAGTCTACCTCAAAATATTCCTACCTCTGTCCTCTGTGTCTCTTTCTGTTGTCTTCCTATTCTCGAAAAACGACAAACCATGAGCTCAGTGCTAACGACCTGAATCAATGAATTCAATAGAATAACTACACCACTAAGGCTAGTAATTTTTGAGACCTAGCTCAAAACTGAGAAGCAGGCAACCAGGTAATTTGGTAAATAATGTCTACATTTTCATGTAGATATTATATCCGGTCGTTATCCGCTTCGTGAGGTTATTGACATTGTGTATGACTCCTAGACTAACCCCACGATGTATTGAGCCGAGAGCGGGGGTTTCGATCGCGCATGCTCCGTGCCCACCGCACCACACCCTATGAAACAAAATACCCTACGTTATTCTTTCCCTTCCAAATGAACATGACTCACAAACCATGAAGTTACGATAGGGTTTTTCCTAAAATTACCACGCTAACTCAACTATACGCACATACCTACTTACACATGCTTAATTTATTACATACTTAAATTTTCAAAAATCTAAATAAAGTTGACAAGTTTACGCTTTCTGCGTGCACTAGAGGAAAGTGAAAAAGTGGGCGAGTCGAATGAGGTAATATTAGTGCGTTAAACTAGCGCCGCTCACTGGCCACGCTCACTTTCGTTCGTTGAGATAACCAGTCTAACTGCCAATAAGAGCTCAATACTAGTATTATAATATCTTAGATTCTTGGTATTTAAATTATCTAATTAGCCTCTAAATTAAGGTGAATGGATCCTAGCAACAGGGACTTTCGAACTAAATTAGTTGTTATATACTAAGCACCTAAAACTAACATTATATAAGGGGAAATAATCAACCTGCCTACAGTGGTCAAATGAAGTACATAATATGTAACTATGTACATGGCATAGATTCTATCAATCAATCCCCCTAGGGTGATATACAATTCAGGTTCAAGAACACCCATAGAACTAAAAGAGACTCATGCATGACCACTCTTCTACTTCATGATACAGAATATCACATTACACAAAGGTACATTTACTAGAGGTTGCGAAAGGTCATGTATTCTCACACATAAGTAGGAAAAATATACCTGAATAAACATGACAAGTCACAAAGTATGTTAAGATAATGGTATATTACTTGATAAGAATGTAATGTTTGCAAGATAAAACATTCTTACATGACTAGACATTAATATAAGTAGGCCAAGAATGAGCCATACCTATAAAGTTATTTTTTCTATGACACAATTTTCAAAAAACCCTTTAAGCTTATTATTATCATTTTGTGTAAAAAAATTACCATGTAAATCACAAAGCTTGCTGACTTGACTCCATGTGTTATTAATATACTTTTCCTATAAGAAGAAGGCAAAAACCACTGTACTGTAAGCTTTATTGGTACCATTTTGAAGGTGTGCCATAGTTTTTAAATTAATAAACAGCACATTTTAAAAAAAAAATGTTACATTTTGATAAAACCTGACAGACAGAAAGTGTCGGAGCAACCTATAGCAGCACATGTCTAAGCTTAAATGACCTACTCATTCCTAACCAACATGAAATACAAAGAACTGAGACTTCTGAAATTGTTGTTATAAAACAACATTATTATAATTGAATAGCATGCACACATTTCCAACATTTTACCTGATGTGATCCAAGATATAAGTAGAGATATTATTTTAGATGCACCATGTAGCGTGGTCTACCAGCCGTGAGCTACCTGTAGAGACGAGCTTCTGATGTCAAATTACAAAAGCCCGGAACTACAGGGTAGATCACGAATGGGACATATGGTATGGTGCTGCTGCATTCTGGAACTCCATAACAAAGCACACATTTAGTGTGATCTACGAATGTGCCACATAACCTACGAATAAGTAAAACAATACATTTTGATGTAGAAAGAGTAGATTTAATTAAGTGAGTCTGTGTTTTGTTCTGTAAAATGTATACAGGTAATATGCTTGAAATAACAACATTATGTTAAATGTAGAAATCCAATCATTTTAATCTCGAAGTATATGTTGATATAGTGGTCGGCTATTTGATTTGCGGCTAACAATAGCTATCCTGATAACAACAAATTCAGAGGTTTACAACACTACATAAATCAAGTATTGGGTATTTACAACACACGAGAACATAAACTTTACTCTAAAATCAGCAGTACACGACCATAAATATACGCAAGAAATATTAAATAAGCGACTTACCTTACAACGCCGAGTTGTTACAGCTCGCGGTAAACAATCTCATTACTTTTACTTTCATACGTTAACGCGCTCGCGACCCAAGCTTCACACCGTACTTACAACCAGACAAAACTAATAAGAAAACAATTAATGCGACAGTACCAATAATAAAACCAGAGTTGTATAAAATATTGATAAAATACGATGCTTGCTCCAAATTGGAAAACACTACTTCGCTAATGACCGAATTAAATATTAACTCGTTGCCGCAACAAGAACTCATCACAAATAATGTTTATAACAAATTACACTTAATAAAATAAATAAAACTGAACGTTTTAGGAATATCTATTCAAAAATTGGCCTAAATTATTTAATTCTATTATCGGTAAGCAAGTATTTACACCTGACAATGACACAATAATAATTTTAGCAAATTGACAGGCAACCAGTGTTGCCAGCGAAATTTCATTCGTTTTTGTAAGTTTCCGTCAAAACCAATGGTAAAAAATCAATAATGAGATTCCCAGAGTGAACACCATCTTGTTGACTGGCCAATATTTTACCACGAGGTACTTGCAGAGAATAAGATGGAAGATTAATTTCTTATTGCCATCGAAATTTGATGTTCGCAGAACAAAAAAGATGTTACTGCTTGGTTCGGATATCTTTTATTGTTTTTAGATCCAACGCGTTCTAAACTAATCAAGACTCGTTTAACAAGGACGATTTTAAACAAAGAATGGCACTATCACCTCTTACCGAACGCCATGAAGCACAATTTATAACATTTTAAGATTTACGTATGCTCTTACGAAGGCCATCAATACAATAGCCTAAAGTTGTGTATTTGACGATTATAAAAATATCATCCCCTTGATGAATGTGCACTATCACGCAAATACAAAAACCTTTGCTAGTGCAGGTCACCAATGCCTGGAAAAGTACACAAATTACTAGAATCTCTTTTTAGTAGTCCTGCAGTTACCATAGTTCAATTCCGCTTTTGACATTTATAATGTAGATAAAACTCAAACTTGCAACTCTTCATTAGCAGCTTTTTTGGAAGAGACTCCTCAACTTTTCAATGTCATATTGGAACTATGATAGACCATCAAGAACTGGAGAAACAAAAGAGCAATTATTTTGAAAGATTACAGAGCTGAATAAATTGATGTCTTGTGCATTTTACTAATAATCCATCCAGCTATTATCCAACCAGACTCACATGTCATTTGCTGTTTGTGCAAAATAAAAATAAATTAGTCAATAATCTCTTATATTGACATAAAATTGTACACTTGATTAATTATAAACCAATTGATATCATACACAAATAGGAAAACTGAAAGTAAATGCGAAATTTAAATACATACAATACACACAAACTTGATACATAATTGAATAGGTACATACTTACATTTTCTATAGAAACTTAAAAAATGTAAATATAATTATGTAAGTTAAAAAATAAAAACAAATAATAATCGTAATTATTATCACTTGTCAAAAAAATACCAATATTTTGAAACACTGGTGTGCATAGGTATTATTTTTCAAAGATACCAAATACCTTTGGAGGAATATTAAAGCATTGTTTAAATGTAAGGTCTATAACTTTGTAACATTTGTGATCCAGTCATTCATAATCTTACAAACTAGAATACTTGCATAAGTCTAAAAATAAGTCTAAGAAATAAGTCAATTTAAATTATGTTTCATAAATAAAAAATAAAGCTAATATTATAATATTCTTCTTTGAGGCACTATCTGTATAGGAGAAGTGGTAATAGGTTTCTTTGGGCTAAGCTTATTGGGAGATCTCATTACCACATCAACAGCTCTTCTTAATATTTGGTGCTCACTCTTCTTATACTCCTCTGTTATTTGAGACAAATCCAAGTCTGCATCTATCACTAACACCTGAAATAACAATATTTAATTAATAAATGTATAGTTTTTTTATAGAGATTTTGTTTCTAACCTACCAAACACTAAAAAATTGCATAATTATAATTTTTAATTGAATTTTAATACACTATGACAACATAGGTGATTATTATGTGATTATTTTACTTAGTTCTTTGTTCCAATCAAAGTCTGCAACAAAATTGAATTACTGCAACCAGTCCACTGCCTAAAGAGTTATATATTTTTAATGACAAAGAATAAGTGTGCATTTCTACAAGTACATTATAACAAGTTATATCCACCACAATAATGTTATAGATAGATAGACGACCGCACCTAATTCTGCAGACTTAATCATAAGGTAGTATATCATTGTATGTTCCACTTGTTTTATTTATGATGGTACTTACAGGAGCAGGACACTCAGCGTGTAGTCTGGTGATGAGCCAGTCTTCATGTAACTTGTGCAGTTCTTCAATGTAAGACAGCGGGACACACTGTTCTTCAGATCTTGCTCTTTTCTTTATCCTCTCATAAACTACGGAGGGCGTCGTTTTCAGGTATACTAAAAACCAAATAAACAGTCATTCTTGTTCTTGCAAATATCTAAGCACCATATTAAGTGACCTAGATCTCTTTGAGTTAAACAATGTAGTTATAAGGCTAAAGTGCCTGACAATTTGTTTAATGAATGTCATATGGTCTATGAGCATAATATGACATTCCTGTAATTAAATAAATTGCTTTTACTTTTTAAAAAGTAATAGTAAAGTACTTTATATCAGGTTGCCTGCATTACTATGCAAGCATACTGTAAGTAGTTTTAATGACTAGGTAGGTATCTAGTCTATATACTCACCTTTATCAGTAATCACTGCTTACATGACCTGACATAACACATCAAGGATGACTAACAAAATGATATCGAATTTAGATTCAAGTTTAGACTTGCTCCTATTCTGATGTCATTGGTTTATGGTATATTATTGCTCTTATTAATAGGTTATATGAAAAAAATAATCCTGCCTCATCAGCAACTATAAGTTAATTTTAAACATACTATGGCATTGTTCCACTGGATTTAAGCCGCTTCCAACCATTCATATTGGAAATCTGTAGGGGAGGCCTATGTTTAGAAATGGATATCCTACGGCTGATATTATGCTAATGACGCCGTCGTTGTCAACCCATAAATATCTCCATAAATACCCTCATGTGGTTGCATTATTATTATTTTATTTAAAAAAAATTGTACTAACCGATGAGATCTGCATCAATCTGTATCTGGTTCATTATGAATCTGAACCATTCGTCAAGCACTGCAAATTCTGCTGGATGCAACATTCCACTCCTCATCATGTGCTCAACAAAGCAGTACCGTGCGCTGTACAGGGAGCGTTCCATTAACTTCACTGGTGTAGGAGTAGGCCGCCGGTGCATGTCTAACATTGTTAGAGACACATAGGATTGAAATGTCATTGCCCATTTTGCTGTATCCTTGTACATTAGATCCTGAAAAAAATAATATTGCCACTGATTTAAAGATTATGGACAATATTTCAATCATAATCATCTACAGCCTAACTTCATCTGCTGCTAGGTACAGGCCTCTATAAGGATTCAGTATAGAATAATTAATGTAACAACCAATACTTTGAATAAAACCACTAATAATAAATATCTTGGGACAACTCACACACGGCCATCTGATCCCAAGCTAAGCAGAGCTTGTGTTATGGTAACCAGACAACTGATATACATACTTATATAATTTATAAATACATACATATTATAGATAAATTACACCCAGACACAGAACCAACAATTATGCTCATCACACAAAGTTTGTCCTGGCTGGGAATCGAAACCACTACCTCCGGCTTTGCAGTCAGGGTCACTAACCACTAGACCAACGAGGCAGTCAGCACTAATGCATCACTGCACAACAAAAAATTTAGAAACTTTACACACCCTCACTCAGACACTCACTTTGACAATCTGTACAATATGAAGTAATGGGGGCTTGGAGTCCTAAGATACAGGCCTAGGCTTAATTTCCACACCAAACTACAATGTTTAACAAATTACATGATTTGTGTTACTGTTTGTCAACTTTTATATTACTATAATGTATGTTATTTGTGTAGATAATTTATTATTATTATTTTAATACCACATGTTAAATTTAATCAAGTGGTAAAAATAACAACAACAAACATGCTTTTTCTCTTAGACCTGAACATTTTAATTATAATGTGTACTTCATTGTTTTATTGACCTGTTAAAATCAAAATATATACCTATCTAGACTTTTATACATAAATTATTATTTAATTTTACTGTGAATTACTTTCACCAACCCCCAAAATATCCAAAGGAGTGATTTTGTACATACAAAATTTTGACTTGACTCACACATTCTGGATTTCCGACATGTAGTACTTATAAGCGGAACAAAGACTCGTTTGTACTAAACTGTTATATTATATGATATTTTGAATATTTTTCAAATTTTCAACCATAGTTTTTATAATGTATGACATTTGTAACCTTGGTAAGTAAATCAATTTTTACTAAGCTATGGTGGTGTGTAAATGTTTTGTACTCCGTTGAGTGCTCACCAATAAGTTCCATCCTTTCAGGTTTCTCCATTCTTCCACAGGCTCTGTCAACAACGTGATGTCCTCAAATCGTCGAAAGTGTTCCAGAAATGTTGTTTTGCCGCTCCCAATGTTGCCCTCGACGAACACAGTGAACGGCTTGGTATGCATCGCCATTGCGCTCATTTTGTGACAAAACCTTACGGAGCCTACAGCTGCAAATATTGAAAATAATGGCGATCAGACGATCGATGATGACTTGATGACACACACTACAATACAATAAAGCGTTACCGATTTCCCGCCTAAATAGACCCAAAAATAAACAAATACGCGCGAACATAACCTGTCAAAGATAAAATTAGTAAATACAAATACCTTTAAAACAGAATAATTGGCCGATACCGATCCTAAGCATCGCCACCTGACATATAATCTGAAAATTATATTATACAGATATATTATGATGCAACGCGCTGCTGAAGTGCTGACTTTGAAAAATGCAAAATTATTGATCAACGTTTTTTTTTATTTGAGGCATGCGTCACAGGATGTTTGTAGCCATAGAGTTCACACATGTTACCTCAATCAAAATCCTCAACAATATCCCATCACTAGTAGCGAAAACTTAAAAATATTTTTCTAAATCAGATTGTTTGAAAAAATACTAATATCGAAGTTTTATTTTCTTAAATTTTTTAGCGTTGCTCATTTTGTACACCATAGACAATTAGTCGACTAAGTCGACTACATAAATGTTTTTACTTTTTACCGTTTGTAACTATACCACTTAGGGTGCTCAATGGTAAAAATAAAATACCTCTCAGCTTACCCCTCGGCCCTCACTTCACCAAACACCCACAAAATCAATAATGGAACACGGGTAGAATATTAAGATGAGGAGTTAAAGCAAGAAGCTTATAAATATAGAATTTATTAAAAATTTCTTGGTAAGAAGTAATGATAGAAGATAACAACAACCTATCCGTCGTTGTTGCATATTTCTAAAGAAGCAGCGACGCTACGTTGCAGTAAAGGCGAATTATTTAATTGGCCCCGCTTTGTGAAATCATGCGACCATGCATTTGGGGCTGCTTACCGTAGCTTCATAGAATACCAAATTTTCTTCAAATAATAATAAGATTAATATTTCGTGTACAGGTGACAGGTTTATTAAATCCACTCGATGAAAATTGTAACACGATAATTTATACCTGCGTAACGGAATCTAAGCGCGCACATGTCGCGGAGATGCACTGCAGCTGTGTTGGAATTACGCGCACCCGCGCGCATGCTCTCTAATCTTTAAGCGACACGGCGACCTGTAGCGATGCTGCGATGCCGGCTCGTCTGCGGGATTGAAGAAACAACAGCGCGACGTTGGCACACGAGCGCCCGCGGCGGCTAGCGAGTACATAGTCACACCAATGGCACCGGACCACCGATAGATAGTCGGACGCCCCTGCCTGCGGCTCAACTGGGCGCAACCGACTGTATGCAAGCAATCAATATTACTATGCAGTATGCGCGAGCTGGCCGCGTGGATTCTTCGATCACTTCTTTGTAAAATGGCTGTGGCGCGGGCGCTCCATGCAAAGGGGTTCGCACGGAACGCTCAGACCACGGCCCCGGCCCATATTATGATGATGAAATATCATTCAGTTATTTACTCCCATTGAAAATCCCTAGCGTTTTGGCAATGCAATTTACAGCCATTTTACAGCATAAATGTATTTAAAAATTTCCTCGCACTATTAGGCAAGAGCAAAAATGTTTGTTTAATCGTGGAAAAGATACTGTATTAGGAAAAAAAATAAAGATATTAGACTGATTTAATTAATTTATTTTATCGTTGTATTCAGAATAGTTAGTGTATAATAGTTAGTGTTAGTTCAATATTGACATAACCCTATAGCTGACTTGCAGTTGATCGGTTAGTTTTAGTTGATCGTACAGTCTACTGTACGATCAACTAAAACTAACCGATCAGAGAGACAGGTTCAGTCTGTACTCAGCCTCTAGGCTGAGTACAGACTGAACCTGTCTTCTAGAAAATAATAAATTCTGAAATATATATATAGTTGAGTATTGTGCAACGTTTGACTGGTTTTTACAAACTAGGAAACTGATTCGGAAGTGTATGTTGGAGATGTGGAGAACTGGAGACCTCAACATTGAATTAAATGGAGAGTTATTACAGATTTTAACTGCATGCATGAAACTCATTTCCCGCCGATCAGCATCAGGTTCAAGGTTGCCATTGTAAATATATACCATAACCTAATATATTTTTTTGCGGGAAATCTAAATTGGCCAATGATGGTAGTCCACGATTTCCATTGACAATATCGTGTCTTTCTTCTTCTGGATGCCAAAATGATTGACTGACGTGTTTATTTCTTCAGGTCATTGTTTAACCGATAACTCGTGCGATCTCATTAGATAGTCGGTGTTTTTATAGTTTTTAAATTAAGTAGCATATAATCAACACAGAATGTTACACACATATTTTCTGGGTATGTTTAAATAACATAATTATACCGTGAAATTAATTCGATATGTTGAAAAATTTATAGGAGCCGGTTGTAATGGTTTTAATTTTCTTTCTAGGTATTTTATTGGTCGTGGGGTCTGGGTACGCCCTTTACGACTCCTCCGACGTGATAGAGCTGACTCCCGATAATTTCGACAAAGTCACAGAGAGTGATGCAGTGTGGTTGGTGGAATTCTATGCGCCGTGGTGCGGTCACTGCAAGAAGTTGGTTCCTGAATACAAGAAGGCTGCTAGAGCATTGAAGGTACGTGTTTAATATTTGTCTAATTCAGTGCTTTTCTTTCGTATTCAACAAATACCATGTTCAAAGTAAGTACTGTCAGATGCAAGCACATTATCACCACCAGATTTGCTTTTAGAACCTCAATAGGTTGAGGTTCCTATATATATCTGGCGGAATGGTAAATTTACTGCTGTACAGGAATTTTGAGGGTATTTATTTATTCACATTAAAATAATAATAACATAATTATGATGTGGTATAATTTGTTCTAGAATGTCCTATGATAGGTAGCTCACCCTAATGATCCAATATTATAGGTCAAAAATTTTTTTATTAAGTAAGTACTAGATATCATTGAGACAGTTTTAAACTTCATTACTTATTTAATTACTAACTTTTGACTGCAACTTTGTCCTTGTGAATGTTAGTTTTTGTAGATCAAAAGTAGCCTGTGTCCTTACCCAGATCAACACCTACTCGTTGGTTGTTTTTGCTCTGATGAGGTAGCAAACACACACGACAGACTTATTTTTACATTAATATTAGTGTATTTATCAATAAAATTACTCATGGACACCTAAAGTTGAAAAATAGGTTGCTAGAGATTGTTTTGCATAACATTAAATTTTACTGAAAGGAAAAAATGTTGTGCTACTTTTGTTGCGAGCTTAACTGCAAAAATCCATTTCAATCCGTTCCCTGAAAAAAATAGGTACCTTTTTGTAATCTAAAATAAAACTTCATATCGTGATGTTTTAAATATGTTTAATGTTGAAAGACAGTCAAAAATAAAAATGTAATTATCTATGTTAGTATTTACAATTAAAGTCAAAGTTCATCTAAAAGTGAATATTTTTATATAAACAAAAACAAAAACTACATGAATCTTGAATTTCCAGGGTATAGTCAAAGTTGGAGCTTTGGATGCAGACAAGTACAAAGGCTTTGGCATCAAATTCGGAGTTAAAGGCTTCCCCACCATCAAGATCTTCACCGGTAACAACCATGTTGCATTCAAAGGCTCAAGGACAGCGGACGCATTAGTCGAAGCTTGCCTCAAAGAAGTCAAGAGTAGGGCCTACGAACGTCTTGGCAAGAGACCAGAGGACTCAGAATCAGACAAGGTAAAAATTTTGAGTGGTCTTGATAGACTAATCAAAGGATACATGTCCCGGAGTAGAGCATTAGACCGTAATAAGTGCAGTATAGACTACTATTAAATTTAAAAGATTCTTTTTTTCATAAAATATATATGCCATCTTGCATATAACATTTATAAATTTGATTGCAATACCATCTGAATGCATTTGAATAAACATTGGGATTTATTGTTTCTTTTATGGTTATAGATAAGATAACCATTTTTATTTGATTTAAATTTTGTGTTCACTTGTACAACATTTTTGCATTACATTACATTCTTTATAAACCCTTTTGCAAAAAAAACGGGCACTTTAGATTTTTTTCTTACTTCAATGAAGAAGAACAAGAAATAGGTTTTATTAATTTGACGATGTATTGGCATGTTATCTGAAGCATCCTGGCATGATTCTTTACGTTCCAAATTTAAAATTAATAAAATAAAAATAATGATTATTGTGGATTATTCTAAAATTGCTTTACTAATGGCGCGAATTGCTGAAACGATTTTTAACTGATCACGATATTTTTAAACTTTTTGGATATTTTCTGCAAATTAAACAATTTAATCTTTCTTTTTACATTAAATACCACTTTTTGATATGAGTGATAAAGCGATAAGGGCCGGTATAATTATAGCCCTACTTGAAGAAGGTTGTTCGCAAACTTTACGTGTCTCAGCGGCTAAATGTGAGTCGTTCAACTGTCCAGAGGACTTGGCAACGGTATCAAGAGACCGGTTCGGTCAAAAGAAGACCCGGTACGGGAAGAAAACGATGCTCAGAACCAAGAGATGACCGCTTTTTGGTGAGTCAGGCGTTGTGGAATCGTAAGGCGTCAAGTGTGGACCTGAAGAAGAGCCTTGAAGAAGTAAGAGGAGTAGAAGTTAGCTTGTGGACGGTCAGGAGGAGGCTTTTGGCTGCCAATATCAGGAGTTACCGCCCAGCTCGGGGCCCTAAATTACTCCGTGAGCACCGTGTTGCTCGACTTCAGTTTGCTCGGAACTATGCTTCATGGACTCTGGAGGACTGGAATAAAGTATTGTTTTCTGATGAAGCTAGAATCTCTTTGTGTGGAGAGGACCGACGCCGGCGAGTGCTGCGAAGACCACCGGAACGCTATGCGGAAGTGTGTTTCGAAGAAATCGCTCCTTATGGCGGAGGCTCCGTTATGTTTTGAGCAGCAATTAATTCGACGGAGCGTACGGAGTTAGTTTTCATAGAAAATGGAACATTAAATGCACACCGGTACATAATGGAAGTCCTAATTCCATATGCACAACCCACATTGACTGCACTTGGGGAAGATTCCATTTTTATGGACGACAATGCTTGCCCGCACCGTTCTGGCGACGTGGAAGCGTACATGCAAGAAGTTGGGATCCGTCGTTTAGATTGGCCAGCTCGAAGTTCTGACCTCAATCTAATTGAGCATGTCTGGGATGTTCTAAAGAGACGGGTAAGATCAGTGCAACCTGCTCCACAAAACATCAAGGAGCTAAAAAGAGTCATTGCAGAAGAGTGCGAATGTATTCCTCAAAACGTTATTAAAAACATCGTGGAAAGCATGCCCAGAAGGATTCAAGCTGTGATTTTGGCAAGAGGAGGTCACACTCGTTATTAGGTTTTTACATTTGTAACTTTATTTAATTAAAAAAAGTAAAAAAAAAATCTTGTCTTATTTGCCGACCACTTCTTATTGTTTGGGCGTGTACATCGGTTTTAAAGAATCCATCGTTTTTTTTCTTTTAATTGTCCGAATTCACTTCACGCGCATTAGTTTACACGATTATAAGTATACAGACTACGTCAAAGAAATAAATTTCATTTAATTAACTCAAATCGACCTTAGAACGTAAATTTCCTTAGGTGCCCGTTTTTTTTGCAAAAGAGTGTAATTGTATTACGCATGTATGCAGTATTTATGTATATTGATCATTTATTTTATTTTACAATTAACCATATCAGCCTATTGAAGTTCAGTAGTCGATATAGGCGTGTTTTTAAAACAATTCAACATTATTTCTCTATACATTACTTTTAAAACTAGCTTCATTTAAAGTTATTCCCCAGGAACCGAACAATATTCTCGTATAGAAAATATCCTAAGCAATGTGCTATTCCAGACTATAATCTATCTCTGTGCTAAATTTCATTTAGATCCGTTTAGCCATTCCGGCGTAATTGAATAACAAACATCCATCCGTCCAGACATTCATATACATTTTTTTTATTCACTCTACAAAAATACATTATACTACTAATACTTAATTCATACCAAAATCGACATTATAAACTAATCTTTAATGCGATTTACTATCGATTCTAACACTTGCACAATTACTATATCGCAAAGTTTTCACTAGCAACCCGCACCGAACACTTTTGGTCACAACATACCATGGAGGCAAGTCCAAAGAATCACTACAGAAATGCCTACACCACCACTAGGTAATGAACCACTAACTGATAACATGGAAATTTGTTTACCTAAGTTGACACAATACAATCAACAAGATACTACGCCAAAAATCGCTCGGATGAAAGAAGATATAAAAATATCAGTCACAAAGAAACCTAACCCTGTAATTACATCTCGCATGTCATTATTAGATAAATTCAAATATTTACAAACGCAGTTGTTTGCCGGTAAATTAAAGGATGAACAGAGAGCAAAAATTATTAAGATTATAATGAGGTTGAAAAACGTGATTCAAAAAAAAGTTGTATATGCGAATGCAACTCTTATCAAACGAGAACGACCTGCAAAAAGACAGGGAGGAAAATAGTAAAAATAATTGAATTTTCTTATACTAATTATTCAACACGAGAAGATAGGACAGGGTAATATAACATCGGAAAATTGTGATTAATTTTGATTGTAGGTGTACAAGATGCATTGTAATTTTATGATGCATATAAATTATTTCCTACACAGTTGTTGCAATTCTAATGTAAACCATGCCATGTGAGCCACGTGTATTTCAAATAAAGGACATCATACAATGTGAATACTTTATTTAATCAAATGTTCTAAGTAGAAAAATAACTAACATTGATTGTGACCTTTTTCAATGCAAGCAATGAAAATGTTGAAGATTTTTTCAACTACAATTTTACTTTCTAAAATTAATATTATAAATAATGCTTTTCATAGTGTAGTGCAAGTTATAAGGGGGCGTTGACATCTTATCTTCATAATTATCACGTCGTGTTTGTTGTATCAACAAGTTATCTGTTTTAGCAGCTAAAATAAACTACTATAACGTTTATCCGTTACAAAAGTTTGTAACGTTTGCGCTCGCAAACGTTTTTAATGCCAATCATCATTTCTTAGTGTAGGTAAGCATTTTCTCTCTAAAGGTCGAAGCCAAGTTTTTCTTCCTCGAACTCGTTAAAGTAGTCAAGCCCATGGCTATTTGTTCATGTATATTCTGATGTCCATGAACTGACACCGTCAAACTTAAACGCTTATTAAACTGCCCAATCGGTAGGGTCCCCATGTCCTAGGCAGGGTAGTGTGATAGAGATGGGGTAGGTAGGCCCTACTGCTAGGTTGGGTGCCCTCGACTGTACTCAAATCACGACAACGACATCAATAGGGCCCTACCGATTGGGTAGCGCTTTAGAACAACTTGTAAAATATATTATTTTAGACATTATGTAATGGAAATCGAAACTATAATCAATACAACATAATTACATTGAGTATAGTCTCGTGATAGAGCAGAGCCAAGTCTGTCTCTGCGTCTGAAAAATCTAATTTGTTACTTTTCTATATGTAAACTTGAATAAATAGAAATCGAAAATTCTCAGACGGCGTAGGAGGGAATATACCTATATACTTTGTCGTCACATGTCATGCGTCGGCGCCCACTACACTCCCACGCATCCTCTCACTTTAGAAAATATTCTATTGGGACACGTCAGTGAGTGAGTGAGCATATTGACCTCCTTTTTAGATCTGGCACCAAATATGTCTAAGGAATGATTCAATCTCGTAGTCGAAGTTTTAATTATTAGAATACCTAAACTTGTCTTTGCGCAATACGATGTTGAAGATAGTTCAAAGACACTATTTATTTATTGTTTTCTGTTGGCAAGATGTCAACTAGCAAAGTCGTGGCTAACAGGACCAAATATTTTTTAGAAAAAGCGTTCCCTTTTGTAATAGTTTAATACTTATAAATAACAATGTTAAGGTACTTCGGCGCTGTCGTATATTGATGTCGTTCGTTAAAACAATACAAAATAAATTGTTGTAAAATGCAGTAAAAGAAAAAAATTACCATATTTTTCTTTCAAGATATTTTTCCTCATTTTTTTATTGTCTCTACTAGATAGTGCTCATCCCGACACTAAAGCAGGCACTTATATTTTATTTACATGAAAAACACTATACACAAAAGATTGTCTAAACATTTTGCTTTTACTGTGTGTATTGTAGATAGCTTCAAGGGAGTAATTCTTTTTTTGTTTCTTTTTTCCTAGCCTTCGCTGTCCCACTGCTGGGCAAATTCCTCCCCCAAGTCCTTCCAAGAACTATTTTCCCGCGCCACCTCGAACAAGCCCTAATGTATTTATTAACAAATTATTTTCTTTATTCATCTCAACAAAAGTGGATTCGAGCCAACTATTATTTTAGAACAATATTCCACTTACGGAAGTATCTTCGAAATATTGCGCACTATTTTATTTATTCATCTAGTCTGGACTTTATATTTTGGTACATTAAGTTAATTTTACAAAATTAGATGATGCTATCATACCAGTATGTTTATTCAAAGCGAAGTACCTTATTGAGAAGGTATCTTGCTTCCGTTTTCACTAACACTAACCTACACCTAAATGTAATGCTTAAATAAAACCACACTGTTGGATTTTCAACGCTCAGTGCGGCACCGACAGTTGAAAATCCAATAGCTACTCGCACTGCGAAACTCTTTCGCAGCCTCTTTGCTAGAGCCTTCATATGACCCAGAGATGAATGGCAATGACCAATGTCAGACGTCTTTGATTCTTATGAAGACAATAACACAGATGATAAGAAAGAGTGTTGAGTTCTAAACTTCTAACACCAAACGAAACATCAACAGTTCCCATCTTCCAGTTTAAGTCATGCATCTCTTGTTCTATAGTCTTTTAGTCTTCCTTGTGTATGAGATTACTATTTTAACCTTTATAATTAATAATTATATACTTAGACTATTTTACAATAAAGCATATTCTTTCTACCTAATAATTTGGTTGTTATCACATCCTTGATTCTCACTAATTATTTACTTCTTCGTTGCAGTCGGACTCTGCTGTGATCACGTTGACCGACGACAACTTCAAGAAGTTGGTGTTGGACAGCGAAGACCTGTGGCTGGTGGAGTTCTACGCCCCATGGTGCGGACACTGCAAGAACCTGGAGCCGCACTGGGCTAAGGCAGCCGCAGAACTTAAGGGCAAGGTACAATATTAAATTTTAGTATAAGTGTTTGTGGTTGTGGCTCTTTACAGCAACGATCGAAATTTAAAGTACCGAAAGGGGTGAATAGAAACGCAGGGGTGAATCGTGACGGAACTTTAAAAGGGATTTTAACGTTAATATAATATATTTTGTTGGCAAAAAAAAACTCTACTGTTTTTACTGAATTATAATTTACAAAATTATCTCCTTGTTGGCGACAAACTTTATTTGTTTAACGTTAAAATCCCTTTTAAAGTTCCGTCTCGATTCACCCCTGCGTCTCTATTCACCCCGTTTTACCCGGTACGCGGCTACAGTACATTTGAGTTGACACGGATTTTTAGAAACAGCTTTGAAGCGTGTCTTTGACAGTTAATTATACGGGCTGTAAAACACAACACACAGTCGTTAACTTAACAAACTAAGTAGCAGTGAGAAAACATTATTGCTGGCTTGATGAAAATAATTGTATATTGCGTTACACGTAACGCATGCTACATGCACCTATAAGCACAATATTCTGGATCGTAATGGTTTTAAAAGTTTAGTAACAAACGTACAAAAAGTTAAAACTATGGACTTCACTATCTCCGTACCTAGACGGTATCCAAGAATAGTGCAGAACACAAGCGATGATGCTAAGAATATGTAACGTTTAGGCTTCGTAAAATGTCTTTACAACCGCATCTAAAACTGCCATGTGCCGCGACCGCATGCTTTAATTTCGTCAAAATCGATTTAGTCGCAAAAATGTTCTAATTTGTTAACAAAGCAATATTAAAGCGTTTAGTTGGCAACCAACAGCATGTTACACTCCATATCTTATAGATAACAAACTAACTAACTAATTAATCAAAAATAATCTTTTCGGGTTTATCTACATAACTCAGCATACATGAAAGCGTATGAATCGCCGTCATCTAAGGTGTATTGCAACTTCTGATGAATGAATGATTAACAAAATTCGATAATCTGATACAGAATCATTGGAACTCAAAATCATAATATGAGTAATACATCTTCTTGTAAAAAAAAGTGTGAAAATGTTGTTATTCACCTCAGTTGTTGCGGTACATACCAGATTATGAGATTACTAATTAATTGTTGATTCATTGACTTCAGTCAAGCTCAACGAATCAACTATGTAAAAAATAAAATAATGCATGAAGTATAAACAAAACACATTGCTACTTATAAACGGCGTCAAATAATATCCCACAATATTTTACTATCTACCTAGGTTGCATTTACGATCGGCCGCCATAACATTAACTGCAGAACTTTTCACCGTGTTAATTAATCAACCATACAATAATTACTCGCCAAACTAATTTAACACTTAATGTGCTTATCAGAAAACTTCTCGAGCGTATGTGTTCTGATAACGCAGGTGTAAGAAATTATATATATTTTTAATGATGTCCTTATTTTAACTTCTGTGGAAAAACTTAACTGTTGTGTTTCAACAAAAAAATGCGAGTGCATCCGTACAACTGTCGTATTTTTGTATTTTGGAAAACGACTGTGGCTTATTGCGTCCTACGTGTAGGTAAACTGCAAACGTTATAAGGCGCTGTTCCACTACGGTACAAGTATGTTGCGACAAAAGTACTAAGTTTAATTAAAATCGGTCTATTTCCATGATTTTGGACTTAAAAGTTTTCATGAGATATCTTAGCTAAAACACCTGCCTATCATTTTCCCGCTGCTGGACAAAAGTCTCTTCTCATACTGAGAAGACACAAGTATTGAACACCACATTTGCTCTAACCATATTGTCGATTTCAGATTGATATTGATTTTAAGCCCAGATTTCTTTATGATGTTTTTTTTTACCTAAAACACAATGTTAAAATAGTTCTACAACTTACTCATCCTTCTTCCATACCTTTCAGGTGAAACTAGGCGCCCTGGACGCGACAGTCCACCAGGAAATGGCCGCCCGCTTCCAAGTCCAAGGTTACCCGACCATCAAGATGTTCCCTTCAGGCAAGAAGACCTTTGATTCTGCAGAAGACTACAATGGAGGCAGGACTGCCAGCGACATCGTGGCGTATGCTCTTGAGAAACATGCTGAGAATGTGCCCGCGCCTGAGATTATTCAGGTAAAGAGTTCTATGCTTATTCCATCGCTGTTATACGACTTGACGGTATGTAAGAATAGTTAATGTCATGATCAAGATAGCTAAAGTTGGTAGGAGATGAGTCCAACCAAAAAAAATATGTTACAAATTGTCAAACTCATTAATTTGACAAATTGTCAAACACATTAATCTGACAAAATGTCAAACGCATTAATCTGACAAAATGTCACGCGCGTATAAGCTGCTGTGATTAGTGGACTGAATTATCAACAACTAATTACAACAGCCCACACACTCTTGACAAATCGTCATATTAATTTTGCGTTGATTTTTGTTATAAAAACTGGGGTAAGCTTACTTGAGTGTCGTTATTTGTGAAGACTGTTTAAATACCTTCGATCAAGTTGCCTAAATAATTTTGGGAACAGTTTATGAGAGGTTGCTGTTTTTTTATCAACGTACAGCCGCTGCAATTTGCAAAGAACATTAGTAATTTTGGATTTTGCACTATACCTTGACCTCTTTAATATTGTACAATATCTTGCTATAAAAAATGAACAAGTGAATTATCAGGTTACATAATGGAAACAGTTTATTATCTTGTACCTACACTGTCCCACTGTTGGGCAATGGCCTCCCCCATGTCCTTCCGAGGTGTTCTTGTCCCGAACCACCGCCATCCATCCCCCATGTCGAACCAACCCTCGTGGTACGCGGCCAGGCCATCTTGCCACGTCTGGGTCGGCCTCGGCCGCCGCCTGTCTTTAGTAACCCATTGCGTAGAGACTAAAAATATTACGGATGTAAAAATATAAAAAAAAAATCACCTTACACGTTCACGTCGCTAAACAGATTATGGTCGAAAAAAATCTGAATTATGCTCGTGTTTCCGCATTTTCCAATTTGTCGTAAACTTTATTACTGTTGATTGAGTTATTGCGCGAATGTAAACATACTCGCAGCTTATATAACAGCTCCGATTATGATTTGTTTATATTACATGAAAAGCCGTTTTGTTTTAAAGATTAAATCTATTCAATATACAATGTAAAATCAATGGAGATTCGTCATACAGTACTTATTCTTATTTATGGCTATTTGTACCTTGAAATATATTTTTTATTTTGTTCTTAGTTCTTACTCATTGAAACCTGTTTGGAACGAACAAGTAGCTTTAACTTGACTGACTGACTGACTCCCTGACAATTCAATAATGCCTGTAAATAAACCTATGTGTATAAATAAAAATGAATGTCTAAATATGGTGCTAAGCTCAAAACTCAAAAACGGCTGGACTGATTTGGCTGACTATTTTTTTGTTGTGTTCTTAATTGCCCGTATAAGGTTTTGTTTAAAAGAAAATATTTGAAAAATTCACCCGAAACCACCTGTGCGATGCCGAGGCGGTTAGCTAGTTTAAAATAAAAATGAAGTTTGAATTATTATTATTATAAACAAAGGCATTTTTAAGTCAAAAAATTTTGCCTGTACGAGTCTCATCAAGGTTTAAGCATTAATTGAAGCCCATAACGACAACTCCGAAAAATAATCTCTAAAAAAAAAACTGCATTTATCTTATCTTATTATTAAATATGTGATTTGGTAAAAAATTTAGAAGAGAGCAGATTCCTCTCTACAAACCAAAAAAAAAACAAACAAAAGTATGAATTTCTGCAATTTTTGCCACCCTTTTTATGAGTCGAGATATCGAGATGCCATTTCAAAAAATAATTTAGTAAATTACACATCAAATTAATTCGCCTTGGTTCTATTTTGGATCCAAGAAACTTATCAATGGCCATTTTTATTCGCAGATGAGACAAGAGGGTCGTTCGAAAATTAAAGCTATTCAATATACAAGTTTACCTGACAATATCACGAGATTCGACCCGAAAATATACCCAAAAACACGACCGTACTACATGTTAGTTACTCTAATTCTAAATAGTTATTCATTCGACAAAGTTGTTTTACAACCTTTTTTATTTATCAGAGAGCGTGAAAAAACGAAAAGGAAATCAGCATAACCGATTTCTTTTTCGCGTTTTTACGGTTCATCGCGTAGTAAAAGTGATTTAAAATGAGTACAATGACCCCTTTTCAGGTTACTGGTGAACAAAAATTGGTTGTATAATCGATTGTTTAGAGAAACGCAATGTCTCACTTAAGATATCGAGCAACAATATTGTATACACAAACTCCGGTTATGAAATACATTAGATCAGTTGTTCCCAAAGTCCCAAACTGGGCGCCCCGACTCCCTGGGGCGTCTTGGAGCTATCTTAAGGGTGTCTCGCATTGATTGTAACAATTAAGATTATAATCTTTGAAGTTTTCTTAAATTAAATAAAATAATAAATAAAGAAAGTAATTTAAATATTTGCTAGCGCTACACACAAACATCTTCTATTACAAAGATTGGGAAAATTATTAGATCGCTAAAATGACGTTATCTTTTTATCGTTATCGATTAACATACTATCTGCCATTAATATGTAATAGCTAGGAGTCATATAATATTCGTAAAGAGTTACCGACAAACTGTACTGTCATAGTTCTGTTAAAACAACTATGTGTCATATCAATATATAAAAATATAAAATAAGGGTTAAAATAATCATATTTTAACCCTTATTCTAGAGTGAGTGTTGAGTCAGTGTAATAGCGGCCTTATTTCGGTTTACTAGAATACTCCAAGAATCCTAGAAAAATTACACTGTTCGCTTTGGTTATTGAACTCAGTTCCTCATGTTCAACATTCAAAACAGTTTAGAAAAATAACACCGTGTATATACATATAAATGACGGCATGGTTTGCGCAGTAGCTGAGCAATTATTGACTACGGCGTGTTCAGGTTCGATTCCCTTACGGAACAAATATTTGTTTGACCTAGAGCTAGTTCTGGGTCTTGTCGTTTGTGTATGTTGATTTTAAAAAACGCACGAATTTACATGAAAATTAAAAGTAGGGAAACGAATTTAAAAAAAATACTATTATATTTTGTGTCCCACTACTGGGCAAAGGCTCAATACACCTTATATTTAATTTAAAAAAAAATCCACAGGTTATCAACGAGGAGTCGATGCAGGCGTGCAGTGACAAGCCACTATGCGTCGTATCAGTGCTGCCTCACATCCTGGACTGCAACGCGGCCTGTCGCAACGACTACCTCGCCATCCTGGCGCGCCTCGGAGACAAGTACAAGAACAAGATGTGGGGGTGAGTCACCAAACCTTACGGTCAGCTCAGACAGGCAGCAATATACTCCAGCAGTTTTCATAGATTAGCTGATAATGAAGTAAAATTATTTAGAAATAGGGTCAATAATCGCATAATTCCAAGATGCAGCTCGGAATTATAATAATATTGTACATACAAACAACTTTATTTGGGGATTGTAATTCAAAGGTAAGGGTAGTATATTATTGAACTACCCAAGTCCCAAGTAAAATAAATATGACAAATATATATATAATATGCTAAGAAAAGTGCCAGCCTAAGGTAATTAGATTTTAGTGTTATAGAGCTAGCCAGTTGCATGGGTAATATTTAAACACCTGTTTTATAAATATTGCTTACAATACAATAAAGCCTTTATAATCTTTTTAAATAAATTCCTTTGTTAATAGAATGTGTTAGTCAAAATTAAATCATTTATTATTAGACTGTTAAAAGGCATTTATGAACATCATATAGAACAAAAAAAATAATTGAATCTTCTCTTCTAAAAGGTAGTTTCGTATGGAGAAGAATGGGTAAGAAACTCCATACTTACACTTTTATAATTCCAGATGGGTGTGGGCAGAGGCTGGTACGCAGACTGCTCTAGAAGAGTCTTTGGAACTCGGCGGCTTCGGCTACCCCGCCATGGCTGTCGTTAACGCAAAGAAACTCAAGTTCTCAACCCTCAGGGGGTCCTTCTCCGAGACTGGTATTAATGAGTTCTTAAGGTGAGTTTTCTTTATACATTATTAGCTTTTTTTTAAAAACGCTCACGCTTCCGTGTTCTTATTATACACACAGTAAAGTATATACAGAGTGACCATAAGCCAACTTGCGTCACTCCAGCTCAAACTATGTCTATGAAAAACAAGATCTAACAAAAAAGCTTTTTTTATTGCATTATTATGCAATATGCATATTATGTCCTTAAAATTTCAGCGCAATCAAACACTGGGTAGTGGTTCAAATTAAACTAGTGAGATTTAATTAAGTCCTTAATGCCACTTTCCGGCTCCAACATCAGACCAGCTCTGTGACATCATCATAATGCATTGTCGTACAAATTGCATATTTACGCAAAATTTCAGCTCAACCGAACATAAAGTAGCTTTAATTCAACTTGTATGATTTGATTAGTCACAGACACCGGGATACGTGAAAGTAAATAAAGGCTTATAAAAAAAAAACATGTTGATCCGTTGCTGCGTGAATGGAAAAACCGACTAATTCACTGTCGCATTTTTATTACGTAAGGATTTTTGAAGGCCATAGGTGTGAGTCACCGCTTAAAGGAAGCTGTAAATCTTATCCTTATGCGTTTCGTCATAATTTTCATTCATGTCTAATGTATTTCCCCAAATATTAACATCCATTCTAATAAACCACTTTATATCAGGGACCTGTCCTTCGGTCGCGGCCAGACTGCTCCAGTGAAAGGCGCAGAGATGCCCAAGATTGTGTCCACAGACCCCTGGGACGGCAAGGACGGTGAACTGCCCCAAGAAGAGGACATTGACCTCTCCGACGTCGACCTTGAGAAGGACGAGTTATAAGTAGCAGTTGATTATGTTCTGCAAATTGGACTTTATGAACTAACTGTTGAGTGTTTCCGCCATATTCTGAGTGTCTAGGCTTCAGTGTAAATCATATCAAAAATATCTGATTTTAATTAATTAAGATTACGACAATGATAACACGGGTTCAAGCATTTAACTGTAACGGTAACTATATTTATTTTCACCAGAGCCAGTGACTTGTAAGTCTAACTATAAATATGGCATAGCTTAAAATTATGCAATTACAGTAATACAGGGGGAGGAGCTTTATTCCATCACAAATTATTTACTTTAAACAATTATTTTCTTAAACATTTTAATGTATCTGAGGATCACAAATTTAGAACTGTACCAAATAATTTTTTCACGAGTTTTTGAGCTCGGCTCGGGAAAGCGTACAACGACTGATATTTTTGAATCATTGTAATTTATAATGTGTCGATACAACAATTGGGAACCGCGCAACTGATACTTAAATAGTTATTAGATGTTAATTGGATTGTACATTAGCTATCTACCATTATTCCAATATTTGTTTAGTTTTGGTAAGCATTTATTGTTGTGAGGAGAAATTTTGGATAATTTTATGAATTGTGAAATCGCTAATAAATTTTTAATATAACACAATAATTTAATTCCTTTTATTACCTACCTATATCCTAATTTTACCTTCCGTAAATCCCAATTTGCGTAACAATTATTCTATGGTGGGATTTCCCTATTTGGAATTGCGCACGGGAAAACAATACATAAAACAAACAACTCGCAGTTTGAGGATAATAATGCTAAGGTGAGAAAATAGCCTATTATTATGAAACTATTGTTTCTAATTAATATTGAAAAGGTCTCTTTGGTTTTCAATGACTACAAAAACTATTTTTTGCTTAAGTTTGTAAACAAAATTCAACAAAACAACAAAATCACGCAAACAGTCACGAAATTGTGAGTCATGTGACTTAATTGTTTACCAATAAATGTTTATCTTTTTATCTGGTGAAATAGTCGGGGCCGCGGCAGGCCACGAAGGAGATGGCGGGACAGACGAACTGGAAGGATTTCTCCAAAATTTGAGGCATGAGGCACGGAAACAACATTGAAGAAGTGGAGGGAGGGAGGATTAACAAAAAAAATGTTTAATTACTATAAACATCATATTGCGTCACATCCGAGGACACTTCCGAGAACAGACGTGTCAAAATACCTGCTCGAGGTACTAGATTTATATCTTTGGACAAGGAAAACATTTCGTCACGGTAAGATATGTGTATAACACGCGTTCTAGTGATTTAACCTCATTTTATTTTATTATCAAGAAAACTTGATATAAGATTGAAGTTAAAGAGTTTGCCCTCAACCTCATTCTTACTTCAACGAGTACATTTTATTGCACTTTTATCGCTGCATTAAATTGAGTAATTTTAGATTTGTCGGCTTATCTAATTCTACAAGTTGTAATAAGAATAATATTTAGAAATATGCATTTTAACATGATTTAATATAAGCGGCGGCGACCTCTCGCGTCCGGACCTGGTTCAGGCCATGCTCCGGGGCGAGAGGGAATGGGATGCAGTCACCTCCTTTTGCGAAGCAGTAATGCTAGCGAAGGAGGCGGGCCGCGTGGGGAGAGAACATCCTCCACCTCACGCCCAGCCGCCGCGGGAGACGCCCAGGCGTCGGACGTCAAGAGACGACATCCGGCCACCGTAGGCGCGGGCTTGCGGACAGCGAGTAATGGGTAGCTCGCCGTCCGATCAAGGACCATGCCCGGGTTGACGGCGCGTTCTGTTCGCGCGCGCCTCAAAGAGCTGTCAGCACAGGGACGGGGCCCCAATAGGGGCCAAACGCCTGCCGGGGTTGCGGGACGTCTTAACAGGATACCGTGGCCCCGGAACGTAAAGGGCAACAGAAGGAACAGGGTGGTTTTTTAGTCAGTAAAAGTCTGACAGTCCCTTCCGCCCCACTCAGGGCGGAAGGAGTCATATGATGATTTTTACCACCTAAAAAAAAACATGATTTAATAGGTGTTCTTGAGAGCGATAGTAACGTTACTGCTGATACCAATTTCTTTACTAGGCGATGAAGATACTACAGACTTCTGTAATGAAGGTGACAATACTTTAAGCGTTTGTAATGAAGGTGTCGGATCTGCAGGCTTTTGTAATGAACCTGTGTCTAACAAAAACCGAATTTGATTTAAAGCAGGTGCTATGTTACTTTATTACGAGGCACTAATAATGATTAGATAAAGTGAGATGATGTGACGTCACAACTCTCCATACCAGTAAGTAGGTACTTATCACTTTTATAGCACTGACCAAAAACCAATTCCATGGCAATTAGCTTAGTTGTGATAGAATTAGAAAACTTGACTGCCCACGCGAGCGCCTAAAACAATAATACCTGTGCTAAAGTACAAAATAAATGAGTCATCAGAATCACCGCAAATCCATGATTGGTTGATAACAGGTTCGATATCGGGCAAGTTACATGCAGCTTTTTCAATGCATACAATTTATCATATTACCGATCCGCCGTCAGGTCAGGAAGCCTAGTGATCAATGCTCGTGTTTCCTTATCGGAGAGGCCTTTGCCCTGCAGTGGGCCAATAATAGGCTGGTAGGTATTACTAGTTACTACGCAGTGAAGCGGTACCTAATAGAAAGTTTTTATAGTTCCTAGGCTAGTATTAACTTTAAACATTTTTTACTATTTAGAACGCCGATAGCCATTAAATTACTTATCACTAGTCATCAATCACTAGAAGAAGACTTGACATTCGTTCGTGTAGTAACACAAATGACTCATTTTCGATTGTTTACAAAATTATCAGTATGCGTAGCACGAGTGCGCTTACATAAAGTATCTACATATAGTATTTTTGAATCGTAAACCGGCTATCCTATAACATTTTGGTTTAATTTTATACGACAAGCATAATATGTATCACCCATGATAAAACCTTCTTATAAATAAAAAATTTTAAGTAGGTATGTCCGAAACGGGTATTTCCAATTCAAAAAACAATCGAATTCACGTCATTTTTATTCGGCGTACAGACATAGGTAGGTAAAGTAGCTAAACCTTTTCAGGTGTATTGTGTTATGTGTACCGTCTACCGATACCGTTAGATAAGATAATTCCGAATAACTGCGGGGAAGACAATGGAAAAATATGTGCTTAGGTACCACAGTAGGTACCTACAAAAAATACATAACATAACATCACGCCTGTAATCCCCAAAGGGTTAGGTAGAGGTGTACCCATTAGTACACCCACATTTCGATAGTTATGTTTAGGTCCCATGTAATAGGGGGCGAGCCTATTGCCATCAACCGGGCACAAATCCAGACTCCGAGGCTGTTACTGAGAAATTCCTGAAGGAAAAACCCAATTATACTTTGCCCGACCCGGGAATCGAACCCAAGACCTCATGCTCAGCAGTCGCGCTTTGCGACCACTAGACCAACGAGGCAGTAAAAAAAAAAAACTAGTTATTTAATTACAACAATATTTATTTGAGCATTCTGGTTTTGAACATAAAATGAAACTTATTCTAACATAAAATTATATGTCTAGTGTGTACAGTCTTACGGCTAGGCAGTATCATGTTGGCTAATGCTGATAAAAGGTTTAATTAGGGTAAACTGAGTTATTTATGACATAATTAGTCTAAGTAATTGTACTGTGTTATATTAATTCCTTTTGTGATACCTACTTGTTAATGAATTTCCGTCTGATAACATGACCGCATCACGTAAGTAAATAATTATTCATAGTTCCAGTTATAGTTGGTGTTTTAACTATAAAAAAACTTGACTACATTAGCAGATTAGATGGCGTTGATAAAAAACGTTTTAAGGAAGTTCTTGTTTTGCTTGGGAATACTATCTGCAATTATTATGAGTGTGACATTTTAATAGGAAGGTACCTGCATTTTGAGATTATTAAGAATTTCTATGATAAATACCGAAATATTGGTTTATCTTTTATCAGCATTACCTTTGGTCGACAAACAGAGTAATGTATTTAGATGACTATGTCCATTCCATAATGAGTAATGGTTAAAATTATAACTAGGTACATGGAAAATATCTCAAATTCAAGTAGGTAACAAGAGTTGCATTACAAAATAAGGAAAACTTTTGTGATTATGTTGTTTGTATGGCACCTATTTATGTCTGAGGTAATACCTATTGTTTGTTAAAACTGTTATAAACTTTATTTAACCAATAAAATATGTTTATACTATAATTAATGAACACATAAAAGTTCATTTTACTAATAAATATACCTAGTCTAATTATTACTTAAATGTAAAAGATTTTCTTGTTGTATAATTTTAATAGGTCCAGAACAGTCTTTTTTTATCATAAAGCCTTCAAATATATTCCAAAGCAAGTAGCACCCTAAAATTAATTAGTAACATTTAAAAAATTGTGTATGATACTTACAAACGTTATAGATACTCACAACCTTATAAAACCTCTAATGTTTATACTTTTTCATCTTTCAGGATATGTTACAGACATTCTAAGGCCCCTAGAAACATTTTCAAAGTGTGACAATATTCTCTTACATAATATTACCCTCATTTAGATAATCCTTTACTTATTATGATAATTGGGAATGTTATATTTTCATTGTTCCCTTTTTTCGAGAAGTTTCAGTCGATATAATATACCTATGCATGGTATATTTGTTTTGATTTAATTCGATAATATACATACAATTACAGCGAACATGCTACAGCAGTATAAATATACTTTTAGCATTTTCTATCAAACACTCGTGACTTCAGATTATAAAATCATCATTTATCTATCTGAGTCCTCTTTTGATATTTTATCACAGGGCTTTATTATATTACACTAAGCCATAGTTGGTGTGGCCATTTTGTCATATTTATTCTTGCTAGGTCGGCAAATGTCATAGCAAATTGTAAAGTAGTAAATTCCCAGTCCTGCCAAGATTATTGCCACAATTACAATAACAATACCCCATGCTGATATCCCCAAGCCTCTGCGCGTGGCATGTTGAGCTGGAAGTCCAGAAGTTGTACCAGCTAAAGTCTTGGAATGACTGATGTCACCAAGACGACCCTCTGACCAGCCTCTTTCTTGGTTGCCATAGCCGTTGTTCCAAAGAGCGGTGGCCGGTGACAGCATAAAGTTGAAAACTAAAACAACACGAAAATCATGCATCACTGAATTTCCTCATCATAACATAAAACATAGAAGGAAATCAGCAAGACAGCATTGAAGGGTATATTCAACACGCAAATAAGTTGTATGCCCAACAACGTTACAATTTTATTTAATTGATCCTAGGAGAGGAACATTAATAATGTTCACACAGAGGAAAGTGTAAACTTTTAAGAACTCGAGGTCGAACTAACGGTAAATTCCACATTTTTAAATTAAATATGTTTAAATTATCTTCTTACCAAATAGTGCAAGGCTCGTGCGAACCAATAGACTTATCATCTTTGATAACTCTCACTTCCTGCAGGGGTTCCACAAATTACCACTCGGACTCGGCCTGAAGTACCGCAAGTTTGTTCGCTACTGATGAATTTTCCCAGCAAATGCACTTAGCCTATCGACCAATTACGAGAAAGTTACGTAGTTTTCGTGAATGTTTTGAATCAGCACCTTTTTGTGAAAATAATTTTAATTCCTTTCGGTCTATTTACAGGCGCACAATTCACAATCACAACACTACTCTCTCTGTCTGTCTACTGTACAACGCACACAGCTGTACAATGAATCAAATGAATGAAAAAGAGAATGAAAGAACCTCCTGGTACATGAATTGAACGAAATGAATGGTCGTAAGTCGTAATGAAATTAATGAATGACAAGTGACTGAACTGAGGTGAGTAGTGCTAGCTTAAAGAGTGCTAAACTGCTAACGTTCTAAGAGGCCGGATTTGACGTTTCTCCTACGTAATAATTTGAAAAATCCAATTCACAATCCTGAATAATTACTATGTTACCCATACACTATAACAACGAGTATCACTTGTAAACATTAAGTTTAACTTAATTTTGAAAAAATACACTCACAAACACGAATTAATTGCCGATTTATATTTTGACAAGACGTTTTGACAACACTACACAAAGGATTTTGATAGCTGTCAAATCCGGCTTGTTACAATGTTAGCTGTATAGTGATCTGGAGATCGATAGATTGAATGAAAAGTATGAAAATGAACAGCAAAATCATAGATAATAGATAATTAGTAATGCAGGCCATCCACCATCCAATCTATCGTCCAATCGGCAGGACGCTACCGATTGGATCATGCCGATTGGACCGTGGATGGGAGTGGATTGGCATGATAGTTATAATTGTCATGCCAATCCACTCCCATCCACGGTCCAATCGGCATGATCCAATCGGTAGCGTCCTGCCGATTGGACGATAGATTGGATGGTGGATGGCCGGCATAAAGCGATCCAAAAATCGACTATAAATCAAGAATATTTCTGACAAAAACTATAGAGTTTTTACCATAACTACGGAGCGTTTCCTGTTTGAGCTGATGGCGTGTACTTCCGGTTATTGCGTTGTCAAATGTCAAAAATAAAGATGTTGCCGGCGATGGCTAAATTACAGTTTCCTTTTATATTTCTTCTTTTCATTATAATAAAATGTGAAAGTGCCAACGTCGACACAATATCTAGTGATATAAGATTCAAAAATGTCGATAGGACAATAGATATATCATCGCAACTCGTAAAAATTACATCGAAACTAACCTTGGAGAACACAGGGGGAACGCCGGTAAAGAATTTCTTGATAGCAGTTGAAAGTTTTGCAAAGAATAACATAGCTTTTGTTGGAGCCAAGGACAGCAATAACAAAGATTTACGACTCGTCGAGACAACAGTGAGTGGTTATGATTACGTCAAGTTCTGGCGTGTGGAGCTCAAAGATCCAGTTAACTCTGGCTCGACAGCACTGGTCACGGTAGAATCCGTGTTTACTAAAGCTCTTCAACCATTCCCTACAGACATCACTCAACAGGAAGACCAACTAGTCAAATACAATGGTAACTTGTACACGTATTCGCCATACTATGTCACATCTCAGAAAACAAACGTTATTCTGAATACGAAGAGTGTAGAAACGTTCACGAAAGTGAAACCGTTCACTCAACAAGATGGTGGGTTCCAGTACGGGCCGTATTCTACTGTAAAACCTTTCAGTGAAAAGGAATTAGTCATTCATTACAAAAACAACTCTCCTTTCTTGACTGTCACACGTGTCGAGCGTCTGATCGAAGTCTCGCACTGGGGTAACATTGCTGTTGAGGAAGTTATTGAGATTGAGCACACTGGTGCCAAATTGAAGGGCCCATTCTCCCGCTATGACTACCAACAAGATCATCACAGTGGGCCTGCCAGTGTCCGGTCTTACAAGACTCTCCTGCCTGCATCTGCCTCAGATGTGTACTACAGAGACACAAATGGCAATATCTCTACCTCTAACATGAAAGTGAAGAAAGATTCTGTGGAGCTGGATCTCAGACCAAGATACCCTCTGTTTGGAGGATGGAGAACTCACTACACCCTTGGATACAATGTTCCCAGCTATGAATACTTGTACCAGTCTGGTAATGATTACCTGCTGAAGATGAGGGTCATTGATCACATCTTTGATGACATGCAAGTTGATGAGGTGGTCACCAAAATTATCTTGCCGGAAGGTTCAACAAGTGTTAAAGTAAACCTGCCTTATCCTGTAACCAGACTGCCTGACAGCCTCCACTTCACCTACTTGGACACTAAGGGCCGTCCTGTAATCTCATTCACCAAGAAGAACATTGTTGAGAATCACATTCAAGATTTCCAACTGCGCTACACATTCCCTCGTCTCTTGATGTTGCAAGAGCCGCTACTTGTTGTAGGATTCCTTTATACCCTATTCCTTTGTGTAATTATCTATGTAAGATTAGATTTCTCTATCCATAAGGCTGAACACCATCATAAAGATTAATTATAATATCACTAATATATTTCATTTTAATTATTATAACACATCTAGTTCTCGTGCATTTTTATGGTGTTGCAATGTTATGTGGTGAATACAAGTAATTTTTAATTATAATGTGGTTTTATTGAAATGTTAATAATTAAACTTTTCCATGTTCACTATTAGCATTTGTTTATATTATTAGTAACCTCAGTATCGACTGCTTCTAAACAAAATGAGACCTCAAGATTAATAAAAGAAAAGTTTTACAAACATATTTTAATCTGTAGGTGTAAAAAAAGTATATTGTTTATTTACAACCAAAGTTTGAACTATCATGATTCAAATATTTACAGAGAACATTATCTGAAATAGAAACATAAAAATTAAGTAGCTAAACTAATAAAAGTAGTTCTAGCTTTGAATCATAGAATAATTAATTATACTCTACTTTTTGAAATATCATGAATTGCAAGAATAATAATGTGGAAGGACATATTTTACTTTTTACGTTCCAAACGCACTCATGAAACCATGGCTAACAGCATGAATAAACATGATTAATAATGAGAAAGTCCACGCTTGTCCAATTAATAAGCTTATCGTAAGTAAGTATGTACTTACATCAGTTTATGACATACACACATTGAGTGCTAGTAAATTCATACATTTTATGTACTTTTTTTACAGCAATTTGGTTTTACTCATATAATTAAACGCCATTGAATGTTGTTTTTTCTTGCCTTAATTGAATTTCATAACTAAAATGTATCCTTTACTTAAACATTTCTTTTTTATACAAATAAAGGTACTAATAACACTGTTTTATAAATAATCTTTTATTTACACTCCATATTCTGATAACTTAAATCTCAGTACAACAGGCGCGCTAGTGCAGGGCAGTATGGCTAGTTCAGTGACGACGGCGGTGACAAGGCTGGGAGGTGTGACGTCATACGTCAGGTTTAATGGCGTCAAGTTGGGATTCGACCGCCAGTCCTTCAGCGGGGAGTTCTCGTCTGATTTGTCAATTAGGTCATCGGGATCGCCTGCAAAAAGAAAACGTAGTAAATGGTATTACTTACATCTTAGAATTTCTGATTGCTATTGAATATTGGATTTTGATTGGTTCTCCGAAGATTGGATTTTTGTCGGTGGTATGTCTGAGATAAAAAAGGCACGCAAGCGACAGACGACAGGAAGCTGTTTTGACTAGTTTTCTACATTTTAAGATTTATTACTATTCAGGTAATTGTTAAAAATATAGCCTAAGGTGGCATTAGATTTGACCATTGTATCCTAATTAAAACATACGCACCAATTTCGTTATAAACAAAGGCGTCAGTCTGCACTCTTTCCGAGAACTTGTGCGTCTCGCAGGCGACGAGTACGGGCACGTTGTGCGCACGCGCCGCCAGAGCAACCTGCGCGGTGCCGGCCGCGCCCAGCACTGAACCGTTCACTAATAGTGCGCTGGCGCCTAGGACTATCTTGTTTATCTGCGGACGGGAAAAATTATGGGTTAGCGGTAGATTTTTTTTTGTTGAACATTAACAGCATGTACAACATTTAACATATCAGCCTATGTATCGAAAAAACAAATTTAAAATGTCTGTCAAGTCTGTTTGTTCCGGGTAATTTCCGAATCGACTGGATCGATTTTGACAGGATTTAGCTGATGTTCTAAGGAGTAACTAAGGCTTACTTATTTTAGGAAAAGAAGTAAGGTTCCGCGACCACACGCTCAACACTCAGCAGTCGTGCTGACGTAAGGCACCTTGCTTTAGCATTTGACGTCACGTAAACGCTGAGGCGGGCTAGTCTACGAATCCATTTCCACCACAATACAGGCTTTTGAGAATATTTGCATCTAGTATTACTTACTGTAGTGTCGTGATGGCCCAGTGGTTAACGCGCCCACCTCTCGTGCATGAGGTTGTGGGTTCGAATCCGGGCAAGTATCAATGTGACTTTTTAAATTCATATGTACTTTCTTAAGTTTATCTTGGACATCACTGACATCGGTGAAGGAAAAACATCGTGAGGAAACCTGGACTTGTAATTAATATAAGTCTAAAATCGCCAATCCGCCTTGAGCAAACGTGGTGATCATGCTCATGCCTTCTCTGTATGAGAAGAGGCCTTTGCCCTACAGTGGGACAGTAATAGGCTGGTATTATTATTATCACTTACTGTGCGCATAACGAAAGAAAGCGATGTGATGTCAACATAGGTGCATGGTAGCCCGGAAGCTACGAGTCTTCGCAGCATCTGTGTGGCGCCCGTCTGTACGCGATTGCCGACGATGATGGTTCTGAACTTAAGGCCTGCAGACCACGCGTCTCGGAGAATACGCTCGATTAGGGATGAGCTGTAAACATAGGATATCAAAAATCATGACCCTCCTTTTGGCTTTGCCGTAGTCGGGTAAAAAATATGTGATATTCATGGGCGGATCCGGGGAGATCGCGGGTCTTATGCCTTATGATAAATTCTGGTAAGAGACCCAGCGTAGGTCGAAATAGATAGGCAGATGATAATATGTCAAAGTTAAAATCTCTAAGTATTCATTTTTAAAATTATTTTCACCAGTTGCTGAGTAAGGGAATTGATAGACTACAGGCCCATGTCCAAAAATGGTGGGTCATATGAACCACCAGGTGACGTATATAGGACGATATAAGAGCATAAAATAATAAGATTCAGCACTATGCCGTCACTTGTAAGCTGTCCAACTGAGTGCTGATGAGAATTGAAAAGTGCAGGTAGAGTGAGTACATTTTGGTCATATATTTTTGTACGGCATTTTTACCATCGATAGATCCATTAAAAATAATAAGAAAGCGCACAGTGCCGTACAAAAATGTTGGGCCACAAAGTCGGTATTTTATTTGATTTTCTGACAATTTCCAGGGTAAATTTGGTCATTTGATTCTGTACGGCATCAGTTTCATACTGTTTCAATACAGCTTCTAATCCATTATTTCGCAACGCCGTACAAAAATCATGCGACAAGGGGAAAAAATCGAGGGTTGCAACCCCCTCTCTTTCCGTGGTCCGGGGGGCGATTTGAAACAACATAAAATTAATTTATTTTGAAAGTATTTTATGCATAGATAATATTTTTTTACATGCCGTACATTTTCGTTGGTCCAAAGGTTTGTAGGGGAAAAACAACTCAAGGAAAAATCCATAGAACGAAATGATATGAAAAGATATGGTCTGCATTAAAATGTACGGCATAATTTTTTCCTAATTTATTTATCTTAATACTATTTAAAACAAGGGAAAAGTGTAGAAAATTGCTATAGATTATTAATCTATGAATATTTAAACTTTTGCAATAATTCAGTTTTTGTATTTCTCTATAATTTTTTTTAGAACAGTTTCTTTTGAACGGCAATACTATATAACAATTGTATTTTACAATATCATGTTAAAAACGAAGTTGCCGTACAGAGTCAAATGATTTTACAGCTTTATAAATCAAGTATACCATGAAATTAAGATAATTAATTAATTTACATTCAAATGAACAATAATTTTTTGACGGCATTATTTTTAATAGTACTTTTGAGTGCTAGCTAATGTTTTGGAACCGAAGCCGTACTTTTTCAAATCACCCCCCGGACCACGGAAAGAGAGGGGGTTGCAACCCTCGATTTTTTCCCCTTGTCGCATGATTTTTGTACGGCGTTGCGGAATAATGGATTAGAAGCTGTATTGAAACAGTATGAAACTGATGCCGTACAGAATCAAATGACCAAATTTACCCTGGAAATTGTCAGAAAATCAAAAAAAATACCGACTTTGTGGCCCAACATTTTTGTACGGCACTGCGCGCTTTCTTATTATTTTTCATGGATCTATCGATGGTAAAAATGCCGTACAAAAATATATGACCAAAATGTACTCACTCTACCTGCACTTTTCAATTCTCATCAGCACTCAGTTGGACAGCTTACAAGTGACGGCATAGTGCTGTATCTTATTATTTTATGCTCTTATATCGTCCTATATACGTCACCTGATGGTTCATATGACCCACCATTTTTGGACATGGGCCTGTAGTCTATGAGTTTATATTGTAGTCATCAAAATTCTATAATATACGAGCAGCATATTCTAATTATTGAATTTAATGTGTTTTTAATGATTGAGACCATGACCATCGTTCATGATGACAGCACCGGTCCGACACAACGTCCCGGCCTGAATAGCCTCAAAAATCCAACAGTTAGCTGCCGCCCGTGAGCCGTCACCTTTTTTATTTTGTCATAAGAAATATTTTATCGCACCCAATTTAAAGCCCTAACTTGAATGGCAAATTATTTGCTACGTCGGAGCCGTGCTGTTTTAATAACCTTCATTCATTCTTCAGTATAATATAGGACTTACCATCCATAAGTGAGTATGTTGTCGCCATCAGATATCTTGTTGCGCACCGTTATACTGATCGCCTGGCCAGCCATATCTATCTGTTCTTTAATGTACCTGTCTATTTCTTCCTGCAACGTCTTCTTTGCCTGTGGGTAATATTTTGTTTTATAAGGATAAGTTGTTATTATAAGGAGGAGCTCGTGGCTAAGTAATAACAGCCGCACGGGTCGATCCGTCAGGTTAAGCTACGCTTGCCGGGGTTGTTCCGTGGATGGGTGACCATCTTTAACCGAGACTCCTCCGTGCCTCGGAAAGCACGTTAAGCCGTTGGTCCCGGCTGTCATATGTGGATCTTTGACAGTCGTTACGGGTCGTCAGAAGCCCGATAATCTGACAACCAAGGGGTATCGTATTACCCAGTTACTGGGTTGTGGAGGTCAGATAGGCAGTCGCTCCATATAAAATACTGGTATTCAGCTGCATCCGGTTAGACTGGAAGCCGACCTCGACATAGTTGGGAAAAGGCTAGGCAGATTATGACTATAGGCTATAATTTATCTTGGAAACTTGAATACCTGATGCGGAACCGCAACAGACCAGCTAAACTATAAGAGATACAAAAATGGCACCATAGCAAAAATTGTTCCACGTGATGAGCATTTTCTGCTGAGAGAATAAATTTGAAGATCTGGAACACCTGGACAGTCACCTGGGTTCACGCAGACGAAGTCGCGGGCAGCAGCTAGTATAATTTAAAAAGAAAACGAAATATTTGCTGCACAGACAGTTCATATGCGAGTTAAAAAGTGACCCACAGTGCATCCACTCCGTTTCTTATCATTTTGCCAGTTTAGTTTAAAATGTAGAGAATAATGTTATCTGTGGTGTTCTTTTCTGTGCAACTATTGTATCAGTTATTCTACCTAGCCATGTCAATGTACTTTAGCAGATAAGTAATTATTATCAATTTAATAACAATGCATTAAATAATATCAATTTATTTTATAATGTTAGTAAAATAGCGGCGGTGGATGTAACAGCATTTTATGCTGAACTGGGTCTGTTTGGCGCAGCTGTGGGGCACACAACTTTTTATTTTTTGTTCTTTTTATTATTATTATTGTGTGACATGGTCTGTGTTAATAAACATTTTTTCTTTCTTTCTAAAGCTTGGCCTATTGCTGTTTCCAATATATTTTTAGGACTTCCCAACATTTCTTTTTTACGAGAACAATAGAGTTTTCGCCCCGACTTCTTACGTACGAATTAGGTATAGCACTCAGAGATAACGTAGATTACTTACATTACAAATATAGCAAAAAAAAAAATTCAGCATCGGACCAGTAATTTCGTAGATTGGCGCATTTAACAAACGAAATTTTCAGTTTTATAATATTAGTAAGAAAGTACAGATTGTAGGATGCCTTTTATAACCATGACTACTTAAGTATATTCGAGTAAAACTCACATCAAACTCATCGACGTTGTTCGGCAGCTGCGTGAGATGGAACCTGAAGAACTTGACGGCGTTGGTCTGCGATGCTGAAGGGGATCGCATCGCCCATAGGAAATCTAGACTCGTTGCCAAGTGAGTCTCGAGCCCGCGGGCGAACTCCGTCTTGGCAGGGAGCGTATAGTCACGAACCATCTGTGATCAGTAATAGAATAAGTTATACAACTTCTACAATGTAAGTACCAGTTTTATTAGCTAATTATCAATTATCATTTTCATAACATCATTAATTGTCATTTGTAACATAAGGAAAAGTGTTTATTAGTATAGTATAAAAAGTTTAGCAATATATAAAAATCAATTGTTGTTCGTTAGTCTCGCTAAAACTCGAGAACGGTTGGGCCGATTTAGCTGATTTTGGTTTTGAAATTTTCTTCATAAATCGTAGTCCAGGGAAGGTTTAAACGGTGAGAAAATATGGGGTAGGGGTAGGGTTGGGGTAGGGTAGGATAGAGGTAGGGGTAGGGTAGGGTCCGGTAGGGTAGGGGTAGGTATTGGTAGGGTAGGGTAGGGGTAGTGTAGGGTATCGGTAGTGTATGATAGGGGTAGGGGTATCGGTTGGGTAGGGGTAGGATACCACGCGAACTATGTCGTGGCGGGTCAGCTAGTAATTAATAAATATACATACTAATATTATAAATTCGAAAGTAACTTTGTGTGTCTGTCACGCTTTCACGACTAACCCACTGAAAATACACAAAAACGTATAGTATATCATATTTATAGTTAAATAAGTACTAATTATTTTAATGATTGTTGTTGTTTGTTTTGTAATTATTTTTGTTGTTAATTATTATCCAATTGAATTGATTTTAATATTATAAATTGTTGTTGGTTGTAAGTGTAGAGAGTAATTAAAATAATATATTAGTATATAAATAAATAAATAAATAATTACTCGTAACCGGCGTGCTTGTATGACGAGATGTATGAACGTAGATGAGGCGAAAGGAGTATGTAAGGATCGTAGCAGGTGGCGTTCTGTGGTTTCTGCCTACCCCCATGGGAGAAAGGCGTGAGTTTATGTATGTATGTAAATAATTGCCCTTAGTAATTATCCTTAAATACCTATACAAGCCAAACCACAATCTTTCTATAAGTAATTAAAATTATTTAAATCAAACTAATTCCAATATGCAAAATTAAATACATTCAGCAATAATAGTTCAAAGTTATTTAACACTTTTCTGAAAAAAAGATTTAATTTTAATCAACGTATCTAGTATCTAAAGTGATAACAATTGATTTAAAAATTGGGAGAATATTTGATGTGGGTTTGGTTTGTTTTGGCAGAATATATACAGGGTGTAACGGAAAGGGTATATACATACAAAGAGTACGGCTTCTTTGGATGATAACTAACAATATGGCAAGGGTTTCAGTTCAATATAAAATACTCTAAGAATTGATACCAAATTTTCGGTTTCATATGTTTCTTTTAAATTCAAATCATAACAAACGTGTCGCTGCACTGCGTGGGTCATAAACTTTCCACGTTACTTGCCTAATATCACGATAAATCTCTTCCGTAATTCTGCACGCCTAGTACCGCATAGTAGTCTATTGCAGGCGGTGTTCTTTGTTGATCATAATTTCCGAACATGTAGAGATAGGATTAAAAAACCCTTGCCATATCGTTAGTTATCATCCAAAGAAACCTTGCTCTTGGTATGTATATACCCTTTCCGTTACACCCTGTATATGCTAGTTATACAGTTATGCTACATAGGATGTGCCTATCCTCCGGCCGATAGATACGAGTAGATGGTCATCCTGTTGTAAGTACTTTATTTTATTCACACATATTGTTTAGATCATAAATAATTAGTGATACACAGTAAACAGGAAACGGGCATATCTCTTACGATATAAACACAATGGAAACATTGAATAACAATAAAATTGTGTTCTTTATTTAATATAACTAATATAAAGTATACAGATAAAAAATACTTTCTACATGAATTCATGATGTAGCCATATTTTGCATTTTGTAATTAGATAATTTATTTGTATACCACTGATGATTACAGAAAACTGATCAGGTACCTTTTTAAGAGCATCGAGCAGCGCGACGCATCTTGCATTTGAGCCGGACACGACTCGAGAAGCCAACTGAACACCTAGCTTTATAATAGCTGGGTGCAAGCTGAAAACAAAACAATATTATACAGAGATATTACATTGCTGTGAAGTACCTATTATTATTAGCTAAGTAGGGCCCTGCCAGTAAACCCAGCTAAATGGGATTACAGATCCCACCAATTCCCAGTGCGAGTGTGGTGCTAACATTGTGTGTAAACATTTGATTTTATTTAAATAATTTTAAAAAAATATTGATATTTAAAAAGGTTAATAATTTTTTGCCCATTCTTCTTTATACAAATCTACCTTTTAAAAGGGGCAACTAGATTCAATTTCTTTTTCCTTGTAAATTGTTTTCAATAGTACCTTTTAATGGTCTAATTAAAATAAATGATTTGACTTTGAGTTTGATACTTTGGTCTGTAGGCATCAATAATAATAAAAAACAAGTCAAAGAAATTTTTTTTGGGTATTTGTATTAAATAATGGTAGTTGGTCTAATAGTCGGAAGTTCGATTGCTAAGCGTGAAGGCCATGACATGTTTAAAAAGTAGTGCATAGTTATGAAAACCTGCAGGCAAACAAAGAATGCAGTTCCGGAAGCATCAAAAAGACTTGCCCGCAGCCTTATTAGACTGCAACGGGACAAAATCCGCAAGATCATAGGCATCAAACCGGCCACAGATAGCCCTCTGTGCAGAGGATGCTTGGAGGCGGAAGAAACACCACAGCACGTGCTCCTGGAGTGCAGAAGTGTGGCGGATCAACGGGCACGGACTCTTCAATCGCCGGCATCGCTCCCGGAAGCCTGCAGCAGTCTGAAAAGGCTGCCGGCATTCTGGGAGGACCTGGGATGGTTGGAGTAATTTTGAGGATATTTCTTTACACATACAATGGCCCAATAAAGAGGCTAAGTGCGGAAACAGCCCAGCTAACCTAACCTAGTTATGAAAACAACATGACGACTTTAAATCATGAGCGTATATTGCTCAATAAGCATTCAAGGTTCCATAACAATTGACCTAATATAAGTACACTTATGAACACAATAGTAATAATAAATATATCAAGTCAGATTAACAAGGCGCCTGTATTGGACATGGCATGCATTGTGAGGGGGGTTCCTTACTCTGAATCCCTAACCACTGTCAGTTTGGATCTTACCACCTCACTGTGAGTGGAGCACTATTTTTATAATAATACATTGTGGTACTTTGAACACAGGATAAAAATAAATCTAGATAAAAAATGTGTTTAAAAAAAACTACAAATGGCTATATCAGTATTGATATATCATTGATAGTTGAGTTACCGTGGAGTGCTTAAACTTAACCAAAGAACATATTATAGTAACAAATTAAATTCAATGTCCTACTATATGGTACTTACCCTCTACTTCGAGTTAACTTTTACATCGGGATCCACCTACACCTTATCCATAATGTTCATAGTTACAAATCAATATCAACCTTAAATTCTGTACCTAGAGTTTACTTTAACTACTAGAACAGCACTATTAAAGAACTATATAACATAGTAACAAGTCAATTTCAGCCTTATAACCTTTAATTTGAAGGTTGCTTTTAGTCTACCAGCCAGCTGTATTGTGAGAATACTTACTTGGAATTGATGGCAATTGACTTGAGTGACTCTTTGTCGTGTTCTTTGTATAGATGTTGGAACCAGTTCACTCTGTGAGCACTTTGAGATTTCACTTTTGGTTTCTCTGAAGTTTTCTGTTTTACTGATTTCTCCTGCAATACCTAATTCAAAAATCCTTTATTAAGAACTAGAATATAATTTAAACAAATAAAAAATACCAGCCTTTTACAGTCCCACTGCAAGGCAAAGGCCCCTTCTTATGCAGAGAAGGCTAGAGCTTTGATCACCATGCTTGCTCAATAGGCTAGTTGACACCACCATCAGTTGACGTACTTTTTATGACCTGTCAAAACGCGATTCTTTCATAGATTTTGTATGGTAATAGCACGTTGTGACGTCACTTATTTGGCAACTCGACTGTCTAACTATTTATTGATTTAAAAGCCACAATAAATCTAATTTTGCAGTAAATTGAAAATTAATCGGGTTTTCTGTGCTAAAATAAAGCGTTTTTTTTAAGAAGTTATGTCTTGGAATTATTTATTAATAGTGTCAACTACCCAATTGGCGATTCCAGACTGATATTAATTATAAGTCCAGATTTTCTCACGATGTTTGAATATAATATGGGAAGCATTATCTGAAGAACAATTTAGTAGAATTTATAAAACAGTAGACCAAACTAAAGATTTTTAAAATCAAAATGTATTAATTTATTTAATAGACAAATAACAAAAACTTTTATTTATCTGCTGAATAATAATTTCTTACGTATAGATGTTGAAAAGAATCCTTTTTGTATTTTAAAGTCAGATTTAAAAATGTAACTGGATTTTAAATAGCCTTAAAGTCTTAAGTTATCTCTGTCACTTTAAGGTGTATTATAGTGACCGAGATATATTTATGACCATCTTTAAGTTGTGTTTGAGAATTTGTGGGTAATTCCATTATTCCAGGGGCTCAAGTGCTAGAAATCATTTGACACTTACCTCTTTAGCTTTAGAAACTTCTCCTGCAAGTGGTGCCTTCACATCATCCTTAGGTTTCACCACAACTTTATCTAGTGCAGCTTGTTTTGCAGCTCTTTGTGCTTCTTGCTTTGCACGCCTTTCTGCTTTCAACTCTGATTTACTTTTGTTACTTTCTTCAGCCTTAAATTAAAACCTTTTTTGTGAAATCAGTACCTCCAATTTAAAACACAAACAGTGCCAAAAGATGATTGAAAAAGAATGGCTTAATGCATTTCTAAGCACAAAACTCAAGAATGGCTGGACCAATTTGGCTGATTCTTTTTTAGTTCTTTTTGTAATTTCCCAGACAAGGCCTCAATGGCACTTTTTTTTGGAAAAACTGCCAGAAATGTCAAAATTTTGCACCTCTGCGAAAACATGGTGGTTCAGTAGTTATAAATAAAAATATTGTAACTGGCCAAGAGTTATGCTCTAAGATTTTTGTTACCTTTTTATTATTACCACTCAAGTCAATAGCGTTAACTTTGACAGTGACATCCTTTATATCCTTAGCTACATTAGCTATATCTCTTAAAGTTTCAACTACATCTTTCACAGTCATTTCTTCATTTACAGGTTTAGGAACTTCCTTTACCTCAGGCTTTACTATAGGAGCATCTCCTTCTACTGTAGCACCCATCTTCTTAGCATGCTTTGCAGCTTTCTTGGCAGCTCTTTCTGCTTTAATCTGTTCTTTACTTCTATCAGTTGCATCAATAACAGTTTCTACTTTCACAGCTTTATCAACTTCATCTTTACCTTTTGGTGAATTTACTTTAGGTTCTACTTTGATAGGTTTTTGTTCTTCTTTTGTTTGTTTTTGGACTGGAGTTGCGGCTGGAGTTTGTTTTATGCCAGAACTCTGTGCTACTGCACTTTGTTCCTTAACTTCAGTTAGCACTGTGTCCTTACTTTTGCCTTTTAGCTTAGCCTGCTTTTTTGCCTGTCTGGCAGCTACTACATCATCTCTTGAAGACATGTTTATATTTTTTTCTACTTCAGTTTTCAATAAATTATTGTGCACATCTCCTGGGTCAGGGGGTGGGTTAACTATTAGGTTCTTATTAGAATCTTCAATTACTCTACAACTGTTACTATTTGCTGCAGGCTTGCGAGTGTTTGACAAAATTGATTTTAGTTTAAGTCGCCTAATTCGTCTCTTTGTACTTGCAGTTAATTTTTGGTAGCTTTCCTGTAAGAGACAATTTGTATTATTGGGTATTCTGGCGGTCTCACTAATAGACCAAATAAACTAAAATTAAGTTGATGGACGCAAAAATAAATAAAATAAAACAACATTAGCATACTAGGAGTACTAGGACTAAACAAACTATCAAAATAAAAGGGTTACACAATATTATTAAAATAGTTGCAAAATTAGTGTAGGATTGTACAGTGATTCTGTAACTTGGCACTCAATTTCATATGCATTGGACAATATTTCATCAACTTAGCGATACAAATAGATTTCGAACATAACCTCAAAATTATAAAGTGACACATCATAGCAACAATAAGTAAATCAAGTATACCTGAGGCATTACCATGGCAGCTAATCCTTGGTAAGCTATAAAACATTTATGAATAAACAAATTGCTATATATTTTCTTAAAATTCTAAAATAGCACAATATTGTACGCCACTGAATATGACACTTACGTTTTTAAAAGTTTTCGACAAAACGTAGATGATGAGAATGACTATTGATGACTGTAAGACTTGCAAATCTAGTACTTGTGTAAAACAATAACTATTTTCAATCAACTTTTCGCTTTTCTCAAACAATCTGACGAAATCGGAAAATGAATTTGACAGTTTGTTTTGCTGAGATTAAATGACACTTGGCTGGCTGACACTTACTGTAAGTGACAGTAGGAAGGTCCAAACCGTACTTTTTATTTTATCATTATGGATCCAAAAGTTGATAACGAACTTCGTAAAAGTTAAATAATCTAAGAAAATCATTTATTTAATTTTATCGTAAAATCACTTATTCTTCTTTTTTATCAGCATCATCTGAATGGATCATGCCGTGCGCGCATTAATACTGGTCAGTCAGCAAGTTAGCAAAGCCTGCAGTGCAGCAGAGCTTGGCAGTCAGCCAGCCAGCTGTAGGTAGGTAGGTAGGTATTACTATTGTTTTTCTTTATTTTTCTCTATCTACCTACGGTGAGCCATGTGAGCGGCCTGCATTTATAATAATAAGTTTCAATCTCTTCTTTCATCTTTCAGTCCATGTAAGGTTTGTATCGTAATCGTAATGGGTAGAGATCCTCTTGTGCAGTAGAGTTTAGGTAGGTACTACTACTCAGGGACCGATATCGATACTTCAAAAATATCGATATTTTTGAGAAAATACCGATAATGGTATCGATAACAGGGATAAATATCGGTATTTTGTATCAGTTCTTTGAATATCGGTAAAAAAATATCGATACTTATATCGATACTCAGTACTGATATCGGGCCGCAACTTGACTCGCAAGCAGGGACTGAATACCGATATAATTTTCGTATCGATACCAAAATATCGATAAAAGTACTGATATTTGGGTATACATTTATCGATATTGATACCGGTATTTTTATTCAGTACAATAATATCGATACTTTTATACACCTTTATCGGTATCGATACCGATACTAAAATACCGATATATTACTGGTAAAAATTTTAACAACGGCGGCCGCGTCATCTTTGTGATTCACGCCATCCGCCTCCCGGCCCCCGCACCCCCCAGTAACGGACGCGCGTGTATTTCGCGTGTATTTCATACCTTTACTGCCTTATTAAAGACTATAAGGTTAAGTTTAGACCAAGTTTAAATCACTGAGGCAATTTTTGTATTACAAACTTTATCTTTATCGATATAGTTCGAAATTCGAAAACTGGCACGAAGATTTAAAGCTGGTTTAAGCGAAGACTTTGTTTTATAATAAGCCCTCTAAGGTGGAAGCTCCACGGTAGCCCGCGAAATTCAAATTTTCTTACGTTTTTTGCAATTTGCAAGTAGGTATTAGGTTTAATGTTGATTAAAGTATGATTCGCGGACGTAAGAAGTGTGTATTTTTAGAATTATAACTATTCAAGTCAGCAATAAAACTATAAGGCCTGGTAACCCGAAAGAATGACTATTTCATGAAATCTTGACATTTTAGGATTATACCGACTTATGGAGTTAATATACTGATTTTAATGGTTATAATTCTGAAACAACATACTTCTTACGCCCGCGAATCATACTTTAATCAACATTAAACCTAATACTGACTTGCAAATTGCAAAAAACGTAAGAAAATTTGAACTTCGCGGGCTCATTGGTCTGAGTTCGCGGGCTACCGTGGAGCTTCCACCTTAAAGTTTAATAGTTTACGTTTGTCTTATGAATGACAAATATGGTAAAAGATTACTTTAAAAAAAATTTCAAATATTTTGTTTCTGATTATGCTTTATTTATTTTTTATTACAAGCTTATGGGTTGATTGTAATTTTTCATAATTGATTATTATTACCCACATGTTGAGAATAACATGGTTGTTTTTTGTGTGGGTGATTGTAATTTTTTATAATTGGGGGGTTATTAAGGGGGGCAAATTTTCCATTATTTTTACGATAGGACGCAGTTTTCGAGATATATGCTTTATAGAAGAAAAAAAGAAATACGGTTTTTGCACTCAAAGTCAAGAGGTCGGTAGTATCAGGGCACTGGAATTCCAAAAACACTCCCAAGGTCACTTGTAACCATGACCTCCAAGGTGTCATGACCTCCGGGATCGTTTGCCAAATCGAATTGACCGATAGGAGAGGTCATCTGCTATATCTTTACTCTCAATAACTCATACTTTGTCACACGAGTTTCTTTATAACAACTTTTTAATTTTAATCTTGAAAAATTCCAAAACTCAGCATTTAGGTTTAAATTAAAATTAAGTTTGAATACCTACTGTACTTAGCAAACAAGTTACATTTAATTTCAAATCCTGTTGTACACCATTCATTAAAGAATGGAATCTAAAATGGCGGCATGTACCTACTTGCGTTGACAGATAATACAGTCAGCATATAAAACAAGTTAAAATTTTTTTTTATACTTGGACCGATTTACATAATTTAAACAAATAAAATGGTTGAAGACCTATACCTTTCATTTGACACCAAAATCGTATAGATATCTCAACAAACAAAAAATCACATTTTCAAGTTCCTGTCGTAATTAAATTAAACGACATAAATTATAGTTTGAACGTGTAACATTTCTTTAAAAACTATAATATCTTTATCAAACTTAAACGTTATACAAAATCATAAAAGGAACGTTAAGTTTTAAAAATGGGACATTATAAGTACCTACCTACCTAAAAAGGAAGCAAATCAAGACTATTTTTTTTCTGCTTACGCGAGCGAGAGAACATGATAAGCGCCGCCATTTAAGATTCCATTCTTTAATGAACCGGGTTATACCTATAAACATTATTTTGCTTATTACGCCCCATTACATCAATCACAGTACCTACAGAAAAACTAGATTAAAAAAAAAGTACAAAGAACAATAAGCAGGCACGGCTCACGCGCTGCTTTCGATTAAATGCAAAGAGCAGTAGGTATATCAAAGAAATGTCCGCAGCTCACTGCACTGTTGCCGTTCCGATTCGCGCACCGTCCGCCACTGCGGCGCGGCGGCGCCCGGAGGTAGCGGTGGCGATACCTATGATATGCGATCTGGCAACGTCGGAGTACTTGCGAGTCAAGTTGCGGCCCGATATCAGTACTGAGTATCGATATAAGTATCGATATTTTTTTACCGATATTCAAAGAACTGATACAAAATACCGATATTTATCCTTGTTATCGATACCATTATCGGTATTTTCTCAAAAATATCGATATTTTTGAAGTATCGATATCGGTCCCTGCTCGCAAGTACTCGCAACGTCGCGACGTTGCCAGATCGCATATCATAGGTATCGCCACCGCTACCTCCGGGCGTCGCGCCGCAGTGGCGGACGGTGCGCGAATCGGAACGGCAACAGTGCAGTGAGCTGCGGACATTTCTTTGATTTATCTACTGCTCTTTGCATTTAATCGAAAGCAGCGCGTGAGCCGTGCCAGCTTATTGTTCTTTGTACTTTTTTTTTAAATCTAGTTTTTCTGTAGGTACTGTGATTGATGTAATGGGGCGTAATAAGCAAAATAATGTTTATAGCTTAGATTATATAATGTCTAGATGGAGCGTCGCCCTACAATCAAAACAAAAAAACGAGCCAACCAGTGTTGCCACCTTCAATTTGAACAGGTCACTAGATGTACCATCGAATTTCACTAGATTATGAGAATTCAGGATGTCAAAAATTCTTTAGAATTCTCTAGATCATAAACTCTTAGCAGTTTTTCATTAGGTGGTAATAAACATGAAATTAAAACACAAAGACTGTTAAGGTTGTTAGGAAATAGGTTTAGGGTAAGACGTAACTGGAAGTAAATAAAGAACTAAAGAGTTTGTTAATCTGTTATGTACCTAGTAGTAATGTGGTTAAATGAAGCTGTGGGCATGACAAGGTGTGTAGAATTTTAATTAAGTTGTTATTGTATAAAGTTCAAGTTGTGAAAGGTGTTGTTTTGTTTGTTTAGTTTAGATCTGACTGGGGACATTCAGATATCAGAATGACAGAGTTGTAGGAACGAAACGTTAAGATAGATGAGTGGAATGAATCGTAAAGATGAGTGACAGATGTGAAGCATGTTGAATGAAAGAGATTAAAGTATCAAATAGGTCAATAGGTCTAGGAGTGAAAGAGAAAGCAAGTGAATGTTAAAGAAGCTGAAAGGAAGTGGACTGGAATACGAGGAGATTAAGACGAAGGACGTTAAACAACCAGGGGCAAACAAGCAGACGAGTCACTATCATGGTGAATGGTCATCGTCGCCTATGCAGTCTTGAGAAAGTCGCTAAAAATCACCAAATTTATATATATTACATACTAGCACTCTCCCCGCGACTTCGTTCGCGTGATTTTTCTTACGGATCTTTCTAAAATAAAATATAGCCTATGTTACTCGCAGATAATGTAGCTTTCTAATGGTGAAAGAATTTTTAAAATCGGTCCAGTAGTTTTTGAGTTCATTCATTACAAACATACACACACACAAATTACAAATCTTTCCTTTTTATAATATTACTAGCTGACCCGCCGCGACTTCGTTCGCGTGGTATCCTACACTACCAATACTCCTGCCTAACCCTAACCCTGCCTTACCCTACCCCCTACCCTACCCTACCCCTACACTACCCCTACCCTACCCGACCCCTACCCTGCCCCTACCCTACCCCTACCCTACCCCTACCCTACCCCTACCCTACCCCTACCCTACCCCTACCCTACCCCTACCCTACCCCTACCCTACCCCTACCCTACCCCTACCCTACCCCTACCCTACCCCTACCCTACCCCTACCCTACCCCTACCCTACCCCTACCCTACCCCTACCCTACCCCTACCCTACCCCTACCCTACCCCTACCCTACCCCTACCCTACCCCTACCCTACCCCTACCCTACCCCTACCCTACCCCTACCCTACCCCTACCCTACCCCTACCCTACCCCTACCCTACCCCTACCCTACCCCTACCCTACCCCTACCCTACCCCTACCCTACCCCTACCCTACCCCTACCCTACCCCTACCCTACCCCTACCCTACCCCTACCCTACCCCTACCCTACCCCTACCCTACCCCTACCCTACCCCTACCCTACCCCTACCCTACCCCTACCCTACCCCTACCCTACCCCTACCCTACCCCTACCCTACCCCTACCCTACCCCTACCCTACCCCTACCCTACCCCTACCCTACCCCTACCCTACCCCTACCCTACCCCTACCCTACCCCTACCCTACCCCTACCCTACCCCTACCCTACCCCTACCCTACCCCTACCCTACCCCTACCCTACCCCTACCCTACCCCTACCCTACCCCTACCCTACCCCTACCCTACCCCTACCCTACCCCTACCCTACCCCTACCCTACCCCTACCCTACCCCTACCCTACCCCTACCCTACCCCTACCCTACCCCTACCCTACCCCTACCCTACCCCTACCCCTACCCCTACCCCTACCCTACCCTACCCCTACCCTACCCCTACCCTACCCCTACCCTACCCCTACCCTACCCCTACCCTACCCCTACCCTACCCCTACCCTACCCCTACCCTACCCCTACCCTACCCCTACCCTACCCCTACCCTACCCCTACCCTACCCCTACCCTACCCCTACCCTACCCCTACCCTACCCCTACCCTACCCCTACCCTACCCCTACCCTACCCCTACCCTACCCCTACCCTACCCCTACCCTACCCCTACCCTACCCCTACCCTACCCCTACCCTACCCCTACCCTACCCCTACCCTACCCCTACCCTACCCCTACCCTACCCCTACCCTACCCCTAACCTACCCCTACCCTACCCCTACCCTACCCCTACCCTACCCCTACCCTACCCCTACCCTACCCCTACCCTACCCCTACCCTACCCCTACCCTACCCCTACCCTACCCCTACCCTACCCCTACCCTACCCCTACCCTACCCCTACCCTACCCCTACCCTACCCCTACCCTACCCCTACCCTACCCCTACCCTACCCCTACCCTACCCTAACCCTATCCTACCTCTACCCTACCCTACCCCTACCCTACCCTACACCTACCCCTACCCTATATTTTCAAAACTAATATCAGCTAAATCGGCCCAGCCGTTCTCGAGTTTTAGCGAGTTTACACCTTGGGTCCGAAAAACCCAAATATCTTACGGACCCCTATTTTTTCTAAAATAAAATATAGCCTATGTCACTCGCAGATAATGTAGCTTTCTAATGGTGAAAGAATTTTTAAAATCGGTCCAGTAGTTTTTGAGTTTATCCATTACAAACAAAAAAACAAACAAAAATACAAAGTTTTCCTCTTTATAATATTAGTATAGATATTTGATTAATTTATATACAATGTGTCGTTTTGCATCCTCGTCAAATTCAAGGGGGTAACTATGCTAGTGATTCTAGACCCGAATCAATAATAAAATAGGTAGGTGTTTTTTTTTTAATGTTTTCTTATTTACGGAAATCAGTAAACCACCCCGGTGAAAATGCGGCCCATCTTAAGACTAGGTTTAGGATCGCTGACCGCGCGCACACACACAAAGAATCGCAAACGATAAAACCACAACACAATAGACGCCGCGCGCGCACCCCTCTTCCCTGTGGTGCCCCACTCCCGCGCCCGGGGGCCCGGCGGGCGCAAAGCAAAAAAAAATTTAAATTAGTTCAAGTGATTTCGCCGCCGGCCGTGAGTGTATCGCAAATTTCGCTCCTTGGGTGAGCTTGCTTCGTGAATGAAACGTGAATTATGTGATTGTGATGCCATCAGTGGAGACATCCGGATTTTCGCAGAACGGTTTCCCAATAGGGAACCGCCAACGCAGAGCGTTATGCTGTCTGCTACACAGAGACTGCGGGATTTTCGGCAGTTTGACGTAGGTACCCCGACATGCTCAAGCTCGCGGCAGTGAAGGTCTGCCTGTCGCCTTGCAGGAAGATATCCTGGAGTACTTCCAGCGAGAGCCACAGGCAAGCACACAAAAATACCTACTAAGGTAGGTATTTTTGTCGGTCCTCAGCCCGTTAAAGTAGGAAGGGAAATTTAAAATCAACCAATTTAATCTACAAATAAAAACAAAATCATTACTAATAATTAGGTACTCATAAATCATGAATTTACCTACAATGCGCCAAGAGCGTCCCGCCGCCGCCGCCGGCAGCAAGTAGGTAGGTACCTAACCTAAATTCCACGCTCACAACAAATAAATGTGCCACAGCCTAGCAAAACGTCTCCGGTTGTACCTAAATCCTAGTAGGTATGTATTCATAGCAAAATCGGTAGATTTGCAATAAAACAGAATAAAGCAAAATGGCAAAACTAACATTTTATCAATCAGCTGATAACGTGGATAAGTAGATAAATCCTAGTACGTAGGTATTCTTAGATCTTAATAATAAAAACAAGTGTTATTAATTAACATCTAAGGTTAATAAAATCTGCAATTTGCAATAAAACGTAATAAGCAAAACTAACGTTTTATTAATCAGCTGACCGTAGATCATACTCACGACAATAGCACAACAATAGGGCGTGAACTTTTCTTGGACGCGCATAGCATACCTACGCATGTGATACACTCACGCACACAGAGACAATTGGCGCTAAAGCGCAGAGAGTGATTCTCCAATTTCAAGTTATGGATTATTCTGAAATTCGATTAAATTTTAACAACTAATAAAAAAGGGTGTTATTATTATTGTTCAGGTCTCGTAATTTTAATTGATTATTTATGACTTTTATGACAACCTCCTGAATTTTGACGAGGATGCAAAACGACATATTGTATATTTGAAGAACAATTCAGTTTTTGGATCGCGATAAGAGTTCATGGTAGGGCTGCATGTCTCTATCGGGGAACATTTTATTATTATTATGACATGGGGCTGATCTGATGATGGAGCTGGAAGGTGGCCATAGGAACTCAGTAATAAAACGACACAACCCCGTCGAGTTTGGGCTCGTTTGATTTGTCTTGACGAGTAGGTAGACTTTGGTTTGGACCTTGGGAGTGTTTTTGGAATTCCAGTGCCCTAATACTACCGACCTCTTGACTTTGAGTGCAAAAACCGTATTTCTTTTTTTCTTCTATAAAGCATAGGTATATCTCGAAAACTGTGCGTCCTATCGTAAAAATAATGAAAAATTTGCCCCCCTTAATAGCCCCCCATTTATGAAAAATTACAATCACCCACACAAAAAAAAACCATGTGGGTAATAATCAATTATGAAAAATTACAATCAACCCATAAGCTTGTAATAAAAAATAAATAAAGCATAATCAGAAACAAAATATTTGATTTTTTTTTTAAAGTAATCTTTTACCATATTTGTCATTCATAAGACAAACGTAAACTATTAAACTTTAAGGTGGAAGCTCCACGGTAGCCCGCGAACTCAGACCAATGAGCCCGCGAAGTTCAAATTTTCTTACGTTTTTTGCATTTTGCAAGTCAGTATTAGGTTTAATGTTGATTAAAGTATGATTCGCGGGCGTAAGAAGCATGTTGTTTCAGAATTATAACCAATAAAATCAGTATATTAACTCCATAAGTCGGTATAATCCTAAAATGTCAAGATTTCATGAAATAGTCATTCTTTCGGGTTACCTGACCCTATAGTTTTATTGCTGACTTGAATAGTTATAATTATAAAAATACACACTTCTTACGTCCGCGAATCATACTTTAATCAACATTAAACCTAATACCTACTTGCAATTTTGCAAATTGCAAAAAACGTAAGAAAATTTGAATTTCGCGGGCTACCGTGGAGCTTCCACCTTAGAGGGCTTATTATAAAACAAAGTCTTCGCTTAAACCAGCTTTTTTCGAGCCAGTTTTCTAATTTCGAACTATATCGATAAAGATAAAGTTTGTAATACAAAAATTGCCTCGGTGATTTAAACTTGGTCTAAACTTAAACTTATAGTCTTGTAATAAGGCAGTAAAGGTATGAAATACAAATCGGCCATCTTGATACACCAATCACAAATTCACAATAAACTTAGATTAACGTATTATCACACGCGCGTCCGTAACTGGGGGGGGGCGGGGGCCGGGAGGCGGATGGCGTGAATCACAAAGATGACGCGGCCGCCGTTGTTAAAATTTTTACCAGTAATATATCGGTATTTTAGTATCGGTATCGATACCGATAAAGGTGTATAAAAGTATCGATATTATTGTACTGAATAAAAATACCGGTATCAATATCGATAAATGTATACCCAAATATCAGTACTTATATCGATATTTTGGTATCGATACGAAAATTATATCGGTATTCAGTCCCTGCTACTACTACGGCCGCATATGCCGCTTTTACTTACTTACCTATACCTTAATTATTTTATTTTTAATAAAGTAAAACAACAAATAAAACATGAAAAGAAAACTATTTTTTTCAATAAATTATTCAAAATTACACTTTTATTACAAATACCTTAGATAAAAACATCGCTTGACTTAGTAAATGCTGTTAATACCTACATCCTTTTTATGTTATGTTTACACAGGTGGGTACTCAATATTAGTTTTATTGTCGAATTAACTACTAATAAGGTGAAATTTAATAGTTTAAAATGCGAGATTTATTAATTTTACCGTAATGTATATTTGAAATGTTGCAGGAACACTTTGAAAACGGTATATCTCAAAATCACTAGTAAAGCCTACCTACTTACTATGTGAAAAAAAAATCGATGTTCATAAGACGATTTTCTTCCCAACGATAATTTAATCGCAAAATGTGATATGAATGAATGTAAAAATGCGATTAAAAAACGATAAAAAATCGCAACGGAAAAGTACTAAAAACAATATAAATTCGTGCTTTAAAAACCGCATTGCAATGCACACTTTGTCTTACGTACTAATATAATAATAGTACGTAATAATATAATAATAAACTTATATTTATACACCGTGAATTTTAATCCGTTGCAAATCTTTCAGGGGGTGAATGTACTCATGAATATGAACAACTTTTGTTAAGGGACATAGTACGAAATGTGAAAAAAAAACAGCTGATCCATACAATAATGTACTACATTACGATCAAATTGTATGGATCAGCCCTGAAAGATTTGCAACGGATTAAAATTCAGGTTGTATAGTTAGTTTACAGTGGTTACAATCTTAATTACTACAAAAAACTACCTACTTAGACACATTTGAAATTATTTATTGACGTATATTTCCGCACCGTGGTTCGGAGTGGTTGCAAACACGTGAGAGCTAGCTTTATCTTTATCTATGTTACAATGTTTCACGTAAAAGTTTTCTATTAACATATCAATATAATTATTGACTTTCTCTTTCGGACACAAAGCTATAATACATCCGCCCCAACCGGCACCAGTTACGCGAGAATGAACGTTCATTTCCTTCGAAATATTGACCAAGCGATCTAAATTGTCATGAGAGCACTCGTAGAGTTCTTTCAGGCTCTCGTGACTACTAGACATCAGTTTCCCTAAAACGTTTATAATTCCATTATTATCACCATTTTCATATACAATAGGTATGTTATTTCTGTTCACACCATTTATGCCGTTGCCATTTAACTGCAAGCAATGTTTACGAAAATCTTCGACACGTATCGCTTCTTCGTAAACGTGAAGAGCTCGCTGTTTCAATTTAAATTCCGTTAAATGCTTTGTGTTTGGCGTTAAATACAGCTGCTCTAATTCTTCTTCACCAACATTTAATATATCACATATTTCTTCTTTTGTATATAAATCTTTAGGTAAATACTCATGAACAAGGTTTACCATCTCTCCTAAAGTGTTATCAAGTTTATTTTGTACTTGACTAAGAGTTATAATTTTGTTATCAGTAACAGCACCTGCGCACGTAGCTATAATTTTAGCTGCCAGTCTGCATTCTATCACCCTTCTATTGAAGTCATTCGTGGCTGCTTTGTTAGCCTCTGCCAAGCTGTGGGCCACGACAAATGCTGCATTTTCTGGTAGAACTACAGGCGTAGCTTTCAAGGGTTGCCACGTTATATATTGGGCGCAGTATTTTTCAGCCAAAAATGCTATCGCTTGATCCATACCGCCTCCTTGAGTTCCAATATATCTCTCGCATTTTGCACATAAAGATGCGATTTCAGTTTTGCTCAGTGGAGCATTTTGTGCATAAAGAAAAGCTAGACACGCTGCACTCACTAATGCCGAGGAACTTGATAGTCCAGACGCCGGAGGAATTATTCCATCTACGCAAAGTTGTAACCCATTGGTAATTTTATCGTTTAAAAACTCCAAAGCTCCTTTAACCCCACACAGCACATAATTATACCAAAACGGCTTTCCGTTTGCGTCCGATAAAATATTTATATCTTCACACGATTTTATCTCTGTTTCATAATTGCCATATTTATTATTTATGTTCCGTACATGAAGCTCTGGCTTATTTACTATCGTAGCAGCGATTAGTATATCCTGTTCCAGTGCCATGGGCAACACTGGATAGCCGCAATAATCAATGTGTTCACCAATTAGGTTTACGCGTCCCGGTACTCTGACAAAAAACAATGGTTCACATCCGAATTCTTGACAAAAGTGCTGTTTTAGACGGCTTATTCTTTCATTGTTTGGAATCCCTGTTATGGGCACTTCGTCACTTGTACCGTTGGCACTCATATTCAATTGGTATTGTTACGTGTACTATGTAAACAAATACGACACACAAACACGAGCACACTGCGCCACTGAAAACTTATGACTGAACAATGTTCTTATCAACAATAAACCTATTATATTGTATACGTGTATGTACCGCTATTCGCTACACTTTAACAAAATGAAACGAATGTTATCATGTTCTTTTTGATATTCCTAAGTTCATAACAAACTTAGTAGGTATTTATAAAACACTCATAAAGTTACAAAAACACCAATCTGTATTTGTTGTTATTAGAATTTTGATTCGAAATATTTCTAAGTGGTGGAATATTAACTTTCAACATTACCTACCAATTTGATAAATAAAATATATTGAGCTAATAGGTAGGTACAAAAAATATAACCTCTAACATTATACACTACTTGTGGACGAAGATGACGTAGCGATCATCTGCAATCGTTCATGTGTGCTGATTTTACCTTTGACTTAGCAACGTAAGCAAACGTTAGCGTGTGTAATGTCGATCGATGTCATTTACCGTTAGGAAAAAACTGGTTTCTATTAACATTCATCTTCTTTTTTCAAGTTCAATACTTCGAACATAAAACTTGTTAACATTCATAATACCTACATAGGTACCTACAGTACATACAGTTGACGCAGACATGTCTATTGTATGAAGAAGTTACAATGATAAGAATATCATTGGGTACTTAACAATAATAAAATTTACGACAACAACTCGAATTAAGTACCTACATGTACCTACCTAATACCGATGTAGTTAACGATTAACTGGGTGGGAGTGTTTATTGTTACCTTGTTACCTATTTACTTACACTTGTTGATACTGATATTAGTGATAGGTAGGTAGGTACCTACTTAAAGATATACATACTAAGAGGTAGGTGTTGATAAAATGTAGACCTATTATCTTATCAATTTCAATCTCAAATTAATCTTCTAGTGACATATTTTTCACAAAATGTGACGATACGTAAATACCTATTTCATAGGTACTTCCCAAAGATGGTTGGTAAATTTACAATATTTGTGCAGGTACCTAAGTACGTACCTACTTGAGAAACTAAGGGGCTACATTTTAGCATGCCAAGTTAGATAACTAGGTTTTTCTCTGGAACTTGTATACCATCTAAAAAATAAAAAAATCAGTACTTACTTAGAAGTACCTGCTTAAAAGGTAAGTAAATCACGTTGCTGCCAACCAAGCCTAGTGTAAAACAAAGAGTACAATATATAATTATGGTGTAAAATCAAATAAAACAGCTTTTTGTACTGTAGGTTACTATTAATCGAAGTATGTTACGGTAAAAGTAAAACATACGACAAAGTTAAACTTAACTAGACCATATATTATTTATTTGTAAAATACACATTAGATTCTACAATTATTGCATAAATAAATAATCCAAAAAGGACTTTTTTATATTAGAAGATTTCCAATGCGCCGCCACGTAAGATAACATAGTAGTCCAAACGTAAAGTATTTAAAATTCAACAGTTTTGAATACTTTTGCTAGTAATAAATTTGGCTATAGCGCCGTTTCTTCTTCATAAGTTCTTAATAAAAAGATAAAAAGCGGGTCTTATCGTAAGTCGTAACCGCCTACATACTTGTTAATTTTTCTCGCCACCGCTTCAGGAAATAAAGGCGTAATGTTATTGTTATGTTATAAGAGTAAATATTTTTATTAAAGGAAATGGATCGGGACATATTATTATGTTTTATTCACATTATGTGAACAATCAAAATGGTAAACTAAATTCTGCGTGTAAGTGCGTTGGGGTAAGATTTGATTCGTACGTACTTACCCCAGCCCCGATCTTACCCCAACGCACCTTATCAAATGGTATGACCGCCTCGTAGCCTCTTTAGTAACATTTTAAAGCATTTTTACTTCATCGTAGTCTGCCAAAGTAGATATTTGGAACATCACTATGATTTGTTTAGAGTATCGAATCCCTCTCTCCCTCTCAAATCATCAATGACAATCAATCAATGTCAATGTCAAAGACGACAAGAGGTCTTGTTTTTCTTCAGCAAATTTTGCTAAAATAATAATGAAACTAAATTAATGCTGTAATGAAATAACGTCTACAAAAATGGCTAGTGTTTTAGATTTTAAAAAGATTTGTCGTGCATGCTTATTGGACACCGGACCTATGAAAGATTTGTTCATGGTTTGCACACCTGAAATGTTCAAATTTTGCACGTCTGTTGAGGTAAGAGGCTTGTTTTTTATTTAGGTAGTGGGTTTACTTCTGGTTCTGAGTAATTCTAAATTTCAAAAACTATGTGAAGTTTCCAATTGCCTCTCCTCACTTTCATGTACTTACGAGGCTTTGCTACTCCATTTGGAAAAAGATATGTTAGTCAGAGTGCTCCTTAACTTAATACCTTACATTTTACGAGGAACACAGTAACACTCAACAGTATTCACTCTTTAAATTATTATTGTTGTAAAATATATTGTTTTTAAGATAATTTTATGTTGCTGTGCCCTAATAGGGTAAATAACTGTACCTAAGCTATCCTATAAATGAATATATAATATATTAAATGATAATAAAAAGGCTATTTATTCAATTTATTTCATCCAGGTGGAAGAAGGCGACAATTTACCTCACCAAATATGCCAAGGATGTCTGGATATGCTGAACAAGTCATATTATTTCAAACAAGCTGCTGTACACTCTAATCTTATTTTGAAACAGCAAATATTAGACGAGGTAAGGTTTATTTTATTAGCCTGTCCAGTCCCACTCCTAGGCAAAGGCCTCAATTTCCATCTGAAGGTAGATATTTTATAAAATTGTTTAATGGGCAATATTGACTTGGCATCATTTCAGTATTGATGCTTGTGCTTATAACTCTATTTATAATTTGAATTAAATATATGGTTTTCATTTCAGCAGGAATCGGTAAAAGCAGAGAATCATTCCAATGATCATGAAATCCTTGAAATAAATGTAGCAGAAATAACAGCTGATGATATGCTTAATCAGAATGTTACACCAGAGAATGATACATTAGCAGACCGGTCTATGGATCCAGCTGAAATTATTAGGTATGTGTAGGGAAAAAACATATTTGATATGTCAAAAATATAAGTGATGTTCATCCATTTCAATGTTCATCCAGTTCAATGTAATAAAATACTTATGTTTCAGGAGAATAAGAAAACGTAGAGAATTTGTGAAATGTCTCAAAAAAAGAACTAGAATGAAATGTCCCAAATGTGAGAAATCATTTCAGAAATACGATAACTTCGAGGCACACATGAGGATTCATTTTGGTAAAAAGGTATTTATATGCACTGCATTCAGTGACCCTAAAAAGTGGCTACACACATTACTGCAAGAATAACAAGCACCATGAAGAATTTGTTTTGTGCAATATGATTGAGCATTTGCGATTGATTTATGATTGAGCAAATCGTCGCTGTGCTTGCAAAATCCGCTATGTGTTTTTTTTTGATTTTCGGTTTTTGATGCCATTTTATAGTATTTCTCAAGCCGCATGTGCCTGTGAAGTCCGTTTTCTAATAACTCATTTGGTTCCGAAGATAACAAAATCAGCTATGTTATTTTGGTCAAAAATGGACTTGAAGAACCCGCTATGTGTGCAAGAGACACATAGCGTATTTTCGTTTCAAAGCGAGTTTTTTAGAGTGTGTTTAAAATTTCGCTTTGAAATGACACATAGCGGGTTTGGTCAACAGGGAAAATATTTTCAGGTGTTTTAAAGTGTTACAAAACTCATTATAGGTACCTGTTTTTGCGTAATACTTATTATTATTACTAATAGGCTATTATTATTGTCATTATTTTATTTTAATTTATGTAACTCGGGACCCGAATCCAGCTCGCAGATGCCCCTTAGATAGCTTTAAGATGAAATTAAACACCAACTGACAATTATCCCTGTATGCACTATGCAAGTGCATCCAAGGATAACCCCTGGTTGGCGCAGGACTATTGCAGGATATGGTAACTAAGAATGGGTCTATGGGTTTGGGACTGATTAACTGGTACTATGGCAGGACTATGGCCCCTGCCTGACCAATACTTGTTTACACGGATAAAATGGCAGGGGGTAACTTGCACACTCACTCAATGGGCCCCCTAAAACATTCGCTAGCACGTGTTGATGAAGCGACAAGGGGGTAACCTATCTTGAGATGCTTGAGAATGAGAAGTGGAGAGGTATTTCACGGCTATCAGGACAATCCCGGAAGTACGGTCTAGTACTTCCCTACCAGCGCCTTACTGGAATATTTCCTTTCCCTAGCCGGCCAATGAAGGCAAGCCAGAGATGAGGAGATGACTTCTCCCGGGAAATAAAGTCACTACTGCCCAATAGTTAACATCCCATCCTCCGTCGACAACCATGCGGGCCAAATCAAGATTCTTTATCTGCTTATATCTTTCTCGACTTTCACGAGGTTCACGTCAAGTGGGACGCCTATGCCAACAATCACTGGGTGCCTCTCTAAGCGATCCATCACCACTATATCAGGCTTATTGGCCAGAATAATCCTGTCCGTGGTGACGATCCCAGTACAGTGTGACATTGCTATTTTCAAAAACTGGGCCGGGCACATACCTGTGATACTGTACTTCCGATTTCACGAGGCAGTATAGAGCAAGTATTGCTGATAGATAACCCTGGCTACAAGGTTGTGCCTATGCAAGTACTCTTCGTTAGCTAAACAAGAACATAGAGGTAATCTGACAGACTGATTCTCTCGGCCGGTGGCATGACCGACAAATGACAACCGTGCCATCTTTCACAATAAATCTTCGGTAGTTATTCGTCATAATAACTTCGTCCACAGAGAAAACCCTCAATTTACCCAAATAGGTCACCGAATCGAAGCCAGGATAAGGACGCTAAATAATGTACATCGGGCCCATGCTACATGGCCCGGAAAACGTGAAGCTCCTTGCTCTGCCATACTTCCTCGCGATCTTTAGTCTCAAATCCTACAGGCCTGTGCCGTTCTCATTAACCAAGGAGAGCGGGGTGAAGCTCTTATCTACTGCAACCACATCTCGGTGCATGTCCACGTCAGCTCCAAGGAAATATTCCCTTAGACTGCATATCTTGCGGTTGTGGAGGGACTTAGCATTTAAGAAGCTACGATCACCCAATTTCATGTTATTATATAGTCTCATTCTAGATGACCGTGGGTGACGCATTCGATATGCCATCAGCAATGTATGGACCCACCTATCCAGGGCGTCAAGTAACGTTTGAGTCCATTTGAGTATGCTGAAAGAGTACCTCAAAACCAGAAAAACCAGTGGTAAAAAGTCACATAGAGGTATTTACGACTCAAAATAAAACCGCTAAGTGCCCAAATTCACTTAAAAAAATTCTAGCCCCCATAATAACATAGTAAACGTCAAAAATTTTATATATCTGGATGTCTCGACATAAAGTCTAATTTTCTGCATATTTAGTTTTAAAATGTCATCACCAGGTCGAAAAATAAACAGTTTTTTGCTTCTCCTGAAAAGTTGGGTTTTTTTCCATAGCGGATTTTGCAAGCACAGCGACGAAATGCTCAATCATATATGTAAGTGTGCAAGCTTGCGCAAATTGGTTGTTCATGCAGTTTGTCATGTCATACTTGCAGTTACTTTACCTTTGTAGCGTTCAATTGCAGAAAAATAAAGGAAAAAAAAATTGGAATTCCGTGCTTATTGCAGCAGCAAACTATATCTTTGAATCCCAGCATCCAGCATTGATGCAATAAATAATCAACTCAATAAATATCTACTTATATTTCAGCCAGACATAAAATGTCAGCATTGTGACAAGGCGTTCCCTACAGTTCGCAACCTTCACAGCCACATTCGCACTCATACAGGGGTCCGTAAATATCAATGTTTAACTTGTGGCAAGAACTTTGCGTACTTGAATGTTCTGAAGAATCATGAGATGATACACGCAGGTATTAAAAAGCATGTGTGTCACATATGTGATGCAAGATTTGTGCAGAGTTATAATTTGAAGGTAAGATAGGAAAATTGTTAACATTATTTTTCTCTGGAAGAGTAGTTCCATTTCTGAAAATGGGCGGAGCAGAAGGAAAATCTTCAAATGACATCTTCCGCTCTGGGCGGAGCGAAAGGTCAGACTCTTACTGACCAAAACTCATCCATGTTCCTCCTAATGCCTTTTGTGTTTCAGGGTTACGGATTTAACTAATAGGAGCTAACTAGCTACTGTTCCGTTTTTGCTATATTATGTATTTCGATAACCACTCATTTGTTTCATATTCCAGACACACCTAGAAACGCATAGTAACCAAAAGAATTACATTTGTGGACAATGTGGCAAAAAGTTTGCACAGCAAGGCAACCTCAAGACCCACTTGATTAGACATACGGGCATCAAGAATATAGCTTGCCAAGTGTGTGATATGAGGTTCTTTGTCAAGGTGTGTAAACTATAGTTTTTTATAAATACTTTTTATTTTGGGTTTGAGTTATCGTGGTGAAAGGATTAGTTAGCTAGACTCTGCGTTACCAAGTGCTAGCTGTCCAGGGTGCGCCGGGCGTTTAGAATCGCAGTACGATATTTTTAACGCCGCACGGGGAGGCTCCTTTCTACCTAAAAGTTTCTACCTATAAAAAAATAAGCCCTAGGTAGATGAGTATCAATTTATTATAATATTGTTTTTAGGGCGACCTCTTCAAGCACATGCGATCTCATTCTTCAGAAAAACCGTATTCTTGCGGATATTGCGATAAGAAGTTCAAAAGTCAAAGTTTCAAAGTACAGCACATGAGAACACACACTGGTTAGTTTCTTTTATTCATTTACCCTTTTTTTGTAGCATCAACTGATTATTGAAAATTTGAAACATATTCATATTATTCATATTTGAAACTGCCTGTTGTCGACTTTTTATTCATTCCTGAAGTTACAAGACAGACGCTCCCAAGTCTGATTACCTGATAATAAGAACCTAGAGATTATAATAATGCTGAATTCATTGGATAAAATCTTTATTTAATTTCAGGTGAACGTCCCTACGGCTGCGACCTTTGTCCTAAACGCTTCATGTCGCGCAAGGACTTGCGGAATCACAGGATGATACACACAGGTGAAAAGCCTCACAAGTGTGTGCTATGCGACCAAGCTTTCATTCAAAAATGTGCTCTCAACAGACACATGAAGGGTCATATGCAGAAGGAAGCGGAGAATGCGGGTAAACCACAGAACATATTGCTAAGGGCTAGATTACAGGGAGGTGTGGCAGAGTATTCACAGTGGAACACCGATGTCTGATGAAGGTCACATCAAAGCTAAAGGTGTGAAATAAATGGTCTGGGCTACAAGTACCTGAAAAATCAAATTCTGTATTAATATGTCTTATTTTTTTATTAATGGAATAGAACATAGTTTTCTTCCAGTATTTTAATATAATTTTCAAAGTGTGAAAACTTGCGAACTAAGAAATAACTGAACGATTTCAAGTATGTTTAGCCTAAAAAGCATGCTACCTAAAGAATGATGAAGTTGTGGAATTTATGAATAAATTGATTGTTATTGACCTGTAATCTGGTGGAGGATGCTAGGGAGAAAGCTACAAGCTCTTTAAAAGGTTTAGAAATTAAACATAATTGAGGATCAGATAAGAAGTTACCACCTAAATAGTTTTCTAATTAAGCAAAGGGTATTCAGTGTATTACGTGAAATTACATATCACAACATATTTTAATTGATATAATTATTATTATGATAAGCATTTAGATTAATGATTCAAGACGACTCGCAATTATTAACAAATAAATGTGCTCATGAAATATCTGGTTTCGATTTTTTTCCATTTCCCTGTTTTGCTAATAAAAACAAAATAATAAATACACTCTTTTGCAAAAAAAACGGGCACCTAAGGAAATTTACGTTCTAAGGTCGATTTGAGTTAATTAAATGAAATTTATTTCTTTGACGTAGTCTGTATACTTATAATCGTGTAAATTAATGCGCGTGAAGTGAATTCGGGCAATTAAAAGAAAAAAAAACGATGGATTCTTTAAAACCGATGTACACGCCCAAACAATAAGAAGTGGTCTGCAAATAAGGCAAGATTTTTTTTTTACTTTTTTTAATTAAATAAAGTTACAAATGTAAAAACCTAATAACGAGTGTGACCTCCTCTTGCCAAAATCACAGCTTGAATCCTTCTGGGCATGCTTTCCACGATGTTTTTAATAACGTTTTGAAGAATACATTCGCACTCTTCTGCAATGACTCTTTTTAGCTCCCTGATGTTTTGTGGAGCAGGTTGCACTGATCTTACCCGTCTCTTTAGAACATCCCAGACATGCTCAATTGGATTGAGGTCAGGACTTCGAGCTGGCCAATCTAAACGACGGATCCCAACTTCTTGCATGTACGCTTCCACGTCGCCAGAACGGTGCGGGCAAGCATAATGTCGTCCATAAAAATGGAATCTTCCCCAAGTGCAGTCAATGTGGGTTGTGCATATGGAATTAGGGCTTCCATTATGTACCGGTGTGCATTTAATGTTCCATTTTCTATGAAAACTAACTCCGTACGCTCCGTCGAATTAATTGCTGCCCAAAACATAACGGAGCCTCCGCCATAAGGAGTGATTTCTTCGAAACACACTTCCGCATAGCGTTCCCGTGGTCTTCGCAGCACTCGCCGGCGTCGGTCCTCTCCACACAAAGAGATTCTAGCTTCATCAAAAAAAAATCCTTTATTCCAGTCCCCAGAGTCCATGAAGCACAGTTCCGAGCAAACTGAAGTCGAGCAACACGGTGCTCACGGAGTAATTTAGGGCCCCGAGCTGGGCGGTAACTCCTGATATTGGCAGCCAAAAGCCTCCTCCTGACCGTCCACAAGCTAACTTCTACTCCTCTTACTTCTTCAAGGCTCTTCTCCAGGTCCACACTTGACGCCTTGCGATTCCGCAACGCCTGACTCACCAAAAAGCGGTCATCTCTTGGTTCTGAGCATCGTTTTCTTCCCGAACCGGGTCTTCTTTTGACCGAACCGGTCTCTTGATACCGTTGCCAAGTCCTCTGGACAGTTGAACGACTCACATTTAGCCGCTGAGATGCGTAAAGTTTGCGAACAACCTTCTTCAAGTAGGGCTATAATTATACCGGCCCTTATCGCTTTATCACTCATATCAAAAAGTGGTATTTAATGTAAAAAGAAAGATTAAATTGTTTAATTTACAGAAAATATCCAAAAAGTTTAAAAATATCGTAATCAGTTAAAAATCGTTTCAGCAATTCGCGCCTTTAGTAAAGCAATTTTAGAATAATCCATAATAATCATTATTTTTATTTTATTAATTTTAAATTTGGAACGTAAAGAATCATGCCAGGATGCTTCAAATAACATGCCAATACATCGTCAAATTAATAAAACCTATTTCTTGTTCTTCTTCATTGAAGTAAGAAAAAAATCTAAAGTGCCCGTTTTTTTTGCAAAAGGGTTTAAAATACCATTTATTTGCAAATTCATATCATGGGTCTGTTTAATTTGTATGCCATAATCTTCTGTGTATAATCCTTGGCCACACATAACCTTGCGGTTTACCTAGCTACAGCAAAATACAAAGAATGTTCTTAGTTGAACTAGATCAATAGGCAGATTTCCCAGACATCTTCCAAGTTTCAACATGATTACTTCAGAATGAGTTCATTCAATTGAGTGTCGGCGCAGCCCTATCATGCACTTTCATATGCCTCTTGAGTGTCCCTCTTTGCGTAAACCTCTGTTCACACAGTGTGCACTTGTGTGGCTTTTCACCAGTATGTATTCTGACATGATCAGTCAATCTTTTCCTTGAAACGAATGCTTTTAAACAGTAATTGCATACATAGGGTCTCTCTCCAGAATGGAGCCGCTTATGTTCCGTCAATGTTGAGTGAGTGGCATAAGATTTATTACAAATCTCACATTTGTATAACTTGTGCCCATCATGTATGAGTAAGTGTTTGGCCAAGTTGTATTTATCAGTAAAAGTGAATGAACATATTTGGCATATAAACCTGCGGCCTGAATGTCTTCTCGTCACATGTGATTGTAGTATTGTCTTCGTAAAAAACTTCTTTCCGCATTGCTCACATGTGAAACTTCTTTCTCTGTTTTCATTGTGCGTTTCTAAGTGAGCCTTAAAAAAAACATAGTATATTAACTACAATGTTACAAAAAGCTGCAATTATTACCAAAATTACAGCTAGATGATTTTCTCATTTTAGACTAGTACAAGTATTAGCTTAAAAATACTTAAAAAGAAAAAAAGAAAAACTGCTTATTTACAAGAAAGTGACGCACATATATATAAAAATTGTTGTTTACAAAAGCCTAAAACAAAAACAAGTGGTACTTCTGTAAGCAATAATATGCTGCAAAACCTTTCTTCAGATGGCAAATAACAATTACCCTTAAAACTACAGATGAAGTGAGTCCTCTCCCGCAAACATCGCACATGATCAGTCGTCGGTTTCCATGCACTTTCTCATGCATCTTCAGTGTCTGTCGGCTCTTGAATATCTTCCCACAAGTAGTACACTTTAGACTTTCTAAGCTTACTTGAGTGTGTTCACTCTCTTTGTGACGTTTCAGGCCACTCCATGTGACAAAGGTTTTGTTGCATGGTGAGCAGTGGATTGATGCCTGAAAGGAGAAAAAATAAAAACTATTATGACTAATATAAACTAAAACAAAACTATTATACATTTCTTTGAGATAAAAATTAGCCTATGTGTGCTATTCCAGGCAGACAGTAATGTATCTCTTCGTTTTATTCGTTTAGCTATACTGGTGTATCGTAATTACATTCATCCAAACTTTAGTATTTATAATAGTAGTAATTTTTTTTTTGTGGCGTTAATACTTACAATTTTACCTTCATGCTCAAGCTTGTGTGCTTCAAATCTTTCCTTGAAGTTGAACTTCTTTAGACAAACGTCACAGGTGTAAATAAATTTCTTCTTCACTTTAGGTTTTGTTCCTTTACACTGTTTTATTTTCAATAATTTCTTCACTTTTCTAAAAAATTTAAATTTTTGGATTAGTACCATACAGTTTTTGTATACAGTGCAAGTGAAAAAATCACTATAAATACGCTTAAAAACTTATAAATATATCCAAGTTGAACTAACCTTTTAAGGCGTTTTTCTTCAGGTATTTTTGGACTATCATCATGATAAACTTCATCTATGTAATCTAAAAATAAAGTAATGATTAATAATCCATTAAACCATCTTACTATTATCACATTTATACATTACACCAGGTCAAACATGAAATGACATTAATCATGTTTAATTTTATCATTAAATTCTACTTTACCATGACCAGTTTCTTCATCTTCAACCTTCACAGCATTATCAAGTATTTCAGTCTTTATTTTGTCTTCTTTACTTTCATTTAGTTCACAGTTTTCAACATAATCAGTTTTAACATCTATTTCAATTTTAAAACTTTTTTCAAGATCAAGCAGTGTAGCTTGTGACTGTAGACATGTACTTTTGAACTCAGAGTATTTCTTGAGGAGCTCATAACATGAGTTGCAGACACCTCTGGGCAATTGTTCATCTTTGGATACCTGTAAAGACTTTACAGGTAAATAAAATAGTGAAGTGTATGTTTTTATTTTTTCGCCGACAAAGAACGAACTCACTTCAATTTTTTGAATCACTTTATTAAACGTAAACGCTACTAGTAACGCTACATAGTTTCCTACCTGGACAGAGGTACAAAAACAATAAGCATCAGGAGAAACATTCCCAAACAAGAAATAAGTAAAAGATGCTTGTGTTGTCAGGCATGCACGGCATACGTTATCCATGTGGGTTCTGTAGGCCATTTATAAATGCAAGTGTTATCCATAAAATTGAACAAAATATTTATTTTTGTTGAAGAATCAATAATAAATAAACAATTTGGAACTAACTTGAATACACATTTGACATTTACAATTTTCGATTTTGACATGTGTCAAATATGTTCCGAATTATTTTGAGACAAGCGTTTATGAAGAAAGCTTTGAATAGAAAGCATAATTTAGTGTGTGACCAACACTGGATACAATTTGTTCTTCCCCTAGATTTCAGACATTATGTATGGATCAACTACAACAGCCTATTTGTATTCCATTGCCGGACGAAAACCTCTTCCAATTTACGCCAAAGCTTGCGGTCCTTCCAACAGACATCTGTCAGAAAAAAAAACCGATAATCTTATTCATCTGTACGTGTGTTTGTCACGTAACTCCTCCTAAACGGGTGGACCAATTTTATATAAAATTTTGTGTATATTTCAATGTGTTACTGGATGGTTTGAAAACACAATTGAACCCGATAGATCGGGCACGCTGCAATCGCGGCGGTAAGACCCCTCTTTGAGGAGTGGCTAGAGAGGCGCCACGGCGTCCTCACCTTCCGGCTGACGCAGGTCCTCACCGGACACGGTTGTTTCGGGAGGTTCCTGTGTCGGATTGCACGGGAGGAAACGCCCGGGTGTCACCACTGTGTGGACCGCCCGGAGGACACGGTGGAGCATACGGTGCAGGTCTGCCCAGCTTGGGCAGAGCATCGCCGTGTCCTCACGGAGGCGATAGGCGGCGGCGACCTCTCGCGCCCGGGCCTGGTTCAGGCCATGCTCCGGGGCGAGAGGGAATGGGATGCAGTCACCTCCTTCTGCGAAGCAGTAATGCTAGCGAAGGAGGAGGCGGGCCGCGTGAGGGAGAGAACAACACCCTCCACCTCACGCCCCAGCCGCCGCGGGAGACGCCCAGGGCGTCGGACGTCGCGAGGCGACATCCGGCCACCGTAGGCGCGGGCTTGCGGACGGCGAGTAATGGGTAGCTCGCCGTCCGATCAAGGACCATGCCCGGGTCGACGGCGCGTTCTGTTCGCGCGCGCCTCAAAGAGCTGTCAGCACAGGGACGGGGCCCCCCAACGGGGCCAAACGCCTGCCGGGGTTGCGGGACGTCTTAACAGGATACCGTGGCCCCGGAACGTAAAGAGCAACAGAAGGAACAGGGTGGTTTTTTAGTCAGTAAAAGTCTGACAGTCCCTTCCGCCCCGCCCAGGACGGAAGGACTCATTTGATGATTTTTACCACCTCAAAAAAAAAAAAAAAAAAAAAAAAAAAAAAAAAAAAAAAAAAAAAAAAAAACCCGATAGATGGCGCTGCCGTCGATATATCACCTCTGGTACGAAAACAAAAATACAAGATTTATTGCAATTTATTGATTCTGAGGCGGTAAGAAGTTCGTTGGGACAGCTAGTTTTATGTAAGTTATTAAAAGAAAATAAAACAAGTTTGAAGAGTAAAATTATCTATTACCTAAGTTGCATTACATTATATTCTAATTACAATTGAATTCCTATTAAAATCTACTCATTTGAAAGTATCATGTAATGTAAACGAAACAAACAACCAAACTGTGTCAGCTTAAGGTTGTCATGTAGCAAAAAAACCTTGCGAGAATCGAGGAAAAAATTAGTCTTTAGGTGACTGTTCTTTTTGTTTTTCCTAAGTATATTAAGATTGGTAATAGTATTGTTATAGATAATTAGATAGTATACAACAAAATTACATTGTATTTTTGAATTATGTTTTCAATGGGTCCATGCGACTCAGCACTTTCTGCCGTTGCTTTTTCAAAACTGACAAAAGCATTTCTTGTGTATCTAAAGCAACTAATAACGGCAAAGTTCTTAGTTGCCCAGCTACATTTTTTCCAAAATTATCAAATTCGTCCCCAAAAATGAAGTGAGATGCCTGCACGCTTGGCGCCGGGGTATTATATTGTATTGTATTTGTTACAAAATTATTTTGTTCAAAACATTCTAATTTTGGTTTCAAATCTGGTATCTCTTCTGGTAATGTATTCGTTTCGCCATTTTCACTTTCATCAAGATTATCGTCAACATTACTGCCATCTTCTGTCTCCAAGTTTGTAGAGTCCTGAAATTTATTATATAAAAAAATACAAGGGTAAGGACCAAATTTTTTGCGCAGTCAATCAATCTGCCAAGCGTTTTCCCAACTATGTTAAAAAAAAAAAGGCACTCGTCCCTAATTCCCTACTAATAATTTTGGTTGTAAGTACATACCTACTTACGTAATATTTATAACTTTTATGGAATAGTAGAAATATATTTAGAACCACCCGAAATGTTACAATTTTACGTATAGTTTAGCTTTATAAAAACAAAATGACCGAGGAGGCATGAAGTTGTTCGAATAATGGGCTTGTGTTGCTACTTCAAATATAATGATATTCCATGTGGTAGAATACCAATAAATTCCAAATTATCGTGTTGCACGACTGCTGTACTGCTGTGTCACACCGGATGTGACCAGTTTTTTAAAAACGAGAAACCAATTAATTTCGCTAAAGCTTTTAAACAATTACATTAGTAAGTACTTACAACAAAACATACTGGATTTTCATCCAAAATAGTCACTGCTAACCTTTCTACAAATTAATACTTTTTTATTAAAAAAAAAAGCAACCTATCTAATAAAAAAATATTTATAAAATATACATCACCTGTGACCCTTGTGTTACATCATTACGAAGTACTTGTATCATCCTTAAACTAATTTCATTAAAATCATCAGTATTACACAATATAGGATCCTTTCCATCACAGCTGTACCTCCATTGTATGTTTTTCTTCTTTAATTTAGCCTTCATATCACAGACATACTGTAAAGAAATAAAAACATTTTATTCTTGAGATATTGAACTTAGCAACAAACCTACTTTACTAACACTACACTACGACGAAGCTACTATACTACCCACACAATTAAAAAAAAATCTTCCTCCTTTTTTTGAAGTCGGTTAAAAAAGAGGTTATTTTTTGTGCCTATAAAATCTTTACCTTTGCCCAAGACTTGTGATCTCTTGGTGGTCCAGCAGAGTTTAGATGTGGTGTAATGTCCTTCCATTTATTTTGAACTTCTTCCTTACATTTCGGCGTGCGTTTATAGCCTCTTATAACTTCAGGATTATCTTCGAAAAAACTGCATAGAATGCTGGTCTGCTCTGCTGATACTTTCGTCTTTGATTCTAAGCACAAAAAAATAAATTATAACAGAAGTTAAGAACAGAAGTTATATTGAAAAATTCTTTTGAAACTTTTTTTTTGAGTTCCCACACTTCCCACTACCCTATCCCTCCCTTACCATCTTCAATTTAAACATCTTGTCTGAGAGATGTATACCATATCTGAATAGGCTTGTGTCTACTATGAATGAATCGGTTATTTTACGAGTTTTTTAATGTGCAATGATATTATGTAGATAAAAAAAGACAAATCCAACTTTTTTGATGAAGTTTTTGGAAGAGGGAGAGAAAAGTTAAGAATTGTGAACTTTTACAATATCAACACATTTATATTGAAGTTTAAAGAGAAAATGTGTTTATGCATTTTCATAAAATAAATACAAAATAAAAAAAAATCGCTTCTTTAAGATAATAACAAGGTACTTTTTATTTTAAACCTTTTTGTGTATACATACATACAATTGTAAGTACATAGATACCTGAAGTTCTATCAGAAGTGTCTTTGAGAGATGAAATTGGTACAACTTTTATAAAACTTGTACAGCTTTTTTCTGGCTCATTCTTGCACTCTGCTATTGTCTTCGTTTTTTTATTTTTAAATACATATGGTCGTTTTTTCTTGACTTGACATTCAAATTTTCTTGGAGTACAGCCTGGTTTCATACGTACTTGTGATACTGTACCCATTATATGATACTCGAAATAATTATCCATATCATTTGGCATCTAGAAAAATAAATAAAAGGAGTATTTTTATTACAATAAATAAAACACTAAAATCATTGACTGAAATACGATGTGATATCATTATTTATCAATATGTATACATAGAAGCACTTACTTAAACATTTTCAATCAATAAAAATAGTTCTGTTTTAGTTACTTACATCAAAATGATCTTCACAAAAATACATTCTTGAAGTTGTTGATAAACTATTAACATCAGCCCTCCTTGCAAGTTTCAGCCACTTTTTCCGTATTTGTTTCTTGTTTGGAACATAAACAAATAATTTGTTTGGAGTTTTTACAGTTGTGCTTTTACACTGGGGCACCATACAGTACTTGTAATACGACAAATTCATTTTTATTGAAAGAAAACTAATTAAACTAACAAAATTATAATATTTTGTTTTGCACGGGGTGACGTCAATGACGTGGACGTCATTCAAGTTGCCATGACAGCGCTTGAGCATTTTCGAAGTAAGCAAGAATGTTCAATACAAATGTATGTCCAAAAATACCCTGAGCCCATTTTGTTTTTACTCTCGCCGTTGTAGTTTTAAAAATTATTATGTATATATTTAATACTACAACGGCGAAAAAGAACATTAAAAAACTCATGTGAGATAACTTAACCCCATTTTATAGAATTAGAATGTTTTTGAGAATGAGACCAAAATCAAAATCAATAAGCAGTAGTTCTCAAATTACGGCTCGTGAGGTCGTGAGCGAATATTGAGGTGACAGATCGACCCACCGAAATAAATGCATCCTTCTCATTGAAAAATAGCACTCCTTGTATTTAAATAAAGATCAGAATATTTTTTTGTTCTTGTTTGAATAGTCCTTCTTTCATAAGATAAGCCCTTTTTCCTTTATGAAAACCAAGAGGAGTATCCCGAATTTGTAACTTTTTGCAAAGCGAGTGCTGATTAGTGAGCACAGCCTGCCTTTAGTGGCTTCTATTGTAGTGAGTAGAGTACGTCGAAATGAAAAAAAAAAAAACAATCTAAAAATAAAAATAAAAACGCAATTTTAACAACATATTAAACTTTATTGTAAATGATTTTTAACATAAATCTCATGATTAAAATCTCCAGTCAGGACTGTAATACTGTAACATCTACATACAATATATTCATAAGGAATGATTTACTTCCACCACCTATCAATAAAGCAGTTATAAAAATATTTGATTTATAATTTTATACTTATTAAGTAACCTCACCCATAGACACCAAAAAATGATTGACTTAACAGTTACACAGAAAAGGGGTCACACTTGACATATTTATCCAAAATATTGGTGTTAATATAAAATGTACGCTATTTCAATTTACACTGGATTTATTTTATAATGCTGAACATTTGTAAAAATATGTCGAGTGTAGTGCCGCCTTTAAAATACACCTTGATAAGTCCATTTATCTCGCATTAAAAATAAAACACTTAACACTATAACTACGCCTAGAGAGCTACGATAGCAATATTTTTGAGTCGTATCACAGTTTCCCCTGCATGAAGGGTTTCAGGTATTTGTGGAAGCTCTGGTTGACTGGCTCCGCGTTGAGGGGACTCTTTAGGGCTTCTTCCATCAGACGCTCGTACACGCGACCGTCGTATGCGCCGAGAGCAGAATGGAGGATCTGTAATATTTCGTTTGGAATTAACGGACATGACATCTCACACAAATGCAATGTTTTACAGCAAGGCCGAGCTGTGAATAATTATTCAAAATTATAAACCATATAAAAATGTACACTTGTTACATAATAGTCTTCCGAGCACTTTAAATATCGTGGTATTACCCTACAGCTTCGACACACATGATATGCAACCTTACCGAAATTAGCCGAAATTATCTGAATTTTTTTGATTATCAATAAATATTACGACGAAATTGTCTCTGTTTGTCGTAAGCGTATTGTAGCGTTCAGCACTTTTTTGTATAGTCATGGTGTGTCTGTCACAGCAACATAATTCGTCGAACCATAAATTCCCGCGTGTGCGAAATTTTCGGCAAGTGTGTCGCATTACACCTACAGCATCGGGGCGTACAATACGCCCAGTTTTGTTTTTATGGCTGATCTGAGTGATAACGTACTTCGTCACGTAGATCGAAGGCGTCGACGAGCCCAACGGCGTTGGGTCGCAGCTTCGTCAACAGTTCCTCGTACCAATGCTGTAGCTTCTCAATGTCGCGCTCCGAAATTGATGTGAACTGCCACAAAGATATAGATTATTATTAGTAAAAGTGGGTAGTTGAAAATTAGGGGATACAGTGTTTATATGTGCCGAGAATCTACTCTGAAATATTTACTATTTCATACAAAAATTGCCCTACCTGTACCTTTTTGTATGAAAAAGTAAATATGTCCATTCCCGTATACCATTATGGCGAAAGTTGTTTATATTTTAGAATATATAATGATAAAGATCTGCAAACAATTCGCGCACTTGTAGCGCCATGTTCTTTTCTTCTCTAGGTTGCAGTTACAGCTCCTACTTAAAATATTTTATATTTACCAGAAACCTGATATTTGTATCGTTAGAAACTTGAAAAGGGTTTATTGTACCCATCATTATGAGCAACTTTTACTATAGGAACAAACCTGAAAAGCGGAAATAAAACTCAGCTGATGCATACACTTCTGTTCGCATAATTCAATAATGTATGGACCAGCTGATTTTGTTTTCAGGTTCGTGGTAAACAAGAAATAAGCTTGTATAGTCGTGCTTGGACTGCCTCGTTGGTCTAGTGGATAGTGACCCTGACTGCAAAGCCGGAGGTAGTGGGTTCGATTCCCACCCAGGACAAACTTTGTGTGATGAGCATAATTGTTGGTTCTGTGTCTGGGTGTAATTTATCTATAATATGTATGTATTTATAAATTATATAAGTATGTATATCAGTTGTCTGGTTACCATAACACAAGCTCTGCTTAGCTTGGGATCAGATGGCCGTGTGTGAGTTGTCCCTAGATATTTATTTATTAATTTATTTTATAGTACTTACCCTGAGCAAGTCTCCTACTCGCTGCAACGCCCAGTACACCACGTACAAGTCGACTAGTTGCAGCAACACCTCACGTAGTTGCGGCGAAACGTTCTTCACTTGTTGCTCAGTCTCCTCGAAGTATGAACTTAGTATGAACACGCGGCAATGAGCCTGAGAATAGAAAAAAAGGAAATTCAATAACTCGACTGCGTAAAAAGTAAATTTTAAATAAAATACAAACTGCGGAAAATATGAACTTTAAATAAAAACTGAAAAAAGAAATAAGTTCAAATCAAGCCCGGTCCCTTCCCCCTATTATCCGCCTATGGGCGTGAAGTATGGTACTTTACCTCTGAAGCCTGCGTGAGCTGCACAGAGGTCATGTTCCACGCGTCCTCGTACGACATGCCACTTTTCTGTCGGCGCTCGATGTTCGCCACGCATAGCGCGATCTTACTGTAATGAAAAGAAGAAGTAACAACTTAAGACATGGGAGTAAAAAGAAGTAAGAAGTAACGACTTAAGACGTGGGAGTTAAAAGATTTAATATTAATTGCTAGAATATTGTGGTATGGGGCCTATGGGGTACTCGAAATAATGAAAAAAAAAAGGAAGGTTTACTACAACCCTTCTAATATTCAAATGTTTCAGTTGAAACTGCAATAACTGCTCAATCAAAACGTATATAACAGATTTTTTCTTTTAACAACAGTGTTGGTTTTATAGTTAAAGAAGTCAATGAATTCTGTCAAGTATCAAGTCTATACAGTATAGTAGTGGGACGTTTACAGGAAAATTGACAAGTATTTACCCAGCGGCGACGACCTCGAACCCTCGGATGATGCCTTCAATGGTGTTGTCCCAGGGTGGCGAGCGTCGCCCGGATCCCACGCGGTTCAGGTATGACACTGTCGGAGGCAGAGCGTTGCCACCAGCCGCCTGCTGCCAGGTCTTTACTAAATACCTGTAAATCATTAAAAAAGTGTTCTTTTATGGGTTTTGTTTTATTTATAACTGACGAAAATAAGGGGAAGTTTTAGAGTCGACTTTCAGACTGCGGGGGCTATAAAAGCTGAAGGCAATCGTTAAGCCCATCACTTTTTTATAGGCCGGTATGCATATCTTTTCGTATTGATTAAGAAGACGACCAAACTATCGGCCGATAGAAAGTTTGCAGCCTGCGGGGACTCTTAAAGTCGACTTGTATACAGAGTGATTGTTAATTTACCTAGAATCTGAAATGTATGACCAAAAATCAATAACTGATATTAAAATACTAAACCTACTTATAGGATCGATTTAGCTTTGTCATGATGTTGTAATTGTGAGATTACAAGATTGCACGCATCAACATAATTCCAGTACCTGGCAGTCTGCAGCAGCAGCACGGTGTTCTCCCCCTCGTAGGTGCAGGCGGCGGTGACGTGTCCGTAGGTGATGGGCAGGTTGGAGGCGAGCATGTACCCGTGGCCGCCGCACGCCAGGCGGCAGCGCTCCACGCACTCGGCCGCGTCCGCCGTCGTCACGGCCTTCAGGCAGCACGACAGGGCGTGCAACTGCGGGCGACGGAAATGTTATTTTGACCCGTTTAAATAGGGTTTAGAATTAATAAACCATGAAAGAGATTTCAAGTATACAGGGTGTCTTTTTTGCGTTGGGATTTCATAGCTTTCCGGTACTATGACAAATAAAATTGGAAAGAGCTCAATTTTTGGTAGTACAAAAAATATATTTTTTTATTTCTGAATTTTGGTGTCAGTGTTCAACTAACCCAAGTTTTGAAACTATTTATTTTTCATAATTAATAATACAAACCTGTCCTATAGTACTGAACGATAGTGAAATTAGTTACTTATGTTCAATTTTCTATATATTACGGAGTGTAACCCCAAACGATCAGCTAGTAAAATAAAAAAGTATGGTAATTCACCTCTGGCAGTCTCTCCATGTCTCCAGCATCTAGTTCGGCGGTAACGTTGTTATACATGTTCCAGATCCACTCGGCACTCAACTGGAACGCGTGCGCAGTCGAGATGCCAACCATCAGCTTATGTTGTTGGGTCAAGTAGTCTATGATCTGGGGCTCGGGTTCGCTGGAAATGGAAGTTGAAATTGATTAATATTTGTCTTTACCGATTAAATGACAGATTAATTGCGCAAGTATTTTATGAAATAGTTGGGTGTTTAATTTTTAGTAAATTTACTTTTCAACAGTTATTATGTAGTTTTTAAATTCCTTGTAAAAATTGGATAAAATCCAACTTAGGATTGAGTATTTGACACTATTAACCCATAATTCCAAAATACAACTTCTCTAAAGAAACACAATTAGACTTAAACGATTTTTAGTTACTTTGAAATCAATAAATAGTTACTCAATTGAATTGGCAAAAATGTGACGTCACAGTTTAATTTTGCTTTACAAAATCTATGGGAGAATCGCGTTTTGACAGCTCATTAAAAGTATGTACTGGCAAAATGTGGGTGTACTACTAATGTGTACACCTCTGCCTAACTCTTCGGGGATTAGTGTCGTGATTTTACGTATTAAAAGTATGTCAAATGATTATTGTGTCAAATATACAATTTATTGATTGAAATCCCTAATAACGCTTTTGCCAATCCGTTGACCGTCGTTCAGTAATCGAGAGGATGCAGGAGTTCCAAAAGTGTTCGAAGTTCTTATAAAATCAATTCACAAGTCAATAAATAAAAAACTTACTTCGGCTTGGGTTGCGATTGCCTCCTGACTGCGGAGTACCTCGTTGCTATGGTAACGGCCTTTGCGATGTAATTGCACATGTCCTTCACAATGACGACACGAACAAACATCATGGTACCGTACGTTAGTTTCGAGCTTGGAGACTTCACGTACGTGCCGTCCTAGAAGAACGAAAAAAAGGTTTTAATTACACTATGAAAACCTCCTTATGTAAAAACGTACTTTTTATAACCTGTCAAAACTACTCCATAGATTTGCATGGCAATCGTAAATGGTGACGTCACATTTTGAATTACTATTTATTGATTTCAAAGCAACTAAAAATCTAATTTTACAGTTAATTTAATTGGTTTTTCAGGGTTAAAATAAAGTGTTTCTTTAGCGAAATTATGTCTTGGAATTATTGGTCAATAGTGTCTAATATGAATATCCAATAGTCATTTTAAAATCTTAACCGACCATTACGGATCCGTAATGGTCGAACAAGATTTTTAAATGACTTGACCATGACCATAAAGCATCAGACGGAATCAGACCCGTGTAAAAACACGTGTGACCTGAAGTAAAAACGTGAGAATTTAGATTTACATATGTCTTCTAAATGAGATGCACACGACGCGCATGACAAACTTATAAGAAAAAACTACATTATTGATTGAAATTTTATTATTTTATACACATAACATACATAAATTCACGCCTTTTTCCCATGGGGGTAGGGCAGAAACCACAGAACGCGACCTGAAGGATCGTAATCCTTACATACTCCTTTCGCCTCAACTACGTTCATACATCTCGTCATACAAGCACGCCGGTTACGAGTACTCCGCACCTGACCTTCTGAAGAACCTCACCAATAAGGTCAGTGTAGGTCTTCCTAGGGCGACTATCCTATTATTCCTATTATTTTATATTTATTTGATGTTAACCCTAAGCTCAGCGCCGAGGGTTGATAATCCAACAGTGCATTAATGTTCGAGAAAAGTGACAATAGGGATGGTTTTCATCAAAGTGGGAATGAGGATATCTCGTACAGCCAATCAGCTTGCGTTATTTTCACGTCTCACGACTTAACTTTCGCGCAAACAGTCTATTCTATTAGCTGTTTCCAAGATCTTTTCCTCTCCGCGTTGATGGAAATGGATGGTGGATGGTTGCAATTTTTCTTATGTGCGTCATTTTCGTTATTTTCGCGTGAATAAACAATTTTTCTTTCTATCTTTATGGAAACCGGACCTTAATGTTATATTACCAAAACTCATACTCACTTCCAAAACCTGACAATTCTTCATCAGCATATGTTCCCTCGGTATCCTCACGTGTTCGAAGCCAAGGAAGCCATTGTTGGTGCCGTTCATGCCAAGTTTGGCGCCAATCTCGCCAACCTTGATGCCGGCGAGGGGCATGTGGGTCTCTTCGTCTCTCAATTGGACTATGAATGGGTGGATGCCGTGGCATTGGCCGTTGGAGTACAGTTGGGCCATTACTATGCAGTAGTTGGCTGTGTGGGCCACTGGCGACAAAGATTTAAGACTTTTAAGTTCTATGGTACACAAGCAAACGACCCTTGGTCACAGGGCTGTAGCTAAAGTCGAATTTGAGGTAGGGCAGCATTGGTTACAGGTAGGTGATAGGTCGGAAGTAAAAAAAATGTCATAATTGATCTGCCCTCGAAACACGGGCTCCTAATCAATCACCATGTATATCTGACATCTTATGATGACTCTGTAACTAGGAACAAACAATTTAATTATTATAATTTATCTTATTTTTGGTATTTTTACGGTAGGGCATTGTGTTTTCAAGGTAGGGCATTGCCCCACAATGCCCCCCCCTAGCTACGGCCCTGCTTGGTCATCTGTAGTATCAGAGGAAACGCAGGGGTTTTGCCAACCCAAAGTGGAACACAGCGCCACTGCTTGGCGGCAGAAATAGCAGGTATAGCGGTGCAAGACCCCCAAACGTTTTCTCAATACTCTCTGAAGTGTAAATAAATACCGACTAATCTAATGCTTTTTTAATACTACACATACATACGAGTATGTATACTACACTAAGAGTGAAATTCAGACACTACTTCGACTTTGTAAAGTTAGTGTTTTATGCATAATTAATATTATGACAATTTATACGAACATATATTATACTTTATTTGAATAACAATAAGGTATGTATTGGTATGAAACCCTAACTTTACATTGTACTCTAAATCATAGCGAAGTCTGTGAATCTCGGCCTAAGGCTAGGACTACACGATACTAGGACTATCACAATAGCGCCTTGTTTGAATAGATAAGTAGACTTACATATAACTGTTCTCAGAGTCCATGGATTCAGATTCGTGAATGAATCCTCTTCGGTTTCAAATACTTGTCTTTGGATTGGGGAATCGTATACTTGTCTAGGAAGCGACCCGTTTTAAAAAGCAGTTAGTATTTTGGGAAAAAAAAAACATTGAAACTTGCGGAAAAAAAATTAAAAAAATCATTTTGTTTACGATAGTCAGATTCATGAGAATAGGCTATATAACATAACGCTATAACTCACTGAAGCGAAACAGTTATAAAAAAACATGATAAAACCACGTAAACAAAGCCAGAGCAGACTTGGCTTAAGATTTTAGTTATCTGGTTACGACTAAAAATAATGAATTGTTTGTAATCTTATAATGTAAGGAGACCATTTTATTATTCGATTACTGTTTACTGTGACTATGTTTTTAGGTAGGTACTAGAATATAGTGAAACCTTATAGTATGTTACTATTGCCCTACTATGCTAGTTGACACCACCATCAATTGACGTACTTTTTATGACCTGTCAAAACGCGATTCTTCCATATATTTTGTATTGCAATACTGGCCTGTGACGTCACTTGTTTGGCAAGTTCTCAATTGTCTATTTATTGATTTCAAAGCCACAAAAAATCTTATTTTACGGTAAATTAAAAATTTATCGGTTTTTCAGGGCTAAAATAAAGCGTTTTTTTAAAGAAGTGATGTCTTGGAATTGTTGGTTAATAGTGTCAACAACCTAATTATACATACAGAGTATACATAAGTACATGTGTTTTTTTTTTCATTCATTCCATGTAACTAGGTGTTGTATAATCATAATCGCTACAAAAATGATTAAATGTCTAATTAGAATCTTCGAGAATTTCGCATGAATTAATCCAAAAGCAACGTTGACGTCGTTGGCTCCTAGTAACATAGTCAAAACAAACTTTATCAAAATTATGTTATTATCACATTCCAAAATGAGTACATCCTTATACATAATAATAATACATTACGTACGTATATATAGATAACCACGATGTGTCTTCGTATTGTGGTGATTTAGTTGATATTTAGGAATTATTTATGTACATTAATCGACCTTAGGGCATTGATAACATTAATGTATTCTTATGTTGATAAATAATTTAAGTACGTGGCGAAAATGCGTAAGCACCCACTTACATCAATTACACCGGCTGCAATTTAATACGCGTGAATTGTCTTACGGATCCCAAATTTTTTTTATTCCTGGGTGCTTAGTACTCAACGATAACGGAGCTTCTTATTGGCAAAAGTATTTTCAGAACCGGACTAGCAGTTCCGGAGATTAGCGCATACCACAGATATAGATAGACATAGATAACGCAAGTATCACGATCTGTATGAAAACCAAGCGTGCCATTTTTTGACTACCTATTATGACGTCACAAGCACTATTTAGTGATGGGAAAATCAAAACGATTCAAAGACGCCGCCGCGTACGGCGCCCCCCTCGTCCTACCCCCCGCCATGCGCCAGCGGCTCACCCGGTCAGCAGTACGCTGAAAGTCTTTGTAGTGAGAGGTTGCGTGCTCGAGCGCTTGCGTTCCGACGACGTGCTAGTTTTTGGATAATTTGCCATAATTTTTTAATAACATATAATAATAACTACAATAACAATAATAATATAAATTATAAAAATATAATAATAATAATAACATAATTTAAATCGATTTATGAATCGATTTTATGACAGAGTAATGAGATATACAGAGGAATGAGATAAACAGAAAAATGAATGACAAAATAAAATTCCTGATCTGCATAAAAGGCAGTTAGGAATATATATTTTTAACAAAATTGTTAGTATTTCCCTAATTATTTCTTGTAATTGTTGTAGACTATCAAAATGTCGGAAACAAAGACAAAATCCAGAGAAGAAAGGACCATGCGACAATTTGGGCCCACTTTCAACATTGCTCAACAGTAATGAGACCTATATCAAATGAAAGCTCTTAAAATAGGCTTCATTTCATTCTATGACAGCTAAGTTCAAATCGAGCGCGAAAATGGTGTTTTAGTGCATTTTGTCATTTTTATTAAAACCTTGAGCCCAGTTTTCCACATTGTTCAACAGTGATGAGACACATGCCAAATGAGAGCTATTAGGGTGTACTTCATTTCATTCTAAGGCAGCTAAGTTCAAATCCTGCGCCAACATGGTGTTTTAGTACGTTTTCAAAAAAAATATATATTTGTAACTACTACTTATAACTGAAAAATATGATAGTGCTTCTCAACAGTGATGAGACCCATGCCAGATGAGAGCTCTTAGGGTGTACTTCATTTCATTTTAAGGCAGCTAAGTTCAAATCCAGCGCCAACATGGTGCTTTAGTACGTTTTCAAAAAAATATATTTTTACAACTATTATAACTGAAAACTTTTAACTTTTCGCGCTCGATTTGAACTTAGTTGCCTTAGAACGAAATGAAGTACACTCTAAGAGCTTTCATTTGGCATGGGTTTCATCACTGTTGAGAAGCAATATCATATTTTTCAGTTATAGTAGTTACAAATATATATTTGTTTTGAAAACGTACTAAAACACCATGTTGGCGCTGGATTTGAACTTAGCTGCCCTAGAATGAAATGAAGTACACCCTAAGAGCTTTCATTTGGCATGGGTCTCATCACTGTTGAGAAGCACCATCATATTTTTCAGTTATAGTAGTTACAAATATATATTTGTTTTGAAAACGTACTAAAACACCATGTTGGCGCTGGATTTGAACTTAGCTGCCCTAGAATGAAATGAAGTACACCCTAAGAGCTTTCATTTGGCATGGGTCTTATCACTGTTGAGAAGCACTATCATATTTTTCAGTTAATAATAGTTATAAATATATTTTTTTTGAAAACGTACTAAAACACCATGTTGGCGCTGGATTTGAACTTAGCTGCCTTAGAATGAAATGAAGTACACCCTAAGAGCTCTCATTTGGCATGGGTCTCATCACTGTTGAACAATGTGAAAAATTGGGCTCAAGGTTTTAATAAAAATGACAAAATGCACTAAAACACCATTTTCGCGCTCGATTTGAACTTAGCTGCCATAGAATGAAATGAAGCCTATCTTAAGAGCTTTCATTTGATATAGGTCTCATTACTGTTGAGCAATATTGAAAGTGGGTCCAGGCTTCATACAAAGGTGCCCATGCTCCTTTTAGAAGTAAAACGAAAAGCATTTAAAATACGTTATAATAAAATCAAAATAGATCCAAAATTACATGAGCTACGAAAACTTTTTCCCTTCAACAAAGCTTGCTTCCTCAAAATGTATTGAACAAATAGTGCTATGCTTTGTTGGGAACCAATCTTTGTTTCCCGTCGCCTCAATCCATTTTTGTTTTAAATTGGGTTCATGTGGAAAACTAAAAAAATCACGAAACGTTACGATTATTTATTAAAATTGTCTACAAAGTACTTATATAATACAAAATCATTCCTCTGTTTCCGAAATCGATTCTTGAGAATCGATTTGTGTTGCATATGATGAACAGCACTAATCGCTAAAATTGACAGAAAAATGATAAAAGTCCCTGTACTACAAAACCGAAACGATATACGATAGTATCGCTTGTTTCGATATTCATTACTTGTTAAAACAAAACGTCTCATCGACCGCTCCAAGTAAAAGCTGCAATGTAATAGGAACGTTTTGTTTTTCTCAAATTTGGTATTACCAGGTATTACTGAGGGTATTCGATTAAAAATAATTGTTTTTTTAATTAATTACGCATAATATTAATCATAAAATGACTTACCGATGGAAGGAAACGTTTACTTTATTATTTCTCCTCGCATTTGTACAGTTTTTACAATTTATAACAGCACAATTAACCATTTTAATATTTTTAACTGACGTCCGACTAGCGCTATGCTCCGATGCAGACTGAGCGCGAAATTGGCCACTTACGATTTTTGTACGTAAGCTAGGCACGCGAAGTAGTTGCTCTCGCGTTATCTATGTCTATCTATATCTGTGGCGCATACAAACAAGCAAGCTCTTCAGCTTTATTATATTAGTATTTATTCTATACATATACAGGGTGTTAGGTGAAACAAAGGTCATAATTTAACTGACTTTAACCCCCTTAATGTCAGTTAAATTACGACCTTCGTTTTGTTGTTGTACTCATGAAATTTAACAATTTTAGATATGGGACCAACTTTGACTAGCATACCAATATATGTATCTCTTGACTGGCTTAAGCCTAAATGAGACATATTATAAGACTCTTTTTCTAAGACATGGTTTACAAAAATGTACTTACATCCTCCAGGCCACCATTTGTATGCGGTGAGTGTGGGGCTGTGCAGTACGAACTCTTTCGTCTTAGGGTCGTATGTAGCCGTCGTCTCCAGACCACGGATGAACGTTCCGTGACCGAGTTCAGTCTAAAACAAACATAACATTGATTAAAGTGAAAGTGCTAGGGTTGCTCCAGAGCTGCAAATTGCAAAACCACATAAGTAATTTGGAATTTCGCAGGCAACCTTGAGTTCCTAACATAATTATCTGATAATTTTGCTTTCGTAGACAGTTAATATTCCGTAGTGGTTGGAAAAAGGCCTGCCAATAATGATGATGACGAGACAGGTAAAGATTTTCAGTTGGTTTAGCTATACAGGACGAGTTTTTAAGATGGGAATTTTTTGGCGAAATTCGAAATAATGTTTTATTTGTTGGAAAAAGCTCCTGGATTATCTAGGAACTAATAACGATCAATCGACAAAAAATTATGGTTAAAATGACAGTTTGACTCAAACCTGAGCATAAGTGCCAATAATGTCGAGATTGAACGCCCTGCCAATCCAGTATGCTTGCTGCTCGACGGAGGCCTGCCCCATCAGTGTGGGTATGAACATGACGTAGTGCAGGGTGAGAGGAGACCCGTCCTGAAGTATAGCTGCACCAAGCGCGCCGCCCAGGACTGCCCTGTAGGTACATCATTCATATGAGATTAGTCGGGAAAGAGGGAGAGAAAAGTATTGATCAAGTGCGAGTTGAACTCACATATAGGAAGGGTTTCGTACCAGTCAGGGTCTAGATTTTTTTCGTATGGTCCATACCATACCATTAAAAATCTAGGACGGCCCAACCTTCCAAATAAAGGGTGCTGACTGCTACTCAAGTAACACTTTTCTTTTCAGTTTTTATTTAAAGTTCATGTTTTACGCAGTCGGGATTTTGATTTTTAAAATCACCAGTAATTCTAAGACACAACTTCTTTTTAAAAATTATCCCTGAATTTAATTTAGCCGTGAAAACCCAATTTACGCGTCAACTACCCAATTAACATTCGTATTAAGAACTTTGACATTAATGAACATTTAAGTAGGTAATTAATTAAAAAAAAATGATTACGACAAGGCTTTTTACGGACACTATGTACCCGAAAATTGACCTCACCTGAAGCTTTCCATGCCATTGTTCTCTTCCTCCTGCAGCCTGCGGATCAACTTGAACAGCAGACATGCTTTCTTCACAGCCAACTCGTACTTCTCCTTATGACTGAGGTACTCTGAGGGTACTTCCTCGATGTGGATGCCTTCATTCAGAACTGTTGTCTCTGTAAAGGAAAATACATTATTAAGAGAAGGATAATTGTGTTTGCGGAGCGGTTGAGCGGTAATTAAAAAGCTGCTTTTATACAAAATGAAACAAAAATTACAATTTATAAAGCTGCTTGAAAAGGTCCCTGATTACGTCAGGGGATATTAACATGACAGGAGTGTAGTTTTAGCTGGCAAGAGTCTGACACTGCCCAGAATGGCTCAGCAATGGGACAGTTTGGGTGTCCATGAAGATTTCCCAAACCTGCCCCAAAAAAAGTGGTTTAGCGATTGGCTGCTGCGCGACGTATCGCTGGATCAAGTCACGCACGGAACAATTTTATTAATCCACCTACTTATTCTGGACATGGTTGTTTGCGTAAGTTTATTTTACAAACTGTTATTTACTTTCACCTGTTCCGGTAACAGTGACTAATCAAATCTTACAAGTTTAAGAGCCACTTTCCGGTGTTTGATTGAGGTGAGATTTTGTGTGAATGTGCAATTTGTATGTCAACGCAATATAATGATGTCACAGAGCTGGTCTGATGATGGAGTCGGAAAGTGAAGAACTAACGATAGAAACTTAATCAAATCTAAGTTACATTTTATAAAGAATGTTTTAAAAAAATACACCTTGTATATGTTTGCAAACGAACCGATACAGGAGAATTTCCTAGTGTGGGGCGTAGGACGTAATAAAAAAGTTGTTAAACCTGGTAGGTACCTACTGCTTTTAATTTACAGTTTAGTGACACCGGCCGTGATCCTAGATTCATTACCGCGGTCGCCGCGTTTTACCTGCGTCATCATTTACATACAATTGTTCTTTAATAGAAAATAAATTCAAGCAAAGTCATTCATTACTATTAATTTTATGAAACAGAAATACTAGATTTAATCGTGTATGCAGGTGTGCATGAACTTTCAGCAGGTCATTAGGCTTTCCGAACGCACGTCTATGCCAGTCTTTCCCAAAGTAGTCGATAACGCCCCTAAAGGGAGGGAGGGGGGGGGGGGGGGGTAAAAGACCCAGAAAAAAATCGGGGCATTGTGTAGAGGCTTAGGAAGCGATTTGTAATTTCTTCTACTAGGTGGTTTTTAAGTACTTAGGTGAAAAAATGGGGGCGCTAGAAATTAATTTATTCTCAAATTCTCAAAGTAGACAAAAAAAAAGTTTGGGAACCCCTGCTGCTGCGAAGTGTCGTCAAAATAAAAAATAAAAACAAATTGTAGTCGATCTTATTCTTAAGACATTTGGGTGATATCGACTTTATCATCACACTTTAAAATCGGCTACATACTGAAACTAATATTTACAACATGATACATTTTAAAAGTCCGTCAAATTCTGGAATCGGCGTTTGGAAATGGAATAGATCTGAAAGCAAGACAATGGTGCCGATTCCCTTGTTCACAAACTAGACTAAATTTAGAGAATTGACATCTCTTACTAACATACAGCGAAAGAAAAGGAAGGTGACATTTAAGAACCAAGTTAGAGATGTCAAATTAGTTCTGCCTTGAATTTTTCTGTATTTTTGATCTATATGTTTTAAGATGTCAACTATAATTGTATGGGATCATTGAGTTATAATGTACTACGTACTAGAGAAGACACCTCAACTCGATTGTTTGTAACACGAGTTAGAGCGCATGCACTCCAACTCACTTAGTCTATGCCGAGCGTTTGCTGCAACGTGACACATTTGAGTGAAGTTTTGTTTTTTATAATATGCCTTCGTGCGTATTGAGATACTGTACAAATAACTTCAGAAACATAAATAAAAGTCAAGGAGTGACTTTTCACCAGTAAGTTCATTAATTATGTTTAAAACACGCTTAATTTTAATTATAATTTTTCAATTGCAACGCGTCACCGCGGCGGCGCGGCGGCCATGTTTACGTGAATGTCAAAGAGTAAAACATTTTGTATGCGCAGACTTGACACTATCGACGTATAAGTTTACATAATTAAGGGCAGTAAAATATTAATTTTAAATCACGATAATAATGTTAATGCAATAACATTTATATTTTTTTATTATTATTTGGATTTAAAGGTTTCCTCGGCGGTGTCATGAAACAAGAGAATCATGGATGTTCAGAATAATCGCAGCGAAGAAACGTGGTTACCTTCAGATTATTCACAAAACGGCAGAAACTAACTAAACTTATAGACCCGTAGCGCACTAGCGGCTTGGCCGCAGCGGCCAGGCCGCGCCGGCCATCGAGATACATACTTTAGTATGAAATCGCCACAGAGCGCGCGCACCTGGCCGCACGGTTTGGCCGCTGGCCGCGTGCGGGCAGGTGCGCGCGCTCTGTGGCGATTTCATACTAAGGTATGTATCTCGATGGCCGCCGCGGCCTGGCCGCTGCGGCCACGGCCGCTAGTGCGCTACTGCTCATATTACTTAAAGGAAATTAAAATATTATTACAGCATAAATACTTTTTTATTTATTCATTGAGTAAGTACACAAGTAGGCAGAATAATAAAATTATGTCGCATCTGCACGCATTATTGTTATCTATGAGAACATAACACCCCCCCCGCTTGTCCCGCGCATGCCCCGCTGTCATCAAGTGCGCCCATCTTTTGTTTGAGATAGAGCTCTAGTACGTAGTACATTATAACTAGGGTTGCCAACATTTTTTTGTCTAAATATAGTATTTTTTTTAAAAGCCATAAAAAAATATAGTACGCTTCAAAAAAATATAGTATTTTTGTAGGAAAGACTAAAAAAAAGACATAAGTTATTTTTTTTTTAATTTAACATTACATTTAACATTGTAAACGTTTCCGGGATCTTCAGTAACCCAGTCATACACTCTTTTCCACTCAGGTTAATATTTTTGGAGCCTTTTTGTATTTTCCTCTTTTTAGTGGGTGTCAGTGGGACACTTTCGCTATCGCTACAACTTTCCATTATTTTACTCCGTAATTTAATGCAGGACTAAAACTACTAAAACCGTATTATATCTGCGCAATAAAATTCTATGAAATATCTGTCTGCAAAACAAGTGGACAACAACCCTAGAAAAGTATTTTTTTTTTTAGATTTTTTAAACAAATGTTTTTTTTTCATTCTCTCCTTCTTTTTCCTTCGCCTTGGAAATCTCGCCCAGGGCGCCGGTAGTGCTAAAACCGGCCCTGTATTAACTCCACTAACTCAATAAAATTAACGAAATCCAAAACAAACGAAAAAGGCAAGCAAGTAGAATAAATAAACATTAGTTTGATGTTGTTAAGTTTGACATTGACGTATCAATTAGGAGCGAAATATGACAGGGACGTGTTCGGTTACACGCACACGCACAATACTTCTGTCGAACTAAAGACGCGTTAGAAAATTGCATGAAGTTTTTTTTTATGTTACTAATTTTAGTATTGCAAAATATAAACATTGAGCTATTGTACTGAAATATAGTATTTTCGCGTACTATATATTTCTTCAACAGTATATAGTACGGAGACCCTAAATATAGTACAATACTATATATTATAGTACGGTTGGCAACCCTAATTATAACTCAATGTATGGGATGTGTCAGATTGACTAAATTTGACAACTCATAATTACATTAGTCTCTTTCTTGTTTTATTGGACAGAAAAAGATAGAAATAGTCTAATTTTAGTTTAGTTTGTGAACAAGGGAATTGGCGCCATTTTCAAAGAATACTGAACTAGGTATATTTTCAATAAGGTTGAGCTTTTGTCAGCGCTTTCGCTCGTCCACGTGAATAGCCGATAACGTAGCTTTATATTATCGAAGAATTCGCAAAATCGGACCAGTAGTTCTAGAGATTAGCACATTCAGACAAAAAAACCAACTCTTCAGCTTTATAAAACCTGTTTAGTTACTTAAATGGTACGAAAATAAATAGAGGCACATTGGAGCTCGACCTTTGTTCCCTGATGTCATTGACAACGTGATTTAAGGCTCATATCTCGGTCATAGACTCTTTGTATAGTACAGTCAGCAACAAAAGTCGATTAACAATGTTACTTTTTTATATAATTTAAACAGACACTAAACACATAATGTACTGGCTTTCAGAATTTCAGGCAATAGCTAAGGGTTTATTGTATCTTAATTTTATATTCATTGCGTTTTACTTTTAATATTGTACTCAATAATTAAGATTAAAAAAAATCATAAATGTTAATCGACTTTTGTTGCTGACTGTACATAATGTTTGTTTCGTTTATTGATAAGAAAAATCAGATTCCCTAAACTTATAAGTGGGTGAATAAATTAAAAAAATCTAAAAAGTTTAACAAAAAAATAATAACTAGGACAACAGACTTCACAGCGTACAGCTGATTACGGGGTCAATGGCCGCTGGTAGTATAGTTAATTGAAATTATGGGTTTGGAAAATTTTATCATCGTGAGATATCAATACCCCTCACGACTGTGGGGTTTAATTTGAACTACCTAGCTTTTGTCCACGATTTCGCCCGTGTAAATGTCGGTTATTGCAAATGCAGACAAAATCGCGGGATAAAAAGTAGCCTCTATGTCCGTTCTTGGGGCTCAAACTTACCCCGCACTAAATTTCAACCAAATCGGTTCAGTCGTTTAATCGTGAAAGCGTAGCAGACAGTCAGGTAGAGTTACTTTCGCATTTATAATATTAGTATGGAATTATGGATATTACGTACTTTATAGAATTGAAGCCCACAATTGTTTTGTCATGAATTGTGCCCTAAGAACAATGCCACAGACAATGCTTAATAAGATACAAAATAGTCAACTAAAGATTTATATAAGCGTAAAACATACATGTACCTACCTATAAAGCAGGTAATTATTATGATGTTTTACAATCCGTTTATTATATCGCCGCCTCTAATGAACAACCGCTTAATAACCATGACGTAAATGTAGTCCGAAGTTTGATTTTCATATACAAAATCTATGAAACAAAATCGGATATTATGACTTCGCTTATATTACTACTATAATAAAAACGAAAGTTTGGATAAATGGATGTACACACAGCAAAACAGATAGGTAGGTATGCAGGGTCGTCAGATATAGTTGAAATTTTCTTAGAAACCGATGGATGTTTTCGAATATAATTTAATTTAAAACGTACCTAGATAATAAATAGTTCTTTAGGTATTTAGGTTAAGTTTCAGTCAAAGACATCCATCGGTTTCTTAGAAAACTTCAACTATATCTGACGACCCTGCAACCTATCTGTTTTGCTGACTGTATATCGCGAAGTCGCAACCAATGGAAGGAATGGAGGGAGAGCTTTGCCCGGCAGTGTGACAGTATAATGTATCATCTATAGGTACCAGAGGCTCCCAAACCTATTTTGACTACTGCCCACTTTGAAAATAAATTATTTTTTAGCGCCCCCATTTTTTCACCTACTTAAAAACCACCTAGTAAGTAGATGAAATTACAAATCGCCCCCCAAGCCTCTACACAACGCCCCGATTTTTTTTCTGGGTCTCTTACCGCTTCCCTTGCAGCCTGCAGCGCCCACAAGGGGGCGTTATCGCCCACTTTGGGAAAGGCTGATCTAATATATATGTACACGAAAAGAAGAAGAACCAAAGACTACTGTAGTATACTGGCAATTTACATGTTAAGTGAACTTTGATCTGCAGCCGAGATTAAAATTAATAGGCATTGTTTTACAAAATGAATTACCTATTATACCATGTATATTATCTAGCACACATTAATATTATTACTTGCGCCTAATGTAAGTTGTTTTTAAGAGCCTGCGTAATAACAGAAAAACAGCAGCAACAGAGTTGAAAATCACGTGTAAGATATATTTACGAGCGTCATTAATATGTACTTTATTGCAAATTGCGCAATTTACTAGGTACAGTCAGCAACAAAAGTCGATTAACAATGTTACTTTTTTATATCATATAAACAGACACTAAACACATAATGTACTGGCTTTCAGAATTTCAGGCAATAGCTAAGGGTTTATTATATCTTAATTTTATATTCATTGCGTTTTACTTTAAATATTTTACTTAATAATTAAGGTTTAAAAATCATAAATGTTAATCGACTTTTGTTGCTGACTGTACTTTATTTCTGTTACTGTTTAGTTTAATTTTCAATGAATCGATGAGTTCTTTCTGAGCTGACCCTAAGACTAAGTGACATGATGATCATGCCATGAGGAGATCATTTCGAGTAGGTCGTGATGGCCCAGTGGGTAAAGCGCCCGCCTCTCATGCATGAGCTTGCGCGTGCGATACCGGGCAAGTACCAATGTGCCTTTTTAATTCATATTGTACAGTCTGTTGGCAGCATTAGCTGACCCACTTTGATCTTTAACACTTAACGTTAAGGGTCAGCTAATGCTGCCAACAGACTGTACTAGGATACGTACGTTCATATGTACTACGATAATATAGGCTGGTATGATTATTATGTTCATAAACAATTTATTGAAACTATGCTAAATATTTAAGATTAATAGAATTTAATAGGTTTATCTCAAATAGTATTATTTATCAATAATTAATTACTGATATTGTCAGTGACAAATAGATAAAAGTGTTAATTAATCTAATCATGTATGGTTTAATTATTTTTTTGCAGCATATTCAAGAGATTAAAAAAAAAAACAGAATACACAGCCAGATATGATAGGTAGTATATCAACCCCTGGTTTCTTGAATGAAAAATTAATGTGACAAATTGTCATGTGGTTGACTGAATTATTAACAACCAATCACAGCAGCTTATTAGATTAGAGTAAATAATAAACTAAGGCAGAACCTGCTCCGGGGTCACGGGACGTTCTAACAGGATACCGTGGCCCCGGAACACAAAGGGCAACGGAAGGAACAGGGTGGTTTTCAGTCAGTAAAAGTCTGATAATCAGATTATCAAAAGTCTGATAATCAGATTATCAGACTTATTTGATGATTTTTACCACCCCAAAAAAAGGCAGAACCTCTTTGAAACTGTCCCTTGTTCCCTTTCTTCCCCCTGCGTGGCGACGTCAAGCTATACTAACGGCGTCATACGGCAGTTGGCACACATTGATTATAGTGCAATCATTATACTGTTATATTTTTGTAATAAATAGTAATAATTAAGATTATAATAATTGAAGCTTTCTTTAATTAATTACAATAATAAATACATAAAGATGATTGATGTCCGCTCAAGCTACACACAAATATCTTTTTATAAACTTAAGAGGTCACAAAAAAAATTACAACACCTAAAGGGAGTATTAAAAAGATTGGGAAGGGAACCCCAGACAAATTAGCCAGAACTTATCAAGATGCCGTTCATAAGATCAACAGTGGAGTTGGAATCTAATATGAAATCTCAAATTTATAAGAAACAGAAAACACTCAAACCATGTCAGAGGCCCTTGAGGCGGTTTAGAAACTCTGACACTAGGGTGTGTGGGGTCGTAAGACCTTACTGCCCACACGATAAAGAAGAAGAAAAAGAACAAACAGAATTAAGACAAAGGTGATTATATTTCCCTTTTGTTTCATTTAAACAATTTATACAAATCAAGTGAAAACATTATTATGCATTAAATGAATCGTTGTATGTTTAGATAACAAAGGTTGCTGTAATATCAAACTTTGGACTTGCGGTGTCATTCTTACAACAACAATGATTATATTATGTAGCTAGTTCTAAATAAAAAAAAGAGATGGAATTTAATTTATTAAGTTGATACTGGATGATATTTTAGAAACTTTCTTAAGAGTCAGCTGCTGTTGACAGCAGCTGGGTCTTAAGAAACTAAGAAGTTGTATAAAAAGCAAGCGAAAGATTTACGCGTATTTAAAGGTCGATGACCCTTATCTTCAATGTTTTACACACAAAAATTCGCATACTTAGGGTGATACATGAGCTAAAAAGATCATCAAGTGTTAAAGTATGTGTGCTTGTGCAGTCTATCAACCACTACAAATTTTAATATATTGATAAAGTACCTACCTATCAATGTTAAAATACTAAGTCAGGGTCATTATTTTCTCCTTCATAATCATGTTTGTTACTAAATTATTATGATGCATGTTCTTCATACGACACAATGTAATTATTGTTATGAAATAAATGACTTATGACTTATGACATAATTATTTAGAATCATCAATTACCGAGGACTTATTTTAATCATACAGAATTTTTTTTTTTTAATTACACAAAAAGTAAATGAAATGCATAATTTTCTTAGAATTTTCCTTTAACACTAAGTGGTACTCTTAGATACTGTATAATGTTCGAAGTTTAAAGTTATAGCATCAGATTACTGAACACAAAATTTATTTTAAGCTAGGTAACAAAAAATCTGGTCGTACATAAACCACCAACCAGTAGACACATACCTACCTAGTAGGTCATTAAAAAAAAAAACAAAAGCTAATTACCCCGTCTCCTCCTCTCCTCCGTCATTTGAGGGCCGCCATCCAACAAATTCGTAAGTTCTGTAATATTAAAAGAGCATTTCTCCCTTTCTCTTTGCAAATCAGGGTTAATATTGGCGGATTTGTTCATTTTGTGTCGTAAGATAACGCACAGGAAAAAGCACGACGTCCCCGATCAACGGTGCACGGAAAACTGACGAAAGTACGTTACGTACGAACAAACGGCGAAATAGCGATAAATTCGAGAGTCGAGAATTCGAGATCCACTATTCCACTTGCTCACAAGTTTCGCGTGATGAAAAGAAGCTTATTAAAACCATTTATTACTCAACCTATACCTCAAACTGAGGGTAAACTGGTTTAGATTTAACGAAATAACGTTATTGCCTGATAGAAGACTGATTGAAGTTATTAGCAAATTATAAAAGTTTTCTTTGTTCGCGGTGTCGTCCCGTAATTAGTAAAGATGTTCGTAGATATTTTACTATGTATTTCACCACAAAGAATATTTAGCGCCATACATACATGATTAAATAAAATACGCAGATTTATGCACTTTCACTTTGCATTTTTGAATTTATTATTTTATTGTTTGTTTTGTAATTTTCATACTTTTGTTGATACATATGACATTCACGTCAAAATTGTTATGTCAAAATTGTGTCCAAAAACTCCAAAATATTTTTTTATTTTCTGTACATACCAAGATAGCAATGACAATAATTCTATTGCTTAGTTGTTCATTGTGGTAACACTTCAAAGAAACTCGGAAAACAGAGAAAAATATTTTAGTCCTAAATAAAAATAAAATGAAATGTTTGTTGTTCAGAGTGCGAAGTATTCTATTTACATTTTTTTTTCTACCACAACACGAGAGGTTTGAAAAATCGACTAAAATAATCTATTTCTACAAAATAATGATAATTATTCAAGGAATTGTCACATCACGCACTGTCGCTCTTAGAAAACCAAATGAAATAATTCTTTATTAATGTATAAAAAACAAGGAGTTTACCATGTGGTACTAGTACTAAAAATAAAAAGTGTATAACAGCATTACAGTTAAGCTAAACTGATACCGATCTAAGAGGCCGGATTTGACGTTTCTCCTACGTAATAATTTGAAAAATCCAATTCACAATCCTGAATAATTACTATGTTACCCATACACTGTAACAACGAGTATCACTGTCTTGTAAACATTAAGTTTAACTTAATTTTGAAAAAATACACTCACAAACACGAATTAATTGCCGATTTATATTTTGACAAGACGTTTTGACAACACTACACAAAGCATTTTGATAGCTGTCAAATCCGGCTTGTTACAATGTTAGCTGTATAGTTATTGAAACCAATACGAACAATTTTTATTTTCTTTTTCTTTTTTTTTAATTTTTTTTTTGTATTCTTACAATGATTTTTATAAAACGACTCCAACAATATTTATAATATGAATATTGTTGGAGTCGATTTGTAATCTTGCAATAATTTATCGAATATTATTCAATAAATTATTGCAAGATTACAAATCGACTAAATACAAATTGTTTGTCTTGGTTTTAGTAACCTTTAACCACCACTGAGGATGGCGGCCATATTTCTTTCTTGTATGCGTTGGAGCTCACCTAGTCAAGATGAGGTTAGTTTTGATAAATAATTAGATTTTTAGTGTTAAATGCATTTGTAACTTCTATTTTAAGTACTAGAACACTATAAAATCATGTTGAATATATTTTTTTATTGTGGAAACTGGCTTTTTGTTAACTTCTACGTGTTATCGGTCCACCTCAAAGCCATGTGGTCATACAGGATTTTTGTTCGTTTTCAGTTCCCTCAAGCTGCAGAAGAGGCTTGCAGCCTCTGTTATGCGATGTGGTAAAAAGAAGGTGTGGTTGGATCCCAATGAGATCAATGAAATCGCAAACACCAACTCCAGTAAGTACCCACTAAGTAAAATTTTCGCGGCGCGGCGTGAATGCGTGATATCAGTTCGACATGCCGTGGGGTCGATAGTAAACAAAGATTTTCAGGACTTTCTAGTCTAAATATTGTTCTTTCATAAACATTATCATTAGATGCAATCAAGGACGGGTGTAGATAGTGAATTTTTTACAACATACCAATGTATTTATATTTATATTTCTATGATGGATAATAATTCTTACCAAAAATCAAACCATTGTACATGAAAAGTTCAAAGTTACCTCTCATGTATTAATATTTCCGGTGTTTTTATTACTTTCTTTCTAATTTGATTGTGAACCTTAGTAATGTTGATCCAGACAGGGAAATTACTTACTAATGTAACCCACCTATCACTTATCAAAAAACTGGATAATGTTTGCAATATTATGGGGAATTTCAGAGTGGCATTGAGGCCAAACAATATAAGTTTTTCATAATATTTTATCTGACTTGTGCAAATGTCAAAATAGTAAATAACAAATTATTGTAAAATTTCAGGACAGAACATCCGTAAGATGATCAAGGATGGTCTCGTCATCAAGAAGCCCGTAGCAGTGCACTCACGTGCTCGCGTCCGCAAGAACACAGAGGCCCGTAGAAAAGGACGTCACTGTGGCTTCGGTAAGAGAAGAGGTACTGCTAATGCTCGGATGCCACAGAAGGTAATTTACATAATTATGTGCAATTTATGATCGTTTCCTCTTAAACTTTCTAAGATCTTTCTTCTATATTGGCTAGAAAAGTGCTGATTTTGTTGATAAAGCATTTGGTCATTTAGATTATGACACTATAATGCAAGTTCCATAATACTCTGGCTTGTGTGGTTTATTCATGTTGTATACAAATCAATCTCAAAACAAATATGTCAAATTACTGTTTATTATTGACAATTTAGCAATTGAAGACAATTTAGGTTAAGATTTGGCTTTTATAAAGTTTTCAGATAAGTTTTTTTCTATAATTTTTATCAATATTCTCTTTCTTTCATTAGGAACTTTGGGTACAAAGACAAAGGGTCCTTCGTAAGCTGCTCCTCAAGTACAGAACTGCCAAGAAGATCGACAGGCATCTATACCATGCCCTGTACATGAAGGCAAAGGGTAATGTCTTCAAGAACAAACGTGTACTCATGGAGTACATCCACAGGAAGAAGGCTGAGAAGGCTAGGACTAAGATGCTCAGGTGAGATTCACTTGTATTTTTTAAACAGAAACTTACTAATTTTAGATTGTACTGTTGTACAGGCTTTATTAGCACTTTTGAATTGTCAATAAATCGGTCAGAAAGTTGAAACCATAGTTAGGTCTCTATGGAGAACAATGAGCAAGAAACTTTATGGATATTGTTTTCAATCAACTTTAAAAAAAATGGAAGTTGTTTTATTATTATTGGGAGTTATTTTACTTGCACATCGATTCTGGTCTTTGGCATTCATTTTGCAGTGACTCAAGCAAGTTGGTAGTTGGTTATTTTGTTACCAACACTAAATAATCATAAATGTTGCTAAAATTAAATTTAATAATATTTTGCTGTTTTATGTAAATAACCTATGCTCCTAACATTATGCTTGAGAAAAGGAACAAAACTATAAATGTTTTTATCTGTTTTCAGTGACCAGGCTGAGGCCCGCCGCAACAAGGTCAAGGAGGCGCGCAAGCGTCGCGAGGAGCGTATCGCCGCTAAGAAGGAAGAGTTGCTGCAGACATTCGCGCGGGAGGACGAGGCCGCGGTCACTGCCAAGAAGTGATCAGCACTTTGTAATTAATTTAAAAAAATATGATCCAATAAATATATTGGGTCCATGTGCGTGTTTTATTGGTCTGTGTGTTGGCTTGCTTGTGAATTTGTTAGTTTTTTTACACCTTTAATTTTAAAAGAATGAAGCTGTGGAGTGAGAAGCACCCTGATTTCAATAAGCCCTAGCGATAACGTCGTTGTACACCATTTTGGCAAGCTTTTACACCTCTATTTGGTATCTGTGGCTAATTAAATCTTACAAGTTTTTAAGCCACTTCCCAAGTAAATGTGAAATTTGCATGACAATGCAATAAAATGATGTCACAGCTGGTCTGATATGGCCATAGGAACTTAATCAAATCATACAAGTATGACCCACCTTCCGGTATTCGATTGAGCTGGAATTTGAATACATAATTTTGCCCATTTCCATGACAATGCAATTGAAAAGCTTGTTTTAAAAGTAAAACAATTTTAAAAGTTTGTCCTATATTGTGGCGTTGTACAATAAATATAAATAAAAGTAATTAATACTAGCCGAATATGTCTACTGCAGGGCAAAGGCACCTAATGGACCTCACTCGGTCTTACTGAAGTGGTAAAACATAAAATGTACCACTTGTATTTGAGAAATTGTGTTCTTTTTATTTCTGATATGTCCAGGAAAAAAAGTCAAATTCGCCCAAATGTCCGGGGTTTTGAGATTTTTGTCCGGCGTCGGCAATATAGGTGATGGCAGCCCTAATTCGAGGTAATACAAAGAAAAATCTCAATTTTGCATAGATTTCTTCTCATGTAGGGAAGGCACGATCATTGATCACCACGCCACGCTTAGGTAGGTACTTAAGGCGGATTGGCGTTTTGTGAATCTTATATTAATTGTACCGATTGTACCTAAGTCCAAGTTAGTGTCCTCACGATGTTTTTCTTTACCGGTATCGGTGACATTCAAAATAAACATAGAAAATTCATAAAAATTAAAAAAATCACGTTCGTACTTGCCTAGTATCGAACCCAAAACCTCTAGTATGAGAAGCGGACACAAACCACAAGGCCGTGACGACGAAATAAAAAAATAATTAAAAAGTCAAAAAAGTTCGACTGCGTAAAACAAGAACTATAAAAACTTAAACTAACAAAAAGCAACGTCAGCAGTCTAAAATAGGCTAGTTGACACCACCATCAATTGACGTACTTTTTATGACCTGTCAAAACCCGATTCTTTCATAGATTTTGTATGTTAATAGCACGTTGTGACGTCACTTATTTGGCAACTCAATTGTCTAACTATTTATTGATTTAAAAGCCACAAAAAATCTAATTTTGCAGTAAATTGAAAATTAATCGGGTTTTCAGGGCTAAAACAAAGCGATTTTTTAAAGAAGTTATGTCTTGGAATTATTTATTAATAGTGTAAACTACCCAATTCTGTTATGTAACAGTCGGTCATTAACACATGTCGAGTTAGATTTTTATTTTAGCTTTTACTACAATAATTGAATTACAAAACATAACATCACGCCTGTATTCCCCGAAGGGTTAGGCAGAGGTGTATACCCCCCTATTTCGCCAGTTATGTAATGTAATAATTGAATTATCAATTGAATTGGCAAATAAGTTACGTCATAGTTTACTATAGCTATACAAAATCTATGGGGAAATCGTGTTTTGACAGGTCATAAAAACTTGTCTAGTACTGAATTGAGCACTATGTTTTAAGCTGCACATAGTCAGACCAATAGCCTTAACCATAGAAACAGGTTATCTTTTGAGTTGAGAAATATCTAAAACTATTAGACATATTTTGTTAAAGGGAAACACTTGGTTCGCCAATTCAAAAGTTGGAAAAACTGTGCTCAAGGACTTTTCACTGCAACTTATGTTTTATTTGATTTCAAGGTCATTGAAGAATGAATCCACAACCTATGAACCTATGAGCACAGAACAACCTATGAGGCTATGAATGATTACAACCTATGTAAATTAATGCTGAACCCTTATTCCTTAAAGACAAAGGAAACGGGGTGAGGTGGATCTATGCTTAAACAGAAGAAAAACAAAAAACAACTTTGACGAATGTTATTTATTTACTGTCTCCAAGTATACAACGACTCATGTAATTAATAAACATTCAAACAAGAATTTCGAAGTTTTTGCCGCATAAATATCGTGATATATAGGTACTTACCTACCTAACAGGTCGTGTTCGTGTGCCCCCACCCGGCTATATTCATAAAACTCAGACAGGCAGTCAGGCGATTATACGCTCTAAAGTAGAACGTGTAGTGTTAAATAATAATAAATAAATATGGCCAAAGTGAACGAGGATTTGGTCAGAGAGAGAGAAAAGTGCACCTTTAATGTACAAGAACTGACTCATTTTCTGGATGGAGGGAAAAATAAGACTTTGGAAAGGAAAGAGAGAGGTAAATGAACTTTGATAATCGGCTTCGTGGGTTAACCACCTGAGTATTTAGTAGATATATACCTAAGTACATAGGGTATACAACCTGAATTTTAATAAAAAACAGTTGATCCATACAATTTGATCGTAATGTAGCATTATTGTATGGATCAGCTGGTTTTTTTTTTCACATTTCGTACTATGTCCCTTAATAAAAGTTGTTCATAGTCATGAGTACATTCACCCCCTGAAAGATTTACAATGGATTAAAATTCACGGTGTATACTAAATGCCTAGAGACTCGGCAGTTGGATCTTTATGTTTTTCTAATTGTCCTAGTCCTTATCTACAACGCGAGAGAAATAATATCGAATATGTTGTTGAACTCATAGCGGTGTGGATATAATATTATATATGTATGTAGATATTATACTAGTTAGCGTAGATACTAAGTAAGATACGTGGGTAGCTAGGTCATAATGTAATTGTCGTTTATTATCATAGTACAATACGGCCGTTGTATCTTGGCGGCTCTGAAGTTAGCCGCAGGCTGCGCAGTAGACAATTTCATTCCTAAAAGATTCATTGCGCAGCTAAACAGCTAACTTCAGAACCGCCAAGATACGACGGCCGTACTGTAGGTAATAACAGTTCTTCTGATCGAATGTCGGTCACGAGTTCACGACGATCAGCCTCGGCGGAAACTATTCTAGCCATCGACGCCGGATATATTATTGTGCACACGTGTGTGCACAGACACCAAGTACGAAGACCTGGTACAACGCGATAGGATGGCAATCTGACACGGCCGGGAACAGATCAGGCGAAGGGAGTCAGCCAGTCAACTTTCCTTCTTTCTTATGCTATTCTCTAAAAGACTACACGACGAACTCGTCACCGAAACTAGTATGGTCCCCAGTAGATTTTTAACTTTATGCTCTAGACCATTTAGTTGAAAACCCATTACCGACAAACTGTCTCTACGACGAGTTCCGAAACAGTTTGTCTTTAATAGATTTACAACGTTGTGATCTACAGAATAAAGTTGAAAAACCACTAAACACAAACCATAGTGTCGGCACTGCCGCGGCGCTGTTTTTAGAGAATAGCACCACTGGGAATCGAACCCAGGACCCACGCTTAGTAGTCGCGTTTGCGACTACAAAGACCAACGGGGCAGCTGTTTAGGTATTATGTATGTAAAGAACTAAGTAAGTAAGTATAAAAATTAATTGTCAAGTCAGATTAATTCGTCAAAATGTGTCTGCTTAATTATGTTAATGAGATTATGCGCTTCCAAGACATACATGCGCACTAAATTAACATACATACATATACATTAGCAAGTATTGGTTTTTGTGAATGTAATAATACACACATAAGTGAGTGAATAACTAAACTAACTAACAATGAGTAATAAAATTCACTTTTTTTTTTAATTAAGCCTGTGAATATTTTACGTATTACCTAAATAAATAAACTAGAGAGTGATAAACTTATATTTATTAGATATATTAAATTAAATTTTAAGAAAGAAAAATTAAGTTAAGTTAACTATGATAGCAAAGCGTCAGTTTTTGGGGACGTCAAAAACATCATATTTGGTTAATTCAATTACCGAATAAAATTTTGTTTTTTATTTAATATTTTTTTTACAACTAAAATATCTACTTATTGTATACCTATACAATTAGTTTTTTTTTTTTTTTTTTTTTTTTTTTTAGGTGGTAAAAATCATCAAATGACTCCTTCCGCCCTGGGTGGGGCGGAAGGGACTGTCAGACTTTTACTGACTAAAAAACCACCCTGTTCCTTCTGTTGCCCTTTACGTTCCGGGGCCACGGTATCCTGTTAAGACGTCCCGCAGCCCCGGCAGGCGTTTGGCCCCTATTGGGGCCCCGTCCCTGTGCTGACAGCTCTTTGAGGCGCGCGCGAACAGAACGCGCCGTCGACCCGGGCATGGTCCTTGATCGGACGGCGAGCTACCCATTACTCGCCGTCCGCAAGCCCGCGCCTACGGTGGCCGGATGTCGCCTCGCGACGTCCGACGCCCTGGGCGTCTCCCGCGGCGGCTGGGGCGTGAGGTGGAGGATGTCCTCTCCCTCACGCGGCCCGCCTCCTCCTTCGCTAGCATTACTGCTTCGCAGAAGGAGGTGACTGCATCCCATTCCCTCTCGCCTCGGAGCATGGCCTGAACCAGGCCCGGACGCGAGAGGTCGACCTATACAATTAGTAGAGTATTTATTGTAAAACCAAAAGAAAACAAAATCGAACACTGGTTTTTTATAATGTTATTATTTGATGGGTGTATTTAAAATACCTGCAGTGGGACTATTATTTAGCAGTCTAGTAGCCTACATTCTTTTACTACTGCCAGATGACATTGGGTCCCAAAGTTGACTGATGGACCGCGACTTAATGACTCAAGTCCCACGTAATGAGACACAATTAATTTTCTATTGTTCTGATTTACTGGTAAGTCAGCCGGGGCTCTATCTAACAAAAAGTTTATATTAAAGAAACTCTAGAGAGTAGAGTTTCTGTTATTTCGAAAAGGAGCCAGTATTAGGAATCGAGTTGTATGGAGTCCTCGCCACTAATGGATTTCATACCAGGGCTCTACCACTCGCTCAAGACCGAGTTTATGCCCACCGGAGCGTATTCCCAAAAATACGAATACACTTGGACGCGCAAGTTTACCTGAGCCTCCTACTTAATATTTTCTTCTGACTTGTATAAAAATGACTACCTAGTTGGTCTAGTGGTCGCAAAGCGTGACTGTTGAGCATGAGGTCTTGGGTTCGATTCTCACGTCGGGCAAAGTGTTATTGGGTTTTCCCATTAATAATTTAGCAGCCTCGGAGTCTGGATTTGTGCCCGGTTGATGGCAATAGGCTCGCCCCCTCTATTACATGGGACGTAACTGGCGAAATGTGGGTATACTAATGAGTACACTCTCTGCCCTTCGGGGATTGCAGGCGTGATGTTTATTTATATTTATATTTTATAAAAATGCGTCTACTGCAAAGGCACCTTAATGAGGCACTCGAGTCGCAATAAAGTCCTAGAAGTTCCTAGAACAATTCAGTCATTCTGACCTCGGATTGCATTACTCTAGAACGAAAACCAAAAAATAATTGTATTCATCTTTGACTGGTGATAATATGTTAGCGTGTATGTTATCAAGATCTAACATTGTTTCCACACGTTGCATAGAGCTTGATAAAAAACTCTCTTTTTCTTCTCTCGTTTTTCTTTTCGAGTTACGGAACTCCATAAACAGATTATGAGCAAGCCAGATGGTCAGCGCATTACTTTTACTTTTTAGATTTTTTTTCCACTGTTTATTGTGCTTTTTTTATTAGTTTACCGAAATATTATGTAGGTACAGTCAAAGAAAGTGGAAGAGGTTACAGGAAAATAAAATTAAAATACATTACAAGGTTTATTTTTGGAATAAGTAGGTACTTACATAATTATAAATTATAAATAAATTAATATAATAATATTAATTAGGTATACATAATTTATAAATTGCATTCAATCTGCATACAACAATGCACACTCATTATAATTGTAACTCGCCATTCACCACCACATAACCCATTGTAGGTACAGTCCGATCAAAGCATATTCCATGTGATTTAACAAACATTATTTTAGTGAAAAAACTTTAACACAACAATATTTCACAAATAAACAAATTCACCGTCACAATATCGCATAATCGTCTTTAGAATAGCGTCGATCGTCTTTTGGGGTGCGCCAAAGTTCACCTAAATTTTCAACTCCGATAATTGGAAATCCGAAAATGTTCTTCCTAACATTTTTCATCCTAACAATCACAATTCCTAACTGCTCTGTCTCTAATGTTCATATTCCGAATCATTCAACTTCATAATGTCATTAGCAATAAACATCTATTATACTTTTATTTGTTTTCCTATATTTTCTCAACATAACCATCTTTTACACTATTATTCAAAGTCATATCTTTCTTGTTCAGATTTCTTATTACATGTATTTTATCAAATATTCAATTGGTGTAATGTAATGCAGAAAAGAAAACTTTGTAAATATTTGCAATTTTTTATTGTGCGCAAGAGCGAGCGAAGCGAGCTCGGGACTTGGGGCACCCCGACTAGGACAGGTTACTAGGTTAGGTTAGGTTAGGTTACTTTAAACCTTGAACGCAGAAGTAGGAGCCCCGCAAAGCGGGGCTCCGTCGAGCATCTCCGGCGTGGAAAAATGGTGGGGGGTGACTCCATCAGTCCCCCCATTAACACATAAACTTACCGTTTTGCTGAAAATCGCGAAAAACTCATTTTTTGAACCTTGAATAAAATTTTTTTACACACGGGAATGATGGGGAACTTTTAAATATTATTTATAATTATGTTTTAAACAATTTTACTGATTTTCAGATGTTGGGATTTTATGCACCTTCGAATGTCTAAATTGACCGGACTATATGTTTAGGGATAAAAGCGTTATGATAAAAAACAGTAGGAGTTTAAATATATTTACATTAATGATATTATTGATAACAATTTTCGGAAACATGAGTGTTATGAACATCGCCGGTAGCACTATAAATAGTATGAATGAAAACTTTAGGATGAAAAATTTTAGGAAGAGTGATCATTCGGATTACAAATGATTAGGAAGTACAATTTCGGATAAAGAACTTTAGGTGAGCCAATATGGACCCCGTCTTTTGTCTTCAAGATTTTTGTTGGCAGATGATAAATCTTTCAGCTTCGTTTTGAATTAGCTTAAAAATCGTAGCTACAGCTTCATCGATCTTGCATGAAATGGGGGCGACGCCTCCTCGCTTCCCGCCCCAGCTGGAGGTAAACGTCAGCTGGGCATCGGCGTACAAGCAAAGGCAGGCCACGAAGACAATCAGGAAATAGATCTTGTTCATCTTGGAGTATATGTTGGTAGAACTGCCGACTAACGCAAGAACGGTGGTTGTGTGATGTCTTTGCATAAAATCTAGGGCTTTTTATAGTCATGATTGTGTAGAAGCCGTAGAAATTTTAATTTGTGATGTCTTAATAAAGACTAGATTGGTTGAAGATTCCCGTCGATCGAGAGCTTTAATTAAGTGAAACCCTGTAATTATGATTCATTTCCAGAAAGGGTAATTCTGACGAAACGTGAGGAGTTATTTGGCGGTGTACCAGACGAATACTTGAGTCATAAGGAAAAATACGAGAACTCTCTGCGCAAGGCAGTGATTCTGTTCAGTTTGCTCAGGAAAATTCAACAGGAAAACAATACTGACCTAACCAACTACAGGTATTGTTTTCAATTCATTGTCACTATAAATTTCGTGTAAAGCCAAGCTGTTTCACTCGCTCTTCTTTAATGATCTTAAGAAAAGGGTAGGATAAAGTAATATAAAAGCCTTCGGGGTATTAAGTTTCATGGTTTTAGCTTTGGGTGTATTCAAACGCCTCTCCTTAATTTATTTTAGTAGTGTGGCAGTGGCATAGCCGAATCATCATGCCTGAAGCTTGTCTGCTTACCAATATAAATGTTTATTTCTTTAGGCATCTCCTAAGCGGTGTCTTAGGAGCTTCTATATCTCACGATGGCTCTCCTTTCGGGCTGCATTACATCATGTTTATGCCAGTCTTCATGAGCCAGGCAGATGAGAAGCAGCAAGAGAAGTGGATGTATCGTGCTATGAATTGCAGTATCATTGGGAGTTATGCACAAGTAAATACATATAGCTAATAACGCTACTAATTTATTTCTCATTTCCCGGCTATTGTGTCTCTCATGGTAAGGTTTACGTCTTGTACCATGGTCTGATAAGAATTAAGATTCCATGATATCGAACTGAAAATGTTTTTGACGTGACGCAAAATCAGAGATGCAGTTTCAAAGAAAACTTTAATTTATTGTTCTAGACTGAACTCGGTCACGGAACTTTTATCCGTGGTTTGGAGACGACGGCCACATACGATCCTTCGACTGAGGAGTTTGTACTGCATAGTCCTACGCTTACTGCATACAAATGGTGGCCCGGTGGATGTAAGTAGACTTTGTCATGTAGGTAAAGTTCTTTTGATGATCATTGCAAAACTTAGCAGCGCTCAGGTTCAGTTCTGATATTGCTGCTGACTCTGACTATTAAACCTAAATGAATCCCCAATGTCGTAGAATAGATGACTGCCTCTAGCTAACCTAATCAGTACGTATGTCTAGTGTTATCCTTCATCCAGTAAGTCAACATTGGCTGGTAAAGTAAATAACCACTTGGGCTTTGGACAACGATATCTAATGGCAAAGAAATACTTGATGTCTTCGTTACTATTTGTTGTATTACAAGTTTGCTATTATCTTTTTGACAGTGGGGAACACAGCAAACTACTGTATCGTGATAGCTCAACTGTACTCCAAGGGACAATGCCACGGCATCCACTCCTTCATAGTCCAAGTGAGAGACGAGGATACCCACATGCCGTTACCAGGGATCAAGGTTGGCGAGATCGGCGTCAAGATGGGCCTAAACTCTGTTAATAATGGCTTCTTAGGCTTCGACAATGTGAGGATACCCAGGACTAATATGCTGATGAAACACGCGAAGGTCTTGGAGGTAAGGATTTTTGAGGTTATTGTTGAAGATATCAAAGTACCTAACTGTATTTCCTGCTTTTAACCGATAAAAAAATGTAGGAGAGTATGTTTTCAACGTGTTTTGCTATTTTTTTTTCTGTGAAGCAATTTTGCTTACCTACTAAACGTAGCAGCCAGTTCTTACCTGTTTTGTTATAACTGCTACTACAAATTCTAGTGCGAATTGGTCTGTGTCATAACTCTGTCTAGGTACGTAATTCAGTACAAGTCACTTAGTGGTTTGGCATTTTTGCTGAACTGGGCCTGTTAGGCGCAGTTGTGGGACACACCATAACGTTTTTTATTTTTTTGTATTTTTAGTCAATAATTTTAGTCAATTATAGTAGATTATTAACCAAGGGGATAAAGCAGTGTCTTCTGTCGCGGGTGACGATTTAAATCGCGAGCGTAACGAAGGACTCGAGGTTTACTCCCGAGCGTAGCGAGGGTGTTAAAAACTTAAATCACGAGCGCAGCGAGGGATTTAAGGCGAGTCCTGAGTGTAGCGAGGGATTTAAGTTCACCCAAGACTAAGACAGCTTTATCACCGAGGAAAATACTCTACTTTTCGTACCATTTGCGAAAAAATTAACACAATAATAATATGAGATATGCATTTTAGAACATTAAGTTATTTATAAAAATAAATTAAAATAAACTTAACGTTTATGTATTTGAAGAAAACAAAAACGCGGCAAATTCCTAGACTAATATTTTGTTGTCGGAAAAGCAAACGCATCAAGCTCATACGGCCTCGTCGGTTTTCGTAATTATATTTAATAATCATAACTGCATAATAAATGCGTATTCCTTTTTCAAAAAGATGTATAATGATATTCGAACTCAATGGTGTAAACACAGCTGTAGTGCAGTATAAATTTCGGTAAGTATTCCAAATTTAAATCACATTCTCTCCCTAGAGGATAAATGAAATTCAGTACAATTTTCTTTCCCTGTTTTTGACAGATTAATAATGACTATTGTTATGTTCGCTTTTTGTGGCATAGAATGTCACTTTTTTGAGCAAGTGGTACGAAAAATCTATTATTATTTTTGTGTGATGTGTCTTGTGATTTTTTATCTTTCTTTCTAGTTTTATGGAAAAACATGGTGTTATATTGTAGCAATAAAATATTTCTCGTTTTATGAGGTTCATAGGCCAGGTATTATAAACATGTTTTAACTACCGTTTCAGGATGGCAGTTACGTAAAATCTAAGAACAACAAGCTTATCTACGGAGCCATGGTGTTTGTGAGGGTGGTCATAGTGTTTGACTCTGTAAATTATATGGCCAAGGCTATTACGGTTGGTACTCGATACTCTGCGGTTAGACGACAGTCGCAACTCAAAGCGGGGTAAGCACAGATAATAATATTGTAAGAAAGTCTCAACTCTCGGCGCTGAAACAAGCTTTGAAAATCCCAAGACTTATTGTTTTAAGAGATAGTGGTGGGCTTCCAAATCTTATTAATGAATCATCATCTGTTGAATTTTTTATCGACGGCTGTGTGACGATTGTTCAGCAGCTGACGTTCCATACTTATACTGTGCTGACGTCTTTCAGTTGATAAAATGACGCACCAGTATAAATACAACAGTTAGGTACTGATAAGATACTTGATGACATCTTCTAAAAGAAACTTATGATCTACTTTACAGCCTTTAAACAAGCTATATCTTGTCTAATTTCAGTGAACCAGAGCGCCAGATCCTGGACTACGTGACGCAGCAAGACAAGATTTTTTCCGCCATAGCCGGGTGTTTTGCTATGAAAATGAACGCCTTGAGGTTGTGGGATACCTTCAATCTTATCAACGACCAGCTGCATCAGGGAAATATGGAGAGACTAGGAGAAGTGAGTTACAATACAAATAGAAGATGGAACCTCTGAATTGGTTTTCTGCTTGCGTGGTCTGTCACAATATAAGACTTAAAAAAAAAATCCTATAATATTGAGGTGACGCATCTTGTTCTTCATGTTATATATCCTGGTTGATTCGCAAGGGTTATGGTATGGGTATATCTTAACAATTTGTGCCTTGACTACCAGTCATATTATTGTGATCACCTGTTGGCCACACACAGCGGCCCTTTCAAAAACCAAGAAATTGGTACTCCATTTATATGTTTATGGTATTCTTTGAATATGTACACCGACATACCATATTGTTATACCTGATCCTACGATTCCCTTTATTCCAGTTGCACGCTCTTGCCTGCTGTCTGAAGGCTATCAGCACGACGGACTCGTCCATGTTCACGGAGCGCTGCCGGCTGGCGTGCGGCGGTCACGGCTACATGACGTCCTCCAACCTTCCGCCCACATATGCGCTGACCACCGCCTCCTGCACTTACGAGGGGGACAACACTGTGTTATTGCTGCAGACTGCAAGGTTCGTGGTGTTTGTAAGATTTATGATGGTGGTGTCACTAAAACGTAGTGATTTATATACTCTGTGGTGTCACTTTGATCTTTAAATCATAAAATAATATGTAAGTATGTAGGTTAAGGTCGGTAGGTTAAGTATCTATTGGCCTGTGTCGCCTGCAATAAATAAGTTATTATTACATACATAAACTCACGCCTTTTCCGTATCCTTGCCTTTTCTTTATCCTTCCTTTCGCCTCATCTACGTTTATACATCTCGTCATACAAGCACGCCGGTTACGAGTACTCCGCACCTGACCTTTCTGAAGAACCTCACCAATAAGGTCAGTGTAGGTCTTCCTTAGGGCGACCCCTCCCTGCGTTGTCACTCACCTCTGCCATATAAATACCTTTTGTTAATTTTTTTATTATTATTTTATTATTATTATTTGACACCACAATCTGCCTGATTGCTAAAGTTATTTTGTTCTGTTTTAAAAATATAACATACTAGCTTCTAGCCGCGACTTCGTCCGCGTCAAAGTTGACATATTGTCTAATGGGAACCGCGTACACTTTTTCGGGATAAAAAGTAGGTATATAATATGTGCTATTTCAGAATATAATCTATCTCTGTGCCAAATTCAGCTGATTTATCAGTTGATTTATAAATTTAAGCATCTTCAAGAATTTGTTTGTGTCGAGGGATTTTTAAATGTAATTTTCTTTTACAGGTTCTTACTTAAAACGTGGCGTCAGATCGACACAGACCCGTTAACGCCTACAGTTGCTTATTTAAAGAGGGTATCTGCTCCAGGATTTCCTGAAAATTGGGAAAATTCAGTTGAGGGCATCATCCGAGGATTTCAAATAGTCGCTATGAAGTATGTTCATATATCACTTATAAGTACGTTATTTTTTACACGCCAGCTATTTTGTTATATTATATTGTTGACTACATTTTGGCGGTATTGTTTTTTGTAAATGGCTAATTATTGAAATAACGAAGCTTATTGTGCCAAAAACTTAACCCAGAATTAGTTTCTAACACGAGTTTTATTACAAAATGTGACACATATTGAGCTTAAGTTAGTTGATCTTAGCCGGAATTAAAAGATATATCGTTGTTCTTTAAATACGTCAATATAACGCATCAATTTATGTCATTATATTGACGTATTTGAAGAACAGTTCAGTTTTTGGATCGCGATAAGAGTTCATGGTAGGGCCGCTGCTGGTGTAAGCGGGCCTTAGGTATCTTATAAACTGTACTGTCCTTGATTATGTATTGAGCAGGGAATTTTATTTGTGTTTTTATGATACTTATAGGAAAATTTCCTCATGTGTGGATAGTATGACGAGTAAAATTATGTCTGGAATGTCCCAGGAAGACGCGTGGAATACAACATCGATACAATTAGTTTCGGCTGCCGAGGTAAGTAAAAATATTTAAAGTTAACCAAAACAATTTTTTTATAAATAATAATAATTACGAGGAGGTACTAATATTATTACTAACGTCCATTTGCGCAAGTGTCCTGGCGCGCAAAGCGACTCACGTAAGTGTCTTGCGCGCAAATGTCTTTCGCGCAAGTGTACCAGATCCGCTGGTAGATACAGTATGCGCAAACCTCGCAACACATCCTTCTCAACACACATTCCTCGCAACACATCCCTCGCAATACATTCCTCGCAACACATCCCTCGCACACATCCCTCACTTGTTTTGTATGCGCTAAAATCAAGCTCCGCTGAGCCGTTTCCACCAAAGATATGTTGACCGAGGCGAGGTAAATGGAGCGATTCTATTGGTTCTTTACAAACACATCCCTCGTTACGCATCCTCGCACATCTCTGGTGAAAACGCAGCCTTAAGAGTAAGTACATCTTTTTGGGTAATGTAGGCATAAAATCGTCGATTCGTTTCTTTTCAGTTGCACAGTCGAGCGATCATCATATCCACGTTCCACGAGGACATGTCTAAAGCCATGAAGACCATGTCCAAACCACTGGCCGAAGTGATGGGCCAGCTTGTGGAGTTATATGCTGTGTATTGGACGCTGGAGAGACTGGGGGATTTGTTACAGGTTAGTGCACAAAGGTATTGGGCCTTTGCCCAAAGGCACACACAATAGTAAAAAGGTAATAAGAAAAAAAAAACAAACATACAAAGATAGGCACGAAATACATAACCCTTTCCTCGCAGTAGGGTAAAATTGTATTAAGTAGGTACATAGGTATGTATTCTGAAATAAAGGTTATAAATAAATAAATCTTACTACAACATATTCTAAATGCGGTAGTTTAGATAGATGAACGTCTGTTACTCAATTATGCCAGAAAGGCTGAACGGATCTTGGTGAAATTTGGCACAGAAATAGATTATAGTCTGGAATAGAACATTAGGCTAGGCACACAAGCTTTTCAACTTTAACGCGGACGAGTTCGCGGGCAGATACTAATATATATAAATAATGCTATATTGTTGTAGGTTCTAGTAAAGTTCTAACTTTTTTTTTTTTACGAAAACAGGTTACTAGCTAACCGCGCTTTCACACACAAACAAACGCAAACAATACATACACAACGCATACCTACGCAACGATCATTCAATAATTTCGTAGGTACTACTCGCGCACGTGCCTAGCCACGCTCGCGCTCCCGCGCGCGCTTATTAGTTATTGCCCGGTACTGTATTTTCAATTGATTATTTATGTCTTTTAGGACAACCACCTGAAATTTGACGAGGATGCAAAACAACATCTTGTATAGTGCGCTGCCATAAAAAGATCACTTAATACATCTGTGTGTATACCTAAGTGATGTATTCAAAGTTAAAGTCAGAGTCAAATAATTTATTTAATTAGGCCATTATATAACGCACTTTTGGACGTAATAACACAGTACCTACGCACATCTCAAAATTGGCACACGACGTTGAAAGGTCGTAAGTTTAACCAAAGTGTCAATCGATTTGCTTTGTAAATTGCTACTCCACTTATGACCGCTACTGTACATAATTAAAATATTCCCAGAGTTTGTATTGCCACTATAATAACAAATAATACAAATTAAATAAAGTTAAATCTGAGATTAACATCAACAAGTGTTTTTTTGTCCTCTTCAGTACACGACAATGTCGAACAATGACGTGATGCAGTTAAGGAGTTGGTACGAAGAGTTGCTGAGGAAAATTAGACCTAATGCCGTTGGACTTGTGGACGCTTTTGATATTATCGATGAGGTATGTGCAAATTGACTGCCTCGTTGGTCTAGTGGTTAGTGACCCTAACTGCAAAGCCGGAGGTATAGTGGGTTCGATTCCCACCCAGGATAAACTTTGTGTGATGAGCATAATTGTTGGTTCTGTGTCTGGGTGTAATTTATCTATAATATGTATATATTTATAAATTAGGTATGTAAGTATGATATCAGTTGTCTGGTTACCATAAAGCGCAGGCCACACCGCCAGCTAGCGGGCGGGCGGGCTAAGCGGGCGGGCGAAGCGAACGAAGGAAACTATACAAACTACGCGAAATATTGGCGAGCTAAACTATGGGGTTCACACCGAAAACTATGGACAGACGAGCGACGGATATTTCGTTAGCTTAGCTCGTTGGTTAGTCGCTATCGCTCGCGGTGTGAACCGGAGTATGTAAAGAGGTGAAACGATGTTCGCCCGCCTAGCCCGCCCGCCCGCTAGCTGGGAATCGTCGGATATTTCGTTAGCTTAGCTCGTTAGGTTAGTCGGTAGCTCGCGGTGTGAACCGAAGTATGTAAAGAGGTAAAACGATGTTCGCCCGCTTAGCCCGCCCGCCCGCTAGCTGGCGGTGTGGCCTGCGCTTAACACAAGCTCTGCTTAGCTTGGGATCAGATGGCCGTGTGTGAGATGTCCCAAGATATTTATTTTATTTTTTAAATTAAACTTAATTAATGTGCGTTTAAATACTTATACTTATCATCATCAATCATACATACATTGTAATGTAAAACTTGTTTTTGGATTTTTAGTAACTGGGTAGGTATTTTGGCAGATTCTTATTTTAAATCTGCGTTTAATCTATCTATCTATGTATAGAAATAAAAATTAATGGCTAAATGTATTGTTAAGCGTAAAACTTCAGAACGTCTGGATAAAGGCGGATTCCTTTTTTGCTGTGTTCGTAATTTCCCAGACTATAAGTTTTAAAAAAAGTTTTTTTTTAGAGCATCCCACGGAGCGGTTCTCTACTTAGTTAAATAAATAATATCAGCCTATTCTTGTCCCACTGCTGCGCAAAGTCCTCTTCTCATACAGAGAAGCTACGAGCATTGATCACTACGCTTGATCAAGCTTAATTAGTACCTAATTTCAGACTTATATTAATTATAAGTTCGGGTTTTTTCACGATATTTTCTGTCACTGATGTCAGTGATGTCCAATATAAACTTGGAAAATACAAATGAAACAGAAAAAGTCACACTGGTAATTGTTGTGAATCCATCCCTGGCTAATCTTGGGCCATTACGACGCCTCGTTTAATTAAACAATGATAATTATATTGCTGGTGTTCTACAGTTGCTCCAGTCAACTATAGGCGCATACGACGGTCGCGTGTACGAGCGTCTGCTGGCAGAAGCCTTCAAGAGTCCCCTCAACGCGGAGCCCGTCAATCAGACCTTCCACAAATATCTTAAACCCTTTATGCAGGGGAAACTGTGATAAATACACAAATGCAAATTTGTGGTGATAACTTTAGAATACTTTTTGGTTTGTAACAGGTATTTTTGGATGTTGTTCTTTATAAGAACATAGGTAGGTAGGTACTTACATACTTAGTATACTTTTTGTAATTATTCTGTGATGGTTTTGTTTGCTCAACATTGAATGTTTATTAATATTGTGTTGTATATTTAATTATTTGACCAATAAACTATGTAAAAAAAATATATCACTTTTAATAATTTTACATTCAAGCGCATCGAGCTTTATCTAGTAGGATCTGTATGTCTACCAGACAACTATTTTAAAATCTTTTACAAGAAGACAGAAACAACAACAACCAAAAAACAACTAACTAAATAACTGCTTGTGACTTCACCCGCGGTTTTTTTTTGGTGCAGTCCCTAAATTATTTTTGTTTCCGAAAAAAACTTTTCAATTTTTTTTTCTTGACAATGTTATGGGTTTTAATTTATTTGTGTAAGTAGTACTACCCTACCCTATTTCTTTTCATAAAATAAAAGCATCTCAAGCAAAATCATAATCTTCTTATAATATCAGCTATCTGCTAGAGTCAAAATCTATCCAGCCAGCAGGGTCAAAATATAGCACTAAGGGATAAAATAGCTTTTTCTTGGCCAAAGAGGTTTGCTGCCTCACCTTCACCGCCGCCTCTTTTGTATGTAGGTATCACCTCTCCGCAAAGAGGCAACGGCATATCTCTCGCGTTCGTGCTCCTGACCATAGATTGAATTACTTACGGCCGGAAGCACGAGATCACCTAAGTACTGCGGCGAGATCACAGTGCTGCAGCCCATCCCAAGCTGGGCTCTCTTCTAGCGGATGCTGCGCAGTGATCTCGGGGGTAGGTATGTAAGTATTATAATATCTAACAATTTCTAAATATTTGTGAAATTTCTACCCCGACTGCCTCGTTGGTCTAGTGGTCACGAAGCGCGACTGCTGCGCATGAGGTCTTGGGTTCGATTCCCAGATCGGGCAAAGTGTTGTTGAGTTTTTCATCATTAATTTCTCAGTAGCAGCTTCGGAGTCTGGATTTGTGTCCGGTTGATAGCAATAGGCTCGCCCCTATTGCATTGAATTTAAACATAGCTGGCGAATTAGTGTGGATGTCCTAATAGGCACACCTCTGCCTAACCCTACGGGGATTACAGGCGTGATGTTATGTTGTAAAATTATAAAATCGAAATACGTATATAATGAGTGTAAATACTTGACGTAATCAACAGAATAAAAGAAGTATAAATTACAATGCATTGAACTTTGACTTTCTATTGCTCACACAGGTAACACTGCTTCAAGGTCTTAGATTAAGCAAATTGTTACCTATACAAGTTGTAATTTAATTAAATTAAAAATCCGATCAGGAGTCCTTGAACTCATCATTATGAATAACTTTCACTATGGCATCAACCCTGAAATCACAGCCGAGATTGACAAAATGTAGGGATCGGCTGATTTTTTTCGCGATTTCTGGATTCAATTACACCTTGTTTATCGATGGATCACTCTCTTTTGAATACTATTCAACAAAGGTAGGTACTTACCTTAGTAATAAAAACGAAGCGCTAATCGTCAAAATGTCTGGTGGCTTGAACATTTTATTTAAAGTCTTCCATTAAAACGTTTTACGGTTCTGTAACCAAATTGTGCCAACATGGCGCCTATCGCCATCTCATAAAACAGTATTATTTTAATGTTACTTTGTAATTTCTGTTATTGCATTTTCAACTTTCGGCGCTGAACCGAGCGTTAAAAATCCAACAGTGCGGAGGGCAATGTAATATTAAAATAATATTGTTATAAGAGGTGGTGGTAGGCCCCTAGGACCCTAACACAGACTCCAGTCTGCCTGTCCGTCCGTTTGTCATAGGGCTATAACTTTTGAGCCGTAATAGGCAGACACTTGAAATTTTCACAGTGTGTATTACTAAGGCCGCTATTACAAGTAATAAAAAAAAAAAAAGTTAAACGTGATTTCTTCGGCGTTTTTTTTCCTCTATCTTAATATTACGCGGTGGTACGGAACCTACCGTGTTCAAATCTGATACTCACTTGGCAGTTTTTTCATACTTAAGTCAATGCTTTCTATGTTTCATTTGTTTTTGTCAAGTTACCTACCTTTTAATTGTTGATTCTATAATTAATGACTTAAATACCTAGGCAGGAAGGCACATAATTACATTCATGTCTTCATAGTTACAATTGTAATTTAAATAGGCGCTTACTGATATTCATTATTTTTAAACGCTCTAATTGGTTGAAGATAGTGAATAAAATTTAAAATTTAAATTAAAAAAATTAAATTAAATTTAAAAAAAATAAAAGTACTTTTACTTACTTTACATCCTGTAATGTGTCTACTAATTTTGTACTAGTTTTAGACTTAAAATTCGATAACAATAATTACAAGGTAAGTTATCTAGGTACCTAGTCGGGTACTTATCTACGTAGCAACGTGCTGTCTAAGCCCTTGTAGCTTTAGCTACAGTGTGTGTTTAATATTTAACTCCTTAAACTTTTGACCGTCACAGTCATGTATAGATGACAAACTAAAATGTGCCCAGCACGCCACGGTCACGACTACATGACAGACTTTAAATACGCAAATAAAGCTCATGACAATACATTGATTTTTTATTTCCTTTGCTAATTATGTTCCTTGACTAATGCTAATTTACATAAGTTGAACTTCTTTATTTATATTTTATCTAAGATGACAAAAACTAATACCAATTTTAAAGTTTTGAATTCACGTTTTTGCTTGTTGACGTGGCGCTATAAAGATTAATTTCTGGAAACAGAATAATACCTAACCAATTGTTTGCCTGACAACAACTAAATTATACTTTTGTAGTAGTTGATAGGTACTTATCAAATAGGAACCGCTAGTGTCACAGTCAGTTTAGTCAATTCAAGATAACTTCAATATAACCTGCTGTGGTAAGTGCCTATATGTTGGTATGTTAGTGTAGACACATCAGCGGTAATGACCGCACGTACCTCTACCTAGTTTCAATCTTGCAACAAAGAATTTCGCATAAACCTTGTTTTTTTTCTATAGTTTGGTAATTGACGGATTATTTCAGTGTTAAAGACGTCCTTCTATACTATTTAAAGTAAGTTTTCATCCATTTTTATTGAGATAAACTTGTTTAAAGATAAGATAATAACCTATGTTTATTTACCTCTTGCCCTCGATCTGTCAAACAGATCATGACTCTGATCTATTTAGTTCATGAGTTAATCAAGAGATGTCGTTTTTACCAATACTAACTAGTGTCATCTAGTGTCAATGGGCGAAAGTAGAAGAGGCGGGAATACTGTTTTTTTTTTAACGTGACGTCCTGCGTCCATTATTGGTCACACGACGCGACGTTTCATCCAATAATGGGTCTTCCGCAAAGAGTATTTTAATTAAGCGGTCTATTATTTATTTATTACTTATCTTTCTTTAAATCACCTGTATATAAAATTATTATTGTATCTAGGTGGCTAGCTTTAATCATTTTGTTTCGCATAATACCTACACCAAATAAGAAAGTGATTAATATTTATTATCATACTTTAATAATTATAACTTTCAGAGTAGGTAGGTACTCATAGGTCATCAATTATGACTTCATGTTTGTACTCAAATAGGATGTGTACTTACATTGTACTTTGAATCATTTTATCACGTTTTGGACTTTGATTTCTTTCTTACTTGTAGGTATTTATTAATTTATCTTATTATAAATATTATTTATCATAATATGAATTATTTTAAAAATAATATGTTTATCGCCGGTAAAGTACCTATACGACTGTCATATTTATCTGAGTGAATTTACCTAAATCCTTACTTTGTCTATCTGTTTATAAAGTACATTTATATGATATTAGTTTGTAAACCTACCTATATAATTTTTTACGGATGAAAGTACGAAACAACTGAGATCAACACTAGAATATGATAATAATATTATATTCTGGACATCATAACAAGCCGGATTTGACAGCTATTAAAATCCTTTGTGTAGTGTTGTCAAAACGTCTTGTCAAAATATAAATCGGCAATTAATTCGTGTTTGTGAGTGTATTTTTTCAAAATTAAGTTAAACTTGATGTTTACAAGTGATACTCGTTGTTATAATGTATGGGTAACATAGTAATTATTCAGGATTATGAATTTGATTTTTCAAATTATTACGTAGGAGAAACGTCAAATCCGACCTCTTACATCGCCGAAAGTATAATGAAAAATAAATCTGCTGTTTCGTACATTTAATTTTGTATCTCATAGGTAGATATGAAGTCAGTACACCAACGCTCGTTAGAGTATAAAAAAAAATGTTATGTAGGTAGTATAGCTACATGAATTAATAAATAATACATAATTATAAGTAATTAAGTACTGATATTACTGATATAACAATGAGCATTGTTAAAAAAAAACTTGTTTTAGAATTTAATTGTTACGTGGCAACTTTGACATTAAATAAATAAATAATATATAATGTATCGTCCTTACTTCCTTACTAATCCATACTTAATAATATTATAAAAATGCGAAAGTGTGTCTGTCTGTCTGTCTGTCTGTCTGTTACCTCTTCACGTTTAAACCGCTGAACCGATTTAGGTGAAATTTTGTATAGAGATAGTTTAAGACCCGGGGAAGGACATAGAATACATAGTTATATGATACATAGTTTTTAGACAAGATACATAGTTTTTATTCCGGAAATCACCCCCTGAGGCGGTGAAAAGGGGGGTGGAAGTTTGTATGCAAGTGCGATATAAACAAGTTCCACGCGGACGTAGTCGCGGCCTCGCGGGTAAAAGCTAGTATGTAATAGAAATGTGAGAGTAACTATGCCTGTCTGTTCGTCTGTTACGCTTTCACGACTAAACCACTGAACCGATTTGGAAGAAATTTGGTACAGGGTAAGTTTGAGCCCCAAGGAAGGACATAGGCTACTTTTTATTTCGCGACTTCGTCTGTGTCCGCGATAACAGACATTTATGCTTTATGCGGACAAAGTCGCGTGCAAAAGCTAGTGTAAAATAAATACACTATTTAGGTATGATAATACTGGGTCTAGATAACATCGTCTGTCGTCGCATTCTTTAGGGTAGATGACACCACCAATCAATTGACGTACTTTTTATGATCTGTCAAAACGCGATTCTCCCATAGATTTTGTATAACAAAACTCAACTGTGACGTCACTTTTGTGCAGACTCAATTGACTAACTATTTATTAATTTGAAAGCAGTTAAAAATCCAATTTTACAGTGATTTGAAAATAAAGTGTTTCTTTATAGAAGTTATGTCCTGGAATTATTGGTTAATAGTGTCATCTACCCAATTCTTTACCTGGATTAGTCCTAAAGTCTTGATACAAGATTATGGAGTAAATCTTATTTTATCTAACTACTATTATAAAGGCGAAGGTTTTTGGGGATGGATGAATTAATGATGGATGTTTGTTACTTACTCTTTCACGCTTACACGGTTGAATGGAATTAGCCGTTTGCCACACACGTTTTACATATAGATCTAGCTTAAACCATAGGATCATTTTTATCTCGTTTTTGTGATCCCGTGGGATATTTAGGACTTTGGCGGACTGACCTTAATCTCCAATAACATAAATAATTCACAGACAAGTCATTTGATTGAGATTAAAAACAAGAGGACCACAGTTTCAAAAGACTTCACAATTTTTATAAGAAAAATGGTGCCACAGTATTGATGCCAAGAATAACTGATTTTACAAAGAGAAATTTCTAAATAGGATACCTACGTTCAAGTAGACATTACATCATTTCGGTAGATATTTTTACATTTTAAGTAGGTAGGTATTCGATGACCGACCAATAAACATTCACGTGCAAAATAGTTCCAAAGTCTGCGTGTTTAACTATGTAAATATTATAAGTTATAACTGTTGTGACCTTCCATTACTCAGAAGATATTTACTAAGTTTATTTGTTCAAATATACTGAAAATTTTGAAAAAGGCGGTCTATTTGACCCCCTTTATTATATTTCACGAAATTTATTTGTTTCTTTTGAGGACTATCGTCTTATAATTACGTACTAACGTAATTTCGAACGATTCTAAAATTGGACAAACCAGTTTGGCGCATAGGTAATAGGTATAATTCGTTTGAAGACACACAATGTAGATAGGTAATTAAATCGAAATGCAATGTATGATGTCGTAATTCCAAATTCAAAAAATCAACTCTAAAAGGTACTTTTATGTCAGAGCACTAGTGCCAGGCCATCTGAGATGTTTATCCAGAGTTTACATTTAGATAAGGAAGTATACCAAAGTAGCTATTGCTCGTGTGTGACCCCTAACGGATACAACTTGGTGCACTAAAATAATTCCTACGTACTAGGCTATAAGTCACTGTTGAGATTGGCCGCCGTTCCCGACATACGGTTAGAAGGATATTCGACCATCAGATTGACATAACGTGACATTCATTATCATGTTGTTTTTCTTTCAAACATGTCTATAAATCATCATCTCAGTAGGTTTCAATAGAAAGAAAGAAAGAAAGAAAGAAAGAAAAACCTTTTATTCACGCGAAACTGACGCACAATACAAAATAATTTTTACAGCAGCAAGACAAGTTGGCACTTAATTTAAAAAACTAAATACATAACAGAAAAATTAAAAAACGGAAATGTGCGCCACTACCGCGCGAAACGGCCGACGCTCAGCATAATGCCGTGAATACACACTTTTAAGTTAGCATGACTCTAACTTAAGGGAATTCGTGGCTGCCTAGTGCGCGGGCTCCTACATATACAACGTCATATGTTTTACTGGCTGCCGCAGCCTGGCTGCCTAGTGCGCGGGGGGCCTTAAAAATGCATGGACCAGCTGATTTTTTCGCGCAATTTCAGGCTTGGTCTCATAGTAAACGTTGTTCAAAATGATGAGTCTACAATAACCCCTTTTCAAACTGGTAAACAAAAAATAAGGTTGTGTATTTATTTAAAGTAAGTATATGCAACAAAAAGTACAAAGGCAGACTGCATTCCCTAGGCATCTTTCACAAAATCCCGTGGTCTTCCTCTATTCTAATAGACATTGATCAGCACGGCTATCAATAATCCTTAGGTATTTAAAATTGTTCTAAGACTCCCCCCCCCAAGTAATCTTATCAGTCATTATCAAATATTAACAGTATAGGAGTGGAGATAATTGGCGGCTGCCGATAGAATCGCAGAGCCAGTGCAAAGGAGTTCGTCAACAGACATGGCTGAACATAAAGTGTGCGAAGATCTCGTGAAAGAGAGGAAAAAATGTACCTTCGATATTCAGGAGCTGATACATCTCATCGATGGAGGGGCACAGGAGACCAAGGAGAGGAAGGAAGTTGGTGAGTTGATTATCAATACTTTATATAATAAAGCTAATCATGAGTGTTTTTTTTGTTTGTTTATCTAAACGCAAGTAATCTTTGGAATTGCCCGTTGGATTGGAAAAAATCTTTTTGAATACAATAGCTTAACTCATGAGGAATATTATAAGCTACATACCATCACGCTACGACTTACTGGAGCGAAGCAGTAACCAAAGACGTAACTTAACGCGGATGAAAAAACCACGCGAACGCATTTGCAGGCAGTTATTATGTAAAGAAACATTGAAATAAAAGAAATCTCTGTTAGCAGTAATGCCAATATAACAAGATGAATGATCAAATTGATGACAAGAACCTAGGTACTATTCGTTTATCGCAAAACGCTGTACCGTTTGTACTTTTCCCTCCCCCCTGTAGTTTTGTTTGTTTTGATTTCCGAACATTGATTGTATCAGCAGAGTGACATTTTGTACACCACAATGTCAGTTAGTATTGATATTCTTTTGTTTCTGTTAGCTGCACGTTCCAAAAATGCAAGTCTCGTAATTTTTAGGTAAATCAGTCGAATGCCCAATGGGATATTCCGTCGAAAAACGTTCATAAAATTTATCCCCTTTAGGAAATTAATTTCAAAAAATCTTTTATTATTGCTTATCGTCAATAAGAAACACTTGTTGTGTTTAAGTTGAAGATAGGCCTAAAACTGAATGCTTTTGAATTTTGATTAAAATGTTTTAGTACACTACTTATTATCTGTTATTTATTATCACTAAGGAATAAAATGTATTAATAAGTTAAATTAGTTCATTGTTTTGAGATAAGAATAATTCCTCCTATTTCTTTGTTACTTCGATGTAATCATAAACAGATCTATGTAAGTTTATATACACGGTTACTTTTAGGTCGTTCTTAAACCGAAAGCCAAGAAGTCTTGGTCCGTTAATAAAAATTCTTTCACTGATAGTAAGTCACACTATAGCCGAATGCAATATACTCAAATATACCCATATTTGACTTCTACACGAACAAAGTTGAAGGCAGAAGCTGAACATTAGACACAATAGGGTAGATGCCTATCAGTTAAATCCGCATTTCCAATTGAAACTTATGGATCGAAAACTATGCCATCAGTTATCATGTTGTACGTTTCAGACGATTTTCTCTTCTCTATATACTTACTCTGTCCCGCAGCTGGTCAAAGGCCTCCCCAAGTCCTTTCACGAATTCTGTTCCTGCGTTACCTCCAACTAACTCTCATGTTTCCAGATCATTGCACCTTCCTTTAGAACCTTACGTAAATATGTATAATAATCTTTTTTCAGAAAACATGGTGCTCAGTTTTCCTGGGTTTAATTTAGAGAATGCTGTACCAGAAGAGTATATGAGTCATAAAGAAAGATATGAGAACGCCATCAGGAAGGCCTGCTTAATGTCTGAATGTGTAAAACAGTATGCGCAAAAACATAACTCAATGGACGCTTTTAGGTAAGAAATAAAAAAAAGGGAGAAAAGAAAGAAAGATTAATAAAGTAAAATCTGTAGACCTTAGAAAAAGCGATTATAGTTCTTCTGTTATACTACCCCTTCATATTCAATCTATCATCGCGGTCGATAATAAATTTGAAATCGAGGATGATTTACAGAATAGACCCAATGAATCATCCTCAGTGGTTATAGGTAAAATGATCTTCATTTATTTCCCCACCAGACCTACAAACAAGTATCGCGTAACTTTCGCAGTAGTCAAAGACATATCACCGTTAGTGTTACACATTGGAATGTTCGTACCGACGATACTGAGCCAGTCAGACCCCGAGCAGCTGGCGGAGTGGCTGCCCAAGGCGATGTCCTTTGGCATCTTAGGAACTTACGCTCAGGTAAAACACATTATCCCACCAATCATTTATCTACATCTAAAACTTTAGGAACACAGTAAGCATTATCCCCGTCTGTCTTCTTAATGAAGGCCCTTCCAAAGTTACAATAGTCGTCGTCTAGTGGGTGTAGCAAGGTTGAATGGGATGAGTTAATGTTAGTTTTTAGTTTTAGTTTACCATAAAATATAAATCTAAAAACTTGGAACCATTGTTCATTCTGTGGGAATTTAATTCAGTACAATCACGACTATAAACATGTGATGACCATGAAGTGACTTATTTCATTGTAATAATAGTATGGGATCCAAAACACTATTCAATCTATTCATAAAACCATAACAATCCACCAGAAGAAAAATGCTGTACATTATACATGTTCATGTCCTTTTCAGCAATAAAAACGTTAAATGATTTTAATTTTCTTGCAGACTGAACTCGGTCACGGAACATTCCTCAGAGGATTAGAAACAACAGCAACTTACGATCCTAGCACAGAAGAGTTCATTATCCACAGTCCTAACCTTACTTCTTACAAATGGTGGCCCGGAGGATGTAAGTATATGAATATGAAGTATATCTCCCTAACTCTCAGCCTTCTTTGGTGGCCACGTGTATTGCTGCGTCAGAGAAGTTGTACAGATTTAAGGGTGCAGGTCAACTTAATCTAGGTACAGACTATTGGAAGCAAGAAGTTCTTAATTGTTTTGATCAATTCCATAATGGATCCCCAAAGAGTTCACGTGGTGCCTTCGGCATAACAATCAATGGTTCTTAACTTACCTTTCATTAAATTATTTCTTGTTTATTATTTTTCAGTGGCACACACAGCAAACCACTGCATCGTAGTCGCACAATTGTACACAAAAGGTACCTGCTATGGGGTTCATCCTTTCTTCGTTCAAATTCGTGACACGGAGACCCACATGCCCTTCCCTGGTATCAAAGTTGGTGAGATCGGACCGAAGATGGGATTTCAAACTGCGAATAATGGATTCTTAGGATTTGATCACTTTAGAGTTCCAAGAAGAAGTATGCTGATGAAGAATGCTCAAGTATTGAAGGTGAGTTGATTAGAACTTCTTTAAACCTTCCATGCATTTTGATAATCTATCTCTACAACATTAGTCAAGTCCTTCTGAAGGACTGAAATGATTTCCTTAAGATAATCCTTGTTTTTTTTTATCTTAATTTCGTGAGTGTCGCCTCTCATGTATGTGATTGCGGGTACGATACCGAGAAAGTACCAATGTGACTTTTCAACTTAATAACTTTATCTTTGACATCACTAACATCGGTGAAGGAAAACATCGTGATCAAACCTGAACTTATAATTAGGATCCGCCTTGAGCAAACGTGGTGATTAATGCTTGTACCTTTTTTACATAAGAAGAAGTCTTTACTCTGCAGTGGGAGAATAATAGGCTGATATTATTTAAATTTTTTAATGTTTTCAGGATGGAACTTACATAAAGTCTAAGAACGAGAAGCTAACGTACGGCACTATGGTATTAATTAGGGTTCTCATTGTAAATGACGTGGCGTATGAGCTGGCAAGGGCTGCCACTATCGCTGTAAGATATTCTGCAGTCAGGCATCAGTCACAACTCAAACCAGGGTGAGAAGTTCATTAAATTTTCATTCACATAATTTTCTTCTATTGTACTTAGTCATCAACTGTGCCCTTGATCTTTCAACTGTTTATTTTTATATTTATTTATTCAACTATTTATGTACACACATAATAAGTGCTTAACTACACACATCAAAAGTGTCTAGGGATCAATATATTATTATTACCAAATACATCTTGATCCCTAGACACTTTTGATGTGTATATATGTGAATTACCACCAACTACCTGCATAGACACGAATATCGAACAGAAAAAAAAGTACATAAGTATAATAAACGCTTATTTCTAAGGAAATCTTATTTTTCCTTCTTTTAAGGTCCCGGATCTAAAGATTGATAAGCAGAGCCCTATTACTAAGACTTCGCTTTTAGTATTTCCTCTGTCTGTATCGATCCCCCATACAAGAAACGTGTTTTATTGTATGTAATGTCCCTTCGTGTCAGAGTCCAACTAACATTTGGCCAGCTTTTCTTTATAAAGAGTATTACGTCATTTTACGAGGGCGAGAGATCGGACACAAGCCTTGCTCAATAAAGATCTGTCACCCCGTTCAATCTCGATGGATCTGTATCTGGCATTGTCTTTGTTGCAGTGAGCCTGAGCCCCAAATCTTGGACTACGTAACACAACAGCACAAGCTATTCATCGGTGTCGCTACCAGTCACATCTTCCGTATCAGTGGCATGTGGCTGTGGGACACCTACTCCAAGACTATCGAGAATGTTGGCAAGGGCAATATGGATCAAATGCCCGAGGTTAGTTGAATTACTTTTCTTATGACTTAGGTACCTAAGGTTTTTTATTAATGGAAACTATACTGTCATAGAAACTAAGTTTTTCAAAGTACTTAATATCATATTTACAATTGCGAAAGTTCTGCGTTCTGCAGTGGCTGAACGGTTCTGGATGAAATTTTGCACAGAGAAAAATTATAGTCTACAATAGCACATAGGCCACTTTTTCCCAAAAAAAATCGGTTTCCGTGGGAACTTAGAAGCGGAGGAAAGCGGACAGAAGCTAGTTTCGTTATAAGTCAAACATGGTGAATGTACAATATGACATTTTTTAAGTAAATAAGATAACATTAAAAATAACATAATTAACTAAATGGCTACTTTGAATGACGTAACAATGTCCTTAATTTGTTTCAGCTGCATGCTCTAGCATGCTGTTTGAAGGCAGTATGCAGTCGCGACGCGGCAGCCAGGATCGAGGAGTTCAGACTAGCGTGCGGAGGTCACGGGTACATGGCCTCTTCCAACCTGCCCATCATTAATGGCATTGTGTCCGCAACCATCACTTACGAAGGAGAATACACTGTGCTGATGTTACAGACTGCCAGGTAATTAAAGTTTTTAGGTTCTTAGTGTGACGGAGCCACATTTATCAATATGTCAAAAATACTATTAAAGTAAATGTTGCACTAACAGGATCTTGGGTCATATTGCCAAGAATTCATCGTTTATCATGCCTGGTTTATTAGTTTTGACTTTTAAATAGTTGTAGTGGAAAAATAGAAAAAATATTGTTTTAACAATTTCTACTGTTAAATAAATGTGTATATGTAAAAACCTATGTTTACAAATTAATGGTTTCTGATTTCTGAAAAAGTATAGTCGGGATTGGAACGTTCGGGCTTGTTTCCAGTGTAGACATACATTCATCATTTTCTTTTGACCTTCATACATGTATCTAGACACAGACCTTGATGCATACATCTTATGTTCTTATATCTAGACATATACGTCTTATTTTTCCAGGTTCCTAGTAAAAGCTTGGAAACAAGCGACACTGGGCAACGCTATGACGCCAACCGTGTCATACTTAGTGCAGTTCTGCAACAACGACCGCGTGCGATGGGAGAACACTCCGTCGGGCATCATAAGCGGCTTCCAAGCTATTGCTGCGGGGTAAGAACACCTTGAACATTGGGCTTCAAAGGTGTATCCTTATCATTCTCATTTAGAACATTTTATTCTAATATTATCTATACAAATATTATAAAGCTGACGAATTTGTTTGTTTAAACTCGCTCATCTCAGGAAGTACTGGTCCAATTTGAAAAAATCCTTTTGCGTTATATAGCCTGTTTATCGAGGAAGGTTGGGTTAGGTTAGCCAAAGATGTAATGCGGGTGAAACTGCTAGGAATAGGTAGTTTAGTACAACAGGAGAGTCTGTACTTTCCTGTTGATAATACTGATATTCCTAATCTATTTTTATGACGTTTTTGTATTATTGTACAGAAAGACGAAAGCTGCCTATGACAGTGTATGCAATTACGAGAAAACTGGTATGGATTACGAAGATGCGTGGAACAATGCATCGGTTCAGCTTGTTAACGCCAGTGAGGTAAGATATCGTGTCGTATACCGCAGAGAGAAGAATCAAATTGTTCCTTGTAAAAAATGGTAGCTTCCCGACATCGGGAACAGAGTACCAAGCTACCGGTGGTTAGGGCTCCTTATAAAGAAATCTCCTAACAATACGCGCCGTGTCTTCAGGCTCTTGACAACCATTGGTTGTCATGACTATCGGCACAATGACCTGCTTCTTATTATGCTTACATTCCCTTATTATAAAGAGAAAAGATTTGTATTTTTGTTTGTAATGGATAAACTCAAAAAATACTTAACGGATTTTAAAAATTCTTTCACTTATGGAAAGTTACATTATCAGCGAGTAACATAGGCCATATAAATAAGGGATCCGTAAAGAAAATCGCGCATGCGGACGACAAAAAGCCCGTCATGTACATTTTTATTTTATTCTTTTGTTTTGTCAATGACCCAGGCTCACTGCCGCGCCATCATCTGCGAAGTGTCATGGAAGGAGATGGTGCGCCACGCTACGAACGTGTCTCCGAACTTGGCTAAAGTACTGCTCCAGTTAGCTGAACTGTACCTGATCTACTGGGCTTTGGAGAAACGAGGAGATCTTCTGATGGTAAATATGTTATTACCGATGGAGTTATATCACGCAAACTTAAATCTCTACTAACTAAATGCATGAATGGGCAAAATTAACTTTTATTTCGTACCCGTGACTCATCTGCATACAACCTTCTAATCCCATTTGCACCCCCAAATAATCATATATTCGAAAATATTTTCTCAGCGAATGGAATCTGAATCTGTTCAATCTGTGAATCAAATTCCTAATTAGCTGGCTTTAGAGTTTCTAGGATTTTTTTGGGATTACTTGGTCGGTAAGTAAGTGGTATTCTTATTTTTCTGATTAAGTGGTTTTGTTTCAGTATTCTACTATAACTAGAGACGATATCGCCTGGCTTCAGGCCAGGTATGAAGAGTTGCTGGGTTTGCTACGACCCAACGCAGTGGGCATCGTCGATGCTTTCGATGTCAGAGATGAGGTAAGAATCTAATTGTCTTTTTTTTTTAATTGTGTACCCCTTTATCATCTACCGAAAAGTGTAGCTGGTAAGTATAAGATTTAAAAACCGCCTAAGTCATTTTGAAAAAGTGTGACACGAAACGTAGTGATCAATGCTCGTCCCTTCTCTCTATTTCCCTTTCCCTTTACCCTGCAGGATGGTATTATTATTATGTAAACCATCGCTGTTGTTGTAAATCGTCGTCGTTCATCATCGTTGTCGTGATGGCTCAGTGGTAAAAACGCCCGTTTCTCATGCTCTAGGCTGTGGGTTCGCATTCGCAATCAGGCACGGGCATGGGCAAGTACCAATATGACTTTTACTATTTCATATGTACTTTCTAAGTTTATCTTGGACATCACTGTCATCGGTGAAGGACAACATTGTGAGAAAACAAGGAGTTATAATTAATTTAGGTCGAATATCGCCAATGCCTTGAGCATGCGTGGTGATCAATGCTCGTGCCTTCTCTGTATGGGAAGAAGCTTAAGCCCTAAAGTGGTACATTAATTAATAGGCTGGTATTATTAAAGACCATCGTTAACCTTGTCTTGTGTTTCGCAGATCTTGAATTCAACACTCGGCGCATACGACGGTCGCGTGTACGAGCGTCTGATGGAGGAAGCTCTCAAGAGTCCCCTCAACGCGGAGCCCGTCAACCAGAGCTTCCACAAATATCTTAAACCCCTGATGATGAAGGCTAAACTGTGATATTATTAATTATAATTTATTTGTTTAAACGGTTTCGGATTACAGTAAGGATTGGTTCACACGAAATGCAGGTAAAATTCAAGAGAAAATTGTTACGTTAAAAAAATATGATGTAGGTACCTATACCTGATGGAACCCAGTGCTTGTACCATTTATTATCGTGCTGCATTCTGTGTAGTTCCAGCTTTAAATTATCTAAGAAAGAGACGCTGAAATTCATCATTCGATCGATCGTTCGTTCGTATTCGTTTTTAAAATGCGATAGATGTCTTCCAATTTGTTGTGTATTTTAATTTTTTTGATGTTTTTGTATTTATATTTTAAATGTTTTTTATAAAATAAAAATTTATTATTGGACTGAACGTGTATGTTGTTATGCCATTTATTTCCCTAGGAATTAATAAATTGTTTAGCTACAAGTTTGCATTCCCTAAGACAAGTGTAACAAAATTTTTCTGAATGTAGTGGAATAGATTTACATGATACAATAGTGATCAAATATAGCAAAAAATATTCTTGGGAAATCACTTTTTTTTTCGGTACCTAGGTATAAAATATCACAATTTATACACACGCAAATTATTGTGCTTATAAACAGTACAGTCGTACAGTCTAAACATTAACCAGTATTTAAAGTTTGGAACATTTATTTTATTTTATTTAATAGAGGCAAAGAACAGTTACAAAATATGTTTTCTTAAAAAAAAGCGTAGTGAAAAGTTGTCACTTTGACCTTCAATTTCTCCCTAGATTGTGATTGATTTCTTTACACCCGATATGATCTACCGTTGCTAAAGTACAGATGTTTTCTCAAAAACAAGATTATTTATCGTAACGTAATGAACAACGTTTGAATATAATTCAAGTACTGTGAAGATATAAATAGCATCGCAACTGTGGAGACAGAGGTCATTTGCTTTTACAGGACATTCACACTCATGTACGACGTACTTGCATGTATGTACCGCGTACTCTTGGTCTCTTGTGCTACATTGTATAATCAGTGTAAACTCTACCTCAAATATGTACTTGACCTGTAGATGTTATTGACTTTTGAGTGATTAAATAATATCACAAGGCAACAGTGTGCATTATTGCAATCGTGTCATGTGCAGATAGTGATAAAATGTACCGGTTTATCAATGCTAGTGCGTTCATTAATCTTGTCTGTATAAATAAAAGTCGGGGTAGTTACACCATTTATAACTCAAAAACGAATGGATTTTTATGATCTTTGCTTTGTTGGATTCATCTCCGCTCCGAATAGCAGAATAACTACTAAAAATTTAGAAAAAAAATGACTACAAATAAACAACGTTTTTTTATTCTGATGCGGTATGAAGTAGGTACGTACGGTTAGGTAGTTGTAAATAAAGCGCATCGCAATCATAATACCATATTTTATGCAGTTCTTTATCAATATCAAATTGCCGAAATGTATCCGGATGGCAATGCATATTGCAATTTAAATGATATCTGACAACCTTTATCAATCAAACCGACTGTCGATAACCAATAAGAATTAATGCTAAGTACTATGTATTATATGGATATAAGGTGAACCCAATGCTTTTGAGGTCCGATATCGTTGAGTCACGGCCCCTCGCTACCAAGTTTCAGTTGCTTTCGAATAACTTGAAGAAATAACGTATTATATACCGCGCTGTGATTTTATTTTAAATTTAACAATAGTTCTCACGTTCTTAAAAAATGAGTCAAACAGAAACAACTATGGAAGTCAACCCAGATCTGGCGATGGAGCGAGCGAAATGCAACTTTAATGTGTTAGAAGTTACGCATATAATTGATGGTGGAGAACAGAATACTTTGCAGAGGAAGAAAATAGGTAAGTGAAAATGATTTTAAATTAGCTGAATGGACAATGGATTAACTTTAAATGATGCTCCAGAGTTAACAATAGCAGGTTGTAATAACATCCAGGAAACATAGAAGTAGAAATTCTTTGTGGAGGAGAAATTGAAGAGTAGTTAGAAGTGGGATTGACTTTAAATGATGGAATACTTACCTAAAGTTATTTTATGACTTTTATTTGATAGGTTTCACTAATTTATGCTCTGAATAAGGCACTCGGGTTTATTGTTCTATTGGGAGGAAATCCTCGTGGATACCCTTCGTCTGGAAAAAACAGATGTTAAATCGGTTTCTTACCGACTAAACCCAACCGTTCCTTTTGCCAGCATGAGTCGGGAGCCCGGTAATACTTGAAGCATGATCCGCGTTCCCGACTGGTGTTGGCCCGCCATCAGCAGACCATACCTCTGACCTAAAATCTAGTAATTATGCAGTACAAAGGTAGGTTTGCAAGGTGTGGTGGTAGGTATCCACTTTCCTCTTTCCATTTGGGCCCACAAAAAATCAATCATATTTTTGCCGAATAATAAAACGTATTTGCTATAAGTAATGCGAAAATTAACTACTTACCTAAGTACTTAATTCCATAGCTTTAATTAGTAAATTCCGCAATTTAATATGAAAAAAAAAACACTAACGGCAGTCCTAATGTGGACGAACTTTGAGTAAAAATAGGTACAATTCATTATTAATATACAAGGTTGACATGACTACACCAACTTGATTGTTTTGAGTTTGAGTCGCATTTTATAACATACGTTATAATCATAGAATCTTTTGCCTGTCAATTCACCTTCAGTGTTTTTACTTACTGTCCTAATACCAATTTCTACCCTCAATTTGGGCTAGCAGTATCTAAAGACTATAATACCGCGTTTACATTCAGCCGTAGTGAGCAGGGAAGTGGGCAGGGAAGTGGGCAGGACGAGTATGTAAACGCAATACTTCTCATGCCACTGCCATTGCCACTCGCGCTGCCCGGCGCTCCCTAATACCTCATTTACATTCAGCCCCTGCCGCTGCCCCTCGCGCTGCCGGCAATAATTCCCTAAATACTGCCGCAGCAGGATCGAGAGAAGTGTGTGTTTACATACTGCCCTACCACTCACTTCGCTTTCAAGTTTCGACAATGGCAGACGTCGAAATAATTACAGCGGCCGCGCTGTCTCTTTTTGCGATACATAATTATGTTCGATATTTTTATGACTGCCTCGTTGGTCTAGTGGTTAGTGACCCTGACTGCAAAGCCGGAGGTAGTGGGTTCGATTCCCACCCAGGACAAACTTTGTGTGATGAGCATAATTGTTGGTTCTGTGTCTGGGTGTAATTTATCTATAATATGTATGTATTTATAAATTATATAAGTATGTATATCAGTTGTCTGGTTACCATAACACAAGCTCTGCTTAGTTTGGGATCAGATGGCCGTGTGTGAGTTGTCCCAAGATATTTATTTATTTATTTAAAAAGGTTACGAATACAAAAAAAGAATGTTCGTCGTAGACGACGGTGGATGATATCTATACATCGAAATAAAAAAAAAAAAAAAATCTACGCGTCGTGAACCTTACGTTTCTGTTTATATTGTTTATCCGTAACATCCCAAATTACTTTTTCCGTTTCCAGTAGTTCTAAGAATTTTATTGTAATCTCATTGCTCCATTCGGACGGCATTTTCGATGATCTAAACGAACGTCTTTCTCCTCCAGGCGCTCGGCGAGTACTGAGCGTCGGAGCAGAATGTAAACACGCACTGCCGCTCGCGCTGCCGGTCCTTTGACTTCCGCACAAAAAACCGCCATTTTATACCGCGTTTACATTCAGCCGTAGTGAGCAGGGAAGTGGGCAGGGAAGTGGGCAGGACGAGTATGTAAACGCAATACTTCTCATGCCACTGCCATTGCCACTCGCGCTGCCCGGCGCTCCCTAAAATGGCGGTTTTTTGTGCGGAAGTCAAAGGACCGGCAGCGCGAGCGGCAGTGCGTGTTTACATTCTGCTCCGACGCTCAGTACTCGCCGAGCGCCTGGAGGAGAAAGACGTTCGTTTAGATCATCGAAAATGCCGTCCGAATGGAGCAATGAGATTACAATAAAATTCTTAGAACTACTGGAAACGGAAAAAGTAATTTGGGATGTTACGGATAAACAATATAAACAGAAACGTAAGGTTCACGACGCGTAGATTTTTTTTTTTTTTTTATTTCGATGTATAGATATCATCCACCGTCGTCTACGACGAACATTCTTTTTTTGTATTCGTAACCTTTTTAAATAAATAAATAAATATCTTGGGACAACTCACACACGGCCATCTGATCCCAAACTAAGCAGAGCTTGTGTTATGGTAACCAGACAACTGATATACATACTTATATAATTTATAAATACATACATATTATAGATAAATTACACCCAGACACAGAACCAACAATTATGCTCATCACACAAAGTTTGTCCTGGGTGGGAATCGAACCCACTACCTCCGGCTTTGCAGTCAGGGTCACTAACCACTAGACCAACGAGGCAGTCATAAAAATATCGAACATAATTATGTATCGCAAAAAGAGACAGCGCGGCCGCTGTAATTATTTCGACGTCTGCCATTGTCGAAACTTGAAAGCGAAGTGAGTGGTAGGGCAGTATGTAAACACACACTTCTCTCGATCCTGCTGCGGCAGTATTTAGGGAATTATTGCCGGCAGCGCGAGGGGCAGCGGCAGGGGCTGAATGTAAATGAGGTATTTTATAATATACTGGGCGGTATTTCTTATTGCATATACTTATCGCAATCTACCGTATTGGTACTTCATCCATTTGTTATATATTTAGTAGGAACTTCAAATATTTATTAATGTCTTTTGTAGAATAGACACCATAATTTTCCAATGTCACGGAGGTACTATAAGGTGCATCAACTAAGCTTGTTCACCTTCGAGTATTACATGATTTTCTTCCATAAAGAAACTGGCTTTATAATTTTCTCCGTCATTTTTCATTAAAAGTGGACGGTTTCTTAATATGACGATGCGATGATGATGAAAAATTAATGAGAAGTTTACTTGCATTTACAGAAAACATTGCATTAAACAATGAAGCATCGAAAGACAGTGTTGGAGAAGAACACATGAGTCCTAAGGAGAAATACGAGAACGCAGTGAGGAAGTCCTGCGTGTACGCTAGCATTGTGAAGAACGAACTAGTCGACGTCAGTGGATTGGAGTCTTTCGGGTAAATATAGGGCTTAGGTGAAATTACTGACATACGCTCCTTTAAATGTAGATTTAGGTAAGTAGCTGAGATGATCGTGCTATCTACTACGAAGAAAGAGAAGCACACAATGTGAGCAAGCAAACAAAGGAAGCTGTAGGTAGTTAGGTAGGCAAAATCATAAAAATTAGAAGAAGAAAATTGCTGTATCATCATATTTTGTGCATTCATTTTGTTTACTTTTAAAATGAACATCAAAACTAAAGTTGGAATTTCTCCTTTATTTCGTGTTAGTTAGATCGTTGCAGAAATACATATTATAATACTTGATCCAAAATGGAGCTAACAAAAAAAACATTAAGAACCCTTTTACTCTACATGAGTAGAGTAAAAGGGTTCTTAATGTTTTTTTTTGTCAAAGGTATTCCTAATATACCTATGAACGTAAACATCTAACCAGTACGAAGCACTCATAGGTAGAGGTACGCATTAATTCTATTTAGATTTAATTCAAATGTATTCGAGGTGTGTGGTAATTGACCGACTCTTTGACAATTCAAAAGTGGTTTATTTGAAATAAATACCTTGACTTAGACTTTGATATTAGTACAAAGATATTTAGGGATACTTAGCACTTAGCAGGCTGATCAAGAGAAGATAAATTGAAAATCTCGTTTCTTATTTGTTAAGACAATCCACAAGGTCCACTGCGGTTGGCACTTTAATATGATTGTTTATTTAACTACGTACATATGTATGTAAGGTAACACCCCCAATAATCGACACTTTAACGTGCGCAAACAAGCATTTTTTTAAATATTTTCTTACTTTATGATATTATAAGGTATTTTGGAGCATTAGGTAACGCTTCAGACTTCGTTGCGTAATATTTGAAAGCAAACATAAGTTTCATATAAATAAATAAAGTAATAATATATCGAAATAAATTAACGTTTTTTGGTCTAGTGATCGACAGCAGAATTCTATTTTTCGACACCCGGTAATCGACATGTTCCAGTAATCGACATCCAATAATCGACATATTCCTAACACTTCTAAACAATAAATCCCAATAGAAAAGCCGAGATAATCTAGTATTATTTGTGACGAAATAAAAACTTAGTCTTAATCAGTATTTTGATCATTTTAATCAACAAACAATCTTATAATAAACAAATAGTGGCTAGTAATTCGTAGGTTTCTAAAAAAATACACTTTTGCAATATAATACATCTCTTAAATGTTAAACAATAAATGTAGAAGATGTGTCATTTGGTTTCGGTTTAGTATCCGCCTTTTCTTGATTTTTTTTTTGTTTTTATCTGTTAGTTTTTTCTGTTTTTTGTTTTTCTATCTTCCTCAATTTTAATCGTTTTCTTTTTTCTCTTTCCTTGGATTTAATTTCTAATTTTTTCACCTTTCTGACAACTTCTATTGCCTGTATTATTTGAAAAAGTGTGGAATTTTTTTTTGGTGCCATAAAAAACATTTATGTCGATTATAGGAACATGCGAAAAAAAAAACTCCAGTAATCGACAAGCGTGTTTTCATATTATATTATAAACTTACAGTTGCAAAGACATTACTAAAAACTAAAGAATTTGGGTTCAAACTTAATAAATAATTTACATGCTCGGTCAAGCAAAACAATTAAAAGTTATGGGCATTATATCTTGCTCACCTCCTTAGCGATTTCGCTAATGAAACGGGAATTTATTTAGAGATCTCTGCCGGTTGGTATGTTCAGCTACGCCATTTTCTTTAAAACAGCCGAATCTATGAAATATCTTTCGCACTGATAGCTAGATAATCCTCAACTATGTTTATGGTTCAAATACGTTCCGAAGCGAGACTCAACTCTTGTTTTTTTTCGTTAACTTTTTAAGTGTCGAACACTGGGGCTCTATCGAACACTGGGTGTTTTACCTTACATTTCTTTGCAAAACACATCACATAGATTTCATTCAGGGTGGCGATGCCACTTTAATCGAGTCACAAAAGAATTTATTTCTTCAAAGAACATTTTTGGAATTGCCGACCATTCAAGCTTAATCTTTCTTATCTTTTTGAAAGAATTTTGAAAACATAATGAAATCATTTTAACATGCTAATGAATAAGAGCGAATATCCTAATCGTTAAAATAACTTTTACAATTTTATTTTAGCATTAACTCTCCCGTCATCCGTCGCACAGCAGATGCATACTTCAAAGAAGTGTCTCCGTTCCTGCTACACTTGGGCATGTTCGTGCCCTGCATCATGGGCCAGTGTACGCCCGAGCAGCAGTCGTACTGGCTGCCCCGAGCGCTGGACATGCAAATCCTTGGGACCTATGCCCAGGTTTGATCTTGCACTCATTCTGATTCGGTCATTGTTCTAGTTCTGATGGTTCTTGAGCATCAGAGGCTTTGTCATTGAAATGTAACTTATCAATTATGATCGTAGTTATTATGGAATTACATTGCATTCACGTGTAATCCTGTTTGATCCTGTAAAAATACAGAATGAGCAGAGAGAGGAGAGAGTGAGTAAGTAAGAGGAATTTCTTATCTCCATATGAAACCATCTTTTGGAAGAGGAAAAGTAGATTTAATCCATTTGTTTTGATCAAAAGTGCCTCTGAATGGACTAATTGAAGTTATATTCAGTCTGAGAATACCTCTTATAAGGTATTTGGGTAAAATAGAAGATTTAAAATCATGCATTTATTTGAAAATTTATAGGGTAATTGAAAATTTACCCGAAACCTGAAAAGGGATCATTGTACTCATCATTATGAACAACTTTTACTATTGGACCAACTTTGAAATCATGAAAAAAGAAACAGCTGATCCATACATTACGATCTTGTTAAATATGTAGCATTTTTGTAGGGAACAGCTGATTTTTTTTCATGATTTCAGAGCTGGTCCCACAGTAAAAGTTGTTCATAATGATGAGTACAATGACCCCTTTTCAGGTATCGGGTAAATTTTCTATGACCCTGTATACATAATATTTGTTTTAGAAATAGACATATTGTCCCACTGCATGCAACTGACAAAGTGCACAACGAATGCACTACGTTTATTGATGTCAATTGACGATGTGGGTCAAGCAAGACGTACTTCAATGACAAGAATAAAATTTAACAATGGTTTTATTACAGACGGAACTCGGTCATGGCACGTTTATAAGAGGCTTGGAGACCACAGCAAGCTACGATCCAGAAACTGAGGAGTTTGTTCTGCACAGTCCCACATTGTCGTCATACAAGTGGTGGGCTGGAGGCCGTAAGTATTCTACAGATGGTTAAATCTTACCATATTTAGCGATTAGAACATCAACAAACAAGACAGTCTTAACAATATCGAAGGTCACTTTTTTTTGCGACGGTCACGCTCGATGCGTTTCTAGACTCTGAAGTCAGGCAATTTTCATTTTTCACGGGCCGTAGTTGCGATGTCAGTATAGGTACAACATATGCACGCTGTGCGGTAAAATGGCTACCTACAGAAGTTTATTAAAGCGTAAATAAAATACACATTAATTAAAAAAATAAATCTTCTGATTTCATGGATATATTTTGGCGAATTACCTATACGAAAATATATCATGAATCGGCTAATATCTTTTTCGTGATTTTAGGGTGGGTCTTACAACAAAATTTGTTCATAACGATGAGTACAATCAGGGACGAATTTCAGTTTTATGGTAAAACAAACAAAATCTAAGATTGTATCATTGTTACAGTCGGCAAAACAGTTAACTACTGCATCGTAGTAGCTCAGCTGTACACCAAGGGTGAATGCCACGGCACTCACCCGTTCATCGTTCAGATTCGGGACGAAGACACTCACATGCCTTGCCCTGGGATCAAGGTCGGAGAAATCGGCCCGAAGATGGGCTTCAACACAGCTGACAATGGCTTCCTAGGATTTAATCATTATAGGATACCCAGGGATCATATGATGATGAAGAATGCTCAGGTTTTGAAGGTGAGAATATTGCTATGAAGTATTGATTTCTATCGAGTTTTGACCTTTGTGTTTGTGGCGTTAGATCATTTGCGCACAGGTTCTGAATTAGAAATCCGGTTTCATCCGCATTGTAAATGTTATAAATTCGGACTAATAGATTTCAATTCGAATAATAGAAGTAAGCTGTAGTAAGTTTTTAAGTTTATGTTTTTTGATCTAAGGCCAATTTTTATTCTATTCTGTTTTGTTTTGCTTACCAATGTTTTATACCCCATAACTCATTGCAGGACGGTACGTACGTGAAAGTGGCAAGGCACGGCAAGCTGACCTACGGCACGATGGTGTTCGTTCGTGTGATGCTGGTGAACGAAGCTGCCTTCAACCTGGCTAAGGCCTGCACCATCGCTGTGCGGTACTCAGCCATACGCAGGCAGTCACGACCTAGGCCTGAGTGAGTAGAATGATCTTGTTTCTTTGGTGTCCATTTCAACAACTGGTCATCTCTAGGAATAATTAGGACTTCCTTAAGCCTTTGCAAAATTCCATCACGTTAAACATGTTTGGACCTATCTATTTTTCTAAAATGATATTTGTAATTTCCAGCGAAGGGGAGCCCCAAATTTTGGACTACGCGACGCAGCAGCACAAACTATTCATCGCTATCGCGACTGCGCATGCGCTGCAGCTGTCCAGCAATTGGCTGTGGAAGAGCTTCAATGCCGTACTTGCTGAAATGAAGCATGGCAACACTGACACTTTGCCCGAGGTGAGAATAGCTTGGACAGATCTACTAATAGACTAAGACAATTCGACAATGGGGTGGGATAAGGTCTAACAGTCAGCAGGTCTCGCATTTTGTCTTGTTGTTTACAGTTAGCTGATGTTGTGTAGTTTCTGCTAATTTTGCGTCGGAGGTGTAAGTACAAACAAACATTCGTTGCAGCTGGCATCTTGCTCTCAAGTAATAATCGATGATGGTACATTTATTTCTATCCTTAAATACATTGCTCAACGTAGGCGCCAGAGACCTGGATAATACGAATATATTTTTAGTCACTTTTTAATTACTTCCTTTAATTCCAGTTCCACGCCCTCTCAAGCTGTCTCAAGGCTATCAGCACGTCGGACTCTGCCTTCCTCATCGAGCAGTGTCGACACGCGTGTGGCGGTCACGGCTACATGATGTCCTCTGGTATTCCGAACCTCTACAACTTCGTGTCGGCCACCAGGACTTATGAGGGTGATTACACCGTGTTGCTGTTGCAGACAGCCAGGTCAGTAATATAACATTAGGTACGTCTGCATTGAGCAGTGGATGACCAAATCGTGGAGGCTTTATTTAAGTATATACCTAGTTTGTATATATAGGTACTTTGACTTTGACTTTGAAATTTTATAACACCACAATTTTGTTTGGAAAATGATGCTCATACAAAAAAATTAAAACCGCCTTCAAAAACTACAAAATAAAAAAAATAACTTTAGTTTTGGAAGTCGGTGGCTTTGGTCTTGTTTTTTGTTATGTAGATATTGCCACCGACTTCCAAAACTAAAGTTATTTTTTTTATTTTGTAGTTTTTGAAGGCGGTTTTATTTTTTTGTAAAAAAGCTTTTTATTTTTCACTTTTTAGTGCTTGTGTGTTAATGTTTGAAATCCTTACAAAAAGCCCTTTCAAACAATACCTCACACGATATATTTAATTTTGAAAAGTAGTAGGACGTTGTAGTAGGTTGACGTACCCTCTCTTCCTTCAGTCAGTCATCGACTACACGTATAAACAAAGCAATTTTACTTATTACGACAGTTATTCTGTAATTCTATAAGGAGTTCCGTTTCATATCTCCGAAGTTCATCATCAGATCATGACAAAATTTCTATGGGACCTATTCGGAAGTATACTCTTTCAAACAAAAAAAGAATCATCCAAATCTATTCATAATTGGCTGAGAAATCAGGTAACATACATGCAAAAAAAAAAAAACATACGCGCCGAATTGAGAACCTCCTCCTTTTTGAAGTCGGTTGAAAATGCTCGAAACCGATGCATTTCTGTCCAAGAAAGGAATCGATTATTTCATGATGTTCAAGTAAAAAATATTTCTTTTACTATTTCCAGATTTTTGATAAAAGCTTACGAGCAAGCGGAAGCAAAGCAGCCAGTCACACCTACTGTGTCATATTTGACGCGCGCCTTCTCTGGCAGTAAAGAGATATGGGACAGCAGTCCTGACGGCATCATTAGAGCTTTCCAAGCTCTTGCTGCAGGGTTAGTAAATACTTTTATTTATCTCCGTTCTTCATTTGTTTCTTAATTGCTGATATAAATGAAATGTTAAATTTTTATTGCAATCCATAACGTTGCAACACATAAAGGCGGTGGTAAAGGGAAACAATTTATTATGGATCCTGTCGGACTATCTCTCTCTTTTGGAGACTTACATAAATACTTGCATTTCAGAAAGTTATCGTCGTGTGTCAGAAATATAAGGAAGCGCATGCGGGCAGGTCTATCTCAAATCGACGCGTGGGAAGCATCCACCATCCAACTGGTTGCCGCAGCAGAGGTACATTAACCATTAGAGCCTATTAACCTTTTTTGAAAGATCTTTTAAAGTTGTTTGAAAATTCAGGCTGTTCAAGAAACTGATAAAAGTCTACATTCATAATAGACACTTACATTGATCTCATAATATGCACTTCAAAGTTTAGCTATCTGATTTTTACCCACAGGCCCACTGCAGAGCTGTGATTGCAGACACGTATAGACAAGAGATCGTAAAACTTACTGCCAATTCAAGTCCAAACGTGAAGTTAGTTATGGAACAGCTGTCAACCCTGTACCTGTACTACTGGGCTTTAGAGAGGACTGGAGACCTCTTGATGGTAAGAGCTCCAACAGAATACAGTATTTAATTTTTTTTTAGGAGGAGCGGTTCGGAATATTCGGGTATTTATGTAAAGTGCTGCTTGGGCAGTCACCAAGCTAAGCTAATAAGTAATTTGTTAACTTGCAAAGACTTTTATCACGACATGAGCTATTTATACAATTTATAGTTCGTACCAATACGAAATAACAAGAATTAGGCAATTCAGAGAACAAGATAGCAAGAATCGGTCTATACCAACTCACTCCAAATACTTAGGACGTATTTTCCAGTATATTTGAAAGACAGAACAATTAAATATTATTTTGTTAAGCGAGTAATGTACACTAATATGTTTAAGCACAAGATAGATGATACTTAATATTAATTCGCAGTATACATCGATATTGGAGAAAGATCTGGTGGACCTACAGCTGAAATACGAGGAGCAGCTGTTGAAGATACGACCTAATGCAGTTGGGCTTGTTGATGCGTTCGATCTAAGGGATGAAGTGAGTATCATAGTTATTTGACTTTAAACTAAAATACTCTACTCTGTAAGTAAGTAACGAGAAAATAAAGCCTGGGATACATTAGGGGGCAAATGAAGAAACATGTTGCGGAACATGTCCCTCAACAACTACGTGAAGTGTCCCGCGACAATTGTCATGGAACATTTTGCTGGCTACACTATACAGTGTTTATAGAAATGTCGTCGTGCGCTCGCTCTCGAGGCGGGAGCAAGCAATATGCCCCGCGTCACGTACAATGTTGCGGGACAATGTGCAACGTTGCAGCGTCACGTAGATTGAGTGTTGCGCGTCATGTTGCGGGACAAAATGTTCCCTAGTGTATCCGGGGCTTGATGATACTGATATGCATTTTAAAACGAAGCGTTTCAAGAATCAGCCAAATAAAATAATACCAGTCTATTATAATTCGCTGATCATTGCATAAACAAATAGACGGATACATTGATCGTTACGCTTGCCTTGGAATTGAAAAATAGCGAACTCAGCCTTTTATTTATTATGAGTTTAGGTTTTTCACGATGTTTTCTTTGCGATGGTAATGCCCAAGGCCCGAGATACACTTAGAAAGTACAGACAGCTGCATCAATTGGGAACCTACCCTAAAAAAGATCTTACCACCACCACTTACCGGTTGATGACGCTGTTCGTACTATGTCCGGTACTGAACCCACAACCTTATGCAGCGGGTGCCTTAACTACTGGGCCATTAGTGACAAAAAATTCCAAAAAACACTAGTAGCCAAATTCAGACCAATAATACTTTTATATACCTAGCTACTAGCTGACTCGGCCACGCGTTGCTGTGGCTTGCGTAAGTAAAGATATTGAGGTCAATAATCGAGATAAATACTATCCTATCTTTTAAGTTTGACCAAATTACACACAGTAAGCCATATTTCATAAAAAATGGTTGAGTAGTTTAGGAGTTTATCCCGGACAAACAATGTGACAGGTAATTTAAATATATTAAGATTACCCGAAGGTCTACTGCCTCAAGCACATTTTACATTTGCATTGTTCATGTTGTTTTAGCTGCTCCACTCAGTCCTGGGGTCATACGACGGCCGCGTTTACGAGCGTCTGATGGAGGAAGCACTGAACAGCCCGATGAACAAAGAGCCCGTCAACCAGACCTACTACAAGTACTTGAGACCGATGCTGAAGGCCAATCTGTGATGAAAACGCGAATTGAGTCGAGAGGCCGTAGAAGTTTTCCAAAGAGACACTTTATTTTAGCCTTAAAAACCCGATTAATTTTCATTTCACTGTAACGTTAGATTTTTTTGTGGCTTTGAAATCAATAAATAGTTAGTCAATTGAGTTGCCAAAAAAGATCTATATTAATAGGAGTATAAATTCAGAGTCATTCCTACCCTCGAATTTTCAGCTGCAATTTTGTTACGTAACATTTCTTTATTACGTAGGTACCCTGTTGCATTTTATATACCTACTTTTAATATTGTTATTTGTCTTGCCCTAGCTATAAGATATTGTAAAAACTAAGGATGAGGATTACGAATAAATGTTTTTATATTTTATAAGATTATCGTCTTTTAATTTAGGCAATCTTTTAACAATCTTAGACTTCACCTTTCCGGGGTTGCGGGATGTCTCCGGGGTTGCGGGACGTCTTAACAGGATACCGTGGCCCCGGAACGTAAAGGGCAACAGAAGGAACAGGGTGGTTTTTTAGGCAGTAAAAGTCTGACAGTCCCCTTTTCCCCACCCAGGGCGGAAGGACTCATTTAATGATTTTTACCACCTTAAATAAAAAAAATATATATAGACTTCACCTTTGCTTTGTCTGTTTTATTATTTTAAATCTAACTTACGCCCGCGTCTTCGTCTGAATGAATGTCGGTTATTACGGACGCAGACAAGGTCGCTTCGGGGACATAGGTTTTAATACTAATTCCTTAAAAAAACAACATCTAGCTAATCTGCCAATGAAAATCCCGTCATAATCGGTCCAGCTCTAATCTATTATTTTGATAATACGAACAGACACTTCCACTTTATATAAGTATTTGTATTCAATATTCAATCGGTCGAGATCATAACTTAAACATAAATTAAAATTAATCTTAAACTGTTCTTCTGTGCAATGATATACCCATATGTTTAATTAAGCTTGTATTGTAATGGTCATCTTAAGGAAGAGCGCTGATGTCTGAGATACAGATATTTTTATCTAGTTCAGACACAGATGCCTTCACTATAAAATTAAGAATCTTTTTAAAATTGTCCTGTATATATTCTGTCCAAATGTAACTAATTTTTATGAGAAATAAATATTATTATTATTATTATTATTAACATTAAAATTAATGGACCTATGTACAGTTTCTTAAACAAACGTAAATCTTAGACTGTAACAAAACAAGCACTTCCATACTAGGGGTTTGCGTAAAAGTGGCGTCATTTTGAAGTTGGATGGCCACTAATGAAACTTAGATATTTTGAAAGATCAGAATAATGCGATCAAAAGCTAATATGGACACATTTCTCTAAACCATATCGGAACGGAGATATTTGGTTATGATAGCTCATTAAACACGAAGAAGTTATTATACCTAAATATTCTTATAAACCCTTTTAAGGTTCTGAGGTTTTTTTTAGTAACTACCTACTTACCGCAACCTAAAGATAAACTACTATAACATGGCGCGCCCCTCCACAAATTCAAAACGTTTGAAAGTATTTGTGAAAGTATCAACGTGTGCGTACAAACAAACTCACAATGTGTGCGTACTGAGACGGCTCTCGAAACAAAAACAAATCAGCGATTTGTTGCTAACCTAGCGGCGTCATTAATTACTCATTATTATTAGTATGGCGCTGCACTGACATACTCTATGAAAATGACACGTGCGTTGTCTTGTGCGGTCTTGCTAGTTATGATTAGTTGACCAACAAATCTGCCGGCCTGCTACTGAAGACTACAATTACATAGAAACTCTTTCATATAATAATAATAATAATAATAATAATAATAAACTTTATTGACATAAAAGTATTACAAAAACATTTGAAGCCTCTGACTCCCAAACTAGGTGTACCTGTATGTCAGGAGTCAGCGCCCTCTCCCATTTTATTTGGCTTAGAAATTAATGTCAACATAAGAATAGACAAACGTGTGAGCTATAACTGTAAATATAATTTTAAAAGAAGTAAAGAATAACAAAAGAATCAAAAGAAAAACTTATCTTACTATTATGTTTTTACGTCGCGCTGTGTGGGGGGGGGGTGAGTGGGTGTGTGTGTGGAGGTGAGGGGGGTGTGTGTGTGGGGGTGAGGTGGGGGTGTGTGTGGTGGTGAGGTGGGGGTGTGTGTGGTGGTGAGGGGGGTGTGTGTTTGTATGTGGGAGGTGTGAGGGTGTGCGAAATGGATGGGTTCCCGTTCGTGTTAGTGAATGAGTAAAGTGTGTGAAAGAGAGGTATGTTCTATAAATGTGTTTCTTTGTAGAATGAGGTTAATTATTTATTAATTTCTCTACATCCTCATAATCAAGAGTAAAAAGCCAGTTCTTTAATTTAAGTTTACATTCGTGTAGTGTTAGCGGATAAAAATTAAGGATTCTATTAATTTTGTTGTATAAATACACAGAAAGAAAAGAGTTCTGTCGTCTTGCAAAAGCCGTGCGACACTTAATAAATTCAATTACGTTTGGAGTTGTTCGCTTATTTCGAAGTTTTCCTGGATCAAATGGGGTAGATACGTGTTTTTTAATAATGATCTGAAAAATAAAAAGTTGTCTTACTGTAAAAACCCTGCACAAATCGTATAAAGTTTTTGTGGGAAATCTATATGGTTTCAATAAGATAGTTTTTAGTAGGGACCGTTGCGCTCTTTCCAGGCGTAGGAGATGCGTTTTACATGCACCGCCCCAAACGCCAATACAATAACCAATAACTGATTGTGCCAATGCATAATAAACTGTACGGAGGAGATCGCCGTCAGCTACGTGCCTAAGATTTTTAAAAACCCATGTAAGTTTTCTGACTCGTGTCGAAACCATGTCGATATGCGGTTGCCAGGATATTCTCTCGTCTAGAAGAACCCCAAGGTATCTGACCGTCTTTGATTTGCTTAGACTTGTACACGAGCACTGTTGAATGAAAGGTGGTTTGCATGTGTGAATCCGGACAGCCACATCGGACTGTTTTATGCGTGCGTTAGTGAACTGTACATAAGAGGTTTTTGATATGTTAAGAGTTAACAGGTTATGCCTCAGCCACAAGCTAACTTTCTGGAGCCCCACCTCAGCATTTTGTTGGACTATATCCCAAGTCTCTCCCTGAAACACCAAGGCTGTGTCATCGGCATATGTAAATATTTTGCCTTTCTCCAGTGTCATTTGACATAAGTCGTTTATATAAATCAGGAAGAGACTGGGACCAAGAATACTACCCTGTGGGACTCCATAGGTGACTGCGACGTCCGAACTAACAGCAGTACCTACTTTAACCCTCTGCAAACGGCCAGTAAGAAAGTCTTTATAGATTTTAAGTACCGTTCCCCTTATTCCACACCTTTCCAGCTTTCCAACAAGGGCAGAGATCGAGACAGTGTCAAAGGCCTTGGCCAGATCAATAAAGACTCCAATACACTTTTGTTTACTATCTAGACAACCTGTAATATAATCTACTAAAGAGCCAACCGCTTCATCTGTACTTTTGCCTACCCTGAAGCCAAATTGGGAATCGGATAATATGTTATTTTTTTCTAGGAATGTTATGAGTTGGTTATTTAATACTTTTTCAAGTATTTTAGAGAGCGCTGGCAACACAGAAATTGGTCTGTAGTTTGTTACGCTGTCTCGATCTCCACTCTTGTAGACAGGAGTGATGAGCGCTCTTTTAAATACACCAGGAAAAACACCCTGCTCTATACATAGCCCAACTATCTTGGTAAAGTGTGGGACGATAATATGCTTTGACATTTTTAAAAACTTGTTTGAAATAGAGTCCCAGCCCGTAGCCGAGTCATTTTTAAGATTCATGATAATAGATTCAATTTCTGCTTCGTTTGGTGGAAGCAAAACCATAGAATTTGGGACGGGAGATCTAGTAAAATCCTTTAAAGAAGACTGGGTGATTTCGAGATTTTCAGAGCATTTTATCTTGTCGGCAAGTAGCTTTCCGGCTTCCGCAAAAAAATTGTTCACAGTTTCAACGGAATCATGGGCGCTTTTACTGTTCTTTAGTAAATTATCAGCAGAAGATTTTTGCTTGGCAGTGCCAGTGATTGATTTAATAGCTGACCACGTCTCCTTACTACTTGTTGCATTTTGTAGAAGAGTCTTTTCATAATTTTTTTTGAGCTTCCGCAATAGAGCGTTACAGAAATTTCTGTAGCGCTTGTAAGTGACTTCGAGAACTGAGTTATTGGGATTTTTCCTAACCTTGACATGTAACTTATCACGGTTTCGAATACACCGAACCAAACCAGGTGTAATCCATGGTTTTATGGTTTTTTTTCGACCAGAGACAATACTAGACGTTGTATTCGATTTGATTGCCAAAGTCAAATTTTCGGAAAAAAGGGTTGCGACTTCTTCAGCATTAGCTGAAAGAGAGACAAAAGAGAAATCCATAGATTCAATTTGTTTTATGGCTGCGTTAACATCCGTCCTAACAATTATGTTCGATTGCCTTATTTGTTCACGTCTGCAAGACAAACTAACTAAAACCGAATCGTGATCTGTAACTGTGGACTCTATGACAGTGACTGTGGCTGACCTATTTGTATTGATCATGATGTGATCCAAACAGTTGCTCAATCTAGTTGGCAGTGTGTGCCCTGGGAGAAGACCCAGCTCTGCAGTCAGATTCAAATAAGGTGAACTATTTCGATCATTATTATCAGGCTTGATGTCTATATTTACATCCCCAATAATCATGGTATTATTGCAATTAATAGGACGAAGTATGCTGTCAATCGAATTCAAAAAGTTGTCGATACAATAAATTGATGGAGATCTGTACGTAGCCAAAATGGTAATGTCGTTGCTAATTTTAAGTAACAAAAAATTTGCTCCCAAAGGATCAGGTTCCTCCACAGTACACTTAATATCACTGGTGATGTAAATGACTATTCCATCATTTTGGTTTAGACTTTTCTTGGAGAAGTAGCACGTGTAATTATCTAAAAGTGGTATATGGATATGCCTACACACATTGAAATAGTAATATGGAGGGGCGCGTCATGCTATAGTAGTTTTTTTTGTAACTATAAGACTGGTAATGTGTTATTTCGAATTAAAAAACAAAACGTCTCTAAAACACTATTATCTCGAAACTACCTTTTTGCACTTAATGACTTCTTGCTCTACAACGAGGTAATGTGTCTTTATTATTTCCCAAGACCCAAAAGTAACGTAACATTGACACATGGTCGTGAAACAGTAAAGTCAATCTCTAAAAATAACCTTCAAAAACATATCTAAGATTTCTGTACGCAGGACAGTAATTGAAGTTTTTATATTGACGACATTTTTAAAATCTTCAAATGCAAATATCTTAACTTCGATATAACTTAAGATAAAAATAATTGAACATATATATGTGTACTTAACACAGCACAACAAAGTAACATAATCATTATTAGTGGCCACTGAAAAAAAACATGACGCCGCTAGTCCATACTAAGTTAATCAATGCCTTTTATAAATCGTCTTCTATAATGTTTTGTGTAAGTATCTTTATTGTACAATGTACTATAATATGATTAGTCCAAAGTACAAAAATCGCTCTTTGGATCTATCTCGGAAAACAACACAAAAGTCGTGTGAAATACGCACTTCATGTCAGTTGGTACAATATAGATATCAGAAGCATTTATATTAGGTAATACATTATTTTGTAATCAACGCTCATATCTTGCAAAACAATAGGTATTTTAACACAAGATAAGAATAAAAACAACAATTTATCATTTTATTTGCTTTCTGATAACGCGTCAGTTAAATGAGGAGGTGCTAGCACAATCGTTGCCCCACCACGGACAAACATAAACGGAAATATACCTAGATACTCTTGAAATAGTCTTGCTGTAAGTATGAGCTCGAAAGTGAACCAGGATTTGTTCGAAGAGAGGAAAAAATGTGATTTTAATGTTGAAGAACTTACTAATTATCTAGATGGTGGTGTTCAGGTGACTAGAAGCAGGAGAGAGTTGGGTAAGTCTGTATTTATTTGTTTACTTACTGTTTGCGTGTTTATTTGCGTAGGTAACTTAGTTACGAGTATGTGTGAGGTTAATGTTTACGTGTATGTGTAATAAAGTAAGTTGTCTATGTGTGTGTGATAACCTGACTACAAATGTCAAACAAGTTTGTTTGCGTAAAGTGACTGTTATTAGGTATTATGCAGGCGTTGATGTATTTTCTAGGGGACTTGGCTAGAAAATAATACTTTTCATAATTTTTTAACTTGCATCTTTTCTAATTGTACAGAATTAACTGTTAAGATATATCATGACGTGCGGACTCTGATAACATTATCTTTATAGTGAGGGATATACTTAATCAACGATCAAACTATCAAGTGTTGGTAGGGGGGTAGATTTCAAAGTCCGAATTTCTGAGATCAATTCTCTTATACATAAATAGATGACAAATTATGTAGATAAAATGTAGTTATTTACTTGTTTGTAATCCATAATCCAGATAGCAAAGTTTTGTTTGTAAAAGAATTGTCAGGACGAGTATATGTTCAGGCGTTCGTAGAATCTTGGTCGGCATCTCATGTCTCTAGGCGAAATTAGATGAAGTGACTGGAAGCGAATTATTAGGAGTCACTATTGTCCTACTGCAGACCGGAGGCTTTCTTCTCATACAGAGAAGGCACGAGCATTGATCACCACGCTCGCTCAGGTCGGATTGGTGATTTCAGACTTTTATTAATTAAAAGTTCTGGTTTCCTTACGGTCACATTGGTGTTAGTCCGTAATCGGTTGCGAACTCACAGCCCCGTGATTGAGAGGCGTGCCTTAACCACCGGGCCATCACGCCATCACGACCATGACATCATAACAAAACAGTATTATAATATCTGTGAAAAAACCAAATATAGAAAGAAATGACATTATAACGGTTTGTATAATTACAGAGAGGAAAGTGCTCAGCACTAAAGGACTGATAGACGATGTGCCAGAGGAGTACCTCAGTCATAAGGAGAAGTATGAGAACGCAGTACGTAAAGCAGTTCTGTTATACAGAACGTTGCAGGAGGCTGAAGATCCCAACCAGACAGAACAAGAGAAGGCTAGGTGAGTTAAAACTATTTTACGGATAATGTCTACCCATTGTCGGCATAAAAAGAACGCTTTGCCCTGATTTAGGTCATGGTCTATCCGTGTGCCAAATTTCACCCAAATCCATTGGGCCATTATGGCGTGATAGATCAACAAACATACTGACTTAATGTAAGTCAGTATGTTTAGTGTGTTTCATAACATTTCGACTGTAATCCCCATGCCAATGGTTAAGCAGAGGTGTAGGTACTCATCGACATTTTGGCAGTTATGTTTGCGGCATTGCGGATAAACAGGACTCAAATGTCCTAAAAACATTTATTCGTGCACAAATTTTATAACCTTCTTGTAACTTATATGGACATGGTCTGAAATAAAGATTTTTTTATTATTATTAAGTCCCACGTAATAGGGCCATCAACTGGGCACAAATCCTGAATCAGAGGCGGCTACTGAATAAGTCCTGATGGAGAAACCCAATAACACTTTGCCTGATCTGGGAATCAAACAAAAGAAATCGTCATGTTCAGTCGCACTTTGCGACCACTAGTCCAAGGAGGCAGTTGATATAATATTAATAGTATGTATTTATGATATTGTTTCAGTATTAAACACCGCAGTCTAGTAAGTTTAGCCGTTTTCAAAGACAACTCTCCGTTCGCCCTACACTTTGCTATGTTCATACCAGCCATATTGGGTCAGGCTGATGAAGAGCAGAAGAAGTACTGGCTGAACAGAGCCAGCAAGATGGAGATCATTGGTACTTATGCACAGGTAGGTAAATAAAGGGAGCTAAAGTAAACAAGAAAAGAAGACTAATAAAAATTATACTAATATAAATTAATGGTAAAAATACTGTTTTAAAACAAGCTTTTTTTGTGTGATGTTACTAACTTTATCGTTTTCTACTCTTTAAGCCCTTTCATTTGATACCCATATCAAGGGGATTGAGATAAAATATGTAATCCGCCATCTTGAAACGGCGGCCATATTGAAATTATTACAACACTGAGTATTCCTCATTGTATTGTCAGTTGTCACCAGAACTAAAGGTGTATGCAAAATTTCAGCTCAATCAGATACCAACAAATGGTTGAAAAATGGTTTGCAATAGATACAAACAGTGCAAGCTAAATAAAAGCTTGTAAAAACATACATAACTTATAGGTTAACCTATCAAAATCATATTATTAACAGTTACTTTAGTGTAGGTCCGCTTACGTTAGCCAAGGTTATCTTTTAACTCCGAGTTACTTGCAAAGACGGGTCCTATAATCGAATTAAACTTCGTGTTAGCAAATCGTTTTAAGTTTATGGTGCAACTGACCCTAAGTATTTTTAAATAATAATTTTCAGACGGAGCTTGGGCACGGAACATTCATCCGTGGTTTAGAAACAACGGCTACCTACGATCCAAAAACTGAAGAGTTTGTTCTGCATAGTCCCACTTTAACTGCCTATAAGTGGTGGCCCGGAAGTTGTAAGTTACTATTTTATGAAAAACCCTACTTACATACCTATTAAGTTATATAGATATATAATCTCATACTCAATTTAACCTTTGGTTTTAGTGGCACACACCGCTAACTACTGCGTAGTTATGGCCCATCTCTACACCCAGGGGAAGAGTTGCGGCATCCAGGCATTCCTTATCCAACTGCGAGACGAAGAGACCCACATGCCGCTCCCAGGCATCAAACTTGGCGAAATCGGGGCCAAGCTCGGCTTCAACACTGTCAATAATGGGTTCCTTGGCTTTGAGCACCATAGGATAAAGAGGGATAGAATGTTGATGAAAAATGCTCAAGTCTTGAAGGTACGTTAAGATAATTAATAGATATTCCTTTTGCAGTTCATATAAAAAGGGGATATTTTAAAGAGAAGTTATTCTATCCCATGTTTTCAGGACGGTACATTCAGAAAATCGTTAAACAGCAAGCTGACTTACGGCACGATGGTCTACGTGAGGGTCATCATCGTCAACGACATGGCTAAAAACCTGTCCAGGGCTGTCACCATCGCTGTCAGATACTCGGCTGTCAGGAGGCAGTCGGAGCTGAAACCTGAGTAAGTGTTAGCAAGAATCACTCGACCTTAATCGAGTCTATTAAAGATTTCGGGCGCGAAAAAGTTCAGCTCAGTCTCAAATCACCACTGTTATTCCAGCTGGTTGTTAAAGTAGAAGATTAGAAGTAAGTACAATGTTTTATTTCGTGACGTTATTGTTAGGAGCCAAAGGATAGAGATGGAGTCTTGTACTGGACAGTACTAAAATTGTTTCCCCAATGAATGAACCAGTTGTCTCTCATCTCTGTGATTACTCTACATCACTTTTTATACGTACGCAAAGCACGTGTGCTTACCTGTGCATAGAACAGTAAAGGGACCCTGATGAATGTGCGTTGTGATTTATTATTAGATCAAGTGAGGTGCGTGTGTGTGTAATGTCTTCCCTTTCATTTCAAGTGCCGGCGAGCCTCAGATCCTGGACTACGTGACGCAGCAGCACAAGCTGTTCATCGCCATAGCTTCGACCCACGCCTTCTATCTGACCGCTAAGTGGCTGACCACGATGTACCAGAAAGTTACCGCTGATCTGGAGAAGGGAAACATGGATGAACTGCCAGAGGTTTATTTATTAATTAATAAAATACTAATATGACATTACCAGCCGGTGCAATTCCTCTTGAATTCTACTGATTTAATGTGCTTGGCGTCAGCACCAACAGCACCATCAGCAGCAACAATAATAATAAGCACATAGACATGACATTTTTGTCTGTTTGCTTACTCTGGCTGATTTCCGAAATGGTTGGACCGATTTTGACGGAATTCTCACTGGCAGAGCATAGCTGATGCTATAAGGAGTAACTTAGACTTTTTTTATACGAAAATACGGGTTCGACTCAAAATAAATAAAACCCGACATTCACACGGACAGAGTCGCGGGTATAAGCTAGTATTACATAAAATTGTAACCATACTTCATCATCAGTGATCGATATTTATTGTATGTGATTATTTTAGCTGCACGCCATTGCTTGCTGCCTGAAGGCAGTGACATCATGGGATGCAACGGCTATGTCAGAGCGGTGCCGGACGTCATGCGGTGGTCACGGCTACATGCTGTCCTCCAACCTGCCTCAGATATACGGACTGCTGACGGCTGCTGTGACTTATGAGGGGGAGAATACAGTCCTCATGTTGCAGACTGCTAGGTAACGTACTTTGTATTTAGAACTTATGTTGTTGTGGAATTATATTTTTCTTACTTCTTCGCTATTGTTTTCCGATTAATTTCATTGCGGGATTCAAGACTGTTGAATCGTTTCTCCGGGACTCGTTGAGCTTCATTGCCTCGGCGCTTTTCTGGCGGTCTCCACTGTTGATTCTGGCTTTCAAGAGTACATGGATGGGAATAGTGTAGCGGGCTTGTTATGTCGTTGTTCTTCGTGAGAAGCACCATCAGCCACTGTGTTGTCTGTCTTCAAGCTTTGCGGTCTACTGTGATGTGGACTGCTACTGATTTCGACAATCTTGCCGCACTCTGTGTCTGCCTTGAATAATGTAATTGGAGCTATGAATATGGATGAAAGAGAAACTTTGAAGTCATAGGTCCTGTGTATGAGAAATCCATACTAATATTATAAAATATTCGAAAGTAACTCTCTGTTACGCTTCCACGACTGAACGAACCGATTTTGATGAAATTTGGGTCGGGGTACATTTGAACCCCAAGAAAGGCACCGGCTTTTTATTCCGCGACTTGGTTTGCCTTCGTGATAAACGACATTTGCGCGGGCGAAGTTGCTGTCAAAAACTAGTCAGTAATTCTATAAAAAAATATTAAGATAGATAGACAATTCAGTTTTCAAAATATTAAATAATTGCAGTTTTATAATCTCGCTGCGTCTATTTCGATGACATCATTGAATTTTGACAAAACTTGTAAACAAAATCTAGATGAAATACAAAACGAAATGTTATAATAAATTATAAAGCATTGGCATTAAGAAGATGAGTCACCTAAAGCTATTCAGTTTTTTGCCGCAGATGCTCTTCATTAAAATGCTCTCATTTAAGATTATGGATTTCTAAACTATTATTTATCTAAACTGTAGCTAACGGTATCACAATATTCATTATATGACTTTGATTAAGTGTTCTATTAGTAACATATTATATGGAATTGATTCCGATTATTTATAACGGTTATAAAAAGACACTTAAATTAAAAACAGACGCATATTAAAAACATATTCATTTAAAATTATCTAAAGAAGTGAGTTGATAATTCTAATAACGTATTTTGAACCAGGGTTGCGGAATTTATTAGAAAGAATCACCGCGGCCTTGGAACGCAAAGAGCATTAAGAGGAACACGGATCAGGCTTTAGTCAGTAAGAGTCTGACACTCTTTTCCGCTCCGCCCAGAGTGGAAGAAGTCATTTCAGGATTTGCCATGCTAATAAAATTAAAATGGCATGTTTAAAGCTGGCCATTTCTTTGATGGGATATGCACGCCACATTGGTCCCCGCCAAAACTTCTAAAAGCCAGAATCTGTTAGCTGTCAAGTAATATCTTCAGTTTATTGATAAAATGGTTGTTCCAGGTCTCTAGTAAAGGCGTGGGAACAAGCATTGGCTGGTAAAGTACTGGCTCCAACAATGTCTTATTTGTCAGAGAAGAACAACAGCAGACAAAAATGGGACAACTCCGTCGATGGAATCATCAAAGGCTTTCGACAAGTCGCTTTTGGGTAAGATCTTTTCTTTCTACCATCTTAAGGCCCAGTTGCGCCAAAAACGTAACTTAGGGTTAGTTGCTAACATGAGGTTAAATTACAAAATATCATACAAAAGTCATACCGTGGTAGCTAGCACGGAGTCGAAAGTTAACCCTGGCTGGCGCAAATGGGACTTTGTAGGTTTACGTCGATATGACTTGTGAAAATTAGATTAGAAATTAGAAACTGTAAATATTGCCATAAACATAGGTTTTTATTTCTAACTGATCTTTGCCATTCGTCTTTCTTCCAATAATTCCAACATTGAAAGGAAGCTGGTATCGACATTCCTATTTCAACTTATAATTTTTTTACAGAAAAGTGGCATCCGCAGTGGACAGCATAAAAAAGTATACCAGACGAGGCCTTGCTTCCGAAGACGCTTGGAACATGTCCTCAGTTCAACTGGTAGCTGCCTCCGAGGTACAATTTTTTTTTTTTTACTTAAGTACATTACTTACATAATGAGATTATGCTGTTTATTTGTACTTACTTAATCGATAAATTATATCTACGATATTACCGGATCAATGAGTATTAAAAAAATACCTACGATACTATGTTTGATAAGTGTCGGCGGCAGCTTCTTATAAAATAAAAGAAAATTAAGACTTTTAGAAGTTTTAATTAATTTATGGTGCATACCTACTCAAAGTTTAAAAGATTTATTTTTGTTAAAGGAGTAATCTAATATTTAGATTTCGTCAAATGTTGAAAAATAACAGTAGTTGGAGATTGATATTTATGTTGTTTTAGTGTTAATTTCTAGTGTCAACATTTAATCGCTACCAGATTACAACTTGTATTAATTTTATTTATGTCTTGATAAATTATAAGGTGCAACGGTGTTATAATATTGTACCTTTATCGATGTTTTTCTTTATCGATTTTTGTCATATCGTTACCTGTTACGTTCTAAAACCATAAATTATTAAAATATAAAATAATAATATTCTTCGAAATTCAAATAAATTAAATCAAATGTGGCAGACTGGCAGTATCAACTTCATAATAAAATAAGGTGTTATATTGTCTTAAAGATTACTTTTTTATTTTTATGAAGATTTAAATAGGTACCTATCAGATTATGGTAAGTTATCGCCATTTGCGTCCATTCCAAATAGTAAAAAAATATCCGTAAAATTTGTCAGCGTACCTAATATCAAAGTTAGATGTTAGAACTCTGATTTAGTAGAAGTAAAAATATCCAAAAGTTAGGTGTTGACAAACTTATGTAGGTATAAAACAAACAGTTTTTTTGATTCTTGATCTTAGAACAGTCTTGAACTGAGTAGTCTTTTTCAACAGTTGAACTAATTACAAAAAAACTAGCTTCTTCCCGCGACTTCGCCTGCGTCAAAGTTGATTCTTCTCCATACAAACTTTGGATCCCCATTTCATCGCCTTAGGGGGTGAATTTTGGAAAATCCTTTCTTTGCGGACGTCTACTAACTATAAACTGCCTTCCTGCCAAAGTTCATCTTTATACGCCAAGCGGTTTTCGATATTTCGTGATAAGTGAGTGAGTGACCTTTTTCTTTTATACAGGAAGACTTTTTTATCACGTTCCAAATTTTTTCTAGGCATAAGTGGTCATCCATAAATTACGTCACACCAATGTCATGATTTTTTGCCCCTCCCCCCGTCCTTGTCACAGATGGTCACATTTGTGAGACTCCCCCCTCCCTAGTGTGACGTCACATATTTTGAAAATTTACATTTAGAAATTATTGAATGAAAACAGCGGTTCCGAAATCAGTTTTATTTCCGCATTGTTTTTGAGGACACTTAGATTATAATAGATTTTGAAATGTGACGTCACGAAATTTACGACCCCTCTCCCCCCCTTGTCACACAATGTCACACCCTCCCTCCCTCTTAACGTGTGACGTAATTTATGGATGGCCCCTAAGATATCTTTCAAAGACACCATTTTCGAAAAAAAATTGGTATGTAAATTGTTATATTCGGAATACGACATACCTTTCCTATTTAATGGTCATAAGCCCGTGAAAGTATAAAGGGAAAATTGCAACTTATGTTTTGATTGTTATGGATGTTTGGGTTTGGGGTCAGTCCAGAGTCCGGTCAGTGTTCGACGCGGCGCCTAATGTCCACAACTATTTGGGATGCTATATCTTAATATTTTAGCACCGAGTGATACTTAAATTAAAAACACGTATTTTATTATTTTCAATAAACATCATAATAAGTACTAAAATTTGGAACCTGATAAAAAAATCTTCCTGTATATTAAGATTAGATTACTAATTGGATTAAAAGGATTGATTTTAGTCGTATATACCTATGGTATATAAATTGAGCCTCGTTTGTAACTCTTATTGATAAATTATTCAAAACAGCAAACCGCTTTCTTGAAATATGATAAATAATACTCATTATAAATCATAAGGAGTTTAAATAAAGGCACAATACAATTTATCTTACTAATGATATTTATTATGATAACATACATATTTTATCTATTTTTTTAAGTTTTTTATAATACTTTTTAGTCGACTTCAGATTACTTTTTATTTTGTTATTATACGGTATATAATTATTATGCTATTGTATTTGAAATTGTGTTTCTGCTTAAAGCATAACAAAAAAAAAAAAATTAAGAGATTTGTAATTTCAACATATTTTATATTGAAAACTTTGGTGTTGAAATAAGTTGGTAGTCCGTTGTAAAAGCTATAGGTAAATGCGGTCTTAGTTTCGTGTAATGTGGTTGATTTAAATTAGTAAGGTCTACTTGCACCAAAAACTTAACTTAGAGTTAGTTATAAATTAATATGAACGAGCCATTTTAGTTTCTAGTAAATAGAAATAATACGGGATGTATCAAGACGGATCACATAGTAACAATGAGCAACAATTTAAAGGTTACAGAATGTATATTACTTAAAGGACTCGTGTTAGCAACTAACTAAGGGGTTAAAAGATAATCGTGACTGGCGCAAGCGACCCTAAGACCACTTTGTATTTTATGGGCAAGTGTATACGGTTTAAATGATAGCTACCGAATACCGATTCTAGTTTCGCAAATTAATTCCAACCGGAAAAGATTGACAGTACATAAAAAGATAAATATTTACGATCTGTATACAAAACCATGTCAACAACCTAAAACAGGAACTAAAAAGAAATCATCCAACTTATTTAATACTAATAATGTTTGACAAAAAAGCAATAAAATGCTATTATTATATATTTTAATTACAAATACATTAATATAATTGTGTCGCTACTAATGGGTTTCCTTAGTTAATAGGCTGTTTCCGAATTTTATGTCCTTAACGGTTTTTAAATTAAGAAGAATAAAAATATAGATTAAAAAAGTCGTACAGTCGTGCTGTTCCTTCAATTAAATTGTCTTCATCAATCAATGGTCTCCAGTTAAAACTATAGACTATTAGTATTTGAACGGTTAAATTGTTAATGTCTTTATATACGCATTTGTTGGGCTTATAATTAAGATATTCTTTCTGTTAAATTACGGCGAAGGCGTGGCTAAAATATGGTTTCCTTCTAATAAACATTATCATTTTTTTTTATTTATAGCTGTCAAAATTTTGGCGGGAAAAGTTTAAAATCTGTAGAAAGCTGAGAAATAATTAAAGTAGTCAATAAAAATACATGTTTTTTCTGTACTTATATTTAAAATGTAATTTATATGAGTAGGTACCTTACAATTAAAAAAACGAATAAAAATAACAAAATTTTAAAAGATTGCTCTTCACAATTTAAATGCTCTAGCGTAAAATGAATGTAATTTTCATTCATTCGGATTTCACTTGATTAACTTCACATACCTAATCAAAGCAATAATAACATTATACTTCGTTGTTTGTCCACAGGCCCACTGCCGTGCGTTCATCTTGTCAACTTACAGGACAGAAGTGGAACGTACGACCTCATCCCTATCAGAACCTTTGAGACGGGTGTTGAACCAACTGGTACAGCTGTATGCTGTCTACTGGGCTCTGGAGAAAATTGGAGATCTACTGCTGGTAAGTTCTACTTACTATACTAAAAGAAAATAAAAGAATAAAAGTTACCTGAAAGTGGTGTTTATGGTATGACGAATAACCTCCTTGGTTATAGACCATAGATAATATTGCAAAGAAATGCGTCAAATGAAAACAATCCTAGTTGGTAACGTTGAGGATTTATCCGGAATAATTTAGGATTTTAAATTTATAAAAGTGCATTAGTTATGGAAGATTTTTATAACACAGAACTTACTCTAATGTATAGCTATAGCTAACAAAGCACAGATTATCATCTGCCTAGCTTTTTCCCCAACTTTGTATTGTACAGTAATTTACATGGACCGATTGCCTATCTGATCCCAAAAACCCAATGGATAGCACGATACCCAATGGTAAGACTGGTAGCCAGACTTTCGGGGTCTCACACTACCCGTAATGACTCAAAAAATCTACGAATGACATCAAGGCTTTACGTGCTTTTGGAGGTGTCACCCCACCAATTTCAAAAGTTCGGGCCGCTTGTTAGAAATTTCAGGAAACCACAAATACCGTTAAGATATAGGTACCTCTATATCAATGATGGATACCGTAACACTATAATACTTTCCCAAATGGCCATTAAAGGAAACAAAGAAAGAGTACATAGTATAAACAACGAGCTATCTTCAATCTTCGTCTACTGATCCCATTCAATATCTCTACATCTACACTTGACACAAATATCTCTCTCTAGAACATGGTAGTAATTATTTCGTACTGTTAGATAATGTAGATAAATCTCAAATAACTGGATCACGCGAAAATAATGGCGTCCCACAATAGCTTTGATTATCTGCACAGGTACAGTTAAATAATATGTTGTAAAAAATCACTGCACGATGCGATTGAGAACAAAAACATTTTATGTGCGAGGTCGCCATTTTGCATTTTTATTTTTTATTAGATCTATGCGAAAATTTTATTATTTTAGGAATGCGTAGATTGCCCATATTTTTTCTTCATAGGGGTTTTATTTTAGAATTTTTATATGACACCTTGCATAAAGGACATGACATAGTAATGTTTAGTGCATTTCCCGGACTTCCCAGCACGTAATTTTTTAGTGTTTCTTGTAAAAAATGTCGGGTTATGTATCGTCGGTTAGTGTGTGTGATCTCAGTGATATGTCTCGTCATCACATAAACGCTAAGTGCAGTTTTGTTAAAACTGTGTAGTTACCAAATAAGGTAAAATATTTAAAGATATTACACCAAAAATTGCGTCATGTGAGAATTTTTATGCATTTCGCCTCGTCATCATGACGATTATATTCTTGTACGGCTGCATTTGAATTCGTGTCTTGTAGGTATCTAATTAAAGATTTGTTTTGTTTAAACTTAAAAAAAAAGATAATTGGTATCACTATGATTGGGAACGTCAGTTTCTGTAACGAGGCATATTATTTATTATAATAACAATCAGCGAAAAGAAGAAAAGATACAATTAATCAAGCATTTACAATTTTTTATAAAGGCACATTTTTTTGTTGCATAGCTTTAATATCTACCAAGAGAACGATGCATAAAATCATTGAATAGATTGGCATAATGACTACTATTGGCAGGTGAATTAACAAGAATGATGCACTGATTTTTCTATAGTATGCACAAATATCAGTTACAGAGTTTTTGTCTGTGTAACTGTTATTGGAATCAGTACGTTATAAATTAATGATTGTTACTGCACCATACATTTATTTTTTACAGCTGAATCTTATTAAAAACGGGGTGTAACGAGAAATAGCCGTTAACGACGTATACTGTTGAGCACAAATTATTGCAGGGAAACATTTTTTCTTTGGTCTGAATCACAGTTTTTGATATTGCGCAATATCATCATATCAGCTTAACAACGTCCACAGCTGGACATAGGCGTCCCCTAAAGCTAAACACATTGACCGGTCCTGCGGTGTCCGCATCCAGTAGTGTCCCGCGACCTTTATCAGCCTACCTCGTGGCCTTCCCACACTGCGCCTTTCGGTCCGTGGTCGCCACTCGAAAGTCTTACGACCCCAATGGCCGTCTGTTCTACGGGCTATGTGCCCTGCCCATTGCCACTTGCGTTTCACAATTTTTAGAGCTATAATGTACGAAAAACATTGTGCTTTTATGGCTGCATGTAACTGGGGGTATTTAAAAAGGCATATAACATTTATAATCTGTTTGCGTAAAAATACGTCAAAAAAGTTGGAATTTGACCTTCAAATCTCCGTGCCCAGAAGATTCCCAGGTATGGTCCGGAACAAAAAAATGATCGCAACGATTGGAAGAACATGTAATTTTCGGCTTCATTTATTGTCTTTTTAGACCCGTTATAAAATCGATTGATTAAATTTAAAGATAATTGTATTTACTGTTATTTGAATAGACTTTCTTCTTTCGATAATTTTAAATGAATGTATTTTTAATATACATATGAAGTTAATTATTTACAACTAATAAATAGTCAGTTGAAATGCAAGATTTGTGTGAGTTTTTTCGACGTCTGCAGCTTGATTTATAGATACTCTTAAAATAGTTCCAATTACATTTCAATAAGATGAATCATGATAGTATTCCCCTTAATGATCTCCATATTTTATCTAAAAACCGTTCTACAAGAGATGGCCAAGAATTGTACGGGCCTGTACCCCAGAATTATATAGCCTTGCGGGTAACTTTTTAAACCTTCATACCTTTTGTCCACAACTTCTGAGAAGTATGCACCTATTTGATTTATTGAATAGAAAATCTGTATTATTAATGCTATTAAGACACCTATTTTATATCTGGACAATCTAGGGTATAAGTACAATAATTTTAAAGAGTTTCTACTAATGATTTTTTTTTTACTTTTGCTTTGAGATGTAAATAGGTAGTTATTTAATTTTCTTTATTCTTTTTATTAAAATTATTTGTAATACTTTTATTTCTGTACAGATCTGGGACACATTTTGTCCATCTCCTTTCTGGGTCATTTTCATGCAAAATTAATTGAAATTTCGTTCAAATAATATGATACGATTTGTTAAATTGATCTCTATATTCTAGCCTAATATTCAAAGCAGGTGTCTCTATTGAATAGTCTAAATTCTAAAGACTAGTTTTGTTATAAATTATATATACGTTTTGAGAAATTTATTGATATTAGAGATAATAAAACATGGTAGATTATAGAATCAATGTGAATTATTTATGTCGGTTGTGGGTCACGAACTCGATGTAAGTGTTGGATTACAGTTCGATGCAGTTTTGTAATTTATTTGCAAAATAATCTTTTTTGATTAATTTATTAATTTAAGTTTATTGAATTTCTAAAGTTTAGTTAAATGTTACATGTTACGTTGGGCTGTTTTTTTATTATTTATTTATTGCGAATTTATTTTGTAGTAATTTTAGGGGCGATTACGAGCCAGACTCGCACATAAAGGGTTTGTCTTTATTTTTCATTTCATTTTGTTGATATAGCAGCCATAGCAATTCAACCCCCGTGAAAATTTCAAGTAACGATTCGATTCAAAAAAATACAGGGCTGTGACAGAAAGATGGAAGGACGGACGGTCAGACAGACAGATAGGCAGATAGCGTCTTAACAATAAGGTCCCATTTGTTTCTTTAGGTCCGGAAGGATTCCTCTTTTTATTGAGAACATGTGACCATATATCAAACTTCTAAGCGATGGAATTTCAAGCTTCAAGGACTGCATAATTAATTAATTAATCATGTCCTGTACTATAAGACCAATGATCCGATCCAATTATGTTACGCTTGTCCTTATTATGTTCTAAGGATATAATTTACCTCCACCTTTATGACACCTAATAAAATCATGTTACATATACATAGAATCACAGGATGTAGTTAACATTTCTCATTTTATTGATTTATCATGAACTAGCTGTTCCCTGTGACTTCGCCCGCGTAGGTTTTTTTTTTCATCCGCGTTAAGTTACTTTTTGGTTTCTGCTCCGCTCCCGTGGGTCGTAGCGTGATGTTTTATAGACGATCTTATTCCTTATGAATCTGGCTATCATAGACAAAAAGATTTTTTCGAATTCCACTGGTAGTTTCAGAGATTAGGGCGTTTAAACAAACAAACAAACAAAAAAAAACTCTTTAGCTTTATCATATTAGTATAGATAGGTAGGTAAGTAACTCATTCGAAATCGTTTTGTTAAAACTATTCATTTTTGTCGTAAAATCTGGTCAGTTTTAAATTAAGATCGAATAAATTAATGTTAAATGCTGTAGGTATGATATTAGTTACAATATTAAATGATGTGAGAAATGTTTTGTTAGTCAAAACAATTCATTAATCAAAATAGTTTAATTTATGATTGAAGGGTTGTATACTGTGGCCCCGGAACGTAAAGGGAAACAGAAGAAACAGGGTGGTTTAAAAAAAAAGGGTTGTATAAGATGACTGGTAATTAGTGCGGTCACTAATTAGTACAATCATGTGTATAAGTAACGGTATACTTATAGACATGATAACGAATAACTTTCCCAAAGAAATGATATTTTTTTATTTGCAAAGCCATTACCCCAATGGCGTGAGCACGCGTGCGTTCCGTACGTTTGATAGTTGAACGTAAAAAAAAAGAATAGTGCATCATGGTAAAAGTTAAATAGATTTGTTTGTAAATAGAAATAAGTAATAAAATTAAATTACAGTTGATTGTGTGTTATTGATATTCAATATTGTTTTAGTGTTAAACGGGCAAATAAAAAAAATGTTTCTTTGGGAAAGTTGTTTGTTAACATAAGTACAATCATTTATTACCAAACCGATACACAATTTACCTCAACATCCTTTTTTAAAATTTTGTGATTAAAATAGAATAAATTATGCAAAATGCAAATTTCATTAATTTAAATATTTGCAATAGATGTTATCTTTGTTTACTAATGCAGCTTTACTAATGATTTGCTTTAATGTTCAAGTCCTAAGTTGTTTAAGTATTTTTTGCAAATCATATTAAAAAAGTTTTAAAACTTTTATTAGCTAGCAGGAAGATGCGTCAATTACAAACTAAAAAAAAAACTGTTAAATGTTTAGCGTCAAAATTTAATAAGCACTTAACACATAAAAGTCCGTTTAATTCTCTAAACTGACATAGAAGTGCGATTTTTTGCGCGCATCAGTAAATGGTATGCTTATCTATCAACAATGGTGAGCACAAGACATTGATTACCCGTTTATGATGATACGATTAAACATGTTATGTACTGCGGCTATGCTCGAGAGTTCTATTAATTTTTAATCTTAGTGATAAACTTATAGATAGGCTATTTATATCGTTGTTTGTCTCAGACTAGGTCCGGTGGTTTTATTGTGTTGTAAGACCAATCAGATTTAATTTTTTGTTGTTTTAAGAGATGGCGGTAGGCCTCCTGATGACATTTTAAATTCTATCCTGATTATACAAGCTTTTTAATAATTGAAACAAACAAACACTCCATCAATTTTCTACATACAAATAACCTTAACATAGGTAAGGTCTTCCAAACAGTTATTTATACGGGGTCAACACACGGAGCCGCGACTAGCAACAAAAACCGATGGATCATCTGACAGAATGTCAATAGATCAATATCGATCAATTTTGATAAACTGGGTCTGTTCAAATAAACAGTTGTTTAACCAATGACTTAGTTACAGAGCAAAAAGGTGATAGGAGAAAGTAATTTGTTATAGTTTTTGCGTGTGACAAAGTTCGGTAAAAAATTGTCTGGGAATTTATTTAGTTGGTACAGTCATGAGTACATCAGACTATACCTTTTTGTTGTAAAATCGCTTCTATTACAACCGCAGAAGAAGCTGCAAGTATACTATCGAGTGTTGCATGTCACGGCATAGGGACATGACTACATGAGGTGTGCATGTGGTAGAAGTGATCTTTTAAAAAGTTTATTTAATCCTTAAAAAAAAAGATAGGTTACATACCTATCTTTTTTTTTAAGGATTAAATAAACTAAGTATTTGTAAATAATTGTTGAAACATGATGATAAAGTAAAAAAGTTACTAAAAAGTTAAGTTAAGCGCATAGATAAACGCGCGATCGGCACTCGAATGGTCATCTGGCACTGTCGTCCCTACCTAGTTAGCAGGAATATCGTATTTTATAAATAAAAATATTTTTTGTAGACATCATTATTTTCCTATCACAGCCCTATTATTTTGGCTTTGTTCAACAACAGTTAGCTATGACGTTATTCAATGACTTGACAGTGACCTTATGTCAGTGTCACGTCACATTAGCATATTTATTAGGTCACAAGACTCACAAGTTCGTGACATCATAAAACTTTTTGTTGAGTTCAACAAGTTTAGTTTTTTTGTAAACAAATAGCGGAACGATTAAAGCTAATTTAATGAAAAATCCGTGGAATTTATTATATTATGATTTATAAACAAACTAACATCTGACCGCGACTTTAAACGTAAATGTCGGTTTTTGGCGATCTAATCTTGTTTCTTCGTTACGGTTTTCGCGGACGTGGACGAAGTCGCGAAATAAAAAGTAGCCTATGGCGTTCCTTGGGGTTCAAACTTACCCCGTACCAAATTTTATCAAAATCGGTTCAGTGGTTTAGTCGTGAAAACTTAACAGTCAGACAGAGTAACTTTCGGATTTATAATATTTTACTAGCTTTTGCCCGCCACTACGTCCGCGTGGAACTTGTTTATATCGTCCTTGCATACAAACTTCCACCCCCCTTTTCACCGCCTTAGGGGGTGATTTCCGGAATAAAAACGATGTCTTTCCTTTGTCCTTCTTTTGGTCTTAAACTATCTCTATATACAAAATTTCACCTAAATCAGTTTAGCGGTTTAAGCGTGAAGAGGTAACAGACAGACAGACACACTTTCGCATTTATAATATAAGTATGGATTTGACTTCTACGCGGACTAAAGTTACTAGGCAATAATTATAATGACATCATCGGCAAACATATCTCAGCAATTTCAAGCACACGGTAATCAAGTAATTTTGTTTTCCAGTACACGTCAATATCGGAAAGTGACGTGCGACAGCTGCAGGACACCTACGAGGAACTCCTCGGGAAGATCAGACCTAACGCGGTGGGGCTGGTGGATGGTTTCGACTTCAGGGATCAGGTACCGTACATCATTTTCACCTCCTTACTTGGATTTCACAGTCTATAACTACATAGATTATCTAAGCTAGTTTCTCCATTCTTATTTGTAGGTATTTATAGGTTTGAATGATGTTTTCAAGAAGTCCGAAGTACCTATATGTACGGAGTTATCTTTTATTACTCTGTTGTGGCCCACTGCTAGTTGATGGCCTCGCTTAAATCTTTCCCGGTACCTTGAACCAACCCTCTAGGTGCACAGACATCACGCCACCTCTTTAAGATTTTGTCTAACATTTCAAAAACATTTTATTTTTATTTTGTAGATCCTGAATTCAACACTCGGCGCATACGACGGTCGCGTGTACGAGCGTCTGATGGAGGAAGCCCTCAAGAGTCCCCTCAACGCGGAGCCAGTCAACCAGAGCTTCCACAAATACCTTAAACCCTTCATGCAGGGGAAACTGTGATCTTCTGCCCTTGAAATTATAATGTTATTGCTTCTTTTATTTTATCATTGTTTGTTATTCCTTGTTTTGTTATACATCATTTGGCCTGGACCACCCTGTATATGTGTATTGATAGGTTGTGTAGTGTAGTGTTGCAAATGGTGGTTTTGTAAATAAAAAAAAATAAGTATTTATTTTTGGAAGTAGATCATTTATTTACGACAGTCATATTTTTGTATCACATTATTGCATTTATGTGATACTTTTAATAAATAAATAAGCTAAAATAAATTACTTAATGCAGTCTTGCACTTCGCAAATACATCAAGACAAGTTTTCGGTATGTCCGGAAGTCGTCGTGATGTGGTTGCTTACTGGTGCAGGTGAACCGAGCTGGTGGTTCAAACGGAGAGAGCGTTGGCGCGCGCGGAGCCGTAGCCGGAAGAGTTCGCCTGAGAGTTGGTCACCCTGAAGGCGGTGTTCACGCCCTGAGACCTAGCGGAGGATGCGGCATTGCCGAAGCCGTGAGTATGTGCGTTAGCAGAGCTTCTGGAGCCGCCGTAGTACTGGCCGTGCACGTCAGCGGTAGACCTGACGCCGCCGTAACCGGCAGAGTTCACGTTAGCGTTAGCGTTAGCGGAGCCAGCGCCGTTGGAGTTAGCGGACGACTGAGCGATGTCGTGGCCGGCGGAGTTCGAGTCGGCGACGGACTTGGCGGAGCCGTATCCGTTGGTATTAGCGTTAGCGTTGACAGAGCCGTAGCCGTGGGTTTGAGCAGCAGACTTGGCGGCGCCGTAACCGTGAGTGTTGGCCTGAGCATGGGCGGAGGCGGGAGAGTCGTAAAGTGTGCCGAATCGCCAAGAGATGGTCCTGCCCTGGCCGTGCCCGGTCTTAGCGGAGGAGGCGGCTTGCCCAGAGCCGATCACGTTCGCGTTGGCAGAGGCGACTCCCTGGGTGGGAACAGCCGGGACATACGATTTGTAGTGGATGGGACTCTTGGCGTCGATGACGGCGGGCGCCGGCTGGTCGGCGATCACGACGGGGCCAGCAGGGTACACGACACCGGTGGCGCCGTTGGTCTGCGCGGACGACGCGGCGTGACCTTCACCCTGGGTCCTGGCGGAGGAGCTGGTGGAGCCGTAGCCGGACTTGGCATTGGAGTCGGCGGAGCCAGAGCCTTGAGTTTTAGCGTTGGACGACGTTGCTCCGTAGCCGCCGAAACCACCCTGAGTGTTGGCGGAGGACTCCGCGATGCCGTCACCTTGTGAGTCAGCGTGCGACACAGAAGACACGCCAGGGGCGAAGTTCTGCTCGTAAGTGATGACAGCTGCGGGCGCCGGGACGGGGTAGTACCCGCCGTTCTGTGCCTGAGCGACGGCTTTAGCTGCGCCGTAGGTGCTCGCAGGGAAGGGCAGGGCGTCGTACGTCTGCGCCTTCGCTATAGCCTGCCCGGGGTAGAAGTACCCGTCGCGAGCAAACTGCGCGCCGCCGGTGGAGCTGCCGAACGCCTGCGCCGCGTTGTTGCGGACGTTAGCTTGTGCTGTGCTCACTCCGCCGCCGGAGCTGGACGCCTTGCCGATGGAATAAGCACGTCCATCACGGTATTGCAAACCTGGGGGCAATAAAAAATCACAATTACTTCAATGGAAAAATAAGTACTGCTACACGCTAACTGGGTATGCACTTTTTAATTAGTGCAGAAAGGAAAAATTTCGCAAGCTTCGAAAACAATTTCGAAAAATTTTGTTTATTAAGTTTGAAACCGTCGCACTTACCGTTTATAAGGGCGGGATTGGCGTGGCACAATGCGAACAAAGCCACAGCTACTACAAACTTGGCCGCCATGTTCACTAATGTTCAGAATGTTCAGATCACTACCGTACAGAGGACTCGGCTGAATGGATGCAGTGAGAGAATTTCTCCGTGCTTATATAGTTAGAAACGAGTACCACCACTCCTGCGCAACTGACACATACCTACGAAGTTCACCTACTAACTGACACTCGTAAATTATGAGATGGATAGCGACGGATGTGACGCGCGGATTTTGACTTTGTTTTTTTTTTAACAAGGAACATTTTTTCAGTACATACCTACCTACATTAGCATCGTTTAGGGTACCTACCTGATACAGTGCAACGACCTCATAGCGAGAGCTTTAACTCAACATAATTATCATGCACATGGCTTTTTATTAGAAAGCTTAAGTTGTAACTCACACCAAACTAAGGATGTATGTATAAAGTTTTTATTTCATTGTTTGAACATAAAAATATTAAACTTTGTCACTAGAGAGATAAAGTAAATAAAAGCTTGTAAAAATGCAATACAAGATCACTATCTACAGAGCCGTATGCTACGCTACACGGCATGCTACGAATGTGCGTGCTACGCGCTTTCGTAGAGGTTTACCTAAAAGAACGAAATATCGTGTGGATTGTGATATCTTAAAAGTACAAGCAGTGGCCATCAAATTTACTACTTATTTTAAATTAGTTTTGGCCCGCGACGCGTGAATTTTCTTATAAATCCCATTTTTTTTATAAATAAAATATAGCTTGGTACTTATTGTGTTGTCTTTTTACACCCAATAATGGTGGGACCATTACATTGGGTGTAAACCATTATATACTGCTGGAAGACTAGGCTTCCCTCCTCTCTGTGATAGAGTTGGTGAGTGTTTTAATTTTTTTGTAAGCTCTCTTAAAAAAAATAAAGTGGTCCCCTTATAAGATCACTTTGGATGCGTCTGACACAATGGGTTTTTTTTTTGGTGTCAAATATAACTAGTTTTTGCCTACGACTTCGACCGTCGTGGAATAAAAAATTGCGTGTGTTCTTTCTTAGGGCTCAAACTAAAAATTTCTTAAATTTCATCAAAATCGGTTTAGTCGTGACAGAGTTACTTTCGCATTTATAATATTAGTATGGATTATGGATACCAGCTTATTATTGTCCCAAGGTTTTTAATACATAAAGAAAATGCATGAGCATTGATCACCACGCTTTAAAGGCGGATTGGCGATTCCAGACTTGTATTTATTACAATACTAGCTGACCCGCCACGACTTCGTTCGCGTGGTATCCTACCCCTATCCTACCGATACCCCTATCCTAACCCTACCCTACACCTAACCTACCCTACCCTACCCCTACCCTACCCTACCCCTACCCTACATCTACCCTACCCCTACCTACCCTACCCCTACCCTACCCTACCCCTACCCTACCGTACCCCTACCCTACCGTACCCCTACCCTACCCCTACCCTACCCTACCCCTACCCTACCACTACCCTACCCTAACCCTACATTTCCGACTTTTTTTTTTTTCATAAAAACCTTCTCCTGACAATAACAAACACAACAAAAAAAGAATTATCGAAATTGGTCCAGCCGTTCACGCGTGATGCCGTGACCAAGGAAAACGGGTTTCATTTTTATATATATAGATTACGATATTTTCTTTCACTGATGTTGAAGATAAACATAGAAAATTGTTTCTAAATGAAATTGAAAACCTACATTCGTACTTGCCCGCGAACCTACAACCACGTGCAAAGAGGCGGGCGTCTTAACTTCTGGGCCATCACGACATTCAGAGAACGTCTGCAATTTAGTTCAATGTAACTTAATAAAGTAATAAAAAAATAATTAATAAAAAAATGAAATGTAATTATGAAATAAAATTATTAATGTCATTTAATATGAATGTGGATGGATGGAGAGCAAGAGGAAGGCCAAAGAAAAGATGGATGGATTGTGTGAAGAATGATGAGAAAAGGGAGTCAGTGATTGTATGACGGCTGACAGGACGGAGTGGAAGAAGAAAACGTGTTGCGCCGACCACAAGTAACATGGGACAAGGGCAGGGAGATGATGATGTAATTTAATAAGGTATTATTATGATGTTTGAAAGGCGCAGTGTCTACAGATCTGCTACAAGAGGGACCGCTGACCTGGTGAAGGTCACGGGAATCCGCTGGATACGAGAGCACAGGACCAGTCGATGTGATCAAACTTGGGGACAACACACACACGGCCATCATCTGATCCCAAGCTAAGCAGAGCTTGTGTTATGGTAACCAGACAACTGATATACATACTTAAATAATTTATAAATACATACATATTATAGATAAAATACACCCAGACACAGAACCAACAATTATGCTCATCACACAAAGTTTGTCCTGGGTGGGAATCGAACCCACTACCTCCGGCTTTGCAGTCAGTGTCACTAACCACTAGACCAATGAGGCAGTCAAAAGTGAGTTATTTAAGGAACACAAAACAGAATAATAATAAAAATGTGTGGATAAATAATAATGTGTGGTCTGTGTGTCTGTAACTTTAGTTCAGGTCGAGACTGTACTCCTAAATATGTGTACACAGCAAGACTTACAAAAAATATAAAAATAAAGTTATAAAATTAAAGTTAATTATCAAAACAATTTAAAAAAGGTTAGTGACATGGGACAAGGGCAGGAAGATGATGATCATGAGTGACAAAAAAATAAAATTAAAAACGACTTATTAATGTGAATCTTAACTTGGAAACAGGTGAACAGCATAACAATCACTATCACTACATAGTATAAAACAAAGTCGCTTTTCCTGTCTGTCTGTCCCTATATATGCTTAGATCTTTAAAACTACGCAACGGATTTTGATGCGGTTTTTTTTAATAGATAGAGTGATTCAAGAGGAAGGTTTATATGTATAATACATGCACCCGTGCGAAGCCGGGGCGGGTCGCTAGTTACTTATAAAGTTTTAACAAAAATAATAGTTTTTTTTTTTAATTATTAATTATTCTTTTAAATTTAAGTAAACCACTATCGAAGACATCCAACTCATTAGAATTTTGTGGTAAAAGCTCGCTATAGAGGCGACACATTCTAGAACTATTGGTATTGGCTATTCTAATTATGTGTAGTACTGGTAGTGGACGTCATTCAGCTGCAATAATGACCTTGGTGTCATAGTGTGTCATCGTATGAAGCTTTGAAGTACTAAGCTATTGCCATTTAAATGCTTTTTATTTATAAACTATCGTTACTAGTAGTGCTAATCTTTAGAGTCCGATTCTGGATAGTCTTAAATATTATTTTTATTTTCAACCGACTTCAAAAAGGAGGAGATTCTCAATTCGGCGGTGGTATGTTTTTTTATTTTTATATTTTATTTATTTTTACAATTGTAACAAAAAAAAAAACACTTGACAGTTGTTTATTACAAGTTTCCACATCTAGAGTGCTTAGCTAATTATGTTTTATTATAATAAAAATTAAGGATCAGTAGAAAAATTTATGCAGATGAAATCCTTAATTAGATATTATTAGAATATCTAATCTGGTCAATGGTTACGCAGAACTCGCAGTGTTTGTGACGACAATCTTTCCTGTGTCGCGTAAAAAGAAATGTTCGGTGCTATTACTGTGGACTACTAGGCTGGCTGGTGCTGTTGGCTGCGGGATACGTATGTAATTTTAACTTACGTATGCTTTGGTTACTCTCATTTAAGTGTATAAGAACTAAACTAAACTAGTAATAAGAAAATCCTCCTGCTTCTGTCTCTGCCTCTTGGAGGATTCCAAGAGAATCCCTACTGCCTAAAGTCATACAGACCTGAAGGACATTTCTATAAAAAAAACGTTTAAAATCTAATCACAATCTCATCTCGGCTACAATCAATGTCAAAAAATTTAAGTAAATTATAGAATTTTGATTTGACAAATTCAGATCCTTCCTAAAAGTTAGTAGAATTGCCACCCTGAACTATGTCCTAAACATGCTATGGTAAGAACAATAACTGCATTTATTAATTTACTTCTTTTTACGTATTTAGTGGTATGTAATACACTGATCGAAAATCTGATTACTTTTAAAGTACAGATTTTATTCAAACGATAAAAATGGTACCGGTAATGGTAAAAATGGTAATGGTACCCAAGGTGGTAACCAAGGTGAGTGATAAATAAATGAGGAGCAACTGCGTAGTTTTTAAAATATTTTATTTATTTATGGCATTCTGTTTGCGTCAGGATTACGACAAAAAATTCAATTGATAAGTTAAATAAATAAGTTAAAATAAATTACTTAATGCAGTCTTGCACTTCGCAAATACATCAAGACAAGTTTTCGGTATGTCCGGAAGTCGTCGTGATGTGGTTGCTTACTGGTGCAGGTGAACCGAGCTGGTGGCTCAAACGGAGAGAGCGTTGGCGCGTGCGGAGCCGTAGCCGGAAGAGTTCGCCTGGGCGTTCACGTTCTGAGACCTGGCGGAGGACGCTGCGTTGCCGAAGCCATGAGTTTGTGCGCCAGCAGAGCTCCTGTAGCCGCTGTAGTACTGGCCGTGCACGTCGGCGGTAGACCTGGCGCCTCCGTAACCCGCAGAGTTCACGTTAGCGTTAGCGTTAGCGGAGCCAGCGCCGTTGGAGTTAGCGAACGACTGAGCGATGCCCTGCCCGGCGGAGTTCGAGTCGGCGACGGACTTGGCGAAGCCGTAGCCGTTGGTATTAGCGTTAGCGTTGACAGAGCCGTAGCCGTGGGTTTGAGCGGCAGACTTGGCGGCGCCGTAACCGTGAGTGTTGGCCTGAGCTTGTGCGGAGGCGGGAGAGTCGTAAAATGTGCCGAATCGCCAAGAGATGGTCCTGCCCTGACCGTGACCGGTCTTAGCGGAAGAGGTGGCTTGGCCAGAGCCGATCACGTTTGCGTTGGCGGAGGCGACTCCCTTTGTGGGACCAGCCGGGACATACGATGTGTAGTAGATGGGACTCTTGGCGGCGATCACGGCGGGCGCCGGCTGGTCGGCGATCACGACGGGGCTAGCAGGGTACACGACACCGGTGACGCCGTTGGTCTGCGCGGACGACGCGGCGTGACCCTCACCCTGGGTCCTGGCGGAGGAGCTGGTGGAGCCGTATCCGGACTTGGCGTTGGAGTCGGCGGAGCCAGAGCCTTGAGTTTTAGCATTGGACGATGTCGCTCCGTAGCCGCCGAAACCACCCTGAGTGTTGGCGGAGGACTCCGCGATGCCGTCACCTTGTGAGTCAGCGTGCGACACAGAAGACACGCCAGGGGCGAAGTTCTGCTCGTAAGTGATGACAGCTGCGGGCGCCGGGACGGGGTAGTACCCGCCGTTCTGTACCTGAGCGACGGCTTTAGCTGCGCCGTCGTTGCTCGGAGGGAAGGGCAGGGCGTCGTACGTCTGCGCCTGCGCGATGGCCTGTCCAGGGTAGAAGTACCCGTTGCGAGCAAACTGCGCACCGCCGGTGGAGCTGCTGAACGCCTGCGCCACGTCGCCGTCAGCGTTAGCTTGTGCTGTGCTCACTCCGCCGCCGTAGCTGGACGCCTGGCCGATGGAGTAAGAACGTCCATCACGATATAGAACACCTGCAAAATAGGAAGATTTTATGTAATAAGGGATTGTTGTTTACTGAACTTTAAAGTTGAAACATTAGGCAGGAAAAATTTGAGAATGAATAGATGAACTGAGATTTCAGAGTTAACTATTTTTTACTTAAGGTACTCACCGTTTATAAGGACGGGATTGGCGTGGCACAACGCGAACAACGCCACAGCTACTACAAACTTGGTTGCCATGTTCACTAATGTTCAGATCACTGCTGAGTGGATGCAGTGAGAGAATTTCTCCGCGCTTATATACACGAAAATACCACCACTCCTGCGCAACTGGCACATACCTACGAACTTCACCTACTAACTGATACTCGTAAATTATGAGATGGCTAGCGATGGACGTGACGCGCGGATATCGACAGTGATTTTATTAATTAAGGAACGTTTTATTGGCACATAAGCGTTGCTTAGCATAGTGCAACGACCTCATCCTTGTGTCACACTAGGATACGGATATAATGTATGAGATATATCTTTTATAATTGGAGCAGATTGAAAATGGATCTAGTTCTTTTGTTGCTAGATATTAAAGAGATCGTGAAACCAATCTTGAGTCATAAAACAACATAAGAAGCGGATGATCTGTGTAAAGTTGTAAAACATAGCTAATCGATTAGATTCGAAATGAGTTTTTTTCATAGGATTTTGAATTTGGGTTGAACTTTGTTAGATGCCGTTTCTATTTTGCAACAGACAATGTTACAAAGATGTGCATTCAATTAGAAAAGCTTTGTATTGTGTTTTACTACATATCCTACTTGACTGTGGCGAGTACTACATACAACTCGATTCCTACCGGCTTACCTTTTAAACTTCAGAACAACTACTCTACGGCCATTAAAAAATGGCACAGTCAGCAGTGTTTACTATTGAGAAATAAAATATTCAGTCAGACAATCGAATGAAGGTGTTAAATTCAAAAAAGTAAAACTTTACACCTTACTACTACTAGGTACTACATGCGAAAGTTTATACGGACGGATGTCTGCTGCTTAATTACGCCAGAACGAAGAAGAATCTCTCTCTTGTGAAGATTTACCTTCGCTACTGATACATAATGTATGATTTTCTGCTTCCATTTATGTATGAAAAAAACATTGTTTTCAAACTTTTCATTATATAAACTACTTAATTAAAAAAATATTTTTTAAAACAAGCTTTAATTTTAAATTCTACAATATTGATTATTGGACATTGTAAGTATTGTCATCAGAACTAAAGGTGTAGGTATGCAAAATTTCAGCCCAATCATAACAACAAATGGTCGAAAAATGGTTTGCAAATTTTGAAAGGACAACTTATTTACATACATACTTACTTACATACGAACAGTGCAAGCTAAATGAAAGCTTGTAAAAAGAATATTAGCGGACTTTTCTTCTCTTAAACTACTTTGTAAATAAATGTAGTAGCTAGGTAGTTGCAAGCTTCAGTGTCAGAGAGAAAAACAAATATTTTCAGCAGCTCATGAAATATCTATTGTTCCTGGAAAATTCATGATTAGGTAATCGTTTTATCTCCGTTCATTAAATACGTATATGTATACGTTATTGATATCTGGAATAGGTGCTTAATTTTTACCTAAAAGTTCTCTACCTACAACTGCGTCACTACTCCAATTTAAACATAAACAATTTGCTGCTCTAGTTCAATTAAAATAATACCATCAAACGTCAATATCCTGTCAATTATTTTAATCAGAAATTAAGGGTAACCCATAAAATCATTATTACGTCATCGATCGTCAGTAATGATGTGGTCTCATCCATTGCCAAGGTCGAATTCACTAATAACCATGACTATAAGATTTAAAACCTCATCTAAAATAATAATCGTTTCAAATAAATCGAAGAAAAATTACTGATTTCAATTAATAAGCCTATAAAATATGTATCGATAATGAAATCATTATTCTCGACAAATCGATTTAGTTCGTTTCACTAAGTTTCGTTTATAATTAATGTTTTTTTTTTGTTACGTCCGAGTGTCGTAAATAAAACTCGTGTGACGAGCTGAACAGGATCTCGTTTTGGTTTCTGTCATCAAATGTCACTTTCTAGCATTAGGTTTTATCTACAGTAATTATATGGGTGATAATTTAGTTTTACGCCTATGTGTAACGCATTAAAGTTTGCATATATATTTTTTTGGATATAATTCTCACATACTTAGCTGTGTGCGCTTGCGACTTTACAAGCTTTTGTAGACGGGTACCCAGATCTACGGGCAAGCTTATTCCGCATGCGACTTTGTCAGTATGGAAGTCAAATATATACTCGTATATCGTAAAACAGCCTATGACACTGCGCAACAATGTAGCTTACTATCATTGAAACAATCGGATCTGTACTTTCAGAGATTACCTCTTACGAACAAACTGTGTCTCTTTATTATATTAGTCTATTTAGTATAATTTGGATAGTAGATATTCAACTTAGAGTATTAAGATCGCTATAATAAATTTACATAATTACATAGGAACCTACGTCTTCTCTCTTTTGTATTTGATTTGGTTCGGTCATGTTGAGAGGATGAGTGAAAGACGATTAACAAAAGGTATTTATATGGCAGAGGTGAGTGGCAACGCAGGGAGGGGTCGCCCTAGGAAGACCTACACTGACCTAATTGGTGAGGTTCTTCAGAAAGGTCAGGTGCGGAGTACTCGGAACCGGCGTGCTTGTATGACGAGATGTATGAACGTAGATGAGGCGAAAGGAGTATGTAAGGATCGTAGCAGGTGGCGTTCTGTGGTTTCTGCCCATGGGAAAAAATCGTGAGTTTATGTATGTATGTTTCAGAGAAAACCACTGTTGGAGAAGACATGATTTTTTCGACCCAATTCCGGGTACTTTAAGGTTCACTTTGATCAGAACCGCCTGTAATTAGATCTCTCAGAAACTAAGGACCCAAGACAGCGCTCAGTCGACACTGCCTAGGTACCAGACGTGCTGGCGACATCTACTTTATACCTACCACTTTCTAAAATTAAATGATATCCTGTGAGGTATTGTTTGAAAGAGCTTTTTGTATTGATTTTATACATGAACGACAAGTAATATTGCACTAAAATTGAAAATAAAATTTCTTTTTTACAAAGAAGACAACCGCCTTCCAAAACCGCAAAATAATTTTAGCTTTGGAAGTCGGTGGCACTTAACAACAATTAAAACCAAAGCCGCCGACTTCCAAAACGGTCATCTAGAAAGCTCATTACGATCTGTTTTATTGTATCACTATCTGCTTTGATTTTTGTGGAAGCTACTTCAAGTTTGTTGACATTAATGAGTGTTGTAAAAAATAACGCGAGTGGTTTATGATCTTTGCATACTTATAATAAACTACTTTACTTTAATTTCGGTTTACGACTTTAGAATAACTGCATATTTATGTGTGTGTTGATCTTCAATCAATTATGATAATTAATTCATTCAAATTAGTCCTATTCATTTCGTATCGATAAAATATCTATACCAATTTCACACTATTTGGGCCCCGTATGTGCAGAAGCATATCTAGGTTGGGGCAAGTAGGGTACGAGCCCCGGGCAGCTTTCGCAGGGGGGCGCAAAAATTGCAAATGAAAAATCAAAAACCATTTCATACTATTATATTTACTTCGTGATTTTATAAAAATTTAGGACTGAATAGTCCTAAATTGTCAAAAAATATTAGGAGTATTTTATTAAGTGTTTCTGTTTTTTTTTATAATAAGATAATTTACGAAGGGGCGCAACTATGATTTTTGCCCTTTGGCGCCATTTTCTATTGATACGCCCTTGAGTATATGGTTACGTTTATTGCTGCGACACTCCAGCAAATAGGACATAGTCTGATCAGTAGCTTCGCTCCGATCTAGTCCGGTCGGTTTATTGTAATCGGATCAGTGCAAACGCGGTTGACTTAAACATGAGAAAGTTTACTAAACATAATAATATTCTTAAGTAGGTACCCAATAAAGAAAATTTTCGTTCGATCTATCAAAATAAAAAAAGTAACAGTTTTCACTGTTGGTTACCCAAATACAACTTCAACCTATTTTTTAATCTTACAGTTACCGTCTCTAATATATATACCTATTTCAGTAAGTAAACCATCATAAAACCTACCTCAAAAGTTATCTCTTAAAAAAAACAAAAAATGAACTCTTTAAGATAAAAGTTTAGATAAAACAATACATTATTTATTATTTTTTGTACGAAAGTAGGAGAGAAAGGAACTCATAGCTTGTTGCTATTTAACCCACTGAACTAGACTACCTGTAGGTACCACCGATGATTAATTGTGATAAAAATCACGACCGTAGTAGATGGCATTGTTATCTCTTTTATAACGTTTAATTTTTCATGGATTTCTGTGCCATAGATAACTGTAAGTTCAATGGTGTCAGTATTTTGGCGACTGGCCCTTGTCTGGATTGCTAATTAATGATATTGATTTTATAAATGGTTCGTTTATGAGGTGGATATGTAAAGTGCGTCGTTTGCCGTTAATTACGCATACTGCCCATTAAGATATGTTACAGTCAGCAACAAAAGTCGATTAACATTTAAGATTTTAAATCCTAATTATTAAGAACAATATTAAAACTAAAACGCAATGAATATAAAATTAAGATATAATAATCCCTTAGCTATTGCCTGAAATTATGAAAGCCAGTACCTACATTACGTGTTTAAGAGTCTGTTTAAATGATATAAAAAATTAACATTGTTAACCGACTTTTGTTGTTGACTGTGCCATTAAGCAAAAATTATTGCTAGGCAACGACTTTAAATATTGGTGGGAAAAATAACTGTTTAAGATAGCGCGTAATGTAGGTAAAGTTCGCAAAAGATTGTGCAGGGTACATACAACAGTACAGGGGTCGTGGAGGTATTTAAAGATTTTTAGTTGTTCAAGTTATTTTAGTAGAACCTGACTGCCTCGTTGGTCTAGTGGTCGCAGAGCGCAACTGCTATGCATGAGGTTTTGGTTTTAACTTGTCATTTCACCTCTGCCTAACCCTTCGGAGGTTACAGGCGTGATGATATGTTAGTAGAACCTTAAATTTCCGTAACCACAAAGCTTTCTCGGCTCAAAACAAAGCAATATCATAATGATGGGAAGAACATGAGACTTTTGACTTTACTAACAGTCTTCTTACATCCGCTATAGATATATTTTTTTAACTGTACTGTACAATGCGCCACGAAAGATGAAACTTGACAAGCATCAGAAATGGGGAGCTTGCGCTGGTATGGATACGTATGAAATAGTTATCCATAATTTATGTATATATTCAGGGATATTTCGATGTCATTTAGATTTAAATCCTTAACAATAATATTATAATATTTATTACGAAATAATAAAGTCTGTGTGGTGTGTCAAGTCCATAGATATAGTAAAATATTTCTGTGGTCAAGTCTCATCTTTCGTGGCGCGTGTTGTACCTGCTGTGAGGTGCGAGGTGTGTAGGTAGGTATTTGTGAATCATCAAAGCTTTACACGTGGTCAGTCAAACTAAGCTTTGGTGTATCAGTGAGTTAGATGAACATAATAAAAATAACAATAACTTAGAACTACATCGCCTACACGAATTCATAAAGTCATCTTTTGGAATTTCCAAATATTTAGAGTGTAGCTGTAGACATTCTGTCGTGTGGTGTTACTGTTAAATAAATAAATAAATAATTTTATTACTTTATTGGGTTAATAAAATATAAAAGTTTAATAATTTAGGAAGCGAACTGGACATGTAGTGAGTCATTACATAGGTAGGTAAAAATGTGTGTATGGTCACATCTCCAGTGCTATTCTCCAATAATATCTCTGAGTCCCTAGCACACAAGATGCAGTAGCTTCCCTAGACGGGCAATGTAGGTATCTAAATTTGTTTGTCTTCTACGTAAAACTGAACTTTTCGCAAAAGAAAGAATAAGTTTATTTTTTCCCTGAAAGTTTAGCATACGACCTAAGAGTTTGAGTGATATAGTACTTAGATAATTTACTATTTTTTTGCTTGCGGCCTTTGATACAACTGATGCAGCGGTAGCTTTGCCCCTGATTAGATGGGATGAAAGCTCACCTTAAGCTCACTTTACCTAAATTTTCTGAGGGAGATTTTGACAGAATAGCACTCTTCGAGAATTTTGGTATTAAACATGAGGAGTTGATTCTGTGTGTGTTTATAGATACTACGGTTTCAAGAATCAAGAATAATAATATCAATATAAGAAAAAATTCAAAAGTCTCGGAATAAATATGGAAAAAGTTTTTTCTTTCTTTTTAAAATATGGATAAAATGAAAAGACCAAATATCTTCTAAGCGTTCATATTTATTATATGCTGGCCGGTTTTCTGTGGTGGCTATTACTGTGGGAGGTCAATTACTTCCTGTAATTGTATATTGGCACATTTTAATAGTACCTAACTCATCATCATCTGCCTAGCCTTTTCCCAACTATGTTGGGGTCGGCTTCCAGTCTAACCGGATGCAGCTGAATACCAGTATTTTACATGGAGCGACTGCCTATCTGACCTCCACAACCCAGTAACTGGGTAATACGATACCCCTTGGTAAGACTGGTTGTCAGATAGTTCCTGGTACCTGTACCTGTGTTAATAGTACCTAACTAAATTCTCTAATATTGTTGTAATGCTACCGAACTTACATTAAAGAAATGTCCATTAATGTTTGGACCACACTGGTTTAACAAGCTATTAGATATTGCTACAAACCGTTAACCGTCTATTAAGTTCATGTTATTAGATTAATGATATGTTTGGAATAAAACACTTTGTAATTGAATTAAATGGGTATAACTTAGTGCTTATTGAGGCCTCTGATGTTAATCAATCCTGATCAAATTTCAGTCTCGGCGGCCTTTAATGGAGACTAGCCAAGTATACAGGACATATTAAGTACAGTGCGCAAAGACAGGTGCACATCCTTTTACCACACTCTCACAAAATGAGACTATTGGCTATCTGGAATTCCCATACTAAGTATAGGGACGGCAATCCGATACAAGACCAGGTAAAGATCAGACGCAGGACCTACGGTATACGGCGGTCTTACCATCAATTTTCTCATGCTGGGCTGTTACTCCTGTTGATACTGTAAATGTTACAAAAGTAGTTAACTTATTGCTCGTTTGACGAAAACGGTAACTGTTATTTGCAAAATATAATGTAATACATTTTACATAGGTAATGAATTCGTTTTAATAATTGAGACATTTTGGCTCGTTTTGGGCAGAAATAAGTTTGATTCAAGAAATAAATAACAGGATTTTCCGTATCGAAATCCCTACAGCTTTCTCGCTCAAGTACTCACATAATATTTATCTTCATTGTTTTCACATGTAGAATTAACAAGAATAATGTAACCAGGATTTTGTAAAAACCTAATTTGAAAGACTGCCGTGGAGTTTCTTGCACGTTCTTCTCCAAAGAGGCCTACCTCCGAGCAACTAGCTTCAACTTTCGGACTAACTGACCCACTCCTTGACAATTCAAAAGTGCCTGTAAATGGTCTACTTAATTGAAATAAATGTTTTGAGTTTGAGTTCTTTCTTTTGTTAAATTATTCTGATTAATGGACCTTGGCTGTCGTCAACCGGCCTGTTGTTATGACATCACCGGTGCAACGTACCATGGTAAAGTAACTGTTCATGTGTGAATTATTGCACTCAGCCTTCAAACTTGAACTTGACCGGAGATTTGCTTTTTAGTTGTTGCGTTATGTTGTGTCTTGAGGCGGTGCTTTATAAAGCGGTTGGAATGTTTAGCGTTTGTTTGGTAGGTAATCTTAGGGCTGTCCATTTGGTAATCCGTCTGGGATTCCACGGATTTATTCTGGTTTAGAGAGCGTCTGGGGGTCGCTCGGAAGGGGTTCTTTGGGTACTTTTGGTGTTCGGGTGATCTCGTTGCCTCAAAGAGCTGTCAGCACAGGGACGAGGCCCCAACAGGGCCAAACGCCTTGGGGGTAGCGGGGTTGCGGGACGTCTTACCAGGATACCTTGGCCCCGGAACGTGAAGGGCAACAGAAGGAAACAGGGTGGTTTTTTAGTCAGTAAAAGTCTGAGGCCTTTGCCACACTAGACGGAATTTATATGCAATAACATGTATTGGCGTTCCGCCTCGGAAGTTCGGCGACGGAATTTCCGTCTAATGTGGCAAAGGCCTGACAGTCCCTTCCGCCCCACCCAGGGCGGAAGGACTCATTTGATGATTTTTACCACCATAAAAAAAAAGGTGATCTTGTTAATTGAAAGATAAGTATTTTAATTTTAGCTACGTTGACACGATAAAACGCTTTCAAATGGGCAGAAAAATCCACACTAGGCGCTTTGGATTTCGCCTGCTGAATTGCAGTTTGTAGTTCTTCGACAGATATGGAAGGCCCACTGCCGTTTCAGCTTATTAACGCTGCAAGCTATGTCACTATCTTACAAGCCTATCAAACTAAGTAACTGTTTCTGTTTATTTTTATTAAAAGCTTCCTATTTTTTTTTTCGTAATAAAAAATAGCATTCAGCGATAACAAAAGAATTTTTAGAATCGGCCTAGTAGTTCTAGAGATTAACGTGTTCTAACAAAAAATATACAAACTTATCAGCTTCATAATACATAATTATTTGTATATTATTATGTAGATTAAAAACGTTTCATAAACGCTATTAAAAGTGTGTTTACAAGTTTATTATAGCCGTGGTGAGTCTGTCTAATAAATGAAATAAAAACTTGAAACACTATCTCTTGGGGCAGAATATTTGAGATTTATATTCTTTTTCTTTTTATCTTTTACGGCTTCTTTAGTTGAAAGTGATCCTCCAAAGAATAGCTTCGATCAATTCAATTGAAAAGAATTGAATGATGCTCAAGAATTTGAAACAGCTAAGTAAATGTCGAGTACGTAAAAGTTACTTGAAATCTGTACGTTTGTTTAGATGTCAAGTTATAAGGTTTCAACTTGAAATCTTAATAACATGTTTGTTAAAAATGTATCATCAAGTGTTTTTGATCAAAAATCAATTAGACCGGTTGTGTATAAAATTAACATTTAATAAAAAGTGAAAATACCAAACTGCTTAAAAAATACTTTAAATTAAAAATAAAAACCCAAACTGTATAAAAAATGAAAATTCAAAAGCCGAACTACGTAAAAAATTTAAATAAAAAAACCGAAAAACTAAATACGAACTGAGGAGAAAAGAACAAGGCTAGTAGTCTAGAATTCTGTTTAAATAATTATTGAATAACAACTTTACTGAAATAGTTTCATGATCTAATTAAGTCTAATGTGGCAGGTACTTAATAAAAGTAGTGACTTTAAGAGACGTGATTCTAAATCTAGACCGACTCAAATCTTTCGAATAATTTGTATGTCTGTATATTTTGTTTCTCCTTTCCGTCGCGCAGTCTACAAAACCAACAAGAAAACAGCTGATTTCTTCTTAATACTTTCGCCACAAGATATCTATAGATTAATTAATTAAATCTGAACTAGAGTCTTGTTCCCTGTCAACTCTTATCAAAACTTTCGCTGTCACCAAGCCAAGTCCACTTATTTATTTTGATTATGCTAATTTTTCTGTAGCTAAGTGACTAAACAATACCTACAGGAAAAAAAATGTATAGCAAAAAATCCACAGAGCAATGAACGGAATCAGATGCTGCAGATGATTGATAGTGTCCGTTACGAGAGTTGTTTTATTTTATGTACCTACGAATTAAACGGTGTAGCTTATAATTACGAATTAGTCATGTTTAGTGCGTTCTTATTGGATGTAATTGAGTACCTATGGTTTTTGCTGTATGGTATAATGTCTGTAATCATTACTGTCGTTATGATATGTATTTGTGCTGGGTTTGAGAGTATCGCATGAATTAGCATGTGATAGACCGTTAACGACATTTACGTGGTTAGGTCACCTGCGATTTACTCTCTTGCTCATAAGTAGAGATCTTTTCCTGGATGTTAGGTTCTGTGATCTGTCCTTTAAGGATTTGGCTTGTGTTATTTATTATACCTACTTTTTGACGTTCATGCAGCTGTGGACAATAAATACTGGTCAGTGAATAATATCTAGGGGCCTACCACGATCTCTTAAAAGAGTATTATTTTAATATGACCTAATTTGTATTGCGGACTGTTGGATTTTAAGAGTTGAAAATCCAAGCCTTAAAAGCACAAAGTATCATTACAATAATACCTAGGTACTCCCTCTTTTTTATGTTAGATGGGTTTGTTCTTGACTCAAGTCTATGTCAGAGGTGACAGAGACAAAGTCTACGATGGAGTTAGCTTACCTAACTTCCCACCTTCACTCTAACTTTGAAGAGATTAGGGTCGAATGGGTTCGGAAATACAGAAGCATGTACAGCTCTTGAAGAAATTGTCTGTCCTGTTCTTCAAGTCTCTGCTCAAAACTACACTGTAAATATGTAAATAATATGCGCAGGATCTCCAAATTCATGTACGTCGTGACATCGATTAATTACAGTCTCGATTCGGCTTTAGTATCGAGATCGGATATCGAGTCCGCGTACCGGTTACACCGCACTACTTTGCCTTGAACTTGATTTATCGTTGCAATCGATTTAGCGATTATTTTAATTTGTAATCGCGAAAGCAAGCGATTGAAAGTTTTTTTTTTGAGTTACTTAAATGTTTTTAAGCGTGAAATTGGCAGTTTAGTGCGGGTAATAAATGCTTTTGGTTTTATATGACATTGTCAGGTGTGGTAAATCACGAATTGTGTTTTTAGGTGGCGTAGGTCAGGGTTTTGTTATAACTTACGGTTAAAAATTGGTACCTATTAGCCGGAAGCTAAACATAACACCTATCAATGATTTTCATTTCTTTTAAGTTTTGTTTACCTTTGCCTTCGTTGTCGTTGGTAAATGAAAAAAAAAATTAAAACATATCATCACACTCACATAATAGAGAGCGAGCCTATTGCCACCAACCGGGCACAAATCCAGACTCCAATGCTGCTACTGAGTTTCTGATAGAAAAACCCAATAACACTGTCCGACCTGAGAATCGAACCCAAGACCTCACGCTCAGCAGTCGCGCTTTGCGACCACTTAACCAACGAAGCAGTTAATAAATAAATGTTTAGATATTTGTACATTGAAATTCATAAGTAACACAAGCACACGGTCACAAAAAAATAATGTTATTATATACATGGATATAGAAGGCGGACAGCTGCCCCCCTAACTATGTAACATCTAGGATTGTTTTTGACCTGTGTTACGGTGTATAAATAGATAGATCTCGAACAGCGGTTCCTAACCTTTTCAATCTTGCGCCCCCATGACGTGTGAATGAAATTGATTTTACCCCCTCCCCAGTAAAATAACATAAAATAAGTTTAACTAGCGAATATTCACCCATTTTCTAATAGTAAGCAAAATATTAGCCACATGTTAATAATATAAGGTTTCTTTTTTATACTATTACTAGCTTTCTTACTAATTATTACCCCCGCAGAAAAGCTATTTTACCCCCGCAGGGGTAATTACCCACAGGTTAGGAACCAATGATCTAGAACGTAAGTATATTCTCAAATGATTTGTAAGCAAGTAGGTAGGTACTTAAGAGTCAAAGTTAAACTAAATGGTGATTGGCGATAGGATTATCCAAAATAACAGCACATTTCTCAGAAACAGAGGCTAATGGATTCACCGTTTGAAAGTTCATTTAATTAGCTAAATCACACGATTTTATGGAAAAAGAATATTTAATTTATTGCAGTAGGTGAGACATTATAAACTGCATTTCTTTATACATACAGACGAACTTGAATTTTAGTGAGACTTATAGGCATTTATTTATACAAACGAACTTGCATTTTATGCCGTTCACAAAAGAGTCTTTTTACCACGTAAATTATGGGCGCTCTCGCCAGTCATTTTACTTTATACGGGGTGTAAAAATACACGTCCTAAGGCTTATGTATGTGAGTTTTTATTCGTACCCAAACGATCGCGTTAAAATAAACTTTAATTTGTAGTAAAACTGAATTAGCGCCATCTAGTGACAAGAATGGAAACACAATTATAGTCAGGAAATGGCTAAACAGATTGTTTTCCTAAAAATAACTAACTAAGAGTGGAACTTTGACCTTCAATAACTCCGTAACGGGAAGGTTCCTATACGGTCAACAGACTCCTAATAACAGACGACCGATGTCTGGCAACACATTAGGCATAAAAGTCTTATAAACCGTCGTCACTCACCAAGTTCGTATTAGTTTCGACCACTCCTGTGAGCCGTAACACTGCACTGACCTTGACTTAGCCAATCAGAACGCAGTACCCCGTCCCCCTCGTACCTCAGCAAGTTGGCAGAATAGTTTTCGTGCGTTAGATCGTGTATTAGGCGTCTATAGGCTGTATGGTCGTTGTATACGGTCCACGACAAAAACCTAGCGCAATAATGGAAAAACTTTTGGCATCGTTATGTATCTTTTTACACCCTTTATTACCGACCAATGTTGCAAAGTTTTCACACAGCAAAACTGCATAACATTATATACGAGTACAATTTCCATGTTTGTTTTAATTAAGCAATTAATTACCAGCAGATGACAAGATATGGAAGATTATTTACAAGAACTTGTCTCAATTAAGTTTTCGTAGAATGATGTTATTTATTAAAAGATTCTTCTGAACTTCATAATAAATTAATTAAAGGAATTTTATGGTTTACGGTTTATTTGTTTTACTTATGTAGTAATATCGCTTTTGTTTAGGTTTTTAGTTGACTATCTGGACGGTGACAAATTGTCTGTTATATTATTTTAATATACGAAAATTAAAAAAAAAAGTTAATAGCAGTTTCCATAGTTCCGGCATCCGACAACAAAAAAGTTGTACCAGAAAATATGAATTCAATTTAAACAAATAATATTAGAAAATATATTGTTTTACTATTATAATGATATAACTTCGAAAATTTTGCTCTTCGTTTTTTATGCATCTGGACAAAAATAGCAAAAAGGTTTTTGACAGCGGTGGGATTCGAACCCACGCCCTTTCGGACTGGTGCCTAAAACCAGCGCCTTAGACCACTCGGCCACGCTGCCTTGTATGAGACCGTCGAAATTATCAATCCTTATCTAATGCGTAGCTAAAGTGACGTCAATAACCTTGAATGCAATGACGCATTAGGTATTCCCGTTGTAAATATTTTGATATTCATAATCGAGTTCAAATTGTTCCATTTTGGACTCTATTTTAGGTTCCTACATTTTAGTAGTTAGGTAAATCTGTCTGTAAATGTGTTTTATGACCTTTATTTTATTATCTAATAAAGCTGTTCTTTGGAAATTGCATTGGTAATGATTGCTTTTAAAATCATTTCATCAATGATATTTTAGTAAACAGATATGTTATAAGCGCGCAAAACGTGAAGACCAGAAACCGTCCTAATTAGGACGCATTGCCTTTAGTCTGTGTCTGGCACTACTACGAGTGATACGTTGCGCGCTGCTACGTAATTACCATCCAAAATGCCATCGTGTGTGTTTAGAAAGTGTACCAATTACGATACCAAAGTTAATAAAACACAAGGGATCTCATACCACACGTAAGTACGCAATATACTTCGATTTATTAATATATTTCAATTATTTTCCTAATATTCTGATATTTTGAGGTTAGAAAAAAGAAAGAGATGGAAAATACATTTTTTGTCGTGAGAACGACAAGGATGCGTGCACTCCGGACATAGAATAAAAGTACAGATGCGAATATTAGGCAGTAAAGTCATCTTTACTCCAGAGTTCTAGTTTCCCTTTTAATAACTTTTCATTATAATTTAATACTTAATACTTAAAATCAATTACATAATGATAAAATACAGTCTGACAAAAACCCTAGAACATTGAAGTGTAAAAATTGTTCTTTTATAACATTTTCACTTTGAACAATCGACTATAACTTTTACAATACTTACGAGATTTTTACAATTCCTGTTGTAAACCTTGTTTCTATGTGATCTTACTAAAATATGATAGAAATATTTAATATTCCTCCATAAACAAAAAACCTCATTTTCAAGTTACGTAATTATTCCTTATCATACAATTTTTCGTCAAAAACCTTTCAAATTACTATCCTACTAGACTTTTCTAATTGGATTACGCTAACATCGTTCCAATAAGACATAATACACCAATTTTGCACAAATTCCCTTACGTTATGTTTTCTAACCAGACAAGTTTTCCTAATATCCTTATCAGTAAATTAAAGTTTCTGCCTACCTAATAAGTACAATAAAACATAAGAAAACAACTTTAAAATCCTTTCAAAAAAACAAATTATAGAATCCTTTCAAAAATTAAACTTAACTATAAAGTCCTTACAAAATATCACTAACTGTACTTGCGTTATAGTACGTACGTGCATGGGGTCTTCGTCGCCGACATCGTAAACAAAGAATTAATGAATCGTTTATATTACTTTACTATGTGACAACAGCAAGAGAGAGTTTATTCGTTGCATAGGCACAAATCCCGGCTACAAATTCTGTACACACGGTTTGTACCTTCTGCCTAGTTAATTTGTTAGTCTATGATGCCAACGTGCGGTGATTGGTCACATTGGTGGCTCGAATAATGTCTGTTTACATTCACGCGCAATTGACAACATCTAGCTGTCACTTTTTTTCTTATTGATTTTATCAAGCTATCCTTTTTACTCCTTTTCCTTTTGTAGTGAAATGTAAAATGAATGAAAAGTGTGTATGTGTGCTGCCTCTCGGCGCGGAACACTTTTTTCTGTTGCTTTGTAAGGGTATAACATATCTGTTTATTAGAATATCATTGCATTTCATGTACAAAAATATGCCTGTCGTTTGTCATTCAAGCGTTTAATTTTACTAACAATGAGTGTGCAGTGCCAAAATTTATTTTAATACCTGTGGTCTCGTACTGCCTTGTATGACTTCATAAAGAAGCACATATTCACAGTTGTTTTATTTCATTCATGATTCAATAATGTACGGCATATTGGAGCATGTTCTACAGAGACCTAACGTTCTACAGAGAAGACGGAAAATCGTAGAGCAATCTGCCATGATTGACGTTACTAGCGCCATCTAGTAGGTGTTGGATAAACTAAAATTACAGTTACCTATCAAAGCCAGCTGTTTCATTTTCATCAGACGGGTTTTTGTGGGTAACAGAATAGGGTCAGCTTAGACCTGGCGAAGAATCGTGCCAAGGGGTTTTAACTGCCATACAAATATAAACCTTGCTACTCTAATAAAAAAGTCTATGATAAATAAAATGAAATAGGTTTCTCTGTTTGCTTTGATGCTTTCGCGGATTTGAAATTCAATTGAATTACAACTAACTCAGGTTGTTATTTGTTTGGCAGTGAAATTCACACTGCGCTTTACCAGAGTCACGACGGCCTTAATGATTATGGTTATCATAATTATGTTTAAAAAGTAAATTTTAGTATGCGTAAAAAGTTCCAATCGGTACCTAGTAACGTAATATTTGATTGAAACTAGTCTCACCAATTTCAAGTAAAGTAGGTATCCATAATTATGTGATGTGTATAAAACAAATGCCTTGCTCGCCAACCCCCCCCCCCCCCCCTATTACATGGGACTTAAACATAACTGGCGAAGGGGTGTACTAATGGGTAGGTACATATTTGCCTAACCCTTCGTGGATTACAGGCGTGATGTTATGTTACTGAGTCACTTAAAAAGGACATGTTTTTAGCAATATAGCAATATACGGGGTGTAAAAAGTCAAAATCAAAATATAATTCTGTATCGCAGTTCTGATTTATAGAATAGGAACAGGGAAGTCATTAGGTCAATAAATAAGTCAAGGAAAATGTAATCTGGCAAATGAATAAAAACACAATTATTGTTCATAATATCCTGTATATTTACCTAAGTGTAAAGGAGAATTATTTACAAGGTGGACATCGATAGTTATGTATACGTTTATCCTAGCCTACCTCCTTACAAGTTATGAAAACATGAGATTTTAAAATAAGAAAAAGAAAAGATTTTAAAAGCATAAATTGGATTATCAACTTACTGGCATTTTATACAATAATTTCTTAAAATTAGCCTCTTTTTGTTAAAACCGAAATGACAATGATAATAAAATAAAATGCAGATAAAAACTTTTTGAAGCGAAATAGATACATATTTTTGTTTAAGACTAGTAAATATTGGCCAGTAGTAAATGCCGTTATAGTTATAAGTAGGCAAGTTTAAATTTAGAATGATTTTATTTTATTTGCTGTTATTTTTGTATTTTTACACTGGAAACTTTTAAAATAATTTTGACGTTGTAAGCATCCTGTAGTTTTGTTTAACGATTATTAAATTTAAAATTAATTAACAAATGAATTAATGAATTTTCAAAAACAGCTTAGGATTACAGTGTACATTTCAGCACCTTTTATTTATACGGATTAAATGTAAAGCAATTAGCTCTATAGTTTATTTAGGCGTTTGTGAATAAAATATTATAAAATTACATACATATTAAAAATTACAGTTATTTTAACTAAACAATTTAAATAACCCAAAAATGAAAAAAAAATAAAAATAAGAATGCATTTATGTCAGAAAAAAACATAAAGTAAAAGTAATTACAAATAGTAATCGATATTTTAAAATTAAAATAATTGCATTTCAACGCTTTCGTTGTCAATATTGCGGCTAGCGCTTATTATACGATCAGATATGTATGATAAGCAAAATATACGATTGTAATAAACAATGCGTTCATATCAATAAAAATTTACATCCTCAAAACTTGTTTCTAATAATAAATTAATATAGAAAAAATATATTATATTGTTGAAAAAATAATGCAAAAAGTTTACATGTTCGCAAATTAAAGTAGAATAATAAAATGTAAAGTAATTATTTATTAATAAGAACGCATTACTGGTAAACAACGCACTGAGAAGGCAAATTCATGTATGGCGCCATTTTGGAAACTTTGACAGATTGTTGTGGTGTTGTCCATTTATTAAAGTTTCGTCGATTATATTCCTCACGCTCTAGGATGGTGCCGGTGACATTTGTCAAACTGTTGCTTTTCACTCTTGAACGTTACGGCGATTTACAATCATGATTGAATATTTTAACTGCACACTAATATCATAGTCGTAAAATACGGAATCAGTAATAAGTAAGTAAATAACTAGTAAATTAAATAATGTCACTGACTTAGTTATGCGATTCTGACATCCATAGATGAATTGCTGACATGTGTCACCCGCACCATCATAGGACGTATGGAATATAAAGCAGTGTATGTTTTGACAAATTAATGTCGACAGATAATTACAAACTTCATACAATGCTTACATATGGGATGGAAACTGAAGTATTCATACAATTAGGGCTATAAAGTACGTTGTCTACCGTATGGTGTGTTTACATGGGCAACTATATTGCTCAATTCTTGTAAATTTAACTTTTCGCCTCGACAATAGACAAGTGGAGTTTCTTGCCCATTCTTCTCATACAAAGCTACCTTTTGGTAGGGGCAACTAGATTCAATTCCTTTTTCTTTTGTATTTGACGTTCAAAAGTGCCTTGTAATGGCTTAATTGAAATAAATGATTTGACTTTGACTTTGACTTTGAACACCAAGCAATTTACAGCAATTTCAAGATTGTATAGAAAATGCGAGCAATTTTAGATTCCCGTGTAAGACCACCTATTTATTATGTGTTATTTTTTTTTGTTCAACGCGTGATATAATTTATTTAATGCATCAAAAGCAACCAATGATTTCTCTAAATTAGATCTGCAACAAAACACGTAGTATAAACTAGTTATATTTGGTTACACAATAATTATTACCGTATAAATTACTCAGTTTTAAGTTCTAAAAGAATTTACAATTACAATGTACAAATTTCTTACACTAACGAGCGGTGAGCTCTCTACAGCTTAAAATGTACCAATCCGATAGGAATGTATTTGGATATTATTTTATTGATTTTTCTAGACATAAACTGCGTTTTATCTGTCCCACTCCTGGGCAAAGGCCTCCCTTCTCTCCCTCCATCTTTCGCCGTGATTCATTCCCTCAGTTTTGGATTGGAGGAATCTATTCAGTTCGTCCCGCCATCTCCTTCATTATTTGAGTATAAAAATTTAGAGCCGTTTTAGAAGCACCGATGTTATTTGATAGTAAATACTTCGTTCCAAAAAAGGTACAAACGGTTAGGTAGCTGATTTTTCGCTACCATTTAAATGTTGAGTAAAAAAAAAAGTTTATTTTCATGTCTAAAATTTATAAATCACTAGCTGACCTGGCCATGCATTGCTGTGGCTTGAATTCGCAAAAAAAAATTGTTGAGGTCAATAATCGAGATAAAAACCATCCTATTTTTGAAGTTTGACTAAATTACACACAGTAAGCTAAATTATATAGAAATTAGTTCAGTAGTTCTGGAGTTTATCCCGGACAAACATCGTGACGTCAGATTTTTATATATTAAGATTTCTATAGAACACATAGTGGTCTCAATAGATTTTCAGCTACATTGTAGTATGTACTTTTAAAAAAGATATTTACTTCAAGATATTATCAGGTTTCTGATAGCCATACGACATGACCAAGTCATAATATAACAGGGGCCTACCACTATGTCAAACAGTATTATTTTAAGATTACTTTGTCTTCCACTCCATTGGATTTTCAACACTCTGCTTAGCGCCTTAATGTTGACAATCCAACAGTGAAAATTACAAAGTAATACATATTAAAATTGCATTGTGGTAGGGCGCCTGGTATCGCTTATTAATGTTAAAAGCATTACCTACAAGAACATTTGCACCTAAACCGTTATTAAAAATGTCCTCTACACAAGCAGTTTGTGTCCAGAAAAATCTACAGCAGGAGTGCATCCCAATAACTAAGTTAGGTACTAATGAAATGTTTAAATTTCGACTTTCTTTCATAATATTTATACACTCAATGGCTCATTTATTTCAGTATCGCAACTACACATATAGGTAATTAAATATTTCAGTGAACTATTAAAGAAAATTGCAGTTTACTATTAACATTTTTGTGATCAATATATTTTAGTTTCTATTTTAATAAATTAATTGACACAATGTGTTACTTAAATTAAAATTAATTAATTAAATAACACTGGAGTTTAATTGCGTTCACATTAGTAATTTTTGCGTGGAATTTACGACGTTATCTTGCAGTCAAAATGAATCATTTTTATTTGATTGCCTTTTGGTTTCACGCCTTATTTACTAATGTTTACGAATTAACAAAAGAATTGGGAATTCAAGATGGCACACATGCAAATACAGAATAAAAAAATCGTTGCACAACCTATTTTTAGAAGTTACAATAAAAAAAAATGAGATTAAAATATCTAAAACTATATTAAAAACAATCTAAATAATAGAGATACGTCAATTCCTAAAATTATAAACCCCAAGGTGACAACAAAAAAAATCTTAAAAATTAAATTAGTGTAACATTAAAATAAAACCCAATTTGTTACTGTTATGTAGAAAATTATGTTATTTTTAAATCATCGCTGAAAAGGTAGTGATTATTCGTAGATACAACATTTGCTCAGTAAAAAAATAAAAATTTCGATGACAAATGGAAGCAAAATATTACAAAATCTACCATACCTACTTATTTTTTAGAGAGTTCAATCTAAATACATACACACATATAATTATATTACACGTAATAGTCGAAGTGATGGACGTGTCCACAAAATTATTATCGAGACGACTTCGTAGTCTACGCGAAGAGTTGGCAATATACAGTTGAAGAAAGCGGATGGCACAAAATTCATTTTTTTTTTTTACAGAAAACATACAAGATCGATCATTCAGAACATGCGAACCACATTGGTCTTTCAATAGAGACATCAAAACATCGAACCTCTGATAAACACCATTTAAAATCATTACACAAATGATTAAAAAACTTGGTCTCAAAGATGATAATTTATTAACATTTTAATCATACTGCCTACTCGAAAAGACAGTACACTGTGTCTTTTGTACCTGGCTTGTACACTACTGTACAATCCGTACATTACTATTATCCATGTCAAACATTTATAGAACAATAAATAATTTCATCGATCGTAGATTTTAAAATAAATCACAGAACAATTCTAGCCACGTTCATAAATTAATAAAATTTTACTTTTTTTTTGTTATCCCACGCATTTCGCGGGTATGTGACTGTCAAAATTTAAAAATGGAATGGCTGGTCCGGAGACTGTTGACCTGGCTGACAGGTCAGTCAGGGCGTGACCGCCGACTAGTAAATACGTGGCGTTGGTTGCTCTGTGTCGTCTCACGCGTAGAACTCGCGGTTGTTGTGGCCCTTCCCATATGATGCTGCGGCAGGGCTTCTCTTGGGTTCGTCGAGCGCGTAAGAACCTTCGTCCTTCTTGCGCATGCGATACACTATGAACATCACCACCAGGATTGCACATAAGAGGCCTACTACTGCGCCGCCGATCACGGCTGAAAAAGAAGAAAAATAATTGTTACAGTCATCATTCAGAGAAAAAAGTATCAATATTGACCAACATATCACCATCTGGTTTTAATAGTTTGGAGAATGGGTTTATGGAACAAGAACAGATTCAGGGATTAATCGTCCATCACTCTGCGTTCATAGTTTTCACCTTAAAACTAATATACAAATTCAATTCATTTAATCATTTTGTGAACACAGGGTACGAATAAGATGATGCATAAAAATGTTGATCCATACTTTATCCAAACGAAAGGCATACAAAAAAAGAGTTAATTAAAAAAAAAGTTTGCTTTCCAAAACGCGTAAACAAATAAAACAAAGTAATACAAACCGGCAAGGATGCCTGGCTGTGCGAAGAAGCTGGTGGCACGGTCTTCGGGCTTGGCGTTCATGATGACGACTTTGTCGGGCGCCCGCGACTCCTGGTTCACGTTGCTGCCTGAAGGCTCCTGATCCTGGAACGTTATAGCACTTCTTTATACAATTTGAATAGAGAATTTGTTTTCAACGAAACAAATTGCGCTGGCGACGGAATATACTAAACACTTCGCGAAATATTTCGGGAGTTCACGACGTATTCCGTCGTAGCAACGAATATCACATCTTTCTGAATAGACTCTTCCAATAGTTCAATATTCGCGAGTCCTATTTAACGTAGAATTTCCATGTCAATAGCCTTGACGTATTCTGTTTTCGTCGTCTATTTTCAGTGCTATGTATTTTCGTGACAAAACATGAGAATACGCGGGTTTTATTTTAAGCGTTGCGATGTGTTTATCCAGTTTCGTGAACCAGCAATGTTTGATTGAGTATGTTTGTCTTGTTCAATTAGTAAATATCAATACATTAGGGTAATGAGATTTGGTCATTACCTATAGCAAATGAATGCTAAGCTACAAATGACCCTGGCTAAATGTTCAATTTTGGAAAGTTAAACTTTATCAAGGGACACAAAGGTCACATATTGGTAGGGTCTGTAAGAAGGTTGCATACCACGGCAGCCTGGCTAAAACGTTTTAATTTCAAACGAATTCCAATTTCGAATTCACTTAAATTTTTTAATCCAAATTCCATTACATAACATCACGTCTGTAATCCCCGAAGGGTTAGGCAGAGGTGTACCCATTAGTACACCCACATTTCACCATTTATGCTTAAGTCCCATGTAAAAGGGGGGAAAGCCTATTGTCATCAACCGGGCACAAATCCAGACTACGAAGCTGCTACTGAGAAATTCCAAAAGTCTGGCAAAGTGATATTGGGTTTTTCCATCAGGAATTACTCGAATTCCATTAGGGATTTGAATCCATACTAATATTATAAATGCAAAAGTGTGTCTGTCTGTCTGTTACCTCTTCACGCTTAAACCGCTGAATCGATTATGATGAAATTTGGCATGGAGATAGTTTAAGACCCGGGGAAGGACATAGGCTACTTTTTATTAGACTTTCTTTTTATTAGACTTTGACTTCGACTTCGCCTGCCGACATTTGCGCGGACGAAGTCGCGGGCAAAAGGTAGTTTAGAAATATATTCGATAGGGTTTTTTCTATAGGGGGCAATTATTTGGTCCCGCTCGTAATGTGAGCATACAACTTCATGATGAATCATCGGTACCTTCTTATCACATATTGGTACTTAATGATTAGTGAATCATAAAAGCTTGTAAATCCCAGCGCGATAAACAGTGGGATAAATATAGTATTATCGCACGTCTCTCAACTTGCCAAAATGAAATCAGGTCATCGTATGATATTCGCCATATCAGAGACAGTTCCGGACACAGCCGGGATTTTTTATCAAAATAATTAAATTCTTCTGTCATCTGGCCATGGATTTTTAATCCCGATTTGTTTCTTATCTATTTTACTTTATTTATTTATATAAATTTAATTTTACCGTACTACTTTTAATGTAAAAGGTTGGATGGATGGAAAAAAGCAAAAGGTCATCCGTCACTCATTCACTCACTGACTAAGCACAAAATCTCAAAAATTATTTGACCTATGAAGCTGAAAATTGGCTGGTAGGTATTTCAAAGGCAGGTGACGTCAGCTACGAACTGATTTGATTTTGACTTTGACTTTCACTTTGATGAACTCACGGGAAAACCTAGTGGTAAGGGCTGATTTTTTAATAGTCAAATAGCTTGTATCCAAAGAATAAATATGACAGTTTGACATATTTTCTATACAAAAGCTGTCAAACCGCCATACTTATCCCTCCGTTATGAGTTATCTGACGATTGGAAAATTAGCCCTCAGTGGAATAATAAATAAATAAAATAAATAAATAACTTGGGACAACTCACACACGGCCATCTGATCCCAAGCTATGCAGAGCTTGTGTTATGGTAACCAGACAACTGATATACATACTTATATAATTTATAAATACATACATATTATAGATAAATTACACCCAGACACAGAACCAACAATTATGCTCATCACACAAAGTTTGTCCTGGGTGGGAATCAAACCCTCGGGCTTTGCAGTCAGGGTCACTAACCACTAGACCAACGAGGCAGTCAAAAAACCGAAAGAAAACCGTAAGATACGTACGACTGACGGCACGTTGTCTTCTCCTGAGATGCTGATGTCCGTCTGATCTGGGCGCGAGGGTTGCTCCTCCCCCGCGCCTCGAGCCTCTTCCGAGGTACCTTCACCCGGCCTGTTCCTTGTGTTGGCTGAAATATCACGTCATTGCTAGTTAGTTACACATCATGATTAAACGTGTCAGAAATATTTCCAGGAAGTTTATGTTCTTTGTTTTAGTCATTATTTGAATGATCGGATGTATTGTTCTATTTCATTCGTTGTGGTTATTGGTCGTTATTTTAATTTCAGCTGTGATTTTTCCTTAATTCTGTATAGGTTTGTTTAATAGCGTGATTATTTTTCCATGGAATAAATGTCACTAATAAATAACTTAATAGTTTCAAATCCACAACATAAATTTATTTAGACAACTATAGGTTAGTAGAAACAGGATACTGATGTTATTTTGTTCCGATGTTAATTAGAACTATTAAATTAAAGCTGTTATTAACGCTTTCGATGAAAAATAAGTTATGAATAATCTTATAACATAAATATTTACAAAACCGATACGTGACGAAGACTATCAGACGATTAGCTTCCTATTGTTCTAGATAGACATAAGGGTGGGGTATTATCAGGTAGAGGTTAACAACGTAGAGTCAACGAAATAGAAATTACAGGAATAAAAAGATACAGAGAATCCCAGAGTTAAAGATTTAAGACCTCTTCTGAAATTGGAGGGATTCGGATTAAGGCACAGATGGCAAACATCGCTTATACCAAAAGCGAAATACGGGAACAATATCAATAATAGGAAATCGGATAGGAATCAAACATGATACGGCATGAACAAAAGCAGAGGAAGAATCAAAAGTAAACTTCTAATAAAACATCAAAATTACCAATGATATGGACAATATTATTGCTAAGCTAATGGTTCCATGAGATGAAATAGTTTCAGGGCTATATTACCTTCCACATGCTAACTAGAACTATTAAAAGGAACGAACGCTAGAAAATGGTTTCTAATGGCTGCATGATAGAATCGAAGTCATGCGATAGATAAGTAAAAAATAATGGCCAGTAATTTTCATAAAATTTAAAAATAACTACGAAATACTTACCGAAATCCTCAGACAGTTAGTGATTGGCATATATTATGGAATTAATAATTTAATTGGAACAATTATAATTACACACGCGTACGATAGTTTGACTGTTTCAACAGTAACTGGCGTGCGGTTCAAACAACAATTAGAAATAACTGCAGATAACAATAAAACTGTAAATTCAAGGTTACGTCAGTTATTGTAAAGAGATGAATCCGCATAAGATGAGCGCCGTTGGGTTAGTGACAGTTATTTCTGTTGCAATGATATTAACTATGTATTATTTATCCTGTTAATTGTCATGTAAATGTTTAATAGAATAATAACCTACGATCAGGTTTATATGTAGAAAGAAATACATCTAAAATGGTAGTACGAGAAATCGTCATTAATTTCAACAGCTTCTTATTCATAAATATGCATGAATGAAAAATGAGGACAGAATTGATAATGAAATTTGTAGTTGTCTAGATTTTTACTACAAATGACAATTTCTCGTACAAAAACAAAAAAAAAACGCAAATAAAAACTGGCATGCTTCAGCCACTACTCACGAATGAGCACATCGATCGGCCTGGGATCTGATGGTAATTGGAGCGGGGTTTCCACTTTGGGTACGATGGGAGTCTCCGGTTGTTCGGGGATATCTATATCGTCTGTGAACGTATTTTCGGGTGTAATGGATGTGTCGATAATGGTACGTTCAGTTTCGTCTCTGCCAGTGGTTGTAGAGCCATAGTCTTCGTCATCGGGGGGTCCGTTGGGCTCGTCACCTGATCCTCGTCCGTCCTCGTCGTCGGGGCCGGGGCCGGCTCCCCACCCGGAGCCCGAGCTCTCGTCTGTGTCTAGGCCCGAGCCATCATCAGCAGCGTCGGGGTCGACGAACAGCTCGTGGTCGGGAGGCGAATGGACGTCGTTTTGTATTTGAATTACTGTGTCTTCTGTCGGTTTTTCTACGGCAGCGTCCTGGAATTGATAGAAATGTTTTGTTTAGAATTTTATAATCATCATCATCATCGATAAATAAATATGCGTTTTTCTAGCTGATAAGGGTAGCCATATCGTGTTTTTGAAAAATGTATCGCAAGAGTTTAGATAAAGTAATATAAATAAAACTGCAGATTATAATAGAACACTCCTAAGATACTATTAAAATCTTGCACTCATGATATAATAACCCCTATTATGCAACAGTTTCATAAACTACTATTACATTATATGAAACAATCAAAAAGCAATCGTCACGGTGTAAAAATTAAGAAACTACGCAATGAAATCTGTTGCGTCGTAATGGAGAACACTGCTAAACATCGCAAAAATATGTCACGTCATTCCGACGAAATAACACTAGAAACTACAATTATATTTACTTTTTCGACATTTATTTTAAGGATTACTATCAAGATAAGAATTAAAAATGCTCAAAGACAAACACTACATCATAATGATCAAGTCGCACCACGATCAGATGACGTGACCAACGACCTAATTTCAGAAAAATCTCCTATTGACGTACTGTTTTCTGAACTGACCTATTTTACAAACACCGTTAGCCCTTGATAACCACAAAAAAGAAGAAAACACAGTATCTTATTCATTATAGAATGAAACAAGTGTTAAAAGATAATGAGATGATAAGATTCTGCACAATAACAAAAAATCACTGCTGCGTTTGCCTACGTCACAATTAACGACCGAACATTTAATGGTATATTATGATAACACGAAAACAAACACAGACTTACCTGAAAATTATCCTACAGGAGTATCAAAATCTAATTTTAGGCCTGATTACAATTTTATTGATAATTTTGATAGCAGATTGTCTGCTTTGCACTGTAAACGTGAGTTGTGGCTGCAGGGAGGGCGATCGATAGGCTTTTTGGGGGGGTGACAGGGGAGAGGGGTTGTCGGGAACATTCGGGTTCCCCCGGCCGCCGGTAGATGGTTCATGAGGCTTTCGTTCAGGGGTGAATTTAGAACGCTTTCAGGATAGCGGAGCAAGAAGTTTCGGTTTTGTACGCTAGATGTCATTCCGTCGAGTTTTTGTAGATAAGATAGTCGCAAGATACTTTTTGTGTTTGTACTGTTAGTTTAATTTCCACTTGACCTATTGGTCGGGATAATCTTTTTCGCAAAATCGTTTATACATTTTATATTCCGAGATTCTGAGATTAAATATTTTAAAGCTTTTTTTTCAAATCAAATCGTTTATAAAGGGGCCATTAATTAAATAACATGTGGAGTAGGTTATGGTGAGCCGTATTCATTCGGCTTTTAATTAAAAAAATAAAATAAGTAAGTATCGACATACTAAATTCAGCCTATGTAAAACTAATTTTAGAACCATGAATGCATAAACTGTAAGTAAATATTTTATTAAAAAAAATATATTTAATTATGATATTTGATATTAATATTTATTTATAATTATAAATGCCATAGTGACATTGACTGTTAGTCTGTTACGCTATCACAACGAAACCACTGAACCGGTTTTTATAAAATTTGGTACGGGGTAATTTTAAACCCCAAGACTGGACAATAAGCTACTTTTTATTTTGCAACTTCGTGTGCGTCCGCGATAACCGACATTTATGCAGACGAAGTCGTGGACAAAAGCTAGTATAATACATTGTCTTAAAGTAAACTAACCTTAAATCAGATTTGTAACATCTATTTATTACGAAAAGTAGAACAATGCGAACGTATCAGTAACGCATGAAAGTACATCAAAGTCATTGTCCGGGCCGTAAGCGGCACAAGAACCGGAAAGCTGTCAAAATAAATACCTTTGCTGTTTCATGTGTTGTTCGTCAGATGAGGGAGATGACATAAGTAATTTCTCTCCTTGACAGCCTTGGAACAACTTGGAAGACTGTACTTTATGTGTGTGTTGTTTGAGATGACATTTTATAGATGGGTAAGAAAATGTTTTTTGAGACAAGATTTCTTGGGAGATTAGGTCGTTTCAAAACTTAAATTTTGGTTTTATTGTATATAGGTATGTATTTGCGATCCATAATATATCTAAGTTTAGATGGAAGGGAATTCTGAGTTCGTGTTAAAACCGAGAGCCAAGATTCTACTATTTTGCATTCTTACTAATCTATGAGACGCGGTAATCTCTGGAACTATCAGCCAGATTGCAACATAACCTCACGCTTGTAATCCCTGAAGGGTTAGGCAGAGGTGTATTCATTAGTTCACCCACATTTCGCCAGTTATGTTTAAGTCCCATATGTAATAGGGGGTGAGCCCATTGCCATCAACCGGGCAGTTGCATTGGTAAAATTATTTTTGTAAATGATAGTCAGATTTATAAGGAACTAGCGACCCGCCCCGGCTTCGCACGGGTGCATGTATTATACATATAAACCTTCCTCTTGAATCACTCTATCTATTAAAAAAAACCGCATCAAAATCCGTTGCGTAGTTTTAAAGATCTAAGCATATTATATAGGGACAGACAGACAGACAGACAGACAGGGAAAGCGACTTTATAATAAGCGACTTTTATAATATGTAGTGATAGTAATAGGACTACGCGGGTAAAAAAAAAACACGCGGACGAAGTCATGGGCAGAAGTTAGTAATAATAAGTAATAAGGACCTATTTTTCCTGTGCCTAAAAATGGTTGAGAGAAAAATCAGCTAAAACGGTTTTTATAATTTTTTTTCGTCCTGTATTTAAAATTGCTTCCTAATTTTTTGGTACAAAATGGAAAAATTATCGTACCACCCCAACTTGTACCACCGAACGCTCAGCCAACCATCATTACTATTAAAAATAAACGACTATCCCGTATTCAAGTATTCTGTGTGATTACCGGAGTTTTATCGTAAATCCCATCCGGGTATAATGAGAAATATTATTTATTGTATGGCTGTAGGGCTGGCAGCCGGATATGTTTGGAGTTTCCACCTTTGTTCGCTTGGAATTAACTGCGTTTGGAGTATTGTTCAGCTTTTTATGTCTTAATGATGGCTGCATAAAAAGTACCGAATTATATTTTTATGAAAATGTACTAACTTTTTGAAAGCTTACTGTATTTTGTCTATAACGTAAATGGCAGCTTGGGACTCCTAGTCATTGTGGCATAGTTCATCCTCGGACATAGTTAAAAGAAAGTAGGACATAGTTAAAAGAATGGAATCGTACGGAGGTATTCTATTCTACTAGACTACTTACGCTATTTTACTAATTAAAGTTGTTCGTTTTTTAACGTTTTTGGATAACCATTGGATTTTGGGTGTATCTGTTATGGGATTTCAATCAGATGGTCGTAATCTCATCTCAGCGACAATCAATGTCAAGAAATATAGATAAAATACAGATTTTTTGACAGATTAAGACTGAGATGAGATTGAGATCTTTCCTAAAAGTTATAGTAGAATAGATTCTATCCTACCTAAGAATATAAAAGTTTATTGTATGTTTGATAAAAAATCACGCTCTCGACAGATTTGGACGAATTTTGGCACACGAGTAGACCATGACCTGGATTAAGATATTATGATAATAATACCAGCCTATTTTGCTCCACTGCGGGGCAAAGGTCTCTTTTCACACAGATATGGCACGAGAATTGATCGCCACGCTTGCTCAAGGATTGGCGATTCCAGACTTATTTTAATTATAAGGCCAGGATTCCGCACGATTGTTTCCTTCACCGATGTCAGTGATATCCAAGATAAACTTAGAAACAACATAATTATGAATTGAAAAGTCACTTAATTTGGTACTTGCTCGGTATTGAATCTTCAACCTCATTACAAGCTTTTATTTAGTTTGCACTGTTCGTATGTAAGTATGTATATAAATAAGTTGTCCTTTCAAAAAACCATTTTTCGACCATTTGTTGTTATCCGATTGAGCTGAAATTTTGCATACACCTTTTTTTACTATTTAACTAGGTAGTACGTTCCTGTTGGATATTATATTTTCCGATATACATACGGTGGAAGGAGGAGCCGCGGGTCAAAAGATACAGTTCTAATAAAATGCAATATTCCCGCGTTTCTATTGGGCATCTGCGCAGCGTCAGGGCGTAATGTGGCACTCGTGGAAGCTCTATGCGTTCGTTCGTCAAGATTGATGTGCAAATTAAATGTAAAATTGTTAAACAATCACGCTTTACATGACCAGGATTAGGATATATGGTACCTACTCTTGTCCCGGTAATTCTTTCTTGTAGCATAATCTTCCCACGAGAGAGAAGAGAAGCTGCAGGTCAAAAGTATTGCGGAGGAATTTGATGATGCCATTTTGTTATAGTTTCTTTTTTTTTAATTATTTTATTGTTATCTTATAATATTGTACATATTTCTAAAATAATAATATGGCCCAAAAGATAGTTCTAATATGCAATGTTCTGGCGTTTCTGTCGGGTGTCTGGGTAGCGTCAGAGCGTATTGTGAGCGGAACGTAACATTTGTGCACTCTAATGCACTTGGTGCCAACGATTGGTGTACAAATGCATCCTTTTACGCCGTTTTTGGCAACCCTATCCTTGTATAAAGTGGGCGTCCTGACCTGCCGTATTTTGCGAAGGTTTATAGCTACGATACCCTGGTACCCGCTAATGTACCCGTTGGTTCAGGCTTCATAAGTCAAAGTGAAGGGTTTGGAAAATTTTGTTTATGATATTTTAGATTTTGTTAAGGGATATTAGTTTCTTGTGTTACGGAAATTATTGTTTGGTGGGATCAGATTTATGAGTAAATTAAATATAAATTACTGGCAAGAGGCAATAACAGGTTTATTTGTTAAACATAAGTAAATAATAGTAGGTAGGGATCTACAGGGTGTAAAAAAACACATCATCACGCCTGTATTCCCCTAAGGGTTAGGCAGAACCCATATAGCCATCAGCCACTCAGCCATTAGTACACCCATATTTCGCCAGTTATGTTTTAAGTCCCATTTAATAGGGGGCGAGTCTATTACCATCAACCGGGCACAAATCCAGACTCCGAGGCTGCTATTGAGAAATTTCAGATGGAAAAACCCAAAAACACTTTGCCTGACCTGGGAATCGAACCCAAGACCTCATGCTCAGCAGTCGCGCTTTGCGATCAACGAAGCAGTCAACTGGCGAAATGTGGGTGTCCTACTATTACACCTCTGCTTAACCCTTCGGGTATTACAGGTGTGATGTTATGTTGTTGTTCGGCTTCGTTAAGTGTCTTCTATACTATTATACTATATTACTATATATAATATTATAAAGAGGTAACATTTGTTTGTAAGTTTGTATGTAGGGGGTAATCTCTGGATCTACTAAACCGATTTTGAAAATTCTTTCACTAATTAGAAACTACGTTATCACCGAGTGCTATAGGCTATATTTTATTATCAAGAAATTAGGGATCCGTAAGAAAAATCACGCGAACGAAGTCGCGGGGAGAGTGCTAGTTTTACATATTTTCCCTGTAGTATATGTAAAAGCAATATACTTCTTACAGGAAATATGTGGTTCAATGAATATCTCTAATGGTTACTCTTTTTCCGTGACATAAAAGGTAACTAGGGATTGTAGTGAAAGGTTGGTAACAATATCCTTTCTTCGAATAATAACATACATACTATGTCTACTAATCCGTCAGCTCTTTGAGTGAGGTTCGCACATTAACTGAGTTTTGCCCAGTAACCAGTAAAACGTATTACTGCGAACGTTGACTCCATCGATTTTTGAAATGGAAATATCCATATTCATTACGTTTGAAGACTTTATTCATTACAATGGGCAATACGCATTGTGCGTGTCGTATAAATTTAAAACAACATTCAATAGAATTTTCGTATTTTCAATAAGTAAAAAAAATCGACTCGAATGGAATTCTTTTACGTAAGCGTGTTCGTGCGAGCTCTTATACGAGTAGATATTGTGACTGCTCAGTTATAAAGACTGTGTAATGTAGAAATGTGATGAAAGACACTTAATGGCGATTTTTTACACCTTGATTTCTTACCTTTTCTAGCAATAAATATAGCCTATGTTACTCAGGGTGAATGTGGCTTTCTAATGATGAAAACATTTTTGAAATCGGCGCAGTAGTTTTTGAGTTTATTCATTACAAACATACACACATACCCCCACACACACACAAAAATACAAATCTTTCCTCTTTATAATATTAGTGTAGACTAGCTTTGCCCGCGACTTTGTCTACTAAGACGACAAGTACCTATATCATAAAACATAACCCCTGGGAATAATGTACCTACTGTTTAATAGCGAAAGTATTTTCAGAACCGAGTAGATCCGGAGATGAGTGTTTAAACAAAAAACTTAAACAAATTCTTCAGCTTTCTAATTTTACTTGCTTTTAGTTGCGACTTCGTCTGTGTGTATGCCAGTCGGAGTCAAATCCGATAAAAGCGGCGCAGAAGTGTCTTTATAGGTATTCAGGACATCGCTGTTTAACCCTTGGAGATTATTCTCCAGCTGTTGTTGTTCTGGGTTATCAATGTGACCTACTTGCAATAAATATGAATGTTTCTTGGACAGGATGTCTCAATAATTAAAATGACGAGTATAAAAATACACTTATAAGTTCTTCCCATTACGAAATTTTTTTTTGTTTGAAAGTAAAATCATTTATTGCAATAAGGCAACGGAAGGCCATGAAAAGGCAATTTTGGAAGTCATATAGGTAGGTACGAGAAAAAAAAAAGAACTGAATCTGCCGATTCCTTTGCCTATTGAAAGTCAAAGTTTCAATTTTTTTTTACGATAAACCGGCTTTAATGTTAAAGCTATAGATAAAATGTCCCTGTAATGTTTGGTGCACCTATAAGCACACTGTTTTGCGTGAGTCACATTGCGCGCTAACAAAAACAGTGACTTTTTAACAAGAAATAATTTTGACTCAATCTTACTAAGTTTAAAGTTCAGTTTCTGAGTTATGTCATTATGTGATGTGGCTTTTACAATCCGTATGCACGAAAGATGAGACTTGACAAGCGTCAGTAATGGGGAGCTTGCGCAGGTATGGATGTACGAAATAGTTATCCATAATTTGACTGCCTCGTTGGTCTAGTGGTTAGTGACCCTGACTGCAAAGCCGGAGGTAGTGGGTTCGATTCCCACCCAGGACAAACTTTGTATGATGAGCATAATTGTTGGTTCTGTGTCTGGGTGTAATTTATGTATTTATTTATAAATTACATAAGTATGTATATCAGTTGTCTGGTTACCACACAAGCTCTGCTTAGCTTGGGATCAGATGGCCGTGTGTGAGTTGTCCCAAGAAAAGTTTGTGTGGTGTGTCAAGTATTATCTTTCGCGGCACGTATTATAAAAAAAATCCCTTCGATTGCAAAAACATGACGGCGACCCCGAAAAACCCTCAGCAAATTACACTATCAGACCAGGAATAACACTGCAACATTACGCGGTACATAAAAATGATAACAGCCTGTACTTCCTACAGATAACTCCTCCCTCCCTTTCCAACACACAGCCATTTGTATATCTCCATCTTTGTCCCCCATCCGGGTTCTGATCGCAAAATGACGATAACGAATATGAATGTAAATGAGTTTAAAAGGTGTACTTTAGCGTAGTAAGTTGGTATTATCTCTGGCTGAACTCCAAGAGCTGGGTAGGAAGCGTTTAGACATGCTTAGAATTAAGTTTAGAAAGGGTACTTGGTATGCCGAGCTGGCATTGATTGGGGTACCTCCCTAGCCCAACATGCACATTTTGCATCCTTGTCTTTCAGGAGGTTGTCATATACAACATTATTTTTTGTTTATGCGAAACCCGATACACCTTTGTAGTATTTTTGTGTAAAGAATCTATGTACAAAATTTTAAAACCGTATCATAAAAAATCACAAAGTTATAAACTTGTATATTACCTGGTTGATCGTTCAAAAACATGCTCATTTCGCGGTACACCCGCGTAAACCGCGTCTCCTGTGTTATACACTCGTGATAATAGTTTGGCAATAGGTACCTAACCGTACGGTGATTGTATTGTACTGGTAATAAAATTTAATTAAAATAATTTTGAAAAAAAAATAACATGGTGTAAAATTTTTTGGAATCGAATCAGTTACTGATTCTGAACAAACTATATTCAGGTTTCGCATATACTGAAAATAATGTTGTATAATAATAACAAAAACATAACATCACGCCTGTAATCAGGCAGAGGCTCTGTTTAGGCAGAGGTGTACTCGTTAGTACACACACATTTCGCCAGTTATGTTTAAGCCCTACGTAATAGGGGGCGAGCCTATTACCATCAACCGGGCACAAATCCAGACTCTGAGGCTGCTACTGGGAAATTCCTGATGAAAAAACCCAATAACACTTTGCCCGACCTGGGAATCGAACCTAAGACCTCATGCACAGCAGTCGCGCTTTGCGCCCATTAGACCAACGGGGCAGTCAAAGTTTAAAGTCTGATTTAGTGATCCGGATCTTTCTAGGACATTAACTAACGTCCGTAATGCTTGTTATTCCAATACAAACCGTATTACAATGCACTAAAACTGCAAAAAAATCTTAATCCTTAATCCGTTCCTTGCCACACGCACAGGTTAAAATGGAATCTTTTCTTTAACACCCTTCGATATAAAGCAGCTCTCATGTATGAAAGTCGAAACCCCATTTGTGCCCTATACAATAACACAAAAAATAACCCAAAAACTTGATGCTCACAACCCTTAACTCAGCTGTAAGTATAGATTAATCACAATGAATAAAGGGTGACATTTTATAAAGACACCCCCTCCCCTCTAACCCTTCGTACCTGGTCGGACAGGGGACTCAGGGTACAGGCGGAAATCCCGTGACCCGACATTACACACCTAATGACTGGCAAGTTTGGGGTATGCAGTCATTCCGGGATCGACGCAATGAATACGATACGCACCAGAATTTCGGACAGTCATGGAAAATTGAAAATGTTTTTGGGGTTACTTGGCCTTGGGTCAAGTGAACTACAGATATTTGTTGTTTGTCTTTCTTGCATATAAAAAGGGATCTTAAAAAACAAAAACAGGTTTTAAGCAGTAATTTAAATAGAAGAGGAGAAATTTAAAAAAAAATTGCCATTATATAAAACAGAAAAGGAATAAAATATTGTTGCCAGTTTTATAAGTCATTATCTGCCAAGCGTTACCAAGCAACAGTCTAACCGACTGAAGCTGAATATCAGTGTTTTACATAGAGCGACTGCCTTTCTGACCTCAATAACCTAGTTAGGTACTGGGTAAAACGATACCTCTTGGTAAGGTAAGACTGGCTGTCAGAGTTTCGGGCCTGTATTAATAAATAAGTTTAATGACAAATTATTTACGTTTCAATATACATACATAAACTCACGCCTTTTTCCCATGGAGGTAGGCAGAAACCACAGAACGCCACCTGCTACGATCCTTACGTACTCCTTTCGCCTCATCTTCGTTCATACATCTCGTCATACAAGCACGCCGGTTACGAGTACTGCGCACCTGACCTTTCTGAATAACCTCACCAATAAGGTCAGTGTAGGATTTCCTAAGGCGACCCCTCCCTGCGTTGCCACTCACCTCTGCGTTACGTGTCAATATATTTTTTAACAAATAGTGCTATAGCTACTGCGTTTTCTTTAAACCGTTGGTAAATCTTTGAAACAATCGTTCAAAGATTTACCAACGGTTTAAATAATTTCCAGAAATTATAACAAACACAACAACGAAGAGAAGGAAAAGTAAAGAAAAACAAGTAAAGTAATTACACGCACATGTCCACATTACAAACTCCGTAAAGTTCACATTACGTACATAAGGTACCAGATAATCTCTCCAGCACAAAACTTTGCTCTTACGTCATTCCACATGACTGTTGACCTTGTGACTGTGAAAGGGGGAGGGGGTGGGGGTATAATAGTACACCCATTATTTGGATGATGATGGTAATAGGTCACATTTCATATACTAACTCCATCATTTCAGGTAAAAGATGTTCGTTGCAGGACTTTCGGTCTTTCTGAAGGATTGTGATAACGACAACATGCTTGCTTGAAATATTTTGGTTGTTTTGACACTCTCTGTCTCTGTGTCTCCTAGTTCTAAAGAAGCACTAGGCATTGCTGTTGTAGGTAAACCAGAACAGTCTTGGTATGGAATTTTTATTTTTTATAATTTGTTTCTTACCCTGTTCTATTTCACTGACCTGGGCAAAGGCCTTACTCTACAACTTACTTTTTTTTTGCTTTTGGTAAACGCAATGGATTCTTGCAGATCTGGAGTTCTGGAAGAATCGATTCAGTGCCTTCCAATACTCAATACTCAATATCTTTATTGCTTTTGCGTATGTATTCTTAGGTGGTAACTTATATATGTAATTGAGATCATTATGGATCCTGTAGGGCACCATACCATCTCCTTTGTGGATTTTCTCGATAGACGATAGAGTTTATTTAAAATGACAAATGTAAACGTTATTTCATCCTTTACTTCATTCAAAATAGAGAGCAAACAACGTGAGCCTCACAAAGCTGTCAGTCCGCTCACAGTGGCGTGTGCGAGCGCACGTTGCGAGCGCGGTGAAAGGATTGAAACCGAGCGGTCATTGACCTTTACGAAGCGACAATGTCAGACGCGATAAAGTGTAATAATTGCAATGTTGTGATAAACGAGGTGCTGGCCTTTATTCAAAATAAAGCGGGAATTATGGATGAAGAAAGTATGACACGGTTATGTGTTACCGCTTTTTCTGAAGAGGAAATAACACTGGCAAAAAAGCTGTTGTTTGAGTCGGTGGAGACTTCTCGTCGAAAAATAAAACGTAGGAAAGAAGGGAAGAGTCAGCGTGACATTGAGGACATCATCACACTAATAAAGGAGATTGATCCAGAGCTGCTGCCGATATTCGTAGCAAGACATCTTCATAAACTCCCACCAGTGACATTTGATCACTTGGACGCCACTAGAATATTGAGGGATATTATAAAACTGCAAGAGGATGTGGCGGTAATCAAGGAAAAATATGTTACGATGGATGATATCAATGATATGAAAGCGGTTAGTGAGCCCTGTTATAGAAGTATGAATGTCAATCGGAAAAGAGGTGCAGGCCTATTAGATAATAATTTTGAATATGAGAGTGGTCCAGTAGGCTTGATTACGCATTATGCGACAGAAGGGTTATCGACCGCAGCGATAAGCAGGTGCGACAATGGTATGAATCAGCTGTGTGACGTTGACGAGACAATTGTAAACAGCGGTATCACGGGCGACAACACGCTCGCTGTGGAAAAAACCAGATGCGAGGTGCGGAGCGGCGTCGAGCGCGTGGAGGCCACTACTGCGGTTTCGGCGGAGCAGTACAGCGGCGAGACAAGGACAGCGACGCAAACGACGAGCGCGACGATAGAGAATGCGTGCAATAGGAGTAGGAGGCCCACCGTGGTTTCGAGCACGGACACACCTGAGCGTGTAACAACACAGAGATCGTCAACACCGACAAGACAAGATTGTAGACTTATGTCAGATGTTTTGCGGGAAGGTTTACAACATGGGGACTGGAAAAAGAAATCACCTAATGAAGAATGGGTTAAAGTTCAACGGAAAAGGTTGCAAAACCGTTTTATTGGGATGAAGGGGAAGGCGGAGGTAGGACCCCAGTCAACGTTTAGAGCGGCGGATGTAAGTGTGCCTTTTTATATCTATAATGTAAACAGGGATACAAGCATGGGCGATATAGTGTCATACATAAAATCGAAAACTGATGTAGATGTGTCCCTGGACAAGATAGATATGAAGAGGAACAAGGGATACGCTGCATACAAATTTTCAATACCAAAGCAAAAACTGAATGTTTTTATGAATGAGGACCTATGGCCGGCTGGAGTGTCTTTTCGTAGGTTTGTGTATTATAACAGTACGACCGAACCGCGGCATAGTGAAGTGAAATCGAGTGACAGAACTGATAAAAATAAAACAGAATAATGGATAACGCGATAGTAGACGATAACGTTAATTTATTTACTAAGATGATAAGTTTTAACTGTAAATCTTTTAAGAGGTCGGTCGAGTGTTTAAAAAACTTGTGTAAACATGTGGATATTATTGCGCTGCAAGAGACCTGGTTGCTGCCACATGAAATATCAATTCTAGGTCACTTAGATGTAGGTTTCTGTTATGTTGGTAAATCAGCTGTGGATACGTCGCTAGGGATATTAAAGGGAAGACCATACGGAGGTGTGGCTCTTTTGTGGAGGAAATCGTTGTTTACGTGCGTAAATACTTTACCGTGTGCTAGCGATCGTATTGTGGCTATTAAAGCGACGACGTGCGACGGCCGTGACATGTTAGTGTTTACATGCCGACTAACTCTGTAGATAATTTAAGTGAGTTTTGTGAATGCCTTAGTGAAATAGCTGCTATCGTTGAGAGTGAGAATGTTGAGTCTGTTTATATGCTAGGGGATTTTAATGCGCACCCTGGTGAATTGTTTAGCCAGGAAATGTTATCTTTTTGTGATGAGCAGAGTTGGTGTTGTGCTGACTATAAGAACCTAGGTATAGACTCGGACACTTTTACATTTGTGAGTGATGCCTGTGGCAGTAGACGTTGGCTTGACCATTGCCTGGTTTCTGAAGCAGCGTGGAAAACAGTGGAGAAGGTGGAAGTGTACCATAACGCCTACTGGTCAGACCACCTCCCACTCTGCATTCAGGTCAACCTGGGGATGGTGAGGCGAACGGATGCCTCAGCAAATCTTAAGGGCAAGGTAGTAGATAAAGTGAGGTGGGGGGAAAGATGTACTGACCAAATAAATTACTATTACCAACTATGTATGCAAAAGCTTAGACTAGTCGATTTCCCAGCAGAGCTAAGCAACTGCTGTGATAATTTATGTTCAAACAAAGAGCATACAGTAATAATTGATAGTCTGTACAATAATATTGTTACGTCACTGCGCGAGGCGGCTGAGGGCAGTGCTGGTTTTGTAAGAAGCAGTAGAAATAAACGGACTGTGATAGGGTGGAATAGACACGTTAGGGACGCTCATGGGTGCGCTAGGGTGGCTTTTAAAAACTGGGTTTGGCATGGGAAACCTCAATTTGGTCAGTTGTTTAGTGAAATGCGAGAAACAAGAAAAGTATTTAAAAAAAAACTAAAATATTGCCAGGACAACGAAGAACAAATAAAGTTGGACATTATAGCTTCAGAACACAAGAAAAAACAGTTTAATAAATTTTGGAAGTCAACTCAAAAGTTAAACACCAGACCTGCTGTACCTTTGAGCGTTAATGGCGTGTCTGAACCAGTGGAGATAGCGGACATGTTTAAAGTGCATTTCTCTGTGACACCACGGTTGCAGATCGATAAGCAGGAGGGGTGCGGCGGGGAGAAACGTGGGTCATCTAGCTCGGTTTACATCTCGTCAAAGGAGATAGGGAAGGTTATAAAAACCATGACTAGGGGTAAGTCTCCTGGTCATGATAACCTTAGTATAGAACACTTCCAACATGCAGGTCCGCATCTTCCTAGGGTCTTATCTATGCTCTATAACTTTTGTATTAGGCACTCATACCTGCCTGCTGAGTTGATGAGGACAATTGTTGTACCTATAGTTAAAAATAAGACAGGCGACGTCTCAGATAAGGAGAACTATAGGCCAATCTCATTGGCTACTATAACTGCAAAAGTACTTGACGGTGTGCTGGAGCGTAGGATGGCTGGACAGCTCAGTTTACATGACGCACAGTTCGGTTTTAGAGCGGGGCTGTCTACAGAAACAGCTATTTTGGCGCTCAAGCATACTGTCAGTTACTACACCAGTAGGAATACACCTGTGTACGCTGTATTTTTAGACCTTTCAAAAGCATTTGACCTGGTTAATTATAACGTCCTATGGACTAAGTTGCGTGACCGGGAACAACCTGAGGAAGTAGTTGAGCTTCTCAGGTACTGGTATAATCACCAGATTAACCAGGTCAGATGGTCGGGTGCTTTGTCGGAGACGTATGGTCTGGAATGTGGTGTAAGACAGGGTGGTCTGACCTCCCCAGCGCTATTTAGCCTGTATGTCGATCAGTTGATCGGAGAACTCAGCAGCACCGGGGTTGGATGCGCGATAGATGGTAAAATTATAAATAGCATATCTTACGCGGACGACATGGTGCTGCTGAGTCCCTCGATTGAGGCACTCAGGCGATTGCTTGAGGTTTGTGAGAGATACGCCGTGACTCACGGTCTCCTGTATAATGTGAAGAAGACTGTGTTCATGGTGTTTGGGGTGACTGCAAAGGGTCATAGAGCAGTGCCGCCGGTGTACCTATATGGTGTTGCTCTAAACAGAGTGTCCTGTTTTAGATACCTTGGACACATGGTAGCCGAGGATCTTAATGATGACCAGGACATAGAACGGGAACGGAGGGCGTTGTCGGTCCGATGCAATATGCTGGCCCGTAGGTTTGCAAGATGCTCGAAACCGGTCAAGATCACCCTTTTCAAGGCGTATTGTCAATCATTTTACACATGCAGCCTGTGGGTTAGGCATACGCAGAGGGCCTACAACGCTCTTCGTGTCCAGTATAACAACGCCTTCCGGGTGTTGTTGGGGCTACCGCGATTCTGTAGCGCGTCAGCCATGTTTGCTGAATCTAATACCGATAGTTTTTCAGCAATCATGAGAAAAAGAACGGCATCATTGTTAAGCAGGATTCGTGGGAGTGCCAATGGCATCCTGAGGGTGATTGGGGATAGGCTGGACGGCGTTTTCCTGGAGTATTGGACTCGTATGCATAGCTACGGGTCTGATACTGCAGGAAGATACATGAATTAATGGAATTGTATGTTTTATTTTTATTTTATTGTTATTCTTCTTTTTAATTAAATGTAAGTACTAACATAGTTACGTAAGTTGTATCACTAACAAAGATCTATGGAGCAAGTCTCCGAAATAAACGTTTTATTATTATTATTATTATTATTATAAAGCTCATTGTGTTCACAAAATCCTATCAGAATTACACACGCTGCTGAAGTGTAAAACTGTCACTCCTCCACATCCATTAAACACGCTTCGATGTGCCAACGGCGGCCTAAAACTGGCTTAAAAAGTTAAACAACACCACTTCGAGAGAGCCCTTTAAATATGCGCTGAATTTGAAAGTGGGCGCAAAAGGCAACTGTTTAGAATGTACGAAGTTTAATGGAAAACCGTTGCGCTAAGGGAATATTAAGGGGATAATGGGCTGGTTGACGTCAAGGCCTCTTATCTGGGGATGTGAGGGCTAATCGGTTAAGTTCCTGTTTCTAGATTACCCTTGTTTATATGACCGTTAAGTTGGTCATGTACACGCGAAGGTGCGCCTGGGGTTGGCAGTTACCTGTCCACAAATTGCTTTAATAACTAAATCTGGGGCAAAGCAAAAATAATGAATATAGACAGCATTTTTGATGTGGAAGTATTTCAAAGTCTCAAGTTTCAAGTAATTAAACGCCCACTCTCAAAAACGTATCTGAATTATTCAATGCTTTTTACTCTTAGATCTTAGACTTCTGGCATTCAAAGGCCAATTTTCATAATTAAAAACATTCAAAATCTAGACACAATCGCATCTCAACGACAATTAAAGTCAGAAACTTTTCAAAAAGGTAGGTAAATAAAATAGAGGCATTTCTGTCAGATTAAGACAAAAATCACGTACCTAAATGTTACTAGTTATACCTTTCTGATCATTTTTCAAAACTAAAATAAAATTTCTGATCCCATTGCCCAAAAATTAACCCTAAATTAAAATATAACTGTGTGACTTCCATAAACTGCGCGTTACGTAGTTTTAATATTAGGAACTAGAACTAAAGTCCTCTACTAACATGTGAGTTAAGAATCGATCGTCTGCATATAACCAGTTCACACCAGTTTAAACAATGGTGTCAGGAAATGCACAGAGCTCTCTATTAATCGCTAACAGAGTTATTTTTGTCCTGCGCGTTATGGGTCAAGTTACAGGAGGAGAGTAACTCGCATCGAGTAGGCGATTATTGAAAGGAGATAAAAGTTGAAATCATATCAATCATCAATTATTGAAGAAGTTTATGAAGTTTTTTTTACTGTTTTGCTGTTCTTTTCTGATTAATTTTGTTGCAGGTCCCGAGAGAGTTGAATCATTTCTCTGGGACTCGTTTAGCCTCGGCGTTTTTCTGGTAGTTGCTACTGTTGATTCTGGCTTTCAGGAGCTGCAGTGGTTTGGGAATAGGGCGTCGGGCTTGTCACAAAGACAAAAAAAAAGAAACTTTATCAGTTTGTAATAAAAAAAAGACTGTGTGTTGTTTGTTTGTAGGGTATGCTAAGATGGTTCGGTCATGTTGAGAGGATGAGTGAAAGACGATTAATAAAAGGTATTTATATGGCAGAGGTGAGTGGCAACGTAGGGAGGGGTCGCCCTAGGAAGACCTACACTGACCTTATTGGTGAGGTTCTTCAGAAAGGTCAGGTGCGGAGTACTCGTAACCGGCGTGCTTGTATGACGAGTATGAAAGTAGATGAGGCGAAAGGAGTAGGTACGTAAGGATCGTAGCACGTGGCGTTCTGTGGTTTCTGCCTACCCCCATGGGAAAAAGGCGTGAGTTTATGTATGTATGTAATAAAAAGACCCCAGAAATGTCCGTTTGTATGTAAGACCAATTTACTTTTCGCTTCATAAAGTTAAAATTTTCTGCAAGAAATAAACTGCTCGGTTACAAGCCACTTCAAACATGTCAGCAAAGAATCGATAGTCCGGAATAAACTAGTTCACACCAGTTTATAGGGATGTCAAGAACTTAGCGGGAACTTTTCTTTGTCTCCATTCCTTCTAAACTCCAGTATGTCAAATGTGAAAGTTTTGTAACACTTTATTGAGGATTTGCTTGAACTCAAGTCTATTATTCATACTGTACATATGAGCAAGTTTTAAAGTGAGTTATTTATTGAAGCGTTCATTACTGATTTATTCGTTGAGTTAAGAAATTAAGGTGAGTTTTGATTGGTTTTGCTTGAGTTTGTTCATTAAAATTTCTTCTGAAATGTTTACTGAAACGTACTATAGTATAAGTAGTTATTTTTGTATTGATATTGATGTAACATTTCAATCCAATTAAACCAGTACATAGACCGAAAGGTTTCCCTAAAAAATATTTGTAATGGGAGGTTTTTTATTTACTTATAGAAGCTTATAAGAAGTGACCAGAAAGGACAAGGAATGAAAGAGGTCAAAGGATTTTCAACTTTATTTCGTCGCCAATTCGACTTTTACAGCCATGTTACTTTTTTAACGAAGCCCAAATGGTTATCTGTCCTATCAGAACGTTCTGTAGTCCAATTTAAATCCCCAACAAGATCAAATGAAAACGTTTCAAGCGTCATTCGATTGGTTCCAGTGAGACGGCACCGTGTTAGACTAGGTAGACTTGACCTACCACAGTCGACAACGTTTCCTTTATGTGGTTCATTTGAGGATAGAAACGGGGGGAGGATAAGGTCAGGGTATGTTGGTAGTTATATTGGGTCAGCCGCTGTGTTACGTGCTTGTTACTACGGTGTGGTTTAAGTTATAGGAGGTAAAGCAACCATTACTTTGACAACATAGAGATCGCTCTTACGGAGGTAAAGAACATCATGAACAGTAAAATGAGGCCGAGCTTTTATGTTTTTAGTACAATCATACTCGAAATCGTGCAAGTACCGATACGACTTTTCAATTCATATGTAGATTTAAGTATATTTTGGACTGGCGGGAGAAGGAAATAATCGTGAGGAAACCTGCATTTATAATTCATATAATTCACGTTGACTTAGCATGTTGATCAATGCTCATTCTTTTGCTGTAAGAGAAGAGTCATTTGCCCTGCAGTGGACAACGTTTGGGTGATATGATGATGATGTTGAAGACAAGAATAGGTTGGTTTTGTACGTAAGTTGACTCATATTTGTGTATGTTTCCAGAGTATTATGTATTGTTAAAGAAATTGTAGCACACAGTAGCAGTACCTATTTTATTATTTAATTCAATTGAAATGTAACGACGACAAACATTGACTGGAATCTTATTAATATGGATGGCACTCAATTGAAAACAATACAAAAGAGAGAAATGTTACTTGCTCAGTAGCGACTGGATAAAGACTAAAATATTAATGAAGGTAAGCAAGACAAACTGGAAGTAGAAGCTACTAACATTGACACTACTCAAGATGCCGCACATTATTAATGAACTAAACTCCTAAGACAGTATATTGTAGAACGGAACAGAGTAATTAGAAAAAACCTACAAGTAACTCAAGAAATGAAAAGTTGGATAAGAATAATGGATGGCAGAGATAAATGAAGACAAATCGTGGAAAAAGTGCAAAGTTAAGAAAACTACTGCAAACAGTCGTCTACTTTTCATTGTGCAGTTATTGAAATAATATGCAAATGGATGAAAAATCAACAAGATTGACGAGACAGAGTATCATTTGCCATAAGGCTTATAAAATCAAAGAGAAATCTGATTGATGTGCCCATTCATCTTTATAACCTTACCCGCCTTTAAAGAAACGGGTAACTACCGAAATAGGGTTGACGCGGGAGATGGGTTAAACTATTTTTAGTTTGTGTTGTGTATATATGTATGGGCTCGACATTTGTGCTCTTTTCATGTCCCTTAAGGGGGAGCATGAATAAGAGATAAGTGTTTTGGTAAATATAATACACAAATTATAAACTAACAACGTCTAAAAATAGCAATAGTACATAGAAAATTTTAAAAGAGGCAAAGTGCTAAAAGAGCGTCAGTAGGACCAGAGATTAGAAGTCCAATTATCGTAGTCTCATCATCATCTGCCTAGCCTTTTCCCAACATTTGGGTCGGCTTCCAGTCTAACCGGATGCAGCTGAGTACTAGTACTTTACATGGAGCGACTGTCTATCTAATTCCCGTAACTAAAAACTCAAAAGCTAATCGCAATTTAATCTTAAAGACAAATAATGTCAAAAATAAAGGCAAACTAGAGATACTTTTTGACAGTTTGAGACTCAGATTAAATTGCGATCGTTGACAGAATTGACCCTCTGAAGAACTGGTATAGCATAGCTACGTTATATGGTTATGGTCCATTGACCCAAACATTGGCCAGTCCTCTGGAGATAAGTTGAATACTGAACAGCTTTTTAGGATTACGTAAGGTCAACCTTGGTCCCATCTCACTTGACTGTCATGGTAACCTAAGAGACAATCATAAAAGATATTGTGAGAAAGTCCATCTCACTGAGAAGGCCCAGGTTGCTATTGAAGGTAAACAGGATTAACCTAAAGTAGGCCTAATCGCTTAAGCTTTTTAGGGTCATAATGGCCACACATACAATAACTTCCCGCTTAACGTCCCTAACCTAAACTCAGATCTGCTTCCCGTCTATATTATATGGTCCCTCGTTAGCTCTGACCTACATGTGTGTAAACAGAATCGGAATGTGCTATTGAACCAGGTCGCAGAGTCGACCAACTAGTGTTTCGTATTTATTTGCTACAAACAATTGACAAGTTGCCGACGCAAGACCCTTAGAAACTGAGCCTAAGCTACATTGAAATTTATGGCTTTCACGATAAGGTGTTTTTTTGCTTTGTTCTGATTTTCTTTGACTAAAATGTTGGCAGCACTGGGTTACTTCCAAAAGTTTGCGTTGCTATTTTCGTTTGTGGAAAGCATTGATTGTAATTGTTTGCTTAAGCATGCATAACTGAGTAGTAGGGTTAGGTTTGTCCGAAAGCTCATTAACTTGGAGCCCTCGGGGTTATTTCGGTCAAAAGCCCTCAAATTACGTCAGGGCTATACCAGGGCTAATGCTGTACGTATGTATCCATCGGTTTCTAAGAAAACTTCAACTATATCAGACGACCCTGGATATCTATCTCTTTTGTTGTCTGTACAGCTTTGTCTAATATTGCAAATAACAAGGATAAGACAGCTCCTTATGACATAGTAACTCCTTTATCCTCTCCTAGCAACATGACGAGTAACAAATGAGGAAAAGTCTTTCTTGTACGCTTTGGGGCACTTCAACTAAGTTTAGGGGTCACCTAACTTTCCGCACTTACACCTTTTTGTTTCATGTACTCGTAAGTACTTTATAAATAACGTTATAGTGCTTTGGTAACTTTATAGTTAATGTCGACTGATTTTGTAAAGAGTTGTGTGTTCTTTTTGAAGCCGAACGGCGGTTATCCTTGACGAGCCTGTTCTATTTTGATCATTATTGATTTTATACATTATTTAATTATTTTTTTGACTTAGTTCTGACTAATCGACTAATCCAAATAAATCTTCAAATTTTTAGTTTGGCGATACTATTTAAATAATTAAGAGATTGTCATTTGGCTCGTTTTGACAGAACTAAGCTAAATAAAAGAAGAAGAAGCTTATTGGCATTTAGGTATTTAAGATCTTGCCCTTCAATTAATATTCGATTAGCATAAAGTCAAAGTCAAATCATTTATTTCAATTAGGCCATTATAAAGCACTCTTGAACGTCATTTCAAGAAAAAAAAAATAGAATTGAATTTAATTGCATCTTTCAAAAGGTAGTTTTGTATGGAGAAGAATAAGCAAGAAACTACATCACACGTAAGTACAACAACGTACTCTTTTAAAATCAACATAGCCCTTTATACATATCGTAAAGACAACGTAGCCCCATTAACACTATCTATTACCAAGAAGATTAAAAAGAAAAAATGAATCATGAAGAAGCTACAATGTGTCTTGCCTATGAGTCAAATCAATATCTTTCTCCCCATTCATCTCAGTACCAACATCTTCTAATACTTCCTTATATTCAACTTTAATAACAATCAATATATGTTTGGCGTGGCATCTGTTTTATTTTGCATGTCCCATGTCGGGTGCCGTCGGTCGAGCTCACCGATTGGCTGAGCCATACACATTACTCATACATGTACCTATATTGTGCCTCCGATATCTTCACGGACGGCTGAACTTGTTCAAAATACACTTTTATTCAGTAAAAGCTTTGTACGAATATTTTTTTATACAGTCCAGCTTTTTAATTGGCTTAAAAGCTGAACGGTGCGTTTGGTAGATACCTATATGTTTTTTAATTTAAGAGTTTTCGTTAATTTATTATGCATGGGTTATAAAAGCGTTATGAGTGAGGGTGAGTAATTTGGGGTCGTCAATAATATATGCATGTACTTATGTAGAATAAGCCTTAGCTTTACCGTTATTATGCATTACTGTTTCCCATGAATCTTTTACTGCTACCTTCAATGTCTTGTTGTGTATGTTAATTATGGTTGTCTTGTTTTAATATTGTGCCTGTAATAAAGTCGAAGTCAAAATATTTATTTTAATTAGACCATTTACAGGATTTACCTCTAACGGGATGAACGGGGGTTTATCCCCTTAGAGGGTAAATTTTAAAAAATCCTTTCTTAGCGGATGCCTACGTCATAACATCTACCTGCATGCCAAATTTCAGCCCGATCCGTCCAGTGCTTTGGGCTGTGCGTTGATAGATCACTATGTCAGCCAGTCAGTCAGTCACCTTTGAGTTATATTATATTTAGATTAGCTCTGTTCACGAATGTCATCATGTTTATAAAGTTAAAATATCCATACTAATATTAATAATAATAATAAATAAATAATAATAAAAATTTTGAAGGAATTTGATACGGGGTAAGTTTGCATCCCAAGAAAGGATATAGGGTAGGTACTTTTATTCCGCGACTTCGTCTGCGTCCACGATAACCAATATTTACGCGGCGAAGTCGCGGCCAAAAGTTAGTTTCTCATAAAGCGAAATTCGCAGTATATTTCTTTTGAGTAAATAAAGATTCTTTAACCACATATTAATCAAAGAGGGCCTAGTACGATTGCGGGGAATAAACGTTATGTAAATTCAAACGGTTTTAAGATTGGAAATACTTTCGCACATAATATTAGTTAACTTTGAAGATCTTATTTATATTATTAATAAGTGGTACGTACTTGTTGTTTACAATTAAACTGAAATACGAGAGAATAGTCGTATTTTCAATTTCGAAAATCGACTACTTTTACTGTGGATACAGGAATACAAATATGCCTAATTTAACTTGTCAAAATGTAGCCATCATGCCCGTGGGAATGAAATAACTGTTTCATACAACATGTGATGAATGTGTTGAGCCATATTTAATGCAACATGATGAATATTTTGAAGCCCCGCATTGGGCCACCCTAGAGATCATTAAGCGGAAGCAGGTGGTATAATCAGCTTGCAAATAAATGACGCAAAGTCAAAGTCAAATCATTTATTAATATAAGACAATTAAAAGGCAGAAATAAAGAAGTTTCGTATGTAGTTCTCAATGGGCAAGAAACTCCAGACTTACTTTTTTTTAAATAAATGTTTTTCAATAATTGTATTATATACACGATCATACAGGATTAAGCGTGAATACGATATGGCCTTGCACAAAAAACTACTATAAACACACAACAATAATATGTACGGTGAGTGCTTTGCATTACCTAACCCTTTTCAAGAACAAGTAGAGAGAAAGATGGGTCAGGTAATGTAGGACACTGACTGTAAAAAGTATAGATGGCTAAAAAACCTAAAGCCATTTTAGCAAACAGTCAAAAACACCGACCACGTTTAGTACACTTCGTACAAAACATTCAAACACCATACGGTACCAAAGTAATGACAACAACCATAAAATCGTTACCTAATAACCGCTTAAAGCAGAAAAACAAAGCGCTGTTCATTAGGCACAAAGGTGTACGAATATAAAAAATCCCGCTGTTGGTCGTCCAAACAAAATAGCGACCGTCCGGGCCCGCAGTTAGGCTCGGTAATTGCCCCCTCACGACAATTAGACCTCGTAACGTCTTCGTGACGGCTCAAAAATACATTTTTAGCGTTATCAGAGACTATTTCGAGTTGTTTATGGGAGCATAACCGGTACTGACTGATGTGTTGAGTGTGGGGCTCGGGATTTATAGCTGGAGTGTCCAATTTTGTTATGAATTTAGAAAAACAGTGTGTGGGTAAATGCTCGTTAAATGTAGGTCGGGTAATAACAGGGATATGACGGTCATCTCAAGGGGCTTGAAAGTTAATCAATGGAGCCAATTGGCGATAGCTATAAAGCTATACATGGTGGAAGTTATGTCGTGACGCAAACATTTACCATCGATTCAGTTCATGATTCTAAATCCCCAGCGGATTAATTTTTCGTCACTTATTGCAAAATTTGTGCGTATTTAATAGAATGAGACAGAAAGAGAGAGAAAGAGTAAAATGGTCGCCTGGAGGGGTATAACACTTTCTCCTTACGTCACGATTTCTGCGCAGTTAACTCCTACCGCGTTAGGGAATTTCGTTACAAATCACTTGTTCATGCAAAAGTGCAACACCTACACGGTCAAAATGTATAAAACAGCTTTATTTTTAAATAACCGACGAAAAATATATAACGCTGTAGGGTCTAGAATTATGTACTTAATGAATTCATTGTGAAAGAGTATGCCAAAATGTCCTTTACACCCTGTATATTAAGCACTCAACAAAACCTTAATACTGCTACGCAAAAAAGTTTCATCCAACACAATTAGTATTTGTTCCCTTTACTGTCAATCAAAAGATTTGTACCCGAAAAAATTTCAATTCCGATCGTCAAAAGCCATCAGAATTGTTTCCGAATTCATGTAAACCTAAAATCTGCATTTAAAACAAATGTTAAAGGGAGATTTGCATTTTTACGGATGATATTCGGTTGAGCTGCAAATCGCGGATGATCGGCTGCTATTGGATAATCATTCGCTGCAGGCGTCGAAATTGTGCAGTGTCGGATGTGAACGAATTTATCATTTCTGTCGACTTCATGTGATGGTGATGTGTGATATGCATGTCTTTGTAGATGACATTATTTTGGGTTCATATTTAATTTTACAGTATATTTCAATCAAAACTGACGGACAGACTCGTTAGTCTAGTGATCACAAAGCGCGACAGCTGAGCACGAGATTTTAGGTACGGCAAATGGTTATTGGGATTTTACCATTAGGAATTTCTCAGTAACAGCCTTGGTGTCTGGATTTGTGCCCGGTTGATGGCAATAGGCTCCCCCCCTTTACATGGTACTAATAGGTAGGCACACCTCTGACAAAACCTCCGAGGGTCACAAGCGTGTACACTTACACAAGTCAGTTTAAGACGTTGATGTTCCCCAAAAATAGCTCAGATACTTGCACAAATTCTTCTCCCACACGTTAATGCACACTCACACTTGTGCAAGTCTAAACTTGCGCAAGTAAACCGTCACGTGTGTAGCTACTCTAGCTACCGTTGCAATCACTTAACAAATCCTACTTCCAGCCCGTTTTCAACACGTTTCTCATGTCGCAAATGTTGGAACGCGAAATGATTTATTTATAATTTACGACGCTCAATTTAATAGTACACCAATATCGTTTATGAAACAAAGGGCACGTGGTCCCGACAGCCGTTTCGAGGTATTAAATTAATTTCCGAAGTGATTTACGAATGAATATTGGCAATTAATTCAGTGACCAGGACTTTTCAATTAATAAGTTAGGATTATGTTGTTATTCTAATTTCCAGTTTGTTATTTCTAATTTGTAACGGTTTTTCGAATGGAAAATTAATGTGAATAATTGTCAAGAGTAAGTAAGCTGTGATTGGTTAGCCAGCTTAAATTGTTGTAGGTATTTTGAACTTTATTCTTACTGAGCTAAAGTTCTTTTTACAACATTGATAACTTAGACTCGAGTTTAATGATAGATTTTCTGTTAAGAACTTTACATAAATTAGAATAAAGTTCGAAATACAAAAACTGGTTCGAAGGTTTTGGCATAAAGTAAACTAAGAACTCATTTTGTAATAATACGGTCAATGTTTGACTTGAAACCGTTTCCGTGTCTCTCTTCATATTGTATTTTGCAGAATTTTCCTTCGTGATTCGCTGACTCTTTGAAAGAAAAGTACATGGAAACAATTCTATTCAACTCGTTGTCGGGACGTCCGACCAAGAAAAGACTAACAGAAGAGTCACAATAACAATAAACGCGTAGAAGCTGGGTCGTTCCGGTCTTACTGGCGCCCAACGTGGGACCACTTTATTTGTTACTCCGACATTAGATAAAACTTATCATTACTCTTTTCAATCCCTCCCGCAGTGAAATTTCAGAACTTAAAAGTTCAAAAAGTCGTTATCAACTTTCAAAATCGTTTGAATCGGAAAATAAATAAGGTGATGGAAGGTAGCTGAACTGCGTAGATATGCAGGACTATTCGGGAGATCACTAACAACGGATCACGGTTCATTTATCAACTCGACTCCATATTCATCGACGCATGATGTGTGCTTGATTTCACGTGCCCTTTGGCAATACTTTCTGGGTCACGTAACTCTTTTTAAAAACATATGAAAATACATTAATGTAACTATCAATATTTCACACAATTCGTAAAAATGGGCACTTTCAGAATGCAGATTTAGTGACGGCCATAAAATTCCCCTTTTTGTCAGCGGAATTAGATGTCGTAAGCCTTTGCGGAATATAGCAAAGCTCGGGTAGCATTTGGGCTCAATAGCCCGGGAAATGGCTGGTCGGCCTCTGGCTAACACGCCCCAAATTAGGTCAAGACGTGGCGCTGGGACGCGTTTACAAAATTATGCCGAATTTGATTCGATTTTTACTTCAAAAATTCAATTGCTCGGTCATCGATTGATTCGAAAAATTCTCGCTTCAAAACTAATTAGGTTTGACTGCCAAGGACGGGTACATTATGAAATAACATTAAAAGATACGGCAACGCAATAAAATATTATTAAGAGCGTCGTTAAAGGATAAAATTGTATTTGGAAACCCGTCTCTAGAGAGGATGGCGAGCGACCGGAAAAATAATTTATACTACCTTCAGAGAAGAAATTAAAATCGAAGAAATTCTTGTTCTGTAATCTTTATGTAATGCTTGTTTGCAATGACTTTGATGTCGATTATATAGTACTTATATGGTCTGGATTAGTAATTGACATTGTTGTTTTTTGTCATTAGTAGAGTGCAATTAGACTAAAGCTACCAACTTTTTTTTGTTGCGTATATTTCATTTCAGGGCATAAAGCTAATTGCACTCTGTTATATACGCTATTTCAGGTGTTAATATACATGTAAGAATGGAACGTTTGATAATGCATAACTGTGTGAAAGAGTTAGAAGTATAAAAGTTAGAGACAACGTATGCTAAACGTGTGATAAAAATATGAATAAAAGGTCACATAGTAAGGGCAGGAGCAAAAAGCGATAGACTGGAATATAAAGGTGTATAAGTAGATTTTATATTTTAAAGGATCATTGTACTCATAAATACGAACAAATGTAAATACGGGATCAACCCTGAAATATGAAAATTAATCAGGTGTGGGAACACCTACATTATCAAAATGTACTGAACACCTAAAGATTCTTTTTCCAAATAATCCTTCTACTGCTTTAATAGTTTGTATATTCCATTTGATCCTAAATAAAATAGACGTAACATTAGATTTCTCTGACATTTAGAATTTTTCCGCCTTATTTGGAAAAGCGGAAAAGTAGGTATTTGTGCAATCGCCTGCTATTATAAATTGTGCACTTTCATACACAGAAATTGGAAAGAGTCCAGATGCGGTTAAAATATGAAAGAGCCAAACTAGTCTAGTTGAGAAAAAATATTCGAAAATATTCGCTGAAATATTATGGAAACAAAAACGTTTTATATAATATGTTGAAGTTTTAGAGCCTGTTTCACAATCTTCGAATAAGTTCCGATTAAATTATTTGGCAGATTATTTCATACAAATTCTGTTCCATTTTTGAAAGTATCTGGTGAATAGCGTTTAATCAAAGGTCGTGAAACAGGCCCTTAATGTAACAAATTAATAGAAGGTCCCATATATTTTAAGGAGCACTAGCGACCCACACCGGCTTCGCTCGGGTGCAATGTAGTTATCTATTGATGAAAACCGCATTAAAATCCGTTGTAAAGTTTAAAATATCTACTCGTACAGACGGCTGGAAGCGACTTTGTTTTATATTGTGTAGAGATTTAAACTTAAAAAAAAAACAAAATCTACCAATTTTTTATGTAAAAAATTTTTTTTTTGCAAAAACAAAAACCGACTTAAAAAAAAGCACTAACAAGTTAAAAATAATACTATAACCTACCTATATTAATAAACCTTTTTTTTTTTTTTTTTTTTTTTTTTAACCTAACCTACGATTAACCTATACTAAAATTTATCAAATTTTTGGAGTTGGTGCCAAGACCGAGGATATTATATCCAACCGTAAGGCATCGACTCCAAAAAATTTTTAAATTTTAGTATAGGTTAATCGTAGGTTAGGTTAGGTTAGAAGTCGGTTAAAAAAGTCTTTATCTTATAACCCAATAATACCTGTAGCCTGTAGTCCACAAGCCGAGGCATTATTTTTGTTCTCTTTTTAAAACTTATACAAAGAGTCAACCAGTATCTTTTAATTTTTTAATTTCTTCACCGATGTAATTAGCGATATTCCAAATTCAACATTCCAAAACAGAATGAGAAATTTGAATTAGACACGCCCTTTTCAACGGAACTTTTCCTTTAAATATATTTTCATTGTAAGAATTAATTAATAACGTGTTCTTTCTTAAATGTCTGTTTTGAAAGCGTTTAATTTTTTTCTTCTTCTATAATTTTTCCGACGCTGCCCGTCAGAGAGGGTGTATACAATGATTTATGGTGCAATCTTTTAGTCGTAAATCAGGAACGGTACGCTTCTACTGTATGGCTCGGAACAACGTAACTTTGAAACAATCGCGTGCTTTTTTTTTGTATTTTCAGTATTTCGTGTTATGGTTTAGCTTCAAGGCTAAGTGTTTCTTTATTAAATTCCTTCCTAAAAAATAATGTTCTTTTTAGAACACAGTGGAATATCACTGTTTTTCATTGTGTTATTTTCATGATTGGTCCATATTTTTGCAGAGATTTATAAAACTAATTACTGCCGAGGATTTTATCCACGTAAACTCTTTAAAGACCTCTATTTAAAAAAAAAATAGCCTATAGCATCTAAAAAGATCACTGCTTTCTATTAGCAAAACATTTTTCAGAATCGGACTAGCAGTTCCGGAGTTTGACGCGTACAAACAAAAAAAATAAAGTTTTTAGCTTTCAAACATTAGTAAAGGAATGCCTTGATTGATATCACCCTCACCATATTTAGTTAATGTCATTACATTACGAGCCACAAATACGAATAAACCCATTCAAATTAAACAAATAAATTGACTTGATAAACCAAAGCGTTTTAAACTCTCAAAGTTCTTAAGTTATCTCTTCCTGAAACAGAGATTTGTGTATTAAAATAATTCAGTTATCAGGTAACACTGACTGATCAGAAAATTGGATCTCTCATTAATTATTCTAAATTCCTAATAAATTGATCACTACCTGTATCAAATGATACTTTTCTAAAGTTTATCTTGGACATCACCGACATCGGTGAAGGAAAACATCGTGAGGAAACCAGGACCTACCTTATACCAGCTTATTACTGTTCCACTCAAACCATGTCAGAGGCCCTTGAGGCAGTTTTCAAACTCTGACACTAGGGTGTGTGGGGCATAGGCGGCGGCGACCTCTCGCGCCCGGGCCTGGTTCAGGCCATGCTCCGGGGCGAGAGGGAATGGGATGCAGTCACCTCCTTCTGCGAAGCAGTAATGCTAGCGAAGGAGGAGGCGGGCCGCGTGAGGGAGAGAACAACACCCTCCACCTCACGCCCCAGCCGCCGCGGGAGACGCCCAGGGCGTCGGACGTCGCGAGGCGACATCCGGCCACCGTAGGCGCGGGCTTGCGGACGGCGAGTAATGGGTAGCTCGCCGTCCGATCAAGGACCATGCCCGGGTCGACGGCGCGTTCTGTTCGCGCGCGCCTCAAAGAGCTGTCAGCACAGGGACGGGGCCCCCCAACGGGGCCAAACGCCTGCCGGGGTTGCGGGACGTCTTAACAGGATACCGTGGCCCCGGAACGTAAAGGGCAACAGAAGGAACAGGGTGGTTTTTTAGTCAGTAAAAGTCTGACAGTCCCTTCCGCCCCGCCCAGGACGGAAGGACTCATTTGATGATTTTTACCATCTCAAAAAAAAAAAAAAAAAAGGGTGTGTGGGGCGGAAGACCTTACTGCCCACACGATAAAGAAAGAAGAACTAATACTTGATACTGGTAGTGATGGTCTAGTGGTTAAGGAAACGCCTGCCTCTCATGCACGAGGGGGAAAGTAACAAAATTGTGTTTTTCCTTTTAAAAAGTTTTAGTACTGACTACAGTGGGAGAATGAACGTATGAAAAAATATAGATGAGCTCCAGCAATAGGACAGCTCCAGCAATAGGACAATACAGTTAGCAAAAATAAAATTCACAGCCAACGTAAGGCCACATCGAGACCTCGGAGCTCATGGTAGTGTACGACGAATAGTGTAGGAGATATGTGCACACAGATGAACATACTACAAACATAGACTGCTAGAATCTTAACCCTCTGTAGTTGTCTTTTTATACATACTTGTATCGAAACAAAACACAAGCGACAAAACACAGGCCTAACGATTGACGATATCGACAATAATTCATGAAACTATTACTCATAATTACTGCACATTAATCTTATAGATTTGAGGCTAAACCGAGCTATCTATCAACCAGAACTTATGTATGCCGGCGATGGCATTAGTCTGTAATGACACCTATTTTGACAAATTGCATAAATTATTGCAACACTACAGTACGTGTCGTGAATTCGTGACATACGTCAAATATATTGTCAGAGGGATTGAATTGAATTTGCATTATTTATTATTGTTGAATTGATTGATTGTTGGATTAAAAGAGGAGGTAGTAGCAAAGATAGCAAAGGGTATGCTTAGATGGTTCGGTCATGTTGAGAGGATGAGTGAAAGACGATTAACAAAAGGTATTTATATGGCAGAGGTGAGTGGCAACGCAGGGAGGGGTCGCCCTAGAAAGACCTACACTGACCTTATTGGTGAGGTTCTTCAGAAAGGTCAGGAACGGAGTACTCGTAACCGGCGTGCTTGTATGACGAGATGTATGAACGTAGATGAGGCGAAAGGAGTACCTATGTAAGGATCGTAGCAGATGGCGTTCTGTGGTTTCTGCCTACCCCCATGGGAAAAAGGCGTGAGTTTATGTATGTGTTATGTATTATTGTAGAACAGATTTGAAATAGTCAATAATGACAAATGCATAGCTCTACAAAGATTTCATGAAATTCCTTTACTGCCTTTCAGAAATAATCTAAAACAAGTTATATTGTTAGTATTATAAGATATCGAGAATTTATTTTATCAGACCAGATTTCAAATAACAAATCCAAAGCACATTGAATTAGTTTGAATGAGGCGCAAGGACTGGTTTTCTAAGATATATCCTAATACCTATTAAAGGCGGCCTCGTGCCCCGACCATCTTCGAAGAGATTTTGAAGCTTAAGTGAAACGAATTTAACTGAGTAAAAAAGCCTTCAATTTTATCACGTAATTGTAAGATTGGAGGAGAGGCAGTCGGTGAGGAAGACTGAGGATTTAGGAGCCGACTTTAAGTGCAGTCAGTGTATTTGATTTTTTTTAATGACACTTTTGAAGGTACTTTGAATAAAGAACGGTGGTAGTTAAAGAGGCCTAGAATTACCGACAAAAAAAAAAAAGTCTAGTCACATTTTTTTTTGTTAGTTACTCTCCCCACGACTTCGATCGCTTGATTTTTCTTACGGATCCCTAATTACATAACATCACGCCTGTAATCCCCGAAGGGTTAGGCAGAGGTGTACCCATTAGTGCACCCACATTTCGCCAGTTATGTTTAAGTCCCATGTAACAGGGGGCGAGCCTATTGCCATCAACCGGGCACAAATCCAGACTCCGAGGCTGCTACTGAGAAATTTCTAATGAAAAAACCCAATAAAACTTTTCCCGACTTGGGAATTGAACCCAAGACCTCATGCTCAGCAGTCGCGCTTTGCGACCACTAGACCCTAATTTCCCTAAATTTTTGATAATAAAATAAATATATATATTTTTTTAAGTTTGTACAAGATTTTGAATTATGTTTTATTTTACAAGCCTATATAATTATTATTTTATCAATTTTTTTAGAATTGAATTACTTATTGACCAATATATGACTAGAGACTACTTTTATATGGGACGCGATGTCGTTACAGTTACCAAAAGAAATGAACAAGAGTCGGCTTGTTAGGAAAAGCTTTTTTTAATGGAAACGAAATAAGTTGAAGAAATAGTTACGTCCTTTGTACACAGCATACAGGTAACAAAGGCTATTAAGAATTTGTAAGGCCCTCAGTTAGGAGGTGAACATCCATCGATAACGATGTCCAAGGGAACAATGAAAGGTACAACAGAGAAATAAGCTTCGTAGGCTTTTATTGAACTGGGGAGGCGGGGGAGCTCAAGACAACCTGATTATTTTCTTTCAACATTTTCCTCAAAAACGAAACCAGAGCCAATTTATTTTAAAATAGACGTAACACCTAATTAAGTTATTCAAATGAAAGCAACTCGTAAAATACTTCTTATAAAGATTTTAATTACTCCATTCCTTTGAAAAAAGGAACGTTTGATCGATGTAGAACGCCGAGTTACCTGAAACAAATCAGAATTACGAAATTAGTTTAATTGAAACAGAAAACGTAATAAATAAACTTAAGGATTTTGAGCTTGTTGCTTGCACAGTTGAAGATTTTAATTAGTTGGTTGGTAATTAACAATCCAATATGCTAGAAAGTTATTTGAAAGGTGGTTATTGAATTACAGTAATACGATTGATTAGAAACAGAAGATTATATAAAGACGAATAAAATTTTAGCTCATTCGGAAAAAAAGAGATACTTAGGTTATTCTTAACAAACGAAATAATATAGGAAAAGACACTACCAATCGATTGACATACTTTTTATAAGCTGTCAAATGCCATCCTCCAAAAACTTTGTTGTATAGTAAAAGCACACTGACATTACTCATATGCCAACTTAATGGCATATGCAAAAAAAGATTATTTTTTCGGTAAATTAAAAATGTATCGGGTTTTTAGAGCTAAAATTAAGTGCCTTTTTAGAAAAAGGTGTGTCTTGGTTTTATGGGTATCATTATCAACACCCGTATTCTGATAACAAGACTATTAAAATAACAATTTCGTCATTAATTATTTCCCATCAATCTACATCGCCACGCCTCGACATTACATTTGACATCTCCAATTCCGGCACAGTCGTCCAATTTTAGTGCCATTACTGAAATAGATGTTCGTCATAACTGTCAAGCGAGAAGCTTACCAAGAGAAACAAATTACGCCTAATGAGAATAATCCCCGTCCCATCGCGTTAAACGAACCAGAAAAGGACGCCATAGCGAAACGAGACGAATCTTGTCTTCGCAATGACAATCATCCTTCAGATGCAGGTAATTGAATGCGAAACGGAGAGGTTCGTGCGAATGCAAATGAGGTATTGTTTAAGGAATTAGCGGATTAGAGGATTTGGTTCAAGGTAAGGAACTGTTTCTGCGTGCCGCTATTAGAACAATTTGCTGGGGGGTGAAAGTAGGGCAGATTAAAAGCGGTTTTATTCAATCCATAAACTCGATTTATTATGGTATCAAACAAAAAGCGATCGAATAACTATAGGTATTAAGTTACATTGTTGAAGTAACTGCGTTTTAGTGATGTTTTTGAAGAGATATTTGTATGGCTTATCGATGTATACAGATAGACACAAACAGACAGACCCGGAACAACTTCCGGGTCTTTGTGTATGTAAGTTTAAAAATTTGTAAACGCATCCACGATACAGGAGAAATTCTTAGTGGGGTAATGTTTCTTTTATAAAAGTCTTTATATTTATCAAAGCAAACATGTTAACATTGAAATAACGATAACGTTATAACGATATCTGTTTATTGTTATAATGACATACATAACATACATACATAAACTCACGCTTTTTTCCCATGGGGGTAGGCAGAAACCACAGAACACCACCTGCTACGATCCTTACATACTCCTTTCGCCTCATCTACGTTCAAACATCTCGTCATACAAGCACGCCGGTTACGAGTACTCCGCACCTGACCTTTCTGAAGAACCTCACCAATAAGGTCATTGTTATAATGAATGGAGTACAAACACATAAATTATGGTTCTGTTCACATGAAACAATGACAGGCATTTCAACGGAAGGGAAAACAAATGCGAAATAGGGAGAACATTTTTAAAGAAGACAAGCCCCACGTTGGGCGCCATAACAACTACTTTGAATCGACTATGCTTCCTCGCCTTTCCATTCCGACTTCCAACTTCACAAACAATAAAAGAGACGCCAAAAACTTCGGAATACAATTCCCGTCGGAATTTACTTTCGGACTTTTATGAAGACGATTTTTTTAACGGCCCAAGCTTTCAGGTGATGTGGAACTTTGTTGTTTTAATATATTTCTCAGATAAGAACAAAACTCCATATTTCTTTGTTTAAATTATTGCTGCATAGCGGTGCTTTGTTGAAAACGGAAAATGAAGAGACGGCCTTTTTTTACATTTTTGTTCCACACTAGTAATTTCTCCTGTACAGTATATATTCACACACACAAACAACCAGACCCGGTACAACTATTTGTAGGACATATGAAGATGTCTCGCTGATGGTGACACGTGGGGTGAGTTGGTTCTTTTTAAGTAGGTTGAGCTAGATAGTGCTAATCCACGCGTCATGTTGTGCCTGGTGGGCTACTGCCCGACGGTTGTTTTCAGGATTTTGTATAAATGCTAATGTCGCGGTAAACTTTGATTGCGCAATGTAGGAATTGTAATTTGTAGTTCACATGCTGTGACATAGATGTCACTACAGTTTCATACTCTTTCAGGAACAATACTTTTCCCGATACCGTTTCCAACTTTTCAAAAGCTCCTTACCTCTCTACCTTCCCTCTAGAACCACTCAAAATGTATTCGTAATTCCACAAATTGAATTTTCTTAATAAACGACAGTGGAGCGTGAGAAATCCCTTGGAATTTTATTCAGACGAGTACACGTACACTCTCGTTGGATATTCTCCGTATAAGTAATAAAGGGATTCCTTGCCTTGCCAATAGAATCGTGTCACTGGGTCAAATGTATTTGTTCGTCGTAGTGCATTGGGAATATTTTTGATATCAGGGCGACTTTGGGTTGTGTCTCTATAGAGATTTGCGGAGACATACGGAAATGCGATATCAATAATATCGATCTGTTTATTCTACTTCTTTACATATTTATACATACAAATAAATAAAACTAGCTTTTGCACGCGACTTCGTCCGCTTAAATGTCGGACCCCCGTTTCATCCCCTAAGGGGGTGAATATTAGAAACACCGTTCTTAGCGTACTTTAGCTATAACGTTTGTATTGCCAAAATATCAGCTTTTTACTAAATGCTTAATGACGAATGTTAACATGGTACTGATGGTACTGGTAACAAAAAAAATTTTTTTTTTCAGTCTATCAGTCTGTTCTGTTTTTACCGGCTTATCTCCGAACCGGCTTGACCTATTTTCACTGACAGTTAGCCGATGTTTTAAGGAGTAAAGGTAACGTGTATTTAATTTCAATAAATAGAATTCCGCGCAGTTAATCGTCATTCACTTTCCTTTTTTTCTTTTCCTTCAGAAACTTCCCGACTTTTGGCATTGACAAGCAAGTTGGTTCATCACGGCAAAATCAACTATGAATAAATAGACTCTAGAATAATAGACCCAATTCGATCTTAAAATCATTTGATTGAAGTAATTTCTTATGTTCCATCTGTGGTCATGTTTAATTCCCTTTTAAAAATACTTATAGAACCATACCTCTTGGCACCCCATGGGGGTCGTAAGAACCGACTAAGTTATTATACCAGGGGAGGGTCAGTGGAATCCCCTTATTAGTTCACATTAATAACATTACACCGCTATTAAGGGTAGCCCTTCATGAACATGTTTATGGCAATATCATCTAAAATGTTATTAGACATTCTGACAGAGTATGATGTATGATGGAGATTTTGTTTAAGCTGTGTTTTGGACGATAACCGCCATGTTATCTATAGACCAAACCACAGCTCAAACAAAATCTGTGTTTCAAGATCTAAGATAATTTTATTAATACAAATATTTATTTAACCCTATTCTTGGCAAACATTTTTTTTTTTTTTTTAAAGAAAAATTTTACTTAAAATGTGTCCATCGTGTACGTCTCTAGATTGTCGAAAAGTACCTACAATGTATCAAATTATCCGCTGTGCCAAGAATAGGGTTAATTATACACGGTTACTTTTAGGTCGTTCTTAAACCGAAAGCCATAAACTCGATCATCAAACTCGAAACGATTGGGACCATTTTTTTTCAAAAATAACAATAAAAAAAACAGCTGTTCAGTACAGTTTGACAAGTTAGACGAACATAAATGTACTGAACAGCTGTTTTTTTTTTATTGTTATACAGGGTGTCCCAGAACTCAACGTCAAGCCGAAACGGGGTGACAGGATTGATCATAACCATCACGAGAAAAATCTGAAAAAAAATCTATCCCATGCAGTTTGAAAATTATGGGCATTTTAAGAAAAACCTAGAAATTTGATCAAACTGTACCATTTTTCGGTTATTGTGGTTATTCTTTTTTATTTTTGTTCATTTGAACTTTGGAAACGTAATCCTAAATAACATTTCTAGAATCCCAATAAAAAATAATGACACAATTGCCTCAAGTTTCCGAGAATTGAGACTATTTGTTAAACTACGAATTTAAAATTTTCAAGATTCGTCGACTTTGACAGGCCCTCCTTTAAAAAAAATGTACTAGAGTGCCTTGGCAAGTGGCATTAAAAGTTGGCGCATTTAATCAGAATTCTAAAATGGTACAATACTTGTTAGTTCCATACAATAAAAAAGAGTAAAAAAATTAAAACCTCAAGTAACCCGATTTTTGCTATCTCAGTTAAAATGTTTTTGATTCGCACAAGCTCTAGGTAGGTTCTTAATTTTAAGGCAAAATGATGAGAGAGATGGATAGTGGGTATGTTTGCCATGAGTGAGCGAGACAGACAGTGACGCCACTTTTACCAAAGTGAAAAAAGTTAGTAAAATAATGAAAAATCTTGATCTAGTTTAATTTAGGTTTGTTGGAATAAAAGTCAGATAGAGAAATAACATTTTTTATTACAATAAATGTTCAAATTGTTTACCATCAGCCTCAATACAAGCCCTACATCTTCTTCTAAACTAGATCAAGATGTTTTATTATTTTACTAAAAAAAAATTCACTTTGGTAAAAGTGGCGTCACTATCTGTCTCGCTCACTCATGGCAAACATACCCACTATCCATCTCTCTCACCATTTTGCCTTAAAATTAAGAACCTACCTAGAGCTTGTGCGAATCAAAAACATTTTAACTGAGATAGCAAAAATCGGGTTACTTGAGGTTTTAATTTTTTTACTCTTGTTTATTGTATGGAACTAACAAGTATTGTACCATTTTAGAATTCTGATTAAATGCGCCAACTTTTAATGCCACTTGCTAAGGCAATCTAGTACATTTTTTTTAAAGGAGGGCCTGTCAAAGTCGACGAATCTTGAAAATTTTAAATTCGTAGTTTAACAAATAGTCTCAATTCTCGGAAACTTGAGGCAATTGTGTCATTATTTTTTATTGGGATTCTAGAAATGTTATTTAGGATTACGTTTCCAAAGTTCAAATGAACAAAAATAAAAAAGAATAACCACAATAACCGAAAAATGGTACAGTTTGATCAAATTTCTAGGTTTTTCTTAAAATGCCCATAATTTTCAAACTGCATGGGATAGATTTTTTTTCAGATTTTTCTCGTGATGGTTATGATCAATCCTGTCACCCCGTTTCGGCTTGACGTTGAGTTCTGGGACACCCTGTATATTGTTTTTTATTGTTATATATTTTCCAACAATTTACATGAGTTTTAAATTTTTTAAACTATTTTGAAATGGGAGACTCGCCTATACTAAGTAAAAACCTGTGCTACGGGTTTTTTGGACAAATAAATATATCCAGCGGTTTTAACCGCTTTAATTAAGTTACGTCTTTAGTTAAAAGGCGTGAGTTTATGTATGTATGTATGTGTCTTTAGTTGCTGATACTCTCTCGTGAGACATAGCGTGATGTTAGACATCCTATGCTATTCTTCATGAATCTGGTTACCATATACGAAAACATTTTTTCCAGTTTGGCTAGTCGTTCAAAAGGGTAACAAACAAACAAACAAAAATAGTCTTCTATCAGTTCGCTTCTTTCACTTAGTATAGTTTAGATAAAATGGAACAAAACTATGCTACAAAGCTACCCCTAAAAAACTATAACATCTTGTACCGTACCGATAAAACATTTCATTGAGAAAGAAACAAAAAAAATCATTTGAAAATGACTGTTAGCATAGCAGCTAAATGAAATCCTCGCGCATATAAAGTGCACTCCGTGTTAACAATTCCTCGAGAAAGAAAGAAAGAAAGAAAGCAAAGCCACGCATGCAGAGAAGCAAAGAGAAATTGCCATTCATTATTTCTGCGAAACTGCCAGAGATACGAGAAAGGGTACAATTAGCATCACGTTTAAGTGACTTTTCGCCGTATTTCATGCGAATTCTGAAACCGGAACATTTTTCCACTTCTACTGAATTTGGATTTACGACGAACTTGTATATTGTACTATGGTGAATTTAACAGGTGTATAGTAAGTAGTCGTATATTGTTTCATGATGTTTAAGGGCTAATTTTTCAATCGTCAGATAACTCTTAACGGAGGAATAAATATGGCGGTTTGACAGCTTTTGTATAGAAAATATGTCAAACTGTCATATTTATTCTTCGGATAAAAGTTATCTGACTATTGAAAAATCAGCCCTTAGTCAAATATTAATGATATGTTGTAGATATTTGACAAAAATATGACTATTTTTTGTAATAATAGCTACACCCGGCCACGCCACGCTGTGTCTGGTAGAAAAAAGAAGAATATAAAAACACACTTTGCTATATGATGCAATGTTGTATAAAAATTGCAAGTCCATCCATATACTGCTTTCCTAGTTTGGCGGACACAAAAATGTATATATTGAGAAGATTAAAATATTTTAAGTTAAATTAATGTATTGCCTACTTATAAAAAAGATTTGACACGCTGGCTGAACAATTTGATTGCTGCGGTGCATGTCTGCAATCGATTCCCGCACGGAACAAATATTTGTATGGCTTACAGATTGTGGTTGCGGGTCGGGTTGTTTATATGTTTGTAAATGCACCCACAATACGGGAGATATTACTAGTGTGGGGCAACAATAAAAAAAATGGTTTTTCTTTAGCTAATGCTGTTATAACAATCTCTTAAACATTTATATTAAAAAATACTAATAGGAATGTTTTGGATAAGTTTAAATAACAGTTTCCAATACAGACCTTTGAAACAGTAAACCCCTACTATAACTCAACCCTCAAACTTCCCAACTCATGAACAAAACAAGCAAACAAGCAGACAGACACCGGACAAACACCGAACATACCGGCAATTTCACACACTACCCGACATGTTTGCCTTCACAAAGGTCCCTATTACTGCAGTATTTGCAATTTGGTGGCAGTTGACGCAAAGCTTGGCACACCTTTAGGATAGTATGACAAACTCTGTGCTTATTGTGCAAGGTTCCTTAGTTAATTTACGGTCGTCAAACGGCTTTTATGGTAGGTTTTTTGATCGGGTTACTGCTGAGAAAATTCTGATTTTGTTAGAAGCTGGATTTTACAAGTATGTAGAGGTTGAAATGTTCTTTGAGCATGTATGGTCATCAATGCTCGTGCCATCTTAGTATGGGAAGAGGTCTTTGCCTTGCAGTGTGACAATAATAGGCTGATATTATAATTATATATTGACTGCTTCGTTGGTCTAGTGGTTAGTGACCCAGACTGCAAAGCCGGAGGTAGTGGGTTCGATTCCCACCCAGGACAAACTTTGTGTGATGAGCATAATTGTTGGTTCTGTGTCTGGGTGTAATTTATCTATAATATGTATATATTTATAAATTATATAAGTATGTATATCAGTTGTCTGGTTACCATAACACAAGCTCTGCTTAGCTTGGGATCAGATGGCCGTGTGTGAGTTGTCCCAAGATATTTATTTTATTTTATTTTTAAAAAGGACATAATATAATTGGTAATAAAACACATACATCCTGTATTTCTGGATCTAGGATTTTTTAAATAGGTTAGTTAGAATTTTACTCCTACGATTTTATTAAGGTTTTTCCATGGTATCATAAAAATGTGCGGTGACAAAAATTCAAATGACACACTTTTTCCAAAACTTTAAAAAATCACCCGGGGATTACGCAAATTACCCTTGTGGTGGGCAAAGCGGAATAATAATGGGGCTTGGATTTAAGGGAATTCAGCGACATTCTGTAGATGTCTTTGTTGATAAATTGCTGTGTTTTTTAGTAATGGCCTCTTTAGAAGTATTAAAATGGCGACGGTATAAATGAGGGTAGGCTCAGGCGTTAATCTGTCGTGAGTTTTATCTTAAGACTACGATGCAGTTATGGCAGGTATTAAAATACGTTTACGACTAAAACTTTTTACCGAATTTTTTTCGATTTTTTTTCTCGAAATTGGGACGATTAATAGCTGGTTTATTCGGTGGCCCAAATAAAAAAATACCTGTTATTTGAGGATATTTCAGTCAAATATTCGCTGGAAATCTACCTGTGTAGAATTGTACCATTCTAGAAAATAGCAAAAGACTTTAAGAATTTATTCTATAAAATAAAGCTGAATAGTTTTTTTGTTTGTTTAAACTCTGGACTACCAGTCGGAGTGTAAAAAAGTGTTTTGCATATGATAGCCAGATTCATGAGTAATAGCATAAAAAGGCTATATAACATCACGCTACGTCCCACGAAAGCAGAGCAGTAGCCAAAGACGTAACTTAACGCAGATAAAAAGAAACCACGCGACCGAAGTCGAGGGAAAAAGCTAGTTATAACATAAAATTGTTAATTAATCACCTCACACACGTTAGTTCTTGCATAAATATACAATTATAAATTATACTATGTTGCTATATGCAAATTATTGTGGGGTAAAATAATTTATTAAATGACAATATATCAAGTTTGTTATACTTACCTAGGTACCTATTAAATGTACGTGTATTTAATTAACTCTATATTGGACGGGGTAATTGAATTTTACCCCACATAATGGGTGTTGAAATAACGGTAGAATATACAAAGTGGGCTAGGTGAAAACTCCACGGTTTGAGATAAAATTATTGTAGGTAAGTAGCAATGTTTTAATTAAATGTACCTTTGTATAGGTTAACGAAACCATTAATTACTCAAATTCGATATTAAAAATCCCCTTTGGCAAGCAGGTCGACGGACGGTTCACCTGATGTTAAGTCACCGTTGCACTGATAGTCATCTGCAGTACCAGCAGAGCCGGATTTAGGGTGGGGCAACCCGGGTTCCTGCCCGAGGCGCCGGGGCCTAGGGGACGTTTCGCAATTCAATTAAAAATAGCTATGAAAACTTTTCGATAGGCATGTTTGTTAATAAATTATATTTGATAAAAAATATGTCTCATCAAGTTATCTGAGGGGTGAAGGTCGATCTTCCACGTCTCGTCTACTACAAAGTGTGACTTTCGACTTCCGTTCACGATACCGTTAAAAAGTCGAAAAATATTAAAAATAAGCGGATGGAGACAGACTAAGAATATTTATCCTTTCAGAGCCGCCGCCAAAGTGGATTGTTGGACAAACCCGGACACAGTTCTGAATAGGATAGCCACGCTGTTGTAACTGAGAGACAGAAACTAGGACTGTTTTCGAAGACACCGAAGCGATGTCACCCTTTGCATGTTGGATAAAAATCAATGTCCATTTCTGTGTTTAGTAGCATCTTTGTAACACGACTTGCATGTTAGTAAAGTAATGGATTCTTTGTGGTGATCTACTTATTTACTTAGTTACATTAGTGACGTAGCTTGCCCTAGACAGGCCTTGTATCAGAAATTGTTGGAGGCCCTTCTACCTAAATGCGGCGAAGCCCAAAAGGGTACAGATTTTTCACAAAAGAAACAATACTAAAGTGTTTATTTTTCCCGGGTTAGCCTAAGAATTAGAGTGAGATAGTGGATAATTTTTTTAGGTTAGGGGCCCCAGTAGCTGTGGGGCCCGTTTCTTTAATACGGCTCATATAGCGGTAGCTACGCCCCTGTTTTACATGAAGTTTGAAATTACTAGAAAATTCGATTGGCGAATATTTTATTTTCATTTTCCCACACCATTTCACTTAATCTGAAGTTCGTAACATTTCCTCCATCGGAAAGCCGTCCATTTGGGAAGCATGGTGATTATCTCGATCTCCCATCAACCACCCCTTGGGACCTTTGTGGCGATTTATTGAGTAGCCGACGTTCTGATACGGATCGGAAGTGCCTGAAAAATGGTTAACGATTCCGGAGTTTTTAGGGGAAACCTTGCGGTTAAAATAAGAAATTATTTAAGGGCCAGCAATAGAAAAATAAAATCAAATAAAAAACATATACCATATCATTTTATAATATGTATTTGTGTTTTGAAAAATATATATAGTGTTTTGCATCAATGTTTTGTTATAAATGATTCGGATCCCAAAATATAGCAGTCTGGTTAACTATTATGTCATTAAATGTCATTGGACTCAATATACGAAGTGAAAGGTATATCAATCAAAACTTTTACCATACTCAATCATGGATGTCCATGATTCTAGACTGTTTAAGTGTTTAGCGTTTACATTTTTATTCAGTTATAAAAAAGAAACAGCTTTCGATCGTCTAGTTTTTGCTCTTTTATATGGAACAGCTGACTTTGTTTTAAATCAATCAAAAAAATATATATATCTATATTCTGGAATAGGACATAGTTTAGTTTAATCCCATAAAAAAGGACGGTTCCTGTGGGATACTATATAAACTTTCGGACGAAATCGCGGGCGGAATATAGTATAGTGTTTGTTTAGATGTTTCTAGGCTATCCTTGTATAAATACTTGTTCCAAAGCTTTACTGCCATGCACACACTTGTCCATTTCTAACACAGTACATACAATATTACAGTTACCGACACGTAAGTTGGCAAGAGTTTTTGTAGTGGGGGAAGTTTGCGCACGCACAATTTCATACATTTTTATATGCGCGAACTTCCCCCACTACGAAAATCTCTTGCCAACTTACGTGCCGGTAACTGTACCTAAACATTGATGTGTACACAAGTACCACCTCTAACTTCCACGTGTCAGAGGCCTTCGGGTCAAATAAAACCATCGTCGACGAAGGACTGGCCTCCAAGGAATATATCCCCGTTCCCCCCCCCACCCTTCCCTTTTGCTCACGTGTTATATTTCCTAACCTTTATTTATTATTCATCGTGTTACGTAGGTGGGTAGTACTGAATTTTATTTTAAGATTTTTTTTGCCCTTCGGCCCAGTTGTATAATGGAGGGATCAAAGTGAAATAAGACACGATTTAGATTTAAGAAGTAATTTTTGTGTGCGTTTTTATAATTTGTTTTTAAATAGTATTTATAAACAAGCAACTATAATTAAAAAATTAAAAAACACGACTGCAAAAATTGCACATATTTGTACTTTGTTAACTCGTCAGTTTTTGTTTACGACGTTTTTTATTTACAGTGTTAAATATTTTTTAAATCTACTTGTCAAATTCTAGACGATGAACATAGACACGACCAGATTCATTCAAAAAATAAATTGAGTCTGGTATTAATTTACGTTTTAAAGTGACCACACCGGTTTCTTTTTATTTTTTACTAGCCTATGTTACTCGGAACGATGCAAGGATTGTAACGATACCCCATACATCTAAATCGGTTCAGTCGTTCAAAAGTTATGGTGGAATAAAGAAACTCACATACATACATACATACATACATACATACATACATTAACCCCGAACACATAACACTCCTTTTTTTGGGGCAGTCGTGTAATAAACTGAAATCGAAACAAGAGACATTTTGTAGGTCACGTGTAGATTTTACCTTTATACAGGGTTACTTCGGAGACAGTGCGCAAATTTTAAGAACGGAAAGATTTTCAAAAATAAAAAAACACGTGTTTTTTTGTTTTACCATGTTTCGAACAAAAATATAAAAAAACGTCACACGAAAATATTCACACCAAAACCAGTATCATGGTTACTCTACTCTTATCAGTAGGTAGATAATGACGAGGAGATACAGCTAAATGATTCCAATTATTCCTTCATACTTCTAACATTCTACTACTCCCGTGCGTAGGCTGACCATGATATTTGAATTTGGCGGTATTAAAAAATAATAATTCGCAAAAAAATTACATACATTTTTTTTCGTGAAATGCGTTCTATTAATGATACTGATTGCATGGAAAAAATATGCGCACTGTCTCCGAAGCAACCCTGTATATACATATATATTTTTAATTATAAGTCACAAATGTAAAAAAAATCGGGAAATAAAGGCCTTATTATTATTATTATAAATAAACTACCTTCTGCCCGCGACTTCGTCTGCGTCATATTGATTCCTCCATACAAACTTTAGACCCTCGTTTCATCCCCTTAGGGGGTGAATTTTGGAAAATTCTTTCTTAGCGGAATCTACTAACTATAAACTACCTCCTATTGAACAGCTAAGTACTTCTTTGTCTTTCATTACGTTTGGTTCAGTGGTTCTGCCGTGATGAGGTAACGAACAGACAGACAGACAGACAGGCTTACTTTCGTAATGATATTAGTGTAGATAATTTCCAAGTTCTTTAAAATAATTACATTACATGACATTTTATTTGTCTTTATGATCAGGTCCTCATGTACCATTGTAATTAGTTATTTTACTGGTTTTCTGGAACGCACTACGAGCAACGAGCTAGGTGAAAATTATTGTTCTACATAATTATACATTATTGTTAATTAATCATAACCGAGCAAGCACTGTCTAGCCTGAAGCACAGATTCAACCTAGTTCAGGCTAATATACAACTGTGTTCTATTTAGGTGGTAAGATACACACATCAAAAAAGTCTAGGGATCAACATCCCTAACATTTGTTAGGGATGTTGATCCCTAGACTTTTTTGATGTGTATATTTATATAGTTTTTTATTTATTTTATTTTTATTTATTTAGTGTAAACTAGCTTCTGCTCGTGACTTCGTTCGCGAGAATGTGCGATTATCACGAGGTTTGTTTTTTTGCGCGGAACCCTAATTACTTTTCTAAAATAAAAGCCTATAAGTTATTCCTTATAATATCAGTAATCTGCCAATGAAAGTCCCGTCAAAATCGGTCCAGCTGTTTTGGAAATTAGCCGGAACAAACAAACAGCAAAAAGAAAAAGAAAAATTGATTTTTCTCGTGTATGTAACTATGTAAGTATCATGTATACATTTGTATATTTTTATTCTAGGTACCGTGGTTACGATAATTTTAAATCAAAGTAAATAAATCCTTATTCAAACGCATTATAATATCAAATCCTCAACAAGCCGCTAAAAGATCCTGAAAGAAACAAGGATATTTTCTTTGCATTACTTTTCCATTTCCGCAAAGTTTTTATAAGCATAAATTGCCCGTGTGAAAGGGAGAAAGGTATACTGTCATCTCGTTTCCTCTACCCTTTCATGGGGTAAGCGGTTTTGGTGACAATAGTGGGAATTTGAATAAAATAATAGTTGGGAACTGTCCGGCACATGGTGTGAGGGAATAAAAGGGGTCCGGACAATGGGGTTTTAAAGCTAAGTTAAGCTATAACTGCGAAATGGCATATTAGCCGATGGGTTCTGTATGAATATAGCCTTGTAGACTGCAGAGTAATTTGGATTAGAAACGGGGTTAAATATTCTTACCAGGTGTGTAATTAGTCAATTTAAAATAGATTACGAATCATGGACCGGATTTTTAAAAAATATATTTTTATAAATTTATTTGGCTCGCCCCCTATTACATGGGACCTAAATATAACTGGCGAAATGTGGGTGTACTAATGTGTACACCTCTGCCTAACCCTTCGGGGATTACAGGCGTGATGTTATGTGTTATGTGTGTAAATTTATTCTTTTTTTAATTACGGTAAGACTGTGACATACAGACGAACGGACATAGTGGAGACATTTTGCTACGGAACCCTAAAAAGTATATTATAACGTGGTTCAGTCAAATAAATGGTTCTATATCTAGTCGTAATCTCATGTCAGTGACAATCTAGGTATGTCAAATTTTTATCAAATTAAACCATTTTTTTTTTTGAGTTGGATTGTGTTGCGGACATTTGTAAAAGTTAATAGATTTTCTCCCTAGATATTTGTACTATACTCGCTTCTACAGCTTTAGCTTTTAAAGCAAATCCCCTTGCTGGAATGCCATACAAATCCTTTGATCTCATTAAATAAATCAAGATTTTAATTTCACGATTCGTTATATCCACGTAAGTAATAACTTACAATAAAGCTTCCACGTAAGACGGAAAGTAAATTACCGGGATAACTCGTTTTTGGTCCAAGTTAAGAGAACTCGCGAGTTATAAGTAAAGATATCTATAACGTAAAAAAAAATTACGTTATCCCACTGGAAATTTCTCTTGTATCGTGAATTGCGTTTACATACATTTTAGTCTACTTTTTAAAATGTTTTGGTCATGGGCAATCAAGTAGTTGTCTTTAAAAAATATAGTACAGTATGTTGGCAAAGACGTCTGACCCACCCTAAAAACAAACGAATTTGGACCCTCAGCTTGTAACATTAAGGTTTATTCAATTTATATGAGCTTATCAGACAAGTGCTCGAGAACTCGATGAACGAATACAATACCAAAACAGACACGCAAATTTGATCTTTAACACGTAACTTTAAGGTAACATTGTCGGAGCTACCGGTATTATATAATTTTGTTAAGCTATTTTAATCCTTATCTCGTTGACATTAAAGTTGAAAAGCTTTTAAGTTATACAACATAATTTTATTACAAACCAATCTTTAATTTCGCGTATTCCCAACAAGTTCTTGTGGCTTAGCGGTTTAATGCTGGATTGGCGACTAACAACATGTGGGTGTCAAAACACAGTCCACCTATTATCAGTTTCTTTTTTAATTTGTTTTCATTTCTACAATATTGGTTGCATTATTAAAGAACGACCAATATGATTTACGTCAATTTATCTTGTTATCAGGTGGGTAAATTAAAAAACTTTAAAGTTCACAGAATTTAGTAAGGCAAGGTAAAATATGTTTGCGCGTAGTCACTGCATACCCGTAGCATTTAAAAATACCAGTTTTATAATGAATACTAATATTTATTTTTCAACTACCCACTTATTACAAGTTATGCGAAAATATTACCATTTTAGAAAGTTTTTATTTGAAGATTATCCGTCTATAGTTCTTTACAATAATACAAGAAATAGTTTTTAAATAAATTCTAAATTGAAAGCAAAACAATATGTTCGTCGCAGGATTTGATCTCACAACTTGTTTTTCGCAGTCTCATATAAAGGCCACGAGACCAGAATTACTTGAATGCAATCATTAAAATAAGCTATTACACTAATAATATTATAACAAGTAGTTATAATATATAACCTAATGCTAACGTAATAAAGATCAAAGAAGGATGGCGAGAGCGGACCCAAAATTAATGGAGCACTGTGCAAGGTCTAATTTATATCAATTATAATATCAAGTTAATAAGTGTTGTACAAAAAAAATACTAAGTTTTTACCAATCGGGAATCAAAAGTTATCAATTATCCCTATTTAATAAAAAATAATCATCGTGCAGTTTCTAAACGAAACTTATAGTTACATTCCTTTCTAGGCTAATGATTAGATAAAAAGTAGTTCGTTTTCGCTTGGTGATTTTCCTTCTTTTATACTTATACATCTTGTTAAAAAGTTGTTAAATATTCTGAAAACCCATAACGATGAAACATACGAACCATGTAAATAGACCGTAAAAAAATAAGACTCATTATTTTGATACATCATACGTAATGGATTACATGAAACGGAGAAACGGAACGTCAGTATCAAATTGACACTGACGGCATTTTTGTTGACATTTTTGTTTTCAACTAGAGTTGCCCAACTGTCGATAGTTTCTCTATCGATAGATGACCTCGAAAACTAGTAACAATGCTAAACCACTGATACTATCGATATCACAAATTAACTAATTGTACTATTGATTGGAATCGAGAGTATCGATAGGATCGATACTATTACATGATAATACTATCAATAGTATATCGATTTTTTAAAGTAATACTATCGATACTAATGATAGTTTGTAAAACTATCAATAGTATTACAACATCGATAGTTTTTTTCGATAGCTCACACTATCGATACCATCAATACTATCGACAGTATTGTTCCTAAACATATGCTGGACTTCGATAGTATCGATATTATCGGAACTAATACTTTCGATACTATTTTTGTATATCATTATAAAAATACGTAAACTGTATCATACTATTTATAGATAATATGGATACTATCGATAATCTATCGATAGTTTAGCGATAGTCGACTATCGATAGGCAACACTATTTTCAACGGTTAGCGTTGTAAAAAACAAATAATATAACGGCGATTTTGTAAATTCTTGACGACTTGGCTTTACCTTTGGACTGATTATGCTGTATACCAACCTAAATTACGGCATTTACTACTGGATGACAATTTGCAAGTGATTTGGACTTTGTCAAACTGTTCAAATGCGGTGCATTATTGTAAATTACACAGAAGACATCGCTTGTCCGAAAAAGCCATCAAATTGTTAAAAGAGTTCAGAGATGGGTGTAGTGCGCGATGTGAGTATTATATGTGAACTAATTTGTTGAATTTCTGAACAAGAAACCCTACAACAACTAACAACTCGACCATTGTAATGTCTGTGCTGCATGTGGCAATCTATTTTGAGAATAAGGAGTAGTTAAAAATCAGTTTCTTCGTCCTGACATGACTGAAATGGTAATCCGAATAGAAAACATTATAATAATATCTGAATGGATAAGACCCCGTGTTTAATGTCGAGCATAAATACTTTTTACATTAATATGTAAAAAGTATTTATACTTGAAAAAAAAAACCTAAAAAGAAAGTAAAGTGTAATGTCATACCGTAACCATGGAAACTCTATATAACAAAGATGTCAAATTAAGATTAATTATTTTATAACAGCAATAAAAATGTGTAAAAATGGTTTAAGTTTTATCAAGCAGTATTTTTAACTATTTTTATTGACCAAAAGATATGGTCAAACACCCCGACAGGTTGGTTATGAAATTAATAAATATTCTTTTTATCCATATTATTATTTTTACATTGTATTTGTATTTTTGTCAACTTTTTACTTGTTTATTGTTTCAGTTAATCTTTAACAATAAAATATGTGTGCCATGCTATTTGCAGGCAGAGTGGTGGACAGTTCTCACAGAAACTCTGCTCTTGTTGTTGTTATCGCCATTGGACATAAATGTGGACTCTTGCTCACATGGTATGAGCATTTTGTGGTACGTGGATTATCCCAGACACCAAAGCTATGTCGCTGCACCAGCTAGCTTCTTAGATAATCTTTTGATTAGGTAAAAAGATTATTTATTATAAAATACTATCTAGGAACGCAAAACAAGATTAAAGGAAGATACAATGTTTGTATGTCTTGAATATTTTACAAGTACATAATTACAAAATAAATAAAAGTTTTTAAATAAATAAATGTTGTTTTATTCAACAATACTCTGGTAAATGTAGATAAAAGTACATCAACTGTGCTTTTTAAAGAATATTCCAGGAGATATAAAGCTGCCTCCTTATCCTGTGATATTATGCAAAAATATTAATTACTGGTGAATCTGGCTAAACGGGTATATGACTGATAATTAGCATCGGAATAAAAATAAATAATAATAATATACTTAGTATGTAAAATAAATAATAACCAATAATTGCGAGTCTTAGATTATTTTAGGTTATAATCTTCCACTTTTCATATTTTTTTTCTCCCAACTTTTTCAAACTACTTTCCATTTGATTTTTGGTTAGCCTTAAGTCGTTCTTTAACTGCAAATCAGTTTCAATATTACACACTACTTCTATCACTGGGTCCCAAATTACGTGTACTCTCGCCATTCTCCTTTGCGTGTCTGTATTATGATTGTGTTTGTTCATCGAGTCCTCGAGCACTAGTTTGACAAGCTCATATAAATTGAATAAACCTTAATGCTACAAGCTGAGGGTCCAAATTCGTTTGTTTTTAGGGTGGGTCAGACGTCTTTGCCAACAGACTGTACTTACAAATACATACAGACTTCTAAAATCTAGTAATCCTACTTACTTTTTAGCAGACTTTATAAAAAGGAGGATCTCTAATTGACTTCTATATATTTTTTTTGTTACTTCATATCTCTGATCTTACTGAATTTGGGTGGCGAATTGGGTGAGATTTATTAAAAAGCGTATGAAACTAGTTTTACTTTAAAACTACAAACTAAAGAATAACTTTAGCTTTAGAAGTCGGTGGCAATATAATCGATCAAGACAGTTTCTTTTAATAATAAAAAGTTTTTTAATAAATTACATTTTAGAACTCCTTAATCGCTAATGTCATCCGCTGCCGCTTATCACATGTTCTATACCAAGAGGCCAACACAGTAATCACGGGAACAAATGATACACACCTGTGCACCGCTAACAAATATGCGGCGCAAGCACTGACGCGTTAATTAATATACACGATAATTGTTTATGTACTAGGTTCACTGAAATACTAGGCGATTTATAGCTAGGTTGTTAGTGTTGCTAGGGTAAAAAAAAGAAATAAATTGCCTAAAAAGTATCATCATCATCTGCCTAGCCTTTTCCCAACTATGTTGTTGTTGTTGTTTGTTTTCCAAATTGCCTAAAAAGTATAAGAAAGAAAAAAAAAAGTTTTTTACAGCCAGACCATTCAGAAGTAGACATGATCTGAAAAAGCTAATTAACTGAATAAGTAAACATTGTTAATGTAAAAGACCAATGGTTGAGTAGGCATCGTCTTTAAAAACATTTTGCTTTTTTTACTCAAACTGTTAAAATTGCCATTGAAATCTGGTGACCTAAATTTCTTAAAAAAACAAATTACTTTAGGTACCAGTTTTCAACAAATTCAATAGAAAATTGTCTCAGTTAGACTAACTTAAAACTGTAATTTGTGACAAGAAAATATCTATTCAAAATCTATTCAATTCTATTGCTCTACCATAAAAAAAGATTTATTTTAAAATATCAAAAATAGAACTCGATATTAACTAATACAAGCGAAAACGTCTACAATATAAAGACCACGTCTTCATTTGAGTACTTGATTTGAATATCAACAAGATGTTGTGACGACGGCCTATCACGTCAACGCCCGCGGCCATACAAGTACGCCGCAGTCGAAAGGGTAACAGATTGGCAAAAGACAGAATAATAACATAGGTATAATGTTAAAACAAGAATACTAAAAATGAAGACGTATTTTTTCAAGATATTCCCTGAACTGAACATTGTATAACCTTTAGGCACATAAATTAAAGTACATTCTAAAAAAAGATACAATAGAAAAAATCTACGTCAGTTTGAAGATAAAATAACAAGCTATTTCTAAAGAAATTCTTTCTAGAATCTGTCCCAAACTGTACACAATCTTTGTTCGTCTTAAAACTTCAAAAGGGCCTGCGATACGGCCATATTTGAATAATATAATAGTTTAGGCTGTGTCCACATTGCCGGGCTGCGTGGGCCGAATAGCAAAGGAGTCGTTACTTACAATGTCTCGTTTGGTACATTCGGCTTGAGTGGGACATAAAGACTGGAATTCATGCAATATAATATTGATGTGACTGGGGTACTAAGTGGAGGTAAACTTTGATTGCACGGATTTTTATGCCGAAGGCCGAATGTCCTGATAGTAAGGACAATGGTCCATTCGCAAGTATTTATGCGGGGGATGCGATGAGATTATTTGCTCTCGTCCTTGTTTTAGATGAAAGTTTTATTTTTATTTGTAACATAAGATTGTAGTGTCAATTGTAGTGGCCTTAAGCCGTTGTGTTGGCACGTCGCGTTTATTGTGCCTTAGGGACACATCCATTCAGCATAATTCATGAACTATGCCTGATAGTAGAGTATTAGAGCCTTAACATCCTACGATAGGTAAATATTAACTCTGTATTATTATCCTGTTAGTAGGACATTCTTTGAAAATTCGAAGCTTAGAAAAGAATTTAATGGAACAGCTCAATTTTATATTCATATTCATTTATTTGCGTACCATAATGTAAGTAGTTGGTGTTACAAAAGGCTAAATAAGCTAAATAACAATTATGGACCCTGCTAGGCACAGCAACAAAAATAAAATTACACTTTTTAGGACTCATTAATTAATGTTAATTGTAATCTAGGCTTTTCCCAGCTGTAAACGTCCCTTTGTGTCCATTAGCCTAGTTCTATTCTGTCTCCTGCTTGATATGAAGTGGAAATTATGTTTTTTTTATTTCTCTGCTTTTTTTTTCTGATTAATTTCGGTGTGGAATCCAAAACAATTGAATAGTTTCTCCAGGACTCATCGAGCTTCATTGCCTAGGTGTTTTTCTGGTGGCCTTCACTGTTGCTTCTGGCTTTCAGGAATGACTGTGGGCTTGCTGGATGAAAGCCTTTTTATCATTTTATTGCTGCCGTATACCAATATTTTGTCCCACTATCGCCATCCTTATCTATTCATATATATCCGGCCTTATCCGACCCTTTCTGGTTAGCACCCATAAACTCGACATCTAAAACGCCTCAAAATTTTCAATCACAAGAAAATGTTAAGCGTTTCTCTCACGAACGATACGACTACACGTTCAAATAACTTTAGTTAAAACCATTGCTGTGTCACTTAGAGGATTTAAATTAAAAGCTTGTAGATATACGTCGGTCGTTTCCGCGCACGTGTCGCGTTTCAGGTGTTATTTAAGCGCGGTATTACAGGGCTGACGTGTGGGGACGACGTGACGACTCGTGTGCGTGATTGTACCAAGCGTCACGTGACACGTTTGTTGTCGACTGTACCTTTTTGGTGCTTAGTATTTTATTGTTCGGTTATGATTTTATTGTAGTATAAAAAGGCAAAAAATAGGAGATCTAAGTCTACTTTAAGTATTGTAGAGAGAGACTCTGGCTGGCTAATTTGCACAGACGAAGTTGTGGGCAGAAGATACATTATAGTTTTCCCCAGACAATCCCGCAAAACAAACTAAGGCGATTCTATAAAAGCTCTTATCTACAGACTTTAGTCTTAAACCAAATAATATTAAAAATTACTTACAACTTCAGAATAATTATCTTAACCATTTTAGCGCAGTTTGTTCTAGTTATTTGAAAGACTTTCAAGTATAAAATCTGTTGAAATAACTTTCTGTACCATTTTTCATCAAAAATTTTAGGGTTCCGTACTGCAAACCAACGGGACCCTATTACTGTGGTGCTGCTACCGGTTTGTCTGTCACAAGTCTACATCTTTTGTTACGTAATATATGTACTCGTAAATACGTACACTTGTTCGAGTGTGTCACAGAGTAAGTCCTATGGCCGCAATTACAATTAAAAAACTGTATAATAAGATGGACTTATCGTGTGCAAGTCTGACTCACACTTGGCAATACTCAATATAAACCAAAAACACAAAAAATTTCAACATACAACATTCTGACGTATTCCACATTGGGCACCCGCTTAATGGCACCTGACTAAATGGCACCTGAGTTATTCCACTTACAGCACCTATCGATATTTTACGTAGTTGCTATCCCCGTAACAACATAACTATTGAATGTAGCATCAAAAAGATTACCCACGAACCTTTGATTTCATTGACCGTTTCCTTCAATGCCTAACCTAGAAGAGGCAAAATCGTAAAACCTTACAAATAGCGAAATTATTAAGGGTACACTGAATTTGTAGATTAATCCCGGAATTCAAGAGGTTTCAAGAGGTTTCGTAACTATTACCTGCTCCAGTTAACTTTGAAGATGGTATTGTGTCGCTTATAATTTGTGTAAAGGTCACAGAGCTTGTATGTTTGAATCTTTGTTAAGAAAAGGTTCATCTTGGACATCACTGACTTCGGTGAAGGAAAATATCGTGAGGAAACCAGGACTTATAAATAAGAGTCCAACTTGAGCAAGAAGGCCTTCTCTGGAGTAACAAGAAAAGGCCTTTGCCCCCCCCCCCCCCTGCAGTGGGACCATAATAAGCTGGTATTATTGGTAAGACTATTTTGGGTTTATTTTAAAAAATTCTCGTTTCATCGATAGGATGTTATTATAAGGAAAAACATTAAGGTGTTAAAGATTAAAGATTTGTATATTAGTTTGTAAAGGTCCTCTATCCTTTGTCTATCTTCTTTTTCTTTATCTAAATCTTTAATCTTTTTTTTTTTGAATACATAAAAACTACTTAACCAATTTAAAAAATTATTTCACCTATGGAAGGCTATATTATCAGCGAGTAACAGAAGCTATATAACATCACGCTATGACTCACGGGAGCGAATAATCAAAGACGTAATTTAACGCGAGTGATATTGCTTGTCAGCCATACCTACTACCAGCTTCGTCGATCACCAAGCTTGCTACGTAAATACTAAAGTTGTATTAACTAACAGCATCCTCTCTAGATTAATCAAACGTCGTCTCTGAGATGTAGACTTGTAGACCACGAAGTTGGGACGTCTACCTTAATTGGAGATATTTGAACAGGTATCCAGGTCATTGAGTTACATATACCTCTTACCTTACTGCTAATGAATCAAAATAATAAGATTTGGGTACTAAGTCTAGATTCTAGGAGCATTTGGATTTCCGATGCAGTAGATTTATCAAGGTTAATACGATAATGCAGTACATACGGGGTTCAAAAAGGCACATGATTTAGCCTTTTACGCATACTGCCCATGAAATTGGCATTGAAGTGTGGAACAGCTGATTTTTTTGTTACTTATTAATCGACAAAAAAGGTTACTCCCCAGTAAAATCTTGTAGGATATAGAATCATCATCACCATTAATTATTTTCTTCTTTTTCGTGGGGAATTCCTCATGAACTGCTTCCACCTCGGGGAAGGCAGAGGGCCGGGTGTGTCTGAAACTAAAATCCCTCGGTGTTCCTCCAATTACCTTTGTCCGGAGCACGGGGGGACCTCAGAACATTCTTCCGCACGATCGCCAAAATCCTAGAATTATGTACTTAATTCATGGTAAAAAGTTGCAAGTCTATATCCCTTACGTTTACTTTACTGGTACATACGTTTATTTAAAGCCAAACACAGATTGATTTGATTGGTGTCCGATGTACACCACAAATAACTAGTTCAACGGACATAAGTGGACCACATGTAGCCAGCCAACAATAACGTGACCAATGCTCCCAAAACGATCTCTATAATTAGTGTTCTGCCCTAATTATGACAGCCAAATTTTGCGCTCTATTCCAAAAACATGGAACCATTTGATAGTATTGCAAATTATAATTAAACCTGCTGCCCTACCATGAACTCTTATTGCGATCCAAAAAACTGAATTGTTCTTCAAATAAGTCAATATAACGCATCAATTTATGTCATTTATTGACGTATTTTCTCTTATCGCGATCCAAAAACTGAACTGTTCTTCAAATACGTCAATATAACGCATAAATTGATGCGTTATATTGACTTATTTGAAGAACAATTCAGTTTTTTGGATCGCAATAAGAGTTCATGGTAGGGCAGCTGAACCCGAAAATAATTGTGTTGATTTTGTGAAATAGGTAATGAAACGGGAGAGATATTATCGTGTACATTGAATGAACTGGTTGACACAACAATTATGTCCTAAAGCTGTTAATGGAACCGACACAAAGCCGTTTTACATACTACTATAAATAAATCTGTTTTCAGCTTTATTACTGCAACAACGTTACATAATAACGCCTGTACCCATTACTACACCCACATTTCGCCAGTTATGTGTTATAGGGGGCAAGCCTATTGCCATCAATCGGGCACAAATCCAGACTCCGAAGCTGCTACCGAGAAATTCGTGATGGAAAACCCAATAACACTTTGCCCGACCTTGGAATCGAACCCCAGATCTCATGCTCAGTAGACAGTAGTAGTAGGCAGTCAGGCAACATTACTTTCATAATACAGTGTCAAAATATATTCAGAAATGTGGCTAAAAACTCGTGAATCAAACGAAGATTGTTTTGAAACCGAACTTTTGAATTTCGTGAATTCTCAAAGCTATAAAACCACTGATGCGAGGGTACATTTGCAATTGGTAGCGCGGCCCCACGTTGGGCGCCAACAAACTTCCCTCCAATATTTTATATTTCAACTTTATTTTCTTCACACACATACGTTTTACATAAAGTAACGAGGTCGAGTGCTAATAAGCATACCGTTTGTTAATTGAAATGCGAGAAACTACGTTTTATAGTTGTAATATTTTTTTGGTCTAGATGTTTTTAAGTGGTTAGGTCGAGTGGCGTGTTCGGGTTTCGCGAGAATTATTTTTAGAATGCGAAAAATATTCCGACAAGATGGACTTGAAAATCCATATCCATACAAAATACAAATATTAGGTATAAATACGAACGTAACTGTCTGTCTTATTGTCTGTTACTATTTTCAAGACTAAATTATTGAACCGATTTTGATGACATTTGGTACGGAGTAAGTTTGAACCTCAAGAAAGGATACTTCCAGCATCAGGTACAGTCGGTTATAGCTGTTGCATGACCCACCAAACTGGCTAGTGAGCCAGTTAGGTGGGTCAAGCAACAGCTATAACCGACTGTACAAGTGATCTGGCATTTTTGCTGAACTGGACCTGTTTGGCGCAGTTGTGGGGCACACAATATAATGTATTATTTTTGTGTGTCAATAAACATTTTTCTTCTTTTTACGTGAGCGAAGTCGGGCCAAAGCTAGTGTGTTTAATTTAATTTTCATACAGCTTCCGTCCTCTTCCTTATGTAACATAAGACCCTTTAGTCCGTTGTTAACACAGTAATGGGATAGGAAAATAAATCCACTATTACTTCGGCGTCGCCTCCCCGATGCTATCCGATCTTGGCCAAAGCCTTATCTATATCAGGGGTCTTCCACAAAGAACGGCGGATGAGACTGTCTTACGAAGTTAGTTTTGTATTTATTTATGTTGGACTGTTAATTAATGTTGTCAGGAATTTTCTGTTTTATTTTTTGTGTGATGAAAGATTTTTATTTGGTATTTAAAGCGCGACTGCTGAGCATGAGGTCTTGGGTTCGATTCCCAGGTCGGGCAAAGTCTTATTGTTCACTAAGGGAGATTCTTACAAAATAGACGTGCAGCTCGCGTTTTATTCGCGGTAATACTAAAACTATGTAAAAGCAGTGTGATGTTATTTTTCATCACAGTTGCTCGAAAAGCGGCTCTCATTGCATCTGTTTTAGGGTTCTTTTTACATTACATTAACGCAGTAGCGCAGTAATCGTTTTTTTTAATTGGTAAATAGTTTCTATTGTTTTATGCCAATTTGTTTTGATTAATATTGAACTAAGTATGTTAATATTGTAATTTATTATTTAAAAACCAGCTTATCTATAGTTCAAAGTAAGAAGATGAAAAATTAAATTATGCGTGATGACAGATAACTTTTCGCAACTACCCACATCAACATACTTCAGTTTCGTTTAAATCTCCGGTCGGAATCGCTCTTTCATCCCACTACAGCCCTGGTCCCACAGATAGGCCTGTGGTTTCTAAGGATAAGGCGAATAATCTTTTCGTATACCGATCTCAACCCTTATTTATGGCACCGGACGCCTTATATTTTATATACCGGACAGTCGTTTAATCGGACATTATGTAGCCCTGTTGCCTATTGCACAGCTTGCTAATATTTATGGAAGTATTTATTTTTTGTTATAAGGGTGCTTTTTCAATAAAACTGATCGCTGTAACTAAGTTTTGCTCCCTTACATATTTGGTTGGGCGTTAAGCTTTTATCTCTTCGTTCTTAATCCCGTTATTTTAAGCTATGTGGTCTTTTACTGTCGAGAAAAAAAGGCCACGATTATACAATATCTTGATATAATTAAGTAAGGTTAACTTTTAGAAAAAACTTTTTTTTTTTTACAAAACTGTCTTTGGTACTTGGCACAAGGGCGTAGCTACCGCCGTATCTGCCGTATCAATTATACGGGGCCCCGGCCTACGGGGGCCCCCAAGGTGCGTAGGCAAAAATTAATAAAAACCAATTTTTTTTCCAAATTTCCGGAGGTAATAACAGCATGCTTTTTGTTTTTGACCCTTCCAGTTACAACCGCAACTGCTGAAAGAAGTTTCTCGAAATTAAAACTGATAAAAATTATTTAAGAACTTCTATGGGACAGGAACGCCTGTCAGACCTGTCACTATTGTCCATAGAGGCAGAAACTTTAGAAAAACTAAAGTCATCATCAGCTATGAATGATTTAATTAATCAGTTTGCCGAAAAAAGGCAAGGAGAGTTAATATTTAATTTGAATTGTTTTTAAAAATGTGACAGATAGATAATTATGATAAATAAATTAAAATTTGTTTGGGGGCCCCCCCAAACAAATTTTTATACGGGGCCCCGCCAAGGTACGCTACGCTTCTGACTTGGCAATATTATAAAACAAAGTCGTTTCCCGCCATCTGTACTCTTAGATCTTTGAAATTACGCAACGGATTTTAATGCGTTTTCATCAATAGATAGAGTGATTCAAGAGGAAGGTTTATGTATCTACATAGCACCCGTGCGAAACCAGGGCGGGTCGCTAGTATACCATAAAACATTGTCTTGTTACTCAGTCAAAGCGTAGCTTTCTATCAGTGAAAGAATTCATGTAATTGGACCAGTGTTTTCAGAGATTACCTCTTACAAATATAGTTTACACACATAACATCACGCCTGTTATCCTCGAAGGGTTAGGCAGAGGTGTACCCATTAGTACACCCACATTTCGCCAGTTATTAAGGCGCTTCCCTGACCAAATTACCTTGAGCATTCGAACCCTCTTTGCCGCACGCCACTTTCTCATCTCATCTTTCTCTGTTTCACGAAATTATTTTAATATAAAAAACAAAGCGAGCTTTTGAAATAAAATAAAATGTGTATTATAGATTTTTTAATTATCTAATGATTAGTGCAATTCTCAAATTAATAGCACGTTGCATTAAGCAAAAGAAGCATATATAATCAATAATTTTAGTCATTATTTTGCAAGGAGGTCTTAAATGTATTTTTAACACATTTAACAAAATTAGAACGTGCAATGTGATGATAAGATATCAAACATTAATAAAGTGTTTTTAGATGTCGTTTATTTTCCTTAAATAATGAAATAATAGAATCTGAAAAACGACTAAAAACAAGATTTTGGTCGGGGTAGCGCCTTAAATACCTCTTTATAATATTAGTAAAGAAGTTTCGTAACAACAACAAGTAGATATCTTGTTTAGCTCACTACACAAACTTACATCGTTCAATATACTATCTAGAAAACGAACTTTAGAGAACATAATATTAAAACCATGTTAGTACTCTCTAACTTAGTATCCCACTGGACCGGGACTGTATGTGCTAATTAATGTAAAACTGATAAGAGATTCAGGCCCTCGGAGTATAGAATTAACACATCAAAGGCAAATCTGACGGCTTTTCGGCTTTCGATTTACATTTCAAAAAGAGCCCCCATGGGCAACTATGGGGGTTCGGCCGGTACGTTATATTGGGGTCCGGTGTATATTACTGTCACCATGGAAAAGTATGGGAGATTGGGGATGATATTTTTTGCTAGTATTAGTAGTTACTAATAGTACCGGTGTACCCATTGGTACACCCACATTTCGCCAGTTACGTTTAAGTCTCATGTAATAGGGGCGAGTCTATTGCCATCTACCAGGCACAGATTCAGACTCTGGGGCTGCTATTGAGCTATGTGATATGTCTTTTTATATTCTGTATACTATTATGACATTACAATAATATAAAGAAATATAAATATATGTATATACCTACATAATTGAAGTGGATCCTTCAAAAAAAGATAATGACATGTATCTTCGAACTACTTTCAAACAGTTTATTTTGTAAGTACCATCTTCAAAAAAAAAAAATACGAATGAACTCCTACGCAAAACCCCTCACAATATGAATACAGAAAATTCAATTTTATAAGTAAGTACTGAGACCAACTTAGTTTATAAGTTTAAATATGTACCTACTCATGTACGTATAAAGAGTTTTTCATATTACTTCCATATGAATTGTTAAAAGGTAATTTCCCCAGTCGAGGTCAACGAAGTGCGGAGGAATTAAATAACTTTACCGTTTTCTATAAACAAGTAACTTGCTGTGTTTTTATGAGATGTTTTATGTTGTTTGGAAGAATTTCACCAGACTGTGCTCAGTGCTTATAATAACTATTGTTTGTTGGCAGTTTTTATGTAGGTATTTTTATTTATGAAGGTAAAATATATTTATCTAAATATAATTATAATACGAAAGGTACTTCTCACGAAATATCGAAAACCGCTTGGCGTATAAAGATGAAATTTGGCAGGGAGGTAGTCTATAGTTAGTAACGTTCTCTAAGAAAGGATTTTACAAAATTACCCCCTAAGGAGATGAAACGGGGGTCCGACATTTACGCAGACGAAGTCGCGGGCAAAAGCTAGTCTATACTTTATTTTATTTTTATTATTATTATTATTATATTATAAAGAGGAAAGATTTGATTGTCTGTTTGTTTGGTTGCATTGAATAGTCTCCGAAACTACTGAATCGATACAAAAAATTATGTCACTGTTGCTGTGAAGCTACACTATCCCCGGTTGAAAAAGGCTAAATTATATTTAAAAAAAATTAGGGATATTCCGTAAGAAAAATTACGCATCGAAGTCGCGGGAATAGTGCTAGTTTATGATAAAACTGACACAATCAAAGTGAAGCATTTGAAATACGAGCACTAACATTTACATAAGATGCTAATATAACTTTAATTATGCTAAATAAAATCATAATAAAATCCGAGGGCTCGCGAAGGTTCTTAAAGCCTTCCACTCCGCCCTAGAAATGTTTTTCGTATTTTGAATTAACATTGGCCTTTGAAATCTTAATGTTCCTTGTTTAAATACAAGAAAATACAGCAGTACACGTTTAAAGGGTCGGTGACATTGTCGCTTCTAAGCTTAAGGGTTTAATTTCAAAGAAAATTGCTAGAAAATAGAATTCATTCCTAAGATTTTTTCTTCTGAAAGACTGAATTTAAATGGAAATTATATTATTTAGTTCGAAATAGGGGCTTAGTTGTGCGTTTTATTTAAATAATTAAATATTTACAAGGAATTATTGGGAAAATCTTAATATTTTTAGTTAGTTTTTGCCCGCGATTTTGTCCGTGTGGTCAAGTATATTGTAACATTTTTTAACTCTTTCTGTGGGTATAAGATTTCTGGGTCATCGATCAATACCACCAGAGATTTTATCTTTCAAACAAACATAGACTCAAAGTCAAAGTTAAATAATTTATTTCAATTAGGCCAATAAATGGCACTTTTGAACGTCATTATACAAGAATAATAAAAAAGAATTGCATCTAGTTGCCTCTTTCATACAACAATTTTACTTCTATATAATAATAATAAATAAATAAATATCTTGGGACAACTCACACACGGCCATCTGATCCCTTTGAGCTAAGCAGAGCTTGTGTTATGGTAACCAGACAACTGATATACATACTTATATAATTTATAAATACATATTATAGATAAATTACACCCAGACACAGAAACAACAATATTATTGATTGATTGATTATTATTGCTGTGGAAATGCGTTCCTTAAGACGAAAGATAAAAAGACAGTCTAATAAACAGACAGACAGTTTTTTTGATAAGTACCGTGTAATTAAGTAAAAAGCTTTTGTTTTGACATTTCAATTTTACTTATTTGTATGAAACTTAAGAACGCACACAAAAAATAACGACTACCTAACAATCTTCAAACATTCTTCGATTCCCCTTCCAACGATCCATAAGTTTCCTTCTAACCCGGGTTTCCCCTGGGAAACCCTATTTGTTTCTCATTATTATTCCTTGGATCCTCGCAGTGGCCGCCAGGTGGCGCGCAAATACTCCTGTGAGTAAACAATGAGGGTCTTGCTGTACTTAAATTGCCTGTTTTCCAATATTTTTATTCTTGACGGCTCGTAATTAAAGGAATTGCAAGCCACTTTGTCCACGTTGGACAAATAGATATTATATATCTGTTTCTCTATGGTTTGGACTACTGCTTGTATTCAAAGTCTAAGTCAAAATCAAATCATTTATATCCATTAGGCCATTAAAAGGCACTTCTGAATATCATATTAACGTTACTAACGCAGAAAGTTTTATATTTTTCAAATTATTAAAGGATGTTTTTATACGAAAGCAAGATTTTAATATTATCTAATACTTTAAATGCACCAATATGTACGTGTCCTACAATACACGCCGTATATAAAATCAATTGCTGCTTGTACAAAAGATTATCACTTAAGAACGGTTCGACCAATATGGCTATAATTTCTGTTATGTTCGTAATTGTCAGGTTTGTATGAAAGATTTTTTGAAAAATCTACAATAAAAGTAAAATGCACCCGTAAACGCAAAGTAATAAAATGCACCCATGCGAAGTCGGGGCGAGACACTAGTTTTTTTTTTAATATTTAGATCTCTTTGATCAGCCTATCAGACCAATTACTCAGCATTTTTAATAAAAAGAAACGCATACAATCAACATCCATTTAATAACAACAAAAAACCCTTTCAAACCCGATTCATGTCGGCAAAGTGTCGATACAGTCAATAAAAAACACGTAAACTGAAACACAGGGTACCAATAAAAAAGGCTGAAAGTAATATAATCAAATAATAGAAGGAATAACCTCCATAAAGCAATGAATGAGAATTCAATTTCGTTAACAAAGAAAAATGGCCGAACAGAAAAAAATGTCGTAACTTCCAGAATTTGCGTTGAATAAATATTTTCCGGCGGCTCTAGAGACGCTTTCGAGGAAACTTTAACAAAGGCGAGTTTATGATTTTTGGAAATCGAAATTTTTTTGCAAAAGTACTGTCGTAAAAGTTATTTGGTATACAGGTGCAAATCGTCATCTCTTTACTACACTGCCAAATTCATATTTTTTATCGTGTGTGTTAACTTTTTAGGCTTATGGCATTCATGGCGACGATAGGTCGTGTTGAAGCAAATGTTAATGAAATAATGTAGAATGAATTAAGAAATTAAACATTAATGTTTATAACAGGCGAATGGTACCGGTGACGAGGCGCCTGGAGAGATGATTATAATTACAGGAATTTTCAGCAAACTTCGATAAAAAAAGCTTGTTTAAACGCAGTTACAAGTTCGCTTCCTGTATAATAATAATACATCCTCTCGATCGACAAACGCTCGCGATGGCCAATATCCATGGAGCCTGGCCAAAAAACAGGAAATATCTGTACACAAGTGTACGTGTGTGTGCGCAAACACAGGAGCACTCCTTCTTCGCTCACTCACATAGTCAGAGATTAGGCGCAAAACCATCGGCTTTACGTGCCTTCCGAGGCATGGGGGTGTCACACGATTTATCGTAAATTTTTTGGAAATCGATCGATCGATCTCTCGATCGATGGATCGATTTATCGGAAATTTTTAATGGAAAAATCCAATAACAGTTTTTGCCTGACCTGGGGATCAAACCTCATGCTCAATAGTCTCGCATGTGAGCACGAGAGCAACAAGGCAATCAGCTACCTGTAAACCAAATAGCTAGTTCGACTATACACACCTAAATATGTCGGTTTGAGAGTTTTACGCTTGCCTGCTAAGTAATAAAAAGTTTCATTTGTAAGAGTTTTTCCATTGTTTACTTTTATTGGCGTTTTTTATTTCACTTTTTAGGTCGCAAAAGTGTCAGGTAATGTGGTCATTACGAGCCTATTCTTAGTTTCTTTATCACAGTTAAATGATCTGAGTTTAATTATCGTTAATGACTGCAAACTATAAGAAATTAGATGCGTAATATTGTTGTTGTAGTGTATATTTCCAGTGTTATAGTTAGCGTATAATAAGCCCGGTTATTTCATGATAAATATTTATTATTATCATCTATTATTTTATTTTTTTATTTTTTTATTTATTGCTATTATTAGAAATTTTCCAAAAAAATTATTACCAAAAAAAATTTTAACAATATAACTGACGTTATTTGACCGTCATTTTATTTTTATTAATGGCTTATAATATAGCCAAAGCTCAACTGTAACTTTTCAAAATAATCATCTTTTCATAGCAATCATGCGATTAAAAAAAAACAGAAAATCATTAAACATGAAAAGTATTTGTAACACAGCCTCGGGGCTCATTCCCATCCAATCTTGCGATCGGCCAGCACAATGGCCTGGAAGAAAACAATCTTGGTGCCGAAACAACGCATCCTCTACCATTGTTCTGTCCACTCGAAAAAAAACGTTTATTGTTTTTTTTTTATATTTGGAACGCGAAAAGTATTCGTAATAAAATATTTGCGAATGCTCCAGAAAGGAAAATTGAGGGGAAACGGGGAAATGAGGGAATGTTCGTACTGTTTATTAACTTACTTTCTGTATCTAGGGCGCTTCAGGTGTAACTGGAAGCTACTGCTGTTTGCCATCCACTTTTTTTTTCACTCGAATTTCATTTAATTCATTAATTTCATATAATATAAATGTATTAAAAAAATATAATAATAAATTATTTGACTTTGATTATTTGAATTTAATATTTTTTTCTTATCTTAGAAAAAAATATATAAAATCTAGACTAATGTATTTCGCTACAGCGCTATGAGACAGTTCTACGAGGCAGCTACGAAAAATTGCGTGTGTAAATCGTAGCGTTATTCGTAGCTAAATCGTAGCGGGTCTACGCAACCCGCTACGATTTAGCTACGAATAACGCCCAATACTGTAGATAAGGCTTGAATTTACCAATTCCAACCATTTTGGTCCTGATATCCGAATTTACCAATTGGTCCTTTTATGGCTATTGTACAACATTGCGTTGTACTGCGGTCTCGTAAATTCTTCGTGGGTGTGAACAAGTCCGAATTATTGTATTGTATACTTAAATAGTTACAATTTAAATTAGGATTTATAGTGCAATGAACTGGATAATCGTAGTGTTGTAATTAAAATGTTTGAAATGCCAACTGTAAATGTTTTGAAAACGTATTAAAAATTGTTTAAATAGTTTTGTACGAAGTATTTTATTATCTACGTCTGTAATTGCTGGATTCCTTCAAACATTATTGGGATCTGTTTCATTTAAAATATGCTACAGCTACCGGACTACTTACCACTGGGTTTAGATTTGTTTTTTTTTGTTTCATTTATTCATACTTCTGTTGGGGGTCCTACGACCACACAATTTTTTTGCTACGTTAAACGTTGCTTCACACTAAGGGAACGCGGGAATCAAACAGCACAGCAGCCAATCGCTCAGCCACTGCGCCAACAGTTATCTAATCAAATTCTAACACTACATTAACACAACACCATCCACCCCACACCAAAACCTCCGTCACCAGTTAGTACACAAGTACACAGGCCGGTGGGGCCGGGCACAGTTTGCAGGAAGCGTATAAATGCGGGCACATTGTAAACATCTTCTAGTTAATGTTTGCATAACGACAGTCTGCCAGATTTGAGTACAAGTTCAGATTGAGGGCAATTTGGATTTGTTTTACTTTAGACATTGATTTGATGATAAGTTTTTGGTCCTTTGGTCCTATTCGAATTCATATTCAGGGGCTTAGTTACCGCCGCCCTGCTAGGGTTGCGTTGGTCGATAGTGTCACCGCGGCCCTGGAACGCAAAGGGTATTAGGAGGAACATGGTATTGGTAAGAGTCTGACACTCCCTTAAGCTCTGCCCAAAGTGGAAGAAGTTATTTGATGCTTTACCAGCCTTAAAAAAAGCTACTGCTTTATCAGCCGTATCAAAGATATAGGGCCCTAACTAGAATTCTCTATATTCTTATCCCGGTAATATGTTCCATTGGGATATTAGTTCAACTTACTTTACAGAAGGTTACTTTTTACGCGGGCGAAGCCGCAGGCAGGAGCTAGTCATACTTAATTTGTATTTTACCTCGAGTCAGCAACTTACTCTGATTTAAATTCTTAGTTCATGTAGCCCTAATAGGTATATCCAGTGTAAGAACCAATTTACAAAAGCGACAAAAATAGCCCACCGGTACCAGGCGCACAGAATCGTCGAGATGTCTCGAAATACTTGCAAACTTCAAAGTTTACGTGAACTTGCTTACTGTCAACTAGTTTGCGTCTCTTCAGCGCCTGAATAATTGGACTGCTGATTGCAGGCCAACACGTGTTTGTTGTTGTAATTGTGTCTTGTTTACTTTGCGCTGTTCATTACATACGCGAGAATGCAAGGTGTCATGATGTTAGGTGAAAGATATGGTGATACAGAATATTTGTTGAGGAATTTTAGAAGAATAATGCAGAACAGTGATTTTTATGAAAAATCATATAAATTATACCAGCTTATTATTTTCCAACTGCAGGGCAAAGGTCTCTTCTCATACAGAGAATGACCGAGCATTTCAGATCACTACGCTTGGTTAAGACTGAGGTGATCCAAGACTTATATTAATTAAAAACCTGGACTTATAATCACTATAAATCTGATATCGCCAATCCACCTTGAGCAAGCGTAGTGATCAAAGCTCGTAGCTTCTCATACAGGGAGAGAAGATTTTTTTTTATTATTTGGAAAGTATTGCAAAACAAAATGAAAAAAAGCGATGCTTCTACTGGCAATATAACAATTTCAAGTACGGAGGACCCTTACTATGTCTAGTGCCAAACGTTACACGCGTTCACATTTTCATTGAAAACGAATCAACTGAAGTTATATTCACATTCGCACACTCCACAAATTCCTCACGATTTCACCAACAAAACTGAACGACCAACAGCACTTTTCCATATCCTTCTGTGTGTGAAATCGACCGCGCCGAGGGCGCAACATCAAAGGGTAGGAAACCTTTCACATCCTTTGTAACTTAGTCAGATTTGGATACCGTGGTACGGTTGACACAAAAAGATAGGTACAGAAGGTCGGCTTCATGTAGTGAGCGGATATACACGCACACATGGACACACTTCTACATACAGTGTATCTAATGCGCACTGGTGAATGGCAATCTTTTAGGTGATTAACTTACGGCACCGCGCACCGCCCGTGTGAAGCGGCGATTAACACACGTATACCGCCCGACCGCGCCGTTGGGCGGTGTACGTGTGAAAGGCAATAACGGATTTCATAGGCGAATGCGACATAAGAATTATTTATTGGTCCTTTGTAACTTAATAAAAAGTTCTTAATATTATAGTTGCTATTAAAACTAGGTACTTAAGTTTTATAGTATAACTATATATATAATGTGTTATTAACGCCAAACTAGGTAGCGACTATCTTGGGGGCTAGAAATTCGGTCGTGTTTTTTTTTTGTATATGACTTCAGAACTCTTCACTTTTACACCCCGTATAGCTGACCTTCTGGTACTTATCTAGCTTGTGCAGTTGAGCCAACGCTGATCGGAAAATATTTTGTTTATCAGACTAACGACTTTCCTTTGACGAGTGTTCGTGGTCTTTAGATACGCTGATGGCTTTTGGGAATGGTGAGTGTCAAAGTAAAAGTTTGGTTCCATGTATTGATGCTTTTTTTTGCGAATATGTGCAGTTGAATGTATTGGAATGCAGTTTTTATTCGAGACGTGTAACTGACTGATGGGTTTATAGGTTAGGTGATTACCACACGGCACCGCGCACCGCCGCGGAGAGCGGTGGATTTTTTTTCGTTACGACAGGCTGTGTCGCCGATTTTGGCGGTGCGGTACCGCAACACTTTGCTGTGTGTCAGCCCGTTTTGTTGATTTAATTTATTAGGTTATAAGTCCTCTTAATTAACCATGGCAGAATAGGGTAGATGACACCACAGTCAATTGACGTACTTTTTATGACCTGTCAAAACGCGATTGTCCCATAGTTGTTCGGCAAAAAATAACTGTGACGTCACTTTTGAGTAGACTCAATTGGCTAACTATTTATTAATTTGAAAGCAATTCAAAATCAAATTTTACAGTTAATTGAAAATTAATCAAGTTTCCAGGGCTAAAATAAAGTGTTTCTTTAGAAAAGTTATGTCTTGGAATTATTGGTAAATGCTGTCATCTTCCCAATTGTCTCCGGTTAATAAATGCTGACGTATTTGAAATTGCCGATAAAGTATTTAAACAATGCAAAAATTACTACACTGCCGCCACCGAATTGCCATTAAACTTAATTAATCTACTGAATCATTTTATAATTCCATTACACAAGTGTAATCCTGTGCGATACATGTTTCATTTTGATAGTTGAACAGCGATATTCGTGCTGTGACGAGAGCATATCTCAGATTAATTTGTTACATGAAATGGAATCATTAAGAGAGCTATCACAGATTCAGTGCTAGAAGGAGATAGAGCTATACGTGATGAATAGCAGCATCCTTTTCTTACATCGGAACAATGAAGGTCTTCACTGTTACGGCACCAACATTCAGCCCATCTTCATTTTCATATCATCTTTAACAGAAGGTGACTACTTCATGATTTGAGGTTCTAGGTGTTGGTATGGCTAAATTGGTTCCTCTTACCTAAAATTTAATAAAAAAATTCACCAACACTGGGCTACTGCCGAGAAATTTCTAATAGCAAAACCCAAAATCACTGTTCCCGGCAGAAAAATCGAACCCAGGATCCCAAGAGACCAACGGGACAATCGTTGGAATTATATCAAAATTTCGAAATAATAAAGTTTGTGTAGGTGTGTCAAGTCTCATCTTTTATAACATAACATAACATCACGCCTATAATCCCCGAAAGGTTAGGCAGAGGTGTACCCATTAATACACCCACGTTTCGCCAGTTATGTTTTAGTCCCATGTAATTAATAGGGGGCGAGCCTATTGCCATCAACCGGGTACAAATCCAGACTCCGAGGCAACTACTGAGAAATTCCTGATGGAAAAACCCAATAGCACTTTGCCCGACCTGGGAATCGAACCCAAGACCTCAAGCTCAGCAGTCCCGCTTTGCGACCACGAGGCAGTCTCATCTTTCGTGGAGCGAATTGTATGTGATGTATCTTTTTACTCCCCGTATGTTGGCCTCTCACCCTATTTTAATAAAACATTCCACCAATTCAATATCATCTTTTCACACACAATTTACTCCGTTTACTTCCCCAAAAAAAACATAAACACAACATACTTCCACCAACGAGCTCTTTAACGAGAAAATAAAGTATTTAGACCATTTTCATGACAAAGAGTCGTATAAAAAGTTACGATTCGCGGCGCGCATTTAAACCGTGAGGCACGGAACAGAAAAGAAACATCCTGTGCCGGTAAATCAGACAAGGGCGAAAATATTAAAAATTCTTTGCTTAGCGCGAACGTGATCTTCGCTTTAAGAGGTAGATACTCGGTTTACGAGCGCCGTTTAGCTTTTGTTGAAGAAAATCTATATAGGTAGGTAGTGTGTAGCTGTGATATAAGGTAGCTGTAATAAAGAATGAGCTATAAAAGATAACTCTTTTAATAATAAAAAACTTGACAAGTAAAATTTAAATCAAGTAAATTGCTGTGCTAAGGGTTTATGTCTGAAACTAATCTACTTGTAACATCTTGGAAAATGCGATCCAGAATACCTACTAATTCTCCCTTGTCTTTTTTTGCAAAAATTAGGCAGGGGCGGTAATTACTATCACCGATGACTAATGTCTAATATTCTCCAGGTTTCCTTAATCGACCTTCTGTCGATTGGTAGGAATAGTTAACAGCAAAAAACATAAAAAAATAATGAGTTAAAGAGATTATTTATTTGATTTATTAAAAAAATATGCATCTTAAAAAAAAAAAACTTTTTATAAGAGTTAGGAGTCTACCCAATAAAAGCGAAAGATCATACACTCATTCATTCAGTCAATCAATATTTCAGAGAAAAGTATCCCTTACGGTCACCTATATAAGTGCTCTTTAACACCCACTTCAAATGTCTTTTCCAGTCGAGGGTTGAGAGAAAACTAGGTGTATTTTCCATTTCCATTTTTATTCAGTTACCATTTAAAAAGCGAAGGCAAAGAAATGAATAGTGAAGTGCCTTACGTATTCAAGTGGCCAGTAATATTCATTAAAAACGATTGCTACTAGTTTTATTGAAAAAAGGTAAAAGATGTCCAATGTAGTTAAGGACTTATTGAGCTCTGGGAATGAGTTCGAATTTTAAATTAATAAGGGGCGGATCATAATTTTATTACATATACTTATGGATACGATTCCAATTTTTACACGACTGCCCCAAAAAAAGGAGTGTTATGTGTTCAGGGTTAATGTATGTATGTATGTATGTATGTGAGTTTCTTTATTCCACCATAACTTTTGAACGCCTGAACCGATTTAGATGTATGGGGTATCGTTACAATCCTTGCATTGTTCCGAGTAACATAGGCTAGTTAAAAATAAAAAGAAAGCGGTGTGGTCACTTTAAAAAGTAAATTAATACCAGCCTCAATTTTTTTTTTAATGAATCTGGTCGTGTCCATGTTTATCGTCTAGAATTTGACAAGTAAATTTAAAAAATATATAACACTGTAAATAAAAAACGTCGTAAAAAAAACTGACGAGTAAACAAAGTACAAATATGTGCAATTTTTGCAGTCGTGTTTTTTAATTTTTTAATTATAGTAGCTTGTTGCGTAGACATAATTAGGTTAGGCAGAGGTGTACCCATTAGTACACCCACATTTCGCCAGTTATATTTAAGCCCCATGTAATAGGGGCGAGTCTATTGCCATAAACCGGGCACTAATCCAGACTTCGAGGCTGCTACTATGAAATTCCTGATGGGAAACCCAATAACACTTTGCCCGACCTGGGAATCGAACCCAAGACCTCATGCTCGGCATTTGAGCCTTGCGACCACTAGACCAACGAGGGTATAAACTCTTTGTTAATTTAAAAAGTAAATAATATTCATACTGCATATCTATCTCTTTTGTTGACTGTACTTTGAGATAATTGACTTCCCAATCTTGGTTTTTGATAAAACATTAAAAAAAAAACAGTTTCTCAGACGCAATACTTAATTTTTGTACTAAAATGTAAACACAATTAAAACTCATATGTTTTTTTAGATAATTTCAATAACCATCTACATAGATACGTTCAACGACCTAATCTACCAAGAAGTACAAACTTTCTTTCAATTCAACCCTATACTGTAAGACTTAAGTCACCAAATTCAGTGTCTTCCACAACAAAACAACCCCCATCGTTAGCTAATACCATACTTAATATCTTTAAGCGGGTTACCGCGTAAGCGTTATTAAAATTCAGCTTATATTATCGTTGCGACGAGACTGTAATGTAAACTGTCTGATATAACGTCTAGACGATAACAATGTAGACTAGACTAGAGTTTAGCTCAACTTTGTTCGTAAGTACATGTCGATCTTTGTAACCGTTTTTGTATCTTAATACTAGGTAAATGCGAAACTTTTGATGGATGTTTGTTAATCACGCTAGAACGGCTGAACGGATCTTGTTGAAATTTGGCATAGAGATAGACTATAGTATGGAATAGCATATAGTCTATCGTTTTATGCCAAAAAAAATGTACGGTACCCGTGGGATAATAATGTTAACTTTGACGCGGAGGATTTCGCGGGCGGTAGTTAATATTCAAATACGATAGATTTATACTTCAGATTATAGTGGGCGACTTTTTATTTGTTTGCAATCCTCTAGGGGGTGAAGGTAGTTGAACGAAAAGTTGTTTATATCCAATAAACAACTATTCGTTCAACTTTCGTTCACGAACACGGGGTTGTACGTAGCGTTATGTTATTTAACCTATCCCTCCCCATGAATCTGGCTATCATATACTTACAAAAAGACTTTTTTCATATCCGACTGGCAGTGCCAGAGGCTAAATAAGATTAAATAAGATTTGAAAACATCCATCGGTTACTACAAAAACTTCAATTATATCTGACGACCCAGCAAACCTATCTTTTTTGTTGGCTGTACTTCGAGATAATCGACTTCTCAATCTTGGTTTTTAATAAAACATTTTATGCAAGCTTGAACGAGTCAAAAGAAATAAATTAAACATACCACTCCTACTCACAAATTCTTACTCAAAATTATCTTTTTCAAATTACGGGATCCTACTAATTCAACAGAATCTTGAGAAAAAATGTCGACGACGTTCCGGGAACCCTTGCTTAAGTCGTGGGGCGGAGAGTAGGGTAAGGGCGGGTGACAAATTATTATTTTTATTGCCCTTATACTTAATATGGGCAACTGGAAAAGTTAATTAAATTGCTTTGAGAAAAAGGGTGATATTTTGTCAATCATTTACTTATATTGTGGTTTTATAGTTTCTGAGACTGCCTCGTAGGTCTAGTGGCCGTAAACCGCGGCAGCTGAGCATGAGGTCGGGGGTTTGATTCCCAGGTCGGGCAAATTGTTATTGAGTTTTTCCATTAGGAATTTCTTAGTAGCAGCCTCGGAGTCTGGATTTTGCTCGCCCCCTATTACATGGGACTTAAACATAATTGCCGAAATGTGGGTGTGCATTACCACCAATGTGAGCCTATTAAGGTTCACCTCTGCCTAACCCTTCGGGGTTTACAAGCGTGATGTTATGGTATGTAACATTAAACATAATCTGTTCAAAACATCAACGAGGTTTGTATGACATTTAAATTAAAAGAAACTTCGTCTAAAGAGTTCCAAGTTTAAGTTCATCTTATAAGACTCTTCAACTTCTAAACTATCGAAATAACCCCAAAATGTCTTCCAAACTCAGTTAAAATCAGTAATAAAATCTGAAATACAGTCTTAATACCGTTTTCACCTTGTCTATGCGGGACCCTAATAAAATAAGACGGCCTAAATATCGTGGGGAATTCGTTAGGACAATATTGCGTCCTCCCTTTGTTCGGCAGAATGTCTTCAAAGGAAATTACTTTTGTACGGGACCCGGGTCTTTTAAAATATGCCGAATACGACTATACATATATGGTATTCTATATTGTATTAATCATATCCCAATTCCTACTACTATTATAAACATGAAACTTCAGATCTTTTTTTTTTTCGAGGTAAGAAAATGCCTAACGCATGCCCCGCCATCCGGGGAGACGACGTGGTTATGTGGGGCTTGCATCCACTAAAAACTCCGCATGTGCACCTACTTTCGCCTTGACGGGTGGGCCGCGAGAACTGCTACGCATGACATTCGCGACCCATCCAGCGTGGCCCACATCAGGGCCCCCTCTTGCTCGTTCATCAGATCTAGCCCAAGGCTGGCCAACCCCAGTCCCGCCAAGGCATTTAAATTAGCCCGCCATTATTTTAAATCTAATGATTTATAAATCATAATTACAAATCAATTAAATATCATTGTCTTTTCTTGTGTATAATTTTAGTATTTACCAGTATAAGACACAGCATAAATACTACTACCGCCAGATTCTCAAAATTTGACCCGCCTAAAATATCTGTTGGTCACCCTTGATCTAACCTGTCACATAGGATAGTATTTATCCCATTTTGTGGATAATTTAGGACTTTTTTGTCGGATTACCGTCCAATCGGACTATGATAATGAGTGCACCTGTATATGCGCACACACTTGTGCACTATAATATTCTGCGTACTTAGCAAATCTCCATTAGCGCTCAGCACACGCACAGTTCGGACCGCGGGAAACAGCACGCGCCTCGCTCCGAACTGTACGTGTAGATGTGCGGGTCATACATTTTATACAGTTCGGAGCGAGGGATTGGAACGGCGCGTGCTGTTTCCCGCGGTCCGAACTGTGCGTGTGCTGAGCGCTATTGAGATTAGCCCCCGTGACCAAAATCGGTCTAGAGAATATTATTATTAGTTTATTCTAGTGTCGTACCCGGCGATAAATATTGCACATCGACCTTTGGAAAGAGACAATCGGCTAATTTCGGCTTCGTAGAGCGTTATCTCTGTCGCACGAAATACAAACAGTCCGGTATCTATTAGGAGCTGTTAAAACAAGTATGATTTGCTTCTTTTGATAATTCTTTTTATTCTTTGTATAAAATACGAAATACGATAAAGGTCGATGTGCAATATTTATCGCCGGGTACTGTACTAGTAACTAGTAATAACCTATACCAACTTGACCCAGTCAGGTCAGTTGGGACTCGTATTAACACGCCTCGTAAGTGGGCCAGGAGTCATACATATTTGATCAGCTGCATCTCGAACCAAATGCATTAGCTGAGTACTAGGCAACTATATGAGAACTTGAGCGTTATACTTACAATGTAACATGAGTTATTTATGTACCTAGTGTGAGGTTGTCTACCGATTACAAAGCATATACCTACTAATATAATAAATGCAAAAGTAACTCTGTTTGACTGTCTGTCTGTTCACGAGTAAACCACAGAACCGATACATACATACATACATAAACTCACGCCTTTTTCCCATGGGGGTAGGCAGAACCCACAGAACGCCACCTGCTACGATCCTTACATACTCCTTTCGCCTCATCTACGTTCATACATCTCGTCTTACAAGCACGCCGGTTACGAGTACTCCGCACCTGACCTTTCTGAAGAACCTCACCAATAATGGCGCATTTTCATTAGTCGATAGGGCCCGCATGCGACATAACAACCAATGAAAATTACAAGTCGTTACACCGCATGCGGGGATCCGCCGCGCATGCTTTTTACCGACCGTGATATCGACATGCGGGCCCTGTGGCATGCGTTCCAGAAATCTGTCGCACCCCGCATGCGGGCCCGATCGACTAATGAAAACGGTTCACCGAATGCGGGCCCTGTGGCATGCGTTCCAGAAATCTGTCGCACCTAGAGATGGGCAAATGCCCGGGCATTTTTGGCAAATTGGAAAAATTCCTAATAAGTGCCCATAAATTTCTGTTCTTGGGCATTTATCTGGGCATATATTTTTTGTTTCAAAATTAATTTAAGAAAATAATGTTCGCTTAGAAAGCAGGTCTAACTTGTTGAATTTAGCTATGGTTAATTCTTTAAAGGTGTATTTTTATGAATTTGTACATTTTATTTAAATGTATGTTCTGCAAAACCATGTTTAGGAACATAAATGTTACGAATTATCCGGCGGCGTATTTACAAAGGCCATTAGACTGAAAGTGCAAACTGAACTGGCTTAGCTTTTGTTTGACAAAAACTTGAAGAAACCCTAATCTATTCTAGTACAGAAATTAACCGAAATGCGTAGACTTTGTTAGATAAATTCATTCCAACATTGCAGCAACAAAAGCTATATCGTTACGGTCTACGGAGCCCCGCTGCGCGGGGCTCCTATTTCTGAGTGGTTTAAAATAAAATAACCGCGAAAGGGATGGCGGGGTCTGGAAGACCCCGCCATCCCCTTCTAACCTAACCTGTCCGAGTCGGAGTGCGGTTTCGTATGGAGAAGAATGAGCAAGAAACTCTATACAGTAAGTAGAAGCAAATAAAATCGGAAAACTAACAAATCGCATTTACGACTTTCGGTAAAATAAATTTCGTGATTTTTAATAATAGACAGTATAATTCTTAGGTATGACATTCGGACTTTTGAAAATCGAAATTCGGAATAAAATATTTCGGAGTATTTGGATGTTCCTTTTGTTCGTACGTAATGTTTGAAAATATCTCGACAAAAGTTATCTGTTTGAGTGAATATGAATAATACAGTACTAGGTTTTGTCCGTGTATTTTCTTTGAAAATATCAAGGCAAAATGCTAATCCATTTGAGTCAATTTTTTTACTGAGATAGATTAGGTTTTGTCGAGTAATATGCATAAACAAAAGCTCTTCTATTTGAGTCTGACTCGTGACTCAAATAGTATTGGCTTTGTAAATAAGCTACCCGGCGCGGCGGCGGGCGGCGTGAAAATACTTGCATCGTGAGAAGAGTGTAGGGCGAGGGATGCGTATACTGTTAAGATTAGTTGTTTTAAGTACATTATAATTTTATGAATTAAATTACATTTTATTTAATTATTCAAATACATATTTAAAAATAAAATATGTCATAAGAACCATATAAATGTAACCATATAATCTTTCAATTTTCTAAAACCACCCGAAGTTAAAGCTTTTATAGATCTCTCAACAGATGTTATTAAAAATATTAAAAAAAAGTCAAGTCTTAAGTACCTTACTAAGTATTATTAGAAAAGATAAAACCTCTGGTCAGAGTCTGAAAAATTACCCTGCAAGACAAGATGGGGCAATCACGTCGGCGCATTGAAAAGTCTTAAAATTAATAAACCTGCTCTACAGACTTTAGCTGATAATGAAAACCTTCAACCAACGCCCGACAAGAAATCTACACTTTTAGATGAAGATTTCTGGTCCATGATAATCAGTGCATCAGTGTTCTTGAGCCTGTATCAGATAGTGTATTTAAACTGGAAGGCAACGAATTCAACATACATGAAGTATTTATGGTGCATAAAAACCTTAAATCAAAATTAGAATTTGTTTCACCATCAATAACAATGCTGGACGATGAAAACAAGGAGAACATAAAAACTTCAATTGAAAAACAAGTTAGGCAGTGCATAAAACATTTACATTATGCGGCTTATTTATAAAATAGTATATCATTTTTAAATAAAAATGTGTTCAATTATTGACATTCATTCTTTTTTATTTCATTATTGAGTACTATTTTACATGAAGAATAATATTAAATTACGTTTAACGACCCCACATTTTTATGCCCTACGATTGGGCATATATCGGGCAATAATACATTTATGCCCAAAATGCCCGGAAATTTACCAAATTTTACTGCCGGGCAGAAACACATTGCCCATCTCTAGTCGCACCCCGCATGCGGGCCCTATCGACTAGTGAAAATGAGCCATAAGGTCTGTGTAGGTCTACCACAGAACCGATTTTGTTGAAATTTGGTACAGGCTAAGTTTGAATCCCATGAAAGGACAGGCAGGTTTTATTTCTGTGATTTCATCGGTGTCCGCGGTAACCGACATTTATGCGACAAATGCTAGTATTGCATAGAAAACTTTATAAGTCAGTATTTACCTACCTTTTTTTTTAACTTGAGTAAGATTTTTTTTTAATCTAATTTCCGACTTAGCTTGATAAAATGTCGAGATACTAACATCAGAGCTCCATTGGATTAGCCTGAGGTTTACGTAACATAAAACCTAAATACAATTTACTATTACGATGTACAAGAGTTTGATAGCCTGTCAGAACAAAGTTAATTTCCACGTCCATCATCGTGAAATGTTGTTATCATAAACAGTGTATCTTATACTGTTATTTTATAAGGCAGGCATATTGGGATTTTGGTTAAAAGATGGTTTAACTTTGTGCTAATACACAGGGATGTTGCTTACCAATTTGCAGAAAACAGTAACGATGTTCCTCGTTTGAATTTTGAATATTTATGTTGCCTTACCTGAAAAAGAAAAACAATTTCGTTAGACACATTTTATTACCAACCTTCAAATAAAAAAATACCAGTATAAAGAAGTTTGTATATGTTTCAGTACAAATGTTTTTCTCAGTTATTTTAACGGAATTCAATTTATTAAGCCAATTGGTTAGTGAGACAAAACCTGTAAAAGATATAGTATACGCTACTGAGTTTCAATTTCTGTCATAATCATCATATCAGCCGAACTACGTTCTTTACTGGCCATAGGCCTCCTTTAAAGATAGCTACAATGACCGGTCCTGTACTGCCCACAACCAGCGGTTTCCCGTGACCTTTACCAGGACGTCAGTCTGCCTCGTGGGGGGCCTTCCCACACTGTCGCCACTCGAGAGCCTGACGACCCCATCGGCCGTCTGCTTTACGAGCTATGTGCCCTGTCCACTTGACTACTACACTTGAGTTTCGCAATTTTGAGTGTTATTTCGGTTACCTTAGCTCTTCTGCGGATGTCCTCATTTCTGATTCGATCTCACAGAGAGACCCCGAGCATAGCCCTCTCATTTGCTCTCTGAGCGACTTTGAGCTTCCTTATGAGGCCCACAGTAAAGCACCACGTTTCAGTGCAATTTCTGTACCAAATATTAGATACTTCTAGGTTTCAATACCCTACCTAATATCCAAAAACACTTTTCTTACGAAAAAGGCATTAGCAAGTGCTTTTTAAGTTGGCCAGTAAAACGGTTATTCGTTCCATTGCACCGCGGATATTGTTTCCAATATTCCAAAATTGGGTGCATCGTACTGAGAATGCAAGTAGGCCAAATAGGGTTGCTACACATAAAAATACCGGAATATTGCGCGGAGATGCAAATTGATTTTAAAAAATAAATTGAAAAGCGTTGGGTTGTATTCGCATCGACGAATAGAAGATATTCGATGGAACGGAGACATTGCCGATGAGAATAGACGACTGAAGGAAAGATGAACAATTGAACAATGATTTTTTAAAAACGTGACTGGTATCGATTCTAAAGATTTTTTAGACAAAGAATAAGGGTTCTGCGCAAAAAATAAACACTGACGGTGACCGATATTTATGCGGACAGTATAAAAATGAATAATACATAACATAACATCACACCTGTAATCCCCGAAGGGTTAGGCAGAGGTGTACCCATTAGTACACCGTACACCCACATTTCGCCAGTTATGTTTAAGTCCCATGTAATAGGGGGCGAGCCTATTACCATCAACCGGGTACAAATCCAGACTCCGCGGCTGCTACCGAGAAATTCCTGATGGAAAAACCCAATAACACTTTGCTCGACCTGTTAATCGAACCCAAGACCTCATGTTCAGCAGTCACGCTTTGCCACCACTAGACCAACGAGGCAGTCAATATGTTTTCTATAAACAAACTTCTTACTATACAAACCTAACCAACCTAAAGTTAGTAACTTCACTTTATTCATTAACAAAGTATTGATGTATCTTAGTAAATGAGTACAAAAGATGAAAGACATACTGGTATAGTATATTGCCAAAAAGATTACGTCCCAAATTCTCTTTGTAATAGTTGATGTACAATTTAGGTGTATCAATATCTACAAAGAAAGTTTTCCTTGACGTCTTCGAAGCAACAAAAAAATACTTTCTTGTAAAGTTTTCAAACGTAAAACATTTTTACACGTGCGTACTTTATTTATTTATTAAAATTTTAGGCATATGATGTCAAAAATACGCTGTACAAGGGCGGACTTTGAGCATTTTCTACTAGTCTACATAAGTATGATGCAGAAACAAAACATAGTAGGTAAAGAATATTTTCAAAGAGTATATCTGATGGCCCCAATAGGGCCAAACGCATGCCGGGGTCGCGGGAAGTCTTAACAGGATACCGTAGCCCCGGAACGTAAAGGGCAACAGAAGGAACAGGGTGGTTTTTTAGTCAGTAAAAGTCTGACAGTCCCTTTCGCCCCACCCAGGGCGGAAGGACTCATTTGATGATTTTTACCACCCAAAAAAAAAGACTATATCTGATCTTATATACTGGTATCTATGTATATAAAAGGCAATCGTTACTAACTGACTGATCTATCAACATACAGCTCAAACCACTGAACCGATTGCGCCGAAAGGCACGCAGATAGTTATTAGGACGTGCATGCGCTAAGAAAGTATTTTACAAAATTCTCCTATAATGGGGATTGAATGGAGGTCCACAAAGGAGATATACATAGATACACATAGATCGACCATTGATCATAGATCGTGTACTGTCTACTGTCACTTTAGTCGCTTTCGTTGTCGATCGTGTTTTGATGTGTAAGATTTAAAACAATATTACAAAAGAATATAAGTACGGTAACGTAGTGTAGTCTCTTTGACAATGTAATATGACAGAAATAAACATGTCAAACGTCAATAATCAATCAACATGACAGCTTACCGCCATGACGGGTTTTTGTTGTAATTTCAAGTGTGCATTCTTGTGCTTTACAACCAAACAAAGCCAATGTATAGTAATTGGATGATTGAAAACTGTTTTAATTGTGTTTCCCCGTTTTTTAGTATGGTGTACAAAGACCTGGCCGGGGCTCCATACATTTTGAAACATCTCCTTTGTATAGAGAAACAAGATTAAATCGCCAATAACCGACGTTTAACGACGAAGTCGCGGGCAGAAGCTAGTTAAATATAAAATGTTGTCACAAAACTGTTTTCTCGTGCTACAACCCTAACCCAGTACAGAAAGGAACCATTTGATTTTACTGCTGTCTGAAAAATGTCTTTTGATATCCTTAACTTGAAAAGAAAACCGGCCAAGTGCAGCGAGTCGCACTTTCATACGAAGGGTTCAGTACCACCTTGCAATATAAAGATTGAGCTAAAACGCCGAAAAAACTTTTTTGAATGGACACTTATATGGGTATTTTTATACTTTATTTTATTTTTGTTATATCTTGTTATAGAGACCACTTGCATGTATACTCTGTAAGTGTCTAGCACTGTGACAGACAGACGAGATACACATGGTTCCGTTTGGCACTCTTTAAATACGGAACCCTCAAACCAAAATGAACTGAAAATACTCCGTATTTCTAGATTAGAGACATCATATGCGAAGAAAATGTCCTAAAAGTTAGATTAAGTTAATATTGCTACGAATTTACTGTCAAAGTACAGTGTTGCCCCATTTTCGTAGCATTATGTTAAAGTTGCCAGCAAAAGCTCTTAGACGATGAAAGAATAATCATTTAGTTTGTTGTTGGCCTTTAAAAGAATCTTTCATCTTTTATCTTTTTCAAAAGAACTGTTACCCTTTTAGCGAGATTCTGGGTCGGTTTTGTACAAGAATAATAGGAAGAATTGGATGTATCGCTTACGGGTTTCCCAGCGGAGTGAACCGAGTCGCGTTTTTTTGAAAAAGTTAAGTAAATCGGTGAAAACTTTTCAGATAAGTGTATTTACCGGGATTGTAAAAGCGTGTCAATAAAATTGAACAATTTTCACTTCGTTAAGAAGTTTTTCTTTTTGAACTGAGATCGCAAGTGGCAGACCTGTGTCCTTTTAGCATGGTTGACAGATACAGAAATATGTTCTTAAAAAGAGAATGAGTACTTGCTTATTCCAATGCTGGGTCCTTTTTCTGGTACAAAAGGTCTTCTTACTAATGTTCAAGCGTGGTGGATGGTTTTTATGTTTTACAGGATATTGTTATAAAGTTTATAACAGTATAGTTAGATAGATTATTATAAATTGGTTTATAATATAAACCAATTTATAATAATCTATCTAACTATACTTTAATACAATTTGTTTTTTTGTTTGTTCTTTTTTTTCTCCTTTATAAAAATATGTTTTCTTGTAAAAGAAAATGGGTGAAATGCGAGTTGCTCCATTTTCCTGATGGCGTCCTAAATTATAGTTGTTTTGTATAGTAAAAACGCGTTAAAGTCTGGAACAGCCAGTCATATTCAAAAAAATATTATTGGAAATATTATTCGTTATTGCTAGACACTTTCCGTGGGCCATAACTTCAGCCAGACACTTCAAAGGTCGGAACTTTAAAGCTTACTTTTGGGATCTTGAATTATTTGAACATAATTCTTTTTTAAGAGGAAGAGCTACAGCTGGTGACTAAAATTGTCACTGCAAGTTATTATTAGTTTGCGGTTGCATGAAAAACAAGTCGAGGCTAAAGGGAAGTCGTATTAATCCTATATTTATAAAATTAAATATCATTCATTGATAAATCACGAAATATCGGTAACTACTTGACCTATTAACCAGGAAGGTAGATAGGTATATTGCAGCTAAGTACAGATTTGACTTTGCCTTCGACACGGACGGAGTCGAAGGCAAAAGCTAGTATATATATTTACTATCCTTTGTTTTATTTGAATCTCAAGTGGGACATAACACAATCCTCATTTTAACACAACAATTGTGGAGCACAGTGCAATAAAACATAAAAATATACAGCCACTCCACAAAAGAGTTGCTTTTCGTTTCCCCAATTTTTTCCCTATAAAAATATTGCTATAAATTATATGTGGGTACATTCACGAGCACTGTAGTTTCATGTTTTATTCATTGTACGTGAGTTTCAATGTGTAAATCAGGTCTGTTTCGCAGTTAATTCGCGTTAGTCCAGGCGTTATGACGGAAATTGCGAAAATTAAGAGCTGTGAGGTACGGTGTGCGAATCTAGGTGGGTACTCGATTTATATGTGTAGGTGGCTGTATAATTTTAATAGTTTGAGCCATTTTTATCATTATCATAATTTTAGCTGTAGGACGTCCACCGCTGAACTTAGGCTTCCCCTACAGATTTTCAATAGGACCGCTTGAAAGCGGCACGCATCAAGCGCGATCCCGCGGTCAGCGAGCCTTTTTGACGAGTGTAACATAACACATAACGAATCCAAGCCGTATAATTATTGTAATGTTTTAAAGAAATTTGGCTTTAAAATGTGTGTATAAGAAAGGTTGGCACATACTTACGCATAGCAAACATATGAAATTGAGGACTATTCCCAGCTATAATTAAAGTACTCACGTAACGATACAGAAACGTGATTCTCAGTAACAGAACTTTGTGCAACAGTTCAAAATACGTCGAGCAAAAGGTTTGAGCTAACAATTCTCAGACATTTCTGTTTGTGCCGTAATTGTATTGCTAAATAATATTCGCAATAGGTTGTTTTAACCTCTAAGGCAGTCTAAGGTTTTGTATTCGTAATAATACTTGGAAAGCACGTTAAGCCGTTGGCCCCGGCTGTCATACGTGGATCTTTGACAGTCGGTACGGGTCGTCGGAAGCCCGAAAGTCTGACAACCAGTCTAACCAAGGGGTATCGTATTAACCAGTTACTGGGTTGTGGAGATCAGATAGGCATTCGCTCTATGTAAAATACTGATATTCAGCTGCATTCGGTCAGACTGAAAGCCGACCTCAACATTGTTGGGAAAAGGCTAGGCAGATGATGATGATTCATGAGTGGATTAAAATCGTCTGTCAAAAGACCGACACGAACGACCGTCGTCTGTCTGTCGTCGTCTGTCGTGTGACTAAAAACCTCCCTGGTGTTCCCTTCCCGCACTTACACCAGAGATCTTGGAGGCTATTTCATTCTAAGCCAAGTTTAACCTCCTGGTTTCCCAAACCCCTGTTTATTACGAATTTCTTCAGTCACCATCTCAAAATAGCATCGAGTTACGAAGATTAAACTATAGTTAGCAAGTAGTTCCACCGGGCCAGCTGCGACGCGTTGACGAACTTCTTCCAACGTTATCTAAATTAATCTTACGTTGCCGAACTTGGGACTTTTGTGTCATTTGCTGGTTGAAGATGGTAGTAATGAAATGTGTTTTGTAGGGTTGACACGTTTTTTTTTTTTTTTTTTTGAGGTGGTAAAAATCATCAAATGAGTCCTTCCGTCCTGGGTGGGGCGGAAGGGACTGTCAGACTTTTACTGACTAAAAAACCACCCTGTTCCTTCTGTTGCCCTTTACGTTCCGGGGCCACGGTATCCTGTTAAGACGTCCCGCAACCCCGGCAGGCGTTTGGCCCCTATTGGGGCCCCGTCCCTGTGCTGACAGCTCTTTGAGGCGCGCGCGAACAGAACGCGCCGTCGACCCGGGCATGGTCCTTGATCGGACGGCGAGCTACCCATTACTCGCCGTCCGCAAGCCCGCGCCTACGGTGGCCGGATGTCGCCTCGCGACGTCCGACGCCCTGGGCGTCTCCCGCTGCGGCTGAGGCGTGAGGTGGAGGGTGTTGTTCTCTCCCTCACGCGGCCCGCCTCCTCCTTCGCTAGCATTACTGCTTCGCAGAAGGAGGTGACTGCATCCCATTCCCTCTCGCCCCGGAGCATAGCCTGAACCAGGTCCGGACGCGAGAGGTCGCCGCCGCCTATCGCCTCCGTGAGGACACGGCGGTGCTCTGCCCAAGCGGGGCAGATCTGCACCGTATGCTCCACCGTGTCCTCCGGGCGGTCCACACAGTGGTGACACCCGGGCGTTTCCTCCCGTGCAATCCGACACAGGAACCTCCCGAAACAACCGTGTCCGGTGAGGACCTGCGTCAGCCGGAAGGTGAGGACGCCGTGGCGCCTCTCTAGCCACTCCTCAAAGAGGGGTCTTACCGCCGCGATTGCAGCGTGCCCGAGGGTTGACACGTTTAGGGTTAATATTATAGTATTCCGTTCTACATTAGCAGTGGTCAGTGCAAGGGTCAATGCAGCAATATGCTTTAGCATTTTTCATTTATAATTTCATTGATAATATACTAAAATTCGACGGAATAGATTTGAAAATTGCATAAGTAGCAAGAAACAAATAACGCATTCGTATTTCCAAGGTACGTTAGCTTATATGGTGAATCTATATGGTCTTTAATGCCGAGTTTTGCATCCTTGTCAAATTCAAGGAGTTAACTATGCTAGTGATTTCCAACACTAATCTATAATAAAATAAATAAGTATTTTTAAATATCTGACGCTAAGAAGAAGTATCTGATTATCGAATACGAACTAGCCATTTTGCCATTGGGTTTAACCCGTTGTCTGTCAGGAATAGAATTAAAAGTCTTGACTTTGACTTTGACAAGTAAAATAAACGTAAAATATCACCGTCCAATGGCGGCCGTTCGCGTTGAATCATGTTTTGTACCTATGCGGTAAGTACAGTTGACATTTGGAGCGTTCACTTTTGTACCGCATAGGTACCTACACTGCCGTCGTAATTAAAAAAGGCACAACTAACATTTTACAAAAAAAATCCACAAAAAATCAGGCAGATAGGCCTTTTTTTCCTGATTCCGAATATATATATAACTCATTTTGACAAAAAGTGTTAGTTGTGCCCTTTTTCGGTAACACGGCAGTACAGTTGACAGTTGAGAAGTAGCAGGCGGGGCTATGAACCAGCACGCACACAGTGTTATGACAACCTCTTGTATTATTTATGAATAAAGAATAACAAGAAAAAAAAACAAGAAAAAAATATATATATGCTTACGGTAAAACTGACTTAAATGGTTCAATTTAACCACTACGGAAAATCATCCCAATTACCTCTTACATCTCATAGCATGTACCACGTACCATGAAAAGCGTTGTACCTATTAGGTAGGTAGGTACAAGTCAGCGGCAGCTGTGTGTCGACAGAAACTCCCCCGTTCCCAACACTTGCACTGCTATTACAGAACCTTGTGACTTTGTTCTTTGTGTGCCTTCAGCGATTTTGGAAACAATTCGGATATATTTTTTCTGTTTGATGTTGGGTTTTAAAAGATAGCAATAGATATTATAACATCTATTAGTCATTGAAATGTAAAAAACGTTCGATGCCAAAGTTTGTTTTAATAAATAACATCACGCCTATAATCCCCGAAGGGTTAGGCAGTGGTGTACCCATTAGTACACCCAAATTTCGCCAGTTATGTTTAAGTCCCATGTAGGGGGCGAGCCTATTGCCATCCACCGGGCACAAATCCAGACTCCGAGATTGACCGACTGACAGTGACTATAACCTTCTTTGATAAATAGAGATGGGCCCTATAAAACACAATAATATTTATAAGAAGAAAGGATCTACAGATTTATAATATTAGTATAGATTAATAAATACACAAAACATTTTCTAATATCTCTAAACATAATATAACCAAAAAAAAGTGGCCTCGGAAAAATTCTCCGCGTCGCTGTCAACTGTTGAGACTGGCATTTTGGTTGGCAAGCTCGCCCTTGGGCCACGGGAAGTGAATACTTAATCCAAAGTACTTAAGGTACACTTGCAGAATCAATAATTACGGTCTACTTAGATGGGTACCTACTGTTTACTAAGACTACATAAATTATTCACAACTTTACGAGGTTCCAATAAAGGCATTTTCCCGAACCTTGTTCGTTACAAATAAGAAAATTTCCAAGAAGGTTTGACATTATTGCTTTGTCAAACGGAGGGGTTGGAGGGGGTGTCAATTCTACTAAAATTTAGGAACTATCGCAATCTTAGCTCAGTCTCAATCTGTCAAAAATACTTCTTACCTAAATTTTTGGACATTGAGTGTCGCTCAGATGAGATTGGGACTAGATTTTGAACATTTTTATTTATGAAAATTTGCCTTTTTGATACAGATTAGATTGCGACTGTAATTTAAACTTTATTTGATTAATAAATTTGACCTTGTGGTCTGCAGGTCGTTGTTCTGGGTTCCGTGTATGTTTGTTTGAACTTAGAGGAGATTGGATATTTACAAACTAGCTGTTGCCCGCGGCTTCGCTTGCGTTAAATTCAGATAACTTAGTTTACTCCTACGTTTCTGCAAAGTTTTTCCATACAAACTTTGGACATCCCCTTAGAAGGTGAATTTAAAAAAAATCCTTTCTTAGCTGTCGTCTACTAACTATAAACTACCTCCTCTGTGAGTACCTCGAAATATCGTAAACCGCTTGACGTGGGAGGTAGTTTCACTCACTCGAGTGACCTTTCGCTTTATATTTAGAAAAAGAAGATTAGTTGAGCTAGCTTTCTGACAAAGTCCCAACACATTGTCAACTAAATCACAAAACTTGACGAAAAATTAGCTTGGTAGGTAACAGTAAAACATTCCGGCACTCCGTTCCTGAAAACGAAACAATTAGTTTCACCGTGTGAGCCGCTTCACGGACGAATAATTCGCAGTCGCTGACGAAAATAAGTAGCTCCGTACTGAATAACTAATTGGGTGCTAAACGACACTGAAATTGGATACATTATTTTGTACCTAGTACTTGGTACGTACACGTTTAAGTGGAAAACGCCTTCTTGATATCGTTTGACGTAACACATTTGGAAAGACTTTTTAAGAATCATTTTTTTATGTCAAAATGAATCGCTGAATTATACATTTAAGTTTCGCTTACCAGTAATTTTATAATTATAGCTGAAGAGGTTTTTTCGTATGTTGAAACGCATTAATCTCTGGAACTACTATAGCTGGATTCATGAGGTATAGTAAAGGCGACCCACGGAAGCGGAGCTACGAACATGGCTAAAAAAATCTTCGCGGGCGAAGTTGTGGTCAAGAAGCTAGTAAAAAATAATATTACCAGCCTATTACTGTCCTACTATAGGGCAATGGCCTCTTCTCATACAGAGAAGGCACAAACATTGATCACGCTTGCTCTTATTTTAACTTGACTCTTAACTTGTATTAATTTTAAATCCAGGTTTCTTCACTGTGTTTTTCTTCACCGATGCCAGCGATGTCCAAGATAAACTTAGTAAGTACATATGAATTTTAAAAAGTCACATTGATACTTGTCCGTAGCCAGTTCATGTGAATCCACAGCCTCGTACATGAGATGCGACCGCCTTTACCATTGGGCAATCACGATATAACAAATTCAAATAAAAGTTTTGCTTGCTACATTCCATTTCCCTTCCATAATAATTCAGTTCTAATCTGTAAACTCTATGCAACAACTAGAATAATTCAAAATTCAAACAGGCCACGACATATCACGGCTGTCGCCTGTTCAGGACAGTGTAGCGAGTAAATCCATGGCTGAAAGCTGGCGTGTCAACAAACTGTGACAGTGGCACATGGGGCGACGCGTGTCACACTGTTATGTCACAAATTAAGTGTCATGGCAGATTGTAGCTATGTTTTAGTGGTTGATAAAAAACTTTGGCAAAGAGATAAACTCGAAATAACTCAACAAAAACGTGCTGAATGTTATTTGAGAAGCATCGGCACGACATTGTTATAATCAATCTAGATCTAATCCAGCCCGTCCCTTACTATCCTATTCCAGCAATTTCCCGACCTGGGAATCGAACCCAAGACCTTACGCTCAGCAGTCGCGCTTTGCGACCATTGAGGCAATTAAATCATACATCTAATAGTATAAATACGGGGTCCAAATAGTATGAAATTATCAAAGATGTATGATTGATAAGAAAAGAAGAAGACCAATCATAGAGTACTGCTAAGACACGAATGACTGTCATAAGGAGAGTGCAATGGTGGATCCGGCATCAAGTGTGTGCGTCAATGACATATTTGTACCTACTTAATTTTTCCTGTATTTTTTAATATAGGTATGAAGCTTATACCGCTAATAGGCTTTACAACTAGCGGTATAAGCTCTAGTTAGTTGCTAACACGAGATTTAATTACAAAATGTCATACCTACATAGTGTTAGTAACTAACTCGAACTTAAAAGGTAACCCTGGCTGGTGCAGGCGGGCCCGAGTATATTACTTCTTTGGGAAAGTATTCCAATTCTTACTAACATTGCCTATGAATAAGATACCAATGAAAAGTTAGTCTAGACAGGGGACTCTCATTAATTATAAACTAAATGGTTCAGATATTAATTGATTTAAAACTTTCGTAACTTCTGCAATTATAAGTCTGAACTAGCATTTAATTAAAACATCCATTATACTATTACGTTAAATATTATTGATATAAAATGTATTTAAGTTGGTTTTAAGTAAAATTGACATAAATTATCGAGAACTTTGACTATTTACATTTAAATTACAGATTTAAATAACGTCGTTGGAGAATTACATCAGAAAATATAATTTATTAGACATTCGGGGTAATTAAATAAAGACTAGTAAATATTTTAATAGTTGCGTGTCTAGCATTTATTAAGATTGTCATTAACTAAAATTAACCAATAATAAAATACAACGTATTTTTTTATTAAATAAATTATTATGGGTTTTTCATCATTTTATGTGTGGTGTAACTTTGAACGATAGAGTGAGGAATGAGGATATACGGGACCGTTGCGGATTAAAAGAGGATGTAGTGACAAAGATAGAAAAGGGTATGCTTAGACGGTTAGGTCGTGTTGAGAGGATGAGTGAAAGACGATTAACAAAAGGTATTTTTATATGGCAGAGGTGAGTGGCAACGCAGGGAGGGGTCGCCCTAGGAAGACCTACACTGACCTTATTGGTGAGGTTCTTCAGAAAGGTCAGGTGCGGAGTACTCGTAACCGGCGTTCTTGTATGACGAGATGTATGAACGTAGATAAGGCGAAAGGAGTATGTAAGGATCGTAGCAGGTGGCGTTCTGTGGTTTCTGCCTACCCCCATGGGAAAAAGGCGTGAGTTTATGTATGTATGTATGTATATCATCATTTTAATCCAACTTACTCAAATAGGCAGGTACAGCTTGCTGACAGTAAAATTGTCTTTTTTTTTAATTGTTTTTTATTGTCTATATTTTTAGACATGTGAAAAACATAGAAGACCTCCAACAATAGGACAATACGGTCAGCAAAAAGAAAATCCTCAAGCCAAAAGACAAAAACTGCCAAAGCACATCGATGCCTCCGGACTCAAAGAACACAACACACAATGTCTTTTACGACCTTTAGAGCCTTTGATATTTTCGACTAGTATCAAGTAGAGTACAAAATAAGTACCTACCAACTAAAATCCGCTTCACAAACCCCAATCTAAACCGACTAACGACAACTATCGGAGATTCTCTTTAAACTCCGTTAATACGACCAAAGTCTTTTCATTTACAGCGATAAGGGGTTAGGTTAAGCCGGATTTTCTGCCTTCGGATAAATCGATTAACTGGTAGTCGGAAATTGTCCCATACAGAAAGATTCATGATTGATCTATTCGTCGATAGACAACTGATGTTTGACAGATTCAATTATTATTCTTGGTCAATTTTGATCTTCTGATAACGGGATAGATTACTAAGCCTCCGTGTCCGCCTGTTTGACAGCGAGCGGTTTCTCATGAAAAGGTAGAGTTGAAGTTCCCAGTGTGTATTTCTAATGCCGCTATAACAACAAAAATAAAAACAAAGTTAAGTCATGATTTCACATCCTTAAAAAAAAGGGGGGTAATTTAAAAAGCTTTTAAGAGAAGTTATGGCTTAGAATTATGGTTAATGTCTACTACCCAATTAGACTATCCAATTAGGTACCTACAGTCAGCAACAAAAGTCGATTAACATTTATGATTTTTAAATCCTAATTATTAAGTAGGTACAATATTAAAAATTTAAAACGCAATGAATATAAAATTGAGATATTATAAACCCTTAGCTATTACCTGAAATTCTGAAAGCCAGTACATTATGTGTTTAGTGTCTGTTTAAATAATATAAAAGAGTAACATTGTTAATCGACTTTTGTTGCTGATTGTACATACCTCATAATAATGTCGTAGTTAAAAGTTTTATCAATCACTGCGTGACATGACCCTGCCTCGTGTTATTTAATTATCTCTAGAGATGAAAATTTACAGAAACTTTTCAACTGAATAAAATGTGTGTATAAATTAAATTCAAATGACTTTTTGACTTTGTTAATGTCGGTTATCGCGGACGCAGACGAGGTCGCGCAGTATATCTAGTCTGTCTTTATTCAGATTCCAAGCTACCTCTTTGTCAAGTTTCATTACGATCGGTTCAGTGGTTTTGTCGTGATGAAGTACCAAACAGACATTTATTTTCGCATATTTTTATACTAGCTTTTTGTTGCTGATTGTACATACCTCATAATAATGTCGTAGTTAAAAGTTTTATCAATCACTGCGTGACATGACCCTGCCTCGTGTTATTTAATTATCTCTAGAGATGAAAATTTACAGAAACTTTTCAACTGAATAAAATGTGTGTATAAATTAAATTCAAATGACTTTTTGACTTTGTTAATGTCGGTTATCGCGGACGCAGACGAGGTCGCGCAGTATATTTAGTCTGTCTTTATTCAGATTCCAAGCTACCTCTTTGTCAAGTTTCATTACGATCGGTTCAGTGGTTTTGTCGTGATGAAGTACCAAACAGACATTTATTTTCGCATATTTTTATATTAGCTTTCGATCGCGACTACGTCCGCGTATATCGTACTTGCATAAAAACTTCCAGCCCTCTTTTCACCGTCTTAGGGGGTGATTTCTGGGATAAAAACTATTCTGTCCTTCCCCGGGTCTTAAACTATCTCTATACAAAATTTCACCTAAATCGGTTCAGCGGTTTAAGCGTGAAGAGGTAACAGACAGACAGACACACTTTCGCATTTATAATATTAGTATGGATACTAGCTTTCGATAGCGACTTTGTCTGCGTTATAGTTAACACGGGAACCGTACATTTTTCCAAGATAAAAAACCTATGTGCTATTCCAGTCTATAATCTATCTCCGTGTCGAATTTCATCCAGATCCGTACAGCCGTTTAGGCGTAATTGAGTAACAAACATACATCCTTTAACTTTCGCATTTATAATAGTAGTAATAATTTTGGTGTGAATGTGAATTATTATTTAAAACATTTTGGTTTTAAAATTGCTTCCATTTTTGATGATAAATGATCAATAAGTCAGGATTGTGCCAATATTTCGACGCGTATTAATCTGTTATTTTGCTATGTAAGATCAAAGGTACAATCAGCCGTCGAAATCAATGAGATAAAGAACTACTTATTCGCTTTTCATCATTTTAACTGTCAATTTTGTTTCATACAATTTTTGTAATGAGATACAAACAAAAATGCAAAATTATCATTTTATTATCTTAAACATTCTTATACAAAACTCCGTCTGTTTAAAAGCACATCTTAAACCTAACATTGTTAGTCGAATAATTACAAATTGAGGGCGGTTTTCAAGTAGACACAAGTAGGTGCTTGATTATCTTAAAACGAACCAAGTGTACTAACTTCAAACGCCCAACTAAGTTCTGATACAACAATTAAGTCGAACTTTAACTTGTATATAAAGTGTGTAATGGCACCTTTACGGATCCGTTTTAGACAAACTACTGTAAACAGGCTTTAGTGCCGAACTTAGGGCGATTGGCACACTGCCCCGAATCACGCAGAGTAGCGCGGGAGTGCACCTTCTTATGTCGTTTGCAATGTATGGGTCGGTACATAATATCTGAGTGCTAAGTGGGAGTTTTTTCACTCACTTTCGATTGCGAGCGCGTTAGTATTTTGTATTTTTCCTTCCTAGGGCGACCCCTTCCTGCGTTGCCACTCACCTCTGCCATATAAATACCTTTTGTTAATCGTTTTTCACTCATCCACTCAACATGACTTAACAACTTTTCCATTTTTTTATAATATACATAAATAGGTAGGCAAAATCACAGAACGCCATCTACTACGATCCATACATACTCCTTTCACCTCGTCCACGATCATACATCTATAATATCTGGTTATTATAATGTCAATGTAGAGGTGATGGCACGGGCACAAATAAAAATATCAGAAGACATTTCTGTATCCTCAGGAGGATATAGAAATGTCTTCTGATATTTTTATTTGTAACAAAAAACCTTGTACACACAATTATTTACTTACAAATACGGTAAAACCAATAACAGTAAAAAAGCCACATTAAATAATTAACTAGGAAAAAAGAAAAAAGAGGAAAAAACATAAAATAAGTAGGTTACATTTAATAAATGAGGGAGGTATGTTCTCACATAAAAAAAGTTAGTCGCGTCATTGCTCATGAAATGTGTAGGTACTTATATTGTGTTTGTCCTCGTAAAATATTTACTTAGGCCGTTTGGCTTAGCTTGGGGACCGGGCAGAGCTCAGTGTGCTATAGGTACTGACATTTTAGAATTCGGTATTTAAATATTATTTAAAAAAATACTCCGTTGGTATGACTGCTTCGTTTGTCTAGTCACTAGTGAGACTGCTGAGCATGAGGTCCTGGGTTCGATTCCCATATCGGGCAAAGTGATATTGGGTTGTTCCATCACGAATTTCTCAGTAGCAGCCTCGGAGTCTGGATATGTACCCGGTTGATGGCAATACGCTCGCCCCCTTACTTAAACATTACTGGCGAAATATGGGTATACTAATAAGTACATACACCTCTGCCTAGTCCTTCGGGTATTACAGGCGTGATGTTATGTATTATGTATCTAAACAAAACTTAGGAGTATAGGTACATAGAAATGCTTAAAAAGCAAAATAAAATTATCTTTTTATTATTTATTTATTAGACAGTCATATTTATTTTTAATTACTTTGTGTTACTTTCAAAGGGAGTGTACGGAACAGAAAAATACAAAAAAAAATGTTACAACAAAATCCTTGTATTTAATTAAACCAGAAGCATTGCAAAGGGATTAAAATGTAATACTTTCCTTATTATTACCCATACAAATGAGGAAATTGTTTCTTAAAAAGAGTGTGCCTTGACCTATAAACGATTTTTTCCTTTTTAATACTCCGTGCACGGATGACCTCAGATTAGAATTCTCGTCCATTGAGTAAGTAGGGGTTTGCGGAAGGCGCGTACGCTCCCAGAATCCTCGGCGTAAGTGTAGGATGGAACACCGGGGTGGTTTTTACTCAAGTGTCTGATATACCCCCCACTACCCACCCCCGGACTGAGAACTCAATCTCGTCCATAGTAATTTCATAAGTTCTGGCAAATTAGACTCCTAACACGAAATACAACAGCAAAAGCCAAGGAATAAAGCAATTGAAAAGTTAATACATAACATCTCGCCTATAATCCGATAAGCCCGAAGGGTTAGGCAGAGGTGTACCCATTTATACGCCAACATTTCGCTTGTTATGTTTAAGTCCCTTGAAATAGGGGGGGGGGGGGGGGGGCAAGCTTATTCCCATCAACCGGGCACAAATCCGGACTCCGAAGCTGCTATTGAGAAATTCCTGATGGAAAAACTCAATAACACTGCCCGACCTTAAAATCGAACCCAAGACCTCATTCTCAGCAGTTGCGCTTTGCGACCGCTAGACCCAACGAGGCAACGATGCATCCCAAATCCTCAATCCAGAGTTATATCTCTATCAGAGATTTCCAATAAAAAATTTGCACAAATTTTGATAACTGTACAAATTATAATGAAACTGATATCCGTTGAAAGTGCAGAAACAACCGGTCTCGTTGCTTCCGCATAATTAAATTTCAGCGTTTCAGCTTACTGAAATTCCATCGCCGTTGAGAATCCCGACGGCCGAGCTATTGTTTCTGAACGAAGCTAAATAGAGCTTAAAATGATGGAGTCGTTTTGTGAAGGTTATTAGCTGGTTGTTTTGTTGATATTAGCTGAATTGAAGAGGCTTTTAAGGTACGCTAAAATATCTTCTTTTTGCGTTTTCTATTCTATCACCGTGAATTTTAATCCGTTGCAAATCTTTCAGGGGGTGAATGTACTCATGAATGTGAACAACTTTTATTAAGGGACATAGTACGAAATGTGAAAAAAAAACAGCTGATCCATACAATTTGATCGTAATGTAGTACATTATTGTATGGATCAGCTGTTTTTCTTTTTCACATTTCGTACTATGTCCCTTAATAAAAGTTGTTCATATACATGAGTACATTCACCCCCTGAAAGATTTGCAACGGATTAAAATTCAGGTTGTATAGGAATATAGCTTGTTGGAATTGGATTCAAAAAGCCTAGCATGCGCGCTCTAACATAAACGATTAGAGTCGATTTTCAAATGAAAATACGACTATCCTAAAGCAGTTTGGCTTAGTTTTATACAACAAACGAAATAAGTATGACCCGTTCGCGTTGATATGAATGATTGACATCGGTAAAGAAAAACATCGTGAGTAAATCATTGATCATTGCTCATGCCTTCTCTTTTTGAGAAGAGGCCTTTGCCCTGCTGTGGGCATCATAGGCTGGTATTATTATATCACTACATAGTATAAAACAAAGTCGCTTTTTCTGTCTGTCTGTCCCTATATATGCTTATATCTTTAAAACTCCGCAACAGATTTTGATGCGGTTTTTTTTAATAGATAGAGTGATTCAAGAGGAAGGTTTATATGTATAATACATGCACCCGTGCGAAGCCGGGGCGGGTCGCTAGTTTGATATATATTTGACTTTAAACGCGCTGAAAACCAGCGCCGTGGTTTCGTGCCATCGTGTGTGGGCCACGGCATTATGCTGAGCGTCGGCCGTTTCGCGCGGTAGTGGCGCAATCTTCTTTTTTTTTTTTATTATTAAGTTATTATTAGTTTTTTTTTTCTTTCTTTAGATTAAGTTCCAACTTGTTTGGGCTGTTGTTAAAATTATTTTGTATGCGTCACTTTCACGTGAATAAATTGTTTTTCTTTGTTTTTCTTTAAAACATTGTTTTCTTGTCATCTTCCCATAACCTCATATAGTCTGTCTACCTCTGATTCATTTACTGTCTCATTGATACCGTTCTGTTACTCTTGTCAACAATAAACATAAGATTGAAATTGCATTACTTCGAAAAATGTGAGAAACGACGTGGTTTGCTTATTGGGGTGTTAAAACTTACCCCAATTAAGATAACAAACAACAGTTGGAACATGAACTGTAAGTAACAACAGAAACAGGCAAACTCACATAATATTCATAGTTGCGACAGAAATTCTAGCCGAATACTTAGAAATTGCCTTTTGGCTAACTCGGAACTGAATACCGACAGACTGAGCGTCTCTGTAATCCTCTTAGCTGGAGTATTTCAGTTAAATGTACTGCTTTATGAATGTTAAGTTGGAGATGTGTCACTGAGTTATATGTATTTTTGGTGAATTTCTGCTTATTAGTCATCATAAAGGCAGAACTTGAGTACCTACTGTGATACATGTACGAGTTTTTTTGCTGGGAGCCCTCATTTATGTTTTATTGTATGATACAAAATTTTAAAGTTAGTTCTATAGAAAATGGTTTGTCTTCAATTCACTTGATTCTTGATTCCACGTCTTGCATTAGCCAAATAACAATAGTTATATTGTTGAATTGAAATAGTCGTGATGGCCCAGTGGTTAAGGCGCCCACCTCTCATGCATGAGGTTGTGGGTTCGAATCCGGGCAAGTACCAATGTGACTTTTTCAATTCATATGTGCTTTCTAAAGTTTATCTTGGACATCACTGACATCGGTGAAGGAAAACATCGTGAGGAAATCTGGACTTGTAATTTATATAAGTCAGAAATCGCCAATCCGCCTTGAGCAAGCGTGGTGATCATGCTCATGCCTTCTCTGTATGAGAAGAGGGCTTTGCCCTGCATTGGGACAGTAATAGGCTGGTATTATTATTATATTATATTATATTGTTGAAATTAGCTTCTGCCCGAGACTTCGTCCGTGTCAAAGTCGATATATTATCCCACAAGAACCGTACATTTTTTCGGAATAAAAATTAACCTATATGATATTCCAGGCTATAATCTATCTCTGTGCCAGACATCGTTTAGCCGTTCTTGCGTAATTGAATAACAAGCGTCCATTTAAATAAGCTTCCACATTAATAATAATGTAAGTATACAGTACTTATAGATGGAATTTAGTAATTTCCCTGACATTTAAAAATGTTCTGGAAGCAATCCCAAAAAAAAGAAAAGCGATAATTTCAGGTTATGAAAAGAAGGTCGTAGATTATAAGTTTATAATCTATGTAGCAGTATTCTTATAGAAATTTTGTAAAAGAAGATTCGTGATGCAAAGAATTTCTTTCGCCTTAGCTGCTTTGTATACCTCCGTTTAAAATTCCACCAAGTTTATTTTTTTAAAGGCAGATAATAAAAAAGCTCATGAAGAAAAGATTGAAAATAAAGCTTGTTTAAAATGAATATAACACATTTTTGTTAAAATTTAACAGTAGAAAATTTAAAGTTATGCTGTTAAAACAATGAATGTCTAAGATTTCTGTAGTATTAAATTCTAAAGTAGGTGTAGCATTGATCAAGAAAAATATACTTTTATATAATTCTACCAGCCTCGTAGATCACTCTGAAAACTACTCTTTTCATCTATCACATGTTACATAGAAATGATTTTTTTACGCTGGAACATTATCAGCATCGTATCAGCCGAACGATGTCCACTACCGCATATAGACTTCCCCTAAATATAGCCACAATGACCGGTCCTGCGCTGCTCGCATCCAGCGGTTTCCCGCGACCTTTACCTGGTCATCGAAGCAGAACCAAACATAATTATGGCATAGTTTTCAAGAAAATCACCCGTAGTGGTATTCTGAAAAATCTCCCTTGGAAGAGAAGTGAGTTTGAAGTGACCTGTGATCCCATGTTACTAGATTGACAGTTTACCAAGATCACTTCACCTAAATTCGCAGAGTGAGATTTTTTACAGAATATACACTTTTCATCATCACTGATATACAACACAATACACAACCACAAGCTAACTAAGAACTTCCATATTACAGCACAACCGAAGCACTACAAATAACTATTAAAAGACAAAGTTTGAAACAACTGCCATCTTGTTAATTGCTGGATAAATCACGGGCCCCATCTATTTCAGACATCGGGTACAATAAAACAGTACAATTTATCACCATTTATGTTACATTTAACGACTGACACTGAGACGTAGGAACTGTCGTAAGCAAATGCATTGTAACTGTACTCATAATCGTTACTTTATCTTTAGGTTTCGTTGGTTTCCGATTCCAATAAAGAACAAAATTGACTAATAAAAAGAACGTCTCTTTGGTACGTCCAGGGACGGACTGTAAATTTGTGGGGCCCTGAGATAACACTAGAAATTTGGGGCCAACCTATACAGGTAATGTAGCTAATTGCCATTTTGTCAAAACACTGTTTGTAATTTTGATATAGACGGTACCTATAGGCAACAAATTAAGACAATAATAGTTTATTATGATACAACTCAACTAAATTTGTCTTTACCGTCGAGAATGAACTGCAGCCCAAACTGAAAACGAAGGCGCAACAAGGTTGTCTGATTATGAGATTGAAATCGTGATGTACCATAAAGTTAATTTAACAAATCATGAAATATTAAAACAGATTCAAGCCTCATCTGGTGTTTGTTTCTGAATATGACACTAACATACAAAAAGCAAAAAAAAACATATAGTCTGGTAAATAAGTGCTCAAAAAGGGTATGTGGTTGGAAAAGTCGAAAGCAGAAAATCTGACTTATGAACTTTGTTTGGACTATTTAGAAGATAAACATATTAAAAGTCCTGACCCCCCCGAGGTGAGCCCGAGGGAGGGGGGGGCAAAGAAGGTCCCGTTTTTTGGTTTTTTGCTTATATCTCGAAAACGATGCGTCGTATAAAATTTTGTTGTACTAGAGAATGAAACCTCATAAAATTCTCTACATCTTTGTTTGTCACACTTTTTATCTATCTCCAATATTTGCATAGCTGTGAGCTCCGAAAAATGACCGATTTTCAAAAATGTGTTAAATTTTCTGTCTCGTTCTTTGTTTTCTTGTTTATATCTTGAAAACGGTACGTCGCATGAAATTTAGTTGTACTAGAGAATGAAACCTGATAAAATCCTCTACAACTTTGCTATATTTTTTTTATTTATCTCTTATCATTGCAAAGCTATGACCTGTGAAAAAAAAAATAGATTTTTCAAAAATGTGTCCAATTGTCTGTACCGGTTTTTGAGTTTTTTTATTACATCTCGAAAACGATGCACCGCATGGAATAATATTGTACTGTAGTACTGTATAATAAAAGCTGGCAAAACTTTCTCCAATTTTGTCTTTCCTACTTTTTATCTATCTTCAATAGTTGCATAGCTGTGAGCTCCGAAAAACGAGCGATTTTTAAAATGTGTTCTATCTCTATAGCACATTGTAACAATTTGAATGCCAAAATTATTTATTTAGCTATTAAAAAATAACATAAGCTGGGAGTACCTCCACGCGGTGAAGGCGGAAACAGTTTACTTTTAAACTGGCTAAAACTCCCAATAATATCTATCAAGATGCCTTCGGGCTTATGTTGCTATTTCGTTCGTGACCTATTAAGTTTTGTGACTGTGCACCCGGTAACGCAGGGAAGCAGTCACAACCAAGTTTTCAAAATGACAGAAATGTGTTTTATTTGTGATGAAGTGCTGGAAGAAGGTGGAGAAAATGTTTCCAAGGTCGGTCAAAAGGGGATAAATTCTCTGATTTCTGCCAGTAAACTCAGAAATGATCAAAAGAGCTCACACCTTGAAGATTTAAAGTCTCTGAGGGTTCACACATCTTGTCGGAAAGAATACACAAGACCTGACAGCATTAAAGCAGATCTAAGGAAACATACTCCGTATGCTGGACCGTCCGGGATTCATACTTTGAGGTCCTCAAAACCAAAAGTTGACGTCAAAACTCGTCTCCTCAATCAGTCCCAATCATCTCCTCTTGCATGCCCAGCCTCAATGCATGAGTCTTTAAAGGCTACGTTCCTAACAGAGTATACTGTCTGTCGTTTTTCTAAAGGTTTTTTCTTTTCATCTTTGAATGGGCATGCACAAAAAAGGCATCGAGTTTTGACGTCAATTTTTGGTTTTGAGGACCTCAAAGTATGAATCCCGGACGGTCCAGCATACGGAGTATGTTTCCTTAGATCTGCTTTAATGCTGTCAGGTCTTGTGTATTCTTTCCGACAAGATGTGTGAACCCTCAGAGACTTTAAATCTTCAAGGTGTGAGCTCTTTTGATCATTTCTGAGTTTACTGGCAAAAATCAGAGAATTTATCCCCTTTTGACCGACCTTGGAAACATTTTCTCCACCTTCTTCCAGCACTTCATCACAAATAAAACACATTTCTGTCATTTTGAAAACTTGGTTGTGACTGCTTCCCTGCGTTACCGGGTGCACAGTCACAAAACTCAATAGGTCACGAACGAAATAGCAACATAAGCCCGAAGGCATCTTGATAGATATTATTGGGAGTTTTAGCCAGTTTAAAAGTAAACTGTTTCCGCCTTCACCGCGTGGAGGTACTCCCAGCTTATGTAATTTTTTAATAGATAAATAAATAATTTTGGCATTCAAATTGTTACAATGTGCTATAGAGATAGAACACATTTTAAAAATCGCTCGTTTTTCGGAGCTCACAGCTATGCAACTATTGAAGATAGATAAAAAGTAGGAAAGACAAAATTGTAGAAAGTTTTGCCAGCTTTTATTATACAGTACAATATTATTCCATGCGGTGCATCGTTTTCGAGATGTAATAAAAAAACTCAAAAACCGGTACAGACAATTGGACACATTTTTGAAAAATCTATTTTTTTTTCACAGGTCATAGCTTTGCAATGATAAGAGATAAATAAAAAAAATATAGCAAAGTTGTAGAGGATTTTATCAGGTTTCATTCTCTAGTACAACTAAATTTCATGCGACGCACCGTTTTCAAGATATAAACAAGAAAACAAAGAACGAGACAGAAAATTTAACACATTTTTGAAAATCGGTCATTTTTCGGAGCTCACAGCTATGCAAATATTGGAGATAGATAAAAAGTGTGACAAACAAAGATGTAGAGAATTTTATGAGGTTTCATCCTCTAGTACAACTAAATTTCATGCGACGCACCGTTTTCAAGATATAAACAAGAAAACAAAGAACGAGACAGAAAATTTAACACATTTTTGAAAATCGGTCATTTTTCGGAGCTCACAGCTATGCAAATATTGGAGATAGATAAAAAGTGTGACAAACAAAGATGTAGAGAATTTTATGAGGTTTCATCCTCAAGTACAACCAAATTTTATACGACGCATCGTTTTCGAGATATAAGCAAAAAACCAAAAAACGGGACCTTCTTTGCCCCCCCCTCCCTCGGGCTCACCTCGGGGGGGTCAGGACTTTTAATATGTTTATCTTCTAACTAGTCCAAACAAAGTTCATAAGTCAGATTTTCTGCTTTCAACTTTTCCAACCACAATCATTCATTGACCAGGCTAATAATTCCAAACAAAACACAACGTAGGTATAACCATTTTACTTCAAAAGGAATGTTAAGTGAAATACATTTCCTAGAAACGATTCTCGCATTTTGATTTCAATATTCTGTAAATTGAAACAATAAAACTGTCTAATATATCGCCACCAATACCCCACTTAACTGCTAAAGCTGCGCCAGTGATTTACACCACCGCAGCACAGAGGGCGCCACGCTAATGTCGCTATCGAAGCGCAAACGCTGTTTAGTGACGTCACAAATCATACGCCATTTTGGAAGTGCCGCCATTTTGACGCGCGGTTTCGACACAACTGTCAAAATATATTATGTTGACTCCACTAATCAATTGATAATACTTTTTATATGAGCTGTTAAAATCTCCCAATCCCTGGATATTATTATTTTGTATCGCAATAGGATGCTGTGACGTCACTTTTTGCCAAGTAAATTAACTAACTGTACCTAAATTGATTTTAAAGCAACTAACAATCTAACTTGACACATAATTAAAATTAATCGAGTTTTTAGTGCTCAAATAAACTGTATTTTTAGAGAATTTGCGCTTTTGAATTGTGTAAATTAATAAGTACTTCAGTTTTATAAAAAAATGATAGGCTGACGTTTAAAAATAATATAGTAAATGAAAATGTATAGGCGTAAAATTTATATCCTTTAAAAAAGAATAAAAGTGGAAATTGGGAATCGGTAAATTCGTTTTACTCGACGAAAAAAAAAGGGAAATAGATAACGAGGTGAGTTGGCAGGTACGTGATGGGATTACTTAAATAGCTACAACGCAAAATGGAGGCAATTGTAGCTAACATTTCATAAAATAGTCAACCTTTTTATTAGATATTCGTTTCGAATACCTACGGGAAATGGTTGATCATTATCATCATCATTATATTAGGCAAACGTTGTCCACTGCTGGACATAGGCCGCCCCTAAAGATAGCCGCAAATGGCCGGTCTTGCGCTGCTCGCATCCAGATGAAAAAAAAAAGTAAAAAAGTAAAATATTCATTTTAAAAACTTACTGATAACTTTAAAACTGTCTTTCTATCTTGTTTATTAAATCAGTACCAAATTGACCTGGGAGGCAATTCTCTAATACGTTTTAAAATTCTAAATCGCAATTTAATCTTAGTCTCAATCTCTAAAAATATATTTTTGACACTGATTGTCGCTAAGGTGAGATTGCGACTAGAATTTGAACATTTTTTATTACATAAGTAAAAATTGTTAAGTGGCTATTTCTTTTTCTTGCAATGAAATATGTAGGTATTTAGTCTCTATTAGTAAACAAAGATTAGATGATATTTTCATAATCAAAACGCATGATGACAAACATTTAGGAACAGATTATGATAAAAAGCATTACAATACACTTTTACAATATCCGTGTGATAGCAAAAATAAAATGTAGAATAGGTACCCCACATCTTGACCATAATAAAGATAAACTTATCGAAATTGTTAGTGTACTTATCGATAAAACAAGATTTATTGGAGGTTAATAAAATAAAAGACAGACCATTTTATCACTACGAAAAATTGCTCAATATTTTGTAAATACTCAAAGTTATGTTGACTTAAAACAAAATACTACCAATAAGTATTCCTACCTTGTGGCCATTCCACCTATTCGCACTAAGCGTTTACAAATGTCTTTTATAATGCGCACAGCAAAGGAGTGGATCTCTCTGCCTGCGTCTGTATTTCCGAACGCATTCGACCTTAATCTCTTTAAAGTTACAGTGAACAGGCTTTTTTTGGGTAAGGGCGCGTTCCCATAGAACGTCCGTTTTACTGGTCCGTTTAAACGTATATGTTATTAGCGTATGTAGTTGTATGAGCGAGTTCACACAGAATACAGTATATCGGATCCAGTAAAACGGATCCGTTTTATCGGATCGACACTGCGCGAGGCTTGGATCCAGTAAAACGGATCCTGTAAATGCTGTGTGAATATTACCTCCAGTAGCGACGGATCCGTTAAAACGGATACTGTAAATGCTGTGTGAATATTACCTCCAGTAGCGACGGATCAGTTAAAACGGATCCAGTAAAACGGACGTTCTATGTGAACGCGCCGTAAGCTCACTCCATCGCAGACTTTGCCTATGTCACTTTTGACCTAGACTAGAGTCAAAAGCAAACCCATATTATATTTTTAAAAAAAGCTTTTTGAAAACGATGATGAAATTCAACACTTTGCATATAGTTTCCGTGGTGTAGCGGTTATCACATCTGCCTAACACGCAGAAGGGGGGGCCTTCTGTTCGGTTCGATCCCGGGCGGAAACATAGCTTTTTGTAAATTCACATTTTCCTCCAGAAAATCCTTTTTTCTGTTTTATTTACAGAATAAAAGCCAAAATGTTCGACTTATAAATAAACATAACATGAGTTTAACCATTCCCATCTGTTACAGTTTCGCCTATCAATTTCTCGTTCATGCTCCACGATCACGCACCTACTACTTACATCCCCAGTTTAAGGAATACGCCAGTATTGCTTGAAGCCTTATTTATATTCAGTAAGGGATATCGATGTGTAGGATACACATTTGTAACACTAAATGTACACGTAACACGGCCCACAGAGATGCTTCGGATCTATATCGTGTCGATGGGTGATAGATGTATCGTATCATTTAGACCAGTTTTGAGGTCAACTACATGTATTTTGGTCATACAAATACTTACATAAAGATAATACTTCTTGTACTACGGCCTACGCTGAAAACCAGCGCCGTGGTTTCGTGCCATCGTGTGTTGGCCACGGAATTATTCTGAGCGTCGGCCGTTACGCGCGGTAGTGGCGCAATCTTTTTTTTATTTTATTATTAAGTATTATTAGTTTTTAAAAAAAAAAAACTAATAATACTGGGTCCTCCATTGCAAATCCTCTGTAATAGCCACCTTGGCATGGCAATAACTTTTTTTCCCACAGCGATTTGAAATGAACCGCCATAATAGCTATTGTTGCAAATTGGAGGAGCTGTCTAGTGACATATGTGTGGTCGTTATTGGTCTTTAGACCAATTTGCCGATGATCCTTTATTCTGTTAATTAATTATGGTTGAAATGCATGTTCAATTATTACGAATATTATTAGTTTTAAGAACCAAATGAATTAAGATAAAGAAAAGAATAAGAAAATAAGAATTAAGATTTTTAATTAAGATTTTATATTATGTAACGATTTTTAAAATGTATTTTGGGAATTATAAGGCTTAAATAAATAAATAAATTAGTTTTTTTTTAGATTAAGTACCAACTTGTATGGGCTGTTGAAAAAATTTTTTGTATGCGTCACTTTCACGTGAAAAAAAAGTTTTTCTTTCTTTCTATAAAATATTTCATTTTTTTTTGGTTTTTTCATCAAAAATTTCTCAGTAGTTACTTCGGAGTCTGCTACTGAAAAATTTTTGATGAATAAACCCAATAACTATGATTTGTGCCCGGTTGATGGCAATAGGTTCGCCCCCTATTATGTTATCTCTATCTATTATAATTATATGTTTGAAATGTAGTACTTTGATATAATTAAATTATTTTTAAGAGATTGCAGGGTGGTTGCTCAGTGAGTTACATACGACGTGCACACTGGACTATCCAGGAAGTATCGCCACTTGTGAAAACATATACATGCATACATAATCTCACGCCTTTTTCCCATGGGGAAACACACTCTTAAATATACATTTATCGAGTCATGTGAACATAAATGCATGGATCAGCAGATTCTTTTTTGTAGAAGTCGTTCATAATGAACTACACCTTGTATATAACGTGACAATATGAAGTTATAAGCAAAACATCGCTAAACACAATAGTATTGCTCTATAATTATTGAACAACTAATCCGCTAACTCCATTACACCGCTAATTCCGAACATTAGTTCCCAATTACGTCACTATTATATTAACTACATCAACACATACAAATCCCAATGCTGATGCCGTACGGGCATTGAATAAATTATTATCATTGAATGCCAATACATACTGGGAATACAAATAATTAGCTAGCTACTATCTGTATTGAATAACTTACTAACGTACGAACGTCTTGTTCTGATCGAATTTATTGATCTGTCAAAAAGATATACAAGGTGTAACAAGCTACTATAATTAAAAAATTAAAAAACACGACTGCAAAAATTGCACTTATTTGTACCTACTTTGTTTACTCATCAGTTTTTTTTTTACGACGTTTTTATTTACAGTGTCAATATATTTTTTAAATCTACTTGTGAAATTCTAGACGATAAACATAGACACGACCAGATTCATTAAAAAAATAAAATGACGTTGATATTAATTTACGTTTTAAAGTGACCACAGCGGTTTCTTTTTATTTTTTTACTAGCCTATGTTACTCGGAACGAAGGATTGTAACGATACCCCATACATCTAAATCGGTTCAGGCAATTAAAAGTTACGGTGGAATAAAGAAACTCACATACATACATATATTGTACATACATTAACCCAGAACACTCCTTTTTTGGGGCAGTCGTGTAAAAAGGAAGATGACATTGTCGTTAACTACGCGTAGGTACAAAACGTGCCTTGAAAGATGAGAATGGGTCGATTTCACGAGACGAATTAATTTGACACTTTTTTTTCGTTATCTGCAAATACCCGTTTTATTGCTAACTGTCGGTTTATAACGTTTACTTTAATGAAGTTATGTACGTAAATGAAAAAATCACGGTGCGTATCTACTTAGAAGTGACAAAAAATCAAAATCAAGGTAACACGAATGAGTTACCTGGGAACACGAATGAAATTCTCATTACACAAATGAAGTCTGCATGACACGAATGATATTGGCTAACCGAACCACCATAATTAATGATTATAATAATTATTAGGTTTTCACCAGCACCCTAGAAGAAGTCTTTAAGACGCTAGCAGCCAAATGGGAGGAAAATGGTATTGTTATCGGCGAAACGAGACTAACCAACCTACGTTTCGCCGATGATATTGTCCTCTTTTCCCCCTCAGCCACAGGACTAGAACAAATGCTAATAGATCTCAGCACTACGAGCCTTGAGGTTGGACTTAAGATGAACATGTCAAAGACTAAGCTCATGACTAACAGTTCCACAAGAAACATACACGTAGGCGGGGAGAATATACAATATGTCCAGGAATATCTTTACGTGGGCCAAGTAGTCTCTTTCCAGGCAAGGCAAGATAAAGAAATTGCGCGCCGAATAGAAAATGCCTGGAAGAGCCACTGGTCCATGAAGCACAAGCTAATGGACATGTGTATTCCCCCCATCTTGACCTACGGTGCACAAACTTGGTCTTTGACTAACATCCAAAAGTCCAAACTCAAGGTTTGAAAACGTGCTATGGAGCGCAGCATACTTGGTGTTAAACTAATAGATCGCATTCGAAACACCACCTTGCTCTCCAAAACACAGATCATTGACGTGGCTCAAAAGGCTGCCCAGCTAAAATGGGACTGCCGGACTGGGCTGGACATGTTTGTCGCATGTCGAACGATCAATGGGCCCGTAGAGCCCAAGATTGGTGCCTTGAAATGGCGAGACGGAGACGCGGCAGACCACGAAGAAGATGGCGGGATAACCTGGTCAACATTCTAGAGGATTGGCAAGACGTGGCGCAAGATCGCGATAGATGGACAGTACGGGCTAGTTATTTAAATATATTAGGTTCTTAACACGCTTTTATTAGGTCGACTTGTTTGTGTATCTAACTATGTAATGGACTCTTAGGTAACTAATTTAACCATCTTCCAAGGAAAATACCAATACACATTCCAAGGACGTAGCGTCATGAAAATTAGCAGCTGTATGTAATTCTGATGACAATACAATAATATGGTACTGTCGAACTGATCTGATGATGGAGCCGAGAGATATAAACTGGAACTTTATGATGGAACATCATATCATAGCCGTGTTTGGACTTGTTAGAAAGGTCTTGTAATGAACTTTGACCACGACTAGGTTTCATAGTCCGATGAAGCCGGAAGACAGGAACTGGCATTCCATGATGGAATATCGTATCATAGCCGTGTTTGGACTTGTTAGAAAGGTCTTGAACTGGTTGTGAACTTTGACCACGAACTTCCTGGCGGCAGCTGCATAAGGTCGCACAAGAGTATAACGTTTATGCCGCGAAAGGTTACCAAAGGGAACCAAAGTGCAACATTCATTTTACGTTTAACCAGTCTGTACGCCTACGCACTTAATATAGTTTCACATATTGCTCTACCTAAACTAAAACAAGATAATTTATTTTCACCATCATACAAAAATGCCCCGTTATGTGCCCGTCGTGGGCGTCTATCACACTACACGGAGACAGAAACCGCAGCGCGGGCGCGGACCTGCCTCCCCGCGACGGGTGTCCGCGACGTGGCCCGCAACTTAGCACTTCTGTATGGACTGCGCGGGCGCTCGTTTAACGCAGCATTGGCCCTTAGTGTCGTCAAATTTGGTTTTAAACTTTACTTTTAAAGTTAAAAACAAGCAAAGAATCGTAACCCTCCTTTTTCGTAGTGAAGTAATAAACTGCTTCATTCGTGTCGAATGGAATTTCATTAGTGTTATTCAAAAAACTTACACGAATGAAGTGACACGAATGACATTTTTGACAAAAACATCTGATAAATTGCGTCGTATAACATTCAGACGCTATTAGAAGGCCACAAAATGTCCCGGTTATTTGTTATTAAATAAGGAATTCATTGTTCAAACACTTACTATCACACTATTATAAACACGAATGATTACATTTTTGTACTAAGCACAGATATCGAGTAAAATGGTGGTATCTTACCAGAATGATGAAGCGCGTGTCTGCTCTCGCCTAACGTATACGTGCCACTAGGGTCCCTTTACGCGGCGTAGAAGTGTGGATGGCGGTAACGCACAGGTGTTGATAATAACGCAATTTTAATTAAGTCGACACAAATGATTGAAAAAATTGATCGCAAAATAAAACACAGGGAAATCGTGTTATATTTTAAATTATTTTAAAACTATTAGCGTAATTTGAGGCTATGGTTATTAATGTGTAACCAAAATAAAAAAATATACAATATCACAGATTAACATTTTTTATAATTAAAATTTTGTTGAAAAAGCAGGAAAATGACCGGTGACACTAATGAGAAAATAGATAGTTTTTTATAATTATCTCGAATATTAAATATGATAGTTCAATATTTCCAACTGTACAATATTATAATGTAATGTAAGCATCGCAATAAATAGACATTACGTGTATTTCAACAATATTTTAGGAGTAATTTCATAAACCAACTTTTTACGGTCGGTTTGAAATCGACCCGAATGAGACTAGACGCACCACACAAACTTTATTATTTCGTAATATTATATTGTAATATTGTTAAGACTTTTAATCTAAATGCCTTCGTAATATCCCTGAATAGGTACTTACACAAATTATAGATAACTATTGTCTATTTAGTACATTCATACCTGCGTAAGCTCCACATTACTGACGCTTGTTAAGTCTCATCCTTCGTGGCGCGTATTATACTGCCCATCTAAGAAATATTGAGCAATTTTTTTTGCTGAGAAGTTACTTTTGCTTTTGGTGTGAAAAATCACTGTAATGCATGTAAAACTACAGTTGCGGGGTCGCGTTTGTATTTAAAGTTCAGATAGAATATTTTGAAACTCGTTTTCGTAAAAAAGGGACTTTGACTGAAAGTTCGCAGGCAATTTCAAAAAGAAGAATAATATTATCGTAATTTTATGAAGAACATGTAACTTTCGGCTCCGTTCAGTGTTATACTACACCCGTTATACGTAAGTAAACAGCTTTATTTTTTAACAAGGTCTGCAAAGAGCCTTGTGGAGATTCCATTTGAAATGTATTCATAAACTTAGCCAACGCAACACGCCGTTTGCTGTTATATTCCAATCTTTTCTTTCGTCACATTAAGTTGAGGTGAAAAGACTTAATACTCTTCCCACATTTTCGTCAGAATCCATGTAAAATAACCCGCAAAAATTCCTTCACAAGCCACAGTCAGTATTAAGAAATTCCATTCTACACTAGAAACACGCTTCTATTTAGACATCCCGCTGGACAGAATGCACTCGACGTAGCACCGTTGCACGTTGTTCAGAGTGTTCCAAGAAAAATCAACACAAGAGGCGGCCGATTTGAAAATAGACCGGCCGAGTCACGTCTGTTGAAAAAGCAAAGTATGGTCGTGTCAGCTGCGCCACAGAATAACCAGAATGAAAGATTCCTAACAGTGTTCAAAATTCTTACCTACTTTCATAGGGCTGTCACTATTGAAAATATATAAAATCGGGATACCTACATTTAATTGTTAACATTTACTTCTATATTTTAAGAAGATTAAGATAATAATAGTGGGTATGTATTATGATTAAATGTATAAATAGGTAGGCAGGTGGTACTTATGTACATAATTAATCATACTATGAAATAGATACACATACATAGATAGGAACATACATTGCTTACTTTCTTGAAGTTGATTAATCAAATTACTTTGACTTACCTACGGACGGACATAGCGAAACTACCTAATGTATTCTTCCTTGTTTTTTTACTATTTCACGAACGTAAGTTAAGTAGGTACCTACTACCTATCTAATAGAAAAGGCTAAATGGAATCTTACTAAGATGACTTACAAAATATACTTTGGTACCTACTATTCTACAAACCTACTAAAACAAAAATACGAAACAAATAATACGTCAATATACCTACTTACCTACATAACAAATTATTTCATAAGGGAAAGCCTTATCGCCATCTTAATTGTCCTGGATATTATTACCTACTCGTAAATAAATAGTTATGTATTTCTGTAATAAGCATTAAGCATGTATTTGTATAAGTAAATATAGACAATTACCCGATAAGATCCTTTGGATATACAAAAAAAGAAGTCTCTTTGTTCTTTCGACCATTATTTGTATACACAGTGCAACAGTTAGGCATCTTTAAAAACAATTTAACATCCGCGTCTAAATAAATATTGTAACTGTGTCCGCGTCGTACCCGACCGCTGTCGCTGGCACACCTTAAGTTTGACCGCTAGCTGAGCCGACTCAAACCGGTTTGCACCCGAGCGGGCGCCGGCGCACTCCCCGCGCGCCTTGTCGGTGACAGGTCACGCACACATAGTTGCGCGCGTAGTAGTGTACCTACGCACGGGCGTTAGTATGAAGTTTTCATTCTGGTTGTTCTGTGGCTGCGCTCTGAGCGGCGTGTTCGTGTCACGCATTTTGTGGTACAAATGTACGAGTATATTGTTCAGTGTATTACATTCTTTAGATTCTGAATAACCAATGGTTTTGATTTTTGTCAAATGAAAATTAATTAATTAAACCCCGGTTTTTCGAAAAAAGAATTAATATAAAAATCGTCAATCGCGCGTAAGCTCTGTGATTTGTTGTTGATGATGCAGTGAACCAATTAGGGTCGAAGATGACCAATTATTTTACCCAACCATGCTATAATCCAATTGGTAATTAAAACTTGTTCCGTAAGATCTAACAAATAAAAGTACAAAATATCTTTAAAGGCGTAAAAACTAACTACTTAGTAAGTATATTGAAGTATTTGACAGTGACTCTGTTTGCCTATCTTGTTGGAAGATTTCTTCAGATGTGAATGAAGTCTGAGAAAAAGTTCATGAAAATTATATCAAAGATCTGTCAAAGATCTGTCATCATCATTATCATCATAAAAAAATTCAATTGAATGAAAAAACAAAAAACTATGTTTCCGCCCGGGATCGAACCGGGGGCCTTCTGCGTGTTAGGCAGATGTGATAACCGCTACACCACGGAAACTATACTCACGACGTTCAAATTATACATTAGTACTTATGTGTTCTTTTTATATTATGTCGAAAAAAAACTCTATAAAATTGGATGAAATTAACTAATTAACTTTTATAGCTCTCCATTTTATTTTGTCTTTGTACTACAAAACATTTTAATTTTGAATCTAAAATTAAAAGTTACTCAGTCGCTCTGTTAATAGTAAAAAAAAAAATCATTAAGAAACTAAAAATAAATTAACAAAAGGTTCGTCTAGACTAGACGGGTAACGAACTTTTAGTTAATAACAGATTTTTATAATGAAAAATGTTTAACTTTTATTACTTTTTTTCTATGTATTACACGTTCATCTACAATTTTATTAAAAACTAGCGACCCGCCCCGGCTTCGCACGGCTGCATGTATTATACATACAGGGTGTCCCAGCTAAGGACGTCCAAACAAAAATTTTGGACTCCTCCCTTCTTGGGCTATCCAAACCACCCCCATGTATGTTCTACGATTTTTTGCGGTTTAGGAGCTAGACGACATTTTAATATTTTTTTGGGATATTCTTCTTTACATCAGATTTTGTAGATTTTCTCTTTTTGTGTCGCATTTTTTGGAAATATTTTAATTGATCATTAATCCTGAAAGTATGGTCTTCGATCGATAAAAACAACTGTCTGTCTTATTGTCACCCAAAATTACTTAAACTTAGTTCAAAGGCAAAATGTTGTTTTGTAAATTTCGTTGCAGATTTTCGGCTTTTAAAGAAAAATCACAATAAGGGCCCAAATCACCTTAAAGTTATTTAAAAATCTTCCACGGACCCTCAGCTCTTTAAAACAGTACAAATAACTAGTATTTTACGGGTCATTATTCGGAGCAATTGAAGCTCGAACATGGTAAGGCGAAAAATACAATATTTTAGAACATAAGTGAAACCTAATGAAAATGAATTAAAATGAACTTTCATCAAGTTTTCAATGCAATATGGGCTCTATGTCATGTTTATTATTTGCACAATGGTGATTTGGAGTGGTTAGTAAAGTTAGGTTAGGGTTAGGTTAGGTTAGGTAAACCAACCTAAGTTTAGTAATTTTTTAAAATTAGTGATGTTATTTAATAAAGTCAATGACATAGAGCTCAAATTATATTGAAAACTTAATAAAAGTTCGTTTTAATTCATTATCATCGGCTTTCATTTAAAAACGAAAAAGTGAAACCTAATTAAAATGAACTTTTATCAAGTTTTCAATGCAATATGAGCTCTATGTCATGTTTATTATTTGCACAATAGTGATTTGGAGTGGTTAGTAAAGTTAGGTTAGGTTAGGTAGTTAGGTTAGGTTAGGTTAAACGAACTTTTATTAAGTTTTCAATATAATTTGAGCTCTATGTCATTGACTTTATTAAATAGCATCACTAATTTTAAAAAATTACTAAACTTAGGTTAGGTTTACCTAACCTAACCTAACTACCTAACCTAACCTAACTTTACTAACCACTCCAAATCACCATTGTGCAAATAATAAACATGACATAGAGCTCATATTGCATTGAAAACTTGATAAAAGTTCATTTTAATTCATTTTTATTAGGTTTCACTTATGTTCTAAAATATTGTATTTTTCGCCTTACCATGTTCGAGCTTCAATTGCTCCGAATAATGACCCGTAAAATACTAGTTATTTGTACTGTTTTAAAGAGCTGAGGGTCCGTGGAAGTTTTTGAAATAACTTTAAGGTGATTTGGGCCCTTATTGTGATTTTTCTTTAAGAGCCGAAAATCTGCAACGAAATTTACAAAACAACATTTTTGCCTTTGAACTAAGTTTAAGTAATTTCGGGTGACAATAAGACATACAGTTGTTTTTATCGATCGAAGACCATACTTTCAGGATTAATTATCAATTAAAATATTTCCAAAAAATGCGACACAAAGAGAGAAAATCTACAAAATCTGATGTAAAAAAGAATATCCCAAAAAAATATTAAAATGTCGTTTAGCTCCTAATCTGCAAAAAATCGTAGAACATACATGGGGGTGGTTTGGATAGCCCAGGAAGGGAGGAGTCCAAAATTTTCGTTTGGACGTCCTTAGCTGGGACACCCTGTATAAACCTTCCTCTTGAATCACTCTATCTATTAAAAAAAACCGCATCAAAATCCGTTGCGTAGTTTTAAAGATCTAAGCATATATAGGGACAGACAGACAGGAAAAGTGACTTTATTTTATAATATGTAGTGATGCAAAATCTACATACATACATACATACATCAACTCACGCCTTTTTCCCATGGGGGTAGGCAGAAACCACAGAACACCACCTGCTACGATCCTTACATACTCCTTTCGCCTCATCTACGTTCATACATCTCGTCATACAAGCACGCCGGTTACGAGTACTCCGCACCTGACCTTTCTGAAGAACCTCACCAATAAGGTCAGTGTAGGTCTTCCTAGGGCGACCCCTCCCTGCGTTGCCACTCACCTCTGCCATATAAATACCTTTTGTTAATCGTCTTTCACTCATCCTCTCAACATGACCGAACCATCTAAGCATACCCTTTTCTATCTTTGTCACTACATCCTCCTCCATCATCCTCTATAGATCTGTAAATAGGTATAAAATGATTTGTCCAGAATGACTGACGGATCAACGCACACCCTAAACCGCTGATTATAAAGACCTGAAACTTGGAGGGTATGTTCTTCGTATGACGTAGGCATCCAATAAGAAAGGAATTTCCAAAATTCTCTCCCTAAGAGTTTGGAACAGGAGTCCAAAGTTTGAATGGAGAAACTAATTTTGACGCGGATGAAGTCGCAAATAAAAGCAGACATTAATAATAATAATAATAACATTTTACTCCTTTCGCCTCATTTACGTTCATACATCTCGCCATACAAGTACGCTGGTTACGAGTACTCCGCACCTGACCTTTCTGAAGAACCTCACCAATAAGGTCAGTGTAGGTCTTCCTAGGGCGACCCCTCCCTACATATTTTTTTTTAGTTTTAATAAGAAATTTGAAAAATGTGCTTTGATAACTTTTTAGACCTATGTATCCTGCTTGTACACACGGCTACACATCAAGCTATACAAAACCAGTTTTAGCTGACCTCGCATTGTATATGCTTTTCGTACAATCAGAAGTCAGCTTATACTGGTTAAGTATAGCTTGATGTGTAGCCGTGTGTACGTAGGAAGTTTCATAAAAATCTGTTCATTCGTTTCTAAAAATAAAGACTTGAAAGTTTGTATGAGATGCCGTAGAACGTAGACGCTCTTAACAATAACTATTCTCATACGTACAAGTTAACTAAATTTAATTAAAGTTGCCTTTGTTCTTGTGGGCAGCGGTTTATATTTTAATGTTTAGACTATTGTCCTGTTTGTGCCCTAACTTCATTATACAGTGTTTGGTAAAGGACTTTCATATTTGTTGAGTGGCAAATATTGTGGGAGTACTAAGAGAATAACTTTTGGAGTATTTTAGTCGTAGTTTTGGATGTTCCATAACGCGGCTTGCGGTAGGAGTAAAGGTTGATTCACACATATCAGTCTTATTTTGTCTACCTACTGCCCACTTTGAGAATAAATTATTTTCTAGCGCCGACATTTTTTTATCTACTTAAAAACTACCTAGTAGATGAAATTAGAAATCGCTCCCCAAGCCTCTATATAACGCCCCGATTTTTTTTCCGGGTCTCTTTCCGCCCCCCTTTAGGCCTGCAGCGCCCACAAGGGGGCGTTATCGCCCACTTTGGGAGAGGCTGTTCTATATGAACGCGCCACAACTGACACGGCGCACTGTGTTGTCATTGAAACTGTACTCCCAGTGACAGTGCCGGAATTGTGACTTCACTGATATGTGTGAATTAACCTTTAACCGGCAGAAATCGTCATGTAAGGAAAAAGCGTTATGCTCTCTCTAAAAAGTCTTTCCTCTCTTTCTTTTATGAGGTTTCAGAAACTACGAGTACTCATCATCTGCCTAGCCTTTTCCCAACTATGTTGGGGTCGGCTTCCAGTCTAACCAGATGCAGCTGAGTACCAGTATTTTACATGAAGCGACCGCCTATCTGACCTCCACAACCCAATAACTGAGTAATACCATACCCCTAGGTAAGACTGGTTGTCAGACATTCAAGCTTCTGACGACTCGTAACGACTGTCAAAGATCTACGTATGACAGCCGGGACCAACAGCTTAACGTGCTTTCCGAGGCACGGAATAATGTCAGTAATGTCTAAGATAAACTTTAGAAAGTACATATGAATTGAAAAAGTCACATTGGTACTTGCCCGGATTCGAACCCCAACCTCAAGCATGAGAGGCGGGCGCCTTAACCGCTAGGCCATCACGACGTAACCTACGAGTACTATTTCAGGAAAATACTTTTTTTCTTTTTGTGTTTTTTTTTAACATAAATTATTTAAATTATGGTTTTAATTCATGAAAGTATTATTATAATTAATGAAAGGCGTTTCCTAAAAGTATATTTTTGGAATTTTCCAAAAGACGAACGGTCAATTACATTTACCACATTTTACCTTAGGTTATAATTACTTAGGAGAAGCCTTTGGCTATGTAAAACAGACCATCTAGTGCTTTCAAAAAAATTGCGAGAGCGCGTTTCAACTTTAATCATGGTATTTTATCATGAAACCCACACAAACAGAGCTCATCAAACTACGAGCTCATCTAACTAAAAGTAAAAAACTCCTCATTTTGTCGTACTTACCCAAAGTACAAACCACCTGTATAGTACTTATAATCAACAGGTCCCGAAAACTGACACCTAAAAAAACTACATACATATCAAACCCGCACTAAAGTACAGATTAAAATTTTCCATCTGCATTTAACCCTGACTCTGCCAACGAAACAGAAGAGTGCAGCAAAGCCTAATTTATCTACAGTGAGAAAACAAAAGAGACGATGTTCGTACGGTTGCACAAAGAGGAACTATCTGGCACCTGCGAAGGCTTTATTCCAGTTCAATTAATCGCGGCAGCAAATGAAGTTGGTCGCCACCTCCTTCGTAGGTATTTTTAATTAAAGCAAGCCTCGGCGCCCACTAAGCGCTTTAGGGGTTAAGTATAAGAGGGGAGATGTAGCGGGACAAAGTAAAAACTCAATTGAATTGGGTAAATTAGTAGTGATTTTGATCAGTTGTTACCTTAAAAAATAAGAAACAACATACTATCCTTTGAATAAGAACAAATGCAAAATATAAAGAAGCACAAATCTGAATCTACCTGCCGGTCTATTGTGTAAGAAAATCCCTCACTGAATATAAGTGAGATTGAGGTGAGCTATCACCCCTCTTGTAAGGGATCGACAAGTCTTTTCAAACATACTTCATGTAAATTCACCGAGGGAGATTTTTACAGAATAGTACTGTTAGTCCCGGATAATGAAGACTAACAAAATTTAATGACAAATTTTATATAACCATGTGATACTAAGGTAGGATATTCTTTTTTAGCACTAGCTTGCCACGGTTTCCCCAACTACTGTAACTCTTGAAAGACAGAATCAGCAGTGGACCACCAAAGCACCGAGGCAATGAAGCTTGACAAGTCCCGAAGAAACGATTCAACTGTCTTGGATCTAACGCAATTAATTAAAGGAGTAAGACAAAATATAATTTCCACTTTCACTTTCATTTTACCTGTACCTACATTATAGGCAAAGAAACAAAACATAATCATCTTAAGGGTAAGTAAAACCACAACCAAAAGGACAATAGCCATGTGGTCGTTCACCGCCTTCTCTCCCCCAACTAAGCTCCCGTAACTTGACCCATTCTTGCCTTACCTGCTCTAATGGGATAAAGTTTTATGGGTGGAAAAACTCCTTCAATGGAGCGTTCGACGATCATATGCAGGTCTAATGGAATGCTGCGAAATGCCAGCGCTCAACTCCGCTCAACTATTTGGATTAAAAATGATTAATTAATGCCTTTCAAGTGAATTTCGAAGTTCAAAGTTTGAAGTTTTTGGAAGATATTTATGGAGAAGGGGAATGTTTGACGTGTTGAGGTACTCTTTATAAGGTAAATGGATTCTTTAAGGTCAATAGATGGGGGTCTACATATAGTGTTGTATGTATCTACACATATAATATTGCAACATGCTAAAAATAAGTCTTTATTTTGCGTTCGTTAAAAGTTTTAACCCTTTTTGAGGCTAAAGAATTTGGTTTCAGTTTTATGTTTTCCGCTCATCAGAATATGAAAAAGACCTGTCTAGTGCGAGATTTTGCAATACCAAGATCAAGTAAAAGTAGCGGAAAAAAACACATTTATTGTATGGACCCCCCTTTAATTTTATCTTTATTTTGTTTTATTATGTCTTGTTATAGCGGCCACATAAGCCATAATAACACACAAGTGTCTACCTTTTACGGTTCGAAAGATACAGTTCTTTATGTGGACGAAAAGACAGACAGACAGCCAATTCTCAGTAAAATTGTCCTGTTTCTTGCATCCTAGAACGAAATCCCAAAAAACGGTAAAATCGAAAATATTTTCACACTCAATTTTGTACTGAAACGGTATTGCCACACCGTGAATGACTTTCGAAATGCATTCAAAGAAATCCAGCACACTTCGATCACTACTACGTACCTGTACGTGTATAATTTAGCAATTGAGCGAGTAAAAACGTCAGCGCTCTGGAACCTGCGCCACGAGCCTAACGAACTGACTGCGAGAGTAGATCGAACTTCATAGACTATTCAATAGTTTCTGTACGTCCGTGTATTGCCTTTTTGAGTATGCATTTCTCGATTTCCTGTAATTTTTTTGTCGGGGGTTTTGATTAATTTGATGCGAGTAAATCTAGAAGCAAAGCTAAGCTGACGCGCTGTTGTTGTTTCAAATGTTACATACACCCAAATACCAATTTTATTGATATTTGAGCTTTCGGTTCAAAAGTAGGTACATTTTTAGAAATACTACGCCTTTGGGTTGAAATTCTTCAAGAAGTTTAAGCCTGTAATCCCCGAAGGGTTAGGCAGAGGTGTACCTATTAGTACATCCACATTTCGTCATTTATGTTTAAGTCCCATGTAATAGGGAGCAGTCATAATATAAGTAAACATTATACTGAATTTTAAAAACAATATTCATGGATGACTCCATTTCAGCTGCAGGCAATCAAAACAATGTCCAGTTTATTGAACATTTCCCACTAATCCATAATAATTATGCATCAATTAATTGTTATAATACTCAGATGAATTACACACCTCAGTAGTTGAATAACAGCCGTACTAATTATCGTATTAGCGGATATATTCCATAGATATGATTTTTGATGTAAATAAGTAGTTACGTTACCTAATAAATATTATTTAAGGGCTTTTCCATCAGGAATTTCTCAGTAGCAGCTTCGGAGTATGGATATGAGCCCGGTTGATAGCAATAATCTCGTCCCATAATACATGAGATTTAAAAAAAAACTGGCAAAATGTGGGTGTACTACTTAATGGGTACACCTCTGCCTAACCCTTCGGGGAATATAGGCGTGATGTTATGTTATGTGTATCCTATTGTTAAAATTTTACAACAACTAATTTTCATCAATCTATTTTTAAAACTAGGGATAGATTAATTTTATGTGTCATCCACAAAATGGCTGCCGAATGCCAAAAACAAATGAATTACCACAAAAACATTTACAAATCGTAACCAATGGCCGGTGAACAACACACGTCTATCTGCAAACAGACAGCGATATCCCCCCTTTCCATACAAAAAGTCAATACTTCAAAATTGAAAGCCAGCCGCGGTCGACAATGTATTAAACTTTCAATCAAATTGTTCCCAACGATTGGCGCTATACAGTATAGTGAAGCGGTTCCCAAACTTATTTTGTCTACTGGCCACTTTAAGAATACATTATTTTCTAGCACCCCCATTTTTTCACCTACTTAAAAACCACCTAGTAGATGAAATTACAAATCGCTCCCTAAGCCGCTACACAACGCCGGGGTTGCGGGACGTCTTAACAGGATACCGTGGCCCCGAAACGTAAAGGGCAACAGAAGGAACAAGGTGGTTTTTTAGTCAGCAAAAGTCTGACAGTCCCTTCCGCCCCACCCAGGGCGAAGGACTCATTTGATTGAATGAATGATTTTTACCAACTCAAAAAAAAAAGCCTCTACACAACGCCTTGATTTTTTTCTGGGTCTCTTACCTTTTAGGCCTGCAGCGCCCACAAGGGGGCGTTATCGCCCACTTTGGGAAAGGCTGGTATAGCGTATACCACGATAGGTACGGCGCCTAAACCAGCGCTTAGCGTACGTTTTATGAAAGTATTATTTTTAATTAATCCCCCTTTTCTATACGGGATGAAATATTTTGCTAACCGGCACATTACGTAGGTTCTAGATGTTTTTGTTTAATATGCAGGGGTTGAAAAGTGAACCAATCCCAGTTAGAAGTCTAGTCGCAATTAAATCTCGGCGACAAACAATGTCAAAAAGTGGTCAAAATGTGAGTAAAATAGAGGCATTATTGACAGTTTAAGACAGCACATAAATGAAGAGTTCCATAAGATATCACCGTATAATATTTGACACTACAAACCAAAAAACGTTCCTTGTATAAATCCACTTTAATTTTTTACTTTATTTTATTAGTTGCTTCAGCGGCCATAATTATACACACTTTCTGAAAATTTCTTGTGAAAGACAGACAGACAGCGGAGTCTTAGTAACAAGGGTTGTCACTTAAATACGGAACCCTGAATTTAAGTCCTCATTGTAACTTCTAAATTCACAAACATCTTCAATACCTTAAACAGACAATTTGAAACCTTATTAAGGCTACATTTTAAGTTGAATCTAGACCAAGCTTCGGTGAACTCTTCGGAACATTTTAAACGAACTGTCTGCTATCGAACACTTTTACTACTTCTCACCTTGAAGTTTTATTTCAAGATTCTAGACAGACTTTCCGGAAAACAGCTAAGTTTTCCGTCTAGTATTTCACAATATCTAGAGATCGTAGAAAAAGAAATAAGTACGTTCAAACGTAACGTAACTAATAAAAGTTATATCAAGTTTGACATATATGTATCTATCTATATTTTTTGTAACCCTTGAAGGGAGAGTTTGACGCACCCCATGCCAGACCAATTAAGGGGTCCCTATAATTGATTGCTTTTAGTAGATACTAAAGGCTTATGAGTAGATCGATATATGTTTAACGTAGATATACGTATAACTAGCGCGTGCGCGATCCCGTTCGTGTAGATGTCAGACGAAGTGGCGGATTTAAAACGAAATCCTAAGATATTTCTTTGTCAAATTTCATTGCAATCGGTTCAGTGGTTTTGCTGTGTTGATGTAACTAATAGACAGACAGAGCTACTTTCCTTTCACTGTCAAACGTTTTCTTTCAACCTGTATTGTCCCACCGTTGGGCAAAAGTATCTCCCATAGCCTTCCACTCTTCTCTATTTGATTCTCTGGCCGTCCTATGAACGTCCCCAAATCATCATGCTACCTTCCCCCCGCCTGAATGAAGACACACTTCTTCCGTCTTTCGTCTACCAATCTTTTGTACATGCTTTGTCCTGAATGACTGACTGACTGACGGATAGGAGGAGTAGGGCTATTGCTCGGGCTAGATCTCCCATACCGCGTACCCTCACCGCGCTCAATGCTCTTCTGGACTCCAGACCGGACTGTGATGTGTTTGCGGATGAATGGAAGGTGATCCTGTCAGAATGTTTGAGGTACTGCGAGACGAATGTATAATAGGTATTTATAGTGTAAAATTCTTCGTACCATGTTTTCTTTTATTTTATTTCTTTTTAAACCTTTATTTTACCATGTTTTTCATGTTTCGTTGAAGCACACGTTGCATTGCATTTATGTAATTACGTTTTTCAGATTGATTTACTATAATTGGTTTAACCGTCGTAAATTAAATAAATAAACGCACAGCCTAAACCGCTGATCGTAGAGACCTGAAACTTGGAAGGTGTATTCTATGTATGACGTAGGTATTCGATAAGAAAGAATTTTCTAAAATTCATCCCCGACGGGTATGAAACGGGGGTCCAAAGTTTGTATGGAGAAATCAACTTTGACGCGGACGAAGTCACGGGCAGAAGCTAGTACTTAGGATATAAAAATCACAATTTCTGCATCGTCTGCCTAACCCCTTAAAAATAAAAGCGTGCAGTAATTAATTCTACAGATAAATCACTTTTAAGCTCGGTTTAAAACGCCCGCAAGCCGACACAATATTATCGTAATATGGTGATCGGATGTCACAAATTTAAACGGTGTTTTAACTGAAAATTATTTATCAAGTGAAGCCCCAAAGTATGGCTATTGGTAGAGAGTGAATTGGAGTTACTTTTCAACAACTCCACATTATCAATAATGAGAAAGTTTGTCTGTTTGTCTGTGTTTCTGAAATTGTCATGACTATTTTTGGTGTGAAAGCTTCGAACAAACAATTAGGTGTGGTAGAAACATGGAATGCATTTTTTCATTAAGCACTTTGTTGGAAAACTATTACGACATTTTCAATGATTTCGCTAATTCCGTAGGTTTTATCCAAACTTAAAAACTAATGGGTACTCATGGGTACACCTCTGCTTAACCCTTCGGGGATTACAGCCGTGATGTTACATACATACATAAATTCACACCGTTTTCCCATGGGGGTGGGCAGAAACCACAGAACGCCACCTGCTACGATCCTTACATACTCCTTGCGCCTCATCCACGTTCATACATCCCGTCATACAAGCACGCCGATTACGAGTACTGCGCACCTGAAATATCGTGTGATGTTATACCTATTATGTTATAATATATTGAAAGTACGTATTTAATTATAAGTAACAACTTTCTTTACTTTTATTTGGTACCCAATCTTAAGAGCTAAACATCAAATAAATAAACACTTTAGGCACAAAGAATAATCCTAAATAATCCCATTTTCTATTAAAATCCTTGATAAGCCGCTGAGCCATTCCCGAGAGTTAAATAGCTACTATTTACTTTTTACAGAATTTCACTTCGTATTTATATTTCACCTTTTACGAAGTCGCGTATTTATGAACAGTAAAAACGTTTCAGGTTGTGACATTTAAATACGTTTAAATAAAATTCCTTTTTATGTTTTTGACTTTTACGAAAAAAACATTTGACTATAAAGGAGGTATATAAAAAAAGGAGACGTGATTTCTGGGCCTGAGTTGTAATAAGTTGGAATATGGTTTGAAAAAAAAAAACGGTTATGTTTTTTTGTTTCTAAATATTAAAAAAATAGCTCGATTCGAAATTCAGAAGACGAGAAAACTAAACATTTTTTTTTGTCATGATTAAAATAGGTTTTCCAATATAATGATCGATAAATGTAAATAATAAAAGGTTTTTATTTTTAAAAATATTTTAGTTTTATTGACGTAAGTCAGTTTGTATGGCGAATGCTACACGCTCGATATATATCGTGATATTTATCGTAATATTTATCTTGTAATATTTAGTAATATTTTCGTATACTACACACACGATACGGATCGCGTCAGTACGACGGTAAATTTCATTAAGTACACTCGTACGTTTCGTATTAAAATATAAAAAAAGCTATGAGTGATTAGCTTGCGTTGCTATTATATTATAGCGATAGCATTGAAAAGACGTACAAAACGAAAAAAATGGACGAAATATTGGTTTCAAGATCGAGAGAAATATACACAACTAGCTGTCCGCCGCGGTTACACCCGCGTCTTTGGTTACTGCTCCGCTCCCGTAGGTCGTAGCGTGATGGTATATAGCCTATAGCCTTCCTCGATAACTAATCTATCTAACACTGAACCAATAACAAATCGGACCAGTAGTTCCAGAGATTAGCGCGTTCAAACAAACAAACAAACAAACAAACAAACAAACAAACAAACAAACAAACACTGCAGCTTTATAATATTAGTATAGATATCTAAATTTTTATTTTTTTATTTTTATTTTTAATTCTTTCCTATAATTAGATTTTAAAGAGTTTATCTTTGCTATGACGTCTTTGGTAGTCGCGCCTGGTATTTTTTTTTTAATTGTTAATAGTTAATAGTTGCTCATAGGCATTCGCCCTTTTTACTTTATTCAAACTGTCGGCCCTTGAGCTGTCCCATACCTCTGGCAGTGTTTCTAACACTTGTATAAATTCTTTTAGATGCTTTTGGTCGTTTGTTGTAGGTACAGCGGGCGCCGCCGCATCAAGATGCGCGTCCTCATCCATCGCTGGCAGAATTAATACTGACGCGATAAATATCGATTAGAGACTAGACGCACGATATTTATCAACGATACTCGATCCAAATCGTGGATTTCTGGATTTCTAGAAATCCAGCGATCCGTATCACGATACGTGAATACACTATACTACAGACTCGATAATTATCGTGATCCTGGATTACGATCCAAATATCACGATAAATATCGAGCGTGTAGCATTCGCCTATGATTAGCTCACATAAATTATTATTAGAGGATATTTTAACGGCTCATTTTGTAACAGAGGCAGCCTGTATAGTTATTTACTTGACCTTTCTTGGAATTTGTAAACGTGTAAAATATAAATAAGGACCTATTTCGTCGAAATTTCCCTAGCAAGAGTATTTATTTTGTCAGACATAATAAACATTTATATGTATTTATAACGATCAAAACACTGGTATTAAATCTCTTTGCAGTAAACCGATCCCAAGATGAAATGGTAAACCGGCGTGCTTGTATGACGAGTTGTATGAACGTAGATGAGGCGAAAGGAGTACTTATGTAAGGATCGTAGCAGGTGGCGTTCTGTGGTTTCTGCCTACCCCCATGGGAAAAAGGCGTGAGTTTATGTATGTATGTGTAAAAAATATTTTTAATTTAACAATCCCCAAAAGAGCCCGTACAAAAACTATCATGGCATAAGTATAAAATTGCATTTTTTTAACCAAAAAAGTTAGATATGCGCTGCGCTGGCGACAGGGTATCTTCGTGTTGCATTGTTACGTTCATTGCATATTCATGGCGCGTGTTTTGCACAACAAAATGGCCGTCGTTGTTATTGTATGTACACGATGTATGATTCGTTAGCGATAGCCCGGCTTTTAGATTTTTACGTGTCACTGAGAGGTTAATTTTGTTGTGCATACTTGCTTATGTACAGTCAGAAAAACAGATAGGTATGCAGGGTCGTCAGATATAGTTGAAGTTTTCTAAGAAACGGATGGATGTCTTTGACCAAAACTTAACCTAAATAAAGAACTATTTATTATCTACGTTTTAAATTAAATTACATTCGAAAACATCCATCGGTTTCTAAGAAAACTTCAACTATATCTGACGACCCTGCATACCTATCTGTTTTGCTGACTGTACCTTTTGTGGTTTCAGATACCTAAATACTATTTAAACATAACATCACGCCTGTAATCCTCGAAAGGTTAGGCAGAGGTGTACCCATTAGTACACCCACATTTCGCCAGTTATGGTTTTAGATTTTATTGCGATTTTCATCAATACATAGACTGATTCAAGAGGAAGGTTTATACGTATACCAAGTTAGTATCCACATTTCACCCGTGCGAAGTCGGGGCGAGTTCCTAGTCAATAATAAACCATGTGCAAGCAACAAAAGGTTATCATCGAACGTTTCCTCAATGAAATAAGTGGACGTTAAGAACACTTGCATTGTTTGCTTTTAATTAAACTTTGCCCGCCATCTTCTCTTCACACCCACGTACCTGAAACAATAGAAAACTTATGAGTATACTTACATACGTACTACTTACTTATGTTAGTCGGTGTTAATGTAGTTATGTGACTGTTTCAGGCATGTTATTGAAATTTGTGTCATAAGTCATAGTTACTAGGGCAAATCATTTTCCACGGGTAAAAAAACAAATGCTTATTAAAACTTAAAACCAAATTATGTTTTAGGTAACTGTAAAGTTTTATTTTTATATATACAGCATGTAACAAAAACCCTGTCCGATCCTTAAGGGTATTATTCGGCATCGTACTGCGTACCTACACATATACGTAACCATTTAATGGATTTGAGATTATTATTTTTCCCCAGTGAAAAAAAAAAGAAGAAAGAAGAAGTAATTAAGTAAATTAAAATAAAACATAAAAACTGATCAACGGCAACACTGATCTGACAGGGTTTTTGTTACATAGTGTATATCACATGACACCTGTAAACTCCGAAAGGTTAGGCAGAGGTGTGTACTCTTTAGTACGCCCACATTTCGCCAGTCATGTAATAGAGCCTATATTGCCTATTTTTAGTAGCTTTGAAATCAATAACTAGTCAATGGAGTCGAAAAAATGTGATGTGTCACAGTTGACTATTGCCATACAAAATGTATGGAAAGTAGTTATGTCACTAACTACGAACTGCGCTGCGGTATGTAACTGGCGAAATGTGGGTGTACTCATGATTACACCTCTGCCTAACCCTGCGGGGATTACAGGCGTGATGTTATGTTGTAGATATGACAATTGAGTATTGGTCTCAAATACCCAATTGCAGCCAGTAGATACTTCAATCTTCCATCTTTCACACTCAAATAATTCATCCAGAAGTGTAAAGCTACAATAACCGAAAACTCTCTAAAACAGCTCCTGGTTATTAACAATCCCAGTGTTAAATTACATGCAGCTGGAAAACGTGAAGTGAGTGGCAGCAGGCGAATTCATTTACACTCAGCAAGACCTGTAAATCTTCTTGGCGGGGCATTGCTGTCGTCGTCACTTACCGCACAAGTGTACGGGCACTAGAACCAGCGGGAAAGCTGGAGACAGTGCAGAAAAGGGTGTGTTTGCATTGTGCAAGGGACGTTTATTTACGTTGACATACAACGCGCGAGAAGACTGCTCCAGCTGTATTGCAAGCGAAACAGTCTAGATTTTGCTCCTATCGTTCGCACTAACTTATCTTGGTTAAACCATGTCAGAGGCCCTTGAAACGGTTTAGAAACTCTGACACTAGAGTGTGTGGGGTTGCTGCCCACACGATAAAGAAGAAGATGAAGACTTATCGGGGTGAAATATAATTTGCCTCTTCTTAATTTACATTTACAGTACAGTTTGTATAAGAAAGTGTACTTTGTGCCTATTTAAATAAAGACTACTTAACTTTTTTCTTTAATAAATAATGAATCTTTGTTTCTTTTTTTCCACTTTCACTTTCGTCTCCGTTAAACTCCGCACTCCTTGATAATTCAAAGGTGCCTGTAAATGCTTTAATTGAAATAAATGCTCTGACTTTGAATACTGCTTGCTAATTGATTTGTGTTACATAATAAAAAGATCAAAACCAGTTTTCATTATCAACTATTGATTAAAAGGTCATCAAAAGTGAAAACCACAAACAATACACCAATTTTTTTAAATAACGCTAATAAAAAGAGGTTAACCGTTCCATTTATACAGTTCATTAGATCTGACACTATTAATTACGTAAACCATAATTAATTATTAAACATTGTTCGTGTTTTAATTATGTATTATTGTACATTTCTTGGTTACGGTGAGTCAGGTAAAAACAGTATGAAATTATACTCTGGTGAGAAAAATATTTTAATTATTTCAAAATGAATAATTTATTTAAATAATAATGTAGATATTCTACAGAGGTGTGATAAACGCCACGCAGTAATCGAAGACGGAACTTTTAAGCGAATGAAACAAACCGCGGACTTAGTTGAATGCAGAAACTAGAGAAATCATATTTTTTTTTTAATTCGCTTTTAAATTTTTGTCTCAAATTAGTTGTCTTCGTGGCCCTATCCAAATTGTTTATATCCTTGCCTCTGCGAGTTCTTGCGATCCAAAATTTATGTCCAACGACAGTCCCTATTTCAACGTTTTAAGATCTAGAGTCGTATGTCACCTGCAAGTCTGCAGCTTTGTTTACTAATGTCTGTACAGAATTAGCGCAGAGTTCAGTTGGCGAATTTCTGAGTGGTTATTCATGAATGTTGCAGTAAGCGGAAAAGCGTGGTAAATCGTGGGGAACGCACCAAATAATGAGGAAACTTTGGAGCCATTGTTAATGCTTATAAGTGCTTGAAATGTGCAGTGTTCGAGCGGAGTGATTAACGAAATACTGACGATGTGAATGTTGGATATTTTTGTAGTTTGTTGTTTTACTGAGTGCAGGACACTGGGCTTTTATTAAACCTTCCTTTTTTAATGATTTAAATCGTAGCTGTCCCTTCACTGTACAACATATACTGCTAAATAATTGTTGGTTTGTTGAATAAAAATTTCCCGAATATAGTGAAACCTTATGTCACTTTTATACCACATACGTACGATGTACTGGCAAATCAACCATTAAAGCACGTAAAGTGGATTTTCTTCAATAAAAATTCACGTTTTTTTTGACAAAACCAACTAATCATAATCTTTTTCTGCTCCAAAGCGGAACGTGACCATTATTTGAGGCGATTAAGCGACATCTAAAGATTTAAATCATTGCATGTAAATTATACTTTTGGACCAATAAGAAGACACCCAAAAACCTCCTCACCAATCCAGTTCAGAGATTGGAATAATACGACCAATCACCAGTTTGAAAGATAACAACAATACAACCCAAAGGTAATAATCATCTCTTCCTAACAAAGGCTATAATATCCCGCAAAGATTTCACCACAAACTTCAGGGGTTATGTGCTAATTACAAGTTGAACCACGTTTCCTTTATCTAATCACGGGCGACCCTTAATTGAAACTTATTTAATGAAACCAGTGCAGTGACATTAAGATGGCGGATATTTCTCACACGGCGGGCCACGGAAATCAACGTTTTTTATACACGATTTTATATGGAGAATGTTTAGTAAAACACTTTTACTGCTCCGCAGGTCAATTTAAGGTGTCTTCTAGTAGGTTTTTGGTTACTGTTCCGCTCTCTTGGGTCGTAGCGTGATGTTATATAGCAGGGGTGATTAGACCCAAGATCGACTTTTTGCTGGCGGAACCCAATGCGAATACCAGTTACATACTTCCTAATTAATTGTTTGATATAACAGTATTTTTAAGTTTACAATTTGTTAAAACAATACTAGTAGATTCACCAATCTATACGCTTATATATTAAAGAAAATCTATGTATATAAAAAGTAACCCTTACTGACTGACTGATCTATCAACACACAGCTCAAACCACCGAATGGGTTGGGCTGACATTTGCGGACGAAATCGCGGGTAAAAGCTAGTAATATATAACTGTTTTGTAACATTACCTACTTTAGAGATGGTAACGACTGTCGAAGAACACGATAAATCCTACAGTACATAAGCAACAAAGGGTAGACACGGGTCGGATGAACATTGCTTTTAAAAAGGTTCATTGGGCCTTGAGTCCTTACACAGCGAAGAATAAATTAATCATACTTTCCCTTCAGAATTCTTGATCAGGTCAGTTTTCTTCACAGATTTAATAAACAGAATATTTTTTTCTTTTTTATTTTCAAACGCCAGGCTAGCATGTCTGGAGATTTTTTAAAGTTTTAAATTAGTTTAGATTTCGTCCTTTTAGCTACTAGAGTTTCAGAAATGTTGTGAGGGAATATCTGATTAAAATTGGAACATGTTTCTATAGAACTTTATACCAACTTTGGTAACATGGGTAGGTAAAGTTACATTTTCTTGGCATGTCTTAAAACATTTTTTGAACATTAATCCCACTGAAGAAAGTTTATAGGTAAGATTAAAATATTTTAAAACTTAAATTACAAAGTAATTACTTTTCGATCTAGCCGCATAACGAAATGGTAATTGGTAAAAGTGAACTAAGATAATAATTTAGAGGCTTACCTCAAAAACGAAAGAAGTAATTACTTCGTAATTTAAAAGATGAGTAAAGAGTAACAAAATGTAAATTGCATCTAAAAAGAATAGAAACTTAAAAGTGGTAATTTGAAAACCGATAATTATACCTACAGGCAGAAATTAGTTTCAACAACGCCCAATAACGCTCTTAGACTGCGCGTCTAAGTAGGCCACTGCAAACAAAACCTAGCAAAATCTATACTAATATTATAAAGCTGCAGTGTTTGTTTGTTTGTTTGAACGCGCTAATCTCTGGAACTACTGGTCCGATTTGAAAAATTATTTCAGTGTTAGATAGATTAGTTATCGAGGAAGGCTATAGGCTATATACCATCACGCTACGACCTACGGGAGCGGAGCAGTAACCAAAGACGCGGGTGTAACCGCGGCGGACAGCTAGTGAGGGATAATAGATCCAACAGCAGTGGTCCTGATCAGACGATGGCCTACTTACGACAGTTCCTAAAGGACATTAACAATGCTACTGATGGCGCGATAAACGTGGCCACCTACTAGGTCCAAAAACTCTAGTAAAAAAAAAGCATTATCTAATATCATCGACTGTAAAAGCACATTATTTTTTATATGTTCTTTAATACAATGCCAACATTTGAAAGACAACTAAACAGGTTCAAATAAAAACAAAAGCGTATTCATTTCCCACAAAAATATTCAAGTAAATTACCAAAGAAGAAATAATAATTCAAGACGTATCTTTGTTACCGCATATTTTCTTAAAGCGAAAAAAAAAACGTAAATTGGTGTCTAAAAGTTGACATCTGTCACTTTGATAGTCAGATAGGAAATAAGAATTGGGGAGAAGGGGGCGAAGTGTCAGTTTCATTTCTACAGACTTTCATTATTACGCTTTCGTATCGGCCAAGTTGGGGAGGTATAACTTTTGACACCAAGCTTGGCAGGCAATGTTTCATGGCTAACGGAATTCGAAATATGAAAAGTTTCGGAGTGATTGCAGGGTGATTGGACAGAGGACGACTGTTACATTCTGTGTTATATTTTTAGAATTGTTTTTTGATGTTCTGTATGCGTGTGTGCTGCACGTGCTGTGATATTTAACTGTGTGAGTTCTTTGTTCACTTTTGCCTTGAAACTTAATTTGTAATAACATAAAATAACACTTTTAGGCCGTGACTCGTTGCAGCTGGTGCCGACAGATTTGTTAGCGCTAATTTAATAATTTCGTTTACTTAAAATTAATGCAAAAGCCGAGTTGAATTCGAATCTGAGATTTAGATCTATCTATATTAATATAATAAAGTTTAAAGAGATTTTTCGTTTATTTGTTTTTTTAAGCTTACCAAACTCTGGAGCTTACCAGTTGAATTGAAAAAAAATATATTTGAATACATGGCCAGAATCATATGGAATAGGAATCATATAGATATAACATCATGCTACGACCCACGGGAGTGGAGCAGTAGCCAAAGACGCAACATAACGCCGGTGAAAAGACCACGAGGACGAAGTCGCGGACAGCGGCTTGTACCTCGTCTTCGTGTAGCTGGCACGACATTTTTTTCTTTATTTGCGTGGCCCAAAACATTGCCACTACCACGGCATCGTTACAGAAGCTAGTGATGCTGATAAAAGAACGAAATCTTATCTGTTATGAAAGTCTTGTAATCCAAAAAAGGTTTGCAAATTGAACAGCAGCGGTTATAGGCAAATGGAAGATAATATTCATACCGAGGGAATCAAATTAACACGCACAATCTTGGCTTCATTCAGTTTGTCTCGGAAGGGACACGGCTTAATTATAACAAACTAGTTAATTGCTTCTCTGTACCGTTTATTTTCCCCGGGGCCAAGTTTTCCTTTACAATTAGATTAAGCGAAGAATTTTTCAAATCTGTTAATTATTTCCCGAGTTCACTCCCATTTATAAAAAAAAATAACTTGACGAAAATTTCTTCTAAATTAGAAAGAAAGAAAAAAAAAGAAAAACTGTTTATTCACGCGAAAATTACGCACTTAACATAAAAGAAAAAATAAAAATTGTACATAAAAGCAAAGTAGAAATAAAGTTCAAATCTAAAAAATAAAAATAAAACAAATACAAAAATAAATATGCGCCATTACCGCGCGAAAGGGCCTACGCTCAGCATAATGCCGTGCCCAGTGCACGGAGGCACTAAAACCACAGCGCTGGTTTTCAGCGTAGGCCGGCGGCGTGCCCCTGTCTCGGAATTGGATCTGAATGGCTAATTTTCTCAGTGAGAATCATCCATGCTCATCACGTAAGCAACAATAGAAGCAAAGCAGTCTAAACGGTGCATTGTAGTTTCGAGCTGAGCATTACTTGGCGCCCGAGGCAGGACTCGGTCCAATCTAGACTGAACCGGTTTGAACCGAATTTTACAAGTTATTACCAGTAGGTACGTTGATAGTGCACGTGTACTTTGTAACTAATGAAAGTTTTGGGGTAGTTCTAGAATTTGTTTAGGGAACAAAATGTTAAGCCGGATTATTTGAAGCCTTTATACGGTTAATCTACGAGTGTATTGAAATAAAAATGAATGTTTGTATGTTGCCCCCGTGTTCCGAAACCATTCATCCGATTGTGCTGAAACTTTGATGGTTTTGTTCTGCGTAAGAAAAAAATACAATATTAACAAAACAACGGAAACGAAGTCAGGCTAGTAGTAAAGAAAATAAAATAAAATATGAGTTTGTGAAAAGCTTGGAAGCGTTTTCAAAAATAAATTACAATTTTGATCAACGTTACTTTTGATAATCAAATCTGTAGGTAATTTATTTTTGAAAACGCCTTCACGTTTCTTCTTTTATCTTTCACGTAATCACGATAGAATTACTAATAGAATTTACTAAGATCTACACACGAGCAAATTGGGTACCTAATGCCATCTAGCGAAGTTCGTAAATCAATTACAGAATCCAACTAAAATGAAGCTCAACTACAAACAGTAATTAATAAAAACAATACCAGTCCTGGAAAAGCGGACCAAACTAAACAAAACTCCTTGCAATCCGAACTCAGCTCTAAAACTACACTTTTCCTTGGCCTGGGGAGTTGATAATAATTTTTAATTTATCACAAAGTGGTTTCTCCAACCAATTAGTGTTGTGTCACAGTTAGTGGGGGGTGGTCCAAGTTTTAATGGCCTCCGAGCCGGCACCGAGATAAGAGCCCCTAGGAAACTCAAGGAGCACTGTTTAATTTAATAAGTTCTGTTTTAAGGGGACACACAGTTAACGTACTTTAATTATGGTATATGTTTGAAGTGTGTAGTGTCATGGAGTTTTGGCATGTTTGCTTACTGTATTGGACTGTGTTGAAAGCTGTTTGAAGTTTGTAGGGGAGTCGGTTGGGCGGTCGACGCCGTCGATAAGTGTTTGGCGTTGCACGAACTTAGTCGTGGTCGAGAAAGGTGAAAGATAAAAGTTTTAGCGATGCTAATTGAGCTGAGGGAAGTTTTTAGCGTTTGCTATTGTTAGGTCTCACGGATTATGTTCGCTTATACTTAGCTTTAGTTTAACTTAATAGTAGCAGAGCTCTTTGGGAAGGAGCTCGTCTGGGGAAGTACTACTATACTTATTTCTGCCGCGAAGCAGCATTGCTGTATTCCGGCTTGAAAAGTATGGATGCCTGTGTAATTACTGGCACATGAAACATTTCAGCTTGGTTTTAAGTCAGAAACGCATCTCTAAGGCCTCTGGTATTTCAGATATACGCGGCAGTGGCCACTTAACATCTGGTGAGTCGTTAGCTGGTCTGGCATTCAATTTCCTTATTTTTTCCTAATGTTTGCTCTCCTACTGCTAATCAAAGGCTTCTATCAAGTCTTTCCAGGAACTCTTTTCCCACGACACCTCAAACCAGCTCTCGTGGTACGTATCCAGATAATCTACACTCACACACATCTACAATTTACAGTAATTACCTACCTAATGGATAAGTTGTACAACAAGACAATAACGTAACAATAAAATGGTTCAAAATCAGAGGTTATAAAAAAACATAACACCATGTAGTTTTAACCAATACCTAACTAAAACAAAACAAAATATTTAAATCAAAACAACCAACAGTGATTGCACTCGTGTGAAAAACGAATTTCATATACCTACCATAAAAATGTAAATTAACCGTCAAAGTTTAGATGAAAAATCAACGGGAGGACGGAATGGCAAATATAAATATGCAGTTGAAAAGCTTGATTTTAGTTTATTTTGTTTGAAAGGTGACTGCAAACGTAGATTTGTTAACTACACACCCCATTTTGGGTAATTATCCACTGTCAGTTGCATCTTCGCGGGTTTCTTGTCTCTGTTTGTGTTTCAGTGTGAGAATAGACGGCATGGCGGAACACGGTTGAGTCTTACAGTCGAGATGAGTAGTATAAAGGCTAAGTGTTGTATGTTTAATTATAAGTACAGATAAATTAATTATAAAGTTTTGAATTACTTACGTTTTGTTTTGGATAAAGTTCTGTAAATAATTATATTCTCGCCACCGAATTTCGGTCACGACGGAAAACATCAATGATGGAGACTAGCCATGTACGCAGAAGATTTTATAGTGCACAACCTGTGGCACAACTGTGTGCGCAAACACAAGTGCACTCACTCTAGTCCGATGGGACGGGAATCCGACATGACCACGAAAAGACGCAGGCCCAAAGGCTTTGCGTCCTTTCCGAGGCACGGGGATGTCACACTATCAATTTCCAAAGTCCGGATAGTAAATTCCTAATGCTACTGTGAATTATGTATACGACAGTACGACAAGGTCGAACGAAGTCCAAATGGCTGACAACGGCTGACCTTAGCGTAATATTGCTAAATTGTTTTTTGGTCTTACGGCAGCAAGAGAAGTGAGAGTACTTATTTAGTTGATCGAAATCGTCGTATAAAAATAGAATTTATTCATTTATTTATTTATTTATTTTAAAGTCTGTCCGTCTGTCTGTTTGCTCATCACAGCACTCTAAACTGATCGTTATGAAATTGGAATTTGACGTACTTTATAGGACGGATTCCATTTTTTTATTCACGACTTTGCATCCGCAGTAACCGACATCATGTAGACAATGTCGCAGTAAAAAGCTACTACTTACCTTATAACGCACGGTAAAAAAAAAATATGTACCATATTTTTTCATCAAATTTCATCAAAATTGTTTTTATGACGAATCTAAACAAACGAAAGACATCAAAATTTTCATGAATATTTATTAACTCTAAGCACGGTATGATGAATTGTAGGCAGCCATATTTTTTTCTCATTTCTCTGCCAGTAAAAGGACAATGGCTAATTTGAATGGAAAAACAGTCAATGTTTTTTTGGTTGTATCATATGAAAAGGTCGAGAGAGTATGGATATTGTTACGACGTGGAAACAGTTCATAGTACCTTCGTCAAAATTGATACTGAGTTGGAAAATAATGGATTGGTTCGTTACATTAATTTTGGTTTTAGTCAAAGTAATGTGTAGCAGATGTGTCTGATTTATAGACGCCTACACACTACTCTGTTTTGTAACACAGGTTTTTGCTTAGTAACGGCTTTTGTATAACATTTTATAATTGCTTAAAAATTGAAAATTTCGTAATTGATGGAAGAAAAACTGTTCATTTTAATTCGTTTTATAATTTGGTTACCCTGAAAATAAGGCAGATGTAGGAATGACTATTCATGGCGTTAAAAAAATATATTACCTACAATAGTAACAAATTGTTGAACATCTCGAACAGAATGCCTTGTGCAAGTTTCTTTTCTACATATTTGATCGTTTTCGATTGCGATAACGTTGACTACTTTGTATTTAATAGTGCCGTCTAGTGACAATAATGGGAATCACAATTATTCTATACAAATTGTAATAAACGTTAACGTGAATGATCGCGTTCGGATTAGTAGGAAAACTTACACTAGACGCTCTGGTCGCATAGTTTTGCTGGTAAACCAAACAGAATTCAGTTACAACACCTAGCCAATTCTGTGCTCAGAAATTCAAAACAGAATTAGGTCAACTACGCAGCTGTCTCGCTAAAACCGCAAATGCTACCCCTCATTCTTCAACCCACAATGCACCAACAAAAATGTCCTACTTACAATTTTCACCAGCCATCGTAATGTGCATAATGTGCACAAGAACATGGAATTGAGCCAATGTAAAGGTCACCGCGGGTCACCGTATGCGACCGACCAACCGTTAATGTTGCCAACTTATTAAACTATTCGTTAGTAGTTTTACCAATTGTTGCCCGAAGCAGTAACCAAGCCAAAAGTCGCCGAATATTTTTATTTTATATTTTTTATTACTCAATTATCGGTTGTTGTGGATCGTTGCAGCTTCCAAAATAAAATGGAATGGAGAATTTGGGGAAAGTAGCCACAGAATGTATCCCGAACATCAGGGAACGCCGATACGGTATGTAAAAGAAGATAGCGAGAGGAGCTGAACCTCTTATTGGACGCAGAATGCTAAATACAGAGAAAAATTAAAAGAAGGAAAGAAGATCTCTGCCCTGCAGTGGGATACAATAGGCTCGTAATAAAATGTGGTATCAAAACGGTAATGTCGGTGCTAGTAAATTGGCAAGTTCTGTCACGCTGGTGGAACAAGTAATTGAAAGCTCACACGGAGGTAACAAAAGACCCGGGGTCGCGGGACGTCTTAACTGGATACCGTGGCCCCGGAACGCAAAGGAAAACAGAAGGAACAGGGTGATTTTTTAATCAGTAAAAGTGTGACAGTCTCAAAGCAATTTGATGATTTCTACCTCAAAAAAAAAGTAACTAAAGGTTTTTTATTTCTGACACTAACAGCTATTGGCCGGTGTTCAGCAGTGGACGTAATTAAGAAGGATTACACGAGCTCCTTTAACTAAAGTAGATCAAGATATAGGTGGATTACCAACCAACAAACTTTCTAACTTACCTCCATACTTTAACCAACTCAAACTCCCACCACAGTTAAACTGAGTTGTTCTGTTGCTGACGTTGAAATAATCGCAAGTGTTCCAATATTGGCAGGTAGGTTATCGACTAGCCCGAAGCACTTACACAGAGTCAAACACTCGGCTAACTTGACTCGTTTTGCTACTGTCATGGAGTTAACTGTATTGCAAATGAAACAGTCCAATTTCGGACAGACAGACGTTCGAATTTCATCGTAAATGTTTGGTACTGAACATGGATTACTTAAAAAGGAAATAAAGTCGTTTCGGAGCAAAGGTTCTCTAACTTATTTATGATAATACCCAGATAATATAATTTTAAGTTACTATCAAAGAATACACAGAAAAAGTCATTTTTTTTACATACTTAACATCACGCCTGTAAACCCTGAAGTCTTAGGTAGAGGTGTACACCCACATTTCGCCAGTTACGTTTAAGTCCCATGTAATAGGGGGCGGGCCTATTGCCATAAACCGGGCACAAATCCAGACTCCGAGGCTGGTACTGAGAAATCCAGAAATTCCTGATAGAAAACCTCAATAACACTTTGCCCGACCTGAGAATCGAACCCAAGACCTCATGCTGAGCACTCGCGCTTTACGATCACTAGACCAACGAGGCAACCGAATGTTTTTTTTCGAAAATATTTGAATGTCTAACTTATATATAATGTTACTAAGTTTGTATAAAATTCCGTAGATACAGCGTTAACGTTCGTAATCTGTAAATAAGGTCTAACTTTACTGGTGATCCACGCCCCCCTTTGCTGGTCTCTGCGCCCCCCACTTTGAAAAACCGTGTTTTAGAGCAACGTGCAGCAACCAGGCCATAAATGGTTTTGCATCAAATCCTAGTAATTCAATCATTTTTCGAGGTTCCGTTCCGAAATCTGCACAGCCCAGCGAAGGGCACTCGCAATGAAACGTGGACGTCGACGAGCAACAATCCAATTTGCCTTTGCTTTGTGGATGTAAAGTACAATCACGAAGCGCTGCGCGTGTATAACCGCTGATATTTGATTAACAAATGAGAGTTTCTATATGCAACATGTCATGTTGCTTTAGAAAGAAAAAAACTATTTCATCTGCCTAGCCTTTTCCCAACTTTGTTGGGATCGGCTCCCAGTCTAACCGGATGCAGCTGAATACCAGTATTTTACATGGAGCGACTGCCTATCTGACCTCCACAACCCAGTAGCTGGGTAGGTATTACGATACCCCTTATTAAGATTGGTTGTCAGACTTTCGGGCTTCTGACGACCCGTAACGAATGTCAAAGATCGAAGAAGATGACAGCCGGGACCAACGGCTTAACGTGCTTTCCGAGGAAAAATACTATTTATGCCCGCGAAAGTGAAGCACATAACATAAAGTTGTTTACAAAAGCTCAAACCAAAAAACAAGTACTAAATCTAGAAAAAATAAAATAAATATTGACATAAACGGAAATATGACGGCGTAGAGTCAAATTTCCCTGAACATAGGTAGGCTTGTTTCATTTTTATTTGACCTAAGGCTATAAAGGTGACCTTTACGTTATTCTTGACTCGAAAATCAGACGACCAGTAATATTATTTTCGGTTTTTATAAATTAATTCTGAGATATTGTGATAGAGCAGAAAATTAGGGACAATTTATAAAATGTACATTTTACATTTAATTTTTTTTTAATCATGCTAGCTCCAGTTGTGAACAGCAAAATCAATACATTTATGTAATACGCGTACACTCTTTAATTTAGTTTTTTTTTGTTTTCACACATACAGCTAGGGTCATTTTTTAACACACAGCTTTTATTATAGTCTCTTATTAAATCCGTATTATTAGTACCTATTCTTGTTATTGGTCGCTGTCAAATTTTTAATTTGCGCTAACTTGTCAAAATTCTCATCGCAACATGCGGCGATTGGTAAATTGAAATGTGGATGATTTAATAAATAAAACATAGAAAAAACAGTTTCATTTCAAAACTATATTTTGGTAAAAATGTTTACAAAATATACAAGTTTTTGTCGTAAAACAGAAATTCATTGTTTTAAAAACACGTTCAGTCGATGAAAACAACAAAAAAACTAAAATCCGTAAACGCATTTCAAAAACATAACTCGCATTTTATTTTCTATCGCCATCCGAAATTCATTGACAGCATCGACGCTTTTGTCCTGCTACCATGAAAGGCACTTCACTCTATTTATATCAATAGAAGCGTCGCCACACCGCTGAGCACTCAAAGGTCCCACTCTTTCGTTTGTCTAAAACGTCTCAGTAACTTGGGTGGTAAACAAAAAGTTTGAGCGCTACTCCGTTGCCAATACGTACCTATTGAACACTCAAACGTTGACATGAAACTTTTCCCATTAGAACTTTGGAAACGTGAAAATTATTCGCTTTTGAACCACTCGGAACGCTTGCTCCATATGCTTTTTATAAGCACTCAGTGTGACAAGCAGTATGACTGATTTTATTGCTAAATCTAATGGACGGGTCGCGAAACTTCTGCCTTTGTTCGGTAACTAATGTTTCGTTATGGACTGGAATGGTCTACAGAAGGGATCTGGCCAAGTAATGGATGTTTTGCGAAGGTCGGGATGTGATTGAGTACTAAACAAATACAAACTCAGTTATTGTTTAGTGTGTCTTGAAGTAGTGTCAATGCTAGGAGCACGTTTGAAATTAGTAGCACAAACTTGTTGGATTATTATATGTACAGTAAACAAAAGAGATAGGTATCCAGGGTCGTCAGATATATTAAGTAGTTGAAGTTTTCTTAGAAACAGTTGGACGTCTTCGATTCAAACTTAACTTAATTAATGAACTGTTTATTAATTTAATTTTTAAATTAAACTACATTGGAAAACATCCACCGATTTCTAAGAAAACTTCAACAATATCTGACGACCCTACTTCCTATCTCTTTTGTTGACTGTACATACCAGCTTCTGCCCGCGACTTCGTCTGCGTGTACTTCAAAATTAAGTCCAGAAAATCAAATGAGAAATAGAAATTCATAACTAAGAAATGTCCTTGAAACATCAAAATGGATGTGATATTAATCTGTGTTCAGCTAGATTGATATCTATATGTGTACCTAGTTTTTTTTAAGTTTATATGTATATTTGGAGGTTTGAATGTTTCTTATCTATACCGCCAGAACGGCTAAACGGATCTGGATGAAATGCATAGAGATTGATTTTAGTTTGGAATAGCTCATATGCTCTCCGGAAAAATATACAATTCCCGTGGAATAATACAACTTATAACTAACAACAACATAATTATAACATATAACTCTGACGCGGACGAAGTCGCAGGGAAACCACAAATAAACATTTATTTAACCAAACAATTACCAACCGCCTTCAGAAGTACTTGAAATCCAATTATGTCAACATGCACATCCCGGTAGGATCAAGTTAATTTAATTGGGAGCGCAAACCTCAGTGCCTTTTGAGATTTCCTTACTCATATAGTTGCGTTATGCTTTATGATTTCCTCTGGCGCTAGAGTGGAGACTTACGGACGTATTCCTAATTTAATTAAGAATTTATTTGATTTTATGCTTTTTGTAACTGTATTGTATGAGCTGGTTCTACTTTAAATTAATAAATTGGAATAACTGTGTTTCTGAATTTTTAATTAATAAGGTATGAATAATTAAAATGTAATAATTTTTATTTCTTATTTATAATTTCATATTTTCATAGCATGTCGGTGACACAAACCCGTAATTGTATTGCCTACGATTGCTCAAGTCAGTTTAGCGATTTTAGACATATTAATTAGAAGTTTAAGTTTCCTCATGATGTTTTCCTTGAACGTTGTCAGTGATGTTCCAAAATAAACTAAAAAAATTGGTGCATAATAGGAACTGACAAAGTCACTTGCCCCGTATCGAATCCGCAACCTCATACATAACAGACTGGCGCCTTAACCACGAGACCATCCCAAACATATTGAAATGCTTAAGACCAAAAAAAAATACCACGAATTGATGACTGATTTCTGATGTACCTAGTCCTATTCGAATCAACTTACTAAAATAGGTACCTAAGCCTTCAAAAACACATTTTCACTCTTCAACTCCTAAACTCAAGAATCCGTCACTGAATCATAATAATAATAATAATAATAATAATAACGTTTATTGTGCCTAAAAGTTATACACAAACAATTTGGGTTTGGAGTCTTCATTTAAGCAAACAATGCCTGTATTAGAAGACTCCGCTCCTTCACAACAGTAGTTAATTTACTTAAAACACAAAATTAGAACAGAAAATGGGTGTAATTAAAAACAAAGTATAGTTACATGAACGTGTGAGTGCGTGTGCATGAGTGGGCCATGTGATTGTTGAGTGTACATGAGTGTTATGATGTGTGGTTGTTTGTGTATGTGTGCGTGAGTGTACGTGTAGGTATGGGAGGGTCTGTGTGTGTTTGAGTGGGTCGTGTATTTGTATTAAGTTACGTTTTGTAGGAGAGCTTCAGTATCTTCAAATGTCAATGGTTTTATCCAGTCAACCAACATTTCTTTACATTTATGATAAGATTTTGCATATACGAAAATTTCTTTATTTATTTTGTTATACAATTGAGCTGATCGTTTACTAAATTGCATTGATCCGAACTTGGTCTTGGATATTGGCAATTGAACTATGTCATGTTTTCTTCTCCTAGAGTGTATATCCGCATTAAAAGGTATGGATTTGTGCTTTTTTAAAATCATTTGAGTAATGTATAGTTTCCTCACTGACAATACATCACTAAGTTTGTAGAGGTTTTCTGTAGAATATCTCCTTTTTTTAAAATACATTATTTTGAGAAGGGCTCGTTGTGCTCGCTCCAATTGAATGAATTTAGATTTATTTGTCCCACCCCAAATAGGAATACAGTATATTAATATTGATTGAGCAAGAGAGATATATATTTGTGTGAGTACATTTCTAACCGGCTTACCGCTACGCTGTATAGACCTAGGCAGCACGTGACGCAAAGTCTTAAAAATCCAATTCAGCTTGCGGACTCTATTGGCTACTTGCTCAAGATGGGGGTACCAGCACAGTTTCTGATCCAGCATTACCCCTAAATATTTTGTGCAAGAAACTTTGCCAATACTAGAACAGTTACAATTATCAACATTAATACCATCACAAGTATGTATAATGATTTGAAAATCACCGGTTGGTTGAGTACGTTTACTGATGCTGAAACTTATAAAGTTAGTTTTGGAGGTATTTAATGTGAGAACATTAGCATTGAGCCAATTCGCAACCTGGGACATTCCTGTTTCAGCACTTAGCCGTACATTGTTCCATGTCTTACCATGGAAGATGACAGCTGTATCATCGGCGTACGACAGGACTTTGGCATAGGGGATTTTCATGTTACATAGGTCGTTAATGTATATTAAGAAGAGCGTTGGGCCTAATACACTTCCTTGGGGGACGCCGTATGATACATCTGTGACATCACTTATAAGGTGACCTACTTTGACACTCTGCTTCCTATTTGAAAGATAGTTTTTAAATAGATCAAGCGGGATATCTCTAATACCTATATTTTCTAGCTTGTTTACAAGGATAGGCGCAGAGACGGTATCAAATGCCTTTTTAAGGTCTAAAAAGACAGTTAGGCACTTATCTCCATTGTCAAGGTGATTAGCTACTAATGAAGTTAGTGATATGACAGCGTCCTCAGTGGAGATACCTTGACGAAAACCAAACTGAGAGTCGGAAATGATATTAAATTTGTTTAAGTAATTGAGAAGTCTAACATTTATTAATTTTTCAATAATTTTGGATATACTAGGAAGAACTGAAATTGGTCTATAATTATTAATATCGTCTCTACCCCCACCCTTGTAAACAGGAGTAATAATGGCTATTTTTAGCGGGGCCGGGAAGATGCCCGTTTTAAAGCAGAGGTTCGCAAGATGGGCTATGACAGGGACGGCTTCCATGCCTATAAACTTTAAAAATTTCGTAGAAATGTTGTCCCAGCCAGGGGCACTGTCAGCTTTTAGGTTAATTAATATTCTATATACTTCGTCGGCGTCAGTTTCAAGAAGCACAAAAGAGTTTACTAGATTTGAAGCGTTACTGCTCCGATCGAAATCATAATTGACAGTTGTAGGTAGGATTTGTTGAGCCAGGTCATGACCAATTTTTGAAAAATAATTGTTAATGAAATTTACTGAATCACCCGGGGATGACTGAAGTTTCAACAATTCAGCATCATAATTATTTGTTTTCTGAGCGTCGGTAATAGCTTTTATATTTTTCCACAATAATTTATTGTTATTTACTGATTTAGATAGCAGATTCCTCTCATATTGTCTTTTTAGTTTTTTAATCAGATTGTTACAGAAGTTTCTGTAACGTCTGTATGTTAGTTTTAGAATTTCATTGGTTTGATCCCGACGAAGTTTATTTTGGAGTTTGTTCCGATTATGTATACAGCGCAAAATACCATTAGTAATCCACGGTTTTAAGATGCGTTTTTTGTTCGGGATCTTCAATGTAATTGTATTTAATTTAATGGAGTCAGCTAGAGTTTGTATCAAAAAAGTACACAGAGAATCAGGATCGTCACAGAAAAGTAATTCACTCAAGTTCTTTTCTTTTAGATAATGTAGGGCCTGATCAAAGTCAACAAATGTTTTAGTTTTACGAACATTATGTAAACAATTTTGTTTGGATAATACTAGAAGGGTTGTGTAATGGTCAGTTACTGTGGTGTTAAGGATTGCAATAGTGGGTGAAAACTTTTTCTTATTTACTTTAATCATGAAATGGTCCAGGCATGATTTTTCTCTCGTTGGCAACAGGTGGCCTGGAAGGATACCGTGTAAAGACAGCATGTTGAGGTAGTTCATTCTATTGTTCAGTTCGTTAGACTGCTCATTTATTTTAGGTATAATATTAATGTTTATATCGCCTGCCACAATAATGTTTCTATTTGGTGTTATGGTCTCCAAATGATTGTTGAGCGAACTCACAAAACTGTCAGTGTTTGAGTTTGATGGTGATCGGTAAATACAGAGAATGACGTTATTCAATATTTCTAGGCTTAGACAAGAGGCCTGGGCTAGTAATATTTCTGTAACCTGATGTTCGAGTGCACTCTTCACATAAACGACTACCCCATCATTTTGGTTTAACTGATTTGAGGTCATATATGAACTGTAATTGTTAAGTTGAGGAATAGGTTTAATAGAATTTAGCCTACATTCAGTGAGTATTATGATATCTGTTTCGAAGTTAAACGTAGACAATGTCAATAAAAAATCATCAAAGTTACAATAAATGCTTCTAATGTTTTGTGAACAAATGGTTAGGTCACTTTTGTTTACAAAAATGTGTTTAGACAGCTCATTACTGTCGCATTCAATGGTGGACGCAATAACAAAATTATCTATATCATTTACTGTTTGCAGCGTATCACTCATTAAGTTGGAGTTTTATTAGAATTAATGTCATGACATGGAACAAGAACCTTAAAGTAACGGTAATTGTTGTACTCTCATAATGAATGGTTACAAGAAAAGATAATGAAGAATTTATATAGTAACGAACGATTGCTCTTTTTATATTACTAACGTACTGTAATACACGACACGATGTGAGGTATATGTAAATGTAAATAGCGACTGGATGTATTGTAATTGTAAGTTTAAGTAACGATGCGTATATTATTATGTATAAATGAGTTTTGGTTGGGGATGTGAATAATAATTCTATGAGAATTAAGATTGTTATGGATAAATGATTTTTGTGTAAGTGTATAATGCATGTATGTGAGTTGTGTGTAGTCTTATGTGGTATAAAGTTACAACGTGTTATATAACATCCATTTATAACTATGGTGATTAGCACCACGCAGAAAGAGTTAACAATAAACAGTAAAAAGCGGGTGACCGCATAAAAAACACGGGACAAAGCGGTAGTGCTGCATACAATATTTATAGTATAATACAAGTATGGGCATAGATACCGGTAGGAACATGTTACATATAGTCAGTTCTGAAGAATCAGTTTGTGAATCTGATCTTCGCTTCTAATGATAATAGTCGGCGATTGTTCGTCCTTTTTAACATACACCTTACCGTAGGCAGTCCAACAGAATTTAAAGCCGCCTGATTTCACTAGGTCTCGGGCGAGGAAATGTAGGCGAGATCCTTTTGTTGTTAAATGCTCCGTAATAAATATAGGGGTATCTTCCTGCGTTTTAAATCCAAGGTGTTTACAGCATAGCTTAGTTTTGTGTTTGATATTAAACGCTTTTCCCATCTTCAATATTTCGTTCTTCAAAAGAGTGGAACTCATTTCAACAATAATAGGTGACTGATTGTTGTCTCTGTTGGTACCTCGCAGTCTGTAAATATCCTTAATGTCATATTTATTAATTTTACAATCAATACTTTGCGACAGGAATATGGTCATATCTATAAGATCGTCCTTGGTTTCGTTATTTTTTTTCGGAACCTGTTTTATTACAAAGTTAGATTTTCTGATGCCAATTTGCATGTCCTCAAGTTTGTGCTCCAATGTAACTATGTACTCCTTATCTTTCTTCGCCTCGGTTTCTAATTGGTGAATTTTTTCCTTGAGTTCAACGTTTTGTGCGGTGAGAGAAGCAATAGAGTTCTCGATATTGGCATTTGATAGCTGAATTTCATTCAGAGTAGCGGAGATTTTTGACATCTCATTACATTGATTAACTGAAAAAAGAGACATCATCTTCCTCATCTCTTCTTTAAAATCTTGCAGTTGCCTAGAGAGACTATCATCCATATCCTCTCTGGTCCTCTTGGCTCGTTGAAAAACGAAATTAGGTGGGGTCTTACTTGTGTTTCCCATTAGGTTTACGTCAGTATCTGACAGTGATTTATTCAACGAAGTGTCCATAGTAGTCAAGGTACTTGTAGTAAAAATGCGGCTGCGTTAAGTCGTAGAATATTCTTCAGCGCACTTTATGTGAGGTACTTGGATATTTTTTATTAATCATACAACTTGGCCATCGAATTCAAATATAGAGCCTTGCAGAACACTTAAACCTCACAAGAGCCTTTGATTACAGTCCGTGAGTAAAACGACGCTTCCTCGCTTTCGACTTCACTTGTCATTTCTTTTACTCAAAGAAAGAATGAAAGAAAGAAAGAATCTTTGAATTCGTGAAGCAAGATTTTAAAGGTGTTCTTCTTGTGGACCGATTTGAAATTTGATTTTGGTTGATTGAGATTTAATATTTTGTGATTCCTTAGCTAGCGAATCAGGCAATGCATTCTTGATTTTTTTTTTAGCTTTTATCAAATCTCATTAAGTTGTTTGTTAGCTTCCTAAAATTTGTTTGTTTGCTGGCGTTAGAACTGTTAATATTTTTTTTTACAGAATCTAAGCTTTTATAATCCTGGTTATTTCTTTAATATACTGATATTAATTAACTAAGAGAATTCTTAAGAGCAACGTGAAATTTTACAGTAGATCTTCTGCCAAAGCGATCCACGCGTTATGTTCGTTAACGCGCGCTGTTAGTAAGAATTGGTCAATAATAATTGATCATCTCTCTTTTAATTGTTTTATATCACCTATATAGTTTTCACATGAAAAATCAACAAAAATAATTAAACCAGGATTTTATAAAACCTTAATTGAAAAAGTTTCTTTCTTGTTCTTCTCCATAGAGACCTATGTTAAAAATAAATACCTAAATGTTTTGGAACGAGCAAAAACTCATCGACTAACTGACGGACTCCTTGATAATTTAAAAGTAAATGGATTAATGGAAGTTAATGCTTTAACTTTGCTCAAATAGCTCCTACAAGTTGTGATTAGAAGCAATCACAGAAGACAAGACACAATAACTACATTAGTTAAGCTTTAGCCAAAAAAATAAAACACACATTGTATCTTAAAACATTGCAATACAAAATCTTTTTAGTTCAAGCACGTTAGTGTCTCGAGGCTCAGTTAAACCTAGAATTGGTCGTTGGAGAACACTAGACGCCTTTTAAGATGCACTAAAGAGTTAGCCAAACTTCAGAGTGCCTTAAAACCTTCACGGTACATTTGAAACATTTGAGGAAGCTAAGTTCGGATAGTTTTGTTCGTGTTTAGGTGTTAAGTGGTAAATAGAATGAGTGAGTTTGTACTCTTGTGTGAGAATCCGAGACAGGGGCACGCCGCCGGCTTACGCTCGGCATTATGCTGAGCGTAAGCCCTTTCGCGGTAGTGCCGCATATTTATTTGATTTTTATTTTTTAGATTTAAACAAACTTGTATCTACTTTGCTTTTATGTACAATTTTTATTTTTTCTTTTATGTTATGTGCGTCATTTTCACGTGAATAAACAGTTTACCTTTCTTTCTTTCAGAATATCTTCTGCTACTTTTTTAATTGTGAATTGACAGCTAGTAGACGGGATCAGATAGTGTCGAGATGGCCCAGTAGTTGAAGCTTCCATCACATGAGATGGCGGGTTACCGGGCAAGTGCGTATCAATGTGACATTTCTAATACATATTATCTACTTTCTAAGTTTATCTTGAACATCACTGACATCGGTGAACGAAACAATCGTGAGGAAACCTGGACTTATAATTATTATTAGTCTGGAATCGCCAATCCACCTTAAGACCTTAAGCAAGCGTGGTGATCCATACTCGCGCCTTCTCTGTATGAGAAGAGTCCTTTGCCCTGCAGTGGGGCAGTAACAGGCAGGTATTATTATTAATAATACTAGACGGGATCAGGTACAAAGGCCCATGTTCACCAACATTTAATCAACAGGTTTCGTTTCAAATCAGTTGTTTATGTAAGCGTAAACAAATTATAAATTTAGAACTGTTTAAATCACGTAATCGTTCATAATGTGGGGAAAACAAAACCTTAGTACTTACTAAGGGACTCTAATCGTAGAATTAATGGTTTACTTTATGATCAAGATCACAAGAAATATAACTGGAGTTAGGGTTTTCTTAGCGAGGTTTTAAATATATAGTTTATTATCAAAACTAATAATATTCCCCAAACTGATTTCGGTTACGGTAACCAATCCCATTGGAGATATTATAGTGCACAAGTTTAGTATGTGCGCAAACATAGTCCTCTCCCTTTTCCTTCACTCTTACGCCCCTTTCACACGGCAGTCCAGGTTTTTGCAGGATTCCGTTTTCTGCAGGATCCCGTTCATACGAGCATCCTGCATGCGGGATCCTGATACAGAACAAGGGATACAGTAAAAAGCCGGTCCTGCAAAACTGGACTGCCGTGTGAAATAGCTGTCACAGTCCAATGGGATAGCAATCTGACACAACCGGGGAGAGATCAGCAGGCGCAGAATCACCAACTTTACGTGCTTTTCGCGGCATAGGGGTTTCACACTGCCGACTTCCAAATTTCGGGCTGCCACTGAGAATTCCTTAATGGAATAACCCAGTAACACTTTTTGCCCGACCTGGGAATTGAACCCAAGACCCCACGCTTACCATGAGACCAACGGGACAGACCTTTCAATACAGCGATCATCAATCAGAAACCTCACTTATTCTTGACTCAATTTCTTTAAATACGCTTCACTTAGTTCAAATTTTCATTTAATATTGAAATATGATTAATATATTCTAATTAATCATTCTCTCAACCGGGTTGAACAAACACGGGCACGCACAAGTGCTGTTAAACCGACGCACCGTTCAAACAGAAGTCGGAAATGAGTTTAGTCAAGTAATTAACGGCCGGTACGCATGTGTGAGTTTCATTATTAAGTAACTCACCCGTAAATATAGCACATCGGTTTTTATGAAAGAATCTGCTTTAAAGGATGTCATCTCTGTGACTCATACTAGGAAGATTTTGTTAGTATGTCAGAAGTACTGTGAGGTGAATTTATGAAAGGGATGACGTTGTTTTGGTTGTTTTTTTTTATAATTTTCATTTTTACCAGTGTCTTTAATTATTTGAATTGGTTCTGTAACCGTTATAATTAAAGTAAATAAAAAATAAATAAATAGGGGTGCAATTCTAGTAACTTTTAATAACGACAGTAATCTAATCTCAATCTGTCAAAAATGTATAAATTATTTTTGACATTGACTGTCGCCGAGATGAGATTGTGACTAACGTTTTGTTTGCTAGTTTGTAAACCTTTTTTTTTTTTTTTCGTGGGGAAATCCTCATGGATGCCCTCCGTTTGGGGATAACGGAGGGGTATGTCGGACTCTTACCGTCTAAAACCCCACGGTTCCTCCTGCTACCATAAGTCGGGAGCCCGGTATTCGCATTACGCATGATCCGCGCCCCCGACTGGTATTGGACCGCAATTGGCGAGCCCCTTCACTATGTGCGGCCTATCCTGCGACCGCACATTCCACGCGCTAATATCTGGAACTCCCTGCTGTATTGGAAAAAATCTTTTTGTATATTATAACCAGACTCATGAAGAATAGTATAGACTAAAAATCATCACGCTACGACCCATTGGAGCGGAGCAATAACCAAAGATGTAATTTAAAAAAACCACGTGCGCGAAGTCGCCGCGCTGGCTAGTAAATAAACAAATCCCTTACAGACACAATGCTATCCAAACAGCTTCTCTCAAAAGTTCTTCCTTCAGAAATTCTTTCACAATTTTTCTCAACCGCAAACCCTCAACAAGAACCAGGTTGATAATCAACAAACAAACACAACGACACGCCGCGTCTTGACTTGTTTGCAACTCAGAAATTGAGTTCTGAAGTTTTTGAATGCCCTTTAAATGAGACCGTGGAAGTTGGGAGCACAATTATATCCTGAGGAAATCCATTTGCATAACATAGAGGTCGTAATCTGACTGTGAGAGTTCGTAACGAGTTGGTCTTGCGTGGTGTACTGTGGAACAAGTGGTCGAGTGAATTGGGAGGGGCTTAAGTTAGTGTTTTCTGACCATGAATTAGAGCCCTATCTTACTAGGACACATGGTGGCGACTAGCAGTCGCGTCACCAACAAAATGTATCCCACTCACTCACTCACTTACTCATTCACTCACTCATCACGAAATATCGAAAACAGCTTGACGTACCAAGATGAAATTTGGCAGGGAGGTAGTTTATAGTTAGTAGACATCCGCTAAGAAAGGATGTTCCGAAATTCACCCCCTAACGGCGCGTACACATAGAACGTGCGATTTTACAGGATCATTTTTAACTGATCCGTCGCTACTGGAGGTAATATTCACACAGCATTTACAGGATCCTTTTTAACTGATCCGTCGCTACTGGAGGTAATATTCACACAGCATTTACAGAACCGATTTAAACTGATTCGTCGCTACTGGATGTCGGATCGGTATTTTTTACTGGATCCGGAATACTGTATTCTGTGTGAACTCGCTCATACAACTACATACGCTAATAACATATACGTTTAAACGGACCAGTAAATCGGACGTTCTATGTGTACGCGCCGTAAGTGGATGAAACGGGGGGTCCAAATTTAGTGTGGAGAAATCAACTTTGACGCGGACGAAGTCGCGGGCAGAAGCTAGTAGACTATAATTTAATCTCAATTTCATTCCAAAACCGTCTAATTTCAGCATCCTTTGTCACAAAATCAAGTCTCACGAACACTGGATACAAAACACGTTTCTCAAAAAGCATATTAAAAGATATCCAAGCAATATTAAAGTATATTCATAGTTGAGCAACAACGCACACTTACGTCTAATGGCACTTAACGACAACTTGCGCTCAAACCCAGCACTTTTGTTGCGAAAAATATAAATTCGCTTAATGACTTCTGTAGGAGAATCATTTTCATATTTACCCCCTCGCAGCTTGGTGCTTATTGGGTTTTTATTACACCCCCACAGAGGAAGACTTTTCTTAATAAAGTTTGAACTTGAGCTGAAGTTTTTATTGCTACAAGTTTTAGTTATGTACCTACGTTGTGTTGAAGTTTTGTCTGAACGAAAAATGAGCTGAGTGTTCGATGAAATGTGTATTTTGTTACCCGTTCACGATTAAACCACTGAACCGATTTCGATGAAATTTGGTAAGAGGCTACTTTTTATTCCGCGACTTCTGCTTTCGTGATAACGAAAATGTTCGCTACTGAAATATAAAGATGACAAAACGCACACAGACTATAAAGCCTAACAAGCAAAACCTAAATAACCCCACACAAAACCCAGTATTGAAAAACTACAAATCCAAACGGATTTTCCACGAACATGTCATTGAACGACAAAACTCTGTGACGGACTTCAAATGCCTGTACATATCCCACAAAGGTTAGTCCAGGGGTCCCCAAACTGTGCGTCGCGACGCCCTAGGGCATCATGGAGCTATCCTAAGGGCGTCGCGCGACAATACGCATAGTACGGCACGCGACGTCGTTCCTGTAGAATTGTACTACAATCAACGGGAAGGCCGATATTTTCAAATAAATAGTAAAAATTAAAATAAATAGTAATTAACAGGTTAAGCTACACTTACCGGGATTGATCCGTGAATGGGTGACGGCACGGAAGTCAATGGTCCCGGCTGTCATAAGCCGACCCCAACATAGTTGGGAAAATGCTTAGGCAGAGTGGGCAATTTGAGATAACAATATTTTATTTTCTTTAACTAAATAAAATGAATAAATAAAGTATTAGACCTTCTTATAAAAAGGCGCCAAAAAAAAAAAACCTAATGGGAGTCACGGTGTAAAAAAGATTGGGAAGTGCTGGGTTAGTCGATGTTCCAACAAAGATCAAAAACATTCCCTCTGGCCCAACCGAGCCCAAGTTCCGAAAAAACAAAGTTTTAATTAAATATCCGGGAAGCATTCGCATTGAACCGTATCCCTTGATTTGTTTTGAGAAATATTTTTGATCTAATTCGCGCATTCTTCGACAAATCTACTTTTCGCGTTGTTGCAAATAAAAACAACCGGCCAATGCGAGTTGCACACCAAGGGTTCCGTACCAGCAGATAATATTTACACTACATAAAAAAAAAACATCACGCCTGTAATCCCCAAAGGGTTAGACAGAGGTGTACCCACACCCACATTTTCGCCAGTTATGTTTAAGTCCCATGTATTACGAGGCGAGCCTATTGTCATCAACCGAGCACGAATCCAGACTGTGAGGCTGATTGGAAATTCCTGATGGAAAATCCCAATAACACTTTGCCCGACCTGAGAATCGAACCCAAGACCTCATGCTCAGCAGTCGCGGTTTGCGACCAATAGACCAAAGATGCAAATGTCGTGAAATGTCCAGAGTCGTTGTCTCATGCCACCAAAAACGTGTCCCAGTTGCAAACTTACCTACAATCTATAATAAATATACATACATAATTATGTAAGTGTAATGTTAGCGTTATATTAGTATGCAGGGTCGTCAGATATAGTTGAAGTTTTCTAGAAACCAATGGATGTTTTCGTAAATAACAAACGGTTTATTAATTAAGTTAAGTTTCATCGGTTTCTAAAAAAACTTCAACTATATCTGACGACCTATCTCTTTTGTTGACTGTACATAAACTAGCTATTATGAATGTCAGGGGCACAAGTATATCATTTACCGCATATCCAAATCCAAGGCCTCCCTAAGCTCGGCTAGATGACAAAAAAGGGTCTAAAACCCCTAAAACACTTACAAAAGTAATATAAAGCTTTTGACAGAAAACAGCCGCAGACTAAAAGCTATGTAATAAAGTTTTAGGACTAAGTACTTTGTCCATTTTTGTGTGGTAATAGCTTAATAAACAGCTGACAAATTACTTTTACAGGACATTATTGATGACTACATTTTGCCCGAAAAAAATTTTTTTTTGAGAATTATTGGGGGCCTGCCCCCTATATGAACCCTATTACATGGGACTTAAACATAACTGGCGAATTATTGGGTGTACTAATGGGTACACCTTTGCCTAACCCTTCAGGATTTACAGGCGTGATGTTATGCAAAATTAAAAAAGAAAATCTGTTTGTTCATGTGAAAGGAAAATCAATAAAGATTTGAGTATTGAAAGTGACGCACATACGTTACCTATTTATTTTTTTGTTTACAAAAGCCCAAAACAAATTGGTATAAAATGTAAAAAATTGACACTAAATCTGCTAGCACCTACTTAACATTTTCTAAAGATAAAATCAGAGCTGTGTACAAAAAATATTTTCAAACTCTGTTTCCCAAAAAATATTTTAGGAGGTGAAAAAATTTAAATTGACTCATCTCGCCATCCGTCTCGCTTTTAACGTTTCTAAAACCAATTTCAATAATGGCGGACCCCTGACTTCTATCGGTTTTCGTTGATTAGGACACGTCTGTCTACCTTCATAATCTAAGTAAAGAAATCCTTCGCTGTCCGTTCAAGTAAAGTTCTTTGATACTAAAGACTTTTTAGGATTCCTTACGTCGTACCTCGACGGACCCTATCACTAAGCCTCCGCTATCCGTCTGTCATTCAACAGGCTGTATCTCATGAACCGTAATAGGTAGAGAGTTGAAATTTTTATACCCTGGTTTTTCTATTGCCGCTAAAATAAAGTTAACATTAAAGGGACAAGAAACGTGTGCTTTTTTTGTATGTTTTTAGGGTTAAATATTGTATGGTGGTACGGAACCCTAGTTGTACGAGTCCGATTCGCTTTTGGCCTATCAGGGATCTAGATTTTTGTTTTTTTGCGGCACTTACTCAAAGAGTCTAAATCTAGGGTTAGCTCGTAAAAGATTCGGGCCTTCTAGTCAAAAGGGCTGTTCAAGAATTCTAGAGATAATAAAATGTCTATAGATTACAATAAAGACTCAGACAAAGGACCAATTTCGGGTTCAATCACGAATCCCTTTCAAGTTATCGCGTGTAGTGGTTTAAGTTATAGCGTTACAGATACGATATGTGAAATTCTTATTTTGTCTGACTTATCTGTTTCGATTTACGAATTGAGTGAAACAGTGAAAATATGTTTATACCTATTATTACACACACACACCCTATCACACCCGTAATCCCCAAAGGGGTAGCCGTACACCCACATTTCGCCAGTTATGTTTTTAAGTCCCGTGTAATAGGGGGCGAGCCTATTGCCATCAACTAGGCACAAATCCAGACTCCGAGGTTGCTACTGAGAAATTCCTAATGGAAAAAACCCAATAACACTCTGCCTGACCTGGGAATTATACTCAGCAGTCGCGCTTTGCGACCACTAGAACAACGAGGCAGTTCGGTGCTCTAGTACTACAATTGTTCCAACATTATTGTTTAACCAAATCATTACATAAGTTTGTTTATACGATCCGACAGGGTTCTACCTTCTACATTCTATCGATTATAATATTATAACAACCATTGAAACCAACTAACGGTCTGATAAGAAAGGTATTGTATTCGGGACCGTCTACTAGGTACAATCAAATCAATGCCCCTCCAGGGTCAATAACATGTACTACGGGTCCCAGTAACTAGATTATTATGTTATTGTTCTATTTGATTTTATACTTGTATTTGATCGTTAATATTTGTGCTCAAGCTGATTCCTTTGAATATGACTCTCAAAATTATATTTGTCGTAATTATATTCACAAAGTATAAATATAATTTAGAGAGCTAAATTGGTCTTTCATATGATGATAATTTTATAAATATCATCATATTTGCCAAACGTGAAACACGCAAAAAATTAAATATCTTGTTCCCCCCTTTTTTTTGTTAGCCTGTCCCACTCCTGGGCAAAGGCATCCCTCCACTCCTTCCATCCTACCCGTTTCAGTGCCTCATCTTTGGAGGATTCCCCTTAAGTTAGGTATACGAGGCTTTTAGCAAAATACCGTTTGATTTCTGCTGCATGATTGGTTTCGTTTAAGCTACTTACCTCGAGCAATATTTTTCATTGCATATTGTTTAGCATTTTCTACAAACTGAATGTCATCTGATTACAGCACTTCAGTTGAAAACATACCTGAAACAAACAAAAGAGTTTATCAGAATATCACTCTAGATTCTAAACTGTTGTTTTTTTTTTTAGAGTTTGCTAATCTCTGAATCTAGTAATCCGATTCCGAAAATTCTTTCGCTAACAGGAAACTACGTTATCCCTTATACTTTAAGCTATATTTTATTGTCCAAAAAATTGCGATTTGTAAGAAAACGCAGATGAAATCGCGGGCAGAAGCTAGTACCTTTACTAATAAAATCTAACGTTTTTGTTATCTTCAACCCTATACCTGGCCAATATTATTTTTTTAATTTTGAAACATTTTATTTAAAACGTGTCCGTCTGCTCCTCTCTAGATTTTCGAAAAAAGTACAACGTTTTAAATTTTCCACCGTGCCAAAAATAGGGTTAAGAGTTTCAACCATCACACTTTCATCCTACCATAAGGAAGAAATCATAACATAATACATCAATAACGTACCCAATCAGTTCGAAAACCGATATGAATAGGAGCTCATTGTCCTGAAATCAATCTGCCTTTACATATTCAGATCACGTATTGTTATAAAGCTTGTCCTTCGATTAGGAACCGAACGTGCGCCAAGTAAATTGGATCCCATTACTGCTTCCCTAACCGGCAGAGATAACCAAAGGATGTGGCGTTTTTGGATCAGTTACCATGTTCTTATGCAGATGGTTTAGTTACGACCGGAGAACTATGTAATACTTCGGTATCGGTATGAAAAGAAAAGTGAGCAAAAAAAAAATTAAGAATGGCCCACTTGCTCCAAAAACTTAGTGTTTGGTAGGTAATATGAACGAGGTTAATTATTTTAAATACCTATGTCAGACTAATGGGTCTGTGTTAGCAACTAACTCGGAGTTTATAAGATAACCCTCAGTCTAAAGTACGGTTCACATTACACCAACTCAGTTCAGACTCCTTGACTATTCAAAAGTGCCTGTAAATGGTCTAATTAAAATAAATGTTTTTGACTTTGACAGGAACTTTTGTGTGGGAAGGAAACACCGGGGTGGTTTTTAGTCAGTCCGACTACTCCGCCTTCTCCAGGGCGGTGGACAACAAGGAGGACTTTCCACCCTGGGAACAAAAAAAGGGGGATATTATTACAAGCACTACTGGCAACAATGTGTTTTAAGAAGAAATAACACTGAATTGGACATCTACACTATTCCAGAAGCGCTGGAATTAAAAAGTAGACCATCAATCCCTTCACTGGACTGGTCACTCTGGGGTATATTCCAGAGCCGAATTCCACAGCTGGTTTCGATCGTTGGACCGGAATAATATCAACCGGGAGTTTTACTTGCTTCAACGTACTCATCTAATTTCTTATCAAGTTCTTCCAATTTGTCTCCATACCAACAATAGCCTTCACTCCCCAATCCAAGAGGTCATCAATAAACTCCACAGTCTGATCAGACAGCATTTTTACGACGCCCAAGTTTGGTCGTAAACGGTCAAAAACTATTGCGTGATTGTTCAGCACTGTTGTTAGTTCACACGCCAGTTACGTTTTAGTAGTTTTAACGATAAAACTAGTCACTCGTAAAAGGTTAATAAAGTTTGTTGGTACCTCCTACCTACGTTACCGACGATCGTCTGTCCGTTTGTGGTTATAGGAACGTTTGAGATTGGCATTCCTGATTTGACCTCGGATTGGTTTAAATTGTTATTTGGCAGTTTCCCTGTTTTATTTGAAATAGTTTTTGGTGAAGGTCCCAAGGGCATGGCGTGGTGCGATCATACAATTTTTGTTTTCGTCTTGCCTGTCGAAGAACTCTTTTGAAGAGCGATTCTATAAAAATGTACGTATCACCTCGGTGCACGATGCCAAGGATTTTCACAGAATTTATGTGTCGTGGTGATTGAGTCTAACTATCAGCACAAACGCTAGATTAGCTTTTATTGCTTAATTAACGATTATAAACTGAAAATCTTCACTCATAGAATTGTAAATTGTGTGCATTTACTTTCATGCACGCAATTACGCTTTAAACTCTATTTTTTTTATATTTTAGTTCATCCATATAAGATTGTCAACGAAAATTGTCAAGTGAAAATATTGAGAACAATAAACTGAATCATATAAGTACTGACCGTGATTAACCATAGTCTTCTCAATTTATGAGTTTCTAAAAATGAGTACAGTCCCTCTTGTACTAAAAAAGATACCCACCATCAATAAACTCTCAATTTCAACTGTACCAAAGAATTTCCACAAAATAAATCTGTTAATTTACGATTCACGCGAACAGCTTTTCATAATAAAAGCTATTATGGCGCTGCGAGCTCGCAAATATAATTTCCAAATTAAATTATTTCACAGATTGACATTGTTATTTAAACAGTACATTGAAGTGGATATTTTACGTTTTATCATTTCAAAATAATATTTTACAGTTAGCAATAACAGAAATAATCATTTACCAAGGGGTATCGTATTACCCAGTTACTGGGTTGTGAAGGTCAGATAGGCAGTCGCTCCATGTAAAATACTAGTATTCAGCTGCATCCGGTTAGTCTGGAAGCCGACCCTGACATAGTTGGGAAATGGCTAGGCAGATGATGATGAATTTAAAACAAGTTCAATCTAATTTTTAAACCAGCTTTTTTATTGCCGTGTCATGCAATATGCATATGCATAACACCGAAGGTGGGTCAAACTTAACTTGTGGGTCAAACTTAACTTGATTAAGTTCTTATGGCCACTTTCCAGCTCCATCATCAGACCAGCTCTGTGACATCATTATATTGCATTGTCATACAAATTGCGCATTTACGCAAAATTTCAGCTCAATCGGACATTGGGAAGTGGCTCAAATTTAACTTGTAAGATTTTAACTTCATACACCGGGATACGTGAAAGTAAATAAAAGCTTGTAAAAATAACAAACTACCTTTTACGTACCGTCCAAAATCCAGCTTCAATAATTCGAAATTTCACTGTTCGTTCCCGAATCAATTTCGAGTTGGGCACAGTGCAGTCCGCAGTCAAACCGACTCGATTCAGCGAAATCGAGCAGCAGAATCGATTACAATACATCGTAACACCGCGGTTGCCCTGTCCAATACAACCAAGCGCTCGATTTATTAAGACGCAATTGAAATTGGTGTGTAGTTTTCAGATTACGTTTTTGTCGCTGGTCTAGTCATATCTAGATTGCTATCCATACTAATATTATAAATGCGAAAGTTACTCTGTCTGTCTGTCTGTCTGTCTGTCTGTCACACTTTCACGACTAAACCACTAAACCGATTTCGATGAAATTTAGTACGACGTAAGTTTGAACCTCTAAAAATTAAGGTTTAAGCTTAAACTTGAAACTTGAACTAGTACCAAATTTAATCTGAATCGGTTCAATAGTTTTATTTTTGTACAAATCTCAATAAAGTTAGAGTGAACAGCCCGCCTACCACAACCTCTTAAAACAATATTATTTTGATATTACTTTGTAATTTCTGTTGTTGCATTTTCAACTCTCGGCGCTGATCCGAGCGTTGAAAATCCAACAGAGCGGAACGCAAAGTAATATTAAAGTAATATTGTTTTAAGAGGTTGTGGTAGGCCCCCTGATTTCTTTTAGGTAAGTCCACTCCATCGTAGACTTTATCTATGTCACTTATGACCTAGATTAGAGTCAAGAGCAAACCCTTATTACATAAAGTACTCGTAGTTCATTAATTTACCACTGTTGAATTTAATTAACTAGTTTTTCAGCCAAATTTCCAATGATGTCTTACTTTATCTTTTTCATTATCAAGTTCAATATTGAGACGTAGATCTTATTTCTAAAGGCTCATCGAATTTATGTCATGAATGCCATTAAAATGTCTGGCATTTGGCGATGTTGAGAAGAATTTTAAAATGTTGCTGCGCAGTAAACACCTGAAGCCGAAACGTTACAAATTCTGGACGACGACGACGTTACTGAAATAATTGCCTTCTAAATTATTCTGTTAAATTTAACTATTTAAAATTAGAACGACGGTCTTGGAATATTTGATTTTGAGCGTACTTTCTTGATTGTTTAGATATATTTTATTTATTAAATCCCCCATCTCCTAAAACACACCGAGAAAAGGTATGATGTGAGTGTTATTTCAATATAACTTTGCCTTGCAACAACAACAGAAATTACAAAATAATATTAAAATGGTGCAGTTTTAAAAGATGGTGGTAGGCCCCCTTTAGTGAGAATCATTGTTTGTTTCAAAATGCTACGGCTCCATGTAACGCGCAAAGATTCGTGTCGCGTTGTCGTGATAAATCTTCGCGTTCAATCTACTACGAACTAGGACAATTATTGTTAAAGGTGGCCAACAGTTTTAAAAATTTCGAGATAATTCGCAAAAACGCCGTTACGCAATATTATAAAGGCGTTAATGTAAAAGTTCAGATTGCAGCATCGCATCAGCGAATGAGGAGAATCAAGCGAAAGATCGTCAATCAGAGAGACAGTATTGTAACATAATGTGCAAAATCTGGCTAAAAATCTCGAAATTCTCGAAATTCTAAAAAAAAAATTGGATTGTTACGATTCAGGCGTATACTCCCGGTGATAGAGCCTTTATATGTCAGCTAATAATTATTTATTGCATCATTACTTTCAAATAAAAGGCAATGGCAGATGTTAACTATACACAAAAATCGGACAATGTAGTAGGTATGTAAACAGAGAGCGCGCGAAGTGTAGCCAACCGCATGAACTTTGTCGCAATAAAACCCTTTGATGTGCAGCAATTTACCGACAGTCGCGCGAAGGGCACTCGAGTTCGTCTGAATGATTCGCGGTGTGACGAATTCTTTGTCCAGTTGTGTCGCAATAACCTAAATCTTCGCCTTACCAATGTGGCCGTAGCAAAACTGTCATAACTACTTAACTAGAATCACGCTAAATTACAATCAAAAATCGCTTGACGTATTAAGATGTTTGGCAGGGAGGTAGATTATAGTTAGTAGACGTACGTCCGCTATATTCCTAATTTCACCCCTTAAATGGGATGATACGGGGGTTCGACATTTACACGGATGAAGTCGCGAGCAAAATCTGGTATTATACGTATAAAACGTTTAATGGAATGAGCTCAAGACCTCATAGACCTATAATGTACTCACATATTACTAAGTTTATCTCGGACATCACTGACATCGGTAAAGAAAAATATCGTGAGGTAACCTGGAGTTATCTAAACTAATATAGAAACGATTTGTATTTTTGTTTGTAATGGATAAACTCAAAAATTACTTATCCGGTTTTAAAAATTCTTTCCTCTATGGAAAGCTACATAATCAGCGAGAAACATAGGTGTTTAAAAAATAAATTGGAATCTAAATTAAAAGTAAATAAAAGTCACCAATCCGCCTTGAGCAAGTGTGATGAATAATGCTCGTACCTGCTCTGTATGAGAAGAGGTGTTTTCCCTACGCTAAGACAATAATAGGCTGACATTTTTATAATTATGTATTACCAAAAAACATAATATGCCGCCGACCTCCTCGCATTGTGTCGAATGTGATTCTCTTACACTACAAAAGGCCAAGAAAGATTTACCACAAACTTTTCATATCTACAACATTTTAAAATTCAACGAACTGACTTGAATAACAACACCAAAGAGTAAAGAACAACTAACTTCCATGAAGACACGACTGCACTTTCATAAGAAACTAACTTCTACATACGATTTTTTTTGTAAGAGATTACATACAATGTTTTCTTTGCATAACAAGTACGTTTGAAAGAACTTTAATATCAATAAGACTGTCTGCTCTTTTGATTAGTCTGTGTAAATGTTTTGTGTGCTCTGTTTTTTAATACTTTTAGCTTTGAAGATAGGGAGAAGACAGAGGTACCTACTCCCGACTCCTCGAACGAAAATTAACGCAAAATTAATATGACAAATTATCAAGCGCGTTTAAGACATGGTAAGATACTGTGATTGGTTGTTAATAAATTATTTCAACCAATTCTAGCGGTTTATCAATTCGTCACATTGATTTTTCGATCCAAAAAGTGTATTTGTTTTTCCAAAATCGGACTAAATTCAAGACATGACTTTTATCTTTTTGAAGACAGTTTTTACTTTTTTATTTCTTTAATTAGCTTTTGCTGGCACCTTCGTTAACGTGGATTTACTTGCTTTCCATAGGTGAAATAATTTCAAAATAAGTTACGAGGTTTCAGAGTTTTTCCATTGCAAACCGAAATGCAAATCTTTACCCTTTATAATACAAATAATATCTATTTCTAGAATCGTAAACGCGTTATCTCTGTACTCATTTGAACTAGCTTAGCTCAACTTGAAGAAACACTGAAGTGAAAGCCTTAATTCGCTTACGATGAGAGGAAAATTAAATCAGATATCACTTAAAGCAAAATACGGTACATTACATTCTAAGAATTGAGCAAGTTGCATTAATACGGCACTTTTGAAGTTTGGACATCAAAAAGTAGTAAACCCAAAATAGTTTTCAAACCATAAAGCTATGTCCACACCAGTGCGCTTACATGATCATCTTGCGTCTTCAACTTTCAGTTCATCTTGCATAAAGCGCATGCAATATTTGATTGCCTTAACCCATTGACTGCGGGAAAACACACACGATGTGTTTCGACTTAAAAACGCAAGTGCGGCGCACACACAAACGTATGTGTTTTCCTACAACGAACACGCGAACACACGAATAGTGGTAGCTAGCCGCACTTGCGTTTGGCGTAGAAACGCATGCAGCGTATTGTCCACACCTGGGCGCCTACCAGTGACGGATCAGGGTGCGCTACAGGCATGTGCTGTTTGGAACTAGTTTTAGCGCATGCCTTATAGTAGGGGAGCCCAAGATGCTAAATTTGGATTTACTCCAGCGTCGTGGTAACCTTTTGTATTGTGAATATTAGATGCTAAAAAATAAAAATAGTTACAGATAGAACCCTTTCACTGGTGGAGGAAGCGCATAAGTAAATATTAAAAAAAATGAAAAAAAAAAATCACGAACCACTAATCGAGCGTGTCCGATATTAATAGTGTATGCGCCCCACGCGTTTTTAATAACCGAGGAATATTAATCTGCCGGTTTGCATGGTAGGGGTGGCCGTACGAAGGGGCTGAAAATGGTTACAAATGGAAGAAAAAAATATGACATTGAAATACTAGAGCGCGTCAAATTAATATACAGACAGTTCAGCTTGATGTCCTTGTCGTGCTGACCCTTAATCTGACAATTATGTGCAGGGACTTCTTTAATCTGATGGTTTGAAACGCGCGGCCCTATATACAGGGCTCATATATGGTGGAAGTAATTAACAGGGTGCTAGGTATCCCCCCTTATATTAATCTGCCGCGCTCGAGTACATCCAGAAATCCCTTCCTGGCCTCCCCAACTATTATTGCATGCCCTATTGCGCTTCACGTATGCGTCAGACGAAAAAGAACATAAAAGCACACTGGTATGGACATAGCTTAACAGTAACAATAAAATTCTCTTTTCATTCCATAAAGGTTCAAAAGCCAGTCATACATACTTAAACTCCTATACGAAGTCCAATCGACCCAGCTGAACAAATAATTAAAACGCATAATTGACTGCCCTACGTAATTCTGTATCCAACACCCAAAAGTAATTAAATTCAATCGTCCTTACGCAACATTAACTACAATGGAGTTTGGTGTACGGTCAACGACAATTACTGTACACACCACACTGTTTTGACCCTTGAATCAAGGACGTTAATGGCTAGAATGGCCTGCAGAGTTTCGGCAAGGATTATGGAGTTGTGTTCCAAAGAATCACTAGTCCGCTGTTGGATAATTTATTAGGTTCCGCAGACATCTTGGTACATTAACACTGTTTGTGCCGGGGTTGTGGTAAACGGGTTCAGTAGCTGGAGGAATTTCAGTATTATTTTCACAAACAGTATTGGTATTTAGCATCTGTACTGATCGATGCTGATATTTATATGAAGAGTTCATAATAGATTTGGGCGGTTCTGATATCTTAGGCAAAAAATCTGTTTGGTCCTTCAGTGATTTTATACTCGGACATAATTTTTTAATGTGACTTCTAATGTGGGAACAAGGTAAGTGAAGAGCAACGTAAAATATTAAAGAAAAAATAATAAAGATATAATCCGATAAGTCATTATCAATCCCAACTGACATCGCCCGTTCAAGATCATGACGCGTGGATCAGCACCATTTAGCATGATTCAACTCAATCGCCATCATCAGCGAGACATTTGAGTGAATTCATAGCTCCAAATGTAAATCCATGGGCGAGAGATACATGGAGCCAGCTCACCTCAAATTTCCTAAAAAGGCATCAAATCTTTCATCGCCTATTACAGCGTGCTAATTAAAACAATACCCGTTTCTAGTATCAGAGCATTCCATTGGGAAGGTCAAAAGTTTTAAGCTAAGTAAAAGCAAATGGTTATAGTGAAATAATGCCCCAAATATTTACACCCACGATCCAGTTTCTAATCAAAACACGGTTTGTATATTAATGTTTGCCAGTCTTGTCGATTTCACTCGGGAAATCATTCATTTGTATTCACATGTGATCAAAGGGTTTGGGGATAGGTGGGTAGTTGTGTCATTAATATTCAATGCTTATGCGTGATAAGATAACACCTTTCATTGATTACATTTGGGTAGAATGTTCTGAATGATTTGAAACCACTGCTTAAAAGTTATTGTGCTCATCCATGCTATTTAACTGAAGAATTTGTTTGTGGCTACCTCGTTGGTATAGTGGTCGCAAAGCGCGACTGCTAAGCATGAGGTCTTGGGTTTTTCCATCAGGAATTTCTCAGTAGCAGCCTCGGAGTTTGGATTTGTGCCCGGTTGATGGCAATAGGCAAATGGCGTGATTATTTAAAAAAAGAATTACGTAAAACATAAAAAAAACTCCACCAATTTATTCCCCTCCATCAGAAAATCTGTGATAATCCTAAAAAGACATTTCAAGTAAGTGTTGGAAGATTCGTAAAATCCCTAATTCTGCAGTACCATTGGGTTTCACGTAATTTTTGTTATCTCAGCCGAAGATCCGAGTGTGGGAGGATTTTATCTTAATGCTTTTCACGTGGAGAAGTACCTGTAATCTGTGATTCCGTTGTAAAATAGAGTTGAAGCTGAGTTGTACTGTTTCAAGGATTCATTGGCGTAGGTTGTGCTCGGGGTTGTAATTCCAGAATCGTTTGTTCATTCTGAGTGTTTATTGGGAAAGCTCTTGTCTACTCACTTGACATTTGCTAATTATAAAAGTATAGTAATATCGTTGCGGGACCCAAGCCAGTTGAATCGTTTCTCCGGGACTCGTCGAGCTTTATTGCTTCGGCGCTTTTCTGGTGGTATCCAGTGGTGATTCTGGCTTTCAGAAGTTGCAGTGGGTCGGAATAGTGTGGCGGGCATGTCCAAAAAAAAAACGTATATAGGCAATGGATTTTGATGCGATTTAAACCATCCGTTAGATAATTTTTCACGAAAGGTTATACATAAAATATGATAAAACTAACTAATGACATTAGCTAATGGCCGTTTTGTGTTAAACATACATACATACACTCACGCCTTTTTCCCACGGGGTAGGCAGAAACCATAGAACGCCACCTATTACGATCATTATATTTTATGTTAAAGTAAAATAAATAAATATTATTTCAAGATTTTCGTAGCCAGATTTTCTTCAATATATATGTTACCGGCAATCTGTATAATTCAGGTATTCTATACAATACCTAGGCAATGTATAAAATACCTGGGGCGTACAGGCAATGTATGAAACATTATGAATATTACTCTCTATTACATACTTTACCTAGGTAATGTATACAATTCCTAGGGATTGTATAGAGTACCTGTTGGTCCATCGGCAATGTGTAAATAAATAGATTTTGGACTTTACATATGTTTTTGTAAATCATAGGTTTTACTAGTAAATCTTAGAATTGGTATTAGCCAAAGGAACTGTAAACTGGCTGTGGAATGGTTAGTCATAATCCTACCCTTTTTTTTTGGTTCGGGTCTAAAATTGTTCTTACAATTATGTTTTAGGGCTAATTTTTCAATCATCAGATAACTCCTAACGGAGGGATAAATATGGCGGTTTAACAGCTTTTGTATAGAAAATATGTCATCAATATGTGGTTCATCTTAAGCGAGCGGAGCGAACTCAAGACTTGGGGCTCCCCGACTCGTTATTTTTTTTAAACCACCCAGAAATAGGAGCCCCGCGCAGCGGGTCTCCGTTGACCAGGCCTTTCCTGCTCTTTTACACACATTGCCGGCTGCGGTTTCGGTATTGTATAGAATACCTAGGCTAAGTATAAAATAAATAATATTTCATACATTACCTGTCCGTTTTAGGTATTCTATACATTGCCTGGGTATTGTATAGAATACCGGATTACACAGATTGCCGGTAACATATACAAAAATTAGAAGCATAAAATGAGCAATACGTACGTCCATTTATCTTTTGACGCCACAGTAATTGATTTTCGCCGAACACTTAACAGCTTACTGTAATACTATTAGACGCTCAATTATCTTTCGCAAAAACCGACACTTACTCCGGATTACGCGTGAACACTACCTTTATCAAGATGTCCGAAAAATATGTACCTTATGACCTTGCCCAAAATTATTATTGTACAGAAGGTTCATTTGAAGTATTGTGAGGATAGACGAATGGAAGTTTTTTACTTCATTCGGCATCAGCTGAAATGATATACACTATGTAACAAAAACCCTGTCAGATCAGTGTCGCCGTTGATCAGTTTTTACTCGACTACGGCAAAGCCAAAAGGAGGGTTATGATTTTGACGGTATGTATGTATGTATGTATGTATGTTTGTATGTTTTTATGTTTTATTTTAATTTAATTACTTCTACTTTCTTCTTTTTTTTTTTCACTGGGGAAAAATAATAATCTCAAATCCATTAAATGGTTACGTATATGAGTACGCAGTACGATGCCGAATAATACCCTTAAGGATCGGACAGGGTTTTTGTTACAGGCTGTATAAGTAGATATACGAGTATAGCTTAAGGCAGGGTAATTGTTATCCCATTTTTCTGTTCCTATAGGATAGTTTAAGACTAGCTTAATTTTGAAGTCTACGCAGACAAAGCCGCAGGTACACTCAAGTAAATAATTTTATAAAGAATTACCTATTACCTATTATCTTTTAGTGGTTGCCTTCCCAGGGACAAAACTGAAATGTGTTATGGGCCCGTAATTACACCGCCATACCCTGCAAACTGGAACACAGTATGTTAGCAGAATTTCTCTGGAAGAAATCCTTCACAAAGATTACTAATACAGCTTAAATTATCCATCATTTGAATATACTTTTTGAAAGAATCAACAAGCTTTAACTTGCTATGTGACTAATCGATTCCTTAGTAACTCTAAAAGCTTTTTCGGTCAGCAGGGAGACTGTCGGTCTTTTCCTCCATCCCCCTTTTTTTTGGACAAAGGCGCTTCCTATTATTTTGTGTCACTTCTGTCCTCTGCAAACATCGCCGGGATCGTCACGGTACCCAATTCCCCCTAACACATTCTTTATTTGCATACACTGGTCCTTCTATACAACTTTATTTCGTGGCTTCGTTCCGGACATTACAAGGTGAATGGTCCTAAATAAACCACAATAAGTGTCGACAAATCTCATTTGTTATTTGGTTCTCGTGATCAGAAGCTGTGATCTGTTAATTCTAAGAGATAAAATACCGTAAGTTATGGTTTACTTACTGTTTTGGTCCATTGAGTTATCTGAACATTACGTGAAGGATGCTGGATTTTTATAAAAGTCGTGAGGCTTCTAGTTCTTCTAAAAACTTATCAGCCTCAACCGAATATGATCTGTTTGCAAGTATGGAAATCTTGTTTGTATTAAGAGAACCTAGTTCGGTATTTGTATGTAACTTAAATCAAAGTTTCCTATAAGGCCATTAAGGTCAAACGGGACAAATAGGATGACCGAATAACAAGAAAGGTAGTGAAAGTGATTCGCTATAAATGAAATGCAAAAAAAATGAATTTTATTTTGAAGACTAAACTTTATTAGACTTACCTATTCAAGCATTGTTTTATTGCACCACATTTTTTTCTAGTTAGTTTAAGATATTAATACCCTGTCCATACTATTTCCAGATGATAAAATCAACCAACGTTACCGACTCCCAAATGATCGCAAATTGTTTTGTTACATCCTCACCATTTAGTCACAAAGGAAAGTCACAACGCTTCTCAATTCCCAAAGCAGTTCATGAAAAACTTTGACGACAACAGAAAAGCTATTCGAAGTTCAAAACTAAAAAAAAAACACGATCGCCACACAATAAACCCAGACACACAACCGCGCATCGATTACAATAAGCAGTTCGGAAAACTGTCCAACTTGTGTGAACTTCCACAATAAGCTTATAAAGAAACCGCACCGGATAGTTCTTTTTTACTTCAGTGTGTCCCACGGCTTAATCGAAGTTAAATTGATGGGGCGTTACAGAGTGAATTGATTTCGATCAGACTGGTTGTGCGAAAAGGTGAGTGCATTAGAGGGTAATAAATGGAGATATCAATTTTAGGGAGACTACTGAAATTATTATTTGACGTAGAGTTGAGATGATTAAGGAATTATGACGTTGAATGGATGTTGCAAGTTTCAGTGAAAGAGTGTTTTAACGTGTGTTGTAACGGAACCCTATTACCGTAGTCTGTCTGTCTGACAGCAGGGTGTATCTCATGAACCGTAACGGGTGTTTTACTGGGTCCGCTATAACAACAAACGCTATAATAAAAAATTAAAAACAATTAAGTTTAAAATTAAATTTAACGGGATCCGCATGCAAGAAACGCTTTTTCGTCGTTTTTTGAATAATATTTTAAATTATTTCATTTTAAAACAAATTAAAAACTTACGTCATTCATAATTTATATAAAATAATGAACAAATAAGTACTTAATTAAAAAGGTAGGAGTACCTGCTAGTATCGATGCTGGACCATTTTACAGATATCAGGTACATACGGTCCGATACCGAACCTGAGTCATTTACATTCAAATGTAACGGCTACTTTGTACATATTTTACGAGGTATTGTTAAAAAACAACATACAAGACACTTAACTTTGGCCATAACTTTAGCCAAAAGGCACAAAGTCGGAACTTTAAACCGTCTTTCTGAAGTTATGGCCCACGGAAAGTCTCTCCAAATTGCCATTTAATTCTACATCACATTTACCGACATCTCTTTCAGAATTGCCATTAAAACCAGCGCATGCTCTAAATATTACCTATCATTGAATAGAATGTTCGCTAAGGCAGTCTACACACGTTTTTAGAACGCGGCAAGTTAATTGGTCGCACCGCCATCTACCGTTACCGTTGGTACGGTCATTTGTGGCGCGTGTGTAGAATGCCTAATGGAGGTGGTGTCGACAACTTTGGGCGTGAAAATGGTTCGCCCTTTCTCACTCATTTTAGGTTAAATTTTTTGGGAACCTATTTAATGGGTTCTGGTATTAGTGACCTTTAGAGGACGGGATGTGTATACTAAATCAGTGGGATTGAAGGTTTGTGATGAAACATTTAAATTGACGTTTAATTTGAAGACCGTAACGCTTCGCCAGGGTATATTTTTGAAGTCCTAAATTTTTCCATGGTAACACAAATATGAAATAAAAACTATCTTCTGTGTTTATCGAGATCAATATCTACATTATGTGTGGCAAATTTTAGCTAATTTCATTCAACTGTAATATCGGGAAAGAGTAACAAACATCTATCTCTCCATCCAATTATCCATCCATCGATCCATCAAACCTCACAACTTTCGCACTCATAATACAAATAGGATTTTAGCAGTATTTGATAACTGCACTTGTTAAAAGGCCTACGTTATTTTAAATGTATACAACCTGAATTTTAATCCGTTGCAAATCTTTCAGGGGGTGAATGTACTCATGAATATGAACAACTTTTATTAAGGGACATAGTACGAAATGTGAAAAAAAAACAGCTGATCCATACAATAATGTACTACATTACGATCAAATTGTATGGATCAGCTGTTTTTTTTTCACATTTCGTACTATGTCCCTTAATAAAAGTTGTTCATATTCATGAGTACATTCAACCCCTGAAAGATTTGCAACGGATTAAAATTCACGGTGTATAAAGGAGTATGTTTTACAGCATTTTATTATAAATCATTTTTATATTGCCAATCTCAAAAATTCAGATATACTAAAATGACATGGTCTGGCAACTCAGTGCGCTCATTCCTGAAAGATTACTGTATCATTTTGTATCAAATGTCTACTACTATTGCCATCACGTGTTCCACAAAGTAACAGAATAAGAAAAGGAAGCCATACATATTTCAAAATTGATTCACGTTCCCACCACATAATGCTACGATATTGCGATCAAAATCTCCTATCACAATTTCAGCTTTGGCTTACCGCTTGATTCTTCAATACGTACAATCCCGAAGCCAAGTGGAAACCTTACAGCCAGGCCAATTACCTGACTGATTCGTGGGAGGATACAAGAGTTCCGGACGTACAGACACTCAATTTGTCAGAAACTTAATTCGGTGGAGTTCGGCTGTTGCATCGGGCGAGCTCGGGTGTTGTGAATTACAGCAGTTGTGTGTTGAAAGGGAATTTTGGTTTAGTAATTATAGAAGTTTAACAATAAAACTTTTATAAAACTACAAGGTATATGTAAAATGTATAAAAGGGTCCACACCGGTTTCTATGGGACAAGTGCCTAAATTAATGGCAGCCTTACCACGCGTTTTATGGCAATGCAAATTCTTTGGCCTAAGAAAAGGCCAGCTCTCTGGTACGCTGACGATGTCCTGAAAAGCTGTTATGTATTAACATTTTGGTTTCATTCTATACGACAAGCACAGTTAAAATTACCCATTGATATAAATGAAGGTATTCGAACTAAATTAATCCTTATGTGCGAAACGGGAATTCCCAATTTACAAATCGATCGAATTTACGTTACATTTACTCCGCGCGCTCGTGGTAGACATTCTCAATGTCCTGCCAGGGTGCGGAAGAATGCTCTGAGTGACCCTCGCTCTATTACCAAAAGTAGTTGGAAGAACACCTTGGGATTTCAGCCGGAATAAGTTCGACACACCACCACGACCACCTTCCCCGAGGCGGAGGCAGTCCATGAGGATTACACCACAAAAAAGGCGTTCCCAATGTGTCCCAGCCTATCAAACATTAAAATATAGTAACCAGGATTTTGTAAACACCTAATTGAAAAGAGTGTCCGTGCAGTTTCTTGCTCGTTCTTCTCCATAGAGGCCTACCTCCGTTTGAAACAAGCAACTAGCTTCAACTTTCTGACTAACTGACCGATTCCTTGACTATTGAAAAGTGCCTGTAAATAGTCCAATTGAAATAAATGTTTTGACTTTGACCGTTACCCAAAATCAATAATATTTGGACTTTGGACTCCAGTCTAGAACCACGTTAATCCAGAGTTATGAACGCGGCTGCATTAACGAAGTTACTATGGAACATAATACAATTACGTGCCACAGTATAGTCCATAGTACGTATGAATATTCATTACCTAGTAGATTTTGTGCTGCAAAAATGATTTTGCTGCAAGCCGCTGAAAAGGCAAAGCTGTTGGTTTCGATAAGGTTTTGGTAGTAATTGGTGTTGCTGTTCATAGTTTATTTGGACAAGCATGAATGTTTATTTTGTGTTGATTTTAGTAGTAAATATATTTTGGACACACAGTGTAAATGAAGCAGAAAGCAGTATAATGTTTTGTATATTTTGGGGGAAATGTTTTAGTTTCCATTTATTGAATTTGTTAACACATTCGCTAAAGAAGTGAAATCCTAGTGACGGGCAGTTACCAAAAAAGAGAAATCCTAGTCATAAGTAATATAAATCTAGAAAGGATAATCTTAGTGAAGAGCACAGTTTAAAAAAAGGAGAAATCCTAGTGACAAACAAGGCTTCTAGAAAAAAAAAGTTGTGACGGGCAAAATTTCTAAACAGAAGCAACCGCGCGTCAAAGAGCAGTCAGCACAGGGTCGGGGCCCCAACAGGGCCACATGCCTGCCGGGGTTGCGGGACGTCTTTACAGGATACCGTGGCCCCGGAACGTAAAGGGCAACAGAAGGAACAGGGTGGTTTTTTAGTCAGTAAAAGTCTGACAGTCCCTTCCGCCCCACCCAAGGCGGAAACTCATTTCATGATTTTTACAACCTTAAAAAAAAAGGGCCGACTTCAAAAAGGAGGAGGTTCTCAATTCGGCGCGTATGTTTTTTTTTTTTTTTGTATGTATGTTACCTGATTTCTCAGCCAATTATGAATAGATTTGGATGATTCTTTTTTTGTTTGAAAGAGTATACTTCCGAATAGGTCCCATAGAAATATTATCATGATCTGATGATGAACTTCGGAGATATGGAACGGAACTCCTTATAGAATCACAGTATAACTGTCGTAACAAGTAAAATTGCTTTGTTTATACGTGTAGTTGATGACTGACTGAAGGAAGAGAGGGAGGGGGTATGTCAACCCCCCCCTACTACTTTTCAAAATTAAATATATCGTGTGAGGTATTGTTTGAAAGGGCTTTTTGTAAGGATTTCAAACATTAACACACGAGCACTAAAAAGTGAATAATAAAAAGCTTTTTTACAAAAAAATAAAACCGCCTTCAAAAACTACAAAAAAAAAAATAACTTTAGTTTTGGAAGTCGGTGGCAATATCTACATAACAAAAAACAAAACCAAAGCCACCGACTTCCAAAACTAAAGTTACTTTTTTTTTGTAGTTTTTGAAGGCGGTTTTATTTTTTTGTAAAAAAGCTTTTTTTTATAAATAAGATTTGTTTGAGGGTTTGTTCTTGACTCCAGTCTAGATCAGATGTTTCTAAAAACGTCCGATTACGTGGTATAAGAAAATACAACGAAAATATATTTCTTAAATATACTCCCACAAAATATATTTAGCATCCAAGATGGATGATATGAAAACATGATACCTCTCGTGTTTGAACGAGAGTTACCTTGAATTTAATTCGAAATAAGACGACTCAACTGAACGTTTTCTACGAAACGATTCGGGAAGGAAGAAATACGGAATATTGAAAAGGCTTTAAAGCATGTAATCATTGTGTAAACACTTGAGTATTCATAGGAATAAAATATACGTAAACGATGTTATAGCTACGAATTGTGTTTCGTGTGAAAATAAGGTTTGATAATATTTGGATACATTCATAACACCACGCCTGTACCTGTAATCCCCCAAAGGGTGAGGCAGAGGTGTACCCATTAGTACACCCACATTTCGCGCCAGTTATGTAATAGGGGCAAGCTTATTGCCATCAACCGGGCACAAATCCAGACTCCGAGGCTGCTACTGAAAAATTCCTGAGGGAAAAACCTAATAACACTTTGGCCGACCTGGGAATCGAACTCAAGACCTCATGCTCAGCAGTCGCGCTTTACGACCGCTAGACCAACGAGGCAGTCGGAACTTTTAGATACTTGTTTACAAACTCACATATTATAACATCATAACAGTAAAATCAAAGCGATGCTGTAGGTAAATTAAATTTAAAGCAGCTTCCTACTTCTTAGAAAGTCTTATTCTAGATTAGATATTCTATTGAGTTTCTTGGTAAGCATGGCTTTTACTCAATACCAATAAAAAATCATTATAAACATCATACCATAGGTATTCTTGATTCCACACTACACCCGTACGTCTATCTCTCTGTAAGCGCGTACTTATATCAAAAACTGCTGAACAGATTCTGATACATTTAAAGATAGTGTCGAAATACCATCTCCATCACATTACGTATCTTCATCTTAATCCGTTGGTATGTAAATATATAATGTGTCGGCTCATATATCATGCTAAGTGCTCTAACAGAATTGTGTCACTTTTGCGTCCACAATCATCTATCAGAGGCTCACCGTTAATGGTACTCCAAATGTGGAGTAATTACAATTTATTATTTACTAGGTATAAAATTATAATCATGAGTGTTTTAGATGTGAAATTCATTCTTCTCTGTGGTTGGTAGTTTTGATGTAAAATTGGCATATACATTGATGTATAAGTACAGACAGACTTAGCTGTATACATGGTTTGAATATTTCTTTACCCTATCCATGCCACCCCCTCAAATTTCTTCCAGGAACTCTTTTTCCGCGCCACCTTAAGCCAACCCTCGTGGTACGCGGCCAGATCATTTCGCCATCTCTCTCTGGGTTACCATCAGCGACCCTTTGTTTTATCTGACTGACTTGTTTTTGCTGTTGAATTTTATGCTAAGTATATTTCATATAGCTGTATAGCATCGTCTTGGAGAAGTCTATAAGATGTTGATAAATGTATATTAAGATGCCTGCCGGGGTTGCGGGACGTCTTAACAGGATACGTCTTAATAGGAAGGAACAGGGTGGTTTTTTAGTCAGTAAAAGTCTGACAGTCCCTTCCGCCCCACCCAGGGCGGAAGGAGTCTTTTGATGATTTTTACCACCTAAAAAAAAAAACAAAAAAAACCTTTTGTTATCAATAAAACGTTCAAAAGTATATTCCAAATTGGATCAGTAGTTTTGTCGAAAAACATAACAGAATACAGACACACATATTTTGACATTAACGATATTAGTGTGGTGTTTTAATGGCATGTGATTCCCGGTTACTGATAACAGCTCGACCCCATGGGTGTCATAAAACGCGATGTTATGTCACAGCCCCCATGTTTCTGTGAATTAATCACATAAAAACCATCATAACGTAATCAGCTTTCTCTTTTCGACTTATAGTACTTAGCCTATGGGGGGAGTTTATGTTTAAAAGCACGCGAGGAGTAGGATATGAAGAAATATAAGATTTTTTATTATAATAAAAATATTATAATGTTTATTTTTTGTGTACCAGAAAACTGGAAAAACGATTGATCGTTCCAGTCCAGGTCAAAGTTCAAAGAATTTGTTACGTATTTTTATGAAAACAAGTTTTAAATGTTATACCTAATTAAACTTTAAATGTTTCAAAGCAATAATTTTTGTTTAATGTTACTTAGTTTGATGGCTATGTTATATGCCCAGGAAAATTAAGGTTTTACCTCGGAATGAGAGATAGCCAGCTATATAATTTGTAAAGACCTTTATTTTGTCACCCTAAAACTTGTCTCAAAACCTACTTATCGTAGGGTGTCCGCGAATACATTAAATTTTCTACAAACCACAGTGCACGTGACCGTTCTTAAAAAAAAACTAGGTACGTATAATAAAGCACAAAGTTTCAGAGAAAAAGAAGCATAAAAAGCGCTATAAAGCGCACCGTCCCTCAAAGTTGACCGAAGCAGATTTCACAAATTGTAACTCAGTATTTACCTTCATTACTCGGCTATATTTTCGACGCCGCCTATCATTTACACTTCAGAATCAACGAGCGGTCTATAAAAAAAAAATATCGTCGAAAAACCGCTGTACCAGAACATAATTTGACGAGAAAAGGTTAAAAAGTTAGCCCAATTTGTTCCTTGAGTTCTTTGTAAACTTACGGGTTTTTATTAGCTGGTACCGTTTCTTTAGAGTTCCGTACCCGAAGGGTGCTAACGGCTATTACTAAGTCTCCGCTGTCCGTCTGTCTGTCTGTCAGCGGGCTGTATATCATGAACCATAACAGCTAGACAGTTGTAATTTTCACAGAATGTGTATTTCTATTGCCGCTATACTAACAAATTATAGGTAACTAGCTTTTGCCCACGACTTCGTCCGTGTATATGTCGGTTATCGCGGACGCAGACGAAGTCGAAGTCGAATAAAAAGTAGCCTATGTCCTTTGTTGGGGTTCACACTTACCCTGTACCAAATTTCACACAAATCGGTTCAGTAGTTTAGGCGTGAAGAAAAGACAGACAGACAGAAAGACAGACAGACAGAGTTACTTTCGCATTTATAGTATTAGTTAGGATAAAAATAACATACATACATGACGCCTGTAATCCCCGAAGGGTTAGGTAGAGCGCCGTGGGATCTGGAGGCTACAGTCCTCCAGCGCGTCTACGAGTGGCGCGTGGACGCGCAGCGCCGGGGCGAAACCCCGCTGCCGCGGCAAATCGCGGCACTGCGGATCGAGCTCCGGTGCGATCTCATGGCGGAATGGAAGATGCGACTGTCGCAACCTAAGTTCGGGCACGCTGCAATCGCAGCGGTAAGACCCCTCTTTGAGGAGTGGCTGGAGAGGCGCCACGGCGTCCTCACCTTCCGGCTGACGCAGGTCCTCACCGGACACGGTTGTTTCGGGAGGTTCCTGTGTCGGATTGCACGGGAGGAAACGCCCGGGTGTCACCACTGTGTGGACCGCCCGGAGGACACGGTGGAGCATACGGTGCAGGTTTGCCCCGCTTGGGCAGAGCACCGCCGTGTCCTCACGGAGGCGATAGGCGGCGGCGACCTCTCGCGTCCGGACCTGGTTCAGGCCATGCTCCGGGGCGAGAGGGAATGGGATGCAGTCACCTCCTTCTGCGAAGCAGTAATGCTAGCGAAGGAGGAGGCGGGCCGCGTGAGGGAGAGAACATCCTCCACCTCACGCCCCAGCCGCCGCGGGAGACGCCCAGGGCGTCGGACGTCGCGAGGCGACATCCGGCCACCGTAGGCGCGGGCTTGCGGACGGCGAGTAATGGGTAGCTCGCCGTCCGATCAAGGACCATGCCCGGGTCGACGGCGCGTTCAGTTCGCGCGCGCCTCAAAGAGCTGTCAGCACAGGGACAGGGGCCCCAATAGGGGCCAAATGCCTGCCGGGGTTGCGGGACGTCTTAACAGGATACCGTGGCCCCGGAACGTAAAGGGCAACAGAAGGAACAGGGTGGTTTTTTAGTCAGTAAAAGTCTGACAGTCCCTTCCGCCCCACCCAGGACGGAAGGAGTCATTTGATGATTTTTACCACCTAAAAAAAAAAAAAAAAAAGGGTTAGGTAGAGGTGTACCCGTGTAATGTACTAATTACACTCACATTTCGCCAGTTATGTTTAAGTCTCATGTAATAGGGGGCGAGCCTATTGCCAAATAAAAAAAAAATACAAGTTATAAATAAAAGGTCCCCATACAAGACCTGTTTTTTTTTTGCGCTTTTGGCTCAATACGATAATGGCAATACTCTTATATCGATTTTGGAAATATGAAATAACGTAAGGAACATTTGTTACAAAAAGATTAACAAATCTCATTTTCGACCATAAGTAAGGGACATTTGGTCGAAAATGAGATTTTTGACCAAATGTCCCTTACGTTATTTCAAATTTCCAGTATCGATATCTTCTACGATGGCACGGAACCGTTCGTGTACGAGTCCTACTGCACTTGACTGGTTTTTAATAAACTCCCTTTTCCCAGCTCCAGTAGTGGGAATAGGTTTCTGTTTGGTAGAACAGCAACTTATCTTCCCCTGGACGACTTTAGAATGTATTAAATGAATGAGTTTGTGTCTTTAGAACTGTGTTGTATTTGCGTTTAGGGTGTTGTTTGTTTTACAGCAAAGTTCTTTTAGATTTTTAAAAAGAGGAAAGTATAAAGTGGATTTGGAACGATTTGTAAGCGACGTGAATTTTAAAACGTGGACGTTCTGTGTTTTGTTGCAGCTAGGGAGAGGTCTATGGCCAGTTTGTAAATGGCTTTGGATCGAGTTGAGTTGTGAAATGGCCTAATTGAAATTAATAAATTTCAATTCCTTTTTTTAAGGTATATCGGGGACGCGGCAGACCAAGAATAAGATGGCGGGACGACTTGGTAGACTTCCTAGAGAATTGGCAAGACGTAGCGCAAAGTCACGATAGATGGAAGAAATGGAGAGAGGCTTTTGCCCAGCAGTGGGACGGGCTAGTTATAATAATAATACTACCTATCAGTCAGTGATTCCAGGGTCTTAGAAAATGAACAAGAAAATCCACTCCTAATTGACACGCCGAAGCTTACATAAAAGGCTGATACGATAGTAAAGTTTATGCAAATTCGTAAACTTTATGTGAGGTTGGAAGACGCAAATCCGATTATGACGTGGCCCGCCTTGGAACCTCAGAAATTGGGGCGGACGACAAACGCCCGAATTAACTTCAGACGAGATAGGTCCCTACACGAATATTTTAATTACTTCGTTAAAATGTAGATTTATTTCTCTTTGTATTTTTCACACAATCGTATCGATTTACTGTTGTTGTGATTCAATTTGGCGTTCGGAACTTTTGGGCCTGCGTATGACGATAGCTTTCAGATAAACTTGTATTCACTGATTGATTGCGTCCTCATCCGAAATCTTGGTATTGGTTATGATAATTTAATAATAATACGAACCTATTCGTGTCCCACTGCAAAGCAGTGGCCGTACAGAGAAGACACAAGTAACGACCATCACGATTCCTTAAAGCGGATTGGTGAATTCAGACCTAATTATAAATCCAGGATTCTTCACGATAATTTCCTTCACCGATGACCAAGATAAACTTAGAAAGTACATACGAATTAATAAAGTCGCATTGGTAGTGAACTCGCAACCTTATATGCAGGAATCGACACGTAAAGAAATAACATTATGCCCCCTCCAGGCCCCCCTCCAGCATATTTTTTGTGGTTAAAACCTACACTTTTAAGTACGGTACTACTGTACATTTCATTCACCCCTAAAAAACTTTACAAACAACAAAAATAATGCATACTTAAACGAAATATCAGAAACTTTAAAGATCCTTTCGACAAACTTTGAAGAAGTACTTCTTTCAGTGTACAATAAAATACTAAGCAGCTTAAAAATAAACTTGTTACTATTAAGTAAACAAAGTTAGACTCAAGTTACCCACTAGGCAGAGCTATTCCTTACTCTGTACGATTTAGCAAAAATGCTTTGAGATTCAGGAGACTGGAAATAGCGGGTATATGGTGTTAGATAAGGATATGGACATTTAGAAGAATATATTTTGCAGTTTATTTTAAAATACTGTAGAGAATAGTGATGATGAGAGAAGAAAGAAGTTATGATAATTTGTAAGATCGAAATTCTTGTAGATATACTATACATATATCTATGGACCTATTTATGGTTTACTAAGAGTATAATAAGAATAAATACAATTGTATAAGAATTAGCTAGAATATACATAATATCTTCTGTAATTAGCTGTCAGTCTAAATGATTCTTCTCTTTTAGCTGTAAGTCTACTTGTACCTGGACAACAAATGTTCTCCTGTTTTTTAAATATACTGAAGTATTGATTCATGGCAGTTGTAATCCTGGTGAATACAATTGTAAAAAAGAAATAAGAAACTGTATACCCTTGACCTTCCTTTGTAGGACAATTCCATAAATTCTTCAAGCTGACAGGCCGGTGAGAGATATTTATTTAATTGTTAATTTAGCCCACATTATTCACAAGTTTATAACAACATTATTTATCAAAACAGATTTGGGTAACCCAGAACTAGAAGACCCATAACTCTAGTGTCTACTAACTAACCATCGACAACTTACCAACTTACTCTAAACACAATTACTACCGAATCTCGGTCTTATAAGACTTACTGTAAAGCCACCTAAACTCACTTAAACTTCGCTAAATTCACAAACAATTTTAAGTCTTAAAACATCGGGAGTGGCATTTATTAAGTTTTCAAAAGCATTTTCAAATCACCTCAATAAGCTCTTCTTAAAGTGGTCCAGACATTTTTGTTCGTCTCCATAAAATTATATAAATTGTAAAAGTAAAAGGCACCACCGAAAAAGACTAATCCAGAAGTGACGTAGCCGTCGTTGACGACGGTCATGACGAAACTGGAGCCGAGGAAGAGGCCCATGACAGCTATGTGGAAGAAGAAGTACCAGTAGTGGTACTTGAGAGGCATCGGATGCTTTCTCTTCATGAAGCTTATGATAAGGATTGATGTAGCGACGAATAGCTGCACATACAGGAGCCCAAATACGAATTCTACGATGAGACTTGTTGTGAATTCTTTTTGCAGGTCCATCTCTCCAGTTACTGTTACGAGGAGCAGAGAGGCGAACAGCACCATCGGTAGAACAGCTGATAGTGCTATCAACACGAACGTCTGTCGAAGTTTATCGCAGTAAGAACATGGTATTTCTTCCGAATCTTCCACGATCATCGTCATTTCTATCTCTGGATTCGCTATTTTCAGGTGGATTATAATAATATATTTAAAGAAGATTGTAAAATAACTCTGTTTCTAATAAAAACTGACGTTTATTAATGACAGATGGCATTGAGAAGATAAAGGTGCAATAAAAAAAAGAATATTATTGTGAAGTTTTGTAGCCACGATAAATGTCTATGATTTATTTAGGATTTCTTTGCCGTGAATCAAAAGTTGAAATAAACAGCATCATGCTTTTCATTCTCTTATTTAAATTTATCAAACATTTCAATTTACTTGGCCTTAGGTGTACGAATTCTATTACTGAAAAGTTTTTTTATGTTTTAAATATGAAATTCTCTTATAAACCATTTAGTCTAAGTATGTCAAATACACACAATCATAATACCTAGCTTGTTCTAACATTGTACCCTTAGATTTCTAATTTTTTTTTTTAAAGGGTGTCTGCTGGGCAAAAATCTACCCCTAAGTCTTTCCACGTATACTGTACTTTTCAAAAATATTTTATTTTAATTAATAATTTGAGTTTAAGTGAGTGAATTTGTCATTTTTTATAAAACTCTTTACAAAAGTTAATTCCTCATCTAATAAAACAAAATTTTCGCTCTTTACAAAACGTGCATCCTTTCAGCTAGTGTGCCTTCAGACGATCCATCAGCGAGCATGCAGCATTACGCCCGTCTGACGGGACATTTATAACGCTGCATCAGAGACCATCAATTCTGCGAGCATATGGCACAGATATGCGAGAACAGACTGTATCTATCCATTTGAGTGGCGTTTAAATGTTTAATGTTGGTAGTACTGATTCAAAATGGTTTCCTGACTTGAGGCTGTTTTCTATAAATGTATCTCTGGATCGATCTTTTCCTGTAACCTAATCGGTGACTAAGTTTGCAATGACGGAGATAATTTTACTAACTTTTAAAAATCTCAAATCATTTAATGCAATTTAAAAACAATCATGGAACCAGGAACGACCGCAATTTCAATCTGTCGAGAATGCCTTTTATTTACTTAAATTTTTGACATTGATTGTCGCTGAGATGAGATTGCGACTGGATTTTGAACGTTTTTAATTAATAGAATTCTGGATTAAAAATTCGATCGATGTTGGTCAGACAATAGTGGACTGTTATTAGCAGAGCAGAGATGTTAAAAAAATAATAGAAGCTTAAAATAAGTAGTTATTTACTGATAAATTAAAACATTTACATATTAAATTAAAACTACAAACAGTTAACAAACAATAATAAAAACTTTACGACCCATTTTAGGGTAACGCAGCCGCAATTATAGTTCTAAATTAAAACTTTACTATACAGTTATTTCCTATTATTATACTAGCTTCTGCCCGCGACTTCATCCGCGTGTTTTTTTCACCCGCGGCGTTTTTTTTATGTTACGTGTTTGGTTACTGCTCTTCTACGGTAAGTCGTAGCGTTATATAACCTTCTGAATCTGGCTCAAAATCATCATCATCATATCAGCCTATGGCCGTCCACTGCTGAACGTAGGCCTCCTCCAAAGAGCGCCAACCATCCCGGTCTTGGGCAGCCCGCATCCGTCCGCTGCCCGCCACCTTCTTTAATCTGGCTATCATTTACAAATTATGTTCCAATCCGAGTGGTAGTTCCAGAGATTAGCGCATTTAAACAAATACACAAGCATACAAACAAAAACCCTCTTCAGCTGTGTTATATTAGCTGTGTAAGGGCGAGACTCCACCAAAGCGGAAACGAGAGGAGATTTGTCTCGTAATTAACCAATAGCATATTGTATTGTGCTAAAGCTAAGCGCTGAGCTGTCTAAATGACGCAAGCTGATTGGTTGTGAGACACATCTCTTCTCGTCTCCGCTTTGGTGGAGTCTCGCCATAATACCCGAAGGGTTAGGCAGAGGTGTACCAACAGTCCCACACTTCTGCCCCTGCCTCTGCTCTGTTAGTATTTTAACATAACATAAAATATTATAATAATATTTAGTATCTAGATAACGTTATCTAACTTCAGGAACTATAACAGTATCTATATTTTATCTTTTTTAGAGACTGTAACGATATAATATAATGTTACTTATCTAAAATATTACACTGTAATCTTAAGCGGTATAAAGATTACCCATCCCCTATATGCCCACCCTAATGGCTAAAATGTACGGTTATTGGCTGAAGATGAAAATATTGATCGGGATTTTTTATTTACGACAAGATGATTCGGTAAACTTCGTACTACCAATTTTTTTATTTTAGGTTTTGTTTTTGCTAAACCATCTCAGAATTTAGAAAATTATTTTTTTGCTAGACACGGTGTACCGTTCAAAGAACACAATCGCTCTGTAGCGTATGCGATATGCAGTTTCGCGCGACTATATCACTGTGAGTGTGTGCAGGGGGCCTACCCCATCTCCTAAAACAGTATTATTGTAATATTACTTTGCCTAGCGCTTAATGAAGTTGAAAATTCAACAACTGAAATTACAATGTAGGTAATATTAAAATAATACCTACTGATTTAAGAGATGGTGGTAGGCCCCCTGTTTCATCGCCACTTATGCCTAAGCCTGGCGGCAAGATGGCTTGTTCGAATTCTAAAATCACATACCACAAAAAATAATTTCTTTTAATTTTTTTTATTTTATTATCGATTCGTGTTGAGAATCACTAGCATAGTCACATCCTTGAATTTGACGAACATACAAAACTACACCTTGTATATTCCTTTTATGAACATGAACATTATCTTCTTACATTTTATCTTTTCTTAGCTATTTGTACGTGTAAGAGGTAACTAATTAAAGATTCTACGAGACAAGACAAATCATAATAATGTACTACAGTAGCAATGACTCCTTTATTAATAAAATCAAACTTCTTCCAACAATAAACATTAAATATACCAACTAAAACTTCAGCATAGTATACCAAAATGGAGTCATTATAACATTTTAACGGAATTTATTAAGTGCCTGCTGTGTTGGGCCAAATTGAAATTCCAATCATGTTTATGAAAATATTTATGACTCGGACTTAGGACTGGAAAGCTAACTTTTATTACTTAGACTTTAAATTTTACAACTTTCAATATGCGTGACGTCGTAAAAGGGTAAAGGGTTGAAGCAAAGACGTGACTGTTTTCTCCTTGACGAGTAAGATTAGCATCTCGCGTCGGCTCAATTTATTGCTTATGTATTTTTGTCAGGCGCTGTGATTTGTTTTTTTATTTATCGCAATTTATATTGGAGATAATATTGATTGATTTATGAAGTATCATTGAAAGGACTTATGGTCGTAAACCTAAGTCAACTGAAGATGATAATAATATCAGCTTATTATTGTCACACTCCAGGGCAAAGGTTTCTTCTCATACAAAGAAGACACGAGCACTAATTACCAACTAAATTGAAAAAATTAAATCTATATCTATTTTGCAAGTAGAAACCTACGTATTGTTCACGCATTCTATCTTATAAAAAACAACGGCAAAGCTTGTATTTCAATTAAAACATTTACAGACACTCAGACACAGAGTCGGTCAATTAATCAGAAAGTTGGAGCTAGTTGCTCGTTCCAAAACGTAGGTAGGCCTTTATGGAGACGAACGAACAAGAAACTCCACGGACACTCTTTTCAATTACGTTTTTAAAAATGCTTTCAGTTTTACATAATTTTAATATCATCACTTTTTTGCCCTTCCTTGATATTTTCAGAGTATTTTTCGTAACCTGCTACATACAAGGCAAGCGCCTGTATCGACATCCTGTCACGTCGAGTGTAAACAAAATAAATGAGCTAGTATGTACTATGACGTCACATACTGCGAGAGACTTATGTGCACCGCTTACGAGAATGACTTTAATATAATGAGACAGGGTTTATAGGGTTTTTAAGGGACATTATCTATTATGTAGTTGGTTTGATGGTTTGGTTTGTTGTTGGTGTTGGTTGGTTGGTTTGTTGGTCTGTAAGTACTGATCCGTTTACAAAAAGAGAAAGCTACACTATTGTCGAATGTATTAGGATATGTTTTTAACCGACTTCAAAAAAAGGAGGAGGTTATCAATTCGTCTGTATTTTTGAAGTGAAAACTTCTTTAGCGGCGTTGAGCACTTTTTCTGTAATGGGTATAAAATCTTAAACTCGCGTCAGGACACGTGCGCGTCAGGACACGTGACCTGATCGAAAAAGCGTAAGACGGATGGAGAGTAGACAGCTATCTATCCCTCTCTACGGCGCGGCGAAAATGTATGCCTGGGCCTACTGTTTCGTTTAGACAGCGCAGGGCGCTTGCGCGAATGTTCGTGTATGTTAAACGTAAACGTAAACGTAAACGTTAATAATTAAGTTTTCACTTCTGCCGGCACTCCCGGAGTGCAACCCGTTTTTTTTTTATGTTTGTTAGCTCCTAACTTGCGACTGGGTGAACCAATTTTCATGATTCTTTTTTTATTTGAAAGCTGGTGCTTCCCGTGTGGTCCCATTGTCACCATTTCAATATCTGATGATGAACTTCGGAGATATGGAATGGAACTCCTCACAGAATCACAGCAGCAATATCGTAACAAGTGAAATTGCTTTGTTTATACGTGTAGTCGATGACTGACTGAAGGAAAAGAGGGGGGGGTACGTCAACCCCCCTCCTACCAGTTTCCAAAATTAAATATATCGTGTGAGGTATTGTTTGAAAGGGCTTTTTGTAAGGATTTCAAACATTAATACACAAGCACTAAAAAGTGAAAAATAAAAAGCTTTTTCACAAAAAAAGATAACCGCCTTCATAAACTACAAAATAAAAATAACTTTAGTTTTGGAAGTCGGTGGCAATAATACTTACCTACATAACAAAAAACAAAACCAAAGCCGCCGACTTCCAAAACTAAAGTTATTTTTATTTTGTAGTTTATGAAGGCGGTTATCTTTTTTTGTGAAAAAGCTTTTATGGTATATACTTGATTTCAAAGCGGACTTAAAAATAAGCGGCTTTAAATACATACGTCCGTCATAGCGTTTTCTTACAGCTTACATTTTGCATTGTGATGCAGAATTTTGTGGTTTAGGGAACAAGATTTCTTTTTTAAGAAGAAAGAAATACAGATTTCTTTTCTCTTCTTTGATAAACTGCGATAAAACACCATGCATTTTTACCAGCCATAGTATACTGACATCCTTCACAAAAAACTTAGGTACCTTATATTATGCAACGCATCCATCACAATGATTTTAAAGAACGTATTTTGCACTTTCCTACTAACACTCTCCAAAATTCACAAAGCTCACTTTAACCGGCATTGACTAACAATAACGCTACGTAATAAACGTACATACCTAACATAGAATAGGTGCATACGTCACGGGTAGTGCTGCCACTCGCCGGGACAGCTGGCAATTACCCCGCGGTACCGGGATGTCCCGACTTTCGGTCACGCCCCGCTCGCATTGTGCGCGAGACGTAGAATCCCGCATTTTCAATGCAGTTTAACCCCAGATTGCTTTGATCCCAATCTCTAATCGGCGTTATTAAACTTTTAAATTTTGTTCAACGAAATTCGAATTATACTGGAAAGCTATTACCTAAAATGTTCATAGTTTATATTCGCTTGTAGAAAACATACCTAACATTTATTAAAAAGCAATTTATGATAGAGATTTAGTCTAAATACGGTGAATTATCTTGAATTGGGTCGGTGGCTGAAATATTTTCAAAAACACCTGTGTTTTCATACATTTACTTCGAATAGATTTTATTTTTCAGCACGTTGCTACTTATTTTCGACCTAACGAACATAAAATTCATATTTAAGTTCAGTGCTTGGAAAGTAAATAAAATTTTTACGTCGTTAGCATCCCATTGAAGTGAGCTCGGGAAAGAAAACGTAACTTGCGTGGGAACTGAGATGACTTGTGTTTGTCATTTACTCTTTTCGCTCTGCAGTAGGCAGCATAGGTAAAAAAAAAAATTAACATGTTTTTTCTTTTTTTTTTTCCTTGTGTTATTAAGAACAGATTTCTTAATAGAATAAATTACGATCTAGCCTAAAAGACTAATAAGTAATTTAACTTAATATGCTACGTTATACATTATTTTAAAACTAAGAATAGTGTCCATTAGCACTTTTACACAAGTCCATAGCACCTTTTAGAGAATTAACATGTGATACATAAACTATACAAGCTAGTTTTATATCCCCATCTTTAAAGAGGTGATCATAAAAGACTTAAACAATCAAATAAAGTTACGTCCCCTGGTCAATAAATAATGAATACTTGTTTTTTTTTTTTTAATGTTTATGTTTGACAGTATTTCAGAATACATCTCTTAAAAAGAACAGAATCGCCCCGTTGCGTATGCGGTAGGCAGTGTCACGCGACTACTTCATTGCCCCACCTACCTAAGCCAGGCTAAGGCAAGATCGCTAATTCAAATTTTAAAATCACCTACAAAAAAAAAACTTTATTTTATTATTGATACAACATACTTATGCCTTTGAATTAGACTGGCCGCAAACAGCACTTTGTATATCAAAAAACCAAGACAATACCTATTATCCCCGCTTATCAATAAATTGCGATTTCCATTCCAAACTGTAATTCATACGATTTTAATCACAAAATATACGTCGAACATTTATCGTATACATATTTCACATCGCAATATTTCAATATCCGAAAGTAAATCCCGGTCGCGGACGTATCATAGCGCAGCACTATTTGTAGTGCTTAATTATTTAAGTGTAATCCCCGATACAGGAAACTCGATGTCAGGCGTAAATCCAGGGATTTGCGACAAAGGAATGACGGCTGAACTATATCTAGAGATAAACTACAATAACATGGCGCGCCCCTCCACAATTCAAAACATTTGATTTGTGACAGCATTTATTTTAAAAGACTCACAACGCATGTGTGCGTATTGAGACGGCTCTCGATACAAAGACAAATCACCAATTTGTTGCTCGACTAGGGGCGTCGTTGATTACTCATTATTATTAGTATGGCGCTGCACTGACATACTCTATGAAAATGACAGGTGCGTTGTCTTGCGCGGTCGGCTATTTATGATTAGTTGACAAACAAATTTGCCGGCCTGCTACTGAAGACGATTACTTACAACTACACACAAACTCTTTCATAGGGATGTGACTACACACATTAAAATAGTAATATGGAGGGGCGCGCCATATTATAGTAGTTTATCTCTACCCATCTGTCACTGTTCAATAATTTATTAGTGACTATAAATTCTTTTGTTGGAACGTGAAGAAATGGTTTATAATTTATATCCTCACCTTCAACATTTGGAACTCGATGCTATTAGATAAAACAATTTAAAGCTAGTCATTTAGGACTTCGGCGCGTTGCAATAATTCTTACTCATACATACATAACATCACGCCTGTAATCCCCGAAGGCTTAGGCAGAGGTGTACCCATTAGTACACCCACATTTCGCCAGTTATGTTTTAAGTCCATGTATTGCCATCAACCGGGCACAAATTCAGACTCCGCGGCTGCTACTAAGAAATTCCTGATGGAAAAACCAAACAATACTGTGCCCACCTGGAAATCGAACCCAAGACCACATGCTCAGCAGTCGCTCTTTGACCGGTACACCAACGAAGCAGTTCTATCACCTGATCAGCCTAAATCAATAAAATTGAAGCAAACAATAGAAAAGTTCGCTATGGCTTAGTTATCGGACGCAGGTATATACTGGCAGGTACCCAGGGTATGTAGTGTCACGTCCAGGCAAACTGCAGCCTCAGCACGTACCACTCATTTGAACCGATCGGCAAGTTCCATTTAAAAATGTAAAAGGTTTATTTTACAAGTTGGAATACAGGAAGCCAGGCAAAAACTAGTGGGGAATATTGTGTTGTACCTATTGATTCTCTATGTACAAAAGTTTAGTAACACTGGTATTCGGGGATTACAGGCGGGATTTTAAAGGATTAAAGAAAAACTTTGGTCACATTTCGCCAGTCATGTTTAAGTTCCATGTTAAAGGGTCACCCCCTTTAAATGTTTAAGTTCCATGTTAATGGGTCACGCCTATTTCGGTCAACCGGGCACAAATCCAGACTCCGAGGCTACAACTTAAAAATTCCTGATGGAAAAACTCAATAACACCTAAAAATCGACCACAGCAAAGTTTATATTTGACATAGTATACCTAATAGTCATTATTCTTTGACCTAAGGGTGAACCCAGATGAGCGTGAACAGAGTAATTTATTGCTCGACTGGTCTCACTCAAAGGTTACATCATGGTCATGACTCACGAGTCTATAAAACGAAAACGAAATCCATCAAATAATAAAAGTAAGTACGCCTTTCACTGTACATCTTACAGAAGCAGAAAACGTAAACGTAACTACATACAACTTCATCTTCAAGGGAGACAGATTAATAGGCCTATAAATTCTAGAAGTGGTCCAAATCGTCCCCAACCTTGTCTCAGAGTGTCGTCATCAAAAACTTTACTCGTTACTCATTCGTAGAGTTTATTTGTTTCAACTCGTACAAGTCTCGAGTTCTTTTCTCAGCCATTAAAAGTTTTGATTCATTTAGAAGTGTTACGGTCTACAGAATTCCTTGATCTGAGTTATCTTGCTCCAATTAAAGGGTTTTTGATGTTGTTATACTTTGGAAAGTTTTTGGCTATGATGTGGTAGGTGGTTTCTAATTCCTTGGTGTTAGAGTTGAAATTGATTTAGTTGGGTTCGTGAAGTGATGACGGTTTGTTCCTTTTGGTTTGTAACTGAATTGTTTACATAGTATTAGTTATAATAGGATAGACAACCTGTTATTCCGTAAAAAATTTCGTCGTTTAATTTGGTGAAGGGAGAGCTACAGGTGAGCAGATTGTCCTTCTACCATTTTTTAGATTTTTCGTGAAAAAATCATCATGGACACCCTCGGGTAAGGCGAAGGGGTGTGTCGAACTCTTACAGACTAAAACCCCACGGTGTTCCTCCAATTACTTTTTGCCGGGGCCCTGAGCATTCTTCCGCAAGTCCTCCCATCATGCTAGGGATTAACAACTCACCTTAATCTCACCTAGAGAGATTTTTTCAGAATAGTCCGGCTGGTATTTATCACGTAATGAATTTAAGTACAAAATTCAAAATCTTCAAAGACAAACTGAAGAAGATTGAGGAAACGAAAACTGACCCAATCATAATTTAGAAACAATTAAAGAAATTACCACCTAAACGTTTTATGTCACTTCTACTAAAATAAATATTCCAAAAAGGGTAAAACCACTTATGAAAGGTCAAACCCTAAACAAAGGCTCATTTATCGGAACAATTAAACAAATTACAAGGTTATAGGTTAAATTAAGAGTTAATTTGGAAATAAATAAACAAAATGGAGTAACAAACGGTTACACCCATACGTGGGGCACGTAATGACGTGAAACACAGCCTCCGTAATGATCTTATACAAAGCTATCCTTATAATCATCTCTATTAATATGCAAGGTTGACATTTTGTGAAATGGTCTTTTAAATCGACCGTTTTAGGGTGTAATGAGGAAAAGAAAAGCGGTGTGTAAGCTGTTATTGTGCACGTAATTGGAAATAAAATAACATTTGGAAAAAAGAAAAAAAAACATCTATATACATTTAATTTTGGCTACGTCATTAGCTACACGGAACACAAGTTGCACGGCACAGTAAAGACGATGGACCGCTATCTATACTAATATAATAAAACTGAAGAGCTTTCTGTTTGTTTGTTTTTTAAACATGTTAATCTGAAACTAGACCCATGTAAATTGTATTTTCCTTTTCAAAAGATTTGTTATAAAGGAAATGGCCCAAAAGAAAAGAGGCCTAAACTCAGCAGTTGAATATATCAAGGCTGTCAATGACGTAAATTTTCTCAGGAAGCACTAACTAGTAAAACAAAAGTAACAAAAGCACGACTCTCAAAACTTCAACTCAGCTAATCTCATCCACTAATGAAATAGGCACGTAGAAAGTACTAAAACATTATACTACTCAGGTTCAAGACGTTACTGTAAATGAGACAGCCCTATTCAGAGATAACGACAGCCTTTTAACACGAAGAGTGCGAAGTAAAGTTCTTGACGACAGGACTGTAGATGTAGCGAATAACCGGAATTAGGCTGTTAATGATTTCCTCCAGAGATAAAACCCAGATTACGTGGAGAACTGGAGAGTCATCATCCATCATCATGTCAGCCGAACGTCCACTGCTGGCCTCCCCTAGATTTTTAAAGAGTGCGTATAAAATAAATAAATAATAAAATTTATTCAAAAATATAAAAGATACAAAATATAATACAGTTTTGCTCAAATGTAAATTAAATTCCTAAGTCTTACGTGCCTGAACTAGGAGTTTCTTGCCCATTCTTTTCCATACAAAACTACCTTTCTGAAGGGGCAACTAGATTAAATCCTTTTTTTTTGTATATGACGTTCAAAAGTGCCTTATATTGGCCTAATTGAAATAAATGATTTGACTTTGACTTTGATCCTAAAGACAGCCACAATGGCCGGTTCTGCGCTGCCCACATCCAGCGTATTCCCGCGATCTTTACCAGGTTGTCGAACATCACTCCAGAGCCTTATGACCTCAACGGCCGTCTGCTCTAAGAGCTATGAGCCCTGCCTGCTGCGTTGTGAAAATTTCAACTCTCTACTTGTTACTGTTTATGAGTGACAGCCCGCTGACAGACTGCCAGTCGGATATGGCACTTGAGAGCTTGTCATGCTCACTCAAATGTCTCGCTGATGGTGGCGCGTGTGTTGTATCATTTGGCTCCCTCCATGATGGTTGAGCTAGGTGGTGCTGATCCATGCGTCATGCTCGTGAACGAGTGCTGTCAGTTGGGATTGGTCATCTCTTAACTGCTATGGCTTACATCTCTATTTTTAATATTTTTTACTACTGTTTTATATTCATCTTCATTGTGATCACTTGTAGAATCAACAAGAACAATGTAACCAGGAAAAATCCACAAAAGTAAAAACCTAATTTGAAAGAGTGCCGTGGAGTTTCTTGCTAGTTCTTCTCCATAGAGGCCTACCTCCGTTTTGGAACGAGCAACTAGCTTCAACTTTCGGACTAACTGACCGTCTCCTTGACAATTCAAAAGTGCCTGTAAATGGTCTAATTGAAATAAATGTTTTGACTTTGACTTTGATAGATGTACGGACAGCGAAGGTTTAGTAATAGGCCGTCCCGTTGATACCTTTCGAGTATGGTATCCCAAGAAAATCCAAATTTCCGCTATCGAATTCTTTTGATCACATCGATAGCCAATAATAAAAACATGGCTGACGAATTATTTGCACTTTGAGTGGTCAAAAAACATCATGACTAGGATTTTCCACGTAACCTATGAACAACAAATATTTACTAGTTGCCCTAAGTATGTATGGACATTAAACAGAATCGTAAACCGATATGATAATCTACCACCATAAAAGAGTTAACACCACTCAAAGTTATAAAATAAATAGTATTGTAAAAACTGATAAATACTAAGGTATAAGTAGGACTGAGTTATTGGCATTTCCCAGTAGCCAATGTCATCATGGTGCTGGGACGATTGATCTTAGGATGTGTTTTGAGTGTGGTGGTGGCTTCAAGTATTGGTCGGGTCGACCGAACATATTCCGTATATGAAACTGTGAGTAAACACAACCCAACTAGCAAAATAAATAATACACACACACGCATACACCTAATACACACACTGCATGCTAATGCGTCAAAATGAACACTAATATAAAACTGTTGAACTGCTACAAAACTATTATAAAACCTTTACATGTCCGTTAGTGGTATAATTCAAATACTATGCAACTTTTTTGTTTGTTGGGAATTGGCCTAAGTAAAGCAGTGGACGTCTGCTAGACATAGGCCTCGTTTAAAGATAGCCCCAATGACCGATCCTGCGCTGAAGTATCCAGCGGTTTATCCATCACTAGCGACCCGCCCCGGCTTCGCACGGGTGCATGTATTATACATATAAACCTTGCTCTTGAATCACTCTATCTATTAAAAAAAACCGCATCAAAATCCGTTGCGTAGTTTTAAAGATCTAAGCATATATAAGGACAGACAGACAGACAGGGAAAGCGACTTTGTTTTATACTATGTAGTGAAGCTCATTTCACCAAGTTACATTTTTTAAACAACAGCCCGCCAGAATCTCATCTCCTAGAATTCTCTCACTTTAGTTCTAAGAACAATTTTCCGTTTCACTAATCCAGTTAAGTAATAAATTCATTATGTAACCTAAATTAACTAAAATGTATAGTGCTTAGATTATAGACACAGATTGTAGAGGAAATTATGTTCTAGATTGAAGAGTTAGGGCCTACCTAGAAACCTGGCGGCAAAAAACGCTTGACTAGAAGTTATGTCGGTATTTTCTTAATTTACTTACTCCACTTTGTTCTACATTTCGAAACGCCTTGTATTTCTAACTTACGATTAATATAATATACTTAGCTAAATATTTTTTGTTGTTTGCTTGTTTGTTAAAACGCGTTAATCTCTAGAACCGCTATAAAAATTGTTGTTTTATACGATAGCCAGATTGGTAAGGAACAGTATAGGCTATAATAATATAACATCACACTACGACACACGGGAACCGAGCAGTAATCGAAGACGTAACTTAACGCGGCTGAAAAAACTACGAAAGAAAGGAAAGAAAAGAAAGAAAAACTGTGTGTTTACGCGAAAGTGATGCACGTAACATAAAAAAATGTATACAAAAGCCCCAAAGCAAAAAAATGGTGGGTATTAAATAAAAAAAATAAAAACACTTAAATACATTGTCTTAGACGGAAATATGCGCCACTACTGAGCAAAACGGCTGACACTCAGCTGTAAATCAGTCCAAACGCGGAGTTTGGACTAATTTACAGGATAAAATAACTAATGTCAGTCTTCCGATTCTTTGTACAGGCTGAAAAAATAGCAGCAGACGGCTTTGTAGCAGAAACCCACCATGTCACAACATCAGACGGCTACATCCTCGAGATGCATAGGATACCACACGGAAGATCAGTAGCGGATACAACAGAGAACAGGCCAGTGGTATTCCTAATGCACGGACTTCTATCAAACTCGCAGTCGTTCATTGCAATTGGACCAGAGTTAAGTTTTGGTAAGTACTGGAAGATCCATTTTAGGCTATTAACTGCAATGAACTATCTGCTAATACTAGTAAGCTACTGTTAAGGTTATGTATGCTGAAGAGGAACGGTTATTGGAGCTATTTTTAGGGAAAGCCTATGTCCAGCTGTGGACTTCGTTCTGCTGATATGATTTTGATGACGATGCTGAAGATATCTTATATTATATTGATAGCTTTATCTACATATCAAGTATCAGATAATATGCTTATCAATCAGATGCAGTAAAGAGACTTAATAAACGGGCCTATATAACGGGCAACTTCCGGGAGAAATGATTTTGCATTAATATCCCCAACTTTTTTCCAGCCTACAACCTCGCAGACGCTGGCTTTGACGTCTGGATGGGCAACGCGCGAGGCAACAAGAACTCCCGGTTTCACACTACCTTAGACCCTGATGATAGACGGGAGAAGTTTCAATTCTTCGACTTCAGTTTCGAAGAGATTGGAATGTATGATTTGCCAGCCATGATCGACTATGTTTTGGAACATACTAAGAGAGACCAACTGCATTATATTGGACATTCTCAGGTAGTGTTTGTAGTATTTCCAAATCAATTTTAAGTTACAGATTTCTTTTGTAACTTTGATTACTATTTAACAGGGTAAATACGTTACAGTCAGGGGTCATGCGTTATGTGAATTCCGGGCTTCTGACGCATACTAGCAGGAGTAACCGTGAGGTTTTAGTCGGTAAGAGTCCGACATAACCCTTCGGATCCCCAGAATCCCCAGATAGAGGGTATCCACGAGGTACTCCTCACGAAGAAAAAAAAACGGTTAATACGTAATACGTATGCAGGGGTGATGAACTTTTAAAAAAGGAAAAGTTTGTTTGCCAAAAAGGACTCTAATAATTTAAGATTAAGTGTCCATTTTGGCAGAAATGACTTAAAATCCTTATTAAATGTTCGTCCTGATTAACCCCTGCATCCTTATTCGCCCCTTTTTACGATATAGAATTCTAAGAGTAACATCTTTCTAGATACAGTTAGCGACTGACACTGATCCGTTCCATCTATTTCGTATACATGTTGCCTTTGGTTTTCTATAAACGTTTTCTTTTTTCTCAGGGTGGCACAGTATTCTTGGTGATGGCTACAATGTTACCGGAATACAATAATAAGCTTATTTCAGCTCACCTCTTAGCAGGAGTTGGCTACCAAGACTACTTCCCTAATGCTGAGTTAACACAGGCTGCTCAAATGACTAATATTATTTATGTAAGTATTCTCTTGTGTTAATGTTTAGTAATGGACTGCGTTTTCCATTATCATTTCTGTCGAAAAACGTCGATGATGGGTGTCCTTCGAGTGTGGACGCATCCATCGGACCTTTACCAGTCCATCGGTCCAAATTGGACTGTTCTAAGTTGAGCTATTGAATAATACTGTCTTATAATAATATTTATCGTTTAATTTTCAACAAAAACAAATGAAAAACAGAAAAGCGATAATAATAGAAGTTAAAACTGAGGTGCGGTTACCAGCGCCCGACTCCTAATAAAAGGGATGGTTGTTCCAAACTAATACTTAACGTAGTTATTTTATACTAGAACAATCTGCTCTGTTCTTACATCCTTGCGATCTCAATACAAATACTTGTTGTGCACAGGTAGATATAGGACTGCTTTGTTAAAAAAAAAAAAAAATTTGCACTCCGGGAGTGCCGGCAGAAGTGAAAACTTGATTATTAACGTTGAGCATGTTTGATATTTTGGAATGGTTAGGGAATAATTTTGCACCAATTGCTTTATCAGTATAAAAGTACTATCATTTATGTGGTAGAATACAATATTCATTTATTGCGCTATCGTACACAAACATGACAATTTATATTACATTAAAAATTTAACTTTAAAACTATTACAATTATCATTCGCGCAAGCGCCCTGCGCTGTCTAAACGAAACAGTAGGCCCAGGCATAATTTTCGCCGCGCCGTAGAGAGGGGATAGCTGTTTACGCTTTTTCGATCAGGTCACGTGTCCTGACGCGCGTGGTCACGTGTCCCCTGACGCGAGTTTAAGATTTTATACCCATTACAGAAAAAGTGCTCAACGCCGCTAAAGAAGTTTTCACTTCAAAAAGTGTTTTTGGTATGGCACCGGCTATTTTTAACCACATTCCTAAATCTATAAAAGAGGAACCAGCAACAATTTTAAAAAATAAACTTATTGTATTTTTGTTAAACAAATGTTTATTACGCCGTATTGGATTTCCTAGCTGATAAATTTTAGTTATCCGTACAAATGTTCTGTATGTTTGATGATGAACTGCATCAATGTTTTCATGCCAAAATGGTAGAATGTACAAGGATTCTTAATAATACTGTAACCACCTTATTGTAAATACCTACATTCCGAGCAAATAAATGAATATTCTATTCTATTCTTTTTACATCAGTTTTAAGATTATTTGTAATTAAGTATCCTAATGGCGCCAATCAAAAATTTTGCGTTTTAATTCTTTGACTAATCGAATAATAAAACCCATTTCTTTATTAAATTAACTATTAGTTTTTGAAGTGCTTCCCAGAAAAGTTCTTTAGATAAGTGTTTTAAAGTATTATTATATTAAAGGTTCATAAAATAAAATACCGCTCGTCTGCGCACGCCCTAACCGTAACCCTAATGAGAGCAGACATTATCATTAACCTGCCTTGCTATATTTAAAATATATTCACCAGAATATAATAAATCATATTACAGGATCCTGCCTTTACATTTGAAGTAACAAAACGGTATTTGGTAACATATAAGACTACGTAAAAATATTTATATACTTACATATATACTTAATATTATAAAGTGGTAAAGTTTGTAAGGTTGTAGGGGGTAATATCTGGATCTTCTAAACCGATTTTGAAAATTCTTTCGCAAATTGGAAGCTACGTTATCACTGAGTGCTTTAAGATTTTATTATCAAAACAGGATGTATTTTTTATGTTTTTGTATGTTGTAATAACGAATTAGCTCAAAAACAACTGGCCCATTTTAAAAATTCTTTCACCTATGTAAAGGTACATTATCAGAGAGTAACAGGCATTTTATTGTCCAAAAAAAATAGGGGATCGTAAAAAAAATTGCCGGACGAAGTTGCAGGCAAAAGGTAGTAAGTCTATACAATCGTTAATTTTTAATCGTTTTAAAACAATATACAGTAATTAACCTAAACATAAAACCTAATAGTAATTATAAAATTATAAAATACGTACAATTTATAAAAAAGAAAGAAAGAAGGAACCTCATAAGGGCATCAAAAAATTCGTCCGCATCCAAAGTGCCCAAAAGGCTGACATCATTTATGTGTTGCGGCCTTTTCACGTCAAGCTGGTCCAGGAAGCCCTTCTTTGTGAACCCATGTATACTCAGGTGTCTATACAGCATGTAACAAAAACCCTGTCCGATCCTTAAGGGTATTATTCGGCATCGTACTGCGTACACATATACGTAACCATTTAATGGATTTGAGATTATTATTTTTCCCCAGTAAAAAAAAAAGAAGAAGGAAGAAGTAATTAAATTAAAATAAAACATAAAAACTGATTAACGGCAACACTGATCTGACAGGATTTTTGTTACATAGTGTATAATTGTTTATCTCTTTCAGGCTGCGGCCTTGGCAATGGGAGCAGTAGAGCTTTACCCTCCTAACTCCACTGAGATGCTGCCCGGCGGTATATTTGAATTCCCAGCTACAGAGTACTGTCTGGGAAACGTTATGCTGCAATACATGTGCCAATTATTAGGCATACGTCATTTTTTACCGGAGTTGGTAAGTAGTATTACAATAATAATCTTTATTACATAAGAAATAGGTTACAAAATTGTGTGAAGTGTTGTAAGAGCCAGTATGCTCCCCCAGTAATTAAAATGATTTTTTTAAAATGCTGCCTAACATTAAGGAATTTCTCCTGTATCGTAGGTGCGTTTACAAACATATAATCCTTACTTATATTATAAACTAGCTGACCCGCCGCGACTTCGTTCGCGTAGTATCCTTCCCCTACCCAGCCGATACCCCTACCCCTATCCTACCGATACCCCCACTTCTACAATACCGATACCCTGCCCATACCTTACTCTACCCCTACCCTACCCAAACCCTACACTATCCTTACCCTACTCTACTCTACCCTACCCTACCCATGAGACCGACTTTTAATACCCGAATAGATACCCTTGATTTTATGACACCCTAGTACTTTTTTCCTTAGGTAATCGTAACTTTGTTGTAATTGTAATAACCCCGAATTGTCAATAATCGATTTTATGGCACCCTAAAAAAAAAAAAAAAAAATCCTATGTCCGTCTCCTGGTTCTAAGCTACCTCCCTACCAATTTTCAGCCAAATCGGTTCAGCCGTTCTTGAGTTATAAATAGTGAAACTAACACTTTTTAACGACTTTCTTTTATAGATATACATGTGAAAGTAAATCTGTCTGTCTGCCAGCCTGTCTGTCTGTTTGTTACGCTTTCGCGACTAAACCACTGAACTGATTTTGATGAAATTTGGAAATAGGTTACTTTTTATTCCGCGACTTCGTCTGTCTTCGTCGCAGGTAAAAGCTAGTAGTCTAGTTTATAGCTTTTTAGAAAACGTTTTTGTTGTAGTTGGTTCTAGATTTTTAATTTTTTTATCAGCATTATTATTTTAATCGCAATTTAAATTAGCAGCGACTATTAGATTAGGCGAAAAAAATATGTGAACTGTTTAATTTGTTTATGTCCCTTTTTATCTATATCGGAATCTTTATTGTGATTGTTACCATAAATTATGCAAAATATTTTTATGATCGCTGTAAATTTTCTTAAACACCGCAAATTCAAGAGCGTTCATTAGTAAATACGTACGACGTTGGAGATATTTTTTAATAACAAACATACATCACTCCTGTAAACCGCACAAGGTTAGGCAGAGGTGTACTCATTAGTACACCCACATTTCGCTTTTATTTTATTATTTCGCAGTTATGTTTAAGTCCCATGTAATAGGGGGCGAGCCTATTGCCATCAACCAGGCACAAATTCAGACTCCGATTTCTAAACTCGACGCTTTCTAAATTGATGCTCTTATATAAAATCAAAAGATATTTAGTCTTAAAAAATTCAATGAGGTCGTAAAAATTCAGTGAACATAGCTTGATAAATGAAAACGATATCATAGGTACATGTGTTAGTTGCTTTAAATATGGACATTAACACAATTATTCAGATCATTCATTAATTTTGCATAAAAACATGAGAAATCTGTTTTCATTTGATTACCAAGGATACTGTTAAACAAATTATTCAAACTACGATATGCGATTGAATGAACATAAAAACATACATACATCAAAAATACATATGTATTAAACCCATACATGACATAATGTAGGTACATTCATTCACAGAATATTAATATACGCGTGAATTATTAATGTTCGCACTTTTTCGCATGACTGTATAACGCTTTGAGTTTTTATTGGTTCAGCTGTTACCGTGATTAACCAATCTATTGCTCACGTTAATTATTGTGGCGGAGATATATTTTTTGTGAGGGCAAACAATAGGTAACGTATCGTTTTATCGTTCAAGGTATATAAGGGATATGCATGATATAGGCAATATTTTACTGACCTGAATGCCAATTTTCTGTAAGTTGTGGATTGGAAATCGTAACTAAATCTTATAACATGAATTCAGTATATGATTGTAGGCCCACAGGGCCTTATTATAAAACAAAGTTTTTGCATAAACAAGGTTTAAACTATTGAGCCAATTTTTGTATTACAAACTTTATCTTTATCGAAATAAAGTTCGAAATTCAAAAACTGGCTTGAAGGTCTAAACCTCGTTCAAGAAAAGACTGTTTTATAATAAGGCGGCCAGAGTTAAGATTTTTGTAAGGGATATAAAAAAAAATTGCTGTTAAAAGTAGGTGCTGCTCTTTGTATGTAACAGCAGACTATTTTTTTCATAACGTGTTACGATTCCTATAATGGGTATCCCTATCCCTTCCACCCGTTACATGATTTGATTTGTCATGTCCACAAATATAAGTAGGTCACAATTTTTTTTAAAGCCAACGCTATATTTTACAGCCTTTGTATAAGTAAAAAAATCTTACAATCCCTCAGTATCACCAAATCAATTTTTCCAGAGAAACTACAACGCAGCCACTGACCAACCAGGAGCAGCATTAAAGCAAATAGCACACTACGGTCAAAACATCAGAGACAAACTCTTCCGTAGATACCATTACGGTACTGCACAGAACCAGGCCAGATATGGGAGTGATGAGCCACCGCTATACAACCTGAGCCTCATCAGCACCTTCGTCACAATGCATTATACGCTAAGCGACGATCTGCTAGATGAGAGGGATGTGCTGGCTATGGTAGCTGATATACCCAAAGCGATTGCTCGTCAGGTAGCAAGGACCACTTTCCTACATGCAGATTTCGTTGTTGCACCAGATGCTAAAGATTTGGTGACGGATTATATTATTGAAGCTATTCAAAATGCTGGGTGAGTTTTGGTTTGATTAACCCGTTAGATGTCACGTTAGTCAATGTGCCTGACGCTAGTGGAGGTTTGACCTTCAAAATTTTTGGCGTTGAGTCGCCACTACAGTTTTAGAGCGCAGGTCTGGTTATTGTGGCTATCTTAAGAGGAGGTCTATTTTAAGCAATGAACGTCGTTCGGCTCATATGATAATGATGAAAAAGTAACCAGTGTCATTATCCAGATTTCAAGCTTTCTCTTTGCCTTTCATTACATTCGGTTCTGTAGTTTGGCAGTGACGAAGTAACAGATAGACAGACAGAGTAACTTTTGCTTCTACAATATTTGGTAAGTCATCTAGAGTTCTAGACTTATCTGTCCATACTTCATATTTAAAATGCGAATGTAGGTAACTCTGTCTGTCCTCTGTCTGTCGTTATGCTTTCACGAATAAACCACTGAACCGATTTAAATAAAATTGAGAAGTGTGAATCCCAAAAAGGGGCATGTGGTACTTTTTATTCCACGACGACATCTGCGTCCGCGATCACCGACATTTACTCGGACTAAGTCGCGGGCAAGAGCTAGTTAAAAATATGATAAACACTTTCATACACCTAACATGAGATTTCAAATTTTAATATACGATTTCAGCCAAGAAGACCACTACACAGATAATGATGAAGTAATTATAGTAGATGGTTCCACTACGACTGTAGATCCTAATGCCTCCTCAAGTTTGGTTCCTGATTACGATACCACGACCACGCCTGATGACGATTCCACGATCACGCCTGATGACGATTGCACGACCACGCCTGAGGATGTATCCACGACCACTCCGACTCCAGATGGTGCAGCCACGATAGTAATCAATGTGTATCTGATGGTACTGAGTCTGTATGTAATGCTGAAGTAGAAGAAGTTTACGTTTTTGTAAATAATTATTTATTAAATAATTTTGTCATCAACAGTATTAATTTGATGCTTACTGCATTGACATATGCACTAAATTTAAGTGAATGCAAATGGATTGAAGCAATGCCATGTAGAAACAAATGTAAACTCGCCTACTGTTTTATTTTTTTAAATAAATAATTCCTAACAATCCTAGATTTATACCAACCTAGTACTGTCCCACTCAAACCATGTCAGAGGCCCTTGAGGCGGATTAGAAACTCTGACACTAGGATGTGTGGGGTCGTAAGACCTGCCCACACGATAAAGAAGAAGAATAAATAAATTAATGTTTATTGTTCAGTCACTTTCGTCTAATATAAAATAACTAGCGACCCGCCCCGGCTTCGCACGGGTGCATGTATTATACATATAAACCTTCCTCTTGAATCACTCTATCTATTAAAAAAACCGCATCAAAATCCGTTGCGTAGTTTTAAAGATCTAAGCATATATAGGGACAGACAGACAGGGAAAGCGACTTTGTTTTATACTATGTAGCAGTGGCGGCTGTACCTTAAGTGCGCTCGTGCGCTGAACCACCAATTCAAAAATCAAAAATTACAAAATATTAAGTACTTACTTCTTCTTTATTTTTAAATTACCATTTTAATAGTTATTTTTAAACATACAAAAACGTATAAAAAATTAAATCTCCAATTATGGTGAAACAGTTTGAGCGCTTTACTAAACTATTTTCCTGTAAAGACAAATTCTCGTGCGCTTCGGCGAGTGCACGAGGACTGCTAATATAACTTGTAGGAGATACGAGTTTATACGCCTGACGCGTGAAACAGAAGATAGTTCATAGAAATGTACCGAGTTATGAGTGGGTTCTCGAGCGCCGCACGTGCGAACCGAGGATTGCCGAGAGCACCCGATGTTTGACGAATTGGCCGCGACGGCGCGACGGCAGCCATGATTGACATGTCGATAACAGATTACCAGTATAGTTTCACTATTTGTGTGACGCGTTAATTATTGTTTATTTATATTATGTACCGTAATTGTTTTTAGTTTTAAAAAGGTGATTGAACATTTCGCTTCAGAAAAATGTCGTCGCATTGATTTAATGTATAAAAAATAAACATAATTATATTATGTCAATTTTTGTTTTGTTGCATTTTCTAATTTTAGTATTTTAGTAAAGTGCACCACCAGTTCGATAACCCACCAGCCGCCACTGCTATGTAGTGATATACAAGGTACAATTACATAAATAATCAAATAAAATTACGACACCTGATCAATAATTAATAAATAATTGGTTTTAGTGTTTTACGTTTGACAATATTTCAGAATAAAACTCTTTTAAAGAACAGAATCGCCCCATTGCGTATGCGGTAGGTAGTGTCACGTAACTGTATCACTGAGTGCCTAAACGCAGCGGAAGGATGACTGTTTGAATTCGATAATCAAATACAAAAAAACATTATTTTATTTTATTATTGATTTGTGTTGAAAATCACTAGCATAGTAATTACTGTTAGCTTTTCGAATTGAGAGACTGCACCTTTTAAAATTAGTGTTATTAAAAAACATAACCTTTCCACAAAAAAATAAAATATCTTAGGCAGCATTCATGAACGGTGTTTCAGTAGATGATGCCCGTAAAACAGAGTAAGTAAAAACAAATCATATGAACTAAGCATCGCAAGGAGAGTCGGGAGATGACGTCATAAACGAAAGTGTTGGTACAACATTAACAGTAAACTGTAAACAAGACTGTAAAAGGAAAATCCACATTGTAATTTGTAGCGATATCTTTTTTATTCAAAGATCTGATTGAATTTTACAGAGTTTACAGAAAGTCTAAATTTTAGAAAGAATAAAGAAGAGAAGAGGAAAGGGATAAGCAAATGATGGATAGGCATGGGAGTAGAATATTATAATCCTTTACTGAAATTTCTGTTAACACAAATGATTTCGGTGTATTGGTAGATCGAACAAATGGATTTATCTCGTTTTTCTTATGGAATGGTTACTTTGATTTAATCATGTAGCCTATACAGACGAAATCGCAGCAAAAAGCTAGTAATGCATAGCAGTCGTATGCGACATGTGTCAACCTTCTCCAACCTAAAATATCCAACACGATTTTTTCAAAATAACCACCATAATATCCCAGCTTTGTGATAACAAAATAATGGTATAGGGAGAGACGATGAAAGGAAATTAGTCTACGCCCCTTTTTTTTTTTTTTTTTTTTTTGAGGTGGTAAAAATCATCAAATGAGTCCTTCCGTCCTGGGCGGGGCGGAAGGGACTGTCAGACTTTTACTGACTAAAAAACCACCCTGTTCCTTCTGTTGCCCTTTACGTTCCGGGGCCACGGTATCCTGTTAAGACGTCCCGCAACCCCGGCAGGCGTTTGGCCCCGTTGGGGGCCCCGTCCCTGTGCTGACAGCTCTTTGAGGCGCGCGCGAACAGAACGCGCCGTCGACCCGGGCATGGTCCTTGATCGGACGGCGAGCTACCCATTACTCGCCGTCCGCAAGCCCGCGCCTACGGTGGCCGGATGTCGCCTCGCGACGTCCGACGCCCTGGGCGTCTCCCGCGGCGGCTGGGGCGTGAGGTGGAGGGTGTTGTTCTCTCCCTCACGCGGCCCGCCTCCTCCTTCGCTAGCATTACTGCTTCGCAGAAGGAGGTGACTGCATCCCATTCCCTCTCGCCCCGGAGCATGGCCTGAACCAGGCCCGGGCGCGAGAGGTCGCCGCCGCCTATCGCCTCCGTGAGGACACGGCGATGCTCTGCCCAAGCTGGGCAGACCTGCACCGTATGCTCCACCGTGTCCTCCGGGCGGTCAGTCTACGCCCCTTACAGTGATAAGGCGCAAGTAAGGGATGGTATACACGTTAAATATTTACTTATCGAGGCCTAGGAGTCAATAGCGACGGTGTACCGCCGATGTGTTCCGGTGGTGAGGGGGATATTGGAGATTGGAAATGATGGTAATCAAGATAAATAGGTGAAGATGGTAGAAGCTGTGGTGCGATGTTTTTCGCTGTAGTTGGTAATTTTCTAGGCGACATTACACCGATACCTTATTTGGAAATTCTATCGAAGCGATTTTTTCTTTTCTTTTTACCGTGTGTGCAGTAAGGTCTTATGACCCCACATACTCTAGTGTCAGAGTTTCTAAACCGCCTCAAGGGCCTCTGACATGGTTTGAGTGGAACAGTAAGTCCAGATTTCTTCACGATGTTTTTCCTTCACTGATGTCAGTGACGTCCAAAAAAATTTTAGAAAGTACATAATGAATTGAAAAAGTCACATTGGTACTTGCCCAGATTTGAACCCACAACCGCATGCATGAGATAACCACAGGGCCATCACGACACGAAACGATGTAGATGATTCAGTTCGCCATGTTGTGAACATATTGAACGATATAACATAGTACTTAACTAAAAGCGGATGAAGTCGCGGGTAGATGCTAGTATTAAATACTCCATCCATACGTATATAAATGCGAAAGTAACCCTGTCTGTCTGTCTGTTACGACTAAACCACTGAACCGATTTCGATGAAATTTGTTATGAGGTAAGTTTGAACCCCAAAAAAGGATATATAGGCTACTTTTTACAAGCTTGCACTGTTCGTGTGTATGTAAGTAAGTTGTCCTTTCAAAATTTGCAAAACATTTTTCGACCATTTGTTGATATCCGATTGAGCTGAAATTTTGCATACACCTTTAGTTCTGATGACAATACAATATCCATACTCAATATTGTAATAATTTTAAATTATTATTTATTAGTTTATTTCAGATCAAAAATTAATCCATACAATAACTTATCCATGTCGAGAAATAGAATAAAATTAAAATTACTATAAAATTAATGCTTGTTTTTAAAAATATTTTTTATCTTAAATTATTATTATTATTTCGCGAATTCGTCTGCGTAGTAATAGGCATAGTAAGACATAATTTCCAGCCAGTTGTCGTATACAAACCGCATAGACACGGTGTACTCGGCATCATAACGCCCAGTTCCTAGATCATTTAACGAGGCGTAGTTAGTAAGCAATATATCGTAATATCATTTGCAGTTGATACTCCGCTAGTTGCAGTAATTAATGCTATCAGTGACAGCCAGTTCAGTGGCTTGAGTTCGATTTGCTTGTTAATGAATAGTTGTGTAGTCTTGCTTGCTGTCAAGGATTCTTAGAATCATATTATCCAATGTTATTATGATATACTTTTAACATATTTTTAACACAATTTTTATTAAGATATACTAATTCTACTCTCCACATTCTTTATTTTAACATTTTTTTTAAATAAATCACAAATAATATATTTTTTTTACTAATTCTTATTATTATTTCTTGGGGTTCAAACTTACCCCATACTAAATTTCATCAAAATCGGTTCAGTGGTTTAGTCGTGAACGCGAAGAAAAGAAACTGATTTCGAGATTTTTCACCCACGTACGCGTTATGGCATTTTCTTCAAGCGAGCAGATTGAGTAATCTAGTTATTTCACCATATAACTTTTTAAGTATTTGTTTGTTTTTTTTTTTGTTTCTTTACCATCATATTTCTGCAATAATTTACAAATACAGTATTTTTTTTTAGTTAAGTTTATAAAAAGATCACTCTATTCACACACAAAACTTATTTCCAAGTTCAATCAAAAACTTTAACAACATTACGAAATCTCCAATCCTTTGGTTACAAAGCTAATGGCAGTCACCACATTGAAGACCAGTCCGTGTTAGGTACCAAAGAGACACCGGAATAAATCACTCGGGGTCTCGTGACGGACCCTTGTCAACTGAAATTAATGATGGCCGACCGCGAAAGCGTTTTCAAACATTTGTCAGAATTTTTGCGTTGATATTGTTATTTGTTTTGATGGATGCACGGTCGATGTTGACCTTGGGACTGGTGTGTGTGTTTTGAATTTTTGTATACAGCTTTTGTCCACGACTTGATCTCGGTAAGGCGATTAACACACGGCACCGCGCATCGCCACGGTTGGCGGTAAAGCGGATCTCATTTCGCATTGGCCTCTATGAAATTTGTCGACCACCGCCCTCCGCGGCGGTGCGCTGTGCCGTGTGTTAATCGCCTTAATAAATAAATAAAATAAAAATAAAATAAAATTCATTTATTTCAGACTATTTGCATGTCCATAATATGAGGTTAGTATTAATGAACTTACAAAACTATGTTAGTCAAAGTAAATTACAACACAAACAGACAAATTAAATTAAATCATAATCTTAATGTCGCCATGCCGGTTATTGGCGATCTAATCTTGTGTTACCATACAAACTTTGGACCCCCCTTTCTTTCCCATAGAAATTAAATAAAAATATCCTATGTAACACACAGGATACTTTTTATGTCGGTAATCCAGAAAATGGTCTATTTATGTACCAATTGACGTTCGAATCTGTTTAACGGTTTAGGCCTGATTAAGTAACAAACATGAATCATTATTACATCTTCACAAACTTGAACATTTATAATATTATTTATTTATTTAAACTTTATGCACAAAACAAGTACAAAGACGGCAATATTAGTAGGATCAAGGGTCTTGCCAATCCGACTTTGGCCAGTAGACTCTTAATGCTTCTCCTTGGTTGTCCAACTTCTTTAGATGTAAGACTAACAACATACTAATACAAATTATCTCAACAATGTAGTCACACAGATCCGTCGAAAAGCACAAATATACATGGTAAAATATACTTTAAACGAAGACCCAAAATAGTTACGTCAGCAAATAACAGTTAAGCAATTAAACTGTAATATTTAAGAGTAAACGCAACCGTTAATTTCCCGCAACGAGTGGGTTCTTTTGCAATCCTCGAGTAGTATTACCATCTCGTAGGATATAACTGAAACAAACAGATTTCCACACTCGGCTTTTTATACATAAGATCGCGCCTGTAATCCACGAAGGGTTAGGCAGAGCTGCACCCATTAGTACCCCCACATTTCGCCAGTTATGTTTAAGTCCCATGTAATAGGGGGCAAAACAGGCGATAGGGGGTTGAAAAAGGCATTGATGTAAGAAAACCTTCAAGTTAATTTTCATTGAACGTATCTGGTAGTTAAAGGGATTAAGATAAATAAGGGAATTTTTTTCGCACGAATTTTGAATTATATGGCAAGGTGTTGACTTTACCAAACTAGATATTAGTGCATTAATCTTGTGTACAAAATGTCATCGTTTTTAATAACTTATTGTCCAAGATATGACCGTTCGACTGTTCTGTCGAACAAGACGTATTTTAAACGATGAAGATTGCATAAAAACAGGAAAAGTCCCAGAAGTTTGCAACTAACAGCCACCGCAAAACTCATAAACCTAGCTATTTGGGTCACAACACATTTGTTATCGGGTCATGATCGCTGCTGCTGACGGCTTAATATATAGCGTAGTTGTACCTTTAAATTAGCATTCGTTTCATTTGTAGTTAGTAGATAAGAGCCTTTAGTTTATATAGCTGTTGGGTTTAATTTTGGCTGGCAAGTAAAAAAGTCCGTCTATTAATTTTCATTGAACTTATTTGGTTGTTTCTACATGGAATTTGTGAAAAGTTGTTCTAGGATTGAATCACTTATCATTATTTTATCAGCGTTGATTCGCATTTTATCTATTATTATCTTACTCTCTCTACACACTAGCTTCTGCCCGCGACTTCGTCCGCGTGATGCTTTCACCCACGACGTGTTACGTCTTTGGTTACTGCTCCGCTTCTGTGGATCGAAGCGTAATGTTTTATAGCTTATACTATCCTTCATGAATCTGGCTATCATCCTAATCCTAACTAATATTATAAATGCGAAAGTAACTCTGTCTGTCTGTCTTTCTGTCTGTCTGTCTGTCTGTCTGTCTGTCTTTTCTTCACGCCTAAACTACTGAACCGATTTGTGTGAAATTTGGTACAGGGTAAGTGTGAACCCCAACAAAGGACATAGGCTACTTTTTATTCGACTTCGACTTCGTCTGCGTCCGCGATAACCGACATATACGCGGGCAAAAGCTAGTATACAATAATTTTTAAAATCTGACACTTTAAAAAAAAGAGTAGAGCAGTTCTAGAGTATTTATTTATTTAATCTTTTTGCAACAAAAAAGTACAAAGGCGGACTTAATGCCTTAGGCATTCTCTACCAGTCAACCAAAGGTGACTTAAAGGTGAGTAATCTCTAGAACTATTGTACTCTCTATTAAGACTATAATTTGAAGTACCTACCTATCTATGAAGAGCATTTGTAGGTATTTGTTTAAACGTGCTAATATCGCGTTTAAACAAACCAAAATACTCGTCAGCTTTATTAAAAAAAAAGTATAATAGGAACTCGATTCCGGATAGATTTCATAAAAATCTCATGAAACCAGAAAAATAAAATTCCAAAATCAAACTTTGAACACCGTATACATTTCACACAACGTTGTTATAAAATAATTTCATAGTAAAAATCCTTTTGCGACCAGAACTCACTTAAAGTGCGATAAAACCCCGATACTTGATAGGAGAGCCTTCCGCATCACGCCCGAATTTTACGGGATTTAGAAAATTTCGCTTTAAAGCGACCCATTTACAAGCTAACGCTTCCACGTTTCTCAAAGGACAATATTATGTCAATTCTCGCCTTCTCAAAGCCATATATCTCCTTCAGACGCGAAGCAGCTTCGTTCAAATGGAAATTCTGCTCACATAACCAATAAACACCGTATTGCTACACAGTAAAGTTTACTTTCCAATACCATGTCGTATAAACAAATCAGTATGAAATATCAAGGTGAAAAAATGAAATGTCTCAGCAAGAATGGATTCATTCATTCGTTTTGAAGGGAAATCAAAATAATAAAATGTTTCCTTTTTTTTTTCTTTTCAGTGCAGGTGATTTTTCACTCGACGTTCAATCAATTTCGTTTATATTTTTTGTTGATGATTTTCTGAAGAATATTGAGTGCTTTTATGGAGTTTTTATAAAGGCAAACGGTTCTGTGAAAATAAACATCCATTTTAACGTTAAAGTGGAATTATTCAGTTGATATAACTAAGGTTTTCAAACAAGTTTAAGATTTACCTGTTTGCTTCTTTAGTCAATAAACTAGAAAGGTTTTGATAGATTCGAGTACTACTTAATTAAACTTGGTTAGACTCGGTTAAAACAAAACTTTAGGTAGATTCTTAGAACCTTCAGACATCGATGGAAACAAAAAGAGTTGCCAACATATTTTCGTTTACTGGAAAAATTGTAAACCAAGATGTTTATACTTAGAAGATAAGGCGAAGAATCTTCTTCCAATTTTGCTATAATATCAAACTTACCAATACGAAGCAAGTTTAAAATGTAGATCAAGTTTCGCCCATGTACCTAGGTTGTTTGATTAACGTACCTGTAACAGAGAAAAATAATATAAGTACTAAAATTGGACTTATGAGGGTAACATGATCCTCATGGATAAAAAAATTAATAAATAAAATGTTACGCCACGTCATGTGTTCAGCCCACGCCAAGCCAGCCAATGACAGCTAGTGACAGCCAGTGGCCGTTAGTGACGTCACATCCGCCCGCCAAAGCGTATAAGTACTCGGACCGCTCATTTGGGAGCACATTCTGCTGCCGTACACAAGAGAAGCCGAAACTCTGTCCAAACTGTGTGAAATTACTGTAAAATTATATTAATAGCAATAAATAGTTGTGATTATTCGTAAAGAGTGAAGTCGATTATTTTATTTCCGTTTCACTCAGAAGTGGGATATGAAACTTAATTGCCCGCATATGAAACGTAATTGTCCTACTACATCTGTTGGTCGTGGAGTCCCGTCTACCTAGCTGGAGTGAAGAAGAGCAAGACCATTAGTGAAGATGAAGAATTCCCGCCGCCACCTGCTAGAAAATTGCTAGAAACCGAAGTGGGTAGGGCGATACACGAACTTGACGACGATATCTTATCGCTTAACCATTTCAAAGGCCATCATGCGTCGTCCCTTATCCCGGAATTTGACCCCGAGAGAGAAGATTGCATAGGGTCGGTATGGTTGAAGAAAACGTGGCTGGAGCGACAAGGAAGTCAGCCACTTTACTGCGAGGTGGTGAAGGTTTCATGAAGGTTATCAACACTGACACCAAGGACATCGAGTGGGAAGCCGGCCTGATCCTCGCTCGAGCAGATAGCTGCTATGAAACGGCGCTCAAACCAAGCCGGGTGAGTTCAGCCAAGTCATTATTGCCTTATTGTCTGCCCAATGTTTTGCCAAATAAGCCAGATTATTCAGTCACTAATCCTTCTAATCCATGTGGCCTTACAGTCCCGTCTGTGTCGGACTCAACAGCTAGTAAAATCAGTGATAGTATAGGCGAGGTACCTAGATCCGAAATCAGTATAAGACCCTTTTAAGAAAACGAGCGTCATAGTATAATACATTTATTATTACAATATAAACACACCTTCGCAATTGACACAAACGATCTCGGTTGCACTAATTTGTTACATATGAAAATAAAACCAACACACAGCACATACAGCAGCCAATATACCTTCAACCTTATAGGTTATCGCACACTGAACAACAAATTGTTAATTCTAAGTTAGTGAATTACTTGATGCCGGTATTATTCAAGAATCCGAATCGGCTTATGCCTCGTTGTTAATCTTGGTAAAGAAAATGAACGATGATAGTCCGGATATCCGTTGCCAAACATCGACGACCAGGTTTCAAGTTAGCCGGTAAGAAATAATTTACGAGCCTCAATTGGGCCCAAGGTTATCATCAACAACAAATTGCACCCGAAGCCACTCACAAAACTGCATTTGTAACACTCTAGGTCCATTATGAAAATATGCGTGTTCCGTTTGGTTTAGCAAATGCACCCGCGGTTTTTATGCGAATGATTAGTAAAATTGTTGATTTCATTCGTTCCCAAACATCACAGACTGCCAACTCGTAAAATTCTAGCATTCCTAAATGATTCATTTTATTACTACCCTCGGTTTATTTTAGTTCTGGTATGAATATGTAGAATCGGTGTTGCAAAAGTTTGCATCAGGAAATCTAAAATTAAACAGGAAAAGTGTTCTCTTTACAAAAGAAAGTGACTCATTTTGGACATGAAATTTCTCACGAAGGTGATCAAGCAACCAGCAGAATCAAAATTAATTGCAGTTACTTCTCAAAATGTATCCATAAATTCGCGGTTATAGCTCGCCTTTTAATCTGTTCTTTTGTTAATCTGTTAGGTATGTGTTTCTTTTGGTAAATTCTGATTAACTACGACAATAGTACCGTGGGTATGGAGTATTAAATTAAATAAAATAAAAATGTTATGCTCTAAACCCGTGTTAGCTTTGTATGAAGGGACATTAGACATAGAAATTCATAGCGATGCATGCGAATTAGGCATAGCAAGAATTTTATTACAAAAACGGTCTGGCGGTACTTTGCGCCCTCTCAAGTAGCAAAAGGTTTTATAACCAAGGCGTTTTATCACCAAACAGTGATATAGTAGGCCTATAGTGGTAACCATTGTGACTGATTGTACTATAAAGGTTTTTAACAGAGCGTTTTGGTTCTATAAGATTTAACAGCATTTAAGTTCTATAGTTTAGCTCCGCTTACAGAACAATACAAGAGAATATTTAAAGTGTTGCACTGTAATAGTAGTATGGCAGCTGTTGTCTGCCATGATAGCACATTGGCAGCACGGCTGGAGCCAATGTGTGGTATAGCAGCCATAGTCGGGACTAGTCCCTATTTTTAAATTTAATTTAATTAAAACGTAAATAATGAGAGCGCGTTGTCAAGTTTGAAATCAGCATAATGATTTTATCGATCTCTCTCGTGAGTCTCTCGAGTCTGTCGTGATGGCCTAGCGGTTAAGGCGCCCGCCTCTCATGCATGAGGTTGTGGGTTCGAATCCGGGCAAGTACCAATGTGACTTTATCTTAGACATTACTGACATCATTCCGTGCCTCGGAAAGCACGTTAAGCTGTTGGTCCCGGCTGTCATACGTGGATCTTTGACAGTCGTTACGAGCCGTCAGAAGCTTGAAAGTCTGACAACCAGTCTTACCTAGGGGTATCGTATTACCCAGTTACTGGGTTGTGGAGGTCAGATAGGCAGTCGCTCCATGTAAAATACTGGTACTCGGCTGCATCCGGTTAGACTGGAAGCCAACCCCAACATAGTTGGGAAAAGGCTAAATGATTTTACCGATACAATTATCTTCGCAAGTGCAAGTTATGCGGTTATGGCGAAGTTGCGTTCCATGAAGATTTTGTATATTATCATTTTTATTACATGTGCAAATGACATGGAGCATAATACTTTACCGAAATATTTGGTTTGCTTCAGAAACACTATTTGGAGTTCGGTAAGGGTGTACAATACCATTAAGGTGCTAACATGAGCATTAATTGGCAGATTCTAAAGCGTTCTCCGAACTTTTGCGGTACCAGATTTTGTTTACTTGGGCTGTTATGTATTTTAGCCGAGTAACATCCAAGGAGGAAACTATGTATCATAGTTAAGAGCTAGAAACATTAGCAGTCGTTGAATCGTTGCGTAAATTTCGGGTGTACATAGTAGGTAAAAACGTGAAGGTAGTCACAGACTGTACCGCCGTCCGAGCCACTCTTACTAAACGCGATAATAAGTTATTTAGTTTGGATAACTTGTTTAAAGTGACTAAGCCTAAGTGATTTATTGTTGAAAAAGGTGATACTTTGTGTTTTTGTTTTATTGTTCACAGACAGATGTCACCCGGGGCGGAACGCCCCCTAAGCCCCCTAGCTACGCCACTGCCGAGGAATGTACATGAAGATGAGAGAGATGAGAGCAAGTACTTGAATCGACCCAGGCCAAGCGTAACAAGACCAGTGTGCAGACTGTAATGATGACGAGATGGAGTCCACGCCTGAGCAAGCTGTCGACGTGTCTTCTGGGGTAATGACGCCTGAAACCGTACCAAGCACTTCCGGTGCAGCACAGCCTCGGACACAGGAGCACGAGGACGCCCTCCAGTCAGGAGAGGCCGTGTTTGCCGAAAAGCGATGTCACATCCGTCGAAAGGAGGGGATGGCAGATGGCGGCCGCCGCACGCCTATATAAGCTGGTGCACGCTTATTTTGAGACAACTTTTTCGTAGAGTCGTGAGAAATATGCTAACGTCGTGCCTATGCCACATGGAGTTGTAACGCCAAGCCATGCCAAGCCAATGGCACGCCAAGCCATGCCAAGCCAATGGCACGCCAAGCCATGCCAAGCCAATGGCTCGCCAAGCCATGCCAAGCCAATGGCTCGCCAAGCCATGCCAAGCCAATGGCTCGCCAAGCCATGCCAAGCCAATGGCACGCCAAGCCAAGCCAATGGCATGCCAATTCCATAGCACGTTGGCAAACCTTGACTTTGGACTTTTGAATGTTAATCAAATACTAATTTTGCGCACCGTAGGTCATGATGGGAAGAATACACATGTCCATAAGCTTGCGCTAAGTGACATTGGTAAAGTACCTTTGAAATATTCTTGCATGGACCATTAGGCGTGTGATTTCCTTTTCTTGCCTGAGAGTGCTAAGGTCAACATAAAGTTAGATGACTTGTTTTCAGGGCCCTATATAATAACTAAAGTAGTTGCAATGACAGATACAGGATCAGGAGCGTTACGGGTTTAAGGGGCTACAAAAACTTTACGGGGCTTGTTTCAGCAGATTCTCTGCGAACTTATCGTAGCATAGCTCCTGTATCTGACAGCGCCAGCAGCTCTGATGTCCACCTGGACACAGAAGATTTAATCGATCTATCAGAAAGCTAATGCAGACCGTGTGCTCCACATTGCGGGAGCAATTGTTACAGGATGGCCGACTGTTACGCCACGTCATGTGTTCAGCCCACGCCAAGCCAGCCAATGACAGCTAGTGACAGCCAGTGGCCGTTAGTGACGTCACATCCGCCCGCCAAAGCGTATAAGTACTCGGACCGCTCATTTGGGAGCACATTCTGCTGCCGTACACAAGAGAAGCCGAAACTCTGTCCAAACTGTGTGAAATTACTGTAAAATTATATTAATAGCAATAAATAGTTGTGATTATTCGTAAAGAGTGAAGTCGATTATTTTATTTCCGTTTCAAAAAACAAAAGTACTTAAGTCATAAAGGCAGTATTTTCCGATCTACACACACAAGTCATTGAAGCCTGTCATTTTTTATGTAAGCTTATATTGTTGCTAATATTTTACTAACAAGTTATGGATTTTAATCATCTGAAATAAATTATTCTATTTCATAACGTATTATTACACTTATAACGATATTCTCAACAGCAGTCTAGTTATATTTTGATCAATAAATAATTAAACTCGACAAAGTTATAGGACAGGATAAGAAAACTAATATCGACTAATTGGTCAGTCAGTTTTCCGTTTAAATAAAGGCACTTATATGCAGACTTGTCGTCTGACTGCTTTCCGTATACTAATTTCAAAATTAAACGTGGCTCAAAAAAATGTACTAGACAATACGATTTCGTGAATTCTGATACGATCCTACTTACAAAATTTTACCATGTTTAGTTACATAAAAAACCAAATAATGCCAGATTACATGTGTGAGGCCACCGCAACGATTTAAAAAAAAAACGGAAACGTCTAACAAAGCATAAGGTCCACATTCGCAAGAACTGACAGCAAAGGAAACAGTATTGTTCCGAGCGACTGGACTGCTGACTTTAGTGGCGCTATCCAAAGAGATCCGAATACCGGAGGGTAGCGGTCAAACGCAGCGCATTCACTACGCTCCAGACACTTCGCTAGCGTCGAATGTAATGACGGTAATGGAAAAGATCTTTTCTTACGTCTTTATTGTGTTAGGAACAGATATATGTAAGTATTATGGTACAGTTCTGTAGAAATAGGGCAATTTAAGATACTAGGGTGAATAAAGGACAAAAAGTGGGACGAATCTTCGTGGGGCTAATAAAGAACCAATTGTTAAAAATCTTGGATGACGGAAATTGTTTTCGTATGTAAGTGCACTATATGCCCACTAAGTTATAATTTAAGTCAGAGTCAAAACATTTATTTCAATGAGACCATTTACGAACTAAAAAAAATTATTGAATCTACTTTTTGATAGTAGGATAGCATAAGAAAGAATGGCCACAGGCAAAATGGCAACACTAGGTATTACCAACTGACATTAATAACAACAACAATATTGGTTGATAAATTGCTCTTACCAAAGGGATAAATATGGCGGTTTGACAGCTTTTGTTCAGAAAATATGTCAAACTTTTTGAACCCCAACCCAATTAATCTAATCCAAGACATTAGCACTAAAACAGTGAAAGTGTTCGCAGTAAGGCAAACAGTATTGTTCCAAGTGAATAGACAAACGAGTGTGCACGGTTAAGTACGGCACGGTCCCGCATCCCGCCGGATGCCTCGAGGATGGACGGTGACCGCATCTGTGATTGCATTCGCAACGCTTCGCCGCACGGCTTTAGCGTCAAACGTAATGACCGGAATGGGAACTCTCTTTTGTCCCTGTATTTATGAGGAGAGTTACGTTTTAATTTTGTGGAATGTGATTATTTTCTTGGGTTTCATATCCAAAGGGTGTTAAACCCTATTACGAAGAGTCCGCTGTCTGTCTGTGTCACAGGGCAGTATGTTTTGAACCGTTAAAAAGACACTTGACATTTTCACAGTGGGTATTACTATGGCGGCTATTGCAACAAATAATAACAATTAAATAAAGTTAAAAATAATCCCCATACTAGAAACTTCATTTATTGTACGTTGTTATTTTAATATTGAATTATCTAATGGGAAGTGTGGAAGTTCCTTTTTTACCATTTTCCAAAAGCACAAGAAATCCAGCTTAAAGTAGGCATTAAACCCGTCAATTTTAAGTATCAACTCAAATCAAATTCAAATCAATCAATGTTTCGATTGCAAAATGAAGTATCTATTTTTTAACACCCTTGCTATCATATACTAAAAGGTATTAATTTTCCACCCACAAATTAACATTACCCTTAAATTACCACCAACATAATAAAGATACACAAAACAAATCTCAAGCCACTTTCAAACTAGACAGACTCAAAGAATTGCAAGTCAAACAAAATTCTTGAGCCGAGCCGAGGTGCAAATATTGGGAGGATCGGAAAGCGTCAAGGAGGTTTTACACCGGCGAGGCAGAGCGGGGATGCGATGGGCGTAAATTGAAATTACGCTTAAGCTTGATTAAAGTTTATCTTGGACATCACTGACATCGGTAAAGGAAAAATATCGTGAGGAAACCTGGACTTTTACCAGCCTATTACTGTCCCGCTCAAACCATGTCAGAGGCCCTCTGACACTAAACTCTGACACTAGGGTGTGTGCGGTCATAAGACCTTACTGCCCACTGGGAAAACTGGGAGATAAATGTGAGTTCAAAACTAGATATCCAAATAGATTAATAACTCCTAGAATAAATACAAAATTTTATAGGCGAAGTTGCTATCCTATGTGTGTCCAGATTTATAACAAGATTCCTAACCAAATCAAAGAACTTCCAATGGTCCGCTTCAGAAGGGCCCTACGCAAGTGTTTAATTGAGAATTCCTTCTATACTTTAAAAGAATTCTTTCAGTTTAAATTTCAATGATTTAGTTTTAATTATTCAAAATTTGCATGTCATTATGTTATGATTGAATATGTTAAGCTACTAATAAAATACCATTGTAAGAACTTTTGTAACCATATTTATCTGCAAATAAATAAATCTTTATCTTTAAATCTTTATCTTTATCTTTATCACACGATAAAGAAGAAAACTTGATTCACACAAATATCATTGCCCGGCACAGCACCGTATCAGTGATAATTATTCTTTCATACATTCTCTATTAGCAGCGTTTTACCTGAAATAAAACGCATATTAAAATACTTACCTCACTGGAAGCTTTATTATGAGATGGCACTTCCGTTTCCGTCGATTTCTTACCATTTTTCGTACTTTTATCCCCTCTATACTTCCGGCTCAGTGGCGCCACCTGGCGGTTGCGGGGCAGTTTTTAGTTTTCGTTAAAAATGTCACGCCATTTTTGTTCATTGTCTCATATAACCAGGCAGAAATAAAGTGAAAGCTTCCAGTGAGGTAAGTATTTTAATATGCGTTTTATTTCAGGTAAAACGCTGCTATTAAAGTACTTGACCGTCACTGGAAGCTTTATTATGAGATCTGTTTGTTATCGCCTGGTGACGCCACTTTGATGTATATACTTGGAAGTATTAAGTGTTATTATACTAAAAGCCAATGTGAAAAGGCATAAAGTAAACAAAGGTGGTATTAATAAGTGTGCATTTATTTAAATAAATGTTAAAAAAGCAATCCAAATTAAAAGTACCTGGGTAAGTATACAGCATAATTCTCTGATTGGACATAATAACAATCATTATACATTTTACTAATAGATACAATATAAATCTAATCAATTTAAGTATATTTGTTCTAGGTAATCAAAATTTTTATTCATCAAATGTTAATCGATTGGATTGAACAATTGTGTTACATTCTGCGAATCAGTACTTCTCATTATTTCTCGCCTATAAAATTGCTGGAATGTACCAGCTGATCGCCAATTCCCACGAGCCAAAATTTCGTCGAGGGGATGATTTTGAAACCAGCTTTTGGAGGCTACAGCAGACCGGATGCTACCTGGAGTGGCTGCAATGCCAGCCTCCCCAAACAGGGTCTTTACCCACCCTGCTATGACTGTGCGTGAAGCAGGTTTAGCTACACCTCTTAATGTAATAAATAAATTAGTTGATTTTGCCGCAATACGTCTTTCATTTAATAATGCTATGGTTTTTTCTACCCAGAATATAGGGTTAAGGTTACAACTATTTGTATTAAAAAGCAATTTCCAGCCGGATTGCCTATAATTACTGCTGTCAGTTTTGGAGCCAAACTGAGGCCAAAAAATTATACTATCATCAGATCTTATGCAATGATTAGGATCAACATTTAGTAAAGTTAGATCGTGTATTCGCCTGCCTGAGCAAAGCAACAATAAAATTGCTGTATGACGTGACGTTTGAAATAGATTATTTGAATCAATTGTGTAATTAGTCAAAAACGAAATTAATTTACCAACATCCCAAACTGGAGGCTTGGTAACTTTTGGATTTTTTAGGGCAATAGATTTTAAAACATGCTTAACTAGGACGTGAGAACTTAACTGACTTGAAGTTTCAGCGTTACATAGTGTAGATACAACTGATTTGTGTAAAAGTATTGAATTATACGACAACTTATCCATTAAATATAAATCACATAAAAACTGCGCTAGTTGTGAACCAGGAGGATTCTTTGAGTCAAGGTTTTTATTATGACACCACGTCGTCCAACGCTTCCAGGCTACCTCATAGGTCTTTAAAGTAGATTTTCGCCAAGAACTCTTAAGCAGTGATAGTTGTTGAGCGTTCCATGTCTCTATCGCCTCGGACCACCCCCACATTTCCAAACTTCGAGAACAATGTTCTCGATTTTCGGTGGTGGGAGTCCCGTCGACGTGTCTATTAGGTATCTCTGCAGGTTTCTCAGAGTTAATGGAGCTGCGAGTGCTCGGGCTTTGAGATCCGCACGCCAGAAAACCTTCTCCCATCGAGGTACTATTATTAGAAATATTCCTGACGACGTGTTTAAGTGAGACAAGACTTTGGGGACTAGGAATGGTGGTGGAAATACCCATGCGAGTTGGTAATTCCATGGAACACTGAAAGCGTCGTGGAATAGAGCTTGAGGATCTCTGAGGTCTAGAGACACATAATTGTACACTACGTGAGCAGTCGCCGAGGCAAATAGATCTATTATCGGGGTTCCCCACTTTGCAAATACAATCTCTACACAAGCCGGTAGGAGGTGCCATTCCGGAGGTTGGCGAAGGCGGGATAAGTGATCTGCATGATTGTTGTATTTGCCCGGAATGTAGTGTATCCTGAGGTGTATCTGATGTTGGTCTAACAAATTCAGAATTCGATACGTTATTTCCAACAGGGATAATGTCCTCGTACCTCCTTCTTTCCGAAGGTAGGTGACTGCAGTTCTGTTGTCGCTTTGAATGAGGAGGGAACTTTGACGAAGCCAATGAACTTGGTTCTGAAGAGCGTATAATATTGCTAACATTTCTTTTTGATTGCAATGCAGACTTTTCTCTTCTTGCGACCAAGTTCCTGACAGAGCCAAATTGTTCAGTTGTGCCCCCCACGCTTGATCCGATGCATCTGTAGTTAGGAAATTTACTGAAGGGGGATACTGAAGAGGAGTGGACTTGTGACAATTTTGAACCCACCAATTTAGTTCCTCTATGACACCTTGTGGTAGTGGGTAGGTCTTTGATAGCTGGACTGGCAGCGAATTCATTAACATTAATAACTGTCGATGATTTAGCCGTCCCCGTGGGACAACGAAACTGGCAAAGTTTAGGAGTCCTACTATCTTCTGTAACTCCTTCAAAGTTAACAGCTTTTGTTCGAGAGCCTGATTTATTTTTATAACGATGACCTGAGCCTTTTCTTTTGGAAGGATTTTTTGATTTTCCCATGGTTTCCATAGTATCCCTAAATAAATTATACTCTTTTGAGGACAAAGCACCGATTTTTCGAAATTTATTTGCCACCCCAGATTTTGTAATAATTTTACAGTAATTTTGACATGCTCTCGAAGCGTGTGAACATTTTGGTGTACTAGCAAATAATCGTCTAGGTATACCAGGATCCTCATGTTCCATTTTTCCCGTAATGTTTGGGCCACCCAATTCGTGAGCATGGAAAAGGTTTTCGGAGCAGTGCTCAGACCGAATGGAAGACAAGTCATTTCTAATAACTCCTGGTTGTACACTAGGCGCAGAAAGCGTCTGTGCGATTTGTTTACGCTTTTTTTTTTTTTTTTTGAGGTGGTAAAAATCATCAAATGAGTCCTTCCGTCCTGGGTGGGGCGGAAGGGACTGTCAGACTTTTACTGACTAAAAAACCACCCTGTTCCTTCTGTTGCCCTTTACGTTCCGGGGCCACGGTATCCTGTTAAGACGTCCCGCAACCCCGGCAGGCGTTTGGCCCCTATTGGGGCCCCGTCCCTGTGCTGACAGCTCTTTGAGGCGCGCGCGAACAGAACGCGCCGTCGACCCGGGCATGGTCCTTGATCGGACGGCGAGCTACCCATTACTCGCCGTCCGCAAGCCCGCGCCTACGGTGGCCGGATGTCGCCTCGCGACGTCCGACGCCCTGGGCGTCTCCCGCGGCGGCTGGGGCGTGAGGTGGAGGGTGTTGTTCTCTCCCTCACGCGGCCCGCCTCCTCCTTCGCTAGCATTACTGCTTCGCAGAAGGAGGTGACTGCATCCCATTCCCTCTCGCCCCGGAGCATGGCCTGAACCAGGTCCGGACGCGAGAGGTCGCCGCCGCCTATCGCCTCCGTGAGGACACGGCGGTGCTCTGCCCAAGCGGGGCAGACCTGCACCGTATGCTCCACCGTGTCCTCCGGGCGGTCCACACAGTGGTGACACCCGGGCGTTTCCTCCCGTGCAATCCGACACAGGAACCTCCCGAAACAACCGTGTCCGGTGAGGACCTGCGTCAGCCGGAAGGTGAGGACGCCGTGGCGCCTCTCTAGCCACTCCTCAAAGAGGGGTCTTACCGCCGCGATTGCAGCGTGCCCGATTTGTTTACGCTTAGGTGAAAATATGCTTGGGACAAATCTATTTTGCACATCCAGTCCTGAGATTGCAGAAAGTCCGGAATGCGGTACATGTTTATTAAATGAAATGGTTCGGTCATCACATATTCGTTTAGTGATTTTAGATTGAATATTGGTCGGGCAGAGCCGTCGGATTTTGGAACCAGGAATAGAGGCGATATGAAGCTTGGCGAGGGTAGAGCTTTCTTTAGAATCCCCTGTCGTTTCATTTTGTTTACGATTGAAGACATTTGTTCGGAAACAGGAGTTTGAAAAGGTCCCTTCATTACGTCTGGATAGACGAGTGGGGGCTTTTGGGAGAAGGGTATGCGATACCCTTGAATTAATTTTAGAATTATGTCTGTTGCTCCCATTTTCGCCCACTGTGATTGGTAATGTTTCAACCGACCCGCCCGAAACGGTGTCATGTCATTGCTTATTCCTGTCGCCTCTGGAACTTTTTGAGGAGTTTGCACGCCTATGTCCTCGTGCACTTCCACGTTCGGGCCGCGAGCCTCGATTTCGAAATGAATTTCTTGTATTGAAGTGATCACTATGATTATTCGAAAAATTACCTCTGGAAGGGTAATGTGTATGTTGGCATTGACTTTGGTGTACACCCCGCGAGGGTGGGTTATGACAGGTATGTATATGCGATCCTGGTTCGTTACATTGAGTTCCACGCGATGGAACTGTCGGCTTTCGTGCGCCTTGCCCCCGCGAGGGGCGGCTACTATGTTGGTAGGGCTTTTGTGAAGACCTTTCTATTTTTGGAGGCCAAAAGGCCTTACGGACCCCGCCAGCCTTCTCAAGAGTAGAAGAAAAGGGCTCGGCACTAAATATGGAGGTACTTGAAGGAGGTATTTTATTCAGGAACGCTTTTACTAGTGGATCTCTAACTTGGCTCGTTATAGTTTCTCTACGCATTTCAATAGTTTCGGCTCTATGGCCGCAGACTAATTGCAAAAGGTCGGAGGATATTTTATGAAATTCACCCTTCTGAAATAATTCGTCAATCTTCCCATTTAAATTATCAAAATTGATACATTCTGTATTTTTGGCCCATGAGAGTAGATTACGAATACCTTCCTGCAATGATTCTCTTTGTTTTAATATACAGTAGGTTAAGGCTGCATAGGATTTATCAGCATGTGCTAGATGACGTAAGGTGTCATATGCTTTTACCTCCTCATTTGTTTCCAGATCAATAAAGCCCGGAGTATGATTATATATTTTTTGGGTATCGGCGTACCTCACTTCTGACCAAGAAGTACTATCAAAACGCTGGATGTCTACCAACTTCTTCAAGAAACTATCAGGAGTTTTTGGGACTACTGGCTCTTTAAGCTTAGTATTAATATCGAAAGTGAAATCTAAACTTGTTTGATGTTCCTGGATAGAACAATCCTCGTCACTAATTTGCTCATAAAGTTGACCACTAATTCCAGAACAAACAGAAGCGTTATCATAATGAACTGTATCAATATTACTTGTAGTATTAATTTGTTTTCGAAGCTCACCCATTTCCTTGAAAAGCTTGTCTATCATATGACTGGAACGTCGAGCACGTTTCCTTTTCTTATGGCGGCGGCGGCGGGACCGCGCTTGTTTATTGCTTGGGATAGACGTACTACAAGAACTAATACTTGTATCACTACTACTGCTGGTGCTGCTACTTCGGTCTCGCTTGCGATTCTGCCCACTCGGACCCGCCACAGCCTGCGGCTGGGTATCGGAGTTTTTATTTTCATCCATCACTGCAAACAAATTACGTTAGCAAATGGACATATAGTACTTGATTTAATTTTACACAGTTATAAAATAATATTTGGTACCTACGAAAACTTTACTGGTAAATATTCAAATTAATTAAAATAACAGTAGTGATCCGAACGGAAAATCCGTTAAAATTTCTGATCACGTACAACTAATTTCAAAAGAGTGTTTACCTCTAAAAGAGGGTACTTACGGTTCAAGGTTTATCCTTTAACACTTAACACTTTTTGTAACTTGCTTTACTTATAAATATAAAATATTTATATTTATTCACAATAATTTTTCACTTTAACGTATTATGCAACGGTTGTAGACACAGCCACTGCGCACAAGTTGCTTCGACGGAATTCAAAAAGCCAATGAACAAAAATGGCGTGACATTTTTAACGAAAACTAAAAACTGCCCCGCAACCGCCAGGTGGCGCCACTGAGCCGGAAGTATAGAGGGGATAAAAGTACGAAAAATGGTAAGAAATCGACGGAAACGGAAGTGCCATCTCATAATAAAGCTTCCAGTGACGGTCAAGTACTTTAATACATGGGTTACACGCTCATTCTGGCGTCATTCTGGTCCATCAGTCTGGTCAGAATGACGGGAGAATTATCGTGTAACCGGTTGATTGACGGACTGATGGTCCAGAATGACAAAAATTAAATATTTTAAATATTTTTCATCATTCTGTTGTGAATGACAGCAGACTGATGCCAGAATGATCGTGTAACCGCTCGAATCATTCTCGCGTCAGTCAATCACTGACCACTGTCCCCGACGCAATCTAAATAAATATTTTTTTTATTTATTTAGATCAATACAACTATCATTACATGTCATGTTACCCCAAATCGGTAACGTGGTATTTTATAACATAGGTAGCTCATACAAAGCAACAAAAAAAATTACAAAGTGAGCTATCGTTATCTGATACGACAAATAATTTGGTTTTGCGGCATACTTGGCCTTGATAACAATCATAGATTTCTAAACGTAAGTTTCAAGGCGAGAAATAGTACGTAGTTTACTTTTATTTTAACAAAATGTTTATTTTTCAGATTTCTCTGATCACCCAATTAATAAAAAAGCGTGAAGATACTTTTTATGATCGGCAATAAAATACAAAAAGCAACTGTGTCCGCCCGGGTTCGAACTGGGGGCCTTGAGCGTGTGAAGCACACGTGATAACCGCTACACTACGGAAGCTTGATTTCTGGAGCTAAAATTACGCTGAACTATGTTATGACTGAAGTTTTATCAGTCTGCTGTCATTCTAGAATGAGCGTGTAACCGTGTTTTTCATCCATCATTCTGGCATCAGTCTTAGCCGGACCAGACTGATGGACCAGAATGACGCCAGAATGAGCGTGTAACCCATGATTATGAACGCGCCGACCCTCACTGAGAGCACTGTGTCGTTACTGACACTGATATGTGTGAATGCGTTCGTAGAGAATGTATGAAAGAATATTTTATCACTGATATGTGTGAATTAAGCTTTACCCTTTTTTATACCAAAATATGTCCATCGCTATACAGCGCCGGTGGCCGACGCTCGATGTCCGGAGCGAGATTTATTATGTTTTACAAAGTAAATAAGTATTCTATTTTAAGAACAATAAAGTTCAATATTGTAGTAATAAATATTTCAATTCTCGCCACGAACATCCACGCGCTAGACCTTTTACACCAAAGATGGACAGAGCGTGGATAGAAATTTTGCTATACTTTCAATTCATCCACCCCACGCCAAGCCTAGCCGGTGTAAAGGCACCTTTAGTCCACCGGATCCGCGGTAGCGTCATAATAGAGCCTTAAAGAGTGTCAACAGAAGTTGCCTGACCAGCATACAAAGACCTATCAGGCTCTTCCAACTTTTGGAACACGATAAGGACTACGTGGGTCTTGTTCCCTGGCCGTGTTAAAATGTTAGTAGCTATCATGGACATTAAAAGGATAAACAGCGACTGTTAAGGTACCACATTCCTAATGAAGGAAATGCTTCTAGTCGTTTAATATGTAATTATTATCATAATATTTTCTCTGGATAGTGTTTTTAGGGTTCAGTACCTCAGTCGGCAAAAGCGGAACCCTTATAGGATCACTTTGTCGTCCGTCTGTCCCGTCTGACAAGCAAGACCCTTTTCTCAGGAACGCGTAGTGGTATCAAGCTGAAATTAATATCAAATACTCAGGTCGGCTATCCCTTGGAGCAGTGAAAAAAACAAATGTCTAAGGTAAGATTCAGACCAACCGGCTCGCATCGGGCCGGACCGGACGGCATTTTACAATGCGGTAAAGAACATTGAAATGTATCAACAGAAATTATAGTTCATATTTGCATGCAACTTTACCTCCGTCGATCGCGTCCGTCGGAGCCGTACGGAGCCGATCGGAGCCGATCGGAGCCGATCGGAGCCGATCGGAGCCGATCGGAGCCGATCGGAGCCGTACGGATGCGTACGGCTGCCGCGGCATGCGTACGGATGCGTACGGCTGCCGCGGCATGCGTACGGATCCGTTCGGCTGCCGCGGCATGCGTACGGCTCCGTACGGCTCCGTCCGGCTCCGACCGGCTCCGTACGGCCCTGACGGCATCCAATCGGCTGCCGTCGGGTCCGTTCGGAGCCGGTCGGCCGTGCGTACGGATCCGTTCGGCTGCCGCGGCATGCGTACGGATGCGTACGGCTGCCGCGGCATGCGTACGGATGCGTACGGCTGCCGCGGCATGCGTACGGATGCGTACGGCTGCCGCGGGATGCGTACGGATGCGTACGGCTGCCGCGGCATGCGTACGGATGCGTACGGCTGCCGCGGGATGCGTACGGATCCGTTCGCATGCGTACGGATCCGTTCCGATGCGGTCCGATCCGAGCCGGTTGGTCTGAATCTTACCTTAAGCAACGCAATCTAAAGATTGGGTCGCTAATGGCACATATTTTGACGCTTGCTAGGGAATCAAAACCTATAGGGGACTTCCCGTTGACCTACAATTATGAAATTTGGCAAGAAGCAATGCCATGTAGTACAAGTAAAGATAGAAATCCGAAAACCGTAAATTGTAGTTACATCCCAAATCCCCGTAATCCTGTAATCCCCGAATGGTTAGGCAGAGGTGTACTCATTAGTACACCCACATTTCGCTGGTTATGTTTAAGTCTCATGTAATAGGGGGCGAGTCCCTATTTTTTTGTATATACCTTTCGAGTGTAAGTCCGACTCGCACGGTTTTTTTCATCCTATTAATGTTTATGTCTCCCTTGTAATAATCGTTGCGTGTATCTCTTTGATATCAACGTGGTCTTTCATTTTACTCGTAGTTCCTTTGACTGGGAAATTATTTTATTACTTTCTTAGAAAATACCAATTTCTTTAATGCTGCCTTTGAGTTGTTATTCTTACGAATCTTGTTGAATTCTTTGATAGAATCGATGTTAAAGTCAAAGTCAAAGCATACATTTCAATTAAACTATTTAGAGGCAATTTCGAATTGTTATGGAGTTGGTCAGTTAGTCACAAAGTTAATGCTAGTTGGCTCGTTTCGTAGGTAGGTCTTGTAGCGACATCTATCGCAGAGCATGTGAACTATAACTGACAATTCCTGCATCGCGCAATCAAAGTTTGCCGCGACATTAGCATAATACAAAATCCCGACAACCGTCGGGCAGTTAGCCCACCAGACATAACACCCGTCTGGTCGAAGGATCCTCCCTTTTCAACGGAGGATGAGAAACTTTATTTTAGACTATTAAATTATTATTACTATAGAACAGAATGAGCAAGAAACTCCACACTCACTCTTTTCAATTAAGTTTTTACGAAATCCTGGTTACGTTATTCTTGTTGCTTCTATATGTTTAAACAATGTAGGCCTTCTTTATCTTGTGGGCAGTAAGGTCTTACGACCCCACACACCCTAGTGTAAGAGTTTTTAAACCGCCACAAGGGCCTCTGACGTGGTAGGTGAAGAGCAATATAAAACAATTTATTTAAAAAGGAATAATATAATAATAAGCCATGGCGGTTAAGAGTTGACCAATCTTAAATGACAGCGCCCGTTCAAGAACAGATCATGGTGGAACAGCACCTTTTAATTCAACCATCTTAAGAAGAACCGAATGATCCAACGCACGCACCACCATCAGCGAGACATGTAATAATGGTAAGTATCGTTTAATAGTAGATATTTATGTAACCCATGGACATCCGTGAACCGTTCGTGCATGCATGCTAGACCCGTCGTGCGTGCTTGGGTGGTCTTTAGACGTGCGGATGTTCACAATCACATATACTGTGTAAGCGCATGAAATAGTGTGAGTGCATGTTTGAGTACGATGTCAAAATACACTGGATAGGTATAAGTATATTACGAGTATGTACTTATGCTATTAGGATTCAGAACCTTTAAAGGAAAAAAATCAGCCAAGTGTGTGTCAGGTAACGTGCAAATCAAATCATCCTCACTTTACATGTAGGGCAGTACAATTTTTTTTGTGACGATTTATTTTACTCATTTCTGTGTGATAAATAGGTATGATTGTATGAACACCCATGCCCTTTTTGATGCCATTTAGTTTTAGTTATTTTTTTTTATTCTGATTGTTTTTTTTTATACATAATTAATTTTGTAAATATTGTATTGTACATAAGTATTACATAAATAAAACCTTTCTAAGATTACATTTTCTCCATTTGTCACAAAGAGGTTTCTCTCAAGATCTCTGCGACGTAAGAATTTGAATTATGCCACAATCTAGATAACCCGCACACACATCGCCAGTCATATACCAGAAAAAATATTTTTGTTTTTTATTTATTCTTCAACGACACAACGTCTTCTTTCTAGAAGTATTACAGGATTTTTCTAAATAACTTTATTAGATTAGCTCAACTGAAAAGTCAGGGTATTCTTAACACTTCTGCTTGCCCTCATAAGGAACACAGGCGTGAAGTCTCCATAAAAGGATCTATTTGCAGCTTCATCAGACTAAAAGCTGATTTAGACGATATGAGAAATGACATAACCGGCGAAATGTGAGTGTACTGATGGGTACACCTCTGCCTAACCCTTCGGGGATAACAGGCATGATGTTATGGTATGAAATATCGTGCAAGTTGTGGTACATTTCCGTCGATGATCGGTCACTTTTGACACGACAGCCACGCGGTCCCGCAATGTACGACAAATCGCAAGATATTTCTCGCATCGTCTAAATCAGGCTTTACTCATTAACCAGGCGACCGAAGGAGACTCCAATTTGCAGTACAACGTTTGTTGCGTTGTGAAAGTTTTATAGATTCTATCTATATGTGTTTAAAGCTGTTTTCTCCTTAACTTCAGCTGGACCAATACTACAGTCGTTGTGCAGTAAGTGAATGACCAAAGTTTGGTTCTATCGGCTTTAGATAAGGATACAAGTTAGATTTTTGTGTCACTCGTATGGCGAATGCTACACGCTCGATATATATCGTGATATTTATCGTAATATTTATCTTGTAATATTTAGTAATATTTTCGTATACTACACACACGATACGGATCGCGTCAGTACGACGGTAAATTTCATTAAGTACACTCGTACGTTTCGTATTAAAATATAAAAAAAGCTATGAGTGATTAGCTTGCGTTGCTATTATATTATAGCGATAGCATTGAAAAGACGTACAAAACGAAAAAAATGGACGAAATATTGGTTTCAAGATCGAGAGAAATATACACAACTAGCTGTCCGCCGCGGTTACACCCGCGTCTTTGGTTACTGCTCCGCTCCCGTAGGTCGTAGCGTGATGGTATATAGCCTATAGCCTTCCTCGATAACTAATCTATCTAACACTGAACCAATAACAAATCGGACCAGTAGTTCCAGAGATTAGCGCGTTCAAACAAACAAACAAACAAACAAACAAACAAACACTGCAGCTTTATAATATTAGTATAGATATCTAAATTTTTATTTTTTTATTTTTATTTTTAATTCTTTCCTATAATTAGATTTTAAAGAGTTTATCTTTGCTATGACGTCTTTGGTAGTCGCGCCTGGTATTTTTTTTTTAATTGTTAATAGTTAATAGTTGCTCATAGGCATTCGCCCTTTTTACTTTATTCAAACTGTCGGCCCTTGAGCTGTCCCATACCTCTGGCAGTGTTTCTAACACTTGTATAAATTCTTTTAGATGCTTTTGGTCGTTTGTTGTAGGTACAGCGGGCGCCGCCGCATCAAGATGCGCGTCCTCATCCATCGCTGGCAGAATTAATACTGACGCGATAAATATCGATTAGAGACTAGACGCACGATATTTATCAACGATACTCGATCCAAATCGTGGATTTCTGGATTTCTAGAAATCCAGCGATCCGTATCACGATACGTGAATACACTATACTACAGACTCGATAATTATCGTGATCCTGGATTACGATCCAAATATCACGATAAATATCGAGCGTGTAGCATTCGCCTATGAGTTGGAAACTTGTGCAAGTTTTCTTTGAGAAGGCTTTCTAATCATACTTTGTAATACAGAGTGCCTAGTATGAACGCGAGTAAAGGTATCGTAAATTCTATGAATTTTAAAATTAAAAATAACCGTTTAGAAAGTAATTTAGTTTGAAGACTTTGTTTATATCAATAGGTGACATCATCAATGCATCAATCAATACATAGAGTCATTCGGGTCAACTGTGCGCACTTTGCACTTTCAAGCCTCGTTGTGTCTAGGAATAGGAAAATTTCGGAAAGAAAGACATTGTTGCGAGTAGAGTATTTATTTGGCTATCAATTGCAATAACAAAAAAAACCATCAATTTCTTATTTATTTTTATATTAAACAATAATCACAGAAAGTCGGAATGCGTACACTTGCCCCTAATTGCGGGAAAGTGTGCGCACCCTTGTGGGGTAAGTAGGCGCAGTAGGGGTAAGTGTACATAATACTTAAATTAACATGATTAATGCTATATCACGACATCTTTTAAAGTAATTAAGTATTTCTTTGGAATCATATAAGAATATCACGATATCAAACATAATTTTTTACTTAAAATCAATCAAACTTATAATAATATAATGGGTAGGTACTTATAGTAACTTATAGTAACAATAGTAATTTAAGAAACTGAAAAAATGAACACAAAATTATAACAATATTCAGACTTTAATTCAGACTTAAAGTAGAGTAGAGTAGAGTAAAAAAAAAAAACTAAATCATATAATATTAGTCCACGCGCACGCGCACACTTACCCGCGCACACTTTACCCGAGTAGCCAAAATTCAAACAAATGACAACTGAGTTCAAAATATTTAACATAACCTAAAATAATGTGTACAATTTTCAAGCTAAATATGTGTTTATTCAACAAAAATGAACTTACCTTTGTAAATTTATAATCTCGTATGTGACAATGTTTTCCAGGACACAGAAAATTATCGATTTCACACCGAGAAACACTTTTTAACAAATAAATTTAAAACGAAACGTGGTGCGGCGTCCGAGTTTGTTGCGTTTGTATTCCCTCCCTGTGGCCTCTGATTGACCGGAACTAATACCCCACCCCCCGCGCCTCGTCTAGGAGATATGTGCAATTCGCACACTTACCCGCTGCGTACGGTTACCCCGAATGACTCTACGTACACATAGAAAAAATGTAACAAATCGCTGACTGTACATGGATTTATAAATGAAACTATTATTGAGGGCCTTTATCAACGCAATAGAACCCAAAACAATGCTTTTTAGAATTATTGTCTGTTTGTCTGTGCGTTTGTACGCGCAAATCTCAGAATCCGCTAATCCGAATTTAGAGCGGTTTTCACAAATGTATTGTGTTAAGCATTACTTTTTAGTGTTTGTTTTATTTTATTCAGTTCATAAATAGAAAAGTTATATCAATTTAAAAAATAACGTCAAACATTTGTTCGATTAAAATTAGAAAGTAACTGTTTTGATGATTTTGTTTGAAATTTTTTCTAACCATATTATGGACTGTAAAATGATAATGATTGAAAGTTTATATAAAATATAACAGAAAGGATTTGAACACACGGACTTTCGACACCACCCACAAAAAATTCCATCTTGCTTCTCGTATTGAAATTTTAGTTAGTACCTGGATATTTTCTCCGCAGAAAATTGTATTTAATTAATTAAGTCTATAATAAATTTTCAAAGAATAAACAATGAATATTTTTCGGCAGCTGACGCTTTCAACGCCTGGTAGCGTGTTACGTAATGCGTTGCAGGGTACAATGACGTCAGCTCTGAGTTTCTGCTTTGTTGCACGGTAACTCGATTTATTATATGGTTACACTTTCCTTTAACTGCATTTTAAAAGTTACTACTATAGGAAAGAGCGCAGTGGAATCGATGTATGAACATTAAAATTATGAGAACAATGGATTTTGGAGCGCAGTGGAATAACCCGCTTAAACTGATGGATCAACCCGTGCGGCTGTTATTACTTAGCCACGAGCTCTTTCAATAATACTGGACTATGGGTATGGGTTGTTAGCAACCCATACCAGTAGTACCATATTGTGATTACATTGAGCAAAAAATATCATTAGTATTTATGAAGTTAACGGCTATTTACGATCAAAGTCAAAGTCAAAACATTTAATTCAATTTAACCAATCAGGCACTTTTGAATTGTCAAAGAGTCGGAGTATAATAGTCAATCTGTCTAAAACTCATTTTCGCAAAATAATTTAAAATTAAAAACAAAGCTGTAGTGACACAGGCTGTTCGGGCTGGCGCGTCAGGCAGGAAGGACGCGTTCACACGTGAGTACATTCTCACACTTCCGTCGACGGCTCGCGAATCTGATTTAATATTGTTGCAGTTTCAGCCGAGTTTCAAGGTGTAACTGAATAGCTTAATTTGTTTCGGGAAATGGCTGCTTTTTGTCGAGTTTCTCTTAATTTTGTGTTGTATATTTTTATATTGCTGGGTTAAATGATTTACTGTGAGTAATTTTCGTTTTGTTAATATGTAACTTAATTTTATTGCCACTAAAAATATTTTATAACTATGGGATAAAAAAAAATATAAGAATAAAGGTACGCGGCAGTGTCAGCCAAGTTCGGTATACTAACAACTAAATGATTAATTAGGTATTCATGTGTACAGAAAAAATACGATTATTATAATAATATCAAGGATTTTAAATCTAATGTATAACTTGAATGATTGTCAGTTGTTTATGCAATAAAGATTATTTTATTTTTATGCAATAAATATCTATGTTAAGTTGCTAACTTTGTGAGATTGTAGGGGGTAATCTCTGGATCTATAAAACGATTTTGATACTTACGTTATCACTGAGTGCTATAGGCTATATTTTATTATCAAAAAATAAAATAGGAATCCATAAGAAAAATCACGGGAACGAAGTCACGGGGAGAGTACTTACTAGTTATCCATAAGTACATCAACTTGACACCAACAAAATTATATTGCTCACATTTCTTAAGTATCTTCAATAAATAAGAAAGCAAATAAATAACAACAAAATATTGAATGCAATCATCTCTAAAGCAATATAACAACAATCAAAACTATAAAATATAAAGTTATCCACCGGTAAAAGCCTGTAAACCCACAGGTCTGCAATGCAATCTACGGAAGGTAAAAAAACGTAAAAGACAGACGTTCCGCCATTCAATTTTATTTCAAAGCGATGACTTCGAACCACTTTAGTATTGCTTTAGAAATATCCAATGTTACTTTACTGTCGGAACTTGGCTGAGAATCTGACTTAATAGGGAGAGATTTTTTAAAGCTATAACAGAAATAGCGTATGCATTTAAATTTTTCAAGGAGTCAGTCAGTCAGTGATTTGAAGCTAGTTGCTATTTCCAAAACCTAGGTAGGCCTTTATGGAGAAGAACGAGCAAGGAACTTGAAGGACACTTTTTTCAATTAGGTTTTTACAAAATCCTCGTTACACTTTTCATGTTGCTGCAATAAAAAAAAACATTAAGATGGCAGTCAAGAGATGACCAATCCCAACCGACAGCGCTAGTATAAGAACATTCATCATCACATCAGCAGTAACAATATGACGTAGTGTCAATGAACATTGTAGAAAATTTTCCTGAACATCTAACACAATCACACCAAATGAACACTTTCATCTTCGATTGTACTCATTTGCCTTTATTCAGCTCACGTTCTAACAGTACAGTTAAGGTCAACTACTCCCTCGGGATTCGATTCCCGACTAACGAACTCTTCGCGGTAAAGCCTGGGCTACACTTGAGGAGAATGCGCGAACCACTCAGGGTCGTGTACTCGAGCATCACTCCAGGAGACAAGTCCTCATTACGAAGGTAGGTACTGTTGCCAAAAACTCTTTACTTTTTTTGTGTAGGAGTGTAACTGGGTTTAAGGTTTTATTTCTGGAATAATTCGTTATAAATAGAAAACATTATATTGGGATTTCATTAAGGGCGCGCCAAAAGCCAGCAAACTTTTATAATTCACCCGCACGCCCCGTGTTAAGTGTTTTATCGTAATAACTACAAAAATAAAAGGAATCACCTAAAATGCCTAGACAAAACCCTCACTCATATAACTAATTATGTATCAAATTTTCATCAAATTAGTCATTATGTATAATATCGTGTATAAATCGAAAAAATTAAAGGCTACTTCGTGATGTTTTTCTATAGAGAAAATGTTATTATTTTATGTTTTTGATCAATGGAAACCCTCGAAAATATCATGTAGTTTTTCATACATTTGTATTTTAAGCCTAGAAATCTAGAATAAATTGTTCATGTAAAATAAAAAAAAAGATTGGTAATTTTGCTTACTACCCACTCTTAAGACCTAGTTATTTCAAATCCAGTTTTCCAGTTATGAAAATGTGAGTGTAGGTATTAATGGGTATACTTCGGATCCTTCGGGGATTACAGGCGTGATGTTATGATTGTGAAACCGTACGTTTGTCGACGTTCTGGCGTGATTGAGTAACAGACATATGGATGTCTGTCTGAAAGTCTGGATGGCCAGACTTTTGCATTTAATAGAAAGTAAGATGAATCCTCGTAGATGAGGCGAAAGGAGTATGTAAGGATCGTAGCAGGTGGCGTTCTGTGGTTTCTGCCTACCCCCATGGGAAAAAGACGTGAGTTTATGTATGTGTATGTATGTAAGATGAATAATTATGGTCTGCCTGTGGAAGTCCTATAAGCCATGTCGGACGGATAAAACAACTAGCATTTCTCTTATCTCCATTAAATTGTTCGTATCTGCCAGTAAGCATAGTATTTTGGTCACTCACCCTCATCCTGTGTAGTACTAAACAACGTCCGAACATTGCCCCCTTGTTTAAGAGACGCCATTTTATTAGATGCCTGCGATGTGGTATAAAATACTCATATTTTTAAATTGCGTTCTAGAAAACGAATTTGAATAGTTTTTTTTTCTTTTTTATTCAGCTTTTGAGGCGAAACCTGCTTGATTTACTGTCAATAAGTAGCTTATAAGTTTGAAGGAGATTGAAATTTGTTTTTTTTTATTCTCTAAAATAATAATCTAGTATGAACGTGTCGTTCTGTCTTTCAGTTAACAATTCACCATTTACTATTCAAATGTTCCGAAAGACTTTACATCCTTTATACTGATTTACGATCTTATTCTAACTGCCATAGGATTCAAATTCCTCTGCAGAAAACATTTTAGCTTCTAAAGGTCTGGAACATAAACTATTCCTGAACTTTCCAGCCTAACGTAGCAACACTTTACATAACTGATTGACGTTAGAGACTTAGTTTTCGAAAGTTTTTGAACAAAGTAGACAACATGTTGTTTTGTATTGTAACAATAGAAAAGAACCTCCTCCTTTTTGAAGTCGGTTGAAAATAAAGTTACACGTTAACGTTACGGTAAATACAACTGCGCTGATTTATCTTTCCAAATTGTACAGAATTACTCGTATATATTTATATGGATACTACTTAGCTCACCGGCCCACGCGTTGTTGTAGCTCAGGTTTGCAATAAAAAAATATTAAGACCAATAATTAAGATAAAAACTATCCTATCTTTCAAGTTGGATCAAACTGCACACGGTGTGCAAATTTGATTAAAATCGGTTTAGTAGTTTAGGAGTCCATCCCGGACAAACAACGTGACGCGTAAAGATGTATAAAGAGCGCTTTCGATAAGCGTTTGGACTGTGCAGCGCAGGATTGGTGCGACTATCGCACACGGACGGACGGTCGCTTGGTCGGAAAAGGTCTATCTATGTGCCAATTTTCATCCAAATCTGTTTAACGGTTTACGCGTGAATGAGTAACAAACATTTAAACATCTTCACTAACTTTCACAATTATATTAAAGTAGGATATATGTCTGAAATCGCCAACGCGTCTTGAGCAATGCTCGTACCAACGACCATACAGCCTATAGACGCCTAATACACGATCTAAGGCACGAAAACTATTCTGCCAACTTGCTGAGGTACTAGGTACACGAGGGGGACGGGGTTCTGATTGGCTAACTCAAGGTCAGTGCATGTTTACGGCTCACAGGAGTGGTCGAAACTAATACGAACTTGGTGAGTGACGACGGTTATAAGACTTTGATGCCTAATGTGTTGACATACATCGGTCGTCTGTTATTAGGAGTCTAGGTATATATAAGTACGGTCGTTGGCTCGTACCGTCTCTGCATGAGAAGACGCCTTTGGCCTGAAGTGTGACAATAATAGGCTGGTATTACTATATTATCCTTAAAACACTACCTCTATTAAAATTATCGTGCTCAGTGTAACCCTAGCTTTACTCGAACGGGAACCGATCGCGTGATGTGCGTATATATCGCTAGTTAATTTGGGGAGCCTTGATGGGAGCTGTAATTTTGGGGAAAGAGATGGGTGCGCCTACAGAATGCAGCCATGTGAAATGTTTGAATTTATGGCTTTTATGGGATGCTATGTTATTTCGGTTTGATTATCTCGTAGGTACATATGTTAGGGGAAGATTATGAGGTTACTGTAATGTATTCCTTGATTATATCTAAATAGTTTATTAGTGCAATGATATAAATGGAGGTGGACAGAGTATTAGAGTGCATTGTTTCTTTAGCATTTGTGGCTGAAAGATACAATATTATTAAGTTATGTGCTTTAGGTATTCATATTTTACTATTATACAGCCTGTAACAAAAACCCTGTCCGATCCTTAAGGGTATTATTCGGCATCGTACTGCGTACACATATACGTAACCATTTAATGGATTTGAGATTATTATTTTTCCCCAGTGAAAAAAAAAAGAAGAAAGAAAAAGTAATTACATTAAAATAAAACATAAAAACTGATCAACGGCAATACTGATCTGACAGGGTTTTTGTTACATAGTGTATACCCTGCAAGGATTTCGTGGAGCGGCTAAAACCATACTGAAAAATAGATTGTTAAGTAACATAACATCACGCCTGTAATTCCCGTAGGGTTAGGCAGAGGTGTACCCATTAGTACACCCACATTTCGCCAGTTATGTTTAAGTCCCATGTAATAGGGGGCGAGCCTATTGCCATCAACCGGGCACTAATCCAGACTCCGAAGCTGCTACTGAGAAATTCCTGATGGAAAAACCCAATAACACTTTGCCCGACCTGGGAATCGAACCCAAGACCTCATGCTCAGCAGTCGTGCTTTGCGACCACTAGACCAACAAGGCAGTCCATGGCATTGTTAAGTATTTTAAGAATAAATTATGAATAATATTACTAATGTTATAAAGAGGAAGAGTTTGTTTTTGTGTTGGAACTACTGCTTATCGCTAATAGGAAGCTACGTTATCCCTGAAAGTTTTTCTATTTTACTATCAATAAAATTAGGGTGCAGGGGGCCTATCTCTTAAAACAATATTATTTTAATATTACTTGCCTTCCGGACTGTTGGATTTTCAACCCTCGGTTCAGTGCTGAGAGTTGAAAATCCAACAACAGAAATTACAATGTAAGATTAAAATAATATTGTTTTAAGAGATGGCGGTAGGCCCACTTTTCTTTCAGGGGCCCAGAAAGAAAATTTACGCTGACTTAGGCGTAAATTTTCATGGCATTAAAATTTTCATTTTCGACTTTGAATAGTGCATTTAAACACACAATAATCTATATTTGTTTAACTAACATGCAGTTATCAATCAGCAGTAATTACAAATACAGACAAAATTAATAAACCTGCAACCTACATACAGTTCATCACAAAATCAAAGCGAAACGTTAAACCATAATCTTCATAGCCAAACAACAATTAATAACCATTAATAACAGGCTTATCGATTCAAACCAGACTATTCGGTTCTATCGGTAACCGTATGTATGTATCGATACGAAACACTCGGTTGCGACCGCATCAGCCGCGTCGAGCGGCCCGTAATCGGAATCGGTACTCGCTTAATTCGAATATCGATTTGGCGAATGAATGTCGCTTTAATTGATCTCGTTAAGTGCACTTTAATTCGAATGATGAGGTTCGCGATTTCACGAATTAATCGATTTTAAATGTGACAATGTCAATGAGGGAGGAATTCCTTTTTAAATTCAATTCGGAAAGAAGTTGAAAGGCATTTTTACTATGACCTCACAAAATGTAAACATTTTCGAAATGTCGTAGTTAAAAAAAGATAATTGGAAATCTTTGTTTCGTTGAATATAAATATAAAATATGTATATTAAAATCGGTCGAATTTAGCCGTAACACAATTTTTTGATAACTTTTTAGACCTATGTACTTAACCTGCTTAGGAAGTTTCACAAAAACCGGATCATTCATAAAAAAAATAAGAAAAGAAAGAGAGAAAAAAGGTTTATTTGACAGGGCAGATGCACACAAAAATAATAAAAACAAAAAGGCAATAAAGAAATAAAAACAAAAAATAAATATTATTGTGTTGATAAGGACTCGAAAGTTCGTACATTTTTAAATCTTAAGTCAAGCAAGCACAGGGCGCCAAAATACCTCTCCTTCCCCAAAATGTCGCGGTATTCTGCAATACGCTTGCAACCCACGTGGGTAGAATTGCTCTTAGTTAATAGTCGAGCTATACATGCGAATAATCGTGTAACCGCAGGATAGTCTGCTGAACAAAGCTGTACATACTATGTACATAAGCCGCCGCGTCGCTCTGGATGCGACTGGTTGGGGAGCATCCATTACTTACGTGATATCTTTGCGATTTTTCGACATTGGTAAGATGTCGTCAGATTTTACTCGACACGTGAGATTTATCAAAATGTGTATTTCTAATGAAAATAAGTTACTAGGATCACATCACGGTAATATTATAAATACAGTACTCCAACTTCATACAAACGGACGAAACGCGAGCTATACCTACGCGCCTCGATCTCGGGGTGCGCTCGGGGCGCAGACAGTCACGGCTGTACCGCAGTGTCGAACGGACGGTGTGTTGTTTTTTAACAATAACCGCGCGATTTTTTCTCTAAAAATCAGTTAATACCTATGACGAGTAGGAAATATTGTGCTGTTTTTGGTTGTATGAATTCGTCAATAACGCATCCAGACATAAGTTTTTTTAAATTACCTGGAAACTCTGAAAGGTAAGACTATAAAATAATTTTACTTACTAGTAGGTAGGTAGGTACTGTAGAGGTTGCTTGCTAAAGCAAGCAGGCTGGAAGACTCTTATTCTAAACTCTATGACAAACTACTATTCATATTTAGAATTAGAGTAAAGTTTTTATACGATGACAATTGTTTGGTCATTCGCCCGGCTGGGTGCACTAGAGTCATAGGATTTGATTCCAATATAAGTATAAAGCTGACCAGTCGTTTTAATAGTATTTGCGCCCTGCAAAGCACCCCTAAGGTCGCAAAGGTGCATTCCGGTACCTCGGTCACGTCCTAGTGACCACATATGGTGGAGGCACGGTGCCTTTGCTGTATGTTTGTTTTAGATTCTTGCGGGGGCGCGATTGCAGCAAATTGGAAGTAAAGCCAGTTTCCCATGTCTTGTGAGTTTTAAAGCGTATAAAACGCAAATAAGGAGCGAGCGCACAGAGGAATTATGCGTAAAGAAGACGCATGAAGAAACAATAAAGCTAAGTATTGTGTGACAATTTTATTATTATAACATAGCGAAATGGAGTCATCTTCGCTATATACTATTCCTTTTTATTTCACGGGAAGCGAAGGCATAAGCTTCGATGATTTTTTGCCAAAATATTTGGAAGTAGCCGCCTACAATGAATGGCGTGAAAGCGACTACGCTTTAATATTGGGTGCCTTTCTGAAAGGACACGCCTATTATTTTTATAGATACATGTATCATGACGATATGTGTTTCTCGACACTATGTGACGAGATGAGAACAGAGTTTCCTGGGCGCTACCGCTCAGCAAAGAATATTAAAAGCGTACAGCAGGAAGCCGTGGTTCCATTGGTGGAACATATTGAAGAAAATGTGTTAATATTAGATAATAATGCAGATTCAATTTCTAGTCTTAAAGAAAAAGATGAGCAAAGCTGCCAAGCAGACAACAATGATGACGTTGATGAGGCCAGCTGCCTAGACAGCAGCCCTGGCGCTAAAGAGGGGGAGATGCCCATCGTGTTCCAAGAAGAAGAAGAAGAAAAAGAAGAAGTTCATAATAAATCGGGTCAGTCCGGTCCATTTAGTTTATTAGATAACGGTTTTTCAGAGCAGGTTAATGAGTTTTCGTCGAAGGAGGATGACGATCTGTTCGATGAAAATCAAGTAATTAACATCGAAAATGATCTTAAAGTTGAGGATTTTACCACAAAATTGACCGACATAAAAGAGGATCATCAGATATCGGTGACATCTGAAATAAAGGAGTCACATGGAGGTGGTCAAGTCATTATGCCATCAAATGAGGTCAAAGGTTGTATATTTAATTCTGGTTTATTTAAAGATGATGGAGCATTTAATAATACAATAATTGGAAAAGTTACTTCGAGAGGTGCTATAAAAAATAATAAGAAAGCACAAGTGAGGAAAAAGGTCATAATAGGTAGAAGAAAGGTTAACATAAAAAGATTTTTTTCCTAAACAATTCAAGGTTGTTCATACATCTAAGCGAAAAATTATTAAAAATTTACAATTGCATAAAATTTATAAATATTCTTATGGTCATTTTGTAAAAAACTGTTCATTTCTACAAAATAGGTTTTATATATTTAATAGAGTTAAATTGAAAGATATATTTTTAAAAATAATTGATTGGAAACTTTTTATTTGGAGAATTTTATAAATATAATTGTCGTTGTCTTTTTCATTTATCATGTCACTGCATTATTTTTGTATGAATAGCAGGACATGTCATATTAATTATTCTTGTTTTTTTTTCATATCAATGGCGAGCTACGACGTGTGACCGGTGTGACTTTGGCTTAAACTGGTTGGAAGAAAGAATAACGTATAATCATAGTTATTTTATATCATATAATGTAAACATAAAAATGACCAATACGATGAACACACTCCATGATGATAGCGACATTTTTTTAAAAGGGGGGGGGGAGACTTGTTCACTGAAGAAATCAACTTTGCTGACAGGGCATAGCCTTTGCAAAGAGTGCTTGATAAGTACTGGTGATTTAGTTGGTGATTTTAAGTCTCATTATTTATTATTATGATTTCTTTTTATCTCATAAAGTTGTCGCTTAAGAGTGAGTTCGTAATACGGTCATTATACCACTATGACTTTTGCTTTCTTCTAACTAAATAATATTCGATGAAGCCAAAGACATAGATATTGATTTCGTTTATTTATATTTATGCATATAACTTTATTTCGTTTTTTTTTATTTTAGCTTGTATAACCCACAAGGGTAGATGTGGACTTGCCATATCATAGGGTAGGGGAATGCGTAGTGGCTTTTTAAGAAGTTTTGCCACTATAGGATTTAAACCATGACTGTGTATATGTTTCGAAATAATAATACATTAACTTAATATGATTTATATATCATATCATATGTCATGAGTTAAATCATCTCTCCAGAGACATATCCCTAGGATGTCTTCTTATGAGGTAGGGACCTCGTGATAGGTTTAGGTAGGCACATATTGTCTTAGAGTTGTAGATAGGTGTGAATAAAAGTCTTTCATGTTGCAGAACTTATTCAAGCCGTTTATTCAAGGGCGGGCGTAGCTCATGTAGAGGTTGCTTGCTAAAGCAAGCAGGCTGGAAGACTCTTATTCTAAACTCTATGACAAACTACTATTCATATTTAGAATTAGAGTAAAGTTTTTATACGATGACAATTGTTTGGTCATTCGCCCGGCTGGGTGCACTAGAGTCATAGGATTTGATTCCAATATAAGTATAAAGCTGACCAGTCGTTTTAATAGTATTTGCGCCCTGCAAAGCACCCCTAAGGTCGCAAAGGTGCATTCCGGTACCTCGGTCACGTCCTAGTGACCACAGTACATAATGTGTGTCTTTTTAATGGAAAAGTATTTCCTTGAATCTCACGAAAATTGGATTAATAAATAAAGCGAATAGAGTAACGGAAAGTTATTGAGACGACTGAAATAAGTAGTTATATTATGCGGTTCTGAATGAATCATGATACGGTAGGTACCTACCTACTTACGCTTGTGTTAAAACTTCGGTGCATGTGTGTTTTGTTAGTTCGCATAATTCAAACTCAATTCAAAGTAAAGACGGGTGCCATAGACGAAATATCATTATGAAATGATTATGAGTGTTAATGTTAACATTTAATGTTTACACCCGTAATAAATGGTAACCTAATACCTAGTAATGGTAAAGTTAGATAAATTTGAACCTTCTGCAATTAGCAGTAGATAACATAATTATTCTATACGTACGAGCTTAATGAGAAAGAACGACTTGTTCAAGGAGGCCAATATTATAGAATACAGTTAAGCCAATTTGATCTTTAATACGTAAAGTTAGGGTAGGTAATTTTTTGAATACTGTTTTATCACATAATGGACTTAACTAATACGATATTTTGGTCTACAAAATGCTTTGAGTTCAAAACTAAATTTACATTTTTTGTGGCTTTTTGTTTACAATATTTATTTATGTTTTTTAAATTCTAAATATTATTTGTATTAAATTAAAATAGTTAATTTAAATTAACTAAAAAACTAAAACAATAATATAATATTTACATTCACAAAACTAGAAAGAATCTCAAGTAGGTTGATGAAATTTAAATACTATAGGCGGCAGGCAGCCCTAACGCGTAAGTATATACAGCGAAAAAGTAGGCATTTAATTCAAGGTTACGGCCGAGTTTAATTACTGGTTATACTGTGATCACATTGAGTAAATCGAAGAATAAAATACTTAAGTAGGAACTACTAAAATTAATTAAAAAAAATTACGTGATATTCGGCTCGACACCCTCCCCCTAATCGCCTCATGTAATTAATGGACGCCCCCTTGTGTCTATAAAGCATAAAGCGCGTTTGTGATCGCAATTGCTCCAAAATATTGGGATTTTATACAAGCTTTAAAGCGCTTAATGTTGCTGATTAGATTTAATTGAAGACATGAATTATGTTCGTCATTTGTTTGTTTGTGGGCTATTTCCAGTTGAAATAAATGGTACCTGTAACCTTTTTTTTGGGTATTCCTCATAGATGCCGTTGGTCTAGTGGTCGCAAAGCGTGACTGCTGAGCATGAAGTCTTGGGTTGGTCGGGCAAAGTGATAATGGGTTTTTCCATCAGGAATTTCTTAGTAGCAGCCTCGGAGTCTGGATTTGTGCCTGGTTGAAGGCAATAAGCTCGCCCCCTATTACATGGGACTTAAACATAACTGGCGAAATGTGTGTGCACTAATGGTGCACCTCTGCCTAACCCTTCGGGGATTACAGGCGTGATGTTATGTTATGCTTATCTTAATACTCACAAGAAAAAATGATATCAAAAGCCAGCACCCAGATATTCTTTTTAACTTCACCGACCCAAAGTTTGACCAATATATTACCAAAGAAAATACCCACCTATACCCAACGAAAACTCCTGAAATTAAAGCACAAACGCCCTTAATATGGCAACACCACCACGCAATATCTCGGACCCCTCTACGTGACACGAATCCAGATGTAAACCGTAAATAGTTTATGAAACCGATACAGTAAATTGGTTTCGTTTGCCAGCAGATGTATGGAGCTAAACGTATATGGGACAGGTCAAAACTTGTATGTTTTTGAGATAGATATTTATTGTGGGAGTAAACGACAGACTGGTGACTATTTTTCTCGCTATCAACTTCGGAGTTTGGAGGAACGAATATTGCATTGTAAAGATTAAAAGATACGAATGAAAATTATTTGTAACTTTGTCATTGTAAACAATAGTCGATAAAAATTTTTTTTTTAGCTTTTACTGAACGGAAAAGAAAGTTTTAAATAGAGTTAATCGGAACTACCGATCGAAATGACTAACACACTAGTTTGAATTGTAAGTTTGTATTTCAATACTAATATCCAATTTCCACGAACAAAAATAACTACTAAAAAAAATATATTTTCATCCGCGAAAAAGTAAAATCCACACTATTCTCGCGAAATCGGATGTTTTATTGTGAATAATCTTTGTGACGGGTTTTATCCGAACCCTGTATGGTAATTTATAGAGGATCATCTATTTTACTGCGTCCGCTATGGCCAATCGTAGCTATTTGAATTTGTTTATCTTTTATAACAAAGTGAGTTTGGAATAGGAGCAGTTGACTTACGAAATGCTTAACGATAGAACTTTGTCGTATTTAACGAAGCAAAGAAAAATGTTATGTTATAGGTACAAAGCCCAAAAATTACCAACGTTTTCTTAAAATGATCTTGCTATCAGAATACAGTACATTCAAGCGAAAAATACTTATTACTTAACTAATTTTTGACGCGCCCCCTTTAAAAATAATGAAAAATGTATCCGCGCCCTCTGCCCAGATAATTTTAGATTATTAAAGATTACAAAGTAAAACAAAAAAATTTTAGATTTTAATTGCGAAAATGTTTATAGATTTTACTTTTAAACCTAAGTTTGTTACTAAGTTTATATAAAATGCTGTAGGTACAGGATAAACGCTCGTGATCTGAAAATAAGGGCCTTAACTACACTGGTGCTTAGCTACACTTTGCTGGCCTTTGCCCCCTCCCCTCTTTGAAAGCCCCTGCACTAAGGTAACTGCATAAAGGTTAAATCACGTACTAGATTCGATTTCAGAAAGCCAAAAACCTAGTATTTTCGTATAAGCACAGCAAGAGAGGACAGAGCTCACAGTTCAAATTTTTGTGACACCCGAACACGTCGCTCTAGAGTCCTTTCACGTGCAAAATCCTGATCTGTGACATTAATTGACAGCATGCCACCTCAGCTGCAACTTTGGCTTAACACAGACTATAAAATTCAGTGTCTATAAGTGCATCTATTATTATTTATTTATTTCAGACCATAGTGTCCATTTGGTGTTCATTTATTTATTTATTTAAACTTTATGCAACAAAAAGTAATATAATAACTAATATTATAAATGCGAAGTCTGTCAGTCTGTTACGCTATTGCTACTAAACCATTGAACCAATTTTGATAAAATTAGATAGCCCAGAGGTAAGTTTGAATTTTGATCCCCAAGGACATAGGTCACTTTTCATTCCGTGACTTCGTCTGCGTCCGCTGATATGTAGTACTATCTACTATGATATCTAGTATTTCATTGTGGGAATTTATATTAGTATTTTGTACATTTATAAATGTGTAGAATTTTAGTTATTTTGTACTTGCGTACTTACATTTTTTAGTTGTTGTTTTACGCTAGCAAAATTATTTGCACCTGCCAAGTTATCTCTTCATCACCTTAGGTTGACTGGTAGAGAATGCATATTTTTTTATTACATACAGTTTACATAAATTAATATCTAACAGTAAGAAAAAGTAAACAATTGAGAAACGTGAGACTGATAAAGCCTAAAAGTTTTTGCGTAACCAACCAAAAAACGTGAGCGATCCTACAGATAAAGAGAAACATATACGAGTCCATTACTCGTTCACATAACACGTTCTTCAGACCATTACTTACTAAACCAGCCATGAACAACTTCCGTCAACGTACATCCGATAGCAATGTGAGAATTGTGAACATTATACTTTTGATATACATCGAGTTGATACTGAAGCATATAAGTTGGGTATACGTGCGGGTAAATAAGGGAATTCTAATGTGGGTTCTAGGGTTTCAATTACTCGTTATTTTTGTTATTTTGGCACAATATACGGTTGAAGGGACATTCTGACGCAAACTTTTACCATGAATTCAGTACTTAATTTAGGGGTAGACCCCTCAGTGGTTCTTTTATGAACTGTTTCCTTCCAAGTTTCAAAAGTAATTTTCACTTCTGGACTGATTGGCCCCTCTAGCGCACCATACTGTCTTTCTAACTGGTTATTATACTCCTGGCTTTTAAATGGAGCCACCGTGCATTTCCATGTTTAGTAAAAAGGCTTTAAAAACAAATAATGATGAGCCAAAAAGTTTTAATGCGGTTTAAAAGAACGTAGATAAGGCGAAAAGAGTATGTAAGGATCGCAGGTGGCGTTCTGTGGTTTCTGCCTACCCCCAAGGGAAAAAGGCGTGAGTTTATGTTTTATGTTAAAAGCTGGCTATAATTTAAGTTCTCATCATTGTTCTAAATTCGAATTTACGACTCTGCTGTGTACGATTTGGGAGCCCGTGCCCGTTCATGTTCTATGTTTTTTGGGATACCGCAAATACTAGACATTGCCAAAGAGGAAGGCATAATCCAAAGATCAACAATGCAATAAGGAATAACTTATTAATTCCTTTTGAACCAGATTTTGTAAGGTTTTTAAGGATACGTCTCTATAAATTGACACTTTCATTTTATCTATCACAAGTCAAAACTTATGTATTACTCATAGTCAAAGTCGTCATTTAGTTCCCCTTTCCAAAAGGTAGTTTCGTATGGAAAAAATAGGCAAGTAAATCCATACTTCTTCCTTGGTTAAAAAAATGGTTACAATTATTTGTATAGGTCTATTAATTCAATAATTATATGAATCATCATCATCATCTGCCTAGCCTTTTCTCAGCCATGTTGGGGTCGGCTTCCAGTCTAACCGGATTACATAAAAATCATAATAAAATAAAAATTAGTTTACTTGATATACTGCTACAAATTAAGAAAACTCAACATCCAAATAAATATTCTCGTAAACACGTAAAAAATCAAACCAAGCTAATAATACTCACATATTTCACCAAAATACACAAGAAATAGGCCAAGCCTGACACAGAGTACACTATATGGAAGTGCTTAGTAAAAATCTCCCTGAATGACTCTTCCAGCGGATTATTCTGCAAGTTATTAAGGTACACGAAATATGCTCTGTGGATATTTAAGATCGCCTCAGACATAATGGCGAATTTTTATTACGGATATTTTGTGGTGAAATAATGTTCCTGTGTGGGGCTAATGTAGGTCAGAGTGTACTGTGCTTGTATGTTTCACTATTGCTATTAAAATTCATAAAATGCTCGGTTATTCGCTGATATTTTTAATGTCATTCGGGGTTTGTCAGCATTATCATAACCCAACAAACGTGTTCTACTGATATGACTGGCCGCTAAAATAAATGGGATGAAGAAAAACATTGTTATAATGTACCCAACTACGCGAACTGTAAAAATCATTATCATATTTCTGGAACTAAATTACTGACTTCTGTGTAAGAGAAGCGTTAAAGTGATCGACATGACCCTTTTATTATGCAAAAAATGCATAGGCTGTGACAAAGAAAAATCTTTTGTTTCTTTTTTTCAAACAGAGATACTTTCGCATTTATAATATCGGTAACCAATTCCTTTTCCAACCAAGCGCTTCGCCAAATATAGATTTCGGAAAAGCAAGCATTTCTGATCGAACCCACCTGAATAAAATCCCAACATAAGCCCAGTACTTTCAGACCAGCTACAAATAAAATTTACACCACGTATTATCCTGGCATTGCCTTCAAAAAGATAATTTTATATCGGATCGATAGCTACCACGGTAACGCTGCTCAGCCGAGCGGAAGTTCGATAAAAAACGGGCGAATAAAACGTGCCGTGTGGAAATGGCTTAAGAGCGTTTATACCGTACAAAATTACTTACAAGTCCTTATTTTTTATATTTAGAAATGAATAAACCGATTTTAATGAAACTTCCTACACATAAACAGCATACATAGGTTTAATAAAAATAAAAAATATTTTTAAAAAGAAGCTTAAAAATTCTACAATATTGATTATTGGACATTGTATTGTCACCAGTGTACTAAAGGTGTATGCAAAATTTCAGCTCAATCGGATAACAACAAATGGTCGAAAAATAGTTTGCAAATTTTAAAAGGACAACTTATTTACATACATACTTACTTACTTACTTACATACGAACAGTGTAAGCTAAATAAAAGCTTGTAAAAAGTTAAAAACATTTCCAAAAAATTGTGTTACCTATAAATTCGAGCGAATTTAAGTTTTCTTATAGAGGTAGATTTCCAATTGTCTTTTTTTTTTTAATAAGACATTTCGAAAATTTTCTCAACTAACTTTGTAGACCTATGTATCCTGCTTATATGTAGGAAATTTCATTAGAATAGGTTCATTCATTTCGAAAAATAAAGACTTGAAAGTTTGTATGAAATACCGTAAGACGTAAATGCTCAACTGTGGATGTGTCTTGGGACTCGTCGTAGGCAATGCGATGCAGGTGTTGGCAACACATTGGTGGATTTTGTGAAATAAAAGGAGAATGCAGTGAGACAGACTGATGCGATTGTTTTATGTGCAAACCCCTGACGCAAAACGACGGGGTGTTATAAGTTTGACGTGTCGGGGTGTGTCTGTCTGTTGCATCGTAGCTCCTGAACGGATGAACCGATTTTGATTTTGTTTTTTTGTCTGAAAGGTGAATTAGTCGGGAGTGTTTTTAGCTATGTTTGATTAAAATCGGTCCCAAATAGCCACCGACGAGGGTTTTTTTTTAATTTTTGTAACAGACAATAATATATTGTCCGCACTAAATTATGTATGTGAAGGTAACTCTGTTTGTTTGTTAGTTATCGCATCACGGCAAAACCACTAAACCTAATTTTGCAAAGGGGTAGCTTGGTGGGTGTATAAAAATAAAGGCTACTTTTTAAATGTCTGCGACCTCGATGATTTTCATATTCTAGAAGATAAAGCCTTATTTGGACGATGCGAGAAATATGGTGCGATTTGTCGTACATTGCGGGACCGCGCAGCTGTCGTGTCAAAAGTGACCGATCATCGACGGAAATGTACCACAACTTGCACGATATTTCTCATCAGCTTTAAAAGACAAGGGTAGCTAGATTCAAATTCTTTTTTCCTTGCAAATGACCTTCAAAAGTAGTCCTTTTCATAGTCTAATTAAAATAAATGACTTTGAAATGAAAACTGTAGCAGAATTATCTCTAATAAAAGCATAGTCATGTATTCAAAACTAGTTCTAATCCTACTCAACAAACTACTAACAAACAAACAAACTATCTCAATACAAAAGACATCAAACTTGCCAGTGCACAAAACTTTTAAATTACACAAAGTGGTGTCCATAAATTATGATAAACGCTGTACAAAACGATCATTAATCTGTATTATCGCGGTTGAACACAATTAAGTGTAGGGCGACAATAAAGCGCTTGTTTTACAGGATTTTTCCTCATTCATTAGTTTTTTTTTTTCATGACACTATACACAGTGATTTATTGTTGTCCCATGATTGATTAGAATTGTTGTCATAATGGTTTTCGTTTTTAATTTCGCTGACGGGGTTTCATTTTGTTTTGATTTTGTGGGTTTATTTAGATTAATTGTGGGCTTTATGCTTTAACACATAAGATCCTTTCAGGAAAATTATTTGTCGGTAGGTAACAAGTAATATGTTTAGTGCCGTTTATTTTAAAACTTGCTACCTACGCAAGAAATACTTGAAAGAAGGAAACAAATACGTGTTTTATTTTAGTCGTTACGGGTCGTCAGAAGCCCGAAAGTCTGACAACCAGTAATTGACAACTTACTAAGGCTTTTACCTAGTTTCTGGGTTGTGGAGGTCAGGTAAAATACTGGTATTCAGCTACATCCAGTTGTACTGGAAGCCGACCCCAACATAGTTGGGAAAAAGGCTAAGCAGATTGATTTATGCAGATCAAGATACAAGTCCTTTTCCTGCAGTTATTTATGCTTAATATTACTTAGTTTGATGGTAAGTAGGTAAGCTTAGTTAATGGCTAGGTGATGTGTGTTTTCCTGACCTCTTATGCCCTTCGCTGTTCTAATACACATTCATATAAGTACATTATCTCTACATAGTACAAAACAAAGTCGCTTCCCGCCGTCTTCCTTAGATCCCGTCGTCCTTAGATCTTGTGAAGTTCGCAACAGTTTTTAATGTGATTTCCACCAATAGATAGAGTGATTCAAGAAGAACATGTATAGGTATAGTTAGGCCACACGGCACCGCGCACCGCCGCGGAGGGCGGTGGCGGTAAAGCGGATTGCACCGCTCGACGCGCGGTCGGGCGGTGTACAGTCGCGGTCATAAGTGAAGTAGCATTTTACAAAGCAAATCGATTGACACTTTGGTTAAACTTACGACCTTTCAACGTCGTGTGCCAATTTTAAGGTGTACGTAGGTACTGTGTTATTACGTTCAAAAGTGCCTTATATAATGGCCTAATTAAATAAATTATTTGACTTTGACTTTAACTTTGAATACATAACTTATACACACAGATGTAGGTATGGCCTGTATCCCGTGTTCACAGCAATTTGAACTTTAGCATGCTACTGCACTTATGACCCCTACTTTAAGTGTGCTAGGTATCAACGGATTTCTTAGAGGACAATGCGACATGAAATCCGCTTCACCCGTGCGAAAAGGGGCGGGGCAGGTCGCTAGTACTATTATTCCTGTACCACATGCCACAGTGTGGTCACCGCCACATAACGTTAACGACTGCGGTCGACGAACACTCTTAATGGATAACGCTTCATCGAACCACCCGCAACTTGCCATCAGCATTAAATACCTGAAACAAATAAGTGTTGGTTAATTAAAACAATTACTGTTGGTCCTGTTTTGTGGGTGATTGAGGCTTCGATGTAATGAAGGGCGACTGATATCGACGTTATTAATTTAATTTGTGAAATTGATGGTTTGGTACTGCATGTTGAGGTTCTGTTAATTAATATGTTGGGGAGAGTTTTTTTTTTGTTTATTAGGGACGGCCTACGTGAAAAGGGTTTGTACAGGGATGGGGATCGCGTTATTAATGACGGTAACTCTGTATGAGAAGAGGCTGTTGACCTGCAGCGGGACAATAATGGGCAGGTACTATTATATTTTTATTTATACTGGGAAGACCTACACTGACCTTATTGGTGAGGTTCTTCAGAAAGGTCAGGTGCGGAGTACTCGTAACCGGCTTACTTGTATGACGAGATGTATGAACGTAGATGAGGCGAAAGGAGTATGTAAGGATGCATACGTAGCAGGTGGCGTTCTGTGGTTTCTGACGACCACCATGGGAAAAAGGCGTGAGTTTATGTATGTATGTATGTTATACTGGGTACTGTCTCCTAATTCTAGGACGGAGTTGGGAGACTAGAAATCGTCGTACTCTTACAATCTTCTCGGCGGTTTACAAGTGTGCTGGCGCTGCCTTAAGGTTCAGCCAATCTGGAGGGGATAACTTGCAGGAGCAGCTAGACACTGCAGTAAGTATTTCATACAACGGCTGCCCGCATTGACGTGAATCGGTCCAAACAAATAATTCTGCAGTGTCTCGAGTGCAGCAGTAGCTAAGAGTCACCTTAAAACAATGTTTCACATAACACTGCTTTTATAGGGCTCCGTTCCCGAAAGGTGCTAATGGGACCATATCCACTGTCCGTCCGTCCGTCAGCGGACTGTATCTCATGAACGGTAATAGCTAGAGAGTTGAAAATTTCACAGAATGTGTTTTTCTCTTGCCGTTATACCAAGAAATAATAAAATAAATAAAAGTTAAAAATGAAAGCCCCCTCCCTCCCCCTCCATACAAGAGACCTTTTTATGTGTTTTTGGGTCGATAAACCCTTGGGGTGCGAGCCCGCCACGCATTAGACCGGTTTTTTGACTTCGTGTGAAAAAGTCATCTAATGAAAGCCGTAGTATTCTATCCAGACATAAAAAAATTAAGTAAGTACCTACACACTGACAGCAAAAAGAACACGCCAACAGTGTCCAATACATTTGGAACAAAGTGAGCGGAGTGGGGCGTGCCCCGTCAAACGCACGCGCCCATTATACCCCCGCCCTTAGTAATAGTAGGATGCAAGTCAGGGGAGATAGCGAGTGATAATCTGGGTGACTTTATTTATTGAGAAGATGCTTCTCTAACACTTTACCAGTCAAAATACGAAAGAATATACCTATTCCTAAAAACCTGAAACTTTTAATGACGATACTGATTTACGAACGCGTAATGTTTTTAAAGTCAGTTAATTGGTTGAATTGAGTATAAAGTAAATAAGTAGAAAGTATCATTGTCAAACTTCAAAATTTTCCTCATTTTTCGCGAAGTAATTACATAATATATTGATTTTCGATATTTAACGCTATTTTTTTTAATCTATTCAAAGCATAGTACTTCATACTGATATTGCTTTAAAGTGTTGTTTCATGTTTGGCATTTTGAGTTAGTTTTACGTTATTAATAACTGAATATTGAGAGTGGGTTGACTCGTTTTAGCAGAACTAAGTTCATCGCTGCGGGTTCTAGAATAATGAACTGAATCCATGGTCATGTCCATGGTGATGTCCCTTTCACTTTGTGCTTGTTTGTTGTCTCCCTCTCTCTCACTTCGTGCCGTTCCTACTTAAGCCTCATTTAGACGATGCAAGAAATATCGTGCGATTTGACGTACATTGCGGGACCGCGCGGCTGTCATGTCAAAAGTGACTGATCATTGACGGAAATGTACCACAACTTGCACGATATTTCTCGCACCATCTAAATCAGCCTTTACAATTACAAATTACTGTATCAAAATTGTTCCGTTCATCGCTTTTACCTTACACCATAACCGAAGTAATGCTCTACTAATGACTGTGTGTCGAGATTTTTCCCCCATTCATAAATATGCATTAACGATACCTTTACAATGTAAGTATAATTTAAAATTCACACACAGGGACACAATATGGGAATCATGATAATCATGAACAAACATCAATCTGCCTAACCTTTTCCCAACTATGTCGGGGTGTGCTTCCAGTCTAACAGAAAGCAGCAGTATATTTTACATGGAGCCACTGCCTATCTGACCTCCACAACCTAGTAACTAGGTAATACGATACCCCTTGGTAAGACGCGTTGTCAAACTTTCGGGCTTCTGACGCCCAGCAACGACTGTCAAAGATCCACGTATGACAGCGAGAACCAACGGCTTAACGTGCTTTTCGAGGCACGGAGGAGTCTTGGTGTGTAAAAATGGTCACCCATCCTGGCAAGCGTAGCTTAACCTGATGGATCAACCCTTGCGGCTGTTATTTCTCAGCCACGAGCTCCTCCCATAGAGACCATGAACAAACTGACTAAAATTAAATAAAGATTTGCCACAAACAAACACGGCTGTAAATTAATTTTAAAGTAAATTGAAATGTAAAACCTTTTTGTTGTTATTTCGCAGATAAAACAAGAAGGTTATGTTATTATTTTCCTGTAATTTTGAATATAGAACATTGGAACGTTGTAAGAAAATAATTTCCTTTGTAAAGAAAGATAAACGGATCTTTTTACTGTTTTTAAAATCGTATTTATCTAGATCTTTTTTTTTTCTTTTTTTCAACGTGGTAGCTGTTTGACAGTAAACAAAGGTCAATCTGATTTATACTACTTCCATGTTACAGTAAAAGTTTCTTCTACTCATATCTTTCTTTCGTATTATATCATATTCTAATTTAAAACAAATTGATAACCGCTCAACGCGATTAGAAGTTTACACACTTGGAAGTCGGTGGCTTTGGTTTTGTTTTTTGTTATGTAGTTATTGCCACCGACTTCCAAAACTAAAGTTACTTTTTTTATTTTGTAGTTTTCGAAGGCGGTTTTATTTTTTTGTAAAAAAGCTTTTTATTTTTCACTTAGTAGGAGGGGGGTTGACGTACCCTCTCCCTCTCTTCCTTTAGTCAGTCATCGACTACACGTATAAACAAAGCAATTTTACTTGTTACGACAGTTATGCTGTGATTCTAAAAGAAGTTCCGTTCCATATCTCCGAAGTTCATCATCAGATCATGACAATATTTCTATGGGACCTATTCGGAATTATACTCTTTCAAACAAAAAAAGAATCATCCAAATCTATTCATAATTGGCTGAGAAATCCGGTAACAAACATACAAAAAAAAAAAAACATACGCGCCGAATTGAGAACCTCCTCCTTTTTGAAGTCGGTTGAAAATAACGATGTACATATTTTAAAAAGTTGTGCGGTCGAGAAACCCGTCAGGAACGAAATTCCTGACATCCGTATATACCAAAAAGAGACAGAGAGAAAGAGAAAAAGAGGGAAGGTCATCTGAAGAGGGCATGCTGCTTTTTCCTTAGGTACAGTCAACAAAAGAGATAGGTATCGACGCGCGACGGTCGTCAGAAACAATTGAAGTTTTTTTACAAGCCGATAAATGTCTTCGACTGAAACTTAACTTCATTAGTGATCTCTTTATTGTCTACTTTTTAACTTAACATATTACATTTAAAAACATCTACCGATTTCTAAGAAAACTTCAACTATATCTGACGACCCTGGATCTCTTTCGTTGAATATCTGTGACGATTTCAGCCAGTTAACTCCCACCTCAAGCCAAGTAAAGTAACTTCGTTCCAAAAAAAAAAAGAAACTCCAATCACTGAGAAAAACCCCAGCTCCACGAGGCTTACGTCACGACAAGCCGAAGCCATAATAAACGGCCGACAGCAAGGTTACACAGAAGCCTATTACAGCCACGAGTTCATTTGCCGAGCTATTTGTTACCCAATAGATTTGTACGCGGAACTATTCTCAAGTTGATGTACTGAAGTTTTGGATTGATGGGTAAACTGGCTGTGTACAGACTGTGGATTGATATTGTTGTTACGTTAATGGTGTTTGAACGCTTTTATTTAGAGGCAATGAGTCTTATTAAAGGTCAGTGTTAACAGGGTTAATATGTTTGTCTTTTTATTACAAGCTTTTATTTAGCTTGCACTGTTCGTATGTATGTAAGTAAGTTGTCCGTTCAAATTTTGCAAACCATTTTTAGACCATTTATGGGTATCCGATTGAGCTGAAATTTTGCATACACCTTTAGTTCTGATGACAATGCAATGTGCAATACACAATATTGTAATAATTTTAAATTAAAGCTTGTTTTTAAAAATATATTTTTTATTACTGATAATGAACTTAAATAAGCGGGACTGTTGAGCATTCCCAGGTCAGGCAAAGTGTTGTTGGGTTTTTCCATCAGAAATTTCTCAGTAGCAGCTTTGGAGTCTGGATTTGTGCCCGGTTGATGGCAATAGGTTCGCCCCCTATTACATGGGGCTTAAAAAATAACTGGCAAAATATGGGTGTACTAATGGGCTCCTCTGCCTAGTCCTTCGGGGATTACAGGCGAGATATTATGTTTAAAAAAAGGTGATCACTCCGAAAAGACAAACATAATAAAGTAAAATTAATAAACACAGTAATAGCCGACGCCAGGCCAGACGTGCTATACAGGACTTTAAAGGTATTACAGTTATTGACCATATCGTTTGATAGCCTCCCAGAGCGTCGGAATTAAAATGTCCAATAATCCAATTACGGTTTTAAATAAAATACTGGGCTTTATAACGGAGTGTCGTTTTAATACTGGTGTTATATTGACATATGTACAGTAGCGGTCATAAGTTGAGTAGCAATCTCAGAAAGCAATAGATTGTCATTTTTTTAACTTACGACCTTTCGACGCCAAATCTGAGGCGTTTGTAGGTATATAACATATAAGTAGGTATAACAGAGTAAACTGTGTTAATACATAATCACTTATACACACAGATGTAGGTACGGCCTGTACCGCGTGTTCACAGCAATTCAAACCTTAGCATGCTACTGCACTTATGACCGCTTACTGTACATACATGCTCACTCACGCCTTTTTCCTATGGGGGGTAGACAGAAACAGAACGCCACCTGCTACGATCCTTACATACTCCTTTCGCCTCGACCACGTTCATACATCTTGTCATACAAGCACGCCGGTTACGAGTACTACGCACTTGAAATTTCTGAAGGAACCAATAAGGTCAGTGTAGGTCTTCCTAAATCGTCCCCTCCCTGTGTGCCACTCACATCTGCCATATAAATTCCTTTTGTTAATCGCCTTTCACCCATACTCTCAACATGACCGAACCAAAATTCATTTCGAAAAATAAAAAATATAACAGTTAAAATTTCTTAATAATAGCACGAAATCTGGATTTGTGTCTCGTTATTAACAAAAATCTTGCCCCCTACACCATACAACTTACACATAGCTGTACAATTTTCACCTCTGTCCACCCCTTCAGAAAATACAGGCGGGATGTTTTGGTTTTATTTAACAAACTGTAGTACCGTCCTGTTTACTGTTTGAGTGACGTCATAAAGTGCCGTGACGTAAAAACTGTTTAATGATTAAAAGTTACATAGTACTAAAAAGTTGTAGCCGTGTTAACGTAGATGGACTCTTTCAGTTGCTACGTAAGTGCTACGAGAGTTGTAGCACATCTGCTACGGATGCTACGAGGCTACAGCCTTTTGAAGTGCTACGCGGCAAATGTATTTGTTTTTTTGACGGACAATGATTAATGACCGGACTTTGGAACTAGTATTTTTGTTGAAGTCTACTTTGGTCTTTAAAAGGTTCAGAAAACAAAGTTTGCTACGCAAGATGATCATAGCATTTTATACATTGTTTTCACATGTAGAAGTAACATGAATGATATACATATATCCAAGATTTTGTAAAAAAAAATATTTAAAAGTGTCCATGGAGTTTCTTACGCGTTCCATCATAGAAACCTACCTACGCTTCTGTCTAACTGGCTTTGGACTTTCACTTCATGAAAAAAAAAATTGACTAATTACAAAACTACCTCCCCTACTACCCTAAAATACTTACCCCAATATTACCATCACAAAAGATGCAAATCTCTCTATTCAACCCTCATAATTAATTCGGAACAACAATAGTAAGTATACATATTTATTAATTCCACTTATTTGTACCAACAGAATAACTTAGTTATTTGTCCATCACACTTTTGTTGGTACTAGCTAATTTTTTGTGCCTGGAACTTTAATTTAGAATTTTTTGAATTTATAATAGAATTTATTTATCCATCTTAGATACAGTACACCAGAAGTAAACATTAAATCGTTGTTATAACTAAAGTACTTACATAATTTCTAAGTTTTTAATGTACACTCACGAAGTTTATAAGGTAAATAATAATTCTTTTTCCAAAATAAAAGTAATCTAAGATACTTCATAAATCACCACTATCTGCTAGTGAAAGTCCAGCCAAAATACGGTCTAGCCGTTTAGGAAATTAGCCGGAACAAACAGACAGACAAACAAATATTTAAAAATTTGATTGTTTCGTATAAGTACCGTATAAACATTGATATATTAATGTATTTATTAAAAAGATGCGTTATTTTCACATTACAAATAGACACTTTTATTTTATTTATTTGAATGTATAGAGCGACCTTCATCCGTTTTGGTTACTGCTCCGCTTTCGTTAGTCTTAGCGTAATGTTTTATAGCCTATACTACCTCATGAATCCTGCTATCAAACATACAAACAAAGAAACACAAATACTCTTCAGCTTTATTATATTAGTATAGATAGATATAGAAGTATAGAGAGATAGTCGCGAATTGAGTTCACAATTTGCATCATGGCAGCTATGACGTCATAACTCGTGACAAAAGCATTTAGCATAATTATAACAAGTCACTTTCAATACTAAATGTTCGCGTTGGGAGTTACTTCGTTTAGTACTAAGCGAATACGCTGTTTATTTTGTAAATAATGAAGAATTTGTACAATAAAATCTTGAATAAGTGAAAAGTTATAATAACTTTTGAGTGCCTCCTTTTGCTCTTAATTGTTTTCATGATGTATTGAAATCCTGGTATTACGGATTTAATGACTGATCAATATCTTATCTTATCTTCATATATATAAAAGCAAAAGGTTACTTACTCACTCATCATAAAATCATCAAATGAGTCCTTCCGCCCTGGGTGGCGGAAGTGACTGTCAGACTTTTACTGACAAAAAACCACACTGTTCCTTCTGTTGCCCTTTACGTTCCGTTAAATATGGCAGGGAGGTAGTTTATAGTTAGTAGACGTCCGCTAAGAACGGATTTTTAAAAATTCACCCCCTAAGGGGATGAAATGGGGATCCAAAAATGCATGGAAAAATCAACTTTGACGCGGACGAAGTCGCGGGCAGAAGCTTGTTTTTAAATAAATTTCCATTAATTCATCACTCAACTATCTTTTATAACCACACAGTCTTTAAAACTAACAAATAATTTCCCAATAACTTTACCCTCAAAAGCAATACAAATACAACTACTTTAACAGTAAAAAAAACTCAGTCTCAGTCGCAATGCTTGACGTATTCCAGCCCTTATACAGGGTGTTGTGACTGGAGGGCAAGTTGTGTGTGCTCCCTCTATATGTCCGCAGTCACTAGGTACCGTCAAACAAAAAGATTAGTATACAGACAACTTATTTGCAAGGTTATTTTTACCTGAATTAGCGACGGCAAAGTAAGTTTTTAAACATTACTTTACTTCTTGTTACCTGTAGGGCAATTCCGTAACACACTTGCAATCTCAATACGAAGGATAAGGAGAAGGAAATTAACAAACATATGTTTGATATTTGAGTGTTCATGGAGTTTCTTGCTCGTTCTTCTCCATAGAAACCTAGATACTGTTTGGAACGAGAATCTAGCTTCAAATTTTTGACTGACCGACTGATTCCTTGACAGTCGAAAAATGCCTGTAAATGGTTTATTTGAAAGAAATGATTTGATTTTAAAAGTTCGTCTGCTCGACAGCGGAATTAATACTTTTTATTTTATTGTCAAAATGTCATTGACATTAATTTTGTGTTACTTAATTAGTCTGCAGGTACAGGTTGTGAAAGACCGATCGATGCAACATTCACAGGTCCTGTCAAAAAAGGCGCTGTTTGTGAGATTCATATAAGTATATCTAGCAATAGAAGTCTTTCGACTGAACGATGGTAATAGGCAATATAAAAAAAACAAAAAAGTACCTACTTGTATACCAATCTGTTTCGTCGACTGTACTTACTAAGGGTAGGTGTGTTTGTAGCCCCACCTTTATTGTTTTACGAGGTTGTGTGACGTGTAAACCGTGCCTTCAGTGTTGTTTTGTGTAACTTTTTATTTGTCTGCGTTCCGTTTGGATTTTGTATTTTTTTTTTACTATGGAACGTGACGCTTATATCAATGGTGTGTTAGAATAAGGGCTTGAAGGCGTAGGACGAATGCACAAGTTAGATTAGCTATACCTCGCGGTTTCACCCGCATTAAGTTACGTCATAGGTTACTGCTGCGCTCCCGTTGGTCTTAGCGTGATGTTCGAATTCAGACTAATAGTTAAGACTAACTTTTCAACTTTACAATATTAGTATAGATAGTATAGATTTGCTATGTGTTTGAAGCCAGCCTAGTGTCTTTCATTAGGCATCTGCTTTTAGTTTAATTTTCTTCAGTAACAAGGAATAGACGTCACATTTTTAAAATACAGCTTTTTTTTGTTAGTCATTACTGTCCCACTCCTGGGCAAAGGCCTCCCCCCATTCCTTCCACTTTCCTCTGTGTAGTGTCTCCTCTTGCCAGTTCCTTATTAAGTAATCATAATCTGTTTGGTTTTTAATTTACGGATTAATTTATTATTTCAATTAGGTATTTACATTATACAAAAAAAATAACACGAAAACAAAAAATATATTAAAAATAAAAACACTAAAAAAAATTAAAAATAGTGGCCCATCTGTATCTGGAACAGGGTCCAAGGTAGGTAGTAGGCCAGGGCTCCTTAGAACCAAATATAAATTATTTTTTAAGCCCTTATTCCAAAACTGATTACAAACTTTCATTGCACCATAGACACATACCCAACCACTCACAAAACAGGCCTCACATTACCAACCTAACGTAAACCATAAACAATTTAAGATTAAATGAATGTTCCCACGTTCCCTCTATCCTTGTTGACAGAGCTACCCACAACTTTGCAAACAATCACGCGAACTCTAAGTGATTGTGTTTGTAACTCATTAGGGAGTTGTCTGCCTATCCTCAAATGATGAAGGACGATCATTTACCTTCCGTCGTTGGTGTAGGACGTTTTATGTTCATGACCTTGAACTTGTGTGTTTGTTTATGGGGTTGAGGCTCTTTTATGGTGCAAATAGGGTTGTAATGAGCATTGGCGGCCATTAGGCTTTAGTTCTACCTATACGAACTAAGCTATGTCAAAATGTCTCGAATTTGCGCAGTAATTGTAGTGATTTTGGATATTTGAGCCGGCAATGGTCGCGCGGATCACATACGTAAGCCAATTTGTTTTGTCATTTTGGAATAGAAATTCAATCGCATTATTATTTACTAGCTGACCCGCCGCGACTTCGTTCGCGTGGTATCCTACACTACCAATACCCTAATCCTGCCTTACCCTACCCCTACACTACCCCTACCCTACCCTACACCTACCCTACCCCTACCCTACCCCACCCTACCCCACCCTACCCCTACCCTACCCTACCCCTACCCCTACACTACCCTACCCCTACCCTACCCCTATAGTGAGTCGCGGACTTTTCTATACTATATATAATATTATAAAGCTGCAGTGTTTGTTTGTTTGTTTGTTTGAACGCGCTAATCTCTGGAACTACTGGTCCGATTTGAAAAATTCTTTTAGTGTTAGATAGATTAGTTATCGAGGAAGGCTATAGGCTATATACCATCACGCTACGACCCACGGGAGCGGAGCAGTAACCAAAGACGCGGGTGTAACCGCGGCGGACAGCTAGTTTGTAGATATTATGAAAGTTTAGGCGGCGTACGCCAAATAAGGAACTTTTTTGGATTAATTTTTACACCTTGGGTCCGAAAAACCCAAATATCTTACGGATCCCTATTTTTTCTAAAATAAAATATAGCCTATAGCACTCAGTGATAACGTAGCTTCCAATTTCCGAAAGAATTTTCAAAATCGGTTTAGTAGATCCGGAGATTACCCCCTACATACAAACTTACAAACTTACAAACATACAAACTTACAAACAAATGTTACCTCTTTATAATATTAGTATAGATTTATTAAAATATGACAAAATATAAATAAATTCAAAAAGAAACAAAAGTAAATTGTTTCCGTTAACAGCCTTGTTAAAATTCTTGGTTTCTTAAATCTTGCTTTCTTAGGGCGCGACCAATGCAGGGTTAATGAATTTCTATTTTAAGGCTTGTATTCATGCCAATAACCTTGAGCATTTGGGCGGAGCAAACGACCGCTCTTCTTCAACAGAAATTATGTTCGAAAATAAGAATACGCGATTTACAAAAAATCTATTGATTGGACTAAAAAATTAAAACACTATTACGTTAGTTATGCTGTTTATTTAATAGTCTGACAAAAAATCAGAATGATTGCATGTATATTAGTATGGTTTTTAAACGTTAAAAGATTTTTTTAGAAAAAAATCACGAAGATACCCTTCGTGATATTTTTCTATCGTATCAAATTAGTTGTATTATGTTTTCAACACACTATTTATCTAGCATATATCCTGAATAATGTCATATATTTTTTTGATTATGTTTACTACAGAGGATCGTATACTTTAAGGCATTATAAAAACTAATGCTCAAGGTTATTGGCATGTATACAAGTCTTAAGAAAGAGCTGTTTTAGATTCACTTACTATTATAGGTACATTTGTAATCAACGTCTCAGCTATATAACTTTAAATGAAACTGACATAATCGACATTCGAACATACTCATAATGACAATACATGAACTATTTTTGGACCATTTTTCAATACGAAGGTCGAGATTTATAATCGTTACTAAAGGCGTGCTTCAACTCCTCGTCTGTACTTGCGATTAGACAGTGGTGTGACAGTGACAGAAGTAATGCTTAGCCGAACCACATGCTAAGTAAAGTTTATTATTATAAGCCCGAACCAAAAGTCGGTATGCTAGCCAGCATTTCCTAACCCTGGCCGCTTTCAAAGAAAAAGTTATCTCAATCATACTGAAGAAAAATGGATGACTCAAAAAAGTAATCAAACTTTTTGGAAGAATTGGTTCCAGCACTTTATCATACGAAAACTTATGACTGAATAAGTGTTAACATCACGCCTGTAATCCCTGAAGGGTTTGGCAGAGGTGTACCCATAGTACATCCATATTTCGTCACTTATTTTTAAGTTCCATGTATACACATCAAAAGTGTCTAGGGATCAACATCCCTAACATTGATTAGGGATGTTGATCCCTAGACACTTTTGATGTGTGTGATACGGGGCGAGCCTATTGCCACCAACCGGGCACAAATCAGACTCCGAGGCTGCTACTGAGAAATTCCTGATAGAAAAACCCAATAACACTTTGTCCGACCTGGGAATGGAACCCAAGACCTCGTGATCAGCAGTCGCGCTTTGCGACCACTAGCCCAATGAGGCAGTCAGTGAATAAGTGTTATTTTCCTTTAGTCATAGTTATTGACAAGAAAAGGTTAAAGGTAAAGGTTAGGAGGTTTAAAAGAGGATGTAGTGACAAAGATAGAAAAGGGTATGCTTAGATGGTTCGGTCATGTTGAGAGGATGAGTGAAAGACGATTAACAAAAGGTATTTATATGGCAGAGGTGAGTGGCAACGCAGGGTGGGGTCGCCCTAGGAAGACCTACACTGACCTTATTGGTGAGGTTCTTCAGAAAGGTCAGGTGCGGAGTACTCGTAACCGGCGTGCTTGTATGACGAGATGTATGAACGTAGATGAGGCGAAAGGAGTATGTAAGGATCGTAGCAGGTGGCGTTCTGTGGTTTCTGCCTACCCCCATGGGAAAAAGGCGTGAGTTTATGTAGGTATGTATGTATGTATGTATCATAGTTATTGATAGATATGAGATGTTTTGTTTGATGACCAGCCGTCATTAGGTCATCACTCATCGTCACATAAGATCAATCAACTGGCGCCAGACTTTGTCTGACCTGTGACCTTTGAAGAAAATCTCTATACATACTAGCTGACCTAGTGAACTTCGTATCGCCATTTTTTTTTGGTATGAAAAATAAATGTTGGCCAATTCTCAGACCTACCCGATATGCACGCAAAATTTCATAAAAATTTGTCTTGCCGTTTCGGAGGAGTTTGGTAACAAACACTGCGACACGAGAATTTTATATTATTAGATTACTAGCTTTTGCCCGCGACTTCGTCCGCGCATATGTCGGTTATCGCGGACGCAGACGAAGTCGAAGTCGAATAAAAGTAGCCTATGTCCTTTGTTGAGGTTCACACTTACCCTGTACCAAATTTCACACAAATCGGTTCAGTAGTTTAGGCGTGAAGAAAAGACAGACAGCAGACAGACAAAAAGACAGACAGACAGAGTTACTTTCGCATTTATAATATTAGTTAGTTAGGATGTTGAAGTAAAGTCGACCAAACTATTTGGTGTATAGACAAAAGTATTTACCTTTTTACTACAATGCCAATATTCTTTTTTTATTTTATGCGTATCTTTTCAAGCGTAAAATAACTTTTTATACTTTACAGTTTCTGTTTTCCTTTGTTAAAAAGAACTAGGTTGTTAATAATTAATTACGATCTGCCCTAGGCTAAAAACAAAATTCAATCTAGACATTGTTTTAATTTTTTTTTAAGGAAAAATAATATCTAGACTGGCGTCGATTTGATATTTGATGTAAAAGAATCTTACTCCTATTATAAATGCGAAAGTTTAGATGGATGTATGTTTGTCACCCAATCACTCCTGAACGGCTGAACGGATCTGAATGAAATTTAGCACAGAGATAGATTATAGTCTGGAATCGCACATAGGCTTTATCCAGAAAATATGTTCGGTTTCCGTGGGATATAATATCAACTTTGACGCGGATGAAGTGGTAGGTAGAAACTGGTGCCGATTCTCTTGTTCACAAACTAGACAAAATTTAGAGAATTGACATCTCTTATTAACATACAGCAAAAGAAAAGGGCGGTGACATTTAAGAACTAAGTTAGAGATGTCAAATTAGTTTTGCCTTGAACTTTTCCGTATTTTTAATCTATACGTTTTAAGATGTCAACTAAAATTATATGGATGTATCAGATTGACTAAATTTGACAGCTCTTATTTACATTAGTCTCTTTCTTGTTTTATTGGTCAGAAAAAAGATAGAAATAGTCTAATTTTAGTTAGCTTGTGAACAAGGGAATCGGCACCACTGATTGACTAAATACTAAATAGTTGAACAATAGCCGCAAGTTAGCTGTTTATGTACCAAACAGTTTAAACAACTGTACATGCTTATCTTCTATACGTTATATATTTTTATGAAGCAGATTTTCTAATATCTTGGACTTGCCATTTTGCTATATGACAACCCAAACCAGATTATATTGCTTCCTGCATATAGTTTAGTTTTATGGGGACGAAGTGTGACAGGATTACAATACTTTAAATCCATTGCAATGACTTAGTAGACCTCTTGTTTGTTTGCAATCCTATGAATGGGGCCAAAAGAACGTCATTTTGTGCGTTCTGAGTTAGTGAGTAGCGTAATTTACGTTGGATTATTTTTCATATAAGAGACTTGAAGGCCAATATTCTACTAATTAAAAATGTTCAAAATCAAGTTGCAATCTCATTTTAGCAACAATCAATGTTAAAAATGCAAGTAAGTCAGAGGCATTTTTGACACATTGAGATTGAGATTAGATTGCGATTGTTCGTAAAAGTTAGTACAATAAAAAAAATTAATAGTTTAAAAAACTAAAAAACACGCACGCACTAAAAATTGCAAATGGAGCGTTTTGTAAATTTCCAAGACTTAAGTCACGTGATAATTTTTTTCGTATCCCATTCAGCAAACCCTTTCGTTTGATACCCATATCATGGGGGTGGATTTCAAACAGCCAGTCCGCCATCTTGGGGAAGCCGCCATATTGGATTTGTAATGACGTTTCTTAGCTAGTCATGTATTGTCATCAGAACTCAGAGCGTGTGCAAAATTTCATCCTAATCGAAGACCGGGAAGTGGGTCAAATTAAGATTCCAAGATTTTTTTACATACATAGTTAGTTACAAGTGAAGCTAATAAAAGCGTGTTAAAATTGAAGAAGGACGTTTGTCTGGTTTCACACTATAGCATTTATGTTAATTATAAATTAATAAATATAATCAATCCATGCGTAACCCACGATCACCCGTAGAAGATGTCCCGGGCAATAACCAGTGTGAGCAATAAAATCTGGTCACGTATGCAAACGATTGTGATGGCAAATGTCACTAATGATAACATTGATATCAAAATATTTTGGTAGGCATATTATTCTCATAAGCGCTCTTAGTCACTAGCGGTTAACCGCGGAGGCGGGTAACCGCGCGGCTAGCCGTTTTTCCAGTTTAATATGCAACCGCTTATGATTGTACGCACTAAACCGCCACAAAATCAAAAGCGGTTGCATATTAAACTGGAAAAGCGGCTAGCCGCGCAGTTAGCCGCCCCGGCGGTTAACCGCTAGTGCGTAAGAGCGCTAAGAGCGCTTAGGTTGCCCTCTCGTACGACCCCTCACCCGTCTCGTTCAAAGAAAGAAAAGAAAAGAAAGAAAGAGGCGGTTTAACGCAAATGCACTTACTGTATCAACTATAGATCTACCACAGAGTTAAAACTAACATTTGCCCTATTAAATGTTAGCTACCTACAAAATATATAGTTCTGCCAAAACGAAGGAAAGAAAAGGAAGGATTTTTCACCCCCTAAGGGGATGAAACAGGGGTCCAAAGTTTGTATGGAGAAACCAACTTTGACGCAAACGAAATCGTGGGCAGAAGCTAGTCTACAATATACAAAAAAATTAATAAAAGCTTTTAAAAAAAAAGTGTTGCTCACTAAGATAAATCGTTGTCAAAAGACGTAACTGCCATTCAACGACCATAAGAAGATAAAATAACAACACATAATAGCACACAATCTATATGAACAAACATCTCATTAATTATTAGAACACTTTCGAAAACACATTAAGGCATTTTCAGAGGTTGATTGTCTTAAGACGACGAAGTTTTTTCCATGTGTCACGGACTGTTCGATCTTGTTCGACTGTGGGTAAATCACGCGCATGTTTCCTGCACAGGTTTACCCAGCAACGTTGGTCATTGGTCATGTTATCTAATCCCCTGAACAAATTAGTCAAAACAAAGATTAATTCAATGTTTATATGGAACTCGTTTACGTTTTAAACGTTGTAAAGATCTAAAACGTGTCTCTTTTATCTTAGGGAAGGCGTCACTTCCTTGTCTCGCGATCTTATGACCCCCTGGTACATAACAATACCGGGTATTCATATATATATAATATAGAAATAACTGTAATTAGGTATTTTAATGAGATGTTCATTCATTCAGATTGTGTGCTATAAATATGATTGTTCCTTAACGTAGTTTCTTCCCAGAGTTAATTTACGTTTTTGGTTTCTACCCCGCTCCCATTTGTCGTAGCGTGATGTTATATAGCTTATACTATTCGTCGTGAATCTGGCTATCATATACGAAATATTTTTTACAACCCGACTTGTAGTTCCAGACTTTAGCGCTTTTAAACAGACGAAACAAAAAATCTCTTCAATTTAATTATGAATTAAGTTAGATATTTTAAAGAATACCAATAAAGCTAAATGTGTTACTTTGCATGTGTTAGCATAATTAAAAAATAAACGTGTTACATTTTTTGTAATAAATTAAATGACGATTATTTTTGTGTGTAAGGATCGTAGCAGGTGGTGTTCTGTGGTTTCTGCCTACCCCCATGGGAAAAAGGCGTGAGTTTATGTGTGTAAATTAAATGACGCCATTATATCATTTGTTTTTCATGACAGAGAACGATAGTGTACAATTTCAGTACGAGTAGGCAAGTCAAAACTGTACATATACTTTTGACCGTAGACAAGTCAATGCGTCAGTATGTGAGTCAGGTGACAGCAATGACAACGTGACCATACTTCTATGTGTGATCACACATCTAAGATTTAAATATGGACCAACTAATTTATTCAAATGTTCCTGAAGAATTTACTCCATTAAAACTCGTAATTAAAAATAACTTCTTTCTTTATCGTGTGGGTAGTTAGGTCTTACGACCCCACGCACCCTAGTGCCAGAGTTATAACTAAAAAAACAAAAAAGTATTTCTACATAAATACAAGTTAAGTAACTGCCTAAGCGATAGATAACATGTTAAATGAAAAAAAACAAGCGCTTAGCGAAACTTATGAAATACCTAATATAGACTTGTTTTCGTAGAAATCGTCCTAAACTAAGGAATTAAAAAGGTCTAAGGCCTAAAATATTGTACCTACCTATAGATAAGTAAAGCAAATTAATATTCCTCGTATCATTTCTCAGAACTATGCTTTGGGAAAGCCCAAGTTCAAGAGCGAGGAAACTGATGCAATAAACATATTTTTTACCTTCTTCTTAGCGTATCGATGGCAAATCTAAACATACATATAAAAGCTAAAGGTCAATCACTTATGACGAAATATCGAAAACTATTTGGCATAGAAAGATGGAATTTGACAGGGAAGTAGTATAGTATAGTATTTGTATAGTTAGTAGACGTCTGCTGAGAACGGATTTTCCAAAATTCACCCCCTAATGGGGTAAAACGGGGGTCCGCCATTTACGCGGACGAAGTCGCGGGAAAAAGTTAGTTTATCTATATATTTTAGTCCAAAATTCCAAAAAACTTTGGACTAGAAAATGTATTGGAACAGGAGTTTTATACATATTAATATAGCCTAAGTACAGAAGTATATCGACAAACAGCATTAGTACACCAACTTCTAAAAAACATCGTTAAAAAGAAGACAAACAAGCGATTCATAGATATTTTAATTTAAATTCCCAGAACTGCGTGGAAATCCCCGGCTGCGAATAAATATTTATAATCTAAGAATGAATATCGACAATACTACGTACATGGATAAATAAGTTATATGTTCTTCTGCTATGCCTTAATCTAAATTACACATAACATCACGCCTGTAATACCCGAAGGATTAGGCAGAGGTGTACCCATTAGTACACCCACATTTTGCCAGTTATGTTTAAGTCCCATGTAATAGGGGGCGAGCCTATTGCCATCAACCGGGCAAAAATCCAGACTCCAAAGCTGGTACTGAGAAATTCTTAATGGAAAAACCTAATAACACTTTGCCCGACTTGGGAATCGAACCCAAGACCTCATGCCATCCTACCATGGTATTGTCGGCTCCATATTGAGGTTTAGAGTTATATTTTGGAGAAACTCTACTAATACAGAAATCATTTTTAAGTCAAAAAAAGGTGTATTGCTACGTTTGGTTTGAAAATCTATGTAAGAAGATTCTCAGTGTGAGAAAAGCAGAATATGGAATCCCTTTATGCTAATTATTTTTAAGGTAAATTTCTACTCTGAAAACACTCGGAATAAGAGTAAAATTAACATGAATGAACAGAAGACAATTAAACAACAAATATTTATCCATCCCCGCATTGTTGTTGTTTACTCTGGTTATATCAATAGGAGTATTAAATTAGATGAATTATTGTGAGAGTTCGTAACGTTTTCTCTTGTTTGACTTGGCGATATTCCTTACTTAAGTAAATATTATTTTCGAGTAATTTGTTACTAAATTATTTGATTTACCTAAGAAGTGAGATTGTGGCATGTTCCACTAGTTGTCATAATTATATTGATAGATGAATAAAGCTATTACAGTATAATGGATCTTATTGGTGAGGTTCTTCAGAAAGGACAGGTGCGCAGTACTCGTAACCGGCGTGCTTGTATGACGAGATGTATGAACGTGGGTGAGGCGAAAGGAGTATGTTAGGATCACAGCAGGTGGCGTTCTGTGGTTTCTGCCTACACCCACGGGAAGGCGTGAATTTATGTATGTATGTGTGGATCTTTAATAACAGCCGCACGGGTCGATCAGTTTATAGGCTAACCTACGCATGCTGGATTGGTCCGTGGATGGGTGGCCATCTTTACACACCGAGACTCCTCCGTACAGCACAAAAAGCACGTTAAGCCGTTGTTGGTTCCGGTTGTCAAACGTGGATCTTTGACAGTCGTTACGGGTCGCCAGAAGTCCGAAAGTCTGACAACCAGTCTTACCAAAGGGTATCATATTACCCAGTTTCTGGTTTGTGGAGGTCAGATAGGCAGTCGCTCCATATAAAATACTTTACTTTTAGATTTAGATGATTTCAACAGAAATGGTCTTCTAGTTACGGTCTTTAGCTTATACGAGTACATTACTCATAAGAAGTAGGTACTACTACTACTTACTTATTTTTATTTTCCGTACTAACATTAGTTTTTGTGTATTACTAACAATCTATGGACTTTGTCTGAAATAAACGATTTATTATTATTAATATTATATGCACAACTAGATGGTGCCTACAGTTTCTTTGATCAGCATGAATAAATATATCATCTTATATCTTGGTTTTACCAAGAATGAAAGAGACGACATTATTCATTCAAAAGTAAACAATTGCCAATTTATCAGTTGTTATTGTGCGCTAAGTATCTTTGACCTTAATATCATTCACAAAGACTACCTATTTAATTTTATAAACTTCTCAAGATGATAAAAGTTACCTAAAAAGTGTGGCGAGTAGCTATAAAAGTTTTTCAGAACGTTTTAGATAGACTAGACAACACACAACACAAATAAAAAAGCTTAGCTTATACTATACAGCTGGCCGCGCACAATGCTTGCTGCTTGACTCTGGATACTTGCACACACACACCTGGATATAATAGAAAGAGTCAGAGAGAAAGAGAGGGAAGGTCTCCTGGAGCGTTCTTTACGTGACGGTTAGGTTAGCTAACCACACTAAAATATTCATTGTTTCGAGGTGACTTTCAAGTTAGTTTACTCAAATTTTAATCTTCCATTTTAATAAATGGAAGAAGTTTTTTTTTTATTAGAATAATTTCTAATAAAAAAAAAAACTATATAAATCGATTGTACTACCAAGACAAAATCATTACACTCCTGGACAACAGCCATAAAAATTTCACTGTAAATTTTAAACCATACAAGATCCCACAGACCCACGACGCTCATAAAATAAAACATCTTTATACACACATACGTCACAGCGCAGTCTGCACTGTGCAAAACGTTGGAACGCAAGTGTAATCGCCCGGCGTCTAACAGTGCACTGGAGATTTAGCGACATGTCAGCACAAATTACAAGTCGTGCAACTAACATTATACCAGCTAAAATAAGTACTAAAGTAGCAACGAGGTATGAGCGTGAAATTGCATTTTAGTCTTCTTTATTTTAAGTAAGCAATGTACGTAAAGGGGAATGCGAATGCGAAACAAAATTTTGTTACGTTTTTTAGCAATTTAGACCACAGTATTGGGTTGTCTATACAAGTCAATAAAATTAAAGTGTCTGTTTGTATTGTCAAAATAACAGTTTTTTACAAAATGTATACATAATTATGTTTACACGGTAGATACTTATACCAAAAACATTTTTTTTTTTTTAAATAATTGTTGTCTGTTTGTCTTTCTGTTCCGAGACAGATTTCGACGGGACTTGCACTGCTGCCCTACCATGAACTCTTATTGCGATCCAAAAAACTGAATTGTTCTTCAAATAAGTCAATATAACGCATCAATTTATGTCATTTATTGACGTATTTTCTCTTATCGCGATCCAAAAACTGAACTGTTCTTCAAATACGTCAATAATATTACACAAACACTTACTCTCTGATAAAATAGTAAAACACTGTACTCGCCTATCAATCTCGAGTATTTTCTACGTTCAAGCCGCGACTATAATTCTACTTAAAATTGTTCGTAATGAGTAACACAATCCAAACAGTTAACGATATAGATAAAATTGAAATCTCAAGCTCAATTGAATGCGATCCTTCGAATCTTTCTAATCATATTTGTGTTAAGAAAAATGATTTAACTATACTTGCACAGAATATAAGGAGTATTTACTGCAATTTTAATGATTTTGTAATTACGTTATCTTCACTTAAAATTGAAATAGATTTGATAATTTTAACAGAATGTAGACTAAATACGAATAAACCTATACCACAACTAGCTAATTATCAGTCTTATGTTACAGCTCGCCAAAACAATCAGAATGATGGGGTAGTTGTTTACGCAAAAAATACACTAAAACCAAAAATACAAGAAATAAAACTATCCCAGGCCTCGTGTCTTCAAGTAGATATTTTGAATAATTCTGTACTATGCATATATCGTTCTCCGGCAAACACAAATATTACCAATTTCTTAGACTCACTCTGTTCACATTTAGATTATATAGACCCGCAAAAAAACGTAATAATAGCTGGGGACATAAATATTAATATTAGGCCCAAAGAAAATGAGTCGCCTAACGAGCGAAATAACCGCCTCAATTATCTTAACACTCTGTCAGCTTATGGCATACTACCTGGTCATTCCCTACCTACCAGAGAACTAAACTGCTTAGACCATTTCATGATGAGAATTAACGGGAAAAAAATATGTGCATCAATCGCTATCTTACAGACTTCGATTACAGATCATCTTACTATATTTTTATCACTATCGAAAACAAAAAATAAGGAAATTATACATAAAACTGTTGCCACCCTGAATTTTGAACAAGCATTACATTACTTACAAGAAAAAAACATACATGAATTAATGTTCTGCAATGACCCTAATGCACTAACTGATCTACTTATAGAAAAACTTACTGAAACTATCAAGAACAATACTACAATAAAAAATATTCCCAACAACAAACGTATCATCAAACCGTGGATAACCCCGGGAATACTCCGGTGTATCAAAAATCGTAATAAATTACAAAAAAAATCTCGTGCTGACCCACATAATGAAATTTTAAAAATCACATACACCCGGTATAGAAACTACTGTAATAACCTGATTAAAAAAATAAGAAGGAAATATGAAAGAGAACTATTAGTCAATTCAGTCACTAACACGAAATTACTTTGGAAAAATATAAAATCACTTACTTATACCAACAAAACTAAAAATCAAAGTGCAGAATTACTAAATATCAAATCAACTCCAACTGAATCGGTAAACTATGTTAATAACTATTTCGCGAACATCGGGAAAGAATTGGCTCAACAAATACAGCCTAGAAATGATAACAGCCCTGACTATCAACAAAACAATGTACATTCACAAACCAATTCATTCGTGCTGCTAGAGACTGACACTGAGGAAGTCGAAGGAATCGTAAGGAACTTAAAGTCCGATAGTGCCCCTGGTTGGGATGGTATAACAACTAAATTCTTAAAATATTGTAATAAAGAACTCGCCCCTGTTATTGCCCATCTGGCTAACCTCTGTTTCAGAAACGGAGTATTCCCCGCCCCTCTGAAACAATCTGTCATTACACCGGTCTATAAGGGAGGGAACGGAAGCGATGTCAATAATTATAGACCTATCTCGGTGTTGCCAGCCCTGTCTAAAGTAATAGAAAAATTAACCAACAGTAGATTATTACATTATTTAAATAAGTTTAAAATTATATCCTCAACACAATTTGGCTTTAGACAGGGAGTTTCCACCGAGGATGCAGTTAGTGCCCTCACCTCTTTAGTGACTGATCATCTAGATAGAGGGAAGAAATGCTTAACAGTATTTCTAGACCTAAAAAAAGCCTTTGACACCGTTTCCGTTCCCACCCTTGTGAAAAAACTAGATAAACTTGGAATAAGGGGAACTCCTCTAAATTTTTTTATAGATTACCTAACAAACAGGAAGCAGAGGGTAAAGATTGAAGGACATATCAGTGATGATGCTGATGTGTCGTTTGGTGTACCGCAAGGTAGTGTTTTGGGTCCTACACTTTTTCTGGCCTACATTAATGATCTTTGTAACCTCAAAGTTGAAAACGCGAATATATTTTCCTACGCCGATGACACTGCTGTTGTTTTCCATGGGCACAGCTGGTCTGATGTAAAAATTAAGGCAGAGATAGGTATGTTCCAAATTGCGACTTGGCTCGATAACAACCTTCTTACGTTAAATACAGCAAAAACCAACTACATATGCTTCTCCATCTACAAAAGTACACAACCAGATGAAATGTTCAATATCAAAGTACATTCATGTGATAAATCTATCAACAGTAATTGCAATTGTCCTATAATTAATAAAGTTTTGGAAACAAAATATTTAGGCGTAATTATTGACCAAAAATTGTCATGGTACTCTCATATTGAACATGTTACTGGACGGATTAGGAAACTAGGGTGGATTTTTAAAACCCTAAGATATATTGCACCAATAAATGTAAATAAGAAATCAGGCGCTCACAGAAATTTATTAAATGAAATATACATCTCTATAGCACAATCTGTTATAGCCTACTGTATCCCAATATGGGGTGGTGCAGCAAAATCAAAGTTTATACATGTTGAACGAGGACAACGTGCCGTAATAAAAATAATGTACTTCAAAAGAACCTCGTACCCTACTGAGAGTCTCTATCAGGATAGTGGACTGCTTTCTGTTAGAAAACTATACATCTTAAACACCGTTCTAAAAAAACATAAGAATCTACCATATGATCCGAATAAAATAACAAGAAGACGTAAAGACCTTATAGCGCAGGTTCCACAAACTAAAAGTAAATTTGCAGCCATTCAGTACAGTAAACTATCATGTCAACTTTATAATAGGATTAATAAAAAGATATATATACACAATAAACAATTACACGAATGTAAAAAAATACTAACAAATTGGATAAAGACACTAAACTACGCAGATACTGAGGAACTATTGCAACACACAAAATAATACTCACATGCACACACCCCCACACATGCACACGCACCCCCACACCCATGCACGCGCAAAAACGCACACACCCCCACACACCCCCACAATCTCACACACGCCCCAACACACCCCCACACCCCCTCACATATTGTTTAAATCTAAGGTACTGAAAAATTGTATACTGCTGTGGAAGAGCGGAGTCTCCTAACACAGGCATTACTTGCTTAACAGGAGGCTCCAATCACCAACTAATGTAAAACTTTTTTGGTTCAGAAATAAAATTTGATTTGATTTGATTTGATTTGATTTGATATAAGTTCACAATAGAACCAATAAAATAACATTTGAAGTACGTAAAGGTAAATTACTTTAATCATGAATGTTAGATTCGTATGCTGGCATAAGACAAAGGAAAAAAAAGGGTACTAAAGTAGTTTAGGACTAAAAGAAAGGTATAATAAACTTATCGGCATACTAAAACAGTTTTATTGATATCGCATACCTGAGAATAAAAGTAGAACAAATTGTGTTAGACGGAGAAGAGTTACTAAAAGAGCTAGTATTTATAGTACAGACTATAAAAATATGAAAGACTAACTTTTGAAGGATGTCGTTGAAATAAAAGAAATATTTTGCAAAATATAAGTGAGGGCAGCGCAGGACCGGACATTATGGCTATCTTTAGGGATGGCAATGTGGATATCATTCTGCTGAAATGATGATGATGATTATTTGTCGATTTTATTTAACTATTTTAGATGAATTCCATTTCTAACAACTTTTGGCCTCAACTCTGTCGGCGTGAATTTTGTTACTGATCCCTAATTTTGATAAAATATGCCTACAGGACTCAGGGATAACGTAGCTTTATATTAGTGAAAGAATTTTTAGAATTGGACCAGTAGTTCTGGAGATAAACGCGTTCAAACAAAAAAAAACAAACAAACTTCAGCAAGGTATATCAAAACTTACTTGAATCTAAAAGTTGTACAGAGCTTAAAAACCTGAGCTGGCAGTAACTATTAAAAATCTATATAATAATAATAAAGTATACAACCTTAATTTTAATTCGTTACAAATCTTTTAGGGGGTGAATGTACTCATGAATATGAACAACTTTTATTAAGGGACATAGTACGAAATGTGAAAAAAAAACAGCTGATCCATACAATAATGTACTACATTACGATCAAAATGTATGGATCAGCTGTTTTTTTTTTCCACATTTCGTACTATGTCCCTTAATAAAAGTTGTTCATATTCATGAGTACATTCACCCCCTAAAAGATTTGTAACGAATTAAAATTAAGGTTGTATTACCCGTTGCTACAATGGTTACCTCATATTACTAATATACACATCAAAAGTGTCTAGGGATCAAGATGTATTTGGTAATAATAATATATTGATCCCTAGACACTTTTGATGTGTGTATTATTCAGTAACTATTTTAGTAAATAATGTTTTTTGTTTTTTTTTTTTTTGTTTTCTTAATTGCCTTTTCTTGTTTTATTTATTGCTTTTTTGTTATAATTTTTGTGTGCACATGGCAGCACACTGTGATAATAACCATTTTATCTTTCTAGGCTGTACCTGTATGTTGGGGACCAAAAGCCAGCTTCCAAAAATATTCAATAAACGCCACGTTCAAGTAAGGTAAACGACAGAAGTGCTTCGGGAATTCCTCAATGAAACTGCATCCAGCTTCCTACTTTCCAGCACTGAATCACAATAAAGTCAGGGTAGTTATGGCACCCCGGGGCGGGATCAACACATCCCCGTTTGTAACGGTGAACAAATTGGAATATTCTCATTTCACACGTAACTTTGTGCAATTACGTTTTTGAACGTTAATTCGCTTAGGACTCGATTTTGGCATTTTTTTTTTTTGGCCGTACTTACGTGTGTACTGTAGGTACTTACACAATTTTCAACTTTATGTCTAAGTATGTGAAAAATGCAAATGATTTTCAGTTAACTTTGGAATTTGATAAGGTTGAAAGTTACAAAGCTGTACGGGATAAAAGGGAGGGTCATTGTAACGAAATTTATTACTTACCATGGATTCAGTACATGATTCTGGACACTCAGCTGGTAATCAAATGTTTTATTTTTTTGGCAACACCTATACAATCAAAATGTAGGTATGGTACAGCTGATTTTTTAAGGTAATAGCTATAGAGTTGAAATTTTCGCAACAAATAATAAAAATAAATAAAAGTGAAATATGAAACACCCGTACACAACTCCCCTATACAAGAAACCTATTTTTTTTTTTGTCTCGATACGGAACCCTTCGTGTGAGAGTCCGATTCCCACTTCCAGTTTTTTAAATAGCCAACGAAAAAAGTTAGTAAAATCACATACCGAATTCATACATAACATCACGCCTATAGTCCCCGTAGGTTAGGCAGAAGTGTACCCATTAGTACACCCACATATCGCCAGTTGTGTTTAAGTCCCATGTAATAGGGGGCGAGCCTATTGCCATCAACCGGGCACAAATCCAGACTCCGAGGCTGCTACTGAGAAATTCTTGATGGAAAAACCCAATAACACTTTGCCCGACCTGGGAAGTGAACCCAAGACCTCATGCTCAGCAGTCGCGCGTTTTAAAACCACAACTAAACAAATAGTTTATTAGTTCCGTTTGCTATCAGTAATTAAATAAACAGTACACAGTTCTCATTAATATTATTCCCTGCTTAATGAAACACATTGTTTGAAGCACAGTGCGTCGGAATCCTGTTTGTTCCACAATGCTTGCGTAATGAATAGAGAACAGACATCATGGTACTTTTGTTTTAGCATTTGAATTTGTATTTATTTTTCTTTACACAGTATTTTTTATTATCTACTAGTGTTTACCCGTGACTTTGTCTGTATAAATGACAGCTATCATCAGTGTTTTGCGTACCCTTATCCTTTTTTCTAAAATAAAAGTTTAAGTTACTCTTTATAATATGGCCTATCTGCCAGTGAAAGTACCGTCAAAATTGATCCAGATAGACGAAAAAAAAAATGTATATGCATTAAAATAAGCTGTTATCTTAGTAATACAAACACTTTAATTTTATTTATTTGTATAGTTACAAATGGAACATACACTAAATGAGTCATTATTACTCTCTGACCACGTTTTTCAAAACGACAATTTCATTGAAATTTTTATTAATTATATTATTATAAACTAGCTTTTGCCCACGACATTGTCCGTGTGAATTTTCTTACGGAACCCAATTTATGGATAATCAAATAAAGTACGGTCTTTCTATTTGAGTAAGAATTTACAGAATCGGACCAGCAGTTCCGGAGATTAGCGAGTTTAAATAAAAAACAAATCTCTACAGGTTTTGTATACCTATAATTAATACATACATACATAAACTCACGCCTTTTTCCCATGGGGGTAGGCAGAAACCACAGAACGCCACCTGCTTCGATCCTTACATACTCCTTTCGCCTCATCTACGTTCATACAAGCACGCCGGTGAGTACTCCGCACCTGACCTTTCTGAAGAACCTCACCAATAGGGACACCTATAATTAATGATCAATTTAAATTGAATAAATATTATCTTTACCCTTGGGTAAAACCGCAGGGCTTAACCTATTTTCGCTTGAGTTTATTTACCAACGTTCTATTCTTCCATAAACCCAAAACAAATCAGCCAATTTTCCTCATTGCTTCCTTCACTCTTCCCAAATCCCAAGTACCTTCAACAATTGTTCTCGAATCCGTCAAATCATAATCTTTTCTATATCGCAACATACACATAAATGCAACATTTTCCGCTTCATATATCAATCAGTACGGAACTGACAGCTGACGACTTTTTGAACGAGATTCAATGCCACCCTCTGCTACCAATATCTTTTGCCATAAAATTTCGGTAGTTCAAAATGCATTTTGTTAGCAGTAAAGCTGAGAGCACTGATTTTTACGATGCCTGTCCTGACTCCGTGATGGTGTTCGTGAATTGACTGAGCTCACTGAGTACAGGGGTGTTATCACTGACTGTTATGTTCGGTGTAAAATCTTTATCAGTATCATGTGAGCCGTCAATGTTTACTAGTGATCATGAACATGAAGTGTCCTATCTAAAGTGACGGTGATTTTATTGGGTCGGATTTGTTGAGTTTATGATGTCGTGTTCGTGCTACCCAATTTTTATAAGTGAACTGTTGGACACATTTTCTCATAAAATACAGCTTTATGGGGGCTTTCAAAGACTTTGGTTTAAAACATTTGTCAAATACATAACTTTTACTTTTTTTTTTTATTGATGGCTTGGTTCATCTGATGTCAAGTGATCACTGCTTCCTATAGACATCTGCAATGTCAGAGCCTTACAAATTCGTTGCCACTCCAGAAACAAAATTGAAATGTCTCATATGCCTGTAATTATACCGGTGCCCATACTCTTCAAACCAGAACACAGCGACGCTACTTTGTAGCAGATATGAATAAGAACATATTTTAGCCGTCTTCATTTAAAAAAAAAGGCCCAGAAAGAGGTGATGAGATGATCTGGACACGTACTAAAAGGGCTGGTTCTAAGTGGCTTGGGAAAAGAGTTCCTAGTAGGATTTGGGGGAGGTCTTTTCCAAGCAGTGGGGCAGCGTAGGCTGGGGAAAAGAACCGTCTCATGTATTCCTTCATTAAGATTTAACCGATGATTGAAACAATCCGCCCAAAAGAGGAAAGGAGTGCTTTTACCGTCAAGTAATCAAGTTGACTCTAGCCAAGAAAATAAATTGAACAGTTCAAAACAGTGATTAAGGAGCACACCTCCCAGAGGACCAGATTATCATCACGATTTGGACCCCAGAGGACCAAGCCGTAAACATTTTAGTCCCTTCCGACCTATAACAAATGACGTAGCCAATACGGTCAAACTCCCAAAACTCCTACTTAACGAATATATATGGCAACCCCAACTAAAACTATTATTCTCAGTGTTACTAACTACAAATATTGAATCTTATCGATATTGGTTTTCTTGGCCAAGTTGTAGCGGCAGCATGAAAATTCATTTCAAATGTCTTTGGAAAGTTTATATCAGTTTCATATCTAGTACAGTTGAGATTATTGCTGGAACTGTCTGTTTGTGCGCCATATTGTGTGGTAAGGGGTTTTAATCTACTGGGATTTTGATGAGTGTAGATAAGTCCATTTTAAAATGGTAGATGTGAAATTGTTGTGAATTTTGAACCTTATCGACGTTATCGGTATTCAATCCTAGTATGAACAAAAAAGCAAGATTGAAGTGTGAGATTGTGTGAGTGTTAGTGATGTGAAGTAACTAGGTTGCTTTTATTTGAGAAACAGAATTAGGGATCCGCGTAAAAAAAAAACGAAGAAATGAAGATGAAATGAAGTAGTGGGCATAAGATCATACTAACAATCATCATCATCTGCCTAGCCTTTTCCCAACTATGTTGGGATCGGCTTCCAGTCCAACCGGATGCAGCTGAGTACCAGTATTTTACATGGAGCGACTGCCTATCTGACCTCCACAACCCAGTAACTGGGTACTGGGTACTAGGTACTGGTACTGTATCATACTAACAATAATAATATATAATTAATTGTAATGGATCAATGGTTGTCTGAATAAACAAATAAATAAATTAATATTATTATACGCTAGTTATAAAACAAAAATCATATTTATACAATTTTATTCGACCAGGAATTGACATAATTTTTCGGTCATTTCAATTCTCAAGATCATTCCAAAATAGGTAACACGTGAACATTAGGTAGTTATAACATTAGGCAATAGTACATCCATTTTTACAGTCAGTACCACAGAACAACGTCAGTACACTAATTTGGTCAATCTCGCGGCACAGAACAACCAGAAGCCAAACTTCATACTAACGCCCGTGCGTAGGTACACTACTACACGCGCAGCTATGTGTGCGTGACCTGTCACTGACAAGGCGCGCGGGGAGTGCGCCGGCGCCCGCTCGGGTACAAACCGGTTTGAGTCGGCTCAGCTAGCGGACAAACTTAAGGTGTGCCAGCGACAGCAGTCGGGTACGACGCGGACACAGAACAGTTACTATATTTATTTAGACGCGTTTGTTAAATTGTTTTTAAAGATGCCAAGCTGTTGCACTGTGTGTACAAATAATGGTCGAAATAACAAAGAGACTTCTTTTTTGTATATCCATGTATAGGTACCTACATAACAAATTATTTAAAATCAAAATACGAAACGAATAATACGTCAAATGTCAATATACCTACTTAGGTATATTGACATTTGACGTATTAAGATTCGTTTCGTATTTTTGTTTTAGTAGGTAGTTTGTAGAATAGTATACCTACCTACCAAAGTATATTTGTAAGTCGTCTTAGTAAGATTCCATTTGGCCTTTTCTATTAGATAGGTAGGTACCTACTTAACTTACGTTCGTGAAATAGTAAAACAAGGAAGGAAACATTATAGGTAGTTTCGCCATGACCGTCCGTGAGTAAGTCAAAGTAATTTGATTAATCAACTTCAAGAAAGTAAGCAATGTATGTACCTATCAATGTATGTGTATCTACTTCATAGTATGATTTATTATGTACATAAGTACCACCTGCCTACCTATTTATTTATTTAATCATAATACATAGGTACCCACTATTATTATCTTAATCTTCTTAAAATATCGAAGTAAAAAAATTAAATGTTTAGCAGAACTATAAAATTGGTGATCTAAAAAAATAGTGTAGGTAGGTATATTGACGTATTATTCGTTTCGTATTTTTGTTTTAGTAGATTTGTAGAATAGTACCTACCTACCGAAGTATATTTGTAAGTCGTCTTAGTAAGATTCCATTTGGCCTTTTCTATTAGATAGGTAGTAGGTACCTACCTACTACCTATCTACTTACGTTCGTAAAGTAGTAAAACAAGGAAGGAAACATTATAGGTAGTTTCGGCCATTTATAACCGTCCGTGCGTAAGTCAAAGTACCGAGTGACAGCCCTATGAAAGTAGGTAAGAATTTTGAACACTGTTAGGAAGGTTGGGTTCTGGTTATTCTGTGCTCGCGGGATTATTACGATACAAAAGTGCATTCCATAATAAGATAACACAAGTTCAAGTAAATATGCAACCGATTATTCAATCCCTGATGATAACGTTCATACTTTCGATTTAAAAGTCAAAAGTTCCACTTAGTGTTTATCAATTTCAACAGTTGTTATTTTGAAGTAACGAAATAATTAATTTTGAAAGATTATGTAGGAAACCTTAGGGCTGCCACCAATCATACTTTATAATAACGTATCCATACTTTATAAATATCCCACTTTGTTTTGCACCATTACAAATAGATTTTTATATCTACATAGTTTAAAACAAGTCGCTTCCCGTCGTCTAGTTACATGCTTAGATATTTTAAACTTAGCACGGATTTTAATGCGGTTTTCATCAATAGATAGAGTGATTCAAGAGGATGGTTTATAGGTATACTTTATACTTTAGAATAAAAAAAAAGTAAGTATCGAAAATATTTTATTTTGACTTGTTTGTGCTGGCTTGTTTTGTTGTTTGCTGTTATTTTACTTGTTATGAGATTTCAGAATGAATATCGCTTGAATGGATCTGAATGTAACGCAAGCGCAAATCATTTAAATTAATCAATTTTTTGATACTATATTTTATTTGCAATTTTTTTTTTCGTATTGGTCAGAGATGAATTTTCGATATCTTCCTTAACAGGTTGGCAACCCTACCGTTGCTAGGTATACGTAGAACTGATAATATATTAATCAGTTCATTATAATTACTGAATTTTACGTACAGAGCAATATCTTTACTTAAATAGGTAGGTACTTACTAACTTGTGGGTATTTACATACCTCTAGACGAAATTTCAATGTACATATTCAAAAACAACTTTATCGATAATGTTTTCGTAGTAATATAATATTTCTCTCTTAAGAAATTCTCTTGATAAGAAAATAATAACAATTTAGGTACATACTGATTTTACAGAAGATTTTGTTATCCAAGACTTGATTTACAAGGATTATTCTATGTTTACTTGGTGTTTCAAATTTCGCAACAGAAGGTAAAATTAATCGAGATTTTTGTTTTCCAATCGTTTTTGTGAATCATCATTTTATGAAGAGATAATATATTGGAATATTTTTATTTAGTTACCAGCTTATAGATTATTTGTAGGTATATTCGTTTTTCCTGTCGAAATTATCGAATAAAGTACAGACTAAGTAGGTTTATAGAAAAATCCTCTTTTCAGAACAGTATTTTTTTTTTATTGAAAGCAGGAATCCATCCTAGCCATACATTTTATATGAAAGTATTGCGTTCATACAAACAGAGTCCAAAGACTTTGTGATATTTGAGATTTATTTAAAAGCTTTATTTGATCAGGACGTGCAAACACGGATTAAATGCGGGAATTTATGTTGTTGTCGTTTCCTGGTTATATTTGTGCTATGTAAATAGAGGTTTTGAATATAAAAATATAACTTTGTAATATGTTGAAATACACGTAACGTATTTGTAAAGCGTCACGAACTGACACTTATAAATTAGCCGATGTTTTCATCATTGTGGCTATCTTTATGGCGCAATTTCATTAGTCGTTAACTCGTTCGGTATACAGCATACGGGGAGTCCCCGCATACGGGGAGTCCCCGCATGCGGGAATTCCCCGCATGCTTTATACCGACCGTGATATCGACGGGCTATGCGGGCCCTATCGACTAATGAAATTGCGCTATAATGAAAACGGTTCCCCGAATGCGGGCCCTGTGGCATGCGTTCCAGAAATCTCGCACCCCGCATGCGGGCCCTATCGACTAATGAAATTGCGCCATTAGGAGCGGCCTATGTCCAGCAGTGGACGTCGTGCGGTTGATATGATGATGATGATGTCATCATCGGAGAACTGCTCTATAGTCATTACTAGCTTTTTCCCGCGATATGGTCCGCATGAATTTACTCTGAATCTTTCAAATCACTATTTAGCCTACTAGCACTACTCTCCCCATAACTTCGATCGCGTGATTTTTCTTACGGATTCCCAATTTCTGATAATAAAATATAGCCTAAGTATAGCACTCAGTGATAAACTGATAACGTAGCTTCCAATTTTCAAAATCGGTTCATTTAGATCCAGAGATTACTCCCTACAAACTCACTAACTTTATCTCTTTATAATATAGTACCTACTTATAGAAGTATAGTAGATATAGCAGTATAGATTCTAATAAATAACAAATTCACTTATTGCTGAAAATACAAATATGATTACTTACGTATTTACTCTATTTCACAGCACATAAATCATTTAACTAACCGACGTGCTATCAGGAGCTTTCTACTCACTTTAGCCAATGTAAACGGTACGGTACAGGTCGCCCGGAGCATGGAAGTGTAACAATGGTCCATTCATTACCATAAGTCGGCTGCGACAACTCGCTGGGTGATAAGCGGCCAGTCCACAAGCGGATTGGAGATCACACTGTAACCTTAATACTCTTACCTAATTTCCTGGTATTCATTTATCGTTAAGGAAGAACTTTTATGAATATCGTCAGCTTTTAAAAGGTAGCCAAATACATATAATTATCCTTGTTGTCCTTCTTATCGATTTCGATAACGGCGCCCCTTTTTACACGACTGCCTCAAAAAAGGGAGTGATTACACGACTGCCCCAAAAAAAGGAGTGATTACACGGCTGCACCAGAAAAGGAGTGATATGTTTTTAGGGTTCATGTATGTATGTATGTATGTATATGAATTTATTCCCCCCATAACTTGTAAAACGCCTAAACCGATTTAGATGAGGTATCATTACAATCCTTGCATCGTTCCGAGTAAGATATTAGAATGAGAACCCTCTTAAAATTACGATAATTCCCCCCCCCCCCAGTTTTAACTCTGAGGCGGATTTGTGGTCCACACAGTGGTGACACCCGGGCGTTTCCTCCCGTGCAATCCGACACAGGAACCTCCCGAAACAACCGTGTCCGGTGAGGACCTGCGTCAGCCGGAAGGTGAGGACGCCGTGGCGCTTCTCTAGCCACTCCTCAAAGAGGGGTCTTACCGCCGCGATTGCAGCGTGAAAAAAAAAAAGGCGGATTTGTGGTACCTAATAAGAGCGTATATTCCACGTGGGTCTAGACCAAAAACCCGTCGCAAGCGCCCGCGCTTATAAGGGCTGTTTATACATTTTTATAATACAAACACGCGAGTGTGCAATCCCCCTAAGTTGTAGGTAGGCACTGTTCTGATAACACCATGTAGTGTTGCAAGCACTAGTAGTAAGAGTCAACTGTCGGAACGAATGACTGTAGTGTTGCCAGGCAATGGGCCGGCAAACTGTCCTGCTTGCGCGCCATTATAATACGTACGTTCAAAACAGTGGTACGTACTGGTTTTTAAATGACAATGTGCTTTGTGTTGATATTCCATGTTTTACTTGAACTTTAGACAGATATGAATGTATTTGTACCATAAGAAGAAGATGTAATAAAATTCCCTAATTTATTTAATAATTTATTTCCTAATTGAATAACTCAATATCACTACCCAACCCTGGAGTCGAACTCAGGACCACGGGCTCAGCAGACGCAATTGCGACGGCGAGGCCAACGAGTCAATCAGAGATATAACTGCGATTAAGGTGTGGTGATATCTGTAAAAAAACTGGCAGATACTTAGAGTTACCAAGAAAATCTAAATACCATATCGGAATCAAACATCGCATTGATTTTTAGAACGCTGAATCAACTCATTCGCCAAACAAAAAAAAACCTTTTGTAAATAGGTAATAGAGGCTCTTTTATTTACTCAATGTACTACTTACAAACAAAACACTGCTAAGTAAACAATACAAGCAAGTAACCAAAACATAAAATCCCTAACAATTCGTATCTCAATTTACAAAAAAAAACCGCTAAACTCGACTCTTATATCTTATTTACTAAGTAAAGGTTTAGCCTTCAACACTGCGATGCCCTTTTGTTTAACTTTCTAAGATACACTTGAAGGGGCCGTATCGTAAATCAATCCATCTGACGTGGTGGGAATTGCTTTTTTACGAGCATCCCCCGTAACGAGGAACCGCTGGGATATAGGTCTATCTTCCAAAAATAGAATATGTAGTGCATTTTTACTGAGTAACCCGAAACTATATTGCATTTTAGAAGAGACTAAAACTTAGAAGGCCAATACTTCTATTACATGACAATGGTACCGATTCCCTTGTTCACAACTAAACTTAAATTAGACTATTTCTATCTTTTTCTGTCCAATAAAACAAGAAAGAGACGAATGTAAATAAGAGCTGTCAAATTTGGTCAATCTGACACATCCATACAATTATAGTTGACATCGTAAAACGTGTAGATTAAAAATACGGAAAAGTTCAAGGCAAAACTAATTTGACATCTCTAACTTAGTTCTTAAATGTCATCGTCCTTTTCTTTCGCTGTATGTTAGTAAAAGATGTCAATTCTCTAAATTTAGTCTAGTTTGTGAACAAGGGAATCGGCACCGTTGAATATCTATACTTCTATACTTAATATTATAAAGAGGAAAACTTTGTATTTTTGTTTTTTTGTTTGTTTGTTTGTTTGTAATGGATAAACTCAAAAACTACTGGACCGATTTTGAAAATTCTTTCACCATTAGAAAGCTACATTATCTGCGAGTGACATAGGCAATATATATTTTATTTTAGAAAAAATAGGGGTCCGTAAGATATTTGGGTTTTTCGGACCCAAGGTGTAAACTCGCTAAAACTCGAGAACGGCTGGGCCGATTTAGCTGATTTGGGTAGGGGTAGGGTAGGGGTAGGGTAGGGGTAGGGTAGGGGTAGGGTAGGGGTAGGGTAGGGGTAGGGTAGGGGTAGGGTAGGGGTAGGGTAGGGGTAGGGTAGGGGTAGGGTAGGGGTAGGGTAGGGGTAGGGTAGGGGTAGGGTAGGGGTAGGGTAGGGGTAGGGTAGGGGTAGGGTAGGGGTAGGGTAGGGGTAGGGTAGGGGTAGGGTAGGGGTAAGGTAGGGGTAGGGTAGGGGTAGGGGTAGGGTAGGGGTAGGGTAGGGGTAGGGTAGGGGTAGGTTAGGGGTAGGGTAGGGGTAGGGTAGGGGTTGGGTAGGGGTAGGGTAGGGGTAGGGTAGGGGTAGGGTAGGGGTAGGGTAGGGGTAGGGTAGGGGTCGGGTAGGGGTAGGGTAGGGGTAGGGTAGGGTAGGGGTAGGGTAGGGGTAGAGTAGGGGTAGGGTAGGGGTAGGGTAGGGGTAGGGTAGGGTAGGGTAGGGGTAGGGTAGGGATAGGGTAGGGGTAGGGTAGGGGTAGGGTAGGGGTAGTGTAGGGGTAGGGTAGGGGTAGTGTAGGGGTAGGGTAGGGGTAGGGTCGGGGATAGGGTAATGCAGGGTTAGGGTAGGAGTATTGGTAGTGTAGGATACCACGCGAACGAAGTCGCGGCGGGTCAGCTAGTTTAGTAATAATTTCAGGGGAATTCAGTCTCAATCGTTAAAAAAATTCTCGAATTTACCAACATTTTTTGGATACGGTTTTTTTTCGCATGAGGTCTTGGATACGATTCTCAGGTCGGAAAAGTGTTATTGGGTTTTTTCTTCAGGAACTTCTCAGTAGCAAATTCTAAGTCTGGATTTGTGCCCGGTTGATAGCCATAGGCTCGCCCCTTTTACCTGGGACTTAAACATAACTGGCGAAATGTGGGTGTTCTAATGGGTATACCTCTGCCTAACCTTTCGGGGATTACTGGCGTGATGTTGTTATGTTATTTTTTTTTACCTGTACAACTATCATAACAGATTGTCGCTGGGATGAGATGTGAGTAGAGTTAGAACTTTTATAATAAATAGAATTGGCCTTATACATATTTTCAGAGTCGAGAACACCAACACTCGTTACTTAAATCGTTTAAAATCTAGTCCCAATCTCGTCTTAATTGTCCCTCTGTTCTTAGCGCAAAACGCACGAAGGCCAGTAGCAAGGGCTAACTGACCAGGGTACACCTATCGCTAGCAGTGGCGGCTGTACCTTAAGTGCGCTCGTGCGCTGAACCACCAATTCAAAAGATTTAAAAATTACAAAATATTAAGTACTTCATCTTTATTTTTAAATTACCATTTTAATAGTTATTTTTAAACATACAAAAACGTATAAAAAAATAAATCTCCAATTATGGTGAAACAGTTTAAGCGCATAACTAAACTATTAAGACTTATTTTCCTGTAAAGACAAATTCTCGTGCGCTTCGGCGAGTGCACGAGGACTGCTAATATAACTTGTAGGAGATACGAGTTAATACGCCTGACGCGTGAAACAGAAGATAGTTCATAGAAATGTACCGAGTAATGAGTGGGTTTTCGAGCGCCGCACGTGCGAACCGAGGATTGCCGAGAGCATCCGATGTTTGACGAATTGGCCGGCCGGCATGGGCGCGAGGCGACGACGGCAGCCATGATTGACATATGGTATAGTTTCACTTCACTGTATGTGTGACGCGTTAATTATTGTTTATTTATTTAATGTATAAAAAATAAACATATATTATGTAAATTTTTGTTTTGTTGCATTTTCTAATTTTAATATTTTAGTAAAGTGCACCACCAGTTCGATAACCCACGAGCCGCCACTGATCGCTAGTAAAAGATGCTAGGAAAATAGAAGTTTTATAACTTAGAATTTATTATGCTGTGGTCTTGTTTGACAAGCGATTTATTTTTCTTTAAACATTTTAGACAAATGACAATAGACTTATTTATTTTTTTTATTCTGGTATTCTTTATGCCTACCTTCCCCTCTAGTCATTCTAATCTCTTTTCCTTTTTTAAATTTTTATTTGCTTCTTTTCTTCCAAACCAAGTAAAATACAGGTAGTTGCCAATTTTATTGGAAAAACTACCATAAAAATATGGTGTGCGATAGATTTTCTATCACAGTTTCGTGGTACGAGCGCAGGTCGCAGCCACACTATTTCGCCAGTGTCATATGTAGGTGCTCTCAGTATTCGAATGAGATTCGAGCGTGGGGGGCAATTCCGCACATATACGAGTAAGGAGAACCTATTCTGTAACAGAACTTTTCTATTATATTCTGTTTGTTGTTGTAATAAAAATGTGTTGCGTATTACGTTTTGGGAAAGGTTTATTGGGTACTATTGTATTATATTGGACTTGCAATATCTAGAAATATAACTTGAGATTTTTTTGCATAAAAATAGACAATTATTATTGAAACCAGCGCCGTTGTTTTGGGCCACGGCATTATGCTGAGCATCAGCCGTTTCGCACGGTGCTTGTGCATATTTCCGTTTACGACAATTTTTTTTTTTTCTACATCTAATACTTGTTTTTCGGCTAGAGCTTTTGTAAACATTTTTTTTTTATGTCATGTGCGTCACTTTACAGTGGATAAATAGTTTTTCTTTCTTTCTTTATCCAGTTTTGGCAGCATGTGTGGGCAACAGTCTGCTAGACTCTGTTCAACCCTCTTATGAACACAAACTCAGGTAAGTATTCCTACTAAACGGGCAAGCAGTGTTATGGGGTTTTTCCCAATAGGAATTTCCTAGTTGCCACCTGTAATTGGGAAGTTGGTGGTGCGACTTATGACACAATAGTCTAATAACGTACTATTGTTGTTACAAACAAAGTAATCCAGACACACGGTAGTGTCACAGCCAAGTTCGGAACAATCTACCGTATAATTGATGCATTTACCTGAAACAAAAAAAAAAACAATTATTAAAAGATTGAATAGGAAGCTAACTTAGTGTTTATGTGGCATGGTTTATTATACAAACTTTCAAAACCAAAATCAGACGAATATGTTAGCTTAAAAAGTCGTTATCGAAAATGTTCTAAACTCACTTTTTTAGGCTTATGTATTTTGCATATACGTATCTAAATTGGTTAATATCGGTCCATTAATTTCCAAGATTTTCCATGATTCGTCGTGATGGCCTAGCGGTTAAGGCGCCCGCCTCTCATGCAAACGGTTGTGGGCAAGTACCAATGTGACTTTTTCAATTCATATGTACTTTCTAAAGTTTATCTTAGACATTACTGACATTATTCCGTGCCTCGGAAAGCACGTTAAGCTGTTGGTCCCGGCTATCATACGTGGATCTTTGACAGTCGTTACGAATCGTCAGAAGCTGGAAAATCTGACAACCAGTCTAATTACCTAGGGGTACCGTATTACCCAGTTACTGGGTTGTGGAGGTCAGATAGGCAGTCGCTCCATGTAAAATACTGGTATTCAGCTGCATCCGGTTAGACTGGAAGCCGCCCCCAACATGGTTGGGAAAAGGCTAGGCAGATGATGATGAATTTCCATGATTTTGGATTATAGATTTATACAGGGTAATTGAAAATATACTCGAAACCTTAAAAGAGGTCATTGTACTCATCATTATGAACAACTTTTACTATGGGACCAACCCTGAAATCATGAAATAAAATCAGCTGAGATATCGTACCACATAAAAGCTCTTAATTAGTATTACCAGCTGGTTCGTGCACTATTTCATTTTATACTGTATTTACCTTTTGTTAAAACCACATTGTTTGTTTCCCAATAGTCCCTCCCTATTGATGCAAAATTAACAGTTAAATGATTTTAGTCATGAACTATTCCATTAAACAATACATAATAGTATGTTATAGTGGTATGTGTTGTTAGTGTGTTATTTCACTCAATCGGTATACTTAGTTGCCAACCATTAGATGTATAAAATTAAAATAAATAGCCTTTCATTACTGTGGAAGAAATATTTTACAATAATACTCGTAAAAAGCTTATTACCTATTCCTAATTTCTTTTACATAAATATTACATAGGACACATAAATAATATATTTTTTTAAATATATTACTACTTTTTTCACAAATGCTTTTAACAATAATAAGCAAATTCCAGGCAAGTACCAAAGTGAATTTTTCAATTCATATGTACTTTCTAAAGTTTATCTTGGACATCACTGGCATCGGTGAAGGAAAACATCGTGACGAAACCTAAACTTACTGTTCCACTCAAACCATGTCAGAGGCCCTTGAGGCGGTTTCGAAACTCTGACACTAGGGTGTGTGGGGTCGTAAGACCTTACTGCCCACACGATAAAGAAAAAAGAAGCAAATAAGAAATGCATTTAAGGCTATAAAATATCTCTCACTTCAATGTTAACTCCTACATTCGTTCCAATAAGGAACTTCCAAAAATGATTAGCTAACCTTTCTATGACAATAGGAGCTACTCTAGTTTACCTTTTACTGTTTTAGATGCGGTTCCCCTTTACGACTGAACAAGTGTATAGATCTACAAGATTCTCCCCTTTGTCTTTCCTATTCCCTACATTCCGCTACTCCTATTTACCCATCTGAAAGCCAAGTACATAAAACGTAAACAAGTCAACCCCGATTGATTTATGCGCCCTGGTCCGCCGTAAAATGGCGTCGCCAATGTTCTTCAGCATAAAGACTAACTCGTAAAATAGATAAAACACATATGTGACGATGTTTAGGCCAAGTCCCCGACCAATGTTGGCCAAAAGTACAAGTTTTTTTTGGTCTATTAATTTTTTATTGGCTACGATGGAGCTGAATCGATTCTCAGGGTTTTTGAGGTGATTTGTGTGGACTAGTGGTTCTGTCTATAAAGACGCGTGAAATAATTAAAAATAAAATATTTAAAAATGTCGCGTTGTCCCAGTGGTTAAGGCAACCGCCTTTCATGCACAAAGCTGTGGGATCGCAACCGGGCACGAGCAATTACCAGTATGACTTATAATTCATATGTAGGTAGGTACTTTCTAAGTTTATCTTGGACATCAGCACTGACATCGGTTAAGGAAAATCCGTTCAAGTGCAAAACTGGTATTGTTTAAGAAAAACAATCTTGAGACCCATAATTTGTGTTTTGATAGAATACCTAATTTATATCCTACAGCTTCTATACCAAAGAATAATTATAATAAAATTAAAAAAACGTCTTTCTTTTTTGGCGTTTTTTGGTCGTTCTTAATATTGTGCTGTGGCATGAAACCTTATTTATATGTACGACTCCGACACGTACTGAGACCGTTTTTTTAATAACCTTCAAAATATTCAAGTGTCTAGAATCATATACAGAATCCATGATAAAAGTTTGAAGTATTCCAGTTTGAGCACCTATTTTTTGAGCACCAAAGGTATTGAAGGTAAAGATTGGTGCTCAATGCATAGGTGCTCAAAAGGGAATACCTACTTCAAAAGTTTGAGTCACGATTAGAGGTTGCAAAAATTCGATAATTTAGATTTTCGAATATTCGAATATTTTTTCAGTGATGTTCGAATATTATTCGAATATTTTTAAAATATAAAAAAACCACTTAAAAATCAGCCTTTTATTTATTTATAAAAAAAAAATGTCTTAGCAACAATAATTGTTGCTAAGACATTTTTTTTTATATAAAATATATAATTATTTATATACACTATGTAACAAAAACCCTGTCAGATCAGTGTTGCCGTTAATCAGTTTTTATGTTTTATTTTAATTTAATTACTTCTTCTTTCTTCTTTTTTTTTTTTCACTGGGGAAAAATAATAATCTCAAATCCATTAAATGGTTACGTATATGTGTACGCAGTACGATGCCGAATAATACCCTTAAGGATCGGACAGGGTTTTTGTTACATGCTGTATAATTATTATATTTTTTATTTTAATATTTTTTATATATAATTATTATAAAATTAAAATTTAATAAAATAATAAAATTGGACACATAAAATTAAAATTGGGAAAATAAAAAATAAATAAAAAAATAAAAAAAACAACAATGTAATGGCGTCAATTAGAAAATTAAAATCAAAACATAATAAAATTGGACACAAAATTAAAATTGGAAAAATCAAATAAGTTTCTGAAAGGCTTGTCATTGAAATTGACAACAACGCGTTCTTTAAGTGAATAAACGCAACAAAATGGCGTCAGTCAAGTCAAACCGTCAAGCAGTGTTGCCAACAACAAATTTTAAGTTCTACCAACATAGACTTAGACTAGTAATTTTTTGGTAGTATATATATTCGAATATTCGAATAAGTATTTATTTGCTATTCGAATATAAATTTGGAAAGCGAATTCGAATAATTCGAATATTCTAATATTCGATTGCAACCTCTAGTCACGATATCCCTTCAACCGTATATATCCTTCTTTGTTGGAAAAATATTTCCTCCAACTTTGCGTCAAGAATACCTATAAAATGCAGAAACTATCAACAGTACCACCATAACGATACTAGGAATCGTCTGTAACGTTATACTTCATGGTAAAAGAGTCACTGTTTGTATTTGTGACGTCATATACGGGAATATATTTGCATTTCATTCCAGTCGTTTAAATAGCACGATAGCGGCGCAGCGTATGTTTGGAAATCATTTGTTTGTGATCGAAGAAATATGTCTGCTGTTTGTGATTTCTTTGGGGGATTTGTAGAAGAGGAATTTCATATCTGAAAGAAACGGTTTAAGGAACTACGTCGTGTTAGTTTTGTTAATACTTGTGAAAAGCAAACATACTAGTACCACATATAATCAAATCACGCCTGTAATCCCTGAAGGGTTAGGCAGAGGTGTACCGATTAGTACACCCTCATTTCACCAGTCATGTTTAAGTCACATGTAAAAGGGCAACCACCTTCTAAACTGCAGGCAAATTCCTAGTCCTATTAAAAATCCTAGTAATATTTTACCCGACGACCCAGGTCCCCACGAGTCCAAGGGGGCAGTTGAATCACCCACCCTACCTAGAGACTTATCATAGGTTCTCTTTTGAACTAAGAGAAGTCATTCATCTCTAGTAAATTGGAGATGTATTATCAAACTAATTCAGAGGTTACCTAAAATGCACAAAGACTGAATGCATAAAAAATTCAACGCACTCAACATATAATTTCAAAGAATTCATTGCAATGGCTCGTGGTACGAAGTTCAAGGTCATTGGGAAGGTCGGGGCAATAAAGGAAATTGCGTACTAAGAACTGTAGTTAATAATTCATGGTAATTTCTTTAATACAAGGTTGACATCGCGAGGTACACGTGTACTGCAGGCATGCGATCTTGAACGGTAAGGTATATCGATGATGACACCAGAAAAGAAGGGCTGATCGAACAAAGAAGATTTAATGGTCTAATTGGAATACTCGTAAACGATTTGATTTTGTCTTTGACATGTCTTTACAGAACTCTTTCCATGTCTTTTGAAACACTTGTGCTTATTTAGAAATCAAGACAAGCCTGCAATATTTAGGAAATGCTTAGTCGGTATTCACTTTCTCATGGAAACTCATGGACACGTAAACCAAGCGACAAAAGCCCGCACTTAAGTTCCGATAGAACGAAGTATTCTCGGAGTCAAAATTCGTTTCCAATATAAACACAAATTGCATATCTGGCAATACAGCTGCCAAATCAAATGGGTCTAGGCAGGCCACAATTGCGGTAAGAGAATTCGGCCGAAAGTAGCCACAGACTGGGTCCCAAAGATCATTGAATCGGCGACGCAGTAGGTATATATGCCAATAAGAAGAAAGCGAAACGAGCTAAACTCCTGGTTAAAAGATTGTGCTCGTGACCCCAAATATACAACATTATTTTTTGTTTATGCGAAACCCGATACACCTGTCTAGTATTTTTGTGTAAAGAATCTATGTACAAAATTTTAAAACCGTATCATAAAAAATCACAAAGTTATATATTACCTGATTGTCCGTTCAAAAACATGCTCATTTCGCGGTACACCCGCGTAAACCGCGTCTCCTGTGTTATACACTCGTGATAATAGTTTGGCAATAGGTACCTAACCGTACGGTGATTGTATTGTAATTAACTGGTAATAAAATTTAATTAAAATATTTTTGAAAAAAAAAATAACATGGTGTAAAAATTTTTGGAATCGAATCAGTAACTGATTCTGAACAAACTATATTCAGGTTTCGCATATACTAAAAATAATGTTGTATAGAAAAAATTAAAGACGGAAGAGGAATATCTGCCCTGCTATGGGACAGAACAGGCTCCTAATAATGTGTCTGTAGATGGATACAAACCAGGATCAAGCCGAAGTTACGAGTATAACGGTAGCTCGCACGATGGAACGTTTATGTCAGAGACCAGAAAAAAGACAATAAAACACAGTTTCTCTCAATGTTAAGATATTAAATATGATGAAAATAAACCAAAGCCCTTGAAAATTTCCTTATATCAACAAAGAGACACTTATTACCGAACATGTGTCACTTAACGTTGAACATAGTCAACTGATGTTCACCAATAAATATTGACAAACTGATAAAAATGGATGAACACACACGATCACTCCATTGCCAATCATACGATTGATCGAGCGACACAAACGAATCCTTCGCGAAACTTTATTCATTCGCAACTATGAACGAAACTCCGATCTTCATTTCCATACCGCGTTTGCTTGGTGTATTTTGAACAAAAGACAAACATTGGCACATAGAACTTATTCAGTGGTTCAGCTTAGCGAATATAACTTATGTTGAGTTGAACGATAGGGTGACGTACAATGTAGGTACTAAATGTAGGGTCAGCGATCAAACCCTTTTGCTGTGCCCTACAGCGTCCATAATGATCTCAATTCTAAAAGTTATAACCACCTAAGAATACATAAAGAAGAGCTACAAGGATATTGAGCTAGATTTGTATATCCTAACATGGGCGCCGGCAGAAGGGTGCCATGAGGTGTACTTGCACCGGAAAGAAAATACATTAAAGATTAAGATTTTTTTTTAATGAGTTACTCTTTGTAATCGAACTTAAAGCGTCGAGGTTGCTGTCCTGTTAAATTAATTGACATAACAAAAGTATAATCTTAATTAAATCTATAATTTATTTTCTATTAGTTAATAGATGTGTATAGTTGCACCTTCCTGAAAGTAATCTTGGCGACGCCTGTACATAATATATTGAAATGCTGATAACTGATAAGCTTTTTGTACGTATTATTTCATGTCCATTTAGATGAAAATTAAAACTTTTGTCTGTGACCATACAATAGTATGTGCAGACAGATGGTTTAATATAAATCAATACGCCAGTCCTTTAATATATAAAGTTCTGCATATTGGGTTATAAGTCCAGGTTTTCTTAGGATATTTTCCTTTGCCGATGTCAGTTGATGTCCAAGATAAACTTAGAAAGTACAGAAATTGAAAAAGTCACATTCATACTTACCCGGAACCTCATGTATGAGAGACGGGCGCTTTAACCAGTGGACCATCACGACGGAAATATATACCTTTCTAAAAAGTTTTGTAATACTTTCGTGAGTTTAACTCATAAACTTATTATTAACAGCTACTGAACATTGTTTTCAGGTATACTTTCTCCAATGGAAAAGAAAATAATAAAAGAAGTTATTTGTTCGAAAACTTCGAATTTATTTCGTGTTTTTTCATCTACTTAATTCTTTTTTTTTTTCATAGTATAAATACAAGGTCACGGCAAAAACAAACATAACATACGAGTATTACCATCACGCCTGCAATCCCCGAAGGGTAAGGCTGAGGTGTACTCATTAGTACACTTACATTTCACCAGTTATGCGAGCCTATTGCCATCAAAATCAAAAACACACAAAATACATAACATAACATCACGCCTGTAATCCCCGAAGAGTTAGGCAGAGGTATACTTATTAGTAGGTATACCCACATTTCGCCAGTTATGTTTAAGCCCCATGTAATAGGGGGCGAGCATATTGCCATCAAAAACAAAAACACACAAAATACATGAAAGCGAAACTAACGCAAATAATACTTGTTTACAGAAAACGGAAAACTAACATTTGTTCATATTCTCACGCTGGTAAATTAATCAGAATGGGTTGAGTGACATTAAGGGTAGTAGTAGTAAATGTAGAAATACATACACGGTAAAAGGGACATTGACCCGAAAACTTTTATCAAGAATTTTGTACATGATTCTAGAATAAAAAAGGTTGAAACTTTTCATCGCTCATTTGAAAAAAGAATAACAAAAAAAAAATACATTTTGACAGACAGCTGATTTTTTTTTAATAAGCGCCGGAAAGTTTCTGTACAGTTTAGATTAGACCCTATAATAATTTACTATACATAGATAAAGGTATATGGCCTCCAAGCCATAGAAGCCATCATGCGGTGGATTTGGGTACATAATTTTGGAAAAATCATGGACAGTCAGATATAACTTTTATCTAAAGAATAAATGTTTCCTTAACAAAATCTGTCAAAATGACATTTAAATTCATGAAATAAAACTTATTCGACTATTAAATAATCATCGCTTATTAATTCAAAAATTTTATGTTGTTTTACGTTCTTAAAAAAAAAGCATAGAATAACAGTGGCATTTTCCTTAAAAATGGAAATTCGAGGTTCTGGTATCATATCTGACGTAACTCTTCGTAACTTGACACAGTACAAAGATAAAAAAAACGGTTGTGACGAACCAAAAAGAAAGATAAAATTAAAACTTTTTAAAAGTCTCAGAGTACTTTAAACAAAAATTATGCAGCTATAACTTTATAATTTTTTTTTTTATATTTGTACCCCACTTGGAATTTTTCCTGTATCTTTTTTTTCTTTTGGGGTGGTAAAAATCATCAAATGAGTCCTTCCGCCCTGGATGGGGCGAAAGGGACTGTCAGTCTTTTACTGACTAAAAAACCACCCTGTTCCTTCTGTTGCCCTTTGCGTTCCGGGGCCACGGTATCCTGTTAAGACGTCCCGCGATCCTGGATTTTTTCTGTATATTAGGTGCGTTTATAAACAACACAAAGAACCAGATCCGGAATAACCTATAGGTCATTAATATGTCCCGTGCGGGAAACGAACACACGACACGCAACGCAACATAATGCGAAACGTCTCTTTCACAAAGTTTGAAACGTTCACAGTTTTCATAAGCATTCTTTGTATTTTTTATTCGTATTCAAACCGCAATAAAAAGTTAAAGAAAGTAACGTGAGCGCGACTTAAATAAACGACAAAACGTAAACGGTAACCCATAACTATGAGAGAACGCAAACCATAAAGATTTTTGCACAGGGTTGTTACGCAAGCCTACGATTATTACATAACCTAAAACTAAAACTGAACAATATGCTGATTCATCGGCTCTATAGTTGCATCCAACTGAAAATTTGTCACTAAAAATAAAATAAAAGAACCATATATTTCTAGCAGCACAATAACAACCTTAGAAAGATCAATATAAAAGAACACAAAACAAAAAGTAAATTAAAATACGATCCATCGACAAGCGTTATGGCAGTTAGAGAGTAATTCACACTGACCTCCGTATTAGTAAAAACTGTATCACGGTAGGTCAGTCTTCTCATAATGGTGTTTTTTTTATATTTGTTGAAGTTTCACTTAGTTAGACCTAGAACTTGAACGCTAGAAAGAAACCCCTTGGTAAGACTGGCTGTCAAACTTTCGAGTTTCTGACAGCCCGTAACGACTGTCAAAGATCTAAAAATGACAACTGTCATACCACCAACTTTAAAATTCCGAACATCAAATTCGTAACGGAAAAACCCGACATCACTTAGCCAGACTTTGGAATCGATTCCAAGACCCCAAACTCAGCAGACGTACTTAACTTAAGTAGGTACTTACTTAAAACAACACCAAAAAAAAATCTTGCTCATTTTTCTTAAATTCATCCTCTCATTTTCACCAATTTAGCAACCCTAGCAACACGTAAACATCTTTACAGCGGCCATACAAAAGCCCGAGCGTAAATAAAAAAAAAACTCGTATTTTCATAAAAAATACGGATAACATAGAGTAACGAAGTATCAGGTGTTACCAACCGAGATGCATGATTAATGCTCGGGTGTGCTCAGAGATGTTCGTATGTGCTCGGCATTATGCTCGCTTTTAACACGTGCGCTCCAGAATATATTAATTAATCTTATCTGCAAGTTTGATGGAAAGCTTTGTGGCACATCTATATTTACATTAGTCTATGCACTCATGGTTTATTAATTAAGTAATGTTGATCAGTTTTAAAAAAGATGAAAGTATTAAGTAAGAAGTATATTATTTAATTTAGTAGTTTTGATTTTATGCTATGAATTGTACTAGTTAGTTTTTAATGATGAAAGTAACTCTGTCTGTCTGTCACGGCTAAACCACTAAACCGATTTTGATGAAATTTGGTACGGGGTAAGTTTACAGCCCAAGAAAGGACATAAAGTACTTTCTATACCGCGACTTCGTCTGATAACCGTCTTTTATGCGGGGGAAGTCGCGGACAAAAGCTATTTACTATGGGTATGTCAACCTTTACAAATATTCAGAAAATCTATTTTTTGTATGTTATTTTTTTTTAAATTAGGTCCTGAAAACTGGTACAACACTCGAGAATGATAGTGAAAATCTCATTGTGTTAATAACTGTATTTTTTGTGTGAAAATATCGGCCTAAATAAAACAAGAACATAAGAAAATTATCAAAAAAAAAAAACAACTTTTTTTTTTCCGGAAAAAATTGGAAATCCTTCCTGATTTCTGATTTTACATGACACGTTCACAAACTCATTACATATCTGGCTGGTAACAAAATTCTAAGAGGCGGGATCCAATAATCCGACAGCAAATGGAAAGGCACCTATTTTTACTGTTAAAAGCCAAGCCTTTTCCCCTGGGTTTGTTTGGTGCCAGACAAAGGAATAGATGTGGCAACCGTGAAGTACAGGGCATGACTGATGACGTCACCTGTTATCTACATATAATAACTATCTACATAGTCTATTGGAGTTTCTTGCCCGTTCTTCTCCATACGAAACTACCTTTTGGAATGGGCAACTAGATTCAATATTATAATTTTTTCTCGTAAATGACGTTCAAAAGTGCCTTTTAATGGTCTAATTGAAATAAATGATTTGACTTTGACTTTGACTATACTTCTATACTTATATTGTAAAGGGGTAAAGTTTGTGAGTTTGTAAGGTTGTAGGGAGTGATCTCTGGATATACTGAACCGATTTTGAAAATTCTTTCGCAATTTAAAAGCTACAGTGTCACTGAGTTTTGTAGGCTATATCTTCTTCTTCTTATATATAAAAATCAATTGCTGTTTGTTAGTCTCGCTAAAACTCGAGAACGGCTGGGCCGATTTAGCTGATTTTGGTTTTGAAATGTTTGTCGTAGTCCAGGGAAGGTTTAAACGGTGAGAAAATATGGGGTAGGGGTAGGATACCACGCAAACGAAGTCGCGGCGGGTCAACTAGATTTATTATAAAAAAAAATTCGGATCCGTAACAAAATTCACGCAAACAACGACGCGGGGAGAGTGTTAGTAATGTTGAACGCGATAATCTTCGAAAGTACTTAAAAGATTCTAAAAATTCTTTGGCTAATAGGAAGCTACGTTATCCCTGAGTGCTATATTTTACTATGAAGAAATATGAATAGGCAAGTACTTTTGTAAAAGAGTTTCAACTTTTTCAGCTTCACAAGAAAGGCAGTTTTTCTTTGTGATCATTATTCAAATTTCGAGAATTTTTTTGCAAAAAAAAAAGAAATTAGGTAGGTAGGTACTTAAAATCTTACCCACTGAAACACTTCAAACGTTTAATTTAATTTAAATAATAACGAACATGCACTGTGCACAGCCCGTTAATTATGATTTTACAGTTAATTAATTAACTAACAAGTAAAAGCACTCAAAGACCAAACACATTTACAACGAGGTTTGAAACTATAATTGTATTAGGTAACTAGCTTTTCCCGCGACTTCGTCCCCGTGATTTTTTTTTCTCTCGTGGTATTTATTTATTTAAACTTTACGCAAAGTACAGTCAGCAACAAAAGTCGATTAACATTTATTATTTTTAAATCCTAATTATTAAGTACAATGTAATAATAATAAATATAAAGAATATAAAATTAAGATAAAATAAACCCTTAGCTATTGCCTGAAATTCTGACAGCTAGTACATTTCAGTGTCTGTTTAAATGATATAAAAAAGTAACATTGTTAATTGACTTTTGTTGCTGACTGTACAAAGGCGGAATTTATGCGTTACGTTTTTGGTTACTGCTTCGCTCCCATGGGCCGTGGTGTGATGTTATTTAGCCTGTGTGTTCGTCATGAATTTAGTTATCATAAACAAAATATTTATTCCAATCCGACTGGTAATTCTAGAGATAAGCGCGTTTAAGCAAACACTCAAATAATTAAAAAAAAAATCTTTATTAGAATATACCTATTGTTTTGATAATGGCAATCACTTCTTTGATATTATTAGATTAGAAGACGTAAATAATTTTAAAAATGGAAACACGAAACGTGACGTTTAAAATACACGTTTTATCTATGAAGTGTTTTCTTTTATTTTACCCACAGAAAAATACTTCGCGCGATTACATTAATGACTTTACAACAATAAAAAACCGGCAAATTAGTATATGTCTAACTTGCACACGAAGGGTTCCGTATAGTATTTCATACATAACTAAAAACGGCAAGTTTCTTGTATGGGGAGACCCTCTTAATTGACTTTATTTAGCGGCCTTAGAAACCTTTGAAAATTTCAACTCTCCACCTATTTCGGTCATGAGATACAGCAAGCTGTCAGACAGACAGACGTACAACGGAGGCTTCGTAATAGGGTATCGTTTGAACCCTTCGGCTACGGTACCCTAAATACGATAACAATCACGACTAAAATAATAACAAATCACGCGCCATATTTACAAGCAACAACATCACATAAATCACACATACTATTACCACGAGACTCCCGCCATCGCTCGCTAGTGGCTCCACCTACTCCCCTATATGCAAACCATTTTGTTTACACGAAGATGGGGGCGCGGAATAACTTTTCCTATTTTCTTTTCTTCCCATTGTTTATAATTTAGCTTGAGTTGGAGTTGAATTTATAATGTTTGTGGAGCTTGAAAAGATGGAGACTGTTAATCCAGCACTTACTGGGTTCAGGGTGGTATTTAACGAGCCATTAAAAGAGTCTTAATGATGGTGCTTGAGAAAGATTTGCATGACTTGTATAGCTTCCGACTTCCGTTGCTATTCTTCCTGACTAGGCAATTCTTTTCACCAAGTCATGTTCTGGGCCCTGACCACAATCTTTTACAAAACAATGTTATTTCGATAACGTTTTGTTTCAAGCTTATAATAACATTACTCATATTCGTACCATGAACTTCATATTTCAATGTTGTTTTATTCCTGTGCTAAAGTGCTGGGAAAGAACGAACTATTTGTAAGATTTGTCTATTGCCTGCTATCATGGGACCAATCACAAGCTCTTAAAACAGTATTATTGTAATATTACTTTCACTTTTCGTATCATGGCGTCCTTAAAACAAGCTTATAATAAGGTTAAAGTAATGTTGTTTTCTTAGCAATTTTGGTGACGTCACCCCTAAAAGTTCATTCATTTCCTACCATGAGGTCACTTTTGACAAACAGCATTATTGTTTTAATGTCAAATTTAGCTATCATAAAAAAGTTCCTCGAATTCGACGGAAGTATTATCGTTTTGCACATTTATATATTTAATAATGTAGTTTTTTGGAGTGCAGTGCGTTGAAAGTGGAGATGATTAAGATGCAATCCAGAATAGAGGTTTCAGAAGAATCCAATGCTGAACTACGTACGAAAAAAGCTGCACATGCTGCTCCTGCTGGGTCCTGCTGTGCCTACGTCGCAGCTGTACGATTCACGTCTGCAATACTCCACGAAGGTTGAGGAAGTCGTGGAGTCTATCAGAGTGAAGACCAATTGGACTCTGGAGGGTTGAAAAGTTGGAATCGCGCCACGACATCAACTTTAGATCGTTCGTGGTTTTGAGCATAAGAAGAGGATTTTTGGCCGGGTGTCGTATACCGGCGTTTCCGAGATCGATTACGTAACACCTCGCAGCGGAACACGACGCCGACGAGACGTGTATACGAAGTGTATACTTGAAGCTAGTTTATATTAAATATGTATTACGTTTACTCAGAAGTTTAATTTTTTCACTGCTACAAGGGGTAGTAGACCTAAGTATTTGATATTAATTTCAGCTTGATACCTCCACGCGTTCTGAGAAAAAGGGTCTTGACAGACGGACAGACAGACAAACGGACAACAAAGTAAGTAATCCTTTATGGGTTAAGTAAAATGTGTTTCTAGAGATTTTAGTATATGGGTATTGGAAATGAGCAAAAGTAAATAAAGACCAATAAGTTTAAACAACAATATAAAATTTCTTTAATCACTTACTAATAATAATATAAGAGAGTATACAATTGTTAAGTTATAAATATGACACTTGCAATAGGGCTAACATCTATCTGTAAAACCATTAAACAATGAAGATGTGATTAGGGAAGCCCAATTACAGCCACAAAACAATGTGAAACTCTTGTACAGCGGCTGTGGGGAAGACGGCATTTAAGATCCTGAAACAAAATAAATTTTATTTTTGTTTATAATTAAAAGAGTGTACGACTAAACGCCTATAGACTGAACACCGACAAGACTTTACTTCGACGGGACTCTTCGCCGACAGGGCACATAGTAGATGTGAATAATTTCTGTTCGATTTGATAAGATTTCTGGATAGCACTTTTTCGGGGTTTTAAAGACAGTAAACATATTTAAAAGTTGTGTACCTTTCAATCCTTATTGCTGCGAGTAGGATTAAGGAATGATATTGTTGATCTCTTGAAATTTAAAATTTCCCAGAGTATCTCTAGCTGTCGCCAGGATTAACTCTTAACTAGATTAATTCTTCGGCTGCAAAATGAATAACAAAACACTTATAACTGAGTCTGAAAACATATTGTTTCGAAACTATCATAATCAAAACATTACAGATAAATATTTTCTTGTTTTAAAGTTATTCACGGAGTTACCGTGTTTAACCTTACCTTGATTCCATGATGATTTTGTATCCAACTGACTACAAAATGCTAGTGACACACAGATCTTAAGTAACTAAGATAAAATAAAATAAGTTTAACCACAAAAAATTCCATTTTAAATTTTTTGACTTTTCAATTTCGTCTGCGTTAGACAGCTGACATTGCTGACAATTTTATGGAAATTACTCGTGACAATTAAGAGCAATAGCGCACTAGCGAACTGGCAGCGCGGCCACGACGCGCGGCCCGGCCGCAGGGGTTGCGATTTGCTTTGCAACGCGGCCAAAACCGCGGCTACGATCGTCAGTTGCACATACAGCGCGCAACAAAATGGTCGTTGAAGAAATAGCAGTGCTTTTTATAAGTAAGAAGCGGAAAAAGAAAATATAAAAATGGCATAGTCATCACGGGACATGTCCCACAACGCCCTCCTTGTCTCAATCTCGGTTATAAATCTTTGCGTGTCGAAAGACATCCCGATGATCACAATTAATCACGCTGTAGTTTCACAATACGTGCGGCGGCCGCGGCTAGTGCGCGCACACTGGTGATTTAACTACAATGCAATATTGATCTCAGTGGCCGCAGCGACCAGCGACGAACACTGGCCGCAAATGCGTCGCTTCGATCTCGCTGGCCGCTGCGGCTTGGTGTGGCCGCTGGCCGCGTGCGGCCAGGTGCGCGTGCTCTGTGGCGATTTCATACTAAGGTTATCTATCTCGATGGCCGCCGCGACTTGGCCGCTGCGGCTTAGCCGCTAGTGCGCTATTGCTCTTAGATTATAGCAAGCGATAGATTATACCAAGCAATAGACAAATCTTACAAATAGTTCGTTCTTTCCCAGCACTTTAGCGAGAATAAAACAACATTGAAATATGAAGTTCATGGTACGAAAATGAGTAATGTTATTATAAGCTTGAAACAAAACTTTCTTGAAATAAGATTGTTTTGTAAAGCGCAGGCTACACCGCCAGCTAGCGAGCGAACATCATTTCACCTCTTTACATACTTCGGTTCACACCGCGAGCTACCGACTAACCTAACGAGCTAAGCTAACGAAATATCCGACGATTCCCAACTAGCGGGCGGGCGGGCTAGGCGGGCGAACATCGTTTCACCCACTAGTCTATGGTTTCACCTCTTTACATACTTCGGTTCACACCGCGAGCTACCGACTAACCTAACGAGCTAAGCTAACGATATATCCGTCGCTCGTCAGTCCGTAGTTTTCGGTGTGAACCCCATAGTTTAGCTCGCCAATATTTCGCGTAGTTTGTATAGTTTCCTTCGTTCGCTTCGCCCGCCCGCCCGCTAGCTGGCGGTGTGGCCTGCGCTTTAAAGATTGTGGTAAGCCATGGACTGTATAGCGCTATCCCTTTCACACATCGGTCCGATTCCCTACTATGAAGTATAGTCTTGAAGCAAATTATTATTATTTTTATATTTAAAAAGATTACTTTGTATTAGGTAGAATCTAATTGTTATGAGTAATTTCCTTTAAATTAACCAAAGAATTTTGAGTGGTGTTTTTATGCAAGTTAACATCTTGGCATTCATAAGAAAAATACCCAGAGACAATCAACTAAATTCATATTAAAAACTTTTTAAATTTTAAATTCCAAGAGATCAACAACTACTGCCAACAATCGCTATGACAAAACTTGTCAATATTTAATATGGAAAAAACAATGTCTAAAAATACTGGGAGAAGATATTGGCCAGGGATATGCCAGGTGTTTAGGTGGAACTAGTAAGAAAACATAAGTAGTTAAGCATAATTTATTGTTATTTGTAATATAAAACAAAGATAAAAAAGGGTATGCTTAGATGGTTTCGGTCATGTTGAGAGGAGGAGTGAAAGACGATTAAAAAAAGGTATTTATATGGCAGAGGTGAGTGGTAACACAGGGAGGGGTCGTCCTAGGAAGACCTACGCTGACCTTATTGGTAAGGTTCTTCAGAAAGGTCAGGTGCTCAGTACTTGTAACTGGCGTGCTTGTATGACGAGATGTATGAATGTAGGAGGTGGCGTTCTGTGGTTTCTGCCTACCCCCATAGGAAAAAGGCGTGAATTTATGTATGTGTGTGTATGTAATTCTTATGTTATTTCTTTGTAGCCTCCAGAGATTGGCGCTCTTTTTACAGAAGTGATGTGGATTATCCCTCTGCTATAGAATGCATTCTGCAAAGTGTGAATTCTTTCCTAGATCCCGCATAATCCTACTCATAGCAACAAGGATTGAAAGGTACACAACTTTTAAATATGTTTACTGTCTTTAAAACCCCGAAAAAGTGCTATCCAGAAATCCTATCAAATCGAACAGAAATTATTCACATCTACTATGTGCCCTGTCGGCGAAGAGTCCCGTCGAAGTAAAGTCTTGTCGGTGTTCAGTCTATAGGCGTTTAGTCGTACACTCTTTAAATTATAAACAAAAATAAAATTTATTTTGTTTCAGGATCTTAAATGCCGTCTTCCCCACAGCCGCTGTACAAGAGTTTCACATTGTTTTGTGGCTGTAATTGGGCTTCCCTAATCACATCTTCATTGTTTAATGGTTTTACAGATATATGTTAGCCCTATTGCAAGTGTCATATTTATAACTTAACAATTGTATACTCTCTTATATTATTATTAGTAAGTGATTAAAGAAATTTTATATTGTTGTTTAAACTTATTGGTCTTTATTTACTTTTGCTCATTTCCAATACCCATATACTAAAATCTCTAGAAACACATTTTACTTAACCCATAAAGGATTACTTACTTTGTTGTCCGTTTGTCTGTCTGTCCGTCTGTCAAGACCCTTTTTCTCAGAACGCGTGGATACCTCCACGCGTTCTGAGCTGAAATTAATATCAAATACTTAGGTCTACTACCCCTTGTAGCAGTGAAAAAATTAAACTTCTGAGTAAACGTAATACATATTTAATATAAACTAGCTTCAAGTATACACTTCGTATACACGTCTCGTCGGCGTCGTGTTCCGCTGCGAGGTGTTACGTAATCGATCTCGGAAACGCCGGTATACGACACCCGGCCAAAAATCCTCTTCTTATACTCAAAACCACGAACGATCTAAAGTTGATGTCGTGGCGCGATTCCAACTTTTCAACCCTCCAGAGTCCAATTGGTCTTCACTCTGATAGACTCCACGACTTCCTCAACCTTCGTGGAGTATTGCAGACGTGAATCGTACAGCTGCGACGTAGGCACAGCAGGACCCAGCAGGAGCAGCATGTGCAGCTTTTTTCGTCGTAGTTCAGCATTGGATTCTTCCGAAACCTCTATTCTGGATTGCATCTTAATCATCTCCACTTTCAACGCACTGCACTCCAAAATACTACATTACTAAATATATAAATTTGCAAAACAATAATACTTCCGTCGAGTCAGAGGAACTTTTTTAAGATTGCTAAATTTGACATTACAACAATATTGTTGGCTGTCAAAAGTCACGTCGTGGAAGGAAATGAATGAACTTTTAGGGGTGACGTCACCAAAATTGCTAAGAAAACAACATTACTTTAACCTTATTATAAGCTTATTTTAAGGACGTCATGGTACGAAAAGTGAAAGTAATATTACAATAATATTGTTTTAAGAGCTTGTGGTTGGCCCCCAGTTCAAATAAGTCAGCTTTGTAGTGATTGTGGAATAATGAGATCTTAAGCTATGGGGATGATTTTTAGCTATTACGTAACAAAACATCACGCCTGTATCCCCGAAGGGTTATGCAGAGGAGTACCTATTAGTACACCCATATTTCATCAGTTATGTTTAAGTCCCATATAATAGAGGGCGAACATATTGCCAACAACCGGGCACAAATCCAGATTCCGAGGCTGCTACTAACACTTTGCCTGACCTGGGAATCGGACCCAAGACCTCATGCTCAGTAGTCGCGCTTTAAGACTGTTTCTGTTTTTTTTATCAGCCGGTTTCGAAAAAAACTTCTTCAAAAAAAGAACACCAATCTTTTTTTGAGTGACAGAATTTCAAATTTCGAAATAAGAATTTAATGATCTCCAGACCGTTACAGCTTTCATTTCTAAACTCAAAAAGGCAATAAAACATAACATTGGCGGCATTGTATGAAGACTGAAGCATCTCTCAACAATTTCCCCGCACGTAACAGCAAATAACGTTTACGTCTCAAATTTCCGACATCATAGGAAGCTTCCATATCCTTTTCCGTTTGTACTGGTAACTCGTTAGACAGGTACTTGGATTTTGAATATTATGTTATTGTGTCTTGAACAAGAAACCCTAATTTAAGGATAGGTTAGGTTGGTAGGTGGTTCAGGGATGGCGGAAGGCGCGTAAGCTCCCATGATCCCTGGCAAGGTAAGTGTGGCAAGGGAATCAGGGTAGGGGGGCGAACCGAAGTGGTTTTTTATCGGTAAGAGTATGAGAAACCCCTCCATAAACACAGATTTCCTATATACAGTACAGATACAAGGCATGAGCATTTATCGCCACCCTTACTCAAGGCTGGACTCATATTAATTACTAACTTTTGCCAGACTTTTCTTACAGATTCCGAGACCAGAGGACCCCAGTTCAGAGAAATATAGCTTATAGCACTCAGAGATAACGTAGCTCTTAATAGCGAAACAATTTTCAAAATCGGACTAGTAGTTCCAGCGATTAGCGCGTTTAAACCAACCAACAAACTCTTTCAGCTCTATTATAACTTTCTAACATACATAAAATCACGTCTTTTTCCCATGGGGGTAGGCAGAAACCACAGAACGCCACCTGCTACGATCCTTACATACTCCTTTCGCCTCATCCACGTTCATACATCTCGTCATACAAGCACGCCGGTTACGAGTACTGCGCACCTGACCTGGCATGACTATGTAGGTATGTGTATGTAATAACTTTATATAAGTTTATCTTGGACTTCACTGACATGGGTAAAAGAAAATATCGTACATACGTATTAAAGAGAATTCTACCAGCCTATCCATCTATTTCAAGTACATATTAAAAGTCGAAGAACAAACGGGCTCCGAAGGTGTTCGAGCGCACGACGTTAGCTAGTGAAGTAGAAAATGAACAGCCATAACAGTTAGCGTTAAGTCCCAGGTCCGCCCGACATCTGCAGGGTTACGGGGCGCATAAATCTATGGAACCCTCATTTAATACTATGGTGCAAGTGAAGGGTGACTCAAAACGTATTGTAGAGGTGGGTGTATACGCGTTTGGGGAGCATAAAGGAGGCAGCTTTTAGGTGGTGTACTTTTATACTTAGTGCTTTTTTGAATGTCTGTAATTTCGAGGGCCGGTCAAAATTCGGGGGGGGGGGCAATTCCACTAACTATAAGGTACGATCGCAATCTAATGGCAGTCTCCACTGCCTCCTAACACAGATATATCTTTTACTTTAAAGGAGGTCCCTACGACTGTAAAGTTACTGCAATAAACATTTATTATTTTATTTATCAAAAATGCCTTTAATTGCCTACATTTTTGACATTGATTGTCGCTGAGATGACTTGATTTGAATGTAATTTTTTTGTTTTATATTGTAATAGACCAAATCTTATTTTGTTAATTTTAGATTTAACTTATATTTTCTTGATGTCCTTTGCACATCTCCTGAAATCGGTCTTAACTATGTCACGTCACGTGGTCAGAACTCTAACCTGTCAAAATGACAGACAAGCCAGCCAGTACCAGCTAGTTACAAGCAAGAAATCCGACAAAGTAGTCTACTAAATAATCTATTAAAGCACGCCAAAGTGGAAATACCGCTCAATATCACTAAAATTGAAAGTCCTGATAGCCTTCGGCGTCCCCTCGCTAAGTTTGATCCTATAAAAGGAAATTAGTGCCAATCTATTGAGCGCTGTGGAGGTGCTAAAGCGGGTTTACGGCAGGTTACTTACTATAGAGCGTGCTGTATTACATCCTTGCATATCTAGTGTTACGCCGGGGGGTGATTTGGTTGCCGCGAAATGAATAGATATGTGTTCGTTATTGTTTCAGATTGAATTGTGAGACTTTGAGGTAGACTATAAATTGATAAACCTTACAAATTAAAACAAATTAAATGGGTAAAAAATAGAAAAGATTACCTACATTGTTTATTCTTTAGGTTTATTTTTTTGTTTTCATAATCTATCCTTACTAATAAAATGTTATAAAGCTAAAGAATTGTTTTGCTTATTTGTTTAAACGCGTGAATCTCTGTAAATACCAGTTAGATTTTAGATTGGAAAAAAATTTTTTGTCTGTTATAGCCAGATTCATTAGGAAAAGTATAAGCTATGTAACGTCACGCTGCGGCCCATGGGAGCGTAGCAGTAGCCAAAGATGTCACTTAACGCGGTAACGAAGACGCGGGTAACAGTTAGTAATAAAATTAATATTTGTCAGAAATCGCCAACCAATTTTGAGCCTGATCTATGCTCTTGCTTTCTCTGTATGAGAAGAGGCTTGTACCCTTTTTTTTTCAGGTTGGTTTTTTAGTCAGTAAAAGTCTGACAGTCCCTTCCGCCCTACCCAAGGCTTGTACCCTGCGTCAATCTACAAGAAAATACGTAAAGTTCCTTTGACTTACGCCCCACCAGGGAAGCATCCCATCTAAAGAGTAATTGCAGAAAAAGGCTCAAATAAAAGATTGGACAGTAAAAATAAACCGGAGGCAGAGGGGACCGTATGTAAATTGACTAAGGCGATTCTGCACGAGTATTTGTAAGTAAATACTATGCTAATAAACATTATTTATTATTCAACGAATTGAAAGATCTCATCTCACGGGCCAATTAATTTCATATTGTTTGGACTATGCAAATTTGCAAATAGCTACGTAATCCTAACTAATATTATAAGTAAATGCGAAAGTAACTCTGTCTGTCTGTCTGTCTTTTCTTCACGCCTAAACTACTGAACCGATTTGTGTGAAATTTGGTACAGGGTATGTGTGAACCCCAACAAAGGACATAGGCTACTTTTTATTCGACTTCGACTTCGTCTGCGTCCGCGATAACCGACATATGCGCGGACGAAGTCGCGGGCAAAAGCTAGTGTATAATATCGATACCTTTAGGCTCAAAGGGCGTATCCAACACGACTTTTCAGGAGAGCCAAAAAACACGACCCAAATTTTAAGAAAATCTATGTTTAGCGAACCAAAAATTATGGCTGTATCCACCATTTTTTTGCGAATATCGATGTTTTAAATATACCAATCGATAGAGGACGAAAAACTAAGTAAGACTGCAATAAAATCTCATTTTGGCCAAAATTGCGTTTACGCCCTTTGAGCCTAAAGGTATCGATATAAGTCTTTTGTGGTGATTTTTTGACACGTATAGTCACGTGTGTATTCCCTAAGGGTTAAATTTGATGAAATTTTGTACAAAGGGCACTTATAACTAGGTTTGAGGTTAGTCAGCTTTCCGTCAAATAACGTTTTCAAAATTATATTTATTCAAAATCTCATACGACAGTTAAAATACTTTTTATCATTACGAAATCAAGTTATATTTTTTCATATCCCGTCTACAAAATTTAATCGAGTCTAATTATGACCAGATATGGAGCGTTCTTTCGATAAGTATATCCTATGAACCGGATGATTGAATAAACGAATGAACGTTTTATATAAATATGTCTTTAAAACAGGTAGATGTGTGGTAACATAAAATTTCACTTTACTCAACTTAGTAATGTGTAACTTAGTAACATAAAATTGCCCTTTTTTTAAATAATTTGTACATATTTTACATTTACTTTAAGGTTTTATGTTTAAGTGTAAATAGTGTAATATAAATGCCACCAAAAACAAAACTTGTAAAAAATTCCAAGTCTCGCAACTCAGTTCTTATAGCGTAAAAAGTTGTGAGATCCATGTAATACCAAGTCAGTCGATTTATTCAGTCCCTACTTAAGGGACCTTCTGTCTTAAGTTATTACGTAATTAGCATTTATGTTTAATTATAATAGATTGACTTGGCAATCGCGTGAAAACACAATGTAACTCACAATCAATACATATTGTAGTAATAAGATTGTTTAGTGCGATAGCAAAATCGCGCTGACTGAGTCGCGAGACTTGGTTTTTTCAAGTTTTGTTTTTGATGGCATTGTGTTTTCATGCGATGGCCAAGTCAATCTATTATACTTAATTAAACATAAATGCTAATTACGTAATAACTTAAGACAGAAGGTCCCTTAAGTAGGGACTGAATAAATCGACTGACTTGGTATTACATGGATCTCACAACTTTTTACGCTATAAGAACTGAGTTGCGAGACTTGGAATTTTTTACAAGTTTTGTTTTTGGTGGCATCTCATTTCTTTTTGTAGAAAAAAACTGAACTGCATAAATAACTTTGTAATCCCATATGATTATATCATGTCATATGAGATTACAAAGTTATTTATGCAGTTGGTGTATCTAGAAAACTGGACTGAAATTGCAAAATATTTTAGTTTTTCCTTGATTTATACACTAAACACTAATTGCACTCAAAATTTGAAGCTTCTATGTCTACTAGAAGTGCTTTAGTCTTTTGATAATCACACCAACTGCATAAATAACTTTGTAATCCTTTAAGATTATATGATGTCATATGGGATTACAAAGTTATTTATGCAGTTGGTGTGATCATCAAAAGTCTAAGGTACTTCTAGTAGACATAGAAGCTTCAAATTTTTAATGTGATTAGTGTTTAGTGTATAAATCAAGGAAAAACTAAAATATTTTGCAATTTCAGTCCAGATTTCTAGATACACCAACTGCATAAATAACTTTGTAATCTCATATGACATGATATAATCGTATGGGATTACAAAGTTATTTATGCAGTTCAAATTTAAGAATTGGTCTATCTAGAAAACTGGACTGAAATTGCAAAATATTTTAGTTTTTCCTTGATTTATACACTAAACACTAATTGCACTCAAAATTTGAAGCTTCTATGTCTACTAGAAGTGCCTTAGACTTTTGATGATCACACCAACTGCATAAATAACTTTGTAATCCTTTAAGATTATATCATGTCATATGGGATTACAAAGTTATTTATGCAGTTGGTGTATCTAGAAAACTGGACTGAAATTGCAAAATATTTTAGTTTTTCCTTGATTAATACACTAAACACTAATTGCATTCAAAATTTGAAGCTTCTATGTCTACTAGAAGTGCTTTAGATTTTTGATGATCGGTTTAAGAATTGGTGTATCTAGAGAACTTTACGGAAATTGCAAAATATTTTAGTTTTTCCTTGATATATACGCTAAACACTAATTGCATTCAAAATTTGAGGCTTCTATGTCTACTAGAAGTGCTTTAGACTTTTGATGATCGGTCAGTCAGTGAGTGACAAAATTAAGAACTTTGACTAGTTATAATTCTTAAACTACTGGTTCAAATTGAATGAAATTTGAAATATACCATGTTTATACAATGCTTGCTTGGTAACTAGAAACACAGGCTTCTAGTTTAATCCACAACGAAGTTATAAGGGGTCGAAAATGGCCTGAACTGCTTCGAGAAAAGTATGGTACGGCCGTGCCGCTTTTTTTTGCTCGACTTGGCGGTATTATATGTACGAAAAAAAAACAAATACCCTTATGTTATACCTACTTTCTAATCAGAAACAAACAAGTTTTCCTAATATCCTTATCAGTAAATTAAAGTTTCTTAAAACTATGAGTATCGCAGTAACTACACACATCAAAAGTGTCTAGGGATCAACATCCCTAACATTTGTTAGGGATGTTGATCCCTAGACACTTTTGATGTGTATATATTGCTAAGTAAACTTAGTAATCTTTTGGTAATCGTACAAATTTTACGAAGGTGTTTTAATTTGTTTCAGTTTCTTATTTTGGACTTTACCAGACTTTACTACTAGAATTTGGGTGCATTCGTCTATGTTATAATTCTGGCATCAGCAGAGAACAAAGACACGCTGAAAGACAGACCAAATATTTAAAAAAGTCTTAGTTACAATTAAATGTTAGTCGTTGGCTTATCTGTATATTGCTTCTCTATTTGACCATAGTAAACGTACCAAATATATTGACAAGTCCGAGGGTCCAGTGCAGGCACGTGGAAGAGATAAAGGTACCTAGCATAAAATCGATCGATTTTCAAATTAAAAATATCCGTTTCACACATAACATATTATTTAGTTTGAAGGCTTTATTCCAGACAATGGGTGATACTAATGGACCTAGAGTCGTCATTGAGGCCTATAGGTTGCTCAATATTGGTCGGACCAAATTTGAGTCAATCGACACGAAAAGAAGAAGAAAAAGAAGTAGGTACTTAGTCGTTTATTTTCAATTTGAAAATCGACTCAAAGCTAATACTTTTTCGTCAGTCCGTTTGTGTTAGGCCCTCATGACGACACGGTTAGCGCAGTGGCTGAGCGATTGACTGCTGTGCTGTGTATCGCGGGTTCGATTCCCGCACGCAACAAATATTTGTATGACCTACAGACAGTTGTTCCGGGTCTGGCTGTTTGTGACAAAAACTACATAAAAGTTACCTTTACACACATTTCCTAGTTATAACCTCACGTAGACAACTACTAACGTCGCCTATTGAATTGATAAGGCTCCAGTTTTTGTAAAGAGCCACTCTAAGTAAGTGGGTGTTTACAGATAGCCACCGAATGGCGTCAATATCTTAAAATGTTTGTATTTCTCACACGTTTTTTATATAGTCACCTTACTTGCTTCCAATTACCGGATTAAAATGGCGCAGATTTTACTAAGGAGTTGGCCTGGTTAGATTCTCGAAATTACTCATTGAGTAGAAGATAAAACAATATAAATAGTAACGAGCCCATAACCATAGTGATGTGGAAAGTGTCTATATCACTGGTGACTTCAACGCGAATGTCTCACGATCTAATAGCTTATTTGGTAATGAGTTATTGCATACTGTGTCGCGATCAAAAGTGGATAACGCAAAAAAAAACAGGTGTCTTGTATGGGATTGTAAAATAAAAAAAACTTAAATATGAAAGAATCCCCTTTTATTTTTATTTTTTTTATTTATTTTTATTATTTCAGCAATACGCATTCTGTAAAAATTTCAACTCCCTGTTTCATGAGATACTGCCAGCTGACAGACGGAAGGAAGGACAGCGGAGGCTTAGTAATAGGGTATGAGTACAGAGTATAGTAAATAGTATTATTTAGTATTAAGCTGTTATTTTGACATTACAAACACAGACACATCCATTTCATGTATTTGTATATGATTTTATAACGGGCTTATGTTTAATTCTTGCTCGCTGGAAAAAATATCTCAATCAAAAATACGCCTTGCATTAAAGAAAGATGCTACATATCAGATCAGACTTCAAAGTTAGTAGTTCAAACAGTTTTAAACGTCACAGGGCAGGTGCACAGGAAGGAGGCAACAAAAATATAGGTATTCGCCCACACATCAAAAACATTTCAACCACTTCATTTTAGTAGTAAACACGGTAGCCACCTTATCAGTGTCAAGTTGACTTTGACACGAGGGTAGATAGCGCATTTAGGCCAGATACGCACGGGCGGAGGTTATCAATCAGCCGCGGTGGCGTGCCAGGGTCGTAGGATCAGTGTGTGGCCCCCCTTATTCGATCAGAAGGTTTTAAAGAATTTAAGAAGATTTGTGTTTGAAGGAGCTCGTGGCTAAGTAATAGCAACCACACGGATCGATCCATCAAGTTAAGCTACACTTGCCAGGGTTGGTCCGTGGATGGGTGACTATCTTTTCACACCGGGACTCCTCCGTGCGTCGAAAAACACGTTAAGCCGTTGGCTCAGCAAGATCGTCACGGGTCGTCAGAAGCCCGGAAGTCTGACAACCAGTCTTACCAAGGGGTATCGTATTACCCAGTTATTGGGTTGTGGAGGTCAAAGAGGTAATCGCTCCATGGAAAATACTGGTATTCAGCTGCGTCTAGTAAGACTGGAAGCTGATCCCAACATAGTTGCGCGGACGCAGTCGTGGGCAGAAGCTAGTCATACATAATAATGGTTTTACCGTGACCATTATAATAACAGTGGCACACACAAATATTTATCTAATTATTGTTTATTGTAGTTAATTATGCTTCTAATTTATCACGGAATATTAATAAGTATTTATAATCTGTTATTTATTACAACTAATTTAATACCAATACTAATTCCTAGAACATTCATAATACTAAAAGCTAATATTCGCTAAATTCAAATTAGATACACATTTTCCGCAATAAAGTACGGAAAGCACTAGAATGCAAACTTGGAATGTTATATTTATATTACTACACAGCCAATATGTGGCTAAGAGAAGCAGAAGAAATAAGACACATACACCTACTAACATATAAATGAAACAAGAACCATGAAGAACAAATTATAAAGGTGGTCATTGGATAATTTTACTTTATGTACAATAGTTACTGATTTAATAAATAAGATAAAATAAATAAATAAATATCTTGGGACAACTCACACACGGCCATCTGATCCCAAGCTAAGCAGAGCTTGTGTTATGGTAACCAGACAACTGATATACATACTTATATAATTTTTTAAATACATACATATTATAGATAAATTACACCCAGACACAGAACCAACCATTATGCTCATCACACAAAGTTTGTCCTGGGTGGGAATCGAACCCACTACCTCCGGCTTTGCAGTCAGGGTCACTAACCACTAGACCAACGAAGCAGTCAAAAATAGATAACTTATGAAAAACCAATAATAATTAAAAAAGAAACTAAAACTAAATGGCATCCAAAAATATTATAATCCCACTGCAGAGCTAAGGCCTCTTCTCATACAGAGAAGACACGAACAATTATCACCACGCTTGCTTGGGCGATTTCAGACCTGTATTAACAATACTATACTAATAAGTCTAGGTTTTCCGTTGTTTTCTTTCAACTGTACTATCTAAGTTTATCTTGGACATCATTGACATCGTTAAAGGAAAATATCGTGAGGAAACCTGACTTGCAATTAATATAAGCAAGCTTGTCGATCAATGATCGTGCCTTCTCTGTATGAGAAGAGACTTTCGCCCTGCAGTGGGACAATATAACACCCTAATTTAAATATTTTTTTGAATTCACTAGATATGTGAAAAAAAGACAACATAACAGCTGTGTTGAACATAAACAAGAGCTGTTGCAACCAATTCCCTTAACAGATGAAGAAACAATAATATTCCAACAAGATACACTTAACAGCATTCACAATAGTCAAACGAATTACTCATCCAAAACATGGAAAGGACGTCAACATCTGACCTACATTCAAAGCAAGCTGGCCCATTGTAACACCAGATTTTATTTACATATATTAAACGAAAACGTATGATAACGTCCCTTAACATTGGCTATCATCCAACTGGGAATTAGAGACTGACATAACGTAAAAAACCCGTACTACGGACAGCCAATAGTTTATTGATACTTCCTCTAATATAACTCGCCCATAATTCTTTGTGGATTTCGTTATCAGAATGTCGGATAAAGGCTTATTTTTGCTTGAGAGCTCGTTTTTTGTCGTTCCGTTGTTTTGGCAACTTCACTCGTTGTTAGCCAAAGTTTGCGTCATAAGTGCCTGGATGAATTGACTGTTAGTGTTTTTGCTTTCAACGAATTGAGTTTGCGAGTAAATGTTGAGATTTCTTGGGGAGTTATCGCGATGCTCATTTGTTTCGAATTTAAGGTTTTCTTGTGAGCAAATTGCGTTCTTCACTTTCGTGTACAGAAATATCTTTTGTTTTGTTTGGTTAATCATTACATACCTTTTATATGTCTCCCTTGTTGTGTCTTTGTTTTAATTTACTTCTTTATACTGCCACTAAAATATGTTCCCTGTCCAATTATATTAATATATGCATCAGAATATAAATACGCACTAGTACTGAAGCATGGTACTCGTATTTCTTTACGAATACAGGAGCAAAGAACAACCTAACATTTTAATGCACCGTACAATTGTAATGTAAGTCGAATCAAAAGCTCTTTCCATTCTCTCCAACCTTCTTGACTCAAAGAACTAATAAATTCAATTCACCATTGAAAGTATTCGCAATGTTTCTTTTGATGCAAATAGACTACGAGTGAGCGCATTAAGGTGCAGCTCATTAAATCGATCTCTAAATTCAATAAATTTTGCTATTCATGGATTCAAACGGTGCATCGTCCGTTAGGTACTTGAATCCCGTTCGGAACTCTGTAAGTCTTTAGGAGTTACAGAGTTCTAAACTGGATTCAATAGAAAAAACGTGGGCGACATAAATCAAGGCTAGATCTATGAAGATTGTAAAGATGGACGCTCTTAGATGGCATTGTCCGGTAAAGCTGTAAAAGCTATACATGTTTTTTAAATGAGGTTGAGGAAAACTGTAAAGCTTAGGATTGACAGTTTATTTCACCAGAATAAACAAAGGGAGATTTTACGTTACGTGCAAAAAAGAATAAAACCCCGCATTAAAAAAGAGGACATAAGCTTTCAAATGATGTAAAACATAAATCTTAAATATGTAACAATAATCCAAAAATTAAACCAAAGGAAAGTTTTGTAACAAGAAAATGCAAAAGATGAAACCGCACAAAAGTTTCACCGGACGAAATGAGCGGAACAGTAAGAATTATGAGGACAGTACGGCCGACTTCAGGCTAATTAGGAGCGACGAAGCCTGAAAACTTATCATTTTAAGATATTAATAACGTTTAATTAAGAAACAGACTTCAAGGAAAATGAGTTTTAATATAAAACGGGACATCGCATCTGCACTCTTGTGAGACAGATGTTGCAAGACTTTCAGACTCAGAAATTTATATATACGAGTATTATATACAAATAAATGAAATTGGGGCGTCCTTTGTATGTATATCAAAATTAATATCATCATCATTACAGCCGAAAGATGTCCACGGCTGGACATAGGCCTCAACTAAATATCAAAATAACAGCCTATTACTAAATGCATATGAATGTTTACACGTTACATACACGACATATTGTATGTTTGTTTGTTCCGGCTAATCTCCAAATAAACTGCACCGAATTTGACAAGACTCACTAGTAGGTAGATAGCTGATGTTATAATGTCATAAGGAGTAACTTAGGCTACTTTTTTATTTCAGAAAAAGAATTAGTCTATTGCCATCAAGCGGGCACAAATCAAGACTCCGAGGCTGCTACTGTGGAATTCCTGATGATAAAACCCAATAACACTTTGCCCGGTCTGTGAATTGAACCAAAGACCTCATGCTTAGCAGTCGCGCTTTACGACCACTAGCAGTTAGGGCCAGTACATATCTGACGGAAGATACGCCGCGTATCGTCAGTCGCGTACCTAACGCAGAAACAGTCAAATAGACAAACACATAACCGATGATGCGGTATAGTGCGTCGACCATACCAAAGACGATACGTTCGATGTATCTTCCGTCAGATGTGAACCGCCCCTTACACACACAACAAAAAACATAACACACCTAAGACATATAAACTCTTCAAAATGATCAGCTTTTATTAAGTACTAGTGATCCGTCCCGGCTTCGTACGGGTGCAATGTAGATAGGTACATAAATCTTCCTCTTGAATCACCGCATAAAACCGCATCAAAATCCGTTGCGTATTTTTAAAGATCTAAGCATACATAGGGAGAAACAGCGGAAAGCGACTTTGTTTTATACTATGTTTGTGAAGTAAATGTACTTCCAGAAGCAAAGAACAGTCAAACTCGACGCCAACCCCGGTAATTTTAATGCAAATTATGTAGACATTCCAAAAACTTGTGACACTCCCCCCAAGCAGCAAGAAAAAAATCTAATTTCCTACCCCGAAAAATCCCTAAAGTACTTATTCCAAGTATATAGGATCAAATTCGCCTAGCAACACGCGGCGGCTACATCAGCGGAGGCGAAATTGCATTAAGTAAAATGTGAGAAATGAAGATAATATACGGAAAAGGAGAGAAAAAAAGGCAACAGACGTAGCCTGTGGTTTAGGTAAGAGGTATAATATAGACCTCTTCAGATTGAGTGCCGTGGAGGACTTGAAGATAGGATTATGGATCGTAGACCACTTGAAGATGGGTTGTCAGGTCAAAAGGTTAAAGATGTGTCATAATAATTGCGCTACTCGTCTAAACCAATATTTTAACATAACATCACGCCTGTAATCCCCGAAAGGTTAGGCAGCGGTGTACCCTACATTTCTCCAGTTATGTTTAAGTCTCATGTCATAGGGAGCGAGCCTATTGCCATCAACTGGGCACAAATCCAGACTCCGAGGCTGCTACAGAGAAATTCCAGATGGAAAATCCCAATAACACTGCCCGACCTGGAAATCGAACCCAAGACTCAAGAAGTACACGTACAAAGTGAAAGAACACAACCAAAACAAAAAAAAAATTAAAACACCATGTTAAAGGAAAATTATAACGAGTTATACTATCTCTGCAGCTTTACTCGCCTTATGAATATTAACGTCTGTCTGTATTGAGGGTGCTCACAAATCTCCTACCACTTTGTTACTCCGCCTGCAAGTGACTACAGACTTGTAATAATGAACTCTCAGCTATAGTTGTTTCTGCAGAATAAATTAAAATAAATATCACTTGAGCTTCGCAGAAATAGCTTGGGAATGGAAAAGGGTAGTTGATTGAACGAATGAAATAAAAAGTGGATGGTAAAGAGTTGGATTTTACAGAGAGTGGATTTAAATGGACTGTAGTGTCTTAATAGTCGCATTGTTGAAGATGGTACAGTAGCGGTCATAAATGGAGTAGCAATCTCACATAGGTATATTATCATTTTTTAACTTATACGATCTTTCGACACCGTGTGCGAATTCTGGGCCGTTCGTAGATACTGTGTTAATAAATAATCACTTTACACACAGATGCACAGTGTTTCAGGATTGCTTGGGAGCGGACATGTTTTAATTAATAGCATAATTATATCGATGTAGTAAGACCTAATAACAAAAACTGCATAAGAAACCCTATGTCAAATATTCTTAGTTTTCGAGAAAAAAAATGCTAAAGTTGCTAGTTCAGAGTATGTGTCAAATAGTAAAAATGTATTTTTTTCTTGAAGAGTCAAAACTAAAAGTAATATTTAATAACCTTGTTTTAACACATAAAATGATATGTTATTTAAGCTTTACAACAGCTATGAAATGTAAGTAATTACGAAGATATTAGCAAAAAATCGAATTTTCGTTTTTATTTTTTATTATGTTAATGACATCATTTCCGCAACAAATTTTTTCCTAAAGGGTAAGTTGACCTTTTGTTCTTGCTGTATAAAAAAAATCAGCCATATATCCCGCAGAATTAAAAAGTTATTAAAAATTTAAGAAAACACTCAGCGCCTATATTTTTATAATTTAAATAAAAAAATAAATTTTTAAAAAATCCGCCTTTGTACAATGTATTTTTTTTTTCGTAAGGAAATCTTCTTGGATACAATCCGGGGAGAACGAAGGGTTAAGTCGGACTCTTACCGATTAAAACCCCACGGTTCCTCCTGCTACCATGAGTTGAGAACTCGGTATTCATATGACGCATGATGCGCGCCCCTGACTGGTATTGGACTGCCTGATTATTGGCGAGCACCTTCAAGTATGAGCGTCCTAATCAGATCGGTTCAATTAGCGTTTCTAAGGGAATTCCTAAGACGAAAAACGGTTTTTTTAATCACGATTTATGCTGATCTTGACATGACATTTTCATGGCGATAACGAAGAATATAAACAGACAAGTAATAAAGATTTATGAATGTAATAAATGCGTGTTGTAATTAGCCATTTTTACAAACACGATAATTACTATAACATCTTTGATCGTAAAAAGAAGTGTTAAATATTTAAAGGTTGGGTAGAGGTCATGGATATGCGGATAATGATGAAACTGCGCAATAGTATGATCTGACAAAAACTTTTCTGGAATAGTAGGTCATTTTTTGACTCCTCCAGTCCAGTCTTCCAACCACCAGTCAGTCAACCAAGGGGTATCGCATTACCCAGTCACTGAGTTGTGGAGGTCAGATAGGCAGTCGCTCCATGTAAAATACTGGTATTCAGCTGCATCCGGTTAGACTGGAAGCCGACCCCAACATCGTCGGGAAAATATTAATAGAGAAAAATATTTTTTTAATGAATGTAGGTAATTTTATATTCGGATTTGTAATTATGCTCGATTTTATTTTTTATTTATTAGGAATTTCTGATTCCTGGGAAAAGGGAAACTATTTTAAAGAAAAAACATGATATTTTTTTAAACCTCCCAAAATAGCCCTCGTATTTTTACTATAATAATAATTAAAATAAAATACGTACCTATATCGTTGGTATGTAAATCAAGGTTAAAAATCATGTTTTCGCAATACATACTAAACATAGAAATTCTTGTTAGCAAAATATAAACAAAAATATTTAGAACTGAGCTGAAAACAAATTCCGAGAAACAAAATATTTCCCGAAAAGTATTATTTTATTATTAGTTCATTCCTAGAATCTCAAGTTACGGCCAACAAGGGAATACAAAACAACATTTTTATAAATTCAACATGAATGCTCTATAAATGTTTGAGTTAGGAAAAGTGGAGGAAAAATAATTCCGTTGTGAGATATCATTCAAACACAAGAATAAGGTGGCTAAACAGAGAAGCTCATATATGTTTTTAAAAATTCAACACCGTATAAGGAAGACGTCAGATGGTAGGTGAAAAGCGTCGGCGATAATTTAATGTGAAGGGACCTTTACACGCAAGATAATTTCTTTGGGGAAACTTACAAAAACCAATGATACAAAAACAGTAGAGATGTGCCGTCTATGACTGGCCGACTAGCCAATTAGTTGGTTATGAAGAGGCCGAATAGTTGGCGAAGCCGATCATGGTTTCGGGGATATTCGGCAATTTCCGTGACTCTTCCGCCGTGAAGTTGCAACCGCCGCTTGCGAGCGTGTCGGAATATGTTTTGTTCGCTTTACATTGTTTCTTGATTTTCAGTTCTTATTTAATGTCATTCCTCCTGTATACGTTATAATGAGAAATACATACAAAGTAAGAAGCCGGATAGTCGGGACTCTTTGCCGAATACTCGCCGACTACGAAAGTGGCCGACTATCCGACTTTACCGACTAGTCGAACATCTCTAAGAAACAGCTTTTTTATGTTCGAAAAAAATACCTTTTCGTAAATTCTTAAATTATGTCTCAAAACACAAAGAGAACATAACGTACAACATAATAACGAAAATAATACTTTTTTTCGCAAAATTGTATAACAGAAACAAGATAGACATTTTACTTATCCTAATGAAGGGCCCAACCCACACTTCAGACATTACATTTCAACCAAAAAATCGTTGTAAGTACATAAAACGTCGGACACTGGCAATAAAATCTTGCCTAGTTTCAATAAATTCAACACAAAATGTGCGTGTCGAAATAAAACCAAAAAAGACAATGGTATTCCCACTCAAAACACTAAACATATGTGAATTAGAATAAAGAGGGAACCTCACATTGACCTAAACAATAAATCTCTCAGTTCGGAGGAGTTCGGCGGAGTTCGGAAGCACTCGGACGTTTTCGGAGCTCGCTACGAATTTTATCAGAGGAACTACGCCGCGGTCAGTTACGTCTTTGGTTATAGCTCCGCTCCCGTGGGTCATAGCGTGATGTTATATATACTATACTATTCCTCATGAATCTGGCTATCATATACAAAAAGATTTTTTGAATCCGACTGACAGTTTCAGAGCTGAGCGGGTTTAAACAAACAAACATAAAGACTCGTCAGTTTTATTATCAGAGGAATAGAAGGCAAACAATAGAGGGACAAAACTCAATGGAAATAACCCACTATTGTAGTCAAAATAATGAAGAGACACAGAAACAAATGTGAAAGGAATACCGAAGGATTTTTGTCATTTGACCTTTTGCTATGTTGAGAACTGCGACTAATAATGTAGATCAAAATGGTTTTAGAGAGGTTCGCTCTGTGCGGGAATGTCGTTGGAATATTTTGCTGAATATACTTTTAAAAGGATAAAAAAAAACGTCGGTATCTATCACAATTTCAGCTGCTCTATCGACAACATCTACAATTGCTTAAGAGTTATCATTTCCCATTTTTATACTCTCTATTGAAATATACGACATAGTATGAAACAAAGTCGTTTACTACCATAAACGACTTTCGCGTCTGTACGCTTCTTTAGATCTTTTAACCTATGCAACAAATTTTAATGCGTTTTTCATAAATAGATAGTGATTCAAGAGGAAGGTTTATGTACCCGAGCGAAGCCGAGGCGAGTCGCTAGTATACTAATATAATAAAGAAGATGTTTTTGATTGTTTGTGTGTTTGTTCAAACACGTTATTCTCTGCAACTATCAGTCGTATTAGAAAGAAAAATGTGTATGATAGCCAGACTCATGACAAATAATATAGGTTATTTTTACATCACGCTATGACTCATGGGAGTGGAGCAGTAAACAAACACGCGTAAAAAAACGGTCGCGGTCAGCAGCTTGTCATTATAATATAAACTTTTTCATCCGTACTGAAATAAATAACCTCTCGATCCTGACCTACGCAATGACAGGGTTGACTACGTAGCTGAACCCTTAAAAAAAAGTAGGACACACTAACAAACCGTGAAATTTAAATTTAGAACACTTCGCTTCCCGCTTACCACAGAATCTTAACCTTTAAGCTAGGTACCCACGACCTCAACCCGCCAGAGACACGAAGCCAGCATTACGCCTTACCTCCACGTAGGGCTGCCATCCGTCCGGATTTCCCCGGATTTGTCCTAGTTAAGAGGGCGTCAGGGGGACGGGACGGCCGGAAGGGGTTGTCAAAAAGAGTCCGGGTAAAACCCTTTAAGTGTCAGGGGAATTCCGGATAATTGAAAGATAAACAATAAATCAAAACAAATCTTAGTTAAAAATTATCTAAAATTTTTGTATAAAAAAATATTATTATAATTTTTTTTTCTAGGATGTGCGGGAAAATAGCTCAATGCTCACCCAAATGTCCGCGGTTTTTGAAGTTTTTATCCGGCATCGGCAATTTAGGTGATGGCAGCCCTACCTCCACGTAATATTCATCAAACATGCATGGGTTCTGCACAAATAAATCGCATTATACGTAGCGTGAAACGACCCGAACACCTATGAATAAATGAGGGCCCTTAAATTCAAGTTAACGTGTCCCACCTCCGTAGTAACGTAACATTCTGTGTAATGTTATGCGAAGAGTCTTTGTGTTGTACTGAGTCATGGTGAACAAGTAATATTTCTTCATATAATCATGTACGTTGCTTAGAACAAGTTAGTCGTTATCTCGTGTGGGTTATTCGTATCCAAAGTTCGCAATTTCAAGGTTTTTGTTTACCTAAGATTCAAGATTATCTTTTTAAAGACGTTGTCCGATAGTTGGAATTTCTCCTGAATCGTAGGTCATCGTAGTGGGACCTACAACCTCATGCATGAGAGGTGGGCGCCTTAACCACTGGGCCATCACGACACAATCCTCCTGAATTCCTTCAGAACCGTAGGTAAACAAACATATTAACTAACATACACAAACAGGCAAACACGAAACAATTATCTGTGGGCCATACAAATATTTTTTCCGTGCGGGAATCGAAACCACAAGTAACATTGCGTCAACCGTGTGGTCAAAAGTTACATATTTTTTTTTATAACAAAGCTAGCATTGGTAATGATGATATCAAATCAATAAATCCATTATAATCTCTTTCTAAAATATAGGTCTCCTACGAAAGGCTATGTAGAACGTAAAGAAACAAAGTTACACAGAATTATAAATAGCTTAGGAGTTTTAAGCTAACTAATCTGAATTACTACTGGCAGTCGTTCCAATCGTATCTCGGTTCACGTTCATTGGCAATGGGTATTAAACATCATTTACCAATAATTCCAAGAAAAAAATATTTATAGAAACATTTTATTTAAGCCCTGAAAACACGATTTTTCAATTAACGGTAAAATTAAATTATGAATTGCTTTGAAAATAATAAATAGTCAACTGACATGGCGAAAAAGTCGCGTCACAGTTGTCTATTGCCATACAGAATCTATGGGGAATCACGTTCTGACAGGTCATAAAATGTACGTCAATGATTGATTGGTGGTGCCCCATACCTAAACGTTATTATTATATTAAACGTTATTATTATATTATACCTAATTCATAGAGTAAGGCAACATTTCCTTAAAAAAATAATTTTATTAAAAATATATTTTTAAAAACAAGCTTTAATTTAAAATTATTACAATATTGGGTATTGGACATTGTATTGTCATCAGACCTTATGGTGTTTGCAAAATTTCAGCTCAATCGGATACCAACAAATGGTCGAAAAATGGTTTGAAAATTTTGAACAGACAACTTATTTACATACATACTTACATACGAACAGTGCAAGCTAAATAAAAGCTTGTAAAAATAAAAGGAAACTCGTTCACGAACTTGACTTTCTGTCTTCAACTTGACAATCTGAGGAAATAAGGCCGACTAAGAATAGTGCCCCTGTCTAGGTGAGAACTAACGAAGGGTCAACATAAGAGAACAGGAGGCTACTGGGTTACGTCAGCTACCCTTAAATTAGCAAAAATATAATAGGTAACCTTCACCAATACTTTAACCATTCAATTGATAAATGATTAGGGTATTTTATAACCTACTACTACATGATTGTAGCACCTCTACATCTTCCTGTTCTAATTGTACAGTCAGCAACAAAAGTCGATTAACATTTATAATTTTTAAATCCTAATTATTAAGTACAATATTAAAAGTAAAACGGAATGAATATAAAATTAAGATATTATAAACCTTTAGCTATTACCTAAAATGCTGAAAGTCAGTACATTATGTGTTTAGTGTCTGTTTAAACAATATAAAAAAGTAACATTGTTAATTGACATTTGTTGCTGACTGTACCTATAAGCGCATGTGCGTATACTATTGAGTTATCTACATTTTTTTTTTTTTTATTTATTTATTTGGAGTTTTTATCCCAATGGATATGCCAACCCTATCATGCCATATACAGACTACTACGAAACTATGCTTTAAATTAAACTGAAATGAAAAGGAGAACTTTGAAACTATTTATTTTCGGAAAACGAAATTTTTATCACAAACTGGGTAAATACACGGGGTTTTCCAAATGAGGATGCTTTTAGTTCCGCCATTAGTCTATTGCAGATAAAAAACAAATTACCACACATTACTTCTAACAAAAACACAAACAGGCATTAAACAAAACACTGTAGCAAACATAGTGATGCGACAACACCAATTTACACATCGGCTTGCAGTTCAAACATTCCATTAAATCGATTCTAATGACAGTTGCATCGTTATCGATTATACATTGGTCAGTCAATCGTGATGGGTGTCGTGCTGCACGAGACGGCGATGCTTACACCCGAGTGGGTTTTATTCGTCATATTAACGGTTTTACGACGTGAAAAGTGATTTCACGAGTGGTTGGATAGGTACGTCGTGTCATGGATTATGTAGTTTATACGACGAAAGTGAAAACTGTGTGTGTTATGTTTGTGATACGGTTTTATCAGAGGTTTTTGGTTGTCGGGAAAAAATATTACTTGTCATTTTATTAGGTTAACATAACATCACGACTGTAATCCCCGAAGGGTTAGACAGAGGTGTATCCATTAGTATAGATGCATCCACATTTCGCCAGTTATGTTTAAGTCCCATGTCTTCGATTGAAACTTCACTTAATTAATGAACTGTTTATTTTCTACTTTTTAAGTAAAATTACATTTGAAAACATCCAGCGTTTACTAAGAAAACTTCAACTATATCTGACGACCCTGCATACCTATCACTTTTGTTGGCATACATCAACAAATACTCATTTTTTCAACACTGCACAGTACCACTTTTCAAAACAGCCACTGTTCCTTATCCAAACGAGATCTACGCTCTAGAACTACTGCGTTGCGTACACACAAGGAACTAGGAAGCTGGCACGCGCACTGTAGTCGGGATGTCGCCCCTACTTCCGTCATCTCGACATCACAGGATTACTGTTTTTTCTGTCTCCTCCCCCCTTCCCCCTTTTCCCCACGCATATCCGCACCACGGTAATATTATAATCAGTACTCCAACTTCATACAAACGGACGAAATGCGACCTATACCTACGCGCCTCCATCTCGGGGTGCGCTCACGGCGCAGACAGTCACGGCTGTACCGCAGTGTCGAACGGACGGTGTGTTGTTTTTTAACCGCGAATAACCGATTTTTACAAGCTTTTATTTCTCTAAAAATCTAGATTAATATGACGAGTAGAAAATATTGTGCTGTTTTTGGTTGCATGAATTCGCTAGCCGCGTGGCGCGTAGTATAATATGATAATGTTATAAGTACTTATAATATTAGTAAGGTTATACTTATAACATTTAACGTTTACACTCGTAATAAATGGTAACCTAGTAATGGTAAAGTTAGATGAATTTGAACCTTCTGCAATTAGCAGTAGATAACATATTCTATACGTACGAGCTTAATGAGTAAGAACGACTTGTTCAAGGAGGCCAATATTATAGAATACAGTGTGATACAGTTAAGCCAATTTGATCTTTAATACGTAAAGTTAGGGTAGGTAATTTTTTGAATACTGTTTTATCACATAATGGACTTGTTAATTACAACTGTATTTGATGAAACAATTTGGTCTACAAAATGGTTTGAGTTCAAAACTAAATTTACATTTTTTGTGGCTTTTTGTTTACAATATTTATTTACCTATGTTTTTTAAATTTTAACATTATTTGTATCAAATTAAAATAGTTAATTTAAATAAACTAAAAAAATAATATAATATTTACATTCACAAAACTAGAAAGAAACTCAAGTAGGTTGATGAAATTTAAATACTATAGGCGGCGGGCAGCCCTAACGCGTGAGTAGGTACAGCGAAAAAGTAGGTATTTAATTCAAGGTTACGGCCGAGTCAAATTACTGGTAGTATATTTATACTGTGTCCGCACTGCCTAACTATCGTAGTATGCGGATGATAGATGTGTTAAAAATAACGAGCGTTTTTTTGTAAGACGCTAAGTATAGTTGTACCACAGAATAACGTCTGAAGGTACGTCATAAGGAAAGTGACGACGAAAATTGGTAAAAATATGTTTCCGTCTTTTTACACACATTTGGATGTTACATGTCTGTTATAATATAGTATACTGGATCTGGGTACCAAAGAAAAGATGGATGGATTGTGTGAAGAATGATATGAATGAAAGGAGAGTCAGTGATTGCATGACGGCTGACAGGACAGAGTGGAAGAGCAATATGTGTTGCGCCGACCCCAAGTAACATGGGACAAGAGCAGGAAGATGATGATACTGGATCTGGATTTTAAAGAGAGTAGCTTTTACCCGCGTGGTATTTTTTACCCACTTTAAGTTACATTTTTTGGTGACTGCTCCGCTTCCGTAGGTCGTAGCGTGATGTTATACAGCTTATATTATTCCTCATGAAACTGGCTGTTATATACAAAAAGAATTTTTCTAATACGACTGGTAGTTCCAGAGATTAGTGCGTTTAAACAAACAAAAAATAAAACTCTTCAGCTTCAATAAACAGATATGGAAAAATACAGGCTGAATTCTAATTCAATGTCCATTTTCCAGGAAGTAAAAGTACTCATGAATACGAACAAATTTTATTAGGGACCAACTATTAAATTTATATTAAATAAAAAATCATTTCATACATTTTGATAGAACAAAACAGACAAGATTTTTTTTGTGTTAATGTTAGAGAAGCAGATTGGTGATTGCAGACTTTAATAATGACTGCATAATCCTAATTAAGAAATCGTGAACGGTGCAAGTGCACCGTTGCGGGACCGACTTGTTCAGAAACCTTGACATTTCAATTAAAAAAATACCTAACTATAGAAGTTTCTATTATTACCAGATAAGGATAAAAATAAATGTGAAGTAATGATAATTGCAGGGTCACTAGTCATTATTATAGTATTAAGGCACTTTATTTAAAAACTACTACTCTCCCCGCGACTTCGCGTGATGTTTCTTACGGATCCCTAGTTTTTTTAATAAAATATAACCATGTCACCCGAGGATACTATCCTCGGGTAAAATTCTGTGTGTGAATTTTTCAAATCGGTTCAGTAGTTTCGGAGCCTATTCAATGTAAACAAACAATCAAATCTTTCCTCTTTTTAATATTAGTATAAAAAAAAACAATTATTTTCAACGAGAACAACTTTTTATTTACGATCCTCGACTTAGAAAAAAACTACAATCATTTTTATTTTATTTATTTTTTTACATCCTTAAATCTACCATTACAGTTTCCCAATACGGTAGTGTAGTCATTACTTACAATTTATTCATATTTATAATAAGTCAGTAAGCCAAACATTTTGCCACCCTATATCCATCCTATACACCGCGAAACAACTAGCCTAAGAGCTATGGAAGATCGACCTTCACCGATGGGTGAAGGTCGATCAAGATAACTTGATGAGACATATTTTTTAACAAATATAATTTATTTATATATATTATTATTATTTATTTTTATTTATATATTTTTTTATCTATTATACTTAAAAGGAGGCCTCTATGTAAGAATTGTTGTAGAAGTTTGTAATAAAACAGAAATAAAAATTTATTTATTTACCTATTTAACAAACATGCCTATGATAACTTGCCCATCGAAAAGTTTTTACAGCTATTTTTAATTTAATTAACTTTTATTTATTGTCTTTCATCACCTTCACTCTTTTATATAATCCGAATGAATTTCATCTCAACTAAAAAAATAACAGACATGCATCATGATAGCACAAATAGATATTAAACTAGCTAAGCGCAGGCCACACCGCCAGCTAGCGGGCGGGCGGGCTAAGCGGGCGAACATCGTTTCACCTCTTTACATACTTCGGTTCACACCGCGAGCTACCGACTGACCTGACGAGCTAAGCTAACGAAATATCCGACGATTCCTAGCTAGCGGGCGGGCGGGCTAGGCGGGCGAACATCGTTTCACCTCTTTACATACATCGGTTCACACCGCGAGCTACCGACTATTCAACGAGCTAAGCTAACGAAATATCCGTCGCTCGTCTGTCCGTAGTTTTCGGTGTGAACCCCATAGTTTAGCTCGCCAATATTTCGCGTAGTTTGTATAGTTTCCTTCGTTCGCTTCGCCCGCCCGCTTAGCCCGCCCGCCCGCTAGCTGGCGGTGTGGCCTGCGCTGCACAGAAAAAATATCTCATTTTTGTGTTTCCGTGGAATTATTTAGGATTCCATGGTCTGCGGCGTCTCTCCGCAGACCATGGTAGCACAAATAGATATTAAACTAGCTAAGCGCAGGCCACACCGCCAGCTAGCGGGCGGGCGGGCTAAGCGGGCGAACATCGTTTCACCTCTTTACATACTTCGGTTCACACCGCGAGCTACCGACTGACCTGACGAGCTAAGCTAACGAAATATCCGACGATTCCTAGCTAGCGGGCGGGCGGGCTAGGCGGGCGAACATCGTTTCACCTCTTTACATACATCGGTTCACACCGCGAGCTACCGACTATTCAACGAGCTAAGCTAACGAAATATCCGTCGCTCGTCTGTCCGTAGTTTTCGGTGTGAACCCCATAGTTTAGCTCGCCAATATTTCGCGTAGTTTGTATAGTTTCCTTCGTTCGCTTCGCCCGCCCGCTTAGCCCGCCCGCCCGCTAGCTGGCGGTGTGGCCTGCGCTGCACAGAAAAAATATCTCATTTTTGTGTTTCCGTGGAATTATTTAGGATTCCATGGTCTGCGGCGTCTCTCCGCAGACCATGGCTCACCTAATATCTTGCACCGCATGCCCAGTCACCTGCACACGTGAGGACCTATAATGAGTGCGTCAGCGGATGGTGTTGTAGCTGAATACTGAGCCAAACAAAAAATTTATCAAAATTTATATGTATCTATATTTGCCATCGATACGCTAAGAAGAAGATTATTTAGGACTTGTGAAGTCTATGCAAACGAATACGCGAGCAGAAACTAGTCCTTCATAAATCAGCAGTAAACAACATTTTGTTACTTTGTTAATATAGACAAAACGCATTGATTATATCAATGTCAAGACGTCCCCGTTACTATTTATGAAAGCCGATGATGATTTTATACGACATTGCATGAAGGAATACAAATTGTGAAAATCAGTGATCGTAAATGAAATATAGTTTAAAATTGAATGGTCTATAAGCCAGCAATCATTCATCGAGAACGAATACCAACTTTTTTTTTTTGTAAATACCGAAATATGAAATATTAACTGACATGGACCGAAGCGAATTAATTTATTTTTGAGTTTAATATATTTTTACGAAGCTTTTGTATATAAATAAAGTGAGCATTATATGTTTTGAATTTTCATTCATTACGACAGCCACTTTAGTTTCGTTCGGTCATTTAGTTTTTAGTTAAATTTTTAGGAATAGTTTAGACAGGTCATTTAAAACATCACGCAAAAACCTATGGGAGCAAAACAGTTACCAAATACGTAACTTAACGCATGTGAAAAAACCAGGCGGGCGAAGTCGCGGGCAGAAGCTAAATATTCAATATACACACTATGCACTAATAAGTATTATAAAGGGGAAAGAATTGTATTTTTGTGTGTATGTTTGTAATGAGTAAATTAAAAAACTACTGTGCCAATTTCACCATTAGAAAGCTACATTCACCCTGAGTAACATAGGCTATATTAAAAAATTTAAAAAGTTAGGGATCCGTAAAGAAAATCACGCGAACGAAGGCGCGGGGAGAGTGCTAGTATTCAATATAAATGAAGACATCATGCATGTCCAACAAATCCTTTCACTATTCAATTAATCTGAAACAAAACTAATGGAAAACATTATTCGGGCCAATCTCCTAATTAAAACACCACAACTATAGTAAAACACACGCAATCTTACATACGTCTTACAAAAACCATTCGTAATACGTAACAGTGACGAACCGTTGACGTTAATTGAAACGAGATGAGAATCGCTGCTGTTTCATAATTGAATTGCATGTTCAGGTTTAGCGAACTACACTTTCAATTGTCATTGATAATTGCTATGCTTTAAGAATGCTATTGTTAGTGCGCAGTTAAAAAAAATCATTTGAAAAAAGTGAGCATCGCGCATGCTACGGTACTATTCAAACTGAAGGTCAATTCCTGTAATTAAAAACGTTTCAAACAAAATGTAGTCGCAGTCTCATCTCAGCGACAATCAATGTCAAAAACTTGTCAAAAATGTAGACCGTTAAGGAATTTTGAGATTAGAATTCGAACATTCTTAAAAATCGGGAATTCCCCTGAATTATCATCGCGCGTTTGTTTTACAATAATTTGTTTCGTGATTAAAAAAAAAAACGTGATCGAGCAAATTATATAAAAACTGAAATTCAATGTTAATATTAAACACTGAAACCGTTACAAATTGTTGGCTACGATCATTGTAAGCAACGCTCGATTACCGTAATTATTAGCCCCTGCGTGTAAAGATTCACGATTATTAGCAAAAAATCTATATAATCGTCGTAAAAATCTTTTACCTACATTGTTAAAATATCGCATTATTGAAGTTCAGGTATTTACTAGGTTATTTTTCAGGGAATTTATTTGAAAAAAATAAAATGTTGGCGTATATTGATTTAGAATTTATTAATTGCATAAAACCTCGTTAGATAACTAATTCCCCCCTTTTTTTTTAATGAAAACAATGTTCGAAATTCAAACGAAAGTTGTTCGATATAAAAATCAAAGATGGCCGCCAAAAGTGTCAGGAGCTCACGATGCGATATTCGATATTTTGAATGTACCCGAACTACAGACCACCGATATTGCATTCCGCGGATGTCGAAGCGACCGGCCGCAAACTATTGAAACCTGGTTAACGACCCCTCACATTGTAGGCATTCCGATGTACTAAACTAATTCTACGCGTAGGTAGATAACTTATAGGGGCTTTGTCTAAGCTAGGAACCTTCTAAATGGTGATATGTATAGATTTTACCTTTGATCGATTTTGTTGATATAATCGTTCTATACTTAACAGAATGATGGCATTTTGGTCAATTGGTATGGCTCAGGAGAAGTTTAAAAGTAAAAAAAAAACAGTAGGTAACGGAATGCCAAATTTTGACTCGATCAGGTTCAAATTCAGAATTGATTTTGGAAGACGCTCACATTCATTCAACAACTAGAAAAGAGTTGATAATTTTACAAACGACTGAACAGATTATCTTGAGTCTTAAAAAGTAAAAACATAAAATAAAAACTACTAAATCAAAATCGATACAGCCGTTTTGGAGCTACGATACTACAGTCAGATACTCAAATACAAACGATAACACATTGGTAAGATGGTACCCAAAAATCTAAAGGAAAGGAAAAGTAGTTTTGGCTGTGGTGGTCCATTTCGACTTTTTAACACGCAGTTAGAAACATTTCTGCTGACTTCAATATGCACAGACCATCGCGTTGGTACAAAGCCAATACTAAGAACCATAGGAGCCGTTATGTGTCGTGCCAATATTCCCATCAATGCAGTTCATTTGCATGTAAGGTGTTGTTCTTTTTAATGACAAGAACTGTGAACGAGTAAACGAGAAACGAATGCACCGTTTGAGGATACGCAGAAGAATGCTGGTGTCCAGTTTGAAGACCACGAGAAGCAGAATTCCGATCAGTAAAACTGTTAGGAGTCAAAAGTCTTTATACTACTTCTATGTTCCATACCTTTACGATTATTGGCTTGAAAGTTTCTGAAGTAATCATTCCGTTTTTTGTATCTATTTAAGGCGCTGCCAAAGCAAAAATACTAATAGTAGGCTTATTTAAAACATGTTTTTAGACAAATCTATTGAGATTGTGGCGGCGGAAAAATATTATTACGTTAATCTTGAATATATTTCTGAGAACTCGGTTGTTTACACCACAATTTTTCAACCGACTTCAAAAAGAAGGAGGTTCTCAATTCGGCGCGTATGTTTTTTTTATTTTTTTTTGTATGTATGTTACCTGATTTCTCAGCCAATTATGAATGGATTTGGATGATTCTCTTTTTGTTTGAAAGAGTATACTTCCGAATAGGTCCCATAGAAATATTGTCATGATCTGATGATGAACTTCGGAGATATGGAACGGAACTCCTTATAGAATCATAGCATTACTGTCGTAACAAGTAAAATTGCTTTGTTTATACGTGTAGTCGATGACTGACTGAAGGAAGAGAGGGGGGGGATAAGTCAACCCCCCTCCTACTACTTTTCAAAATTAAATATATCGTGTGAGACTTCCAAAACTAAAGTTTTTTTTTTATTTCGTAGTTTTTGAAGGCGGTTTTATTTTTTTGTAAAAAAGCTTTTTTTATTTCTCGTTACTAAAAAATGTTAGTTATCTCATAAAACGATCTTGGAGAAATAATATCTATGTTTGTTTGACATTACTTAGTTAAAATTACTTGGTTGTTTTTTTATTTTCGATTGCTCATTTAATTTTTAAGTCAATCAATAATTGCTTCATCACACTTCTTTTCATTTTCTGTGTAGTCTGATAGAGACTGCCCTTCAGCTGTTGTCTGCGTCTTAAGCAAAATGCGACTACTGAAATAAAAACATAAAAATCCTCTGAAGGACAATAATTCTACTAGTTAAAAACGTTCAAAATCTTGTTGCAACGTCATCTCAGCTACAATAATAAAAAGTCAAAAGATGTAAGAAAATTAGAGGCAATTTTAACCGGTTCCGGCTAAGATTAAATTGCAATCGTTCCTAAAAGTTATTTAGAATTTTATTGTCCCCCCTGATTTTGACATCTGTAAATAAGGGATGATGAAATGATTGAATTTTGACTATACTCATACACTATTTTGTACGCCGAATATGGCAAAACATGTTGAACCAATATTATGCTAGTTTCCATCACACATGTTTATACAAATAGATGCATCTTTATCTTTGAGGTGACTTTGACTTTTTCGTATTCCGATTTTTTTTTGTTATTTTTTCATATTTTTTTTTCGGTAAGTTGTTTGTTATCATGAGTACAATCATGTGTATAAATATCATACACTATTTACCAGACACCCTATATACGTTTCAACCACTGCTAGGACGAGTTATTCGACAAAACTTCTGCATACTTAAGAAGGCAATACTGTATAACAAATTGATATTTGTCATAATAAAATAAAACCGATGTCAGTTCGAAGCTTGCATGAATAGTCGCAATTCTGAATCTATTACCGATTTAATCAATATTCCGAGCAAACAAGATATTACTTTCAATTTATCTTAAAATGTATTTGATGTTTACGTTCCTATGTTTATTTCTCTTGCAATACTTTAAGACCTAACATCATACAAAGTTATCACAAAATTTTTGGTCCTAAAATGGGATAGAACTAAAACTTCGTATGCGTAGCTTTTTTCACCTTTGTTAAGTTACGCTCGATTACTGTTCCGCTTTCGTGGGTTGTAGCGTGAAGACATTTAAAGCTTATACTATTTCTTATAATTCTGGCTATCATATACAAAGATTTTTTCCAATATGACTTGTAGTTCCAGAGATTAGGGCGTTTAAACAAACCAGAAAACCCTTCAACTTTATTTTATCAGTCATCATCTTCCTGCCCTTGTCCCATGTTACTTGGGGTCGGCGCAACACGTTTTCCTCTTCCACTCTGTCCTGTCAGCCGTCATGCAATCACAGACTCCCCTTTCATTCATATCACTCTTCACACAATCCATCCATCTTTTCTTTGGTCTTCCTCTTGCTTTCCATCCATCCACATTCATATTCATAGCTTTATTATATCAGTATAGATATTAAAATGAACACATTGTTAACAGAACAACAGTTTAGCGCGAGCACGTGTTCCATGAAGACTCCGAATTACTCCTAACATGATAACTTCCCCAAATCGACATTTAATTTAACCCGTGGGCACTAAAACACGCTAACAGACCGCTCATCATAAAAGTATGAAACGAAAAAAGTTCCAACCAAAAAGGCCCCGTTTGACTACATAACTTCATAAAGCCCGCAGCGCCACTCTAACTCCGTCAAAATTGTGTCAGGACACTAGTTTGTAAAATACCATAGGATTTATATCGCGTGGCGGTTCCGTAAGTGGAGCATTGACCTAATAAATTGGCTTCGTACAACGCTTGCTCGGGGCGACTTGTCAAAACGCCAATACACCAAGGTTTTCGTTTACGGAGAATTAAAGGAAGGATGTGAAAACTTGGCTTGATCAAATAGAACGCTTTTGAAAATCAACCGCCCTGTATGAGGGTTAAAGGAATTTATTACATCCAGTTGCTCTGGTTGGTGAAGAAGTTAAAGTTAGTTTCAGAGTTTTGCGTGGGATGTTTGGAAAATTTCATTTATAGGACGAAAATGGTGTAGATTAATATTCTTAGAATTACACCATATTTTCCCTAAAATCTTTATTAAAGTAAATCGATCTCTTGATCGAATAAGAGTTCTATTTCAGTTAAATTCGTTGCGTAGACAGAACTAAACGTGAGGTTTTGGAACGAAGTTCCTTATCGCGCGTTGCGAAAGAGACGGAAAAAATTAAGACCAAAAGTTGTAACGACACTTTTTGCTATAGTTGTAAGCCGTGCGGCGTGCGCGTGTTTCTCTGTCTGTCTCTCTCTCTCTCTCTCTCTATCTCTCATAGAAAGCAAGCCAGTTATTTTAGACTATTTACTTCGTTCAATCCGGGTGTCCCTTGACACCTCTCAAGTTTTTTATTTTATAAAGGCTTATTTAGGCTATTCTTTGTTTTTTAATCCCGCAACGCATGACGACTGTGTGGTCTTAAAATAATTGTATCATCATCATCATCATATCAGTCGAACAACATCCAACATCATTTATTTACCCACGTGTAACAAGTATCACCTTCAGCAGTATTGAAACTTCTTCTGTAGTTCTTAGGCAAAGTTACAGTTCAGAGTTCAGTTGTGTTCCTCCCAGAGGGACTCCTCTCGTCGCACTACAGAATTTATCAATCCACTGCTGTAGTGTGCTTTTAATAAATCACATCCTTTTAATACAGATGTTATTTTTTTGCGAAAGCGGTGACTTAATTTGTAGGACAAAATGAACGTAAAAATAATTAAGTACAGAATTTTGTAGAATACAAAATATAATTATTAAATATTATACAGTTTGATTTTCAGGGGGAAAGTAATATTTTCTTTTTTTTTTCTTTTTTTTATACCGATCCGAGTATAAGTAACGTAGCCGAGTTAGGTACTTGATTTTCCCATCATTACGATAATTTTTTTTTCCAGACCATACCTAACCTCCGCCTAAATGTGCGTCTTAAATGCGAAACATAAACACATCTACATTTTCATGTCGACAAAACTTTTTAGGTTGTTAAAATTTTAACATGAACCTTTCAACGATATCTTATTAATATTATGAGTACAATCGCTTACCAGGCTTCTAATTAGTAGATGTAAAACATACCTTTATGGGTAGATCATCCAAATTGTGGACAACAGTAGGCATATGACTACGTATTATAGAAATAAATGATAACACGTACCTGAAACAAAAAAAAACGATTATAAGCAACAAGCTCCTTAAAAAAAAACATATTTAAAATAATAAAACTAATTGTGACAAAAAAAAAATTGACACACAAAAGTAAACATAGTTAAAATAACATTTCGCTTGCGTTGCTCCACTCTAGGAATTTCACCTGTATCGTGGGTAGAGGTTGCAATCGAATATTCGAATATTCGAATTATTCGAATTTGCTTTCCAAATTTATATTCGAATAGCAAATAAATACATATTCGAATATTCGAATACTATACTACCAAAAATTACTAGTCTAAGTCTATGTTGGTAGAACTTAAAATTTGTTGTTGGCAACACTGCTTGACGGTTTGACTTGACTGACGCCATTTTGTTGCGTTTTTTCACTTACAGAACGCGTTGTTGTCAATTTCAATGACAAGCCTTTCAGAAACTTTGTTAAAGGAGGATGCCCAAAAAAAACCCGGAGTCGATTAAAATAATTTATGTACAGGAAGATAGACCATATCTAAGAGGTCGCAAATATGCAATTCGTTTCGCATAAAACTATAACCGAACAGGCCAGTAGCATATAACAATAATTATAGCGGAGTGCATTGATAACAGGTTCATTGTTTTGTTATTATGTTAGTTTCTCACTCACTCATGAAAGAGATGGGGAATACAGATAAGGAATTACAATTTGCGAGAAAGAAAGAGATAGAAGATGTTTTATCTATGCGCGCCATTGTTATCCAGGTAGCGAAACCTTGACCGACCCTGTCCCCCGCGCAGTCCTTCGTAAGTTTTTTTCATTTATTAGGTTAATCTATACTATATTATATATTATATATTATTATATTATAATATTATAAAGCTGCAGTGTTTGTTTGTTTATTTGTTTGTTTGTTTGTTTGTTTGAACGCGCTAATCTCTGGAACTACTGGTCCGATTTGAATGATTCTTTCAGTGTTGGGTAGTCCATTTATCGAGGAAGGCTATAGGCTATATACCATCACCATATCTTACCTGATATGACGCTACTACAGTAGTTTTACAGAATTCAGTACGTAGGTTTTTTTGAAATATACATATATATTACTAGCTTTCCGCCGCGGTTACACCCGCGTCTTTGGTTACTGCTCCGCTCCCGTAGGTTGTAGCGTGATGGTATATAGCCTATAGCCTTCCTCGATAAATGGACTACCCAACACTGAAAGAATCATTCAAATCAGACCAGTAGTTCCAGAGATTAGCGCGTTCAAACAAACAAACAAACACTGCAGCTTTATAATATTAGTATAGATTTATATAATACTAGCTGTCCGCCGCGGTTACACCCGCGTCTTTGGTTACTGCTCCGCTCCCGTAGGTCGTAGCGTGATGGTATATAGCCTATAGCCTTCCTCGATAACTAATCTATCTAACACTGAAAGAATTTTTCAAATCGGACCAGTAGTTCCAGAGATTAGCGCGTTCAAACAAACAAACAAACAAACAAACAAACAAACAAATAAACTCTGCAGCTTTATAATATTAGTATAGATAGGTACATATATATACATATATATTATATATATCAAGACACTATTACTTATCTTTCAAAAAACCTAGCTGTGTAGTGTTTTTTTAGATATATAATATATGTATATGTATATAACTATATATATATGCAAATAATGTTTCATGTTATCAGTAAACATGTATAATGTACTTTACTCTCAATATTACGCACAATGCCGCTCTAAATATCATGGATTTTTAAGACTAAAGTCAATTAGTTACGATTTTTGTTTTAGTACTTGGTGATTGTTTATTCGAAAACAAATATTGAATTTGGGTTATAGTATGTTCACTATACCTAGCCACACATAAATCGTTTTAATCGATTCCGGGTTTTTGGTCCATACATTTTTGGGCATTGTCCTTTTATTTGATTTTGCCAATTTTAATTTTATGTGTCCAATTTTATTATGTTTTGATTTTAATTTTCTAATTGACGGTATTACATTGTAGTTTTTTTTATTTTTTAAATTTTATTTGATTTTTCCAATTTTAATTTTATGTGTCCAATTTTATTATTTTTTTAAATTTTAATTTTATAATTGTTGCTAAGACATTGTTTTTTTTTATAAATAAATAAAAGGGTGATTTTTAAGTGGTTTTTTTATATTTTGAAAATATTCGAATATTCGAATAATATTCGAACATCGCTGAAAAAATATTCGAATATTCGAAAATCAAAATTATCGAATTTTTGCAACCTCTAATCGTGGGGCGCGGGTAAGACTCATAGGTACACAGAAATCAAACCTAGAACAACTATCTGTAGACCATACAAATATTTCTTCCGTAGCGCAGCAGTCAATCGCTTAGCCAATGCACTGATCGAGTCGTCAAAGCCCGAGACTTCCACTTGGAAGTCTAAGACCCCCTCGACTCGGCCGTCGCGTCGTAAAATCCATTCCTAGCTGACGTCTACCCATAACCTATCTCCCTGCCAGATTTCAGCTCTATAGGTCAAGTGGTTTTCGAGATTTTGTGTTTAGATAATGAGGGAATGAATGGCCTTGAAAAGGAAAGAAATATAATATTTTACTAGCTTGCGCCCTTGACTTTGTCCGCGTATTATCCTACGGAAACCGTACATTTTTCCGGGATGAAAACTAGCCTATGTGCTATTCCAGACTATAATCTATGTCTGAGCCAAATTTCATCCACATCTGTTCAGCCGTTCTAGCGTGATTGAGTTACAAACATCCATCAATTTGTATAGTACCTAAATAAGTTTTTTGTCACATTATAATCTGATTTACGTCACAGTCTTGAAATCCTTCGCACTACACTTACATCAACATGGCTCCCGACGTACATCAACAAAATTGGAACAGCGATCCGTCACCAAGAATAACAAGTAAAAAGGTAGAACTCATCCATTGTTTTGCGACGACCCCTGTACACCCAATTAGCTAGCCAGTTCACCCCGACAGAAAGAGATGGAACGATCTTGACACCAGATCAGACAGGGACGGATAATTAAAAACAGCACCGTCCGTGATCGATGGGCGTATTAACTGGTATTGTCAGTCTTTTTGCAATTTAATAATCATTCTTTTTAATTAGTGACAGGGAGAGTTTTGCCAAAGAGTGCGTTGTTCCAATAGTATTAAGTACGAAAATTGGAAAATTGTTTTATTGCTAATTGATGTTTAATTTACTAAGTAATTTAATAAATTCACGGTTACTATAAAAAATATTGTTGTTTTTTTAATTTTCTTTTATACAAAACTACGAACACAAAAAAAAATACTATTCATTTTGGTGCAGTCGTTTAGTAGTTATGCGCGTACATACATTTGGACGATTCATTTCATTTACTTACTCGTAGATGTAGGTAAATTCGAATTATTTTTGCAAGATTAACTTTATTAGAATGTGACCGTTCTAAAAAATACGAAAATTGTCGCTCTGAACTAAGCAAATCCTACTTCAGCCTTAGTACCATAAATCTATCCAATTTGCATGAATAAAGTCTATCACAGACACAGCAAAAAGTAGCAAATTCAGTCGTTGTAAATGTAAATCGTAAAGCTGTAATGCGAACAAACAGTTGTTTTATGGTTTCGTGCGCATTAATAGAGAATTATTGAGGAAATAAATAGCAGTGTGTTTCTTTCACGATCAAGATACTGCAATTGATACTACTTGATACTTCCGTGACATACGGTTTTTATACAGCTATTATATTGCTAAGAGCTCTTGCAACGAAATTTTGTGTACTTTGTCATTTTCTGGGCATTATTTATACCAGTCTAATATTGTCCCTCTCTTTTAGAGTATTCGTGTGCTGAGTTTTATATTTTTACAAAAGAAAAGGAGGAATAAAGGAGGAGGAGGAAGGAGGAGGTGTACTAATGGGTACACCTCTGCCGAACCCTTCGGGGATTACAGGCGTGATGTTGTGTTTTTAAAGAAGGACTCTCTAAAAGCAGTGAAAGTTATCTAACTACAAGTTATTTCCTAGTTTAGTGTTTTTATTATGTCCCGATTTTATAGAATGGATTCCGGTTTTTTAACCCCTGACGCAAAAAGAGATGTATTATAAAGTTTGACGGGTCTGTCTATGTATCTGTGTGTCTGTCTGTTGCATCGTAACTCCTAAACGAATGAACCGATTTTGTTAGAAAGCTAATGTGATGGAGATAGTTCTTAGCTAAAGTATTTTCCTGGAAGGATTTCAAAATCCCGAATCTTTCGAAAACTGGCAATGCTGGCAGGAGCCACACTAACCCCAGTGCACATACCTGAGAGTCCTAAGACGTAGATTAAGCAACCATTCAAGTAAGACGTTCGGTACCCTTACATTGCATCGATAACTCGTGGCTAACGTGACAGATGGCGTCGTTTATCCCCATATATTGAACGTAACGCATTCAAGAGCATTGAACACTGACACTGGATTAAGTGCTCTTTATTTATTATTTATTTATTATTTATATATGCTTTATTGTACACCAGATTATATATGGCTACTCACTACTGTCTACTCTTTAGACCGAAGGTAGGATAGACTGGAAGCTGGGGCAGTATTTTCTCTGATTTTTCAAGCTCTGAATATTTATGTGAGACTTCGATTATTGGATTTTCTATTAAGTGTCAATTTTTTATGTTTCCGTTAGTTTTATTATCTGTTTACGGTAAAAAAAAATAATTCTACCTGCACAAGTATGCAGTTCAGGATTATCATATTTTAAAATAGACGTGGTTTAGTATCCCCCTTAAGATCAAACATGCTGACAAGTTTTAACAACTCATTTCTCTTTCTCATTTTCAGTTTTCGTTTCCATTTATCGACCATTTGAATTAGAAATAGGTACGTCTATTCTATAACATTTATAGAAAAAAATCTCGTTGATATTTTAGTAAAGAGTTCACGTAAATACCTAAATTATTTCGTGCGGATATTTCCAATTTAAAAATTGATCGAATTTACTTTACTAGGGGTTTTGCTAGGCCCAGTGTACAATTTGAACGGAATGTTATTAGGTTATCAACTTAAATATAAGTACAGTCTGAACCCACCTAACTGGCTCAATAAAGTTAGGCGAATTTGAACCTTCTGCAATTAAAAAGAAACGAATTTGAACCCTCTGTCAATAACGTTAAGGTTTATTCAATTTGTATAAGTTCATCACACTAGCGCTGCTTAATGAACGAATACAATAATATTATAGATACGCCAATTTGATCTTTAAATCGTTAGCAATAAGATACTTATAACCTGTTATGCAATTTTGATTTTTATGCCATATGACTTAAAGTTTATTAGAGTATTGTGATATAATTTAATGTCATTACTACTAATTGCTTATTTTAAATAAAAAGTTCAAGTAGATTTGGTCTCGTGGTCCGTGTATAAGGCTGAGACGAACGAGATGCGAGTTCAAATCCTGCATTGAGGAATATTGTTTTGCTTTCAATTTAGAATTGATTAAGTAAATATTTCTTGCATTATTGCAAAGAACCGGCCACATACTTCAAAAATATCTAAATTGTTAATATTTTCACCTAACTTGTGATAAGTGGGTAGTTGAAAGACAATTTGCGTATTCTTTATAAAACTGGTATTCAAATGTTAGTAAGGATGTGGGTAGGAAAATAAAAATGAACCGTGACAGTAAACCTCAAGCCAGTCTACGCGCAATTGCAGTGACTACGCGCAAAAATTTCTTACCTTGACTTGGTAAATTGCAAAAATCTTCTTTTTCCAATGTTTTTATATATTCTATTGTTTCATTATCATGTCTCAATGTCTCAATTGAGTGATTATTTGAAATACAAAAAAAAAAAATCTATTTGCTGAAGGAGAATGTTGGCATCAGAGAGATTGCTTGGAGATTTAATATAGCAGTAAGTGTGTTTGTCTAATTTTATACCTAAGTATTCCTTATGCTGTGACAATGATGTGTAATTATTTTTTATATACTTAAACGTAAAGTGACATCCGTTTCATTTATTTGTTTCAGAGAAATACAGTCAGATTGTGGTTAAGACGTTTTGAAGAAACAGGAAATATTCAAAAGGGTCGTTCGTGAAATCGTGACCAAAGCCTGTAATGTTTACTCCCGTATTAGAACGGATTGTTAGTAGACATATTCATGCATGCTGCTGGACTGAAACAATACAAGCCGGCACGTAAAATTCAATGAACCGCTGTTCATCGCCAAGCAAGAATCCGCTTTGCCCAAGAATATATAGATTTTAATTGGAAAGAACATCTTGCTCAAGAGATGGTGCAGACAGCACCATCGTCAGCAGCCCACAATACTTAAGTGTCAGTGTGTGTTTTAAATAAACTGTTGTTATCATAAATTCTAAGGAAGTGTTTCATACATTGAATAAGCAGGTCCTTTTTACGATCATAACCATATTAAAAATTAAAAATACTTTCAAAAAATCCATAAAGTAGGTAAACACCAAAGTATTTAATGCTATTTTAACTTTTATTTTATAAGTAGGTATGACAGTTAATGTGGTGATGTTATTGTTATGAAACAGAAATATTATATTTCTAAACATGTAACATGTTGATTCACTACATAATTTTTTACCTACTTTAAAAATATTTTATAGACAGTATTGAAACGAAGACACTGCTTTTTTTATCAAGTTCTAGCTCAAGTAGTTTATTTTATATATATTCTAACTTGTTTTATATGGTTTAGCTTTATAATATGACAAGTAATTATTTTTGTCAGTAATTATTTTACATTTCACCATATTGAATAAAATCGTAATAAAAATTATTACTGTTTTTCATTTCTGTTGTTATTTTTGTATTTAAATAGTCAATATTTGTTAACTATTTTAATTTAATATAAATAAAATTTAGAACGCAAAAAATATAAATGAATATTGTAAACAAAAAGTGACAAAAATACATACTTAGGTTTGATCTCACTACCATGTTGCTACCACTTGGTCAAATCGTCTTTACAAATGAAGTTGAAATTAACAACTTCATTATGTGACAAAACAGTATTCAAAAGATAATCTACCTTAACATAACGTATTAAAGATCAAATTGGCAAAAGTATTCTATAATATTTGCGTCCTTGAACAAGTCGTTCTAGCTCATTAAGCTCGTACGTATCGAATTCATATTTATCTACCGCTAATTGCAGAAGGTTCAAATTCGCCTAACTTTATTGAGCCAGTTAGGTGGGTTAGGTAACAGCTATAACAGACTGTACATTGACGCTTCTTCCAGTCTGCCAACCGCACAGATAACTTTTTTATACAAATACAGTTGTCCCAAAACTTAGCTTGCAACGCCACCTACAGGGTCTGGTTCTAAACCATCTAGAAGGTCCCTAGACAGATCCCAAAAGAAAAAAAAACCATTAAAGTCGGTCCAGCCGTTTAGGAGGAGTTCATTGACATACAGAAGAATTGTATTTATAGAATCGCTACGATACATTTTGACTGATACTTCAACAGAACTGTTCCTTATCGATCGGTAGCTCGATCGTTATTCCAAACGAAGTAATTTGTAAAGCAATACAATACGATACGATATTGTTGCTTTCCCTAATTCAATTAGATTCTATCGTTTTGTTTTTTTTTTTATGCGGTCGTTTTTCTTCGATACGTGTTTAGGTAGGTACTCGTACTACCTACTTAAAATGTGGAAGGAGGCAGGGGGAATGTTTGTCAATATTAGTGGTGACTTTTGTTAATGAGAAACAGAAGTTGCTTTTGAATGCAAATTAAGTTTGAGAAGGAGGGAGTAGAGAGGTAGTATTAAATCGTTACTAATACTACAAATGCGAAAGTAACTCTTTCTATCTGTCTGTGTCGCATTCACGACTAAACCACTGAACCGACAAAAAGAAAACTATAACAAATAACACTATAGATAATTAGACAGACATAGATTATCAGATGTACTTACAATCAGCAACAAAAGTCGATTAACATATTTTATGATTTTTAAATCCTAATTATTACATAAGTACAATATTAAAAGTAAAACGCAATGAATATAAAATTAAGATATAATAAACCCTTAGCTATTGCCTGTAATTCTGAAAGCCAGTACATTATGTGTCGAGTGTCTGTTTAAATGATGTAACATTGTTAATCGACTTTTGTTGTTGACTGTACATTCTTCTGTAAATCTGTATTATATTTCACTTATTTTTCAAAGAATGATTGTTTGAATAACAATATTAAATTGTAAAGAATTTTCATTGCAAGCTCCCATGCCTCGCAGTACGTTACCGTCAGATGTTTCACGGCTCGAATAAATAAACAATAAATAAAGGTTTCATCCTGACATCCACACCGGGATTCCACGTATTGTTTGTAAGATAATACGTCATAGGTGTAAAGCAAACGGGAAAATAAATATTACAAATACGGTACCAGTATTTTAAAAATTCAGAATGATTATGAGACTAGGTCATGGGGGGTGCGGATCATGCGTAATGCGAATACCGGGCTGCCGACTTATGGTAGCAGGAGGTTTACATACGACGGTCATAAAAATTACCCAGGAAAAAAGAAATTGAGCGGGCGGAGGACTCCCGTCTAAAACGAAGTTCATTTTTGACTTTTGACTTTTTTTGAGATCTGCCCTTTCGTTCACGTCCACCGACTTCTCCTTTTTAATTTGTTTGCTTAGAAAATAAAACAACATTGCAACGTTTAGCAAACAATACTCCAAGCGTCATACAATTACGCAAATATCCACTGCACAGCGTAGGCCTCCGCAAACCGCAACAACGGCAACCAACTACCCATAGAACCCTATACGACCCTATAGGGCTCGTGTCACACCGCACCTGCCGCATCGATTGATGGCTGCAGTGTGCAGTGTGATTTTATTAGTACACAGGTGACTTGTATACTGACCATAATTTTTGGTATAATTATACCCAATGGTATGATAAGGGTTGAGTCGCGCATAATTATGTGCAAAAATAATTTACTTATTTTACAGCAACTATAATGTCTGATTATTTTTGTCAAATACTAGCTTTTGTCTTCGACTTTGTCCGCGTGGAAAATATTAGACTACTAGCTTCCGCCCGCGACTTCGTTCGCGTCATCCTTACTACTAATATTATAAATGCGAAAGTAACTCTGTCTGTCTCTCTGTCTGTCTCGCTTTCACGCCTAAACCACTGAACCGATTTTGATGAAATTTGGCATGGAGATAGTTTAAGACCCGGGGAAAGACATAGGCTACTTTTTATTAGACTTCGACTTCGACTTCGTCTGCGTCCGCGATAACCGACATTTTCGCGGACGAAGTCGCGGGCAAAAGCTAGTAGTTAATATAATACATTATCCACGGGAACCGTACATTTTTCCGGGATAAAAAGTAGTATATGTGCTATTCCAGACTATTATCTATCTCTGTGCTAATTTCACCTAGATCCGTTCAGCCATTCTGGCATGATTGAGTAAGAAACATCGATACAATCAAACTTTTTATAGCACGCAGGGACAGTAGTAGTTTCCTTTTAATTGGACCAGTAATTCCGGAAAATAGCGCGAACAAAAAAACAAACCGTTCAGCTTTATAATATTGGTATAGGTCGAATCCATGTCTTTATTTTGGTAGATATTAATTTCGTCCTTTTAATGCTGTAAATAAATCTTCTGATCTGACAATTGATGGATTGGCAGGTAAATTTTATCGAAATAGTGAACTGGCTTGTATTCTTAAGACGAAACCAATTACAATGTCTGGCCTGGGCTTTTAGAGTAGGAACGTAGGTACTACAGAGGTAGCAGTGTTACTACTTAAAATAATACATAATATACATACATATTGATGTATAATCTAACTATTATTCCGAATTAATTAGTTTGGTAATAAAAAGTAACAACACATTATAATAAAAGAACTTTTTAGTTATTAGTGGATAACCATCGCCACGGAAACCTTTTATTTTTGTTACAAAAATATATTCACGCCAATATTTTTGTAGCATTACAGTAATTATAGGTTTTACTAGAAATTGTGTTATTAAAAAAGCGTACAACAGGTAATTTCATGATAACTAAACGCTCATAATAAATACCCACATTTAATTAAAATAATACACACGATAAATTATTCCGCCACAAAATTGTGAGTAAATTCGCTTTATAATTGTTCAGTTTGTATGTATTGTAAATATTGCAACCATTTTGCAACTACCAACAATTTATGCTTCAAATAACACAATTCAAAATATCATAACCCAAGCAATCATCAAACAAAGATACAAAAAAACTAACAAAATCATACTAGAAACAACAACAATAAAAAGCAACAAAAACGATGCGGGCACGTTCATTCATAGCGAAAAGGTCATGATAAAAAGTTTTTTAATTCCCGCATGCAACTCGAAACGGAACAACAACAAAAAAAAAAGAACAAAATTCGCTCTACAGCGTGACACTATCTAACCTTTTACTGGATAAACTGTTCATCGGAGTACGAACCACAAAGGAAACGGTAACGGAAAAGATAATTAATTCTGTGTGCATTCTGCGGTGACACATCTAGTCAACAGCTTTTATGGACAACGAGTTCTTTGTTTCTTTTACTCGGTTCCTTTCAAGATGGTTGTGCTAAATGGTGCTGATCCACGCGTCATGTTCGTGAACGAGCGCTGTTTGCTGGGATTGGTTAACTGCCATAGTTTGTCACCTTCATTGTTTTCACATTAGAAGCAACATGGATATTGTAACCAGGATTTTGTAAAAACCTATTTGAAAACAGTGTTCGTGCAGTTTCTTGCTCGTTCTTCTCTATAGAGGCTTACCTACGTTTTGGAACGAGCAACTATCTTCAACTTTCTGACTAACTGACCGACTCCTTCACATTTTAAAAGGTAAATGGTCTAAAAACAAATATTTTGACTTTAACTTTTATTAACTGTCTTATATTCACCATCATTGTTTTCACATATAGAAGCAACAAGAATAATTATTGTAACCAGGAATTTGTAGAAGCCTAATTGAAAAGAGTATCCGTGCAGTTGCTTGCTCGTTCTTCTCCATAGAGGCCTACCTACGTTTAGGAACGAGCAACTAGCTTCAACTTTCTAACTGACCGACTCCTTTACAATTCAAAAGTGCCTGTAAATATTCTAATTGAAATAAATGATTTGACTTTGACTTTTGAATATCGAAAAGAGCTTCCTTTTCCATTCTTTTAATTTCCTCACGCACGATTTCTTCTCCATGGATTTTTTTCGTCGTAAAGATTGTTTTGGACTTATGAATAATGGATTTGGTATCACATTGATAATTAGATGTGCTTTGTTGTTAATTAATTGTTATAAGCGGAGGCGACGCGGTGTGAATAATTAATTGGGGAAGTAGCTATTTACAATACGGTCACTAATGATGATGACACATTGTTTGGAGATTCAGTGAGGAATCAAGATGTCTGGCTAGTAAATGAAGGAGCAGGTTCGATTGAAGACTTGTCTGGTTTTTCTCAAAAGCAGCCTATTGGTATGACTATCTATGGGTAATGGTATTGCTAGTTTTTTTACGAGATTGTACCAATTAGTATCTTCTTAAATGTCTATTTTGTGTTTTTTATTTTAAACTATTGTATAACTAGCTTCTGGCAGCAACTTAACGCTTGGCAATAATCTATAATTGTATACTCCTAGCATAGTATAACTCTTTATACTATGCTCCTAGAGATTACCCGTTACAAACAATAAAACAATCAATGTTATCTTTACCTCTAATACGTAACATTTTTTTGGTATAGATCATTTTCATTACATAACCTTAAGTTACAATTAGTCACAAAATCTAAAAATAAAAAGTACCTCATCCTACACAAAAACTAATTTATTGCTTACGTCACAAACCCAAACCATTTACGTATAACAATAAAAAACCACGTGACGTTAGAAGTAAAAAAAAAGAAATAAAATCAATCGTGATCATTAAAACCGAGTTAACGATACATTCTGTGAAACAAACTAGAATCTAGTGATGTGCTTATAATAATAATACCAGGCTGTTAGTGTCCTAGTAGGGCCTTTTCATTGTCATGCGTGTTTGCGCCCGTGTGCAGGCCAGGCACGCATGCGTGCTGCGGACCGCACGCAGAGCATTATTTTCGCTTCGCCTCCACAGTATTGTGCGTGTCGCCAGGAAGAGAACCCGTGTCAAAATGAATGTTCATATTGATCATACAACCTGCGTGCGACCCGCTTGACAGTAAAAACAACACTGACTGTCAAGGTTCGCCACACGCACACGGGCGGCACGCATCCGTGCGAGCCACCCGCGATCCGCGTGCGTGTGGCGCGCATGACAATAAAAACATGTACGATCCGATAGGTTGCGGGCAGCACGCATGCGTGCCTGGCCTGCACGCGGGCGCAAACACGCATGACGATGACCCGTAGTGCTAGTAGTGGCTAGTAGTGCAGGGCAATGGCCTCTTCTCATACAGAGAAGGCATTGATCACCACGCTTGCTCAAGGCGGATTGGTGGTTTCAGACTTATATTAACTGCTAGCACTCTTCCTGTGACTTCGATCGCGTGATTTTTCTTACGGATCTTTATGTTTTTCTATACTAATATTATAAAGAGGTAAAATTGTTTGTAAGTTTGTATGTAGGGGGTAATCTCCGGATCTACTGAACCGATTTTGAAAATTCTTTCGGAAATTGGAAGCTACGTTATCACTGAGTGCTATAGGCTATATTTTATTTAAAAAAAAATAGGGGTCCGTAAGATATTTGGGTTTTTCGGACCCAAGGTGTAAAAAATCACCCAAAAAAGTTCCTTATTTGGCGTACGCCGCCTAAACTATAAAAGATAGAACCAAAAAATGTTCTAATTAATTAAAGACCTTAAAAATATCTACAAAAAAGTCCGCGACACACTATGCCTATCTATTTCGAGTTAAACACAACAACCATTTTTTTATTTAAAAATCTTGAAATTTTTTTAGGACTTCATTTAAACGCATTTATTTTACACATGTCATTACTCCTTATCAAAATAAACTATTTTGTCACAAAGTACTGTTTATGTAGATAATATTTAGTCTTCAATTCATTAAAATTGGACGTTTGGTTTGAAAGTTATGGCGAAATCAATCTCTATCTCTATATAGGTATATAAAAATCAATTGCTGTTTGTTTGTCTCGCTAAAACTCACTCGAGAACGGTTGGGCCGATTTAGCTAATTTTGGTTTTGAAATGTTCATGGAGGTCTAGGGAAGGTTTAAACGGTGAGAAAATATGGGGTAAGGGTAGGATTGGGGTAGGGTGGGGGCAGGATACCACGCGAACGAAGTCCCTAAAAACAGCCCTTTTAATATGAAGTCGGGAAGTCGGTGTCAAGGGTAGGGGTATGGTAGGGGTAGGGGTAGGGGTAGGGTAGGTGTAGTGTAGGGTAGGGGTAGGGTAGGGGTAGGGGTAGGGGTAGGGGTAGGGGTAGGGGTATGGTAGGGGTAGGGTAGGGTAGGGTAGGGGTAGGGTAGGGTAGGGCTAGAGTAGGGGTAGGGTAGGGGTAGGGTAAGGGTAGGTTAGGAGTTGGGTAGGGGTAGGGGTAGGGTAGGGGTAGGGTAGGGTAGGGGTAGGGGAGGGGTAGGGTAGGGGTAGGGGTGGGGTTGGGGTTGGGTAGGTTAGGGTAGGGTAGGGGTAGGGGTAGGGTAAGATAGGGGTAGAGTAGGGTAGGGAAGGGGGTAGGGTAAGGCAGGGTTAGGGTAGGGGTATTGGTAGTGTAGGATACCACGCGAACGAAGTCGCGGCGGGTCAGCTAGTTGATAATAAAGCCTATGTCACCCGGGGATTCGATAGTGTCGATTCCCAACAGTGAAAGAATTTTTCAAATCGGTTCAGTAGTTTCGGTGCCTTTTCAATGCAAACAACAATCAATCAAATCTTTCCTCTTTATAATATTAGTATAATAGAATTATAGATATAGATAACTCCAGGTTTCCTCATGATGTTTTCCTTCACCGATGTCAATGATATCCAAGATACTTGGAACTTGCCCCTACCCGGTTGCGAACCCACAACCTTGTGCATGACAGGCGGCGCCTTAACCACTGGTGACGTGCTAGATCGATAAGAATCTCATCAATTCGGTAACAATGGCTTCGACCTTGGCATAGCCGCGCCTTACGACAAACAACGTTTGTAGGGAAATCGATACTATAGTGAGGTGAAGCATTCAATTTATGAAGACCCCTGAAGGTCATTTCTACTAATTAAAAACGTTTTAGTCGCAATCTCATTAAAGCGACAATCAATGGTGCCGATTCCGTTGTTCACAAACTAGACTAAATTTAGAGAATTTTCATCTTTTACTGACATATAGCTAAAGAAAAGGACGGTGACACTTACACACTAAGATAGAGATGTCAAATTAGTTTCGCCTTCAAATTTTTCATATTTTTAATCGACACGTTTTAGATGTCAACTATAATTTGTATGGATGTGTCAGATTAACTAAAATTGACAGGTCTAATTTATTTCCGCCCCTTTCTTGTTTTATTGGCCAGAAAAAGATAAAAATAGTCTAAATTTAGTTTAGTTTGCGAACAAGGGAATTCGCACCAATGTCAAATAATGTAGGTAAATTAGTGGCATTTTTAATAGATTGATGGAAATTGAGATTAGATTGTAATCATTTCTAAAAGTTAGAAGAATTGCCCTCAAGGTTGATTGCAGTTAAGAAGACAACCGAAATATGAAACATTGCTTGCAATTCATAATAACATAACATCACGCCTTTAATCCCCGAAGGGTTAGGCAGAGGTGTACCCATTAGTACACCCACATTTCGCCAGTTATGTTTAATTCCCATGTAATAGGGGGCGACCCTATTGCCATAAACCGGGCACAAATCCAGCCTCCGAATTCATAAAAAAAAACTTGAAAAAGATGGTACTTTTTTATATACAAAATGACTTTTAATTCACGACCGATCTTTCAGGCGGAAAATACTCCTGAATATGAGTAACTTTTATTATGGGACTAACTCTGAAATACTCGTAAAAAAGGAATCTTTTCTCTTAAAAATACACATTAAAATGGTCCAAATGTTGCACAGCTGTTTTTCTTTCTACTACAGAGTTGATCCTACAGTAAAAGTTGTTCATATTCAAAAGTACACACAATATGAAAATGAATAATAAAGGTTTTTTAGTAAAAAGAAAAGATTTTTAATTATAATAGTCATTAGACAAATATGTATCGTATCCATTAATCGACAAACGACTAATTATGGTATATTAGTACAGTAATGGTTTGATTGATTCTAACATAATGACAACGATTTTATTTATTCATTCAAAGACAATGACTTCTAAACCTTGGCAACAGAACATCGTCCACAAACATCGTTGGGGGGAAATCGATATTTCAGCAGTTAACAAGTTCGTAAACTTTCCCCACAAAATATCATCTATCCTCAAGGGAGATTGCAAAGGTCAAACCTGATATTACAGAATTAGCAGATTCGTGATAAGACAACTTGTCACTGAACCTTAATGTAACTGATATTAAATATGATAAAGAATTTGAAGTCCCAATTGAAGGCAATGACGGAATAAATGACTGAAACAACACGGTTGGTGAAGTGGCCGAGCTATTGGTTGGTGCACTGCAAGTCGCAGGTTTGATAGTCGTGTACAGAAATAGTCGTTCCAGATCTCGTTGTTAGTGTTCAGATTAAAACACAGAAGAATTTTCAAGTGTTTTCTAAAGTAAACTAGTGCTATTATGTAAAATTCCCTCGTTGAATTTAGGTGAGAAGAGCTTAAGGTAAACTGACAATAACTGCGAATGACAGGAGATGACAGCTTACTTCACCTTGTTTTTTTTCCGTGGGGAAATCCTCATGGATATCCTCCGTCTGGGGAGAATGGAGGGTTATGTCAGACTCATACCAACTAAAACTTCACGGTTCCTCCTGCTTTAATGATACCAGTAGATGCATTCATTTAACACAACATAACTCCCCTTTCGAAAATACTCATCAGGTGGGCATTATTTAGTAACCGACACCAGATAGCAAATGAAACAAAAAGAAACCTCGTCAATAAGCAACGGAACTTCTTGACCTTGGCATCAATGTCGCTTCTAATTAGATAAACAACGTTGACTAATTAGGGCAAGCCGATGTTGTTAACAGGCATGGCACTAGTGAACTTCCTTTGATTAAGATAATATTACTGTTACTTACGAGTTACAGTTCAATACCGTTCGTCATATCCGTAAAACTCATTGTAATGCATTGGTTTTCTGCAAGTACATTGCAGTGGGAATTCTAGCATTGAAAATACTTCGAAAATCGGTGCTAAGTGACTCCCTCGACCTCATGATTGCCTCATTGACCTCGTGGTGTCCAGCGTGACTGCTAAGTGTGAAATCCTGGGTTCGACTTTTAGGTCGGGCAAACTTATTAGGTTTTTCCATTTAGAATTACTCAGTACCAACCCGAAATTCGGAAGTTGGTGGTATGACATCCCCACGCCTCGAAAAGCACGTACAGCCGTTGGCCTGAATGTAATGCAGGCCATCCACCATCCAATCTATCGTCCAATCGGCAGGACGCTACCGATTGGATCATGCCGATTGGACCGTGGTTGGGAGTGGATTGGCATGACAATTATAACTATCATGCCAATCCACTCCCATCCACGGTCCAATCGGCATGATCCAATCGGTAGCGTCCTGCCGATTGGACGATAGATTGGATGGTGGATGGCCGGCATAATACGTAGATTTTTGACAGCAGTTACGGGAAGTCAAAAGCCAGTCTTACTAAAGGTATCGTGTTACCCAATAACTGGCTTGTGGAGGTCAGATAGGCAGTCGCTTCATGCAAAACACTAGGTAGTATTCAGCTGTATCCAGTAAGACTGGAAGCCGACCCCAACGTAATTGGAAAAAGGCTAGGCAGATAATGTAACAAGGGAGTAGCCAACGCACCTAATGAAGTAGAAACAGCAAACACAACAAACAATTAAGCCAAACATCCATATAATTTAATATTACACTTTGGCAACAAGCCTAAAACAAGTCACACAGACACGATGATGCTCCAAACCGATTGATTAGATTAAGTACCCAATGTGTGTCCACTAGCCATTTCAATAAATCGATTCCGTTCCGAATCTAGTCACGTCCAAGTGACAAGTACGAGGTGGAATAGGGGGTGGGGGAAAGGGTGCAAGGGGTGGGGGGAAATGCGGAATATTCCGTTTGGTGCTTGTAATCAGAATAATGTATGTACCCGTTGGTATAATCTTACCACTTGAGTAATCCGTTGCATGAATATGGGCGATCATTTTAAAACAAACTGAAAGGGGAGTGGACTTAAGTGATATGGATTAATCAACTCAACCAAATATGTGAAAACGAAAATAGAATAGTATCCCATTGCAGGGCTAAAGCGTCTTTTCATACAGCAAAGGCATTAACCACCAAGCCTGCTCAAGGCGCACTGGTGATTTCAGGCTTATGTATATCATCCTAGTTGCATTACGATGTTTTCCTTCTCCAATGTCAGTGATGTCTAAAATAACATTAGAAAGTAGTAGTTTATAACGAAAAGTTCGAAGTAATTCTTAGATTTTTCTTTCTTAAACTCATTAGAAATATAACATAAAAACTGATCGGAATACTTTCTTCAAGATGAAGACTAAAATAATACTTTTCCATAAAATTCACCAAAGAACAAATGAACAGAATGAGATCATACAATCTTCGATAGCAAATTATTAATACTTAATTTTCCCTTAAAGCATCTTATCGGGAAATATCACAGCATTTAACGAAAATATAAAAACAAAAAAGAATTGAGAGCCATTCAGACATGCATCTGTATGAAAAACAGACGAAAATGTGCGTTCTCAACATCTACTTGGCTCTGAGCCCAGAGTGTGGTTAGATACTTCCAGGACTTGAAATCCTATTCCAATACCCTTAAAGTTTACTTTCGGTTGACCAAAAGATCCTCTGCAAACATGCCTAGTATTCTTGTGAAGTTTTTTTGGCTTTCCCGAACAGTCCTTATCAAGAACGACGCGTTTCTAGAAATTTCATAGGTTTTTGTTGCTTTGTTAATTATTTTCTTTTTTAATTCTTTCATTGCCACCTCATTAAATGCTTTGCTTTTTGCTACATTTCTGGCTAAAATCTTTTGTTAAGGTTGAAAAAAAAATGTTTGTGAAACTACATTATTAGGATTTTTCCTTACTTTAGTTTTGTCTAAGTTTAGTTCTACCAAAACGTACCAATCCACAACCACTCAATAATTTACGTGAAAGTAATTCAATCAATATACCTTTGTTGCATTATTATACATCAAAAACAGTTTAGCTTAAAATAGTTTTAAATCAATTAGTAATTTATACACAAAATCATAATAATTACTTCAAAAATATTGAGAGAAATTTTGATATGGGTTGATTCGGTTAAAGTAAAGACTTGTTTAGATAGGATCGTATCTATCTAACAATTATGGCAGTAATAATAGTAGATATCGTCATAACTCCACTTATACATACATCGATATTTTTTTTGGGACATTCCCGCCTCTTTTTACCAACCTTACACTCTTGAAAGTCCAAAAGCCGAAAGCCGAAGCTCGAAAGTCTGACAACAACAGTCTTTTTTAAGGGGTATCGTAATACCCAGTTACTGGGTTGTGGAGGTCAGATAGGCAGTCGCTCCATTTATAATACTGGTATTCAGCTGCATCCGGTTAGACTGGAAGCCGACCCCAACGTAATTGGGGAAAAGGCTAGGCAGATTGATTGACATTCTTGAAAGTCAAAATCAACAGTGGCGACCACCGGAAAAGCGCCGAGGCAATAAAGCTCGACGAGTCCCGGAGAAACGATTCAACTGTCTTGAATCCCGCAACGAAATTAACCAGAAAGGAACAGTGGAGTGAATAAAACATTTATAGTATAACTAGCTGACCCGCCGCGACTTCGTTCACGTGGTATCCTACACTACCAATACCCCTACCCTACCCCTGCCTTACCCTACCCCCTACCCTACTTTACCCTACCCCTACTCTACCCTACCCCACCCCTACCCTACCCCTACCCTACCCTACCCCTACCTTACCCTACCCTACCTTATTTTTTTTTATTTTTTTCGTATTCTGCTATTCGGGACGGAAACAAATCCAACAAATCAAAAACCATGGCAATCGGTCCAGCCGTTCTCGAGTTATAAGTGTTGTAACAAACACGACTTTCTTTTATATATATAGATGGTCACCACCTATTCATCACTAACTATGGATCAAACTACACCCAAGAATTAAACTGTTTCTATACACAGAACTGTTCTAATGAAAACAATGAGACAAATAACGTCAAAACCCGTTATATTGTGAGAGGTTGTTCATTGGCTACACTTAATTCTATCCTTTGACGCAATATATAATGTCACTACTTACGCCCGCGAAGCTTTTCAAATACGCGGAACCCCAATTCCGTTTCCAAAAAAAGAAGCCTAAATAATATCAGTTATCTGCCATTAAACGGTCCGTCAAAAGAAGTCCAGCAATTTTGGAGATTAGCAACAATAAAAACAGACAGACAGAAAATTTAATAGTCATATTTAATTAGTAATATTATTAGTATTTGACGGCGATGCCGAAGAAATAATTCGATGTAGTGTCCACTCAGTATTAGTTTTTTTTTTATTCTGATTGCTTTTTTTTATAATTAAGTCTGTAAATATTGTACATAATATTATTAGTAATAAGCTGTTCTTATGTTTTAACAAACACATACGTCAATTTTATTTATTTGTATAGATTTTCATCAGTCTATGTCTGCTTTACACCGTAAGCCTCTTACAGTGCAATTACTTTAGAACCCCATAATCTTTTGATACTGCCTCTAAATTGGAAAATTTCATTAGCATTTGAAGAAGCTTTCACAATGAAACATATTAAAGAAACGTCTCAATCTTAAGCCAGGCAAATGCAATTAAACGAAGAATGAATTGCAATTAATTAATCGAATGATTCGATTATTATTCGATGTTATCGGAATGAGCATTGTCGATCCCTTCCTGACTATTTAGATCCTAAGATACGACCGATGGCTTTGATTGGCGTCTTTCTTCATTTTGAATACGAACTTCATTATTCAGTCCAGGTACTTATATATTTTTGGATCTACGCTTGTTCACTGATTTCGTCTCGTCTATGCAAACTCTAGTCCCTTATTAAAATATTAATGAAAATGTCCCAGAAACGAAATTAATTTTTGGGGTTTTTTTTTATCAAAGCTGAGGAGGAGTTTAGTAGCAACTGCTTTTCTATTTTATAAATTCCTTGTCTGAATGTTTTAATTAAGTATAGGTATTTATCTCTACATAGTATAAAACAAAGTCGCTTTCCGCCGTCTGTGCGCTTACATCTTTTAAACTACTCAACGGATTTTAATTCGGTTTTCATCGATAGATAGAGTAATTCAAGAGGAAGATTTATAGGTACTTATAGTTAGTATCTACATTGCAGTCGTGCCAATCCGGGGCGGGTCGGCAGTGTCTGATAGATTGTAAAACAAATAAAAGTATTTCAAACCAACCCAAACATACACTAAGAAAAAAAATCGAAAAATAAATCCATAATTTTTCTTCTTCAACCTTCCAAAACAAAGAATATTCTCCTTTACATACCTAAACATTAAAGTGTAATCTTCAATAAAATTCATTAGACATCAAAAGGAGTCTGGGCAATCGACGAAAAAAAATTAACCGACAAAGTAAGCATAGCTTATTAAAATCGACCCGTTCCACCTGAACTGTTTTCAGAGCTCAAAGAAGAGTTCGCGAAAAGTATTAAAATTCTTAATTAAATTACCGTCAACCTACTTTTTATGACAGTAGGGGAGTAGCGAAAGAATTCGAATAAGCACGACCTGAATAAATGCGTCCCCAGACAGAACAATTTATTCTATTTTCTGCTAAAGTAAAGGAGACGGATTCTTCATTTTGTTTAGAAAATACTTTTTGAGCTATTTTTGGATTTTGAAACTTAGGACCTTCGATACCGGGCAGGTAGCATTGTGACTTTTCAAATTTTTATGTACTTTCTGAGTTTATCTTGGACATCACTGACATTAGTGAAAGAAAATATCAATTCACCATTTATACAGGTATAAAATTGCCAATCCACCTTTGCCTTGCAGCGGAACAGTAATATTCTGGTAATATTTTTACTTGAGTCTTGAGATGTCTTCTTTAAGAAGCAATGGATCAAGAATGTTGGAAATGCCACTGTCCAATACGAAATAAAGATCCAACTGGTCAATTCTGTAAAAATCTCTATCGGTGAATAATGAATATGAATGAAGTGAACGGTCATCCTATCTGATTTGGGATTGACATCTCACCTCAAGCTCACTTCACCTTTTACTAAAGGAGATTATTTACAGAATAACACTTTAGGAATAAGAGCTATCCTTATCAGTCTCAATAAGTTAAATCTTAGGTACATTAAGTGCCAGAGTTCATCGTAAACACTATTTTCCTTTGTTGTAACGCTGCAGTGTCTAGATATGTGTTTTTTGTACAATTTAAGGTAGTAAATAACTTTCTTTGTGCTAGTTACTCACTACATCTTCATCACCACTCTCCTAATCACCATTATCTGTACCTAATCCTTTATCTCCCACATTTCACAGTTCAATATATTTTTACGTGTTTCTGTATAGTAACTAACCGTACTACTGGGCTATAATCCTCAATGACACATGACGGCCGCCTGTCCGCACCAGATAAAACTGAACGAACATTCGTCAGTTGTCAGTCGTGTAGCAAAGCCGTACCCGATAGTTCCAATACTAGGTTTTTTTTCTATTTGTCGAAGTCTGTAGGACCTAAATGGCTATTTTTTTATGTCAATTTGAAATGTCGGATCAATCTTCTGATCTGAGTCATAATCAGAGATTGTGAGTGTCTGTGGGCACTGTAAGATGAACGTTAGAATGTGATGAAGGACATACAAAACGTGGTGTATTTAAACTCAGTCACTTAGTTTTTTATTTAATCACAAGGGAAATAAAAACACGCAGCATTTTGTTATTTAGTTTGAGAAGCTGTACGGCTAGCTATGTACTTTGTCTTTATCAACCGTATATTATTCATTAAAGGTATCGAATATTCTCGTTATACGCTGAAAATATCCCGAACCAAACGCAGGACTTTGTAAAACAGTAAAGTTGTTTTACTAACACTAAATTCTTCTACGAACTTCCTAAAATAACAACATCCTAAAACAAATACAAACAAAAGCAGATCAATAGGTACACAATGTAGGTACATAGATATATGTACCGACACCATATTCCGTCGTACTGCCCAACCACGTTCGACAAACAATGCCTAATAGCTTCTCATAGAATAAAATAATTAACCAAGTATAGACTGTCAAAATCATTATATTATTCTAGGCACGTTGTTTTATGCCTAACATCCTCAGAGATGCAATCAGACGCATCGCAGGATGCGCGTGCGATGAATTCTTAAATTGATTGATAGACTTTGTAATGAGTAATTTTAAGTTCGATATTGTAGCAGAATTAGTAACTACGGAACTAATATAGGATTGATGGTCATTGCTCGACACGGCCGGAATCGTCTCGAAAAATCCAGCCACAAGCTGTCACCGCGCAGCCCGCGATCCGTCACCTTTTTTATCTTGTCATTGTAAAAAATACTTTAAAGCATACGATTTTTAGCTTAACTTGAATGGCAAATTATTTTCTGTATCGGAGACGTGCAACAGCACAAAAAAAAACTTTACATACTGAGCAAAAAAAAACATAACTTTGATACTAATAATAATGCGAACACAAATTACTTGCCCTGTCACCTGCTCTCATGAGAAACAAATAACAGCGTTAGCGGATGGTGTTGTCGCAGCTAAAAATACTGGACCAAACCATAGGTAATAATAACCTACATAATATCTATATTTTCCATTGATACACTAAGTAGAAGAATGACCTTAATAGTAAATATTAACTGTCAAACATTCCAAAGATTGAAAAATAAACCTCTAAGTCAAAGTCAAATCATTTTTTTCAATTAAGCCATTAAAAGGCACTTTTGAACGTCATATACAAAAAGAAAAAAGGAATTAAATCTAATTGCCCCTTCCAAAAGGTAGTTTTGTATGGAGAAGAATGGCCAAGAAAAAAAAAATCCCAACTAAAATAAAAATATGTCCCCGAAAATTTATCAACAGCTTCCAGAAAATCCCCAGTAATTTTCCTCAAGTGATAATTTGAGCCTTCGATACAGCACTTAGGCGCAATTTAGCTACAATACAGTCTCACTCACCTATAAGCCGAGGTCTTACAGTCACAATGGCGCAGTGACTAACGCGGCCATTACGCTTTCATCGTGAGGTATCGCTTACCCGTCTATCGGAGCTCTGGAGATCACGATATTTTCACACCACCTACTATGGGTTGCTGTGGCGAAATTTCGTTGAGATGAGAAATATTTTAGTAATAAATGAGGACTATTGGAATACAGACTGCTTCGTTAGTCTAGTCGTCGCAAAGCGCGACTGCTGACCATGACCATGGCAGTGTTATTGGGTTTTTCCATCAGGCATTTTGCAGTAGCAGCCTCGGAGTCTGGATTTGTGCCCAGTTGATGGCAATATGCTCGCCCCCTATTACATTAGGACTTAAACGTAACTGGCGAAATGTGGATGTACTAATGGGTACACCTCTGCCTATCCTTCGGGGATTACGGGCGTGATGTTGTGTTATTGGAATGCAAATAACTTAATTGGATAAACATGACTACATTTTTCTTCTTTCTTTTTTTCCTTTCTATCTCAAAAATTCCAATCCTCGAATGCTTCGAATGTCGACTACCTACATACAGGGATGTTGATCCCTAGACACTTTTGATGTGTATAGATATACAGTTAGTTCTTTGAGAAGATCGGAAACCTAGCACATAACCAATTATTGTGACTGTCATCCACACGTGACAGTAGGATAATTGCGTAACAGACTTGCAAAATCTCGATCCGATCCAAAATATTTTGACGGAAATTAGGTACTAATCCATTGCTTCATATCTTTGAAAGTTCGACTGCTAAACAACGTTAAAAACGCAATGAAAATTTTTTACTGTCAAATTGAACTCGGCTACTGAATATTGACTTAGTTATCATACATTCAGGTTTCAAACATTTCGTATACATCTTTATCTAATGTTTCGCCCACACTTTTTTGCTCTAATGTTGCTGCTGTCAGTTTCAACACCTATTCACACGCTCCATTTCAACACGAGATGTTATAATTAAGATTTCATAAAGAGTAATGCAATGATGCGATGTTTCTGATTTTTGTTTTGAATTATAGTGAAATATTAGGGTCCATCTGATTAGGAACAGTCTTAAGTCGACTTGTTACTTTTACAATGATTAGGTAGCTCAATGGTAATGCGATCTTCGAAACTCATTAATCTATATCAAAATAATAAATAAATAATTAATATTGTTCTACTGCAGGGCAAAACCCTCTTCTAATACAGAGAAGGCACAAGTATTGGCGGATTGGCGATTTCAGACTTATAGTAAAAGTCCATGTTTCCTCACAATGTTTTATTTCACCAATGTCAGTGATAAACTTGGACTAATCTTATAAAGAGGTGGAAATTTTTATTTTTTTGTTTGTATGAGTTAAACTCTAGAAGTACTGGTCAGATAACAAAAAAAAATTCACTGACAGAAAGCTACTTTATTGTCAAGTGCCATAGGATAGCTTATGTTTTATGATACACATGATAATACGCGAATGAAGGCGCGGGCGGAGCTAGTGTTAAAAAAATGATCAAAATATTACACACATTATTTTTTACTACGAAAACAGAACTCACTCAATTATAAGCTTTGTATCGTCATCAATATTTCCACAAAATCATACTTTAAAATTGTGACATAAAAGCGACTTTCCTTCGAGTTACCCTTCACATAGTAGGACCACAGTCACAACGAAATTGCGGTGATTTTTCTTCTTAATTACAGCTCTGAAGACTATTTTGATGGAATCGGCCCTTTGCCAATTATCGCGTCGTCTGGAGAAATGTTCTTAGTTTAGCTTTGTTATACAAATGTTTGTGTTTTGGATAACCAAAAGATCGCAATAATATGTAACTTTCGGCTAAGTTAAGGGGTTTTTTTTACACTTGTTATAAGTACATAATAAAACCGATCACTTCGATATAAAAAATATCGAAAAAAATCCGTTGATGGACAGAAAAAATAGCAAGTAGCAATTACTTCCGGGGTTGCGGGACGTCTTAACAGGATACTGTGGCCCCGGAACGTAAAATGCAACAGAAGGAACAGGGTGGTTTTTTAGTCAGTAAAAGTCTGACAGTCCCTTCCGCGCCGCCCAGAGCGATAGAAGTCATTTGATGATTTCCCATCCTTAAAAAAAAAGGTACTAGATGTCATTGAACTTCAGTGTCATGAAATATCTGCACGACAGAATTCACCTGATTTTTTAGTCCAATTTAAAAAAAAAGAAATCCTACTTGTTTCTTTGGTTCCGTGAGCATCTGTGTCCAATATTATTGCCATTTTTGCTATCAGCAGTATTTCAAGTCCCTGCCACCACTATATGCGATACTATATCCGCAAACGCAATGTAACCATTTATCTTTGTAAGAAGATCCATTGCAGTCTAAAAAGTCGCGTTCGCTGAGTTATTGAGACAATAAAGTGTTTTTTTTTTTATACACCATTTTATCACGGAATCCGCATGTTTTATTTCTTTGTAATAATCGTGAAAGTTCGTGAGAACGGATGTTAGTATCGATGGATGAATAGATGTTTGTTACGCTTCAACGATAGTTGAAATTGTGCAGTCATACAGATATTAATCTAGCTAGGTCTAACATAGGTCCGCCCCACCCAGGGCGGAAGGACTCATTTGATGATTTTTACCACCACAAAAAAAAAAGAAAAAAAAAACCATTTTGGTCCCGCGTCGGAAATCGCGCAAGGAAGCTATTGAAAACTACTGAACATTTCCTCTAAAACCTTTTGTTTCGTTAATAATAATTGATGGTTAGCACACACAAACACTGCACAATGAACAAACATGCAAATGAGTTTGCTATAGTATGACGAAACACCATTACCTAGGTAAACGAACAAATGTATTTTGAACATAATTAATTTAGCGGTCATTTCTTAATTTAATTATGTACATAATATTATTATTTACTTAGTTGTTTTATTTATTCGTTATTTCAAAATTCTTTTACAATACTAATTAATATGAATTATCAATTTTTTCTACTAAAAAACATTTATAACAATTTTAATTACTATCTTTTATATTTTTTAAAAACGATTAATATTTCATATCTAGTAAATTATTTAAAACATTTATACTACAATAACTTTATTAATTAATTATCTCTTTTAAATTCGAGATTCTTTGTTTTTTTTTTTAATAAACTCCGATACCCTATCCTTCCCTACGCTTAGCCTAACTAAAATAAATGATCTGACTTTGGAACTGGGGCACTTGTAGCAAGTAATTTGTTAGGCATAGTTTTGCATAATAAGCATGCCAGAGGCAAAAAATAAAGACTATTCCCAGAAGTGACAATTTTATTTAAAATAGCGGATATTTTGTAATGAAATGCGTGCAATATTTGACAACAAAACGACATATAAGTTAACTGTATAGTCTGTATCCAGAAAATTAAGACACAACCATAATTAGTTATAATATTTTATATATTTTGTATTGTATTTTTTGTACACTTCATTTTATCTATGAAAAATTTTGAGAACTTTTTTTTACTCTATAATTTTGTTGTCTTACGCTCGTACCATGCAGCTACCATGTTATCTCTTCACCACCTTTGATTGACTGTTAGAGAATGCCTATAGCATTAAGTCCGCCTTTGTAGGTACTTTAGTTTTATAAAATTTAAGTAAATAAACTAGGTAATCACGCAGTGAACGATACTGAACAACCAATCAGTTAAAATGAAACTATTGGAACAAAGACCCCTAATTCGCTTACAAATTAATATATGGACATCAAAAGATTGCGTGACCAATCAAACGGCCGTGTAAGTTAAAAAAAAAGTAATCACAAACGTGACAAACGCCTCGCAGACACGTCAAGAAACGCACAATACAATGTCCAAAAGATTGGAAAAAAAAATATTAAAAATTCCGGAAAGCGGGATTCCGTGCGCGAAAGTGAATTTTCATGAGTTACACCTCAATGATTCTAGGCTTGGATAATATTATTGATATTTGATAGTGTTAACGGACTGTGTAATCATTAATTAGTGCTTATGTATGTACATCTACATAGTCATTGTTTTTTGGCGATCACGTTAATTAATTGAACATTTTAATTGGTATGAACACGGCTTGCATTGTATTGTAAGTACGTTCCTCTCCTGACTCTTAATTGCCGCGCCGGTAGCTTGGACCCTGTTCCCAATATCGGTGGGCTACTCTTTTATATTTTATACAAATATTTTGAAATGTACAAATTGATAGTGTAAACGGACTGTACAATCATTAGTGCTTATTATTATTATTAAGTACTAGCTTCTGCCCGCGACTTCGTCCGCGTCAAAGTTTGTTTCTGCATAATCATAATGAAACATTGCTCACCCCCCAAAGCAAAAAGCGTGATAATTTATAGACTAATTTGGCCAATGTGGAATATTCTTACAAAATTTGAACAGAATCTATCCGGCAGTGTTCGCGTGATGCTCTCAGCTCTAACTAGGGTTCCCAGATCAAAATATCAAAAATCCGGAGAAAATTCCTGACATTCCATGAAATTTCCGGACAATCTTGTTAATTTTTTATTAAAATCGTTACGCACCGTGCAAGTAAATATAGTAGATTTAGAATAAAAATAGTTTTGATTTTCTTTGATTTAGAATAAAAATAATTAATAAATAATTTGGTTTTTTCATTTTTTATTTCACTCTTCACTTATTTGTAGAAATTCCGGACGGATTAAGATTCCCCCCGCATTCCGGACAAAGACCTATATTTCCGGACTTGAGTCTTAACCGCCGGTAGCCTGGACCCTGTTCCCAATATCGGTGGGCTACTGATTTATATTTTGAAATGTTTTTGTATTTTTATATTAAGAAGCGTCAAATAAACCTGTCATTTTAATCAAAACACTCTACTATTAGGTTATCTAAATACACTTAGGTATTGTAAGATATTATTGCCTGCTCAAGAAAAGAGCATAAAAATCTCTCAATAGTATTAATTAACGTTTGCAAGACCCGTCATATCAAGCTACCAGTATTATTATGACCTTTGTTTTGAAGGGTACGTAGTAAGCGTCATATCAACAATAATCAATATATTTTGTTTCTTTTATCTGTTGGATTATGTCCCTGTTCACGTCATATAGTCCCTCTAGTGTCAGTAGTTCGGTTGGCTAGTCCGGTTGACCGTCAGACCTGTCGTTAGGATTATATTTTATACTAGACTAGCTGACCCGCCACGACTTCGTTCGCGTGGTATCCTACCGATACCCTACCCATACCTTACTCTACCCCTACCCTACCCAAACCCTACACCACCCCTACCCTACACTACCAATACCCTACCGTACCCTACCCTACCCCTTTTTTTCTCTCTCACCTTTTAAACCTTCCCTAGACCTCCACGAACATTTCAAGACCAAGATAAGATAAAGCCGTTCAGCCGTTCTTGAGTGATAAAATTACAACGAAAAGTGGCATTGATTTTTATAGATTTTTGTTACAATAAATCATTTTAAAACTACTATTTTTGGTTGGCAATCCCAATAGTTAATTCCGTGTCAAAGTAGACGCGCGGGAAATTCAAATTAAAGTGAAGCCGTGAAAGATCTTCATCTTCATGAAATTAGCTGCCTAGTAACTTCTTATATTATCTCTTTTATTATTTCTACATCGGCAAAAACGCGGGCAGAACCGGGTATATTAGCAAAAAACGTAATTATTTGACTAGCCTATATCAATTTCAAGTAAAACCTCTTTTAAACTTTCACTGGTAAACTTGCGTTCCAATTTAAGTTCCTTTTCACGTTTTTGCTGAATATTTTCCTCGGTAGAAGGTGGAGTAGGGTCGCCATGATTAGTTTAAGTGCTGAGGACTTTCACCGATATGGCTCGGAAATAATATTGGTGAATATGGCCATAGTTATTGGCATATAAACAGTGATGTTCCGGATATTATTGGTATTTTTGGTTCTTGATAAGTGGATTGGTTATCGCAATATGATAATACTAGCTTCTGACCGCGACTTTGGCCGCGTCAAAGTTGATTTCTCTAACAAACTGGACCCCCGTTTCATCCCCTTAAGTGGTGATTTTTGGAAATCCGTTCTTAGCGGACGTCTACTTACTATGAACTACCTACCTCTCTGCCAAATTTCATCTTTATACTTCAAGTATTAAGATTCGGGCACGCTGCAATCGCGGCGGTAAGACCCCTCTTTGAGGAGTGGCTGGAGAGGCGCCACGGCGTCCTCACCTTCCGGCTGACGCAGGTCCTCACCGGACACGGTTGTTTCGGGAGGTTCCTGTGTCGGATTGCACGGGAGGAAACGCCCGGGTGTCACCACTGTGTGGACCGCCCGGAGGACACGGTGGAGCATACGGTGCAGGTTTGCCCCGCTTGGGCAGAGCACCGCCGTGTCCTCACGGAGGCGATAGGCGGCGGCGACCTCTCGCGTCCGGACCTGGTTCAGGCCATGCTCCGGGGCGAGAGGGAATGGGATGCAGTCACCTCCTTCTGCGAAGCAGTAATGCTAGCGAAGGAGGAGGCGGGCCGCGTGAGGGAGAGAACATCCTCCACCTCACGCCCCAGCCGCCGCGGGAGACGCCCAGGGCGTCGGACGTCGCGAGGCGACATCCGGCCACCGTAGGCGCGGGCTTGCGGACGGCGAGTAATGGGTAGCTCGCCGTCCGATCAAGGACCATGCCCGGGTCGACGGCGCGTTCTGTTCGCGCGCGTCTCAAAGAGCTGTCAGCACAGGGACAGGGGCCCCAATAGGGGCCAAACGCCTGCCGGGGTTGCGGGACGTCTTAACAGGATACCGTGGCCCCGGAACGTAAAGGGCAACAGAAGGAACAGGGTGGTTTTTTAGTCAGTAAAAGTCTGACAGTCCCTTCCGCCCCACCCAGGACGGAAGGAGTCATTTGATGATTTTTACCACCTAAAAAAAAAAAAAAAAAAAAAAAAAAAAAAAAGTATTAAGATTACTATTCTTCTTCTTCTTTTCGTGTCGATTGACTCAAATTTTGTCAGTCCAGTATTGAGCAGCCTGTACAGTTCTATCATTGGCCTAATTTAGATATTATTATTCAAATCTTATATCTTTACTATTTTTTTCGACTTTATTATCAAAGCAACAAGAGCTTATTTCGTAGTACAAAATATTGGACAGTCAGCAAAGTTATGTATAGTTGAGACGATCGAACGTAGCAATAGTGGTCATTACCCTTTCCTTAATCCCCACGAATGAACCTAAACAAGAAACTATTTCGTTTTCCATTAGTGAAACATGTTGACGGATACGATAGATATCGGTTCAAGACGTTAATGATCTTTGTTTCCGTTTTTTAAATAAAGAATACTAGAAATTATAGGTGAGTTCAACGACCGCTATTGCCATGTTAAAACTTTTCCGTAAAGGGCAGAGAACAGTAGTGGTTGACCACTTTTCAGCCTTATTATTAAGGGCGTAAGGTTGAAAAGTGCAATTGTAATGTCGCAAATTTGAAAAGAGTGTTTGTCGAGTTCCTTTTTCATCCATAGAGATCTGCCTATGTTTTTGGAACCAGCAACTTGCTTCAACTTTCTGACTAACTGGCCGACTTCTTGATAATTCAAAAGTGCCTGCAAATGGTGTAATGGAAATAATTGCTTTGACTTTTGTCCGCCATTGTACTTTTAGACATTTAAACAAGGACACCGTCATTATTACTTTTTTTAAGCATTTATTTATTTATATCATAACATCACGCCTGTATTCCCTAAAGGGTAAAGCAGAGGGCACCCATTAGAACACCCACATATTTTATTATTTGTTTTTGTCTTAAATTAAGAAACTAAAAGAAAGGACACAGTCTTTTAATTTCTTCCCCATCGTATGGACACCACTTAAAGTCTACCCACAACTCGAAGGGCCACTGATACACTGCTACGGCTATCGAAGTGTTATCGAAGCACAAAAACTTAGACAACTTTTTAATTGGAAACTTAATTAAAATGAGGCATCGGATACTTTAAATGTAGATTTAAGCAAAAGCTATTTTTAGTAAATTAGGTTTCTTTAAGTTTGAGGAAAATTGTTGTTTTACGAAAGTCGTTTTAAATTAGTTAGGCATTTTTTTTAATTTTTCGTTTTCTTTTATGTACAGTAGCGGTCATAAGTGGAGTAGCAATCTACAAAGCAAATCGATTGACAATTTGGTTAAACTTACGACCTTTCGACGTCGTGTGCGAATTTTGAGGTGTACGTAGGTACTATGATATAACGTTCAAAAGTGCCTTATAATGGCCTAATTAAATAAATGATTTGACTTTGACTTTAACTTTGAATACATCACTTACACACACACCCCCACACACACAGATGTAGGTATGGCCTGTACACCCCGTGTTCACAGCAATTCAAACCTTAGCATGCTACTGCACTTATGACCGCTACTGTACACTCAACAAAGACATAGGTATCCGAGGTATTAAAAGAGAAATATTAAAAGTTTTCTTATAAACCGCTGGATTTCTTCGATTGAAACTTAATTTATGAACTGTTTATTATCTACCTACTTACTTTTTAAATTAAATTACATTTGAAAACAACCACCGGTTTCCTCATCATCGATTTCAGACTTATATTGATTATACATAAAGTCCAAGTTTCCTCACAATGTTTTCCTTTACCGATGTCAGTGATGTCCTAAATAAACTTAGAAAATGAATCTCCAATAAAACAAGAAATCCCGAACCAAATTCGTCACAGATGGCGAAAATGGACGCCTCTAAAACCCCTGTTTTGTGATGTCATAGCAAAAGAAAGAGTGAACGCCTACTACAATAGAGAGATCTTTTTAATCGATTATTCTCGATCCCTGTAAACCTATTGTGGCTCCGGTCTTTGCGAAAGAAAAGTGCTTAATCTGCACTTTGTCGCCCTCCATTGTGAAGAAGGCACTCACTTGCCTATGTATGAGTAAATCGGTAGGGGTGGCAACATTTATTGTTACAGAACAAATATGTCTGGGGATCAGGGGAGAGGCCGCAGTGAGACATTAAAAGGAAGATAGAAAAAAAAAATATCGACTTAATGCTGTTCCGTACAGCCGTACAATATTTAATACTAAATATTTAAAAAAAACACAAATCTTGTGGTTTTTAGGGTTCCGTACCTCAAAAGGTAAAAACGGAACCCTTATAGGATCACTTTGTTGTCCGTCTGTCTGTCTGTCTGTCTGTCTGTCAAGACCTTTTTTCTCAGGAACGCGTGGAGGTATCAAGCTGAAATTCATATCAAATACTCAAGTCTATGGTCTCTTGGAGCTGTGAAAAAATCAAACTTCTAAGTCATCGCGATCAAAAGATACTCCCGTTTATGCCGCAAATTTTCGACACTCGCAAGGGAATCAAAACCTACAGGGTACTTCCCGTGAACTCAGAATCTTGAAATTTGGTATGAAGCAACGTCTTATAGCAGAGATATAGGAAAAATTGCGAAAAGTATAAATTTTTAGTTACATCATATAATAAAAATATTTTTAATAATTTTAAACTTACTACCCCTTTCCTCATGAATGCGTAGTGGTATTATATTGAAATTCATATCAAATACTCAAATCTATAATACCTTTAAGCTGTAACAAAATCAAACTTCTATGTCAACGCAATCAAAAGAAACAGGAATTAAAACCGCATATTTTGAAACTCGCCACTACTCGCAAGGGAATCAAAACCTACAGGGTACTTCCCGTGAACTCAGAATCTTGAAATTTGGTACGAAGCAACGTCTTATAACACAGATAAAGGAAAAATTGCGAAAAGCATAAATTTTTAGTTACATCATATAATAAAAATATTTTTAATAATTTTAAACTTATTACCCCTTTACTCATGAACGCGTAGTGGTATTATATTGAAATTCTTAACAAATACTCAAGTCTATAATATCTTTAAGCTGTAACAAAATCAAACTTCTACGTCAACGCAATCAAAAGATACAGCAATTAAAGCCGCATATTTTGAAACTCGCAACTACTCGCAAGGGAATCAAAACCTAAAGGATACTTCCAGACGACCTGGAATCTTGAAATTTGGCATGAAGCAACGTTATAAAGTACACATATAGGAAAAATTCCGAAAATCTTAAATTTTTAGTTACATCACATAGTATATTTTTTTTAATAATCATAAACTTACTAGCTGACCCAGCAAACGTTGTTCAGCGATTAAAAAAAAAAACAGATGTTGGCCGATTCTCAGACCTACCCGATATGCACACAAAATTTCATGCAAATCGGTTCAGCCGTTTCGGAGGAGTTTGGAAACAAACACCGCAACACGAGAATTTTATATATTAGACTTGCTGACCCAGCAAACGTTGTTATGCGATTAACAAAAAAAAATAAAAAAATAGATTTTGGCCGATTCTCAGACCTACCCGATATGCACACAAAATTTCATGCAAATTGGTTCAGCCATTTCGGAGGAGTTTGTGTACGGAACCCTCGATGCGCGAGTCTGACTCGCACTTGGCCGGTTTTTTAATACATGTTGTTATTGCGACTATAGTAAAACACACTTTGTGAAAATTTTAACTGTCTACTTATTAGTTCGTTAGTTCATGTGATACAGGATGTTGACAGACAGACAGCTTAGTAATAGGTTACGGAACCCTAAAAACTTTTACGTTTAGAATAGGTTCTTAGATTTTGTAAAACAGGAAGCAATTATTTTCCCCAATTGTGGTCAATCCCCGCTATTGACTTGTAAAAAGGGGGAGGAGGAGGGATTGTTATTTATTTGATTACATTATGAGATTATCCTGTTTTACTTTACTTTACCGCTATATTTATTTTTCAACCGTCTTTGGTTCTAGTCCGTTTTACAAACCTACAAACAATAATTGATAATTATGACTATGAGCTGTCAAAACGCGATTCCCCCTTAAATTTTGTATGGCAATAGTAAACTGTGACGTCACTTATTTGAACTCATTTGACTAATTTAGAGATTTCAAAGCGACTAAAAAAACTGTCTAAAAACCTTGGCTGAAATAAAGTGTTTTTCTAGAGAAGTTGTGTCTTCGATAATATAAACTACACAATTCCGTTAAAGCCGTTAAAGTGTGAAAGAGTAACAAACATCCAATCATCCTTATAAACTTTCGAGTTTATAATAGTTGTAGGTAGGATAGGGTTAGGTTAGACAACAGAAAGAAAAAAAATCCAAATATAAAATTAATTATTCAAAAAATTATCGCGTCGTTAGCAGCCCTAATCTACAGCAGACGCTTTCTATGTAGGTAATGGAAATGAAGTGTTTATCACCTGTGTACATATATTATGTACTTGTAGCTATGACGACATAAGGTGACTATGTATTACAAGCATGTGGAGAATTTAGATTTAGAACAAACCTAGGTTAGTTTATCTTTTAAACATTTGTTTTTTTTATTAACAAGATAACGTTTATTTATAGATTTTTATTTGATAGCAATACATATTATTTTTATGTACATCATATTTTTTTGTTGTAAACTTACCTTCGCAAGACTCTTTCATATTATATGATTGAATAGGTATTAATGTCAATTCAGTCCAGTCAGAAAACGTGGAAGACGCGGGTCGCTTCTGGCGTAAGTGTGAGAAGAGAACACCGAAGTTGGTTTTTAGTCATAAAGAGTCTGACAGACCCTGACCGACGACCGGCGGGACTCTGACCGGGATGGCGAACCAATGACATGTGCGCCATTGAAGGCACACAATAAAATAATTCGGATCTAATTTGCAGCAGTAAAAATCACACTAATCGTTTATTTTATTTAAATGAACATAAACAGAAAAAAATACGATTTTGTACATTTTATTAATATGAAGTTGCAAGGAAAGAATTAAAAGGCATTTCACTATTATATCACTAAGTCAAGATACTTCAATGGTAGGTCATAGCCACATTATAATTTTGTCATAAGAAATGTCACGTTCACCAATAAAAATTTGCCATCCCTGACTTAAACAAACCTGTCACTCATCCGCCTTTTCCGATACAATACAGTAACAGACTCGTCAGTACATACCTGAAACAACAACAAAAAAGAATTATTAGCAAAATAATCCAATACATCAAAAACAGTATTAAGTAGAAAAGTAAAACAATACATCAACAATACACACGAATACATCAGTTACGTAACGATCCGTAAATGTCACGTGTGTTGACGAAAAACAAGTTATTTTTTCTAATGAGTCACCATTTCATTAAGCGATGTTTCGTTGCTTTAATGGCTTCGCTCATTTGCACACATGACGGCTCAAGAGTCGATTTTATATTAAACTAGCTTCCGCCCGCGACTTCGTCCACGTCAAAGTTGGTTTCTCCATACAAACTTTGGACCCCCGTTTCATCCCCTTAGGGGACGAATTTTAGAGAATCCTTTCTTAGTGGACGTCTACTAACTATAAACTACCTCCGGTTTTCGATATTTCGTGGTGAGTGACCTTTCGCTTTTATAAGGATATATAAACTTGATTCTCGCTCATCGAATCCACTCCTAGCTGGTGTAAAACCACCTTTAGAATATATTTTTTTCATCCGACAACGCTTTACTAACCACAAAATAATTACTAGTCCGAATCAAATAACATTCAATACAGTAGTTCCAATTACCATACAATACAAATCCATAATAAAGCTAAAGAGTTTTTTTTTTGTTTGTTTATTTAAACGCTTTTCTCTTGAACTACCAGTCGGATTGGAAAAAATCTTTTTGTATATGATAGCCAGATTCTTGGGCAATAGTATAGGCTTTATAACATCACGCTGCGACCCATGGGGGCGGATCAAATCAAAAACCAAACTTCACTCGGATGAGGAACCAGGATTTTGTAAAAACCAAATTTAAAAGAGTGCCGTGGAGTTTCTTGCTCGTTCTTCTCCATAGAGGCCTACCTCCGTTTTCGAACGAGCAACTAGCTTCAACTTTCGAACTAACTGACAGACTCCTTGACTATTCAAAAGTGCTTGTAAATGGTCTAATTGAAATAAATATTTTGACTTTGACTTTGAGAATAACCACGTAAACAAAGTTGTGGGCAGAAGCTAGTACATACTCGTATTTATTTATTAGAACAGTTTGAAAACTTGTGCCTATTATTCCCTGACTAAACTCCCAGTTGAATCAACAAAGGTAGGTAAGTATTTCTAAATCAATATTATTCAAATACGGGTCATAAAAAACCGTTCCATTGGCCGTCAATAAAAGATTCTATATTTGTCTCGCCTTCTTGTTTTTTCGTTAGAATTGTGCTAATTACGTCATTCGCTGGTAATGTTAGAATCGATAATGTAATCAACCATAAAATCAAGGTTAATGTTGACTATAAAATCGTGTAAGTATCTTTTGTTTTGCTGTTCCTTTTTTAACGCGACTTTGTGGTTATAGTTTTCTACAGAACCTCACAGTGAAGAAAAATACAAGATCGTTCATTCATTATTTTTGTTTGTTGACTAATTTTGGAGGTTTCCAGCCAGAAAAGTGTCAACGGAACCCTATAACTAAGCCTCCGCAGTCTATCCGTCTGTCTTCATCACATGAACCGTCTACTTATTTCTATTGCCGCTATAACAACATATAAAATAAAGTTAAAAATTAAAGGAGATATGTAGTCTAAAATATTGTATAGGGAACCTATTTATGCGAGCCAGACTTGCATTTTGCCTGCTCTTTATTTTTTGATCAACACAGTCATTTCAAGTCACTTCTTCGTCAATTATATCGTGGACCATGTACAGCACTTAATTCATCACTGTCTGCAATATTAAATGCAATTTTTCCAACTCAGTGCAATTTGCCATTCAATTTTCTGTTATTCAGATTAATGGTGCTTGTCCACTGAGTCGACATCAACTGTCTCAAGTAAGTAATTGAGCCAATGTTTTGTAACTTCAATTATTTATAAATAACAGTTCATTTGTTTTAGCGGTGACAAACTGACAAGAGTTCCAACTTTACAGACATAAATGTCTAAAAAATGTTTTAGAAGGTTGAATAATTATGAATTATAATTTAAAATTACACCCAACAGAATTTTAACGGGGACTTGCCTAGTATGTACTATCGACCAAACTTCCGCATGCTCACCTTTAAGGCGATAATCGCATAGCACGGCTCTCGACTCGATCGCCGTATGCATGCGTTTTGACCAATAGGAAGCGAATTTTAGTTGTGTTCGTCGAATACAATGATGTGTAGAAGTGGACACTCACACTAGTGTGCAGGGGCGCACATTAATAAGCTGTGTCCCTCGTTTTGTGAAATGTTTTTCAACGGTAACAAATTCTAATTGTCGGTTCGGTTTCAAACTATGATATGGCCCGCGTGAGCTCTTTTATAAATTATTGTTGACAAGAAGTTATTTCGTACTCATAATAATATATTATGTTTGATTTAGAAAATGTGTTATTGGTATTATTATTTAAATAAGTATCAACCTTCCACAAAAAATTATAATTATTTCGTACTAAGATAATAATGTAAACAACTACTAGTGACTCGCCCCAGCTTTGCACGGGTGTTACAAATCACTAAAACGTTCGGTTTTTCTCTAATATAACATAAATACCTATACACCTAAATCTCTATGAACTCTGTATAATAGTAGATAAAATCCCACGAAAATCAGTACAGCAGTTTTTGAGACGCGGCGCGGCGGGCCGCAGGGGGTGCTGTTTTATTTTAATAAATGTAAGAATAAGAATTTTATCCGCTTGAACATTCTACTCTTATAGAGCATTTAATACCGGAGAATTGAAAACAAATATTGGCTAATAAAATACACGTTTTTAGTTTATATTAACTCAATAAAAAACTGTTTAGAATTATTTTATTAGCACGCTTTCATTAGTTTCATCTGTAACTAACTCTATTAGAAAATATTGGAAATTCTACCTCCATGGGTAATAAAGTGTTTTTTTTTAGTTTTTTTAAATTATTATTTATTTTAGGTAGGTAGTTATTAAATATTTTCATTTATATGTATAGTAAGAGATTTTTGTTTTAAAGTTAGAAATAAATAAATAAATAATAATAATAATTTTAAAGTTAGTCTAAGTGTGATATATGCACTGGTTGCTTGTGGGTTCTTTAACTGGTTGCTTGTGGGATTTGCCTTTTTTTTTCAGAAAAAAAAAACAACAACTTTAATTATTATTTATTTTATTTCTATGCATCTTTTCAAGATTGTCCAAGAAAACATAACAGATATATATTGAAAAAATTACATAGAAAGAAAGAAAGAAAAACTGTTTATTTACACGAAAATGACACACATAACATAAGAAAACTTTTATACAAAAGCAAAATAAAAACAAGTTGGTATTAAGTCTAAAAAACTAAAAACAAAAATAAATACAAATAATAAATATGCGCCACTACCGCGCGAAATAGCATTAATAGCATAATAGCATAGCATTTAACATATTCGTCTTTTCAGGTAATCAGCCTAACAGATTGTTCATATTAGGTAATAATAAATAATACAACAATATTACTACCTAATTAATAACATAATAAATATATATTTAAAAAAAAATACGTATCTTTTATTACTTATTACACACACGTTATTTTAACACACCACATAATATTATACATTACACTTACTTTATTACATTATTTATCACATTTTAATACTAGTGTCTCGCGCGGTTTCCACGCGTCTTTGGTTATTTATCCGTGATGAGGCTGATACTTACAACGTGTTCCAGAAATGCGTGGCATATTTAAGGGTAATCTGCAGTATTTGATAGAGAGCCTAATTCCCATATCAAACTATACTGAGTTTTGGTGTTTCTTTGCCTCATCCATTATTTCGATATATTTCGTAAAGTTATCGAAAACTTAATATAGTTTATTTTGATATATTTATGTGTATAGACGTAGTGTCTATGTGTTAATATGAGCAGGCATTTAAGGAACACGTTGTTTATAATATTCTTCCTAAATCTGGCTATCATACAAAAATAATTACTGTATAATATAATAATATATTATATACAATAACACTGGTAGTTCCAGACATTAGTCCTATTAAACAAACAAATCTTCAGATTTACTATATTATTAGTACACATTTATTAATATTGATTATACAGGACGACTTTAAAATAACTAGCACAATCATTTGACAAAATAACATTATAATAATATTTAAGAATTAGAATAATACGAGTTAGAGTGATTGAAATAATAGACTAAAATATTGGGTGTAATAAAAACACATCAAAGTGACCGTCTGTGATGGACTCCAGTAGGGCATTTTTCACATGTCGTGGCTATCATATTGGCCGATTGCCCTTCATTTATAGCCGAGGTGCACGAACGCGCTGAGTTAGATCTTCTTCTTCATATCTACGCACAGTACGCACCCAACGGCGCACTGTGGTTCTCTGAAAAAAAAAATAACAATTAGCATCGAATTGTCACATAATAATATAGGAATTGAACAATACATTACTAGCAGTGTGCAAAAGGATTAAGTTAACAACAAATAAACCCTAACTTTTTAAATATCTACTTTAGGTATCAACATTGTTATCTGTATTTTATGTGGGTAGTAGACCACAAACAGATATTTAACAATGGCATTGTAGTAAATTCCAATATTGTGTAAAACTCTCCCAAGCAAATTTGTGCATTATTGTTAACGACTTAAGTGCTCAATTTCAAAATGCAGTGATAACTATAATGAAAGGCCATTGTTTAGGTGTTGAAAGATTTGTTATCGGGTCATAAAATGTCCAAAACAATGTCTTTGAACGGGCCGATATTAAAAAATAGAAAGGAAATAATAAACCTCTTTTTAAATTAATATTTTAAATATATAAAAGTAATTTCATACTTTATTTTTTCAAAATTTTAAGTTATGTATTTTATTAATATTTATCGTAAATTAGCGATCTACCTCGACTTCGCACGGTCTTACAAATCTCTAAAATTCTCCGCTTTGCTTTATAATAATTTGCATGCATATAAACCTTCCAAAAGAAATTCTCTAAATGAGAGTACTCATATCAAAATCCGTTGCATTGTTTAGAAAAAAATATCGGAGAATCAGACAGACAGACAGAAACAGCGACTTTGCTTTACTACGAGTATTTAGAGACTCGAGGTAGAGATTTGACATGAAATATGTTTGCAGTCAGCAATCATTGATATTATTTGTGTATTTCTTTTACACAGAAACTCAATAATACACGCTTTCGTTAGAATAAAAAATTGTCTAATAACAACAACAAAGATAATTATACGAAATATAAAAACTGCATAGTTGGCGTCGGCTCGCGAAACAATAACTTTTAATTGGGTCTGTGAATTACGGTAACAGAAGAAAAAAAATGAGATCTATTTATAATGCAAACAATAAAAATATAGCTCAGTAAAGGAAACCAACATGCACTTAATTTATTTCTATTATCTCTCTCTGGATAAAAAAGTAACTTACTTGTAGATGCAGCGTGACAATGATTTCATTATTTTCTTCTTGATTGAGGTTTCGGGTTTAACCCTGACAGGGTTATAGACAAATCAGCCCACAGGTAGTCACGATACACAGTCCAGGATACGAGTAAGGGTCAACAATAGATCCACGATCACAGTCCGGTATACAAAGCAAAGGTCACAGTTGGGCAGGCAATCAGTCCGATAGAAATAAACAGGTCGTAAAATAAAATTGCGATGGGAACAGGAAGCGTGAACAATTAGCGAGACGCAAATTGGCACTGGCTAATGTTTGTTGATATTTTTTGTCGCACGCACTTACTGCACTCACACAAATATGTATTGTCTCTAATTGGGTGGAGCAAGGAAGGGGCGTGGTTTGTCACTATCTGCGCTTCCGCAGGACTATTTTCTTAAGTGAGCATGCTTAAGTTTGGCCGATAGTACCTACGCAGGAAATATTTTAGTGCACAAGTGTGAACGCAAATACAGATGCGCGACCTCTCACTCACATACTCCGATGAGACGGCAATCCGACACCACCGGGGCAGGAGCAGGTCTTATGACTTTACGTGCTTCCCGAGGAACGGGAGTGTCACAGCACAAACTTCTGAACTCCGGGCTGCTATTGAGAAATTCCTAATGGAAAAAACCCAGTAATACTTTTTGCCCAACCTGGAAATCCAACCCTAAAACCCCCCGAAATCAACGGAGCAGTAAACGATGGGGTCGTCAAGTATCAGACTATCAGTAGCTAAAAAATACTACCTATCCTAAATCTGTCTTTCTCTCTGTAATATATCCTATCTCTTCCACACTGCGTGATTTATATCTATGTATTTATTTATTGCTTGCAGCGCGGTATTCATTTCTTGTTGCAACAGTGTGTGAGATAAAAACTGAAACTATACACTATGTGTTAATCTGTCACTCGAATTACACGCACGCCTGCCTTTGATTACAGTATGATAGCTTTTTGTTGAGTATTTGTTTGATAAACTTTCGTATAGTGAATCAGAATGTTTAATAAATCGTGCGTGTTATATGAAAATGTGAATTCTACTACTTGATGTAGTAGAAATCACAATTTCCAAGTTAACATCTTAATATACTTACATTTCGAAAATTACTTAACACTGTAAATTTTATTTACACCATTAAAAAGCAGTGTTTAACGTCATTTACAAGGGAGAAAACAATCTAGTTGGCTCTTTCAAAAGGTAATTTCGTATGGAGAAGAATGGGCAAAAAAACTCCATACTTATTTGTTTATTCTAATATTCTTTTTTTTTGCTGTAATTCTAGGTAATAAAAACAATAACAAGATGAACAACTTTATAATTTGGTGACACAATTAAAACTATCGACGAAACAGAACATTTTTAAATTCATAAATTTTCGAGCTGTCGAGTCAGTCAACGGACACCTCAACTTGGCATTGACATAACATGCACATTTATACACCCACACCCACAGAAGTCCATAAACCGTAGCACTCTAAATAAAATTAACCCATCAGAATAAAATTTCCATAACAATATGGTAAAGGAAATATAAATTGGATCAGAAACCTAGCATCCTCCCACGAGAATATTTAGCAGAGTGGAGGAAATTGAACATTACCTTATTAGTATTTCTAGGCGAGAGGCTAGTAACCTCGTCATGTTATAAGCTAGTCTACATCTGTACCGTAATCTATACTAATATTATAAAGCTGCAGTGTTTGTTTGTTTGTTTGTTTGTTTGAACGCGCTAATCTCTGGAACTACTGGTCCGATTTGAATGATTCTTTCAGTGTTGGGTAGTCCATTTATCGAGGAAGGCTATAGGCTACCATACCATCACGCTACAACCTACGGGAGCGGAGCAGTAACCAAAGACGCGGGTGTAACCGCGGCGGACAGCTATTATAAATAATACCAGCCTTCATCCCACTGCAGGGGAATGGCTTCTTCTCATAGAGAAGGTACGAACATTGATCACTATGCTTGCTCAAGGCGGATTGGCGATTTCAGACTTATAATAACTATAAGTCCAGGTTTTTGCACGATGTTTTCGTTCACAAATGTCAGTGATGTCCAAGATAAACTTTGAAAGTACTTAAGAATTGAAAAAGATTTGAACCCTCACAACCTCTGTACTTACTGTAATGTTACTTTTTATTAGGTACTTATTTCACTTACTCATTAAAAAAGAGACTCTAGGAATGTCGATACTGACGACATTTAAGCACCCATGGGGCCATTCATTAACTTTTTATGTATTTGACATAATGAGCATAGCGATTGAGAACATTGTCATGCTCACTCAAATGCCTCGCTGATGGTGACGCGTGCGTTCGATCATTCGGTTCAATCATAGTTTTGTGTAACTTCTTCATAAGGTCTAGATCTCCTAGGTCCCTTATGCTCCTAGTAATTGATCGACCGGTATCTATTGGCACAACATTCTCTTTAACATGATACCCCAAGGGACTATCGACTGGCCGCTTAGTTCATTATCCCTGTGGTTTGACCTGAACGACCCTAGGGTATAACTACATATTAGAGAACTCTGTTAAAGTTCTAGATCCTTCCAATATTTGATATATTAGAAACTAGAGCTTACGGCGTAATACGACAGCTTAGGCCTCGTAAAATGTTTATTTTTCTTTGAGCCTGTCTGAGTAATCTTGTAATCGGAGGCGTCTATTATTTCTTTAACCTTTCTTATTAGGAACGTCTAATAATCACGCGAGGTTCGTGAGGGGGGGAGGGGGATTCAAATGGAAAGGTGAGGGTGTAGTTAGGAATCAAATGTATTTATTATTTTCTTTCAAGGCGCGATTCCTAAATCGCATAATCAATTTTTCAGAATTCAATTAGATTATAACTGTATTTAAAGAGGATATAAAAAAATAAATACTTTTTACCACAAAAATACACACGAGTTTGGGTAGAGGCGAGGGTGGCGGTAGTCTAAAACCTGACCACATATTACCAATGGGAATTGGTTTAAAAAGCGTCTTAAATACATGTGTTGATGACACCTTATTTCACCTTAACAGTATTTCTTGTGGTATTTCTACAACACCTAAAGCCATGGAACACATATTTCATTAATTTCATACTCATTAAATAAGTTACACTCATATTGTAAACTATATTTGGCTCACAGCCGTAAAAAAAATCTCGTAAAAAAAGTAATTGGCCAACATCTTTCCATTACCGCGGCAGTTATATTTGATGGCTGTCTATTCATTTTTATGTTATCAAATAGGAACTGTCCTTATGGAGCCAGGCTTTTATTTTTCCCGAATAGCAACGTTAAGTTTTATTGTCCTAATGTGTAATGAACCTTATAATGTTCTGTTTTTCGGCAAGACAGACCGGAATTATTTTCTTGGTTGTGAGTTTGTGACTGACCACCTACTGTTTTGTGCGTAGAAAACTCTGCTCCGGAAAGATGCTGAGAAGAGGTAATTTATGTAATACAGCAGTAAGTACACTGTACACTGCAGCATCTTATGCGGTTGTAATAAGAGTTATTTTACAATAACCTAAGATTGTAAATACACGTAATATTTTCACAATTGGGGAGTCAATCAATCAAAACCTTTAAACAATAATAGACACAACTTCTTTAAAAAACACACTTTATTTTATCCCCTGAAACCCCATTCCTAGTTGCTTCGAATGAAAAAATAGTTAATCAATTTGTTGGCAAAAACGTAACAGTTTAGATTTTGTATCTAAACTGTTACGTTTTTGCCAACAAATTGATTAACTATTTTTTATAACTATTTTATTTATCTATGGGGGAATATGGTTTTAAGAGTATGTCATTTGATTGATAGAATCAAATTACCTACCCAATTATGGCCCTTGCAAATCGACGCCAAAATCTCGTTGAAACGATTTAAAAATTTTGGCTTGAAAGTGTACTGTTGGCGTAGCAGTACAATGCAATTCGTATGACCTTTACATTTGAGTCATACGTGTACTAATAAGTTGTAAATTAAGTCATTATGTTCCCAATTACAATCCGTTTATGGATGTCTGTCTTAAATGTAAAGAAAAGGTCATCAAGAAAGTACCTATTAAACCACTACTATACAAGATGGCCCATTTACATGAGCCAGGGTTGCCTTTTTACATGGACTTTTAGGTAATACGGGCCCATTATCATCTATACATGTAAAATACTTTGTCCTGAATAACTGACTGACGGATCAACGCAGAGCCTAAACCGCAGATCGTAGAGACCTGAACTTGGAGGGTGTGTTCTTTGTATGACGCATCCGATAAGAAAGGGTTTTCCGAAATTCTACACATAACAGGGGTTCAAAAGTTTGTATGGAGAAACCAACTTTCGCGTTGAAGAGAAGTCGCGGGCATGAGCTAATACGGGGTTAACCTACCCGTTAACTGTACGGACAGAAAAATCACTGTTTATTTTAGTACGCAACAAACATGGAGCTAACGGGCGCATCAACTAACTTGGAGTTAAGATTTTTGGGGTAAGCGGACCTAAGCGGCCATTGTTCTTTTCTAGAAACATTAAATGGCTACCAAAATACGTTGGTTTATTTAGGAGCGATAGACATAACTAAAACTTAGGATAAAGTGTTATATCTCCTTGGTTAGTTTCATTTTGTTACAATTTCACAATTTAGCACCAACCATTGTCTTGCTATAACGTTATAATATCAGTGAAACGGGGACACGATTTTGTAAGGACAAGAGGCTTCGCAGTAGAAAAAAAACGTTTTTAATTTTTATTCATATGAAGGGATAGAGGTGTTCCCCACCCAAGATCTATGGTCGTCTTCTACACAAATAAATAAAATAAAAGTGTCTGTTTGTAATATAAATCATAAAAAACATGTTTTTATAAAATAAATAGAAATGTTTCCATGGTAATTACACGAAAACCCCCATTTTATTTGTATCTGTCTCTTTGTTCCGGCTAATCTTCGAAACGGCTAGATTAATTTTGACGACACTTTCACTGGCACATAGCTGATGTTCCAAGGAGTAACTAAGCTACTACTTTTATTTCAGAAAACGAATTAGGGTTCCGCACAACAAAACAAAATCCAGTGACAAGCTAGTTTTTAAAATAATCCTATTTGACCTTGACCTTATATGTTACTCTATTTTGACCCTGTAACAACTATTGATGTCTAAACATAATGAATTTAAGTTATGTCATGTGGGACAAAGAGTTTATCTGTGATCTCTGGCCTTGCAGCTTCTCTGGGATTCCATAGTGTCAATAGTCTTCTTTTGTATTTGCGAAATTTTTGTCAAGGTCTTGCGCATGAAGTGGTGTTTACAGAAATACCACAATTTGTCGTTTGTCATAAAAATATTCTTGTGTTTTCAATAATATTTGGCATTGACCGTTCTGACATATGACGGGGAAACCTTTTTTTTTCAAGGTTTCATATCCAAAGGGTCTATACGGACACCCGTTCGTCCGTCTGTTTGTCTCTTTCTCTCGCTCTCTCTCTCACAGCCAGGCCTGTTTCTTTTAATTAAACCGTAATAGCCACTATAATAACGCATAAAAATTATTAAAATTAAATAAAATACCTATACAAGAAACGAGTATTTTTTCGGCGTTTTAATCTTGATCTTAATATATAAGTGAGAGTGCGGAACCCGTCATGTGTAAACCAGTCATTTTTGGCCGGCTTTTTTTGTTTTAGAAAGGGAAGTTAGGTATTATTTTATTTATTCCTACAATAAAATCCCAGAAAGTACCTCCCTACTTTTTGAAGGTCTCTGGTAGGTGTACCTACAACTACATGGTGCACGACGCTATAAGTACCGTATACCAATTGTTCTGGTTGGTTACACCGCTTATCTCCGATCTCCGACCTTGCAGCTTATTTGGAATTCCAGCGCATACGCATCTGTTTACAGACACGTGTTGTATGATATCTGTTTTGTATAGCGTGGACGCTGTGTTAATTAGGAATGTTAGGAACGTTGAGATGACAGCTGGTTTGATTTTAAATACCAGGGTGCATTGAACTAAGCAAAATTTGAATTTTCGTCCGTGATTTGTGAGGTATGACTGAGGTGATGACTTACGACGATTATGGAAGATTGGCCAGTGAAGGCAACACATAAGGAAGAGTGGAAGGTGGAAAGTTATGGAGAGACCTCTGTCCAACAGTGGGACAACATACAGAACATCACGCCTGTAATCCCCGAAGGGTTAAGCAGAGGTGTACCCATTAGTACACCCACATTTCGTCAGTTATTTTCGTAAGACACACATGATAGGGACCAGCACAAATCCAAACTCCGAGGCTGCTACTGAGAAATTCCTGATGGAAAACCCTTGAACACTGCCATACCTAGGACTGCAAGAACTCATGCTCAGCGGTCGCGCTTTGTGACTACTGGACCAACGAGGCAGTCATAAAATGTACAGTAGGGGTCATAACTGCAGTAGCATGCTTAAGTTTGTATTGTTGTGAACACGCGGTACAGGCCGTACCTACATCTGTGCATATAAGTGACTAGCACTCTCCCCGCGACTTCGATCGCGTTCGCGTGATTTTGCTTACGGATCCCTATTTTTTTTATAATAAAATATAGCCTAAAGCACTCATTGATAATAACGTAGCTTCCAATTTGTGAAACAATTTTCAAAATCGGTTCATTACTTCCGGAGATTACCCCCTACATACAAACTTACAAACAAATCTCACCTCTTTATAATATTATTAGTATAGCTAAGTATTAACACAGTACCTGCGAACAACTCAGAATTCGTAAACAGCGTCGAAAGGTCGTAAGTTAAAAAAAACAATTTATTGCTTTGTGAGATTGCTACTCCACTTATGACCCCTACTGTACCTACAATTGATAGGCAGTGTCTAATGCCCAATTAAAACGCACTACACCGGCTCTATTACAAGACTTCCATCTCACTACACCCTAATTAAACAATAAAGAAACAATCCTCATCATTATCACGTTATCTACGCTTCCCACGCTTTTTTCTCGTAATAGTGCATAAAGGAAAGAGGAAAATAAACACAAAATGGCTGGATACTGCGAAGATATGAGAGGCAATGGACCGAAAATTCTTATTCACTGTGGGGAAATAATGGTAAAATGGTGCAGACTTCCTTAATTCGTTTTTTCGCTTTTTTGCGTAAGAAAATCTTTGGAAGGACTAAAAAAGCTGATCTTCAACCCCTGAAGCGGAAAGCCAGGGGTGTGAAACATTTTTGAAAAGGTAGGAGTAAGTAGGTAGGAGCTAGATCTTTAATGAACTGAAGTGTAATACCTGTACTTTAGAAGATATTAAAACCGCCACTGGTCAGCAATAAATTTGGCCACATAGTAGGCCCAAAAACTCTAAGAAAAAAAAAATTAAAGAAAAAGAAAATAATTAATTTGAACCATCGACTCGAAAAGAAATAAGAACTGAAGTAGTACACGTACACTGAAACGCTTGTTTCAGGAATAACAAACAAACACAAAAGACTACATAAAAAACAATTTAAAATGTTATTTTATATTGCGATCTGCGCAGAACACAATAAAAACAATACAATATTATCTGATGTTGCCATTTAAAAAAATCTTTGCACAAAATACAATGTTTCGCTATTGAATAAATAGAAAACGCACGCTTACATACGAAACATTAAGTAAATAAACAGTTGTAAACAATAGAGTATTATACACTATGTAACAAAAACCCTGTCAGATTAGTGTTGCCGTTGATCAGTTTTTATGTTTTATTTTAGTTTTATTATTTCTTCTTTCTTCTTTTTTTTTTCACTGGGGAAAAATAATAATCTCAAATCCATTAAATGGTTACGTATAGGTATGTGTACGCAGTACGATGCCGAATAATACCCTTAAGGATCGGACAGGGTTTTTGTTACATGCTGTATAATACAAAGTGCAGATTTGCATTCTCGTCAAATTCAAGGAGGTACCTAGCTTTGCTAGTGATTCTGGACACGAATCAATAATAAATTAACATAGCACCACGCCTGTAATCCCGGAAGGGTTAGGCAGAGGTGTACCCACACTTTGCCAGTTATGTTAAAGTCCCATGTAATAGGGGGCGAGCCTATTGCCATCAACCGGGCACAAATCCAGACTCCGAGGCTGCTACAGAGAAATTCTTAATGGAAAAACCTAATAACACTGCCCGACCTGGGAATGGAACCCATGACCTCGTGCTCAGCAGTCACGCTATGCAATTACAAGACCAACGACGCAGTCTTTTTAATACGAGGTAGGTAATTCGATTTTTAACGAGGCATTTAATTTTCTTTATTATCCATACTAATATTATAAATGCGAAAGTGTGTCTGTCTGTCTGTTACCTCTTCACGCTTAAACCGCTAAATCGATTTTGATGAAATTTGGCATGGAGATAGTTTAAGATCCGAGGAAGGACATAGGGTAGTTTTTATCCCGGAAATCACCCTCTAAGGCGGTGAAAAGGGGAGTGGAAGTTTGTATGCTAGTACGATATAAACAAGTTTCACGCGGCCGTACTCGCGGGCAAAAGCTAGTTTTTAATAATTTACAAAACTGGGGCACGTTTTGTCCATCTCCTTTGATAAGGATACAAAATTGCATTTTGTATAGATTTTGTATAAATAATGTTGGTACTTGGTATATAATAATATGATGCCTTGTTGGTGGTGTGGTTTTGTAGTTTATAGGTGCTAAAGTCCGATCAGTTTACAATAGCGCAATACGTAAATAAATATTTTATACATTTCAGTTTAGGAGCTTCATTTGTTGTAGCTATTAAGTAGGTACTTATTTAAATGTTTACAAGGTCATTATACCAAAAAGCAATAAATAACAAGCTACTATAATTAAAAAATATAAAAAACACGACTGCGAAAATTGCACATATTTGTACTTTGTTTACTCGTCAGTTTTTTTTACGACGTTTTTTATTTAAAGTGTTTTTATATTTTTTAAATCTACTTGTCAAATTCTAGACGATAAACATAGACACGACCAGATTCATTAAAAAAATAAATTGAGGCTGGTATTAATTTACGTTTTAAAGTGACCACACCGGTTTCTTTTTATTTTTAACTAGCCTATGTTACTCGGAACGATGCAAGGATTGTAACGATACCCCATACATCTAAATCGGTTCAGGCGTTTAAAAGTTATGGTGGAATAAAGAAACTCACATACATACATACATACATACATACATACATACATACATTAACCCTGAACACATAACACTCCTTTTTCTGGGGCAGTCGTGTAAAAATTTGACTGTAAGTCGGTTTATTTCGGCCAACTTTCGCACCGATTTTGACGGGACGGTAATTGGCAGATAGCTCTCATTTTCAGGAGTAACTTAAGCTTCCATTTATTTTAGAATAAGAAAAATACCTCTCAGATATTTTAGGTAAATATACCATAAAACATATCCTATGGCACTTGGCCATAGTGTAAGCTTTCTATCAGTGAAAATAAATTGTAATCGAACCTGTACTACGAGAGATTACCAAGCAAATCAAAAAAAGAAAAAGAAAATACTTCTGTAAAATATTTTAAAGACATCCTAACTAATATTATAAATGCGAAAGTAACTCTGTCTGTCTGTCTTTCTGTCTGTCTGTCTGTCTTTCTTTTCTTCACGCCTAAACTACTGAACCGATTTGTGTGAAATTTGGTACAGGGTAAGTGTGAACCCCAAAAAAGGACATAGGCTACTTTTTATTCGACTTCGACTTCGACTTCGACTTCGTCTGCGTCCGCGATAACCGACATATACGCGGACGAAGTCGCGGGCAAAAGCTAGTAGTTTAATAAATCCTGTAAATAGGTTACAACGTCATCATACCACACATAACTTCCAGCCGCTGCAGCATGCAAAAGCGCTTTAACACAGCATAAAAAAATCTACATAGATATTCCTCTCAGACGCAACAATCGATCATTAACAATAACAACGGCTAATAAGACAGAAAAACATCGTTGTTAATTTACATAAACACTTATACATTCAATGTTCAGTGCACACTGTATTAAATCATCGTTAGCTGTTTTCCAGCTGGTGGCTACCGCATACAGATTATACAATATCCAGTGGTTCTTAACCTTTAAGTTTTGAGGGACCTTTGACAAAATATTGTCAATAAATATACAGGGTCATTGAAAATTTACCAGAAACCTGAAAAGGGGTCATTGTACTCATTACTATGAACTACAACTTTTACTATGGGACCAACCTTGAAATCATTAAAAAAAAAATCTGCTTTTCCCTATAAAAATGCTACACAACATAATCGTGTTGTGTAGCATTTTTGCAGGTTTCAGGTAAATTGTTATACCTTGTCATGAAGCGATTTCATACGCGTGGTTCTTTTTCACCCGCGTTCAGTTATGTCTTTGGTTACTGCTCCGCTCTCTTGGATCGTAGCGTGATGTTATGTAGCCTATTATATTCCTAATAAATCTGGCTATGATTTACGAAAAAAAAATTTCCAATTCTACGGAAGCTCCAAAGAAGCTAGAGTTTTTAAAACTCTAGCTTTATCATACATATATATTTTAAAGTATAGATTACTAGCGTTTGCCTCCTGTTATCGCGGACGCAGACAAAGTCGCGGAATAAAAGTACCCTATGCCCTTCCTTGGGGTTTAAACTTACCCCGTACCAAATTTCATCAAAATCGGTTCAGCGGTTTAGTCGTGAAAGCGTAACAAACAGACAGACAGAGTTACATTCGCATTTATAATATAGTAAGGATATGATAACGTCGTGGACCACTTCTGCTACTTTCAGGTATCTGCGGGCCATTGTTTAAGAACCACTGCTATATACTGACATTATTATACACTGTACCGTGTCGTGATCGTCACGCAGAAAGCGATTTAATGGAGGATTAAGTCTGGTACACATTGTTCACTCAGTAACGTTTTCTTTTGAGGTTAAATCCATTTTAAGGTTAATTGAGTTTGTTCTTCCAAACCACGTGTAAGTAAGTGAAATTTCGTTATCCAATCAGAAGACCGCAAGTAAATCGTATTAGCCAATTGAAAGCGTCTGTAAGTTTTAAATATAGAATCTGCAGTTGAAAACCGGTTGGTTTGTAGGAAAACCTTTGCAAGTTTGAGTGGCTGGTTGATTGATTGTATGGCTTGCATGAAAAATATGCAAACTTTGAAATATTAAGACATTAATGATAACTGGAAAAACATAGTGAGGAAAGTTGGACTTTCAGTTAAAATAAGTCTGAAATCGCAAATCCGCCTTGATCAATCTATACTAATATTATAAAGCTGCAGAGTTTGTTTGTTTGTTTGTTTGAACGCGCTAATCTCTGGAACTGCTGGTCCGATTTGAAAAATTCTTTCAGTGTTAGATAGATTAGTTATCGAGGAAGGCTATATACCATCACGCTACGACCTACGGGAGCGGAGCAGTAACCAAAGACGCGGGTGTAACCGCGGCGGACAGCTAGTACTGTATATGAAGAGGCCTTTGATCTGCAGGGATACAGTAATAGGCTGGCATTTTTACAACATTTTTTTTTTTCAAAAAAATAATAATGGAAACAAAACAAAAAGACAGAGCTACTTATGTACTTTCTGATGACGCGATTAACCCGTCAACGCGACAGACATTTACAACTCCACAAAATTTTTTGATGCATCAATTTTTCTTTTAACTTCCCGTGCAAGTTTTGGTGAACCAAAATATTTTACGGATATCCAGCTTTCATGTTCGTGAGAGTATCCAACCGACCAACAAAGCTTTGACGGTCGTCACATGGCAACATCATCCATCTTGCTACTCGAAATACGATCTTCTGGTGAACAATTTATTTACATTTTTAAATTCTGGTTTTCCAGTGCAAGAGTACACTGAGAAGTATATTTATTTAAACTTTATGCAACAAAAGGTATAAAGGCGGACTTAATACTTTAGGGATTCTCTATCAGTCAACCAAAGGTGGTGAAGAGATAATATGGCAGGTGCAAATTATTGTACGAGCGTAAAACAACAAAATTAGAAATTAAAATATCATATAATTATATTGCATTATTAGTTTGTGGGGTATACGTGTAACTAACATTATTTTACTAAAATGAAAGAGGCATGACTGGTCAGTCAATTTTGGCTTTGATTGAAAGAGGCATTCAATCAATTTCCGCTGGATATGAAAAATTAAAAATGTGTAACGGATTGTCTGTTAAAGGTACTGGAATAGGCACAAATAATATGAAAAAGAGCAAATGAAAAATCAAAAGCAATATGAAATAACGTAACTAATACAAAAAAAAACTGAAAAGATTTTTTGTTTTTTGTATGAACGCACAAAGCTTCCAAGTTACTGGTACGATTCTGAAAATTGTTTCGATATTAGGAAGCTATGTTATCCCTGGATGCAATAGGTATACTTTATTATCTAAAACAATTAGGGGTCCGTAAGAAAATTCACGCAGGCAAAAGTAATCATTAGTCTGGCAAACGAAAGCCGACCACATGAAAAGGCGGCAATTCAGATAATCGTAGGTAAAAAACACAGGAGAGATATATGCATTTACAAAATGACACTAAAAAAAAGTGATCTTCGGAAAATTAAACAGTATCAATTCAGTTTATTCGGTTAAAAGTCGGAATTTTCAGCTGTCTTTTTATAAATAAAATATCCGCCGTTTCATGTGGCCAGACTCTATGGTCTATGCAATTTGTCGTTTTCATAACATACAATTCTAATGAACCAACAGGGCTTTGCATCTATTGACAAAGACAAGTTTGTAGACAACAGCACATAAACCAAATAAAACAACGTAGTGATGTTTAAGACCTCATGAACGGTACATTTCCTCTATAACTGTTGAGGGCAAAATACTAGAGTACAGTGAACTACAGTAACGATACTAACGTCGCACAGGCTACGGAGCAGACCTGTCCACAGCCTAACAATATTACAGTGTCTCAAGTGTCACAGTGTTTACGAGAAATGTATCAAAATCTGTGATATTCAAAACCTGTGAGCTTTCATTAATTTATTTCTTTATTAAAAACGGGGGAAAGGGTTCCGTTTTGGTTCCGTTCCACCGTACAATATTTAACACTACATTGTCATACAAACAAAACATGTTTCTTGTATCGGAACCCCTTTAAACAAGTTACTTTTGCTTAACTTGTAATTATAGCAGCAATAGAAATACTTCAAGATTTAAAGCTCTAACTTGAATGGCAAATTCTTATATCGAAATTGAATAGTAGTTATATCTGTGCTTATACCTAGCTATACCTATAGTTTGTTATTGCATGTTATCAATTAAATACGTCTGTATGATGCAGTCTTTACTTACTTATTGGTAATGAGCACAATGAGGGAAGTACAATCAAACGTCGATGCCTAACTATAAATTATCGTTAGCGTTCCTGATCGGCAATTGTACCCTAATGTTTATTAATTGTTCAATGCACAGCGTGCTAACATATTTCCGTGTGCAGTTTTTAGCATCTACTTATTATGAAAAATTCTTTGAAAGTCTACCAAAAAATTGTTTGTTCCTTTTTTACGAGGTGAACCATAGGTGAACAAACTCTTGGCGATGTTACATAGGTAGGTATAAGAATCTTAATTGGCGCCAATATATATCGTAGCTACTGGCACGATACACAATTCTGTAAAGACAGTGAGTAAACTGTACATTATAGAAAAGTAAAAAAAAAATTCCATTTTCAAAAATCTTAATTTGAAACTAGCTGTGCCCGCAGCTTCGCTCACGTGGGCCTTGGTGTTACTTAAGGAATTAAGTATTGAATGCCTTGTCCTCATAATCCTCCAAGCGGATCTAATGGTTGCAAAGGTGGCTTCTAAGGCCCGGCGTCCACTATCGGTGGGCATCGGTGCGGCTCTGTACAGCTCAGGCGCCTTACGGCGGCCTTGGGCGGCTTCGGGTGCCTGAGAGCTGCTTTGGACGGCTTCGGGCTGCCTCGACAGTCGTAAGCATACCTAAGGACACCAAGGCTGTCTTCGAGTAGCTCGGTGGCATTTTCGTGGCAGTAACGTCGCAGAACAGTCATAACGTTCGCGCGCCTCCATTAGCTTGGCAACACCCAGAGGCAACAGCCTCATTAATAACACGTTTTAAATGTTTGTTTTATTTGACGATGACAGAAGAAAAAAGTACATCATTGCTTCTAAAGCTTATTCACCCAAAATCTTCTTTTTTTTGCCTTAAGGCTCAAAGTGACTCTTCTTCTTCAGCAAGATGAACAATGAGAACTTATAAGTCCCAATCCACCATTATAAATACACACATACAACTGTTGTCACGTAACGTCACGAATGCTCTGTGACGTGTCTCCCACACGAACTATTCCAGTTTCGCCGAAGCTACCCGAAACCATCCTCAGCGTTATTAGGTATGCTTACGAATCCCGAGGCAGCTTTCAGACGCCCGAAGCCGCCCGAAGCAGCCCTCAAGCGCCCGAAGCCGCCGTAAGGCGCCCGAGCTGTACCAAGCAGCACCGATGCCCACCGATAGTGGGCGCCGGGCATCAAAGTTACAATAGTAGGTTTTTTATATAAGGAATTTGTCTGTAGACGCCGGGACTCTAGATTTGTGCCCGGTTGGTAATTGGTTTGCGCCATACATAGAACTAAAACATATTTCAAGTAAGGAGGGTGTATGGTATGCCTTCAACCTCTTTCAAAAATAATATTACTTATTTTCGTTCTAAACCATTAAAACGCGCTTTAATATTACACCTCACATTGTAGCTTTGATCTGTAAATGCTCAAGGCCGTATCCAACCGCATCTGGTAATCAGAGCAACTGCCAATAGAATGTTGCGTGCTATTAACCAAATAATTATGTTTTTGGACTAACAAATTTTTTTTCAATAACAATTAAAATAGCCATTGCCATACAAATCATGATTGATTGATTAATGATTTCGATTTCAAAGGATTTTGTCTCAGATTCACGCGATAGTGCATGTGCGTCGCGACCGGCAGTTAGACGCGCTTCGCGTTCTTCAGGTGTCTCGCGAGACCTAGCACTTGCTGTTCGAACTCTCTGAGAGCTCAAGTGAGTTTGTCTATCAAGTAAGGACTCGAGAGTCACGCGATAGTTGATGAGTCTCACGATCGGCGGATAAACGTGTCTCGGCCGTTCACTGTTCTCTCGAATCCGAGAGGCCCTCGTTCGAGAACGATATGAATTCAGTCGAGATTCATGCTGAGCTGAAGTTTCTGTAGCACGTATCCTGGCCCGATGTTCCTGTAAGTCTCGCCTCAAGATCTTCAGATTTCTGTGATCGAATTAATCTCAGCCTTTTAGCATTTTTGCTGTAGGTACTGGGAGAGGATCGATTTTCTTCCAGGCATTTTTAAAATGTATAAGATTATCTACTATAATAACACAGTGCTATTTAGTAAACCTATATTATATAGGTACTTATCATAAATGACAAAGCCGTCAGCCGTAGTGACGGTCTGTCAAAAGTATAAAGAAGCATTTATCTCATAGGCATGGACAAATTAAGTAGTATTCGTTTTTTTTAGTTTGCCTTTATTGACTGCTTAGCTCCTGGAAGGTATAGCGTGATGATAATTATTCCAGATGTTTAATCCGCAGCTATCTACAATATTCTTAACAAAAAATTGAACTAAACAGTTATTTTATGGTATTTTTATAGAACAAAATTAAATGTCCGACGTGATTATTTAAATTGGATATATCTTTTTTTGTTTTGAACCGATTTAAATAAAACAAACACTAAATGTTGAGTACAGGACGGAAGGACTCATTTGATGATTTTTACCACCTCAAAAAAAAAAAAAAAAAAAAAGGGTACCCCAATACATTACTCTGCCCTGGTAATCGATATAGCAGTAAGTCAAAAAAGGCGGTTTCGAGAAAACGGCGCGCAAAGATTTTGGTTACAATTTTAGTGTTTGTGATAAAACCATACACTCGATTTTTATGTTCTATATGTCAAAAGAAAGGGAAAAATGTGTTTTTTACAGTAGAATAATATTGTTTTAAAATCTTCATCAGGGTTATCGTAAAACATAACAAACCGTGTCTTCATTACTATACTATTAACTAATTTAAATTAATGTTTAGGTAAGAGGGCAGTAACTGCCATTGATACTGCTCTCTTGCTTAGTAATAATTTCATACCGCTCTGTTGCTTACAGAATTTAAAATAATAAATTTAAATTTTATCTTAAAACAGCAGTAAGGGAGCGTCATACTGCCCTTTACCTTAGATCTTGAAAATGATTTAGGCTATTTCACTTTGGAGTATAGAACGTTACTGCTAGTAGTAGTATTTTAATAGGTATTATCACGATTTCATGAGCAGGAACGTCTATGAATAGTGGGAAAAGAAGAAAAAATCTTCACTACATAGTATAAAACAAAGTCGCTTTTTCTGTCTGTCTGTCCCTATATATGCTTAGATCTTTAAAACTACGCAACGGATTTTGATGCGGTTTTTTTTAATAGATAGAGTGATTCAAGAGGAAGGTTTATATGTATAATACATGCATAATATAGTAGAGAAACACTGATAATTTTAGAGGTTTCTAATGTGATGTCGTAAATAAACACATTTTTTTGCGCTTACATTGTAAACGCTGGCTGAACCCTTCGAGATAGATTAAAATAATGTACTACAGTATTGTACGCCTTAAAAAGGTCTACAAAAAAGTCCGCGATGGTATATGTCTATCTCTTAGGGATAACCCACAATAACCATTTTCTATCTTTAACTTTTTTAAAAAGCTGTGAACGTTGTACCTATATAAAGAAATTTTATAGAATATTTAGTATCAGCATTGCACCCGTGCGAAGCCGGGGCGGGTCGCTAGTTAATAATAAAATCAAAAATCGTTTTATTCATTAAAAATAATCAATGAGAACAATCTTAGATAGTTCTTGGAATTTGGATTAACGCTATTATATCAATTATAAACAAAAAACTTCTTTAGAAACATAATTATTAATCAAAACTTAAGACTTAATCAGAGACAGATCAAATATCACAATATTGGTCACCTGGTTTCACAAAATTATTCTTATATAGAGTGAAGAGCTTCTCGTATTTGTTTATAGCTGGAGGGTGGTCAATTATTTCTTGGACTTCAGAAGCGTATTGCGGCTCCAAGAGTGGCCTATGACATAATATTTCGTGTCATCTACCTTTATGTTAGAAAGCGCAAATTGTGCTTCCATTTGCGAAAACCAAAGTGAAGGCTTCTCCGGATAGAACGGTGGTACCCTCACGCCCACGCGGAATGTTTCCAGGAGTTTCTCCCCTCTATTTTGATCGGTAATGTTCTGTTCCATCCGTGTCCTTGTTGGGGACGTCACCAGTATAGAGTAAAGAGGGATATCTTCGCTATTATGTAACAAACGCTTAGTTTTATGATGGAAAATTGTATAATAATCAAAACGTCAACACAAAACAAAAGACAAAAGAAAACATGAAATAGCGTAGAAAAGTAAAACAGTTCAGTGTAAGAAAAAGGTCGAAGTAGAAAGAAGGAGTATACAATAAAATAGGTCGGAACAGTTATAGTACAAAATTAAAAGTTATGTAAATATTCGCCCACACTTACAATCTAACTTACGAGTAACTTCCGTTTTAATTAGATAACATAATCAATGAGATCAACAATCTTAGTTATAATTATTTGGCATAACACTTATAAAATAATAAAATGAAATAAAACGCGAAGCGAAATGGCCGAATATTTTGATCATTATTTGTGCCTAGGTAGCACAGTAGCAACTACTTTGCTCTACTGATTTGCAAGACTATATTTTTTTTAATCTTATGCCATGTTATATAAGCAATAAGGGAAGGTACTGTGTTTATATTTGTATATTTAGGAGTCATTCATTATAATTAATATCTTAAAAGTGCAGTACAGCTCCATACTGTACATCTTACTAGTAAATTCATTTGGTACATTGTTGGTTCAAACAAACGAAAAGAGCAGTATGTCAGAGATTTACTGCTTTTTTGTTAAGGAATTTGTTAATACTAAGAAAAAGGGTAGTATGTCAATGAAATACTGCTCTTTTACGTAGTAACTAGATTTATCGTACCGTTCTTACTGCTCTTTATCAAATAAGAAAATGCATTTCTAATTGACGTAGAAATATAAAACCTAGATAGGAAGAAAGCTCGTTTGACGTACATTCCAAATCGATAATAAAAAAAAAATGGCCACCTTCGACTTACTGCCCTCTCGATTACCAGGGCAGTACTGAAAACCGCTCTTCATTCGGTTGAGCCGTCTCTGAGATTAGCGTGTTCAACGGACAGACAAACAGACAAACAGACAAACAGACAAACAGACAAACAGACAAACAGAAAAGAAATCTAAAAATCATTGTTTTGGGTTCTATTGCGTTGATAAATGCCCCCAAAAAAAGTTTTTCTCATAAATCTCCCATGTACAGACAGCGACCAGTTACAGATTTATTATATGTATAGATAAGAACGTTTTCTTCGTGTACGTTTAATTTACACACACAACAAAATTAAAATTCTCAGCGAACAGATTCGAAATTCAATTTAAACATAAAACGCACTCGACGCTGCAGACAATAACGCTGTGTGCTTTCTGCATAATGGTCTTAAGTACCAACTGCGCTATAACCATTGCCCCACATACCCGAGCCACCTAATAATGATGTCACCTAATCTATATTGCGCGCCACATTACAAACGCCTGCTACCATAGTTACAGAATACTGAGCTTGTGTTGCCAGGATGAATAGCTTAGCCCTTAAACTATGGAAATTAGTCGATAAAATATTGGTTAGTTTCAACACACATCTGTCGCTACGCATCTTCGCTCATCTCTGGAACGCAACCTTATCATTTGGTATCATACTATTACTATCCTTTTCATTTTTTACTATTAAATTATGTATTAGGTACCTACGTCCAAGACTTGGCCGACTGCTTCATAATCACGATCTTAGATTATAAAATGTCTAGATGGAGTGTCAAATGCTCGCAAACTGTCAAAAAAAGTTAGTGAACTGTTCACCTAATAGTACTTTCCCGCCGATTAGTGTCGATCGTGCCGCTTTGGCGTCACTACGAATTACGCGCGTTTATGAAATAAAAAAAACAGGTATAAAATGGCGTCATGTGCTATATCAGTGTGCCGGAATTATAAAGGAAGGCTAAAAAATACCAAGCACATCACCTACCATCGGTAAGTAACCAAAAAACTATGTTATATTTATTTTATGTTTTTATTTTTATAAACATAAAATTACGCCATATTTTATCAGTGTTGCCAGTTTCTTTTTTTCATTCTCCCAACTTAACGTCATTTTTTTGTGGGTATATTAGTTAGTTTATGGTTACGTTTATATTATTTAGTTGGTCTACTTTATTCATTATTAAAGAGGTGGAGTTTATCAATTCGTATTAAGTCTTTCTTTATGTGATTTTGAAGTCTATGCCTAGTAAAATTTGGGTTGGGTTTACAATTACGTCGCCTGAATTTGAGGATTCTGACACTGTGGGGGGGTCAAGTGGAGTTATCTTAAGCACCCCCAAGCAATTTTAGCTGCCGGAGCGGCGTTAAATTATAAAACAATTTTCAAAAAACTCGATAAATCACTAACTATTGCTTGAAACGAAACGTAAATTTCACTAAATTCTTACGTTTTTGAAAGTTGCGTCTGTCAAAATGCGTAAGAAGAATCGCAAAGCCGCCATTTTGCTGCCATTGACAATGAATTATTGTGCGTAAGAGCGAGCGAAGCGAGCTCGGGACTTGGGGCACCCCGACTAGGACAGGTTAGGTTAGAAGGGGATGGCAGGGTCCAGTGAGCGAGCGAAGCGAGCGAACAGACCCTACCATCCCCTTCGTGGTTACTTTTTTATAAACCACCCAGAAGTAGCCGTCGAGCCTCTCTGGCGGGGGGAAAGTCTGGAGGAACTCTACCCCTCTTCCCGCCTTCCCCGTCCGCCATACGACCCTATTAAGTGACTTGTATCAAGTCACTAGCGGAGCCCTAGTGGGGTTCCGTCGAGCATTTCCGGCGGCGAAAAATCATGGGGGGCGACTCCACTAGTCCCCATAACCTCCCCACACCGCCCCCACCCCTCTATCAAGGCGACGTAATTCTAAACCTTACCCTATGGGAGAATTGTAGTAGCTGGTATCATTATTCACGCACACAGAGACATATAAAGACAGTGTAAAACACCGCCTGCACGCACACAGGCTTGAAATTGATGGCTCGTTTTTTTTGTTTTGATTGTAGGGCGACGCTCCATCTAGACATTATATAATCTAAGATCACGATCTATCTGCTCAGATTTATTAGTTTCCCTTCACTTAACTATTCTACTAGAGTAAAAAATCTTTTAAAGAGTAATTATTTATTTTTTTGTCTCTTCCAATTAAATGTTATGATTTTTTTTAATGTATTAGACTTAGAGTACACAATCGTATACAAACCAATAAATAAAGAAATAACAAAAAAAAACTCGGTCAAAATAACACTACCTACGCAAAATTGCTTGTTGACGATAATACATCTAATTAGTGGGAAATCGAGCAAAACGTAAGAGCATTCTTAGAAGCTATTATGACAGTAATTATTATTTTTTTGTGTTCAATCGTGCGTGTTTTACAGTGTTGCGACCAAAAGCGCATCCATCACTTTTGATCATCATTACACGTCATTACGTGGCTGCGGTTTGTACAATATGAACTGACAAGCATCATTTAACACCTGTAAAATCGATTAATGCAGCTCATTATATTCTGCGATACTGTATATCCCTGTATATGCTAATTAAAATACGTGTAAGTACTTAATAGCCGCGCTGCAAAACAGAAATCTAATTTGTCAACTCATCACTTCAATTACAACAAAAAACTAACAATAAATCTAAATAACCATTTTGTTTTTTTTGCTTTTGGTAGCATTAAAACATTCTAGCTGTATATCCCTAATTAAAATAAGAGTGTACCTAATTATCGCGTTGAAAAACAGAAAACCGTTTTGCCAACTCATCACTTTAATTACAAAAAAACTAACAATAAATTCGAATAACGCTTTTGTTTTCAAATTTTCGCTTTCGGAAGCACTAAAGCATTCCATTCCAGTCTACCAAATTCGAAACAACAGCTACGGAATCTCCCTCATTCGATCAAATCAAATATGCTAACGGCTGTCTGTCACAATAAACCCGTCGCGTGCCGAAGGTAAAAATCAATAATGAAACAATCGCCAGTAATTAAGGCACAAAGGCGTTCGGTTGACACTAAATTTCCATTAATATCAGTGAAGCGAGGTGACGTTGACAAATTACTGTGCAACGCACCGCTGTGCAGCGCGCAGGCAAAACATGGGGTCATTACTGCACACACACAGATTTTGCAAGGTTAAATTGTAGTTTGTACCGTACGCTGTTAACTTGAATAATTATTATGTAATATTAGCCACAGAATTAAACAGTAATTAGAGTTCAATTGCCAATCTGATTGTTATTATTGAGCTAAGTGTTAAGTGTTGTTTTATTTTGTGAAAATCATTGTAAAGTGTTATTTCATGTGAATTTAAATTGTTTAGCCAAATTAATTTATTTCGATATAATAAATTAATTGCGTTAAAATAAATTAAGCGCCGAACACATTTAAACTCACTACAAAATTAAATATCAATGTGACTAAGCGTAAAATTTAATCAAAATCCCTTCATTGTTCGCTAAACAATTAAATTTTACTATAATCATAATGTTTGCGAAATTTTGATAACACTAATTAACGGTACGGCGGCGTGGCGTTAGATGCAATTAAAATCTCCGCATAACGCGTAGTTGGTCAGAATTACGCACGTCACGGCCGTAATTACGGACGGTTACGCGTTTACGGGTTAATTTAGGCGCGACAGCGTTTGCTGGTCGATTGATTTTATATGGTACTTACTTATAATACTTGGGGTCGCGGTCATCGATTGGTAGGACAGAAATCTATGTCAGTAATGTCTATGATAGCAAAGTTATTGCCGGGCCTCGCAAAATTACCAATAAGATGTTCTATCGAACTGCAGCCTTACACCAATCTTTTCTACCTATTAAATCCTCCGTTTACGGATTTCTGATGAACAGATTCTGCACTCGACTTTCAGCAGAACCTACGGCTTTGTTTGTTTTTCGAAGCACGGTAATGTTACACTACCTTGACTACCATAGTACAAGGTTTACTTAGTTTGGAAGTCAAGAGTTTGACAAAGATGTACGGCCTTCTTATGTTAACAAATGTTTTTTTTAACATCTCAAAACTTTCTAATGGAAACACCCAATATCACAGCTTGAGGAGTCGAGTTTACAGCCAAGTTATTACTCACCTAACAAAAACCATTAAGAATCACTCACTTCACGGACACCTCACACCGCTACCGCCTTCAAATTGACCCATCAAAACCCAGTGACAAATTATAGCAATCCTAGATGACACAAAAACTAAATGGCACCGTCCCAATTAGGTACTTAATATCGATTGTATACTAGAAACATATTGTTAGCGTTACGTGTGACACGGACATTGAGCCAAGTCGGACACGATATAAAAATATCTTTCGACAATTTTAGGGTTAATAAACCCGAGTTTTTTTTTCTTAACGATCTTGTATTTTTAAAGTAGGCCCAAGGCGATGTTTTTATGTTTCTTGCTAGTAGGTTTATATTCAAGGGTGTCCATTAAAATGACGTCAGAAAGCCTAACGTGAACGCGCGGAGAAAACGTAACGTAAATTCGATCGGATTTCGAATTCTTTGCTAGCTTGTATTTCGCAGTCTATAAAATTATTTTAGATGTCATTTCTTTATTTGTAATAGTTTGTACACGTATAAGTAGTAGTTTTTAATTGAAATAAATTATTTGACTTTGTCTTTTAATTGTAAATAAAAACCCGTTTCGCACACAGTTTGAAGATTTATCACATCAATAGATGATATATGATAATTATGATACTGATCACTTGTCGTATAAATACTATAAACCGAAATGTTATAAGATATTCTCAAATCGAATAGTTCCGAATAGTTCGCTAATGCTAGGCCTACAGATGACGGAAAGTGGGTGTAAATAATTGATACTTACGCCTACCTAAACTACGGTATTGAAATTAGCTTTTTCTTTATTTTTCCCTATCTACTTGGATGTTTAATTCAGTCTACAATACAATAATTAAACGATTTTCAGTGGGAGTACACTTAAAATAAATAAGTATTCGAGTCTTCGACGTCACAGAATTTGACGAACGTTTGAATAACGTCTAGTAAACAATACAATAATTATGAATTATACAATGTATTATAATGCAACCTACCTATTTGCACAATTTTTATTTAAAACAACTTTTTTTTAAAGTTGGATGTGTAGTAAACTTTAATAAAAGAAAAAATATTTATTTGACACAGTCCATGTGGTACACGGAAATAAAAAAGAAAGTGATTTGATTTAAAATATAAAAAAAGAACATTGTGTGCCCCATAGCTTCTGCGTCAAACAGGCCCAGTTCAGCAAAAATACCAAACGACCTTTGCCTGACTATGAGGACTATTCCTACTGCACTGAAAGACCATAACATGGCGAGCTCCTAAAAAACCTAACCCTCCCGATGCCACGCTAAATTACATCGCCGCTCAACTAATGAAGTTGCACCGCGAAAGGCAGCGAGCCTTGAAATCAAGTAAAAGAGCATTATCCATTATTGGATTGGATCGGATTTGGACTCGCCACAGGTTAATCTGCAGTCGACGCCTTCAGCTTATTACAACTATGCTGAATATGTAAACATGTTTATTAAATATAATTGTTGTGCGACTAAAAATAACAAAATGGTTTGAAAATTGTTACAAACTAGCTTTTGTTTGCGGCTTCGCTCGCGTGAATTTTCTTACGGATCCCCATTTTGTTTTTTAATGTAAAGCACTCAGGGATAACATAGCTTTCTGTAAGCGAAAGAATTTTCACAATAGGAGCAGTAGTACAGGAGATAAGCGCGTTCAACAAACAAACAAATTCTTTAGCTTTATATTATTAGTATAGTATGGAGACTTTAATAATCCATTACCTAATTAATATCACAGTGCGAATTAGTAACTGTGCCGTACTAAATGCTAATCATACTTTTACAAACAACGTAAAATAGAACTGTCGTAGACTCAATCGAGCCAAGTCGGTCAATCCTTCTCTAGAACGCATTGTCAAAAGTTTATTGAACTCGAAAACTTTAGCATTCGACGCCGCCATTTTTAATTTGGTTCTCGGAATCATTCGGCTTTTATTGTTCAAATTAAATTATCGGCCTGCAGGCGAAAATTGAACTAATCGAGTTATTTGCTAAACAAAAAACTATTGGCTGGCTATGTGCTATAAAAATTAAATAACAGACAATATTCATCGCATCCATTTTTTTAAACATGTGATGCCAATTTTCGAATAATTGGTTCAAAACGGCTTTATCATTTTGTTTTAAGGATTAGAGCTCTTTAATGCCGTTACTTGTAGAAGATACAATTACTTACAAAACAAAACATGCTATTTAATGCGATGTTTATTTTTTCAGATCATTTTGTAAACAACTACTGTTAGTTTACTCCATTCAGAATAACAGAAAAATAACGATACATATTATGTTATATTGTTGAAATTACTACATTTTATAATTATGAATAGTACGGTTCAGTACTTACGACTGGTAAACCAAGGATACTCAGCAATCTTGCTGTAGCTAGTTTTTTACTTCAAATCTTGAACTATTTGTTGAAGATGTCCATTATTTGTTGATGGAGTGTGTCCAGAATAATGTTAAAAGAGAGGCAATCTTCAGGTAATTCTAGCTAAATAAATTAGATGTAGGTTTATTTCATAGTATTTTAGCAGCTCATTGGTCCGAAGCAGCTAAAATGAAGTTATACCTAGTTTAGTTTCTAGAAATGTATTCAATGAATAGTGTATAACATGTAGATTAGGGTTCGATGGAACTGACATATCCACAGAATAAAAAGTTCCTAAATTAATAAAGAAAATAAAAAAAGCTTGAGAATCTTTCACACCTATGAAGATTATTTCGTATACCGACACGCACATTGATTGATCGAAGTTTCATCGCACACTTAACCCTCTCACCGTGAAATAAAGTCGAAACTTCGTTATCGAAATGTCAATTTTCGAACCAGATTCCATCTTATTTGATACGGTCGGATATTAGATGTGTGGAAGGGTTACGTAATCAGTTTTACGTCGCGCCAATATGGGTAGGTACTTGGTACTGGGATCGATCGTGGAATGCAATATTAATCAGGCCTCCGTTCAACCCGATTGAGTTTATGTCCATCTTAAAGTTTTGGTACCTACTGGGGAACTATTACGGTGTGACTGACGTTTAACTCTATTTCTGAGTGCTAAGTGTGAACTTTTTTACTCACGTTCGATTGCGAGCGCGTTAGTATTTTGTATGGGAAATAAGGTTTTCCTAGTGACCACCAGATGGCACTATAACTTTTTCCCATATAAAATTAATATAATAACGCGCTCGCAATCAAACATGAGTGAAAAACTAACACTTAGCAATCGGAATCCTTGAAAATTCAATAGTGCCTGTAAAATAGTCTAATTGAAATAAATAAAATACTTTCAAAGTCAAAGTCAAATCATTTATTTCACTTTTTTTTTACTTTGTTTATGTTTGACTGGTATTCAAAGAAAATTGGTATAATCTCGTGATGGCCTGAAAATGTTCTCAACCACCTTTTAGACCTATGATTCTGCTTATGTGTAAGAAGATTCATTAAAATTGGTTCATTCATTACCAAAAATTAGGATTTGAAAGTTAGTATAAAATGCCGTACAGCGTTAACGCTCTTATGGCAAGTGCAGTTACGGCAAGTACCAATGTGACTTATTATAAACTTATCTTAGACATCACTGACAAACGGTGAAAGAAAACATCGTGAGGAAAGCTGGACTTATAAATGTTTAGGAAATCGCCAGTCCGCCTTGAACAAGCGAGGTGATCAATGCTGTGCCTTTTGTAGGAGAAGACGCCTTTGCCCTACAGTGGGACAGTAATAGGCTGGTATTATTATTATCCAAAGAAGAATAAAACGTCTACCTGCAAAAGGCAAAGTTTAATTCAAGGAAAGTAACATTTATTAATAAACACATAATCGTGCGACTGCGCATACCTTTCTTTGAAGTACACATCAAAGCAATCTCAACTGTGAATGTAGTACCACTTAAAACGTTTTATGTAGGTAGTTAGTAATAATTACGTCTCAAATGTATTGATATCTTTGTAATTTAAGTAGCAATGTCTATTTAGTTTTGTTTATTAAATGATGATAACTGATTGGATTATAGACGAATATAAGATGAACCCTCAAAAAATCTAAAAATTTATAATTTCAAGAAAGTTAAAAATCAAACACACAGTTACAATAATTTATATTATTTCTTAGGACGGTGAATATTACAAGTGATCATACAAATGTAGGAGATATGCACACACAGATGGACATAAATACATGTGTCTCCTTTTGTCTTTACCTTAGTCGTCTAAAAATGGACAATTGTCGTACAATCTCGAGCAACATCGTACGACGTACGAACGCAGCATTTCAATAAAACATTTGAATTAAGAATAAAGGCCTAATTTAAAAGCAATCGAACAACCAAGATGGCTGCCACCTGGCTTCAAATAAAATCGAACAGGAAATTATTCCCTCCAATGTTGCCAGTAAACGTTAAGGCTGCACGCTACTTCAGTATATTCTTACTCGCTCGCACTTGCACGTACCACGCACTATTGCTTGCTTTTTCTTATAGCTGTCTACGAGCAAATCTATTTATTTTACGGCGAAAAAAAAGGAAATTCAGAAAAATAAATAACATAAGACCTGCTTTATATACACATCAAAAGTGTCTAGGGATCAACATCCCTAACAAATGTTAGGGATGTTGATCCCTAGACACTTTTGATGTGTGTAGTTAGTTCAGTTAGTATAAAAAGTTTCATGATCTAATTTTTAGTATTTTATGATTGCCAGCGGTTTATTGTTCAGTTTAGAGGTAACTTTGAGATTTTTTTCTATCGAGAAAATTTTATGGAATCGTGTTTTCGCCAAACATAAGCCCTAACATGAATCCTCAACTTTACCATATATTTATTTCAAAATTAATGCTGCAGTATTTTCGGCGTATCACAGGATTCTGCTAAGCCATCTGAGGTTGTAGGCTCTTAAAAATTCAAATAAGAAAACATGAGAAAATTATGGATTCGCACGTTGTTAGTACGCTGCAATTAATACGCAGTTTCCGTTGCCTCGACCATAAACTAAGCACTTTCATCTCAACCAGGAAATGGTCTCAAATAGAATGGAGCTATCTTCACCTCGTATTTTCCTAGTTTGGTTGAGAAACTGGGTTTATGAATGAATACCTGTGAGTTTTATGCTGTTTGGATGATTGATCAATAAAAATGGGATATTTTTTTGCTTTGTCAGTTTATTTTCTCGTCTCTTTCGTAACGTAGCGAACTATTTAGGATGCTTAGACTCCCGGTTTCACTCGGGTCCAATCCATTCACATGACGACATATCAAAACATTAACGTCTCGTCTACTATTAATATAACAGAGATTGATTTTAGTTACTTTATCTTTAAAAATCGGCCATGCACGCGAAGGGTTTCGTTTCGTACACATCAAATATACAATTAATAGAGGATTTTTTACTTATTTTTTTTTTATTACTTGATATTAACGGCCATAGTTCTATATACAATTCAACAACTACAACAAATAATGTACATACAATTCAAGTGTCTACCTACCAATTACGGTTCAAAAGCTGTGACAGACAGACTGACGGATTTACAAAAATAGCTGAGTCTTAGTAATTGGGTTGCATATATTCAAAGAATGATACTTACATGATTACATCTGCATACATACATCTTTTGGAATAAGCCCAGCGGAATGATACAAAAGCTATCAATATCAACACGATATATCTAACAAACAAGTGGATCTTTAACTAATGAATTATTAATCGATAATCAATTATCAGTTAACTATTGTTAGAACATGACATTGGCAATAACTTTATTCTCGCATTCGTGGCACGAGAACTAATAAATTGTGTTCAGGAAACGCACAAATAAATCTAATTGTCCAAGATGTGTAGATACATATTAATTATGTTCATTAATATTGATGTTTTGCCGTAGTGTAATCACGGAGTAAATAGTTAACAGAGTGTCCCATGTCTTTCTACAACTCACATAATTTTATCGCAACCGCGGAAAAAGATTTTCGATGTTGTTTGTTCTCGGATAAAAATAATTCTTTTATCATGATGGTGTCACGATCATTCACAATGTTAATAGGCGTATGACTAAGTTAGTTGATTATGAAAATAATACATGTGTTACATACTTAATTTGTAGGGTCATGCAAGAAACGCCTGTCTAGACATGGTACTTTTCTAGTGTCGTTTTAATTTAACAATTAACCAGTTCTCAATTCATTACTATAGGTACTTTAACGCAGTTTTATAAAATCTCGTTTGTATAAAATATAAGATAAGGAGGAGAGAAGTGTCCTATTAGCCTATTATAAGCATTTTTTGCCCAAATGGATGCTTTAAACAATAATTAAGTAGGTAGTACAAAACTTGTTAAGGTAAACAAAGTATTTTATGTTTTCGCAACATTTCTCTGCATATTACTCCATTTAGTATTTACTTTGTGGCATGAAGGGGCATCGATACTTCGGTCGATGATTGATTACAGCGGATGCGATAGACGACGTACTGGGTTTAGGTAATATTGGAAGGGCTGAATGCTAGACTGATTAACGATCGGATATTCTGAAATGCGAGGGCAAAGATACGCGAAATTAAAAAAATATACTGGAGAACAGAAAAAGTAATAAACATACTTAATTCTACATTCTATAATAAAGCTAAACAGTTTTTTTTTTTCGTTTGTTTGTTTAATCGTGCTAATATTTGGAACTATCAGTCGGATTCGAAAACCTCTTTTTGTATATTATGATAGCCAGATTCATGAGGAATTGTATAGGCTTTATATCATCACGCTACGACCCACGGGTGAGGAGCAGTGACCAAAAGCGTAACTCAACGTCCGGTTTCCGGGTCAGGTTTCCGAATCAGGAGGCGTGTATGTACATACACACACATACATTAATTACACACACATGTAAAAATAAATAATGTATGTGTAATTTATGCATGTGTGTGTATGTACATACACGCCTCCTGATTCGGAAACCTGATCCGGAAACCGGACGTTTGCGCCCAGCCATAACTAGTCTGCAATGAATCAGGGTGTGCCCAAATACCATAAAACATTACGTGGACGTTGTTATTAAATAAAGAATAGGTATTATTTAAATCAATTAAAAAATATTATTTCAACTGCTCATGTAAAACAAATGCTAATCTGCTAAATTATTCAAAAAGTTGCTAAAAAATATAACTAAAGTATAGACTATTTATTAATAAAAATTGATGTTTAATTTGGTGTGGCGCCGATCTGGTGACTATAAAATTGTGTCACGCAGTATATTGTTTCGACCATAATTTAAATGACATTTATTGCTGATGAAATCAACGGTATCAAATTGCTTGTTGTTTCACAGGTTCTTAAGTTTTATTGGTTTATTTATACCAGTTAGCCTGCTGGTTTCGAGCTCTTTGATGATATACATATAGAGGTTACAAAAATTCGATAATTTTGATTTTCGAATATTCGAATATTTTTTCAGTGATATTCGAATATTATTCGAATATTCGAATATTTTTAAAATATAAAAAAAACCACTTAAAAATCAGCCTATTTTTTATTTATAAAAAAAAACAATGTCTTAGCAACAATTTATAAAATTAAAATTTAAAAAAATAATAAAATTGGACACATAAAATTAAAATTGGAAAAATCAAATAAAATTTAAAAAAAAAAAAACAACAATGTAAAAGCGTCAATTAGAAAATTAAAATCAAAACATAATAAAATTGGACACATAAAATTAAAATTGGGAAAATTAAATATTTAACAAAGTTTCTGAAAGGCTTGTCATTGAAATTGACAACAACGCGTTCTGTAAGTGAATAAACGCAACAAAATGGCGTCAGTCAAGTCAAACCGTCAAGCAGTGTTGCCAATAACAAATTTTAAGTTCTACCAACATAGACTTGACTAGTAATTTTTTTGGTAGTATAGTATTCGAATATTCGAATATGTACTTATTTGCTATTCGAATATAAATTTGGAAAGCGAATTCGAATAATTCGAATATTCGAATATTCGATTGCAACCTCTATACAATATGTCGTTTTGCATCCTCGTCAAAATTCAGGAGGTTGTCATAAAAGTCATAAATAATCAATTAAAATTACGAGACCTGAACAATAATAATAACACCCTTTTTTATTAGTTGTTAAAATTTAATCGTATTTCAGAATAATCCATAACTTGAAATTGGAGAATCACTCTCTGCGCTTTAGCGCCAATTGTCTCTGTGTGCGTGAGTGTATCACATGCGTAGGTATGCTATGCGCGTCCAAGAAAAGTTCACGGTGCTTAGATTGTCGTGAGTATCTACGGTCAGCTGATTAATAAAACGTTAGTTTTGCTTATTACGTTTTATTGCAAATTGCAGATTTTGTTAACCTTAGATGTTAATTAATAACACTTGTTTTTATTATTAAGATCTAAAAATACGTACTACGATTTATCTACTGAGTGTATCACATGCGTAGGTATGCTATGCGCGTCCAAGAAAAGTTCACGGTGCTTAGATTGTCGTGAGTATCTACGGTCAGCTGATTAATAAAACGTTAGTTTTGCTTATTACGTTTTATTGCAAATTGCAGATTTTGTTAACCTTAGATGTTAATTAATAACACTTGTTTTTATTATTAAGATCTAAAAATACGTACTTACTACGATTTATCTACCTGGGTCTACGTTATCAGCTGATAGATAAAATGTTAGTTTTGAATTATTATTATTACGTTTTATTGCAAATCTACAGATTTTGTTAATCTTAGGTCTTAATAATACATGTTTTTATTATTAAGATCTAAGAATACGTACTAGGATTTATGTACTTACCTACGTTATCAGCTGATTGATAAAATGTTAGTTTTGCCATTTTGCTTTATTCTGTTTTATTGCAAATCTACCGATTTTGCTAAGAATACATAACTACTAGGATTTAGGTACAACCTGAGACGTTTTGCTAGGCTGTGGCACATTTATTTGTTGTGAGCGCGGGATTTAGGTTAGGTACCTACCTACTTGCTGCCGGCGGCGGCAGCGGCGGCGGGACGGACGCTCTTGGCGCATTGTAGGTAAATTCATGATTTATGAGTACCTAATTATTAGTAATGATTTTGTTTTTATTTGTAGATTAAATTGGTTGATTTTAAATTTCCCTTCCTACTTTAACGGGCTGAGGACCGACAAAAATACCTACCTTAGTAGGTATTTTTGTGTGCTTGCCTGTGGCTCTCGCTGGAAGTACTCCAGGATATCTTCCTGCAAGGCGACAGGCAGACCTTCACTGCCGCGAGCTTGAGCATGTCGGGGTACGTCAAACTGCCGAAAATCCCGCAGTCTCTGTGTAGCAGACAGACAGCATAACGCTCTGCGTTGGCGGTTCTCTATTGGGAAACCGTTCTGCGAACATCCGGATGGCTGACAGCCACGTAGGCTGTCTCCACTGATGGCATCACAATCACATAATTCACGTATACGACCGAAGCACACCTAAGGAGCGAAATTTGCGATACACTCACGGCCGGCGGCGAAATCACTTGAACTAATTTAATATTTTTTTTGCTTTGCGCCCGCGCCGGGCGCCCGGGCGCGGGAGTGGGGCGCCTCAGGGGTAAGGGGTGCGCGCGCGGCGTCTATTGTGTTGTGGTTTTATCGTTTGCTATTCTTTGTGTGTGTGCGCGCGGTCAGCGATCCTAAACCTAGTCTTAAGATGGGCCGCATTTTCACCGGGGTGGTTTACTGATTTCCGTAAATAAGAAAACATTAAAAAAAAAACACCTACCTATTTTATTATTGATTCGGGTCTAGAATCACTAGCATAGTTACCTCCTTGAATTTGACGAGGATGCAAAACGACACATTGTATACATACAAACACCAAACGACTCATTTCCCCCTTTGGGCAGAGCTTTTGCTTCAGAGGTAACTTTGGCATGTTCTTCCGTTAAAGAAAGTAAGTAAAAAATTAAAATTTAAAAATTGGACCGATCTTCATCAATCTTAGCTAAGAACATTCCCGGCTAATTCACCTTTTAAACAAAAAAAATCATAATCGGGAGCTACGATGTTAGTTAGTAGATAAAAGTTATCCCTAGAAATTATTTATGTCGTAAACGGCAAAAGTAAAAGTTTCGTATTTCAGGATAGTATGAATAATTGAATATATTTATATTTTTTTATATAAAAAAAACATTTTAGAAGTGTATAGTTATGTGTTGCGTTTCTTTATAAAGTATCATTATTTACTTATATGGTTTTATAATTTTTAAATTGTACAATGTATAAAAATAATTGTTCTTTTGTTAGCTAGTATTGAAACACAAAAGAATCATTACAAATTCAATTGATTATATGTAGAGCATAAGGTATACTGTAATATTTGAAAAAATCAGGGATCTTTAAGTGATCTAAAAACAAACAAAAAAACCCTTTCTGTAATTGTCGCTTACGATGTTCTTCCATAACAGGCTCAAACACTAATAGCCTATTCACATCCATAGACAATTAATTTTAGGCATATCTCCATCGCAATAACAGTAACCATAGAGCATAGTGATCATTAGATGTGAAACCAACACAGTAGGTACCTGTAAGTAGTTAGTATGTTCACAATAGCATACGATAGTATGGGAAGCTCATTACCGAGAGCAGACGCATGCATAATTAATGGTGTCTATAAAACTGTAGCGGCCTATCGATTCCTAGTATTTAGGAGTAGGTGTACTAAATGTGTCTGTTTGTATGGTTTGGGTAATTAAACGTGATCATAAGTAGGTACTGTTATCATTGGCCACGGGTCATGAATGAAACATTCACATCCCTTCGTAATCGATTACTTTTGTATAATTAGGTACATAGTTTTACTTTTAGATATTAATCTACCAATCAGCTTTTTCTCGTATTTATTTATATTTAATTTTATACTCTGCTCTCCCAAAGTATCTACTTGGATTATAAAGTGATGGCCTGAAGCACAGGTTTAAATCAACCTAGATCGGGCGGGTCGCTACCGAACATTGCAATTCCGAACCATCATTATATTTTTACCTATAATAATATTATCCTAGTTTTAGTTTATTTTTAACCGACTTCTAAAAAAGGAGGAGGTTCTCAATTCGGATGTTTGTGTTGTTTTTTTTTAGGTTTGTTCGCGCTTAAGTCCGTCGTTTGCCAACCGATTTGAAAAATTCTTGTTTTGTTGGAAAGGTTATACTTCCCAAATGGTCCCATGAAAATTTTATCGAAATCGAACAAAAATATGTCACTAAAAATTAACAAATAAAAATTTTTTTTGCAATTTTTTGGAGTCGGTGCCATACAGTTGGATATAATTAATATCCTCGGTCTTGGCACCGACTCCAAAAAATTGATAAATTTTAAATAGGTTAATCGTAGGTTAGGTTAGGTTTATTAATATAGGTAGGTTATAGTATTATTTTTAACTTTTTAGTGCTTTTTTTTGAAGTCGGTTCTTTTTTTTGCAAAAAAAAATTTTTAGGCACTATATTGTATGGAAAATGTTATTACTGTTGGCTAAATGTAAGTACACTTTTTGTAAACGTTTTTATTTAAATAAATTATTATTATTATTATTCTTTTTATTAGAGATATTGTAGACTAGGTCCCCACGACTTCAACTCACCTACGGTAAACAATTACTAGTTACTACCTACTTTAATCAGTCACGATAATTCCTTGAAACGTAACCTAACGTTGAATAATAATTGCTGAGTAGACTTGTGAAGAATATACATCGCGGAAACGTTCAAATGGTGTTTGTTTAACGTTGAAATATAAATAACTATTGTCTCGTTGGTTTAATGGTTGCAAAACGCGACTGCTGAGCATGAGGGTTCGATTCCCAGGTCAGGAAAGTGTTGTTGAGTTTATCTATCAGGAATTTGTCAGTAGCAGCCTCAGAGTCTGGATTTGTGCCCGGTTGATGACATTAGGCTCGCCCGTATTACATGGGACTTAAACATAACTGGCGAAATGTTGGTGTACAAATGGGTACACCTCTGCCTAACCCTTCGGGGATTATAGGCGTGATGTTATAGTATGTGTATACACTTTACAGTATCAAGACGTAGCCTAACCGCGTAGTATAGCTAGTTTTATAATAATTTATACATGTACAGTCAACAAAAAAGATAGGTATGAAGGGTAGTCAGATATAGTTGAAATTTTCTTAGAAACCGATGGATGTTTTCAAATATAATTTATTTTAAAAAGTAGATAATAAACAGTTCATTATTTAAGTGAAGTTTCAATCGAAGACATCCATCGGTTTCTAAAAAAACTTCAACTATATCTGACGACTCTGAATACCTATCTGTTTTGTTAACTGTACTCGTAAACAACCTTCTAATCTTCGGCTGTCGGAAACGCGTCCCAATAACAGATTGCATCTTATTTAGACAGTGTTCGATCGTCGTTATCTTGTCACTTGATGTGTCGAGATGTTATGCAACATTCCGTGTTTATCTCTGTGATCCAACTGGAACGGTGACCACAGTTTTCTCACCATACAAGTTTATAGACTCTTTTAATAAGCACTGTTGACACCTTGTATAATTGGAATACTACCAAAAAATTATTGACGTACTTTTTATGACCTGTCAAAACGCAATTGCCACATAGAATTGGTGACGTCACTTTTTTTCCAAATACTTAATGAATTTAATGATTTCAAAGCATCTGAAAAACTAATTTTAAAAATGTTAATTTAAACGGTTAATTAAAAATAAATCGGGGTTTCAGAGCCAAAATAAAGTATTATCCGTGTTAATTATTGGTAAGTTGTGTACACCCAAATAAATAGCTTTACACTCGCATTAAGTTTACATCTTTGGATACTGTTCCGCTCCTGTGGGTGATAGCGTGATGTTATACAGCTTATAACCTTCCTCGATAAACGAGCTATACAACACAAAAGGATTTTTTCAAATCGGACCAGTAATTTCTAATATAATCGCCTTCAAATAAACAAACACTTCAGGTAAAAATACCAACATCGATACTAATTTATTCAAGAATATTATGTTAATCTAAAACCAGAGTGTTAAAAGAAGTTCAGCAACAAAAAGTTCCCAAAACAAATAATCACAATAAAAAAAAGAATATTGTCGCACAAAAGGTTTGAAAAATGGCCGACAATTAATGCTAATGAGCTCTTAACTTAGACAAATCTTCAGAAGAAAATACGGCTCATTTGTGAAATTAATTTTAAGATTAAAAATTTCGTCACGTTTTGTTTTGTTAAAAGATTAATTTGCAAGACCAATTTTTAATTTAAATAGAATCGCATGAAATAAGAAACATTTGAAGACAGTGAACATCTATTTTATAAACATTGATATTGAAGATACGTTTGGTGCAGTGGCTGAGTGATTGGTTGCAGCGGTGTATGTCGCGGGTTCGATATCCGCACGGTACAAATATTTGCATAGCCTACAGGTAGTTGCTCCAGATCTGACTGTTAGTGATTGCAAACGCAATAACGATACAGGTGATATTTTAAAAGTGGGGCAAAGTTTTTATAAAAAAAAGTAGGCACGCATGGTGAGTTAGTGACTGCTGTCAAAAGTAAAAACTTAGTGTCACATTAGCATAAGTTTTGCCTCTACCAAAATTAGCTCAGCGCGCCTAAAGAAATGTTCACTACAAAAATAAAAAAATGCTTTTGTTCTTTTTTTTTACCTAGTTAGTACTTACATACACACCTGTTTTTTTAGTACACGTAAGTACATTTATCTATCTTCATAGAGAAATATAGGTAGGTACTATGCCTATACCTACAGTTATATTCTGATGACTAACAATCCCATCTTCCAACAAGCTAAAAATTTCCTTTAGCAAAGAAAATTCTGCACTAATATTCATCCAGTGATATTTGACGTAAGCCTTAGCAGTTTAGATCTGCAAGAGCCGGCCATCCCGACTGAGGCGGCGGCGGCGATCCGACCTGATCCAGGGTAAGTGGAGCAAAAACTTGAATTTAAACGGAGATTATACTTGAAACGATGGCTAAGGCATGGGATCTTTACTTAGTTGATTTTATAGTTTTACCGTTTGAAAAGAATGGAGTATTTTTATGTTCACGCAAATTAACGACATAAATCCACAACTGCGTCTGCATGTGACAACCGAAATTATATACCTAGGGTGTTTGGTGCATCGTTTGCAAAATTGAATTGGCCGATAGAAGAGGTCATTTTTGCTATCTCTTCATGCCCAATAACTCATACTTTGTCACACCGGTTTTTTATTACGAAAACTTTACGAATGAGTTAAATGAAAATAAAAGTTACTAGCAAGTAATTTTGAATTTTATAGAAACAAACAACAGTACACATAAATATTAGAAGACTATACAAATAACTCTTACTCCTAACTTAAATGCTGAGTTTTGGATTTTTAAAATTAAAATTAAAAGTTGTTAAAAAAACCCTTGTGACAAAGTATGAGTTGTTGGGCGTGAAGAGATAGCAAATGACCTCTCCTATCAGCCAATTCGATTTGGCAAACGAGGCACCAAACACCCTGTATAACGCTGACGAAGTCGCGGGCAAAACTAGTTAGTACTAAATAGACTTATTTCAAAACAGCACCAATGTACAAACGTGGACAATTACATTGAACCACTTTTGACCCTTACACCCTTAGCAATAAGGTTCAAAACTGGTCACAAAGTACAGTAACAAATCTGAAACTATTCGCTACTCGAAACTGAGTCTTATTCGATTACTGACAACAAATCAAAACTTTTTAAATGAATTAGCTACATTACTCCTTGGAATTTCTTAGTCGTTGCTTTTTCTTAGTTGTTTCAGATAAATAAATACGATTTCATGACGTGAAGCCATTGCCAGATTAAGGAGGAGATTGTTCTTTATTGGCAGATAAAATATAACATAACATCACGCCTGTAATCCCCGAAGGGTTAGGCAGAGGCGTACCCATTAGTAGGTAAAACCACATTCCGCAAGTTATTTTTAAGTCCCATGTAATAGGGGGCGAACCTAGTGCCATCAACTGGGCACAAATCCAGACTCCGAGGCTGTTACTGAGAAATTCCTGATGAAAACACCCAATAACACTTTGCCCGACCTGGGAATCAATCCCAAGAACTCATGCTCAGCAGTCGCGCTTTGCGACCACTAAACTTACGAGGCAGTCACTACTAGTAAGTAACACGGCAGTAAACTTTTATTCGATTCAACATTTAACAACGATTGTAAATGTTTTGGAAGAAAAGTGAAGAAGTATTGAAGTTATGTACCTATGTTGATGTTATGTATTAGTAAATATAATTATTACAATATTGAGTATGTAATGGACATTGTATTGTCATTAGAACTACAGGTGTATGCAAAATTTCAGCTCAATCGGATACCAACAAATGGTTGAAAAATGGTTTGCAAATTTTGAAAGGACAACTTACTTACATACTATTCTACATGGTCATTGAAAAATGCTACACAACACGATCGTAATGTATGGAACAGCTGTTTATTTTTTCTTCATGTTTTCAAGGTTGGTCTATAGTGAAAGTTGTTCATAATAATGAGTACAATGACCCCTTTTCAGGTTTCGGGTAAATTTTCAATGACCCTGTATATAATATACGAACAGTGCAAACTAAATAAAAGCTTGTAAAAAATCCATTCCATTAGTTGGAGACAAGGAGTCCTTGTGTGAAACATTGAGCTAGACAAGACGGATGCGGTTAGTTAAGACCCGTATTGCGTTGTAGGATGCCGCGTGGATGAGGGCGCGTCCACACGGCTTTATGACGGCTGTGAAAAGACACTTTAACGAAGCCGAAAGTCACATATTCCTTCCATCATTGCAATCATTTTTTTGGCCCGGGCCATACCTTTTTTTTCGTTAATCCTCATGGAATGCCTCTACCTCGGGGAAGGCGGAGGGGTATGTCGGACTCTTACCGACTAAAACCCCACTGTGTTCCTCCAATTAGGTACCTTTGGTCGGGGCACGGGGACACTCAGAGCAGTATTCCGCACCTCGGCAGGTATTGACCCGCCACCGCCACCCGCGGCCGTCACTCACCGACCGCACTAACTCCAGCAAGGCACGCAAGGAACACCACGCGCGCCTTACTCTCGGGCCTGTCTCTGTTCGGGCCACGGACTGCCCCCAAATCCGCCGCCCGCAGGCTGGCCCATCTCAAGGGATGGAACGCAAGCGTAATTAAATAAATACATTTTCTGGTAGGTACTTCATTTTGTTTACAAATACTTATTAAATAAACGCACTTCAAGAATTGTGACATCAAGTATAATTTAATAGCAATTAGCATGATCAGCAAACCCAAAAACAAAACCCAACTATTTTCTCGACACCTCAATTTCAAAGTAAACTTATTTGTGTTGGCAACATCGCCAACTTTCAGACGAACACCAATGCGCGCTAGCCCTAACTAAATAGTTGGGAGCAATTTGCATTTTGATACAATTGGTCCGGCCTGCGTTGTAACTTCACAGTGTCAACTGTTTGGATGGATCGTGTCGTGATTGTGTACTAGGTTATTAGGAATTCATGTCACTTATCAACGTCTTTGGGTCTTGTTCAAGAATTCTTTTAGAACTTTTTGTTTTTGTTGCTGTTTCTATGAGGATGTCAATCGTAGTTTAAGGTCATTTGCTTAGAATATTTATAGGTATATTGCTCAGGTTATAAAAGCAATAGCTGCCCCGTTAGTCTCGTGGTCGCAAGCGCGACTGCTGAGCGTGGGGTCCTTAGTTCGATTCCTAGGTGGGGCAAAAAGTGTTATTTGAGTTTTTCCATTAAGAATTTCTCAGTAGCAGCCCGGAGTTTAGAAGTTGGTGGTGTGATACCCCTGTGCCTCGGAAAGCACGTAAAGCTGTTGGTCCTGCGCCAGATCTTGCGCCCTGGGGGCGAAAGGGATTGTCAGATTTTTACTGACTAAATAAATAATTTATTTTCCTTACAAATTTTTATCGAAAAGCGTCACACTAACGATTTAATAAACAAAAGAACACTTTATAATGATCTCCAAACAAAACATCACATAGGTACCTATTTATTATGCACATAAATAAAATCATGGACATAATTATCCTGCGGTTTTACCCGCGTTCAGTAACGTCTTTGGTTCGTGCTCCACTCCCGTGGATAAAAGCGTGATGTTATAGCCATAGGTAGGTATAGCCTATACTATTTCTTACGAATCTAGCTATCATTATATTTTTCTATTTCAATTGACTGAGCATTACAGACAGAAAGAGTTAAATATTGTAGGTGTGTTACGGAACCATTCGTGTGTGATTCCCAGGTCCATGTACTACAGACGTCGGATTTATTTCCCTCCATGTTTACTTTACGGAGTGCCCATAAACATTGAAATGACTACTACGCAATCAAGCATGTAACTCTGTCCTAAGGTCTACAGTAAATTGGCGAAATTGTCTGCTTCCTAATCGAGTTAATAAAAAATAAGCTTTGAAGATTTACTGCTCGTAAAAAACATTCCAACAGTCTAGATTTATGATCGGAATTCTAGAAAAAAACAACCTTGTAACCTTGGTTTCTGTTCTTGTAGATCACAGTGATTCATCACAAGCTATAAAGTGGAGATTTCCTTGACGCCTTGACGTTACACACGTGGTTGTAGGACAATTATTGATAGGACACCGAGCTGATGATCAGCTGTGAGGAACTAAAAAAGAAGAATCAAGAAACTCACAGATGAACTAACGCGCTTCTTATTTTTCTGTTTTGTTCTAGAATTAGCCATCATACGTAGTTCTTTGACAGTCGTTACGGGTAGTCAGAAGCCCGAAAGTCTGACAACCAGTCTTACCAAGGGGTATCGTATACCCAGTTACTGGGTTGTGGAGGTCAGATCGCTCCATGTAAAACACTAGTATTCAGCTGCATCCGGTTAGACTAGAAGCCGACCCCAGCATAGTTGGGAAAACGCTAGATTCATTGGTCTAGAATTAGGAATCTATAAATAACTAATATTATCAATGCAAAAGTAAGTCTGTCTGTCACACTTTAACGTTTAAATCATTGAACCGATATTTATAAAGGTACGGAGTAAGCTCGAACCAAATTTCATCATTGTGGTTACCTTTAGTGAAGGCCTATGTCCAGCAGTGTACGTGTTCGGCTGACGTGATGATGATGATGAAGCTCGAACCCCATACATAGATATATGTATTCGGAGCTGCCCCGAGGACACGGCGCAGCATACGCTGGAGGAGTGCCCAGCTTGGGCAGCGCAGCGCCGTGATCTCGTTGCAGCGACAACTGCGGATAGCCTCTCGCTCCCGGACGTAGTTCTGTCCATTGTCGGGAGCGAAAGTGCTTGGGACGCCGTCGCCTCCTTCTGCGAGGAGGTGATGTCCGCTAAAGAGGCGGCGGAACGGGAGAGGGAGGCTTCCTCCTCCCATCCCACCCGCATTAGACGCACCAGGCGCCGGAGGGCGCAAAACGATCTCCGGCCACCATGAGATGGGGCCTGCGGGCGGCGGACTTGGGAGCAGTCCGTGGCCCGAACAGAGACAGGCCCGAGAGTAAGGCGCGCGTGGTGTTCCCCGCGCGCCTTGTTGGAGTCAGTGCAGCCAGTGAGCGACGGCCGCACCGGGTGACGGGACCCGCCTTGTGGCGGTGGCGGGTCAATACCTGCCGGGGTGCGGAAGAATGCTCTGAGCGCCCCCGTGCCCCGGCAAAAGGTAATTGGAGGAACACCGTGGGGTTTTAGTCGGTAGAGTCCGACACACCCCTCCGCCTTCCCCGAGGTGGAGGCAGTCCATGAGGATTTCCCCACGAAAAAAAAAAAAAAAAATGCATAGATATATGGATAGACTTTTTACAAGCTTTTATTTAGCTCGATGTCCGTATAACTCGTATAAGTTGTCCTTTCAAAATTTGTAAACCATTTTTCGACCATTATTTTGTTTGTATCCGATTGAGCTGAAATGTTGCATACACCTTTAGTTCTGGTGACAATACAATGACCAATACTCAGTATTGTAATAATTTCAATATGGCCGCCGTTCCAAGATGGCGGATTACATATAGGTATTTTCTCAATCCCCTTGATATGGGTTTCAAATGAAAGGGCTTAAAGAGTAGAAAACGATAACGTTAGTAACATCACACTAAAAAGCTTGTTTTAAAAAGATTTTTTACCATTTATTTATTTGGCAACAGACTCGCCCCCTATTACATGGGACTAAAACATAACTGGCGAAATGTGGGTGTACTAAAGGGGAAGCCTCTACCTAACCCTTCGGGGATTAGAGGCGCGATACTATGCTATAGATAACCTTTTTAATAGGCGACTTTGTCTGGCAAAAACTAGTACGAAAAAAAACTAGGTATATGTTTTTGACCGTGGCCGTGAAAAGCAGTACCTTCATATTAGTTGTACCCAAATTAACAGCTATTGTAGCACCTACCTACCTTGCCGGAGATCCACTTAGAATTCCATGACGTTTGCTGTACAAAGTTTAATAACCACTTATCATTCATTAGGCATTCCATAGCTAGTGATTGTGTTGTTTGAAGACTCGTGGTAAACTAATAAACCTTTTAGCTTTATAACATTGGTAAGAAATAGGTAAACAAGTTACAAATTCAATCGGTGTAAAGAAAAACACGCGGCTACAACATACAAACAACAAAGTTCCAAAAAAACTAGACTCGTCTCGACCTTAAATAATTCAAATTCCATTCGAAATTCGTCATCACATTCGCATGCAGAATATCTTTACTTAAGTAACATAATTCACTAGTGTTTTATTATTATAAAATCATGAATGAATCGAGTCATTAATTTCGGAGATGAGACGACAGATGTGTGGCAGATGTGTTGACTAAAAGATTCATAATTTGTATGATTTATTGTCACGACTATTTTAAACTTTTTCTTACTTTGTCTTTAGACAAAGATAATGTGTTTTGGAATGTATTTTAATAGAAAGCCAGAGTAATATGACGCTTAAACACAGCTGTTACGTTACGTTGTTTTCTTTTTATTACAAATTATTAAAATTAGTGGTTACAAAACGGATAATCTCGTAATTTATACTGCGCACAGATGGTTCGAATCGTACATTTGTGTAAAGTGAATTAGTGTACATTGTAATTGTTCTCGTTTGCTGAATTTAGTGCCTAAATATTTGTTAAATGGTTATGAAATGCAGCATGTATTCGGTCACACGCATTTTTGTTACAAAATGGAAGGTGTTTGTTTGAACGTAACTGAATGGGATTCGGTCTGTCGTTTGACTGTATTGTGTTAATTCTTGGAAACAAAAAGGGGCATAATATGATTCATACAGCCACGATGACGGTTTATCCACCACGTGGGTGATATAGGATGTGTCAAACAATAGTACATTATGATACTAATGAGGTAAGTTTGTCATCATGGTCAAAGCTGAATTGCAGCCTGAGCCTGAAGGCCAGGGCGTCATGGAGCCGAGAGTGTAAAATCCATTATTACACTAGTGGGTAATGTAAAGCACATGTTATTTATTTATTATTGTTATTATATTATCTAGCATATAATGTATATACAAAAAAAAACAGAAATTCTAAGCACCTAACTTATATAACAGGCCTAGTACCTACTAAGTACAGCGATTCGTCTGATCGAAAGAAATCTAGATAACCTAGTTCTAGCAAAACTTAAGTCATTTAAGCATTGGCTTTTATTATTCAATCTCCTTTATTTTTAGGAGTCCAAGAAAGAAAACAGTTTAGACTGGCTGTCCGTCGAAGTAAGCTAAAAACAGAACGTCTCGTTTCTTTCAAAGATCTTGAGGTTGTTATAGGGTTTTCAATTAAAACGTTAGATTTTTTTAATAACTAGTTTATGCCCGCAGGTTCGTTTGCATGAATATTGGTAATCACAATGTTTTATTAATTTTGGATGGAATCAGATATCTGCTAATGAAAGTGCCTCCAAAATCGGTCCAGCCATTTCGGTGATTAGCCGGATCAAATAGGCAGACTAAAATAAAATAAAATTTTCATGGAAACATTCTAAGTAATATTTTTTTGACGTTGCAAACAAACACTTTAATTTTATTTATAGATGACAGACACTCCATAATAAATCGAAGAATCCAGGAACATGATACTAGAAATAAGGATCGCAATAATTGAAATTGGAACGGAATCCGTTTCGAATACCATTTAAAAAAAAAATAGAAGCGTTCAATTAAGGAAAATCAACCAGCATTTTTTCTTTATATTATAAGAAATTTGAAGAACAACCCAAACATATTAAACCAACCGCCTTATAACTCTGGTTTAATAATAAAATAAACATTTCTTTTGCTGGCAGCGTCTAGTTCTCATCAAAGCGGTTCAAATATTTGTTCAGGGGCCAGGGCGGCCATTTTAACTTAAAACCAATTACGGAGTGAACTATAGTTTAGCTAGGTACTTTAATTAGGAAAGTGATCAAAACTGTGTTTAATGAAATATTGTAGGGGTCACGGAGCTGGCCAGTTTGGTTAGTAAAATAAATGTTCGAATGAAATTTAAATTTGGAACACAACGAAGGACCAAAGGAGATGGACAAAATGTGCCCTAGTTTTGTACCGGAAAAAAGGTATCCTACAATTAAATTGTTAAAAAGAATAAATTAATAATTTTAAAAATAGGTAACTATTTACATGTCAAAGCAGAAGAAAAAAAAGAAAATATAGCTACCTAATTATAAATATTTACACCGTGCATCAATCTGTACGCAGTATTACGAATACTACAAGATCAACATCAAACCACTGAACCGATTTTGATGAAATTTTTACGGGGTAATTTGAACCTCAAGAAAGGACATAGGCTGCTTTTTATTCAGCGACTTCGTCTGCGATAACCGACTTTAACGCGGCCGAAGTCGCAGGCAAAAGCTGGCCATCCATATTTACGGTAAAAAATAGAGTGAAACAAGTAATCAATTCAGCTATATTTATACCACTTAAAAAATGAAACATAAACAAAATAAGAGCAAAAGCAAGCATGACCCAAAAACAGAGCCATATGTTGTTTATTAATTACGTTAAAAGCTTGTATCGCTATATCCGACCGCGTCTGTCTGTCTGTACTATCGTGATAACCTCAGAAGTGTGATTTTTTACTAGTATTTTAAAGAGTGTCGTGATGCCCCAGTGATACAGGTGCAAGGTTGCGGGTTTGATATCAAGCAAGTTTGTCAATTCATTTTCATATGCATGTACTTTCTAAGTATATCTTGGACATCTCTGTCATCGGTGAAGGAAAACATCGTGAGGAAACCTGGACTTATTTTACTTCTACACTAATCTATACTATACTATACTAATATTATAAAGAGGAAAGATTTGATTTTTTGTTTGTTTGTTTGCATTGAATAGGCTCTGAAACTACTGAACCGATTTGAAAAATTCTTTCACTGTTGGGAAGCTACACTGTCCCCGGGTGACATATAGGCTATATTATAGACTATATTTTATCTATACATATAATAAAACAGTAAAAAAACTGTGTCTGTACATTGAATATATTAAAAAAATAATAATTGAGGGGGGTTTAGAAACAGTAATAGAGCACGAAACCAAAAAAAAATTTCTGTCTGTTTGTCTTTTTGTCTGTTTGTTTGTACACGCTAATCTTCGGAACTACTTGACGGATTTGAATGATTTTTGTTTTGTTGTATAGGTATTAAGTCTGGGCAACATATAGGCTATAATTTATTTTGGAAACTTGAACACCTGATGCAGAACCGCAACAGACCATCTAAACTATAAGAGATACAAAAATGGTACTATAGCAAAAATTGTTTCACGTGATGAGCACTCTCTGTTGTCGTATAAAATTTGAAGATCTGGAACAGTTGATGTGGAACTCCTAGAGCCCAGCTACACTATAACATATATAGGGATGACGTCTTAGCAAGAGTTGTTCAGCCTGATGAGCACTCTCTGTTGTCGTATAAAATTTGAAGATCTGGAACAGCTGATGTGGAATTCCAAGAGCCCAGCTACACTATAACATATATAGGAATGACGTGTTAGCAAAAGTTGTTCCGCCTAATGAGCACTCTCAGTCGTCGTATAAAATTTGAAGATCTGGAACAGCTGATGTGGAACTCCAAGAGCCCAGCTCCACTATAACATATATAGGAATGACGTCTTAGCAAGAGTTGTTCAGCCTGATGAGCACTCTCTGTTGTCGTATAAAAATTGAAGATCTTGAACAGCTGATGTGGAACTCCAAGAGCCCAGCTCCACTATAACCTATATAGGAATGACGTCTTAGCAAGATTTGTTCAGCCTGATGAGCACTCTCTGTTGTCGTATAAAATTAGAAGATCTGGAACAGCTGATGTGGAACTCCAAGAGCCCAGTTACACTATAACATTTATTGTTTCACGTGATGAGCACTCTCTGTTGTCGTATAAAATTTGAAGATCTGGAACTGCTGATGTGGAACTCCAAGAGCCCAGCTACACTATAACATATATAGGAATGACGTCTTAGCAAGAGTTGTTCAGCCTGATGAGCACTCTCAGTTGTCGTATAAAATTTGAAGATCTGGAACAGCTGATGTGGAATTCCAAGAGCCCAGTTACACTATAACATAATAGGAATGACGTTTTAGCAAGAGTTGTTCAGCCTGATGAGCACTCTCTGTTGTCGTATAAAAATTGAAGATCTTGAACAGCTGATGTGGAACTCCAAGAGCCCAGCTACACTTTAACGTATATATAGGAATGACGTCTTAGCAAGAGTGGCTCAGCCTGATGAGCACTTTCTGTTGTCGTATAAAATTTGAAGATCTGGAACAGCTGATGTGGAACTCCAAGAGCCCAGCTATACTATAACATATATGGGTGATTCTACGATAAGAGGTTCCGCGTCCATAGAAGATTCGGCCAAGGGGAAAAATTTGAGTTTTTTGATCAAACACATATATTGCGATTTTAGCCCCCTTTATGTACACATTCATGTAAGGGCAAGTCAATTTATACATATTTAGTTACTTTTTAGAAGGCCAGGGTAAAGACTTCGAGCAGGGGAGAGACTTTGACGTAATAAAACAATGAATAAAATCAACTTTTATTAAACATTGCACTTAATTTATAATCACAGTAACATTTTATATTACAGCCTTTCTTCTTCCTGCTTCTTTAGTGTTTTTGACAAAAATATGAGAAAATAACATGACATCGTACTTTCAAGAAATAATAAAATATTATTTTATCAATACTAATTAAGTAGACTAGCGCCTTGCTAGTTATAATTAAAAGAATGTTCATATTACCTACACTTATACAGTTTTTATTATCCTTTTCGCTTCCTTTTTTAAAATATTTTTCGTCTTCTTTTTGTTTCGCAATTCATACTTTTCTGAATCATTTTTAATAGTTTTATAATGTTATCTCTCTGCTTACGATACTCCTTTTCGTGTTACGATCGTTTATAACAATTTTTGAGGATGTTGATAGAAGCTAGGTGTATCTGAATCATTATACCAAACATCTTATGATCCACATGATCTCCCCTGGTTGGTTATTATCTACCCTGGCAATTATTTTTCCAGGGGAAATACGGCAGGGGAGAGACGTTTTCGTGATAAATTTAATATTGTATTCTGTCAGAAGTTAATATTGGGTAAATAATATATCTCACCTCAACCAACAAGGTATTGTTGACTTTAGGCAGAAAATGCAAATAAATTAAGTGAATTTTAACAATTTTACGACTTACCAGGGTAGAGACACTTTCACATCGCGAAGCTACTGCGTTGCACATTCGTGTCGCGCCAACTAACAAATGACAGGGATATAAGGGCTTGTTTTTTTAGTATAACTAATTCACGTTGATACGCATCCTTGAGCCCTAATAGCGAACATGGCCGTCTAATATTTCTGTTTGTAATTAGCATATCAAAATTGGCCAGGGTAGATACGCAAAAAAAGAGGGACAAAAATGAAGTTCGAAAATTATTGCAAATAAACAACTATTGTTCTATTTTATCTTTATGATACTTAAGTATACCTGTTTAAATTCATGCTAAACATACTTTAATTTGTCAACAGTGATTTTTAAGGTATGTACTGCCTGCATGTTTAACGAAAAACGGTAAGGGGACAGGCCAGGGTAGAGACGTTTTCACACTTTCCTAGGGAATTTCAGGAAAATGGGCTTTAATTGGGCATTTAATCATGATGCAATTAATAAAATACATTTAGGTAATGTGATTAATTGCATAAAATAGCAAGACGTAGAATAAAAAAGCTATTTTATAGTGATTGCCGTACACATGACCTCTTATCGTAGAATCACCCATATAGGATTGACGTCTGAGCACGAGTTGTTTAGTCTGATGAGCATTTCCTGTTGACATACAAAAATGAAAGATCTGAAACGACTCCAATAGTCTCGCTCATCCCGTTGTTTTTCCGTCCCCGGGCCTTAGAATTCTACATCAGACGTATCAGATCTTCTATTTTGACGACCCCGCTGTCGCTGGCATAAGCAACAGGATCCGCGTACGAAGTCGCGGGCAGAAGCTAGTTTAAAATAATTAGGGATCCGTAAGAAACATAACGAAGTCGCGGGGAGAGTGCTAGTCCTACTATAATATTATAAAATGCGAAAGTTTGTGAAGATGTATATGTATGTTTGTTACTCTTTCACGCAAAAACTACAGGACGGATCTGGATAAAATTTGGCACACATATAGATTGTAGTCTGGAATAGCACAAAGGCTACTTTTTATTCCAAAAAAATGTACGATTCCCTAGGGCTTATACATTGTAGTGATGGGTAACTCGTCATTTTAAAATGAGATTGAGGGAGTACCTCATTTTACCTCGCGAGGTACTCACGAGGTACCCCTCATTTGAGGTGAGGAGTCGTCTGTCGGCGTATTCACCTCACGAGCCGAGCCCGAGCCGAACTCACAGTCTAAATAAAATCCTACAAAACATCAGTATAACACACATACCAAACATCATTATTTCATAGTATGTGACACACCAAAATAATAATGTTTGCTGTGTTTTCAAACTTTCAAGATCTCTCTTCAATCATTCTATAAATTCTGTACAAGAAATAAGTCGGTTCATTCGCTCACTCATTCACTCAATACCTCAATACTCACTCTCGCTTTCGCCTCACACAGAAACTCTACGAGTATTCGCGTCAAAAGTGTCTATGTCATTTTTTAAGTGAGGACGCGTGATCGAGTGAGGTGGCTCAATATTGAAATTCGAGTAACTCTTTTCACTTGCGATCACGAGTACCTCAAACTAGGCAGTTTATGAGTGACTTTGACGCGGATGTCTAGTTCTAATACATTGACTTTGACGCGGATGAAGTGGTGAACAAGTTACCTATTTGACTTATCACCAGTGGTCGGAATTAGGTTATTATTTTATTTATAATATGGATCTTCCCGGGATTTATAATACAATCCCGTGTGGCCACTAATATTACAAATAAATAAAAATACAATCCTCAGAGATAGATCATAAGACAAATAAAACAAAGATAATATTAACATCCGGGGTTGCGGGACGTCTTAACAGGATACCGTGGCCCCGGAACGTAAAGGGCAACAGAAGGAACAGGGTGGTTTTTTAGTCAGTAAAAGTCTGACAGTCCCTTCCGCCCCGCCCAGGACGGAAGGACTCATTTGATGATTTTTACCACCTCAAAAAGATAATATTAACATACAATTTTTATTAGTAGGTATAAAATTTACATTAATTCACAATACAATTTTTTTTTCTATTTACGTTGCCCCACACTAGGATTAGGTATGGTTTAAATTGTGTAAAAGTAAATAACTTTTTTATATTTAGGTAAATAAATCACGGGATTTTTCTGCTCTTTAAAATTAATCTCGGGATTTGAGTCTTATCCACTTTATTTTTTCGCTGTATGGAAACAGTTTAAGTACATAAATAACTCTACCTAATTCCGATCTCTGCTTATCACGTCACACAACGACACAAAAGACAATAGAACATTATTTATATTTCTACCCACCTTATCTCAAAGATGGACCAACGATTTCTTAACAAAATAGCGAGATAAAAATAAGACATTCACATCAAAACTCATTCATGCTTGTTGGGACATACTGCCGGTGATTCATACAAGGCAACCTACTCACCTTGATATAAATGTATACTTGGCTATATTATATACACAACCTAGAGTCTCCCACATATTATATCAAAGTGTTTGAAGATAGATATTATAGGTATTGTACTATACAGCTACTTACAATCTATAAAATAAATAAAATTGAAATGTCTGTTTGTTTACCAACACATCAATTAAATAAATGTAAATATTGTACAATATTTACATTTATTTAATTGATGTGTTGGTAACCGGTCAAGTGCGAGTTGGACGGGCACACGAAAGGTTCCGTATATGTAGAGCCAAAAACTCAAAAAAAACGTATGACATTATTTAATAAAATATTTAAATTAGGTATAACTTTTATTAATTTTTATACACAGTCTGTGAAAATTTTATCTCTCTAGCTATTACGGTTCATGAGATACAGCCTGACAGACGGACGGACAGCGGAGGCTTATGGAATTCAAGTGTTTAGTAAATGAAGTGCGCCAAGTGCGCCCGTCCTCGGGCTATCTCGTGCGGCTTTATCGTTTCCGCATGCGGGCGCAGGTAGTCGACTTCATCCAAACTATTCGCAGTCGATAGCCCGTATTCCAATGCGATGACCAGTGTAAATGATGCATCGGGTGCCCGTATTCGACTAAAGACTTTCAAGCACCCGAATACGGGCTAACTACCAAGTGTGATAATAATTGAGCTATTAACGAGTAGTTACTTAGTTTATGAGTTTTAAACTGACTTGAGGTCTTAATTTTTAAAGCACCACAAGAAAGTCCGGTTAAGCAGCCGATAACCACCTAGGTTGACAAGCAAAATGCCATTCCGAAAAAAAATGCCGTTTATATAGGTAACAATCTGGATCTATACTGTGCAGGTAAGTCGTTACTGGGTTATAAATTAGCAGAAAAAACATGCAAACGTCTATTTCTGAATAAACTCGTAATACAGACTTTCGTTTACGTAAAATAACGGTTACAGCGATAAAGTGTTATGTTATTTTTGTGTAACATTACAATATTTTTAACGAGATCGCGTGCAGTAACCTTAGACACAACAACACGACATTGGCTTATGTCGAACTGTGTAACATAAGACATTCGAGAGGTTAATAATTAAGTTGTTTTATGTAAAATCGATTCTTTTTAATAGTAATAAATAATACATAAATTATAATTTTTGGTGACCAAACACGGTCACATTATTTATTTAAAACATACATGTATAATTTACCTGACACTCAATTGGGTAATTGACACTATCAATAAATTGACATACGCGATTTCACCATAGATTTTGTATGGCAAAGTATAAACCTGTGGGTCCTGTGACGTCACTTATTTACCAACTCAATTTATTAGCTATTTATTGATTTCAAAGCAACAAAACATAGTTTTTTTACAAGCTTTTATTTAGCTTGCACTGTACGTATATTGTAAGTAAGTTGTCTTTTCAAAATTTGCAAACCATTTTTCGACCATTTCTTGGTATCCCATTGAGCCACAGATATAGATAGACATAGATAACGCAAGTATCACGATCTGTATGAAAACCAAGCGTGCCATTTTTTGACTACCTATTATGACGTCACAAGCACTATTTAGTGATGGGAAAATCAAATCGATTTAAAGACGCCGCCGCGTACGGCGCCCCCATCGTCCTACCCCCCGCCATGCGCCAGCGGCTCACCCGGTCAGCAGTACGCTGAAAGTCTTTGTAGTGAGAGGTTGCTTGCTCGAGCGCTTGCGTTCCGACGACGTGCTAGTTTTTGGATACCTTTGCCATATTTTTTTTAATAACATAATAACATATAATAATAACAACAATAACAATAATAATATAAATAATAAAAATATAATAATAATAATAACATAATTTAAATCGATTTACGAATCGATTTTATGACAGAGTAATGAGATATACAGAGAAATGAGATAAACAGAAAAATGAATGACAAAATAAAATACCTGATCTGCTTATAAGGCAGTTAGGAATATATATTTTTTACAAAATTGTTAGTATTTCCCTAATTATTTCTTGTAATTGTTGTAGACTATCAAAATGTCGGAAACAAAGACAAAATCCAGAGAAGAAATTTTAGAAGCAAAACGAAAAGCATGTAAAATACGTTATAATTAAATCAAAATAGATCCAAAATTACATGAGCTACGAAAACTTTTTCCCTTCAACAAAGCTTGCTTCCTCAAAATGTATTAAACAAATAGTGCTATGCTTTGTTGGGAACCAATCTTTGTTTCCCGTCGCCTCAATCCATTTTTGTTTTAAATTGGGTTCATGTGGAAAACTAAAAAAATCACGAAACGTTACGATTATTTATTAAAATTGTCTACAAAGTACTTTTATAATACAAAATCATTCCTCTGTTTCCAAAATCGATTCTTGAGAATCGATTTGTGTTGCATATGATGAACAGCACTAATCGCTAAAATTGACAGAAAAATGATAAAAGTCCCTGTACTACAAAACCGAAACGATATACGATAGTATCGCTTGTTTCGATATTCATTACTTGTTAAAACAAAACGTCTCATCGACCGCTCCAAGTAAAAGCTGCAATGTAATAGGAACGTTTTGTTTTTCTCAAATTTGGTATTACCAGGTATTACTGAGGGTATTAGATTAAAAATAATTGTTTTTTAAATTAATTACGCATAATATTAATCATAAAATGACTTACCGATGGAAGGAAACGTTTACTTTATTTATTCTCCTCGCATTTGTACAGTTTTTACAATTTTTAACAGCACAATTAACCATTTTAATATTTTTAACTGACGTCCGACTAGCGCTATGCTCCGATGCAGACTGAGCGCGAAATTGGCCACTTACGATTTTTGTACGTAAGCTAGGCACGCGAAGTAGTTGCTCTCGCGTTATCTATGTCTATCTATATCTGTGGATTGAGCCAATATTTTGCACACACCTTTAGTTCTGATGACAATACCATGTCCAATACTCAATATTGTAATAATATTAAATAAAAGCTTGTTTTAAAAAAAAAATTTTTTTTAACCGTTAATTGAAAATCTATCGGGTTTTTTGAACTAAAACAAAGTGCCTTTTTTAAGAAGTTGTACTTACCTCTACTTATAGTACAAGAAAAAACATAATTTAACTTCCATAGAGAACCGTTCAACTTGTTAGAGACCTTCGTGAGTTACAAATTAATTCTACAAACCCTCATCTATTTTACGTTCGGTAACACAAGCGTACCGCCTCAAACAATGTCTGGTCAGAAGTGGTAACAAAAACTGTGACAACAATGGGGAGGGTCGTCCGGCCTCGTCCGAAGCCGTCCGGCCTATTTTCACACGTCTCCGTCCCTTTGCACCGTCATGGTAGGTAGCTGTCAGTGCGTTATGATGGCGGGATGGCGCTTAGCATTCTTTTGTTTTTATGACTATAGGTACTTGGTACTATTCAGGGTGGGATTTGGGACTTATTTGATTTGTTATTTGAATACTTGGTGCCTTGAGACAGTGAGAGGGGGTCGTGACAGGCCACGAAGGAGATGGCGGGACGTGCTAGATGGATTTCTCCAAAACTGGAGGGATGAATCGTGAAAGGTCAAAGGAAAGTAGAACTAAATGTAACATGTATAAAAAAATCTGTTAATGCAGGTTTAAATAGCAAGCAGTTTGATTTTGCCTAGAATGTGTGATAATTAATGTAAGTAATTCACGTTAGAACAATAAACATGGCGTCAGGTAACGCACCACGTGGTTTTTTTTAAGTTTATTATTTATTTCCTCTGTCTAATTTTTGCTATCACGAAAGGTATGAATATACCGCAACACATGAATAAACACATGAATTAGTAAGGCAAGCGTTGCGTTTAGTAGTATTCATGTAATTATTTATCACTTCTACCTTAAAAAGAAGAAAAAAGTATATAATATAATAAAACTATGTACAACCATGAGCAATAAATTACTTTAAATAACATTAAATGCATAAACAAGTGCGTTTGCAAACGGTGTGCATTGTTAACTGTAGTTAATATATTCTATTGACAAGTATAGGTGCTGTTATTGTTTAGATACTAACTAACCCACATAATTACTACAAAAGTACATACTCCATACTGTTGTTCTAAAATAATGTCGTTAGGTACACAAGGTCTGTTCACCGCATTCAATGTGACTTTCAGAATAATAGAGCTATAATGGCTATAATATCAAAACATTTATTTCATACTAGATTTTGATCGCGACTTTGTCTGCGTAAATGTCGGTTATCGCGGATGCAGACGAAGTCGCGGAATAATAAGAAGCCTGTGTCTTTTCTTGGGGTCCAAACTTACCTCGTACCAAATTTCGTCAAAATCGGTTCAGTGGTTTAGACAGACAAACAAACAGAGCTAGTTCCATATTCTAGCATTTATAATACCTACTAGCTGACCCGCCACGACTTCGTTCGCGTGGTATCCTACCCCTATCCTACCGATACCCCTACCCCTACCCTACCCCTACCCTTCCCTACCCTACCCCTACCCTACCACTACCCTACCCCTACCCTACCCCTACCCAACCCCTACCCTACCGTACCCCTAACCTACCGTACCCCTAACCTACCCCTACCCTTGAGACCGACATATCCGTTTTTTTTTTTTTTTTCCCGTAAGAACCTTCTCCTGACAATAACAAAAACAACAAAAAAAGAATTACTGAAATCGGTCCAGCCATTCACGCGTGATGCCGTGACCAAGGAAAACGGGTTTCATTTTTATATATATATATAGATTAGTATGGATGGTATAGATTCTGTTTTTATGTAGTTTACTTTATATACAAAGCTTACAATAATGAAGTGTCCTACTGTGCAAAGGTCTTTGACGTCAGTGATGCGTAAAATTACAGTTGAAATAAACATAATTTATTTGAAGTCGGTTATCTGTGAGTCTGCGAGGTTCTCATTTATTTGCGTACTCTAACTTTTTTCTAAAATAAAAATAGCCTTAGTAAATCCTTAAAATCAGCCACTTGCCAGTGAAAGTCCTGTCAAAATCGGGAACAAAGACAGACAATTTTTTTTTTTTTTGTGGTAATCATTAATACTATCAAGTAAGTAAGTATATGCATTTAGTAATTGACAAGTTTATTTATTAGTACACTCCCCTACCCTTAAAAATAATCTAACACACCATCTAACCATCAGCGTAAAATATTCCCAGCACCATTTTCCATAGCAAAAAAAAAATAGAAAAAAAGTCCGTCAGCGACAGCTAGTTACCAAGCGGCGTCACTCCGAGCCCGGCTGCAAGTCGGACCGTGCACTCTCTTTTATTTCTATTGACAATGTTCCCTTTCTATCTAGCTCCGCACCACGCGCTGACAAATTTTGTTATTGCTTTGTTACTTGCTCGGGATATTCTATAAAAACTTAGTTTGAAGTGGATCTTCCTGTTGGTGGACTCGTCATGCCAACTTGAAACTGTATTAGGGCGACTGGTAATTAGTGTACGATATTTATAACATGATACAGTAAAAAAATTGCGGTAATTTAATTTAGTTATCTCCCCCCCCCCCACATTTTTTTATTAAACATATTTGTTTTTTTGTAGGGAAGTTGTTTATTGTTGCCGGTTACCTTTTTACCAAGTTTCATAAAAATCTTTTCAATATTTTGATCTGTGCAAACGTGTAGGAACAACAAACACTGCTATTGGTCTCTGAAATACAGTTAATTACTACTAGCTTAGGGAATTCAAATAACTAAGTCTTAAAGTCAATTTAAATCATTTATTCCAATTAGGCCAATATGGGCACTATTGAAAAACAATAGAACTGAATTTAGTTGCTCCTTTCAAATGGATGCATGGGGATGAATGGGCAAGAAACTCCATACGTACTTACTCTTTTAAAATCAATGTTTTACAATATTTCATAAAATGGCAATACAGATTTTTTTTTATTTATATTAATTAAGAAAAAGAATTACACTTTAGCAACAAAATTGTTAACTCAAAACCAGGTAATTTCTAAAACAATGAAACAAATTCTACCATTTCTGATTTCTTGATACCAAAACATACTCCATTCCTCAATAACATTTTTGCAGCACAACCGAACAAGAATTAACAACACTCAAATTGAACGATGAATCGATTCGTGCCCCGACTTAATAGTTGACGTGGAATTCGCGACCTGTGTCTCGACTGTTAAAAAGACAATCGATACATTGCGTGCCTTGCTGAATAAAAGATAAGTAGAATTTAATGCTTCTTCTAGGAATAGGCAGTGAACGACAATCTGGTTCTAAAATCACTTGGGACAGACGCATGTTCGAAACGTATTGAAGATTTTTTTTATCATTCATTAATGGGTATGAAAGACCAGGGGTATCAGCGATGATTTCCGTCTAAATTGTCCAAGTTCCATATTCATATTCTTCTTAATCTTATTTTCCGAAGTTTGTGTGTAAGTAAAGTGGGCTTTTTTTTTTAGGTGGTAAAAATCATCATATGACTCCTTCCGCCCTGAGTGGGGCGGAAGCAGGGACTGTCAGACTTTTACTGACTAAAAAACCACCCTGTTCCTTCTGTTGCCCTTAACGTTCCGGGGCCACGGTATCCTGTTAAGACGTCCCGCAACCCCGGCAGGAAGTAAAGTGGGCTAAAGTGGCTTTTAAGTACTTGTGGGTGTGGGCTAAAGTCAAAATAGGCTGGCTTGATGAAATTTCGTTCATAACTTGAGGTGAACTCTTTTAGTGGCCAGTCTACCCAGTGTGCGGCTGAGCTGAGCTTAATCTTATCTGGCTTTTCTGAAAACAGCATTACAGTCGATTTTTTACGATTTTTTGAGAAATATTGACCACCTATGCCTTCAATGTTATTTTTGGCGGTGGTCTGTCCGAAGACACTCAGGCATTAATAAAATCCTTATTTTTAACACAGTATTAGACGGAAGAAACGTAATGATTTGGAGAGGAATGGAGAAGATACCTTTGCAGATATTTTCCCAGCAGTAGGATATCCAATACAGGTTGAATGATGAAAAAGATACTTATATCTACTTCATTTGAGTAAGTTTCAGCGGGTTAGCAAATACGGGATAGTCCCGAACTCGACACGTGTAACAGCTTAGTTCTGATCGGTGTTTATCTGTCTGTGTATCTTGTTGGAAATCGGACAAACTATGTATTGGCAAGTGCTTTACATAGGGGTCATTCATTTATCACGTGATTTTTGGCAACTTTTGAACCCCCTTTGGTGATGTGTGGAGACGTTTAGACTAACCCCTATGAAAAAAGAAATGATTTTTTTGGTACAAAGTACCTACCTAACTTATTTTTTTTTTAAATATTATCATAACATAACATCACGCCTGTTATCCCCGAAGGGTTAGGCAGAGGTGTACCCATTAGTACACCCACATTTCGCCAGTTATGTTTAAGTCCCATGTAATAGGGGGCGAGCCTATTGCCATCAACCGGGCACAAATCCAGACTCCGAGGCTGCTACTGAGAAATTCCTAATGGAAAAACCCAATAACACATTGCCCGACCCGGGAATCGAACCCAAGACCTCATGCTCAGCAGTCGCGCTTTGCGACCACTAGACCAACGAGGCAGTCCCGAACTAAATATTATCAATTTCATTTAATATTTTTATACAGTTCAAACATAATTTAAATTAATGCTGGAAAATTATTTTTTCGGTTTAGAATCGCGAGATCAAATAAAAAATAAATCTTGTAATATACTTACACTTTATTTCTTATTATCTCTTCCCCCTTGTGATATTTCATGACTTTTTCTAAAACCCCTCCCCCCCTTTCCATCCTCACGTGTTTAATGGTCGATCCTTTAAGTCATAATTTATAGTAGGTTTCAGTGAGCCCTTTTTCAACATGTCGTACTCAAAATATTAAGTACTACGTTTTAAGATAGGTACGTCCAACATATTTGTACACCTGCAAAAGATAAGTAATATTTGCATTGGGGTGATTCTACGATAAGAGGTTCCGCGTCCATAGAAGATTCGGCCAAGGGGAAAAGTTGGAGTTTTTTGATCAAACACATATATTACGATTTAAGCCCCCTATAAGTACACATTCATGTGAGGGCAAGTCAATTTATGGGTGATTCTACGATAAGAGGTTCCGCGTCCATAGAAGATTCGGCCAAGGGGAAAAATTTGAGTTTTTTGATCAAACACATATATTGCGATTTTAGCCCCCTTAAGTTACACATTCATGTAAGGGCAAGTCAATTTATACATATTTAGTTACTTTTTAGAAGGCCAGGGTAAAGACATCGAGCAGGGGAGAGACTTTGACGTAATAAAACAATGAATAAAATCAACTTTTAGTAAACATTGCACTTAATTTATAATCACAGTAACATTTTATATTACAGCCTTTCTTCTTCCTGCTTCTTTAGTGTTTTTGACAAAAATATGAGAAAATAACATGACATCGTACTTTCAAGAAATAATAAAATATTATTTTATCAATACTAATTAAGTCGACTAGCGCCTTGCTTGTTATAATTAAAAGAATGTTCATATTACCTACACTTATACAGTTTTTATTATCCTTTTCTCTTCCTTTTTTTAAATATTTTTCGTCTTCTTTTTGTTTCGCAATTCATACTTTTCTGGATCATTTTTAATAGTTTTATAATGTTATCTCTCTGCTTACGATACTCCTTTTCGTGTTATGATCGTTTATAACAATTTTTGACGATGTTGATAGAAGCTAGGTGTATCTGAATCATTGTACCAAACATCTCATGATCCACATTATCTCCCCTGGTCGGTTAATATCTACCCTGGCAGTTATTTTTCCAGGGGAAATACGGCAGGGGAGAGACGTTTTCGTGATAATTTTAATATTTTATTCTGTCAGAAGTTAATATTGGGTAAATAATATATCTCACCTCAACCAACACGGTATTGTTGACTTTAGGCAGAAAATGCAAATAAATTAAGTGAATTTTATCAATTTTACGACCTACCAGGGTAGAGACACTTTCACATCGCGAAGCTACTGCATTGCACATTCGTGTCGCGCCAACTAACAAATGACAGGGATCTAAGGGCTTGTTTTTTTAGTATAACTAATTCACGTTGATACGCGTCCTTGAGCCCTAATAGCGAACATGGCCGTCTAATATTTCTGTTTGTAATTAGCATATCAAAATTGGCCAGGGTAGATACGCAAAAAAAGCGGGACAAAAATGAAGTTCGAAAATTATTGAAAATAAACAACTATTGTTCTATTTTATCTTTATGATACTTAAGTATACCTGTTTAAATTCATGCTAAACATACTTTAATTTGTTAACAGTGATTTTTAAGGTATGTACTGCCTGCATGTTTAACGAAAAACGGTAAGGGGACAGGCCAGGGTAGATACTTTTTCACACTTTCCTAGGGAATTTCAGGAAAATGGGCTTTAATTGGGCATTTAATCATGATGCAATTAATAAAACACATTTAGGTAATGTGATTAATGGCATAAAATAGCAAGACGTAGAATAAAAAAGCTATTTTATAATGATTGCCGTACACATGACCTCTTATCGTAGAATCACCCTTATACATATTTAATTACTTTTTAGAAGGCCAGGGTAAAGACATCGAGCAGGGGAGAGACTTTGACGTATTAAAACAATGAATAAAATCAAGTTTTATTAAACATTGCATTCAATTTATAATCACAGTAACTTTTTGTATTACAGCCTTTCTTCTTCCTGCCTCTTTAGTGTTTTTGACAAAAAATATGAGCAAATTAACATGACATCGTACTTTCATGAAATAATAAAGTATTATTTTATTAATACTAATTAAGTAGACTAGCGCCTTGCTTGTAATAATCAGAAGAACTTTCATATTACCTATTCTTATTCAGTTTTTATTATTCTTTTCTCCTACTTTTTTAAAATATTTTTCGTCTTCTTTTTGTTTCGCAATTCATACTTTTCTGGACCATTTTTAATAGTTTAATAGTGTTATCTCTTTGCTTACGATACTCCTTCTCTTTTACCATGATCGTTTATAACAATTTTTGAGGATGTTGATAGAAGATAAGTTTGTTTGAATCATTATACCAAACATTTCATGATCCACATTATCTCCCCTGGTCAGTTTAGTACCTACCCTGTCAGTAATTTTTCCAGGGGAAATACGGCAGGGGAGAGACGTTTTCGTGATAATTTTAATGTTTTTTTCTATCACAAGTTAATATTGGATAAAAAATATATCTCACCTCAACCAACAAGGTATTGTTGACTTAAGGCAGAAAATGCAAATACATTAAGTGAATTTTATCAATTTTACGACTCACCAGGGTAGAGACACTATTACCCCGCGAAGCTACTGCACTGCATATTCGTTTCGCGCTAACTAACAAATGATAGCGATTTAAGGGCTTGTGTGTTTAGTATAAGTAATTTCACGTTGATACGCGTCCTTGAGCCCTTTTGCGAACATGGCCGTCTAATATTTCTGTTTGTAATAACATATCAAAATTAGCCAGGGTAGATACGCAACAAACAGTGGGACAAAAATCAAGTTCGAAAATTATTGAAAATAAACAGCTATTGTTCTATTTTATCTTTATAATACTTAAGTATACTTATTCAAGTTCGTGCTGAACATACTTTAATTTATCAACTGTGATTAATAAGGTATGTACTGCCTGAATGTTTAACGAAAAACGTTAAAGGGACAGGCCAGGGTAGAGACTTTTTCAGCCTTACCTAGGGAATTTCAGGAAAATGGGCTTTAATTGGGCATTTAAACATCATGCCATTCATAGAACGCATTAAGATAATGTGATTAATTGCATTAAATAGCAAGACGTAGAATAAAAAAGCTATTTTATAATGATTGCCATACACATGACCTCTTATCGTAGAATCACCCATTGATAAACATGGATTTCATGTATGTTTATTCTGTTTTACTAAACCGAATTCCAGAACTCGTCGTTATGTAATAAACTGTCCAAATCCATGCCGTATAGCGCAATGTCTTAAGATGGTAGGATTTATGTCATGGTAGAACGTAAGGGTAACGCGAGGAGTTCGTGGGTAAGTAATAACAGTCGCACGGGTCGATCCGTCAGGTTAAGCTACGCTTGCCGGGGTTAGTCCGTGGATGGGTGACCATCTTATCACACCGAGTCTCCTCCGTGCGTCGGAAAGCACGTAAAGCCGTTGGTCCCGGCTGTGAGGCTGTCGTATGTGGATCTTTGACAGTCGTTGCAGGTAAACAATCCCACCACATTATTCCCAACCACTGCAACTCCTGAAAGCCAGAATCAAAAGTGGAGACCGCCAGAAAAGCGCCAAGGCCATGAAGCTCGACGAGTCCCGGAGAAACGATTCAACTGTCTTGGATCCCTCGCAACGAAATTAATCAAAAAAGAATAGCGGAGTCGTTGCAGGTAGTCAAAAATCCTGAAAGTCCAGTCCACCAAAGGGTATTGTATTACCCAGTTACTGGGTTGTAGAGGTCAGATAGGCAGTCGCTCCACGTAAAATACTGGTATTCGGCTGCACCCGTTAGACTGGAAGCCGACCCCAACATAGTTGGGAAACGGCAGATGACGAAGGCTGTTTACACTTCACGAACAATCGATTATGGTGAGCACACATCAACTTTTACTTTCAGATTTGGTCTCAGTAAACAAGACTACCTATAAAACGTACTGATACGGTTTTGGTAGCGATTAGGCTCCTTACAAGCCGTTAGTTTTATTATGTTGGCGTTACTTTCCAGTCCATCGCCATTTTATGTCTACAGTAGTGCCAACTGTGCGGTATTCTTGCTGGCGATGGAGTATCATTAAGCAAGATCTGTTTAGGTTCGGTTCTGTTAGGTTATTGTGAACTTAATTCTGCCAAACCGAACCAAAATCTTTCAGTATTATTAAATATGAGGGTAAAGGGATCAAATATATGGTCTTAAATATATAGCCTAGACTGCGCAAAATATACTCTAACCACTAAGCATTTCACAAACATAGGTAGGTATTTAAAATGCAAAGCGTGGTTTCAATTTATGCTTTGGCATTTGGCATCTGTACATTGCGGTCTACTGCGAGTAGGTACAGTAATTATACTGAAGAATTTCTAGGATTATTACTCAGGCATTAGTAAGGTTATGAAAGACATCGTGTATGAATGTAAAGTTCAAATGTTGATATTACGATGAACCATTGTCAGGTCGGACGAATGCACGGAAAATTTTCTTTGGTAAATTCAGTCTTCAACTGCCAAGCCTTTTCCCAACTGTGTTGGGGTCGGCTTTCAGTTTATCGGCAGCTAAATGCCAGTGTTTTACATGAAGCGACTGCCTCTCTGACTTCTTATGACTTCTACAACTCAGTTAAAGGGCAACACGATAAGCATAAAAGATGGTGAGGACGGTGATAAAATTAATTATTTTGTAAATCGTGTTACTTTACTAACAATAGTTGTAAGTCATTATTTTAATTAGGTACTAACACATTGGATCCTAGTTATCTGAATAAAAGAATTATTATTATTATTATACGAGTATTATAAGACCGCCTTGGTGAGACTGGCTGTCAGACTTTCGGGCTTCTGACTACCCGTAACGATTGTCAAAGATCTAGGAATGACAGCTAAAAATGTTTTAAAAAAGAGTATCCGTGGAGTTTCTTGCTCGTTCTTCTCCATACTAACTACCTTTTGGAGCGAGAAACTACCTATTAGCTTCAACTTACTGATTAACTGACCGACTTCTTGACAATTCATAGTTAATAGTTTAATTAAAAATTTATTAAATTAAACTATCTACAGGTTTTGACTTTGACTTGACAGCTGCTATCAGAACAGCTGTCAAACCGCCATATTGATTCCTCCGTCAAGAAGAGTAATCTGGCCCTAAATAAACTTTCAGCAGATGAAGACGTATAGATTAATCAAAACCCACTTCGACATTGTAGAATGTCTGTCGAAACCTCAAGTTTAAAGGGTTTCTTGCACCTGGCAGACAAGGACATACGTCCATTGTCCTTTAGTAAAGCTGTTCTTCGACATTGAATAATATGTATTCTGGGTGCGACCCTCCCCCTTTCTTTACAAAGGGGATATTATCTAGTATGGAGTACCCTGCCAATATCATCTTACATTTTTGGTTAGGTTAAAACTAGGTTGGCGATATTACTAAAGCTTTAATTAATAACATAAAATAACATCACGCCTGTAATCCCCGAAGGGATAGACAAAGGTGTACATATTAGTACACCCACATATTTTCGCCAGTCATATTTAAGTCCCATGTAATAGGGGGCAAGCCTTTTGCCATCAACTGCACTACAAATCCAGACTCCGAAGCTGCTACTAAGAAATTCCTGAATTCCTGATGGCAAAACCCAATTACACTTTGCTCGACCTGGGATATAAACCCAGGACCTCATGCTCAGCAGTCGCGCTTTGCGACCACTAGACCATCGAGGCAGTCAAAATTAATTAATACTATCCTTTTTATTCAACCGTTGATGTAGAGTCGGTAATAGATAGTAGGTACTTACGTTATGACCACTTAAAAGAACATCTGTTTTCATGTTGTTTTATTTATAGGCGCAACTAGATTCTGCCCTGAATTAACCCGTCTGTCTAAATTAACCCTTTTTCTTGAGCCCGGTGGAAACTGTCGTGGCAGTGTTCTGTGCCAGTGGCAGTGTTCTGTGCCAGTGGCAGTGTTCTGTGCCAGTGGCAGTGTTCTGTGCCTCTGTGCCAGTGGCAGTGTTCTGTGCCAGTGGCAGTGTTCTGTGCCAGTGTTCTGTGCCAGTGTTCTGTGCCAGTGGCAGTGTTCTGTGCCAGTGGCAGTGTTCTGTGCCAGTGGCAGTGTTCTGTGCCAGTGGCAGTGTTCTGTGCCAGTGGCAGTGTTCTGTGCCAGTGACAGTGTTCTGTGCCAGTGGCAGTGTCTGGCTACAATATTTTTGTTGCTTCTTTAAGTGAAAACAACGACAAAACAATAAAAATAAATTTATAAGGATGTAAGTTATTTTTCTAGAATATGCTTTAGTATTGGGTATTATGATACCAAGGTACCAACTTACCTGACAATCTAATGTTCTATGATTACGAATCTACTCATTAAGGGCTACCTACACACTGTTCGATTGACTTTTGACTTTATATAGGAAGGTACGTAGGTAGATGTAGCGATCAGACAGTTTAATCCAAGGCTCTTCCATTCAATCAGATTTAGGATTCGATTGGAAACGTCTAAATGGCCCTTTAGAAGGGCACCTAGGCAGATAATGAACGCTGTCTAGACAGCTCTGATTAGTTCGCAGTTATATGCTACAGAAGGTAACTGCTTCTCAATGTAATAGATACGTAAGAGTAAATTAGAATTCTAGATCAATACGAAAATAATACAGTATTTCGTATATTTTTGTTCAACAGAAAAAGTAAGTATAACGCAGTGAAAAACAGTATAATACTGTTTTTAACAGTTTATTATTAGCAACCCTACTCGCAAAGACCTTTTTTTTTTTTCTTTGGGAATTCCTCATGGACTGCCTCCAGTCCTCCACCTCGGGGAAGGCGGAGGGGTGTGTCGGACTCTTACCGACTAAAACCCCACGGTGTTCCTCCAAAAGGCCTGCCTCTTCTCAAACCCTGTCCTTTTTCTCAAACTGTGTGTCGTCTATCTTCGCATTTTATATTAGGTAATTTTTACCTAGCACGATTTCGGCCTATAGGTACCTACCTAATGCCTAAATGATTTTGTATACTGTTATGAGATACCTACCTATTTACCTATTACGAGTATAATGCCTGTCGGTCAACTTCATTTTACAAAGAACATGATCGTAACTGTAGGCACCTAATTGCTCAAGATTAATGCCTAGGTAGGTAAGTATATCTAGGTAAGAGGTCTTACCTTCATGGTAGGTAGAGGTAGGTAGGTAGGTACTTACGTGGGGAGGTCTTTTATGTGAGTTTATGATTGCATGCGTGATGATAATTAAAGTTAAGCAGAGTGTAGACTCGTAGCCTCGTAGGTAGGTACTTAGGTACCTATACCAAGGTTGGTAGGTAGGTAGTCAGGTACTTAGTTATAGGTTATTTTTACTTAAATCTACACTATGTAACAAAAACGCTGTCAGATCAGTGTTGCCGTTGATCAGTTTTTATGTTTTATTTTAATTTAGTTACTTCTTCTTTCTTCTTTTTTTTTTCACTGGGGAAAAATAATAATCTCAAATCCATTAAATGGTTACGTATATGTGTACGCAGTACGATGCCGAATAATACCCTTAAGGATCGGACAGGGTTTTTGTTACATGCTGTATATCCATACTACCTAGGTAGGTAGGTACCTAATATTATAAATGGGAAAGCAACTGTCTGTCTGTTACGCTTTCACGACTTAACCACTGATCCCATTTTGATGAAATTTGGTACAGGGTAAGTTCGAACCCCAACAAAGGACATGGGCTAATTTTTATTGGACTTCGATGTCGACTTCGTCTGTGTCCGCGATAGTTGACATTTACGCAGACGAAGTCGTTGGCAAAAGCTAGTAGGTAGGTAGATACCTACTACCTACTTTAATAAAGGTAATAAGACTTAAAAGATTTGTTGTTGGTTTGTTTAAGCCCGCATCTCTGGAACTGCCAGTCGGATTGAAAAAATCTTTTTGCATTCGATAGGTAGGTACCTAGCTAGATTAATGAGGAATGGAATAATGGAAGGTATACCGTTTTATAACATCACGCTACAAGCCACGGGGGTGAAACAGTAATCAAAGATGGCGGGCGGGTAAAAATGCACGCGGACGAAGTCGCAGGCAGAAGCTAGTCTATTATAAAGGTAGGTAGGTTGAGGAGGTACCTTAGGTGCGCCCTACCTTGTGAGTCAACACATCAAAAGTATAGTAAAAGCCCTTCTTCACCATAGAAACAAATGAGTTCGTTAATAAGAAGTTACTAATAAATAACCAAGGTAATAGGTTCACGGCAATCTATGCGCCCGTGCTCGCAACCGGCCTATGGTTATGTATAGGTAGATTGTTATGTAGGTGTGCGCTGTCTCCGCTTTCTCCCAAAACGTGGGCGACGACGCGCTCCCATTCATGATCGTCTGTGTTTACACCACAACGCAAACCTAACCAACGAGTCACTGATACGGAATCAAAATAACGCGACACAAATCGATGGGAACGTACGCGATAACGATTGTTTACCTGCGATTACCGCACATTCAAGGTAACCAACCTATGTAACTCAACCAAACGTAAATGCTTACCACGTTAATTCAACCAACAGACTCACAAGTTAGCTGTCTTATTGTAACTCTGTTGACTACTGTTGACATTGAAAACAGTTACGCAAGTCGATGCAACTTTAGTACAAAATTAAACCCGGCGTTAGTTTACAAGACCAAATTCACGTTCACTGTGTTCACACAACAAAAAGCCGGGCGAGTGCCGCATTTAAAGACGGTCCCCCTTACCTCTGTCGCTCGAACGTATCCTGCGAGGACTACACAAGACAGCCATAGGTATATCCTCAAATGCATCACAACAATGTGAACCGGAACGGTCGCACCAGCAGTATGACACTATCACACAATAATAACACAGCACAAAACAATTTGCTGTTATGTTATTCCACTAACACCATACACACGGAACGAAACGGCTCGCGAAACGACATGCGACGTCGGTTTGCGATTGTGGTAAACTGAGTGGCGCTTGGAACTCGGTTCAGTGCGTTGAGGGCGCGCGCCCCGCACGCGGCTACCTCGCAGCTAACTTCGCTCGCGTGAGCCGAGTTCGGTCGTCGCCCGATGGTCGATGGAGCTATATTTCGCGTCACGCACTCCTATTTATTACGCCGGAGAATAATGGCCTAGTCGTCACGTTCACAAAAACAGGCCCCTAATTCTCCTTCCGTTCGATCAACACAGCGGTCGGGCCCTCTACAGTCTACACTGCTCCGATACCCACAAAGTCCACAAACTTGTTCTAAATTTGGTCATGGGCAAGACAGAAATATTATTTGCTAGGGCGACGACCGTCTGTGTAACATTGAAGAATACTTACGTCAAAACAAACAAGTCGTGCGATAGTTATCTAAATGCGTCCAGTACCTACATCTATGGATGTGTCTCCTATACAATTTTTATTCCTTGCCAAGACAAGAAATAACGGCCGGCCTTTCCATTCCTTACTCTGCTTCTGCTAGTTAATATTATGACCAGCACTTATGACTTTTAAGTCCTATGTACTATTACAGACAGTGGGGTGGTTTTTATACGGACTACAAAAAGCAGAAAGCGAAAGTGCTGTTTTTTTTTTAAGTTTCAGTAGCGTGCCATGCCGTTTACAATGTGCAACTTGATGGCACATAACAAATAAAAAACATACGGTCCGAATTCAGAACCTCCTCTTTTTTTATAGTAGGTTGAAAATATAATATTACCTACGTCTAGCCAATATAGCCAAAGTAGAATGATAGCTGTTATTCTTTGGTCTAGCCAGAATTAGCTGAGGTCTAGTGCTCCGTGCTAAGAACATTCATTTAATCATTTATAGCGCCATCTGTTGAAACTACTACGCGTTATCTTAATAAGAAGTTGAGAAGTTAAAATGAAGAATAACGAATTTAAGATACCTAATTAGAGAGAGGTCTCTCCCGTACTTCTTGGAACTGTTTTTTTTCGAGCCAGCATCCTAGACACCAATAGCAGAATTGAACATAATAAAATAGTACTTTATACAGGGACATGATAGTTATGATTATTATTGTATCATCATATTCCAATAGATGGCTCTTTTTATATGTATCTAAAGTAATGTTTATTTATTTTTACACGACTGCCCCAAAAAAAGGAGTGTTATGTGTTCAGGGTTAATGTATGTATGTATGTATGTGAGTTTCTTTATTCCACCATAACTTTTGAACGCCTGAACCCATTTTGATGTATGGGGTATCGTTACAATCCTTGCATCGTTCCGAGTAACATAGGCTAGTAAAAAATAAAAAGAAACCGGTGTGGTCACTTTAAAACGTAAATTAATACCAGCCTCAATTTATTTTTTTAATGAATCTGGTCGTGTCTATGTTTATCGTCTAGAATTTAACAAGTAGATTTAAAAAATATATAACACTGTAAATAAAAAACGTCGTAAAAAAAAACTGTCGAGTAAACAAAGTACAAATATGTGCAATTATGGCAGTCGTGTTTTTTAATTTTTTAATTATTGTAGCTTGTTTCTACATTCTTTTCTTAGCATGGTTGGAGCACAGTCAACACGTCTGACGTCGCGAAAATAAACATGAAATTATTTGTAATTATATTTCACCATTTTAGAGGGGGTAGTGATCCGACCAGAGCTAAAAACTTTCATAGGCAATACAAGACGTTTAAAATAATGAAGAAACAAGGATTCTTAATTTATTGCAAAGCGACCCGCCTGGGTTTCGCATAGGTGCCAAAGTATACTAGTTATTTTTTCCAGTGGATTTTGATTTAAAAATCCTTTCTGACAATTACGCTCACAACTAGGGCTAAAACCAGGACACATTAATCAATTAATTGACGAATAAACGGTGAAAAGTTTACTTTCCGATGTCCCCGTTAGCCGAATGTACCATATGGGGACAACGGGAAATAAATTTAATCACATCCCGCTGTCCCCGTTACGGGGACACGGTGTACGGGGACAACGGGAATAAACCACTTTTAATGTCAGGGGAATCGCCATTAATTAATTTTTTTATTGTAAAAATATATATTTTTCTGGATGTCCAGTAAAAAAACTCACTTTCACCCAAATGTCCAGTAAAAAAACTCAATTTCACCCAAATGTCCAGGGTTTTTGAAGTTTTTGTTCGGCGTCGGCAGTTTAGATGATGGCAGCCACAACAAAAAAAAAATGAATTCGGTTGAGTTTTATCGGGCAATTGATTTTTAAATATATAGGTAATTTTATTTTTGGGTTAAACTTTTCGAAAGATTCTTAGTTTTTTTTTTAAATTACCTTATTTACAACCATAATAGAGATTGGGTAGGTACCTAAACAAATCTTAGATAGTTTTCTGTTGCAACTTGCAACCTTTATAATCTTAATCAAACACAATATTATAATGCCACCATCAATATAATTGCAGTTCAACCTAAATAACAACTAAACAAAATAAAAGCAAAAAATTGATATTCTTAAAACATAATTGAGTACAACTCTTATTAAAACTGTGTTCCGCATGTATGGCATTTTAATTTTTCTGTTCTATGTCGGCCATCTTGTCTTTGTGACGGCGAATGGCGTCTTCGTGACGCTTGATCTGGTCCTGATGGAAGTTAATCTCCTGACCCAAGTGGCTCTTCAGGTTGGAGAGCTGCTCCTTTTGCTGAAAGTTGAAATGAAATATGTATTAATGGTTTGTTTTAAGAGGTTACAGTACCGTGTACAGTATTGTCTCCGACAGAGCACAGTACAACTCTGTATGAATCTCAATCCACTATAGAATAATAGTAGAAATGGAATCAGTACAATTCCGAAATGTAATATTTCGAAAATGAATAAAAATAACATTTAATTTTAAAAGTGGATGGCAAACAAGCCGATGGATGATAGATAGTCTACACCTATAAGCTGTGATTACCACTGGAATTATTCCAGTGCTCAGCACAGCATTCCAATGGAATCACACAATGGTCAATGCTGCCTCTATACTTCTGCAATACCAGAAGCCTCATAGATGCATTGCCATCCTAGAGATAAAGCTAAAATGACTCATGTGCCTTGTACTCACATCTTTTAAACTGGAACAAAGCAATGGTGCTTTGCAATAGAAAAAGGTATGATGGTAGTACCTCCCCAAATAAGCTCTTCACCAAGCGCTCTACTACTACTTTCTGAAGTAACCAGCCAGGGAACCACACATTTCTCACAGTAACAGTTTTACAGTCAGTCGGTCAGACAATTACTGTAAACTGATTAGTTATTAGGTATACATTGTGATCAGTTAATGGCCTATGCAGACCGGGACGGCATGGCATCCCTTTCGATGCCACGGCACCATTTTAAAGCATAGCAATTTATGTCGTATTTCTATAGCAATATTTTTGAATATCCATTAGTAACAAAATTAAATCCCTTGCAATGCCGTCCCGGTCTGCATAGGCCTTAAGAGGTTAAACTATAACCAGTTAGCTGACTATGATGTAGACACAACCAAACAATTGCTGTGCAATGTGCGGTATGTAATGTAACAGATAGTTAATATGCTTTACCTTCTTATAGAAATACTCGTCTTCTCTAGCAGCCTCCATTTTGCCGAAAGCGCCGCCTGCCTCGCGGATGGCACCGCCACCGCCGCCTCCCTTGCCAGCACCGGAACCGGGCTCACCGCTATACATTCTGAAATCAGTATGTTTGAGATTTAGTACAAAAGTAAAATATATCATAATTATGCCAATTTTAAAGGCAGTTAGTTTACACTATATTATCCAAACTTATTTTATAAATTAAAGAAAGTAACTCTGTCTGTCTGTCTGTTACAACTAAATCCGGTTTTGATGAAATTTGGAACATGGTAAGTTTGAATCCCACGATAGGCTACTTTTTATTGAGCGCCTTTGTCTGCGATAACCAACATTTTTAAAGCTGGTAAAAAATGTTGATAATACAATTCCATACCACACTGTCATTGCCAAACTATCTGACCAGCCTCAAACAACTAATAAGATGTTCAAAAATCAAAGAAGCAATAATATATCTTTGTCAAAATTCTGATCAACTCAACATTAGGTAACCATAAAACCAGATAGTTGTTGTTCATCATTGTAATGATTTTGTTTTCTGGCAACTGATCGTGTCTGCATCGCACCTATTTTTAAACCTACCAATCACATATCAATGTATCGGATGATGAAATTATAGTGCAATAAACAATATAAATTAATGCTAATCATTGTTCATATTGTACTCTAGGCTGTTTTATTACTTCCATAGAATACAGATATGTACCACTTTTTTTTATGTAAGTAAACACATGACGCAAAGGGTCATGGATGGGTTGTGGAGGTCAGATAGGCAGTCGCTCCATGTAAAATACTGGTACTCAGCTGCATCAGGTTAGACTGGAAGCCGACCCCAACATAGTTGGGAAAAAAGCTAGGCAGATGATGATGAAACACATGACGCAAAGATATTTAAATATTTATGAAATTGAAACATATGTGCTGGTCAATCTATGGGTTCAAGAAACACAGAGCTGGTGCCCTGAGACAGTGAGGTTGTGCTGATGGATATAAAGGAAATAGCGGGATGCAATGGATGGATTTCACCAAAAAATAGAGAAAAACAAGTTGCTTCAAGCACAAGTTACAAGCAACCAGGGGCCGTATTATTTATGGCTATCTTTGTTCCAAAAAATAATATCGAAAACTTTCCATAACACAGTGTCTGGGCAAGCAAAAGAAAAGTGATGTTACAAGCTGTGCATGCATACAAACTAACAAAAGCAAGTATGCTTAAGTTTTCTTAATCACTACATATTATAAAATAAAGTCGCTTTCCCTGTCTGTCTGTCTGTCTGTCCCTATATATGCTTAGATCTTTAAAACTACGCAACGGATTTTGATGCGGTTTTTAATAGATAGAGTGATTCAAGAGGAAGGTTTATATGTATAAAACATGCACCCGTACGAAGCCGGGGCGGGTCGCTAGTAATATTATAATAAGCTGTTGCATGGCTGGAAAATTACAATGTTCAAAAGCAAATACAAACAGTAGACTTCTTTCTATTGTTAATAAGTTATTGTACTTTGTACTGAGATTACTTGCAGTTGTTTTGCTCAAAGAAACAATATACATACTTAGTACAATCAAAACAGCGGTAAGTCAATCACATCAGAGAGTTAAAATGTTTAGAAATTATTGATGTTATTGCATTATCTACTTTGATTATGTATGTAGGTATATAGAACACTTGTTCTTAGCTTCAAAGTGAAAACAATGTAACATAAAATCTCTAATTATTAAGACACTGCACTGAGAGGAATGGAATAGTTAATAAATGTCTTACCTAGTTGTTAGGATTAGGAATATAACAAAATGAAAAAGATATCTTGCTACCACAGCTTAGAATTGCAAATGTAAACACTGCGTAGAAAGCATACCGGCTGGCGGTTTTTATACTTTTTGACAATGACTTATAGACCAAAGTTCTGTGTCATAGAATTTATAAATAGAAAAAAATAAATAGAATCATTATTATTGATGATGACGTTGATTGGATTAATCATTATAAATATTTCAACCTGACAAATAGTACGAGGGTGGCTGTAGTAAGTATTGTGAAATAAATGGAGGTGAAAATGATAAATGAAGGTTGCGTAACTTTACATGCCGGTTAAAATCCTCACCTTACGCTAACAATAGCCCGCGAAAGAGTCAACCTCGTTCTTGGAATGAAACTCATGATTTTTTAGTGTAAATGAATTAAAAATCTACTATGTCGAATTCTTAGAGTTATTGAAAGAAAAGTTTTCCAAAATTCCGATAGATATTGCAAATTTTGACAGACACAGTGTCTTGCATACCAAAGATACATATTGTCGTTTTTTATGCGAGCGCGCATTGTAAATATTTGGCTTTTTAGTTCATAAATGTTTCCTTCATCCAGAAATATTATTGTGAAAAATGGTGGAACTTAGAATCGAAAGGTAAAGTATCTGTCTGCACTTCTGCAGTTGGTTTCAATGTTATAACGTGAAAGAAACCAGAGAAATGATTTTAAATAAGTACTTTAGGCAGGTAATTTATTTAGAGCTTCCGGTGCTAAGGTGCGGATACGTTTCTTTTCTACATGTAATTGTAGTCATGCGGAAAGGACAATGTTTTCCTATAAGTTAGGAACACGAACTTTCAACTTTTTTTCGACTTACAAGCAGATGAAATGCCGGACAGAAGCTAGTACAATTTTATTATATTATAAAAACAGTCTACGCAAACATGCTCATGATAACTACAGAACTTACTTTTCGCGAGCAATAGCGCTCGCTGCATTAAAAAATCTCTTGGGAGTAGGAGCCCATCATTTGTATTAGGAATTTAATAATAGGTATCTATATTTTTATGGGCACAATCTCCTATCAAATTAATTGACATGTCAACAATGTTATTTTTGACAATAATAAAACTGACGTAAAAAAAAATATCTAGCTAATAGTGTGTGCTAATAAGGTTTTATACCAAAATAAATAGAATTAGGACCTTTTGTGATGAGGAGAACATTGCGCAACAAGCAGTGAAAGGGCGCGCATTTTAAAACTAGGCGATCTAAAGACAATTAAACTACACAAAATTATAGGCACGTTCGTTTACCTACATTTTGAAAAAAAAAAACATGATTTTACAAAACCTAAGCATAAAGTAAACATAAGCATAGTAGGTATTTACATACGTCGAATAGTACACAGACTTATTTTTGTTAACTTCATGTTAAAAACATAACATGAATAGGCTTTGTAGGGGAAGCGCTACGACTTTTTACTAGGTATAATATCACAGCCCTTGTGACCGATCAAATAAAATATTTCAGTTAAATATTGCACTAACTGTACACAGTTCAACAATCAGATTTTGAACCTTGGACGGTAAAATAAGGCCATGTTGACACTGGTACGTATGCAGTGTGAGGCAGAAATAGAAATTCCTTGCGAGGCATTTGTGCCCAAGTTTGAAACCCAGGCTTTTACGCCCACCGCACAGTTGGTTAAAGACAATCAAAGTAAATGAAAGAAATGATTAGGAAAATAAATGTGTACTGTACAGTCATTGTATTGAACTCAAGAATTACTGCTTGGTACAAGACGTAGTATCCTAGTGTAGCTCTTCAATAAAATTAGATGAGAAACATAGACAATTAGAGAAAGCGGGAAAATTCAAATTATTTGGAGAAATGATGAGTTGTTAAAAAATACATATTGTTTCTAATCAATGAATATTTTCTAATCTAGATAGATACCTACTACATTATTTAAAGCATTATTATTTCTACTTTAGTCTACTTCTACGTTTATTATAAAAAATAGAACATACGTCATGTCTTGCTTTTTCGCCCACAGAACATGCTTTAATTTTTGTTCTGCAATAATTTTATTGAGCTCGGCAGTCTCCCTCATGGCTCTCATAACTTGACGCTCTTCTTTTAGTGTCTCCATTTTAATTTGCTTTTCTGCTGCATTATACCTAATGTAGGAAAATTTTAAAAAATTGTTAATGGTTCAGATAATTTTGGATATTTTTTTAAGATGGTATGTAATTAAACGATAAATACTTACTTGAAATATTCCTGTAGGTCCCTGTGAAAGGGGGTGGTACTTCTATAGGGTTCTTCCATAATATTATAAGGTATATCAGTCATAGCTGCGACAGTTCTCCTGTTACTATTAATTGTATTTTCAATATTTTCATCTGGTGCATCAAAATCATTTGCTTCAGAGATTTGCTCAGAAACTGATGATGCAGAAGACTCCAATTGGGTTACGCTGTTGGTTTTATCTTGAGGCATATCAACATCCAAAGAGGTTGAAGTATTATTAATCCCACTGCAACTTGGTTGATTAATTTCTCTGTAATTAAAAAAAAATATTAAAAACGTAACTGTCAGAATAAATATTCAACAAAATTTGAAATTTCTATTTACTTTACTTAGATTATATAATGTCTTACTTTATAATAAAAAAGTAAGTAACTTGAAGTTAGTGATTAGTGTCATAAGATAATACGTGATAAGGATGCTCATTCTATTATAAGGTAATGTAATAGAATACAAATATAAAATATGCAGGCACTTAAAATAATTTAGTCTAATGGAGGTATAATGAAGATGTTACACTTACTCATCAACACATTCTGCTTTAATTTCAATATTAGCTGTCATTGAAGAGTCATTCAAGTTTGCATTTTCTCCTTTTAGAACACCATCTTTGACTAATTCAAGGATGATGCACACTTCTAAAGATAATCGAGAATAATTTTGCAGTTGGGGTCCGTTTAAAGCTATTTCTTCACGGGCTATCCTCTTCATATTCTGCCACTGCGTTTTCACTTTCTTTATAGAACTACCAGTAAACTTACAACCAAATTTTGCGGATAGCTCACGTAGAATTTCGTTCCATGCGATGTCTTTTTCTTCGTAATGGTTCGGACCATTGTTTGATTTAGTAACTACCACTTCTTTGCGTTCCTTAATTAACTCTAGTAGGTACTGTTTTTCTTCAAGCGACCAGTTAGGTGTCCTTAGTCGTCGGTTGTTATTTAGCTTCATAATCTTGCCCATTTTCTGCGATGCGTCTCTAGGAACGTGGTTGATCTTTTGCAACGATTTGTTGCAAACGATGCACTCGACGTCCAAAATTATAGGTTTCCACATTTAAAAAACAAATGAACAGCGAAAAACGAGTGAAAGCTTTGACAAGCTATAGACAGCGCTGCTAACTAAGCACTGTTTAAAATAAAAACCTATTTTGGAATGAAGTTTTTAATGGATAATTTTTAAATCCTAGAACCAGTGTGAAATAAATGAATTAAAATATTTTCAGTTAGGCAACGACCTACAAGCTCAAGGGTATTTTAGTTTCATTTATTTTCAGTGTGGATATGCAATTGACTGGCCACTAACAAAGCGGAAAACTGATTAAAGTAGGTTCTAACCCGCCCTGTATTAAAAAAAAAGAAATTTTAGTACTTAGGTTAAATTAGATTATAATTACATTATAAAAAAATTCGGTACCCAAAACCTACGAAATTACATCGACTCTTCTATGCAACCTTCAATCTTAATTTTGTACAAATAGGTGCGCTAATTAATAGCTACCTATTTGGTTAACTTTCCGTTAACGTCAAAATGATTGATGTTTTAATTAATGTGTTGAATGCCTCCTTTTATTTATAACTATAAGTACCCATTTAACATAAATAAAAACGTGTGTGATTTGATAATGGTATTAATATTATTAAGGTAATGTATTTGACCAATTTGGTGCATAATGTAGGCAGGTACTTTCTTTTTTAATGTAGGTCCTAAGTAAGTACGTACCTACAACTCTTTTATGTTTTTTCTCATTTTATCCATTTATATTTTATGTATTTGACCAGATTAATTTATTTATGAAACAAACCTATCTTCTACAATATCTACTAGGTACTTATGTAGGCACTAGCGTTTCTAGCAATTTTTTAGACAAATCTAGATTTGAAACGCTCCCAAGTAAAAAGATCGGGATTCATTCTATGAAAGCGGGATGTAGAAAAACACTGAATTAAGAAGTTTATTATTTATTATACTTATATGCTTGTAAATTTAACTGTTTCCAAAAATTTACTCGTTTCTTTATTTTGTAAAACTCAGCATACGAAAATTCTTAATTTCCGCTGCACCGTTCGTAAAATGGATAGCGATTGTCGCGCGGGGGACAGTCAATATTGGGTAGTTGACACCATTAACCAATAATTCCAAGACATAACTTCTCTAAAGAAACACTTTATTTTAGCGCTGAAAACCCGATTAATTTTCAATTTACTGAAACAATAGATTTTTTGTGGCTTTGAAATAATTATGTGACGTCACAGCGTGCTATTATCATACAAAATCTATGAAAAAATCGCGTTTTGACAGGTCATAAAAAGTACGTCAATTGATGGTGGTGTCAACTAGCCTATTTTAAAGTAAAAAACCGGGACGTCCCGCCAAAATCGGGATGTCTAGCAACGCTGGTACCTACATACATAAGTTTTCGTTTATAATCTACAAACTTTACATGACGTGACAAATTAAGTTTTTAAACACAGGTAGATACAGCAGCGTGACGTCTTTATCAACATCATCGGTATGTACCTGACAGCTCCTACATTATGTGCCTACATGCCTCGACCACATGAGTAGATAAACGGCCTCGACTCCGACGATAACTCTACCAACTCTACTATACTCTTTGGAATGTATGCAGGATGCACGGTTAGTATATTTATACTGTGATGCCGGTGAGTGATTTTCGAATTCAAACTGGTCATCTTGCCACTAGGCTTGGGTAGGAGGGCGAGGAACCCGCACACACACAGTGATACCATGATTGATGATGTAGGTGTAGTCACGCGACACTGCCTACCTAGTTACCTACCTCATACGCAATGGGTGGGCCGATTCTGTTCTTCGAAAGAAGTGTATTCTGAAATACTGACAAACAAAAACAACAAAAACAAACAAGTATTTATTCATTGTTGACCAGAATTTTATTTGACTGCCTTGTTGGTGGTCGCAAAGCGCGACTGCTGAGCATAAGATCTTGGCTTCGATTTTCAGGTCGGGCAAAGTGTTATTGGGTTAAGTATTTTATGACAACCTCCTGAGACGAGGACGCATAATTAATTACACCTTGTTTTTACATAACTAACTTTTTGTCCATAAAAAGCAAAGATCCCAATCGGAAGTCCGCTTTTTTTTCAGTAATCCCTTGTCAAGTCGTGTGACGCCCATCAGGGATCATTTGAAGCGTAAACTTTTACGCTCCAGTTGTATGGTTCAGTTTTTTATTTCATCAAACACATTCATGGCTTCTGACGCAATGTATGTTTGTAGTAGTAGTTCAGCTACTATCCGCTAGATGGCGGTAGTGGTATCATTTATTGAAACTAAGCTTTTGCTTCGTTGAACTATTTGCTTTGTGTTACGTTTTTCAGGTTAAGGTGAAACCGACGGGCTGTTCCCAGCCATTCTCCCGAGAGATGGCGCTGAAGTCAACATTTTTAGTTTATTTGAGTTTTTGTGTAATTGGACAATTATTAAGTCATAGGAGTAGTCTTAGCGGTTATCGGATATTACATTTTATTTGAATAGGTCATATCATTCCCTCAAAATCTACCCAATTCGACACATAACTTGTTTAAAACTTCTGTCATTGAATACAGTGTCGTTTACACACACATACATACCTCTGCGTTTACGAAGATTGAACACTAGATGGCGTGAATATAAAAAAAACTAGTTTAAATTTTTCTGTCTGAGTAAAAATAAGTTATATTTGTTGGCGTAAACTATTTTATTGATTTATAAATATGGGAAATAAATTATGTCAACATTGATTACAATAAAACGCAGTTTTATTTTATTTCATTACACTATTTTAATCGTTTATGAAAACAGAAGTATTTGAAGCAACATAATTTATAATTTTGGGAAATAAATTATGTCAACATTGAAAAAAATTAAAATTAAAAAAATAAAAAAGTACCTACCAGCCTCTTACTGTCCCACTGTAGGGCAAAGTAGGTACCTACATATGAATTGAAAAAGTCACATTGGCTTGCCCGGATTCGAACCCACAACCTCATGCATGAGAGGTGGGCGCGTTAACCACTGGGCCATCACGACACTTAATTTTGATTACAATATAACGCAGTTTTATTTTATTACATTACACTAGCTAGGTATTCAATATTTTTTCATCTATCTACCTAGGTACCTACTTCACGGCAAGAAAATCTTCAATACACTCGACCTAAACCGTGCTTATCAACAACTAAGTAGGTAAGTACCTACCAGTCTACGAGCTAGACATCAAGAAAACAGCCATCACAACACCTTTTGGCATATTCGAGTTTACCTACACGAATATATGTCCAGGTCTCAAGAATGCCGGACAGACATTCCAACGATTCATCTATCAAGTACTTAGGTACTTAGTAAGTACCCGATAAGTAGGTAGGTAGGTAAGTACTACTTACCTACCTACTTATCGGATTAGACTAGGTATCTACGCATAAATTTCCATTCATCGACGACGTAGGTAAGTAGGTAGGTAGGTAGGTACTTACCTACCCAATAATCGCTAAATCGATAAATATCTTGGGACAACTCACACACGGCCATCTGATCCCAAGCTAAGCAGAGCTTGTGTTATGGTAACCAGACAACTGATATAGGTACATTACATACTTATATAATTTATAAATACATGATACAGTATTATAGATAAATTACACCCAGACACAGAACCAACAATAATTATGCTCATCACACAAAGTTTGTCCTGGGTGGGAATCGAACCCACTACCTCCGGCGGACGGCGGAAGTAAGTAAAGCAAGCCACATCAAAGATTTACAGGAAGTCTTACGCAGATAAGAGGTGTATGATATCACTATAAATCCATCAAAATGCGTCTTCGGCAAAGAAAACCTCAACTTCCTGGTCTATGAAGTGTCAAGCAACGGAATCAATCCACCACAAGGAAAAGTCTGCTATCTCTGCTTACCCCAGACCCGAGACGATTCAAGATCAAGACCTACCTACGTAGATTTATCGGCATGATAAATTTCTACCGTGACAGCATAGTAGGTAGGTAGGTAGGTACCTAACGCAGATCACATAAGTACTTATATGGTACTTACAAGCACCGCTCAACGCGGTCCTGCACAATTCCAAGAAGCGAGATAAAACAAAGATCAAGTGGAACACAGAAGCGTCACACTCACAAGCATTCGAGTTATGTAAAGTTAGCATAGGTACAAAACGCAGCTTAGTTTGCTCATCCATCTCCATCACCAACCGACGACGCCAACTCCCTCACGTACCTAGTCACGTGCGACGCAACGAACACCTGCGCAGGAGCTGTCCTTCAATAACTTGTAAACAAGAAATATAAGTACTGCTTGGCTAGGTACCTACCTATTTCTCAAAGAAATTCTCCGAAACACAACAGCGATACAGTTCATACAGTACCTATACCTACGGTCTACGTTCGACAGAGTTATTAGCCTACCTACTTATCAATTTATAGGTAGGTAGGTATGTCAATCAAACACTTCAGAAAAATGTTCGATGGAAGAGAACTCATTGTTTACACCGATCACAAGCCACCATCTGATAGATACCTACCTAACGGCTCGTTCACGACCTTGCCGCTGTGAGCGGCGGCTAAGCGCGGGGCGGGCGAGCGGTAAAATCAAAAGTATAAAAATGTTTGAAGCACGCCACGAGACGCCGCGCCGCTCATAGCGATGAGCGGCGTTTCAAACATTTTTATACTTTTGATTTTACCGCTCGCCGCGCCGCCCCGCGCTTAGCCGCCGTTCATAGCGGTAAGGTCGTGAACGGGCCGTAACGATACCTACGCAACGCAAAGGGGCGGCGCACTCGTCAGCTGTTGTTTATTAGTGAGTTCATAATTCAAAGGTTACACGCTCAGTCTGGCGTCATTCTGGTCAATCAGTCTGGTCCGGCTAAGACTGATGCCAGAATGATGGATGAAAAACACGGTTACACGCTCATTCTAGACTGACAGCAGACTGATAAAACTTCAGTCATAACTTAGTAAAGCGTAATTTTAGGTCCAGAAGCCAAGTTTCCGTAGTGTAGCGGTTATTACGTGTGCTTCACACGCACAAGGCCCCCGGTTCGATCCCGGGCGAAAACAGTTGCTTTTTGTATTTTATTGCCGATCATAAAAAGTATCTTCACGCTTTTTTATTAATTGGGTGATCAGAGAAATCTGAAAAATAAACATTTTGTTAAAATAAAAGTAAACTACGTACTATTTCTCGTCTTGAAACTTACGTTTTGAAATCAACAAGCAACAAAAATCAAGCAACAAAAAAAAATAACAAAGTGAGCTATCGTAATCTGATATGACAAATAATTTGGTTTTGCGGCATACTTGGCCTTGATAACAATCATAGATTTCTAAACGTAAGTTTCAAGGCGAGAAATAGTACGTAGTTTACTTTTATTTTAACAAAATGTTTATTTTTCAGATTTCTCTGATCACCCAATTAATAAAAAAGCGTGAAGATACTTTTTATGATCGGCAATAAAATACAAAAAGCAACTGTTTCCGCCCGGGATCGAACCGGGGGCCTTGTGCGTGTGAAGCACGCGTGATAACCGCTACACTACGGAAACTTGATTTCTAGAGCTAAAATTACGCTTTATTATTATACAAACAATTTATTATAATTATTCATCTCAAGAAAATCGTCATACCTACCCGGTACCAACACTCTCAATATTCTGTGAAACGTCTACGTCACACGTTCGACCATACCTACTAACGCTGTGCACAATTCAAGTCACCCTGGAATGAACAACACACATTATTTGTTTCTGAACGCACCATTACCGTGAACGTGAGCTTAGTAGGTACCTACTACAAAATAAAACAAACTAATAATAATGTTTGTCTGTCTGAAACTATTTTTTTTTTTTACTATTTTAAAATGCGTAAAAGATGTTTATCGTAACCCTGCAAAACCATAGGTATTTAGCAAATGTTTGCAAGTTTAATTTTGTGTTGTGACTACTTTAGTAGGTACCTAGTTTACCGATTTATAATGGTTGACCAAAAACATATTCAAACACATTCAAATATGAAACACTGACTCATCATCACTGACACGTATGACGTAGGTAATCAGTATTGTGACGATATTTCAGAAAAATCACGGGCCAACATGCTGTTTTTTAGTTTCGAATACCACCAAAAATATAATTGCGTATTTAGAATAATTAATTACTATACCTACGATAAATTAGTTACAATATAGTCTCAAATACATTCTGGAGGAAAATTGCAATTTTAATCAATGAAAATGCATAGCATACAAAAAATACACAAGAAATTCCGCGCGCAAATCATAGCGCGTGACAACCGAAATCAGAATGTATTAGAATTATATTTCAAGTCCCAAACAACAAGTGAACGAAGTTTGGCAACGCTTTTTTTGTCAACGTATTCCATTTAGGAAAGAACGGCAACGTTGCTTATAACCTACACTACGAGTATTGGTACCTATTTATGTTGCGCACCACACAACAATAATAAATAATAAGTAAAATTGTTTAAAAAAACATAGATGTCGAAGGTCATTAGTTTTATGTTATTTTATTCTTGTTTTGATACGGTTGGAAAGGAAATCCAATTATTGAACTAAGATATTGATTTATCAGAAATTATTTTGCACGCCATCTAGTGTGCCAATTTTTAAACTTCGCCTTTCGTTTGCTTGTCAAAAGTACTCAAAAGTCCCGCAGTGTCACGCACACTACTAAAGAAGTGTCAATTTTTGCCGAGATTTCACTATTGTTTTTCTCAGTGAATAATGAAGTTATTGGCTAAAAACTTCGGACGCGAGCACATTTTATTGTAAAGAAGTGATAAAATGATTAGTTTTAAAGAAAGAGTGTCTGTGTTTAGTGTATAACTCTAATGAAAAATGTATGGACGGAGGGGTCGTCGCATCCACCTTAATAATTAGTTTTATGCTGCAATAATACTACAAAAATTATGTCAAATCTGCCCATTTTCGAGAGAGATAAGCGTGGTTTTATTTATGCAAGATGCAGTGTGATGGGTATCAATTTTTGATTTCTAATGATGATAGAACAAAAAAAAATACATTTTCGTAGGAGCTAAAAATAACGGCCATATAACATCGGTTATTGTGTAACATAACGGTAATATATTTTTGTAAATGACTACATAGTGTCTATATGCTTTATATTTATCGTGAAATAACGATAACGTTGTAACGTTATTTTTCTTATGTAAAATTCAATGGAGTACCTACCTATAGTACCTACCTACTCATAGTAGACAGCTTATTAAATTACGGGGTCATCGACCGCTGTTAGTGAGTTATGTACTTGAATACAGATACTTAGTTGTTTTATTTAGTTGTTTGAAATCGTTATCGTACCTTTATACAGGGTGATTTTTTCAAATGTCACACCAGAACGGCTGTATTGATCTGGATTAAATTTGGCACAGAGATAGTATAACAGTCTGGAATAACACATAGGCTGTATGACGTCACAGAAAATTTAAATTACACGGACATAAAACGCGTAATAAAAAATTTCCGAAAATGTATAAATTATTATAAAAGTTTAGCTAAGTATATATACCCTAAACAAAATGAATTAAATAAAAAATGAAGGAAAATACGACGATCAAAAAGCTATAAACAAGCTTTTAAATAGGTACATTTATGTGTTACTATAAATCACAAACTATTAAAACATAACACCATACAAAGATTTTTTTTCTTTAGTCATAGTTACACGTGGATATTGTATGATCTATGACCGGCCTTCTAAATACCTATTAATATGGCTGCGGCTCTAAAAAAAAACAACATTTTTTGTATGGTCTTTTTATTTATTTCGTGCGGGAATCGAACCTGTGACATGCTGCAGAGCAGACAGATCCGCAGCCACTTAGCCAAAAATTGATACCTAATCTAAGAAACAATAAAATTTTAGATTTTTGTTAAATCATTGGAATATCTATATTTGGATTTAGTGGCACACTACATTTCGATACGGTCATTATTATTATTCTAGACTGCTTTATTTCTTTTTGCGGTTATGAAATATCGTAATTGTAACTTACCTATGTAGGTACTTACATTAAAGCTTAGCCATATCAATTAACTAATAGGTAGATTATCGAATAACCAGAAATATTTTACGAATAAAAATGTGTTTTAAAATTGTCAGTAAAAAATATTTGAAAAAATGTTTTTAGTCTCTGTACCTAACCTACTTTTACTCAGTAACAAATACTAAATGACAACAACAGACTAAAATATTTTTTTTTAATAATAATAAAAAATATTCAATTTTAGAACGAGTTTCCATATTACACGCGCCGACGATAAATCGTCCTTTTGCTTTTAAAGTTCACAATCGTCACTAACGTTCGCAACAAAAAAAAAAACGGGATTTCGAACTTTGTATTATCCTGAGAAATTACTTATTAAATGGTAAATAGATCATTATTGTAATTATAGTTTTTAAGTGAGGAAGCCCCAAGCTCTTCTTCGAAGTTAATTGACACAGTCGTTCGTAGAGGCTCAACAGCGCTACACGTTTGTCAATCTTTTTTTTTTTAAACCGCATCCAGAGTGTATCGTTGTTTTTTTTTACAATCAGGCACAAGTGTTTAGTGTAATTGGTGCCTAGTTGGAAACTAAGTGAATATAATGTTTTTTGTACGAAATACGGTTTTGTTTTAATTGTTGTGAAACAAACGGCTAGCTTGTGTTCTTACCGGTAAGTTGGAATAAGTTTTCTTTTTTTACGGTTTTTTCCAGGAATAGGGTCCTTAGGGTCCATAGTAATTGTAAGTACATTCATCGTATGCATGTACTTGCTTTAGATTTTTATACATACTTAGGTGTAAGCATGTAGTACTTACTTTAGTTCGTTGTAGTTTGTTGTTCATCGACTCTTCGTTTTAAAAATAAAAGAGATTCTTTTAAATTTTAGTTAAAATTTAACTAAGTAGGTATCATAGATACAATTATTTCCTACTCAACTATTTAAGTTGGAAAACCGGCTTAATCTTTCGATTTTCACCTAGCGTATAAAAATACATATTTTATAAACATTCAACATTAATTTATTCTTTCTAAAGTCTATCTTGACACATCACTGATATCGGTGAAGGAAAAACATCGTGAGGAAATCTGGACTTATAATTAATTAATGTAAGTCTGGAATCGCCAATCCGTTTTGAGCAAGCGTGGTTATCAATGCTCGTGCCCTCTCTGTATGGGAAGAGATCTTTGTCTTGCAGTGGGACAGTAATAGGCCGATTTTTATTAATACTAATATTATAGAGGTCAAGTTTGTGAGGTTGTAGGGGGTAATCTCTGGATCTACTGAACCGATGTTGAAAATTCTTTCAAATTGGAAGCTACTATATCATTGAGTGCTATATTTTATTTAAAAAAAAATAGGGATCCGTAATAAAAATCACGCGAACGGAGTCGCCGGTAATAGAGTGCTAGTTATTTATATAAACACTAGCGACCCGCCCCGGCTTCGCACGGGTGCAATGCAAAAAATACATAAACCTTCCTCTTGAATCACTCTATCTATTAAAAAAAACCGCATCAAAATCAGTTGCGTAGTTTTAAAGATCTAAGCATATATAGGGACAGACAGACAGACAGACAGGGAAGCGACTTTGTTTTATACTATGTAGTGATTCATAATACAAATATTTGCACTTCAACAACAATATTTTATTATATTTTTGTTTGTAGTTTAAACACAAGTTCTATATTCCAATGACCGCTTCATCTGAAACCGTGTTTTGTACACAATCATAGCAAATATCTATACAATATTATCTTATCATTATTAACACTTACTTAGCCTGAGAATGAAAGAGCAAACTTATTGTTCTTTGATTGTGACAATGCAATCTAAAGTCTGTCACTTTAGACGCAACAGACCTACTTCCCCATATGGCTAGGGCATAGCGGCATAGCCATCTTCTCTGTATAGTATAAAACAAAGTCGCTTTCCGCCGTCTGTTCGCTTAAATCTTCTAAACTACGCAACGGACAGGTCAGTGGATGAGTGACCATCTTTACATACCGAGACTCCTCCGTGCCTCGGAAAGCAGGTAAAGCCGTTGGTCCTGGTAGGGCCCGATCTAGCTATTTAGCCGCTCCGGGCAAAATAATATTTGCCGCCCTTTACACTAACACCATTATATGTCATGAGCTTGCTATTTCAAAGATGGTGTTATATATGTGATAGTTGTTTTAATTGTATAATATTCAAATACGTTAGTCCACTACGGTTTCTGAAAAAGTTTTCAAAAATTCATGAGAGTATGTTGGACATCGTGCAACCACGGCACCCTCAATTTTGCCGCTTCTCATTTTTGCCGCTCCGGGCATTTGCACGGCCGGCCCCCGCTTAGATCGGGCCCTGTTCCTGGTCGACATACATGAATCTTTATCGTCAGAAGCCCGAAAGTGTGACAACCAGTCTTACCAAGGGATTTCGTACTAATAAATTACTGGGTTGTGAAGGTTAAATAGAAAGTTGCTCCATGTAAAATACTGGTATTCAGTTGCATCCGGTTAGACTAAAAGCCAACCCCAACGTATTTGGGAAAAGGCTAGGCAGATTGATTGACAGTGTAATTCAAGAGAAAGGTTTATGTAGGTACTCGTAACTACATATATATCTAGGTACATTGTGCCCGTGCGAAGCCGGGGTGGGTCGCTAGTACTTACCTATTAAAAAGAAAAACTGTAATTTTGCCAGTTATGTCTAATTTTTCAATAAAATTCTTTCATTTATACAAACCGAACAAATTAGTCGAACCGTTCTCAAGTGATGATGATCTTTCATGCAAGTGGCAATATTGATCTTTATTTTTTGTAGCTGCCCATTCTTTGTTATATCTTTGCTTACTGCTCCGCTCCCGTGGAATAGCATGATGTTATATAGCTGATGTTGGTAGTTCCTTACATTAGCGCGTTTAAACAAACAAACGAAAAACTCTTCAGCTTTATTATATTAGAAGAAGATTAGATTAGAATAGATATAGAATCTCTATCGATTTTTTTAATTGCATTCCGTTAACATAAGTTAGGTTTTGCCCTTGAGAAAACCCGTCCTAAATTGTTGTGCAATAGCCACAAAAAACACGCAAGCGATGTTAATGTTGCCATCCAAATGGGAATTTAATTGAAGAATGTTTTCTTGACTTGGGTATTAGGTAAATGACCCATTTTTTATGAGTCAATTTGTTTATATATAGAATTTCTATTTTGAATTTTACTTTTGATATTTTCCATTTTTAAAGAAACTATAGTTTTTTAGTTTTTAAACATAAGACTCCCCTGCAATAACCCTTATTTGTAATTTTGTAATGGAATTTCTTGCCCATTCTTCTCCATATGAAACTACTTCTGGAAGGAGCAACTAAATTCCATGTTTTTTACTTATAAATAATGCTCAAACGTGCCTTTTATAAACTAATTGAAATAAATGATAATTTGTGTTTGCCTTTGAGTTTGACATGACTAGGGATTGCAATCCCGCGGATCCGCGGATCCCGCATATTTGAAACTAGCACTCCCCGCGACTTCGTTCGCGTGATTTTTCTTACGGATCCCTATTTTTTCTAAAATAAAATATAGCCTATGTTACTCACAGATAATGTAGCTTTCTAATGGTGAAACCCGCATATCAATCCCGCGGGATTGAGTGAGCTGCGGGATTGCAATCCCTACTCAAAAACTACTGGACCGATTTTAAAAATTCTTTCACCATTAGAAAGCTACATTATCTGTGAGTAACATAGGCTATATTTTATTTTAGAAAAAATAGGGATCCGTAAGAAAAATCACGCGAACGAAGTCGCGGGGAGTGCTAGTTTCAAATATGCGGGATCCGCGGATCCGCGGGATTGCAATCCCTAGACATGACCCTTTATGACCGATCAACAAGAACCTAAATCTACCGCAGCGCCATTGAATCGTAAAATATAGAAGCTGACATGTTTGATGCTTTTAAATTAATTAATTATTTAAACTAAATTAATGTACTCTCGTAAACATGTTGCTGTAGTTGTGGAATGCTATACACGTTGTTACTTAGAAAATATCAACTTATGTAAAGTATGTCATTGCATAATTTGGGCTTATTTCAGGTTAACGGACCAACCCATTATCAGAATAAAAGCTTATTTAGACGGTGCGAGAAATATCGTGAAAGTTGTGGTACATTTCCGTCGATGATCGGTCACTTATGACACGACAGCCGCGCGGTTCCGCAATGTACGGCAAATCTCACGATAGATATTCCTCGCATCGTCTAAATAAGGCTGTTCTGCCACGGTTCTCGGTTCGATTCAGCTGTGGTATTTTGAATACATATGCACATAGCACGACAATGAAAGATAAAAAAAAGTTTGTTTAAAATTATTTTCAAATACCTAGAACATGTTACAAGTAGTTTTAATGATTTTAAAATTGCTCAGGGTTTACTATTCGCAGTCGTAAGCTTTTCTTAATATTTTCTTTTTCTAGTCTTACAACACACTTGAGTTAAAAAAAATCTATTCTATAATTAGATTTAGATGTTTCTAACTACTTATAGACAAATTTATTCTGTCCTAAATATTTCGTATCACTCGTCCAATCATGATCAAAAGTGCTAACCGCAGCAAGGCCTTCTAAATAGGGTTGCCGACCCTACTATATAATATAGTATTCTACTATATTAGATGCCCGACTACTATATTTTAAAGGCATAAACAAAGCAATAATATTCAATTTTAAATGTATAAGCGTAAAACGAAACTTCAAAAACTATTTCTAAACATTATTCTGGTACCTGTCTTGTTGATAGTATGTTTACTTTTTACAAGCTTTCAATTAGCTTGCACTGTTCGTATGTATGTAGGTAAGTTGTCCTTTCAAAATTTGTAAACCATTTTTCGACCATTTGTTGGTATCCGATTGAGCTGAAATGCATACACTTTTAGTTCTGATGACAATACAATGTCCAATACTCAATATTGTAAAAAAATAAAATTAAAGCTTGTTTCTTAAAAAAAAATTTTAAGTAAGTAGGTATACCTTCACCTACATACTATTTTTTTTTTTGCTATCTACTATATTTTTATTGGTAATCATTTAAAAACTACTATTTTTGACAGACAAAAGAGTTAGCAACCCTACTTCTAAAGCCGTTTCGAACCAATCGTTAATTCATTCCCGTCAACATTGACGCGTAGATTGTACTTGTGGTAACTTGAGACTTGTGTCGGTGGTAAAGTTACCAGCCGAGGAAAGTGGCCGCGATCTCCCCTAACATTGGATTACTTGGCTCACTTCCTGAATGCTCGCTTGCCTGCTTATTGAGTATTCATGACATGTATTACTGTTATTAGCTGTTGACTGTCTTGTTGGTCTAGTGGTCGCAAAGCTTTTGGGCTCGATTCCCAGGTTAGGCTAAATGTTATTAGGTTTTTCCGTGAGGAATTTCTCAGTAGCAGCCTGGATTTGTGCCCGATTGATGGCAATAGGCTCGCCCCTTATTACATGGGACTTAAACATAACCGGCGAAATGTAGGTGTTCTAATGGGTACACTTATTTAGCTAAATATCTAACAGCAATTACCCTTCTCAAAAACTGAATGTATTGGATGAGTGTACCGTGAACAATGTTTAATGCAGTTACGAACTTATTATTAATATTAGCATAAGGTCCTCTGTTCTCATGTAAGTGACTTTGTGTCTTTTTTGAGAATAAATATCTTTAAACCTATTTATTTATTCAAACTTTATGCAACAAAAAGTACAAAGGGAAGGGGGGGGGGGGTTAGGCACTTCTGCCTAACCCTTCGGCAATTAGGTACAGGCGTGATGTTGTGTTATGTTTTATTTTGTAAACAAACGTGAGTTCGAAAATCAAGAAATACATAACGGTATGTTACATCAAAAGCTGTTTCGAATGAGGTTAAATAATAAATAATTATTAAAATACCAGCCTATTACTGTCCCACTGTAGGGCAAAGGCCTCTTCTCATACAGAGAATTGGCGATTTCAGACTTGTACCTATTAATGAGGTTACTAGGTACATTAATTTTCTATCTGTTTTTAAAATAGGTAAGACCAGTGCAACAAAAGACTTTATAGCTACAATCTTCTTCTATATAATACTTCTATATTAGAAGATTGTGATGGGTTTTAATTTTAAACGTATCTACCTATTGTTACTTATGACTAATTTTGCGTTCCACCTGTTCATTCATTATTAACTAACGCTAATGAGGAGTATTAATGATGTTTTGGAAAGTTTTTTAATGATTACATCGAAATTCTTATTGCATGAATCAGTTTATCAACTTCATTAAGCTATAGCTAAGCTAAGCGAAGTCGTACCTACCTATTATCTACTACGGCTTTTGAAATTCAAGCACTTTTTAGTCTTTTTCCAATAGACTGTACAGCTTGGTATTGAATAACATCGAAACATGTTACCCCTTCTGTAAACTTCCAAAAAATTATGTAATTTTTTTTGGTGATGATCATCATAACATCACGCTTATAATCCCCCGAAGGGTTAGGCAGATGTGTACCCATTAAAAGATTAATCAATCTGCTCAGCATTTTCCCAACTATGTTGGAGTCGGCGTCCAGTCTAATCGGATGCGGCTGAATACTAGTACTTTACATGGAGCGACCGCCTATCTGATCTCCACAACCCAGTAACTGGGTAATACGATGTGTACCCATTAGTACACCCATATTTCGCCAGTTATGTTTAAAAATCCATGTAATAGGGGGCGAGCCTATTGCCATCAATCTGGCACAAATCCAGACTACGAGGCTGTTATTGAGAAATTCTTGATTGAAAAATAGGTAATACCAGTTTGCCCGACTTGGGGTGTACTAATGAGTACACCTCTGCCTAAACCTTCGGGGATTACAGGCGTAATGTTTATGTTTCGTTTATCTACTAGCTTCTGATCGCGACATCGTCCACGTAGTAGTATATACCTACCTACCATTAAACGTAGTAATATCCTATCTCGGCTAGAGTTTGTGGGGTCGTAAGACCTCACTGCCCACATGATAAGGAATAATAATGTGGCTTCTTTCTATCAGTAAAAGATCGATCTGGTCGACTCTTTACATGACCAGAGGGCTGGCTCTCTTCTTAGGCCATAGGATCAGCCAGCATTGCTGCATTGCCACACAGCACGGCAATAAAAGAAAAATAATTACTTACGGAGTAACGATTTAGGGGAGGTCTTTTTGACCCATAATAGGATATCGCTACTTAAATAAAAAACTAATAGGAAATTGAGTCTTTCACGTATGAACATAGAATTGTTCGTTGCTAAGTCCATTATGTCACTTAAGGTGACGAAACAGACTCAATTTGTATCAATTGATATTAGGACTCCACAGGAAATGGTGATATCCTTAATGCGCAGTTTAGTTCAAGATTCCGGTGTGAAATATGGAGGATTGGTAGTCTATAAATAAATGTTTGAGGGACGGTACTTAAGAATGATTACACGGCACCATTATCTCATGCAACCAAAATATTGGAAACAACTGCCCGCGACTTCGTCCGTGTAATTGTCGGTTATTGGCGATTTAATTTTGTTTCTCCAAACAAATTTTGGAACCCCGTTTCATCCCCTTATTGGGTGAATTTTGGAAAATCCTTTCTTAGCGGATGCCTAGATGTAGGCATGCGCTAATTAAACTATCTGCGTTGCCAAACAGCGCAATCTGTTCAGTGGTTTGAGCTGTGTATTGATAGATCAGTGTGTTGATATATCAGTGAGTCAGTAACGGTTGCCTTTTATATAGATGAATGAATCGAATTTAATTAAACTTTGTCAGACTTAGGTATGTATTTTGCGTACTTAATATTACGTGTTCCAAGATACAAAAGTCTAAAGAGTTACTAGAGATGATTTTTTTAAAAGAGTTTAGAGGTAAGACTTTCCTCTCGCAAAGATTTTAGATTTCATTATTTGTTGATTTTTGTTTTATAGTGCTGCGTAAATGCTATATCTATTCCATACTAATACAAATTATATAATACACATAGATGAAGAGTTTTATGTACGTTTGTTTAAACGTGCTAATCTCTGAGACTACCAGTCGAATTGGAAAAAATCTTTTTGTGTATGATAGCTAGATTCATGAGGAAAAGTATAAGCTAGCAACTATAAGACCATATTACAACCCACGGGAAAGGACCAGTAAGTAACCAAAGGCGTCACTTAACGCGGGTGATTAAAACCACACAGTTGAATTTGCAGGCAGACGCTAATGATAATGATGACTAAGTTGCAATATTCAAAAGCCTACTACAACACAAATATGTCACATAGTTTGGAATGCCACAAGGTGCAATGTTAGGTCCTTTGCACAATGTCAACTGTTTTCTTTGCATAATGTAAACTAACGTCTGTTATCTAACAGAGATGTTCTTTTCTCCTTTTTCTTCGTTAAACTTTCACGTTTTCTTCAGGAGGCATAGGTAGACAATATCTCTTGTCTGTACATGAATACAGTGGGAACTGTCTACATTATTAAGATGTAATGTAGGATTTCTTAATTTAAGTTACTTAAACTAGTTTACTATATTTAACTTGCAAACACAACGTTCACAAGTTACACATTATTATTATGGTTTTTATTGTATTATTGTTGTTGTTGTGTGTTTGATATGTTATGGTTTTTTCTCATATCTCATGACCCCGTACTTTTCAAGGCATGGCAGGGTTCGAAGCCAACTCGCCAATCAAACGACAATTATATCTGTTTATATTTTTATTAATTTTTACCAAATCTTTGATTGCTTACAATAATGTCGGATAATACGAAAAAAGTTCATGACTTATTAATTAGCTGATAACGTAGGTACTTTACGTCAGTTAAAAATGGACCTTATTAAACATAGGTACAACTCAAAGCAATTACTATATTTGATATCAATCTTCTTTTCGAAGTCGGCTAAAAGCGGTGAAATAATTTTGATGATAAGATAAGCTTTATGTCGCCATACTTAATTCTTAAAAAGGAAGCAGAATAAGCAATTGCATTGTTACTTGTTCTTGAGTATAATAAGACTACTGTATGTTCATCTCTGAAATGTAAATGAATGTTAATTAACATAAAAGATTAGTTTAACTACGGATTGCCTCGTTGGTCTAGTGGCAAAGTGCGACTGCTGGGGTCTGGAGTTCGATTCCCAGGTCGGGCAAAGTGTTATTGTGTTTTTCCATCAGGAATTACTCAGTAGCAGTCTCGGAGTCTGGATTTGTGCCCGGTTGACGGCTCGTCCCCTATTACATGGGACATCAACATAACTGGCGAAATGTGGGTGTACTAATGGGTACACCTCTGCTTAACCCTTCGGGGATTACAGGCGTGATGTTATGTTATGATTAGTTAAGTAAGGGCCGGATCTTTATGTGTGGGCCCCGTAAATATAAAGGGGCCCCAGAAGAAAAAGGTTGAAAAAAAAAGGAAGCTGTATTTTATCACTAACTACCTTCTCGGTTCCATTACCTACGCCCTCGCCTTCTGGTCGGCCTGCAATTCAACCTTAACCGTAATGACAAACATAGCCCACTCGTATCATTATGGACTATTATTGTTTTCTATACGCAGTACCTGCTGTATATCATTATAGCAAAACAATTTATGGAAAATAGTACAAGTAGGCTCCCAAGTAGTATTAAGCTCAGAGCACATTCACAATCCGATCCTAGTTTTAATTCTAAAGGTAACCAAAAGATTCAATAATCGCGTGCATCGATTATACAATCAACAAATTAGATCTAATTAACAATCTATTCGCAGCTGTTCAAACAAAATGACAGATCTGAAATCCGACACCAAGTATCCAATTAGGTACCTACCTACTATTGAGTTGACACATAAAACTTATTTCCATAATTACAACTTCATTAGTTTTTTTGTTGTCGTGGACCAATGGTTAAGACTCTCATGCATGACTGAATATGACATTTCAATTCGTATATACTTTCTAAGTTTGCAGTCGTTACGGGTCGTCAGAAGCCCGAAAGTTTCACAGCCAGTCTTACCAAGGAGTATCGTATTACCCAGTTACTGGGTTGTGGAGGTCAGATAGGCAGTCGCTCCATGTAAAATACTGGTATTATATATTAGCTGCACTGACATCGGTGGAGGAAAACATCGTGAGGAAATCTGGACTTTTTATTAAGTCTGAAATCGCCAATTCATCTTGAGCGTGGTGATCAATGCTCGTGCCTTCTCTGTAGTAGAAGAGGCCTTTATTATCATTTATGACTGCCTCTTTGGTCTAGTGGTCGCAAAGCGCGACTGCTGAGTATGAGGTCTTGGGTTCGATTCCCAGGTCGGGCAAAGTGTTATTGGGTTTTTCCATCAGGAATTTTTCAGTAGCAGCCTCGGAGTCTGAATTTGGGCCCGGTTGATGGCAATAGGCTCGCTTCCATTACATGGGACTTAAACATAACTGGCGAAATGTGGGTGTACTGATGGGTACACCTCTGCCTTACTGTTTAGGGATTATAGGCGTGATGTTATATTATATTATTATCATTTATTTTTTGTTCCAGTGCCAATGACGTAATCAATCAAAATGAAGGATACAGAACTGAAGCTGCCCACGCGCAATGTGCTGACCGGCGCTGTTGTGAACTGGGATGATGATGAGATGGGCTTTGGTGATAGCCCGACCAACCTCACCCTGGCATGGAAGGACCTATCTGTTTATAGGAAGAAGAAAATCCAGACGAGTATATGGAGGTCCCCTGTGTATGAAGAGATTAGAGTATTACATGGAGGTATGGCTTTTTCTGTTAGTAATAAGAGGTCTAAATGCATTGAAAGACTCGGCACTTACAGCTAATATGATGATGATGATGACTTGCACTTACCGCTTGAACTGCTCCTTTAGTTTTAGTTTTAGTCCCAAGCACGATTCCTAGGTTGAGGAAAGTGGTTTATCCATTAGAAAATTTATCAGCCGTAGTTTGGTAGATTGTAACACCCCCGTGCCTCGGAAAGCATGTAAAATCTGGTTCTGGCTGTCAGTCGTTAAGGGTAGTCAGAAACCCGAAAAGTCTGATAACTATTTAGACTTGTTATATGACTTTTAGGGTACATAGGTAGTCACTAGGTAATTGAGGTCAGATAGGCGGTCGCCTCATGTAAAACTCTAGTATTTAGCTGAATCCTGTTAGACTGGAAGCCGATCTCAACATAAATGGGAAAAGGCTAAACAGATAATGACTCTTTACATGCTGCTTGTCTCAATTTAAAATTCTATCAAAGCATAAGTTACAATGAAAATGAATGAATGATGATTTTATTGTGGGAAAGTTTAACCGCCGTTTCAGCTAAACAATCAAAGCTCCCACAGAGTGCTGTCAGTACCCTGTACCTGACCCGTCTTCCCTATATCTTCATTCTAAGAGACGGTCAAGTCTAGGCACTGACCGTACAAAGTTCCAAACTCAATGCTTCATCAAGGATTTAAAATGACATTATGACCCGGAACTACGAGGTTAAAGCTTCTTACAAAAACAATTAATTGCGGTCTTTTTTTGCATAAAACCGGTGGTTTTATGATGGACATTATTCTCTCAAAAGACAAGCCAATAAATTCACAGGCAATAGAGACAAGTCAATAAATTTATGTTCGATATGATGTAGACCAGGTGGCTTCATATTCTTAATTAATATTAATTAACTATATATTATAATAATAGCTCAGTAATGAGGTGCAGCACCTGGGACCTAGTTTTGTTTAAAAATCATAATAATACATATTCATCGAGTTATTTAAACCGGTAGTTTAGATTTAGGATACATCTTTTGTTGCTAGTCAATATATTAGTTTATGATTTTATATAAGAAGGAGATTTATTTGGAAAATCTAAAAATTATAGAAGTCTCCTTTTCTTTGTATTTATTTCGCTTCACTCATCTATACTTATCTATCTATATACATATAATAAATCTGTAACTGGTCACTGTCTGTAGCTGTACATGCAAGATTTATGAGAAAAACTATTGTTGGGGGCCTTTATCAACGCAATAGAACCCAAAACAATGATTTTTAGGTTTCTTTTCTGTTTGTCTGTTTAAGAGTAATCTGAGACAGTTGGGTTTTATTCGCCTTTGGTTTTTTTTTCTAATTTTCTTTGTTCCGAAACCAAACCAGAATTCAAGCGTTAAAGACAAAAAAAAATTCAAATCGGTTGAGTCATTTTCGAGTTTTTGCGAGATTGACGCACGGTAATTGATTTAAATGTACCATTATAGATTTAAGCTTTTGCTCAAGGTTATCTTTTACGTGAGCGAAGGCAGAAAAAAGAGGTCAATCTGAAAAAAAATCCCACAAGGCCGGGCTACTACGGATAGAAAGTATCCTATGTCCTCCAAGTGTCAATTATATTCAAGTGCGTTCAGCCATTTAGAGTTGATTGATTGACGTTCACAAACACCCCGATTTTCATATCAATAGGTACCTACTTAAGGGCGCGCCAAAAGCCAGCAAACTTTTGGAACTAAGTTCCTTAAGTATATTATAATTCACCCGTAACTCCAAAACTAAAAGGAATTACCGAAAATGCCTAAACAAAACCCTCACTCATGTATAAATATAACTAATTATCAAATTTTCGTCATATTAATCATTATAATATCGTGAGTAAATCGAAAAAAACAAAAAATTAGAGGCTACTTCGTGATGTTTTTCTATCGAGAAAATGTTATTATTTTATGTTTTTGATCAATGAGAATCCTCGAAAATATCATGTAGTTTTCATACATTTGTATTTTAAGCCTAGAAATCTAGAATTGTTCATGTAAAATCAAACAAAAGATTGGTAATTTTGCTTACTACCCACTCTTAATATTATAAAGCTTAAGCGTTCGTTTGTTTCTTTGAACACGCTAATCTCCGGACGTTAAGTTTTTATAATCGGTCCAATAGGGGTCGATTATCCTATTCGCGGCCCTTTTTTTTTTTTTTTTTAGGTGGTAAAAATCATCAAATAACTCCTTCCGCCTGGGTGGGGCGGAAGGGACTGTCAGACTTTTACTGACTAAAAAACCGCCCTGTTCCTTCTGTTGCCCTTTGCGTTCCGGGGCCACGGTATCCTGTTAAGACGTCCCGCAACCCCGGCAGGCGTTTGGCCCCTATTGGGGCCCCGTCCCTGTGCTGACAGCTCTTTGAGGCGCGCGCGAACAGAACGCGCCGTCGACCCGGGCATGGTCCTTGATCGGACGGCGAGCTACCCATTACTCGCCGTCCGCAAGGGCCCTGGAACGCAAAGCGCATTAGGAGAAACACGTATGGGTTTGTGTCAGTAAGAGTCTGACACTCCCTTCTGCTCCGCCCAGAGCAGAAGAAGTCATTTGATGATTTACCATACTTAAAAAATAGGGCCGAATATGAAAATCCTTTCGCTTATAATAAGGTTAGTCCTGATTTTTATTATCTAACATTCTAACATTAAGGATCCGTTAGAAAAAACAAATAATTATTCACAGTCTATCTGGTTCACAAAAATACAAAACTAAAATAAAATAAGTTAAAAATTAAAACACAAAATAAAGACAATTGTGTGCCACACAGCTGTGCCAAAAAGTCCAAGATTTACGCGGAGGAAAACGCGTTCAGAAGCTAGTTATAATATTAATAAAAGTATGTAGGATTTTATATTAAATTCACAAATAAACTTATTAATATTGTACCATAATATTAGCATAATTTAAAAACAGAAAAAACAAAACGCATGCTGTGCTAATTTTCATATTCTTTGACATGACTATAACATATTATGTGTTACTATAATATATTTATTCATTATGTAAAACATTTTATATAACAACCTATACCTAATACTTTTTATTTCATAATAAAATAAAATATTATGACCATTATTTTTGACTCGTGTCATCATAATATACTTCGATGCACTGCCCATTATTACTTCGTCAGTTTTGTCCTTGCTACGATTGGTTGCCTGAATTATCAGCGACCAATCACAGCAGCTTATTTGACAACTGATATAAATTATTATTTACAACAATTTATTATTAATAGTTAAGTAAGTATTTATTTTTAGCAATCTTAAACTACCTATGTTTAAGAATATGTTTTATAGTTTTCTTGGGAGAAGAATCGGCATTGTCATACAACGTGGCAATGCTGCGAGCCTTTTGGGCACTTGTCCCATTGACAGCGATGTAGGCGAATTTTTTGATACCCTGTAAGCTTTCGGTTCCTTCTTCTTCCTTTTTTATAAATTGTTTACAAAGTAACTTATGTTTTATTTTATTTCTTAGTCTAAAATCTGAAACACACCGCTGTACCTACGGTTTTCTAGTCTGGTTACAGTTTCAGTCGAGCTTTTTAAACGTTTACGCAACACTACATTGTTTTACTTACAGTACACACACATTTCTATAGATCGTGTTGTACCTAGTATTTAATATTATTACCTAGTAATAAAATGTTTAGTATTTAAAACGTGCCAATAGTTCAACGGAAAGAATACAAAAATATCAGTAGGTACATTTGCTTTTGTAACAGTTCCAATAATCGCTTTCGTCATCATCATATCAGGCGTACGACGTCCGTTGCTGGATATAAGCCTCCCCTAAAGATAGCCACAATGACCGATTCTTCGTTGCCCGCATCCAGCAGTTACCCACAACTTTTACCGGGTCGTGGGTCCACCTTGTGGGTGACCATCCCACACTGCGACTGCCGGTAAGTGGTCGCCACTCGAGAGCCTTTACGACACCAACGGCCGTCTGCTTTACGAGCTATGTGCTTGTCCATTACCACTTGAGTTTCGCAATTTTGCGTTACCTTAGTTCTTCTTCGGATCTCCCCATTTCTGATTCGACCTCGCAGAGAGATCCCGAGCATAGCTCTCTCCATTGTTCTCTGAGTGACTTTGCGCTTCCTTATGAGGCTCATGGTAAGACATCACTTTGCCAAAGTCTTGGTCAAAGTTATCAATACATTCTTTCTCGTATTTTTTTTACTGATGTTAAGTTTACCTAATTAATTAGGTGTCGGTTTTATTTTTGTCAATAAAAATAATATTGGGCCGAGATTAGGCTTGGGTATCAATAAAATTAATTTCTTTGTGTCCAAAAATTTGTAGGTCATTATCGTAAAACTTTTCAACTTAAACGAGTCTGTAAAATACTGTTAGGGAATTAATTAAACAACTTTTTTATTAACTTACAGATCGTTTCTTTATTGCACAATATTCACTTAAAAAGCGAACAAATAGACACATTAAGAACAGGATCTCAAAATTTTTGCTAAAAGCATTTGTTACTTGTTATTGTGAAGATAGAAAACATAATGCAATACGTAAATTTATAGCACAATTTAGTAAATCGTCGATCGTTTATAAATTATTCATTTTTTCTAACAATAGATAGATTGACCTTAATACATGGGCAAATATCAATCCTTTATATTTCTAGTTTTCTACTTTTATTATAAACTAGCATAAGTCCGCAGCTGCGATCGCGTTAAAGTTGGTTATTATGGGGTTTTATTTTATTGCGTGGAACCCAATCTTTTCAAATTTTGTTACAACTTACTCCTTATAAAATTGGCTGTCTGCCAGTAAATGTTCCGTCAGAATCGGTCCAGCAGTTTCGGAGATTAACCGGAGCAAACAGACAGACAGACAAAATTTAAACAAAATGTTTTTTTCTTTTAACTGTCGCATAAACGTTTATATTTCTTTTGTAAGTAACTGTTACTTTGACATAATTATCAAACCGACACTTCAATTTTTTTTGTTATCACTTACCTTTAAGAGGAAACGCGGGTGAACTTTTCTCCATACAAACGCTCTCGCCTGTTTTCTTTTTGGTTTATGACTGATTTTTTAGAATAAAGTAAATATCAATTATTTTTATGCCCCTATGTTTTCCTTTTTAATGAGACATTATTTTTATAAGCTCTAGAACCCACAGAAAATGCATAAAATTGCCGCTGTGAACAGCGGCTAGTATACATATTTAAAAACTATTAATAATAAAATAAAAATATAGGGGCATAGTATTCAAATCCTTCTTATTTAGTTTATGAAATATCTTTTATATTGGTTCAATATTAGAGAAGAAAATAGGCGAGAGCTAAACCCCGAATTATGACTTTTTTATTAGGCTATTCAGTCGAATCTGCAGTTGTCCTTTTCGCACGCCGAAGCTCACAGAGCGACAGCGATAGTTTCTACTAATACCTAATTTTCAAAAGTCTCTCCTCTCGCGTTTCCTCAGATCAGATGGCCGTGTGTGAGTTGTCCCAAGATATTTATCGATTTAGCGATTATTGGGTAGGTAAGTACCTACCTACCTACCTACTTACCTACGTCGTCGATGAATGGAAATTTATGCGTAGATACCTAGTCTAATCCGATAAGTAGGTAGGTAAGTAGTACTTACCTACCTACCTACTTATCGGGTACTTACTAAGTACCTAAGTACTTGATAGATGAATCGTTGGAATGTCTGTCCGGCATTCTTGAGACCTGGACATATATTCGTGTAGGTAAACTCGAATATGCCAAAAGGTGTTGTGATGGCTGTTTTCTTGATGTCTAGCTCGTAGACTGGTAGGTACTTACCTACTTAGTTGTTGATAAGCACGGTTTAGGTCGAGTGTATTGAAGATTTTCTTGCCGTGAAGTAGGTACCTAGGTAGATAGATGAAAAAATATTGAATACCTAGCTAGTGTAATGTAATAAAATAAAACTGCGTTATATTGTAATCAAAATTAAGTGTCGTGATGGCCCAGTGGTTAACGCGCCCACCTCTCATGCATGAGGTTGTGGGTTCGAATCCGGGCAAGCCAATGTGACTTTTTCAATTCATATGTAGGTACCTACTTTGCCCTACAGTGGGACAGTAAGAGGCTGGTAGGTACTTTTTTATTTTTTTAATTTTAATTTTTTTCAATGTTGACATAATTTATTTCCCAAAATTATAAATTATGTTGCTTCAAATACTTCTGTTTTCATAAACGATTAAAATAGTGTAATGAAATAAAATAAAACTGCGTTTTATTGTAATCAATGTTGACATAATTTATTTCCCATATTTATAAATCAATAAAATAGTTTACGCCAACAAATATAACTTATTTTTACTCAGACAGAAAAATTTAAACTAGTTTTTTTTATATTCACGCCATCTAGTGTTCAATCTTCGTAAACGCAGAGGTATGTATGTGTGTGTAAACGACACTGTATTCAATGACAGAAGTTTTAAACAAGTTATGTGTCGAATTGGGTAGATTTTGAGGGAATGATATGACCTATTCAAATAAAATGTAATATCCGATAACCGCTAAGACTACTCCTATGACTTAATAATTGTCCAATTACACAAAAACTCAAATAAACTAAAAATGTTGACTTCAGCGCCATCTCTCGGGAGAATGGCTGGGAACAGCCCGTCGGTTTCACCTTAATCTATACTAATATTATTAAGAGGTAAAGTTTGTGAGTTTGTGAGGTTGTAGGGGGTAATCTCTGGATTTGCTGAACCGATTTTGAAAATTATTTCGCAAATTGAGAGCTACGTTATTACTGAGTGCTATTGGCTATATTTTAGTATCGAAAAATTAGGGATCCGTAAGAAAAATCACACGAACGAAATCGTGAGAGTCCTAGTAAATATGTTTTGTATAGATAACTTATATAGAGTTTTTACACGTTAATTATTTATGATACAATTATTGTGTTTACCACTTTTATATATTAATTAGTCATTAGGATACAAATAACCGGCTTTTAAATTATTTATTGTTCAATCTGACCAATTAAGATTTTAAAAAGTTTTAAATGGGGCTCGAAGTCTCAGATAGTTTGTTCTAATTTAGATTTTTAATTACGTTTTTATGTTGTAACTTAATGCAAATGGGAACGCTCGTTAGCCGATATTAATAATACATAATTAACTATGGTTTTGTACCGGATTTGTTACTACCCGGCCACCCGGCCACCCGGGGCCTACCTCCATCTCTTAAAAACAGTATTATTTTAATATTACTTTGCCTTGCACTCTGTTGGATTTTCAACGCTCGGCTCAGCACCAAGACTTGAGAAGAAGTATTCCCTTTTGAGCAGTGGCGGCTGTACCTTAAGTGCGCTCGTGCGCTGAACCACCAATTTAAAAATCAAAAATTACAAAATATTAAGTACCTACTTCATCTTTATTTTTAAATTACCATTTTAATAGTTATTTTTAAACATACAAAAACGTATAAAAAATTAAATCTCCAATTATGGTGAAACAGTTTGAGCGCTTTACTAAACTATTAAGACTTATTTTCCTGTAAAGACAAATTCTCGTGCGCTTCGGCGAGTGCACGAGGACTGCTAATATAACTTGTAGGAGATACGAGTTAAAACGCCTGACGCGTGAAACAGAAGATAGTTCATAGAAATGTACCGAGTAATGAGTGGGTTCTCGAGCGCCGCACGTGCGAACCGAGGATTGCCGAGAGCACCCGATGTTTGACGACGCGACGACGCGACGGCAGATTGACATTTCGTTATCAGCCTACCAGTACAGTTTCACTGTATGTGTGACGCGTTATTTATTGTTTATTTATATTATGTACGGTAATTGTTTTTAGTTTTTGTTTCGATTTTTTTCGAGAACTTTTATTCTAAGTATACACAGTAGTGTATGGTGTTAATACCCGATTTTAATAAAAAGGTGATTGCACATTTCGCTTCAGAAAAATGTCGTCGCATTGATTTAATGTATAAAAAATAAACATATTATTATGTCAATTTTTGTTTTGTTGCATTTTCTAATTTTAATATTTTAGTAAAGTGCACCACCAGTTCGATAACCCACCAGCCGCCACTGCTTTTGAGCACCTATTTTTTGAGCATCTAGGTATGCATTGAGCACCAATCTTTACATTGGTTTTTCCATCAAGAATATCTGGATTTCTGCCCGGTTGATGGCAATAGGCTCGCCCCCTATTGCATAACGGACGAAATGTGAATTTTGATAAAGCTTTTTTTTTTTCAGTAAATGGCATCGTATCGTCTGGTAACCTAGTCGCAATAATGGGCTCTAGGTAAGTTTTTATTCTCCAAAACATATACTTTAGTAATTTGAGCTTATTTCTGACCAAACAAACCAACTCACAATCTTTCAATAATGAAAATAATAAGGCCAAACCAATGGCAAAATCTTAAAGTCAAATCTCAATCTCAAGTTTAAATAAATAAATAAAATGTGTTACATTACTAATATTACTATCCAGCAATAACATACCATTGTACGTCCCAGACTTATGCTTAGATTTATCTAAAACCATTACTTCGAAAAATGGTCAAAATCAAACGTGTGTTGGTTCATATTAGCAGAACTAACCCCATTTAAGCTTGATTCACACATATCAGTGAAGTCACAGTTCCGGCACCGTCCCGTATCAGTGGTAGATTATTCTTTTATACATTCTCTATGAACGCGTTCACACTAATTGTCAGTGTCAGTTCCGGCGTGTTCATAGAGAATGTGTAAAAAAATAATTTTATCACTGACGGGACGGTGCGGGAACTATGACTTCACTGATATGTGTGACTTTATTACTTGATATTTCTGTAAATCTATCTTCTAAAAGTCATTCTTCCTACTCAGTGGTGCCGGTAAGACCACGTTACTAGCCGCCATAAGCCGTCGGGATAAAAGCGCAATGACTGGCTACCTGATGCTGAACGGCAGACTGGCTGGCGCAGACCTGATCTCTAGAATCTCTGGCTTCGTGCCGCAAGAAGACTTGGCTATTGAAGACTTGACTGTCTCTGAACACATGGAGTTTATGGTAAGTTAATTCTCCTGATCACTTCATCTGTCAGCTGAGGCCCTCAGCACGACATAGATGTCTTCGGTAGGTAGTTCAATAAAGACTGCCCCTTTGGTCTATTGGTATAAGGGCTTGGGTTCGATTCCCAGGTCAGGCAAAGTGTTATTGGGTTTTCCATCAGGAATTTCTCAGTAGCTACCAATGGGTACATCTCTGCCTAACCCTTTGAGGATTACAGGCGCGTCTCAATATTGTGGTAAAATAACTTTTTCTTTATAAATCCGCATCTGAAAAAGCTTCTAGAAACATCCTCTTGCGTGGGTATGTCCCTGCTTGGAACATGGACATTGAACTAATAAGGAGGTCGATAAAATAATTAATTAATATTATTCATAGCATCGTATTACCGAGGTATCTATTGACAACGATCTAAGATGTTTATCACTGATACGTTATTTACATCATTGTTATTTGACATTTCACGCTACTATCTTTATTACTATCTAAATTATCTGTTTTTAGATAAAGGTTAAAATGAATGATTAAAATCCATCTGTTTGTGTTTCTAAGTGGTTTAACTTGAAAATCTCTGTTAAGGCAGCCCAACACAGCAGCGATGTGTCGATTCAATACGCACGACCTAAACTAAATTAAGATTATTTCCATATTTTTCTCTCTAATAAAACAAGAAAGCGACAGAAAAAAAAGAGCTGTCAATTTCAGCCGATCTCAAACTTCCATAAAATTATAGTTGACATGCCAGAATGTTTTGATTAAAAACACGGAAACTAATTTGACATCTCTCAGTTCTAAGGTGTCACCGTCCTTGTCTTTCGCTGTATGCCAGTAAGAGTGAACAAGGCAATTGGCACCATTATCGCTGTCACAATATATGTTTTCTTTTTGTATTTTTATCAAATAATCTTTTTATTGTATACTAGCTGACCCGACCACGCGTTGCTGTGGCTCAGTTTTCAAGAAAAAGAATATTGAGGTCAATAATCGAGATAAAAAAATATCAATTCTTTAAAGTTTGACCAAATAACACAGAAAGTAAAATTTCATAAAAATTGATTAAGTAATTCGGGAGTTTATCCCGAATAAATATCGTGACGAGAAATTTTTATAAAGAAGTTTACGAAATGAACTTTGTCCAATAATCTTTTTTTCTTTCTTTTATTCATCTAGAACAACTTCTATTTCTATTTAACCCGCGACTTTATCGCTCAGTGTAGGGACGCCTTAAGTCACTTAAAATTGGTATTTTACTATCTTATCTACTTAATGTAAAATAATGAATCTAATTTTGCTCAGGATATTAACCCTTAACCACCTAGCGTCGGTCACAGTGACTCCATTCAATATATTTTTTCAAATATTTCCGTTATTACGCGTGCAACACGCCTATGACTCTGTGTACTTTTTCCCCTCCCTCTCCAGTTTGTGCTCCGTGCTGGACCAAGCAACACGTGCGGGCAGTGAAAAGATTCAGGTAAATATATTTCGTATGCGGTCATGGTGACCGACGCTAGGTTGTTACGTTACTTTTAGTGTTAACATTTTTTTGTTGTTTTTTTAGGTTTATCACGTCTCAACTAGGGCATCCAGTATCGGAAGGTTTTCAATTCCGGAGTTAATTTACGATATTGGGCACTCAACTCCGGAATTCCGGAATTCCGGAACTGGATCCGAAATTATTAAAAAAAAAAAGGGTTGCACTCCGGGAGTGCCGGCAGAAGTGAAAACTTGATTATTAACGTTTACGTTTACGTTTACGTTTAACATACACGAACATTCGCGCAAGCGCCCTGCGCTGTCTAAACGAAACAGTAGGCCCAGGCATACATTTTCGCCGCGCCGTAGAGAGGGGATAGCTGTCTACTCTCCATCCGTCTTACGCTTTTTCGATCAGGTCACGTGTCCTGACGCGCACGTGTCCTGACGCGAGTTTAAGATTTTATACCCATTACAGAAAAAGTGCTCAACGCCGCTAAAGAAGTTTTCACTTAAAAAACAAATACCTTGAGTAACTTTTAATCGTTTTTAACATTAGTCTTTAACTCAGTCTTGATACGACATTGCCAGTTAACTTTAAGTAAGCCAGTTAACAATATTATTAAAATTGGGAAAGTCTAAACTTTTTAAAAACTTAAAAATTAACAATTTGATAGCCTTAAAATATTAGTGAAACTGAAAAATAACATAATTAAATTAACACAAGAAATATCACGCTTTAGAGTAGTTTGGACATTACTAGGTAGTTAAAATCAAAATATTAAAATGAGCATTTAAGTCTCTCCTCAGATTTATCATGTTTAACAACAATCTTGACATGACATAATCACTTCACAATTCACATCTCAATCAATAAAAGGGGTTTGCGTAAAAGTGGCGTCATTTTGAAGTTGGATGGCCACTAATGAAACTTAGATATTTTGAAAGATCAGAATAATGCGATCAAAAACTAATATGGACACATTTCTCTAAACCTTATCGGAACGGAGATATTTGGTTTTGATAGCTCATTAAACACGAAGAAGTTATTATACCTATATATTCTTATAAACCCTTTTAAGGTTCTGAGGTTTTTTTAGTAACTAGGTACCTACTTACCGCAACCTAAAGATAAACTACTATAACATGGCGCACCCCTCCACAAATTCAAAACGTTTGAAAGTATTTGTGAAAGTATCAACGTGTGCGTACAAACAAACTCACAATGTGTGCGTACTGAGACGGCTCTCGAAACAAAAACAAATTAGCGATTTGTTGCTCGACTAGCGGCGTCATTAATTACTCATTATTATTAGTATGGCGCTGCACTGACATACTCTATGAAAATGACACGTGCGTAGTCTTGTGCGGTCTTGCTAGTTATGATTTGTTGACCAACAAATCTGCCGGCCTGCTAATGAATACTACAACTACATAGAAACTCTTTCATATGGATATAGCTACACACATTGAAATAGTAATATGGAGGGGCGCGTCATGCTATAGTAGTTTTTTTTTTTGTAACTATAAGTTAGTGTTAATGTGTTATTTCGAATTAAAAAAACAAAAAGTCTCTAAAACACTATTATCTCGAAACTACCTTTTTGCACTTAATGACTTCTTGCTCTACAACGAGGTAATGTGTCTTTATTATTTCCCAAGACCCAAAAGTAACGTAACATTGACACATGGTCGTGAAACAGTAAAGTCAATCTCTAAAAACAACCTTCAAAAACATATCTAAGATTTCTGTACGCAGGACAGTAATTGAAGTTTTTATATTGACGACATTTTTAAAATCTTCAAATGCAAATATCTCAACTTCGATATAACTTAGGATAAAAATAATTGAACATATATTATGTGTACTTAACAACACATCAAAGTAACATAATAATTATTTGTGGCCACTGAAAAAAAACATGACGCCGCTAGTCCATACTAAGTTAATCAATGGCTTTTAACAAGTCTAATTAAACTTTTTAAAACAAATCAACAAATTAAGGGCTCAACAGCAAATATTATAATTAAAATTATCACAAAAAACACTTAAAATGAGAACTCACTATCAAGACTTGGTAGAGCAACTAATCGTGCGACTGACTGGCCGCTGGGAGACTGGGAGGAAGGGGATGCGCGGGGGCGGTACCGGTGCGGTACCATAGGATAATCTAGTCACTCGTCTAGTTAGTATAATGATACACGCGCAGGAACAATTGCGCGTAAAACGATGAGTTGAAAAATTAAACACATTTTTAAATTAAAAATAATGAATATCGAAATACGATAAATTGAGCCCAATTCCGGAGTTGAAATATTGGAAAAACTATCCGGAATTCCGGAGTTGCGAAATTCCGGAATTCCGGAATGGATGCCCTAGTCTCAACGTGATCAAAGTATCAGTAGATGGTTAGAAGAGTGTGACTCAGATTCCGAGGATCAAAATCAATCTATAATATGATCAAATCAATGCTATTCGCCGGGTTCTCAAAATAGATGAACAACCAAGAACATCTTCGGCAGGCAGCTCTGACAAATTAGAATCACGCAAAACTTGCTCAATGTGTGACCCAAAAAATAAACGTAAAACATTCCATTTGTGTTTTCAATGCAAAAATCCAATTTGCTTTGAGTGTTTTCAAAAAATGTGTGTTAGGCTGCCGCGAGAAATTGTAAATGTTAGGGAGCTGTAATTTTGTAATGATTTTGATTTGATTGTGCCAATGATAGTTTTATATAAGATGTTATATGTTTAAGTTACAAAAATAATTAAAAATTAAGAAGTCTCATTGATTGTTATTGCTTAGATCTCAGCTTAAATAAAAAACCTATAATTTGTTAAAATTTTTGTAAGTCAACTTTTATTAATGCCAGTAAAAAGTAAAAAGTGTTAATTTGAAGAGTTTATTAAAACAATTTGAAATAAAAACAATTGAAGAACATGATGTAGTTTTGATTTATAGCAATTTTTGAGCTTTTTACCTTCCTAATAGTACTTATACGCAAGCGGTCACCATGACCGACGTTAGGTGGATGTGTTACTAGAATATACGTTAGGTGGCTAAGGGTTAATATAATTCTAATTATTCGCGTTTGAAGACTCTTAGATTAGATTACAATTTAAGACGTCTTCCCATTATTTTAATATTCATAATTGAATGGAATTTTTCTTGATCCTAGGCCCGTATGATGATGGACAAGCGATCGACGAAAATAATTAGAGCGAGGCGTGTCCAACTTCTGTTAAGTGAACTTGGTGTCAACAACTGTAATAAAACTAAACTGAAGGATTTATCTGGTGGGGAACGGAAGAGGGTCGCTCTGGCTGTACAAGTAAGTGAAGAAATTACTTAAACATAGCAAAGAATTCTGCCGTCCAATGCCTATACAAATGGTCGTAAGTGCAAAGATTGAACGTGGAGTCCTTGGTCCGATTACCAGATCGGGCATAATGGATCTTTCCTTGAATTTCTCAGTAGTAGCTCGTGGTTTGAAAGTCACCTCTGTATCTTGGAAAGCAGGTGAAGCCGTTGGTTTGATGTTTCCCTGGTCGTGTCGCATTGCCGTCCCATCGACCTGCAAGAGTGGAGGAGATGGAGTGCACAGACTTCAGTGTTGTTGCACTATAATTAGCTTATTGCTATGACCAAAATTTGGTCGGAAGTATTTATTTAATCCATACGGCCTTTTACAGCTACTATCACCCTCTACCGCACATCTTTAAAACAGAACATCTTCCACAGCTCCTAAACGACCCTCCAATCCTGTTCTGTGATGAACCGACAACGGGCCTCGACAGTTGGGCAGCAGCTGCAGTCGTATCCCGCCTAAGAAAGCTCGCCATTGGAGGAAAATTGGTCGTCTGCTCAGTGCACCAACCGGCTTCTGGGGTATTCGAGCTGTTCCATCAGGTGGTGCTGCTGGCTAATGGGAGGATAGCCTTCCACGGCACTATTGAGCAGGCTGACGAGTTTTTCGCATCGTAAGTACCTTAATACCTTTAGTACAAAAATGAATGAAAATCGTGATGGCCCCAGTGTTTAGCGCGGCCGCCTCTCGCTCACAGAACCCATAACGGGTTTGCAACGTAGTACCAGCATGACGTTTTCTATTTTATGTGTACTTCTAAGTTTATCTTGAGCATCACTGACATCCCAAACCTGGACTTATTTATGAAAAATTTCAGTCTAACGTCCCCAATCTACCTTGAGTAAGCGTGGTGGTCAATGCGTGCCGTTTATGCATGAGAAGAGGCCTTTGCTCTGCCTTTGTCCTTTTTTGGGACAATAATAGGCCAATGTATGTATTCTTTTTTTTATCAGAAAAGTGTTGTGTTCAGTTTCGCCAGCCGCTTTTTGGAAAACTTCATTGACATTGTATGAATAGCTATTTCCAGATTCATCTCGTTCTAGATAACCTTCATCTATATTTTTCGCATTAAATATAACTGTCTTATTTTAAATATGTCATGTTGGTTAATTATGCATTTTATGTAACAACTGGTTTTTTAAACCAAATATAGTCAGTCTGTCTGATCTACATCTGGTATCAGGAAAACTAGAATGAATCATGGAAATCATTTGTCTATTTTTGTTGAACAAAATATTTATGATAATGCGTGGTGATCAATGCTCGTACCTTCTCTGTATGAGAAGGGGCCTTTGCCTTGCAGTCAGACGATAACAGGGTAGTAATAGTATTTATATTACTCAGCTCTGGTACTCAGCTGCATCCGGTTCGACTGGAAGCCGGCCCCAACATAGTTGGGAAAAGGCTAGGCAGATGATGATGATCTCGGGTCCCTCAGGTCCCGGGCCTTTGTAAGGCGTACGAGGGGCCGAAGCCAACTAGCAGAGACCCCCTTTTTTTTTAAGGTGGCAAAAATCATCAAATGAGTTCTTCCGCCCTGGGTGGGGCGGAAGGGACTGTCAGATTTTTACTGACTAAGAAACAGGTGGTTTTTTAGTCAGTTCATCAGTATTTTTTTGTTCCTTCTGATGCCCTTTACGTTCCGGGGTCACGGTATCCTGTTAAGGCTTGGCGCAAACGTCCGGTTTCCGGATCGGGTTTCCGAATCAGGAGGCGTGTATGTACATACACACACATACATAAATTACACACACATGTAAAAAACAAATGAATGCATGTGTAATTTATGCATGTGTGTGCATGTACATACAGGCCTCCTGATTCGGAAACCCGATCCGGAAACCGGACGTTTGCGCCCGGCCTAAGACGTTCCGCAACCCTAGGCGTCCCGCAACCCCGGAGCAGAGGTTCCTTAGGTAGCTTTATATGAAATGAGACACCACGATTATCGCTGTATGCACTATGCAAGTGGACCCAAGGAGAACGCCCAGTTGATGCAGGATATGGAAACAAAGTATATGGGTTTTATTTTATTATCATTAAAACACGTTACTACTCGTAGTTCGTTTTTGTTTTTGATTAGTGTTGTAAATTAATTTCTTGGCAATCAACATGATTGCCGTGCTTGAGAAACGTTGACGAAACTCATCAAATTATCATATGCTATTAAGTTTTGATTAATTGGGCCTTTGGATATAAATATGTATTAATGTTTCATGGGAAACAAATATGATGGGTTCTTAATTAGATTGTGCTTTATATCATTATGTGACAAGTTGTGGGCTTCTGGGCCTGGCCTTATAGTTTAATTATTTTATTATAATGAATCTATGATAAAAGTCTTCGTTACGATGTCTCTCCATAGATTATAACATTAAAAAATATATATTCTTCAAGAATTTCTCAGTAGTAGCCTCGGAGTCTGGATTTGAGCCGGGTTGATGGGCTGGCCCCCTGTTGTATGGGACTTAAAACATAACCGGCGAAATGAGGGAGTTCTAATGGGTACACCTCTGCCTTACCCTTCGTGGATTATAGGCGTGATGTTTTATGCAAAAGCTTTTATAAAACCTTAACCACTTGACACGGAATTTACCCAAGACGTTATAGCATTTACGCAATCAGAACTATTTAGCTGCCATTTTCCATATCTGTACTCAATCACCCAATTAAAAAACCCGCCAAATGCAAGTCGGACTAGTATATGAAGGGTTCCGCACCACCGAACAATATTCAAAACTACGTACAAAAAAGAACACGTTTCTTGTATAATAAATCACGTATTATTTGTTGTTATAGCGGCAATAGAAATGCACTCTCTGTGATTTCTAAAATCTCTACCTATAATGGTTCATGAGATACAGCCTGTTGATGCGGGTACGGTACCCTAAAAAGAGAAGATCACGTTCACACGAACTTTGATCAACCGACCACGTTTGTCGAAAACTCGTCAACGATACTGATAAGAATCCACATTTTATTTAAATAAGAGTTATCTGTGCAATCTAAAACAACTTTAGATTAAGTGGTGAGATTCATTTTGATTCATCATATTGAATTTGTTTATTTGAAGGTCATCATGAATAGGTATACCTACCACCGTTGAACTTGATTCTCCCCAAAGATAGATAAGAGAACTTTAATTAAAAAGAAATATTTCAATGACAGCGCAGTGGACACGTGCATACGGAACAAGTATTTGTATGGCCTATAGTGTAGTTATCCCGGGTCCGGTTGCTTGTATACATATATATTATGTTTGTATACGCACCTACGATATAGAAGAAATTCCTAGAGACGTTTAAAGATTTTTCAATAAAACCAAAAAATCACAATCATGTAGCAGAATTATGTTTACAGTAAGATCTTACAGAGAATGTTACAGCTACTGTCCTCTTGAAATTAAGCCAGGGAATCTGGTACACTTGCGCAAAAGACAATTGATGCAAGTGTACCAGACTCCGATCTGACCGTTCTGGCCTGGGTGGATCTGGGCGGAAGGGTCTGTTAGACTCTTATTAACTGAAAACCACCCCGAAGCTCCCTTCCCACACTTTTGTCGGGGACCCGGGAGCGTGGTCGCCTTCCGCAATCTCCACAAAGTCCAGCCTTTGTGGGCTTCCTCACGGATAGGGAGGGAATGAGGTGATTAACTCCCCTAGGTTGATGGCGAGCGTCCGTTGCTCACCATTGGGCGAGATAAAATCAGAATTCAGGGGCTACCCCCTGAATCCTGATTTTATCTCGCCCAAGTTATCGCGTAAAAGGATCAAACTCGTGTTCTAATAGGTACCGAAAAAAAAAACAGAATCTTCAAAGCGTGAACATAAAAAAAACCGCATGAAATACGACAACATAAAAATGAGGATTATTTCATCATATTTATAATACCTAAAACTAGTAGCAGATGACAATAAAGATACACGTGATATTTAAAGAAAAATGTAGAACGCAAGAATGTTGAAAATTGTATAAACATATTACGTTTTTCTGTGTGTAGGTCAAGCAAAGACCCCATTAAAATAAAATTGCAATAATGTAAATAAAATGTCATCTATACTTCTATAATAATATTATAAAGAGGAAAGTTTTGATTGTTTGTTTGTTTGCATTGAATAGGCTCCGAAACTACTGAACCGATTTGAAAAATTATTTCACTGTTGGGAAGCTACACTATCCACGGATGACATAAGCTATATTATATTTTATTATCAAAAAATTAGGGATCCGTAAGAAAAATCACGCGAACGAAGTCGCGGGAACAGTGCTAGTTGTTTAAAAAAAAAACCTGAAACGATGATAAGCATAGCTTTGTAAATTCAGATAAAGGTCATTCTAAGCTTTTATTCTTGAAACCGGACTCGTTTGGTCGAATTTATGTGACATGAACTATTTTGCAACTGCGGAATTTTTTCCGCATTTTTTAAGTCGTTTTTTTTTTGTTCAAGTAGAACTACTTTTGCGCTTTCATGATCATCTTGCGTTTTCAACATTACATTTATCGCGCATCAAGCGCATGCGTCATCATCGTCATCAGCGTGTGCTACGGGCATGCGCTGTTTTGAACTAGTTTTAGCGCATGCCGCATGCCTTATTGCATGCGCTATTGCGCTTTATGCACGCGTCGGACGAAAAGGCAATCCATCAATCAATCAATCATTTTTGTAAAACATAGGTATGGTTACAGATCTAGTATTTTGGCAAAATATGTTCGCTATGCTTTGCCAAATGGCGTACAAAATCAATATCAACAAGAAATTATAATTAGGTGGCATGTCAATAGATTACAATTTAAAATTGAACGTGAAAGCACACTGGTGTGGACATAGCATACTTAAGTACTGTTGATTCTTAGAGAGATACTGTCGAGTGTCGAGACATTTTATCGTAGCTGTCACCATGTAGTGACTAGTGATCCTTATTTTTCGATTTCAAAGATCGTTACCAGACTTGAAAATTTTATGGAAGAATTGGAACACCTGCTTCGCCAAATTAATTGGGATAAGGGCAGAGAGATTAGAGATTCTTTTAAGGATCTAAATCTTTCTTCTAAACTTATTGCATTTTCTCTAATATAAGCTGGCAAAATAACAAATTCTGCATCTGTTAATAAATAAGTAAGAACTGTACGAAAGAAAAATATTTAATTCAGCACAAATAAAACACAGTTTCTCAGTAGCAGGTCGGAGTCCGAATTTGTGCCCGGTTATAGTATAGGCTCGCCCCCTATTTTACATGGGACTTAAAACATAGGTAACTGGCGAAATGTGGGTGTACTAATGGGTACCCTTCTGCCTAACCTTTCGGGGATTACAGGCGTGAGGTTTTATTAAAACGCGCGTCAAACAAGAAAGAAAAAAGATTTTCCGATTCTTCTTATAAGTACTTACAGAAGCTTTTTGGTGAAGTATGTCCTAATTCAATCTATCAAATTAAAAAATCAAACATGAACACTACAAACTCAAGGTTGAATGAACCGCGTAAGTACCATATTTAAGTGCTAATATATTCGGTTATACTGATAAGAATTAAACCAGATAATCTCCTAGAACTAAAATTATCTTATCATCTGAGAAAATCTATAGTTATTGGCCTATTGATCAGCAGACATTTGTGATTAGGGATGCCAACCTTACTGTATAATATAGTATCCTACTGTATTAGAGGTCCGACTACTACATTTCTGAAAAAAGTATTTATTAGGCTAAACTAAACTACTATATTTTTAAAGGCATTAAACTCAAAGCAATAAAATTCATTTAAAAATGTATTTAAGCGTAAAACGAAACGTTAGTAACTATTTTTGGACATCTGGTATGTCCGGCTCCGGGGTCGCGGGACGCCTTAACAGGATACGGTGCCCCGGAAGGTAAAGGGCAACAGAAGGAACAGGTTGGTTTTTTTCCGCCCCACCCAGGGCGGAGGGACTTATTTGATGATTTTTACCACCCAAAAAAAAAGGTTGACAGTACGTTCACTTTGTTCACTTTTTATTTTGCCTATCTATATATATTTTTAATCTTTTCGCTATCTACTATCAGGGCCCGATCTAGGGGGGGGCGAGCCGGGCAATTGCCCGGAGCGGCAAATCTGAGGGGCGGCAAAATTGAGGGTGCCGGACGGTGGCACAAAGTCCAACATAAGTACTCTCATGAATTTTTGTATACTTGTTCAGAAGTCGTAGTAGACTAACGTATTTAAATATTATACAATTAAAACAATATCACATATTAATCATTCCATCTTTGGAATAGCAAGCTCATGACTTATATTTTATACAGGGTGTCTCAGACAAGGACGTCCAAACGAAATTTTGGAAGCCTCTCTTCTTGAGCTATCTAAACCACCCCCATGGTTGTTCTACGATTTTTTGTGATTTAGTAGCTAGACGATTTTTGGTATTTTTTTGGGATATTCTTCCTTGCATCAGATTTTGTTGATTTTCTCTTTTTTGGAAATATTTTCATTGATAATTCCTAAAAGTATGATCTTCGATCGATAAAAACAAATGTTTATCTTATCGACACCCGAAATCACCAAAACATAGTTCAAAGGGAAAAATGTTATTTTGTAAAATTCGTTGCAGATTTTCGGCCCTTAAAGAAAAATCACAATAGAGCTCAAAGTAAGACCTTAAAGTAATTTCAAAAACTTCCACGGACTCAAAACAATACAACCATAAAACTGGCATTTTACAGGACATTTTCAGTGCAATTGAAGCTCGAACATGGTAAGGCAAAAAAGCAATATTTTAGTTTCAAGGAGGGGTCTGTCACTCTTACTGTCTAAAAACCACCCCGGTGTTCCCTTCCCACACTTACGCCGGGGATCACGGGAACGTACTCGCCTTCCGCGATCCCCGACTGGTACTGGCTCGCCACCGCGGGCCTCCTCAGGTCAGGGGGGGAGGTGAGGTGTTTAACTCCCAAAACGACGTCAAAGAGGGGCGCGCGTTAAACACTACGCGCCGCCACCTCGGGTCCCTGGGCCCATTTAGGGGGGCCCGAAGAAGGCTTTGTCCGCCCTCCGCCGACGCCCGGTGCGCTTGCTGCGGGCCGGGAGAGAGGTCGTAATTTCTCTCTCTTTCCGCAGCCTCCTTCTGCGAGATAACCGTTTCGCAGAAGGAGACCACCGCGTCCCAGGGCCCCTCGCTGCCGACCATCGAAGCGACGACGGCCGGCAGCGACAGGTCACTGCCTACTTCAGAGATGAGGGCACGGCGCGGCTCCTCCCAAGCTGTACATTTTGACAGCGTATGCCGCGGCGTGTCCTCCAGGCTGTCCATGCATTGGTGACACCGGGCGTCCAGCTCCCTGTTTATGCGACACAGGTACTTTCCGAAGCAGCCATGCCCCGAGAGTACCTGCGTTGACCGAAACGTCAGGGAGCCATGCCTTCTCTCGAGCCAGTCCGCCAGCGGCCTCATCACCATCGCCTCGATGGTGATGAGGCCGTGACAGCCTGCGTGACAGATGGTAGGGCGTGACAGCCTGTTCCGCCATTCCGCCACCAGGACCTCGCGAAGCTGCGACTGACGCAACTCAAACTCGCGCTACATCGGCAGCTAGCCTCAAGCCACCTGTACAGTGACGCGAGTACCTTCGCCTCCAGGTTCCAGGGCTCCAGCCAGTACGCAGGCCGCCTCGTAGGAGATCGTACGATAACCCTTTACGACTCTGATGGCCATCGCCCTCTGCGGTTTACGCAGAACGACGATACTGCCGGCCGTTAGGTCAGCCGCCCATATCGGAACCCCATACTAGGCCATAGATCGCACAACCCTCACATACAGACGCCTGCAGACGGTGCTCGGACCCCCCTAATTGGGAAGCTGCGCTCAGAAACTTGGGCGCCAGCCGCTGAAAGTGGGGATCGAAGTCCCACCGGCTGTTGAGCACCAATCCCAGGTACTCATGGTAGATTTGACAATGATCCGAGCCCCCCCGACCACGGTGTGTGAGCCGGGTGGCGGCGCCCGCCGGGGGCCATGAAACACTATGGCTTCCGACTTGTCGAGGGCCACCTCTAGGTCTAGGCGACGTATGCGGCCCACCACCTGTGAGACCGCAGCCGTTGCCAGCAACGTTGCCTCCCTGTGCGAGCTCCCCCGTACAATCGACCAGCATGTCGTCGACATAACACGTCAGGTCTATCCCCGGTCTGAGCTCACCCCTCAGCACCCAGTCGTATGTCGTATCCGATGTTTCACAGGAGCAGGCCCAGAACCGAGCCCTGCGGAACACCGCACGACATTTGGTGCTGGTACCTACCATTCCGTCCCACTTAGGTGACCTCTATGACGGATTAACCCCAACGATGTGGCGGAGGTAGGGAGGTAGCCGATGATAGCGCAATGCCTTCCGAATACAGCTCCAGGGTAGGGTATTAATTGCGTTACCATGTTCGGGTTTGATTGTGCACTTGACGCAGAATGTGCACTTCGCAAAATGTGCATTTCGCAAAATGTGCACTTCTCAAAATAGCAATTCTCAAAAAGAGCACTTCTCAAATTGAGCACTTCTCAAAACGTGCACTCCTCAAAATGAGTGTGAATTTTATTACAGTGGGTTAAAATAAAAACCGTTTGCTTACTATATTTTTTTTTATTATTTTGGACGATTTTTAGTACGATAAAAATATTTTCTTTGTGAAATGTTTAGGAAATGTTTGAAATTTTTAATAATAAACTTATTATATTATTAATAATTTATAATAATTATTTTAACTAATCGTACTGACTTACAAAGAATACAGTTCCCTATACAAAAATATAGCGCAATTTTTGATGTTTTTGTAACTGCTATTTTATATTGCTACATTTGGTAGGATAGTACTTGCTGGTGGATAATCAGTTTTTTAAATATATGTGTATTATCAGTACACGTCAGCTATACACATAATATATATAAATACTCCAGCCATTCATTGTAACATGTTGCGCACTGCATCTATTTGTTTTTTTTTGTTTTAATAATTACTAATAAGATATTTTAGCTAATAGATAGACGCTTACAAAGAATACAGTTCTATAATGCTGTAGTCATATTTTATTAATAATAAAAAATAGATCAATTAAACACAATTCAATTCTTTATTTTCTGAAAAAGTAGAAAACTAAAATTTCAAAAAAATGCGTAAATACCTAACGTAATTGAACGAACGAAATTATAACCATGACAAATCTCCTACTCTATATTATTATCAAAAATAGCATATAAAGATTTAAACAACTTATTCACCAGCAAGTACTATCCTACCAAAGGTAGCAATATAAAAACATAAAAAATTGCGCTATATTTTTGTATAGGGAACTGTATTCTTTGTAAGTCAGTACGATTAGTTAAAATAATTATTATAAATTATTAATAATGTAATAAGTTTATTAATAAACATTTCAAACATTTCCTGAACATTTCACAAAGAAAATATTTTTATCGTGCTAAAAATCGTCCAAAATAAAAAAAAAATATAGTAAGCAAACGGTTTTTATTTTAACCCACTGTGATAAAAATCATACTCATTTTGAGGAGTGCACGTTTTGAGAAGTGCTCAATTTGAGAAGAGCTCTTTTTGAGAATAGCTATTTTGAGAAGTGCACATTTTGCGAAATGCACATTTTGCGAAGTGCACATTCTGCGTCAAGTGCACGATTTGCGAAGTGCACAATCTGCGTCAAACCCCGTGAAAGTTTTTTAAATTATTTTAAGGTCATTTGGGCACATATTGTGATTTTTCTTTAAAGGCCGAAAATCTGCAACGAATTTTGCAAAACAACATTTTTCCCTTTGAACTAAGTTTTGGTAATTTCGGGTGACGATAAGACAGACATTTGTTTTTATCGATCGAAGACCATACTTTCAGGATTAATTATCAATAAAAACATTTCCAGAAAACGCGACATAAAAAGAGAAAATCAACAAAATCTGAAGCAAGAAAGAATATCCCAAAAAAATACTAAAAATCGTCTAGCTCCTAAACCACAAATAATTTTAGGTAGCCCAAGTAAAGAGACTTTTTGACCAAAATTTTTGTTTGGACGTCCTTGTCTGGGACACCCTGTATGGTATTAGTGTAAAGGGCGGCGAATATTATTTTTGCCCGGAGCGGCTAAATAGCTAGATCGGGCCCTGTCTACTATATTTTGATGGGTTATCACTTTAAAACTACTATTTTTGACAGATAAAGAGTTGGCTAAATGGCAACCCTATTTGTGATACACGTTTTGTCTATTCAGAACGATTCATAATTTGATATCGATTCCGATACATGTATAAATAATCGATAAAAAGATGTTAAGATCATTTTTTTTAAATCGTTATCATTTTGTTGTTGGCACGCCTAAATGATTCAATATCATCCAAAACATTAAAGAGTAGCATTTGGTAAATAAATGAAGCGAATGTTTATAAAATAAAACATTTGCGGATTAAGTTGTTTGTGAAAATTTTGTGTTTTCACAAACAACTTACTTGTCAATAATAAGTTTATCAGTGTATTGTCAGTGTAGTCAGTAATAAGTTGTCAATGGTGTTTTGGTGGAACATTAGTAAACCTATATCCATATTTAGAAGGTAACTGTTACTGACTGACTGATCTATCAACACACAGCTCAAACCACTGAACGGATTAGCTAAAATTTGGCACGCAGATAATTAATGTAGTTATTATGACAGAAGCATGCGCTAAGAAAGAATTTTCCGTAATTCACCCCTAAGGGAATGAAACGGGGGTCCCAAGTTTGTAAGGAGAAACAATCTGAACCCTGCGAATAGCCAACAATTACGCGAACAAAGTGGTGTACAAAAGTTAGTTGATAACAAAAAAAAATATCTTTCAACCTAAAAGATACTGTAGAACAATGTCAGGTTTCGGCTTACACAACTTTTAAAACTAAGTTCACACGGACACAAAGTTTTTACCTACAACAATTTAAATATAAAATTCTAACTTCTTAAAAAACATTTGTTTATTTTCTAGAACTTTTCCAAAAATAAATCATAAAAATAATCGTAAATCATTTGGTCCATCCTGTTCCAGGTTTTTTTTTTATAAAAAAAAAGGTTGAGGTAGTAACTTGTTCTGCCACTAATCAATTATTCTAAATAATTAAACCGATTTACTCTTTATTTTTTATTTACCACCTCACAATTGTCTCTTAATATTATTTTTTACCTAAATCATACGTTCATCGTGTTTATTTTAAATACATTTAGTATTTTTATAGAATATAAAAACTCAAGAAATCGATTTTCATGACCTGTGCTCGATAACTTAATCGTAATGTAATGGCAACCCTGTTAGGTTCTGTCTGTCTGACGTGTCTGTCTGACTGTTAGTCAATGTCAAACATCTTGTTTGTGTTGTTGCTAGTGTTTTTATATGAGTACGGTTGTTTTTTTCTCAAATATCACACATTTTGTGACAATGTCCCATCAACTACGTTGTATTAATTGTGGTATAAATGTGTTTCGGATGAAACGGCATTTAGTTGAATCTGATGATATCCGTTCATTGTTACAGCAATGGACTTCACTTTCTGTGGTAAAGTACGATTCTTATAAGAGCAATAGCGCACTAGCGGCTAGGCCGCAGCGGCCAGGTCGCGGCGGCCAACGAGATACATACCTTAACTTATGAAATCGCCACAGAGCGCGCGCACCTGGCCGCAGCGGCCAGCGAGATCGAAGCGACGCATTTGCGGCCCGTGTTCAGTCGCTGGTCGCTGCGGCCACTGAGATCAATTGCATTGTAGTTAAGTCACCAGTGTGCGCGCACTAGCCGCGGCGGCCGCACGTATTGTGGAACTACAGCGTGATTTGTGATCATCGCGATGTCTTCCGACACGGAAAGATTGATAACCGAGATTGAGACAAGGAGGGCGTTGTGGGACATGTCCTGTGAAGACTATGCAAAAAAAAAAATCATTTATAGGTGTGTTGATAATGATTTAATGAATGAAAACGAATAAAAGTTTAATTACTGTATATTTTTTGTTTAATTTACTCCGTAGAAATAAATAACCTCCAATTTACAATGTCTGAATAATTTCTTTTTGAGAAGTTCAATGTAAAAGTGGAAAACACAGATAAGCTTCTGACATGAAACTACACAAAATAACGTGAGAATTTTTACTGTCCATGAAAATTTTTTATTGAGCCTAAGTTACTATGGACACCTGACATTGTTCTTTACGTCATAATTATTATCAAACTACCCCTTTTGTAACTACACTGAAGCTAACTAGATGGCGTTGGCGTCGAATTAGATCGCGCTATGGTTTCGTTACCAGCAAACATATAAAGCTTTGACCGAGTCGTTAGTTCGTTACGCAAATGAATAAAACGAGAAACAAAAATTTGACAATTTTTGAATTCAACATAGTTATTTAGTTAATTAACTATGTTGATTATTATCTACTGACTTCACGATTTATGTTGTGTACAACATAAATTAAAAAGAAAGGGGTGAATTTCTATTTTTTTAATCCCCGACGCAAAGAGAGGGGTGTTATAAGTTTGACGTGTTTGTTTGTGTGTCGTTACGGGTAGTCAGAAGCTCGAAAGTCTGACAACCATTCTTACCTGGGTATCGTAATACCCAGTTACTTGGTTGTGGAGGTTAGATAGGCAGTCTCTCCATGTAAAATACTGGTATTCAGCTGCATCCGGTTAGACTAGAAGCCGACCACAACATAGTTGGGAAAAGGCTAGGCAAATGATGATGTTTGTGTGTCTTTGTATGTGGTTTCTTCTCTGTATGAAAGGAGGCCTTTGCTCTGCAGGTTTTGTCCAGGTTTCCTTACGATGTTTTCTTTAACCGATGTCAGTGATGTCCAAGATAAACTTTAGAAAGTACATATTAATTGAAAACTTGGATCTCAATTGGTCACATTGGTACTTCTCCGGTCCTCATACACGAGAAGATGGTACTTTAACCTGGCCATCAAGATCCATGGACTTCAGAAGCTCTATATTACGAGTTTCCTAAAGTTCCTCGTTGGTCTAGTGGTCGCAAAGCGCGACTGCTAAGAGTGAGGTTTTGGGTTCGATTCCCAAGTCGGTTATTGGGTTTATCCATTAGGAATTACTCAGTAGCAACTTCGGAGTCTGATTTGTACCCGGTTGATGGCGATGAGGCTCGCCCCCTATTACATGGGACTTAAACATAACTGGCGAAATGTGGGTTTACTAATGGGCACACCTCTGCCTAACCCTTCGGGTATAACAGGCGTGATTTTATGTGTTATGTTTCCTAAAGTATGAAATATGACCGATTTCATCACAGCCATTTTTCCACAGACTCAGCTTCAAATGTCCACTCGGTTTCAACGCGGCAGAGTACTACATATCCCTGCTTGGTATCGAGGCGGACAAGGAGATGGAGAGCCGCGACCGAATCCGGCGCATCTGTGACGAATACTCCCGATCTGATATAGCAGCAGAGATTGACAGTAAAGTCGGCCAAGTTAAAGATGAAACTGAGTACTTTAATGGCGAAACTGATGAACAGGTACGTGGAGTCTGGAGGTTATCTCAGAAAGTATTCGTTATTACAAACGGGCTATTATAAGTTTGACGTGTCTGTGTGACTGAGGGTGTGTCTGTGGCATCGTAGTAGCTCCCGAACGGATGAACCCATTATGATTTTGTTTTTTTTTTGTTTGAAAGGTGAATTAGTCGGGAGTGTTCTTCTATGTTTGATGAATATTGGTCCAAGATGGCCGCCATCAGGGATTTTTTAAATTTCAAATTTTATGTTTTTGGAAATCTTTTTTAGGAAATTTAAGGAATTCACCTGAAAAGTTGGAAATTTGCATGGTATTTTTGTATGAAACTCTTAATCTGTCTATTAAAAAAAAAACAAATAAAAATATAATAATTATTGATCTGACGACTGTTTTCGCCTTTACTTCTTCTTCATCTATTTGCATCTTGTTTTCGTGGAGGTTCTTATCCAAGTCGATGGTCACGATCCCAAAATAATTACATACGATTTTTGTATTCAGTTGTCGTTTTCCGTAATCTTTATAGATAGATAAGTTTTAGATTGGCAGGCACTTAAACCAGAATGTAATTAACGACTTAGAGATAAAAAATATCCATATTTATATGAAATAGGAGTAGAATTAATGATGACAAAGTTCTTCTCGTTCTCACGATCTTGGTACTAATCTATAGTTCAATCTCTGATCATTTAGATATCAACTTTTTAATAAACATGAAATGAATTATAAGTCGTAAAAATACTAAAATAAATTACAAATTCATCATATAACAAATTCGATATATACTCGTAAAATATTCGCCAAAATTGTATACTATATATTGGTAATAAAACAAACTATATAGGTATTATGTTTAGACTGTTTAGATCAACAAAATGCAAATACTAATTTACATTGACTTTATTGGTTTGATTTACATCGTTCTCACGCCATTATAAAATGCATGATTATGATATATTTGTAAAACATACATAAACAAATGTTTATGTCTTTATTAACATGTTTGTGTTTTATTTCAGGATCAATATTATGAGCGATATGTAACTCTGTAAGTATTTCATTTTATTTAAAGTCATTACTAACTTTCTCCTTTTTTTAAAGTTTAATTGAGAATCGATTTTTTGGCAATGTTTTACTTGAATACATATATTTCTGCATATCTGCAGCTTTCTTAAGTGTTCAATAGTATAGTAATTTAGCATCTCGTCTGAGAGAAAAGTGGTTGACAATGAGGTTTAACTCACAAATCATCAATCACTAGTAGTCTTTTTAAGATCGAGACTCTTTAGAATGTGCTATGAGAATACCTATATTCGAGACAAAAATCTTTAGATATTTTAGGTTGTCCTGGCCCCAGTTGGGGGCGCAATTTATGAGTCAAACGAATACTGGGCTCCCGTAGGGAGACCGTGGGGTTTTAGTCGATAAGAGTCCGACATAACCCTCCATTCTCCCCAGACGGAGGACATCCATGCGGATTTTCCCACGAAAAAGCAGGCTGTTCTGTACCTTTATTACATTGAACTATTCCATAAAGGATTATTGTAAATAAATGTGGTATTGCAGAGTCAAAGTGAATTACATCGTACAATTCTACTGGCTGATGTGGAGGAACCTTCAAGCACTTAAAAGAAACTACAGCATTTGGATTGCAGAGTTCTTATTGCTCATGGTGAGTGTCTATTATGTCATTGTTTTATTCTTGTGTTAACGGTCCTAATCTTGTTTTGAACATTGCATTTTTTTTCAATGGAACTTCTGTTGATATTCTCTTTTGATTTCCAACTATGAAGTTATTGAATCTTGATCATATTTCCTTCTAGCTTAAATTTTGATCTAATGCAAATTGGAGGCAAAAAGACTCCTAACGAAGCCGAAAGTTACATGTTTTTCCTATCATTGCGATGATATTTCTAGACCATATCTAGAAGCCTCATTTCCTAGCAAGAATTTTTGTTAAAAGTTATTTTGTTTGATGGTCAGTATGCAACATGACTCTTAAATCGTTATACATTTTAGGGGATCAAAAAAGAACTCGGTGTTCCCTACAAAGACGTACTAAGTACAACACAATCAAAATGTACTTATGGAACAGCTGATTTTTTTTTTCACTTTCATTATTTCACCCCCTGAAAGATGTATGACGAATTAAATTGACTAAGGCTTTTGATACAGTGTCTATTCCCAGGCTTGTGGCCAAGATGGAGCATATGGGAATACGTGGTGTGGCCCTAGATATTTACAAAGATTACCTCAGAGGGCGTAGCCAATGCGTTAAAATTGATTCCGTCCTTAGTGACGAAGAGTTTATCAGCTACGGTATACCTCAAGGAAGTATCTTGGGACCCACACTTTTTCAAATATACAATGTGATAGGGGTGGGACTTCTAACCCGTTAAGGCTGAGTACTACATCTAATTTTATCGACAAAACAAATAATATGGGGGGTTGAACCCCCTCCCCCTAAAAATTATGGCTATTTTAATATTGTTTTTAATGTACTACGGCGCGCTTGATACTTTATGTGATATCAAAGGCTGTATGCGTCGTAGAAACAAAAAAAAAACGACAAACTGTAGCTAATAACCTTGGCTAACTAATTCATTACTTTTTTCATAATAATATGTTTGATAATGTTTTGGTGAGAAAAAAAAAATCATTTCTGAATTATTTTGACCGAAAAAATCGCTATTTTTCAATATTTTCACGAATTACTCGGGAGGGGGTTCAACCCCCCCATATTATTTTTTTTGTCGATAAAATTAGATGTAGTACTCAGCCTTAACGGGTTAGAAGTCTCACCCCTATCACATTGTATAATAATGACCTTATATAGTTTACGGCAATATGATGTCTTTTAATACCTCGTATGTCTATTAAATTTTCCATTTCCACAGTTCGTAGGACTGATAATCTCAGTCCCCTACAACGGCCACTTCGACGAGCTAGACCAGCGCGACATACAGAATGTGGAAGGTCTTCTGTATCTCACGATAGCAGAGACCATATTCCTCTTCATATATGCCGTCTTCATCACCTTCCCGAGTGAGGTTCCCATACTACTGAGAGAGACTGCTAGTGGACTTTATGCACCATTACCTTACTATTTGTCGAAGATGATATTCTGGGTAAGTGCTTTTTTATTTTTTAGGAAATTATATTATACAGGGTTATTTTTAAAATACCAGAAACCTGAAAAGGGGTTATTGTGTCATCATCATTATGAACAACTATTTCTATAGGACCAACCCTGTAATCATGAAAAACAAATCAGCTGTTTCATACATTACGATTGTGTTGTATAGCATTTTTGTAGGGAATAGCTGATTTTTTTTGGTGTTTTAAAAATAACCCTGTACCTATAACATAAGCTGTGTAACTTTAATTTAGCGTAAGAAAATTTTAAGGAAGGTTTTTACGTGGATCAAGGTTTCTCCTTTGTTAAATGCCTTTACGTCATCTATGTATATACAAGGTGCAGATTTGCACCCTCATTAAATTTCAGTAGGTTGTCGTATAAGACATGAATACTAATCTAATAAAATAACAACACCTCGTCAATAGTAATTAACAAAAACAAGAAAAAAATATTGCTGTTCAGTACAATTTATGTTTCCATAACTCAACGTAATGTAGCCACAGCCCCCGCCTCTTGTATACGAGTATCTTTGCCTATATGTTTGGGAATACCTATAAGTGTGTGAATAGAGATAGAGCAAGCCCTACTAACATTTTCTCCTTTTAAACTGTTTAAATATAAATGACCAAAAACGGTAAGTGTCCACGTGTTTTTAATTTATTAGCGCATACAGAAGCGGTTTTTCACCTTTTGATTTAAATATCTTTAATGAGTTAGAAAGTTTTCTATTTTTATAACGAGGCCCTTTAAATTATGACATCCATGATGGAGCATTAGTCAAACCAGTTTGTTAATCGGTTAACATCATTTTTAGTCTAGTAGTTTTGGAATATTTTCGACTTCATCGTTTTCAAGTTTGCTATCAAAGAAAGAGTTGTCAATTTAATTCATGATTGTCAAAATCATTTAGTGTAAGTAGGTATTTATTCAAGTTTTTATCTCGAGCACTTAAGCAGCCAAAGATAAAAAAAAATTGTCATTCGAAAAAAATACCAGAGCAGCGAAAATAATTATTCTAATAAAATTGTCTGCAAATAATAGGTACTTAATAAGTGTTCTAATTCTTTCTTCTTCTAAATATAGAAGCGAAAGGTCACTCACTCACTTATGCATCACGAAATATCTAAAAGCGCATGACCTAAAATGAAATTTGGCAGGGAGTTAGTAGACGGCCGCTAAAAAAATCATTTTCCAAAATTCAACCCCTTTTTGTTTTTTTTTTTTTCGTGGGGTTATCCTCATGGATGCCCTCCATTTAGGGATAACGGAGGAGTATGTCAGACTCTTACCAACTAAAACCCCACGGTTCCTCCTGCTACCATAAGTCGGGAGCCCGGTATTCGCATTTCGCATGATGACATGAAACCTACGGTATTGAATACAATAGTAATAAAAAAGAATCTTTATTTAGGGACACTACCTTCGAATTCTATTCCATTTTTGAATTAACTGGTGAGTGTAAGGCGCCCATTAGACGGTAGGTTTTGCCATGGCACATTTCCATCAATCATGAATGATGGTGAATGACGGAATTTTATCGCCTACAATTTTCGTCATGCAAACGTCAATCATCGCATTAGACGATAGGTTTTCCGTCAGTCAAAATTTCTGCCATGGTTTTGCCATGGCAAAACCTACCGAGTAGTGGGCGCCTTAGAGATCTTGAAACAGGCCAGTGTCTGTAATGACTAATATAAACTGGAACAGCTATCCCAACATGACTTTTTCAACTTCTAGATACCCCGAGCAGTGATAGAACCGACACTCTTCTCGATCCTCGTATTCTTGGTAGCTGGTCTCCATGGAGGATTCGTGGGCTGGCTTGGCTTCAACTTCATCTGTATCCTGTGCGCTAACTATGCGAACGCTTATGGTAAGTCTAAATATATTCATATTATAAATATGTTACGCTTGCCCCCCTTGTTTAGTCTTCAGTAGTTTGTTGTCCAGCCTTGCCTATACTAAGACTAATAGGTACTTAAATCGTCAAAATTCTAAATTCATAAAAAAATTAAGACTTATCTACAAAAATGTACATAACCGCCATCTTATTGGTCCAAAATTCTAAATTTGAATATTCCAGGTCAATGGAGTATTATCCATTTTAAAATTGGCATTGCAATTCCATTTTCAAAATTCCAGGCTCGTTCCTATCATCGACGTTCCACTCAATGGAAACCGCTGCACTCGTGTCCGTACCATTCGACCTAATTGGTACTATGTTCTCTGGCCTTTACCTGAACTTGGCGAGTGTCTCGCCTTACTTATCTTGGCTTAGATACGTATCAGGGTTCTACTATGGCGTCGAAAACATTTCTATACTCCAATGGGATTTTATTGAAACAATTGATTGTGTAGAAATTGATGGTATGCCTTGTATTAGGACAGGGCCAGATGTACTGAGAAGATTTGGGTACGCAGAGGAAAATTTTTGGCGTAACTGTCTTTGTTTGATCAGTATGTACTTTCTAGCACATTTCATATCTTTCCTTATGGTTATAAAGAGGAGTAGAGGCACACCTGTATATTAGAAAGTACATAGTTCAATTGTACCATAGCTTTTAACAATAGCATCAGTGCATTGCTGGAATCTTGTCCGTGCCATAAAGGTGAACAGGGTGACTTAGTTAAATAAGTCTCAATTAAAATGAGCTCATTGTTAAATTAGATTTACGTAATCTTATTGTTAAAACTCAACTTTGACGACTTAAAAGTTCTTATGAATTGGCAATATTTTAAGAGATCTGATGAATTGGCTCAATAAACTTTATGAAGTTTTATGTGTTTGTTACTCGTGTTCCATATCCTATAGCTTTACCCATCTATTCCTTATCTATTTTGCACGAAAGTAAGTAGACAAAACTAATTCTTACACACAACCGCCACCTCAAGCCTGCATGTAAACTAGACTTAACAATGTTATCGTATCCTAGCACTACCCGCACAGGTCTACTAAAAATCCTTATTCTATTGTAATTTGGAAATCACTTGATTATTTTTAGAAAAAAAAAAACATTTAACAATCTTTTGTTCTATTTTGCATTATTGTTAATAAGTATAGTCAAATTAGCTTCTGTGTAAATCTACACTTAAGTAGTTACTTAATAAGTTCTTTGAACTAAGACATTAATAAAATTCTACAGTGTATGTAATTGCAGGATTATTGTAGTTAACCATTTTTAAAATGGAATATCTATACACACATTAGAATCCATTTTAAAAATGGAATTACACAACAACTTTAACATTCCAGGCTCATTCCTATCAGCAACATTTGACAAAATGGAAACAGCAGCTCTAATATCAGTTCCATACGACTTAATAGGGCTCATGTTCGCCGGAATCTATCTAAACCTGGCTACAGCACCAGCATACTTCTCCTGGCTTCGGTACATCTCAGGTTTTTACTACGGAACCGAGTGCATTTCAGTATTGCAGTGGAATTTAGTTGACAGCATAAATTGTGTGAACACAGAAGGCTTGCCTTGCATAAGAACTGGGGCTGGAGTGCTGACCAGGTTCGGTTATGATGAGAGGAACTTCTGGAGGAACTGTGTCTGTTTGGTGGTTATGTTCTGTGTGTGCCATATTGTGGCTTTTGCTATGGTGGTGAAGAGAAGTCGGGGAACGCCTGTGTATTAATTTAGGGTTACTGCTTATAAGGTTTAACGTTTATTTTGGTGAGATGTAAGAATAAATGCTATTGAAATAGTGTTTTTGTTAATTATTTCAGTAACATGTTAAGAGAATATTCTCGACAGTGTACTCCGTCTATACAAACGTAGGCTTGTCAAATTTTTATTGAGTTTAATTATTTACTGACCAAATACGATTGTATGGAGTGCGCTATCAAAGGTCCCCTTATATGCTCGTTTTCTAGAATGATACTCAGTCATAGTGTTATTACCTAAAAACTAGATCTTCTGCGTCTAGAATTCTAAAATATTTAGTTGAAACATTAAATATTTATGAGTTTTAAACAATATATCTCAATGATAATAAAAATGTTTAATCCTGATTTTTATTATGAATCTTTAAAAAGCTGCATCTTTAAAAAGCATGAGTTAAGTGGGGGTAAGCTTTTAAGCTTACCCCCACTTAACTCATGCTAATAATATAAATGAGAACGTATGTCTGTCTGTCTGTTACGCTTCCTCGGCTAAACTACTGAACTGATTTTGATGAAGTTTGGTATGAAGTAGACTTGAACTTTAAGAAGAAACATAGGCTACTCCGCGATAACCGACATGCACGTGGACAAATACAGGTGCAAAAGCTAGTTGATAATATAATTAATGAATGTCCAGTTAAGTGTTAAATGAACATTAGGCAGAAATTTCTTAAACAACGAATAGAGTTCATTCGCCATTAGAATAAGTTATACAATATATTACTACAGAGTAGACCGTACCTAAACTTTTTGCTAACGAACTTTTTATGCGTGGACATAAAATATACTGAGGCGCCTTTTATAATTGACCATAGACCATAGATACCTAATCTTGCAATTATCTATGTCTATGTTACCGGCAATCTATATAATCCGGTATTCTATACAATACCTAGGCAATGTATAGAATACCTAAAACGGGCAGGTAATGTATGAAATATTATTTATTTTATACTTTACCTAGGTATTCTATACAATACCGAATGCGCAGCCGGCAATGTGTGTAAAAGAGCAGGAAAGGAGGCGACTATCTAGTTTTGGCGTAGCCAACGAAGGCCTGGTCTACGGAGCCCCGCTGCGCGGGGCTCCTACTTCTGGGTGGTTTAAAAAAAAATTACCACGAAGGGGATGGCGGGGTCTTTCAGACCCCGCCATCCCCTTCTAACCTAACCTGTCCGAGTCGGGGTGCCCCAAGTCCCGCGCTCGCTTTGCTCGCTTTAGATGAACCGGTTTGGCCAATGGCAAACTAGTTAGCTTTAAATCGGGTTTGGCGTAACATACAATATTAAGAATATTAGACCCGAACCAAAAAAAAAAGGCTTAGGATTGTGACTAACCATTCCACAGCCAAGTAGGCTACAGTTACTGAGCTAATACCAATTCTAAGATTTACTTGTAAAACCTACAGTTTACCATTATTCGGGCTTTTACAGTAACATATAGACCAAAATCTATTTATTTTACACATTGCCGGTGGACCAGCAGGTTCTCTATACAATCCCTAGGAATTGTATACATTACCTAGGTAAAGTATGTAATGGAGAATAATATTCATAATATTTCATACATGGCCAGTACGCCCCAGGTATTCTATACATTGCCTAGGCATTGTATATAATACCTGAATTATACAGATTGCCGGTAACATCTATACTATATTATAAAAAGATAAAGATTGTGAGTTTAGGTAGTTGTAAGGGGTAATCTCTGGACCTACTGAACCGGTTTTGTTTGTTACTGAATCAGCGCCGAGAGTAGAAAATGCAACAACAGAAATTACAAAGTAATATTTAAAATAATGTTGTTTTAAGAGATGGCGGTAGGCGCCCAGATGGATGGATGTTTGTTACTCAATCACACTATAATGGCAGAACATTTGTTGCTATTCCAGAGTATATCTATTTAATAGATTAAACTCTGGAATAGCAGATATGCTACTGTTTATCATGGAAAAAAAATACGGTGCATTATGTATTCAAAATTTCAGCTCAATCAAACACCGAAAAGTGGGTCTTGTATGATTTGATTATGTTCCTATGGCCACGTTCCAGGTCCATCATCAGAGCAGCTCTGTAACTTTATATTGCATTGTCATGCAAATTACACATTTACGTAAAATTTCAGCTCAATCGAACACCTGGAAGTGGGTCAAATTTAACTTGTAAGATTTGATCGTTCATGTGCAGTCTGACACCCGTAGGTACCTACTGCCTTAGTGTCGCTGAAGTCACCAGAGAAGCATAAATTAAAAAAGCTCTTAGATCTATGTATAATGTTTGATAGCCGGAGGGAATAAAACATTAATCAGTGTGTGCCACCCAAGTGTTGAATTGATTTGTTACGCTAAAGCCGTGTAAGATAGCGATTTAAATCAATTAGTCTTTAAAAGTCTTACAGAACGTTTAGAACTCATTTAGATACGACGCCTGCGCAGGTACGCTGACACATAGATAGATCGGTTAGATTCAAGTAGAAAGCCATGCCATTACAATATTTTTTTTAGTGTTTTATAGGTATTTATTAACGTAACGAATGTAATTATTAACAAATAATAATTATAAATTTAAGTAGTATCTATACGACTAAATATGTTTAATGCGTAAGAGCTGAAAATAGTTTACATTCAATAAAAAAATTGACTATTATTTAAAAGCTTTTCTCATTTTAGCCATTTTTATTTTATCTAGCTTAGTCTTTTAATATACTAAGAGCTGTAAAGAGCCGATAGTCAATAAATTGTCTATGGCACGAGTCTTTTAAAGTGGTACTTATCACTTTAAAATCAGCATCATTTTGCTATAATTTTCTCGAAAATACATTTCGGAAGCAACATTTATTACTTACCTACTGAAATAATTTATTAATTTAATCGGCTTTTGACACTATGTGGCGCCACCGCCGAATAAGTGTGTCATTATACTTTCATTATTATTTATTTATTTAGGTATACTAAAAATAAGAATACCTAAGTCCCGCATGACAAGAACCTCGTGAAAGCTGAGAAAGATAAACAAATTAAGTATCTTGACTTGACTCGCGAGGTTGTCGATATGTGGGATGTGAGTAGGTACAGCAATCGTTGTGCCGATAGTCGTGACGGCCAATGGCATAATAGCCAAGAGTCTCGACAAACACCTAAGGAGGCTCTCGTTGAGCGGTTGGATCAAGGGCTTGATTCAGATAGCGGTACTGCTAGACTGCTAGCTTATACCCGCGAATTAACTCGCGTGAATGTCGGTTATCAAGGGGTTTTGTTTTGTTTGCGCGGAACCCTAATTCTATTTCTAAAATAAAAGTAGCCTGCACACTGTCCAACACCTTAGCAGCAATAGTTGCTAAGGAAATAATTATAAAAATCTGTTGTGTTGACATTACAAATATAGACACTTCTAGAAAATACAATAAAACAAAAGTTTGAAAAAAACATTTTATTCATATAAATTAAACCTTATTCTAATAAGCATAGCCTTTCCTTTCCTCTCTCTTCAGTCCTAGGTACCCGAGAACACACCAGAATACAGTTAAGAGTATAAAACCTAGTGAATCTTGAAGTATGAAGTCTTTCACGTATCCATTTTCCAGTAAAACTGTCGCACCATCCCTAACGCAGGTTAGAGTCTCGTTTGATGGGCAATCTAGAAGAAAAAGAGCCAAATGTTTATTTAATCACATAACATAACATCACGCCTGTAATAGCCGAGGGTTAGGCAGTGGTGTACCCATTTTTTTTTAGTTTTACGACTCCACACACCCTAGTGTCAGAGTTTCTAAACCGCCTCAAGGGCCTCTGGCATGGTTTGAATGGGACTGAAATAGGCTGGTGTAAGTCCAGGTTTCCTTACGATATTTTCCTTCACCGATGTCAGTGATGTCCAAGATAAACTTTACCCATTAATACACCCACATTTCGCCAGTTATGTATAAGTCACATGTAATAGGAGGAGAGTCTATTGCCATCAACCAGCCACAAATCCAGACTCCGAGGCTGCTACTAAGAAATTCCTGATGGAAAATACCAATAACACTTTCCCATCAATCTTAGCAGTCGCGTTTTGTGACCACTAGACCAACGCGAGTCAATTAGGTAAATATTTAACGTATAAATAAAATTTGAAGACATGAAATTAACATTAATTTACCTAAATGATTAGAAAAGAAAAAAAAACGGCAACGCAAAAAATACTTGACCTATATTATCTTACCAAAATTATACAGAATGTTTTAATAATATAATTTTGTATAATTTTTATCTCTGCAGCGCATATAATATACTTAGGTAATGCCAAAATTACCCGTATTAACATAATGTTATTTTACAACATGTAGGTACCTAATGGAAAAAGTGTTAATGGGAATTATAAAATGTATAAATAATTAATTATAGACAGATCTATAACAATGGCCTATTATTAATAGCCTATTATTATTAAAAGCCTATTTTTTTAATAGCCTATTATTTGTGCCACTGCAGGGTTATTTAAAGGCCTCCCGACGTATGGTAGCAGGAGGAATCGTGGGGTTTTAGTCGGTATGAGTCCGACATAGCCCTCCGTTATCCCCAGACGGAGGGCATCCACGAGGACATACCCACGAAAAAAAATGGTAATGGCCTATTCTCATACCCCCTCCATTTCTCAACCTCGTGCATAAGAGGTGGGCCTTAAACAGCGGGTCATCACGACATTTTTATCAATTATAAATTAGAATACATAAAAATTTAAATAAATAAATAATAAAATTATGAATTATTATTCAAGAGTAGGCGTAAAAAATATAGGTACAAACATAGTAACTAATGATTTATCGTAGATACTTAAATCATTTACGACTGACCTTCTAAGTCATTTAACTAACTAACGACATCAATGATGACCCCACTGTGATTTAGCCCTGTTCGTATAAAATGACCTTGGTTTTATAAAAGGTTTCTATAATATATTATTATCAGCACACGAATCTTTCGTCATTAATCTTCTGCTTCTACGAAACGCTTAAAAGTAGATACTGTTAGTTTAAAAGGTTAAAATTCTTTAGTTGGTTTAATAGTGGTCACGAAGCAAAACTTTAGAAAGATGTTTTAAATATTTAATTACTCAAGTCCCACGTAATGAAACACAATTGATTTGATATTGTTCTGACTTACCTTACCAGCCGGGGTTTGACCGGTAGAATAGTGATAATGGAATTTAATAAACCTCTAAATTCTTGATTTGTAATACCTACTTTTTAAGTGCTAGTGTATGATTTAGTCGTTTTTAAATAAGGTAGGTACATTGCATTCACGTGCCACTATGTATGATTCTGTATGCAAATATTGTAAACATTGATTTTAAAAGAGTACGTAGGGAGTTTCTTGCCCATTCTTCTCCATACAAAACTACCTTTTGGAAGGGGCAACTAGATTCAATTCCTTTTTCTTTTGTATAGGTATGACGTTCAAAAGTGCCTTGTAATGGCCTAATTGAAATAAATGACTTGACTTGACTTGACTTAATCTGACGGCCTCGTTAGTCGCAAAGCGCGACTGCTGAGAATGAGAACTTAGGTTCAAAGTGATAATGTTTTTTGTGATAGTGTAGTGGTTTTTTTATGAAACAAAAAAGTTAAGCGATACGTGTAGCGGGAAGGGATAAAGCATTCACTATAAATATTTTTTTATTTTCTGATGGTGTACTTTATTTTTTACCTAAGAAAGTAAATACCTATACATACTATGTTTTCTTAAAAAAAAAACGTGGCAACCCTGTATGTAAAGTAAGTACCTAATTAACTGATCTTCATCTTCACTTACCAATAAAATCAATCTGTCTCCAATAAATATTGCTGATGGCGTCCATGGAGTAGTAGAAATGTGATATGTATTTGACCGGGAACATCCAGGTTGGTAAGGACGATAGTCGCAGGAATGCTCCCGACATGAGGAGCAGTGGAAGGTCGACGCAGGGCATCACGTCTCCTATGATGCCTGTGGAGGTGAACATGGCTGCCATGCCAAGACCTGGTAAAAATAATCAGTAGGTTTAATTGATCTTAGTTTTGATACAACCCACAATCTCTCAATATTTAAATGAATGACGTCAAATTCAATATGCCAAATGGGTTATATTACTATCTAGCTGTTACATGTACAGTAGGGGTCATAAGTGCAGTAGCATGCTAAAGTTTAAATTGCTGTGAACACCGGTACAGGCCATACCTACATCTGTGTGAATAAGTGATGTATTCAAAGTTAAAGTCAAAGTCAAATAATTTATTTAATTAGGCCATTACCTACGTACACCTCAAAATTGGCAGACGACATTGAAAGGTCGTAAGTTTAACCAAAGTGTCAATCTATTTGCTTTGTAAATTGCTACTCCACTTATGACCGCTACTGTACATCCAAAACTTAAACTTAGAATTGATTTAAAATTAATCAATTAAGTATTAGAAGAAACTTTTCTTCTGGTAATTAATGCATCATCAAATGACTTGGATCATCACCTAATCTTACCATAAGCCACAGCAGGTATTCCGCTGAGAATCAGAAGGATGGTGAACTCCGTCGCAGTCATGATGTAGTTAGGTAGATCCACCGCCAGGGTCGCTATGGATACCAACATGACCGGCCATATTATGCAACGTGGTATCTGTGGAGCAAGTTGGAAAATACATTAAAAATAAGTCAATGACAAAATGCTACATGCTTCGCTGACGTTCCTCTTGATAATTTATTTTATCATCATGACATGATTAATGACAATCTTTAAATATATAATCTACCATTTTATTTGTTTATTTCATTTAGTGTAACTTTGGTATTGTCATCCTCGATAAACGGGCTATATAACGTAAAAAGATTCTTTCAAATCGGGCCAGTAGTTCCTAAGATTACCGCTGTCAAACAAACAAACCTAAAAATATTTTTCGAATCGTCAGAAAAATATTAACGGAAGAATAAATATGGTGGTTTGATAGCTTTTCTGTAGAAAATAATGTAACACTACACAAATAAAATCGATCGCTGATCGGTTACTAGTAAAATCGATCCCGGTAAAAAAGAGATCGCGAGATGACCTAGACGCGCACCACAGGGGCTGGTTCGAGGTAAGAAAAGAATACTGGAAAGATTCGAGGGAGGACTCTGCCCAGCAGTAAGTAGGACATTACAGGCTAGTTACATAATACTTACAAAACTCAATAAACGAGACACAAAGTACGCCGAACACTTATAGACTCCAGTTTCTCTTTTAAACAGCGAGATCTCATACTCAAACGCGTACAGGGCACTGTATGAGACCCCGAAGGACACCTCACTAGTGATGAGCCAGAGAAAGCCCCGTATCTCCTGGACTCCTCGTTGGGTGGTCCCTGACGCTCCTACATACGCTACTCCGAGCACCATTGATGTTACTACCTGTGGACAGAAAAGGTCCTTGTGAACGAATGTCAAAATTATTTTTGCTGTCGGCAGAAAAACTATTAAGTACAGTTAGCGGTCATAAGTGGAGTAGCAATCCCACAAAGCAATAGATTGATTTTTGAAGTGAAAACTTCTTTAGCGGCGTTGAGCACTTTTTCTGTAATGGGTATAAAATCTTAAACTCGCGTCAGGACACGTGCACGTCAGGACACGTGACCTGATCGAAAAAGCGTAAGACGGATGGAGAGTAGACAGCTATCCCCTCTCTACGGCGCGGCGAAAATGTATGCCTGGGCCTACTGTTTCGTTTAGACAGCGCAGGGCGCTTGCGCGAATGTTCGTGTATGTTAAACGTAAACGTAAACGTTAATAATCAAGTTTTCACTTCTGCCGGCACTCCCGGAGTGCAACCCGTTTTTTTTAACTAAAGACCTTTCGACACCGTGTGCGAATTCTGTGGTGTTCGTGGGTACTGTGTTAATACATAATCACTTTACACACAGATGTAGGTACGGCCTGTACCGCGTTTTCACAGCGACTTGAATTGCTGTGAAAAGCATGCTGCTGCACTCGTGACCGCTTACTGTATATGGATTTAAAAAATGTGTAAAAAATGTTTCTTTACGCAGATTTAATTTAGAATCCATACATAGCAAAATCGGGTCAGAACTAGAACGCTTGTCTAATAATAAAACTTGAGCCATTCGAAATTATAGACACATTAGAATCTAAAATAGACATTTCAACTTTGTGTCTTAAATAAACAACCAAACCAGTTAGTTTTGCAGGTGTAAACACCTGGCAAGCCACGGGAAGCCAGCGTGTCAAAGAAGCAATCAATTTTAAGTAGAGCAGAATATTTTTACACATAATAATAAATAATTTTATTTTTTTTATTTATAATAATGAATACAATAATTAACACCTAAAGATCCAACTGCCTAACGAGCCTATCGTCTTGATTCAGAAGGCATTTAGATACTTCTGGACATGGCTTGCATTGTAAGGAGGTTTCTCTTTCTCCGGAATGACCGCGTGGCGGTCATGGGAAAAAGGCGTGAGTTTATGTATGTATGTATGTATCAGAGTACTTACCACAGATATAAACAATTGTAATAATTGATTCCTAATTTCTCTCTTTAGTGTCAAAGACAGCCGCCATAGCAGTAGATGTACTTGTATGAACCAGTTCCGTTGTATGCTGTAAGAAAATCCACATTATATCATGATTATTTATTTATTTATTAAAGTACACCAAGAGGTAATAACATAACATCACGCCTGTAATCTCCGAAGGGTTAGGCAGAGGTAAGTAGGTACTACACTCACATTTCGCCAGTTATGTATAAGTCCCATGTCATAGGGGGCGAGTCTATTGCCATCAACCGGGCACAAATCCACACTCCGAGGCTACTATTGAGACATTCCTGATGGAAAACCAAATGACACTTTTTCCGACAATCGAACCCAAGACCTGTCACGCTTTGCGACCACTAGACCAACGAGGCAGTCAACTACTTAGGTACTTAAGGATATTCTAAAGCATATCCATAAAATAAAATCTTTACAACGCAAATAGACAAAATAAAAAAAGCGTAAAAATCTTCTACAGAAAAAACCTCAATCCTGTGGTAAAAAACCAATTAGTGAATAAATTAATATTAAGACGAATTACTAAACCACTCTGCATAAGTACCTACCTACAATATTCAAATCAGTCTCGATATGCGCACTCAGACAGCTGACATTATAATTAATAAAAATAATTATGCTCTCAGCAGACATATTGGAGCTACAGACCTCGGGTCATGAACCTAACTCACATAGTACACTAAGGCGGACGTGTGGCATAGGGTTGCCAGCCCTACTAGATAGTTCCCTACTAGGTACGGTCGGGGTCATAAGTGGAGTAGCAATCTACAAAGCAAATCGATTGACGCTTTGGTTAAACTTAACGACCTTTCGACGTCGTGCGTGAATTTTGAGGTAGTGTGTTATTACGTTCAAAATTGTATATAATGGCCTAATTAAATAATATGATTTGACTTTGACTTTAACTTTGAATACAGCACTTATACACACAGATGTAGGTACGGACTGTACCGCGTGTTCACAGCAATTCAAACCTTAGCATGCTACTGCACTTATGACCCCGACTGTATGTACGAGTATATTAGAAGCCTAAAGCCTGGGATACATTAGGGGGCAAATGAAGAAACATGTTGCGGAACATGTCCCTCAACAACTACGTGAAGTGTCCCGCGACGTTGCTTACGCGACTACACTTGGTGACAAATGGCGCGACTCTGACGCGAGACACGTGCGCTCGCTCTCGAGGCGGGAGCAAGCAACATGCCCCGCGTCACGTACAATGTTGCGGGGCATGTTGCGGGGCATGTTGCGGGACAATGTGCAACGTTGCAGCGTCACGTAGATTGAGTGTTGCGCGTCATGTTGCGGGACAAAATGTTCCCTAGTGTATCCAGGGCTTTACTACTATATTTCTGAAAAAGTATACAGGGTCATTGAAAATTTACCCGAAACCTGAAAAGGGGTCTTTATACAAATCAGCTGTTTCATACATTACGATCGTGATTTTGTTTTCATGATTTCAGGTTTGGTCCCATAGTAAAAGTTGTTCCTAATGATGAGTACAATGACCACTTTTCAGGTTTCGGGTGAATTTTTAATGACCCTGTTTAGTAGGCTAGACTACTATAAAACGTCAATAACTATTTTTGGACTTTATTTTGGTATATCTAGTTGACAGTATGTTCACTTTTTACCTACCTAATATTTTTTTTTGTCATCTTTACTATACTTATTTTTATGGGTTATTATTTTAAAACTATACTATTTTTGACAGCAAGATTTGGCAACCCTATAGTACACACAGGCGGATATGTGGCGTGACCTTTACATCTAGCCTCGCGCCAGACGCTCTTAAAAAATCTAAAAGCATTATTTAAAACATTATTTATTCAAAACATTATCATAACAACAATAGCAAAAGTCGTTTCACTGATTTAATTTTCTATATTTAAATACAACATCTGCAGCTCAGAAGTTAATAAATGTACATATAAAATCAGCATTTAATTAAAAACGAATATAAAATTATCAGCACTATTACTTTTTGGATTGATTTAAGACGTTTTTATTAGGAAAAGGATCTGCCTATCTAGTTATATGAGGCTTTTGTGAGTTTATTGTCTATTTAAGTGTTACCATTTACATAATTATATCCACGCGGCAAAGGAAAATTTCAGGCAAATTGGAATATGACAGGCTATGGTTTGTAACGAGTTTGATCATCTTAGGGCTAGTTTTGAATAGTCAGATAATCATCTTCCTGCCCTTGTCCCATGTTACTTAGGGGTCGGCGCAACACGTTTTCTTCTTCCACTCCGTCCTGTCAGCTGTCATGCAGTCACTGACTCCCTTTTCTTTCATATCATTCTTCACACAATCCATCCATCTTTTCAATAGTCAGATATATTTTATCCAAAGAATAAATATGACAGTTTGACATATTTTCTATACAGAAGCTGTCAAACAGCCATATTTATGCTTCAGTTATGAAATATCTGACGATTAAAAAATTAGTTTTTAAAAGGAAAATTATACACTAAAAAATTTTATAATAGACACAGCCGTCAACTACTTATGCATTCTGTCCATTAAACTAAATAACATTGAGCAAAATCTATTGCTGGGAAACGATTTTTATTTTTGGTGATGAAAAATAAGGTTTTGGCACTCTTGGTACCTACTGAACCCTAAAAATGAAAAGCAAAATCGCTTCCGCAGCTCACCTTCATAAAATTACATTAAACATACTTACGTTCTGTTATAAACGTGTACCAAATCGGGTCGCTCCGGACTGGCACCATCGCAGTATTCCGACTGGTTCTGGGAAATTTCTACCAGTTTCTGGATGTTACCATTGGAGTTGGAAACCGCTCTTATGTAGAATTCTGCTGGATTGTAGTTCAGTGGACATCGCAGCCCTATGCTGGAATGAGAAAAGTAATAAAACGTAGGTATAATGGCTAACAAAATACCCCCAAGTGCGCGTCTGATTTACACACGGTGGCTTCTGTATCACAGTACAATATTTAACACTACATACCTACATAAAAACACGTTTTTGTATGAAAAATTGAAATCCCCTTTAATTTAAATATTATTTTTTTCGAACGTAGATAAGGCGAAAGCAGTATGTACCTAAGGATCGTAGCAGGTGGCGTTCTGTGGTTTCTGCCTACCCCCATGGGAAAAAGGCTTGAGTTTATGTATGTGTGTATTATTTTTTTCAAATTAGATGTTTTATATCATCTATCTGCTACAGTGCCATTAATTGTTATTTTGTGTTTAGTTTTTAAGCTTGTGATGTCTTATGATTTTGAAACCCATTTACGAATCGACACACTTGAAATATATTTTAAAAGTAAATGCAAATTACTCGAAACATTGCTTGAAAGTAGTTGCAAATTATCTGCATAGTAGTCGGTGTCCTAATACGTTCATAGTATGTTCATGGTATTTTACATTGCACGGGAAGGAGTCTGTCCTTTAATATTGCACTAAAAGATCATTTCAATATCATCAATGTATTAATTTTGTATTAAAACGAAAGATTTTAAAATAATTTTGGGTCTACACCGCTACGAAAAACAATAAAAATATTTATTTGTAAAATATGGATATTCAGATCAATTTGTCGCATTTATTATATTTTTTTAGGCACACCCGTTGATATTAAATTTAGTTGTCTAGAGATAGAAACAACAGCTTAATTACATTTGCGTTTTAAGTGTCAGTCATAAACGTTAGAAAAGAATCAATTTACGACCCACACCTCGCCGGGAGTTCAGCGATAAGTATGGTAATGTCAAAATGGTGCATAATATTCACCCTAAATGGCTTTTTTGATAGCCTTAAAAGCGGTATATAGCAATAAATTCAGTTGTCTTTAAAGGATCGCCTGAATACCTATGCAAGAAGACAAATAAATTATTTATTTTATTAGTAGGTGACTCATTTATAGTTGGTGTCAAAATAGGCAATAAATGATTATATAAAGGTGCCATCATCGTTATACACTTTTACCATAGATACAGTACTTGCCCCCCCAGAGTTAACATAATTCGTAAGTACCTAAACAAAACATGTCTGGAAAGCCTTTGGTCCCGGCTGTCATTCGTAGATCTTTGACAGTCGTTACGGGTAGTCAGAAGCCCGAAAGTCTCACAACCAGTTTTACCATGGGGCATCGTGTTGCTCAGTAACTGGGTTGTGAAGGTCAGATAAGCAATCGTTCAACGTAAAATACTGGTATTCAGCAGCATGACGTTAGACTAAAAGCCAACACAAATATAGTTGGGAAAAGGCTAGGCAGATGATCAGGTTTTGCAACGGCAGATTAACCGGTGAAAAATTGACATCTTGCGAGGGTCTATAATTATATACTGAATCCATGTCAAAATTACACTAACCTCTCAAAAACATCTTTACATTCATCCTGCGATCCATGGAACAGCAGCCTCCCCTCAGCCATCACCAGTACAGAGCTGAACTCCTTGAACAGGTCGCATGAGGGCTGATGGACAGAACATAAGACCACTCTGCCGGTGGTCGAGAGCTTCTTCAGGACGCCTACAACGAGTAGGGCGTTGTAACTGTCCAGGCCAGTTGTGGGCTCGTCGCAGATCAGGATTTGAGGGTCGGAGAGGAGCTTTGTAAGGAGAAAGAGAAATAAAGGTGTTTGGTACAATATTACCTGCTTGTGTAATATGAATGAGTTTAAATCCTAATAAGATTTTTCCAAAAGGATGGCTATCTGTAGAAAAAGCAATTTGAGCTAATACAAGGTTTTTTTAATGAAGCACTAGATAAGTAAACAAATCCTGCTATAGGTACAATTTAAATGCGAAAAGTGAGGATGGATGGATTAACGCTCTTGAACGCTTAAACAGCTCAACGGAACTACCTAAAATTGGCACACATAAAGGTTGGTTTAGCATAACACATAGGATTAATTGGCGCAATTGTGAAGTAAACGCTAAGTAGATATGGGTCACTTAGAAGAAGTTCCAAGCAGAAACTAGTAACTTATAAATAAACTAATTTAAAAAAAATATTTTTAAAAACAAGTTTTAATTTTAAATTCTTACAATATTGATTATTGGACATTGTATTGTCACCAGAACTAAAGGTGTGTGCAAAATTTCAGCTCAATCGGATAACAACAAATGGTCGAAAATGGTTTGCAAATTTTAAAAGGACAACTTACTTACATACTTACATACGAACGGTGCACCGTGCAAGCTAAATAAAAGCTTGTAATAAAGTGCATCCTCAAATTCCTTTTAATCAGCTATCTTACCGTCGTAGCCAGAGACAGTAGTCTCTTTTCTCCTCCAGACAGTCCACCGACAGGGGTGTTGATGTGAGGCTTCAACTTGAACTCTTCCATCAGACTGTCCATGATGGCTTGGTTCCTTAGGTCCTTACAGCTACCTAGCTTCATTTCTGTCTGAAACAATGAACGTTACCTTATCATACAGTAGGTATATTAAGTTAAACATACATATATACAATAACATCACGCCTGTAATCCCCGTAGGGTTACGCAGAGGTGTCCCATGTAATAGGGGGCGAGCCTATTGCCGTTAGCCGGGCACACATCCAGACTCCGAGGCTGCTACTGAGAAATTTCTGATGGGAAAACCCAATAACACTGCCCAACCTGGGAATCGAATCCAAGACCTCATCAGTGTTTTGCCAAAATGACAAAAAAAATTATAGCTATTTCCTACATTTTGACAAGCAATTCTTTTTTGCGATTTTACGTTTAGCCTACCACAGCTAAACTTTGAAAATAGAAATATTTTTTATTAGGTGCAGCACCCTCGGCGCTACTCCTACTCGCACTTTGCCGATATTTTTATCAGCGCCAGCGCATTATAATGCTGCTTTCCATCTTGACATATTGACTTTATCGAAACTAGAACGTTCTATAATAAAAACAAGATACCTATTATTCAATTTACAAAAGAATCTTTTTGCAATTTACATAACTTGATAATAGCCACGATTATTTGAGCGATTAAATTAAAAGCATTGTTTTAATTTCAACATCCATTAATTCAATATTTATTTTGTCTACGAAGACATTTATTTAATCTTTATGTATAAGAAACTTGCATGTCTTTGTGTAAAGAATAAAAGCGTTCTAGAGCCATCGATACTGCTGGGTTTTTCCTAGTAAGTCTGTATAAAAAAATAATCTCAATTTTTTATACAAAATCAAATCATGTTAGTCTAAATTCACCCACACGTGTGATCCATAAAAGCAACGGCAAAGCTCTGGTTGTTTATGAATTTATATAAATATGAATATTCAATATTTAAATAATTATAACCGTTTAAAAAAAAGCTGTCTTGTTTCCACCATTTCCCCATTGACCTAAAACCAACCAACCGTCCAAAATACTTCGACATTCAAATCAGGAAGACCATAGACTCCATAAAGTTAAACTGACCATAAACACCAAATGTTCCTTGACGCTTAGCCCGTCCATAAACACTTCGTGCTGAGGGACGATCTCCACGGCTCCCGGGCACTCCTTGACATTTCGCGCCCATAAGGTCACTGACCCTTCCGAAGGTAGCGTGCATTTTCCTGCTAGGGACACTAGAAATGTTGTTTTTCCTGCGCCACTGAAAATGGAAAAGAATTGTGAACTGCGCAAAGGCAAAGTCAAAGTCAAATCATTTATTTCAATTAGGCCATTAAAAGTCACTTTTGAATATTCATAACATCACGCCTGTAAACCCCGAAAGGTTAAGCAGAGGTGTCCCCATTAGTACATCCACATTTCGCCAGTTATGTTTAAGTCCCGGATACAAATTCAGATTTCGAAGCTGCTACTGAGAAATTCCTGATGGAAAATCCAATAACATTTTGTCCGACCTAGGAATCGAACCCAAGACCTCATGCTCAACAGTCGCGCTTTGCGACCACTAGACCAAAGAGGCAGTCACTTTTGAATTAAAAAAAAAAACAAATTGAATTAAATTGCCCCTTCCAAAAGGTAGTTTCATATGGAGAAGAATGGGCAAGAAACTCCATAAAAAATATTACCTGTTGTAAGCTGCCTACCTATTTTTTTTAATGGTACAAAAAATGACCTTGAAGATAACGAAAACCGGTGATTACACGTGCTGTGTGTAATCCCTAATTATGACACGAACCTGACCTTTTGTTGAAATTAATTGTTATTGGTATAAGATATCTAAGCTTAGAAAACTAATTATAATATAAATATGTAATAAAATATGTATTCAAAGTTTAGGGGGCCTACCACAACCTCTTAAAACAATATTATTTTAATTTGCCTTCCGCACTGTTTGATTTTCAACGCTCGGATCAGCGCCGAGAGTTGAAAATGCAACAACAGAAATTACAAATTAATATTAAAATATTGTTATAAGAGATGGCGGTAGGCGCCCTGATCTCATCCGGTTGTTTCAATTTTTTTAAATAGAGTGGTTAAGAATGCTTTTGATAATTTTATTCACCTTGGTCCAATGATGGCTGCAAACTCGCCGCGTCTTATACATCCTGTAACTAAGCGCGAATATACGTGAGATATCAAATAATAAATAGACGTCGTTGGAACCAGAGTGATCAGTACACAACACAACAGTATGTTTCTGAGAAAGTTAAGGAAGCGGTTAGAAATCTATGGGTGTGGAACCTAAGATAGAAACACGCTTGTACGATACGACTGCATACAGAACGCACTGCTAACAGAAATCTCTTTTCCTATTACTTTTCAGTTAAATAAAACTCTGATGAGTTTTAAATTAAAAAGCAATAATTTTAATCAATATTTTTTTTTTTTAATAAAGAGAATAATTATCTTAATTTTAAGAATAAAAAAAGCCAACAAACTTGAAGAAAGAAGAAGAAAGTGTGGCATGCCTTGACTTTGCAAACCGCGCTAATTCTATAGTGAGATGTTACGATTCCTCAAAGAAGAAATCATTGAAGTGCACGTAGATCAGTGTGGCGTGGAAGAATGATGATTTTTCGATGCCATTCTGTAATAAACTCTTTATTGGTAAAAATGTCACTCAGGTCACTGTGGTTCCAACGTCTTTAGTAAACACTTTTTAAAATACATAATTGTATAGGTAAAAATGGGGTAGGTAAGTAAGTAATTAGCGTTTAGTAAGGGTGTGTGATGGTGTGGGAGTGTAAGCGACGAGAATGTAATGGTGAATTTGTGTATAGCATTGATGCTTTGTGCTACTTTTGCCCACACTTATTAGAATAAAGGCCGCTGCATACGTTACGGGTAAATACTTCGGACGGGACGTGAGCGGGACGGGCACGTGATTGCCTCGTTCAAAACGGGAACGTGGTGCAAACGCATACGCACCGTGACATTGATTCGGATCTAACGTGCTAGTGTTGTGAACAACGAAAGATGGATTAATTGCTATTGCTCTAGATGACGAAGAAGCTACGATCGTCAAGAAAAAAGGAGATTTTCTGTACATCCTACATGGCATAAAAGAGAACAAGCAGGAGAATAGCGGGCGCGGGCCGGGACGGGACGGGGCGGGGACGTGCTAAACATGCCGACGATATTTTTCCCGTCCACGTTCCCGGCCCGTCCATGTTCCCGTGACATAATTATATGTTTATGCAACGATGTTTCCAAAACTTCCCGTCACGTCCCGTCCGGATAAAAACCCGTCACGTATGCAGTGGCCTTAAGTCAGTAGACTGACTGCTCTACTTACCATTATTAAGTATGACATTTTTAGTCTTCGTAGGCTTTCGTCTCCACCACGATTTCTCTTCTGGCGTCCAAACTCTGAGCCCTTTGACTCTGATGACCACATCACTCTCCACCTGATTCTTATCGTACTGCAAGTGACGGTCCTGAAGTCAAAGTCAAAGCTTTTATTTCAATTATAGATAATTTACAGGCGCTTTTGAATTGTTAAGAAAGTTCAAGTTAGTTGCTAATGTCGATGTGTACCTACCTATATTTTAGGAACTAACGGCCATATTCTAAATTCAAATTTTAAGTCGCCTTTAAGTCTTCTGCTACCTATCTCTTTCACTTTATGATGTATTGTAGTGACAGAAATACATTTAAGACCGGCTTAAAGTTGAGTGCCGTTTTAGAACTCGGGGGAATGAAATGAGGTTGTTTCTGATTTAAAAGACTGAATCTTATCCTACTACGCGAAAGTTGATGTGACGAATGAACGAATGAATGGAATTAGCTAAACACACTGTATACATAAACTAGCTTTATACAAGTCTTCGACTGAGTAGAAATGAAAGACGAATCCGTTCTTAGCTGACGTCTCCTACATATATAGACTAATACCAGCCAAAGTAGTGAGATTTTGTGAGTGACGTTTCGCTTTTTATAGTTTATCACATACTTAGGCTATTATATTCTAAGTTATGTGTAGGTACCCCGTGGGATAATTTCGGACTTAGTTAATTCAGAAATCTAACTAGTTTTTGACTAGGTATTGAAATTCCAAATTAAAACATCTTTGTTTAAAAACTATGTACAATTTTATTTTTTCTCTAGAGTTAGGTAAGTATATAATTTATTTATAATGTAAATCAACAAGTTTTCTTTGACAAAAACCTGTAAATCAAAAAACTGACATAGATAATTTACTTACTGAATCACTTTATATCACTACCAATGTCAGATGAAAATAGTCTTTATTGTAGGTTCAAATAACTTTGATATTCGACTGTCATTTGTTTATTTAAAGAACAAACACTTACCTGGTCCATTGAATGGCAGATTTTATACACTATTCAAGTTTTTAGTAACGATTTAAATGACACTTTCGAGTTTTGTTTACTTCGTCGTTAGAAATAGATCAGATTGCTGGTCTACCAGATTCCTACTCCAGATATGTTTACATACTCTTACATGTGAGTAATATAGACAAACACTTGCACTGTGAACCCTAACATGCAAATCATAAACAAGATGATAGCAAAACGAAGCAACACGACTAAAATCACAGAAATACTAATATAAAATCACTTCCAAAACACATAAAACGTCAACATCATTCCTCCAACTTAATTTCACTCACAAAAAACACATAAAATCACTGATGTATTACAAAAATCACTAATTAAATCGTTAGAAAAAAGTATAACCACAAAATGAGACAACAATTAATGAGGAACGCAGTCAACTGAACCAGGGCGCACAGTAAATACAGAATCATTCTTCAAACAGATAAACTTGATAAAAATAAGACATACGTGTTTATTTGTAAAGAAATGCCCTCTATCAAAGACTTTATGCAAAGTGTGTAAAACACAACGAAGCTAAATTAACTTATTGTTCTTCCCATTATTACGACTTTTTTGTTTTTGACCTTACCTGGGAATCTTATTGCGGAGATATCGAATGTCAAAGTTCTAGCTTTTTTTACGTGTTTTCAAAAACGACTTTTAAATGTTTTTATAATTTAAATACTGCTACGGATTATTAATTTCAGACAAATGGATTATAAATTATATAACCAACCTAAACACAAAACCAAAGAATTATAATAAAATTACTTATAAAGTTTGTAAAAAAGAAAGAAAGGAGGAACCTTGTAGGGCATCAAAAATACGTCCGCGTCGCTGTCAATGGGGCAAGTGCCCAAAAGGCTGACAGCATTGCCACGTTGTATGGCAATGCTGATTCTTTGGCCTATGAAAAGGCCAGCCTTATACTGATGCATACACCCATAAGTGCAGTGAGAATTTTCACATCAAAAATAAAAATCCCAGCAATATTTTTTACTTAATGTTACTTAGATTGTTGGGCAGTATGCGTAATTAACAGCTAGACGTAATTTGTCTTTTTACACCCCGAATAAAATTGGAAGAAATTTCCAGTTTCGATAAATAAATAAATTGTATCTACCTGTTATGTTATTAAAAGCTAGCGAATAAGAGCAAAATGTGTCATCTTGCTCTCTGTATTTTCGCGATTAATAAACATTAGCTGAGACAGAATCGTAAAACATCATTAGGTAAAAGGTAATAATACCTATTATATCATTTAAATATTAGTTATAGTGGAAACCTGTGCCACATACTCTTGTTCCTAGCTGCTAGAGCCGTCCTTTTTGCCGATTCCAATAAATATCTAAGTATACAAATAAATAAAATTTGACTGCTTCGTTGATGTAGATTTACTAGTAGTAACTAGGTTGAAAAGCGCGACTGCTGAACATGAGGCCTTGGGTTCAATTCCCAGGTCCAATTCACCTGTCTTGAGGTCAGGCGCTGATCCAGACCCCAAAAAAGGATGTGGTCACTCAATAATGCGTATCACAACAACAATTCGAGACTTTAATACTGAACCGATTTAATAAAACTTTTACAGCTTAAAAGCATATGAGATTTAAATGAAGCCGGTATACACGGTTACTTTTAGGTCGTTCTTATACCGAAAGCCATAAACTCGATCATCAAACTCGAAACGATTGGGACCATTTTTTTTTTCAAAAATAACAATAAAAAAAATCAGCTGTTCAGTACATTTATGTTTGTCTAACTCGTCAAAGTGTACTGAACAGCTGTTACTGTACCCGTAACCCCTGTGATCTAAAAGTAACCGTGTAAGTATTTATATTTTTTAAACTTAAGTTATTTTCGCGAATTTGGGTTGTGGGCATACACACTGTACCTACTTACAATCCGCGCGTGCTTGAGGTCGCCCAAAACGGTTGGTTTTATGAAAAGCCCAAAAAAAAAACCTAATAAAGATATAGAAATTGATAGCTAAAGTAGTTGTAAATGGATACATTAGACCTTTAAGAAAAAGATAAGAAAAAACATTAAGATTGTAAAGATATCAGATAACAAACAAAGTAATCTACATTTGGCAGTTGCAAAAAAGTGGGTTTTATAAAATTAATGATTTAATGAGTTACTCCATCGTAGACTTTGTCTATGTCACTTCTGACCTAGCGGACTGTTTGTATTTCGTGCGACAGAAATAACGCTCTACGAAGCCGAAATTAACCGATTGTCTCTTTCCAAAGGTCGATGTGCAATATTTATCGCCGGGTACTGTAGTGATTTTTCACACAAAAAAAGTGTTGTTTCCCAGCAATCATTTGTTGAGCTGAAATTTTGCATACACCTTTAGTTCTGATGACAATACAATGTCCAATACTTAATGTAATAGTTTTAAATTAATGCTTGTTTTTAATAATATTTTTTTAATTAGTTTTTAAACTTCATATTTGTATGGAAATTTTAGTTCAATATTCATATCTCTCTCATATATAATAACAGTCCCTTTCTCGTTTTATGAAAATAGCCTAGTTTGTACACAACAGAATCATCATAACTGTATTTTATAAATGTTCATCATTAAAATTAAACCATTTAGATGTTATCGTCGCCCTTAATCTCTGCCCAAACAAGTCTGCGTTAGAGTCATCCATATTCATTTTGTTACAAACTAACTAACATTGCGACACATATCTTTATAGTTGGAGGTTATTGACCTTGACCTCAATATGAGAAAAACATACTGTACAACAAGCTACTATAATTAAAAAATTAAAAAACACGACTGCAAACATTGCACATATATTTGTACTTTGTTTACTCGTCAGTTTTTTTTACAACGTTATTTATTTACAGTGTTATATATTTTTTAAATCTACTTGTCAAATTCTAGACGATAAACATAGACACGACCAGATTCATTAAAAAAATAAATTGAGGCTGGTATTAATTTACGTTTTAAAATGACCACACCGGTTTCTTTTTTACTAGCCTATGTTACTCGGAACGATTCAAGGATTGTAACGATACCCCATACATCTAAATCGGTTCAGGCGTTTAAAAGTTATGGTGGAATAAAGAAACTCTCATACATACATACATGTATACATACATTAACCCTTAACACATAACACTCCTTTTTTTGGGGCAGTCGTGTAAAAAACAGATGTACTTACATGTTTGTAACTTCTGTATAAAAAAGCATTTCCTTGCGTAATATTTTCTTTAGAAAATAGTATTTAGAAGTTCGCAAGCGTTGCATACATGTAATAAAGAGAACGCAACTTTAATGTTTTTACTTATGTACCTACCTATGTTTCTGTGTATTCAGAACATTTTTTAATACGTTCACTAAATACATAAAATGCAACATTTTACAATGGCTTCAATGATGTATGAGGATAGTGACGATACCTTAAAAATAAACATTCAAAATTTATGAAGTACTGGATAATTTAAGAGATGAAAAATTCCCCGTTTAAAATAGGTAATTTATATCTAAGCCGTTTCTTAAAATAAAAATAGCACAAAAGGGCTCAAAAACTAGAAGGATATATTAAGCAACTCTATGTAAATAGGTAACCTACATACATATTTGATTGATGGATGTAAAAAATGTTTGTAATCTCTGTACAGTTGTCATAGTGCAGAAGTTATAAACCTTTTTTTACCGCTGCACTATGTCACGCTATGGTAATATTACATACCTACTCGATAAATGTTCATGTTTTACATAATTTTCCTGTCCTTTAAATACTGGAAATTAATACTTTAATTGATGATTATAGTTTCAATTTTATTGACCTTTTCATTTTTAGCAAAACAATGTTAAGCCTTTTCAAAATATCTGTATTTTCGAAAATAATCTAACATAATCTTTTATTTATTTGTTCTAATACGTATTTATTAGGTAAAGTTTTAAAGATTAAATATTTAAGTAGGTTCATGGAAAGGCTTAGCTAAAAATTTAATTCTAATATATTGTGTTACGCTAATGATTCTATTATATTTTAAATGATCAAGTGACTTAAAATCGTTAAAATATGAGTCAGTGACGTATACATTGTGAAATAAAATGTCAATTTGGAGACATAAAATACCATCATTAAAGTTCTTTGATTAATAATTGACTGATCAATTATTATTTATCAAATTAAGTCATTAAGTACTTGCTACTAATTAAAATTATTTGAGCTGTGTGTTGATGGATCAGTCAGTCAGTCAGTAATGGTTGCCTTTTATTTATATGGAAGAATAGAAATTGACGTTGTATTTGTAAACATAGGGTCATCCTTTGTCAAAAGCTCCCTGTCCGCTGTAGAACAGGTGCAGATATCACCAATCGAATAACATACTTTTAATGAGCTGCTAAAACGCAAGTCCCCCATGGAATTTGAATGGTAGGTAATAATGCTGTGACGTCACTTATTAGCCAACCAACAAAAACGTTCAAAACTGGAGATGAGATGTTGGCAAATAAGAGTTGTTTTTTACATAATGAGATTGGAATGGGAAGCGTTCGTTGCTCTTCTGAGATACGACAGTAACAATTAGACGTGTGTCATTGACGGTTTTATGGTTAACGTAATTTAACTGTTAATCATCAATGGTCAACAGGTTGAAAAAACTGTTAAATTATTAACAGGTTTTTAAATTTCAATCGTTAACGTATTGCGTCAATATTATTAAAGTTATGCCATTCCATGAGTTAACGTAACGTTTTGTTGTTCTAACAGTTTATTGAAGAATATTAGGACTATTAAATTAAAATTTATTGGTAGAAGATTATTAAAGTTGACGACGTTGACGTTGATTGACAAACTATATTTAGCTAATTTTGAGTACGTTGAGCCGTTGACGCAGCTTATATTTTCAACCAGTTTTTTCGGAAACGAATAAAGTAATGTGTAAAGACGTGTTGACGTTTCAGTTTTTTCGGAAATGAATAAAGTAATGTGTAAAGACATGTTGACGTAAATTAACAGCTAATATTTTCAACCTGTTATTTCATTGATGAATAACAGTTAACTCGTTGACGAATGAAAAGTCGTTAAAAAAAACAGTTTGTTGATTCAACGCCCACCTCTAGTAACAATCCAACAGTGCAGACTGCTGACGACGGTGAATATAATACCCAATTATATTGTATTCGTTACGTACTTGATACAAATTACTTCAAGAATAGATTCTTAGATAAACCAGTTCTGTATTGAAGTATCTAGAGCAGCCTTTCCCAAAGTGGACGATAACACCCCCTTGTGGGCGCTGCAGGCCTAAAAGGGGGCGGTAAGAGACCCAGAAAAAAAGGGCGTTGTGTAGAGGCTTGGGGAGCGTTTGTAATTTCATCTACTAGGTGGTTTTTAAGTAGGTGAAAAAATGAGGGCGCTAGAAAATATTTTATTCTCAAAGTGGCCAGTAGACAAAATAAGTTTGGGAACCGCTGATCTAGAGTATTAAGTACTATTTATTTATTCACTTTTATCAGATTTTGTGGAAAACTAAGCTTGTTGTCCAAGGGGATAACTTTTTTCTACTGACGTAGTTTTTTTTGTTAGTCTTTTCTGTCCACTCCTTCCACCTTTCGCGATGCCGTGCTTCATCCTTCTAGTTTTGGAGGAATCCATCTAGTTCGTCCCGCCATCTCCATCGTGGCCTGCCGCGATCCCATCACCTTGTCTCAAGGCACCAGTTCTGTGCTGCTTGGGCTCACAGTATGTACGGCATACGGCAGACTATCTTGGAGCATTTTGAGCTTTTTACAGTTACAAGTAATTATTTTACACTGTAGGCTATTCTAAAGAAAACCTATCTCCGTATATCGCAGCCTGGCATTCGGTTGTACGTATAATATCTACTTATTTCTATATTTGTTTTGTTTTAATATCTACCTAGGCATAAAAACAAAACAAATACAAGAAACTATTGACATAGGCCGCGTATTCCGCTTATCACATCCAAATTAAGATAACTACTATTTATTCAAGTTTCTCCAGATTCCAAGACGTGTCCCAAAGGCATCCGGACGGGTTTTAGAATGAAGATTAAGCGTTTTTCAAATGCACACGATAATTGAGCTACAATGATGAGAGCTTTCACAGAGCAGGGCAAACTTGCCGTGACCGCATGTGCATGAAATGGGTCTAATTCTACGCTTTGTGTCTTTTTACTTTTACACGGCTTTTGTAAACATATCTGAATCAAGTAAATTATTTTTGGAGTAAACCTTTCATCTCGATTGAAAATGAAGTGTCCTTTTAGAAAATTCAACCTGCTGTAGGCCAAGCATGAGTGTACTCAAAGTATTCGAATTCGAAATGACAATACAACTATCCTATAGCATTTTAATTTCAAACAACAATCACAATTTAGTAGGTATCACCCATTTATAGGAATTAAGCATTCAAAAAGTAGATATTACGTGCAAAACGGGTACCTATTTAAAATATGTATGATTCACGTTATGTCTACTCAAAGCACTCGCGCTAGGCGATCTGAAATAAATATAAGTCTAGCTAGAATATCAAGCCTGTATTCAGAATATTATGGTAGCTACACACGTGTCGATATACTTGTGCAAGTTTATCTATTTGCGCTAATTTATCTAAACACGTGTTTAATGCATAATTGTGCAACTATGTCGTTACGTGTGTGGCCTGCATTACAAAGTTTTTTTATAATTCGGAGTATATGCAGTCACTTGCTCTGACGTCATTCTACGTCCATCCTTTTGTTATTTTTGAAGAGTCCAAAGATTAGTTATTTCATTAAGCATTGCTAGTTGTAGCAGAAATATAATATCCATTATTGTAATAAACAAGTACTTAATGTAATGTGTAATACATGTAAAAATCGATCTTTGATTCAGAATCCTATTGAGGGATTCTTTGTAGACAGGCATTATTTAAGGATAAGTTACTTTGCCTCATGACTACTCTTCAGATTGGTAGCTATACATAAAAAGAAATGTTAATCAAATAAAACAAAACATTGTCCATCACTAAACATTTTATTTTACAGTAACAACTTTCACACTCTCATACAATAAGTAGATAATACTTATTACAATAACCGTATAGTACCTACACTATCATAATATACCATATACTTATGACTTCAGCCTAATGGCACGAGTGACTCTATACAGTTTTATTTAGACTTAAGGCGCAAATCACATGTAACTTGCACAAAACTATGCAAGTAGTTTGCAAACTATTAAAACATTCACCAATAAGAAATTGTTGTACCATAATGATTTGTAAGCTACTTGAATATTTTTCTGCAAGTTACAAGCACGTGTATTCGCGGCTTTAAACTCATCATAGGCACTTTGATCAACCTCTTCAATTGTCGAGATATGGCGGCCTATTACAAAAATAATAACTAATCGTTAAAGTATACAGAATTAGTTTGTAAAAAAGCTTAGAAGGAAGACAATTCCTAAGAGGATTGAACAGAAAAATAAAGATTTATTCTTAAACAAAAAATAAGAGCCCGCGGCAAGGTCAGCAGTCAAATCAAGAATTAACAGATATTTCATTGAGATTATAATAACTTCGAATAATAAATCCAAAATCGAGTTTCGAATAATCTCTTTAGTGAATATTTTTTTTAAATTAACACAATCAAACAAAAAGTGCATTTTAAAAATAGAGAGTTTAAAAATTTAGAATCAAACGTGATTGGTCCTTGGGTAAGGGAAGCGTTTGTGTGACGCGTTGTGATTGTGCCATTTTATGAATGGCGGTCGGTGATTGGTCAGCACGAGCAGGACTTGGTGGTACCGTCCCGATTGTTTTCGCCGTTGGCAATTTTGTGGTCAAGCGCGAATTTGTCGCCATCTCTGTTGTCGTTGCTCTGGAGTAGTTTGTCGTTTAAAAGTATCTGGAAGGAGAAATCGTTATTGATTAATACGAACTTATTACGAAGTAAAATAATTGGACGTCAAAGTCAAATATGGATCACTAGTGTATTCTTCATAAGTACCTAAAAATGTATTATGTATAGATACTCGTTAAGAAAACAATTGGAATATAACAGAAGTTTCTATTAGTTAAAAATAAAACATCCATCGTAGCTAAAACCTTTCCCGTAGACGCAATAAACGTTTTGTTCTAATTCCTCAGCTTTATTTTACATACCATCTTGATATTAATAAACCCACATCCGAGATATGTCTTGGATGTGGGTTTACACCATAGAGTACCTAATAAGATAATATGACTAGGTAAGTATTTTAACTAAGCTAATTAATACGATGACCAATCAGATGAATATTCAAGGTTGCAGAACTACATTTAGAAGAACAATCTTTTTTTTTTAATATTTAAAATGATTCTAGAACAAATCGAAAATATTATTGCACAATGTTTAAAAATTAACCACAGAAAAAAAAAATAACGACGAATATCAAAAGGCCATTATGATTTTCGGATGTGATGGAACTGATGGATGAGAACGGATGGAAACAGAGAAAATATAGGAAAGCTTTTCGTACATAACGACAATAACGGCTGTCGAAAACCTAAAGCACAGCCTAAAGTAAATGGAGCGTAAAGAGAATACGACCTAAACATGTGGCAAATTCCTAATACCATTTTTCCAAGTTATTGTACATCATAGCCATAGCAGACACTTTAAATCAATAAATACTTTTCAATTCTTACACCGTTCATACCTAAGAGGTACCTCATTTATCACAGACTCTAAAATAGGCCTCATTTGTCAACTTAAACAGCAGTCATTAAAAAAAACAGACATTTATAACGACTACAAGCAACATAAATTTTCCCGCCTGTCATAGACGGAAGCGGCTCTATGGAATTTGAAAAAAAAAAACGTGTTTGACTACAGCGTATTGCACAACATTAAGAAAGAACCTCTACACGTAACTAAACATGAACATTTATAATTAATTTATTATGACAGGTTGAGCATTTCATGATTTTAATTAAATAAATAGGAATCTAAATTATAGTAAGTATAGGTAAATAGAATATTGTCCAACTTCAACTGTAATTTTAATTTCTAACAACAAAAACAAGATGTTTCTCATCATATTGCACAATATTTAAAAAACAACCTTCAAAAAATTTTTAGGGTTACCAAGTTCTTCTACGAGTAAAAATAATATTTAGGTCGGAGAAGGAAAAGAAACAGTAAGTTTGAAATAAATTAGCAATTTTTTTATATTAACATTCATATTTACAATAGGCTCGCCCCAATGATATTTTAGAAAATAGGCTCGCCCCCTATTATTTGGGACTTAAAACATAGCTGATAAAATGTGGGTGTGCTAATGGGTACACCTCTGCCTAATCCTTCGGGGATTACAGGCGTAATGTTGTGTCATATTTACTTTTTATTAAACAGGATTATTTATGGCTCTGGATATTAGTAATACTGACAACAGTATTTAATATACCTAATTATTTTGCATCACTAAAATTAAATAAACTGAAAAATAGTAGAATACGGTTTTGACCAATATACTTAGTCGGCAACCCTAAACATTACCGTTTTGGCGCCGAAACTTTCCGTGATGTTGGCATGCGTAAAGGTAACCTTTAAAATATATAATACTAATGTTTTAATTAAAGGCCTACGGCTACAACGGGTTTACTAAAACGATCCAATAGAGGGTTAATTTATGGTATTTATTCATTTGCGTAATATGCTATCATTTATAATAACATTCTTGTGACGGGCGATTAAATTTTATGTAATTTATTTCACATATTAGATGATACTTCTTTCATCGGTGTTTGCTTATTGATTTATTTTAATGATTATATAAAAAAAAAACATTATATAATGGATTAAATCATTATTTACGTTGACCAAAATCTATGAAATATGATGAGGTGATGAGTTTTTTACGGATTCCTAACATTTTTGATAAAGTAGCTTCCTATTAGCGAAAGAATTAGAATCCGGACTATATACTGATTCCGGAGATAAGCGCGTTCAAACAAACCAACAAACAAACTCTTCAGCTTTATAATATTAAATATTGCTATTCATAATAAAATTTTCATAATTTTAAGGATTGATATTCAAAAATAAATGTAAATTAAGTACCTACCTACTTAATATTAAAAACTCGTAAAATACGTAATAATCTAGACATTTTTGAAACTTCGAAAGCCATCGACGAAATCGCTAAGAAATAATTTTTGGGGTACCCCAGGGAACAGTCTTGGGACCGCAAAAAAAAAATTGATAACACCTTACCTTATTAACTAATGACCTGGCTGCTTCCTCAATGTTGATATTTTCTTTGGCCGACGTCTCAAACCAGCCAGCGAACCCCTTCTCGCGACAGAACTCTTCCATCTTCGCTTGAGAGTTCACTATGCCTTCCTTTTGTTGGTCGCACTGAGAATTGAAATAGGAAATAAAATTTACGGAAAGAAGATATGTATAATTATTAAAGAAAAGTACTTAATGGATGTATCTGATTGTATTAAAAACTATGACATCATTTACATAATGGTTAAGATGAAACGCAAGAGGAGAGACTTTTGAAAATTAGGTATCAGTAGAAACTATCGCTGTCGCTCTGCGAGCTTCGGCGGCGGCGTGCGAAAAGGACAACTGCAGATCCGACTGAATAGCCTAATAAAAAAGTCATAATTCGGAGTTTAGCTCTCGCCTATTTTCTTCTCTAATATTGAACCAATATAAAAGATATTTCAAAAACTAAATAAGAAGGATAAATACTATGCCCCTATATTTTTATTTTATCATTAATAGTTTTTGAATATGTATACTAGGCCGCTGTTTACAGCGGCAATTTTGAGCATTTTCTGTGGGTTCTAGTGCTTATAAATATAATGTCTCAAAAAATGATTACAATTATTGAAATATTTCCCATCCCATGGAACTGTCAGCTTTGTTGTTGTCAGTTTGTCCTTCTGCACTGGTTACAACATGGCCAAATATACTAGAAAATAATAATTATAAAATTACCTTATTCGCTAGCAATATACAAGGTATAGGCGACCCGTCAGGCAGCTGCACCTTCGCGTCCAAGTCGTTCTTCCATTTGACCACAGCGTCGAAGGTAGCGACCCTCGACACGTCGAACACTATGAAAGCCCCCACAGCCTCCTTGTAGTACACCCGGGTCATGTTGCCGAAGCGCTCTTGACCTGATAACCGGACAAATAATAAATAATATTACTAGCCTAAGTATTAATATAATCCCACCGTCTGTGACTGCCTCGTTTGTGATCGCAAAGCGCGACTGCTAAACTTGAGGTCTTGGGGGCGATTCCTAGGTCGGAACAAAGTATTATTGGGTTTTTCCATCAGGAATTTTTCAGTAGCAGCCTCGGAGTCTGGTTTTGAGCCTGGTTGATGGGAATAGGCTCGCCCCCTATTACATGGGACTTAAAAACATAACTGGCGAAATGTGGGTGTACCTGCTAATGGGTACACCTCTGCCTAACCCCTTTGGGGATTACAGGCGTGATGTTATGTTATGTAAAACAAAGGAACATTTTTTTGAAATACGTTGCCCTAGGAAATTTGGGAGCGGAGCACTAATCAAAGACTTAACGCAGGTAAAACCGTGGAGTATTGCTAGTGTTAAATATTATAACGATAACAAAAACAAAGATGAAAATTCCAACCTTGCTTTTTGTTATTTATATTATAAATAGAAGACACATGAAAAATAGGCCCATGACTATCATAATAAGCGCAAACGCATTTTTAAAACGTTCAGATTCCTCATCCATTCTGTCCGATTCAAAGGTTCAATTCAAGTTCAACAGGAACTCAATTATTCAACCACACATTGTAAGTTGACATTAATGAAAAATAAACGTCAAAAGACTAGATTCCATAGAGTTATGCCTCTATGCAGGGCACAAAATGACATAGAAAATAAAAAATTTAGCCTTTAAAAAATAAATAAAACCTATGTGGTACGTACGTATTACTAGAATTGAGAAAGCTGTGAAGTGAACTTCTTTCTTCTTCAATTTAATATTTACGAGATAAAGAAAAAAAACTCCGAAATAATGTGAATTGCAGGTAGGGTTACTTATATTTTTAGTCTTGATCAAAAATGAAAATAACGATGTCAACGTATCCCGATACCAATCAAAGTCAAAGTCAAATTCAAATCATTTGTTTGAATTAGACCATCCAAAAGGCACTTTGAAACATCATTTACAAGAGAGAAAAAGTAATTATATTGCATCTAGTTGCCTATTCCAAAAGATAGTTTCGTATGGAGAAGAACGGGCAATTAACATCACAATCAATCTTCATTATGATGACCCACAATAGACCTTTAACTAAGGTCTATATAATAAGAGGAGGAAGTCACTCAATTGACTCAATAGGAGGACACAGGCCCATTCTTACGAGTTGGTACTTGAAGCAAATGGTTCCTAAACATTTTGATCACTAGTTAAACGCTATGCAAATAAGACAAAGGCCTTAAAAAATGTATTGAAAAATACCATAGATAATTATATATTATGTATATACATACAATACATTATGGTAAACGCCGGGAATGTTTACCATAATGTGATTTTGACGTATTTACCCAAATAATCCCGGTGATTTTGCTGGCCAAAAATAATGTTAAATTTTGGCGACTACATCTCATTAAGTAGGAGCTGCCTTCACAAAAAATAATAGAAATCTCACCTGCAATATCCCATAGCTGCAAACGAATGATAGTGTTCGCGTCCCAGTTCAGTACTTTGAGTGCAAAGTCCACTCCGATGGTGGCTCTGTAATGCTGGCTGAAGAACTGGTGAACATATCGCTTGATGATGGAAGTCTTGCCTGTGCCCAGCTCCCCGATCACCAGGATCTTGTACAGGTGCTCCCTACGCTCAGCGCTGGGGGAAGCGTGTGACTGGAAGGGAAAAGATAAAGGAATTTAGACTTTATTGGATAAAAAGTATTGGTATTTCTGATCCTCTAAATGGCTTGGTGCGTCGTACTCCCACCACGTCACATTCTATCCGTTATAGTTTAATTTCTTGCAAGTACCGTGTCGTAAAGGGCAACAGATGGAACAGGGTGGTTTTTTAGTCAGTAAAAGTCTGACAGTCCCTTCTGCCCCACCCAGGGCAGGAGTCATTTGATGATGTTTACCACCATAAAAAAAAATGATTAATTTCTTTAGCCGCGTTAAGTGATTTTTGGTAGGGACAAAACTTACGGAATTATGTCACCAAAATGCTAATGTGACCACGTCACCGACGTGCTAATGTTACGTTTAGTTTTCACATCTGTCAGTAGTCCTCATGATGGGCTACATTTTTTTTTAACTTTGTCCTTTGATTTTCTCCTATATCACATACAGACCTACACAAACAACCAGATACCTACATAATAATTACTAGGTGTAGGCTGTAGGCGATACAAATATTTGTTCGGTGCAAGAATCGAACTAAAGACACCTGTCTTTAGTTCGATTCCTTTATCCATCTACAAAATTAGGACCCTGAATATTCTAGTGGAAAGAACAAATAAAAAGCCGTAAACGAGATCTTAGATTCTCCTTATTTTCATACGATTCTATGAAAACGTGCAAAACTGCAATTTCATTGCCCACATGCTGCATGCTATGCTCATTAATCTTATAATAATTTCCGTTCTAGTCTTCTATTCTATTATATCTTCTTCTATATTATACGTGCTTATATACATATATACACTATGTAACAAAAACCCTGTCAGATCAGTGTTGCCGTTGATCAGTTTTTATGTTTTATTTTAATTTAATTACTTCTTCTTTCTTCTTTTTTTTTTTCACTGGGGAAAAATAATAATCTCAAATCCATTAAATGGTTACGTATATGTGTACGCAGTACGATACCGAATAATACCCTTAAGGATCGGACAGGGTTTTTGTTACATGCTGTATATATTATGCGTACATGCTTTGTTCTGAATGACTGACTGATTAATTGACTGACGGATCAACGCACAGCCTAAACCGCTGTTCGTAAAGACTTGGAACTTGCAGGGTGTGTTCTTTGTATGACGTAGGCATTTGATAAGAAAGGACCTTCCAGAAATTCTGCCCCTTAGGGGGTGAAAAGAGGGGGGGGGGGGGGGGGTTCAACGTGATTCCTTGGTCCAATTTTGAAATACGACGATATTATACGGTGGCACGGAACTCTACGCACTTGGTCGGTTTTTTTTCATGACTGACAAAATATTTAATTTTTAGTAACGATGCCCCGTATAGGCAGAGTAGCAGAATATATACAACTTAGTTCTAGACAGTACCCCATATGCGGTGAATGTGCAATTCAAAGATGCAATTAATAAGCGCTCATCAGTTCAATTGGCTGTCAATTAGGCAAGGTTGGGTACGGCCGCCATTGTTATCCACTATGCTAACTACCTTTGTACTCTAACTACAGAACGTCTATAACTATTTGAAGTAGGTACAATGTATGAAACTGGTAACAAATATAGGTAGGTACGTAAAGGTAATCATGATTCGAGATAATTTGATATGATTTTCTTGTATAACCGGATTTTTCGAATGCAAATGAAATATTCTTTTCGTAATTCTAAGTAATCTAAAATTGAAGTGTCAGTTTTAATTCCAAAAAAACGGCTTATCACAAAATAATTATGAATTTTTACTTTACTTTATTATTCCAAGGATACATTTTTAGAATTTTTATTTGTCTGTCTGTTTGTTCCAGCTAATTTCCGAACTTCCACTGGAAGATAGCTGTTGATTTAAGGAGTAAATAGGGTATCTCACATCCGATATTCACGCGAACAAATTCGCGGGCAGCTTGTTTTAAATTAAAAATCGTTTATCGTTAGGTACCTACCTAGGTAGCTACTGACAGGCAAAAGTACCAGAGACAACTCATACAATTCCTTGAGTTTTATCAGAAGACGTCTCTATGTTTACTTGAATAAATACTACATGAACACGTTTGTTTGCATGACGTCATAGACTTGCAACACTGTGATATCAGTGTACCCCTGTTGTCGTTCCTCACTGATAAGAAGGAGAAACCTCGAGACTCGGAAATTAATGTCAATTGAGAAATGATAACAGGGGGCCAATTCTAGTAGCTTTTAGAAACGTTAGCGTTGACAATCTGTCAAAAAAGTCTTATTTTTGACATTGATTGTCACTGAGATGAGATTGCGACTAGATTTTTAACGTTTTTATTTACGGGAGTTGGCTTTTAGATGTATCGATTAACTAAATATTGAAGATTCGATTGTTATAAATAAAATCATCACTTGAGAATGGTTCGACCGATATGGCAAAAAAAAATAAGTATATGGAAAGAAAAAATTTGGGAATATCTACCTGAAATGTCGAATTTAATGATATTTTTGTATGAAAGTTTCAATGAAAAATGGTGACGTTTAGTAAAATGCATATGTCATCGGATCCTTTAATGAATGATGAAACTAATTTATTAAAATTTAAAAAGAGTGTGTTTAGAACAAGAAATTTACTTTAACTTTCTGACTGACCGACTCCCTTTTTTGTTTTTTTTTTTTAAGGTGGTAAAAATCATCAAATGACTCCTTCCGCCCTGGGTGGGGCGGAAGGGACTGTCAGACTTTTACTGACTAAAAAACCACCCTGTTCCTTCTGTTGCCCTTTACGTTCCGGGGCCACGGTATCCTGTTAAGACATCCCGCAACCCCGGGACCGACTCCCTGACAATTCAAAAGTGCCAAGTACTTAAATGCTTTATTTTAATTTATACATTACTTGAGTTGAATTAGTGTATAAAGATTGTTACAAAGTAAACTAAATAACAACGTATTAAAATGAATGCAGAACAAGGTTGACGAGCTAGAAAACTGATACGCTTCGGTAGAATTGTATATACACACATCAAAATTAAATGTTCTTTTTTGTTTTGTGTCGTAATAGCAACAGAATGAATATTCAGGACTAGCTTTTCACTGCTTCTTTGTCCGTCTGGAAGTAAGGTATACAATAAAATATAATCATAAAGCACTCTACAAATAATGGGTAAATCTACCGGGATTAAAAAAAAAAATCTTTTTACAAAGAAACAATAAATTTTACCTCTTTTTAATATAAGTTTAGATAGCTGCCAAACTATCAGCTTATTATTCAAAAAGATCTCCCTTAAACTAACTACAGGAACATTACCTACTTATTCTGTAAAAATCTTAATCGGCGAATTGTTTTTCAAAGTAGTTAGCTACTAAAGAGATTGAGTAACAGACCCCAGCTGTTCACCGTCAAGTGTTGCCACTTCTATTGCGTAAAATCTAGGTCTTAGGTGCGTTATCTTTAGTAGTATAAGATAACAAGAAAGTAATATTTACCGGTAACAAAAGCGTAAACAATTAAACACAGTATTGTTTTTGTTAACATTATTGATAATGTGAGAAAAATAATTTATGATTCATTGGCATTATCGCGGAGTCCCATTTTATATACACTATGTAACAAAAACCCTGTCAGATCAGTGTTGCCGTTGATCAGTTTTTATGTTTTATTTTAATTTAATTACCTACTTCTTCTTTCTTCTTTTTTTTTTTCACTGGGGAAAAATAATAATCTCAAATCCATTAATGGTTACGTATATGTGTACGCAGTACGATGCCGAATAATACCCTTAAGGATCGGACAGGGTTTTTGTTACATGCTGTATATCACACGTCATAACATCACGCGGTCACGCCTGTAATCCCCGAAAGGTTAGGCAGAGGTGTACCCATTAGTACACCCACATCTCACCAGTTATGTTTAAGTCGCGGGCAGTAGCTACTACTTAGATTATAAATGTGAAAGTCTGTCAGTGTTACTTCATCACGACCAAACCACTGAACCGAACCACAGAACTTACTAAAAAACTTGACAAAACGGTTGCCCTGAATTTGAAGAAAGATAGAGGCAATTTTTTGCTAAGTATGACTATGATGAAATACAAATACGAAGGCAAAGTCGGGAGCAGTTAGTTAACATAATAATAAAAATGGATTTTAACAGACTTTTAAAAAAGAAACTTCTGTTAACCCGTACTTATCGCATGTTTGTATATCCACGATTTTTTTTAAAACGATCATTATTTCTAGTGTTTTCATAAATAGAATGTTTATTTGTAGGAGCTGTAGGTGCGGTGACACCTCAGCTTAACTTAATCCACTGATCCGGTAACGAGATTATTTGATCACACTGATCTTTTGCTATGGTGGTAATGTTTAGCAACATGTTAAATGTTATAGCGTTGATGTACCTACTAGGTACCTTCACTTACTTTTATGTATATAATATTAGAGGCCGGTTTAACCATATTCACCCTCATTTTTTTAGTTTTTGATTTATAAAAGGAATATTGATCCTAGGTATTTGAAAATAGAACTATAGGGACTTGACAGTTAGCCGCTAGGGCTGACAAGTAGATTTTTATCAAAATCCCGATATCTGAGATTAATTTGAGTAGAAAATAGTACTTTTTTAACTACTTCAGAAAGATTTAGAATCCCTGTAATACCTCCCTAAGATATATTCAATTTTAATAGGTAACGTAGGTTTAGGTAAGTGGAATCGTAACTCAAAAGTCTTTCATGTTTTTTTTTTATATTTGAAATATTTAATTAGTAAAAAATTGTGATGGTGAAATTATAATTTCCTTTTATTCTTTGAAATAACACATCACATTTTAAAATATTTACTAAAAAAACATTTGAAATATAAATAGTAGTAGTTCGCTCATCGGGAACAATTAAGATTATTATAATTAGGTGATGATTATTCATCACCTAATTATTAGGTACCAAATTGACAATAATTATGTCTGACTTAGCAGAAGGTCATTACCTGAATTTGTATAAATTAAAATCGAAATTAACGAGAAAAATAATGTAAAAAATAATAAATAAGTTGTCAGTTAATATATCTAAGTTCGTACCTATGTATCTAAGTAGGTAAACTTCTAAAAACTAGACCGAAACGTAAATAATAATAAACTAGTTACCTACTATGTAAAGATCTCGAAATTTCGAATATCGAAGGTCAAGTTGTGACCTTCGATATTCAAAATTTCGAGATCCATTCACCCCTCTCGCTCAGCCCTACAACAATACGTGTGAGACAACGCTAATCGACATACTTTACATGAGCTGTCAAAACGCGATTACCCCGATTTCTTCGCATGACGATAGGGTGTTGTGACGTCATTTATTCACCAACTCAATGGACCAACTATTTATAGATTTCAAGCAACTAAAAATCTTTACACTAAATTGAAAATCAATCGGGTTTTCAGGGCTAAAATAAAGTCTTTTTTTGGAGAAGTTGGTTAAATGGTCTTTTCTTCATTTCTTCTACATTCTTCTACATTCTTTTCTACATCAAGCAAATGTGTCGGGGATGTGTATTGTAAATAAATATTGCTTTAACTTTTATCGGTAAATCTGAAAAGTTCACTGTTTCAAGAAATAGTATGTGAGGGCTCTTGAGATTCCGATTTTAATAACGAATTGAATCCAGTTGCCCCTTTCAAAAGGTAGTTTTGCATGAAGCAATTTTTTTTCAAATGTTTAACAAAATAATTCTGCAAGCACCAGCTGACAAAGATAGAAAGACTCGACCAAATAATCTAACTTATTAATTTTTTTACCACTTTTTAAAGAATAAATTTAAAGGTACAAAAATTTTCCAATGCCTCAGGGATTAAAAGAAAATCGCGTATTTAAATAAGGGTTGATTTAGCCCCACTTCACCCCTTCTTCTTTGGTTGTGTGTTTGGGTATTATAGGAGAAGTATTAGTTAAGTTATAGCATGCCTCAAATACGTAACTAAAAATGTCTATAGTGCGTTTCACCGAATAGTTCCTATGGCGTTATGTTGGCAGCAATATTTTTCAGTGTTATTGTTCAAATTAAAGTGCGTTTCACCGAATAGTTCCTATGGCGTTATGTTCCCTACTCTGTTGTCAAAGTCATTGACGAGAAGACGCTCCCGCAGATTTTGTTTAATTTGAACAATAAAACTGAAAAATATTGCTGCCAACATAACGCCATAGGAACTATTCGGTGAAACGCACTATATCAATTCTCGAACTGAGCGATGCTCATTGACAAGCCACAGAGTAAAAAAAAAATATTTTAGTATTTTTTTTTTAATAAATAAAAAATATATTAAAAACTCACGCTACTGCTGGCTTTCTGTTTGGGAGACATCATCAATCAGAAATCCTTGATGAATAGGAACGCAAGTCGTCAAGAAACACAAAAGTAAGTCCAAAAAAGTAAATCACACGCACGATACAGAATATTCTCGATTTCGTTATATTTATACCACATCTCACTATTTACTGTGCTTTAATTATCTTTACTCATCCTCCATTTATAAAAAAAAAACTTTATTCTTCTTTTTTTTTAAATTCAATTCGATTTAATTTCTTAAAAAGTTTAGAATCAAGAGGAATTGGCGCGGCTTTTTGAATGTGGAGCGCTAATAGACAATTTAATTTTCTTTTTGTCAGATCACGGACCTAATCGTTCCGCCTTCGAATACAAACTATCGAGTCGGTCCGATGACCAGCTATTTATGAAGTCGCGTCGAGTGGAAAGATAGCGCTTATCGGCCACCTGATAACGACAAGTATTTGTCATTTGCACTCCTTAGCCAGTAACCGATTCAATATTTGTGTCGATTCGATAAATAAAGACACTTTTTTACTTTCCGGTTTTTTTCCCTTGACCCGGCCAAGGACATTGGAATTTTATGAAAATTCAGCGGTTGCAGTTATTATTTTGTGGATTAGTTTGAATATTTATTTGCACCCATAAACATACATGCAATATTGTTCTCTAAAAGTGATAAAAAAATGACAACTTTAGAGAAAAAATTACGTTCGCAGGTCTGTCTTCCATCATAGATATAATTATCTCTAACAATGGCGAGAGTTAATGTCTTTGATTTAGACACACTTACACCAAGGATCACTAAATACATTTAAAGCTAATCGAATGTAGACAGAGATACAATGTATCTCTGTCAAATTATTTGTAATAGAATCAACAAGAATAATGTAACCAGGATTTTGTAAAAACCTAATTTAAAAGAGTGCCGTGGAGTTCCTTGCTCGTTCTTCTCCATAGAGGCCTACCTCCGTTTTGGAACGAGCAACTAGCTTCAACTTTCGGACTAACTGACCGACTCCTTGACAATTCAAAAGTGCCTGTAAATGGTCTAATTGAAATAAATGTTTTGACTTTGACTTTTGAATTTGACAGGGACGTGATGATGATTTGTGGACCAAGAGGGCCCAGACCCGACCCGGTTAAGCACGGATGCAATGTAGATACAAAAACCATCCTCTTGAATCACTCTATCTATTGATGAAAACCGCATTGAAATCCGTTACGAAGTTTCAAAGACCTAAGACAGACGGCGGGAAGCGACTTTTACAAGCTTTTAATGCTTTAAAGGGCGAGACAGACTTATAACACGCTACGCCATCCCACGCGTGCTTATTGGCCAAAAGACAAAGAGTAGTTTCACGAGATGAAATGTGGCCAATGAGAACGCTTGAATGCCGTGGCGTGGCGTAGCGTGTTATAAGTTTGTTTCTACCTTTATACTATGTCGAGACGAGATAGGTAAGTATTATTTTCTAACCTTATTAGAATGCCATTCTCCTTGTGTTAGATCGTTGATTAAAGATAAAATCAAATAGAACGAAATAGGATACAGGTAGGTACCTACTACAAATTTTGCTTTAACGTTTGTCGATGTCAGCCATATTGATTTCAAACCTTTTTTGTACGTAGCTTTTTTTTACAAACTGCTTTTGCGGATTTAGTTACCTATTTTAGTTGTGCTGCAGGTGTTTCTTTAAATAATATATAGGTATAAATATATTTAGGTATCTAATAATTGATTATTATTAGATACCTATTTATACTTATACTAATTACTTATAATAAAGCTAAAGAGTTTGTTTGGACGCGCTAAGCCAGAAACAACTGGTCTGTTTGAAAAAAATCCTTGTGCTTTATAAAGCCCACAGGAATAAAGCAAAAACCAAAGACACAACGCGGATGAAACCGCGGGATATAGCTAGTGGGAGATAAAACGGAACGCGCCATGTGCCTTAAAACAAAAAAGAATCCATACTAATATTATAAATGCGAATGTGTGTCTGTCTGTCTGTCTGTTACCTCTTCACGTTTAAACTTCTGAATCGATTTTGATAAAATTTGGCATGGAGGTAGTTTAGGACCCGGGGAAGGACATAGAATTGTTTTTACCCCGGAAATCACCCCCTAAGGCGGTGAAAAGGGGGGTGGAAGTTTGTATGCAAGTACGATATAAACAAGTTCCACGCGGACGTAGTCGCGGGCAAAAGCTAGTTATTTATATTGTACAATATCATTTGCCCGCGAATTCCGCGTAAATGTCAGTTTTCGCGGACCCAGACGAAGTCGCGGAATAAAAAGTAGTCTATATCCTTTCTTAGGGTTCAAACTAACCCCCTACCAAATTTCATTAAAATCGGTTCAGAGATTTAGGTGTGAAAGCGTAACAGACAGACAGACAGCATAACTTTATCATATTTTTTTCCAGTAACATTTAAATCTTTCGAAACCCATAAATAAGATGTTTTGCCTTTTTTCAAAAAGTAATTTTCACACTATCATTTGTTATTCCTTACAGTTAGACAACAAACCCGATATTGCTGCAGTCACATATTGTCAGCCGTCAGCGAATGCACATTGCACAACCGTTGGAACCGCGACGCGGCTGCGGTAAGTCTAGCCCAGGTATCAAGTTACGTACACGCATCAGCGACGACCTCCGACCGACTGGCATTGCCACAGGAATTGGCATATCAATATGGCAACGAGTGACAGTTTGAGGTCGTTGAGGTTTTAATAGTTTTGAGCATAGTGAAACTAGAGCAGCGAAGTAGAGTTACTTTCATGTTTGTTTTAACAAGGAGAGTTACTGTCAAACCTATTTGTCAATGTTCTTTTTTCAAATTCTTTTTTTATGAAAATAAAATGGTTGAAATATTAGTGTCGTAATAAGTTTTTAATGCTTTTGAGACGCATTTAATAATTATAATCATTGGATAATAGCCCTAATATGCAATATTAATGTAATTTGTTGAAATCTTTTGTATCTTTGTCGTCAACTAATCGTCTAAAACCGCCATTAGTTTTAATGATCAAATTCCTTAATCCATATAAAATGGATCGCAGAAATTCATTAGAAAAACTTAATGATTATTCTAGGTGTTATAAGAGCATTAGCCTAGAAATTAGGTAATTAAACAATATAATTAAATTAGGAAGCAGTCGTTTGTAACGAAAATAGGTTTTTAAAATGAAGCATCTAAACTTATATTCAGTATTCATTATAGCATGAAAAATGCATAGGATTTATCCTATTGGGTATTTGACAAGTTTAACCAATTATTCCAAGACATTTTTTTTTTTTTTAAATACTTTATTTCACGTAACATCACGCCTGTAATCCTCAAAGGGTTAGGCAGAGGTGTACCCATTAGCACACCCACATTTTGCCAGTTATAAGTGATATAAGTCCCTTGTAATAGGGAGCAAGCGTATTGCGATCAACCGGGCACAAATCCAGACTCCGAGGCTGCTACTGAGAAATTCCTAATGGAAAAACCCAATAACACCTGACCTGGAAATCGAACCCAAGACTTTATACTCAGCAGTCGCGCTTTGCGACCACCAAACCAACGAGACAGTCACTAACTGACTAACTTTATTTTAGCCCTAAAAACCCGAATAATTTTAAGTTGACTGTAAAATTAGAATTTCAGTGACATTGAAATCAATTAAATAGTGAGTCATTTTTATTGAGTTGACAAAAAGTGACGTCACAGTTTACTATTACCGTACAAAATCTATGGAGCAATCACATTTTGACAGATCATAAAAATTATACCAATTAATTGGTGGTATCAAATAAGTACCTACTTACCCAATTTATGAGATGAGACTTAGGCAAAGTTTATGAAAGGTTAGGTTAAGAAATGTTCATAAAACATATGTTCATTTTTAATACAAAATTATCTTTAAAAATGTACAGTAAGCGGTCATAAGTGCAGTAGCATGCTAAGGTTTGAATTGCTGTGAACAGTAAAGGCCGTACCTAAATCTGTGTGTATAAGTGATTATGTATTAACACAGTACGAACACCTCTCACTGTAAAAGTTGTACAAGTTTCTGCAATATTTTTTTTTTTGTTTTATTTTTTATTTACCTCTGAATTTGAAAAGGTTGTAAATAAAAAAATTACAATATATTGCTTTCTAAGATTGCTACTCCACTTATGACCGCTACTATACGTTAATTCCAATATCTATCGTTCACACCATCTATACCAGCGTATCAATTACATGAAGCCATATAAACGCACTAATTGAACTATCAAATTTTCCAACCCATTAAATTATATTTCCACCTCATTTGTAAGGTTTCTCTATGACCCACTTCCTCTTAAGAATAGACCCACGATTTCCTTTCACATAATAATGGGAACATAAAAGTAAAACGTTCGTAATTTGAATTTCATTTTTGTAATATCAATATAACAGCTTTTTACAAAATTTAACAATTTACAAAACATTTAAAAATATTATGTCTGTCTTTTTGTTCTGATCAGTCTCCGAAACGGCTGTACCGATTTTGACGGGGCTTTCACTGGAAAATAGCTGTTGTTATAAGGAATAGTTTACAGTTTAATTTGCCTCTTGTTATGTTGCAAGATGGTTGTAAATGTATAATTAAGAATATTAAATGCAGGGGTACTGTACCATAAAATTGTAGACAATTATGTAGAAAGGTTTCTTTTACCCGAAACCATACGGATTCATATTAAAATATACATCAGCAATAAAGTAATTTTAATCTAAAGCAAGAATAAATTTAAAATTATTTAATAAGAATATGTTCTTAGTTTCTCTAACAAATTACACACATACCTATATCAAAACTGTGACTAATTTCGCAATTTTGAACTTTATGTCTGTTGTATTTTACTTCATTATCAATTAATCAATGAAAAATGGTCTAGCATATTGTCTATGTAAGAGAGTACGGAAAAAGCTGCTTATTAGACAATATATTAAGATGTAGTATCAAGATAGTATTGACACATTGATTATTAAAACCCATTTGCATCATAAATCACTAAACACATTTGACGCCAAACGTATTTAAAATGTCATTCTATCTCTGTCACCTTCATACAATTTGACAAGGATGTAGTGACGTTTGGAAGTTTTTAAGTGTACGTTTTATATCGAGGCTCTCTTTCACTACTACACTACTGACGAAATCTTTTTTGGGACAATCCCATCCCACTTTCCACTGCTAGTCCTGAAAGACAGAATCTATAGTGCCGACCACAAGAAGAGCGCCGAGGCAGTAAAGATCAACGGATCTTAGATCCTGTTATGTAATTTATCAGAAAAGAACAGCGGAGCAGTAAAAAAAAACAGAACTCGCAACATATTTTACAGAATTGAACAGAATTTCTATGAAATCATATGCTAAGTAGATTCAAAGAACTTTATTTTCTTAAAAGAACACAATTCACTTAAAATGTGATTCACAAAAATATCTTTTTTTTAAATATGCTTTAGCAAGTTTCATGATATTACAACTAAATACCTATCTAATTTTATTTCACTTTACAATCTGTTCAACAGCAACTCATTAGAAATAGTGACTATACATAATTATGCAACTTTAGTTCTTTTTTGTAAATATTATATTTAAATTGTAAAAATCGTAACATTTTTCAAGATCTACCGAAAAATGTAACCGAAATATCTGTATAAATTATCTGTGGTGAAACGGGCTCCACAAGTCCAAATATAGTGATTCATGGTGCAAGTGCGTGTAAAAGTCGGAATTTTAATTGAAAGCGGTTTTTCGACTATGAAAAATATTTTTAGGGCAGTTTCATTAAATTTTTGAAACGATAAAAAATAGATATAATAAATGCAATTAACGTATTTTTAAGAACGTTTTGCAACCTATCAAAAATGCCTGTAATTTACCAAAAATTCTTGACATTGATCGTCACTGAGATGAGACGCTTTATTTTGACCTTTTTTAATTACAGCAATTGACCTTTTGATTTCCTGATAAACAAAAAACATTAGCTTATCTACAAAGGCAACTATAAAACAAAAAACTAAATTATCATCATTTTTATACACAGACTTCTTTATGTAATAAAAGAGTCTTGTGTGATGTGTATACGACTATATTATAGTCCGTAAATTAGATCATTAACTCGATTCGTTATCTACCGAAAATATTTAAATAAGAATACTAGATGTCACATTAAACTTCGTACACCCACATTTCGCCAGCTATGTTTAAGTCCCATGTAATAGGGGGTGAGCCTATTGCCATCAACCTACCATCTACTGAGAAATTCCTGATGGAAAACCCAATAACACTTTGCCCGACCTGGGAATCGAACCCAAGATCTCATACTCAGCAGTCACTACCTAGAGCAGGGGTTCCCAAACTTATTTTGTCTACTGACTACTTTAAGAATAAATTATTTTCTAGCGCCCCCATTTTTTCACCTACTTAATAAAAACCACCTAGTAGATCTAATCAATTTAATATGTAGATACAATATACATACAGCCTGTAACAAAAAAAAAAAAGAAGAAAGAAGAAGCAATTAAATTAAAATAAAACATAAAAACTGATCAACGGCAACACTGATCTGATAGGGTTTTTGTTACATAGTGTACTAGCGACCCGCCCCGGCTTCGCACGGGTGCATGTATTATACATATAAACCTTCCTCTTGAATCACTCTATCTATTAAAAACCGCATCAAAATCCGTTGCGTAGTTTTAAAGATCTAAGCATATATAGACAGACAGACAGAAAAAGCGACTTTGTTTTATACTATGTAGTGATAAGCTTAATTACAAAAAAAAAAACAAAAAAAAAAAAGAGAAACTAGTAGTACTTAGTAGTAGATGAAATTACAAATCGCTCCCCAAGCCTCTACACAACGCCCCGATTTTTTTTTCTGGGTCTCATACCGCCCCCCTTTAGGCCTGCAGCGCCCACAAGGGGGCGTTATCGCCCACTTTGGGAAAGGCAGGCCTAGATCAACAAGGCAGACCGGATATTTATTTTAATCATATAATGTTTTTGGGCGACCTAGCAATCTTATAGCATTGCTATAGTAATACTTACATCAATATAAGATATTATGTCCAGATAGCAAAAAGATTATAAAATGTTTGTTACCAACATGTCAAAATAAGTTTAATATCTTTTGTTGATTTTGAATCATTATCAATGACTATAGCTAATGCCTGCGACTTCGTCCGCGTGAAATTTCTAACGAATCCCTAATTTTCTATATGTATAAACCTTTCTCTTAAATCACTCTATCTATTGATGGAACCGTATTAAGGGCGCGCCAAAAGCCAGCAAACTTTTGGAACGAAGTTCTTTATTTATAATTCACCCGCGCGCCCCGTGTTAAGTGTTTTATCGTAATAACTTCAAAACTAAAAGGAATTACCGAAAATGCCTAAACAAAACCCTCACTCATGTATAAATATAAGTAATTATCAAATTTTCGTCATAATAGTCATTATAATATCGTGTATAAATCGAAAAAAACAAAAAATTAGAGGCTACTTCGTGATGTTTTTCTATCGAGAAAATGTTATTATTTTATGTTTTTGATCAATGAGAACCCTCGAAAATATGATGTAGTATTCATACATTTTGTATTTTAAGCCTAGAAATCTAGAATTGTTCATGTAAAATAAAAAAAAAGATTGGTAATTTTGCTTACTACCCACTCTTAAAGATTTAACCGTACAGTGGGACAGGACAGACGGCGGGAAGCGACTTTGTTTTCTAAAATGGTGTTGAAATATGAGAATATTTACCTATAATCAGATGTACCCTACCGTACCTTTTTTTTAAGCATGGGAAGTCATCAAATGACTTCCGCTCTGGGCGGAGCAGAAGGGAGTGTCAGACTCTTACTGACTAAAACCCATCCCTGTTCCTCCTAATGCCATTTGCGTTCCAGGGTCGCGGTAATTCTTTCGAACAAAATCCGCAACCCTGGCACCCCACTGTACCTGCCTACCAAATTAACCATCACATCATTAAAATATTTCCTTTAATGAGTAGAGTTTGTGCAATATTCCATACCTTTAACTAATTCACTGTAACGCAATTAAGTAAACTTGTTTGATAAACAAAAATGCAGTTACTTAATTAATTATTAGTGTCGTGATCGCTGAATGGTTAAGACTCCGCTTTACATGCATAAGTGTGCAGGTTTGATGTTGGGCAAGTGACCTACTAAATGTGTCTTTTTGAATCGTTGGTAAGGTATCCAGTACCCAATTATAATATCACTAGCACTCTTCCCGCGATGACTAGCATTCTTCGCGTGATTTTTCTTACGGATCTACGATTACGAAATAAAATATAGCCTATTGTTACTCGCAGATAATGTAGATTTCTAATGGTGAAAGAATTTTTAAAATCGGTCCAGTAGTTTTTGAGTTTATCCATTACAAACAAACAAAAATACAAAGTTTTCCTCTTTATAATATTATATATATACAGCCTGTAACAAAAACCCTGTCCGATCCTTAAGGGTATTATTCGGCATCGTACTGCGTACACATATACGTAACCATTTGATGGATTTGAGATTATTATTTTTCCCCAGTGAAAAAAAAAGAAGAAAGAAGAAGTAATTAAATTAAAATAAAACATAAAAACTGATCAACGGCAACACTGATCTGACAGGGTTTTTGTTACATAGTGTATGTATAAACCTTTCTCTTGAATCACTCTATCTATTGATGGAACCGTATTAAAGATTTAACCGTACAGATTGACAGGCGGGAAGCGACTTTGTTTTCTAAAATGGTGATGAAATATGAGAATATTTACCTATAATCAGATGTACCCTTTTTTTTTCTTTTTTTTTTATGTGGTAAAAATTAACAAATGACTCCTTCCGCCCTGGGTGGGGCGGAAGGGGCTGTCAGACTTTTACTGACTAAAAAACCATCCTGTTCCTTCTGTTGCCCTTTGCGTTCCGGGGCCACGGTATCCTGTTAAGACGTCCCATAACCCCGGCATCAGATGTACCCTACCGTACCTTTTTTTTAAGCATGGGAAGTCATCAAATGACTTCCGCCACTCCGGGCGGAGCGGAAGGGAGTGTCAGACTGTTATTGACTAAAATCTATCCATGTTCCTCCTAATGCACTTTGTGTTCCAGGGCCACGGTAATTCTTTCGAACAAAATCCGCAACCCTGGCACCCCACTGTACCTGCCTACCAAATTAACCATCACATCATTAAAATATTTCCTTTAATGAGTAGAGTTTGTGCAATGTTCCATACCTTTAAGTAATTCACTGTAACAATTAAGTAAACTTGTTTGATAAACAAAAATGCAGTTACTTAATTAATTAGTGTCGTGATCGCTCAATGGTTAAGACTCCGCTTTACATGCATAAGTGTGCAGGTTTGATGTTGGGCAAATGACCTACTAAATGTGTCTTTTTGAATCATTAGTATGGTATCCAGTACCCAATTATAATATCATAACAGTAAAACTAAGCGATGCTTATAAATAAAGTAGCAGAACTAATCAAAGGTGTAATACAATCTTTCTAAAAGTTTAAACGTACTTGCGGATGCAGATGTCAATCTTTCATTTGTTCATGTACAATCAACAAAAGAGATAGGTATGCAGGGTCAGTAGGCCTACTATGATCTAATTAAAAACAATTCAAAAGTAAGACGTTTCAGTTTTGGTTCTTAAATTCTTAAATTCATCGCTCAAATTCGTACCATGACGTCCAATTCGCTAAGCGGCATTTGAATCGTTAAAACAGTTTAGGTTAGAGAAATAGAAACTTCAAATGAATGGCAGTAGACGTTTGAGTTGAGCTGCTATATGGACGTCTTATTATCAAATTGAATGAACAAAACCAAAACTTGCGACTCAATTTGGGAAAATCGCTGTCAGATGACATGGCCTAAATTGAATCGTTATATTGATGTCATGGAATCATACGAATTTGAAGAACAGTTCAGTTTACTTAGGTCCTAAATTGGATCGCGGTGAGCTCATGGCAGCCCAGGAATGCAGATAGGGTTAAAGTTTTCTTAGAAACCGATGGATCTTTTCAAATGTAATTTTATTTAAAAAGTAGATAATAAACAGTTCACTGTTTAAGTAAGTTTTCAATCGAAGACATCCATCGGTTTCGAGAAAACTTCAACTATATCTGACGACCCTGGATACCTGGATACCTCTCTTTTGGTGACTCTATCTAAAATTAATATCTCTTGGAAAATATAGACATCTGCAATTTTCCTGGTCAGTAAACTATGGCATTATTTTTAAATGTCTATCAACAATCAACTTTTTCTTTCCTTTAATAAGCTTCCATTTATAACCATCCACATTGATATACTTAAATGTAGTTAAATAGCTAGTAGACACATTAAATATATTGACATCAAATTAACTATTTGTACGGAAAAAATGTGACCCAACGAGTTTTAACTTACTATATAGACGTTGTTGATTAGAAATTGATTATTTAGTCAAACGTCATAGTATCGTAATATATTGAGAACAAGTTGCAAAATACAGTTTAATAGCCTGTTATACTTGCTTTTTCCCGCGAATTCGTCCGAGTAAATGTCGGTTATTGGCTATCTGATCTTTTTTCTCCATACAAAACTTTGGATCCCCGTTTCCTCCCCTCAGGGGGTGAATTTTGGAAAATCCTTTCTAAGCGCATGCCTACGTTATAATAACTATCTGTGTGCCAAATTTTAGCGCAATCCGTTTAGGCGTTTAGTGGTTTGAGCTGTGTGTTGATAGATTAGTCAGTCAGTAACGGTTGCCTTTTAAAAAAAAGACTAGCTTTTGCCGCGTAGATTTTCTTACGGATCCCTAATTTTTTTGATAATAAAATATACCCTGTATTACTCGCTGATAATGTAGATTTCCATAGGTGAAAGAATTTTTAAAATCGGTTCAGTAGTTTTTGACTTTATCCATTACAAACAAAAATACAAATCTTTCTTCTTTATAATATTAGTACCTATAGCCATATATATGGCAAGGCAATAGATTTAGTGAAGGGGAGAAACTGCAGATGATTTAGTATTAATGTAATAGCTCTTTGGTTAAAAATATGAAAATATTGCATCTTTCTACACTACGATGACGTAAAAACTCTATGGAATCATCACACTTCCTATGTTTGCATTCGTTTTAGCCAAAAGACGTCTAAGTCCACTGTTGGACATGAATCCCCCAAGTGTGGCCATATCTACCGGTCCGGTGCTATTCGTTTCCAGATGATACCCACGACCTTCATCAGGTCATTAGTCCACCTTGTGGGGGTCGAAAACGGTTACATTTCAAATAGTTCTAGAAAACATGGACGCTTTCATTATTTTTGAATTTGGAAGAGACACATAACATCACGACCGTATTATGCAAAGGGATGGGCAGAACAGAGGTGAATTAGGTACCTACCTACAATAAAAATCCTTATCAAGGTTGAGCAAACCTTTGCATCGATACTATTTGATTAAGTTACACCTACTTGCTTTGTGCTGTGTATATAGATAATAAATATGAATCATAACTTCTATATCACACCTACATAGGTCAGGTATAACAGCAATTTGATAGAGACAAATTTAAGCTGAAATATGATTGGTCGATAGATTAATTATTACAAAAACTATCGTACGTATCATCGTCGTATTTATCGTTTGTCAATTTCGTTCTCATGAACTACAAAGTAAGAACGGTCTATAAAAGATATATTTTACATTTGTGAAAAAAAATGTTGTATTAAAAATGTCAAACACTGCTTTATCACTATATATACTTTTTTTTACTTTTTTTTTATCACTCATTGTCACTTCTTTTGACAATGAGTTGGATAATCAATCAACTTTTTTATATCTCTGCTTTATATGTAAATAAAATCAATAAAAGCCTTTTCTTATCGATTATATTTCAATAAAATTGTTTATCGTTGCATTTTCAACAAATTAACCATTGATTTACATTTAAATAGTTGCCGAAATGAAATGTTTATTAAATTAAAACACATTATTATCAAAGTGGTTACGTAGGTTCTAGTCAAAAACTAGTTTTTATCTAATATTAGTAACGTTATATCGGTATTGGTGAATCCTACATAGGTGTCAAATCAATTTAAAGAAAATGCTGCTTTTCTAGAAGTAAATTGTTAAGTTAAAACTACACGTGAAAAGTGTAGGTTAGGTACCTACTGTTAGTTTATGACGTCTAACTGCACCGTGTCCGAGTATATACCATTGCTACACAAAGAAAATGCGTGCACTTGTACTAACAAAGCACCACATGGAGAATACATTTGGTTAAGCGAAGCGCACACGAGCAAGCGTACTCACGAAGGGCATCGCGCCGCGTGACGTCCGCTGTAAACTATCGTGAAATGTAACGTACTGGGACAAACACGGCCGTCTCGGCGCTGAAGCCGCAGCACTCGCACACTGTTAGGTAGGAGTCGTCACCCGTCTCCTCGAAGGTCATGGCGCGCGCGCATCGCTCGGAGACCCTTCGGCCACTGAGCGCGCGCCGCTCGCAACACACCACACTCACCGATGCGTCGGTCCCAGCGCTGCCGTCGGGCTCGATGAGGTCTCCGTAAGCCGGCATTGCGTCCGTGTACCCCTCCTCTTCCGTGTCGGTGTCGCGCGACTGTGTCGGCGAGGGAGGCGCGGGCACGGCGAGCCGCACGCGCGCGAGCGCCACCGCCTCTTCCAGCGACCCCACCTCGCTGGCTCCCCTCTCCCCGTCGGCGTCGTCGTGGTCCTCCGACAAGCACTCCGATGCTTGCGCTACGAATGCAATGCGCCTCCGTAGTGCACTCTCCGGGCTGGGCTCCTCTACAGGCTTATCCATCTCCGGTTCACTGTTGCGCTTCCATGAGGATTTGGAGAAAGCACGCGTCGCGACCGGGTGTTCTACCGCAATGGGACTCACTGGCTCGGCGGCAGGCGGCTCAGGAGGGGGCGGCTCGGGAATAATTGGTTCCGGTTCGGGGGGTGGTGTTAAGGGTTGGTCTATGGTTGATTCTGCGGTTGTTGGCTGTGAGTCTGGGGGCGGTTGAGGTGACTCGCTTGCCTTCTTTTTGCCGAAACTTCCCATGCGGCGCATAAAGCTCCCCTCCTTCTTCTTCTTGTCGACACCGGGCGAGCTGTCGGTGCTGCGCGACGCGTCGCTGGCCGCGTCACGTTGTTTCTTATTACGCTTACGCATCGTGCGTTCGTCGCGGACGATTTCGCCGTCTGAGGCAGCGGACTTCGAGGAGCCTGTGCGCTTGATCAAGCCGATGTGGAAGGGCGAACCAGGCCGGAACGGCGTTCGTAGCGTGTGTAGAGTGCGACGAAGGCGCGAGGGCGCGGGGCGCGCTGGGCCCGGCGAGGGGGGCCGCAGGGGGGGCTCCTCGTCCCGCATGGTGGTGCACGGAGCGCGCCGCAACGACTGCCGCGAGCCTGGCGTCCAGCCTGCCGCGCCGGTAACGCGGCCTTGTTCCCTGACACCTACTTGCTACGGATCACTGACTCCAACTAGCTACGACGTGATTGATTAACTTAATTAGAGCACTAATTGAAAGATTACAAATGCTTTAAACTTTCCTGAAATTACCGAGAGCGTTTAACAGGACGTCTGTTGAACGAGCTACGAAATGAACTATAATGCGTGCACCGAAGAGTAATTAAAATGTGATAACAATTTGAGTCATCTCACCCAGCGCATATCGGCGGGCCGTGAACCACAGTGGTCCTTGCTCCAGTCACTATCATGCGAGATTAAGTATATTTTTTGCCCAAAACGTCTTATACATTGAAAGGCAGAATGTATACTAATATCTCCCACGTGTAGTGCGCACGAAATTGGATACCTAACATAGTCCATTCATTTTCTGGTCAGTCGAAGGTCGTATCAGTGTCCTTTCTTTTTCTATTATGAATACCTACTAAGTTTTAGTTACAAGAACGCATTTTAGAAGGCCAATTAAAGATAATTACGTTAATTTTGATAAGTTTGATTTCCGATTAGGCATATTTTTTTAAAATTCAGCGTAATATGAAAACAGACTAGAACTTCATACAAAATTAAATATGAATTCATCAAAGTAACCATCATCCCTAAAACATCATAAACGCAAACACTATTTATTTAAGTTTTTTTCTTTATTATATAAGATGATTCTTTTTTCATGATTTCAGGGTTGGTCCCATAGTAAAAGTTGTTCATAATGGTGAGTACAATGACCCCTTTTAAAGTTTCGGGTACATTTTCAATTACCCTGTATATTATTTTATTTTTTATATTTTGCAAAATCAAATTACAACATCTTAACAGTAAAAAACATCAAAACGATGCTATACCTAAGTAAAGTAGTAAAACAACACTAAGCTATAAAATATTGTCACACAAATAAAATAACAATATAAACTTATACAATCTTTCTACAATTAATTTAACTGTGCAGTTTAAATAAACACATTACCCTCCTTTGCGTCGCGCAGTCGGGTAAAAATATATTTATGTAATGTCCAAATCTACATATACTTCCAAATAGACGAAAAAATATTAAAATCATCTGACAGTCTAAAATCGATACATTCGCGATAGTTACACGACTGCCCCAAAAAAAGGAGTGTTATGTGTTCAGGGTTAATGTATGTATGTATGTATGTGAGTTTCTTTATTCTACCATAACTTTTAAACGCCTGAACCGATTTAGATGTATGAGGTATCGTTACAATCCTTGCATCGTTCCGAGTAACATAGGCTAACCGGTGTGGTCACTTTAAAACGTAAATTAATACCAACCTCAATTTATTTTTTTTATCAATCTGGTCGTGTCTATGTTTATCGTCTAGAATTTAACAAATACATGTAAAAAATATATAACACTAAATAAAAAACGTCAGTACAAATATGTGCAATTCTTGCAGTCGTGTTTTTTAATATTTTTAATTATTCTTGTTTAAGTCTACCTTTTCACAAATAATATTTTTTTAATATTTTTGCAAAAACAAAACATAAAAAAAATAACAACCCATCGGCATCAGGACTGAACAGGGTCCAAGCTACCGGTGGTCAGGGCTTCTGAGAGAGGAATCTCCTAACAGAACGCGCCGGGTCCAGTTGCACTCCCGTATTACATTTCCTTATTGTTAGTAATTTCATATACACACATCAAAAGTGTCTAGGGATCAATATATTATTATTACCAAATACATCTTGATCCCTAGACACTTTTGATGTGTATACTTATAACAGTCTCCGAAAAACATTAGAAAATTTCAGCAAACATTTATTTACCTATTATGTATGTAAACTGTATACAACAATTAAAAGCTTTTTTACAAAAAAAAGACAACCGCCTTCAAAAACTACAAAATAATAAAAAATAACTTTTGTTTTGCAAGTCGGCGGCTTTGGTTGTTTTTAGATAGGTAGGTAAGTATTGCCACCGACTTGCAAAACAAAAGTTATTTTTTATTATTTTGTAGTTTTTGAAGGCGGTTGTCTTTTTTTGTAAAAAAGCTTTTAATTTTTCACTTTTTAGTGCTTGGGCCTTAATTTTTGAAATCTATACAAAAAGCCCTTTCAAACAAACCCTTTCACACGATATATTTAATTTTTAAAAATGCTCACAAAATAAAAAGCACTAAAATGAAATTTTTATGGGACCAAATGGCAAGTATACTGCATCGAACAAAAAAAGAATCACACTAATCGGACAAAAAACCTCGGAGTAATCGTTGTACATACATAAATAAAAAAAAATACCGGCCGAATTGAGAACCTCCTCCTTTTTTGAAGTCTTGCAGGTGGACTTGCACATTTTCTACCAGTCAACCAAAGGTGGTGAAGAGATAACCTATGTACTTCGTTACGTCGAACCGATATTACCGGCACTTTCCATTAGGCACATAATACCGTACCGTGTTATTCCGTATCGTTTGAATGCCGTCAGTGGATATCAAAGGTAAATAATGTCTTGTGGGGTTTCCTTTCCGTTAAATGCGATTCCGTACAAATGCGTAGTTGTCTCCGCACGGTTCAACAAGTCGTGGGGGGGTCACTAATTGTAATAACGTAGCGACCATTTTGGGAATTAAATAATGTTATCGGGTACTTGCTGAGATACAGGTTTTTAACCTAGTTTGGCAGTGGATGCTGTTTTCAAATAATTTTAAAATATCTTATCATTTATAAATTTATTTGAAATCATTTTTGGAAAGAAAGTATTATTATTTACTAGCGACCCGCCTCGGCAACGGACGGGTGCAATGTTAGATACATAAACCTTCCTCTTGAATCACTCTACTATTGATGATAACCGCATTATAATCAGTTGCGTTGTTTAAAAGGTCTAAACATAGGTACAGTCGGCGGACAGCGACATTGTTTTATATTATGTAGAGATTAAGAATGTTTTTTTACGTTTAACTCAGGACCTGTGAGGTCCCGGACCTCTTGCAGGCATACGAGGGGCCGTAACCAATTCGCAGAGGCCGCTTAGACGATAAGACGACTTTCAGATTAAATTATGATTTATTGAGATATTATTATTTATTTTAATCTGACGTTCAAAGGCGTAATCTTCATTGGTGATAGGAAGTAGGAAGATTTAAACGCGTAAAATATTCATGGTTAAGCAACCGAAGTTATAATTTTATGCAGTTTAATAAGAATATTAATAGATCGAAATTATATTATTGACGCACATTTCCTAATTAATATACGACTATTTTTTTTAACATCTCATCTGCCACAACCAATTATTGGAAACTGTGACGTGTTTAAACAAAATGACGCGCTAAAAGTAAAGTTTAGTTAATTAACGAGATAATTATGCGCGAATGTCAAATTATCAATGTAAACTATAAATATAATCTGTTATTATTTCGGAAACACGTAACTATGGCGCCTAATTCCACGGACGTTCTTACATAATTAATAGGCAAGATAAAACGTCATGTTTGTAGGTACTATGAGTTTTAAATAGGTATTGATTGTAAAAAGGCACTTGAAATGACACACTCAAATAATTTTATTGCACACTTTTGAGAAAATGGCCTTTTCCCAAAACTTTCATTGTGTTAATACGGACACTATAGCTACAGCCAACTTTAAAAAATACCCCGATCAAGCTACATTTTTACAAGCTTTTATTTAGCTTGCACTGTTCGTATGTAAGTAATATATGTATGTAAATAAGTTGTCCTTTCAAAATTTGCAAACCATTTTTCGACCATTTGCGGGTATCCGATTGAGCAGAAATTTTGCATAGACAAAGGTGTCTATGCAAAGTTCTGATGACAATACAATGTCCAATACTCAATATTGTAATAATTTCAATTGTAATAATTTCAATAAGTTAATAACATCACACTAAATACAATATGGTCGCCGCTCCAAAATGGCGGATCACATATATTTTGTTTGTTATACATATACCATTACTTTGTTGTGAATGTTGACGGATAAAATCCTAATTCAATTAGTTAAGTAATCAGATAATCCTATCAATTTCTAAACCTGTAAGTCAAGTTGTCAGGCTCCCTAAGCAATTAAATTAATTAAACATATGTATTTCGTATTTTTTTTTATTACATTTTGTTTACAGCAGTATTTATTAATTAATAAATTATGTTTACCTAATAATGTTCTCGTTTTGTGTCATTGAGTTATAATGTACTACGTTGTGTTGTGTTATTCCGAGGTAAAATAAGGACACCGGAGTCTTCCACAATGCTCATTCGACAGATATCACTCAGTTGAACATAGCGGAATAATCCCAATTCAAAAATAGGTTTACTTAGCCATGCTACTACTGCCTCGTTGGTTTAATGGTCACCAAGCGCGACTGCTGAGCATGAGATCTTGGGTTCGGTTCCCAGGTCGGGCAAAGTGTTATTGGATTTTCCCATCAGGAATTTCGCAGTAGCAGCCTCGGAGTCTGGATTTGTGCCCGGTTGATGGCAATAGGCTCGCCCCCTATTACATGGGACTTAAACATAATTGGCGAAATGTGGGTTTACTAATGAGTACACCTCTGCCTAACCCTTCGGGGATTACAGGCGTGATGTTTTGTTATGTTAGCCATACTATTCCATACTAATATTATAAATGCGAAAGTAACTCTATCTGTCTGTTACGGTTTCACGACTAAACCACTGAACCGATTTTGATGAAATTTGGTACGGGGTAAGTTAAAACCCCAAGAAAGGCCATAGCCTAGTTTTCATTCCGTGACTTCGTCTGCTTTGTTTGAAATAAATGGGTTTGTGTTTGAGTCTATGCGTCAAGTGGGTTAATAAAAAGGGAACCGTTTTAGATATGAGCCAAGATGCCGAAACTCGTCCAATGATAGTACGATACAGGAAGTATCAATGATAGCCGTAACAATGTGTAATGTGCTTGTTGATTCCATCGTAGAATTCTTTCGATGAATAAGAATTTTATACGTACCCTATGAATGAAAAGAGAAGGAACTTGAGATGATTTGCTCAACAACAGGCTGACAAAACGTAGTCAATAAGTCCCAAATTTTGATTAACAATTAATTTAGCTCTCATTTCTATTCTATTTTGTAGCATTAGGTACGTATTGTAGTACATATCGTCTTCACATTCGTATTTATTATGGAATGAGTACCTACCTACCTTTTTTTTTTTAGGTGGTAAAAATCATGAAATTACTCCTTCCGCCCTGGGTGGGGAGGAAGGGACTGTCAGACTTTTACTGACTAAAAACCACCCTGTTCCTTCTGTTGCCCTTTACGTTCCAGGGCCACGGTATCCTGTTAAGACGTCCCGCAACCCCGGATGGAATGAGTACCTACTACTTACTGTAAAACATATATAAATTTAAAAAACGTAGGTATTCTACGCACAATTTCAATCGACCTGATAGGTACGTATGCATACGCAGGAATCGAATCGGCAGTTACCAAATCTACGTCACTAAGGTTATCAAGGTATTTCTAGTAATTATGCGCAATTATTTTTCCAACTTGAAACGAAGAAATTGAATTTGCTTCATTACTTTTTACGTAATTGTTCGTTAATTGTGTAGTATGTACTAATCAATTATAATTTAGTACTTACTTATTATAAATGTCAAAAGTCAAATCATTTGTTTCAATTAGACCATTAAAAGGAACTTTTGAACGAACTTTTTCACAAATAGGCAGCTACGTTATTTCGTGTGCTATCATTCTTCTTCTTCATTTTTTTTTAATTAGGAAAACGTACGATTTAGAACCTATGAATTTCCATGAAGCGGTGGTAAAAAAAGCCGGTCAAGTGCAAGTCTAACTCGCACACGAATGGTTCTGTACCATTGTAGAGTAATACCATTATAGAGTCGAGTCAAAAACTAAAAAAAAACAGGTCTCTTGTATGAGGACTCCCTTTCATTTTTAACTTTGATTTATTTAATTATTTAATACTTAATAATAATAATAAATCTTTATTCAGAAACTTAAAAGATAAAATACAACATGAATCTTAAATTAATAATGTAGGTAAAGGCATAATAATGTGAGGTGCTTGTACTAGGATAATCCTGTATCACAGGCTGCAGGGGCTCTAACAATATGTAGGACAGTTTGATTTTTTTGTTTAATAGCTATCTAACATTACATTATGGCAAACTTATTTTATTTAACTTAAACTTTACTACCTTAGAACTAAACACATACTGTATATTGTTCGATTTGATGGTATAGTGGCAATAGAAATAAAACAACTAAAATATTCATTCATTGTTTCAAAGTCTTTGTCAACTTTTTTATCATTTACGCAAGGAGGCCGGTTCTTGAGATTGTAACAAGATTATTTTATCATCATTACATTACTTAGATTATGTACAATATAAATTATATTAGTATATAGGAAGACTTTTTATCACGTTCTAAATTTTATCTAGGCATTAGGTATCTTTCAAAGACACCATCTTTTTTTTTTTGAGGTGGTAAAAATCATCAAATGATTCCTTCCGCCCTGGGTGGGGCGGCCGCGGAAGGGACTGTCAGACTTTTACTGACTAAAAAACCACCCTGTTCCTTCTGTTGCCCTTTGCGTTCCGGGGCCACGGTATCCTGTTAAGACGTCCCGCAACCCCGGAAAGACACCATCTTTGAAATAAAATTGGTAGGTATGTAAAATTTTCAAAATAAGATATTGTTATTATCCGTAATACGACATACCTTTCCCATTTGACGGTCCTAAGCCCGTGAAAGTATAAAGGGAAAATTGCAACTAATGTTTTGATTGTTACCAATATTTTGGGGGCGCGCGAGTCCGGTCAGTCTTCGACGCGACGCATAATGTCCACAACTATGTGATGCTATATCTTAATATTTAAAACACGTACCTATGTATTTTATTATTTTAAATAAACATCATAATATTAAAATTTGGAACCTGATAAAAAATCTTCCTGTATATTTGTATATAACTCCATTTACACACAGAAAGAATATCGTACGCCTGCGTAGTATTTGTATGACTCAAAAGATAAAACATTATTGTGAAACTTAATAAAGTTTTATCTTCAACTTGATTTAATTCTTTATTGTTGTATACTTGGACCTGCAATAAATTCATACGCGAGGTTATACACGGTTACTTTTAGGTCACTATATACGCGACTGCCGCCATACAAATCCATTAAAGTTCGTACACGAGTCGCGTGTCAACTTCAATGGATTTGTATGGCGGCAGTCGCTTTAAGACTAAAATCGTTGAGTATCGAAGATTTGCGTAGCCTTGTGTACGAAGGGGCTAACAGATAGAGGGTTAACTGACATTCATGCGAACGATGTAGCGGGGAAAAGGTTAATTATAAAACTACTTACTTTTAAAGTTCCGCTGATTTCAGCGTCATATGCGTCTTCAGCATACATCATGACAATCTTTAATTATTATACATATAACACTACCCACACTCACACATACATCGTCAATCTATCGACAACGATTTCGAAAATCCTACGTAATGCACATCACTACTAAAAAAAACTTTTTTTTAATGGAACACTGAATGTAATTAATTAATAAGAGTTGAGTTTGATGACCTTTGCTTATTATTTATCTAAGAAACTGTTATTGGCATTGAAATGTATTTTATTTATACCACTTTATCGTCATAAGCGGACATGAGACGATATGTATAAAAAATATACATATAAGTATCTAATTTTATTTTTTTGTAATTTTTATAATAATACTTTTTTACTACGATGGCAATCCCCTTCCGAGTATAGCGCAATACTAATCGCTGTTACACGAGTTTAATCTAACTATCGCATTTTTATCGATAGATATCGATAAAGTCTGCATATTTTGCATGATAGGTAGGTACCTACACTACCTACTTCTAAATAGCAACAATAAGCGTTTTTTTTTAACCTTAATAGCAAAAATAAGTCTAATATACTTTTATACTGGACGTTTTTTTTGGACTGCCTCGTTGGTCTAGTGGTCGCAAAGCACGACTGCTGAGCATGAGGTCTTGGGTTCGATTCCCAGGTCGGTCAAAGTGTTATTGGGTTTTTCCATTAGGAATTTCTCAGTAGCAGCCTCGGAGTCTGGATTTGTGCCCGGTTGATGGCAATAGGCTCGCCCCCTATTGGTACATGGGACTTAAACATAACTGGCGAAATGTGAGTGTACTAATGGGTACACCTCTGCCTAACCCTACGGGGATTACAGGCGTGATGTTATGTATGTATACTTTTATACTTAATTATTATTTATATTTTTCAATGGATGTTTGTTACTCAATCATGCCAGAACGGCTGAACGGATCTGGATGAAATTTGGCACACATCTGTGTGCCAAAGAAATTCCCCTTAAAATAATATTTTAGATTAAAGAGTGAAATTAATAAGTTTAAAGAGTTTAATGGACGTATTTATAATTCTCCACACCGATCCGACCCTTTTGGTCGCGGCGGCCAATTTAAATGGAAACTAGCCAAGTAGGTACGTAGGAGATAATACAGGGTTATTTAAAAAATCAGCCGTTCCCTACAAAAATGCTATACAACACAAACATAATGTATGAAACAGCTGATTTTTTTTCATGATTTCAGGGTTGGTCCCATAGAAAAAGTTGTTCTAATGATGAGTACAATGACCCCTTTTCAAGTTTCTGGTGTTTTAAAAATAACCCTGTATACATAGTGCACAAATGTGTGCGCAAATATACACATCAAAAGTGTCTAGGGATCAACATCCCTAACATTGTTTAGGGATGTTGATCCCTAGACACTTTTGATGTGTGTACAAGAGGAAGGGCTCTTGTATCTCTCTCTTACCTCATTCTCATAGTCCGGTAATGATACACCACCGAACTAATGGACTTATTACAGTAGGTAGGTACCTAGGTCCTACGACTTAGTTAACAAAAAAAAACATTTCATTGGTTGAAACTACTTATAATATGTAATGCTCGAGTTTTGAATAATGGTAGCCACACACCAGTGGTGTAGCTTGTCCTGTTAACTGGCAGAAAAATCGTCACGTAAGGCAAATGCGTTATGCCCCCTCCAGGCGGCCTTCCCTCTCTTTCTCTCTGTCTTCTCTGTCTCTTATGAATGTTAAGTCCTTTGTTCCTGACGGGAGTCCCCCAACAGCACAATTTGTTTTTTTTTATGATTAACATTTTCTCACTCTCAGATTTTTCCTATTCGGTGGATGCGTTTACAAACATATAAATTTACATACACAAACAACAACATTCCGACTGCGATGTAGCCCTGAAAAACTTACCCATTATATTGTGTGCGTAGTGTGCGTTACAAGATTTATTACAAAATAATAAAAAAAGGGTGCCTAGTTGTAAAAACGCACCTGCGACAGCCATCTCCCGTTCCTTGTGGTCGACATATTGCCACTGTACTTCGGCATAGTTTTAGACTCGAGCAACTTCTCTTTTTGTAACAAATGCTCGTGTACCGTGTTCTTATTCAGATGTTTTATCATATTTTAGTTTACATTTATAACGATCACTTTACAACACCAACTAAATATTTCCCGCTAGCATTACTACGCGCGCACTATAATGCACTAACGTGAATAAAACCTACTTGCAACGTGAAATTACAAATCTTTTATCTCGATAATGCCAACACTGCCGTTTAAAAGAGCTCAAGAAAAAAAAAGAAACGTCAAATAATGGCGCGAAAAGCAAACTTTATAAAATTTAAACCGAGTACGCACAAGTATCTCTATCTATTGAACACAACGAAATAAACTCCATTGTACATTATTGCCCTCTCAGAAGATAACTAATAATACATTATTAGGTATAATATATGGTTATTTGCAACACAATATTAATTTTCAGTAAAAGATTGTTTACGCGGGTCAATGTGCAGTTAACAATAACAATGCTGTAAGTAGTTCATTATAAATCATTCATTGAATTAAATCGCCTCTTACTCTGGGTGGCCTATGACGAATTTTGTGATAATAGTAGAATTAGATTACGCGAGCGTAATTAATTAGGTGCTATAGAGACTGTCTGGTTTAGCCATATTCAACCTTTTTTGTGTGAATATTTTAATGATAATATAAACTATGTTTGAAATTAGAAAATGGCTACTTATGGTTTTTTTTTTATTAATTTAAACAATGTAGGTATTATTAAAAAAGGTGAAAGACATATCTAAGCCGAAAGTTACATATTTTTTCCATTATTGCGATGCAACGTTGTTTGTTTTAAAAAAAGGATCTTTTTATGTTTTGGTCCATAGCTGGGAATATCCTGACTACGGAGATAGGCAATTCTGCCTAGCCTTTCCCCAACTATTTTGGGTTCGGCTTCCAGTCTAACCGGATGCAGCTGAATACCAGTATTTTACATGGAGCGACTGCAACGCCAGAACGGCTAAACGGAATTGCATAAAATTTGGCACAGAGATAAATTATAATCTGCAATAGCTTAAGGGCTTAGGTAGGTTCCCGTGGGATAAATTATCAACATTGAGGCGGACGAAGCCAGTTCGATATAAATTAAGAAAAAACATTGAACTAATTATTTTACTCGTAATTAGGGGTATCTAAGTAGATAAGTATAGTAACATTTCCTAATTACACTATCAATGAATTTTTTTATTATTATTATGGAATTTGAGCGTACTACGAAACTAGGTGACACACAAGTTGCATTTATCACTTAATCCCACTGAAGACGCATCACCTAGTTATTTTCCACATTTTCATTACATATTGATAGTTTTATCTATCCGATGAGTGGGGTGGAACAACCAATTGACTTACAGATTCACTTTTTAATATAATCTATGACAATTTAGGAAGATAAAAAAATGTTTTATTTAACTAAATCCATGTGGACAGGTAGGTACACTAAAATAATATTTTTTTTTAAATAAAAATACAAAAAAAATACTTATTATCAATGTAAATTCAAGAAGCGAACATAGTAGGTATAGTAACTTATCACAGTAAATTATAAGGAAAGAGAAGAACACAGCCCTTAATACAGAATCTGTGTGGCAGGGGGTCACGCTTTCTTTTTAATGATCAAATGATGGGAAATCATCAAATGACTTCTACCGCTCTGGGCGGAGCGGAAAGTAGTGTCACTCTGTCAGATAACTGACTAAAACCCACTCTTTCGAACAAAATCTGCAACCCTAGCAGGATCCGCAAACCTATTTTTTTTCACTGGGGAAATCCTCAAAGATACCCTCCGTTTAGGGATAAGGACGAGGATCCGCAATCCCGGCAGGAGGGGATCACGCTGGGTTGCGGATCTTGTTCGAAAGAGCACGGATGGGTTTCAGTAACAGTAAGAATCTGACACTCTCAGTCACTCAAGTCATTTATTCTTTTCCAATACTTAAAAAAAAACGGTGTTCACTCTAAGCAAGAATGTGGTTTTACCCGGTAAGCATCCTCATTCTGGGGGTCCATAAGAATTTCCCATTTCTGGCCAAAAAAGAAGAAGAAAAACACTAGATCAGCACTTCCATCTTCTACCAATGTCACCCTACGTATCTAAACGGATATACCTAATTAATACATTGTATGTAGGTACTTGTGAGTAATGACCATGTCGCCACAAATATCTGAAGTGACCCGCGGAAACCTACCGATTGTCCTCGGCGCCGTCAAGATAACGGTAATCATTAATGATGAATAAAAATTCTAATTATGTACTGATTAAAGGCGGAATATCGCAATGTGTAGCTAGCAGTTTACGCTAGCAGTCGACTCGTAGGTACTGGGAGGGGGGGGGGGGGGCTGAGTATAAAAAAAAGTGTGTGAAGAAGTTGTCTTTGAATTTGATGTCGCGGATGCTGACAAAGTCGCTTAATAAAAAGTAGCCTATGTCGTTTCTTGGGGTTCAAACTTACCCCGTTAAAATTTCATCAAAATCGGTTCAGTGGTTAAGTCATAAAAGCGTAACAGAGTTACTTTCGCATTATAATAGTCATAAGTCTGTAATATGATGAACTATTGAACTATTAAAATAAGGTTGAACATTGCTTAACAAGTCAGTCTCTTCCGTACCTTGCTGTTTTCTCTTTCGGCAAAATAATAATAACTACTCGAATTACTACGCACCTACGCACTTTCGTCAAAAATATTTCGTCGTAGACCGCGTAGGCCTGCGTAGCAGTTTCGTAGCACGCAACCCTTTTTCAACCTACCCTTTTTAAAGAAGAATAATAATATTTTTTAAGACTTTTTTACGACAAGGGAGCGGAACAGTAGCCAAAGAGGTAAAATCGCGCGATCGAAGTCACTGACAGAAAATTGTTAACAAATAAAACTGATTTGATTTGAAATGTTTAATATCTACTAGCTTATTACCTACAGTCAGATTAGTAGGTATCATAAGTACTACCTAATAAGTGTGATTATGTATTAACTTATCTTATTAGAAGGTTAAAAACACTTGCTTTAAGTAGATAATCGTTCAGCTGAAAAAACACTAAATACACCAACTGTTTTAATACAGGTAGGTACCTACCTACCTTTTTTTTTTTTAGGTGGTAAAAATCATCAAATGACTCCTTCCGCCCTGGGTGGGGCGGAAGGGACTGCCAGACTTTTACTGACTAAAAAACCACCCTGTTCCTTCTGTAGCCCTTCACGTTCCGGGGCCACGGTATCCTAGTAGGTAGTCCACGGTAGTCCGCAACCCCGGACAGGTACCTACCTACTAGGTAAAATGAGAAAAAAATAAAACGTCACTTTAATTTTAATGTCGTGTTTAATCTAGGCCTATGAATGACAAGATTACATTCATGTAAGTACAACAAAGTAATAGATAAGTATACTTTTAATTCCTAAAGAGTACCAACTAGGTAGGTACTTAATGATAAAGAACATGTTATCAGTTTATCAACATTGTAACTACAAGTGTTAGAAACTTTAAAGATATAATTTATAATACGTACAACCAGACATATTTGTACATACATCCTTACACAAATGAATGAGGTGACACACTTAAAAAGAAAGGTGCATTAGCCGCGGAAAGAATAAACAAAAGAAATTAATTACAGCGCCATCTATGACCGAAATGCATAACTACGACGGCAAAAATAGACAAAAATAATACTTTTTAATTCGTGTACTTACCATGTTAGCAAATTGGAACGTTTTAGTTGAGCGGTACTTTGGGCAGCGTGGCTTGTGTTTTTTTAAAGGCACTGGAGGTTCTTGACGTAAACATCTGTCCGGTTCTCGCGAGGTGACTGCCGCGATGCGGGCGACCGCGGTGCACATGTTTTGCGCGTAGATAACGTTATGATTATGTTTATGTTTCTAATTACTGAGAGATCGTGGCGGTTTCTGACTGATAATCACTGTTACTGTCGTAATTCGTGGTTTTAAAAGCTCGGAAACACTTCAAGAAAGTAGATAACACTGATTAAAAGTAGGTAGTAAGTGTAACTTTAGATTTACAAAAGAACCTATGTTTTTATAGGTACCTAGATAATTATATCGAACTTTTGATAGTGACAAAAGGCGCGAAAACTTAAAAATGCAAGAATATTTTTTGAAGAAGATTAAATTGATAGGTAGGAAATTAGACGCCTTAAAACTCTGTCAGACAATTTCAGACCGAGTAAAACAAGAGTGTAAGAGAACACTTTATTTATACCCCTCTGAAGAACCACTTCACTATGAAGACTATTACCCGCCAAACACAATATTAACCTTATTTCGTTACATTAAGGTTTAAAATAAAGTAAGCTAAGGCTATCGCTGAAGATAATCGTAACAATGCAGGTTATTGTGGACAAAAAGATTAATTCGTTCGTTTCCAGACAGTAGTTGATTGGGTTCGTGGTAAAATTTAATGTCTGCTGCAGATTGTCTGGTGAATGAATTTTGGAAAAGTAAAGTTATGCGTTAAGTATTAAGACTTAAATTTAAGTAATTCATACCCCAGTTTCCCTCCTATGGAAATTACTCCTTCGCCACTTGTCTGGATAGTGAATGAGCTGAGTATTATTGTGAAATACACAGCTGTAATCGTACCTAGAGGTACTAATAGATCCATCGGGGATCGCGGAGGTTGCATACGCTCCCGAGATTTACGGTGTATGGAAAAGGATCACCAGGGTGTTCAGACCATCAGTATTTTCCACCCAGAAACAAAAATAAAAGATTTTTGTCTTAGATACTTTGGTTTTGCAAAGACATTGTTCCTAGTATTTCTAAAATAACAATCATTATTTTTTTTTAACGCATGTTGAACACGCCGTACGTTCGACAATTCGTAACTGCATTTCATAGGGTTCCAAGTTGAAAACAAAAGAAAACCAAAATATTTTTGTACATTTATTAAAAAACAAAAAATCAACTAATTTACATAGGTACATAATAATTACAGAACATTGATATAGTAGCAAAATGTGATATGAACACTACACGCTATTGTAACGGGAACATGATTAGTTTCATATAGAATATTGCTTTAGAATGTGTGTTTAACCAGTAGTAGGTGAATATATAAGAAAAAGTACCTACGATACACTACGAAAATCATCCTTAATGCTACGACATAAAGGCGATGACAATGCCAAATTGTTAACACTGCGTAACTGAACTAGAAATATGTGCCCAGTTAGTCATACAGTGCTAATATTTATTTTCAATTTACTCCATTTATTATGACATTAGACTCGAGAGACCCCACCTTAACACGAATATCACGTTACAGATTTTTTTTAACCGACTTCAAAAAAGAAATTTGTCAATTCGACATTGGTTGTTAATGTTTGAGTACCTATAGGCAAAGTCATCGTCATCGCAGGGCAGCAGTAGTGCCGTGCCGTAATTGGCTTAGCTCAACTCAGATAATGATTACCCAAACACACGAATACGTGTGCGGACAGGCCTGTGTTCCTTTGTGTGGATACTCTGGGGTGACCCCTGCATGAAAGGTTATATTGGATTTTTTTCTTAAGGGTCTTACGTCTCAATGATCTCTAATAAATGGAATATACAATCACGACAGGAATGGGTTTACAATAATAATTCAATAAGAAGGATTCAAACCAACGGTCGTTCGTCGGTTCGGTTTCCTGTCATATACCACTGTTGCGCTACACTCCCGGACTTCTAAATCTAGCCACCCGGCTGTCTTTTTGTTTAAAAGTCTAATATTTTTTTTATGGTTATGAATTTAAATTTGGAACAATGATTTCACCAAAATTATGGCCAGTATATCGGCTACAAAAATTTAAAGACTCAACATTTTTTTGATTGTGTTTGCCCTACAACCTTAAGCCTATAAATTCATTTTTTTTTCTTGCACGTATTTATAAATACATACTTACTTATAATAATATATATATATAAATTATTTAACTTTGACTTTAAACCTACTCATGAAAATACTGGGTGGGTCAATTTAAGTGTCCGAAAGTGTATTATCGCTACTATCCTCCGGTTGATTACAAACAGTTTTCAAATTACGAACAACAATTAAAAATATCTTAAAATAAAAAAAAAATCTCCAATTATTTGTGACAAACATACATTTTAATTTTTTTATGACAAATATTATTATTTAAGCATATATTTTAGAAAAATTACATTCTCGAGGATAAATAGAATTTTATTTACTTACTCAATCAAAAATCAAATCAAAGGTAAGTAATTAATTTTACTTTATGTGATGTTATGTAAATGAGGGTGTAAAAAGACCATCCATCATATTCAAGGTTAAAAAAAAAGTTAAAGTTCCAACTTTCTGACTAAAACCAGTTTTAGTAGCACTACAAGGACATCAAGCTGAACTGTCTGTATTTTAATCTGACGCGCTCGAGTATTTCAATGTCATAATTTTATTTCCCATTTTCAACCCCTTCGTACGGCCACTCCCACCATGCAAACCGGCAGATTAATATTCCTCCGTTATCAGAAACACGTGGGGCGCATACACTGTTAATATCTGACAGACTGACTCGCTCAATTTGGACCTACACGCTCCCCCCACCAATGAAAGGGTCTCATCTGCAACCTTTTTTTCTTTTTAGTATCTAATCTTGACAATCCAAAAGGTCCCCACGACGCTCGAGTAAATCCTCATTAAGCATCTTGGGCTCCCCTACTATTAGGCTGCCATCAGACGGACTACATCGCATCGACTGCAGCCGACCTCGTGAAGTTGATATCAAGACTGAACGCAGTCGAACGTACAACTGCATGCAGTTGAATATATCGACTGCGTGCGGTTGCTGCGATGCAGTTCGTCTGATGGCAGCCTTAGTTTGATGGGCAGAAAGCATAGTTAACGGATATTTGTCTTTTTACACCCCTCATATAAGCATTTAGCTTATTTTTTTAATGAAAATAAGATTATTATATTACTACCCTAAACTAAAACATAATGTAAGTTACAACACAAAAATGTCTTTGGATGTAAATGTAACTTATTTATACAAATCATAAAAGGAACTTGGTGCGGACACAGCCAGTTCTAAACCCAACCTTACGAACTAGAGCAAAAGGTTCAAATTTGCAAATGAACTTAAGTATATAACTAAATATTTGTATTACTTATGGTTAATTTGTGGTGGAGGCGGGTTTTAAAAAAAATTGTTTTAAGTAGTTATAGTTTTTCTAGAAACTGCTGATCAGTAGTCCTAATTAAAAAACATAATAATACTTTTAATACATATTAATTAATTTCATATTGTATTTACATTCAGTGAAAACGTAATGTGATTTATTTATACTTAACTATATTTGGAGGCCTACCCCCATCTCTTAAAACAGTACCATTTTTATATTACTTTGTAATTTCTGTTGTTGGATTTCCAACTCTCGGCGCTGAGCCGAGCGTTGAAAATCCAACAGTGTGAAAGGCAATGTAATCTATACATATAATAAAACAGTAAAAAAACTGTGTCTGTACATTGAATATATTAAAAAAATAATAATTGAGGGGGGTTTAGAAACAGTAATAGAGCACGAAACCAAAAAAAAATTTCTGTCTGTTTGTCTGTTTGTCTGTGTGTCTGTTTGTCTGTTTGTCTGTTTGTCTGTTTGTCTGTTTGTTTGTACACGCTAATCTTCGGAACTACTTGACGGATTTGAATGATTTTTTTTTTGTTGTATAGGTATTAAGTCTGGGCAAGATATAGGCTATAATTTATCTTGGAAACTTGAACACCTGATGCAGAACCGCAACAGACCAGCTAAACTATAAGAGATACAAAAATGGTACCATAGCAAAAATTGTTTCACGTGATGAGCATTTTCTGATAAGAGAATAAATTTGAAGATCTGGAACACCTGAGGTGGAACTCCAAGAGCCCAGCTACACTATAAAATATATAGGAATGACGTCTTAGCAAGAGTTGTTCAGCCTGATGAGCACTCTCTGTTGTCGTATACTCTGTTGTCCTATAAAATTTGAAGATCTGGAACAGCTGATGTGGAACTCCAAAAGCCCAGCTACACTATAACATATATAGGAATGACGTCTTAGCAAGAGTTGTTCAGCCTGATGAGCACTCTCTGTTGTCGTATAAAATTTCAAGATCTGGAACAGCTGATGTGGAACTCCAAGAGCCCAGCTACACTATAACATATATAGGAATCACGTCTTAGCAAGAGTTGTTCAGCCTGATGAGCACTCTCTGTTGTCGTATAAAATTTGAAGACCTGGAACTTCAAAAGTCCAGCTACACTATAACATATATAGGAATGACGTCTTAGCAAGAGTTGTTGAGCCTGATGAGCACTCTCTGTTGTCGTATAAAATTTCAAGATCTGTAACAGCTGATGTGGAACTCCAAGAGCCCAGCTACACTATAACATATATAGGAATGACGTCTTAGCAAGAGTTGTTTAGCCTGATGAGCACTCTCTGTTGTCGTATAAAATTTGAAGATCTGGAACAGCTGATGTGGAACTTTAAGAGCCCAGCTACACTATAACATATATAGGAATCACGTCTTAGCAAGAGTTGTTCAGCCTGATGAGCACTCTCTGTTGTCGTATAAAATTTGAAGACCTGGAACTCCAAAAGTCCAGCTACACTATAACATATATAGGAATGACGTCTTAGCAAGAGTTGTTGAGCTTGATGAGCACTCTCTGTTGTCGTATAAAATTTCAAGATCTGTAACAGCTGATGTGGAACTCCAAGAGCCCAGCTACACTATAACATATATAGGAATGACGTCTTAGCAAGAGTTGTTTAGCCTGATGAGCACTCTCTGTTGTCGTATAAAATTTGAAGATCTGGAACAGCTGATGTCGAACTTCAAAAGCCCAGCTACACTATAACATATATAGGAATGACGTCTTAGCAAGAGTTGTTCAGCCTGATGAGCACTCTTTGTTGTCGTATAAAATTTGAAGATCTGGAACAGCTGATGTGGAACTCCAAGAGCCCAGCTACACTATAACATATATAGGAATGACGTCTTAGCAAGAGTTGTTCAGCTTAATGAGCACTCTCTGTTGTCGTATAAAATTTCAAGATCTGTAAGAGCTGATGTGGAACTCCAAAAGCCCAGCTACACTATAACATATATAGGAATCACGTCTTAGCAAGAGTTGTTCAGCCTAACGAGCACTCTCTGTTGTCGTATAAAATTTGAAGATCTGGAACTCCAAAAGCTCAGCTACACTATAAGTAACATATATAGGAATCATGACTTAGCAAGAGTTGTTCAGCTTAATAAGCACTCTCTGTTGTCGTATAAAATTTGAAGATCTGGAACAGCTGATGTGGAACTTTAAGAGCCCAGCTACACTATAACATATATAGGAATGACGTCTTAGTAAAAGTTGCTTAGTCTGATGGGCATTTCCTGTTGACATACACAAATGAAAGATCTGGAACGACTCCAATCGTCTCGCTCATCCCGTTGTTTTCCCGTCCCCGGGCCTTAGAATTCTACATCAGACGTTTCAGATCTTCTATTTTGACGACCCCGTTGTCGCTGGCATAAGCAACAGGATCCGCGTACGAAGTCGCGGGCAGAAGCTAGTATTAAAATAATACTGTTTTGAGAGATGGTGGCAGGCCTTCTGGTGGGTTAATACAGTTTAATAATATCTAAGTATGTAACGGTTTATTTTTGTTGTATTTTCATATTAAATTAACGCAGCAGATATTATATCCAGGTGTCAAAAATATAAACAAAACCACTTTTTTTAAGAATCTCTTTTAAGATAAACCTTGCAAAATCTACATTAATTTGTGACCTATTTTTTTATTTACTTACAATTAGAAACCCAATTAAATTATTTAAATTTTTAAATTTAATGCCCAAATTATAGTAATAAATTCATAACAAATTAAATAATAATTATATTTTAAGAAGTTTTAGAAATCTAACCTATTCAATATAACGAGCCTTCTTTCCATCATCGCTTACTGTGTTATTGTCATTTCTCCGATTTTTTATTCGTCAGTCAAGACAGAAGAAAAAAAAACATCAACATTATTTACATCGATACCAAAAAAAAACAATTTTTCGAATTCATTTTAATTAAATATTTAAACTTAACGCATATCGATTTAATTCTAAACATTTCAATATTTTTTTTTATAGTTTTTTTTTTGTCGTAGTTAGATAATGTTAATAAGATGCAATAAATGCGAAATTTTGGCTACCGAAAATTTAATACCACAGATAGTTTTTTCCTGTGGTGTACAGGTCAAAACTAAAGTTTAATATTACACTTTATATTACTACTAACACTAATTTATTAACTTAATAATTAAAATTAAAAGTCATCATTATGAATAATTAAAAGCTATTATTAATAATTAATTAAAAGCTACTTTTAATGATAATTAAAATTAGTATTTAATTTCTGGTCCTGACCGTCACAATGAACAGAACGCGGTCAATATTTACAAGTTATCCGCGTTCTGCACAAATAATTATTTAAAGAATAATCATATTGTAATAAAAAATGATAAAATATATTCTAATAATTAAAAACGTTATGCTAGAAGATATTAAGGCCTGGGTTCACCAACATTTAATCAAACGATTATATATTTAAACAGTTCTATATTTAAAAACTGTTTGCCCAACTTTTATAGATATGTCTGCCGCATCACTGACTAACTGTGGCCCAAGTAGCACAAAAGTAGTGCCCTGAGACAGAGAGTCAGGGTCGCGGTAGGCCACGAAGGAGATGGCTGGACAAACTGAATACATTCCTCCAAAACTGGAGGGATGAGACACTGAAACGTGAAGGATGGGAGGAGTGAAGGAAGGAATTTACCCAGGAGTGGACAGAACAAGCTAGCAAAAAAAAAACCTGTCACATACTTAACCGATTGGTTAAATGCTGGTGAATACAGGCCTTAGATTAAAGTCTTCACTAAGGCGCTCCACCCACTGCCCCGCGCCCCGTCGCGTAGCGCGGGATGGCAGATTTTACCGTTGTATGCAAGTATCTCAATTTATATAGAAATCACGCCTAGCACAACACACTGCCGACGCGGAAACGAGCGGGAAGGCGCACCGCGCGCAGATTCTGCCAATCTGCGCGGGAGCGCGGGGCGTGCCGCGGGATATGACACACCGGCTCCGCAGCCCCGGGCGTGATTTTATACTGCAAAGACGTTTGCACGATGGATTTCGACGTAGACAAATTTATTTAGCGCGAGGCCGTCGTAATCTGCTTCACCGCGCGGGGGAGCAGATTTCACCGCTAAGTAAGGCAGATCTGCGCCTCCGTCGCAGCGCGCGTTATCTGTCGCTCTGCTCACCGCGGCGGGACGCATCTTCAGTGGGTGGAGCGCCTAAAGCATGTTCTGCGTATTTATTTATTAATATTTAAGCACCCAATTTATAAAGCCGGTTTTAATACATAGGGATTTTCTACCAGTCAACCTTAATGATCTGACTGAAATTAATGATTTGACTTTGACTTTAAGTAAAATTCTTAGGTTAGGATGCTTTCATAAGCCTTTTTTTGGATGACTGATATATTTTTAATTTTTTGATAAACAACGCCTAAGCGGCCGATGCCGATGCGTTTAGAGTTTAAAAAGTTATCATTCTCAATTTAAAATTTATCAAATTCAGTTAAACACGCAAAAATCTCTGAAGACTGGACTTAATAATAATTAATTGTATGCAAGTATTTATAATTTATCCATAAGTATTTATAATAATTTATCCTAATTAACATTACTTCATGTTACGTGTTACATACTATCTTATTTTTTATGAGTTCCCGAAATAAGTGAATTCGAAACGCGAACAATATTTACATTAAACTCGCATTCCGTTAAAAAAAAAACAAAAGTACTATACACTACTCAAAGTCAATATAAAAAAAATACCTACATTACATCTAATTTTACACTAATCAATGGTTGGAAGGGTCACAAAAATTTACCATGGTTTCAGGATTGGTCTTGATACCATGATAAAGGTTCTTAAAATCTAAATGTATGGTACCACATTTTTTTTTTACTAAGCCCCGTGCGATTTTTTTTTTGGATGTAAGATGGGTTTGCTCTTGCATCTAGTCTAGGTCAGAGATGACAGAGACAAAGTCTACGATGGAAAGAGCTTACCCAGAAGAAGCCTGTACACTCTAACTTTGAAAAGATTAGGGTCGAATTTGGAAAAACAGACGAAATAATTTTGGCTACTTTATATCGCGGAAATCCGCTGGATGCGGGAGACACAGGATCGGTCTTAAGACCAAGACAAAGGTAAAAAATTCTCAGGTTCTGATGCTTTTATAAGTCTAAGCTTTTTTGTATACCTACTGGTATTTTTTTAATTCTCTTGATGATTGAAGAAATTCAATGACACACGCAAAAATCTCTGAGGTGAAGACTAGACTTAATGATAACTAATCTAAGTATGTAAGTATTTATAATTTATCCTAATTAACACTACTTAATGTTATGTGTTACAGGGGCGCCGACTCCGTGGGTGCTCGGGTGCTCCAGCACCCAAGAGAGGTAAATGAGTGGGTGCCGAGCACCCACGATTATGAATGTCTAAAATAATTCTCTTTCTCATCTTTTAAGATAAATAAGATATTTATTAACAGGTGCACATGTCAAACTGCTGTGTAATACAATAAATTATCTTTTCTAAATATCTTGTATTTTCTTGTGTCTATTAAATAACAAAAAAATATATAAGTAGCTAGGTATGTCATTAAAAAAGCTGGAGCACCCACGGGAATTTTAAAAACTCGGCGCCCCTGATGTGTTACATAGTAAGTATCTTATTTTTTATGAGTTCCCGAAATAAGTGAATTCGAAACGCGAACAATATTTACATTAAATTCGCGTTCCGTTTAAAAAAAAACAAAAGTACTATACACTACTCAATATAAAAAAAAACATTACATCTAATATTATACTACTTAATGGCTGGAAGGGACATCGTAGGCAACGGAAAATTATACCATAGAGTCAGGATAGGTCTTGAGACCATGACAAAGGTTCTTAGGTTCGGATGCTGTCATTAGATTTTTTTTTTGTCTCCTGAAATTTTTGTTTTATTATCTTTATTTGCAGTAAGATATTGTGTTTTCTTAATTTAAAATTGATGAAATGTAAGTGAAACACGGAAAAATATTTGAGGGGAAGACTGGACTTAATAATAATATTTATACTGTAATATAAGTATTTACAATGTATCCTAATTAACATTACATAAGGTTTTTTTTTATAATTATTATATAGTATATATAGTATTCTGTAAGTCTGTTCATACACGTATCGAAACGCGAACAATATTTACATTCAATTCGCGTTCCGTTTGAAAAAAAAACAAAAATATACTCGTACTATACACTACTCAATAATAAAAAAAAATACATTACCTACGTCTAATTTTATGGTACATAGCGGGTGGAAGGGGACATCGTAACAAAAGCTTTCACCATGGATTCAATACGTGGCCCCATAGATGGGTAACCACCCGGGTATAACCACAGGCATGGGCTAAAACCCGGTTACCACCATTTCGACCCGGGTTATCACCCATTTCCGTAAGTTCTTACTTATTCTGTTAGTTTATATTTCTTATTTTCTATTCTAACGGGATTAGTTTATGACCACCAACGCAAAAACGGTGTGTGTCAGTGTCTGTCTGTGGCATCATAGCCGAACAGATGAACCTATTTTGATTTTGTTTTTTTTTTGTTTGTCATTCATTCATCAAACATAACTAAGCTAATTCAAGGTGAAAATGGCCTGAAAACCGTCCAAGTTGTCCGCCGTCGGTGGTTTTTCCCAGATGGTTACCAATCTCTACGTGACCACCTGGCGTTAAAATTTTTCCGTGTAGGTGTTGCACATTTTGCAGTTTTTTTTTTAAATAGCTAACTGTCGGAAAATGTTAACTCTCTGAGGGTTTAGAATGATGTTCTGAATCTATGGTAACAGTTTTCATTACAATGTCTCCCTGCCACTCCGTATTTTAATTATAATCTTAATATAACCCTTATAACTACAAATTAATCTCACCGAAAGCGTTCATAAGTGGGAATTCTAAATATTAAATAGTTGACTACGAAGTTTTGGAAAAAAATATGAGGTTTGTGCTATATGTATTACCTATGTTTTGTTTTGTTGTTTGTTTGTTTTTATTATGCATGCTTTGGTGTCTTATAAGTGAAGGAGTACATCTACATAATATCTTTTGTTGACCATTATTTGTAGGATGTCATAATAATTTGTGTTTTTCTTTTGATGAAGATCATAAATAAAAATAAAAATGAATGACTAAATACGTTGCGAAGCTCAAAACTCGAGAACGGCTGGACCAAATTGGCTGATTTTTTTTTGTGTGTTCGTAATTTTCTAAGTCTTAAATAAATGAACAGCAGAACTAATAGTTCTAACTACTAAAGCTAAGCGTAGCAAAATGAGTAAAGTTTAGTAACGGCTCGTTTACACGGGGCAAGTTTCTCGTTAGTCCAGATGCGAGAATGACCACGCAAGACTCGTACGGCGAGATTATCGAGGCGATTAATTGCACTAACGGTTTATGTATCTTCACGATGAGTGCGATTAAATCGTCTAAATATTGTCGCCTCGTGGACACGGTGTCGTTGGATGTGGAAGCCTCTGCAAATGGTGATAGGTATTTAGTACATGAAGGTATGTGCAGCAGTGCAGCTGTAGGGACGTGGAGCGTATGGTTGCCAAATCTTTGTATGTCAAAAATAGTAGTTTTAAAAAAGTAGCGAAAAGTTAAAATAAAAATAGTAGGAAGGCAAAAAGTAAACAATATGAACGTACTGTTAACTTGCCTACCAGAATAATGTTCAGAAATAGTCATTGACGTTTCGTTCTACGCATACCTACACATTTTGAAACCAATATACCTAAGTTCTATGCCTTTAAAATTTAGGTAAGTAGTAGTTTAGCCTACTATATACTTTTTTTAGAAATATAGTAGGGCCCCTTATATCTTAGGATACTATATTATATAGTAGGTTTGGCAACCCTTGTGAAGCGTAACCGGGTCTGTCAACCCGCTACCACTGCTCACTGACAAATATTCTTACCTTGTCCCGTTGGATTCATGGTCGCAAGAGCGTCTAGTTCCTGAAAATGTATGCGTTCATGCGACAGCGACAATGCAGCTTTGGTTGCGCACACATTTGAGCACTATAAGAGCACTACAAGAGCTTCATGCATTAAAAGAGCTTGTCGTATGTTTAATATGGTATTTCGGGATGTCGAGGTGGATTTGTTTACTACTAAAAATATATTTAACCGTTTCTTTGACGTATCACTTTGCAGATTAATTTTTCGTAAACACTTTTTTTTTCTTTGAGCCTTTATTTGTTTGTAGATTCACATGCTGTCTACGCGGGTCTGCTATTTATTATGCACATGTTTATAAACTAGTAATTGGTCATCTATACATATAATAAAACAGTAAAAAAACTGTGTCTGTACATTGAATATATTAAAAAAATAATAATTGAGGGGGGTTTAGAAACAGTAATAGAGCACGAAACCAAAAAAAAATTTCTGTCTGTTTGTCTGTTTGTCTGTGTGTCTGTTTGTCTGTTTGTCTGTTTGTCTGTTTGTCTGTTTGTTTGTACACGCTAATCTTCGGAACTACTTGACGGATTTGAATGATTTTTTTTTTGTTGTATAGGTATTAAGTCTGGGCAAGATATAGGCTATAATTTATCTTGGAAACTTGAACACCTGATGCAGAACCGCAACAGACCAGCTAAACTATAAGAGATACAAAAATGGTACCATAGCAAAAATTGTTTCACGTGATGAGCATTTTCTGATAAGAGAATAAATTTGAAGATCTGGAACACCTGAGGTGGAACTCCAAGAGCCCAGCTACACTATAAAATATATAGGAATGACGTCTTAGCAAGAGTTGTTCAGCCTGATGAGCACTCTCTGTTGTCGTATACTCTGTTGTCCTATAAAATTTGAAGATCTGGAACAGCTGATGTGGAACTCCAAAAGCCCAGCTACACTATAACATATATAGGAATGACGTCTTAGCAAGAGTTGTTCAGCCTGATGAGCACTCTCTGTTGTCGTATAAAATTTCAAGATCTGGAACAGCTGATGTGGAACTCCAAGAGCCCAGCTACACTATAACATATATAGGAATCACGTCTTAGCAAGAGTTGTTCAGCCTGATGAGCACTCTCTGTTGTCGTATAAAATTTGAAGACCTGGAACTTCAAAAGTCCAGCTACACTATAACATATATAGGAATGACGTCTTAGCAAGAGTTGTTGAGCCTGATGAGCACTCTCTGTTGTCGTATAAAATTTCAAGATCTGTAACAGCTGATGTGGAACTCCAAGAGCCCAGCTACACTATAACATATATAGGAATGACGTCTTAGCAAGAGTTGTTTAGCCTGATGAGCACTCTCTGTTGTCGTATAAAATTTGAAGATCTGGAACAGCTGATGTGGAACTTTAAGAGCCCAGCTACACTATAACATATATAGGAATCACGTCTTAGCAAGAGTTGTTCAGCCTGATGAGCACTCTCTGTTGTCGTATAAAATTTGAAGACCTGGAACTCCAAAAGTCCAGCTACACTATAACATATATAGGAATGACGTCTTAGCAAGAGTTGTTGAGCTTGATGAGCACTCTCTGTTGTCGTATAAAATTTCAAGATCTGTAACAGCTGATGTGGAACTCCAAGAGCCCAGCTACACTATAACATATATAGGAATGACGTCTTAGCAAGAGTTGTTTAGCCTGATGAGCACTCTCTGTTGTCGTATAAAATTTGAAGATCTGGAACAGCTGATGTCGAACTTCAAAAGCCCAGCTACACTATAACATATATAGGAATGACGTCTTAGCAAGAGTTGTTCAGCCTGATGAGCACTCTTTGTTGTCGTATAAAATTTGAAGATCTGGAACAGCTGATGTGGAACTCCAAGAGCCCAGCTACACTATAACATATATAGGAATGACGTCTTAGCAAGAGTTGTTCAGCTTAATGAGCACTCTCTGTTGTCGTATAAAATTTCAAGATCTGTAAGAGCTGATGTGGAACTCCAAAAGCCCAGCTACACTATAACATATATAGGAATCACGTCTTAGCAAGAGTTGTTCAGCCTAACGAGCACTCTCTGTTGTCGTATAAAATTTGAAGATCTGGAACTCCAAAAGCTCAGCTACACTATAAGTAACATATATAGGAATCATGACTTAGCAAGAGTTGTTCAGCTTAATAAGCACTCTCTGTTGTCGTATAAAATTTGAAGATCTGGAACAGCTGATGTGGAACTTTAAGAGCCCAGCTACACTATAACATATATAGGAATGACGTCTTAGTAAAAGTTGCTTAGTCTGATGGGCATTTCCTGTTGACATACACAAATGAAAGATCTGGAACGACTCCAATCGTCTCGCTCATCCCGTTGTTTTCCCGTCCCCGGGCCTTAGAATTCTACATCAGACGTTTCAGATCTTCTATTTTGACGACCCCGTTGTCGCTGGCATAAGCAACAGGATCCGCGTACGAAGTCGCGGGCAGAAGCTAGTCTTTTTAATAAATTATAGCTAATTAACCCAAAGAAAGAAACTGTTAATTTACTTAATATAATTTTTAAAAAAATTGTGTTTTTGATTAGTCTTCATTGAAAATGGCCACCGTGACTAAAATTTGGTCGAAATAATTACCATAATATGGCATGAGGAAATTTTTTTTTCCAATGTAAAACCATCGGTTCGTTGACCTACCTCCGCCATACTTGCGCTGTACAAGAATTTGACAACTAAGCATAAGCAATCTTAAATCTTAATAGTGAATTTGTACCACCTAATAAGACATTTGTCTAAGAAATTGATTAAAACGGAATAAGATTAGTTTTTAGCTACAGTAATAAAAGAATACACACTAACGAATGCTTTCGGTGATGATAAACCTTAACAACTAACTATAACTAACTTACTAACTTTAACTAACTAACTATTACTAACTATCATTATTTACTAAAAATATAGTAATATCTTATTATTCTAAAATCTTATTTATTAATACGGTCCCGCCGAGTGCACAAACAAGGGCAATATTTACAAAATACCCCGTTAAAAAACAAAAACATTAAGGCTATCTTATTTAATTTATTATTCTAAAATCTTATTAATTATTCTGGTCCATAATCGTGGCATTTGTTATGGATTATGATTCCAGATTTTTTTTTCATTAAATTTAGTTTTTAATCTACTTTCTTAATTAATTTATTATTCTAAGATTTTAAGTTATTTTTTTATTCTAAAAAAATGTTTTGTAAAGTAACTAACTTATATTTTTTGCAAATGAAATATAATAATTAACAAAGTAAAATAAAGAAAATAATTAATTTTCTTTTGTTATGTCCAAGTACATGAATAATATTTATCTGTTAAAAATGAATCAGTAAATAAATAAATTCAAGTCATTTGCTTCTTTAAAATGTAAATATTTTTTTTTATTAATATTATTATACTGATTGAAAATTTTCATCTGAATCTAGGTCAATTTCAACCTTAATGCAAAGAACATAAGGTCGTATATTACTGGTACATAAAAGCTTGGTTTTCCCTTTTATGTTTAAAGCCGAAAATGATTTTTGTGAAAAGAAATAACTTTTAAAAATAACCAAAATTACGTTATAACTAGTCCTAAAAATATTATTATATGCTAGGTAGCCTAATAAACGTTTGCGTTTATATAACGCGACTTCTATATACAGGTGCGCGTTTCATAGAAAAATAAAAAAACTTTGGACGATTTTTTGAAAATAGACTTAATTGGGTATTTGACATTAACCAATAATTCCAAGATTTTATACTTTTTTTAAACCCTGAAAGTCGGAATTAATTTTAATTAACGGGAAAATTAGGTTCTTAGTTGCTTTGAAAACAAAATATAGTTAGTTGTACACCTCTGTTAGACTAACCCTTCTTGATGTTATGTTTTATGTTTTAGTCAAAAATAATTGAGTTGGCAAAAAATGTGACCAAACTTCGTCGTCGTTCTTCGTTTACTTTTACATAAAAAATATATAGGGGAATTAAATTTTGACAGCGTAATATAAGTATGTCAACCGTCAATTTTGATTGGTGGTGTCAAATAAATAATTCGCGTCAAATTTCAAAGAATCGTGCAAATTCTAAAACATAACTTATACCTTATATGTATAAAATTATCACTATTTTAATTATTTTATATCAAAGTGCATCCTTACTTCACTAAAAGCAAAACCGACGAATGCTTATTAAAAACATTGGTACGGAATGCTGTTCTGAGAAGCATGAATGCTCTTTGAAGACCAGGTTGGAGCATTTCAGCAGTACATAGTACTGTAGAGACTCTATAGGGAAATAGGTCGAATATGACTCATTCAAGCCATATTCGACCTATTTTCCTATTGAGATAAATACTACTTTTGAAATAAGAATAGAAGACAGACCGTGTGTCGACGGCTGTCAAGCCTGACAATAAGAACTAGATAAAGAATATAATTTAATTTAAAATTAATAATATTCGTGTAATGTAGGTTAGGTTTTATGCATGTCTATGAGTATGCGCCTGTCATGTTTTTGTCAATAAACCGTGTTACTCGCAATACGTTGTTTTAGGGCGCGTTCACACGACACGCGCACGCCCAGCGCACGCAACCCGCGTCCAATTCGCATTGAAATTTGTTAAATAAGAATTTGAGTCTTATTATCCATCAATAGATCTCAATTTGCATTTCGCAGAGCGCGGGTAGGGCGAGCGCAGGGTTGGCGCGAGACGGGCGCGGGGCGTGCGCTTGGCGTGCGCGTGTAGACCTTGTTAAGTTAAGTTTAATGTAAGATCGGGAAATTGGACAAAGAACGCATGGAAATGTTTTTCAAAGTGAACGGTGTAAAGGACGAACTTTGGTTACCCACAATGATTGCGGCCATGGGTTATGAAGCATACGAACTGTTAAGTAACTTAACGAGTCCGGACAAACCTAGTGCGAAAACTTATGCGGAGGTAGTGGAAGTCATAATACACGGTTACTTTTAGGTCGTTCTGGAACCGAAAGCCATAAACTCGATCATCTAACTCGAAACGATTGGGATCAAAAAGTAACAATAAAAAAAATCAGCTGTTCAGTAGATTTATGTTCGTCTAACTCGTCAAAGTGTACTGAACAGCTGTTTTTTTTTAACTGTTACTTTCTGAAAAAAAAATGGTCCCAATCGTTTCGAGTTAGATGATCGAGTTTATGGCTTTCGGTTCCAGAACGACCTAAAAGTAACCGTGTATTAATACGCGTTTTCAATCAAGTAAATTGATTATAACCCGGTACCTGGGTCACACTTTCAAATGACCACAGTACCGATCAAACGTACGAAAGAATAAATAATTGATGTAGGCATTTTAAGTACCTACTTATTTTTTTATTTGGTAGGTTCGTGTTTGGCTACTATCTCACCAGAGGATTTAGTGCGAGTTTTTATGCCGTTTTTTTTATGACAGAAGCCCGCCAAACCACTTCCCAACCACTTGCATCTCCTGGGGGCCTACCACAACCTCTTAAAACAATATTATTTTAATATTACTTTGCCTTCCGCACTGTTGGTTTTTCAACGCTCGGATCACCGCCGAGAGTTGAAAATGCAACAACAGAAATTACAAAGCAATATTAACACCTTAACTGCCACGTCAGGCACATGTGCCTGACGCTAGTGGAGGTTTGACCTTCAACATTTTTGGCCCGGCAGTGAACGTGTTAAAATAATATTGTTATAAGAGATGGCGGTAGGCGCCCTGAAAGCCAGAATCATCAGTGGTAATTATAGAAAAAAGCGCCGAGGCCTAACGTGGTTATACTCCAACTGATCGACTTTATATTCTATCTCTAACCAAACATCTCACTCTTAATTTATTAAGGACTAAATTTTCAATCGTCAGATAACCCTTAACGGTGAGATAAATATGGCATTTTGACAGCTTTTGTTTAGAAAATATTATGTCAAACTGTCATATTTATTCTTCGGTTAAAAGTTATCTATTGACAATCAGCCTTTACTATTATAAATTATTACTATCATTATCAACCATATTACCTACGTATTAAAGTAAATTATTTAATATACTTAATTTTAATATTATAGTTCAATTCGTTTCATCTCGTGTGTTCAGGCAATGTACAATATTTTTAACACCAAACCTACTTACTATCTGTGGTCTAAAAATTCGGTAGCCAACTGTGAAGTACCTAACGTACAAGTCGCGTATTTACATTGTATGGAGATAGATGCACACAACATAGGCGCCGCTAGGATGACTTTCAGGAAGGTGCATCTGAAATTACACACTATTTTTTATACAACGTGTAACGGAAAGGGTATATACATACAAAGAGTAAGGCTTCTTTGGATGATAACTAACGATATGGCAAGGGTTTCAGCTCAATATAAAATACTCTAAGAATTGATACCAAATTTTCGGTTTCATATGTTTCTTTTAAATTCAAATCATAACAAACGTGTCACTGAACTATGTGGGTCAAAAACTTTCCACGTTACTTGCCTAATATCACGATAAATCTCTTCCGTAATTCTGCGCGCCTAGTACCGCATAGTAGCCTACTGCAGGCGGTGTTCTTTGTTGATCATAATTTCCGAACATGTAGAGATAGGATTAAAAACCCTTGCCATATCGTTTGTCATCATCCAAAGAAGCCTTGCTCTTGGTATGTATATGTATAAACTTTCCGTTACACGTTATATAAGATGGGTTGGCTCTTGACTCTAGTCTATGTCAGAGGTGACAGAGACAAAGTCTACGATGGAATGAGCTTATCCAGAAGAAGCCTGTACTCTCTAACTTAAAGAGATTAGGGTCGAATGCGTTTGCAAATTCAGACACAGGCAGAGAGTTCCACCCCTTTGCTGTGTACATTATAAGAAAGTAACGTAATAAAAAAAAAGATTCAGACGAATTGAGAACCTCCTCCTTTTTTGAAGTCGGTTAAAAAAAGATAAATCATCTTTTTTTTAAGTATTTTCTTGCAAGTACAGCACTTGCACTTTGACGCCGGCACCCATGGAAAGATATTTTTACAGAACAATTTGATTAAAAAAAAAATGTAGCGTAAAAACAAGACACATTAGTTTTTTTATAAGACATTAAAAATAAATTTTATAACTAAAAAGTTTATAGTTTAAAATCGAACGCTTGTTGAATTAACGAAAGCAATTTTGATAATATTTTTCAATTTTCTATAATTATTTAACTTGTAACTTTAAGGCTGCGTAATATTAAAACAGGTAACAGTTTAGATACACGATAACGTTATTATGAATTAAAAGAACTGCGCATGGGCAACGCGACAGTTACTAAAGCTTTAAACAAACTAAACTTTTTTCACTGATTTAAGTTTAAATTCCTGTTTTAAAATCAATCTTGCTGAACTCCAAATATGACACAAAGTACAACGAAAAAAGAATCAACTGACGGTCAACGAAAAACAAAGCAGCAAGACGATTAAGCAGTCTCTATTTATATTGAAACTGAATTAAAGTGCTCTACAAATAGAGTCGAAAATTGCGTGCAAGATACGATTCGATTACAGAATTTTCAACTTTATTCGTGTGAATTTTAATCCTAATTAAAATTATAAATGCGAAATTACTCTGTCCGTCTGATACGCTTTTACAACTAAACCACTGAACCGATTTTGATGAAATTTGGTACGGGGTAAATTTGAACCCCAAGAAAGGCGACTTCGTCTGCGTCCACGATAACCGACATACGCACACGAAGTCGCGGGAAAAAGCTACTAATTAATAAAAACTGCTCAAGCAATATGCTGCTTTATATACGTAACCATAGAAACCAAGTTTACGTAGTCAGTTTTATCTCGCGAGACCTGTTCAACATATAGTGGGAAATATTCTCGTAAGTCAAGAATGTTATCATTGTAGCTGGCAACACCCGGATAATGTTCGGTTTGAGTCCTTTGTAGAAGCCACGCCAACCTTCGTGCCTGGAAATTGTGAAAAATTGTATTAGAATTTATGTTTATTATAACGTCGTATGATATTGTGGGTGTAAACAGACAATCAACAAGCCGTAAGCTGCATATTGTGATATTTTTCTGTTGTTCCGGACTATACCTGGGAATTTTCTTATTTATACAGGGTCTTTGAAAATATACCCAAAACCTGAAAAGGGGTCATTGTACTCATCATTATGAACAACTTTTACTATGGGACCAACCATGAATTCATGGAAAAAAAACAGCTGATCCATACATTACAATCTTGTTGAGTAACATTTTTGTAGGGAACAGCAAATTTTTTTTTTCATGATGTTGTGATGTTCATGATGTCTGTTCGTAATGATGAGTAAAATGACCCATTTTCAGGTTCCGGGTAAATTTTCAATTACGCTGTATATTATATAATGTATTCCGAATGCGTTACATTGAACGTGCATTGATTTTTGACCCAAAAATATATGACGTTTCCCAGTAATCATTTTTGCGTCATTTAATTTGATGGTCAGTATGCGTAGTTTTCGGCTATGTGATGTCTCTTTACACATCGTATGAGGAACTTACCTTGTAATTTAAAAAATAATTGTCACTTTTTTTATTTTCGTTTCGGAAAATTAAAATTTATAGCAATATAATTGAAATTAATGGCAATTTAATTGAAATTAATGTCAATATAATTAAAATTAATGGCAATATAATTAAAATTGTTTTACGATTTCGAAGAATTTGTTGTTAAACTAGTTTTGAATAATGGTAAAACCTACTTTACTTTATTTTGACTAACAACTGTCAAATAAAACACTAAAGTATTTTAAAGCGCAATTTTTCCAGTTCAGTAATTTCTTTTATTAAATCAAATATTATATAAATCTGCAATATTTAGAAATTAATTTAGTTTTATATCGAGTTTTCATTTTAGGAAACAATAGGTAAGAACATGCTTTTTTAGTAAATGAAATATAATTTTGAATAAAAAACCTTATACAAGAAGTAAAGTTTCATGAAATAACAAACTCACTGTCAATTTGCTATCATTTATTGATTGAACAAATTGAATAGGCGAATTGAAACAATTGAACTTGAGTGATTATATAAAAATATAATAATTGATTATTTTTATACGTCTTACAAATTGCTATGTGGCCAGCCACCGAACAAGACAATAATCATAACAGATCGGTTACAACGCTATAGGTACGTTTGTGATAGGGTTACTGCTAAATTGTAAGTACATTTTTTTATATTTTTGATACTTTAAACGCTCGAACAGACGTAAATGTCAGGGCAGTGAATTTCTGAGTGAAAAAATTGCCATGTAGAATTTTCGCTATCGTATAACTCAAGCAAACATACCGCTGTTCGAACTTTTAAAATAATAAGAACATGTATAAAAAAAAACTAAAAATATTTTCGAAATTATATGCAGTTATGAATAACAATAAAATCCTATTTTGAGAAGTCATTTCGCTAACTTATTTAAGTAGATATGTCTTGATCAAATGACATCACAACATAAAATTCATTTAAAAAAAAGCATATAAAATTAAAAATAATAAATTACTAATATATAAAATATTATACATAGCAAAAAACGGACAATAAAGCACGATTATTTTTTGTGTACAGTTGAGCACATAATGCTTTTAGCAGTTTGGTCACCACAGTCATTTTGCCTCTGCTTGAAACATTATTGCTTAAATACAGGCCATGTCAAACTTTGGTTCAGTAGGTCATACAGTAGACAAGTATTCCGCATTTTGAGATAAAAGTTCTGCGTGTGCATCACAGAATCCTGTTCTGCGCACACAAAAATATTCCCTACTGCATCGTCTGAGAACCCAAATTTGACTTAGACTAAAACACTAAAGCAAGCCTATCCCATTACGAATCTGTAGCGTTGAAACCGCACATTAAAATAACATCTAATTATTTCAGATAACTTATTTAATCACATTTTATTTGGTGTATCATGTATTATTTCGATTTACACGTGTCAATATAGATTTTTTTTTTATTTTATATTTATAATAATATATTTGTTGTTAACTGTAATATTAAATCAAGTCGTCTAACTTTAAAGTAATATTTAGTCGTCACTAAGTGAATCTTGTGTGAAATAAATAGAGTATTTAAAAATTACTATGTCCCTACTTATGATAAAACTTTAAAGAGCGACTGCTGTGCGTGATTGTACTACACTTGGCTATGACGAAAAGGGGGATGATCAAAATATTTTTCTTTTTTCTTAAATTGGAGATGATATATTTTTTGACTTACAACAAAGGCGGGTTACATTTAATATTTAGATTTAAGACAGATTAGCTTCATGCTTGCATTACATCATAATATCTGTGAGAAAAAATACATATTTTACTATTTTTTTTGCTTTTTTTTTAGTTTTTGAATTTGTGAGCAAGCTGAAACGAAACTATCTTACATAATAAAGAACCTAACGTCGTCTCACCACACATGTAACGTTATATCAAAGAAAAATTTGTCTTTTTACTTTTGAAATGTTAAATACTTCGGGAAGCGCGACAGTTTAAGTACATACCCTATTATCACAAAAAAATTGATAAATTAAAACTAAATTGTGCTACGCCTGGCAACACTTCTTGTCAAGGTATTGCCAGTTTTAAAATTAAGTCAGTCACTATCTGATGGGAAAGAGTACAACTACTATTTACAAGAGATTACTAATATTGTTAGAAAAATAAATAAATAAAAACAAAAACACAACATATGCCGTGAGACAGATTTTACATTTTAATAAAAATATTATTATAGTACAGTTAGTAACACAATCTGCATGCGTCTTATATTGCTTACTTTTATAATTTTATTTTCTAAATATATTTATCTTTTTTTTTACACATAATATGAATAAACACATCACTGTAAAAAATAACATTCAGTTTGTGTTACAGACCGTAAAACAAAGTAAAAAAAAAAGATTTTAATTATAATTTCTATACATAGGTTTACAATTTCTCAAAACATTTTCACAGACAATAATATTTTAAAATGTTCATTACTATTAAAATTACGATATTCGCTTTGAAATCGTGCCAACTACTGTCCCTTTAGCGGCAACTATGCCAAAAACTGTTAAAGTCATAACTATTAATAGAGAAACGTCTAAAATTCTCTAGAATGCGGGGAATCTAGGAAATCCATTTCGAACTGTCAAAGTTACGTCAATGTTAGTTATGATACAATACAAACAGAAAAAAAAATGCATAATTACACAAATATTTAATATAGACTATACTAAACAATAAATTATCCCGCTTAAAACTAAACGCTTACCTTAAACACTCCATAGACAACCGAACAAAAAAAAAACTAAACAAAATCAGCGGCATATTATACCCTGCGAGCGAACTGTCAAAAACATAAATAGAAAAAAAAAAAAACAATTAAAAAAATAAATAGTGTTGTACGCGATTTCCCATCAGATGACAATAAGACTCAATCGTTATTGGTGAATTTTTCCCATATGAGCATAACTAGGCATATGTTAGGCGTTACATGTAGCAGGTACGGCGTTAGGCCCTTGTAGAAGCCTCTGATTCGTTCGTACCTCCATGTTTCGTTGATGCAATGCCACGCGCCGTCGTAGGAGCGATGCTGGTCTTGTAGGCGCGCGCGCACCACTTGGTACGGGTAGGTTGCGCCGGCGGCGATCAATTTAGAGATGGCGGCGAATGTTAGGTATTCTACTGATGTCTGGAAATTGAGAGAAGGAAAACGTTTGTAATATTATGGGGCAGAAAAACTCTAGGTGGCATTGTAGGCTTCCTATTGTATGGTATTACCTATAACACACATACAATGTAGGTAATAAACTTCTGCTAAAAGCTTTGGGAGATACATACAATTTTTTAAGTGTAAATGTTTATTAACATGTTTTTACCACTTAAACCCATTTTCCTCCTATGGCTTTATGAAATCATTATTTACTTTTAGTGTTGACTGTAGTACCTTGATCAGTGACATATACCTACTTACATTTTATACCATTTAGCCAACATTTTTTTTTATTAAAAAAATATACATTTTTAAATTATTTTAGAACACTAAAATAACAGTTATTATCCAATTATACTGCCACGTACACATACCAGTACTATGAATACAAATATTGGTGCGGATTTCCTTGTTCAAAAACTACACTAAAATAAGAGAATTGGCATCTCTTATTAACATACAGCAAAAGAAAAGGACGGTGACATTTTAGAACTAAATTAGAGAAGTCAAACTTAGTTTTGCCTTGAACTTTCCGTGTTTTAAATCAATAATGCTAAAATTGCATGAAAGTTTCAGATTAGCTAAAATTGACAGGGACTAATTTATTTCCGCCCCTTTCTTGTTTTATAGCACAGAAAAAGATAGCAATATTCTAAATTTAGTTTATTTTGTGAACAAGGGAATCGGCACCATAATCTTAATATACGGAACGATTAAGACCTGTGATAATACTAGTACATTTGCATGACTATGGCATCTATTACAATAGTCGGTCGACATAACGAGGACAATTTATCATGGCAATACGATGACATTGACCTTGACTGAGTGCAAGCGTCACTTATTACAACAAATATGGGTAATTTTCCTTTACGATCGGTTTTGTTAAATGGCAGCCCTGTGTTAATGTTCATTTAATCTTGATGTGTGAAATTATGACGGGGGTTTTGCATGAATAGTGCTAATTCTATTGAAAATAATAATTATTATCTACTAATTGTTCGTTTTCTTTTTTTTTTCAAGCGGCATTTTCCTGGGTATTTAATTAATATGTGATATTCCTTTTATTATGGTACATTATATCTGTATATTTTTAAAATAATACTTTATTTTCAATTATAAAATTTCACATGAGGGCTAGGCCTTACTTACCATAATTACTTCATTTTATATTTGTGAAATTGTGGGCACTTTGTCTTTAAACAAATAAATAAAATAATTTTACTGTTAATTGAAAATATATCGGATTCTCAGAGCTAGAAAAAAAAGTAAAGTATGAGTGTAGTAATAGTTAGGAGCTGTTAAAACAATTATGATTTTCTTCTTTTTTTAATTCTTTGTATAAAATACGAAATACGATAAAGGTCGATGTGCAATATTTATCGCCGGGTACTGTACCTATATTCATTATAAAACCGGAGATATATTGTTATAACGCTATCGCTATACACTTAAGCGGGTCGGCCAATTCGGTTCGGCATTCCTACTAGAACTTTTGATAACGTTGTATATTAAATGTCGAACCGAATGCGGAAAGCCGTTTATATGTATACCGACCCTTATTATCCGAGATGGACAGAACTAGATCAATATTTGACTTACCAATTTGATATCAATCGGCAGGTTTCTGTATTGGTTGTACCTATTCTTCATCTCCTCGTACGTCATGAACTGCAGCGCGCCGTGCGACACACCAAACATACCGGGAACGAAACCCTGGAACGTACAATATTATAAATTAACATCATTTATTCATCGGGCCAAATCTATCGTAATACCCAGTTATTGGGTTGTGGAGGTCAGATAGGCCGTCGCTCCATGTAAAAGGCTGGTATTCAGCTGCATCTGGTTAGACTGGAAGCCGACCCCAACATAGTCGAGAAAAGGCTAGGCAGGTTGCAGATTGTCGAGACAAAAATGTTGAAGGTCAAACCTTTACAGCTAAAGGGCACGTGGCACATAACTGGTTAACTATTTTAATTGAACGCCTACGGTTAATCGGAAAATCTCCATCGTACCCTTTAAGACGGACATCTGTATAAGTAAAGCCATTATGCAAATGGCGTCGTCACTACCTGGTTTAGTTAAAATATTAAGTAATACACTTTCTGTTAAAATCATCTTCGATCTCAACATCCTACTTATCCAACAATAATATTTTATCCATCCATTATAAACGAAAAAAAGAGGAAATTCCACTTTAGAACGCAATTGCGCGTTACAAAAATCCTTTGTTCCCACAAAGACTTAACAAAAGAAACAACATCCTGTAGATATAGCTGGTCTAAAGTCTAAATAACAATATCTAACCTGCTTTATATCCAGGGTAATCCATTACACAGTATTAAACGCACAAACGAAGAATAAAACCATTTAATATTTAACATTTATGGCGACTATAACTCTCGTTGAGTTGCAGTCGCCATCATTGTTAGGGCGCACACTATCGATTTTGTGCCGCACCTTGTACCACGATTGCAAGCTAGGTCATTCGTATTTTAAACACGGGGGATGGGGACTGGGGTTGCCATATCAGAAAATATGCATTGATCGCTGCCTTGGCTCTAGAGTCATAAAAAGTAGAGGTTTTTATAACTTGACCTTTTCTCTTTTTGTTTTTAGCGTGTGTTAAGATGGCGATAAATTTATTTTACAGAGATGGTATGATCTTGCAGCCAGTATCGTCTCTACGCAAAGAAACTCTTGCACGTTCATCTCAGATTAGATAGCAAATCGTTATTACAGTGATGATCTGCATTGTGTAATCTTCTATAAGAATAAAAATGAATCGCTAAATTATGTGTTGCTAAACCCAAAATTCGAGAACGACTGGACCAATTTGCTTGATTATTTTTTGTTATATTCATAATTTCCCCGACAAGGTTTTTGTATAAAAGTTTTTCCGGAAAATTGGAACTTTGCTCCAGTGTAAAGATGCGGTTTGCTATTGTTTTTAATAAAAACTTCGCTGTCAAAACTTTCTTTTCTTTTCTTTTTTAGAAAAAAAAATGAAATGTTCGTCTTGTATAATACGCGCCACGAAACATGAGACTTGACAAGAGTCATTAGTAGGTAGTAATGCAGCTTGCGCAGGTATGGATGTAAGAAACTACCTTTCATAGAATAATGTGATAGAAACGAGAAGCCATTTTTACTTTGGTCTTTTCCAATGGATCGAAGGACCACGTTCTTTTGCAGAGTTTACGTGCCTAGTCTAACTAGTAGAGTAAAATTTATTAAAAAACTGAAATAAACATTTATCATAGGTAGTTATTTTTAATATCTTATTCCTTATGTCTTTGTGAAATTGCAGTTAATAGTTATCCATAATTTGTGTATCAATTCAGGGATATTTCGATGACATTTAGGCCGCTATCACACGGACTGCACCATAACAACAGCACGCAGTCTCTATATTCAACTGCATGCAGTTGTACGTTCGACTTCGTGCAGTCATGATACCAACTGCACGCGGTCGGCTGCAGTCGAGAGAAGTCAATATCAACTGTATGCAGTCGAGCCTTCAACTTCACGCGGTCGGCTTGCAGTCGAGAGAAGTCAATATCAACTGCATGCAGTCGTGCCTTCAACTTCACGCGGTTGGCTGCAGTTGTAGCCGACCGCGTGAAGTTGTAGCCGACCGCGTGAAGTTGTAGCCGACAGCGTGAAGTTGAAGGCACGACTGCAGCCGACCGCGTGCAGTTGGTATCATGACTGCACGAAGTCGAACGTACAACTGTATGCAGTTGAATATAGACACTGCGTGCGGTTGTTGTGGTGCAGTCCGTGTGATAGCGGCCTTAGATTAAAATTCTGAACAAAATTATAATACTTATTACGAATTAATAAAGTTTTTGTGGTGTGTCAAGCAAGTCTCATCTTTTGTGTCACGATTTGTAAAACATTGATACGGACTGACTCGAATTCGGTCTTTCATCTAGTCAAGGTTACATCAATCATATGTTGTCATTTGAGTACTTAGTGCTCTTCGAAAAAACGTCAGCATATTGTATTGCATTGTACGTCATTCGAAATTGATGGTAATTAGTCTGTTCCTGTCTGAATTTGAAATAAGGGACAATAATGTATGAATAGCTGTTAACTATACTTCTATTCTGGCTAAGAGATTTTTTTGTTTGTTTGTTTATTCGCTAATGTCTGTAATTACCAGTCGGATTAGACAAAAAATGTTTAAGATAGTTAAATTCATGATGAATAGTTATAGGCTTTACAGCGTGAGTTTTAATTGGCTGTAAATCTTTCAGGGGCCGAAAGTACTCATGAATATGAACAACTTTTATACATACATACATACATACATACATACATACATACATACATAAACTCACGCCTTTTTCCCATGGGGGTAGGCAGAAACCACAGAACGCCACCTGCTACGATCCTTACATACTCCTTTCGCCTCATCTACGTTCATACATCTCGTCATACAAGCACGCCGGTTACGAGTACTCCGCACCTGACCTTTCTGAAGAACCTCACCAAAAAGGTCAGTGTAGGTCTTCCTAGGGCGACCCCTCCCTGCGTTGCCACTCACCTCTGCCATATAAATACCTTTTGTTAATCGTCTTTCACTTTTATAAGATTAAAAAATCTGCTGTGCCATACAATTTAATGGTTTTGTAGTGCATTTTTGTACAAAACAGCAGATTTTTTTTTAAAATTTCGTACTATGTCTCGTAACGTTGTTCATATTCATGAGTATTTTCACCCCCTGAAAGATTAACAGCGAATTAAAACTCAGCCAGTATAACATCACGCTACGACCCACAGGAGTAGAGCAGTAACCAAACCTAGTGTGTTTATACATATCATCACGCCTGTAATCCCCGAAGGGTTAGGCAGAGGTGTATCCATTAGCACACCCACATTTCGCCAGTTATGTTGAAGTCTCATGTAATAGGGGGCGAGCCTATTGCCATCAACCGGGCACAAATCCTGACTCCGAAGCTGCTACTGTGAAATTCCTGATGGGAAAATCTAATAACACTTTGTCCGACCTTTTTTTAAGGATGGGATATCATCAAATGACATCTTCCGCTATGGACGAAGCGGGAGGAAGTGTCAGACTGCTACTAACTAACCCATTCGTGTTCCCGTGTGCTGCGGAAACTCCGCAATCCTGGCAGGCACTCGCCTTCGCAATTCGATATAATCGAACCCACGACCTCATGGTCAGCAGACACGCTTTACGACCACTAGATCAACGAGGCAGTCGAGTGTGTTTATATAATGCTAGTTATTTTATAGCCGTATAAACACAACCTTGAAAAGGTACCGTTGCACGTGTAGGACATGTTTTATTGAAAATACGTGTAGTAATTTAAATACTATTGTTTGCCAAACTACCTATATATGTACGTTTGGCAAAGTTTATCTCAGATATCACTGACTTCGTTCCGTGCCTCGGAAAGCACGTTAAGCTGTTGGTCTTGGCTGTCATATGTGGATCTTTGACAGTCGTTACGGGTCGTCAGAAGCCCGAAAGTCTGACCACCAGTCTTACCAAGGGGTATCGTATTACCCAGTTACAGGGTTGTGGAGGTCAGGTAGGCAGTCGCTCCATGTAAAATAATGGTATTCAGCTGCATCCGGTTAGACTGGAAGCCGACCCCAACATAGTTGGGAAAAAGGCTAGGCAGATGATGATGATACGTTTGGCAAAACTACGGCCCATTAGTATGAATTGGTTCAATTAAAAACAACAATCTAAATCTATCTTAACAAATATGTATTAAAAAATAATTAAAATTGTTTGTTTGTATGCAAAAGATAAGTATACTTTACCTACTTCTCCGATTACAAAAAATCTTGTAATGTTAGAAACTCACACTATTGCCGAGTGGCATAAACTGTTAATGGTAGACTAGCTTTCCCCCGTGACTTTGTTCGCGTAAAAGTTAATATAATATCCTACGGGAACTGTCCATTTTTAACCGACTTCAAAAAAGGAGGAGGTTAGCAATTCGACTGTATTTTTTTTTATGTTTATTAGCTCCTAACTTGCGACTGGCTGAACCGATTTTCATGATTCTTTTTTTTTTCCGGGATAAAAAGTAGCCTATGAACTATTCCAGACTATATCTATCTCTGTGCCAAATTTTATTTTGATTGAGTATCAAACATACATCCATCCAAACTATCGAATTTATCTATACTAATATTATAAAGCTGCAGAGTTTGTTTGTTTGTTTGTTTGTTTGAACGCGCTAATCTCTGGAACTACTGGTCCGATTTGAAAAATTCTTTCTGTGTTAGATAGATTAGTTATCGAGGAAGGCTATAGGCTATATACCATCACGCTACGACCTACGGGAGCGGAGCAGTAACCAAAGACGCGGGTGTAACCGCGGCGGACAGCTAGTAGCTAATAATATTAGTATGGACTTTGACCGCGACTTCGTCCGCGTAAATGTGATGTCCTTTCTTTGGGGTTCAAACTTACCCCATACCAAATTTTATCAAAATCGGTTCTGTGGTTTCGTCGTGAATGCGTATAACAAACAGACAAGAGTTACTTTCGCATTTATAATATTAAGGTACTGATACACATGCTTTAAACTAGCATGCTAAAGCACGCGAGCATGCTACTTTTAAGCAAATGCTACTTAGTAGCATGTGTATCGAAACCATTTGCTAATAATGAGCATGCTAATTTTGAGCATGCTCAAAAATCAAGGTCGTTCCCAAATCTTTCTTTTTCTTTTCTTTTTTTGCCGAGCTGATATTATCTTCTGGACGCATTGCATCGCCAGCAAAAGGATGATCTTATTTAGCTCCGTACGGATAGCTGTTTGATTGTCCATGACTTTGTTAGAACTGAGAGCGAGAGAGCATGCTTATTCAGTAGCATGCTTATTGCTAGCAAACGCTAGCAAATGTAAACTATTCATAAGCATGCTCGAATGAAGCATGCTCTTTTAGCATGTGTAAACGAACCTTTAGTAAGGAATGTAGTAGATAGAAGTAAGATTTTAATTCTACGTGCAAAAGTGCAAAATTAAAATGATGAGTTTCTAACTTTCTAATACTGCGATCTTTCTGAAACACGTCATTAATTGCACATACACTTCGGATAATGACGCTTAATTACGCCTATAACAATTAATAGTTTAGGAGTTTTTTATCTAATCTAATATTACAAAGAGAAAATATTTGTATTTTTTTTTGTAATAGGTATTATAATACATATGTATAAACTCAAAACCAACATATCAGATTTTAAAAATTCTTTTACCTATGGAAAGCTACATTATCAGCGAGTAACATAGGCGATATTTTGTTTTCAAAAATTTTTGGGATCCGTAAGAAAATCCACGCGGACGAATTCGCGGGAAAAGTCATTTTTTTTTATAAATATTTCTGAAATATTGCTTGAGTCATTTTTATGATCATAACTACACATTAGTAATTTAAAAAATTTACGTAACAAAATTAAACTATTTTTTACAACAATATTTATATTGCAATGAAAACGTGTATTTCTAGTTGCAATTCGCGTAAATATTTGTTAACACTTTCAGCACCTAATCAGTGACGTCACAGTCACACATAACAGATAAGTTATGTGATTTATTTACTTATGTCCAGATTAAAGACTTATTTCATGAAAACTTTTTACGTAATACGTTTCTGACCGAATAGGTACTTTTAGTATTAATACAGGTGAAAAAGAGAAAGTAATTTAATATTTATTCATATAGAATTTATGGTTTAATTAAAAAAAACGGTTTTTTTTTGGTGGTTTATCTAAGCACGCAATGATTTTTATGTAATCCAGTCTAGACAAAAGGCATATAAGTTGGTTGACCTCTGTGAAATGCTGGAAAAAATGTAGTCATGGTGACTGCTGACAGATGTGAAAATTTTACGTTACATTAGCATGTCGGTGATTCCGCCACATTAGCATGTCGGTGACGCGGTCAGGTTAGCATGTCGGTGACGCGTTCTCATAAGTTTTGCCCCTACCAAGAATGGCTCAACGCGGCTACAGAAGTTTTCACTTGAAAAATCTGAAAAGTGACAAGTTTCATTGAAAGACATGAAAAGGTGATGGTCGTATTGTCGTAAGTTACGTTTCAGACAACAAAGGAGTAACATGAGCGTCTAACAGGCTTCGACAACCAGTCATAAAGTACCTATTTAAGTACCTACGTAAGTACTTAAAGTGAAGGTTGTCACATTCTAATTTTATACTACCCCACTATGCCTAAGTTTGGTAACTGGAATTTAGTCTTTATTATTTCAGTCTTTGATCGATAATAGCTTACGACATTCAGAGTCTGAATGTCGAAAATCAAACTGTTTTGAACACGACAAAAATTGCTATTGTAATGTTTTTATTATTGTTAAAATACATATATATTGCTATTATTTTAATAAAAACTAAAAAAGTAGGAGGAAATTCCTTTTTCTTACGAAAAAATACTTGGAAATTGATTGGGTTTATTTATTTATTTATGTAACCAACGCACATATGTATAACATGTTTTAAAATAGTGAATTACAGTATTGTAAGGCTAATAATAGATTTCCCTGTTTGACTAGTCAAACAGGGAAATATGCGCACGTACTATTAATAAATATTTAATTAAAAAATTAAATATATATTACGTATCTTTAGTTTTTGCTTTTGTTTTACTAGCTTCTGCCTTCTTTCATCTGCTTCGAACTTAATATATTATCCCATGGAAACTGTCCATTTTTCCGGGTTAAAAAGTAGCATATGTACTATTTCAGACTATAATCTATCTCTTTGGCAAATTTCATCCAGAATAATCCAGCCGCTCTTGAATTACAAACATCCATCGATCCAAACTTTCGCTTTATAATAGTAATATAATAATCTGTACATTTTACTGTATGTTTTTCGTAATGGGTTTTTATTTTCTAATGTATGGTGGGTTGCAGTACTGGTAATAGAGTGCGATGATAAAGTGTATGTAACTTCTAATGCCAAACAAATATTTGTGAACCTAAGCATGATTACTTAGGAAAACCCAAGTAATTGTAGATGTTTGTTAAAGACCTAACGTCATCTGGACTGGACATAAGTTGATATTAATAGTAGTGAAAAGACCTACATTTACTCGCTTTCTTGAAAGAACTTAAAAACCGGACAAGTAGGAGTCGGACTCGCAGACGAAGGGTTAAGTTATTTCGACACACCGTACGATACAAAAAAAAAACATGTTTCTTGTCTATTCAAGGAACACTCTTGGTCACCTTTCAAGTTTTAACTTTATTTACTTATGTTGTTATAGCGGCCATAGTAATACATATTCCGTGTGAATTTTAAATATCAACCTATTTTGGTTCACAGATACAGTCTAGTGACGAAGGATGGGGACGGACAGACAGACAGCGGAGTTTCTAGAATCCTTTATTAATGTGACAAATTGTCAGGCACGTGTAAGCGGCTATGATTGGTCGACTCTGATTAACACCCACCCAATCACATCAGTTTATGCGCGCTTGACAATTTATCATATTAATTTTTTATCGAGAAAACGGGAGTAAATTGGTGGTAATTGGTAAATTGGTGATGGGGTAAAGTATATTGATGTTTTATGAATAGTACAGCATTAAATGTTTTTTTTTATTAGCGAGCCTATCGACGCGTCTGAAGAAAGAAAGAAAAAAGGTTTATTTGACACAGGCCATGTGCACACAAACATAATAAAAACAAAAAGGCAATAAAAAAAAACAAAAATAAAATTCATTATTGTGTGCCCCCCACAGCTGAGCCAAACAGGTCCAGTTCAGCATAAAATGCCAGACCACTTGTGCCTGACGCTGATTTTCAACTGGACCTTTGAAAGCGTCACGAGAAGCTATAAACTTTGTCAACACACATTCAGGGGATCGCAACCCTTGGAACAAATACTGCGTTGCGTCAGACTGAAAGCTGACCCCAACATACATAGTCGGGAAAAGTCTAGGCAGGATAATTGAGTCGCCTCGCGCCGTCTACTCAACTTTGGGATCCGTTGATCTAGTATATCTTAATCCACGTTCCTTTTACAATCTGAACAGATTCATAATACCAATGACTCACTTATCTCAATGGATAGCTGCAACGTAACAATAATTGATCAATCGATTTATCCATATGACAGTCCGGAATGTTCTTGTGTCTATTTTTAGGTTAGAATTAAAACACGTGACTGTTGTAAATGGAACCTTTTAGCATAATATTTTGAGTTGAGTTCATCTTGTTTATCTTGATGGTGAACTGCTGTGTTATGTCAGCTGTCATGTGATATCACAAGTGCATGGACAGCATAATATTGATGTGTATTGTAGATATTTGGTCGGACTTGTTCATTATACATAATATTACCAGTCTATTATTGTCCTATTGCAGGGGCATTGATCACAACGCTTGCTCAAGGCGGATGATTTCAGATTTACATGACTATACTATAAGTCCAGGTATCCTAACGACGACGAAAATTCGATTTTAGTTGGTTTGAAATTGATAAATAGTTTTTCAATTGACTTAGCAATAAACCCAACAACCCCGGCATCACACGCACAGGTGCTCCAACATTTACGGTTGATGTTCCAAAAAAAATCTTTTATTGAATCCTTGTCAGGGAAATAACGATCACAACAAAAGAAAGACAACCAAATCGATCCAGCCGTTCTCGAGTTTTGCGCTTAGAAACACATTTACCCATTTATTTGTATTCATATAAGTATACATTTTGTTACGCGTTTTGCTATCAATTACAAAACTATAACACGATCCATTTGACACATATTAAATTAATATCTAACGAATATAAACTGACAACTTTATGATAACAAAACAGGCACACATCGGCTTTAACCGGGTTTAACAACATGCAAAAGAGATAGCTAGCTGTTGCAACGACCACCGGGGTTTCGTCACTTAGTTTAACATTTCGCGAAGGTTAGTTTAGATTTAGTACAGTACTTTAGTTATCTGACCTAAAATAAGTCTTGGTTTAACTCATTGGTTCCTAACCTGTGGGTAATTACCCCTGCGGGGGTAAAATAGCTTTTCTGCGTGGGTAGTAATTTGTAATTAAGCTAGTAATAGTATTAAAAAGAAACCTTATTAATACATGTGGCTAATATTTTGCTTATTTTTAGAAAATGGGTATTGATTAGCTTATTTGATTTAAGAATATTTGCTAGGTAAACTTATTTTATGTTATTTTACTGGGGAGGGGGTAAAATTAATTTCATTCACACGTCATAGGGGCACAAGATTGAAAAGGTTAGGAACCGCTGGTTTAACTATTGTTTATTGCAGTATCGTCATCATCTATACTTTTTTTTTTTTTTTTTAGGTGGTTAAAATCATCAAATGACTCCTTCCGCCCTGGGTGGGGCGGAAGGGACTGTCAGACTTTTACTGACTAAAAAAACCACCCTGTTCCTTCTGTTGCCCTTTGCGTTCCGGGGCCACGGTATCCTGTTGTCATCATCTATACTTAAGCCCGGTTTCTACCGCGAGCGGAAGGGACCCATTAATGACTCCTTTTACCTTAAATATTGATTTCAACGTTTTATATTTAATTATAGCCAATGTAATGCGTATAACTAAGTATTTCCTATTACTATTTATTTGCAAGTATGGTAATAATAGGAATTTATGATTGTGTATCATGCAGTTTTGTATGACGAGTAAAAAATGGGTCCGCTCCGCTCGCGGTGGAAACCGGGCTTAATATTACAAAACTGAATGTATTTGAACCCGCTAATCTCTGGAATTTCCAGTCGGAATGGAAAAAATCTTTTTGTATATGATAGTCAGAATCATGGGGAATATTAAAGCCTATATAACATCACGCTACGAACCACGGGAGCGGAGCAGTAATCAAAGACGTAACTGAACAAGGATGAAACCGCGAATAGTTTTAGCTTGTAATTTTATTATGCTTGAACAGGCTAATCTCCGGAACTACTAGTCCGATTTTGAAATTTTTATGCTATTAGAAAGCTACATTAACCCCGAGTGCTATAAGTTATATTTTAATATCCAAAAAATTAGAGATCCGTAAGAAAATAGACGTGGAAGTTGTTGCGTGCAGAAGCGTTCCTTTCATACATCGCCAACAGACATCACGACAAAAGAATAAACATAACATCACGCCTGTAATCCCCGAAGGGTTAGGCAGAGGTGTACCCATGAGTACACCCACATTTAGCCAGGTATGTTTTTAAGTCCCATTTAATAGGGGGCGAGCCTATTGCCATCAACCGGGCACAAATCCAGACTCCGTGGCTGCTACTGAGAAATTCCTGATGGAAAAACCCAATAAGACTTTGCCCGACCTGGGAATCGAACCCAACAAAAGAATAAAAATACATTTATTTAACACAGAACATACTAAAAGACATATTGCATTTTGCAGTCTTCACTACCTTCACCACAAAGATCTTTTATACAATCCTTTCATATTTTTCTTTTGTCCAATTCTTTTTTTACACATTTTCTTGTCACATGATCCTTGACATATCCACCAATCTTATTGCCAATCAATTTTCAAACTTCCTGTACACGTAATAAAACGCATTTTGCGTCATCCACACCTCATTATAGTTAATATACTGAATAATATTACATGTAAAAGATATATCGCAATACGAATTCTATATCTATGAACTGTGGACGAGTGTCAATAACAGCTGTCCGGTTTAAACTGGTTTGGGTGTTTGGTATGCAAAACGTGCCCAATCATAATTTATCAAGTCGTTTCTATAATATAAACAATTTTATTTAAAAGAGCATCTTACTCGTCTATTCTTTAAACTTACTTTGGCATGGAGACTTGACTTGTGAATTCTTGGGCACTTTATTTAATAATTATTTTACATCTTTCTAATATACAGGGTAATTTAAATTTTACTCGAAACCTGAAAAGGGGTCATTGTACTCATCATTATGAACAACTTTTACTATGGGACCAACCTTGAAATCATGAAAAAAAAAACAGTTGTTCCCTACAAAAATGCTATGCAACATGATCGTAATGTATGGATCAGCTGTTTTTTTTTCTTCTTCTGTTTCATAGTAAAGTAGACGAAGTAGCGGGCAGAAGCTAGTTACAAATAACTAGCTTTTCCTTGCGACTTCGTCCGCGTAAATGTCGGTTATCGCGGATGCAGACGAAGTCGTGGAATAAAAAGTAGCCTATGTCCTTTATTAAGGTTTAAACTTATTTCATATCAAATTTCATCAAAATCGGTTAAGTGGTTTAGTCGTGAATGCGTAACAGACAGACAGGGTTACTTTCGCATTTTTATTATTAGTATATTATGTGATAATAAAAATCAGTTACCAGATATGGCAGTTTTTTTATGTTGGGTTCATAAATGTTAGTTATATCCAATAATTAACCACAACACAATAACAAAATTAATAAATTATGTACCTACAATTTATAAAAAAGAAAAAAAGGAGGAACAAAAAAATTCGTCCACATCGCTGTCAATGGGGCAAGTGCCCAAAAGGCTGCCAGCATTGCCACGTTGTATAGAAATGCTGATTCTTTGGCCTAAGAAAAGGCCAGCCCTCTGGTCATGTGAAGAGTCGACCAGTCGCTTGGCGATATGTCCTGAAATACAAGGCGAGCGCTCGGACCCCATAATATAATATTGTACAATTATAATTTATATCCAATAATCCATTTGTCATTTATAATTATCAAACATTTAAATTACCCGTTGATTGTTTCTTTGTCAGATTAATTTGTTAAGTAACTCATAAGTAGGTAAGATGTACATGTATACACTATGTAACAAAAACCCTGTCAGATCAGTGTTGCCGTTGATCAGTTTTTATGTTTTATTTTAATTTAATTACTTCTTCTTTCTTCTTTTTTTTTTTCACTGGGGAAAAATAATAATCTTAAATCCATTAAATGGTTACGTATATGTGTACGCAGTACGATGCCGAATAATACCCTTAAGGATCGGACAGGGTTTTTGTTACATGCTGTATATTTAGATCGCCTATCTTTCCTTAACACGCGTAACCGCAAGACGTTGCGTTACATTCGTATTAATTTAACCATTTTTTAATTGAATTTTAATTAAAGAATGTATTACAGATGGTTCTTTAATCGTGTGGGATTAGAAGAAGACATTAATTTGAACTTAACTCAAAGTCATTTAAAAAAAGATTGATATCTGCATTAATTAAAAATACCCAGAAATATCTAGACAATTAGGCTTAGGTACAAATACATATCATAATAAATCATTTAGTTAGTAAACAACAAATTAGTACTACAATAGTATACTATATTAGTTTTACAATTTATTTATTATTCACAAAATTCACAGCTCTTTGACATTGTCTTGTAAGACCTAGCGCGCACTGGTGACTATTGTCAGCGTGACTGTTTTGTCACTCTTATCAAGTCCGTGGATATGTATGGAGATGCGCGCATGTTACGACGTGACAACTGGGTGACATCTCCATACATATCCACGGACTTGATAAGAGTGACAAAACAGTCACGCTGACAAAAGTCACCAGTGCGCGCTAGCTCTAATAATTGTATAGGTAAACTAATCTTACAGCCAGTTACGGATTTACAATTTCATAGCTAAGTATACAATACATGCAACAGAAACATACAGAATGAAATGATGTGCTAGTACCAACAAAGCATTGCTAAGTCGTTAAAAAACAGGTCTAGTGCCAGTCCGACTCGCACACGAAACGTTCAGTACAGTCGTAAACTATGTACTTTTAAAATACTATTGTAAAATAAAAACAAGAGAAATATAGTAAAAATTGTTTAGCTAGAGCAGTCATGTCAAAGATACGGCCCGCGGGCCGAATCCGGCCCTCGGGCCATTTCGATACGGCCCGCGATCACAATATATCACAAATAAATGAATCTTGTTTTTTAGAGATTTTAGACTGCACTCGATGCCTCTACGCAGGTTTAAAAATGCGCGCGCTTTACTTAAAAGTAATTTCAAGAGTAGCGCCTGACTAGACGAGCGAGAGAGTGTTATGTTAGTTATGCTTTTCTCTCCTCGATCCTCGAGCTCAAAATAATTACCCTTTTTCTTACTTTTGGTATGATTTGTAACAACTTTAAATAACTAAATAAATAAAGGTGTTATAATAATTCAGTATGTTTTAGTTTTTTAATTTGAACCTGGCCCGCCTACACATTCTTAATCTTATATATGGCCCTCTGCAAAATTGAGTTTGACACCCCTGAGCTAGAGCCAAAAACGCAAAAAAAAATACATGTCTCTTGTAATGGAGACCCTCTTTCATTTTTAACTTTTATTTAATTTTATTATTTGTTGGTATAGCGGCAATAGAAATACACATTCTGTTTCAACTTTCTAGCTATTACGGTTCATGGGATACAGCCCGCTTACAGACGGACAGACAGACGGACAGACAGACGGACAGCGGAGGCTCAGTAGGTCTCGTTAGCAACCTTCGGGTACGGAATCCTAGAAACAATTTTAATTAAACTTGATACTTATACGCAAGATACTAAGATATACTTTCTCTTACAATTCTTCTTTAATCATAACTGGAACAATTTGGTAGCTCTGTTACTACCGTGTCAACCTTGTCAAAGCTTTCTATTTATTCATTTTGTACCCTTGTGGCCTTGTACCAAGGTCTAATATTGACCTACTTACACTGATATACCATGGCAAGTGTTCTATGTACTGTGAAGCGACTTTCTATAGCAAAAACGTATTTCCATTTACAGGAAAATTCTGGATAAAATATTGTTTTCTTTACCGTCGATTCTTGGAATGAGGTCATGTGATTCGAATTTCAAATGTAAGTATTTTGATTTATTGAAGATATTTTTGTTTGACTTTTCCTTAATCCTCTGTTTAATTCAACTTGTTCTTTTATTTTCAAAAGACAATGCTTATTCAATAATAATTTAAGACTGTCATCTTGCTGGAGTCACGTCAAAGTCAAATCTTTTATTTTAATTAGACCATTAAAAGGCACTTTCGAACATCATTGACAAGAAAGAAATAATATTGAATGGAAGAAGAATGGGCAAGAAACTCCAAACATACTCTCTTAATATTTTATTTACAATTATTTGTAGAGATAGGTAGGTACATTCAGTACCTACATAAAATTAATTTAAAGTAAGTACTATAATATGCACTACATTTAAAAAGTAAAGTTCATGTAAAGTACTATAATTTGTCATGGGTTAAGAACTTAACGTTCAAAATGAAGTGCGCGGGGCTTTGAGCGGTTAAACCCGTTCAATCCCAAAGCCAAATAATTTCAAATTGAGATCATGACTTTCTAGAAAGTCCTCCAAATGTTTGTAAATGCCTTTCATTTAACCTTTGCAGGACAAAGCTACAAGGCAATATTAGTTATTAAAGTGGGCGACAGACGTACTCTTGGCTCGACAATATTTTCCGCCCATGCCCCCCCCCCTTCCCTAAGTACAAGTACTTACGTCTATCGCCCACTTAAAAGCTTCACTCTTCACTTGGTTGATTGACTGACTCAACACACACACGCAAAGCGCACACGATCAATAAAAGAGCTATCAAGTATCAAGTTCATTCTAATAGCGCGATGACGTCAAACATTCTAAGGTCCTTGAACCAATCTGTTGTTATAGACTTTTTTCTACAGGTAAAATGTTGATGGCTACATATTGCGGGTTTCTCTAAAGTTCTGCTAAGTATGAGTCATACTTGGCTAATCGTCTGAGGATATACGGTACTGGAGATTGTAGTACCTACTGTTGTGTTTTATTTAGTCTGTAGATCTAGTCTAAATAGTAGTATTTTGTTGAGGATTTAGTGCTTTCTATTTATTGATTTCAAAGCCGCAAAAAAAAAATTACAGTAAATCGAAAATTAATCGGGTTTTCAGGGCTAAAATACAAGTGCTTCTTTAAATCTTTAAAGTAGTTATGTCTTGGAATTATTGGTTTTTGGTGTCAACTACCCAATTCAGCCTTAAGTGTTGATTATGATGTTATTTCACCAAGAAAATATTGGATACGAGAAAGTTTTATGTTTATTCGTTTTAAACGCGAATCTATAATAGCTTATCCGTTTATAAAACAAAAATAACGCCAGGATAGAAGATAAAAATTTAAATCAGTCACTATCGTAACTGATTTCATTTTTTACGTAACATTCGATACACAAATCGATCATTTCTTCCGATTTAATGTATCTAATGTAAATTATGTCGCTAAGTATTTACTTTAAAGTTATTTACTTATAAGTTAATTTTGCTTAAATGCCTTGTTTGTGTATTTACACAAACAAGGCATTTAAGCAAAATTAACTTATGTAAGTATATTTGAATTTTCCATAAATATTTGTTATCTATTTATAGCATAGGTACCAACACGTTTATTTTTGTAATAAAATAAAACAAGCGACTCGCCTCTGCTTCGCACAGGTGCAATAAATCCGTCAAAATAAACTAAAATTCTATATCTCTAATATTAGGACAGATATAAAGTTAGTTTGTTCATTTGCTTAAACGCTCTCTCCCAGTCGGATTGGTAAAAATGTTTTTGTATAAATGATAAGCCAGATTCAAGAGGAAAATAGTATAGATATTCGACATCAAGAACTGTAACTGAACAAAGTCAAAGTCAAAGTCAAAGTCAAATCATTTATTTCAATTAGGCCATTATAAGGCACTTTTGAACGTCAAGTACTAAAGAAAAAGGAATTGAATCTAGTTGCCCCTTCCAAAAGGTAGCTTTGTATGGAGAAGAATGGGCAAGAAACTCCATACGTACTCTTTTAAAATCAATGTTTACAATATTTGCATACAGAATCATATATATGGCACGTGAATGCTATGTACCTTATATAGAAACTACTAAATCATAACACTTAAAAAGTATTAAAAAATCAAGAATTTAAGGTTAAAAATGTTCAAATATACATAGTGTTCACGTGTTTACAAATATTGGAACTATAGACGACCACTCTTAACAACTCAACCAACATGAAATAGTGTGTGCACATGAACGCGAGTGAAACCGCAGGGTATAACTAGTTGAATTAATATTCGCAGCTGTTACAATCTGCACGTGATTTGTTTGAGTAGCTCAGACCGACAATCTCAAACCTTATCAGCCATGTGGTGAACCTGATTACATATTGAATAATAGCTTATATCTATGGCTCCGTTCGAGTGAATGTCTGTTATGACGGGGTTTTATTTAAGGCGCGGAACCCAATCCTATTTCTAAAATAAAAGCTCAAGTTACTCCTTATAATATTAATATCTGCCAGTAAAAGTCTCATCAAAATCGGTCCAGCCGTTTCGGAGATTGGTCGGAACAGACTTGAACCCGTTGGAACACTAAACTTCATTCAGCTTAGCACAATATTCACAAAATAAATAAATGACTATCTAAAACATTATCATACACTCGACATTATCATCACGAGCGAAACAAATTAGTGATGACGTCACGTGCTATCGTGTACTTACCTAGTTAATTGTGGATATATTAGTTGTAGTGAGGTACTTATCATTGAGATTATTATCATTTATATCTCGTTAACGGTACGTCAAAGCTCCAAAAACCGGAATTTGCAGAAATTGTTCATTTCAAACTATTTTAATAGTATTAATTGATTTTATTTTTTAGTTTGTAGACATTACTGCTGACATCAATCCGTGCTTTGGAAAGCACGTTAAGCCGTTGGTCCCGGCTGTCATACGTGGATCTTTGACAGTCGTTACGAGTCGTCAGAAGCCCGAAAGTCTGACAACCAGTCTGACCAAGGGGTATCGTATTACCCAGTTACTGGGTCGTGGAGGTCAGATAGGTAGTCGCTCCATTTAAAATACAGTAAAATACTGGTACTCAGCTGCATCCGGTTAGACTGGAAGCCGACCCTAGCCTTTTCCCAACCATGTTGGGGTCGGCTTCCAGTCTAACCGGATGCAGCTGAGTACCAGTATTTTACATGGAGCGACTACCTATCTGACCTCCACAATCCAGGAAAACTTAATATTAATTGTAAATTACATTATTATTTAGGTATCATTTGGTATTATTTCTCTCCCAACATGCAACCTTCAAACCTTAATAGTTTCTCTGGGCTTGTCTGACTTCTCCAAAGGTTAATGATCATTGAGCTATTTGCTGCAATTAACAGTAAATATTTTACTACTGACCCCCAGAATTTTATTAAGTGACCAAGTTTGAAAAGAAAAATCTTGTGTTCCATACATTTGATCTTGTTTTCACAAGTTTTTATTTACTGTTTTTATTTACCTGTGCCGATGACTGCGGCTACTCAAAAAATTTTACAAGTCAAATTTGACCCACTTCCCGGTGTTCGATTGAGCTGGAATTTTGAATACATATGTGCATCACATGACAATGCAACATAAAAACATAAACAAAAAAATAGATAGAACCTTTTCTTATTTCGCATTTGGTTTATATTTATGGAGACTGGTCTGTCCCTATTAGATGGAACTTAAACAACTGGCGAAATGTGGGTGTACTAATGGGTACACCTCTGCCCAACCCTTCGGGGATTACGGGCGTGATGTTATGTTAAAATTAGGAATGTTGTACACATCATAATTATAGCCTTTATTAATTACGCATGACTCGCCATAAAACTCAATATCATTGAGCAAATACTCGTATTATTGATGGGAAACGATTTTTAATTTGGTGTGAAAAATCTCTGTTTACGGTAGAGTAGAATGTAACGTAGGTACACAAAACTTCGTGGTCTCAGGTACAACTGATAGTACAAGGTCCGTGGGAGTATTAAAAAAAAACTGTTAAAAATACAGTTTGAACTTTAACCGCCAATTTCTTCGTAACCACCAGATTCCCAGGGATGGTCCCGACTAAAATAAAAACCTCAATGCTAAGAAGAACATGTAGGTACGTGTCTTTTTATAAGTGCCCGTTATAATACCATGAAAATCTTAAAAGAAAAATAAACACAAGTATTGCATTTAAATTACAACTAAAAAGCAACATAATGATGTCACTTAAAATCTTAAATTATTACCTTTATGTATTGTTTTTCTTTATTTATTTGTTCTTGTTATTTCTTATTATTATTTTGCTTGCTTATTTATTTAATAAATAAGTAGTATCTTTAATTGACATATGGTTTTTTAATTAGTTAATGCACCTACTACAAAAATATAATTAATTTTAAATTCATGAAATTCCTTCTTTTTTATCCTTTTGGAAACGACCCTACCCGTTATAATGGAAATTCTTAAAGAAAAATAAACACAACTAGAATGAAATGCAATGCATTGAAATTAAAACTGAGCAACATAATTGCTTGGAATTTAGATTCTCGAATACATACCTAGGTATAGGTATGTACGACTGCAATGTATATTATTACACTAGTGTGTGACGAACGCCCACAAATTAGGTACGTTGGTTATTTTACACAAACAAATTAATAATTATTTAAACGTACCTTAAGTAATGCCCTTGTAGGTCATTTTCCACAAACAAAAATATAATTACGCTGGAATGTTGTTTATTAAACGTTGTCAAAACTAATGATATAATTATATATTTTTTGCACACACTGTGTGTAATATTGTTAAAAAACAATAATTGAAACAGTTTTTAAAAATCTTTTAGATAATATAGATTGGCAGTAATTACCATACGTTATGCGTATTTAATTACTCAAGTCCCACATAATGAGACACAATTGATTTTCTATTGTTCTGACTTACTGGTAAGTCAGCCGGGGCTTGACAGGTGCACACATTTTAATTTAATTTAAGCATATTAAAATAATGGTAGTCTATTTAGTTTTACGCTTTATAACAATCGATATTTCCTGTTTCTTTTAACTTTTTTTAAAAGCTATGTACTTAAGCTGTGTATGTGTGTTCTATAAATGTAGAGGAACACCGTAGAGTTTTAGTCATTATAGCAAAAAAAAAAGTCCAACATAACCCTCTCCGATCTCCCCCAAAAATAGGCTAAAACCGAAAACGTGTACTGTCAATTTCAATTAGGATACGCCATAGGGACTTAAATCTAAACAAATATTTTAAAGACGATAGCTTGTTTGTTTGTAAGAGGTCATCTCTGGAAATACTTAAAAAAATTCTTTCACTGATATGTACACTATTGCCGAGTGTCATACATAACCATGTTATGTGGTAGCTATACTAGACTTCCACGCGAACAAAACTGCAGGTAGAAGCTAGTCAAAAATGAAAGAAAAGTAGGTAATACTGTTCACTTACCCTATACAGCCCCCGGACCCCTTCAGTCCTGTAGATCTTCATCAGGCCATCGATCATGCCTTTGTACCGCTTGTTGTCAGTCAGACTCTCCTCGCTGTATTGGAGACACAGCCGGGTCTTCACCACCCAGATGGGGTTCGTCATGACGAGGGACAGCACGCCAGCTTCCGCAGCGGCTAACATGTGGAGGCCGGGCCCGAGGGGCGTACGCGCATTCCCGCCTTGGATCCATGTTTTTATTGCGTTATAACTGTGGAGTAATTGAGTTTGGTTATAACCTAATTACAAAGAAGCGAGAGGTCATTCAGTGCCATAATACATCATCATCTGCCTAGCCTTTTTCCAACTACAGGGTCGGCTTCCAGTCTAACCGGATGCAGTTGAATACCAGTATTTTACATGGAGCGACTGCCTATCTGACCTGCACAACCCAATAACTGGGTAATACGATACCCCTAGGTAAGACTGGTTGTGCCATAACACAAAATCTTGAAATTATATGCAGCTAAAATGCAAGGCACTTACTTAGGTAGTAAACAATAGGTACGTATTTGACTTCTTTCTTTTATTTTTTGACTTCTACGCGAAGGAAGTCGCGGGCATAAGCTATTAGTCCATACTAACATTATAAATGCAAAAGTAACTATGTCTGTCGCTTTTACGACTAAACCACTAAACCAACTTTAATAAAATTTGGTACGGGGTAAGTTTAAACCCCAAGAAAGGACACAGGCTACTTTTTATTCCGCGACTTCGTCTGCGTCCGCGATGACCCACATTTACGCAGACGAAGTCAGTCGAAAGCTAGTCATAAACATTTGCTATTAGACATTTTGGGACACATTCGTAACGGCCTGTGCTCTGAGCATGAACAGAGAAGTTTGATGAGCCGACAAGTCTTAGAAACGAGATAAAATAGTGTTTCTAAATTAATGACGCAAGATGTATTGCGATGTAGTGCAACTAGTGACCTATTGAAATGCATGCGGGACTAGTTGATAAGACAATAGACTTTGACTGCCTCGTTGGTCTAGTGGTTAGTGACCCTGACTGCAAAGCCGGAGGTAGTGGGTTCGATTCCCACCCAGGACAAACTTTGTGTGATGAGCATAATTGTTGGTTCTGTGTCTGGGTGTAATTTATCTATAATATGTATGTATTTATAAATTATATAAGTATGTATATCAGTTGTCTGGTTACCATAACACAAGCTCTGCTTAGCTTGGGATCAGATGGCCGTGTGTGAATTGTCCCAAGATATTTATTATTTATTAGATATTTATTAATAATGCTAGGTATTTATCATAATACATAAATATCGGGTGTAAATAACTTTACGATGCCGAAAGTTATGTATTCTTCCTATCATGGCGATATTTTTTTATGTTCTACCTTTTGTTTACTGATATAATGTAGTTATGTGTTGTTGTTTATTTCAAAAATTGTTTTCAATGATTTTTAAATCTCTTATTTGATTATTCACTCATATACAATGTTTTGCACCTGCTATGTTATCTCTTCACCACCTTTGGTTGACTGCTAGAGAAAACCTAAGGCATTAAGTCCGCTTTCGTACTTTTTTACACGACTGCCCCAAAAAAAGGAGTGTTATGTGTTCAGGGTTAATGTATGTATGTATGTATGTATGTATGTGAGTTTCTTTATTCCACCATAACTTTTAAACGCCTGAACCGATTTAGATGTATGGGGTATCGTTACAATCCTTGCATCGTTCCGAGTAACATAGGCTAGCTAAAAATAAAAAGAAAGCGGTGTGGTCACTTTAAAAAGTAAATTAATACCAGCCTCAAATTATTTTTTTAATGAATCTGGTCGTGTCTATGTTTATCGTCTAGAATTTGACAAGTAGATTTAAAAAATATATAACACTGTAAATAAAAAACGTCGTAAAAAAAACTGACGAGTAAACAAAGTCCAAATATTTGCAATTTTTGCAGTCGTGTTTTTTAATTTTTTAATTATAGTTGCTTGTTGTTACATATTATTTAAATAAATAAATGAAGGTCAAAGATCTTTTTTTCTGTTTCTTGACGAAATTCAGTCCTAAATGTTCTTCCTAAAATTGTAATACTCCCACGACTTGTGTACTGTTGAATGATCCATAAGCGTAATGCTATATTGCGTGTTAACATAAACAGTGATATTTCGCACCAAAAATTCCCAGCTATACTTTTTGTTCAATCACACTTAGCTTGACAGTCAGTATGCGTAATTAACGGCCTATAAGATGTGCCTTTTATTATAACCCGAAGATACAAAATGGCATAGCCACATTCGCTTTTTTATAGGACAGAGCATGGAAAGAACGAAATTAAAATATTTAAAAATCGAACCGCAATGTGTGTAACGTATCTTTGAATTAAAATTAACCCATTCACCGCTGACACGTATGTTTGTTTTGGCAGTTTTCACAGAAAAGCACGTGAGCTAACATAGATATAGGTACCTACCTATGAATGTGTAATACTAAAACAAAGAATGAGGAAAATGAGAGGTTACACCTTAATAAAGCCGTGACATCAAATGTCGTAAAATATTCTCAAAAGCAAGTTTCCCATTTAGCACATATCGATCAAATGCACGCAAGGGGATGTGTTATGACGAATGGCAATTAAGTGAGACTTGGAAGAATGCCAACGTATACATTCCAAATGAAACTACAATGTATAAGTGCATTCGTGCTTCGAAATTGGAATTCCTGCATAATTTCTTTTAGACTTCATAAGTAGTCAATAGACCTGCGAGCAAATACGCGTACTTTATGTCCCGGTATCTTAAAAAGAATAGCCCTTAAGTACCTACACCAGGGATGGAGCACCAAAGATGTGCGACAATATGATTCGGAAAGGCACATTGACAAATCTAAAATCTATGTATTTTATCGAATCTAAGCAGTAATCAGACTAACCTTTTCTTTAATTTAAATAAACATAAAATAGTAAACATTACTTCTGTTGCATATTATTGAGTTGCAAGACTTGCAAGTAAATTCTCCATTATATTACTAAGTCAAAATTCTTAAATGGCACGTCATTCATAGCCAAATTATTTTTTTCCATTAAACTTTTGCCATCTCCTCCAATCCCCGACCTACATGAACTTTTTGGATGAAACATGAGCGAAAAAGGGTTGTCTGATAGAGCTCATACGTCACTGCAGGAAGAATCTAGAACGCAAATAGATAGAGAGCAAAGTATTATGCGTGTTATTGCATGTTCGCAGTTTGTTCTAGGGCCGTTACTGTTTACTCTAATCATTTAATAGATGACTAATATAACTCATTAATGGCCGCTTTATTTCGAGAAATAATGCGTTTGAGCTTCAAATTCAATGGCGAACTACGCAACAGATGGATTTACTGAACTTTATTATTTGAAATTGAACTTTAGATTGAACAAGAGAAAGTACCTTCTTGTTAATGAAATTGACAGACTCGCGTTTGACTAGATGAGTTTGACGATCGTACAGAACTGCATATTCACCCTATAAACATAACATCACGCCCGAATTCCCGAAAGTTTAGGCAGAGGTGTCTGTACACACACATTTCGCCAGTTTTGTTCAAGTCCCATGTAATAAATAGGGGGCAAGCCTATTACTGAGGCTGTTACTGAGAAATTTCTAAAGGAAAAGCACAATACCACTTTGCCCGACCTAGGAATCGAACCCAAGACCTCAAGCTCAGCAGTCGCGCTTTGCGACCACTAGCCCAACGAGGTAGTCAAGCAAGCAAGTAGTAGAAGTCAAGTAAAAACGGATTTGACTTTAGCTCTAACTCACACAAAACCTAGTGCCAATACATACACTATGTAACAAAAACCCTTTCAGATCAGTGTTGCCGTTGATCAGTTTTTATGTTTTATTTTAATTTAATTAAATAAATAAATATCCATTAAATGGTTACGTATATGTGTACGCAGTACGATGCCGAATAATACCCTTAAGGATCGGACAGGGTTTTTGTTACAGGCTGTATAATCTGGTGCGATGAAGATAACATAAAGATTGCATGCTAACATGAATAGTAACATTTCCCACTTATTCACGAAGCACGTAAGATCGCCAAGATAAATAGTGACGTCATATCTGAAATGACAACACATGATTGATAAGAATCAATCGATTGCTTTGAAACTGGAGATATACACCGGAACAATTGATTCAAGACTATACGCGAGGTAACAGTCACGTTACATGCACTGTGGGTATATTACATTCCGATAATTTCAAGTTACAATATTTACTTTAGTTGGCTTATGAAACATGTACGTTTTATCGTATATAGGTATAGGTAAATTGTTTATACACATTTTAGTTTTCAATCCATACTTATCTTACTCCTTACAAATTTATTATAAATGCAAAAGTAACACATACATACATAAACTCACGCCTTTTTCCCATGGGGGTAGGCAGAAACCACTGAACGTTACCTGCAGCTGCTACGATCCTTACATACTCCTTTCGCCTCATCTACGTTCATACATCTCGTCATACAAGGACGCCGGTTACGATTACTCCGCACCTGACCTTTCTGAAGAACCTCACCAATAAGGTCAGTGTAGGTCTTCCTAAGGCGACCCCTCCCTGCGTTGCCACTCACCTCTGCCATATAAATAACTTTTGTTAATCGTCTTTCACTCATCCTCTCAACATGACCGAACCATCAAAAGTAACTCTGTCAATAACGCTTTCAGGACTAAATCACTGAGCCGATTTTGATTAAATTTGGTACGGGGTTAGTTTGAACCCTAAAAAAAGACATAAGCTACTTTTTAATCCGCGACTTCGTCTGCGTCCACGATTACCGACATTTACGCGGACGAAGTCGCGGGCAAAATCTGGTTTACTAAAATAATAAAATATATGATTAGAGAAATATATCTAAAAAATGTTTTGTGATTGAGTACAGACTAGCGACCCGCCCCGGCAATTTACTAATGAAATCAAATATATTCCAAATCTTCGATTTGTTTTTTTTTTTTTTCATAACGTAACATAACAAAACTTCACGTCTGTAATCCCCAAAGGGTTAAGCAGAGGTGTACCCATTGGTGCACCCACATTTCGCCAGTTATGTTTAAGTCCCATGTAATAGGGGGCGAGCCTATTGCCATCAAAATGCCATAACAATTCATTCATACAAACTTTGTTTGTTTTTATGTAGAAGAAGATAATATATAGATTATGTAATACGTTATGTTATTTAGATTTTCAAGATTGAAAAATGACAGCACATGATATGCTAAAGCAGAACAAGACATGTCAGAATCTTTTGTGTAATCATTGACAATGGTACCATTGTATACAAAAAGTTACACCCTGTACATATTCCGATGAGAAGGAACCGTTGTTTACAAGAAATAACACCCTGTATTATTCCGATGAGAAACACACATGTGTTGTTAATTACAGTCATGTTAGTTCACGTATTGCAATGAAAAGTATCATACCTAAATAATGACTGACTGACTGACTGACGTAGAGACCTAAAACTCGGAGGGTGTGTTCTTTGTATGACGTAAGCATCCGATAAGAAAGGATTTTCCAAAATTCACCCCCTAAGGGGATGAAACAGGGGTCCAAAGTTTGTATGGAGAAACCAACTTTTTGACGCGGACGCTAGCAAAAGTCTTACTACTATAATATAAATGCCAAAGTTTGGATGGATGTTTATTACTCGATCGCGCCAGAACGGCTGATCGGATCTGGATGAAAGGAGGTGTTTTTTTTTCCCTACAATAATGGCCAAACCTTGTACCTCAAGGACAAAAATACGAAATTTAGGAAAAAAATCGTAGATTTTGAAAAAATATAATTATGTTGAATTTTTTCGCGCTTTTGTAACAGCAGAAATTGTCGATCAAAGATGTTAAACTAAAACTTGCAACCCAAGAATTTCAATCTGGCAATGTCATGATTTACGTCTCCGATGATGCGTTTCGTTACTTCATTTTATAAATGTGTGAAAACACAAAAATGTACTTTACCGAATTTATTTATGTATTACAGATAAGTTTTTATTTCTAGTTTACATTTTTTGCGAATAATCATAGGAACAAGAATTTTAAAAATACATTTATTTCACATTTCGTATTATTTTTTGCGTTTGGTTATCTGCCGGCCAAAAGCCAGGGCTCCAGACCTAGGCCGATAGTTTTTTTTTTTTCTATTGTTGTTGATATTCATTGTCAAATTGTCATTCCGTTTCGGCTCAAAAGGGTGGGTATAGCTTTCTCAGCTCCGCTAGGAGTAATAGTGTTCTGTGTCTCAGCTTTTCTCAGTCTATGGGTGGATATTTTTATTCATATAACCCGTTTTATCATGTTTTTACACGACTGCCCCAAAAAAAGGAGTGTTATGTGTTCAGGGTTAATGTATGTATGTATGTATGTATGTATGTATGTGAGTTTCTTTATTCCACCATAACTTTTGAACGCCTGAACCGATTTAGATGTATGGGGTATCGTTACAATCCTTGCATTGTTCCGAGTAACATAGGCTAGTTAAAAATAAAAAGAAAGCGGTGTGGTCACTTTAAAAAGTAAATTAATACCAGCCTCAATTTATTTTTTTAATGAATCTGGTCGTGTCTATGTTTATCGTCTAGAATTTGACAAGTAGATTTAAAAAATATATAACACTGTAAATAAAAAACGTCGTAAAAAAAACTGACGAGTAAACAAAGTACAAATATGTGCAATTTTTGCAGTCGTGTTTTTTAATTTTTTAATTATAGTAGCTTGTTAAGGTTTTTATTGAACACCGATGTAATAAATATTTTGACGTGATTTTGACAGATGAAACAGATTATTTTTGATGGTTGGAAGGATTTTAAATAGTAATTTGTACATCGGTACATGTCTGGGCCGAAAAAAAAACACCTCCTTTGGCATAGAGATAAATTATAGTCTGGAATAGGCTAATTTTTATCCCAGAATGTACGGTTCAAGTAGGATCATATACTTAACTTTAACGCGTACGAATTCGCGGCAGAAGCTAGTAGAAGATAAGATCATATCACAGAAACAGTTATGGAAAAATATTCACGGCCGTAGCATTGAAAAGTTATCAAATCGAGATTGAATGAAACACACAAACAAAACAATGATTAATTATGTAATATTTTAGGATGATTATTTCGTTATCTCTGTTGCTAATTACTTGACGCTTGATTAGTAACAGGCAAAACGTGTGTGTGGAATTGAAAGATCGTTGTGTACGATTATGATTTACGAAAGATTTTTGGCTGCCAAAAATTGCGTGTTTCGAGTGAACGTAAATAGAGCTGAATATGCTCAAACAGCTTAATTAATGATGAAATAAAATTGTTGACTAGGCTTTGCCCGCGAATTCATCTACTTACTATTATTATAATAATTTTGAACTTTAGTTAATTTTGTTGTCCATCAAAAGAATTAAGCAAAAGTTCAAAATTTATCCCACGGAAACAGCAAAATGCGATACAAATTTTATATTATATGCTAAGCTATATTAATATCTATATGTGAACCAAATTTTAGCTAATTCCGTTCAGCCGTTTAAGCGTGAAAGAGCACCAAACATTCATTTACTTTTCTCACAAACTTTCGCGTTTAAAAAGGCAACCGTTTGTGTGCTGACCAGCAATCCGACTGCTCCAGTATTGCAGCAGTCTGGTACCAAACACACAAATTGTAAAAGCCATTTTATAAGCTCGTAATACACATGTCCGTAGCTTACACAAGAATAGCCTAACCCTTGCATGCAATAGTGACCTTCACCAAACAGAATCTGTTATGGCACTATGACATGCAAGCTATTTGCATACTTTTGTGCAAGCTATAGGCATGTGTGTTTACGGCTTTATAGCAAGTAGCATTTATAATCTTAAACCCAATTATACAATTTTCAACTGTATTTTAGTAGAAATTTAGTCCATTATCAATAAATCTCCCTCAACCTCACCTCATACTCTTAATCTCATTGTTGATGATATCGACATATTCTGTAAAATTCTGCTGAGCTTCGGGTGAATTCGAAAGAATAGCTACGTATAGAATTTGCTATGATACAATAAGGGAAATATTTTATGGGTCGCCCTAGGAAGACCTATACTGACCTTATTGGTGAGGTTCTTCAGAAAGGTCAAGTGCAGAGTACTCGTAACCGGCGTGCTTGTATGACGAGATGTATGAACGTAGATGAGGCGAAAAGAGTATGTAAGGATCGTAGCAGGTGGCGTTCTGTGGTTTCTGCCTACCCCCATGGGAAAAAGGCGTGAGTTTATGTATGTATGTATGTAGGTATTTTATGTGTGCTACAATATCGCATTGGGTCGAGCCTGTAAGGCTTTTGTATACTTTCGCATTTATAATTAAGACATAATAGGATTCACTATCCTACAATAAATCCTAATTAAAAATGAGAAAGTTTGTGAGGATGTATGGATGTTTATTAGTCTTTCAGTCAAAAACTACGGGACGAATCTGGATTAAAATTAGCACACATTTCTCTGGAGTCTGGAATAGCACATAGGCTACCTTTTTATCCCGCAAAAATATACGGTTCCCGCGGGATCATATATCACCTTTGACGCGGACGAAGTCACGGGCAGAATCTATTAAATAAATAAATCAATGAACACTGTGCGAGTGATGCTACTATGTCTACGCCGGCCGCTGTATGTACGTATAATTACCCCTGTAGTGAGTTAGGTATTCATTAGGTAAATTATTTTAAGCGTAAACGTAGTGACGTCAACGTGTTACGGTTATTAACATTTGCCGAAAGTCGTGTCAGTAATATGACCGACAAACATTGATTTTTGGAACAATCGTCTTTGTTATATTTTTTACAATGCTTTTTGTTTTATTTTAGTTTAACATGAATAAGTTTGACTGCAAAAACAATATAATTGAATGCTTCAATACAAAAAAAAAATCGGAAAATTCGACACCAAAGACAAATAAAAAAATTCAAATCAAGAACACTTTTCAAGCAACCAACTGCAAAGGTGATGGAACATGATTGTCACAAAAAAAAGAAAACTTAATTGTGGCCGCCAAATTGTTTTTTTTTTCCAAGGTGCCAATACGAATCTAATGATGCCTTATTTGTTATACATCCATCAAGCAATTTAGGCCTACCGGGCGTGCCAAACAAACATTCAAAAACATTACGGTTAAATTTGAAGCAGTTGGGTAAATAAATTAAAAAAAAAAAAAAAAAAAACCCAGATAGGGCCGACAGTTTGACTAAATAATTATGTGATTAAACGAACTTACCTTAAGTGAAGTTCTATCATAATTATACGAAGCTCCTTCTCCGAGACAGATTAACTAGTACTTAGACTACGCTACTACACGTTAATCTGTCTCGGAGAAGGAGTAAGTATAATTTAATTTCCCTGCCGAGCTCTTTTTTTAGGCATTGGACCCTGTATGGACCCTTTAATTTAAGTATGGAACCCTAAATAAAAACTAACTGAAACCCAGTCAAACAGTTACAAAAAGGAGGCGAGACTTCCGTTATACAGAATGAACTTTGTACCTAATCATAAATAGGAAATCTTGCCAATTTCAAACACGACGACAGCTCATGCAAATCAGTGAAACTGAAATGTATAGACTTCTAAATAACAATGCACTGAGAATTGAAGAGAGCCACAGCCATTAACAAATTTATTTATTACTAGAAATAAAAGGTCGTATGTGCCATGTATTTTCTTTCTTCCTATGACACATTTGAGACGCGACATATGATCGAATATTACAATGTCGCTTCCCGCCGTATGTACGCTTAGATATTTTATACTGTCCAACGGATTTTAATGCGGTTTTCATCAACAGATAGAGGAATCACTTTATCTGTTGATGAAAACCGCATTAAAATCCGTTGGGGAAGGTTTATACGTATAGTTATCTGCATTGCACCCGTGCGAAGCCGGGACGTGTCGCTAGTTTTAAATAAACATTGACGGCGTCGTTAGGAACACAATGAAACAAAGCCACACACGTGCCAGGTAGTCGAGACGATTCAGGTTTTTCTTGAAATGCATTATAAAACATACATTTCGCGAAATTGGTTTACTGTGTGACGTCATGGATGTGTTAGGGTTGGGCAAAATTGTATTGTTATTTCAATCACTCTCAAAAAGGGTCGTCCCTTATTTACTTCTTAGATAGAAACTTATCAATCTAGGTAAATCCTTCTCCTTTTTTATTTTTGTACCTGCGTGGAAAATACTAAAGGGACTGTTTTTTTTTTTGACAACCTCGCGCTACTGTCTATTCCCAGACCACTGCAACTCCTGAAAGCCAGAATCAACAGTGGCGACCAACAGAAAAGCACCGAGTCCCGGAAAAACGATTCAACTATCTTGATTCCCGCAACGAAAGAAATCAGAAAATAACAGCGAAAGAATAAGAAAAAAAACATAATTTCCTTTCAAGGGTCTGTCAGACTTTTACTGACTAAGAACAACCCTGGCGTTCCCTTCCCTAACTTACGCCAGGGATTCCGGGAGCATACGCACCTTCCACGATCTCCAACTGACTTATGATCTCACAGGTTTGTTTGTGCATATAAGGACTTATAGCTCAGGTCAATAGTTATCGACAGTTGGCCCTACAAATATTCGCTATCGCGAGGTTTCGCGCAATCGCGTAGAACGAGCTTAGTCATTGCACGTGGGTCGATAGTTCGTATGTATGCGCTATAATAATAGCTATGCAGCTGAAAGCCATTATGGCTGGTAGTTATAACAAGTTTTGCAGCCAATTACACCCGGGGTTGCGGGATGTCTAACAGGATACCGTGGCCCCGGAACGTAAAGGGCAACAGAAGGAACATGGTGGTTTTTTAGTCAGTAAAAGTCTGACAGTCCTTTCCGCATCCGGAAGGACTCATTTGATGATTTTTACCACCTCAAAAAAAAAAAGAAAAAACCGTATAGCAGACGGCCGTTGAGATCGTAAGGCGATTCGCACACTGCAGGAGCCACGCGTGCGGGTTTTCTGTGTGTTGAACTACGCGTGTTTTCTATACAAACACAGATACTTGCAAACAACGTAAGAACACACGCGCTACGGTGCGTGATGCGGGGCAGTATGCCAATCGACTAAGGCTCTCAAGTGGCAAACAAGTACCGGAAGGCGTAGTGTGGGAAAGGGGACTGATGATCTGGGGAAGGTCGCCGGAAACCATTGGATGCGGGCAGGGCAGCACCGGTCATTGTAGTCATATCAAGGAGAGGCCTATGTCCATCTGTGGACTTTTTCGGCTGATATGATGATGATAGCCAATCGCCCCTTGCCTAAATTACACCATGAAATTACCAAAATGCACGGGATTTTGGGACTGTGCCCGGAAATTGGCGATAGGGTCTCCTCCATAACTTGATACATGTCAAGTACCTAAGTAGGTCAAAAACGTCATAACGTAGGGTGTGATAAGTGACACCACACCTAGGGTGACATTCTTATGTGGCTGTCTCCTAAAGTATTGAAATTTTATGGTGTTACGAATACAGGATTTGGACGTTGGTTACTCAATCGCGCGTAAAATCACGCGTAAACCGCTGAACAGGTTTGGGTGAAAATTGGCACTTAGACCATTTCCTGAATTAACACATAGCCCATAGGATACTTTTTATACCGGTGATGTTCCCTTGGGATTATACTTCAACTTACTTTACGAAAAGTTACTTTTTACGCAGGCGAAACCTCGGGTAAAAGCTAGTATAAATTGTTGTTTATGTGTGCATGCTTGTGACTGTACCTGTCCACCGAAGTGGAGCAAATACTACAGAAACCAATAAGATCATTGAAACTACCTTCTTCATCTAGGTCACATGATAATACTAAGATGCCCTTGGTTGATTTCTGTCGTATTTATGAGAACTTGGTGTAATGGAAATTTTAAGTGATCTTTCTTAACTATTTCGACTATGATATTGGAAAAATCTTGATTACATATTAACAATATAATATTTCGAGAGTTTGAAAGACAGCTTACAGCTTACAGCAACTTTGAACTAATATCTATTGTAGAAGTATTGCATTATACAACTTATTAAATGTTTACGTAAAAGTTAAGATACATAGACAGATTAAAGTACAACCTTAATATAACTAATCTCAATATATAACAATTGCCTTGATTTAACAAATCCTGCAAAATTTCCTAGGACCCGCCACTAATAACAAACAGACCCCATTGTTTGGTATCCTAATATTATAAATGCGAAAGTAAGTTTGTTTGCTACCTTTCCACACCTAAACCACTGAACCAATCATATTGAAATTTTGCATATACAATGTCAGGTTTGTGATAATACCTGGGTACCTCTAGTAACAAAAATAAACTATTTTTTTTTTAAAGCTTTTATAATATTGAGTATTGGGTATTGTATTGTCATCAGAACTAAAGGTGTATGCAAAATTTCAGTTTCAATCTGATACCGATAAATGGTCGAAAAATTTTGAAAGGACATCTTACTACAAACAGTGCAAGCTAAATAAAAGCTTGTAATAAGTACTGTTCCCGTCAGAAAACACATTAAAAAATATTTTCTTATCCCCTACAGTTTTGTTACATCAAGGTTGCGTATATGGCAGTTTTTCCTAGAAATTAAATACTCACAATAAAAAGTAGAAGCCCCATGCGGAGCCTGATCCCCAAACATTTGGTGTGACTCCTCTATACAGCCCTTTCACTCCCTCCTTCTTAACGATAGTAACAAACGCACTGCTGAGTCCATCATATCTAGGAACTGTTGCGGTCCGGCCGTCGTTAACTGGAAAAATAATGTTATATTAGGGCTCAGTTGGGAATAATATTGACTATCTTAGTAGTTTAGTACGGACCATTTTGTTGTTTCGAACCTTCATTATTTATCATTTATAGTTATTTCTTAGAAATGTTTTCTTAAAAGAAAGGTCAGGTGCACAGTACTCGTAACTGACGTGCTTGTATGACCAGATGTATGATAGTGGACGAGGCGAAAGTAGTATGTAAGGATCGTAGCAGGTGGTGTTCTGTGGTTTCTGCCTACCACCATAGGAAAAAGGTGTAAGTTTATGTAGTATGTATTCTTTATTCTTGACATTTTCCTTATTACTAACTCTAAAAGTGGTTGTGAGAATAACTGCAATAATTTATTAAGTACTTGATAGGTTTTTTTTAACAGGTAAGGCACAGCATGTTGTCTTTTTTTAATATTTGCCTACTTTTTTTTAAATACATTTACAAATTCTAAATGACAAATGAATACATAACTGAGCCAAGCATAGCCAGTTAGAATTTATGGCAGATTTTTGTGAAAACAGAGATATTACTTGTAATCACATAGTACTGCACTTGAATGTGATTTACAAAAATCATTCTTAAAAGTACCTACATTTCTTTAATGTAACGTTTTACAAAGATGTTTTAATAAAACACTGGGAATTCTGTGTAGTAGACAAATTATATGGAAAGGCCACCATTAACTTGCATATTCTAATTAGAACTGTCCTCAATAAAAGAGAAAGTAGGCAAAGGTTTTCTTTTACGAGACCTCTTCCTGTATTACCTTTTTAGTTAGAATATCTTTTTATTGTTTATGATTCTGAAGCTAAGTGGGCTGAACTTCAGCCAGCTGTAATACCATTTTTAAATAGTGAAGGGAAAAATTATTTAAAAACAGAATAGTAATTATTTCTTAAAACATGTGGCAACAGATACACATCAGCCAGTCTTATGTTGCATCATTGAGGAAGTTATCTGTGCAATGTAAACAAAGCTTTGTCTTACTTTCACTATATGAAGTTCAAGGTTGAAACTGACTGAGGGTTAATTATCCAGCAATAATTAATTCATTAATTATCTATCACTGAACACGTATAACACGAGTGTCAGTAAGCCAATCGATAATATTTAACCTTTTCAAAGCGCGAGACCTCACATGGTGACGACAAAAAAAATTCGCAACTCACCAGCAAATCGAATTTTGATTAAATCCAACGGGTGCAGTATTAGTGTGGAAGTGACGCCACCTGATATACCAGCTACCAGGTGCTCGTACTTGATGTGGCTAAACAATGCCTTGGTAGACGACGGGTTAGGGTTCTTCATTGAAGACATGACGAATTTACTAGATCACAGATAAAACTTTTGATAGCATCTTGCGGGAACCCTGATCACACCTATGTATTACCGGCACACACTTTCCCAGAAATCTTTAACGAAACTGAATTTAATACAATCTTCACTAAACATCGTTGCTCTCGTAATAATCCCACGAATTACATGCGATAAAAAATGAACGAGAACGATTTCCAGAGGCAGAGGAGTCGAAAATGCCGTTCCTTTCTCCGGAACGGCTTGATAATTTTAGAATTATTATTTTACGCCGTCCATGAAAGTTAACAAATAAATGACATTGACGTGATTGTCTTCTTGCAAATTGTTTTGAACTGATTAGGTTATCAGGCATAAGGTTTGATATCATTTATGATGGCCTTCTCTCAAAACAGATCGCGTTAAAAGAAAAGTCATAGTAATCATGGTACATGGTGAGCAACCGCGAAACGGAACGTCAATAGGTGACGTCAAAATTAGAGATGTACTTTTTAAATGTCTATTTTTGTAAGTCGATGTTTTATAAAATCTAATTAGGCAATTGCAATTATTTTTAACTATTACATTGTTTTATATCAAACACTCCTTAGATTACATTTAATCCTTTCTTTATTAAATAGTTAGGTGGTTATTACAAAAAACAGAATTGATATTTTTTTATATAGCAATCACTGGAGTACAAAAAGGTAGGATCACAATTTGGTAGAAAATTAATAAAAACCTGCAAAGCATAACAGGGCCATCAATAATTCTAATATCTTTTATAAATGATCGCAATGTAATCTCAGTCTCAATCGCTCAAATATCCCACTAGTTTACATACATCGTTTGACTCATAGTGGAGGTGATGAGTTTGCGAATTAGCAACTAGATTTTGAACTTAATTAGTAGAATAGGCAGTCAGTTTCCATAATTTGAGTTGTGGAAACCCATAGAGCAACACGGGTACCTGTCAGGTACCCGTGTTGCTCTATGTGGAAACCTAATGAAAAATAATGTTTAATGTCTGGCTAGCCGGAATAAATTAAGACTTAAGAAAACAAAATAAGGTATATTTTCGGAAATTTAGCTTGGCAACATTTTTATATTACTTCAACCTTTTTTGACGTCTTGGGAACTATTGCCCATTTATTACGTAAATCTGCGAGCAAAAATTTACCACACAAAAGGATCCGAATCACAGCCAAAATGTTGAAAGTGGCGAGTACTTTGAGATTAGTCTCAAAACAGGGCAATCAGGTGCGTGCTTTGGCTACAGCTGCAGGTTACAAGGAGGCACTTGTAAACGTCCCACCAACAAAACTCTCTGTGTTAGATAATGGTATCCGCGTTGCTACTGAAGATTCCGGTGCTGCGACCGCCACCGTAGGATTGTGGATTGACGCCGGATCCAGGTACGAGAATTCTAAAAACAATGGAGTCGCCCATTTCCTTGAACACATGGCGTTCAAAGGTACAAGCAAGAGGTCGCAAACCGACTTAGAACTTCTCGTAGAAAACATGGGTGCCCACTTAAACGCTTACACATCTCGGGAGCAGACTGTATTCTACGCTAAATGCCTTGCTAACGACGTGCCAGCCGCCGTCGAGATCCTCGCCGACATTATTCAAAATTCATCACTCGCAGAACCCGAAATCGAACGAGAACGAGGTGTGATACTTCGCGAAATGCAAGATGTTGAAAGCAACCTTCAAGAAGTAGTATTCGATCACCTGCACGCCACTGCCTTCCAAGGTACACCCTTGGGCCAGACTATCCTTGGACCCACTAAGAACATCAAGAAAATCTCCAAGGCCGACCTTCAGAACTACATCAAGACTCATTACCAGCCTTCTCGCATTGTCCTAGCTGGAGCCGGTGGAGTTGACCACCAGAAATTGGTAGACCTTGCCAACAAGAACTTCAGCAAACTGAAGAACACCGTTTCTGATGTGGAGCTGGCGCCATGCCGTTACACAGGCTCTGAGATCAGAGTGCGTGATGACTCCATGCCCCTAGCTCATGTAGCTGTTGCTGTTGAGGGCGCAGGGTGGACTGACGCTGACAACATTCCTTTGATGGTTGCCAACACTCTTATTGGTGCTTGGGACCGCTCCCAGGGTGGTGGTGTCAACAATGCCTCCTTCCTCGCCCGTGCTGCCTCTGCTGGCAACCTTTGCCACAGCTTCCAGTCCTTCAACACATGCTACAAGGACACTGGACTCTGGGGAATCTACTTTGTAGCTGAACCTCTACAGATTGACGATATGATGTACAACCTCCAGAAGGAATGGATGAAGCTCTGCACATCTGTTACTGAGGGAGAGGTTGAGCGTGCCAGAAATCTCTTGAAGACCAACATGCTCCTCCAGCTTGATGGCACCACCCCTGTGTGTGAAGACATTGGCCGCCAAATGTTGTGTTATAACCGCCGCATCCCTATCCACGAGCTGGATGCCCGTATTGAAGCTGTCTCAGTACAGAATGTCCGTGATGTGTGCTACAAGTACTTGTACGACCGTTGCCCTGCTGTCGCCGCTGTTGGTCCCACCGAAGGTCTGCCAGACTACACTAGGATTCGCGCTGGAATGTACTGGCTTAGGGTGTAAAAAATTGTAGATTAACATTATAGAAACATTATTTAAATCAGTTAAGATTGAAAAAAAGCATTAAACATTTTGCTCCCAAAGTGTGTTGTTTTATTGTAATAAAACACAATGTCTTGGTGAATACTGTATTTATTATTGGACAGTATAAAATAAATGTGTAAATAAACATGAATGATTTTGTATTTTGATTTTTTTTTATTTGGTAACAACATATTTTATTTGAATAACTAGAATATAATAATCAAGTAGGATAAATTAATTACAACATGGAATAAATACTTAAAACCAGCTGGCTATGCTGCTGGACACGCCTTGCCAAATCCTTCAATATTGAACTTATTACACAACATGCATGTATATTACTTCACATTGACAATATAAGCAAGAAATTCAATGTTTTCAAAACTATCTGTCACTAAGGCGATATCGTAATATTTATTTAAGTCGCCTAAATAAAGATTGTCAATAGGTACTATAATTTATTACACTTTATACCTTACAAATAGACGTGAAGCTTATTTAGAGCCGACACACATAAGCGGTGTCACAATGCGTTTTTTTCCGCAGCGTGAGTGCCAACAGTACCCTATCACTAAGTATCCGTTGCCCGCCCGTCTGTACTTTCAACTGTATTTCATGAACCGTAATAGGTAGAGTATTGTGTAATCTTTTATTGCTGGTATAACATATATAAAAAAGGGGAACGTGTTTTATATAGAGACAAACTACGATAACATGACGCGCCCTTCCACAATTCAAAACGTTTGAAAGTGTTTGTAAAAGTATTACAACACATACTCTATGAAAATGACAGATGCGTTGTCTTGCGCGGTCAGCTATTTATGATTAGTTGACATACGAATCTGCCAGCCTGCTACTGAAGACGATTACTCACAACTACATACAAATTACAAACTCTTTCATATGGATGTGACTACACACATTATAATAGTAATATGGAGGGGCGCGTCATGTTATAGTAGTTTATCTCTAAGTATTGTTAAATATTATACGGTATGTAACCATTTTTGGTCGGTTTTCACACAATCGTGAACGTTACTGGACGTGTGTGACGTCACAACGACGGAATAAGCGACGGTTTTGGCTTCGCAACGCTTTTATGTGTGTCGGCTGTTAGTATCATAATTACTAAACATAACTAAATAGTAACAGTACTAGGAGTAGCCTCAACGGCCACGGGAACTTCTTCCTTCTCTTGCACGCTAGTAAAACTAGGCTTCCTAATAACACTCTGTTTAATTTTACTGCCGAAAGGCTGCACCGGTTCACTATGGCTGATGAGACTCGCTGAGGATATGAAGACGGACACCTGCTCAGGTGTAGGGCAGGCGACGATGAGCGTGTCTTCGTATGTATAACCTGCGTTTGCGATCAGCTGTTCTATTTGCACGAAGTAGCCGACGACGTTGTTCTGTAAATGGGGTTTACGGTTTAGAAAAAGGAGGCGTGGGGGAGGGGTGGTAATGTTTCTACTATTACTACTATACTATACTGTTATAAACTAATTGCTCCCTGCGATTTAGTACACGAGATTTTTTTCACTCACAAAACACAATAAGGTAATTTTATCCTTTACTACTTTTTATGAACTGTCAAAACGCGATTCTTCCATAGATTTTGTATGGTAATATCGAACTGTGACGTCACATATTTGACAACTCAATTGTCTAACTATTTATTGAATTCAAAGCCACAAAAAATCTAATTTTTCAGTAAATTGAAAATTAATCGGGTTTTCAGGGCTAAAATAAAGTGTTTCTTTCAAGAAGTTATGTCTTGGTATTATTGAACTACCCAATTGGCTCACTGATCAAAACTCACCCTTATTGGTCTAAACAGTATAAATTCCGTCTCCTTATTGGCTAGGTAAAGCTGCATGGAGCGCTGTAGCGGCGCTAGGTGCGTCCGTATCTTCTTCTGAGCCTCTTTCACGGCTACCGCCATTTCTTCAGGCGTTGCCCACGGCTGGGACTTCAATTGTTCTATCGGTGAGAAGGCTGTTGCCTGGAAAAGTAGAATAGGAGACTGATGGGATAGGCACTCATAAAATAGCTTTTTTTTTTATGGAATATTTTTTTAATATGCGTTACGTTATCGAGGAATTAATGGGTGTGAAACAGTACATACTGTACGTACATCATTATTAATTACAATATTTTAGCAGTTTTTCTAGATTCAGGGCATGTTTCAGCTTTTAATTGACGCTATTCATCAGATATACTAAAAAAATTGAACAAAATCAAATTATCTGCCAAATAATTTAATCAAAACTTATCTGAGGATGGTGACTCATTAAACAACAGAATCTATAAAAATGTTGTAGCCCATCTTTTTCGTAATCAATAATGGCCATTTCTCGCTTTTCGTTTTTTGGTTCGCTTTTAACCTCAATCTCGCTCATAAAAAACCTAACTTCCTCACCTACCTTCTCAATAAACGCAATCATAGGTCCAGCGAGTATCTCCGTCGCATCCTTGATGAACATTTCACAGCAAGCCTTGAGCTGCCTATCGACCTCCTTCCTAGAGTCCAAGAGATGTTCCTTCACCAACGGAGTGCCATCCAACAGAAACTCTAACAAAGCATTATTGCTATTCAAAGAGAAGATATTTCTAGGCCTCTGGAACAAGCCGTATGCTGCATTCTTCATATTACTGAAGTCTAACGTTGTCTCTTTAATTATAAAGTCTACTTGAAATGGAGCGATTTGTTCTCGTAAAATCAAAAGATGCTTGATTTGGAACAGTTCTCCATCTATATTGGTTGTGTTCGCTGTAATTTGCTTTGCAGCGCTGTCTACGCTTTGTACGCATAGTGATATCGCTTCTTGTGCTAGACCTTGGAATACTTTTTTTTCTAAACACCGATATAATCTCGATAGGGCTGCTAGAGTTCTCCTGACGCCAGGGTACCACATGCCGTGGAGATCGGCAGGGGAGGCCTGCGGTCTTCGTTGGGCCTCCACATTGATGTTGGCTACTTCCTGTGATGTTGCCGATATGTCGGATACCATGGAATTGCGTGAGTCGCTCCTTTTGAGTGATTGCTCTTGGATTGACATTGCAATTTGCTGTGAAAGAATTAATATGAAAAATAAACGTCTTTCACGAACATTAGTGCCGAACTGCACTTAATTTAGGCTATGTTTATCTCTAGGGGGGAGGGGGGGTAGTTTTGGTGTCACGTTTGTTATGATTTAAAATTACAAAAATGAAAAAAAAAAGATATTGCATTTCAAAAGATATTGTTTTGAAATGAAAAAAGATTCTGACAAAGATACACTGTTTCCACTTTTTTTATGTGGATGTTTTAATGGGTAGGTTACACCTCACCTACACCTCTGCCTAACCCTTCGGGGATTACAGGCGTGATGTTACGTTTTTTCCCTCCGTTTATCTGGATATACACCCTTTCCGCGATACATTGTATAAATGTAAGTACAATAATTATAAATTATCCAAACCTCCATCATCAGTAACTTCTGTGGGTAGGCGAGGTCTCCCTGCGCCGGTCGGTACAGCAGCACGTCGGCTCTCAAGTGCACGTGCGCTCGGAACACTAGCCGTTCTTGTGCGTCTTGTAGCAGTGCGCGTGCGCAGTGGCCTAGTGCTGCGAGGCGGACCGCTGCACACAGACGGGTAAGTATTAATAATGGCAAGTTTCAAAATACTTAGGTAAAAAAGAGGATTTTTTAAAATTCACCCCCTCGTAAGAGGATGAAACGGGGGTCCAAAGTTTATATGGAAAACCTTAGGAGAAACGTAGGAATTAACTAAGTTACTCGAATTTGACGCGAGTGAAGCCGTTTGCTAAAGCTAGTATAGTACGGCCGACGTATCTTGGCGGTCTGAAGATAGCTGTTTGGCTGCGCAATGGACCTTATAGAAACGAAATTGTTTACTGCGCAGCAATCGGCTAAGTTCAGGGCCGCCAAGATACGTCGGCCGTATTGTATACAACTTGTAACGTTAAATGCGCAAAACCTGAAAACAGTTTGATCAGAATAACGAGCAGAATCAATTGAACCACTTTTTAATATAGGTCACATTTTTCAAAAAATCTTCATTAAAAACGTTGCCGCGTCTATTTATTAGTAGATCAAGCCATCCGGCGCGCAGCGGCCCGGTGACGACTTCTCCTTCGATAGAGCGTCGTCGCAGACGAAAGAAACGATCAGAATTGCCAGTAAAACTAAATCAGCACATAAAACCTTTACTTTTGTTTTAATGATTTTTTTTTCTCTGAAATAGGTCAATTTAATTAAAAATCAGTTGGGGTGTCTGAGGTTTTGCGCATTTAACGTTACACGTTGCATAATATATTTTTACTTACGGTCATTACTGACTTGTTCCTCTATAACTTCCACTCTTAGTATCACGCAGAGTTCAGCAAGTGTTTCCAGATGGTTTATGTGGATTATATGAGGCCGTAACGTTTCATACAAACCGTTACATAGCGATTGTAGATACTCTCTGCAAAATATAAATAATTATATTGTAGTAGTGCCTGAATAATAATTTATGGGATATTGTTATTTATTTATTTAAGAATTACTCACAAGGGATACATTAAAATTATCTTTTACAAAACATTTAAAACATGTACTATTAAAAAAGGACATTTTTAGGAAAATGTTGAAGCGTTTTGCTCAAACCGGACAGTAGGTTTCTATGGAGAACAACAAATTTTATTGCCTCGTTGGTATAGTGGTCGCAAAGCGCGACTGCTGAGCATGAGATCTTGAGTTCGATTCCCAGGCAGGGGTAAGTGTTATTGGATTTTTCCATCAGGAATTTCTCAGTAGCAGTTTCGGAGTCTGGATTTGTGCCCAGTTGATGGCAATATAGGCTTGCCACCTATTACATGGACTTAAACATAACTGGCGAAATGTGGGTATGCTAATGGGTACACCACTGCCATCGGTTGGCACTCTTTGTGTAAAGAATCTTAAAAGATACTTACTCTAACGCAGGCGAGGTGTTGCTAAAGAAGTGGTTGTATAGCGCGCACTCGTCCCGACACGCATGCGCCAGCAGCGAGCAGGCGGAGCGCGCCAGCGAGCAGTGGTCGCGCACCGCACGCGCCGCCGCCGCGCCCAGCGCGCCGCGCGTGGCCGCGCCCGACACGCGCGCGCGACGCACTGCGTACTCGCGCTGCACGTCCGCCAGCAGCGACGCGTAGCTGGAGGAGACATGAAAAGAAAGATTAGTTTCACTTGTAATATTATAGCAAAGACAAGTAAGTCTAAATAATGGAATTTTAGAAATTTTATTGTTTAAGGAGACTGTAATTTTATTATTACGATTTGATTTTACACGTCATTTAGTAAAAGTAAAAATATAATTTAATATAATTGTTTCTAAAAGGTAGTTTCGTATAGAGAAGAATAATAAAGAAACTCCATTCTCTTTTGAAAAAATGGTATCACAATAGTTTGTACATTAATTTAATAATAATACAAAAGGGAAAAAGTATTTATTAGTGCAATAAAGAAATAATAACTACAACAAAGAAAAACAATATGTTTTTGAAATTAATTTCTCAAATATATATATTTTTTTTTTAGAAAATGCTATCACTAGGAATTTCTCCTGTATCTTCGGTTACAAACATGCGTTCACAAACGTATTATCTCGAACGAAAACTATTTGAAGGTCATACAAATATTTGTTCCGTACGGGAATCGAACCCGACACATGCAGCACAACAACCAATCATTTAGCCATATCGTCATATTGATAATTTAATTTTACTTACTCAGTATTCTTCTCCGCTCTTCTCTCAATTTCACTAATAACCATCTTCAGTTTAGGCGCAGCTGCTTGAAACTTGCCGAAGTATACCGCATAAGCAGTGTTCATAGTTTCCTGGTCGTTCTGATCCTCGTCCTTAGGCGCTAGCATCTGTTCCGTGGCGTGGTTCAATACGTGCGTGACGTAGGAACGTATGAGCGAGATAGCACGATTTTGGAGGTGTCGGTACTTTACTAAGTACGTGTGGGATTCTTTGAAGTTGCTCTGGAAAAAGAAAATGTTTTTTTTAATTATATAAAATAATAACAATATCCGCTGCGCCTCGATTTTCAAAGTGAATTGGTTATTTCAGACTTGCATTGCACAGAATGATTCAATATTATCCTTTAAACATTTTACATGAAACCCATACATGACATCTGCAGACCACATATTCATATGGCGACTTAGACCGGCCCTCCGGCACAACCAGTTACCCGTGTAGCAATATCAAGTACCCCGATGGACACTTGCTTAAATAAGAGCAAACATTGTATAAATATGTAATGTATTATATAATTATATCATAGGTATTATAAAACTGCGAAGTTTAATTTAATCATGGCCGAATAATTATAAAGAGAGAACAATGTAATAGGTGGTGCACAAGAGGTTCAGTCTAAATAATAATATCCTTTCATCCCATGATTCCCATGTTCAGAAAGTATAAATTTACAACACATATATCATAATGCCTTATTGTGTATAAATAACTAAATTATATTATCAACCCCTTAGCGGCCGCGGAAGGGCAGCACAAACTATGTACTTACATTAATCCTCATATACTCAAGACACTCGTCGATCTTTGCGAGCACATTGAAGAACGTCTCACTGTTCACTGACATTGTAGGGCTATTAAGTCGCTGAGACAGATGCTCCACCTGCGTGAAGTAGTGCAGCTTCTGTTTGATGTCATCACCTGGAAAGGAGATATTGTTGCTTATAATCTTATTGTTATGCTTTTTTCTACCATTTTTACTGAATTTTTTTTTAATGTTGCCCCACTCTTGGTATTCCATGGCTATTAGGAACACTCACTCACAAACACAAACAAATATATATTTTCCGCGGAGAATTCGACCCCAAGACACGCAGCGCAATTAATAGCCAGGTATGTCAGGCTAAAGTTTTATAAATGGTTATTTATTTTTATTACGCTTATAATGTCCCTCTGCTGGGCATAGGCCGCTCTAAAGGCCTATCAGGTATTCTTTTCCTGCAAGTCGATTCTGTAAAATTCGAACTCACTCTCACTTTCACTCTCACTTCACTTGACCTTGATTTCGCTATCGCTATTGGTCGCTTCGTAGCGGAGTTGATTTTATTGGTCGCTTCGGAGCTTACTTCAGCTCCGAAGCGACCAATAAAATCAACTCCGCAGTTTTCACCGTAGTTTTCACTGAGGTGAATTCTTACAGAATAGCATAGCTGTGCGACCTTGAACTAACTTTTTCGGTATGCATCTAGGTATGAACTTACTAACTAATAACAGATTAAACCAATCAAAAATTCTTATATTTACCTAACGATTTACTTAATTATTTTTATTTTAAATATTAAACCATTAGGTCACTCACCTATACTAGACAGTTTGTTCTGGTCAGCCAGCAGCTGTTCACTCATAGTATGCAATGCATTAGTCTTATTAGATACAAAGTTGTACTGCTCTGAAAGTTTGCACAGGTCAGACATTGTAGCGCCAATCTGAAATGCATTTTATATTTTTGAGAACTTTTCTGTGTCACTTTTTCAGGTTCAGTCTCTCAGAAACAGAATGAAGAAGGGTAATTCTATTAACTTATTGGAACAATCATAATTGAAGATCAATCTGTCACGGCTTGCTTTTTTGAGATGAGATTTTGAATGTTTCTAATCATTAGATTGACCTGCAGGTGTTTATCATAAGTTATTATTTTAAAGGAAGACATTTACTTGCGTTGTATTGATATACAATGGTCCTTATGTCAGCACAATTGATACCTCCTTACATACCTGATTTGTTAGTGCAACACACTCATTTTTCCTATCATCAAGCTGTTTATGGTAAGCCTCATAAGGGGTATCATCAGACTTCAGGTTGGTGTCACACAAGCTCTCGTACCACTCCAGAAAGTCGTATGTAGTATCCACTGTGGGTATATTACTCTTTTCTGTCTCTTCATTTGTATTGACTTCAGATTTATCCTAGAAATATATTTACACATATAGTTAGTTATACTTGGGCAATTTTTTAAGCAATAAACCGACTTAACTATTACAGTTTTTAAAGACAAGACATGAAATTGGTATTGATAGTTTGTAAATGCAAGTTTTATAGAATATGAGTTGTTTGTTTTAATACAACTAATTTTCCACATTCTAAGATTACATTAACTCAATTACAACTGAACAAAAGCCTGTTTAACTATTAAAATAGGAAATAAATGGCAAAATACAAACCTCGTCCAAATCACCGGACACGCCAAGTATTAGCGACTCTAAATCCAAGATAGCTTCTCTTTGGTCAGAAGTGAGAGGTGCCAAGGGATTGTCTGATACCTCCCATAATAACAGCTTGCTCTGAATCTCTTTTAAACTCATATTATCCATAATTCCGAATGTTTTGAATGTTATTCAGCTCATTTGACATTCCACCATGACAGCTAATACGTGACGTACACAATTTATTTTTTATAAAGCGTGTTCCATATCTGCGAATGATAGCAATATTTGCAAGTAATTGTAATTTATTTGCTCATCGCGCTATATGCAAGCCGCTTCCATCCGGTCCTATTGGAAATCTGTAGGGGAGGGGAGGCCTATGTTCAGCAGTGGACCTCCTACGGCTGATATGGTGGTGATGATGATGACAAAAGACAAGGATGCATATAGTCGAAATGCTAATCTTTGCCACATGGAACGAAGAACGAGCGGTTCTCATTCGTCCCATTATTGTTTATGGTTATGGATAAACAAAATTAAATGCCTTTACTGCCATCTAGTGTCGAGTAGCAAAAGGTAAGTTTTGCTTTTCGGTCAGGCCGCTATGCGCTATTGCTCTAAAAAGTCTAACTAGTTCCTCTTTCTATAAAAAGAAAACATGAAAAAAAAATGACTTCACTCTGACGCAATTTTTATGTTCGTATTTTTTTGTGATTTCATTTGTTTGACTTGTTCATACTATCTTTGAGGATAGCACCATCTATTATTTTATATTTAAACAATGAAGGGAAGATATTCTCTTCAAAATACATTTGGCAGCTAGATGGCGCTAAAAAAACTTCCTAGTTGACGGCTTACTTACAGCACTCTCTATGCTCATATTTATGAAAACAAGTATGTGCAATTGCACATCTCCTAACAGATGGCGTTGACATGAATGTAAGGACAAGATGATGTTTCAATGAATAACCTGATCATCATAATAATATTGGTCTATCCTGCATGTCTCCCAATAGGATATGAGGAACGTCGAGTCACTTGGAACTTGGCAATGCTTTCTGTGAACTTTGAACCGGACGAGCCGGAAGTAATTTTCGTTATAGATGTTTGTTTTTCTAATTTCAGTTCCTGTATTGCCTTGCCTTATTGGGAATGCCCCAGTTTTTTTTTTTGTTTTGGTGCCTTTGCTGAATTCGGTGCAAAAAAACTAAATTGTATTGTGTTTGTATTTGTACATTTTGTATACGTTTCCAGTCATCTTTCGAGTTTTCTCATTCTGACTTTTTGATCTATCGACTTGAAAAAAGTGTTCAAATATTATGGTAGATTTATTTTTCATTTTTATTTGCAAAGCTTTGCCTGAACACAAACTAAATTGCGACAGGAATTTAAAAGACATTTAAGTTAGTATACCGGTACCTAATATTCGCCTTCTGAATTCAGCAAGTATTTGAATGTTACTGGTTAACCAAACTGGTCAGTCAGCTGCTCTTGCATTTTGAATGCAATGTTAATAGATTGTTTCTTGAAGGGTAAAGGGCAATAACAAATAATACAATGTTTGAGTAGTTTTGCATTTATTGGGTATGAGGAACCTTTCTGGTCAACATAAGCTACAATGGACTTTTGTTTACAGTATATTTACAAGTTTCGGTATATAATATAGTTCATATTACCATATCTAAATCTAGATTAATGCTTCTAGGAGTAAATTACTGTATATTCACAATAATTATGAAGACCTAATAGAATTCGTCTATACACATACAATGTAGTAGCGTTGTACAAAATACTACTCTATAGGTAAAATAGTCACACTTCAGTCGCTGGGACACGCCTTCCTAACTTTGGCTTTTAAAACAAACATATAGCCTGACTTTCACGTCTCATCCCACTAGTTACAATCCATACAGTCAGTCACCAGCCACTTTGTTCGCTTGTTTAATGTTAAACAATCAAGCTATTTAAATACAGCGAATAATTTTAAATTATAACTTTTAGATATACCTCTCGCGATAACATCTGATACCTCTGTAGGCAGACTACGGAATCGGTTCCTTTAAATCACATTCTTTCGTTATATACATCGTTCCGACTCACAATTCTATTACAACTTGTACTATATACAAACAATTTTTAATTATTAAAAAAATACAATGTTAAATTACTATATACCTCCATTATCATAGGGTTGGAATAAAAATAGTATATTTTTTTCAGTTTCAGCGTGCAAAATTTACTAAAGCCAGCATCGCACGAGGTCACATTCTCGCAACGACTCTAATTCTAAACGAGTGCTCGGTAAAGCATACAACGACTGCGGATAACATACATTCAAACTGTAATATTTAATCGTTAATAAGTAATTAACAGTAGCAACTAAATAAAAACTGCACACAACTCATTCAGTACATTGCTATAGACAGATCATTATTATCGGCCCTAAAGGAACACTTGCAATTTAATGCAACCATGTTTACATACAGAAACGTGATAAATAACTTAAATTACAATTAAAAAAATATATAGATAATAAATTAACACACAGTCCTTGTTCAATGCATAGGAATATTTAACTATTTCATTACATTTATTATATTAACACACGTCTTACAGTTATCTTAAATGGAATACATTACGTGGATACCTAAACGTTAAACCAAATAAAAATATACACGACGTACATCAAAACATTTAAGACTCGTTGCTGAGATGCGTAGCATAAGCATGGCAGTTAGCACGAAATTCTGCACCCTAAATAATTATTAATAACAGAAAAATATATATCTATGAATCCGAAGCATAATGTCTGGTGGTGCGGTGCGCGGAAGCCGCCCCAGAGCTGTGAGCTGTGCCGGGGGCGGCGGCCGGCCCGCTGCTGCGCGGACAGCTCTAACTAGACACTTGTGTGATTTATACGAGGACAGGCGAGACGCGCCGGCGCGGTGCGTGCGCGCAGCGTCCCTCGGCGCTCGACCGGTGTACTTACACTCGTTCCTTGTTAACCTACGAATTAACATAGCACAGCCATAGTGACTCCGTGGGAGGGGTGCCGCGGGCGGGGTCGCGCGCCGAGGGCGAGGCCGGGGACCTCAGTGGCCGGCGGGGGCCGGCGGGCGTGTTCAGCGGCGCCGCACCGCCGCCCTACGACACCGGTGGCTGGGGACCCTGCGGCGCCGCCGGCGGCTTAGCGCCCGCCGCCGCCGGCAGCTGCGCCAGCGTGTCCTGGCTCGCATGCGCGCGCAGGTATGTGTTCTCCACTTCGAGCTGGTTGATCCTCTCCATCAGTTCTGCGATGCGCTCTTTCAGTACTTCCACTTCCTCGCGCACCGCGAACATCAAGTGGCTCTTAACCAGATCCTGAAACAACACAAAAATTTACGTTAGTTATCTATAGACAAATACAACAATTTCTAAATTTTTTTAAATTAAAGTTTAATAAATTAAAGAAAAAATTAAGTTTCAGTAAATTCTGCTGTTAAAAACAATATAAAATAATGGAAATAATATTGAGCAGACTTGATAAACTGATTATAACTCGCGTTTGAATCGTTATCTTAAGCCGAACAAATGCGTTTAACGAATAGGAAATGTGAAATAAAAGAAAAAAATTAAACCGGCGAAAAAAAAACAAAACGTACTTTTGGATTTGGCACGACCACGTAACAGGTATCTTTTTGTCCTTTCTGTCTGATTTCGTACAGGCAGACATCCCTAGGTTTTTGCACAACTTCAATCATGTTTAAACTGAGTGATAAAATAATTTTCAGGGTCACTGAATGTATGAGCGTTGCCGGCAACGACTGAAACTCGACTGACGATAACGTGGAACAGGCGAACTATTGCGACGAAGTTGCTCTCTCGCGTCCTACCAGGCGACTGATGGTCTGCGCGCGCGCTCGCCCTATTTAAAATGGCGGCGAACACGTCACCACGCCACGCGATCCGACCGTGCACCCTGAACTCAACGACACAACCTACATTGATATCAACAAAGCCCTTATTTTCCAAATATTGTATTGACATAGGCACTAAAGCACGATTTATGGCTTAGCTTGAGATCTGTGCATAGAGAAAAATAATTTTAAAAATGAAATTTCGAACATTAAGGCGCTCCACCCACTGAAGATGCGTCCCGCCGCGGTGAGCAGAGCGACAGATAACGCGCGCGGCGACGGAGGCGCAGATCTGCCTTACTTAGCGGTGAAATCTGCTCCCCCGCGCGGTGAAGCAGATTACGACGGCCTCGCGCTAAATAAATTTGTCTACGTCGAAATCCATCGTGCAAACGTCTGTACAGTACTACAGTATAAAATCACGCCCGGGACGGCAGAGCCGGTGTGTCATATCCCGCGGCACGCCCTGCGCTCCCGCGCAGATTGGCAGAATCTGCGCGCGGTGCGCCTTCCCGCTCGTTTCCGCGTCGGCAGTGTGTTGTGCTAGGCGTGATTTCTATATAAATTGAGATACTTGCATACAACGGTAAAATCTGCCTGAATAAATCTGCGACGGGGCGCGGGGCAGTGGGTGGAGCGCCTTAAAGAGAAAGCATCAAAATCGATTATGTGCAATTAGAAACATTTAATTAGAATACAAATTACGGTCGTAGCTTGCAGATGGAAGTACAAACTTACGAAGTAATTGATGTACACTCCGCTATAAGTTAATTGGAGCAAATAAAAAGTCTGCCACAACAGCCTCCGGCGTGCACTTAAAATTAGTGTAGACAAAAAACATCCAACAAGCACCACATCGATAATGAATTTGTCAAACTCGAAATAAATCTAAGTTACTTTGAATTTACGTTTGTATACCTAAGATGTTGCTAAATAAAGATTTATATATTATGAGTAGCAGATGTTTACGACGCTCGTGAACTACTGTTTACTCGGACCAATTAAGCTTCATTGGAAAATTTTCGCCCTTAATAAAGAGCCATCGTACGACAAAAATAAAAACATTTAACTGTGTCGAAATGTGACTAATTACACAAGTGGCGTTTTAACACAAGGTTGCATAACACAAAAACAAAGAATCACAAATTCCAACGCTTGAATATTTTAATAGAAACGATATAGACAACTTCATGATTAGAAAAGAGACAGGACACTGTGGTACTTAAAGAATTTATCACAGTAATGAGATGTGAACTGAGATTTTTATGGTAATAAACTTTGTAAGTAATGCAATAGGCCCAAAGAATGCGGATAATTAATTAAATAAGCCGGCAACAAACTTATTTGCAAGTTACAATTCTGATCTTATGCCAACATTATTGCAATACAATATTAAGTATGTCACAAATAGATGGACGAGAATGCAAAAAGCATTTATAGAAGATCTTATGAATTGTACGCTTAAGAATTTACATTTTTCTTACGAGACATTTTATGAACGCCTACAACCACTACGCAGCGGCTACGCGAAAGAGCAGCGAAAACAATTTTAAGAGCTAACTTCGTCATCCCGAAGATTGGTGAGTCAAGATATGCACTTAGGCTCGATGAGTGACTAAATGTGGTGTGGTGTGAGTGGATTTCACTAATGGTATAATTAGAACAGGTTATAAATAGAAGGCTTGATGAAGTCTTATTCAGTGTGGTTGCTCTTACGTGGGTGTCGCGACCTTCAATTAGAGGAATCTGTGCTGAAATTACACCGGTCTGCGCTGGATCTCGTTAGACAATATTGAGGCTCGCATCACGAACAGATTGATTGGGCGCCAATGTACTCATCACTAGAAAACATTGGCGTTCAATTGAGAACAAGTTCAGGAGAAACTCGAAAATTTCGCGTGCAAATTAATACAAATGGAAAACAGTAATTAGACGCAGTTTGCCACCGTTAGCACTTTATTTGCGATGTAAAACAGCACTTATCATTGTTTACCTACATTTTCATGTCAGTAGGTGAATGAGATAAAGAAAGAGAACGTGAAAAACATGTAAATGGGACAAACTTAACCATTTTCAAGAAAAAATATGATGAAGAATTTAGATGAACCTAAAGATTTGAAAGAAAGTTCACGATGCAACGGAGAGTGCAGTGAACTTTTTGCGCAGACGCGCACCAAATACAGCGTCCAATGATATAACCAGTCCAAGGGCATACATTAAAACCTGTCGCATTGTTTTAAATTATAATCGGGCGCGCCTGCAAAAACGACGACATGTACCAGATAGACACCTGGGACCATTCATTGTGATCCTATCTAGATGCAGCTCGAATACAATTTATTTACATCATCAACATCAACATTTTGTGTGTGTTGGTCCATGTTAGTGATATAGACTAATGTACCGCCATTGTTAAGACGTGCTTACTCTATTATCAAATACTCGTAATTTAAAAATACAGTAATCCAAGATTAAGTATTATCAGTATCAATAACAAAGATATCGTCAAAGTATAATGATATCCGGCTATTAGCTGCACTTACGTAAACCTACATTTTTTATCAATTATCAATTCAGCGTATTATCAAAACAAAAGAGCGACGACTAAAACGCAAAGGTAAGAAAACAGGTTTGAAGTTGAACACAGCTCGTAAACAGTTTAAGCAGACGGCGAGTTTTAATTTAATTGTATTAGTGACATCATCTCTATTATATAAAACATTATGTTTGTACACATGTCTGCCAGCAAGCACCAAAGCAACAGATAAACGAAGTTTCCATTGTAATGATCCTAGCAGGAGATACCGAGTATATTTACAATTCATATTGTACAATTATGGTATGAACTGTATTTGGATTTTAGTGAAGCGTTTGAGTGGGTGAAGCACGAAGTTGATATTTACTAAATATGTGATGGACGTGGCGTAAATATACTAAAATTTATTAGCGAAACTTAGTACAGTTTAACTAGAAACATTGTTGAACAAAGGCAAACATTGTTCGATACACGGGTGCAGGAATATTGTAGGTGTATAAATTATCTTTACTGTTGTCAATTAGTCTTCTTGTTGAATTGAGTATTAATGTTGCTAACGATATGTTTATTGCACCTATTTCTTCAATATCAATCACAGTATGTTAAGTTGTCATGCTATGACATAATGTGTAAACGTTTGCAGAGTAAACAGAGATAGCGTTAACATTCTGTATATTAAGTAAATTAATACTATAAGGTGACTTTACGACGATATCAGAATGCTGCAGAGAATTTCTAGTAGGTAGGTACTAAGCAAATGAAAATTTCTTGACAGGAATATGTATTTAATTTCCATAAATGCTTACTTGTGGGGACTGACTAGTTCATCAATATGCATCAGCTTGTAAAACGGGTTATCGATCTTTCAAAGAACATTCGTAAAAGTGGTCACGCAGGCATGATTCTCCACACATGGTTCACTTCACTCTTTCGGTTTTCACCTCACACATGTGTGTATATGCAATCTCTTTCCTGTACACTTAAGGTTTACATTACAACCTATATTTCGTTTGCAATTATCTTTCCCACTAATATCTGCATATTTACTTTCAAAACATCACGCGGTTTTGCTAATAATAAAATTGTTAATGTAAGTGTGACTAAACAAATAGTTTTAGATATTTTAAATTCCAACAATGTCAATAATATTATATGTATATTCTGCGTAAAACAATACCAATGTCAAACAATAGTGTCGGTGGTTTTAGACTAAATATAGCATGATTATGGAGAAATAAATTGTTGGCAAACCGAAAAGTACGCATTTAAGTAAAGTTATGTCACAAATATTTGTTAATATATACTTCAGGTAGAATATTGTTATCATTATGTGGAACCTTATGTTGGGATGTATTTGCACAGTTTGAAACAATGGTCTATTAATAATCGTGACACACTTGAAAAAATATTATATTTTTGTGAATATGTTATTTTTACTACTGTAACTGTATTGCTTGCTGTTTTTGCTTTGTGCTTATGGGCAAGCAGCCTTCCTTCATTTCCCGCAATATTTGATTCTACGTTAATTACCTGAATAACTTTATGTAGTTGTGAATTTTAACCTATTGGGGTTTTTATTATTTATCTTTCAACTTCATGTAACAAAGCTTTCGATAAATTATAAAGTCTAAGGTCGGGTCTATACAATAACTAGTGCCGTGCCATTCCTTGACCTGCCTCGTACATGCCAGACGGTCTTATCGATTTCCTTATGGAATTAATAAACTTAATAAAATAATCCAATAAATAAATGTAAACATGTATTGACGTAGCTGTACCTTATCACGGCGATAAGTTAAAACAAACAAGTGAAAATTGTTCTGTAGCGGTCAAACACATCGGTAATCAAGACTGGTCGTTTGACCCTACGAGGTGATGTCATTGCAATACTCATCCCATCGTGAGTATTGAAGAAAAATAAACATCATCATATTATTTATAAAAGGTAGCAACAGAGATGAATAATAATTATAATAACATCGAATCGGAACATAATATAAGGCAAAAGTAAACAATATTGCCGTTTAAGAATTCTAAAGAATTTACAAAATAACGTTCTTTAATTTTATCTATACTAATATTTATAAAACTAAAGAGATTTTTTGTTAGTGTTTGTTTAAATATACTAGTACCAAATGCATGAGAAATAGTATAGGCTATATAACATCACGCTACGACCTACGGGAACGGAGCAGTAACCAAAAATGTAACTTAACGCGGGTGAAAATAACCAAGCGTACGAAATCGCAGGGAGCAGCTAGTCACTGAATAAAGCTAAAAATCTAGGAAATCAACACGCAAGCTTGCAATCATCAGATGTCAGTTAAAAATTCTGGGATATTTTGAGCGAAAATATGTTTACCCTATGGTATGGTATGGCTTGCAATCTGCTTAACGTTTATCTTTAAATGTGTGTGTACGATTGTGGTAATCTATAGATTTACTTTAACTCTGGTATATTTCCAAAGATATTATATTTTTCCAATGCTTCGATAATATTTTAGCATTGAAATTATGATTAATATAAAAAAATAAATAACAGATAAGCACAATGCAGATATGTATGGGCAAGGTTAAGTTAGTATTACGTTTCACAAAACCGTGATCGAGCGATTGGTTGCATTTGATTGCCATCTGGGTGGATTGATGCTCTGAATCGTTATTAAAAGCAATTTAAACCTAAGCTATAAGGAAATGGTGACAGGCGTGCATCCCCATTAAATAGCAGACAAATCTGCACACCATTGCAGACGTGACAACAACTTCATTACAGGGAGCAGGTTTGTTTTCCAAGAAAACTTTTCTAGCGTTTCCTGGATTCGTGATGCGATTCCGATCTGGCGCGTGCTCTCTCGGAGTCGCTCTTAGTTGCAAATTACCCGACGCTTGTTCACGTTATTGGCGGCACGCGACCGAATCGTGTGACCTCCTGACGTCTTCGGGTCTTTATCCAGTTGGTGGGTGTACACGAATCGGCCGCATAATCAAGGGAGCACGTGTCTCCACTCCAGCTCCGCGCCAGTGCCGGCTTTCCTTCCGTGTCTATTCTCGGAGTCCCGTCGGGTCACGTTTAGCTCATGCAAATCACGTATACAACGAGGGAATTAGCATACGATGGAGCTTGGAGCAAATAAAAATTTCCACACGCACCTCCAAACAAATAAACACCGTCTTCATAATACTTGCTAATGACATCTTGGAAACACGACAAAAACTAACGGGGCGATGGTACATCATACAGCACACGGAGCTCGTGGCGTCAGTCATTACGGAGAAACTTTAAAGAATAGAAGAAATGTAAACGCTTGACCAGAATCAAAGAAATTTATGTTTGAACAGATGCGTGAAACCGGGTCAGTGGTGTAAGCTATGGCTGCTACACATCAATATGACGGTACGCATAAACATATCTACCCGGATGACGTAACGTAGATATTACGAAAACCGGCGAGAACCCGAGTGTACAACCGAATCCAAAATATATCCGATCTGCAGGTACATTCATCGTGCGCCATGTAAGATGGCGTTCTTCAAGGTGGACCGGTTTAAATACTGGTCGCGCTACGTTTGTCTGATGCTTGAGATGTTAATATAGGTAGGTACTACTGAGTACATTAAAATTTATGCAAAATAAATTGTTTGCCAAGTTGCAATTTCAATTACTGTTGTTCTGTTCTTTAAGTTTTACGACTAGTATAAAAAACAATCAGGACATTACGTAAAGACGAGATTATCAAATTCATTGCGACAGGGAAAAGGTACGTGTTTCATTCCTCGAGTCCGGAGCCCAAAGGCATATTGTGAAATGTTTTCGTATGGAAAGCTACTCAACAGCGATGATAAACAAAAAAACAATATTACGTATTTACAACAATCGGGTACACATTTAATCTTTTGATAATTACTAATCTAACAGGTGTGACGTAAACATGTGTTAACATTAATGAAAAACAAAACGATAAAATGGTTCGATCGTGCTAAAAATAGGCGCGCGGTATTGAGCACAATTAAAAAATAGCAAAAGGCAATAAAATAACCAGTGTGGACAACGAAGATAAGTACCAGTGTAGATGTAATTAATTAGTTAACAATAGATTAAAACAAGATAACGACATATATGGAGCTAGGAGAACTGCACGAGCGTGTTGTGGGGAGTGATAAAAATACTATGATGCGATGGTAGTGAGCATTAGGGCTGGATTGGGGTCAATCGCTTGAGGCCATCTGCGTCGGCTAATTATAGACGATGTGAGACGCGTCCAATAGTGCACGACGATGAATCTCAATTGCGATAGCAGATGTACTTGATGGAAGAAGTGAAATCTGTTGCAAATGTTGCGCTTACAAAGATTACAATACACACATAAAAGAAAAGGAAATAACTAGCGCTGAAATAAAACGAGAAACAGAACAGACGAATAACAAAATCGATGTTATTAGCGAGACCGAGACATACCTACAAATGTCGAGAAGTATGACAATAATTATATAAGTGGCAAAAATGTAGGACGTAATATTAGGATGGTAGGAAACAAAGATTGCATTGTCTCTTGACGAAAATGACAATGAAACAAATGTCTTGAGAATCCAATCATGTGCAAATTGAACATGGTTGACATTTATAAACGTACCTACTGCGCATGAAGTTCATTATACATGTAGATTGTTTTTGCCAATCAGTTCTTAAATGCGACGATAGATATGGTATACAACTTACAATTTATAAATCGACGTAAAATACGGTCTCATGGTATATGCTGCGGGGCAGAACGGGACGCATTTCCTGGCCATTAAAAAAGGGAAGTCATTAGTGATTCAAATGGTGACTCCGATCTAATAACGGTGTTATGCAGTTCAACCATTGCTATTATAAACACGGATAAACTCTCGGGAGATTGCATCTTTTTACGCAACTGCTGCGTGAACCGGAATAGTAATGGCCGCTATTCAGTGTGTAACGCGAAAAATTATGATAATGTCGAAATTTTCTCAATGATGTACGCGAGTGCGTTTATCAGCATTACGTAGAATGCTGCGCGATATCAGTCGACGCTACATTTGACCGGTATTTCTTGGAAATTTTCGATCAAGGAGACTTTATGATTTATTACCTCAAATATTTGATTAGCACCATCAGACATAAAAAAGATATATTATTTATGTATTAGCAGTTCGCATTAATCGCACTATAAACTCGCCAACCTATATTGAAGAATTAGATTTGGAGTTCATTGACTTGCATGTTATTGGGTGACGGGCGATATCAGCATGTATGCTGTTATTTTTGTTTGGTACAGATAATATTATACTAAAGTTATCGCGCACTCGCGGAGTGGCCGTACGCGCTTGTTGTTTATCTGAATGCGGCGATATAAAGCACAAAAGGGACGCGGCATCCACAAAGCCAGTTATAAAACGTTCCACGAATTACTAGGATTGAGAGCATGCGGAACCACCGCGGCCGACTGACACGCCACACTCTGGAGTCTTGGATTGCAACGCGATGTCTAATAAAAAGTAATGATCGCTAGTCGATGGAATCTTCGCGACAGATAGATTAAATACTTAGAAAAGATCGATAATGGCTCTCCCATTATCGATCATGACGATTTAATAGTTTGAAATATGTGTGTTTAGGTTTAGTCCTTTTTCAAATCAGCCAATTAAATTGTCTGTCTGCAGCATATTATGGCCAGCAGGATTGGTCTACCAATAATGAAATAGATATTGCCAAATTAGTCTGAAAAAGGGGAGATTAACGAGACGTTCTATCTAACATACTCCTAAAACGATAATTCTCGGTAACAACCAGCTGATAATCTTTTTTTTAAATTCCAGATTAGACGAAGACAAAACTTTCAAGAATAATCCGAAACAGGATTATAAATTCACAGAGATCATTAACTCTCTTAGAAAGAGATTAAACAATAAATTATAGAATGTAGATCTGGCAAAGACATTAGCTTTCAGAATAATATCAGAAACAATAACTTCGGAAATAAAAGAAGTACTTTTCAACAGGATTAAAAAGGATTAGATTACAGCGAAGAGAATTCCTTCGCTAGCTCATTATAAATGCATCTAGTACATAAGGCAGACATCTCTAATGAACGCGAACACTATTATCGACGCGAGCGTATATGACATTTAATAATCCGCCGTTTCCTCTATTAAAGTCAATTATGTTAATAGCGGTTAGAATAAAGATAGATTTAGTGAAGCAAGTCACGTGAACGCTATGATGTGTGAAGGTATAGTTTTGAAACACGACAATTTACAGGTGATTGTTGACATATTGCATGTTGAATGAACGTGGAATTGTATGTTTTCCTTGCTTGTGCCAAGTTCAAAACAAATCTTAAAAAAAAACTATATATAAAAATAGTTGAATCATGTGTTTTTTTTTAATTAAAATGAAAACTGCAAAGCTTTTCAATGATATTGTGTGGTGCTATCGGAATCGCTATTGAACTCATTATCTTCAGAACTTGATTCGAAATTAACTGAAGCTCCGATTCAAAATTATAAATCTTCTTTAAAAACGATTGTCTGTGTTTTTTTTGTACCCGCTTAAATATGGGTGTCCAAAAAACCTTCAATACTAGTAGCAGCTTACAACTTCCTAGTATGACCATCGTACCGATCATTCATTATACCTCTTTTCATACATTAGGATAATTACTTTAGCAATTTGTTTTCATTGTCTGTAAGATCTAGGAAATTGTACATATAATTACATTGTTCAGTAAGCTATTACATTTAATTTGTAGTCAAGTATTGTTTGATGAGTCGTGAATGAGAAATGTGCGCGACAAATCGTTTCTTTCATTCTTTTGTTTGCGGGAAAACCACGCGCTCGCGCACAATGGGTTTTTAAATCGTTTTCCTTTTACTCTTATCTTAGATCCGGAGTCTGTAAACTGCAAGTACGGATGAAAGAACTCAATAAATATTGACTGATTTTATAATTTCTATGTTATGTACCCACGGTAATAGGGCAATCAAACGAAAATTATTTCCTTATGCAAGTCATAAAGTTTATAGACGGAAACAGCCGATAAATGGACGATAACTAAAAACCTGCGTGTGATTTGTGGTTATTGAACTTATTATGTATTTTTCTATGGCTTCAAAGACTATTCGGGGTCGACTACCTATAGTATATCTAAATAGGATTAATATAAGTACATACCATAGCTTGCTCGATCTTGTTGTCGATGGCCACCGCGCTTGTGCCCGATGCGCTGTAACAAAAAAGAGAAAATACAATAAGACAATGTTTCTAATGATGGGTATTACGCAAAAAAAACGACATTTATTATAAGAAATGTTATTGAGTAAACTAGACAATATACGGTTGAGTCACAACATGGCACGATTCAATATTGCTTACAATATTTTCATAGGTATCTAAATACTTTGTAAGGTAGGCAACTAGGCACTTTTCGAGGTATTATAATAAAATTACATTTTGTGTTATAGCAGTTATGTATTCAGAATAATTAAAATTACACACAAATGATTCCTAATGCGTTTAATAGCCTATAGATCCAACAGATATATGATAAACAAGGTTCCGTTCAAGTTTTCGGGATGCGGAAATCCAATGCCATAATCAAGTTTGCATAATTTATAATTCATTCACGCACGGATGCGCGCCGTCCTGGCAAATACAAGAATATGCGCGTACAACGCGTACGTTTGCATTTCCCATATAATTGCTAGTTTCCGCAAAATTATAGATTTGCTATACGCACGCCTTTGTCTATACAAACTAAATTAACACGGAGATTTATCGTTTACGTAAATGACAAGTTGATTACATATATTATCGGTGCGGTGCATCGGAATGTGAGTATTAAATGATTATCGAAATGCTTTCATGATATAAAAACGCCACAACAAACGTTGTGCGTACGTCACAGTACAGTTACCGCGGACGTTAGCAACCATTGGTGCAATGGAAAGGTGGCGCAAGGGCGTCGATCGCATTTGAAGATAATGCACATTCAATATGTAATTATTACTTTAATAAATAAGCAGGGGCCGGTAATTTTGAGAAAAGCTTCCGTCGGTTACATTGCGGATGATTACGCTAACGCAGAGCGCTGTGGATAAATATTGCAAAAGCGTTGACCTGCCTGTTGAACTGATCGGTATTTGTAACAATAGGGAACAATGGAGGACTACATTCTGGTGTGGACTGTAGCCTATTTCCTCGGTTGTGGTAAAAATCTGTGTTCTTGTGGTAGGAACAACGACAATCCGACAAAAATTAAGAAATACGTCTTCTCTCGCCAGATGTGGACACTTGACCCAGAAACCTCTATCGATTCGTTCAGACAGCCGGCCGCCGAGCAAGATTCGAGAAAAAAAAGATAATTTTAAGCGATGTAACGTTACAAGTCAGCGAACCATCGTCGAGGTCTAAAACCTCTCTCGTAGGTAACTGTAAATGCGAAATTGCATTTTGTTCATAATATTGTCATGATGGTGCAATCATTAGTAGTAATTGTACCAAGTGCAGCAAAACAATGGTGCACAAATGCAGCAACGTGTCACGAGCACAGCACGCGGCGGCCGGCCACGTGCACCGCGAGACTGACGACACACTCTACTTGGCAACTGGAGAGATATCATTACTAGCCACGATTGCCGGACTTACCCATTATGATCCAATCTCGCTGGTGTAATCGTCCAGTAGCTAGTATGTAGCACGACGTACGGCTGCGTACTTGACTTTCTCCGACGGATTCCGTGTCGCGTCAACGAGGTGAACAACACAACGCTAAAGTTGAAGCCATTCGACCGTTGAAGACCGCGTCGCGGATCGATTTCGACCGGTTCGCCACCGAGCTCTCCGATATAAAACAACGGCCGTGGACCACATGACCACCACCGCAACAATGGACTGCCGGAACATTAACGTCTGCCGAGCCGACCGTCTCGTCTGCGTTATACGAAGAGTAATTATGTAAATAACAACCGATTCCAAGATAATCTTTGAAAGTCTTAAATGTAATACTTGGGTGTTAAGTTGACACACAATAAAACTTGCTTTCTCTAGGCGGAACTCTACAAAAACAAGTTTTAGTATTCCGTGAGTGATTATGCAAGTTTGGCAGTTGACAAAATTGCAAACCACCGGCGTAGAGGAACATGAAAAAGTTGAAACATAAGACGACGAAACCCAAGAAGCGGAGAAAGTATTTTGTGTAGGTGACGACATTTCTCCGTCAAGACCACGGTTAAACGATGATAATTATAAAATTAAACAGACACCAGCTCATTTTGTTTATTCTAGTGTTCAAAATTCATCCGGTCCCACGTAAAAACTAGTTATACTAATACTACAAGACGACTTTAACGTTAAACAGAAGTAAAAAAAGAAAAAACAATGTTGCCAAATATAACTCTAGTGGTGGGCTTCATATTTGTGTCAGTCCACGCTGCAAACCTGGCAACAAAGCATCATTCGGATAACTTGCAACAGTCATAATGAAAATATTGAATTTAGAAACTAGAATAACACCTAAAATGTGCTTATTTAATCATTATCGCACTCTTCTCGGTAATGGAGAAACTGGATACACTGTACTAACATGAATGTTGAAACAGAACATAAATGAAAATGTGTTTAAAAAGATGTTAAGTAAATAGGAGAAGCAAACAAAGAGATAAACGTTTTGTCACCACGCACGTGCGTGTTTGCGTTGATCACACTCAACTCTACTGCACTACAAACACATCTCTTGAACAAAGACGCAAGAGGTTTTCAAGACTTTCATCCATAAACAAAAGGGCCTTTAAGATTTTCGTTATAATGAGCAAAAACAATAACGCTTCATTTTTTATTTCTGTTATGATCATGACGAAAATAACATCTGCCTTATCCGTCGCTGCTTCAAGTTTAGTGAATTACAACAAACTGGTTTGATGGAAATCTTTTGTTAAGAAACACAAGATTCGTATTTACGAGTCAGAGAAGGCGAACCACAATGATTGAGTAAGAATTCGTTTAAATGAATTTACATCAGTTGTCGATGGCCGCTGTGGAAAATGTGCAGATGTTAAATAATTCATATCTATTTTCAATGCGGTGATACCTGGACATGATCCAGATTAGCATGTCGAGACAATATATGGATTTCTCGAAGTTACAAGAACAAAACAATGACACGTCAAGAATCATCAGGACATGTCTGATATCACGTATTCATGAAAGTAAATTAGCAGACGTCAAAGAAAACATTGTAACGATAACAGTATCAAAATCGGTATGTAGTGCGATGAATCACGATGCATCAATCAACGACGCTGTGTAGTCGAATAACAATACCAACTAGAAAACAAAGGTCACTGAAGAAATTATGAGAGTCGCATGAAAATTTAATGTGTTAGTCATGAACACTTAAAGCGCACATTGTTTATCCACTACCGGCATTCGTCAGATAGCACTCAATTAGTTTAAACTGTTGACAATTTGAATTAACTCCATTGATTCGAATTGCTTGGCTAACATTTGCGTATATAAAGTAATCATCATTATTCAAGAGCATGGTCAATTTACACAGGGATTTAAAACTGAACAGAATATTTGCAGTAACCGAGGATTATCAGCATTATCGGTTTTCAGAGTGGTCGTGTATTGTTATCGTGTAGCTAGCGAGGCGAGTGCGCACGCGCAAGGTCATTGAAGGGAAATCGTTGGGTGCCGTGTCGACATGGCTGGCGCCAGTGGCTCAGGCGTTACATCTTGCAGCCGTGTTTCATAACACACTCGTAGCTTTCAATTAGCGCTAAGAAATGAGTCGCTGTACGATTTCAATTGAGCGAATTGTAAGTAGGTAGATGATATAATTTATGATTAGCTGACTGTTGAGGAAGTAGCGTATAAACGTTTTGCGAAATACAGACATTTCGAGACTAGCCATTTATAAACTTCAAGTAGAATAATACAACTCTGAAGTTCACGTGCATACGCGCTCGTAAAGAACAATGGCTTGTAGGAGGTGCACACTAAAACCAATTGGACACAAAGGGCATTAGTGGGACACTAGGGGCATAATGTGCTGGTAGTCAGTGTTTGTCACGCGAAACGGTCACGCAACGGTGCTTTCCTTAGGATTTCATAAAACACCGCTGCTGTTATGAATGACTTAATTATGTATGAACGGTATTAACGCTCTGACCTAGCAATAATGAATTCAATCTAAAATCAAATTATTAAAGCGTACACCTTCTAGTTCATAAAAAATATTATTTATAGTTTTAATTCGAATATGAAGAAATAAATGAAATTATGCATTTAACGCGTGGCTGGTTATGGCCGTGAAAAGATATTAGTCATCAGAAGATCCTGGTGGCAACTAAAAATAAATAGTGAATGAGTTTAAACACGAAGGTTCAACGTCTGACGAGCGAGTGTCAGCGGTGCAGTAGCAGGTTCAACGGACAAAATTCAAAAGACACAAGGTTGAAAATTGCAATAAAGCGGACCTAGACCTTAAGAATAATAAGGTGTTTAGTGCAACGGATCGATACAGTAGTAAAGCGATAGGGACACCTATGATCAGTAGGCGGCGCTGACGTCGGACGCAACGGTTTGCCTGGTTGCAGCCGGCCACGTTGCTGTGGAACCTTCACCGACTTACTGGCTCGGTAATTAGCTGTGCAGTGTGAGAACCTTCACACCACCGTCACTCGACCGACCAACAGCCAGCGACGGGCCCGCAATGCGTCAGCTAATCAAATCGTAGCAGAAAAAATGATAAATTTAACGGTACTCACACGGGGTAGAAGTAGTCTATGTACTTCACGACGACCTCTCTGAGCAGATCTTGCTTGTTCATGATGGACGTGTAGCTTCCACTTATAAGTTTTGTTTGCATGGTTTCCACTTCGCCTATCGATTTTACTGAGCGGGACCCTCGAGTCCCCGTTGTCGGGTTCAACGGAGCCGTTTTTGTTGTTTTGTGCGTTGGAAAACGTTGTGCGTGCTGAGGTAGCAATGGTAAAAAAAAATGTTTGTTACGGCGCGCGGGCAACCGGATCGACGCGTTGCGGCAAACTGGGACCGGGCCGGTCGCAGCTAGGCGGGGCGGTGGGGGAGGGGATCGGAGCAAGTGGCGCGCGCACGACTCTACCTACTACGGGCTACGATGGCGCCTCGAAAGACTCGAAACACCAAGGCAACGCTTTTGCGACACACCCGTTGTACCTCAAAAACGAGAATAAATCTAACAGTCGCCGCACCTCGCATTTAATGCTGAAGCTCATTCAAATTTATCTATCGCGTAGGTTCAAGGCTAACCAGATTTGGTCAGTGCTTTTTGCTGTATCTACTTTGTATTATAAATATAACAAAGAGAATAAACACTCCAGTCGTTCTATTTTAAATATAAATAATAGCTAGAATTGAATTAGTTTTATTTTTATTTAAGTTTATAAAAATAAAGCCTTTCCAACAAAAAAAAGCTACTTGAAAGGGAAGACATGACAAACATTGCAGTTGGAATGAACGCATGAGCTAGTCAGAAAACAAGGCTGTCTCAACAAGGCATTATCACTGAGACGGCTAGACGAGTGTCATCAAACAATTGCCACAGTCATTACTACCGGCGCTTCCGTGTATTGTTCTCTAAAGTTCAAGTTTCGCGCAATATAAGGATTAGAAAATTCTGGATGCAGAGATTTTCTAACATAAAATAACAAAATGTATAAAAACAAAAAATATAATAAAGAAGGTTAATGAAATGGACGTAAACAATCCTGACTGACTTAATAAAAATGTAGAGTTAAAACTGACGACAACAGGAAACCAAACAAAGTAAATCTCTGGAAAGATTCCCACTAACAAACGGCTTGGCAATAATTTTGATGCATCACAATGGGATAGCGACAAGTTTTCAATCAGCAGAATGCTAATTTGCATGAACCGAGAAGCATAACAACCTGTAAGTACAAGTGGCTTGGCCAGATTTCAAGGTGGATTGTTGTTATATTCTAACAATAAATTCATATTCTAAACATAAATAAATCTACCGGTCTTGCAAGATTTATTTAGCATATGATTCACATTACGAAATTCATAAATTATGAAACAATCATGTGTTAGACTATTTTCGTAACTGTTTGTAATCCATTAGGTGGTATATACTCTTTTTGTTTGTATGCAGCATCTACACAATACGGTGAAGGAAAACATCGTGACTTTGAACCGAACCTGGATTTATACAAGTGTGAAATCGCCAATCCGCCTTGAGCAAGCGTGGTGATTCAATGCTCTTGGCATCTCTGTATGAGAAGAGGCCTTTGCCCTGCAGTACGACAATATTGGGCTGGTTCTATTATTATGTACACAATTATACCTGTCCTATGCTGCTGCAAGATATGTGATATCATTGTTATTAACACAACGAGAGGACCTTATAATGAATGATAATGACATTTGACACGGGCAATGTGCATGATAATCATTAACCTTGGCTTCCGTGTTAATTGTATTTTAATTTATAAAAATACTGCGAGGAACACTACCGTATTGTATATTTATATTTATTAATGGCCCTTACTGCAACCACATAGATGTCTATGCATCAGTATATTGTTAATAATACCGTTTATGAGCAGTTGTATTCGCATCATAAAATACTCGTATAATTGAAGAGTTAATGAGAGACAGAGTAAAGAACAAATAATTGAATGCGTATTCCAAGAATTTGTCCGTTGTACTGACTCCATGGTAAAAATTTTTGTTCCGACGATTCCATCCCGTATTTTGAATCATGGTTTAGAAAATCTCCAAGTAAACGTTGGATGTTTGGAACTACTCTTGAAGCATATGAACAAGTAGAAGAAATGTTTGCCAATAATAAAAAAATCAAATCCTTTCTTTGGTTCCAATCCATCCATCCATCTGGCCACACTGTTGACCGGGGCGCGGATCATGCGCCAATCGAATACTGGGCTCTTGACTCATGTGGTAGTTGGAGGAGCCATCAGGTTTCATTGGTAATATAACCCTCCATTCTCCCAATACGAAGGGCATCTAGGAGGATATTCATAAGAAAGAAAGCAAAACTTACTTGCTTAATGTACAATGGATATGCAGTCAAAGCCTTTGTCATCGATATTGACTATGTACAACGTTACATGCAAATACTTTAACAGAATGATCCGTTTCAACGTTCAAGAAGACGTTCAACGTTACATCAAGTACCCACGGACTCTTTGTTATTTTTTTTGTCAAATTTTCTTGTAGCTCATCGAAAGCACTGACAAAAACTGCTCTCTATATTATAAAGCATATTACGATAAAGAAAAACTCCCGGACGCTCTTCAAGTGAAGATGTTGGCAATCAATCAAAATCAAAGATCAAATAACATAGATAGTGACGAAAGACTACATATAGGTATCATTAGTAATATAAAGGATTACACTATCGCAATTATGAACGATGTAATAAAAGATAAACTTGATAAACTGCTATTTCAATTAAAATGCATGGAATGAAGTGAGAATCTTGAAAAGGACAATCACAAACATAGATGCATTTATTTGCATATATCTTAATTTGCATCGATATTATAAAATCAATCATTAAGGATTGTGACAGACATACATACCTAGGTAAAATCGTGATTCGATTTATTAATTACGCTATGCGAGTCATCTTCAAGTGTTTCCAGACCTTTGTCTTGTGGTCTGTGGAATATGACAGCATCGACAAAAACTCATGTTCATTGCGTACAGAGAAAAAATCTCAATGCAATTATAAATGAGTTAACATTGTTGTATTGTCAGGTATATTTTCTAGCCATAGAGTGTGAGACAAAGACAAGATTGAATATCTGTGTGGGTAGTTTTTCTCCGCTTTTTTGTGAAGTTCTAAAGATGTTTACATCATCGTTGGCGTGCTTGCTTAAGTTTTTTAGGAATACTGTACTGTCATCGAAAATAAATACTATTCAGAATTGAGAGGAGTAAAAAAAAGTAATCTATTGCGTTGATGTACATGTTTGTAAAATATAATGTCGGGTTATACCAAAACGATTCGAAGAGGCTTGATGATGACGAAAGCTTTTTTATCATGACAATGTGGATAGAAATGCTCTTAAGTGACGAGTTCCTGATTTCGCTCTTTATTGCCTTAACAGGATACAGAGCTGCATGAATTGAAATTTCCGGTACTTCCAAATTAAAAGACAGAGCTTCATTCTAGTTAGAACCAGAAAATTTCCCAGATTCACATCACTGCGGCTGAGAAATCTGAAAGTCTAACGAACAAGTGCAACAATTGCTGATTATTTTAGATATTAAGTCCAAACCGCTCACATCAGATATCATAGCGCTCAAAGTATGCCATTACTCATTTAACCCATTAGGGACTAGCGTTGCCATATGGCAACGTGAGGAGTCGATTTTAATTTACGGATCATAATCAAAAACTAAAAACCTCAGCTATCTTTTGTTATTAAAAACATAAAGTTAGATATACAAGTCACAGATAAGATATGATTTGTGGTCATTTAGCTCTCAAGTTTGAGGGTAGTGGTTGATTCATTTGTTGGTTGTCATAAATTTTGCAGAAATTGAGCACAGAAAAACCGAAGTCTTACTTATTTTTATTTGGCGCAGTTTATAATTTTTTCTTTGCATAATACATGTTCAGACACATCTTAAGTTTACAATAATACTAAATAGAATGTATTTTTTTATGTATATTTGACGTCACGGAAGTTATTTTGCATGTTGCCATATGGCAACGCTAGGCCGTTATAGGTACATTTTCCCTGAAAGTATTTATTTTTTCTTATTAGATTGAAGTTACATAAAATTGCTGATTTATTATAACAAGGACTTGATGATGATTTACAAAATATATATATTATATTGAGCCTCCTGAAGTGGCTGAACATATCAGTATGTTCAGCCACTTCAGGAGGATTCTGCTGATGAACATTCAGCTGGACTGATAGAAAATTTGACAGGCAGACAACTTTTGGTGGGTGCAGAAGTTGTGCCTCAGGACAGGAATGAACCGGGGTCGCGGGACGTCCTAACAGGATACCGTGGCCCCGGAACGTAAAGGGCAACAGAAGGAACAGGGTGGTTTTTTAGTCAGTAAAAGTCTGACAGTCTCTTCCGCCCCACCCGACTCATTTGATGATTTTTACTACCCAAAAATTAAATAAAAAAAGTAGAGGAATAAGGACAAATGTGATGAATGTTTGAGGTAACTTACGAGTGGAAGAAATCAGTGATGTGCAAATCGGGAAGGATTATTTTGCAGCTGAATTTTCGTCGTGAGATACTTAGTCCAAATATACTTGAAAACGTATAGAATCCCTCCTAAATCTGGTGGTCGACCTTCAGATGTGAATCTAGGGTTTTGAAAGGAGTTAGATATGACGGTGAGAATCACTTTCCATCATCAGTAGAAAAGAAACATAGATTTGTTGGAGCTGACTGTAAACCTATTGAAAGAGTTATATGTTCAAAATGTGACGTTGATTTTGAAAATTCATCATTTTAAGTTATTATCGTTGTATTTTTATAAATATACTAAAAAATAAAAGAAATATTCCAAAGTTTCTTATTTATATAAAAAAGCAAAATATCGGATTTATTGTACCTTGTTTGGCCTAGCGTTGCCATATGGCAACAGTCTAAAACTCAAAATTGGGAGATTTTGAAAATTTTTTTTTGGCCTAATCGTGTTATCTGGTCATCATTCAACCCAAATATACAAATAAAAACACAAAATTTGAATTTCAAAAACTCAGTCCCTAATGGGTTAAATTGAATTCTCTGTAGATAGAGTGTGTATCGAAGTAGATTATTACAACATAATCAAAATAAGTATTCTTATTTATTTTGAAATCACGCAAGATTGCAGCTATCTGTAGATTTTTTTCTAATATTTAGAAATATTAATTACAATAAGTACAATTTGATTATTATGAGGGATTGTATATGTGTGCTGTATGAAATTATAGTTTGTAGTGACTGAGGCAAGTGTGGGAAACCTTCGCTCACTGTCTGAAAAAACTCTGAATGCAATTTTACGAGCACCAATGTATTTCAAGGTAACACGAGGATAAGATATCAATATTGAGGCATAATCAAAATCAGTATTTATTATTTATTTTGAAATCACGCAAGATTGCAGCAATCTGTAGATTTTTTCTAATATTTAGAAATATTAATTACAATAAGTACAATTTGATTACTATGAGGGATTGTATAATATGTGCTGCATGAAATTATACTTTGTAGTGACTGAGGCAAGTGTGGGAAACCTTCGCTCACTGTCTGAAAAAACTCTGATTGCAATTTTTCGAGCACCAATGTATTTCAAGGTAACACGAGGATAAGACATCAATATTGAGGCATAGCTTACAGATGATATGATAGTACCATAAAGATTAGACAGAAGACATTGTGTGCAACAAGTAAATCGTAGAAACAAACACGTAATCCGTAACAATAACGACAAGTGCGATAAGATATTTGTAGCCGATAGACATAACAGACAACTACAAATAATCTTGTAAAAGGATGAACACAATAATATATAAGTTGTCTGCGATGTGTGTTTAAGTAGTATCTTGAAATCAATTTAAATGAAATGTTAGTTTAGAGTAACAACATTGATCACTTACGAGCACCACGTGTTCCTACGAGCGAAAGGCGATCGGGGTTGTTCGGTTTCGGTAGACGTCGATTTCGGTTGTGTATCTACCGTCAAATTGAGTTTGAAGCCAGCTATGGACTTCCGTCGTTTGGCTGCGAGTGCCCGGGACGCAAGGTCAGTGTCATGCACCTGTTCAGGTGGGGAGGCGGCGTGCGAGCATGTCTTCATGTGCGCCTGCGCGGTTGCCACTTGCAGCAGCTTCGTAGACAGATTCCGGCGGCCTAAGGCCTCGCACGTCGCGCACCGTCCGTCCTCCATGAAGGTCCTCGTGCGTCCGACACGGCCACGTCGTGGACACTGAGCGCGTATTGTTTCCAACGGACGTGGTGGCTTAACTGATGTCATCCGACAGACGAGCGACACACGCGCGACCGTTCGCGATCGCCGCACGAAAAATTCAAGACTCTTTATGAACGGACGCCGGAATTGGATCGATACTCGAATGAAATAGGTTTAATGCGATAATAAGAACGCGATAAGGTGTACACGCGAATAAGTGTAATGACCTAGACGGTGTGGCATAGCACGGCTTCGGTGCGGCCTCGGCGGGCGGCCGTGCGCGGGCGGCTCGGCGCATGCGACTGCGGTCACCACTACAAAGCACCCCCGCCGCCGGGCGTAATCCGAACGTTAACGAAGATATCGATATTTGCGGTGAATAATACCACGATACACGAACATCGTATGATTTACATACGTCTAACAGTCGCTCCGAGGTGTCATTCCGGCATTCCTCTGGACACCGTCCAGGTGATCAGTATAAATAATTGGGGGTCATGGGATGCTGTCTCGCATAAATTATGCAGAAGTCCCATAACTATAATCTAAATATAAATCTGATGCGGAAATTAGTAGATTTGATAAATTCTAATTGCGTAGGAAATAAATGCGCTGCCTACGCTAAGTGCGGCTAGTTAGATCAAAACAATTCATTTGACCTGGGTGATCTATATGTTATGTACTCGTATATGCTTCAATTAAGCAGAACAATGAGAATATCCTCATAGCTCTGGCAGTGTTTCATAAAAATGACGAATGTAGCTTTGACATTTGGATTTTTCTAAAGTCTCACTAGACGTTAGATAAGAAGGGTTGAAGTTCTTTCAGACGTATTGACAAGTGTGTAGGCGGCCAAAAAAAATCAATGCCAATAGTTGCAGGTGACCGATTTAATTAGTCGGTCGAGATGAAGCTTCTCGATCGCGATAGAGAGTGTTGTTTGTCCCTATGAGTTACGCTTGCAGATTTTAGAACAAGTAATTCAGCACAAGGTTGTCTGTTCAGTCGCTCTGGACTCTGGAGCTGTTATTTCTGAACACTGACCGGCTTTTCAATTGCTTAAACGAATTAATCATAATAATAATACTTTGTCGGCGACATTTGTACGTTTTAATGTTATTTTCTTCGTTCTGTGGCATTGAACGGTGCGATTAGAAGAAACATAAATATTCCGGATAATTCAAGTGAGAAAATGAATAGTGTTTTCTTTTTCAATTCGTTTGTCGCATGTTGAGCACATCAAAAATTCTTACTGTACACTGCATTAAACTGATTGGCATTACTACCTATGACGGCGATCGATCGTGTCAATGTTATGTTTCCATGAAAATATAATAGCCCTTCGGTTCCAACATATGGTTTGTTCGTATCGGACAGTCACGCTATGTGTGATTTTTATATGCCTTAACTACTTTTGAGTTTTGTAGGTTTTCATGTCTGAATATGTAAACGAATTTCGCACTTATTAAACTTAAATCGAATATAAAAATTGTACGCTTAATTATTGAAACAAAGTTTTGAGTGATTTTTGTCATACCCATTGCAATCTATTCCGCGCGTGGCAGATAATTCAGGAAGTGATCATTAAGAAATATGCTTGTTACGTGTATTAATTATTTTAATTTGCTAAGACGTCATAGGGCATGACACTGGACAGTGCCAAGTGTTCGACACATTTTGATATGCATCAATCTGACTGAACAGAATTAAATATTGGCTGTCACACCTCCCCGACACGCGTATCGATATATGGTCAGACAAATAGTCTCTCAGAGTATGTAAACAAGCCATTTAGACATCATTCTGAAAGTGATTGAAATGTGTTGTGGTTCTACTTACACTTAACGGAAGACCTTTAAGACTGGCATGAATATCCTATGTTACATTTAACAACTGTGAAAATCTATAGATATTACTGAACCCAGTCCCGGTGGAGCGATGAACGGGAACTGCACGGATAGCGTATGTCAAGGAAAAGGAAATGGGCAACGTTTTATCCCGATAAGTATTTCCCTTGAGATAAGGCTGAAATATTATGTTCCTGGTATGTAAGTTCCTTATCTTATTCGACAATCATTATTCAAAATCTGTTAAAATCAATGTTGATAAGAGTCTTATTAGTATAGGGCTTATCATCGCGACGTATCTTGAGGATTAAGGGGCGTCGCCCACACGATTAACAGTCGAGGTGCAGTTGAGGCGGAGGCGCATAAGAGGCACGCCGCAACAAGGTTTTCTTTACAAATGAATGGTAGTGCGCTCACATACAAGAGTTGCGGCGAGGGCGAGTTGAAGGCGGGGCGGAGGCGAGGTGCAGGCGGGGCGGAGGCGAGGTGCAGGCGGGGCGGAGGCGAGGTGCAGGCGCAGGAAGGGCGCTCAAGTGTGCCCAAGCCACGATTCCACCGCCATTTTGTCATTTTGCCATTCAAAATGCATAGCCGCCTGCGCCTCGACTCAACGCAGAGACCTATCCTCGACCGTGCTGCGACGCCGCACCGCCGCTGACGCGACGTCGCCTCGACTTTACCAGTGAGCGTCGCGCCTAAGGAATCGATAAAACTGAAGTATTTAAAAGGGAAGTCTTGAACAAAATAACGTTGTATAACACAGTATTATTTCCTTTGTATGTAATTACAAACAGGTCACTAATGATAATGACTTTGCATGATGAATGTCGACAGCTAAATTGTAGTATAATTAAAAGAGATACAGTACACGGATACTAAGTGCTGGTGACGCAAGCGTAGATCAAAAACATATACAATGTGATAGGGGTGAGACTTCTAACCCGTTAAGGCTGAGTACTACATCTAATTTTATCGACAAAAAAAAAATATGGGGGGTTGAACCCCCTCCCGAGTAATTCGTGAAAATATTGAAAAATAGCGATTTTTTCGGTCAAAATAATTCAGAAATGGTTTTTTTTTCTCATCAAAACATTATCAAACATATGAAAAAAGTAATGAATTAGTTAGCCAAGGTTATTAGCTACAGTTTGTCGTTTTTTTTTGTTTCTACGACGCATACAACCTTTGATATCACATAAAGTATCAAGCGCGCCGTAGTACATTAAAAAAAATATTAAAATAGCCATAATTTTTAGGGGGAGGGGGTTCAACCCCCCATATTATTTTTTTTGTCGATAAAATTAGATGTAGTACTCAGCCTTAACGGGTTAGAAGTCCCACCCCTATCACATTGTATAATATGTATATTATAGATAATGATTATAAACAGCAACGCATTAGTGTAAGTTCAAAGGTAGATTATAAAGTCCACTCGTTACCCGATCTACCCTATGATGACGTCAAGAGGCTTTACAAGATTTGAAGCGGAAAGAAAATAAACACTCGACTGAAACCAGCCTCGTGCAGCCTAAATAAAAGGACGAAAATAGTTACATGGGAAGTAAGGTATTTTCGCACGTTGAAAAGGGTCACTAAGCAACTTATCCGTACTTGAAGGAAACAGGCGGTACGACAAGATATAGGATTAACTCTCAAAGCCAAGTGTTTAAGAGCCTAAGCTGGTGTAAAATTGTGTGCACAACTCATCAACTTGGTCGGATTAACTAATAATAAAGCTCTCTGTAGACGAAGCAAATAAAGATGGTCGTCTTAAGGACAGGATCCTTTGAAGGTTAGGTTTATAATGACATTTCCGTAATGATCCAAAAGTGAAAGAAAAATAACAGCTCGGGGAAGTCGTAAACATAAATTGGGGAAAATTAGTTATCTGGCAAAGTTCTTTCCGAGCAATGGCTATTAGAATCTTAGAGTATTTAAATTAATAATATATATGAATAGATGGTGTGAAGACTCAAATAGATTCCACGTGTAGGGATGTGCTTGTGTTAACACGATAAAGAACATGAATGTGAGCAAAACATTTGCACATTTGCACTGGTATTAAAGAGAAGCGAGGTAAATATTGATAATGAAGATTTGGATGCTTCCGCTCTATTTCTAGGGCGTACACTCCTGCAGAACTACCACTACTATTTGTAGTAAGAAGTTTAGATGGAATATTGTGAATTGCCTTATAAACATACATGTCTGTACTATATGAAGATTATGTTAAATCAGTTTTATAAAGAATATTCCGACTGAATTTCGGCCAATCTCGATAGTCTCATCCAAGTACGAAGGAGAGTGCACAAATGTGTGCGCAAACACAGGTGCTCTAGTCCGGTGGGACGAGAATCTGACACGACCGGGGAGAGGCTCGGCAGTGTCCTACCACTAACTTTTAAATTGCAGGCTACTACTGAGAAATTCCTAAAAGTCCAATAACACTATCCACCAGGGAATCAAGCCGAGACCAACAGAGCAGTTTTATCAATACTATTATGTCACACTGACTGGTGACCGTTATCGCCAATGCCAGAGGCATTTTTGAGGCGCTAAAATAAAATCAGTTGGTACGAAAAGTACGAATTAGTATGCAGTATTTCTTAATAGCAAACAGTTTTGCTTTCAAGTAAGGTTTTCACCTTGAAAGTTACGATGTAATAATATTTCATTGTTAATGGTTGAAATGAAAACATAATATTTGGGCTTCAACGAAATGCTTCTGCAGAAGTTATGTATATATTTTGTTTGTGTTTTTAATTTTTATGTATACAGTTGGCAACCATTTTTTTATTGATTTTAACTAATAAAACTTGTTAGCGAAATCAATGTGATCCAAGAAACTGACTTAGAAAAGACAAGTTCAGATATGGTATTTAGGTTAAAGTGAAGAAGCTGCCATTGCATCCTCCTCTCTCAGAAGTGCTATTGGATATTTGAGTGCTTGAGTCTCACCGAACTTATGCAATGTTAATATAAGTCCAAATAAGGACGGAATGGAAGAAAATTGGTGAAAAGTAATCCTTATCGATTTGCCACTACAGCAATAGGAAATCACATATTACCGTCCATTTACAGGTATGTATTCCTTTGTCCCCAGTAGTTACTTCGCGTGGGAACACAAGCAGCTGATGCGATGCGCTGACTTTCCTTCACCGTTGCTACGTCTTTGTTGTTAATTAATTTGAAGCTGATTATTTATGAAGGCATATCCGACCTTGGAATCTTAATGTGTACGCATGAAGTTTAAGGTCAAATTAACAGCTCCAAGCACCAGTGTTACTTGAAAGTTGGATTAATTAAGAGTTTATACACTCCGAATATATTTGCGAAAGGTTACCGAAAAGTATGTTTCAATGTTTTTGTTACTTAAATTATGAAGTGTACAAATGATCAAAGCAATTGCAGTCTTCTGGCCAATCTTCATTGACGTCAATTTAACGATTAATATCCTTAAATAAGTAATTACACCAAAGAGACGTTAATAGAGATATTTAAGCCAATCATAGCCTCAACATCGTTGAAAATTGAGCATCAATTTGCGGTGTCAGTTGATATCGTCCATAACACGATGGCAAAGATATAAAACGGTCATAAAATATTCAATAGTATCGACGATGTTATGGCCGACCGCAGTGTTCAGAAAACGGCCCGTTTACATCATGATAACACGTTCAGGTTAATCGTATGGTGTGAAAATGCTTTCACTTATCATGTCCACCTCGTCCTTATCGAAATTATTATCTGTTATTGCTGGCTTATGGCTGGTTATCGGATGCTATAATTGATATATATAAAAAACAACTGTTACGAATAGGTGTGCTTACGTGATATTCTATCACAAGTTCGGTTTGATCGAACAACGTCGAAAGTTACGCTCAGTCACTTACTGACCTGTCTAATACGATACTCATATGTCTGTGTAGATTTTGCTTGAGGTCTCTTCGTGTGTACTGCTGTTGCTGCTGCAGTTGTTGCTGTTGTTGCTGTTGAGGTGACGGGGGCGACGGCGCTAGGGCCGCGCCCCCTGGCGGTGCTCGTTGCCCTACGAGCACCTTCAACTCTGCCATCAACTTTTGCACCATACGGACACGTTTGGACTCAACCGCGCAACACACACTAGTGAAGACGTACACCTCAATCAATCGCAGCCAACTTGCCAAGAGCCATTGGCTCGGCCGTTGCATACACACGTGACGTCACTGCTGCACGTGATAGTAAAGCATCGATATCGATACAAGCGTCGTTACAACGCGCGTGCGGGTTCCACACTGTCGGCCGGCGTACGACGCTTTGACCTCGCCGCCGCTTTTTATAAGTGCCCGATGAGCGCGCAAGGTGGTGTATGTGAGACGGAATAAACATGTTTATATTTAGGCGGGATCTTCGGGACGCACGGTACGCACGCTTTGATACGATTAGTTACTCTGCGTTTTTCACTTTCCATAAAGTCCGTACAAAAATTTTAATTGCCATGACAATCGAATGGAATTTTTGACTGCCAAGGCCACTAATCATGCTTAAGATATGGGCGAAACATTAATTACACTGCAATAAACAATGGCAAATGTAGGTCGTGGTTTGCAGTAGATCACAATAGCGGTGAGAGGAAACGGGGTCATACAAGCATTGTTCTGCTTCGAAATGAAGAGTTTCGAAGCTAAATGAAATGGGACGCTAGTACTCTTTCGATATCAAATTAGTACAAGTATGATAACGCAATATTAACATAATATTAGAGTATGACATAATAACTATTTGTAGAATGAAATCAGGAAGAATTGAATGTAGAGATAGTATAAACAAACACGTTGAAGAAATTCGAGGTATGTAACTGAGAAGAGAATCCTTGAATCGTAAATACGAAAAACAAGCTGAGTTCCGTTCTGATTTTTAAATTAATCGACTTTGAACGTGAATTGTGGAACAGGTCGGTTCATGGAGAGGTAGAAACCACCAGCACCATGTACCACCTGACGCCGACGTGCCGGCGCAGGAAGTGTGGACGGCCGAACACACCACCGCTATTATCAGAACCGAAGTGAAAACATGCACGTAATTTTAATATGGCGAAATCTAAATATGTAATAGACTTAAATAACTGAAAAATGTTATAAACTGTTATAAATTCTTATTACACAAGTGCGCCTCGTTATTTTTAGTTTCTTATGACATTAAATAAAAATAACGGAATTTGGGTAATGAAGACTCGAACGGTTACGTTTGCAGAATTTTTAGCAACGCAATGCAGCAACTTGCAGTCTGACGAATTCAAGTTTTTAATATTTCTTTGTCTCATTTCAGAAGACTATAAAAAGTCAAAATACGAATATGCATTATTTCAACACGTATGTTCCGACTAAGGATCTGGTTTTCGGCAAGTCGATATTCCTGAGGCACTTTAGTAACCGTTTGCAGTTTACAGCTCTGTTTAAAAACAAATTTTATTTTCGGAGGACGACAGCTGCGCCTGCGCTGCCTGATTCGGAGCAAATAATGAGAGCGATCGAACTATTAAATATTTTCGTAATACTCAGCAGAGTGACTGCGGTATTGTTTTTTGGAATAAAGGCGTAAGTAGATAAAGTGATAAGTGCGTTGTGTAATTACGACGCAGACAAGTAGAAGTATCAATAAATTAATAGAGAAGGAACGGTCGACGGGTTGTGCGTGTCCTGCGATAACAACTTTCTCTGAATGAGAGGGAGCGAGATTAGATTGAGATTATCCAAGCGTAATCATCAGCACGGCCTTATAGTTCCTACTCGTACACAATCGAGAACATTGAAGAGGAAGTATTGAGAGTTCCTGGATTAATCATTAATTGTAACTTTCTTTATGTTGATCACGGAATTATAGAAAAATATAGGGCATCATTGGTTATAGCCGCTGCGCGCAAGCTGCGAACGGCAAGTTGAACTTAATGCCCCTTTATTGAGTACGGTTAGTGACCTGTCCTTTTATTTTGATACTTTATGGCTATCTCAAGGAGCTCGATTATTTCATTCTTATCATTTGATGCTCCGTTTTCTTCAAAATAAATGAAAGTACAAGGTAAACCAACATACTTACATATCTGCTAAGGAAATTCGGGCAACCGTGCTTTTAGTAGAGTTCCCTTTGTTTGAAGCCATTAAGTTTGCATTTAATTTTATTTTTCTTAAAGCTTTTGTTCAGTATCGTCATGGTCCATAAAGAGTTGCAGAGTTTGCAGAGGTTAAAAAGAGTAAATTATTTCAGGAACGTTTAAACAAAAGACGACAGACGAATAATACACTGGAACAGATCAACAGTAACATGACACCATACTTTTATGCACTATCCCATTGTTATAGTTTTAATAATCAATGGCAGGGAATGGGAATAACCACCCCATGACCGTATCCATGGCGCCCATCGCAGGGGTGATGACGTCACCTTTGATAGTTCAACAGGAATTATGTAAAGGATACATCGGAAATAATTAGACGCAATTTACTTTAAACAATAGCTAGTGTAGAAAAACAGCACGCCCATTCATAAATAAAACCTTTAGGGCCGAGGACGCGGAAGCTTGACCTAGATTAAGAATTGGGTTTGTTGTTGTTCAAAGGAATGCAGTACTTACAAATGGTGTTTCAGAGAGTCCTCCAGCGCACTGGGTGTTTAGTTTAATTTAGAAAAACACTTTTAGGCACTTTCGCGGGTCAATTATGCGCAGTTGTGAGAGAAAGCGTGCTCTCTGTGCGATGGATCTGTACACACTGAATGTAGACCCCGAGCGTAGTAGTGAGTATGCGCGCGTCCCTATTCCCGACGTCCTTGCGTGAAAGGGGCGGTTTTGTAGGGTGGCGCCATGGTAGCACGTCAAGGCAACGCGTCAATCAATATGCGAGATGAGATCCCAGGCTAATCGTCCAAGTGTCACGCATAAAACGCGTGATTACTCAATCTCAAACGGAAGTTTGCGGAAGTGCGAAATAAATATTTTCTTTTTTCTTGACTGATAAGAAGTTGATGCAACCGTTTGTGCAATTGTAAAAGTAACCGGAACAAGTAAGTCATACGCAACAGGTTTACGTATGCACATCACAGCAGATGCAAACGGCCTTGCATAACTGCATCATGGTGATTTTTTTCCGACCCTTCACCTTATACACTTTCCATTCCCTTGATACTTGTTTGGATGTAAACAAATAACAGAACCAGCGTATGACGAAACGTTCTCATTACAATGGCAACATGTTGAAGAGAAAAACAAAAACGATTGCATAACGTGCTGGATTTCAAATCAATAATTTACGGTTTGTTAAAAAGTGTAATGGTACTAACAATATAACGGTGAAGATTGGTATATCGAACAGATATGAATACTGCGTTAGCATCTGTTACGCAAGTGAACAGTTACGTATATGCAGTTGGTACTAAACACGCACTATCTCCTATCATATCAAGACGCATCGTTGCGAGAACCGACAGCTGATCGACAGTAGTCGCAGTTAACAATTTAGGTAAGTACTGTATAATTATGACATTGTTTTTTGACAAATTACATTGCTAATAATTCTGTCCACTCATTAATGCAATGGTAACATGGACGTTTCTCCTTAAATAATTAGGTAAGTTGCGCTGATATTTTTCCCCTTTTTTTAATTTCTTTAATAAACGTTGCCGTTATACCTACTTAGAATTTGTCCTGTATCGTGAGTGTAAATTACAGACATATTAACTCACATACACAAACAGCCGTTGTAAGAACTACGAAATGAAAACCAATACCTATGTCACTCCAGTAAACAAGACTAGTTTGTCTATCAGCCAGTAATATATGTATATTGCCAGTCAGCTATCACTTAAACCACCACTTGTGGTTGGCAACTGTGTTGTAAAAAGGCCTTCTATTAAAGCTTCTTCAGTTTTGACAAATTGTAGATGTAAGAGTTATTACTACTTCGAATTTAGAGATCAACTTCGTGATGGGTATTGTCATTTACACTTAAACCTAAATACAAAAACGATTGAAATATAATAACAATATCAGCCTATTAGAACTGTCCCACTGCAGGGCAAATGCTTCTTCCCATACAGAGAAGGTATTAGCATAGAAATACGGCAAAAAAAACCACTTATTATTTTTGAACAATAAGTTAAGGATCGCAACAGGGCTTATAAGACGTATAAGTCGCCTTATGTGACAATAATGAATGTGAGATGAATATGAATATGAAATAGTGACAATGCCTGTTAGTGTCTTCAAGCTTTGCATTATTATGAAGAAAGGTGAAAACAACATGTATAGCGCCGATTCAATTAATAACAGTTTCTTTATTTTAGAATATGATTATGATCATTAAAATGGGAAGACGTGTTAACTGAAATCAGGGGTGAATAATCATTTAATGCAGTATGTTGTGCTCGGCAGAATATTGTAATACAATTGTCAATACACTATTTTGGCAATCTTTCAAGCTGTCTGGTAATTGATTAACGATACCCTAAACACGTTTTAGATACAAAGAAACATAAACCGAAAGCTTCGTTCGTTAAAAGTGAAATGACTATAAAATGAATTCCAAACAACGAATGTTAATGAACTGTGAAAATTGCTCTGCAGATTCCGATCAAAACACTGGTTTATGGGAAAAAGAGAAGAATCGAATATAAATTGAGCAGAAAAAGTTAATGAGGCTATCGCCCTGGCAACATGATGTACAGAGTATAAAGAGGAAAACAAAATTTACATTTACATCTTAAAATGACGTCATATCCACAATACCCGAGCAAAATATGGAGAAAAGGAATAAGACAAGATAGAAAATGTTTGACGATGTACAACCAAAGTGACAAGTATGAATCGCCGAAAGCATCCCCAGTCGAGATTGATTGAGATAAAAATCAACAGACGTGATGTCGATATGATCTTTATTTGTTATATAATCGACCATAAAATGTACGGGCACATTTGCTGATGTTACATAACGATTAGTGAAATTCACATGTATTTCATAATAAAAATTATTTTGACAGGATCAGAAGAGCAGACAAGTGAAATTTTTCTTGAAATTGCTCTGTTTGGTAGTGAAATCGACATAGATTAGTGTGCAGCCATTAGTGTGAAATGAAATAAACAAGAGGAATTAGCGCCGGCCGATAGCCTGAGCTAATCTGACCGCAAGGGAGCGGGCGCCACTATGAGACTTTCCCTTTTCTTCTTGTGAAAGTGATGATGCCCGGTGCAACAAAGCAACAGTTTGCATCTAAAATCAACCACCGATCAAATCATCCGCAGATACATTGAAAAGGTACGTTACGTCGTGTTCCAAACTAGAGAGGCTCATCATAAAAACCAAGAACCTAGTTTCACGTGCAAAAGTTTTCTGCTAAAGAAAACGAAATTTCATAGCAACCACAGTCACGTGCAAGGCGATGCACTCGATCATGCTGCTAGTAAATAGAACATCAATCTGCTTAGATATGCAAAATGGAAACTCAGAATGTTAATTGCGAATGCATTTATAGAAAACAGTGGCCGAGTAATGCAGATTACCAAGACGACTATCGTAATTAGTTAACTTTAAAGACCATGAGTTATCTTAGTATCTGTGCATCTGGGCGCTGCACTTATCAGCCAAGGACCAAAACAGCCGAACACGAAAACAAAACAAAGCGTACTTTCTAAACGAAGACTTTCTCTTGACGACGAAGTTCGGCACGGTTAATGTCCGCCCTTTATTGCCAACAATTAGCTACAGACACTGTACTGTTTATGGCAAAAAGAAAATTATGTGGAGCAATACACGCAGTTACTAAATGGTCCGGTCGAGAAATTCCATAATTGCTTAGTGATAGCCAACAACCGCCAATTTTGTTGTTGTTAGTCAATTTAACTTGGTCGAAAACAGAAACTTTAACGAGGCTTTATTGTTTTAAAAGCGATGCGAAGTTTTTTAATGAATACGATTATTTTGTTAGAATATTCGTCAGTAGTTATATTTGGAAGTACTTATTTATTTAAATTGTGCATCATTAGCCATTATTCAGGTAAACGCTGAAATTATAAGTGGAACAGAATATAAGTCGTAAAAGTATGGTCGATTTTTTTGTCCATCGTGCCAAACCCAGCTTGCGATAAAAAAACGTAAACATAGGTGTGGACAGAACATTACAAGGTTTATGTTAAATTCAAGGTTACTCAGAAAAATATTGTATCAAACAAAGTCTTATCAGTAGCTGATACAGACATCAATACAAACATTAAGTTTGCTGGAAGATCGTGAAATATTTTCGACGTTGCGTTAATTTGTAAGTATTTTTATTTTAGTGTCAGGGTACCGTTAAGGCCGAATGGTTGCATGGTCGTTCGACTCTACTAGCGCCCAATAAGAAAATAGGTACTTAACATAGGTACGAGCAATAATGTTTTGTTGCTAACCGATAACAAACAAGTGATTTTACCGACGACTCGTTCAGTCAAGGTTGAGGTACCTACTCATTGTGTTGTACAATAAGAATAACAATTGAATAATATTAATGCAACATTTACTGGTTTATTGATAATTAGCTGCTAGGTGATAATCATTATTCCATAGGTAAATATCGTAACTAATTTCGACAATCTCCTTGACCGATTCGTCGACTGAACAGTTACCTAATCTACAGCTCCGAATACAAGGGTCAAACATTAATCATAATCTGGCCTTGTAGGTTAATTTTTACACATCGGTAATAATATATCGGGAGACTTATTCCGATAGATTAATTACTTTGGTAGTCTAAGGTCTGTGCTGATTAGAATGTAAATGTATAAAATGCAATTTTGAGCGTTTAAAAATACGATATATTTCATTCGTGTCTTAGAAACAGATTGCCACAGTGATTATGTTGCAAAAAAAGTAAGTAGCACATCAATTGTAAATTCTGCCGATATGCATCGTGAAAACTTTCAAAACCGTCCCTATTCCACCTACCTATTACATAAGAATTCACAAGGCTGACAAAGCTTGGACGACGCAGCACACAGGACTAATTTCCTTTTGCATACGACTCACCCAATGAAATTTTTGATGAAGCAGTAGACTGCAAACAGGGTAGCATCATTGAGGCCGAGGTCTGGCTTGATCCTGGGCAGTGCGACATGCGGTGAGGCGGCGTCGGCTGGCGGGCCGCGCACCTCTGGCGTGGCCGCGCTCATGGCGGGCGCGCCGCGCGGCCGCGTGCCCGACGCGTGCGGAGCGATCGTGACGGCCGGTCAGCTGGCTCAGCAGTGGGCCCGACAGCGGCCGCACCCGCCCCGCATAACACCACCGGCGCTCCCGGCACGCGGCACCGCTCGCACCGTCGCCGGAGCGCGCCAAAACCACCCGCGTGTTAGCCCGCGCGACGCACGGCTGACACCGACCGGTGGCGCTACCGACACTTATCGATCGCGACGCCGCGTCTGCGCTCTCAACCCTCCACAGTCACTAGTACGGAGACTTGAAGCCGGTCTCACACGTCCAGCATAAGGAACGCTAAGTAGATCACGAGAAAGAACCAGGGACAAACGAGGTACATACAAACTGACATCATTTGTTTGTTTGTGTACGATATAAAGTTTATTTAGACGCAAAGTTCAGTGATGAGCTGGTCGTACAAAAGTTGTGGTTAGCACGTGCAAGTCGCGCGTGCGTCTGGCGGCGCGGCGGCACTCTGACTGGGCGCGCTCGCGCCGCGTGCTCACCGTCCGCACGATATCCGCTCACCACGCTATCTATATTCACTATATACAACTCACGCACAGCCTGCACACCTTGATTTACATACTGAAGGTGTGACAATCATAACACTTCAAAAACGAAGTCCCATAGACAATTCAAAAAATCTATAGACGAAATTATTGAACTTAGGCCTACTTAAGTTCAATAATTTCGTCCTTATAGATAAATAGAATTATACGACATCTCGAAGCTCTTGCGAAGGTCAACATATTCAGGGTATTTTGGGTAAGTACTTATTTAGTCATTAGAACTTATGTATTAAAGTCGACAACAAAAAAGAAAAATCCTTTCATAGTAATAAAAAGTTTGATGATGAATCGCAAGAAACTTCATAAGTTTTTGGCACGCGCAGGATCGGCTAGCGAAAAGTTTTTGCTAACTTTTCAATGGAAGCGGCCGTGCTGACAGACTATTTATCTAATGTTGTGAATATTAAACTACTAACATCAATTTAAGATGTGACACAGCCTTTAACTGACTTGAACAAATAGTTAAGCGACGATATTATCCGTCACAAATTAATATGCTTCATAAAATTATATTGCAGTTCAATTCATTAAATATGATCTGTTACTAACGCGAATTCGAACAGAAATACACGCCAAGAACAGTATAATCTCTGTTCTTGGCGACATTGTATTTCAATGATGTCCCATGAGATAAAAAAATTCAAGATACTCATAGTAAATGAACACCCTAAATAGATGAACCACGGTCAACGTCCGCGTGACGAAGCGGCGAATAGAGCGATCTGACAAGAGGGCAAAAAAACATCTATCCCACCGTCCATCAAGTGTCGTTGCGAAATGACGTAAAACAGTTTTTGCCATTACTACAAGTGGTGCCCAGAATTCGTCTAATGAACTCCTGGTTCTATGTGACCCGCACACCGCAACGCTCCATGAGAACATCAACGACATATCGAATTTCTCGAGTACATCGACCCGAATATTAGACTATCTCTGGCATGGAAGCTTCATTAAATCGTCTACTACTGATATATTTATTAGAAGTTTTTTGCAGAAGATAAACTTACTGAAAAAGTGTCGATATATTTCTCGAGCTGTAAAATAAATTACGCTTCACATTGTAATGAAGTAAGAGGCGAGTGTCATCGCGTCTCTTGATAATCTTTTTGTCGAACGTGAGGGACAACAACAAGATCGCTTCTAAGAAAATAATTCCCGTCTTCCCGGCGTAGCGCTGTTTGATTTCCGAGAAGCAGTTTCAGAGAGATGCATAATGGACTCCTACTTTTGAGTTACTAATAGTTGCCAAGTTAAAAGCCATGTAATGATTAAACAGTGTCATAGATTGAAGTTTAATTCTTAGTACCTACCATGTCCCATGCGAATATAGTACCAGAAAAAAAAGCAATTAATATGCAGTTTTATTATACATAATACATACATTATACTTCCGAACGCTTGGGAAAGGCAAAAATCAGACTGCTATCTATTTCGTAAGACACCAAAGGTCCAGGAAGTTTCTTAAAATGACGAGAAAGCCGGAGCACATTATTCTTTTGGCCAATGAAAATGGAGCTCAGTCAGATAAAAACGGAAAAAAACACTGAGTTATTGTTAGGCTACGGAAAACTCTTGCGAAATAGGAATTACGAGGTCACATCCCCAAAGGAAGTGGCCTATAGGTATTAGTTCCGAACGAGCATTGTATGAAAAAGAAAGGAAGTGAGCCGTAAACACTGCAGAAGTATACCTATATCAGGATGCTAAACAAGTTTAGATATATACTAGTTAGTGCTAAGAGGTTGATCTGCCAATATTAAGACAAAATATTATTCAGTGGATAGTAAAAGATAGTTCTATTATTATTTAATCAATTAAGCCGGACAGGTCTTGGCAGCAGAATCATAGATAAACGTAGAGGCAGTCAATCAATCGTAAATACTTGTTGGAAGTTAACTATCTAATTACACTTTGGTGCGTAAATCATATAGTAGGCCCCGTTGCGATTGCGATACGCAATGGGAAATATGGAAGACAAACTGATGAAGTGTTAATCATGTAAATTATTCCATCCTTCCACATAATTACGACAGAATACATAAATTGTTTATTATTAACATTCAATTTTGCTTTAAAAAAATGAATAAATGTAAATTTTGCAGTGAAATCGATACTAGTTTCGATTGTAATATCAATGACACGATTTTCGCGCAAATACGTGTTGTAGATAATGAGTCTGGTTGCAAATCGAACAGTGGTTCCCGTGAAGTGCTTCGCCTGTAAATGCATACGTTGTAGTTGTTCGTGACACGAGAAAATTACAAAGTTGCATTCGCAATCAGCGCTATGGTGTCTTTAGCGTTCGCGTGCATCGTTCTATTGATGCAATATGACCCACTTGTCATTTCTATGAAATCGTTGCCTCTATAAACGTTACTGGGCTATTTTATCTGCAACTTGTTTATAGGATTGGCTTCCTTATTTTCAATAGTAATGTAAAATAATCTAAGTAGCAGCAAGAAAATTGGCATCGTTATGAAATGCAAGATAATGTGGGCAAAACACTGAATGACGAATAGAAACAAATTCATTTGAGAACAGTTTCGATCAGCTAAATCTAATCTAAAGCCCAGCAGCGGCTGCCGTATTTACGCAAGTATTAGCGATTTCCCGCTATCGGCAAGCCGCGCACGCGCACAAACTGATCTATGGCGCAAGCTTCCATCATTATTCTCATTACGAACTGGCGAGCGTGTTCGCAATTGCGGCACACCCGTCTCGTGCCAAATGGTGACTTGACAATATTACTACAAGTAGTTTGATACGTAATTTGAAAAGGCTAAACTAAAGCCCTTTTATAGGTCGATAACGCACTGTGCACACCTTTTTTGTATTAAATGTGGGCTGTTTGCGGGAAACGTTTGCTAAATCAGTTACAATGCAAGCGACTGTGTGGCGCTAGGATAGGTTAAAAAGAAACTTCCAGATCGAAATCTTGGCAAGTGCTTACTAGACATTGCAAAAACAATTGGCATGAAAAATAATTTAAAATATTTTAATTGAATTATATTTTTGGAGAAATTTGTAAAGGAGAGCATAGAGCACATGTAAATGTGCTCTTTTTCAGTTTAGTAACGTGGAAAATATACGAAAGCAACGAAATGTGATTTTTTAAGCAGTTGCGCAAGCCATTTGACTGCGGAAATTATCAATTTGTCTGGAAGAACTTTTACATCATCAGGTTTTGATGTTTTCATTGGTGCCACGTTTAGATCTTTTGATATTGTTTTGAGGATCGTGAGTATAGAATGAAATGGGGTTCTGTTTTTCTAAATGAAGAACCGTATATTACCTGTCACTACATTCTTAGATTCGTCAAAATAAAGTGCCTAGCATGTTTGCGCACGTGGCTGCGGCCAGCCTGTTTCATTTCCCTATTCCTGCTAATAAAGTTTTCAATTTTGTCGTAACAAACAAACGGTTGTTAATCAACATTGCTACGATTTTAGATTTTGATTACGTCTCTATATCCGTGGTCACGTGAGACTGCCGGTGACTTGAGCCTGCTATGTGCTGAGGTGTACGATGGGAAAGAATGCAATGCTCCGTTTGTCACTTTATCAGCCGACATCGCATCATTGGGTGTCCGATTACGATACAATAAAGGCACACTATGTATTGCATAATTCAACTTGAATCGATTACAAATTGCGGTAGCGAGGGCAATGATTTGTTGGAGTTCTGACGATTTTGTTTTTTGAAGCATCGATTTCTGGTTTGTTATATTTCGGAGAAACGAATTCGTGTTGTCATGTCTATCTATCGATCTCACTTTATCGGGTGTTATCGTTAAATTACTGGTATTCGATTATGAAGTTCTTATGTTATGTCAACGTAAAGTAAACAAGACGATACTACTATCACAATGAGACAATGAATAAACATTTTATCAAGTTGTCGCCATTGATAAGATTTCATTATTTGAGAATGTGTCTCGTATTAATTTGAGCTGATATAAGTTGCCCACACGCAGTTTGAAATATCGTTAGGCTTCGTTAAGGTACGCAATCGTGTAGCAATTAATCTAGGGGATCTCTGAATGCAAATATAGGTAGATAATCTAAGCCATTTTACTTATTTCAGTAACCAACTAGCTGGAGACATGATACCAACCTATACAATACTTTATTAGAAAAAATAAAACATATTTCCAATTTTTCTTTAGGTATTAGAATAGTGCCAGTACGGAAGTGAATGTCATTAGTATTTATAATTTTACTATTATACCGTTTAAGAAAAGATTTATAAAACCTCATGCGATGCCTGAGCATTCCGAGAAGCAATAGTAAACAAGGAAAAACTTGCATACAATGACGAATCAAAATTAATAATGACCGCAAATATAAGGAAAATGCCAGAGCTGATATTTGAAAGGTAATGTGGGGAGTGAAAAGGTACTTAGCGTGAAGGTATAAGCTTACGTGTCAGTGTCACGTTGTGCTTGAATTTCCATGTAATATTCCATTGAACAAAGTAATTAAAACCGTCATCGCCCTATTTGGAAGTATTTCCCCATACCTACATTTTGCGACGAGGACGGCGTCAATAATGGATTAATTGGAGTTAATCAAACCAAATTTGTTGATAAACCAAATGGTTAGTGAAGGGTTGCTGGAGTCAAAGGCTGCGGTTTGCGTGTAGCACGGGGTATACCCGGCCCGGCTCGTGAGAACCCGTCTACGGGGCAGTGGCCAGTGGGCGAATTTCTCACGCCATGTTTATGTTTCGACTACAATTAAAACAATGCACCGCGACGGCATTCCTAGTACAGTTACGACTGATAATTCCACGAAATTCTTCAATTTCGAAATAGTTTAGATAATCGTTTAAAAATGTACTACGCCTAACCTTGGAGAACTTAATTACGCATTGAAAGCGAGAAATTGATTAATCAAAAAACCCAGCTTAAAACAGCTGCAAATCTCACGGCACAAATTAAACATTTCCGAGAATACATCAACGAAATAATAACATACACTTTGTTAAATTTTAGCCCGCCATTTGCTTAGAGAATGATATACCTGCACGTCAGGAATAAACGATCAGGTTGGTTAACAATTTATCATACAGTTGCACTCCTGCAATCGCCCCGAGACACTGCGGTCATTAGTTACAATTCGCAACAGTTGCTCTGCTATTTTGAGAAAATAACTAACTTTGGCCCCCCGTCAAAGAGTAACGTCGCCGATGTGTCTATAGTTATTTTCCACGGAACTGAAGAATAACAATTAAAAGTGCCAAAGGGAAAATTCTCTTTAAAATTAAATGAAGCCACTTTGGTGTCATCACACTTGGCAAGAATTGAAGCTGCGTTAATTAGAGGGATAACCCGGGGGCAAAATTATCTTTTATTGTTGATTACTTCGTAGAAGATGCGCATGTTTCATGGCTCAATCTGTAATAATTATCACTCAAAATTGCATTGATTATTGTTATTAGTGTTATTTATACTAATTATGCTAAAAGAAAATTCGTATCAAGTTTCATTTACTTTAAAAGTTGGCGCATTAATTTCTACTTACCAAAGTCAGATAAATTCTAAGTTAGACTGAATTGAATCAACACGATATGGGTTTCCGCAAACTTGTCCGCATCGCGTATCTGTCACGGTCGACGTCGTGCTACAACCGTGCGACAGTCGCACGACAAAAGCGACCTCTGTAATCTGACCAATTAGTATAAGCGTCACTTTGAAACGAGCCCCACACAAACTGCTTTGATCAAAGCTCGACGCGCAAAATGAGAACCATTTTCGTCGCTAAAATTATTTCATGTTATTTGCCCTGAACAGGTTATTAACACGTGAGTAAAAAGATGAATCTGTGTGCTCCTAAGAATACAACAGCGTGAAGAATGTATGTCACTGTCTATAACGACCGTAACTTTAAACCTAAGGCTAGAGGAAGCGGCAATTAAAATAAACGAGTCCGCGACCAAATAATAAACCTCAATCTTTTTAAATCGGACTGTATTCTCAGAAGCAATCTCCTGTTGTCGTGTAACAACAAATATAATGTTAGGACACTAACATTTAATTAAATAATTGAGCATTAAAGTTCAATATTCAGTAACTGGTTTGTCAAAACATTACGTTCTTGTCGGTCAATATAACTGGGTCTGGTGCTGCGTCTAACGATATAAAACATAGTAGAAAGCGGCAGTAATAATACTTTAAATTATTATACCTGCAACAAAAAATAAATTTCATTTAAACGATACTAAGGCAAATAATTAATAAAGACTGCAGTGTCTGTAATAATTTACAATCAATTTGATTGAATTATGCAACATGCGCCAACAATTGCAATTCAAATGCATTTGTTGCTAAACAAATAGGACCACATAAAACATAAATAATAGTTTTGACGAAAGTTAGTTCGTGTTTATTGCTTGCAAGCTAACGAATTCACACATCGCCACAGTAAGGATCTGTCCTCGGGACAAAGAGGACAAAATAAGTAATTGCTGTAAGGAAAAGGCCGTAAAGCTCTCACAAAGTCTTGTCGACAATGTTGCAGAACTTACAGACTATTTCAGTAATGCAAAATGACGAATTTTCTGTAGCGACGAGACGACAAAAGAATAAAACGACTGTTACGCACAAAGTAAAATTTCAAATGAAATATCGGACATTTCCGTCGGTGACGTTTTCTTCTAATCTTTGAAGACTGAATTAGAATCTGTTTTACGAAGAAACTTATTATTAAAATTTACTGACAACGTCACTGTTTGCGGGATCCAAGTTTCAAAATGTGTATGATCGAAAATTGTCAGTGACGTCATTTTGTTTCTTGCAGCACTTTCTAGTACAGAGGTGGACAACCTGATTAACCCGAAATCTACTGTTAACTGAATTTTGAATGCAGACAATAAGATTGAAGATTATTTATTCCTAGTAAAGTTAGTCTGGGGTCGATTCGACTAATATTCATAATCCGGTCGATTGCGAACGACCGGTTGGTCGTTACAACCAATAACCTAACAACTTTAGTGCGCTAGTGCACCCACCATTTCATCCGATGAGAGTAACATTAGTTGCAATTAGAAACAACATGATTTTGAAGTCTGTTTGCCAAACACAGCCGGAAGACATCACAATTTCCAAGAAGCTCACGAAACAAACATTTAATGTGTGGGCAAGGATAACTTTCAAATAAAAATAATCATTCATCTGAATATTAACTGCAAGTAATAATTCTTTCATTTGGGATGGCACTATTTTAAATCATCACGTTCCCTTTCTGAAGTCTAACCAGTCAGGAACGAATGATACAAATCAATCACCAGATACACAAAGCAATTTAATATGAGAACAGAACAGAATCTGCAACTCATTCTCAAAAATTGAATCCGTGACCTTCGCTCTTTTATCAGTGGTTTAAGAACTATGAATTTAATTAACTATAATGTCTGTGCATAACAGCACAACAACTTTCATTTGAGAAATCAATGTCGTTCAGTCGACTTTTTATTGTTGCTTTAAATATTTTATCTCGAACTTTCTGGAGTAAAATACCAAGGTACAGTTGTTAGGTGAGAATTAGGATCAAGTACAGCAATTGGATACAAAGTTTAACATTTTGCATCAAGTGATTATAGAAATTAACGTGTCTAAAGCAAGGTACCATCGTCGGTATCGTGAGGGGCACATCACGCCGCAAAGCGCGCACCTCAACAACAACCGGCAATTTGTGAGTTGTAACATTGTAAGCGTATATTATGTACTATTCAATTCAAAAATGTTTTTATTTTTAGATGGGAGTGTAATTTACAACGAATTTGCACTTGTTTGCAACATGTTTAGTTTATAATGACGATGACAACATGTCACTAACACCCAATAAAGTATATTGGGCACATGTAAACTTGACTGGTAATTATGTCTGACAGCCTTACTGTATCAGTGTGCTATTAGCATGAAATATTACACGAACATTCCAAAAAAGAAATAAAGTATTCACTTTGAGAGTGCCAGACACAAAAAGTTCATTCAATTTATCCTTGCCTAAGCGAGCGGGGCAGGGTCATTTCAAAGCGCTTTCCTCCCTATAAAGAACAGATTGAAGGCAATTTAGCTTTGGACACTAGCATTTGAATTTCAGAAGTGACTGCATGTGGATTAACATTAGTTTTTGCGCGGAAGTCAAATACTAGTAATAATGGACGGGAAGTTCTTCCATGATTGGACGTTATGCTCATGATTTCTACAATTTGTTCCTTGACAGTTATTTATCGATTGCAACTATTCATTTCAGAGGTGTACAACATTGTTATTAAGGATATACGATAGAAATCGCATACGAATGAAAACCATGGTGGGAAGTAATAAAACAAAATTATGGCCGACTGACGATTGGAGAAAACCGATGACCACGTGTTTCTTGAGCACGATCTGACACCGGTGCTTCCTGGTGCGTTTCTAAATCTTATAACCTTGAATAACCTTACAGTTATTTGATGCGAGTGCTTTCACAGGTTTAATGTAATGCGTGGAGAACGAAACCACACGAAACCTTATTCAATGTTTCAGTGTGCGATAAAAACCTGACCGGAGTTCAGTTGCGTCGGAGCGTGTCCGAAAATAATTTAGGCTTTGTCGAAACTTTGAGTAAAATAATCTTTTAAGGAACAGGGCCCTTACTATGACCTCTATAGCAGGGCAGAAGTTGCCCGGATATTGAACTGCCTCGCTATTTTGTACTATGACATCGTTATAGCAGGCCTGTAACAGGCCTGCTAAGTTAACGTTTACAAAACCGTTCACCTTTTTTTTTGTATAGACTTTCGTACTATGACGTGCTATTTGACAGCAGCAAAATGATAATGGAACGGCTGTAATGTCAAAATTAGCGATTGCTAAAAAGTTACTATGGGACTAGCTTTTTCAACATCGTTTTGTAATCTAAAATGATATTCGTGGCAACATGTTAGGTTTATATATGTAATAAGAGTTTTTAAAGTGGATGGTGAGAATTGTAAGCGAATTAAACCAGACTTTTTCATTTTTGTAGCTGTGTAACGAGTACGAAATATGTAAATAATAAAATTGAAGTGTGAAAATCGTATGGAAAAACATACCAACGGCGTTGCATTTGGGAAATAAATAACAATAATGAAGTTAATGACAGGGAATAAGAATCAATTAATATAGGTAAGAAGATATAACTTAAAATCATCAATGGTAACCAAAACCTATGAAAATACGCAATGTAAGTATAAATAAAAACCTACTCTACAAATCTACAATACTCAATTAATATTTGTATTTTACAGGCCTATCAAAAGATTTAGTCCCCCGTTTGTGCGAGGGTTTTGAACCTATAATGAAAATAATAAATCCTCCAAAGGCTTAGTGATCTAAGCAGAGACTAAGGTGAGTGTTATCAATTCATCAGATTTTCTATTGTGGAGCATAACTACACTAGTGTGTTTCTTGTGTATGTTCCTTGCTATTAAACATAATTTGCTGTGTATTAAAGTGACAATGAAAAACATCAGCAAGTAATCTTTTAATCCATTTATTTCAGGAGATTCTCGGTATTGACTCAGAAAAACAATAATGACATCAATTTTATTTGGAATGCAGAACCAGTCTCCAGAAGCCTTTTACACTGAGAAGCATAACAAGACCCAAAACATTATTGAGAGGACCATTGATGTACTAAAGGCTCGATTGAGATGTTGATTAGCCCATCGAGTGCTACATTTCCAATCACAAATGTTTTGCAAATGCATGTGTTTCTACACAACATAATGTAACACAGTAAATTTATGAAAATAAAACAATGACCAGTGGATGGTGAGAATTGTAAGCGAATGAAACCAGACTTTTTCATTTTTGTAGCTGTGTAACGAGTACGAAATATGTAAATACTTAATAAAATTGAAGTGTGAAAATCGTATGGAAAAACATACCAACGGTGTTGCATTTGGAAAATAGATAACAATAATGAAGTTAATGACAGGGAATAAGAATCAATTAATATAGGTAAGAAGATATAACTTAAAATCATCAATGGTAACCAAAACCTATGAAAATACGTAATGTAAGTATAAATAAAAACCTACTCTACAAATCTACAATACTCAATTAATATTTGTATTTTACAGGCCTATCAAAAGATGTAGTCCCCCGTTTGTGCGAGGGTTTTGAACCTATAATGAAAATAATAAATCCTCCAAAGGCTTAGTGATCTAAGCAGAGACTAAGGTGAGTGTTATCAATTCATCAGATTTTCTATTGTGGAGCATAACTACACTAGTGTGTTTCTTGTGTATGTTCCTTGCTATTAAACATAATTTGCTGTGTATTAAAGTGACAATGAAAAACATCAGCAAGTAATCTTTTAATCCATTTATTTCAGGAGATTCTCGGTATTGACTCAGAAAAACAATAATGACATCAATTTTATTTGGAATGCAGAACCAGTCTTCAGAAGCCTTTTACACTGAGAAGCATAACAAGACCCAAAACATTATTGAGAGAACCATTGATGTACTAAAGGCTCGATTGAGATGTTAATTAGCCCATCGAGTGCTACATTTCCAATCACAAATGTTTTGCAAATGCATGTGTTTCTACACAACATAATGTAACACAGTAAATTTATGAAAATAAAACAATGACCGCATCTAGTTTAAAAAAATGTGTTTAATTTTTACCTGTTTACAAATTAAGTTATTATCATTTATCACATGATACTTTCTTATGACTGACTGAAACATATATACATATAAGTAGGAACCCATATTATCCATATAAATGCAATGAAAGTTTACAAGAACAAAAACTGGTAACAGAGATGATTGCCTGCAGGAGCCATAAATTCATATGGTGTACTTTGTTGGTTTCTAATATGCAGGTATATGTATATAAAAACACATCATGAGTATTATTCTTTATTTTAATTTTCATCCTAAATACATAGGTATGTATAATGATTAATTAGTTAGGCTCTCCACTGGATGGAATTACTAGATATATTATTTTTCAGATTAGTAGACTAGGAGATGTCAAGAATACTGGGGCTCCGTTGCATTCCTGTAAAAAGGTTATGTTTCTTGGATTATGGGCATTGCGGTTCTTGTATTTCGATATTTCAATAAATTCCTTTACTATAAATGTACCCATGTGTGTATTTTTGTAGGAACAACACAACAAAATACTTTTTTACAATAATTGTGACTGAAACAAAATTTACCAAAAGCACTCTATACTCTTATCGACTTTAATGTCTAGTAGGGCTTCGAACATTATATATTACTTTTGTAAAAGGCTGTGAAAATCATTAAATTATTAATCAAGTGAAATGTTGTTTATATTTACGCGCTGACAGTAAGTTGATGAACGTAGGTACGTTCTGAATATCACATTGTATCTTTAAGAGTTAAAAAGGTTTTTTTTAACGTGAAACTTGTGCTTTTAGAGCTTTTAGATAATAAATCATGGTAAGTTGTAATACATAATCTTAGTTATAACGTGTATTTATCTAAGAAATTCAAGTTATGATCATTAAAAAAAAAACCGGTAATGTGTTAGAGAATTATATCGTAGTTTTTGAACGTTGTTTATTCACAACACTAAGACTAAACTTCATCATCAAAGCAGGCAGAGACAAGCATTGCCGTTCAATAATCGTTCACCTTTAATACGGTCATGGTACGATTTTTAGCGATTCCTAAGCAGGCCTGCTTTTGAATGGAAGTTGACTGACAGGCATTTGAACGTTTTCTTAAAAGGTGATGGTAAGCCCCCAGGAGGCCGAAGTTGTGAGTAATTTCAATCATTTTCTTGATGGATTCTGTTCTCCAAATAATGCTCGTGGCGGAGCATTATGTTAATAATTGGTTTCGAGGATCTCAAGAGCCGGGGCGGGCTTGGTTTTGGGAGCAAACGCGCATACGTGCCGAATTGCAAAACAACCGGTTCTGTTACATGATATATGCAAAGTTATTTCAATATGTAAACACATACTAGTTAGCAAAGCATTATAACGACTGTAAAATAGCACAGTGTAGAATAGGAAACACGAAACGAGGCCAATTAAACATTCTTATACCAGCTCGTTATTTTCTTCGACGTTTGATGGTACAGGTAATCATCGGTATGAATTTGTGTAAAAGAGAAAAAAACCCGAGTTGTTTACGCTCGTGAAATGCTGCAGGCGATTCGAGCGGTCATTAAAGGAAAGCTGACATCATCGCCGAAGTTAGACGCGGCGGCCATTGTTGTTATGCCAAGCACCACACCGGCGAAAGGAGATTGTTTATCAGTAACTGTTGCGAATATTAAAAATATAAGTGTTAATGCGTATTAGAATAGCATTGTTCTTATTCAAACTAGGACTGCTAAGTTCAATGCCACGGGCGTCGGATTACACGCAACAATTCATCGGTTCATTGATTTTATCGCGATCAAACATTGTGTTAAACGATCCATTGATAAGCCCATAAGCATACTGAATAGTCGAATAAACCAATAGATCTGCTAAAAATCTATCTTATTAGCATGCAAACGATATATTTGTCACTTAACGTCTTCGTCTAGACATTTATATTGGCAGTTGGCACCAAAAATAGGTTCTACGGAAGAGCTAAATACCTATATTTTTAAAGTTTAACATTATTTCCTCACATCGTGTGCTCGGCTCACGGTCGTCAAAATCGATAATGTTAAATAAACAGAGAAAAACACAGTCGTTGATTATTACAAGGACATCCTAGTCAGGACGTTTCGTATAAAAAGCACACACGTCCCACATTCATATGTAATCAAACGAACTGGTTTTTCTAGATATCTAAAATTAATTGCTGAATAGCCCTTTGCATTTAGAAACAAAGCACACGCTGCACTCGCATGGCAAACATTGTTAGGTAATGTCTAGACTGCAAGGAAAGTTGATTCTGCAAGCATTCGCCGACAGTCGTTTCTCCTTTGGACGGTTCACCGACAGGACGTTTCGTTATTGAGAGATTCGTCGATAGAACGTTTCACCTATGGATGTTTCGCCGACAGAATGGTTCGCCTTTGTTTCTTTCGACGACAGGACTTTTCAACTATGGTCTATTCGCCGTCAGATCGTTTTGTCTACGATTGTTTCGACATGGCTTTTTCTTTATTGAACTACAAAGCAACCAAAAAGCTACAAGCTTGCTACAAAGACATGAACAAAGAAAATATTTTAATGTTAGACTTTTACTTTTAATGAATGGTATTTATCTATTACCTACCCATATTCTTCTATTTTGTTTTCGACCGAAATAAATCCCCACATTACACAATTTACATTTTTGCATTAAATATCATAACAATGTTACACAGAATATAAAATATTAGTCAATAACGAATCAAATATCTACCTAACACATTCTTTTTTGATGAAACTTTTTATAATGATGTCTCTACTACATGAAAAAAGCATGAAAATATTTGTCATCTGATGAAATAATTTTATATTTTTTAAACCTAAACTTACTTACACTTAACTACTTACCTACTTATAATAAAACTGTAAGTTAAAATTGGCTTAAAAATGTGTACTCAGTTGAAATTAACTCATTTTATAATATGAAAAAATAAATACGTTTGTTTAATCTTTTGTTTTTTTAATTCCACAATGTTTGCAATAACAAAATAGAAGAATATGGGTAGGTAATAGATAAATACCATTCATTAAAAGTAAAAGTCTAACATTAAAATATTTTCTTTGTTCATGTCTTTGTAGCAAGCTTGTAGCTTTTTGGTTGCTTCGTAGTTCAATAAAGAAAAAGCCATGTCGAAACAATCGTAGGCAAAACGATCTGACGGCGAATAGACCATAGTTGAAAAGTCCTGTCGTCGAAAGAAACAAAGGCGAACCATTCTGTCGGCGAAACATCCATAGGTGAAACGTTCTATCGACGAATCTCTCAATAACGAAACGTCCTGTCGGTGAACCGTCCAAAGGAGAAACGACTGTCGGCGAATGCTTGCAGAATCAGGAAAGTTTGCTGAATCTAATTAATGGAGTAAAGGGTAAAATGATTTTTAATTAAAGTTGGATGTTGAGAGTTCCTATTACACCCGAGGGCCAGTTGAGGGTGGCGTTTAACATGAAGCCCCACTCTATATGCAAATTAAGGGTAATGAGAGCGAAGCACACTTATTCCATGAATTAAAAAAAGTGTAGTTAACAAGTGAGGAAGTGCTACTAAATATAGCCGTGACGGAAACAGAAGTAGTTAGCATAAATTACAATTTCAAGTTTATTTTTCGAGACAATGTAATCGAAACACCAATAAAAGACAATAGGCTAATGTTGAACGGAATTTTGTTATGTGCTCAAGTTAGTTAGTTGATAATGGTGTAAAAAAAAATTAGTCGAAGGAAAACAGGTGTCTGAAGAAACACTTTCAAATGCTAATTGTAATAGGACTAACAAATAACAAATTAGTTGTTAATTTGACTTTTATTTCACTCTTTATTTTTACAACGTAGATAGGTTATGTTACCTATGTACAAGTAGTGAGTACACTCGTGTATAAAAAAACCCTGTAGGCCGTAATTTAAAACGCTTCCATCATACCATGACGTGAACTTAAAGCCGAATCTTCACCATGAAAAATCTTATACAAAAACAGACCTGTTTATTCTGTTTCGTTCCACTGTTGCGCGAGAGGCGTATAAAAAAGCTTCACAAAAAAAGCGCAGGATGAAATTGCGCGTGTTGATGAATGCGTGAACGAAGAATTACTTCGACCAACTTGGTTTTTTTCTTCGTACAACGTAGGTCACTGGAAATGTAGTCTATTCATAAACTTAATAAAAGCAAGAAAAGCAATGAAAAGTTTCCTAGAGTATAGTGCCAAGTACTGTTACAAAAGTTGCAGACTTTGGTGACTGTGCAGATTTTAAAATTATTAGAAAATTGCGTTATGATTACAACTCCGCTTGGTTTCAGATTCCGCGTACTGATTAAATGAATTACGTGCATAACTTGTCCTTTAGAATGCCTCGTCAACGTTCGTGTAAAAAACGTGACCCGACTTGTACTGAGATGAAACAAAATTTGTTACTGGTACCAGTATATTACATTTGAGCGATTTGCCTCATCGTTTAAGATAATAATAGGAACATAAATGGCCCATTGTCTGGGACATTATCGAAAATTGATACTGCCTACAAAATAGCTGTTCTGTGACATCAATTTCCGTTCTCTAAGTTGATTGATACTGCTTCGTTTGCAATCAAATCGACGCCTACCGCTATTTGCTAGACCTTTCATTAAGATTTTTGGGTCAGAACAATTGCGGGGTTAACTGTAATCTTAGATTTATCGATAAACATTCATTTGTTGCTAAGTGTGAGTACTTGTTGACCGCTTGCAAACAGGGTACACTCGGGCGAGTCAAAATAAAGAGTGATGTCATTATTTTCTGTGGGCTCTTGGTAAATGTTAATGTGCGATAAATTGTTTTTTGTTCGTACTCGACAGATGGTGCTTACAATGCTTCGTTTGCATTTAAATAAGTTATACATAACGCTATGTTGTATAAAACATGGTATACGTATTTATTTATACATACAGTTGTGTTTAATCTACGTTTGCAACATGCTCTAACTATAATTGAATCGCGAAATTATACCTATTCACATAGAACTCTTTTTGAAAATATTGCTGAAAATAAAATAATTAAGAATGGAAACCTGGAAATGAATATTTGTAAACCAGATCATGTACAAAGAAAAATAATCAATGTAATAATTCTTAAAATTGAATAGTATTACTTTTTAAACCGTAGTTAAATCAAATACAACATACACTGAACAATACACCTTAACAAAGTGATGACTTCATCATCATTTCAGTTAATGGCACCACGCACGGCTGACGGGCCAAGTTTCAAAGTGCAAATAGTAAACATAGTTTTGACAATATCACACTCACACAGCACACGTGAACAGTTTACCACTGTAACATTTAGCTAATAATAGAACTCGTAGAAGTCGATGATCGGTTTTGCCTCTTCGGCGATACCTAAGTCGGTAGAGGCCAAATAGATCGCAGCCGTGAAAATTGCCGCTACAATGTTGATCAACACGACCAAATGAGACTTATTGTCAAGTATTAAGGTTGGTATTGCTGTGATAATGATGTTAACGAAGTAACTGGCAGGAAGACATCCGTCAATCAACATGGCAATCATTGACGCTAGCGCTCATTCCGGGAATGGGCTGATGCCACGTGTCTGAAAGAACTGCCCACTGGATGTGAAAGATGACAGGAAAAGTGACGTCGATGTAGCATCAATGAAACTGGTAATTTACCTACGAGTCCTACAACGCGATCAAAATAAATAATGCATGAGTAACGATAAATAAACCGTTAAAGAAGCGCCACACGATAGACGCATATCAATCATATCAATGACATCGATAGCAATAAAACAGTCATAAAAATGGACGACCATAAAACAACCTGTGTGAGTCGGTCGTTATTTAAAGGAATCCATAAAAACTGTAGCACAACAAACTATAAAGACCACCGCAATGTCGGTGCAATGCTGTCGGAAATCAACGCGGTGGTTGCGGACACTAAAAATAATATAACATAATGTTTAGCGGGACTTTGATAGTTTCCCAAAACTCTTAAATTTATTACATCTCTTGCAAAGTCTATAAAGTTGTGGGAACTGACTCAGAATGCGTTCATGCAGCTGTTCGTCTATACGCCTACCAATGTTTTAGGTTGTGCCGTTCATCTAATAATGACCGTTAAAATAACTAGAAAAAGGGTAAAAACTAAAAGAGTACAAAGCAGCAATAAAATGTGCCAATCTACGGAAGCACCGTATGTTTTCTTAACTGTACATACAAGCTTTCAGTAAAAAAGGTGCATAACGAGTAAAGGCCAAAACACCAAAAAATTCAGGAACCCACCTGTTATTTTGAATACTTTAAAACAACCTGAAGCTGTAAAAGGACCTGTGTCAATTTTTTGCGTCACCCGTCACTGTATAGACCATTATGGTGTTGAAATTACAGAACAGAAGTGATAAATTGACTATGAGGCTGATATTTCCCTATTAGCGAAGAGGTGAGTCGAGTCATTTGCATACCGTGTCGATTATATAACTCCATGCGATAACTTGATCACAAGCTAATTAAAAGAAATAAGATCAACAACTGGTATTTGATGGATTATGTGACAAGAGATAGAAATCTATTTGATTGAATTTTGATTAGTTTTTTTGCTGGTTTGCTTGATAGCGTCGGGGAGAGACAGACATATTATCTTCAATTTGTCATTCACAGCGATGAAATCTTAAGCAGTCCCGTTTGTCCATCACTCCAACCCATGTTTTGGCACGATGCTATCTCCAATGAGATGCTAATGTATTAGTTGGCACGCACGCCAGTCAAGATTTCAGCCTATCAGATTACTGTATTATTAAAAGCGAATAAAGGGAGTGAGACTGGGACACGTTCATTGTACCATCAAGTTCTCACGTTGCCCTTGTTTTTCAGTAAGTACCTTCGTAATGTATCCCTGACCTTGCGTTCTTATATTTAGCGAGCGGAACGGTGAGGTCGACGAAAATATATAATTTCTCTGTAAATTGGATTTACATGCAAAAAACCCATGTTTTCGCAAACAGATGGCACAAATTCTGTAGCCGAAAAAAAAATGAGACTTTCCCGAAGATTGAAGAGCGTAATCTTCACGTAAACTTAGGATTTACTCGGGAGAATAACACAAGTAGATTAGGACGGAAAAATTGAGTAAGACCTTAATTATTAACTAGAAGAAAACACGCAAAGTCTGAATTTACTATTCTACCTGAAGGCTAAACAATCCAAACAAGGTGGATACAACCGCGAGGGAGTACTACACGAAAACTTATTCTGATGAGGCATTGTACGAAAATGTGTCCAGTGCCCGTGACCTAGGGTTTTGTTTGCTACGCAGTGTCCGCCAGAAAGACCCAGACTGCTTGTCGCCGCCAGCACAAGAGCGAGATAGATACATATATTTTAATGAGAAGCGAGACAGAGACAGATTACCGACCATGGCGTGGATATAAAAACTCTTGTGTGAGTTGAAGCGGTGACGTAATGCGACAGAGCATAAAACGCAATTTTATGATGATCAATGTTAGCATTTTTCAGTAACGTTGTCATTAGATTAGCAAGTCAGATATTTGACATTAATTAATTGTAAAATAATATAAAAGCTGATGTTGATGAATGCTAACTTGAACAGCGATAAGCGAAAAATTATAAAAAAACTATTAATTAATTAATTAAAAGATTATCACTGTCATCTATTTAACTTGGCTGTATTTTGTTGTACCGGTTAACGTTAGGTATAGGTACCGAAGTTGCTGCTCAGATTGGCAACATACAAAAACATGGGAAGCAAAAAATTTATACTTTAATATTATAAGCTCTTGATGTCAGACTTGTGCGCATTGATCTTTCCAAGGAGATGTTTTTAAAATTTATTGAAGACTAGCTTATGTGCGCGACTTTATCTACGTGAATATCTGTAAGGCTTAATTTTTTTACGCTTAATATTTAAAAAAAACTGAAATTCCTGTCAAATTCGGTGCAGCCGTTTCTAGGATAAGCACAAACAGACAGACGGACAAAAAATTTACCTTTATTTTTTTTTTAAGTAGTAAACCGTATAAAAATTCATATGCATTTAGTGAAAAGATGTTATTTTGACATGACAAACAAAGACTTCCATTTGATTTATTAGTAAAGATACAAAAATATTTTTAGAAACACAAAAACAAAGTATGACAAAAATTCGAGCATTCACATATGAAATGTAATGTTTGCGTATTAATGTCTTATAATATTTCAGCAAAAATTCGTTTACTTTGGTGACATTTCGAAAGTAATTAATGAAAGAATGTCGTCGTACGTAATGTTGATAAATGGGCTGACCATGGGAGAAATATGTATTAATAATGGCCTTTGCTTTGACACCTAATTATTTAATTAATTTAGTTATAAAACAGACATGTGTACAAACAAATAGACCTAGGTAGCGGCTGTTCGATTGTAGCAAATTGATTTGTTGATCAACTAATTTATATTTTCAATTGGCAATTATGTATGTGTGTTTAAAACTATATAGTTAATACTTGTGTAGGTACATTTGAGTTTCGATTTGCCACTAGAGTCACCATAAATATGGTCGGATCAAACTTTACAGTTTTGAAAGAAGTCAACACTGCACTACCGACCTTTTTAATACTCTCGTTACTTTTTCAAACACCGCTCTCTAAATCACAAAATATTCTGAATTATAAAGAATCCATTTCCTCGTCATAATTCAGGTAATTTTAGATAGGACGGAAGAAGTAACTTTTCAGAAAAGTGATTCATCATTTTTAATTTATTACCTAAACATGACAAAAGACAACAACTTCTTAAACAAATTTGAAACTAGGCCTATTTCCTTAAATTGTTTGAAGAGCAGATTTCAAAGAAACAAGATTTATCGAATCATGAGCTACACCGGGTGACGAAGTGTTAACAAAATATAGAATGATGTGAATCATAGTTGTAGTGATAATTAATCTATGATCATGTTCAACTAGACAATGAGCAAGTCTAAAACAGTTTAAACTATGTTGTCTAAAAACATTTTTCAATTTGAATTTCATGCAGGTATAGGCCAATATGGCCAATGTGACTGTTTCAATTCGTATTGTACTTTTTAAGTTTATCTTGGACATCACCGACGTCGGTAACATTGTAAAGAAATCTGGAATTAGAGTTCAATATAAGAATGAAATCGCCAATTCGCCTTAAGCAAGCGTGGTGATCACGATGATGATGACATTTTTGTATAATAGGCTTTGTCCTGTAGTGGGACAATATGCGGAATTATTTTTACACGTAAGTATAGAAAGAGGCAACAGGAAAATCAGAGACAGGCAAAGTTCTAGAGAATAATTACAAAAATAAAAGGAACAAGCTACTATAATTAAAAAAAAAACACGACTGCAAAAATTGCACATATTTGTACTTTGTTTACTCGTCAGTTTTTTTTTTACGACATTTTTTATTTACAGTGATATATATTTTTTAAATCTACTTGTCAAATTCTAGACGATAAACCTAGACACGACCAGATTTATTAAAAAAATAAATTGAGGCTGGTATTAATTTACGTTTTAAGTGACCACACTGGTATTTTTAACTAGCCTATGTTACTCGGAACGATGCAAGGATTGTAACGATACCCCATACATCTAAATCGGTTCAGGCGTTTAAAAGTTATGGTGGAATAAAGAAACTCACATACATACATACATACATTAACCCTGAACACATAACACTCCTTTTTTTGGGGCAGTCGTGTAAAAAGTAAAGACACGGTAAGCTTATAAAGGTCAAATATGTAAGTAACGTATAGAAACTGACACTTATTAATGTTGGGGCGGTACCTAACTCGAAAACTCACAAGGATATTTCTAGACATTCTAATCTTTTAAGTACATTACCTTGCCTGTAAAATACAAATAAAATATGACCGTGCTGTCCTTTGAGGTAAGTAGCCTTATCCATGTAATTGCAAATCGCTTCGTAACCAATTCTCAAATATATGCAAACGAAATGGAACCATGGAATACGCTTAAAATAGTGGAAGTTGAAAAGGCTTCTGCAGTCCATTTGGCTCGATTCCAACTCCAGGTTGAAGCTAAGTTTTGGGAAATAATATGGCTTAAATGGCGGATTTAACCGAAAGAAAAATAAAAAAAATAGTGCCCAGTAGATGTATAAGAATATTAAAGTATGTGCCAATGTGTCATTGCCGTGTCACGATAACTAGAACGTAACATCCGTCGTGTCAACAAGGCTAATATCAAGATAATCCCTTTAATCTCTTAACCGTCGCGTGCGCAATGAAATCGTTTAAGTGCGTTATGCACGCCTTGCATGTGACGGCCCAGACTTCACGTCGGCGCAGGCGGCTGAATGCTAATCGCGGTGTCATAAGAAACGCATGTTGACGTTGAATTAGAATAAATAGAAAGTTAACTAAACGGTCAAATTGAAAGTAGCTTGCCATATAAGGGTGGGTGGGATAGCTGTGTCTGTATTACTTATTTTTATAATCAAGATCATATTTTAACTGAGCCAAGTGGCACACGATAGACTAAGATGTATGTTCAATTAAAATATAATTAACGATTCCTTGAAACAAATCAATTAAAGAAACATTCCCAGCATTTCCTACAACATCATGAAATCAGTTTTGATGTCAATGCTTTCCGAAAGAAGTTTTTTAATTGAACGAAACGACGAAAAAGATCTGAACGACCATCCAATAAACCTGTTACAAACACACATCAACATTAAATGGATTAAAAAAGTAAAAACTAAACTGGCATGGCACAAATAGGTCAGTTGATCATTGCTTAACCGCATTGGCTGATCCGCGTACCTAAGTAAGCCACGACCTCCTTGCACTGAACGTTTTTTACTACACTCTCGTACTGGTATGAGCATTTATCGTATCATTTATATCTCTTTTCTATTTAGAAGTGGGTGAAATTCTAGTTGGTTCTAGGAAGATTTGAGTATACTCACTCATAAATGGAAGTCACTTTTACAGGGTAGTACCTACGGTTTCCTTAAATGTTAGTTGAAAATAGGCCCTCTACAATATGTAGTTTAGCAAAAGGAATCACACGTAACATGTATATGTGTAGGTACTGATTTTCCTCCAGCGAAATTTACAGGAGATTATTTTTAATACAGAAATAATTATGAGAACAATTTGATGATGTAAACCAGGATGAGTCTTGATTTGTTTGTTCAGAATGATGACAAGTCAATAGATATGAATTATTTTCCTCTCAACGTTGGTCAAAAACATTTAAAGTTGACCGCAATATAATATGTGTAATTTCCATATTATGTGTATTATGTAGGAAATAGTGGGACATGACATCACCGAAGGAGCGGAGTCGCGTACCATGTGATGCGATTCAGAAGTGATGCAATCCCAGTAGCCTGATCCAAGTGCCAATCTTATTCTAGACACCGATGTAATAAATGCAACAGTTAAATTCGTTATTATTGTAAACACTAAACATCCTAAAAAACGGTAGAAAGTATAAAGTATGGAAACAAAGATGAATAATAAACCAGTAGGAAAATAGACTTTAAAAGAAATTGCTGTAAAGGAGTCAATTGTTCGTTTATTCTCGAGATGAATAAAGGATATTTTGCCAAGAACAGGAACAAAATAGATCTACAGCGAATAGAGGAAGACGCTTTAACATATCAGGCTTGGAATCATTATTGCGGCCATTGCAACGGCTAGTATTATCAAAATTGAGTACACGTTCGCAAATAGCCGTGGTGAGGTCACTCGCGATCTTAATTATGTATCGTACGATTTTACTGTATCGAACCGGTTGAGAAGGAAGTGGTCGAGATTTGAGGACCTCCTTATGATCGGTTTTATTTTTTATAGTAATCGTAATATTCAACCCACTCAGTAGGTACTAATTTACCTAAGACCACACAATGAGCAATACCTAGGTGAATATCGTGTCGTTTCGAAGACTATTACCTATTATTTTTTTAGAACTATGTACCTAGTCTGAAGGACAATTCGGGCAAAGCTGCCTTGAATTTGATTAATATGGTAACAAAAACAATTAACACATGTATCTAATTAGTTTTGTTACTCATCATTATAATTATAACCTGATATTATTAATGTTAACAAGTATTTGAAATTTCATATGGCTCCCAAGGGTGTCACTAAAATTGTTTTGCAAGAATTTAAAACAAGTGATGACGCTAAGGAGTTCAATGACATCACAGTTAGTGACATCATCTGTTGAGTAAATGCAAGAAGAAAATCGAATATCCACATGCAGAATGTCAAATGCAAATTCAATAGTATTGGATATTGATACAATTTATAAATCGTTTTTGGTCTGGTTCCGAGTATCCTGTTTTAGAAAATAAACCTCGATCTCAATATGGTCCTAAGCACTCGTAACTAAAACGCATAGACACTCCGTATTGGTCAAGAATTAAGTAGGAGTAAAGGTGTGGAAGCCTTACAATAAAACTTACTTTCAACTAGGTTAAGACCGTTTAATCGGATCCGTATTTGCGTACGATGATGTTAACAGTGAAGAAAGAAGTAAAATTGATAATCTATGTGAATACATAAACTCCGCTAAATAAATATATTAAACAGAGACCTACGTTACTGATTCCGACGTAAAAATAAATGGAAACCGGTTTAAAATAATGACACTCGACCTACGCAGTCGGATTTTAGAACACTTACATAAACTACCAGCACTGGATTTTTTTTATGGCATACAAAAAGAAAAGTTAATGTGTGTGTAAATTTATTAAATGAAATAACGTCGTATGCGAAATATTTCGCGAAGAATTCGGGTCGGCAGACAGCTGAAGAGGGGGAGGGTGGTTACAAAATTTTCAACAGCTCATAGTTATCTCAGGAGACGTAAATCACTAGCGGCGTCCGTGTTACACAACGCGGTAGCGACATAAACAACTAGATTTTTAACAAACCACGCTTCAACATGTGAGTCATTATCAACTGAAATCTGGACTAAAGTCAAACAACATTATCTTACACTTATGTAAACTTTGCATAATATTCGCTGAACGCGACGTGATGCATGCTCGCAAGATTTAGGGCATTACTTTATCAGCGTAGATAGCGTCTCCTAAGAATTCGAAAATAATAATTGCAGCATACAAGAAAACTTGCCAGACAACAAAATGATATAATAAGTAATGGCCTACGCGGTAGGTACTAAATACAGAAGGGCACGAAGCAGTTATCGTCAATTACGCAAGCATTAGAAACATGGACATGAGCTAACAACACTGTTAGCAGCTTTACCATAAGGGCTCACAAACAGAAACTTCGGTGAGGTCGCACAGTAAAATATTGACAGCATCCTTTTACGGACAATAGATTTAGTATCAAAACAAGTTGCAAAATGTCTATTTGGGCAAACGATCAGTTGTGCAATAAATAAGATACTTAATCGAGACTCGATGAATTTGTGCGGACAATAGGCGTGGGCAGCAACTCAGCAACCACTGACGTAATCGAATTTGGACAATTAGGTACCATGGAGTAAACAACTCGTGGTCGAGATGTAGGTTATCGGTACGAACTCAATATTGTGATCGTAATGGGGGGGACACACATTAGCGATATAGTTGATAAATATGTTGATGGCATCCTAAATATTTATCTTTCATAACCACGTGCGCAAGATTGATAGCTTTGCGGTAGTAAAAATATAGGCAGCTTTCAAGATAAATATAAATAAAGCGTTAAGTAGGGATAGGCGCGTTAGAAAGCTATCGCGATGTGTGTTGATTGACGTCAATGAGACACGTGCTGTTAGGTGACCTAAGACCCGTTTTCACAGCATATCCGCTTAGGTCTGCGCTTTAGACACATTGATAAGATTGATTTGACGTTGGATCTTGGCCGAGAGACAACGGCTGCTGCTAGAAATGCTGATTGTGACCTTTAGCGTTACAACGTTGCTGTGCGGTGAATTATAGTAAGCTTAGCTGTTGGCGGATTTATTATTATTAGCGTGGAGAGCCTTATCGTGACTAATTGTGAGAGCTGACAAATTGCTGCTTTGTGAAACTATATTATATGGTCGTAAGTTAATGAGCTAACTGGTTTCTTAGTTCTTGATGAGTTTCATTTTTCTAAAGAATGTAGAATATGCGTACGACCCGGAAGCATCAACAGTGGCACTGTGGCAGTTACCAAGCATTAGTGCTAGACCAAGTAGGCCAACTGCATAATGCGCACTTTTAATTCATAACAAGCTGCACTCAACACCGTGTCTAAACACTTCAAGTAAAGTTTTTACGTAACACAGTTTCCAAATACTACCGGCAGGACTTTTTCAATTGATTTATGTTAAAAGATTTTAACTGAATATATTCAGTGTGACGTAAATGTTCTTGAAAATATTGCAATTCTCTTCTTCCATTATTCTCAGCAGGTGGTACATATTTAATTTTCAACTGTAATTGTTTAAATAAAAATAGAATGCTACATTAAGAGCTCAATCAAACATGTTGAAAAAGATTCCGAAATTGTTCTAGATGCATATGACACAATACAAACCAATACAAATAAAGACGGAAATGTAAATGATGCAAATATGTATAAAAAAGTCTGTCGTATATAAAACCTACACATGTACATATTCACTAACATACCATAAACCTCAGTAATAATAATTGTAAAAACTTCTCACGTCTCCAAGAATAATAATAATTTAGTTCTTACATAAATAATTTAAAAATTGACGCTAATCTCGTACATCATTACCGTTATCGGAGGCAGCGTGCTAATGTAAACATACACTGGATAAACATTGATAACTGGTTACACAAAGATGGCTGACATCGGCGATCTATTGAATACTAACCCTGTCTCAACGCAGAGGTTATCTAGCATCAACGAGATAAAGATCCCACTGAAAACCACTAAATTGTTTTTTTACCAGCAACTATTAGAAATACGACCTAGATTTTATAAACGCAATAGGTTTATTTATTTTAATTACGTTGATCTAATAGGTATGTCGACAAATTAATGTGGCGAGGAAGCGATTGCACTGAAGTTTTTTAGAGCAAGAAAGAAAGAAAGAAAATATTACATCCATTTTGTTATTTGTTTTACAATCCTTAAATGGATCTAAATGAATTCAATTAAAAGCACGTTGTCTCCTAACAATGTAAGTGAGTACATTGAAAGCTTTAGATAAACAATAGCCGGGCCTTGCCCAAATGCCCAAGTTGATAGCTGTACACTCCTTAAAATTAATGGGATGACGTCAGTGTCAAGGGGGAAATTTCAAAGCAGGAGTGCGCGAGTGTTGGAACAATAAAACTATTGATTGCTATCAAACGGTATCTTAGCTGGAGATCAGGCTCGCAAAGAGATAGTGCTGTGGTAATGAGCGACACTACGATAGCATCACAATCGACCATTGTCGCGTGTCGTTCACATTATCCAATGTATGAAATTGTGAAACATTCATTTATTCTTATGAGGCTGTTAAAAGTTGTAGATATTTGAAAATTACTTTTTGAAAGTAATAAATCAGTGGGTATAGATGTCATTGCTTCTTTGTCATCAAGTACATTTGTTGTCAGGTAGGTACATTTTAAAATAAATATGAACAAAAAGTATTGGCAAATAAAGAGCCTCATTTCTCAGAGCTCTTTTGCTTACATCTTGAGCGCATCAACGACAGACAAGTTTACAACATAGCACCATAAACATAAACTAATTAGATACAATATATTGGATCAATATCTCAGACACGGCACACCGAAATGTCAGTCAGAAATGACTCAAACGCCAGACTTGTTGATAAAAATTTAATAATGTGCCAAAACCTTATAGTGCGGCTTCAGGTGACCGTTGGCATAGCGCCCAGACATGGCGTAAACAATCTATTTCAGATCTGAGAGTTGATTCGGTGTGTTATATTCTAACGGGACACTTCCCTCTACCTGAGGGACGTAGAGCTCTTTATATGGGTGTGTATGACCACAAAACGTATCCTTTCTAAGCGCTGTTGATGTCACATTAAGTTTCATTGATGATTTAATTCATTGTTGACGTCACACCCAAGCCTCTGACTGATTCAGGCTTAAAGCCTCTAAAGGACAGGATTGTCCATGATGTAACAAGGGTGAATAAATAATTACACATGTAGCTATGAACCGAACTATGACCATTTGTTTGCGGTTTTCAGCCAAATCATACGATCGTGCGGTGAGTCGAGCACTAACTAAATATTTGCTTTGAGCCGTATGACTAATCGTTGGACATTAAGTAACCATTGCCGGGGTGGATGACCGTGTCTGTTTGTCGTTCGCTCAGAGGGCAGGTTCATTTGCTTAAAAAAAAACAGCTTTCAGACAAAGGTGTGGACAAATTTGACATGAAACAATATGTTCGTAGGTTTAACCGAAACTAGTACATCGGCCTGGTCGACTTTTCTTAGGATTGGAGCAGCGTCGACGTCTTATGATGGATCACCATGTCTGACGTGGGTACTTACCTTCTTTTGGAAAAATATGTCACCCGTTTAGAAGCCATTGCCTTACCTGAAACAGAAATAGATGATACGTTAGTACATATGTCACTTAAAATTTGCTACTAATTGCTGCAAGTGTGCTGTTTGAATTTGATTTTATTTTAGTGTTGCTTTCATCTTTTACAATGTGAGTTATGCCAAAACATTTTTTAATTTAACCAGAGCATCTCGATGTCAAACATAAAAACAAAACGAATTTTAAATGGGCTTAGAATTTTCCCTTAGCAAATATACAATGGAGACGGAACTAGGAGGGAACAAGGCCAGTATTAACAAAATTTATAGTAAACAGAGAGCGGGGGACTTGTGAGGACACGATAGAAACACGTGGATGAGACAATTGGTTTGATTCACGTAGTAAACATGCTCGGTCGACGGGCCACCTGCCAGACGGTAACTTATGCATGCTGATTTGTTTCATTCAGATATAATGCAGAGATGAATGTGTTTGTTGATGAGATTTTATTAATGAATCATTTTTAAATTCGAGACGACTGTAATGTCATCTCTAGCTTTCTTGATAAGCAAGCATATTTATCTGAAGTAAATAATTCTGTATACAACGCTATAGCAAACTAGTCTAGACACAAGACAAAGGCCTGTAGCTTATGAACAAACAAAATCTAGAAAATATAGCATATAAAGACAAATAAGACCTTGAATAGAACACGTCTCACAGATAGGTGTAATGTTACAAAATCTCGCACATAATATCGACTCATGACATTGAACCTTGGTCGTTCTTGCAACATAAAATAAGGCATACAAATATTTATTCAGTTTCACAAAGTTTTCCGTATGTATTACTGCATGGCAACGTTACTGTACTATTATTGACTAAGGCACACTTGGTTGTATAACTGAACGGCGGCATGGCACATGCGCGATTAGAAATGCATAAATCACGTTGTGCTCCATGCGCTAGCGCACCACACGACGGAGCAGTGTGATCTCTATTATGCCCAGCGTTTAAGAGTGCCATTAATTTACACTGACAACAATTTTGTTGAGTGACGGGTACAAAAAACATTTTCACGACTTACAAATTCAAAAATACAATACGTTCGTTTTAGTTACTCAGAATATTTTAGTTCCATTTCTGATAAAGTATTTTTGTTTCTAGAATTTTGTTAGGTAATTTTTCAGCTGTCATAAATCAATCTAAGCTATACGTGTATTTGATGCAGGCCAAATTTTGTACTGATTATTGCTGACTCCAGAAAGAACCTTAAGAAGTATTACTCAATTGACATGCAAATGATTCTAAATGTGAAAAACAGATGCTGCGCAATACATCCACGCGAGTTGTGTCCTATATAGCATTGCTTTTAGTTATAATAATTGTTCTTAATAATAGAGCAACAGTTGTAGCTGCTCGCCGTGTGAGAGTGGACGTTACGTAAGAAGTTACAGGTACATTATAAGTATTTAACCATTAGTTATAGGTATAAACCGTGGTTGTTACATTTCTATCATTGTGTTCGGCGTGGCTTTTAAACGCAATATCTGGAGCGTGAACAACTCGTAATCCGAAGTATTCAACGTTTTGGAAAATCATGTTCGATACTTCCGATAATTTCTGTTATAGTTCACATTTTTAGAATTTTGCTCAGGAAAACTACTGTTACTGCTCTGTCATTATTTGGCGTTTGCGTTTAAATACGTAAATAAAATGTTTTTTGTTATAATAAGTTTATTGCGCTAATGGAACAGGGACTGCTGTAAAAACCCAATTGAGTATCAAAAATAATATCTACTATACATAATGTATTTCCACATGTACTTAGCAAGTCATGAAAAATGATTTTTGTATTCATAGTTTCTTCTGAAACATAATGTATTTGCTATCTCATAAATATGCGCAAAGAACAGAATAACTTCGACTGATTTACCACAGAGTATCAGATCATGTGAGATAAACATGGTCGTTTAGTTCTGCTTGACTTTTAGTAGCCAGTTTTCACTCAACAAAGGTATTTATGGGGGACCTGCAATGGAATATTTATATGCTATGGTTGTGTAGGACGTTTATACAGCTTTTATTCCCAGACCGACTATCTGACCTACTATTTGATCATTGTGATGAATGCATACTGAAACCTCATTCGTGAAGTGTTGTACCTATTATCTGTTTCTGGTTTAATGTTATTTTTTTTCGATATGGGTTTGTGTTAAACGGGCCTAAATTCTTATATTTCTGCCGTTATCCCAAATTATTTTAGTGGTAGGCGCAGCAAGGTTCTCTCTTCTCTCTCGGCTCTTCAATTTATGTGTTTGGTGCCCAACTTGTTTGGTGTTGGAGGGTCCGTTTGTCGGACTGCACACTGACGGTTCTTTTTTTATACAGTTGACATGTGACGTTTGTCGTTCTGCCGTCGTCCGTGCGCAGTACGGGTGTCGCATGGCGCTTCAATTCTTACTTTGAGACTACCTCTTTTATAAGTGACTTATTTCTTACGTCTATCTATAGTCATACTATAAAGCTGTAGAGTATGTTTGTTTTATGTTTGATTTGGAAAAGAGGAAGGTTATAGGCTATAGAACATTAAGCTACGACCCAAGGGGGCGGATCAGTAATCAAAGACCCCAACTTAACGCGGTTGCAGTCATGTGGAAACTTACCTCCGCTCAATCATTGTCACTTACTCCAGGATAGTTTGCAATACGCCCGTGCCCGCCCTTTCAGAATGATCAATGAGTTAGGTCATAGAGAAAGCGGGGTAAACAGATTTTATGGAAATTCATACCAAGCTGACGTTGAATTCAATGTTCATCTTACAGGGGGTAACGTACTCATGAATATGAAAACATAAAATATTGTAAATATTGTACTAGTACTTTCACCCTCTGCACAGATGTACAGTGAACTAAAGGTCAGCCTGTATACTTTTAATAGGTTTGCTCGATGGAAATACCATACGAAATAGGACAAGATTTTTCATCTTTCATAGTTATCAACGTTAGTCTGCTCCTTTCTTGCGAACTTTATACTTAAATACAGCCATTAGATTGAGACAGTAACATTTGAATAAATAATGAATGTATTCCATATTTGTTTTGTTTGTGAAAAGTGTTTTTGTTGTACTTAGCAAAAGCTTTGGTTTTATAAAATTATCGACTCGATAATCGCGTAGGAGGTGTTATATTAGACGAAGATACAAAAATATCTACTATTTACTGTTTTAGCCAGGCAGAAATATTACACTACACTTTAGTATAATATTTTTACAGGTACTTAATGTCAGCAGCTGTTTCCTGTTTTAATATTGTATGTATTTTCATTGACTGAAATGAAAATTGTCATGATCATACTCCTCTGAACTCAGGATGAATAATTATGTTGGCTAGACGTTTTCCGCTTTTCTACGTCACGCTTGCATCTCCACCTCGTCCTAGCCTCACCCTTAGGCAGTTCAGCCTAGCATTGTATGCATGGAGGTCCGTTATACGACTGGCACCGTCCATCAGATATAAAACCTACTGACAGACGATAACGGTAACAGACAACATTTCTTATGCGCGATACTACAGCCCACAGACATACGACGTTATTCAATGTTCTACATGATGTATCTTGACTTAAAACAGGCCGCATTAAGGCGGTCTTATGCCAGTAATGCTTCTATAACTTCGCATGTCAATGTACTCCGTGATTTTTTGTGAGTGTGGCCATATATGGGCAGGTGATGTGAAGAGTGATTGGAGCTGTGTGGGAGGCACATGATGAATTGGCAAACAGAATCTTTTCTTTATCTAAGTTTGATTTGCCGATGTCTGTTGATCATGATTAATTTTGTTATTTTACTGCAGGCTAAAATAAACGATGTGGTTATTCATTGGGTATGCTCGCCAATGGGATAAATATCGACAAATACTCAACCATGACAAGTACTTAAAATAAAACCACGCTGTGTGTGGGTACATACGGTTATTAAGTGCGAACATCAAAACAGTCGTAAAATCATAAGCGTTAGACGTGTATGCGAGGAATTCCAAATCAATATAACACGTTATTGCTCGAAACAATTATGTGTTGGGTATTTTTATAGCTATGATATAAGAGAACATAATAACTGATTCTTAAATAAAAGCTCACCAGCTGTTTTGAACAAACAAGTTAATATAGTAATACTCTTTTGTTTATCTCTGAATATTTAACTAAGCAGAGGTTACGAGGTCGTTGTGACGAACTTATTGGTATTGCCAAAAATAGACATGCGTCTACCGCAGAATAGGGCGTCCCCCAAAGGTCGATAAAAAGAATAACGTAGGAGAAGTCAGTCAGACTTGTCCCCATTCGGTTATGTGTTCGACGTACACAAAACCACCCCACGTGTAAAAGGTTGAAAGGTTTTTGATCGCAAAAAATACTAGGGGGTATAAAAATATGAAGAGCTTTACATACGGGGTATACTGCCCACCAACTAAGTATCATTTAGCAAAAATGATTGCTGGGAAATGTAACACACGTAAATTATAATGACTGTGGGTGCATACAACAATACAGTGATGGAGGTAATTTGAAGTTTAGTGACAACATTTAAAGCTTGTTTTCGTAAAAAAGCGTGGAAAAAAGTTGAAACATTGACCTTCACTTCATAACCAAAAGGTTTCGCAATGTTCAGAAGAATATGTAACTTAAGGCTTTAACTATGCCCCGTTAAGTGTCTTTTTACAACCGATATAATACAAATGCTTTCGCACACTAAACCATTACCCTCTTTACATTGACCGTGCCGAGACAAAAAAAATATAAATTGCCTCAATACGAGATTAACTCACGCGCATGTTTAATTACTCGTTAGATCTATTTGCGGGCCGGGTCAATGTTAGCACACGGTTGATTGAAACAGTTAAATAACGCCGCGTGTGCAGGGCTGTCAATCTCAATTTCTTAGCAGTACACTTCACAATTAGCCAAACATACTTTTTCAAACGGTTAATGGACGTTCGTTAAAGGAATATTAATTACGTGTCAAGTTCAACAACGTTTTTTAAATCTATTCCGGGAATATAAATATTATTTGGAGCTTAGACGTCGCGTATAAATTATCTATACTATAATATTATAAAGCTGCAGTGTTTGTTTGTTTGTTTGTTTGTTTGTTTGAACGCGCTAATCTCTGGAACTACTGGTCCGATTTGAAAAATTCTTTCAGTGTTAGATAGATTAGTTATCGAGGAAGGCTATAGGCTATATACCATCACGCTACAACCTACGGGAGCGGAGCAGTAACCAAAGACGCGGGTGTAACCGCGGCGGACAGCTAGTAATTAATATAGAGGATTACAATCATAAACGTGTATAGTTGGGAAATACGCGCTTAAGTGCGTACGCGCAATGCCCATTTTAGGAGTCGATTTCCAAGAGGAGTGAATGTGGTGTTGCCAACTAAGGGACAATACGGGTTAACTTAATAAATAATTTTCTACTGCAGATTTCTACCATAAGGTTGACACTGCTTTATGATGACAAGAAATCAAGAATGACAGAACCTGCTCCCGCTACCAACATAACAGCGTTTAATAGTCATACTTGTATTCAACTAAGTGTTATGATGAGTTATTAATTTTCCAGTTAGAATTTTCCGCAGTGACCACGATGACTGTTGAAGATAATACTGGTCATGTTTCTATCATTAACCACTTACTAGCTAAGACAAGAAAAACATCGTCAATCATAATAAAATAGGTTTTTTGACCTCACTGCTTCAATAGTCACATGCCTACAAATTGTAATTAGTTTTTAAAGCTTTGTACGTCATTGCAAGAAATATTATTTATTAATCAGGTTGTAGATAAGTATTTTCTACAAGTAAATAAAAAAACAAGTACACGAAAGGCCAAGTAATCAAGAGATAGGTGTTTACAGACAAAACAATTTTATGTAAACAAGTAGTAAATACGAGTATATTATCTACATTGTACATTTTAAAATGACACACACAAATATTTAAACCATTTACTTTTGGTGGCTTGTCAAGTGTTTGCAAATGGATGGTCAATTTGCAAAGTGTCGGGCGGTTTGCGTTATAACATTATGTTATCAGTACAGCGGTAAAATATTCCATGATAACAATTTTATTCTTAAAATGTGTGAATGGAATTACCACAGGACGTAAAAATAAAAGTGTACATTTTTTTCCTCTCTAAATAAAGAGGTCAATGCAATTGGAAATATACAACGTGACGACTAACTAGAAATTGTTTAATCAATTGCATTTATTAAGTTAAATAAAATGTTGCATAGTTTATCATACTTGTCTTTTTTATTTAATTAAGTAAAGTGCAAATCACAATCAATACCTTATGATGCAGGCAAATTGCTTCTCTATTTTTGCTGACAGTTTACTTACTAGATTCACACCCGGTCTGGGTGTGAATCAAGTAAGTAAACTAATCGAACAAAAAAAATACAGAAAGAGCCAGCAAGCCGCTGATTGGTTGTTGATAATTCAGTCAAAAAATTACAACAGCTTACACACGCTTGAATATTTATCAAATGAATTTGTCCTTAAAGAAAACAGGAGTTATAGAAAATATATTATTTTTATAACTGAATTTAACGCGACTGCTAAGCGTGATCTTGGTTTCGATTCCCAGATCGGACAAAGTGTTATTGGTTTTTTCCGTCAGGAATTTCTCAGTAGCCACCACGGAGTCTGGATTTGTGCCCGGTCGATGGCAATAGGCTCGCCCCTTATTACATGGGACTTAAACATAACTAGCGAAATGTGGGCATACTAATGGGTACACCTCTCCCTAACCCTTCAGGGATTATAGGCGTGATGTTATGTTATAACTGAATTTTGTTTCCAAACCTAACAGTTTCATTAAATAGCCATGAAACTAAATAAGATAGCTTCCCATTGTGGTACACATGGAACGTTTCACGCGGTCCGATGTTAGGCAAACATCGTCAAAAATACTTGGCAAATCCGCGGAGAATCTTTGGCACAGACGACAAAGTCACGCCCCCATTTAATACCTAACGGGTCTAAGATGGGCTTAGTATTTAAATCATACACCATTGTATTTAAAAGTCAAGACGTTTAACAATTGTTGGTTTACCTTACGTTTAGGCTATCATTTGCTATGTAAACTTTTCATGAATGTTGTCCTACTTTAGAAATAATCAGTATGTTGTTAACCCGGAAAGCGAAAACTGAAAGAGTACTTAAAATACTTTCAAATGGTGTCAACATATAATTAGATAATGGCAATTTTCAAATAATCTTGCCAAAACAAACGTAAGTCAAAAGATAAAGTAAGAAATCTCTAAACGGCCATCGGCTAGTAACAGTTTATCAACTGTAACGTTTGCATAATCAAATAATATTGTAGGAGAACTGTCCGCAAATCTGTGTCACTGTTACGTATTATCACGCAGGGTCTACAAATAAGACGGCAGAAAAATAATGTCAATCTAATTAGTTTGATACAATATTGGAAAAACACCAAACGAATTTGATGTATTGGTCTTGTGTTAAAGATTTTATTCTTAAACTGGAAAAATTCAAACTGGTTTAAGATTTATTAGGAAAGCAGATCCTTCTTTAGTAAACGGAGGACTTATTGGCTCTAGAGAACTAGAAGATCCCCCGAATGATCGTTTTTAAGCTAGTTCTACACTTGACACCTAAGATAATGTTCTAAATAGAATGAAATTATTCGGAGAAAAAACGATAAGAAACAGTCATACGTAGATTGGATTGGTGTAACTTGTCATAACTTATGCACTATTCCAGTCATTGATCCTAACATGTTACTGCTTTGCGTTGCCTTAGGCACGGTTCGGCTTTCTCCATCATAAAAAGGAAAGGAGTTTCATAAGAGTTTCTAAACCCCAAGAACCAACCAAGAAAGTAAACTTTTCAGTACATCAACTGTTCGTCTAATACAGCCTTCTGTATTTTACAGCCCTTTCTGTAAAGCAATTAATAGCCACAAACAGCGGTTACATGACTATGTATTATGTAAGTTACAATTTGACTCCCACATTAATTAATTAGATATATCTCGGAACCAATCGAGTGAATGTTTACGAATGTATCTTTCGCCACGCTCGACCTTTGGGTGAGACATCCAAGGCCAATCAGAGGCGAACCGGAAACGTTGGACGATATGGGTCAAGTGTGATGTTTTATCATAAGACATGTATTTACCAAACATGGATTCGGATGTAGTTGCACAGATGTAATTCATTTCGAGTGTCAGATTACGTGATGAGTAAATTGGAGACGGATTTCCTTTTGACATTTTTAAAGATAATCAAATTAATTGGATGGGACTCGTATAGATGTAACATTATTATGTCACAATATGTGACATGAATTGAACTACAAATTATGGTGCCAACAACTTGATAGTGTTTTATGTGACATATGATTACTCTCTCATTATTTAACTTCAGTCTTTCGCTTTGTAGTAGACATTAGGAATTCAGAATTAGATTTATACACAAGAAAGACAGGTCTTGTTCAAACAGCTGTTAATGTCAAATAAATAGAATTATTCTTCGAAATCAAGTAATGAATAGAAAGTGTCCACAACGAAAAAAAAAGTGACAAGTTAATCAGTTGGCAAATCGGTTGTATAACATGTCATCCGCGTAATTCATGTTTGACGACAATCTCTGGCAAACGTTGATGTCACCGCTTTAGATGACTGTTTGTGAACGAGATACACTATTTCCGAAGATAACTATGTTGGTATTTTATAGTTGACAAAGTTAGTCATGCATTAGGAAATGTGGTTACATTTCCGTTTATCATAAATGCTGTTGCAAAATGGAGCGATTCCAAAAGGTATTGGAGTTCGTTTTATGGCGCATAAAATTTTCGATTGGCTGTCCATCATTTCACGGCGAAGCTCAATTATCGCGACGGATATGCGCCGCAACAAAGTAAAACAGCTCACGAGGCTTTCAAGGTTACTATCTGCAGGGGAATTTCGCCTCTGCTATTACGGAGAAAGATGTAATTTCGTGTGCGTAATTGTATTGTTGTAGTAGGTGACGTCATATCGAGTCCTTGTACGGCTGGGTGCGCCGACGCATCCCGAGGCTGCGGTTACAACCACTCGGGATATGTTTCAATGTCGTATGAGATGACGTTAGTGCGTTGTTGCTAAGGGCACGGATGAAAGTGGAGCCGGTACGCGGACTGACTAGTAAATAGACAACCGCAACGCAAGAATTTAAATACAGATTAAGTTCATTAGCTTCAGAAACTTTTACCTGATCTTGTTCTTCTGTAACCAAACCTAAACTATCCGAATGTTCCATGTGAAAAGATTATTAGGTATTTCTATTTTTGTTTTCGAAACTTAACGTTTATTTGAATGCATACTTAAACGCTTTTCCCATATCATTCCTCCTCTCTAAGCCTCGCCTTTTCCGGCCAAACCTTTTTGAAAGTTTGAGGTATCTTTAGTTGGCACGCCTGCATTTGCGTCTGCTTTAGTGTCCGGATGATTCACTAGCCATATACGCAATGGAAAACTTATGGATTAATCCTCAAATAATCTTATTTGGACATGAGTTAGAGCAGCTTTATTTGTCGCATCTATGAGTGTAATTTATCCGAAACGAGCAATTCATGCTTCATCGATTTACGATGTGGGCGAATGAAATCAGTTAGTACATACTAATAATTTGCACAAACACTAACAGATCACGACTCTTCTAACAATCTATCTTCGGTACAATCGTTTACTTATCTCTGTTGTAATCGCGGTTATTAGAAAGGTAATATTGCCAAAAATAGCACAATTTCGCAGCGTGGCCGGTGAGGCAGCTTGTACAAAATGATGAATTGCGAATAGCGAATCTATGAGGTCACTACATTTCTTTCGGACATCGAACTCTCTACCGGTTGGTTGTTGCTAGGTAGATTATAACGGTCACATCATAGTGCCTCTTTACAAGACAGCAAATTACAAAAGTTGCGCAGCAATTAGGCCGTCGCTTTAACAAGTCTGCAATTATTGATAATAGAAATGTTTCTGTTCAGCGTACAGCATAAGATTCAAAATACAGCGATGGTGTTTCCAGTAACAGCAAAGAGTGGTTTGGTGGGAACAAGAGTGATGGATGTGTACATGCTAGCAATGTCTCTTTGATTGACAAAAAGTTATTGAAATAATCGTTCTTATAACGATAATTCCTGATTTTCTATGTCTATGACTTCGTTCTGAATTCCTTTGCGTAAAGACATAATTCAAGATGAATCATTATTTATAATGGGGCAGATATTCTTAATTTTGTAGAATACATGCTTTTTCGTTTGATAACAGAATATTATTTTGCTGAATTCTCTTTCTTCAGACCCAGAGGAATACATATCGTATTTAATTAAAATGACTCTTTTTGAAACCGCTGAAATATTCCCTGATAAATGAAATAATATGACATGGGTATGATATTAAAATCTTGGGTCAGGTATTTAATTGGCAACCCTTGTGGACTAGGGAGAGGAGTGGAGCGTGTAAATAGCTGCAGGGGGAATCAATGAGACCCCCACGCATTTGTATAACTATATATACATTTACTAGCATATTGTTCCTAGTAGTGACGCAAGACTTATTTAAATGCAGTAACGAGCACGTGTTTTGAACACGCTTACAAGGCAAAAGCGTTGCTATTATTTTTTCTGCATTTTTATTTGTATTACTTTATTTTTATATGGTCTTGATGTTTTATTAATTGTTACAGCAATGTGTTAGTACACGTGACTATTGAGAGCATGCACGATATTGCATTGTTGTACATGGAAGTAGGTAGTCTAAGTACTAATAGCAGACACAACATAATTTGCTCTGAGAATTCCTAGAAGCCTACGCAAAACAATTATGAAAATTTTTGTTATATAAAATTTTGATTGTGCATATCAAAATTTATTATCGAAATGCTTTCGATTGTCAATTGTTTATCCTAAATCTTTCTGACCACTGACTCACGAAGTTTATGTCAGTCCCACTTACGCCCTTGTTCAATTTAATACCCCCTTGACACGCGAATGTCACTTAAATGTTCGTAAAATTCTGTCTTTTCTGTTATTAACGACGTCGTTTTATTATCTTGCTCAAAAATAATTATTTAAATAAAGCACTCTCTGAAGTCATACGTTTATTGTTTCTACGGAAATAAAAACTGGGCTAATCTTGCTGCTACAAAAGAAAGATCAAAATGAGTTTTTATATTTTGGGAGAATATGCGTCAGCTGCATTCTTTCTACATTTACATGACTATGCACTAACTGCATCTACAGTAGAAGTAGTAAGTACTTGCTGCAGCTTAAATTAGCTATACAGCATGTTTGGAGTGGTACAACCCTACTGTATAACAGGCATGTTTAGTGTTGGGGAGTCGAACACTTTTTGCGGACGTACTCACAAATGCGTGCAGCCAAGGGCACTCGGGGCGCGACCGCGCGAACTAACACTGCTAAAGTATAATTGCTCACTTTTCTCGAGATTTAACGCTTTCGCACGGAATCCAACTCGAAGATTACTCGTGAATTATTGTAAAGATTTCGCACACATTTACGCTTACTTTATTGCGCATTCTGAATCCGGTGCTCTGTCAAATCTTGAGACTTAAGTGGGATACTGAAGATGAATTCGTTCAATAAGTTTTTTGGAGATATTGGGAGCACGTTTTCATTTTATTTAGCAAATTAAATTGAAGGCTCAAGCTTTTATCGAAAGAGGGCATCAATTTAATATTCGTCAGTCATGCTGCGAAATAGGCTTGAACGATGTTCTAATGTATCGCATCAATTTAGTATATTGACGGCCATGTATTTCATGTAGATAGAAAGATTCTAATAATGTTCGTTTAAAGAATCACAAATATCGAAAAAATTTATTCACATTTGGATATAATTGTTTGCAGGATTCTTAGATAGAGAAGTCAACACAGTAAAGCTAGTTTACAATGACTACTACATTTTTTGTCTAACTTCTCCGATACTTAACGACTTACGTCCGAATACTCAAACGATTCTTAACTTTAAGACGTTCTTAAATGTATCTCTGTCGCTACAATACACTTTAAAGTGACAGAGATAGCATAAGACTTAAAGGCCACTTAAAATTGAGTTACGTTTGAGAATTTTGCCGTTAGACACATAGAGGTACATAATTGAGTTCGCCTACGCAGTTTTCAAGTGGACTTCAACTATTTAAATATTTATTTAAAACTTGAATGTGACTTAGGTACTGCTAACACCTTTTAAAATGTATAGTTTCAAGTGCCATTATGGCTGTCTCGGTTATTAATCTAACACTTAGAAGCACTTTATATAAAAATTAAGTCTTTTTTTTACTAAAATGTCAAATAACTCTGAATTGCTAAAGCGAGAAGACAAACGTTATATCATGGTAGGTACTAACTTATTATATAAACTTGAATTACATAGTCATAACAGATAGGTGTTGTCCACAAAAATAAGTGTTTTTATACTAATAAATATTCACACATCCTTGTTTTATTTACATATTCTACCTACCGTATACCTAAACTTATAAATATATCAAGATGGATAAATAAACAGCAATGACCTTCACATATGCCAGTCAAAAACATCTCCAATCAATATTGTTGTAACCCAAACATAATAATCTATGTTTAGGATTGCCCCGTAATATTATATACTCACATGCAATATCAATTCATATCGAGCATGTTTACTGTCAATAGAAAACTTGTATCATGACTTTTTAATTAAAGCACTAACTACATAAAACATATTTACGACTCTCTATACGGCTCGGTTATATTCGCGAATGGTTCAATGTTGCAGACTTGCAATTTTGTTGATCATTCGGTGCCTCGTAAGAGAGACGTGTTCGGTACCCTTGTCGTGACATCCAAGTGCTCAAGTCAATAACCTGCCAGCAAAAAATCTACAATAACTACACACTGAAAGCAACCGCGCTCTATTCTGGGAGCATGACGTAAGCTCCGGCGTGGTGCTCAGAAATTATGAGTTAAATTACAAGATGATCAACACGTATAGTTTTTGGGATGAGGATGCCTTGGGAGGCATGCACATTTATCGTGATTATTCAACGTCAAATCGTTAGCAGTTAATGACATGAAGGATATAAATGCTCGTACAATTTTGGTCGGTTATTAGGGCTGGCCAATTATTTTTAAAACCCCAAATGTTTCCTTGATGATCTGACTTTGCATGTGCGAAAAACAGTGCGTTAAAAACGAGCAGACGATTAGCTTCTATTTGCAATGATTTATAGATCAACACTTAAATGATTTGTAGTGCAAAGTCTTTAAATATGTTAACTTAAAATGGATCTAAAAATAATTAAATGCACAACATTTAAATATTTGAGAATTTATTGCAAAGATCACGGCCATTACCTATATTGCTAAGTAAGAATAGCCTCGAAATTGAGAACCGAAGGAATGATACGGCGATAAAAATGCTCTCGAACAATATTGAAGTTATCAAGCCTTTATTGTCCCAATGCTGGGCAAAGGGTTCCCTCTTCTTTTGCTAATATAGGGAAATCCCTTCATGAGAAAAGGGCAACATAGGGTTATATGGAATTCGGTACTACCACAGTTACAGATAGCTAGAACTTATTTAACCGTCACAAATAGGATTTTTAATATCAAAATAGGTGACATTTTGTAAATCTCTTTCTTGGTTGAACTTCTGTAAGAATTTTTTTCTTTTGTTACTTTTCTACTGTGTGGGCCGAGTCAAAACCTTCAAAGCTATTGAACATTTTTTTCTTGGACAAACTAACAGGCACGCTATATTGTCAGTATAGATAGTATCATGTGACAATGCCAAAGACCCGCCCACAAACAGGCGGTGCTCTATATCAAGATTTGGCTCTTTACTTCCTACAACTCTTGGCATTCAATACAGACTTGAAATTTTTCAGTAATGTTCTGACTTCATTCAGCAATGAAGCAGTGATGAACCTGTCCATAGTTGACTTCTACTCAGTTCCTTCCTACGCCAATTCGAATAATTACATACAAAATCTCAGGTCTATAGTAATTTAGTCCTAGGTAAGTTTGACTTTGACGAGGAACTTCACAATATAGATATTGAACAATTGCCTGAAGTCTTGTAGACATTGAAGGTACCAGTTTGGGTTATTAAGATTCAGAGCACAGACTCAACCAAGACGTGCCTTAGTCGACATTATGCTTTATCGATAGTATCTGATTTTGACTTCTGTGAAACAAAATTCAAATGGCATATTCATATTTATATCTGCATTCAATTAATTATTCTTCTGTCTGGTGCCATCCTTGAAGCCAATGACTTACCTGTTGAAATGAAACATCTAAATAAGAAATATTCAAAACCTGTCAAACATCCGCCTTTCAATCTCTTTGTGTTAGTTTAGGATCTTTATTTTCAATGCAATTTTTTCAATGCTTTTTGTTTCCACAGAAAATAAAAATTGATATGCTTTGTACAAAACTGAGGGTATCATTATCGCCTCTCATCAATCACGTTAGGTAGAATTTAAAAATAGCCTCATTTAAATGGGCCGGTGTCATTGAGGTATAAAGTCAGGCAATAACAAGGACTATCATTGCTTTATTTAGTCCTGACGTCATCCGTTGTCGACAGGAAAACATGTGTTTGACTTTGACATTGCACAGTTTAGAACGATCATTAACTTAATTTCCTCTTTGAATTATTTTTAATACTTTTTTAATTTCCGACATCGACAGCTCGCCTGCAGTAATGAACAGAGTTGAATGAGATACAATACTGGTGTAAATGTTCGAAGACGCTGAAAAATTTTAACCTTAGAACAGAACACAAAAACTATCTAACAATACAAAACAAATACACTGGTCAAACACGGCGAAATACAAAACAAACAGCACAAAAAGGTTTCTACCACCACAAAAACAAAAAAACACTCAGCAGGCAAGCATGCACACATACTAGGAACGTTGTATGGCGTTCTAATTGTACAACAAAATTTGGAAACGACCTTGACCCACATACAATTACAGTACAGAAACGAAACCAACACCTTTTACGTTTGACCAATGGAACACAAGCTTTGAATAAAACCGAAACTGATAACATAAAGTGACATTTTCATAATAAAGTAAGATGTAATCTACAGAAGTGTCGATTATATTTCAAAGCTGGTGATCCATTGGAAAAAAAAACAGACAGCCAGAGAAGCCAAACGTTCCGAGCGTGGAGCGCGTCTACCTGGAGTGCTGCTGCCTCTCGTTTGGCGGCGGGGAAGGCGCGCGAGATGAGGTCGTCGTCTGGTCCCGAGAGTCGTTCGCCGTCGCAGGGCTGCCTGCGCCGCTGCCACCCAGCGCCAGCGCCAACCCGTTGATGCTGCCGACACATGACCACGTCACCACAGCCCTATCGTCGAACGCCCAAAGACCTAGCTGCTCCAACCTTCCCTCCGAAATTACACGACTCAAAGACACAACATGAAACATATGATACTAAACTAAGGTTAGAAAACATTCAGTGAAACCTTGGAGCAGATAAGCCAAAGCTAATTCCATACTAGGATCGATATTCACTATCAATGTTACTTTTCTAATTTATGTATAACATGATAATCTAGTTGTTGTTAAGTTGTCCTATTGATGATGATGTTATATCCCGCCAAGTTTATTAATCAGAGTATTTTTGATGTCTCGATTTCTCCATCGTGTTTATAAACTTTGTTATAGGACTACGAATAGCCGAGCGAAGCAGAACATTCTCAGCGGGGTGAAGATACATATAAGCAGTGATGTTTAGTTAGTGGCAAGGCAACGGGAGTGTCAGTCATAATAAAGGTATTTATTGGCAAGCAAGCATTCCGCACGCAATCTGTTATAGACATTGCCGATGACAATATTATCATACAAACAAAACTCATTCATAGATGAAGAACCATCAATCAAGATAAAAGGAACAAACGTGTCAGATGCAATATTAGTTGGACATTGTCCATCTTTTCCAATCGAAATTAATTAAAGTAACGTCACCAGAACAAAGGATTGTCTAGACTGTTAGCGATGTAACAATAAAATAAATCAGTCGAACTTTAATAGTGATTGGACTGAATAATAGTAATAACGATTGTGATGCCAATCATGACATCAAGGAAGATAAGCTTCAAGAAGAAACCGCCGAAGAATCACTCACGTAACTAGGAGTGGGCGAGAACAGGCAATTAGTAGAGCCGGTCGCGTCAACGCTGTAGAATTATGTCGCACGAAACGCATCTAGAGTATGAATGGGACGAATGCGTAAGACTCAGTCGTCAGACAAAGCAGCCTAGGCGTCGCCGTCGTCAAGGTTGCGCTTTGTTACAATAATATGAACTAAAATTACTTGCTGTTATGGCAATTGACTGAACCTTTATTATTTTTGTATGGAGTATAATTGACAGGTTCTGTAAAACGAGAAGAGCTCTACAATTTCAGTTGGCAACAAACATGATTGACGTCAAATGTTTAAATGTGAAACGCTATTATGGAGGTTGTTGAACGATTTTTTTAAAACTTTACAGGAAATAACCAAAATTACGAGTCGTAGTCGTCGCGGTATAGGATTTGTAGAACATTTAACACTCAAAATAATAAATGTTGTATAAAAATATACTGGGAAATGTCGAGTGGAGAAACTAATATGAAGACGATAATGACCGGTTCGCGTGATGGAACCGATGGTGTTTGCAATTAAATAACCTTCCAAGACTAGTGTGCGATATAAACAAATTCAGAGAAAAAGTGTTTAAAATACCGCATTAATCTGTAACTACAAAGAGAATGCGGCTAGATGTTATCTTGACTGGAATTTAATCAGTATTTCAATGAAAGCCGCCATTAGAGTTTATAAATTGCTAGCCTGTGATCATAATCTTTGTCCAAACATATTTGAAATAAAAAGTTTGCGCAATTTACATACTTAGTCGGACAAAGAAATAATAAAATCAATACAAGCTCGGACATATTATTGTAGATTGGTTTTCATTCGCTTTTTGTTGTCTTCCGAAATGACATAGTTCTAGAATACTGCCAAGACATTATACTTTAAAAGTTAGTTAAACCTTTCCATTGCAGAACTTGCCAGAATATACAACAAATAACAGGGAAATGAAAATAAAACGACACTTTTAGTCATTATAAATGAAATTAAAACAATTTATGACAGTTCTCTGTACAAACAGACCAATTTATGCATTTCCGTTGACAGTGCGTTATAATAAAATTGTCTTGAACCACCTTCGCATTAACAGAGTATATTTCCGCAAATTGTAATTTTTACATGACCATAAAATGTGAAGGTCGGACATTATGTTCCCACCAGGTCACATTTGGCGGAAGTTTGAATTAATCGCAAATTGTTATTGTTTACATCTGCGGAAAACAGGCGCCTTTTGTATACAGGATCGGCTGCATGCATATCTCAGTTGGTTTACTCGTTATGCAAACAAATACAAGAAAGGATACTTGTGGATGAGACGTCAGTACAAGCTGTAAATTGTGAAGCTAGTAGTTCCATATGAATTCCCTCGACTGGATTTCAACAAATTGCCTTTATCGCTTCATAACATTTTGAAATTCCACGATTCTAAAATACACATTTACATCATGTTGTCAGAGAAACAAGGATATCGCGTGTAAATGGCTTTCAACTGCTTCCAAGAGTATGCATGGAGCATATTTATATTGAACAGATGTTCAGTCTATGGGTTAATAAGCATACGAATTCTAGACCAAAACTTATTTCTGCCCACGTTCTGTCGTATTTATACTTCTAAATGTCACTTTGACGTAGTGTATACAAACAAATGGCAGAAGTGCATTCCAAATCTTGGAGATGTTTGGAAATAGAATTGTACATACTCGTGTTTATTTGTACATTAAAACTAAACCAATTTTATTCAGTGACGTTTGCAAAATAAATATCCTGTTGAGAACTGAAATGATTATTTGATTGCAGTCTGACGTCAATTCAATGGAAACAAATTATATTGTTGAACATACCAAGCATGAATTAATTTTTGAAGATGCATTAACTTTTTACACGTTTTTCGTAGCAAAAACATGCTAAGTCCATAATATTCGCTTATAAATACGAGTAACATCGTAGATCAAAATTATATTCATGGATATTTTAATATCAGTATCAAACACAGTTTAAGTCTTACTTAAAATAGCTTGAGGTGAACTGAAGGATACTAATATCATTAAATCCGATTACACAATTTTGATTCTAAAGATGCATTTGATATTTCTGCATATAATAAGTTCTTGATTATGCAATATTTGTAATCATCTTCGTGCAGTTAAGGTCGTTTTGCCATGCATTTGCATATGTTGCTGTCAAATAATTATATTCTCTTATTGTGTTAATATCTTCTTCATTCTATTGAGTTGGTTAGGAAAATCGAACGCCTTTTCGGAATCCGTTTTATTTCGCCTTGAGGTAGGTATCCCTCAGGTTGAAATGGCAATTTTTTACTAGGAGTAAAGGTCAAAATAACTGTACAAGTCAGAAATGCACGTGTATTTGGGGCGGCTGTAGAAACGTTTGCCTTTGTTGTCTTTGAAACAACTACTTTGTAACCAACCTATAGATCACAGTAATTACATGTCGCCAGTCAGTCGCTTGCAATGGGGTCTCTCATTCAAAATAATAGAGGCCTAAATGTGTTTACTGCGGGTACTTTGTCTTAGGTATCATATGGAACTGAATGACTCATGCACGAAGGTATCTCTTATTCATGAATTTTATAGCTGTTCTAAATAATTATTGTCTGGCAGTAACATCAGTTTAATGGTCTGATCTGAAGACGATACTGGTCAACTTTTACTTAGGAAATATTCAATCACAAAGTTTTTATATCTATGTGCCTGCAGATTATTAAGTCAGGTTGTGTTAATAAACGAAGGCAACTCTTTCCAATACAAATGTAATACCAGTATGCTACAAATAAAATCGCATTCCTGCGTGGGATAAGAATTTTTATAGTAATATGGCCGCATGACGTGATTAAGTTTTATCGCATGGGTCAATGTTGTGCATGCATGTGACCTCGGCATTACCATGCATGCCAACTATAATGAGTTTGATAGCGTCGATTTCTCGGATATTTCAAGAACCACGAGTTTAATATAAACAATAAAACTGCATTTCCTATGCATTACTGTGTTGAGCTTAACTGCAGGATACGAAGGCTTGCTGCCCTGTATATACTGAGTGGTGTACGCATACACTTTCACTAAGACAAACAGATAATAAATACGTACATGGCATATGCAATTCATAATTTGCCTAGTAACTAACATTTTTTAAGAACTACATAGTAGACGGCCTTTAAACCAGGACCTATCTAAAATTAAACAACGAATTGAATACAATAGCTTCTAAAAACAGACATATCAAATGATATAGTTACGAATACGAATATAATATTTGTTCGCAGCAAGACATTGCATCATGTCGATGCATTTCACTATTTGCTGGCTCCAAGGCCCCGTCTAAGGTTACAAATAACGATAGTATCAGAGCTTATAAGTCGTAACGAAGTACTTATAGTTACTATGATATTATAAACCATTTCCTTTCTTGATAATTAAATAGAAAACGAATGTAATGGAAGTTGTGAAAAGGTGATTGTAGCTGTCAATTACTTCAATGCCGAGCATAAAGGTTTTTCTGGAGTTCCAGTAAAAAGAACCTTATTGCATTCAAAAGAACATGAGTTCTATGCGGGATTAAAACCTAAATTGCAATATTTTCGAGTTGAGCCCGCCAGTCTTTCCTATCGCTGCAACTCCTGAAAGCCAGAATCAACAGTGGCCACCACCAGTATAGCGCCAAAAGAATGAAGCTTGAAAAGTCCCGGAGAAACGATTTAGCTGTCTTGGATCCCGTAACGAAATTAAATAGAAAACAAGAGGACAGAAAGGAAGAGTTATTAATTTCCACCGATATTGCTAGTGAATCAATTGGACAGCAAAAGAGAATACGAAATATTATTATATTTCTAACCTTACTAACTCATTGGTAAGTTAATGAAAATTTTTAAAAAACTAACTTTTCTCTTGAAAGCGATAACGTGTGACTAGGCTTTTTAAAACATCTGGGAATCTTGGAAAATTATTCATTGCAGGTTATTTCCGTCTATAAATTGCTATGTTACATTTTCATTGTTTAAAATCTCGCTCCATTGCAAATAATTTCAAAATTCCCCCGTTCGTGTCGAATATAGCAATGCTTTCATAATGCAGCAAAAATAACCACAAATGATCACTCTGTATCATGTCGACATTTACCTTATGACAATCTTCTGTCATTACTGATTTAGGGAATGAAACTTAGTATAGAAATACTCAGTCTTGTGTCTCAAATCCAAATACCAGTCCCATGTTCTAGACTTGATTACACGGACAGTAGTAGAGCCATTGTACAAAAATCTCCTCAGTAAAAAATCAAGTGAGCTTGAAGTGAGAAATCATCGAAGATTTTGACCGAATATCAATGTACTTTAGTGACCCAGAAAACTGCCAAGATTAGAAGATAGCCCCAAACCTAGATAATTATGTTTACTTTCGACAGAAGTGTCGAAAATAAGCAGTTTTGTTTGCTATGCTCCTAAGAAAAATTGCCCAAGCAACAACGTATAGAAACCGTATGAAGTCATAATCATAAATTACTGTCCTGCTACTTACTCGACGAGGTATTACGGTAACGATTACACCATTCACTTTTTCATCTTTATCTATAATTACTGGTTAAGCATTATGGCTTTCTGCATGCGCAATATGACATAAATTACCTTAGATAGCGTTGGTAGTTGGTACTAGTGAGTCATTGAACAAACGACCAAGTAACATGTCGACACGCCAACTTGCTATAAACTCTTCGTTTTTTTTTTTACTTCTAATCTTGAGAAACTATTACTGTTAAGTACAGCCCTTAAATTGCGTGGATGATATATAGGTTGTAGATATTTCTTGGTAGGTTAGTAGTCGTAAAAGTCTAAGTGCTAATAATGCTTTTTATTAATAGGACATAGTATATGAAGTCGGCAACCAAATATGTAATAAATGTTTTATCGGTATTCTACGGAAGTTGATTAATTATAATTGTTTGTTTATTATTTTGCGCAGTACGTTTTAACAATGAAACATAATTAAGGTTAAACTTTGTTATATTGCGGTTTACACATAGAAATAGGTCAAACCTATTTCAAATTATTGATAAGCTACATTCCTGCCACAAATTGCATTCTGCGCAGTTAAATTAGAATTTCACGAAAGCATGACAGTGTGCTTTGTATTTGAGATGGACCCATACTGCATGCGGTCTGCATTCAAAGTGCATTTGGTATTAGATATATTTGTAGTACCTACAATACAATCTGAAGTTATATTATAAAGATATAAAATTGTTTGTTTATTTGTTTGTAAAGTACTCTCTGGAAGTACTGGTCCGATTACAAAAATTCTTTCAATGGTAGAAATCTACAATATTGCCGAATGACATAGTTTATGTTTTATGGTATGCTTGACTTTCACACAGATGAAGATTCCAACTCTGAGAGCAATAAATTATAAAACATTGCCATTCAAGGAGATCCAAAAACACGACAATCAGAAACGAGAAAGACAGAGAAATCGTAGTCGTGTGCTCATTTTCACATACAAGAGAAAGACAACTTCTTTCATGTTTTCCTCTTTGCTTATGCAATAAGTCGGGACAATGCTAAGGTAAATAAGAAGCGACGCAATAGTTACTGAAATAAGTAAACAACTCAAACCGTCGACACTTTTCGCAGCAGTTTAAATAGAAAACACATGGGTTGGGTACTGCGCAATCGCGATATATTAATCCCGATATTAATAAAAAACACAAATTCCTACGAAACTGCGGAATCCACTGTGCCAACTGTTTGGCAAATCACCAGAATTGGTGATTCATCACATCCACCTTATGCCACTTAGTTATCTTTGCAACCATGTAATTGATTAACGCTAATTGGAACGGCCGGATCTGTTGCCAGTTGGTTCGTTGTTCTGCTTACGATATATTATTGCAAACATTGAGGATATTATACGGAGATTATTACGACTTCAGTTTTACGATCATATGTACTATAACAGTTAATTTATGCGACAATTTCAACGCAACGCATTAAACAGCTTCTAATTAGTCTTTACTCAGCCGGCTGGCCGTTATGTGTCATTACATGAAAAATTGGAGCAGTTCATGAGCTCAGATGTTGGGCAACATTGAAACAGTTTTGAGAGCACGCCTTCATTTTTAACGCAGCCTGGGAAAGGGCAGGAATTCCTCCGTGAGTTCTCTCAATGGTAGCCGTGTCATTAACAAAAAGATCAGAAACGTGAAATATCATCAACAAAGCGCACTAACATTACAAACATCGGTCAACTTCAGAGCGCAGCAGCGGCGTACGGCCGGAGATAACCTTCGACAGGCGTCAAACGATGCGATTGTGTAATCGCCGTCGAAGCTGTTAAGCCAACAATGGTACCTTTCAGTGGAGCACGTTGTAAATCATACAAGCGGTCGTTTGTGGCGCGTGCGCCACTCGATACGACACGATAACAACGAGACACAATCAGCTGCATAGGACTAACCCGCCACAAAACAAATTATGCTTAAGGCCAATAAACATAAAGTTCAATTCGTGTGATTTACGTTAAGGTGAGCTCATTGTAGACGCAATGGACCATGAATTGTGATAAATAGTAGAGAACAATTGTCCTTTATTTCGGAATCACGTTTGCTATAACCCTTATTCTGAGAAAGAGTTACCATTTGAATAAATTACAAACAATAATAGGTACCTAGGTGTTGTGGTTCGTGACCGCAAAACAGATAAAAGCAGCCGCAAACGAGCTCAGCGTTAGAATGAGAACATTATGATTAATTAACTTGTATATAGAAACTAATCTACTTTAACGACGATGCATTAACCCAGAACGCAACAGCTGATAAGTTCCAATAGGTATAATAAAAACATGTTTACATAATTGTCAACTATTTCCGCGTTTTTAGATGTTTTTTGTCGGTATAAGAGCGTTAGCATTCTTTAGTATTATATATTTTTATTCAGCCATACGAAAAATGTTTCACTAAATATACTGCTAAGATAATTCTTACTGTCAAAATACTCGTACACGTTGGAGGAACTCCTGGCACGATTTCATAGCAAGAAAATCTCTGATTTTTCTATTTACAAACATTACAACTAAATCTTTTAACTGAAAATAATGTAACACGGAACGCGATGAGCCTTCATGTAAAAAAACATTTGCATATAAATAAACTGGATGATATTTCCGTGATGCCAAAGTAAAAACAGAAACATTTATATCAAACATTATTATGGACGACAAGGAGTATTAAATGTCATAGGAAATTAAATTTGAGCATGCCAAATGACATGCGTAATATATTTTGACACCAAATTGCTACAATATTGCGTCAGCGGCGTTCTCAGGAGAGTCGAACTGTGTCTGTCATTTCGTCTGCACGATTCTATTTCCAACAAGTTTGGCCGGATTCTAAACGAAGACTGGAGAATTTATTTTGTTATCAGTTAAATACATAAGTGGTGAATGAAACGTTACTGTTTTGAACCCAGTTCTACTTTACGAGGCAGCTTCTTCAGCATTTGCTAATCTTGAAACATGTGTCCTCTGAGAGTTCTACGGTTCACCTTTTGAAGTGGTTGCATCCGGACACTTTGCAGATTCTTCAAAATTATTTTTGTTTGGGCAATGGTGTATTTTTAGTATCGGCCCCTGGCTGGCGCCAAGCTTGCCTTGACCGCAGTTCGGTGCAACAAACCACGGAAGGCTGACCTTACACCCCGTTGCGATCGTTACATAGGTATGTTCAATGACCGTAGTTAAAAGGGAAAATACTAGATTTGATGTATAGTTTATACCGTGTGTTTGATACAACGGAAGAAATCGCACCAAAAATGTATCAAGATTGATGCAATCCTATGTCCGAAATAAAGCAGATGTCATGCTTCATGTCAAATTGTTCCTATTAGCAGAACGATGAAAACGATTTAGTTCATTCAGTAAGTAAATGTTTACAAAAAAGTAAAATTAGCATGTTTACTTCTTACTCCAAAGGAGCAGAGGTGAGCTCTAAAATCTATTTTGATACCGGGTTACACCACGATTTATTAGTGGTGTAAAATCTAAAAGTGTGATTTCACAACGATGCGCGTTAAATCCATGCGGTGCAGCGGTGCTATGAGAACGTCCATTAGTTTTTATTACCAGCAAGACAGCCACGAGACGAATTTATAAAAGGTTTAATTAGTGCTCTCAGAGTAAATGACATTTACACAAGAAACCGTCTCAAAGCGAATAGTGTAATTTATGAAACTCGTAACTTATGATGAATTTATAAGTCCGGTTCAACTTTCATCATCTTGTATCAGTTTTGTTTTGCAATACGCGAGTGTTGCAGCGAAAACGGCAAAAAAGAAAGGTTAGTGTCCGAAGGTCGAGTCGTCGTTATTGACTCGCAAGTCTAGACTCCTAGCCATACATAGAAACACACCCCGTCGAACGAAACTTTACGATAGCTAAACAAATCGTTAATAACATGGTAAAATTGAAGCGACGTGTGGGTGTAATTGATCATCTTTTATACTGTGTGTTGATGCAACTAAGCATAGTTTATTCAGAACCTAATTATTTACTAAACAAAGTTGTTTTATAGCTGCAGTAAAACTGAAACGAAAATTCAAAATTGTGCTCTTTCATTGTTAATGAAAATGGTGGAGCGGAATTAGCATTACTAGTACACAAGCTCAAAGTGAATCAGGTCGTAGCCTTGGAATAATTTTGAATAACACACGGTCGTGAGAAATTAGAATCCTTAATCTTATGACAGCGGTGGTTTTCCACTGGGAAATGACTCCAGATTTATAAAAGCACTCACACGCGCTGAAATCGTCGCATAAAACTTGCTACATTTAAGAGCGCAATTTGTCTCGACTCCAACACACATATATTGGCGTGAAAATATTATGGAAATATAACAGTCAATGTTTAAGAGGGTGTTAATATTGCAAACAAAGTTGATATACATAAATATTTGATATATGAATACAAGGTGTTTGCACATATGAATGACAGATTTGTGTTCACGGCATTTTGAAGACAAACTATTTTGAATGTAGAGTTATTTAAAGACTTGACGCATATAACTACTAATGTAACAATATATAAAGTGGTTTAATTGAATCTCGTGGCGATCGTAAAGATTGCCGGCTACCACCCACGGCTAACAAAATTAGACTAATGACGAATCCAACGTGTTAAAAGACCGACGAGACGTATTCGACAAACGCAGAGGACAACAAATGATAATAAAAAGAATTGTAGACGGACAGAAAAAAATGGATAAAAAATTCTAATTTGTCAACTATGATGGTTATGTACGAGATTCTCAAGCCATTACCACGATCTAACAGATTACTAACACGCTGCAAATATTATAAACAAAAGTTGAGCCAAACGATTTCATGAAAACAGAAAACGCAATTGTGGTAATGTTTACCGAGAATTTTGTAAACGTACAAATTGTAATCGAATACACAGTTATAAAAAAACTGAAGAATAACAGAGAGAAACAAAGAAAGTGCGTGGTTTAAAAGTGGCGAGAGCAACCGGGCGTGCTTGTGCAGTAACTTGACGCTAATGACATTAGTAAGTTGACACCTGAGCAGTGAAGGTCACGCGGTGAACCTTGAACAATCACGGAGGGTGAACCCGAGTGAGGGTAGTGACCGATGATGAGCGACAATGAATAAGGGTAAAATATTGGACATATTGCTAATGTTTATCAATTAAGTTTATGTAATCCGATTTTTTTAGTCTAAATCTGATCCATTGGCATGAATTAGGTGAGAATCAATTAGAGGTGGCAGACTTGGGGATCACAAAGGAATGGCTCGGCTATTAATCCTAAAATCTAAGCTTGCCATCTTTGAAGTCCAACTGCGCATCAAAACCTGTTTTATTTGGCATGATGTTTTAAATTCGAATACATTATTTAAAATCACAGTGTCCACCTACGGATCAAGTTCATAAATAAAACAAAATATTTACAACAGATAAAATATTGATAATGCATTTTATGGATAACATCATTGTTTATTTACAGCAGCAGTCATGGCATGGACCAAAACAAGAGAACAGGGAAAATAATAAAATATTTTGTTTATAGGGTTCTCCTGTTGGGGTTGTAATTTGACGCCAAGGTCGCACGCAAAGGCCGTACGTCGAACTTTCCAGTGCCTTCCGGGTGCCAAACAGATGATTGATGGGACGTTATGGGGTCCCATAGTAACTCAAGCTATTAGCGGTTCAACGACCGACATAATGACGTTGCAAATTAATGTTTGTATGCCGGCATGATTATTAGAAATTATCTTGGTGTAACTTTTGTGTGTGAGTATTTCTTTTGACTTTGACCTCTTCGTATTTTGAAATAAGTTCATTGATCCTTATGATTTGTTTGTATTACATCTTCTTGGAAAATATTATTACAGTATTTGAACTGTGAAAGCCTGTTTCTCAAACAAAAAGGGATCTTTTAGTGGAAATGTAAATTGGTCTTGTTAAAACAAAGGTTTTCCATATTTACTAAACGGTAATCATCGTTATAAAAGTCAGAGTATAATGTAAGCGTTTGTATTAACATTAACAAACATCATTTCAATTTTCACAGAGATAAGGCACATCCTGAAAATGAATCATTGCCATTCGCAGTATTATGAATATTTTAGTAATGCAGAAACAGTTGTGATAAAGATATAAGCCATTCATTATTATATGTTGTTGCCTACTGCAGTTTATTTTGGAAGCACGTTAACTTCAAATTAGTTAGTTAAATGTTTCCCAACTTATTAATTTACATTTTAGAGTGGTAACATTTTTTGCATTTCAATCGTTTCGTCACAGTAATTATTGCAGTGAAGCATAATTATTTTATCCGTTAAGAGAAACTGCACTAAGATGCTTCTACTAACTGTTTCAGTGAAAAATCTCTATGTCCAAAATCGTCCTACCATTTTCAAAGCCATACAAAAACTTCTCAATCCAAAACGATTCGCCATAATAATCACAATTAACAACAGCCCAATATCACAAGAACCAAGACAAGCAAAGGAAACTTAATCTCCCGTCTCTTTAGCAAGTGACCGTTACAATAGCGGCGTTCATTGAACCTGGATGTCCCTGTAAGTTGATGATCCCTGTAAGCTGACGATCCCTGTAAACCGATCGGGCACAGGAATAGTTCCATAAGCTTGTGTACACGTCAATCGACGCATTGGAGCGTTACTTTACATGATCGCACCCTAAAATAACCGAGTGTTGTCAACGGTGCGTTAACAATGTGCGTGAGGGGCTCGGGCCAGTATTAATTATTTGTTGTTGGGTCATTGTATTTTATTTATATTGATAGAATTTTAATTTTGGCTTTTGTATAAAATATAGGGATAATGTTTTAGTAAAAAGCTGCTGGTATTTTATTAAGATTTGGATCTCTAACAGAAGCTAGACCACTGCATCTTTACCATTCAAGGTCGCTTCTTGCCGTCTGTACGTTTATATCCTTTATACTACGGTTTTTAGCAATAGATACATCTTACTCTAATAATATTATGGACATTTCTAAGTATTTTAGGAAGCCAACATAAATATGTAAATTGTATAATACCTTACAAATCTCCTTTGGCGCCACAAATATTGAACTTAACACTTATCTCAGTATTTGCTGGCGCCGTACTCGTCATGTTTGTCCATCATTCACTCTCAAACGAGCATGGAAGAGGTTACACAAACTTAAGTTAAATTCATATTCTGATTTGCATACAAAAAATGCAAATGCAATTAACAAAACTGTTGATCCAACATTTGTTATGAAATCATAATTGGCGTTCTAACCGGCTATGATAACCCATGTTCGGCCTTGAGAGGATTGCAAATTCCATTATTTCAATTAAATTATTTGCAAGTTTCTGGGAAAGTCGTTCTATTGGCACACATGGCAATTTGAAGTTAATGGTGCTCGGAGATCTGTTAACACATAATCTTACATGGCGTGCAATGTTGTTTTATTGTTATGTGCGACGGTTAAACTTCACCTGTCACGGAGCAATGCGGAATCGACATATAAATAAAACGTTTAGCGGCCGTCAAATTTAGCGGACGCTTGCAAAATGTTGCCGACACAACGGTTAAGTTGTTTAACATACCACTAAATACTGTTATGTGAAAATTAACAAGTCAGCTCTTAAGATAATGTTGCTGTGAACTTGGCTTATAGATATAAAGCTATGATTAAACTTTGTTAACTACGGTTTAAGTTGTTATTAATTCAATGGTAGGTATTTTCTCTACTGCATAAACATTTATCTTGCTTCCTTCAAGGAATCCGGTTTGTTTGACGGAGCTTACAAATTCGGCCGGTATCGGTAGCCCAATCAGCTGGGCAATTGGTCGGTCAAAATAAACAAACGATGACGTAAGATTCAGGTGAGTTGTATGCGCCATAAACTATTTAATAAAATACGATCCCATTAATCCTCATGTCGGCGGATCAGTTAATCTAACACGCACAGCGCGTGCAAACAGGCATCAAAACAAAAGATTAAAAAATTACCAAGCCCAACTTGTTTACCCCGGGAGCTGACGTCATTAGTTGAAATGAACCCGATGAGATCATTTGGTCGTTCGCACTGACCTTAGCGTACCCTGCCCATTAGGGTTGAAAAAACTAAATCGATTATTATACCAAATTGTCATTCGACGGCTTAATAGGTTGGTGACACGCGAGCTTTTAACTTTCGTCAAGAACTCAAGACAAAGGCTTAAAGGTTATAAAGCTTTGAAGTGTCCTTAGTGTCATTAGAGTGTCATTACTAATATTTATTTACACGTAAATACAAACACAAATTCGTCTGGGGCTACAAATCGAGAACCTTCGAACATTTCTTTCTCAGCAATTCATCAGTCCGGTCACCTGAATATGGTCACATACTTATTTCAAATATGGTGTTATATAATTTTAAATGAAGCTATTACACCCCGTAGGCTGCAATATGATGCGTCATCGTGCCGGATGTTTTTTCAGGTATGTAGGGCATCATAAGACAGGTAATGACGGTGATATATAACTTTTATCTCGTTTGACAGTACGAGTAGGTACGTGTTTGTAAAAGATTAGTTCAACGTAACATGATTTCAAGGAAGTCGGTAAGGTGGTATGAGAATGCTTTTCCTCATTGCTGGGTTAGAACTGTTAGAAGACATCCATGTTGTTGGGCGCCATTACGAAAATTTCGAGACATACCATTTTAAAACTTTCGGGGTAATCACAATACTATAAAGTTTATATACCTATAGTTGTTTAAAATACTACTTTGACAAAAATTATTGAGCAAAGAGTCTGCTCTATCTACAAACACTCTGCTCATCGTCAATTTAAAACAGAAAACATGTGATCAGAGCATAGTTTCGTAAGCTATTTCCACACGACGATAATCGTCGTTCGAAATACCAGCTCAGGAATTCACATCCTAGTTCGGAGCTCCTAGTTTCCTCAATCAACTGAGCGAAGAAGAGTTTAATTAAATTGTTTTGGAGCAGAACTGTGCCGGTAACAGCGGCTTCCTAATAGTCGTTCTGTCATACTAAATCAAAGTATTATTAGATGATCATTAATAATAATGTTATTACCAAACGTTGCGTGGTCTTTCTTAAGAATAGGCCATCCCGTCTTCGTATGGTTCTTTGAAAAACTGAGGAATTGCTTCATAAATGTGTGGATTGAGTGGAAGAATCCATTTAATAATAACAAACACTGTAGCTGCTATACACGTATCATACAAATGGTTATTTTCTAAAGAACTATTTAGCATCATTAACAGCGATTTCCTTGTAATTTTCCGTCCTACAATGTATCAAGGTATTACGAACTGAACGTAAATAATAAGCTATTATCTTAAGCGAATGGAAAAGGCAGACTACGATACACAGTTGAAAGGACACAGCGCTGTGCATTCGCAGCCAAAGTATTATTCTAAGTTTCGCAGTTCTGGTATACGCGATCGACAGTCTATGACCAATACCGGTCGGTATTAAATCAAACCGATCGTTTATTATGTGCAATTTTCATACAAAGGATAAAGGACTAGACGTCACAGTATCGTCATTAGTGGAAGATTTATTTTCATGTTTCGTAACACAATGACTATAATTAGATTGTAGGTACGTGATTACTTGGACATAAATCTTTAGACGTAATTTTGTGTTGTGTTGAAGTTACTTTAAACTTGATTGTGTAGTATTAAATAAGCGGTAGAAGGATGAATCGTGCACTTAACTTTGTACACATATCTCAAGCCTTATATGGAATATTTCTAAAGTTATCTTGGACATCACTGACATCGGTGACGAAAAATATCATGAGGAAACCTGGACATGTTATTAAAATCGCCAATCTGCCTTGATCAAACGTGGTGATAAATAATTATGCCTTCTCTGTATGAGAAGAGGCCTTTGCCCTGCAATATCACAATTAAAGGTTTTATTATCTTACTAACAACATGTTATAAATGCGAAAGTTTAAATGGAAGTATGTTTTTTACTCAATCATGCCAGTACGGCTGAAAGGATCTGAATTAAAGGCACAGAGATAGGTTATAGTCTGATAGCACATAGACTACTTTTTATCCCGGAAAAATACGGTGCCTATGGGATAATATATCAACTTTAACACGACCGAAGTTGCCAGTAGAAGCTAGTGTGCAAAATGCAACAGATTTCTATTGCAATATGTTGGGTGTCGTCATTCGGGATGTTTTAAAAATCTGCTTAGTAGGTCTACACTGCTTAGACAACAATAAAAGTGGCTCTTTCATTTACAAGCACAATACAGATTATGCAAAAACATGAAATCGATTTTATTTTTGATCTCGTTACAGGTACTCTTGCAGTCAAGTAATTTCCTATGTTCTGTCAATTGGCTTTATCGTAACGTAACAAATTATACTCTTATCTGCAAATGACGTTTGTTGCATAAAAGGAGCGGGAAAAAAGAGAAAGGCATTTAGGTAATTTCAGATTCCGTAACTGGATAAACACTCAGTATATTTGGAAGTAAGAAGCTAACGTTTTAAATTACCTACCTTAAACAGACTCTTGGATACTTTCTCTGTTTGCTAAACTGAGCTAATGACTATCGAACGAATCTAAATACTTTTCTAGAATGCAAGTGGGGCTAATTAGTGTTACCAACCAGTTCGTCTCGACCCGAGTTAAGACTAAAGATAAAAATCTTTTAAGTCACAGATCCGTCATGGTTTGCAGCACTGTGACTTGTTTATTAGTGATTCGACATCGTATACAATATCTACTTATATTTTGAAGGATGGTGGGTCTGGGTCAGCTATGAAGACTAGGTTTTATATCAATTGAAAATTGACGCACAGAAATCTGGTGCACATACGTGACTATATCTTGATGTTTAATGGATGTTATTATTTAATACATCAATTTCAAGATTCAGACGTTTATTCAATTGGAGAGAAAAAATCTAGACATGTTGTCAGCTCTGACCAGTATATCATACTAGCTTTTGCCTTCAACTTCGGCCACGTGGAAGAACCCTTGATCAGCTCCGTTGCGTCCGTTCTTAGCTATCATCCACCTATAAACTTCCTACCTGCAAAGTGACAGCTTCATACTCAAGTAGTTTGAGATTTCGTAATGAATCAGTAAGCGTAAGTCATTAGACTTTTATACATACAGATAACAAATTACACAACAGTGACGAAAAACAGCACCAGTTTGAAACTGTCCCAAAAACCCACCACGTTACGTACCGGACAAACTAATCATCTACTAAGTCAACTACCCTATCCATCAAATATACGACGCGCTATAATTCATATAGACGCGACGCAATGGACGTCCAGCCGTCCAGTCATCGATGTAAATCAAGACAATTGCATATCCGTGGGCCGGTGGACAGTAGCTTTAGTACCTAAGTGCATTGCAATTTGTTATGTAAAGTGTTACTAGCCGTGTATTATGGAAAACTGGTATCATTATTATGGCTTGCGTTCTATTCACTGGGTTTATAATGTATAAAATTGGATTAGTATGTTAAGTTAGGCTTGTAGGGAAGTGATGAAAGATTGTAAAAACTCAGATGACCTAAATTCTATCCTAACAGATAGATGTAGGTTTTTAAGTTTGTAAGAGGTGATTTGCAGGACCAATCATTGTGGTGGTTATCTTTAGGCGAGGCCTATGTCCAGCTGTGGACGTCGGTCGGCTGATATGCTTATGATGATGAATATCTGGAAGTATTAGTCAGATTACGAAAAATCTTTTACTAATAGAAAGCTACCACTATTGCCGAGGGTATTATGTTCTATGGTATACTTGACTCCCACACAGACGAAGTCGCGGGCAGAAGCTACTTATCAATAAGATTTCACAGATGGAAAACACAAGAACATCGTCAAAATAAGAACTGCATCAGTAAACCGTGTACAAGTCTTATAGACCGGTTCTTGAGAGGTAATAGCTATCATAAATATGTGATCACCTCCATTTATAACACTGACCTAGACTTGAATGAAACATTGGAGATAATAATGAAAAGAGAAAAAAAAAACAAAGAGAAAACAAGATTGTCTGTGGTACCGATCCGATGCGAATTCAATTTACTTTCACTATTCTCTCGGGAGTTGTATTCAAATCGTTTGTTTACACAATTTTATTGGCATAAACTTATTTTCCTTTCGCGTACTTCGGACGAGTGCCAAAGGTAAGCTTTCTAAAGGTTTAAATTAATAAAAGACTTGTTTATGAGCGAAAAGGACATGAAAGAATTTACGATTATGTAGAAACGAACGACACTATCGCTATCGCTAACTTACTAATAAAATTATTTTCTTTGTAAGTTTCCAAGCATGTTGCTTTTACAGCGATAACTTTGAAATAACACCAACTCTCAAGTGACCTAATGTATCTACATGTTAAGAAAGTCGTATAGTTAATGTAATCAATATTTATCTAATAATAAACAAATATGAATACACAGCTTTCTAAGTCATATGCGATTTCATTTAAATTCAATAATTTACTTCGAATAAACCATTTACAGATTCTTTGAATTTTCAAGGAGTCCGTTCGGTCGGAAAGATGAAGCTAAATGGTTAGATGCTTCTTTTAAATAGTAGGTTTCTCTGGAGAAGAACGAGTGAGAAAATCCAACACTGTTAAGATCAATAAAATATTACAAATCTAGATTACATCATTCAAAATGAATCTACTGGTACAATGTTAGAACAATCTTGCACGTTAAAGATTACTTAAGCCTTGCGAGTATCATCTGCAGTATTATCATAATTTCTGGTTAAGGTGACCTGGACAACGGTGGGTTAAGTAAATATAAACTGACTAGTTAGACGTAATTTCTAACCTGCAAGATAACCCTAAGGTAATACGCACGTCCCCTATCGCTTTGTCTACATTGAAAGTCCATTAAATCACGTAATTGCAAGTACAGTAAGTACGTAAATGACATATTATGATATCATGCTATTATCTCGTGGGATTCTTTGTACTTTTAATCCTATGAGATTTTTATAATGACTTAGTCTTGGACTTTGTCGTGACGGCCCCGTGATTAAGGAGCCTGTGTCTCATGTAATATGACTTTTTAATTCGTATGTACTTTCCAAGTTAATCTTAGACATCATTGGACTAGACTTTATAATTAACAAAGTCTGAAATCGCCAATCCGCGTTGAGCAAACGTGGAGATCAATGCTACCTGTACCTTCTCTGTAAGAGAAAAGGCTTTTTTTTCCTTGCACTGGGACAATTGCTGGTAATGTAGATGTTGTTTAGAAAGATCCAGAGCTTAGCTATCCCTATTTCCCTCTACTGTGAATTAATTTAATAAAACTCGGTTTAGAGCAATTTTTTTATACGACTGACGTAAAACACATCCTTCTTAGCAAGAACGGTGGCTTCCGATAACTTTCAGACAACTAAAACAAAATGGTTTCCAGAAAATTGTTCAATGACGTCGAGTGTTACAGAAACCATTTGTTTACACGTGGACTGAAATAGTCGGGAGGAAGAAAAACTTCGTCGTAACACATTAACAGTTCCTAGAGATGTCACGGGAAGTTCTTAACCATTTTGTTCCTTTTACGGTCACGAGATATTTCAAAGGGATTTGAGAATAATGTCTTTTTATGTTGCATTCTAGCTGTCAAAGACTTGATCCTTTATTATTTTTAGAGTGATATAGTGCGTCAACTAAGTGGATATTTTACCTTTTATGTCGGTTATTTTAAAGAATAACAAGTCTAAGGTAATCAATTTTCCATTTTATGTTTTGTTGTGAATCAAGGGATCGTAAAGTCTGTTCTAAATTGGGTTTTCATTTTGTTTATGGTGTAAGATGTACCTTGCAATCAAATATATCTTGTATATCAAAGCAAATATATCTTGCAATTTGAATATAATATCTTGCAAGATTATTGGCTTATTGGTGCGATTTGGGTTTACCTAATTAAACTATCAAACCTACATTGTGAAAACAGTAAATCGATGTAACACAGCAAATCTGGAAATGTTCGATTTGTAAACAACTTGTTTACAAGACACTGTCATATTTACGATCAACCACAGCTATAAACTCCTCAGTTTTCCGGAATTTTCAAAATAGGTACGCTCACGTCAAAAAATGAGTAGCAGCCAGTTGTCAGTGCTTCAGATGCGCTCCACTTGCGCTACTCCGGTTTCACACGCATATTTATTTTAATCGCCCATTTATCTACGACATTACGCATTATTGTTACGACAGAATTGTAACTGTGTAACTCAACACGTAACGCACCGCATATAACGCAGTTGTGACTGACTGTACTGATTAGTTTGTTAAAACAGAAAATTGTTCAGAATGCCGATTCGCTTGTTAACGGCTTTCTAATAGTGGGTATATACTGAGAATTACAAGTTTTATGAAAATTGGATTTTAATAATAGTCGGTTTTAAGCTATTGTTGTGTGAGGAAAACTAGTACCTAATTAAATCGGCATCGAATGTTCCGCCGATCAGATACAGACTCATTACATACGCATATTGTATTGTTTTGTAATCACAATCGATTAATATAACCTGGAGTTTAAGGAAAAAGCTCGTAAACAGTTGCTTTTATTACCTAGACTAGACGATATAAAAATAATAGTATTTATTTAGATATATAGCTAATAATTTGCATGGTTAGATACCGAACAAGCAAAACCTGAATGTATTAGTGACTGTACATCATCAAGCTATTACATCAAGGGGGCCAGAATATGTAGCTGTCAGGGAAACGTCCAATTTATTGTACGAACTAATCCGAGTATCAGCTGAAGTGACCGTAAAGGCGTAAATATTACTACACACAACGCAATTACGTCCGTTGATGTAACTTTACGCATACATGTAACTAGCTGCTCCCTACGACTGTACGCGTGGATTATTCCACGCATGTTAAGTTACGTCTTTGATTTTACTCCGCTTCCGTAGGTCATAGCGTGATGATAGCCTATTCTTCATGAATCTGGCTATCATATACCTACGCAATGATTTTTCCAATCCGACTGGCAGTTTTTGAGATTCACAAACAAAAAATATCTTAGCTTTATTATATTAGTACCTAATTACCTACCTATGTTATCGTGTGTAATAATTGCTGATGCCTATTGCTCGCCCTTTGCTGTACATTATTGTTCACACGTAAGTACACGAGTATTCCATAATTATTCCATTCTGTTGTAAGCTGACATTGCCGTGTCTTCGAGATTTTATTTTAACGTCGGGATATTTTTTTGTGGAACACTTTAAAAGTCTCAAGCACGTTTCAAGGGTTCGAAAAGACGGAATTAAAAATAAATGAGTTCCGAGTAGAATCTGAGGAAAATTGCTAACAATATTTCGGAGTAAAAACTTTCAGAGCCTTTCAACGAAACATTCGTAAATATGGGTTCAGTAAGAAAAGCAAAGAAGTTACTAGAATAAATACAAGCTATTCGAAGCCAAGATAGAGAAACAAACAATGCGGATTTTCCAAGAATACCAATAAATAAATAGAAAATCCACATAAATTAACCATTTCTGCTTATTGAACAAAGTCTATTTATAATAAATTAAAATAACGTAACTTATACGACACAGACGAAGTCCGTAGTAAATAAACAACAAACATCAAAATCAATGAGAGTGTCGCATAAAATTAATCGATTTGCAACAAACAAGCTCATTTCAAAACGACGTGTAATAAAATAACAATTGGAAACGTTTACAATGCGCGATGTCACCCGTTGTTGCCAGCCATACCCTTTCGACAAAAACATCATAAAACAATTTGAAATGACTTCATGCGGCAATGGATCATGAATAGTGTTGCCATGTGTTCCGATTTCCGCGGGACGTCCCGATTTTCAGGGGTCGGGGTGACATGTCTCGATTCGCCCATGATCGGCTAAACGTCCAGATTTTTCACTATTCTTCTTAGTCTGTACTTTATCGATAATTTTGACAGCAAAATAAGTTAGAATATTTCATATTTTCTCACCAAACTCACAAAATCCTGCTTTATTTTTTTGTAAGCATTGTAGATGTCTCAGTTTAAAAACAAAAAACCCGATTATTTTTAACCTTCCGTTCCGATATTTGACACACTATCCTTGGCAACACTGATCATGAACCACTGGCGCATTTCCTCCGGGAAATACGTACAAGGCTGTCTTTGTAATATTCAGAAAAGATTGTTTATTCAGTAAAATTGGAAAAACTATATCACTGCAGTTTCTAGCAGATTGCGCCAAGATGCAAGAAGATAAGCTTGGCGGAATTTCAAGATATTGTGGTCTAGATAGACCACTGGAAAAAATTCTTTAGATAAAACATTTTGAAAGTGTTACAACAAACCCAAGACAGGTTGAAAATGTTGACTTGATCCCGAGAGTCCATTAAGTTTGAGCAGATTAAAAATGTAAAAGCTATCTGCGCATAAAAGGTAAAACACTTACTAAGCACACCCGCAAGAAAATAGAGCGAAATAAAGATTTAAGAGCAAAAACAGCTCTAAAACAAGGCAACAACTTTATGAAAATGACTCCACATGGCCTTCCATTATCAAGCCATGGTTCTTACGTATTCCTTTTAAGCTTCATTAAAGTATAAGTATCCTGGATCGTTAAGAGGACACTGCAGGCATGATACTACACTAGACAACCTTGTAAGATAAAAGTTTCGTAGCGAGCCAAAATGAGGTCGACGTTGTGAAGTTATGAAGACAAAAACCTACACAGCTACTTTTAAATTGTATCACCTTGCAATTTTGTTTTACGGAGGAATTTAGTAGTAAAGAAAATACAAAAGGTGCAGTTTTGTGTCCTTGTGAAATTCGAGGAGATAACTAAGCTTGTGTTTTCAACATGAATAAAGCTGAAGTTTTTTTTTATTGAAATCTTGCAATCTTTGGAACTGCCAGACAGATTGGAAAAAATATCTTACAGGTACCTATATAATTAGTCTATGAAAGCCAGATTCATGAGGAATAGTATAGGCTATGTAACATCACGCTAAGACACACGGGAGTGAAGCTGTAACCAAAGATTTGACATACCACTGGTGAAAAAAAAAACCACGCGAGCGAAGTGACAGGCAGAGGCTAGTCAATACACACACACATACACAAACTCACGCCTTTTTCCCCATGGGGGTAGGCAGAACGCCACCTGCTACGATCCTTACATAATCCTTTCGCCACATCAGTCAATAATAAAATAAAATAGGAATTATTTTTTCTTATTACGTGATTTCAGAATTTGAACTTGCCAGGTGGCTAGCTCGAATTAGCCAGCAGCTAAGTAGCTGCTGGTTTTAGCAAGCGGGACGATGAACGCGCAGGCACACAGTGATATAATTGCGCGGTACTGCCTACCGCACACGCAACGGGGCGATTCTGTTCTTTGAAAGAGGTGTATTCTACATTATTGTTAAACATAATCAAGAAACAAGTATTTATTAATTATTGACCAGGTGTCATAATTTTATTTGATTATTTATTTCTTTTATGACAATCTCTTGACGAGGGCGTAAGACTGCACCTTGTATAAATGGAGCGGAAAAACAAAGATTACTTAGTACAAAAATGAAACAGGAATAACTAAAAGCCTTTGTTCTATAATCCATACATAATACGTATAGGACAACCAGGAACAAATTAAGCAAGTATAAATAAAATCTGAAGTGGATTCAATCTGTGCTTAACGCGTTGGTATTTATCTGCCTTCCTGGTAGGCGTCATCAAGTTCCATGATATCATCAGAATGATCCCGGATTCTGACGTCACCTTTGAATGGTTACGCAGCCAGTTAGGAGCTTTCTTTTACCTCATCGACCGACCGTAAATGGAATATGTATATACAAATGAATAAAATTGACATGACTGTTTGTTGTGTGTAAAATGTTAAATGCCTATGTTTGTTTACAAACTACTGATAACAAAAAAGGTTTTTTTTTCTATCCTGTTTGCTCCAGCTATAATCACAGAAACTGCTCGACCGATTATGATGGGTGTCTCACTGGCAGATAGCTGATGTTATAAAAAGTAACTTTTATTTTAGGAAAAGAATTAGAGTTCCGCGCAATAAAATTAAAGCCTCGCAGATAACCAACATTTAAGCAGACGAAATCGTGCGCATAAGCTAGTATCCAATAATTCTCGACAAAGAAGACAAAATATTAAAAAATTATGCCATTTTAAATCAAACATCGTTAATTCATTGGTATTTATTCTCCTTCCTTGTAGGCGTCATAAAGTGTCATGATGTCATCTGACAGACTCCTGTGTGACGTCATCTTTACTCGCGCAGGCTGCACGAAGCTTTCCTTTGCCTTATGACTAAGACTACTGAAATAGCCCGTATCAATACTTGGCCAGCAAATATTGATGTTTGGACTGAAGACTTCAAATAAGCAACATTTGCGCTTTCCGCTTGTTTGTTGAGGCTTCCTTGTTTCTAATCATTTTGAACTTTCTTATAAAGTTCATTGTTAAGATTATATTAACTAGCTTTATCTCGCGGTTTCACACGTCTTTGGTTACTGCTTTGCTCCCTTGGGTCGTAGCGTAATGTTATACATATAGCCTTTAGTATCCGGTTATCATTATACAAAAAAAAGTATAATAGCTCCAGAGATTAGGACGATCAAACAAACAAAAAATTTTCTTACGCTCTACTTATATAATATTTGTATATACTGGCTGATTTGATCGTATTGTAGATTTTTTTATGGAACTGCAGATTTTTTTTTCATATTTCATACCTACTATGTCCCGTAATAAAAGTTATTCATATTCATGAGTAAATTCACCCCCTGAAAGATTTACAATGAATTAATAGTCAAGTTGTAAAGATGTCAAACAATTAATGATCTTTATGGCTACCCGTTTCTTGGTTTTAAGTTATAAAAGTTATAAAAAATAAAAAAAAATACGTCGTAAAATTATTGTTATAGTGTGAATATCGCATTCTACCACACTTACATTCTACATAGGTAAGCAACGGTAGTTTCATTAAAGGCAGCTTTTCAAAAGGTTTTTTTTTTTAATATCATCGGCTAGTTATACCGCATTGCGGCGTGCGTTTCCACGAAGCACACGGCACGTGAGTAATTTTCCATCGTCCACAGGCGATTAGTCGAGATCAACGGCGGTAGTGAGCGCTGACAGTAATTGGAGAAAATTCACAATAATGACGTTGTATATTTTTCCACGTTTCACTTGATTGTGTGGAATAGTTTCCGATATATTGAACTCTTGGAAACGCTGAAGAGTGGTATTGGATTTTCCTATGAGCAGTGCTTGAAACTGGGTTCTATTATTCACCCTCAGTTCTCGGGAACGGTCAGGGTCAGGAGTCACCCTTGAACTACTTGAAGCTCTGGCTTTGACGAAGTAAAACTGCGGCTTTTTCTTGAATATTTTTACAAATACAAACATTAATATTTGTTAAACATAGGTAGGTTATGTACAGTTGATATCCTTAATAATAATGAGCGCTATATCTAGCCGTCATCGGCGTATAAATATTATTTTTGATTATAAAACTTGCTAATTGAAAATAGATTATAAAAAAAAACTAATAAAATTATTACACAAATAATAAGTAATTAAATTCAGATTGTCAACATGATAAAAAACATTTCAATTAAATTAATTATTATGAGTTTTAATTATTATGTTATATGATTTGCGTGTAGAAAACAGGCATATTATGTATTTTATTATTTTTATTTGAGTTAATGCTTTGAAAGTCACCTAACCAATTAATGAGGGCATTAGTCATTTCGACCAAAATATGTTTTGTACGATTACATTTAGTTAAAAAAAACGACATCAGTTATGGAGATTAGCAAAAAATAATCATAAAAACAAAGTTGTTGCATAATTAAAACACACCTGCCCAATATATTACCATTCGCATTAATCCTTCAATTCCAATGTGCCGTCTATTCAAAGAAGGTGAATACAAATTAGAATATTAAGCAAAACCGCTTGTTTTGACTGAACATAAAAAAAAATGTAAACAGAACTGGCTTTAGAGAATTATTATCATAATAACTATAAAATAGTTACTACGGTCGAAAAGTCAAAAACATGTTTGTTAGATAGGTAAGTACAGGATGTGATAAGAATTGTGAGCAAACTTCTGCCCGCGAATTCGTCTGCGTGATAATTGTCTCTACATAGTAAAAAATAAAGTCGCGTCCCGCTGTCTTTACGTACATACATACATACATAAACTCACGCCTTTTTCCCGTTCTGCGGTTTCTGCCTACCTGCTACGATCCTTACATACTCCTTTCGCCTCATCTACATTCATACATCTCGTCATACAAGCACGCCGGTTACGAGTACACCGCACCTGACCTTTCTGAAGAACCTCACCAATAAGGTCAGCTCAGGCCAGGCCAGGGACAGGGGGGAAAGAGGGGTCAGGCTGTCTTTACATTTAGATCTTTTAAACTACATCAATAGATGGAAGTGATTTAAGAGAAAGGTTTATATCATTACACCCGTGCGAGGACTGGGCAAATCGGTAGTATATCATGAAACAGCCTCTGGCACTCGACGACAAAGTAGCTGTCAGTGTAAGATTTTTATCATTTGCCCAGTATTACCAGAGTTTACCTCTTACAAACAAATAACCAAACGTTACCTTTTTATAATATTGGTATAGATGATAACTATTAAATAGTAACTACCGTCTAAAAGTCAAAAACATGTTTATATTTGTCAACAAGGTGGGTAAGTACTGTCTGTGATAAGAATTCTGAAGGTTAAAGTCAATACTATGAATAGTAGTCTAATCTTGGCATACAAATGTTATCATAATACATAACATCACGCCTGTAATCCCCGAAGGTTTAGGCAGAGGCGTACCCATTAGTACACCCACATTTCGCCAGTTATGTTTAAGTCCCATGTAATAAGGGCGATCCTATTGCCGTCAACCGGGCACAAATCCAGACTCCGAGGCTGCTAATGAGAAATTCCTGATGGAAGAACCCAATAACACTTTGCCTGACCTGGGAATCAAACCCAAGACCTCATGCTCAGGAGTCGCGCTTTGCGACCACTAGACCAAAGAGGCAGTTATCATAATACATTTAATTATTTTTTCACGAATTAATAACAGTCACTAATGTGGTAATCTATGAAATCTTTGTGTATGTTTCTACGCTGAATTAAAATTACCTAAATACTCGTACTTATATTACCTAAATAATAATTCTGAGAAATTGCAAATAATACTTGTCACAACTAACAATAAATCAAAGAAAAATTATCGTAAGTAAAAAATATCGCTGGAAGTGATTATGATTAGTTGGCTAACTTTACTCGAGTGACTACGCAATAGGTACCTACTTTGCTACTATTAATATTACCAAAAAAAAAGAACGTAGTCTGAATTAAACAATGGGTAATGTTATGCCGATGGTAATCTTACGTTTTAGCTAAGGTTCCGTACGCATAAACGGGACCCTATTAATAAGACTGCTGTTAGTCCGCCTGTCTGTCTGCCACCAGGCTGTATTTCATGAACCGTGATAGTTAGACAGTTGAAATTTCCACAGATGATGTATTTCTGTTGCCGCTATAACAACAAAATGAAATAAATATTTAAGGGGGCTCCCATACAACAAACGTTTTTTAATTTGCTCGTTTTTTATATACAACGTGTAACGTTAAATGCGCAAAAGTTGGGGTGTCAGAGGTTTTGCGCATTTAACGTTACACGTTGTAGATAATTCTACGGAACCCTCGTGCGCGAGTCCGACTCGCGCTTGGCCGGTTTTTTGTTGTTCGTGCAAACAGCGATATAATTTACCTACCCAGCCATTCCAAATCCGTTACGATGAAACTTGAAAAGAAACAGTTTTTTTGCACAAAATTCGATAAAACCACCAGGTATTCTCATTCGCACGTTGTTTACCACGCATTTCTATTTATAACTGTGACTACTCGTTTACGTTTTTTATCAACGTTTGATGTTGTTTTTTTTTTTAAGTAGCAGGGGAACCGGTCGGTGTGGCTTTTGGAAATAATATGTATTATATTATTATGGCTGCCTTTTATTTCAGGTTACGCAAGTGTGGTATTGAAACCACAATAAAATTGATATTACTTGTCAATAATAAGATTGTAAACCACATTATTATGGTAGTTACCGTTACCTATGCAATACCTGCACCCTTATAGTGAACGCACCCATTGTAACATTGCATTATTATTTATATGCTAGGTTAAAAGTTTCGACCTTGTGGCAGTAGATATTATGAATAATATTACCTTCTTAGCTATCTGAAAAAATAAGAGTCAATAATGTTTATAAACTTTTGATTGAAAAATACGATGTACTAACTGCCAATGATTTTTTCCTTCATAAATATTATTGGTAATTCTGACGTATTTTCATATTTTTCATGGCGTGTATTTTTCCGAAGTTCGCAAATATTATAGCGTTAAACAAATTGACGGAATTATCTTCTCAAGGTTTTAAAAATATTTCAGTATACAGTACGTAAATTAATTACATTATAACCAATATTGTTTTTATGACAGATTTTAAAAAGATATCTCTACTAATATTATAAATACGAAAGTAACTCTGTCTGTCCCACTGAACCGATTTTAATGAAATTTGGTACGGGGTAAGTTTTAACCCCAAGAAAGGAAATAGGCTACTTTTTATTCCGCAACTACGTCTGCGTCCGAGAAAATCAACATTTACGCGGACGAAGTCGCGGGCAAAAGCTAGTAATATAATAATTAAGTATACTATAACCAGTCATACTATAATCTATACTATACAAAGAGGTAAAGTTTGTGAGGTTGTAGGGGGTAATCTCTGGAACTACTAAACCGATTTTAAAAATTCTTTCGCAAATTGGAAGCTACGTTATCAGTTTATCACTGAGTGTTACAAGCTATATTTTATTATAATAAACTAGAAGATAGTGCTAGTAAAACATAACTCTTGGCTCTAAAACAAAGCGCGAAGTATAAAAACAGTTTCTCTTTATTAAATAAACTTTATGAATAGAAATAGACGAACCAAACAATACGTTTCTTGGTAATACGGCAGCTAAACAATAACAGCTTGTATAATATATAATATTTATATACTAATTTACATTATATTTACAAACTAACTAAAGATCGAAGGTCATTTTGCTATGTGGTTTGTAGGTGTTAAGAAAACGATTTCGAAAACGTGATTATAACCAGTCTCTATTGAAAAAGCTATACATTTTGAATATTTGATATGATATGTGTTTGATGTCATACGTGAAAGTAGCTTGTCTACAGTAGCTTTCTTTTCATATTCAGTAGCCTGCATCTTGTTCCATACAAAAATAATATAGGTACTTACTCGTATTTTTTGGACTATAAGTTCGCTGAAATTTTGTAGATGAGGGCACTTGTGGTTAGTCAATTCCCGTCAAAGAACTTAATCTCAAAATGATAATGATTTTTAAATCACATACAGATGTACTAAAAATTATATTATTTATAGCTGAAAGTATTAGGGTCGCTATACAATAAGAGTCGGCCTATTCTTCGGTTCGGCATTCTCAATACAAACTTTAAAAAAGACGCATAGAAAATGCCGAACCGAATACCGACCCGGTTTGTGTATAGCGAACCATAACATAACAGTCATCACGCCTGTAATCCTCGAGCTGAGGTGTACCCATTAGTACACCCATATTTCGCCAGTTATGTTTAAGTCCCATGTAATCGAGAATATTGCCATCAACCGGGCACAAATTCAGACTCCGAGGCTGCTACTATACCGCACGTATAGCAAACCTTAGATATTACTTTTCAAATCGGACCAGTAGTTCCAGAGATTAGCGCGTTCAAACAAACAAACAAACAAACAAACAAACAAACAAACTCTGCAGCTTTATAATATTAGTATAGATTTACCGGCTCGTAAATAACAGACGCAAGTCATCCGTTACTATGTTTTACATGCGTGTGATAGGAATAATTTATATCACGTAAGAGTAGGCATCATTTTAATGTTTTAGAAGTACTACAGTGACACAGTGCCAGGAAGTTTTATGATTATTTATTATTCAACTTTTTACGATTTCTCATAAACATACGCTAATAGATATTATTTTATTGTGGACACAAACATTGCGCTTCGTTTTAAATCTTTTAGCAGAACGATTTACAAAGACAGTTGGTAATATGCATGTATACTAATATAACGAAACCGAAGAGTATTTAGGTTTGTTTGTTTAAAGGCGCTAATCTCTGGAAGCACCAGTCGGATTAGAAAAAGTCTTTTTGAATATGATCTAGCGAGATTCATGAGGAATAGTATAGGCTCTAAAACATCACACTAAGACCTACAGGAGCAGAGCAGCAACTAAAGATGTAACTGAACAAAATTTCTTGAGTCTTTACTGATCATGTATAATAATTTATTTATCTATTGATATTGTTAATCTCTGATATTGTTAAATTAACAGTGAATGCAGTAGATTTTTTGAGTTTTGTATAAAATATCAGTAAGACCATATCCCCAACAAATGCACTAATAATTATTTTGACTTTGACTTTAAACGTGGATGAAACCGCGGGGTATACCTACCTAGCTAGCCATAAATAATGTCGTATTTCTTACTTAAATCTTCTGTTTAATTTCGCACTAAACGGTGTTTAGTTTATTGCCAATCGTAGGTGTTAACTATTGACGATCTTGACACGATTCAATAAATTATTGAAATTTGCTTACGCATAATCACAATATTCAATCTGATGGGTTGTTTATGATTTGAATACACTAACATATTTTAAACTCTCAAAATAGCTTTTACAGTAAAAAAAAACATGACTATAAATAATTAAAATTTTCTTTAAAGCCTGATTGCATTGATTTTTTTGAAAACACTAATGCAATCACGCAACCTATGTATTTGTATTTATAAAAAAAAATATTTTTCAACCAATTTTGATGTTTGGCTTACTGTGTGTAATTCGGTCAAACATAAAAGATAGGATAGTTTTAATCTCAATTATTGACTTCAATATTTTTTATTGCAAGAGCTACAGCAACGCGTGGCCGGGTCAGTTAGTAGATACCTAGTTACCTACCTATTCGATAAATATCATTATAGTTTAGTGACCTTGATTGACCTTGACCTTGGTATAGTGAGCTTGAGGTGAGCTATCAGGCCACCGCCTGATAGCTCACCTCAAGCTCACTTCACCCAAAATTCACCAAAGAAGATTCACACAGAACAGCACAGCTGATGTCATAAAACTAATGCATTTATGCATCTCGAAGATTATTAAATTAATTAATTTCCTACTTGACACAGTTATTATTAAACTCACGATTAGGTACTTACATTATAAACCAACCGGTTAATCGACTTGAAAATCATGTCACTAGGTATATCAGTAAATCTATCGTATATTATAATGGGGTTTTAATTGCGTCCCACAGTGAAACACTTAGTTATCGTAACTATTACGTAGGTAGTGTTATTAAGTTCTTCGTATGTCCTAATAGGTACGAAATAGGTAATAAATGTAATAATTATCTAGGTTAGGCTGGGTTATCTTAGCTAAGTCTGCAGCCATAAGTGATTACAAACTACTGCGTTAATTACTCGCTGTGTACGTTATGTAATTGGTTTGTTACCAACTTTATTGTTTACATATTGTTGCAAGGTCATACGTACACAATAAATGATAAAATTGTTTTTGTTTGTGGACTTCCAAAAGATTCGATATCTGTATTTTTAATTAATATTATGTTGATATGTAATTGGTTAATTATGTAAGTATATAAATTATCAGCTTCGATTTTATCTACAGGGGTCGATAACATTGCAGGTTATTCATAAATTCATAAATGAGTAGATAAAGTACTTAAATGGCTCTAGACAAAAATCGCTTCTGAGAAAAATAGTACCTATTTCAAAACATATTTTGATATTTTAAAGTACCTAAACAAATCTTCGAAGCAAGTAAGTACGGACTACAGCGTTTTAAGGTTAACACTGCGGTATCTTATGCGGTTGTTATAAGAGCTATTTTACAACGAAAAGGTCTGGCGACTGAACACAAGTAAGGTCGAATTTAAATAACGTTACGCCTAATGTGCGTAAGGTGCATTGGGGTAATTACGAAACCGGGTAAATTCCGATTTCTATTAATTTCAATCAAACGCTGCCACAGATTTAAACATTGCCGTGCATTGCTAATAAATAATTATACGTGTTTCATCTTTAAAACATTGTCAAAATAAGATGTGGTACGTAAATGGTGCAAATTAATAAAATCGGAATTTACCCGGTTTCGTAATTACCCCAATGCACTATAATTAATTCCTACGTTTAATAAAGTTCTAAGTCAGTAAACAATTTATGTAAGGTCTCATTGGATTACCTACAACACCTACTAACTATTCGTAAGAAAATTAACAAGTTAATGAAATGTTGTAAAAGATGTTACTGCCGTGCTGATGATAATAATATACTTAATAAGCAGATTTTTAGGTGCGCCAAAACATTACATTTTGAAATTCAATTTTAATACGATGAGACGTATTTTCGACAAACTAGCGCCCTCTGTTAGCGTTCACGATAACGCTAGGTAAGTTTTATTTTCCAAGTGGGATAGAGTACCTAGGTAGTAACAGAATAATCTTGAACAAACGGAACTACTACTGCCCTCTATTAGCGTCGTCATGAATTGTTATTGTAGCTCAGTAGCGCCATCTAGTATCAACCACTGTAACTTCTTAGGGAAGCTTGAACTGTTGTTTCTGAGCTATGTAAACGTCTCGCACAGCATTACATAGGTAGCGTTGTTTACAGTATTTGATATTCCCAAACTTAAAATAATTTATTTCCATCGAACAAAGTTTTCCCCAATTTTTGATGCGAAGATAGAAAAATGTATTTGAAACGAATATTTCGTAAGCAAATTAAAATTTTAAAACCTAAGTTATTCGAAAAGTATTATTTCAAATTAATTGTCAGATTAGTTAACAATTTTTAATAAAAGATAAAATTGTATGTAAAATATATTAAATAGTACATAATAATATTATCATAACAAAGGATAAAGAAAAATCAAAATGCAAAAAGAGAGCCGCCCGAACAGGGACTTGAACCCTGGACCCTTGGATTAAAAGTCCAATGCTCTACCGACTGAGCTATCCGGGCTCGTGTCGGAAGAGCTGTAAAACGTGTTCAGTTGCAAATGGCCATATCAAACTTGTGAATCATTTTACGCGAAATTGTTTTTATCACCTAAGGTACCTACTTTTTTTTGTTTTCTTTTTTACTAGGAAATGTTCAAAGCAGAACAGATTTTTTTTTATCTCCAGTTGTCATGTTTAAAATTTTTGTGACGCAATAATAATTGTTATTAGGCGTGTAATAAATTCGGCAGACATTAATTTTTGACGAAAACATTACCAGTTACTAAGTCCCTGATCTAACCTCACCTAACCACCTCTACGTCACTGGAGAACAACTTCGTGTAATGCTGTAGTTTAACTGAACGAGTATGTAGTATCGCTACTCGACACTAGATGGCGCTACACGTTACAAACTCAAACATTGCAATGTTAATTAATGTGACTGACTATGCTCATTAAATTAAAATTTGCGTTATTATTCGTCTTTAATTAGACGAATAATACGCAAATTTAGATAATACGTTAGATGCTCCACAAGATAAGGATATTAGTTAAAAAATTAAAATAAAAAATGATGGTAAGTCAAAGAGAGTTGATGAGCAAAATAAAATTAATAAAATCAAAAACCAATTGTGGTAGCCTTGCCAACAAACCATGTAGAACTTCAAACCCTGAGGACGATCTGCTCACGATGGCTTCTCTTGGCGGGGCACAGGATAACAAGATAGCACTAAAAAGACTTGAAATGTTTCGTAACGCCATCCATTATATTTTTTTCTGCACAACGCAAAACGGCCAACGAACCCGATAGACAGGCACCTTGCAATGCCAGGTGTTGCATTGTCGGTGTTGAAAAAACTACAAAAACAAAGGTCGATCTATTGAATGGCGTTATGACACAAAAACTGCGAATATTCTCGCATTGTAGAAACCCTAATTTATTGGAAATAAAATGTTCATTAGAATAATTGCATAGAAGCAAAACCTGTACTTAATTATTTTAGTCCAAATACAGTTTATTACTGTGCACTAGAGTGCAAAAGTAACCATTAATCTTATTCTAACAAACCAAACACGGACGTTAAATACGGTTAAATTTTGAATCCTTCTGAGTGACAGGTTTTACTTTTTGCTTTTTTTTTTCTATACACTATTAGGTATCACAATTTAAAATCTACACAAAACGTAAAAAAAAAACCTCTATTAAAAAACCGATTCCGTGAATCATTAACGCGTCAAACCCGTCGTTTCCTAAAACCATCAAAACCAACTGGTTTGCGGACGTTTTACGATAATCCTAATTACAATTTAGCGAAACATGGCTATAATACGTTATATTTTGAATGCGTTACAAAGATTTGCAAATCGACTCACAGTCACGTACGTACTGGGTGAATTGTATAACGAGAAACATTTCCTAGTAAAATCTCTTTACCTGACAATGTACTTAAACGGTAGAAAAAAAGATCAATAATTATTTGGCAATCTATTGTGTAATATATTTGAGTCACAAGAAACTCGTTTAGATACACGTGTAACACAAAGGTGTAAAGAAATAAATATTGTATTATGATGGAGGACTAACAAAAAGATTTTTATTCATTCCCTGTGAGACATTCGTGGAGCCTCTTTCATATTAATAATGAGTCCCGAAACTTTGCTGAATAACAGACAGAAGCTTTGCTTTAGGCTTCTTTCTGCTCGCTCTAATATTTATCGTTGGCATATTTGAACGTTGTATGATCTCTACGAAAAAAAAACGTAGGTAGTCGAATCTCTATAGATATCTTACGAAAGTGAGTCAGAAGTCTAAAAGCTAATGGGCCGTTATAAAAAAATGTAACAAGTCATGACATACTTTTAACCATAGACAGGAAAGAGACCTTAGTAGGAACGATGACGGTATACAATTTCAATTGACACAAAAAGCTCCATACTGACGTTTCACATCAAATGACTATGACATCATCATCATTACGGAAGTAAATGAACTCCTAAAAGAATCAGTCACCTTCGGGCACTGACACAGTATTCTATTACAAAGATATACATAGATTGCTCGCTTGTCTAGCCAGATGATATTTCCAGATCGGAACAAAAATCAAGCCAGCAATCCGTTCTAATGGGAGATTTCAATCAGAATGGCAACTGACCATTTTAAGAGTCTCAAATGTACCAACTTTAATAGGTACTTTCCGAATCTATATCGCATGCGTTGATATTAAAATTAATTGCTTAATCAATTAACCTCTTTTCCTTTCTACGTTGCTTTAATTAAATTAATATATTGAATGATAATAGTGTCAATGTTTTCTGCGATACGTCAGCGGGCGTCATTTATCAACGGATGACTCACGGTCTCGGTGTGCGGCGCAGACTGTCATAGTACCTGTAACAAACGGAAAGTTGGTCAGTTGTGATTAGTGCGTTTTAGCGTTGTTGTGGCCGATGTTGCCGGCTGTCGGCAACTCGGCACGGGCCGTGCCATTGTTCAGCGTGGTAAATTTGATCTGTGTAGGAAATTGTGTGTTCAGATTTCATTAAGCACACGCAAAACAGAAGTGTGTATACAGTAGTTCGCCTGTAGAGCAGAATCAGTGTTGGAGATCTTCCATGAGAACGTTGCAAGCCAAAGATATGCGGTAAAGTGTTAAATGAATTAGGGCTATGGAGAAAGACTTAGCGCCTGATGATAATCGCGCCAGACTGCTTGGTTGTGTCAATGGCGTAACTGTCATTTGTAGGTTAAACGAAAGTTAGTTGTGTCAAGCGAGTAACATGTAACATTTGAATGATTAACTAGGATTGATTTCATTCAACGAGACGTAAATGAAAAGAAACGAATTACTTTACACAAACTAATGTAACTAGGATTTTGTCAAGTTAATTGAAAAGAGTTCCCGTGGAGTTTCTTGCTGGTTGTTCTCCATAGGTTACCTACGTTTTGGAAGGAGCTGCAGTTTTGTGACTAACTGACTGGCTTCTTAACAAACTAAAAGCCTGTTAATCGTTTCATTGCTTTGACTTTAAGTGAAATTGAGGTTATTTAGATAGACATCCTATTCCAACGCTATTGCATTTAAGATTACAGCATTTTCATATAATATACATAAAATTAACGCTGAAGAACCCTTTTTATCAGCTGTTCACACTTAAGGGTGGGTAATCAGTACCTATAATATAAACCATTACCAACCCTTAGCACAAAATACCAATAACGATATGAAAATGCTGACTTTTATTAATATTCCAGAGACCAGAGGTTGAAAAACCGGATACGAAGAGACTAGAATGCTGTTTTTTACGTATGTGTTCGCGACCGTTGTAAGTAAACAGCCAATTAACACGGACCAGTTAAATACTTTATAAGTGTTCATACAATAAAATAAGTAAGGTTTTGTGAACATAAAATAGTATGTTGAACGTTGGAATTAGCACGATAAGACCAGAGAATGCTCAATGCTGTGATACAATGTTACGGGTTAGTAGTTGTTGTTCACTGGTAGCCATTAACTTGAATTACTTCTAGACGATAATATTATAGAAACGATGGAGGTATAAGAAAACAGTGTCGAAAGAGTAGAACTTCTATTCTCATTTATAACTTATTCGGGATTAAGTGGATTCTAAGGTTATCTTCCAGAATGACACGAGCATCAAACAGTAACAAAACATAGTAACATAATATCTAGCAGTCCATCATCGGATTCTAAAATATTTTTCATCTTTCCTTTTAACAATGCAAGCGCAGTAAACAGAGTACAATGGTTTGCAACACTTAATTCTTTTTGAGTGTTTGAACGGACACAATGACAGACGCGTTGTCCGTGATGCGACCTGACCTGACTCTGCGTGCACTGCCGACCGTCAACCACTTGGCTAAAAAAAAAAAAGAATAAATCTATTTGAATAGTGTTCGTTGTGCGATTTTTGATTTATTAACCAATCACATTATAGTCAATTATAGTCGCTACAGATTATTAAATTTTGTGGTCTCCTGAAGGAGGATATCGCCGTCAAAGTGAGACCACGGTGAAGGAGGTGTGACGATCTGGTCAGAGCGGCCAGATACCGGACAAAATTGAGAAGTTTGGAAGGAGAAAAGGGCCTTTGCCAAACATTGGGACAAAAAAAAACAGGTAAAAATATTTTTAGCAAAGCTGCATCGTACCTTTTATAAATAAGGACAACATAGTGACAATAACATTAGACTTAATAAAACCTCACTTGGAATAGAGTACACTGTACAAATAAATCTTTGTAAAACTGACCACAGAAAGAGGAACGCCAAACAAAGAAAACTAAAAGCGAAATGAAGGTATTATCTAGATTTATCGGCAATTCTCAGGATATCCTCCGCAAACCTTTCAAAGCCCTATAAATAGTTTATTAGAAATTGAAGTTTTCTATTGAACTAGAACTTCCTTGGATAAAGGCCATAACTCTATCCAAGAAAGTTTGCAATCCCATGATTGCGAGGGAAATTGACAATATCATGAATTTGAATTTAGACAAGGATATTGTTATTCGCATCCCATAAAACAGAACATACGTAAGATGCTGCTCAACCTTATGACAGTAATAAATGTATAATGTTGCAGTCAAAACTCTGAACCAGTCAAAAGTACATTTAGCGGGAGAAATCTTAAAATAATAGTTATACTGTAAAGTTGTTTTAACTGACGTTCTTAGTCAAAACTATTTTAACCGCTAGAGCATCAGTCTAAATCACTTTACTGGTTAGGTTAAATTAGGATATATTTACGCTACTAAACAAAACTATTTTTAACCAGCTCCCTTAGGCAAAACTACTTTTGACTGTTATTTCAGTTAAAAGTACTATTGCCGTAGGCCTACAGTCCAAAGTACTTTTGACCGGTTAAGAGTTTTGACTGCAACATATAAACTACCGTCACTTCTGTTCATCGTTAATGAACTAGGTATTTCGATAACTAAACGAAACACATGTAACATTTCACCATACTATGTAAACATGATACCGTCGTTAAATTAATGGGTATTAACAACGTAGGCAGTGAATTAATCAGAATAATCAGACATGTGTCATGTTGATGACATTTTCTCTTCACTTTTCCATTTCAATCAGTGACTCACTGACATGCTTGTTGACCATATGGTAGTGAGTTCGACTCTTTACCATTTAAGAGAATTGCTTCATCGAAAACATGCTTTATAATACCTTACTGAAATCCTTTTGTAAAAAAAATCAACACGTATTTTTACATGCTCAAAATAAAGGTTTGCTTTGAAGTCAGGAAAAAATATGGCAAAATTATCTTGAGTATTAAACTAACTTATACCTAGTAACTTTAAAATAACACTCACGAATGAAGGAATAAGATAAAAGGGAAACGTTTAACTACCAATAACACTCGTTAATATAGTCTAGGAATGTTCCAACACATTAAAATCTTTAATGAACGCTCGGTTATTTCGTGATAAACTAATGAAGACCCTGTTAGTAATCAACAATCGATTGTTATGTATGTAGTAAAAATACTTACGCATTCTTTTAATAAACAGCCCAACACAGATGCAATTTATATTTCATAAACACAGATAAATGTTTGCAGCCTCTCGCTGTCAGCGCTCAATGTGAATGAACCGTACTCTAGTGATATCAATACTAAATTATCACCAGCAGTGCTAGTAATATTGTTAGTTATAATAACTATAATAAAATTAGTTTCGCCCACGCCCACCGACGCGCCTAGGCTAGACTGAAAGGCAGGCACTCGACGCCATTTCGACAGTTAATATGTCTATCAGTCAGGCTAGAATAATCAATATGCTTTTAGATGCTTAAACATTTGTCCAGGATGAAATTTCGGACGTTGGTAAACTAGCCGGCTTGGGGGTAGCGCCGCACGATTTGTATTGGCGCGGTCGAGGTCCAGTCTGTCTGGTACATAAAAGGATCAAAGCAACTAGAACAAACTGACAGTGTTATTTAAAGGGCTTTCAACTTTTGTGCCCTTGTAATAGGATGTAGAGTTTCTATACAGAAGTTTTAATATTCTTTCCATTTTATTTATGTTCTATTGCTTTTCTTTTAAAAACTGAGGGACTGACTGACTTTGATTTTTTACAAGCTTTTATTTAGCTTGCACTGTTCGTATGTAAGTAAGTATGTATGTATGTAAATAAGTTGTCCTTTCAAAATTTGCAAACCATTTTTCGACCATTTGTTGTTATCCGATTGAGCTGAAATTTTGCATACTGGTCCAGTCCCCATGACAATGCATGTTTTTGATAAGCATGACGTGATGCTGCTGCCAGGATTAGCTTCAGACGAGGGAACTCCTTAACGGTTAACAGTAGGGACATGAAATTTTATATATTGGTCCAGTCCCAATAACAATGCATGTTTATGATAAGCATGACGTGATTCTGCTGCCAGGATTGGCTCCAGACGAGGGAACTCCTTAACGGTTAACAGTAGGGACATGAAATTTTATATATTGGTTCAGTCCCAATAACAATGCATGTTTATGATAAGCATGACGTGATGCTGCTGCCAAGATTGGCTCCAGACGAGGGAACTCCTCAACAGTTAACGGTAGGGACATGAAATTTTGTATTTTACATACTGGTCCAATCCCAATGATCATGCATGTTTATGATAAGCATGACGTGATGCTGCTGCCAGGATTGGCTCCAGACGAGGAAACTCCTCAACGGTTAACAGTAGGGACATGAAATTTTACATACTGGTCCAGTCCCAATGACAATGCATGTTTATGATAAGCACGACGTGATGCTGCTGCCAGGACCGGCTCCAGACGAGGGAACTCCTCAACGGTTAACAGTAGGGACATGAAATTTTGTATTTTACATACTGGTGTAATCCTAATGACAATGCATGTTTATGATAAGCATGACGTGATGCTGCTGCCAGGATTGGCTCCAGACGAGGGAACTTTTCAACGGTTAATAGCAGGGACATGAAATTCTACATACTGGTCCAGTCCCAATGACAATGCATGTTTATGATAAGCATGACGTAATGCTGCTGCCAAGATTGACTCCAGACGAGGGAACTCCTCAACGGTTAACAGTAGGGACATGAAATTTTGCACACCCATAGGGAAGACATTGGGTGATGTTAGTGGGTCCACCATTGGGTGATGTTAGTGGGGTGAAATTGCTGCCACCTTCAGAATTGGCTCCAAACCAGAGAATTCCTCAACGGTCGGCAGTAGGGACTTGACATTTTGCATACCCGTTCGGATATGATAGACAGTTGGTGAGTTCACCATGAAATTGATGCCACATCCAGGGTTGGCTCCAAATCCTGGAACTCCTCGACGGTCAACCGTAATAACAGGCATAAGAGGTATACCATGACTTGTGTAATTTGGTGAGATGGGCGTCAAATAGCATTGGTTTGCAACCTGTCTAGGAGACGGAAAATGAGCAAAATACAAAAAGTAAAGTGATGTCATTCTAAATCCAATATGGCGGACGTCTCGAAATGGCGATTTATAATTTCAACAGTAGCCCTTACGATATGGGTTTCCAATAAAAGGGCTTGGTTAGCGAAACACAATAACTAAAGTGACGTCATTGCATATCCAATATGGCGGACGTCACAACATGACGATTTATAATTTCCGTAGAAACCCTATGATATGGGTATTAAATGGAAGGGCTTGGTGAGCGAAGCATAATAAGTAAATTCACGTCATTCTTAATTCAAAATGGCAGACGTCTTATACATATAACAATGCAATATTGTTATGACATGGAGCTGACCTGATAATGGACCTGGAATATAGCACATAGCTAAAAAAAAATTCCTCGTGGCTAAGTTAATCTTGACTAATGCTAAATCTTATATTGATTGCAAGATTTCAAAAGACTAAAAAGTAGAAAATAAAATATAAATAAAAAAATATTTTTAAAAACAAGCTTTTATTTAAGTTAATGAAAACGTAACCTAAAAAAAGGAAAATATAATGCGAACTAAAAATAAAAAAATAAATTTAAGTGACTAAATGATGTAATGAATATAAATCTTTTCAAAATGTAAAAAATATAAATTTTAAAAGCTTGAGGCACTGATGTACGCTATAAGTTATACAGGTGTACTGCACAATATCAGTGCCTCAAGCTTTTAAAATTTATATTTTTACATTTTGAAAAGATTTATATTCATTACATCATTTAGTCACTTAAATTTATTTTTTTATTTTTAGTTCGCATTATATTTTCCTTTTTTTAGGTTACGTTTTCATTTACTTAAATAAAAGCTTGTTTTTAAAAATATTTTTTTATTTATATTTTATTTCAAAATCTATATTATATCTTTAAAAAAATCAGAAAAAGTTGTATAATCAAAAACGGGCTTTTTGGCAACAACTAAACCAGAAGGTGTCTTGAAACACCAAATAAATATGTACCTACAACGAGATTCCTATGTTACTTCGTCACTTTGAATTAATTGGCTATTTGTACCCGTGTGAAATAGAAAATTAGATCTGCTCTACCGTTTCACTATGTACTTAACTTCCTTCAACCTTGGAGCTCTGTTGTTTCCAAGAAGTATATTCTTGGAGTCATTTCAGAGCACTTATCTTTCAAACCGTATCACCTCTTTAATCCTTAAACAACATAATTCTACGTTAAGGGACTGCCAATTACCCTAAGAACTTCCACATGAGCAACGGCTAACCACTTGAACAGGTTTCATATCATCACCCACGATCGGCCTTGGGTATTATATTGACCTTCCAACCAATTACATAATTTGTGAACGACTGGTAATAAAACGTAGATTTTTTATTACGCATTAGGAATTTTAATACGGAGGTACGTCGTTGATTAAATCATCGATTGTCTATTCCGATGATTATGTTAGACAAGAAGACTCGATTCCAAAACGTCACGAAATACTGATGACTCCCTGTTTTGCACAATTTATCCATCCAAATATTGCGAATGACTGCGAGGCATATCAACAAATTTTAGTGACGTGATGTCATGATATTTATTAGGTCTGTTTATCTGTAATACAATCTGTGTCCGCTTCCAAATGAGACATCAAATATAAGATTCTTGATAGAACAAATATTTTCCATGCCACTCATGAAAATCACTCAAGAGTGTGCACTAGAAGTCTCAAAAGCCCTTACGGTCTTGAAGAGCGGGCCGTGTTTACTTCCACAGATTCAATTGAAAAATGCATCGTGTCCGTCATAATCTGGGTCACTACATGTCGAGTTAATGGGTATAAAGGTCGCAAAAATCATCTGACCGCTTGTTGAGATGATGAGATCTCATAGTGATAAACTTTTTTAAATCTTTCCACAGCTAGTTCATTGAATCGGTTCACTCATTGGAAATTATTTGCCTGAACATTTTTATTCGTGTCGAGTAGCTCTTCGTTTGATTTGGGTTTACGAACTCTTCGGTTTATCATTTATTTACAAGCCAGGCTAAAATATTTCAGATGATACGCAGATGTTCGGAGCCAAGCCGATTTCTCCCTTCATGCTTCCAGAGGGTGCGAGTTTATTCTCATTTGAACTAGTCATTTGGAGTAACACCGTGATTCAACGGATGGGCGTAGCTGTTTATATTATGCTCATCACTGAAGAATTTCCAAAACAAATCAATGTGCCAGTTCATAAAGTCAAATACGTAGTTGCCAAACAGTCTAATATAAAATTCTAATTTCTAGGAAGCAATTTTTGCAACAACGTGCGATCGGAACCAACCATCACGGTTTGTCACGCAAGTATACGGTTTGGGCAACACCGTTTATGTACAGTTGATTAAACGCCAATCGTTTACGAAACAGTTCCTAGAAAACGCCAAAATATAGTGCATGATGTACGCCTCGTGTGGAATGTAAGCATTTATCACTACGTAGGTTTCATGAAACTATTTTTGATGAGAAAACGATTTTATTGCTTTTGTATAGAAATGAAACGCTTTCCTCTAAACCGCATTCTTTTTTTTTTATCAATGTTCCTATTACATTAGATAATAATATTAGAGGAATGCATTTTATGTGTTCCATAATCTAGCAATAAAAATCATTATTTATAGGTCAACGATAGTTTACAAGAAAACTGAATGGCTCACATACAATATAACGCCGCGTGGGAGGACATTCTTGTGAGGCTTATTTCAAGTATTTTTAACGAAGTGCACTTTTCAGTTTAGATCAATCGCAACTTCTAACACATAGATTTCAAAGCTACAGAAAATTTTATTAAGGAATGTTCAATAAACATGATTCTAAGTGTTAAATGCCGCAAGCATCATGTTAGTATTGTGTCCGCTGTGTAGCAATGTTGTTAATCGACTAATGTAAGGAAACTAATAATTTAGTAATGATTAAGTTGTGAACATAATGGCTGTATAGTACGAGAGTATGACAAATAATTATGTACTATTGCAGTTCTGTAGTTTTTGCAGAGTAAACTGTAGAATTCTAGTCTTGAGTACGCTACGACTGGTTAGATGGTTAAGTTGCAAATATTTGTACAGCCTTGGCTTCACATATTGGCCAGTCATCGCCAACGTACAAGTTCATTACTCTGTTACTGATTACTTTGTTAGAACTTGAACGCCTGGATGGAGTATTGGACGAAGTTTCATAGAAGTTGGCCCGCATTGGTCGTCACTCGCCAGTGTGTGGTCCGCAGTACATCCAGCTATTTTACAACATAGAAAACTACTCTGAGTGACAGACGGCGCGGTGTTTGAAAGTCTGCTTCTTGTTATTACAACTATTGGTTCTTACAACATGTAGTAAATGTGTTTTTATAAGTTCCGACGGCGATCGATCGAAATGCTTTAATGGCGCTAATAAATCATTGTATTAGTAAATTGAAATGAATGCGTGTAATGATTCACATCCGAATTTCAACTCCTAACTTTGTACAAATAGAACGGTTGATATTTGAAGTGAAGATATTTCCAACTATTCCTAAGTCAAGTTTCTTTTATTAAAAATCGGAGAAAAGCTGAATAAACTGAGGTTTCGTCAAATAAAACGCTGAGCTATATGCCAGTTTCGCAAAGAATTCATTCGCATTGAATTTAAGTAAGATGATTGTACATGAAAACTAGAAAGGGGGACATCGTACCAATCTACGTGCCAAATGACAAGCGTCCAATTAAAGCTTCAGCTGGCGTCTAATGTACTTTTGATATGCTCCACACTCAACTATGTAGAACTTCTCCCCTCAAAATGTTACTAGAAAAATAAATGAACCAGAAAATATCGTAGAAACTAACAAACTGCAGTGCTGGCAAACGACTTTAAATAAATAATGTTTTAAAAGCAAGAAATATAAGCGGCTATTAATAACATTGTCTGACAATCACTAAAGTCTATGAAAGCATCGATTTAAATCTCAAAACAACACGATGGCGTAATTCTTGCAAATGTTTTCGCCAAAGGCCAGACAAAACAATAAGACAAAAATGTCTACAAAAAGAGTACTTATTATAGAGAGAAAAGGCAATATACAGGTGTGAACACACAAGCTGTAACGCTGAACATTGATGCGCTAGCGCCGCTTTCAAACGCCACTGACACAGAGAGCGCCATAGGACAAAACGAACGCGTATCATTGCCAAGTTTTTTCAGTCGGCACGTAACTGGACGTGGGAAATGGTCACACGTCACGGGAGGCGGTGCTCGTCATGTATTTTTTTCGTGTATCCCTTCAATTTTTACCTTTACACTGATTTGCTGACGTCTCACTGTATATCATAATTTTTAATCTGTGCTAGCTAAACCCAGCCACGTTTCCCTATGGTTCAAAAATATTATAAAAACACTCTTCTGTTCAAATGTAATGTGTAAATATTTCAAGTCTATATCTTTCGTTTTACAAGCATCTTTATACGCAGAATAGGTATCCCAGAGGTGGCCGTATTCCCATTGCTATTATGATTTCTCTTTAGACTATGTTCGCAAGCCCGTATTCAATTCGGAGCTTTAATAAGACATACAGTGGCGTGTAATAATATTAAGATGGCACACTTATGTCACATGCCAAAACTGAGAGCAGTATTAGTAAAGCTCTCAGCCCAAAGATTTGTGCGTGCGCATGCACAAGTCACTGTAAGAAGATATTTATAGAGCATATTGACAGGGGCACTGGTTGAATAATTAAACCTAAAACAGTGGAATGCAAAAATGTTTACTTTTGATGAATATAAAATTCAAGAAGAATCTAAATTTCGCTCCGTTGTTTGATTTACCTAGTTGTAAACGTGAATTGCGTCGTAAAAGAATAACAAGGAAGGAACGATAATACGAACTGTGCAAAAATTTGCTCGTGTGCCAAATGGGTCACTTGTCTGTCAAGAAATAACAAGAAAATAGCTAACAGGTAAGCTTTCTCTAAGAATTCAATATCGCCAACAATAAATTATTTCATGAAAATGGCAATGTAAGGAACACCCAAGGGCATTGTTCCAATTGGACGTTCTTTTCATTGGTAACCTAAATATTATGTACTATAGACGGAAAAATTCAAACAGAGGTGTTAAATGAAACTAAATATTTTAAATGGTTACATTGGTTATGATCACGGTAACAGGCAATTAGCCTGCTTCTAAGATATTTATAGCATATGGTAAAAAAACCAAGTGACGGATCATTTAACGTTACGACCGACGTCGTACTGTTACGCTGTCTGGGCGGTGTCTAGCTTGTGGTCGCTTTCTCACTTCAACGATCGTGAAAAGAAAGGTGCAATCTGCAAAAGCTTGGACAAGATTTTCTACACCTATATTTACTGCAATCTATTGTATTACCAAGCTATCATTCATGCTGGCCAGTAAAACTATTGCCTCGAGTTCATTGAACTTTCCAGAGAAAGTAGCTGCGGCTGACATGTCATTATTTATTTTAGCATTATGAAAATCACTGAGATTTCATATTTGTATTGTACAGCAAACACTTCAGTTAAGATTTTTTATTTCAGTCAATATCTAGCTGCTGGCTAGATATAATATACCTTACTGGCATATAAATAAAGAACATGTTAAACTTATAAGGAAAATGATTTAGAAATACAAATAATACAATCGATTCGAGCATATTAGGGGGAAAAAATACAAGGCGAAGGTCGGTAAACAACTTGATGGAAGTTCTAAAAACTATTGTTAGCAAACTGAAAACTAATACGAAGTCATTCCCTAGTTTTCTTGATAGCGCTCGTTAGTACGTTGTTGAGAGCTTTTATACAACACTTATATAACCTGAACCTACTGTTTACGTAGTTGTTAATGAAGCAAATTGAATTAGTAGAAAGAAATATAGCTATCATAAAACGTTAGAAATACCTTTTAAATGGAACGTTGCACGTTATTTAAATTAGTTACTGTGGAAATACTTATTAACCACAAGAAGAAATTGAGGCTCGAGTGATCAACTGAGCAGACATAGGTACATCATGTATATTTTATTACATGTTAACTTTTAAGAGTTACATCGTAAAACGAATTCAACGAATTGCTTTTTTAAGAAATCACTTCAGATAAAGATACACGACGGCTTTATTATGGAACCGAACAAGTGGAAAGAATTCTGTAACGACGATTAAAATAACTGTTGGACTCATTATGACTAGATTGGATTCGAATTAAGTAAGAGCGATCGATTACGAGAAATCAGTGAACAAATAATTGACCATCTGATCAGTTAATTGCGCACAATTTCGATGATGTAACAATAGGATTGAACGTAATATTACTTACGGCACATGTGTGTACGGTTCTCAAATGACGCCTAAACAAAGCCTTCGCCGCAAGTCTCTCATTACTTATACTCATTACTGGCTAGTGGAAGAAAGCAGACACCGGGCAGACTGCACACAATGGTCGAGCCAGAACTGGGTTAATTGAAGACAACAGCGCCCATCGCCGCCGGCTGACGGCAAGATCCGATCTCTGTACGCCTCTAAATTAATACTGTAATAAACTATTCATTCGGAATTATGAATTGAACCAGTGAGTGTAATATCGTTGTCACTGCAAATCGAGAGTGTACAGCCTTCAGCAGTTCCAACATCAAGTCTTTCTAATATGAAAAAACTGAACTGAATGGAAATGAACAAACAGCAGCAAATTCAACGCAAAGAAATAGAATTTCCTGGTGAGTTTTTCAAGAAAATGAATACGTAGAAGTAATTTGAAATTAGTGAGAACGTCGAGAGTACTCATGTTCTGTCTGGAAGAAAATCCCGAAAATAGGTCGAGTTACTTTCTCCGGTAACCGAAGCGGCGTAGGTAGGTATCTGCAGTGCGACACCAACCTTTTACATTGATTTCCGAGACGTCTGGACTAGAAATCTGATCTGTAAAATAACACTACTGTAATCACTTCCTAATTACACTGAGTATACGAACTAGCAATTGTTAGAAATTGCGTCACTGCAGTCAAATCTGACGTCCACAAAATTTGTTCACCGGAGTCACCAAAATCGTAAGAGCAACATGACAACACCGAATATTTTTGGATTTGAATGACAGTCAACACTTATGTTACCAATTGCATCCATTGAAACGGCTGGAAATGTCAATACAAGTTCAATTTTAATGCAAAGCATCACTTGCTGAACAATACACCAGTGAAGGCGTGAACACAATAAGCTAACGTAATGTGAGGTAAACGGTATACCGCTTCCTGGTCAGTGGATACGAGAAGAATACTAAATGTAGCCTCAAACCATGGACTTTCGTGGTAACCAAAGCAAAATGTCTCTTACATTACAATAAGAAAGAAACCTTGAAAAAAGGTATTAAGCCAGTCATTTGCATGATTGAGATTTATCTTTACGCAATATACTATTGTATTGCCCGAAGTTCAAATAAAGTTTCAAGTTGTTCTTTTTTCATTTCGAGGAAGGTGAACGGGAGACAAAGTAAAGAGTTACATTTCAAAATCTAAGAAAAAAGACGGCACGTGTAGATTTTACTCGGCCAACACGAATACTAGAACATTTGTCGACTGTCATTTTTAAGCCCACACACGAAACTAGATCAAAGTTCAATGACTCTGAGAGTGAAATCCATTCATCACTATTAACCATTACAAGAGCAGTAGTGCTGACAATGACAGACAAGTAACAGACATTGATAACGTCACGCATACGGAAGCCAATAAGGGCAAGTGTTTTTATTTTTTATATGAATACGACGTCCAAGTGTTATAGTGAACTATACAAGAGTTCATTCATAGTGATAATGAGGGCGTGAGCAGCAGGAAGGCACTGCGGCCAACCGTTCCGGGAAGCGGCGGCAGACGATGCGCAGACGCCGATGACGTCATAGTGTGATCAGCCAATTGGGGCAGCGGGCCTATCAGCCTTAGTTAACTTCATTTGTTATTTAAAAGTCGTTTACTTATAAGTAAAATGAAAGGTAACGCTTCAGTTAATTTATTTTCATTTGAATATGATAAATTATAAACGTATTGTGTGGCGGTTAAGGATTTCATGTAGCATTGAAATAAACACTGTGACTGTGCGACATGACGTCTTTGTTAAGTCGGCAAATACAATTAAAAGCTGTGCAGTTACAAAGAGGCGGGGGCAATAACGCAAACCAGCATATACACCAACACGAGGAAAATTTCGCGTGGCTTAAAATGCTAATGTTCTGCCGGCTAGTGTACACATACATACATCGTCCACAAAGAAAACAATGCGTTTGGCAAACCTAATGCCATTGCAAATTCGCATCTAAATCATACTTTGTAAAGAACTGAAAGTACGGTACAGTTTAGAAAATTCGTTTCATTAATAATCAGAATAATTAATGAGGCAAATGGTGATGTCTTAACAAGAAGGAATGTTTGGAATGTAAATTACGTATAAAAAGCTGCCTAGAACAAAATGCCACCGGCCATACCAACATTACAAGCGAATATAAAGCTGTTGGCCTTGACAAAAAAAACCTTATGCTCATGCCATAACACGGCTGTAGCATGCCATTGAAACGAGGGACGCCAAGGTCGCGGAGTCAATGTACAGCACAGGACGCCTGGCCACCTGTCTCCGACAACCAATATAAATATACACAATAATTGGCGAAGACACGGCAAGACAAGTGAAACAACCTAACCAAACGGCTTTTCAACTGTTTGAACTCGTTGATAATTCACACCGCGAACTTGAATGGCGACGTGTATTAAGATTCATCACGTTCACTTTTTGAAGCGCCCCAACGCACAATGTTAACTGACGGATCGATTGTAACAACAAAATATGAAATAGGAAAGCGAGACTCTATTGAAAAAATGCCACATGTAAACGGGTACACGAGCGCTTAGCCCACGCTCTGTTGCCGTTTGATCATCCTATTTAAAAGCACGTGACAGCTTTCGTATAAATAGAATTGAAAATTGTATTTTTGTTCCTCCCTTCGACACTGGGATTGAGTTATTGAACCATAAACGGTATCTGAACACGATATGCGAATGAATGCAGATTAATCAAATCACTCTATTCACTGAATAACGGAGTCATATTTCTCGTGCATTCATTAATTAAAATATCCAGAGCAATATGAGTTTCAGAGTTCCATTAGTGGGGATAAAATAAATTGAAAACGCAGCTAGCAACACGTACCTGGTCTACATAAAGTTACTCTCATGGTATGAGTCGCAGTTGGAGCTGAGATGTGATTTACAACAATATTTCCGTAGGCGTAGCGAGCGAATTGTATCTGTTTCTAGAAATGGAAGCTGACTGTTCCAGAACTTTCTTTGTTAGAGCTTTAAGTAAGGAGGTCGACGCACCGCGACTAAATATGAGACCAAAGTTGTAGGTAGGTACGTGCGTACAGTTCTAAGATCTAACTGTGCGAGTTTAGCACGGTGCCTTTGTAATCTAAGCAGTGTTGCAAACAAAACATTAATATTAAGCGGCCTTTTGTGCTACACCAAGATACTGATCTAAACATTTTTGTGGGTGGGCTACATGTTTAAAATATTATAATTTATAAAGAGTGGTGTTACATATGCTTAGAGTGATATACGGGCTCTCTGAGATGCAAATGTTAAAATTTTAAATTACCATTTTACTCGTTGTTGTAACACAAATGTAGTACCTACCGCCTGTCAGTCACAACCGCCCAGGTAAGTTTATTTGACTACTTAATTCTTTTTTTTTTTTATTTAACTATGGTGGAGATTTCGTGATCGTGACACCGTAAAAAGAACTAATGTGATTGGCAGTTAGGACTCAGAATGAAAGAATACTTATACTCATTCAACTCTTTATTACCGAGCATACCTAAATAGCACATTTTTATTCTTGTTTGATTCTACAATGATATCAGAGCTAGATGACGCGCGAGCCGCAGAATACTTCAAAACTGTTATCTCTTACGAGTTACGTAACGACATTTTCTTTAAATTCGCACTGTTTATACGGACGCGGACTGGCATCCGGCCAATGGTTCTTTTTAATCGGTTTAATTCATTGAGCCACTGCTTTATTGCCGAATGAGTGCGAATAGACATGGACGACCTCCTCAAGGTCAATGGATAGTGAGAGAAACAGGTTCGTGATAACTCGTTTGACTGTCATATAGCGACCACTTTCTTGAAAATTCTTTCGCCGTGGTCGTAAAAACCACTTTGAAGCTGAACTGGAAGCGAAAATTATTAAAGTATCAACTACTTACCATTTATAAGCTGTAAATGTTGACTAAGAAAATGTACTGACTGATGTTGTACTGGTGGATACTGGACAGAAAATGCCTGAAAATCTATCAATGATGTAGTTTTATTAAATTTTGAACTACTACAATGCGTATGGCCTCAAATGATTAGTCCGTTGCTAATAAATATAAAAACTATATTCACGTTCACGACTAAGGAAGTGCCATTAGATTGTCTAAATATATCAAGAAAACAGATAAAAAGACTTCACAATTCTAATTTACATTTGAATGTAGAAGCTTGCAATAATGCAAAAGTTATAGTCAATGGGAAATGCGATTAAAGGTGCAAATCGGCAGTATCTGCACTAACACCATAAACAAGCTACATTACGGTTGAAGTAACCTAGAACGCTTGATAGCGCAAGACCAGTTTCTTTCAGCAGAGTAATAGGCTGAGAAAATGTCGAAAGTTTATATTCACAAATTGTCTGTACCTGTCTTGGAGACTGAAAGAGAGAGCAAAAACGAAAATTATGAAGAAACATTTGCGTAAATGCACTCACTAATGACAGAACGAGTTATGTTAATAGACTGAGACAAAATTTATAAGTTTCTATCAATCTTTCTCGCTGTGCTAGACAAAGAACCGTTGAACTTTTGTTTGGGATACTGAAACTAATAAACAACAACTAGTTAAACTTGTATTAGGAACATCTAGGGTCCCCACAGGATGATTTACTTGTCCAGGAACCCAAGGCACTCAAACAAAATTAGGGAATATGCTCACATGGGTCCAAAACTTTCAGAAAAATTGTGTGAAAAATTATGATGAAAACTTTTCATGTACGGAGCTAACGGAGCTGAGTGGGCTATAATATGTTGAAATAGGCTTTTGTTATAGACTGAGATCTGAGAGTCGCCAGACCAAAGTCATTTTATCATAGCTGAAATTTTAAGGAAAGATAGAGGGATATGTCGTTATAAAAGTTTACGTACTAGTTAGCTGGCTTTAATTGCCCTTATTCAGGTTGATACCTAGAAAAAACTTGATAGTTTTTTACGGGAATTTAGCCAAGACCTTAAAAGCGTCTGGCTGAAGTATGTAAGTAGCAATAATGTACGAAAGTTTGTAAAAATATTCTGTAAAACATGATAATCAGCCGTCTCACTTAAACGTCAGTGAGTAATGTACCTTTTAAAGCTGAAACCTGAAAAAGGGTCTTGTTACTAGCCAGTACGCATACCTTTTTAACGACATATCGTCATTAAAGAATATAACACCATGTAAGTCAAAAATAGTAACTTTACAAGAAACTGAAAAAGCTACATAATTTAACATAGATTTTTTATACAATACCATTATATTATAATTTTGTTTTAATAAATTAAATATTAAATATAGGATTATTATTATCTAGTAACCCACCTTTTTCGACATAGGTACGTTGTGATGTCTCATTTTAATACCCAAATTTATTTACGTGGTGTTAAACCTTAAGCAACGATATTCCTCTATCCATCCACAATATTTCAGCCATACTAAAATGGCGCAGGTCTTAAGACTATGGGATCTTGGAACTACTAGTGTAAAAGTAACTTGTTTCGTTAAACAAGCGGCTTCATTCTCGTGTTGTAAACATTAACATCTAGCTGCAAGCCTGTACCCGAGAATTATTCTCATTTACTTGAGTGTCGACGTAAATATGGCAACAATAGACTTCCATAAAAATCATGAGGGTGTAATTTCTCAGCAATGAGTTTATAAGAAAGATATAAAATCATTGTGTATGTAGTAAAAGTATTATTCATGTGTAGACGTTTTGAATTTGAAAACAAGCACATTGCATTTTTAGATCCGTTTAAAAAATCTCACACACAACAAATACATTAGTTATTAAGTATTTGGTAGGGAAAAAAAGAGGTGTTGTTGCGTCTAGTTTAGTATAGGTAAGAGTAATTATTAGGTAATAAACATTATTTTACAATACCTTATGCCATTAAAGAACATGATCCGTAGGACTTCAGGTACGCGGGCAATTTCAATAAATCGCTCCAATGTTTTCATTTTCACTGAGGTGTTTAAAACAAAAAACAACTACATCTAACTCTATTATTGAGTCAACTGAAAGACAATATTTTCCCCAATTTCATATTTTCTTCAACTGCGCAGTTTGTCTCATATTTAGCGGCGCACGCGCAGCCCTCAGTGCGGACAAGGTTGCGCGTGCGTCTAATTAAACACGATTCTGTTTAAAAAATCAAACACCACAGTCGAGATTTTTACGCAGATAATACATTATTTATACTTGTGTTTGTAGCGTGAAACAAATAATGGTGTTACGTCTGATATTATCTAATATGACGTGTAGTACTTCGTTATTAATGCTATTCAACGCTTATAGTCATAAATCAATGGCTGGCGATGAAATCTTGGTACACAGTGTTTGTGTCACTAGAAAGACAAACAACTAGTCAACTGGAATGATAGTAAGAGCGGAATAGCAACTGGTAAGGATATTCTCTTCGTCATTTAGCTGTTTCGAAACAAATTAATAGTTTCAAACCTAGAACACGAGTTAAGCCGCACGTAAAGGCTAATTAGAAATGCTATTCAAACATTGATTGCCTCACAAAGTTGGTAACTAAGTAAATGTTCACGAAACCACGATTTTAACTTTTTCCTTTACAATCACTACATAGTATAAAACAAAGTCGCTTTCCCTGTCTGTCTGTCCCTATATATGCTTAGATCTTTAAAACTACGCAACGGATTTTGATGCGGTTTTTTTTAATAGATAGAGTGATTCAAGAGGAAGGTTTATAATTATGTATAATACATGCACCCGTGCGAAGCCGGGGCGGGTCGCTAGTACCGAATAAAAAGTGGTTCGTGCCCATAAATTACATACATCAATGTTCAGCTGACACGATGAACGGTATTCAACCTGAACTTTTTAGTTTTAGAGTTATTTTATTTTTCTAAGTTTTAACAAGTTTTGGTAAGTTTTTAGGTTTAGCCTTGTAGCTTGAACTACAAAGCCGTCTCAGATAATTGTCAGTTTTTAGTTAAACGGAAAAGTTTCAGAAAAAAACCTGGAACAAGTTCTTGTTAGGCAGCTCAATTGATATACAAGTTAGTGTTAAACAAACAATTAAAGCAATCAATTTTCTATATCTAGTGTTTAATGACAAAACGATACGTAATCTAAGCTACGCAGTTGTACCGAATGACTCACAAATACCTACTTACAATAGCCGGTAGGCAGCCAGTTTAGCGAAGATCGATCTTACGATAACCGAAGTTAAATTGGTATTATTTACCACTACAATTACGTTTTTGACATTACGCAATAACTAGGCGAAATCAAAACGAAAAAGAGAAAGTTTCAGTCTTTATAAATAATTATGGGATATAAAATCGAAAGCCAAGTACCTATAACAAATTGCTTAATGGTTTCAAAGTTTGGTGTCTGCAATCAATCACTTCAGTAGTGGCTCAATCAATCTTTTCTTCAGATAATAGACAGCTGTGCTCACTTTTTGTGCGTTAACTTAGGCCCACTCAACACGTTGCGACAATAATAACCAGTTACAAGACTTACAAGCAAATATCAATCTGTATGCAATGCAAATTTTGCAAGTACTTAAAGAGCACTAAGTCAATGCACTCAATGTTACAAGATTACAAAATAGCATGACAAAAAAAAACACCTTTTCAAGTAATAAATTCCATTGTATGATTTAAAATACGAATGCACTTTTTAACACGACAATTTAAATTCAGAAAATATACTCAGAATCACAAGCGTCGTCCGCATTTAAGCTCATTTTAGAATCTCTAAAATGAAATCCAATTTCATGGAAGTGAGGCGCGTTTTATTTTTGGAATTCACTTATATTCAGTGCAATTGAACCAAGTGATTCGCATCTTCGCCTGTATTTCATTTCGCCAGCACGTTAAATCCTAAACAAGTCAGGCGGTTGGACCGCCCAGCACTAAATCATCTAAGGGCATATGGCGAGGCGAGTCTGCGTCAAGTTTATATTGCGTTTCTCAGCAAGACCCACAAAGTCGCGAATTTAATATCACAGTGATCAAACGCATTTACGACAACACTAAAACGCTAAGTGCGTTTCCTTTTCTTGTTCAGGGCTAGTTGTAAAATATGAAACATCGGTCGAAAGGTATAACTTGCGAAGTCAAGGAAAGTTCAAAGCACATTGACGCCGATGTGCGGTATATTTTTAGGTTGTATGTCTATACAAACTTAAGTTTTGTTTACCAGAACCTGAAAAGTGGTAATAGTACTCAATTATTAATCATTATGATCAACTTTTACAATGGGACTAAAACAAAAATCGTAAAAAAAAATCAGCTGATCCATTTTTATGTTCACAAAAATATGGTTTAGCAGATTTTAGGTTCATAAAATAAGATTGAATAAAACGTGATAGCAGTAATGAGCGGCTCGTGAGAGTTTAGACGTACTGGATTTGTTATCTGAACTACTTTAAGTAAGATTTAATTCGCGAAGTTTATATCTCCAATTATTCGTATAAGCCTAGGTAGGTACTATTTTGCGACAAAAAATCGCGATTGCAACAAATTGGTAAAGTGTCATAAGTTTTTCACCTATAAAATCGACGTTTATCCTAAATTGTTGGTTGCGTACACAATGATTACATAAACTAGACGTCAAAGTTTACTATAGACAGCCCAACGACAATCAAAAAGATAAAATGTAGATCTTTCGGTCAGTGTGTACTTAGCATTCAATTTGGCAGATGACAGTTTAACGGATTGATATGTGACAACTGTGACAAGCGACCGATGTCAGTGTTGCCAACGCAGTCAAAATATATCTGTGTCTACATTATTTATTACGTAGACAATTTTTGAATTGTCTGAATGTCAAAGCATTAAGTAATCATGATTTTATTTGACTGTGGCTTCGTGTATATTTTAATATCATTAGCTAGAACAATACAGTGAGTACTTAAGCACTTATTTAAAAATTCAAACACTTATTTTCATAAGGCCAATACCCTGACCCATTGAAAACCTAATTCATATTTCTTTCTTTCATAGGTAGCTACATTGTCTCATGTGACGTGATCACGTGATAGGTATATAGAAAACTCAATAAAAATGTTCATAATTAAAATGAAAGTTTAATAGACTCAATGACTGCAGCAAGATAAAACTCAGTTAAACTAGATTGAAAGCTAATCATAAATGTTGATTTTATTTCCATTGAGAATATTAAAAAGAGAGAGAAGATAACGTTCGTGATGGAACAAAAACTACTACGCAGAACTGAAAGGGTTTTTTAATCAGTGTTGTACTGTTGTTAATGATCGAGCGTACGCCGGCAGTGCGCCCACTGACCTCAACGCGGACGAGATAAAGGCTATTTTAAGCAACGCGATAATATCAGCATACGTCGAATGTTTAAACAGATACGACATTGGAGGAACGCCGGAAGCCTTTTGGCAGGACCTCTTATAACTAGCGTACTTGATAGACTTCCGTTACAAGTACATATTTGACAATTCAACTTTTACGATCAACGAATCAAACCTATAATGTCGTTTCCTTAATTGAACCATCAGTGAGCGAAGGAAAACCGGAATAAAGTCAACACATCTCGTACAAAACATACGTTACAAACTGTAGAACGTATCGAGGGGCACGGCAGTGCCCCCGCCAAGTCGAGCAAATAAAAGCGGCACGGCCGTACCATTATTTTCTCGAAGCAGTTCAGGCCATTTTCAACCCCTTATAACTTTGTTGTGGATTAAACTAGAAGCCTGTATTTCTAGTTACCAAGCAAGCATTGTATAAACACGGTATATTTCAAATTTCATTCAATTTGAACCAGTAGTTTAAGAATTATAACTAGTCAAAGTTCTTAATTTTGTCACTCACTGACTGACCGATCATCAAAAGTCTAAAGCACTTCTAGTAGACATAGAAGCTTCAAATTTGGAATGCAATTAGTGTTTAGTGTATAAATCAAGGAAAAACTAAAATATTTTGCAATTTCGGTCCAGTTTTCTAGATACACCAATTCTTAAACCGATAATCAAAAGTCTAAAGCACTTCTAGTAGACTGAAAAGCTTCAAATTTTGAATGCAATTAGTGTTTAGTGTATAAACCAAGAAAAAACTAAAATATTTTGCAATTTCAGTCCAGTTTTCTAGATACACCAACTGCATAAATAACTTTGTAATCCCATATGACATGATATAATCTTAAGGGATTACAAAGTTATTTATGCAGTTGGTGTGATCATCAAAAGTCTAAGGCACTTCTAGTAGACATAGAAGCTTCAAATTTTAAATACAATTAGTGTTTAGTGTATAAATCAAGGAAAAACTAAAACATTTTGCAATTTCAGTCCAGTTTTCTAGATACACCAATTCTTAAATTTGAACTGCATAAATAACTTTGTAATCCCATACGATTATATCATGACATATGAGATTACAAAGTTATTTATGCAGTTGGTGTATCTAGAAAACTGGACTGAAAATGCAAAATATTTTAGGTTTTCCTTGATTTATACACTAAACACTAATCACATTCAAAATTTGAAGCTTCTATGTCTACTAGAAGTACCTTAGACTTTTGATGATCACACCAACTACATAAATAACTTTGTAATCCCATATGACATCATATCATCTTAAAGGATTACAAAGTTATTTATGCAGTTGGTGTGATCATTAAAAGTCTAAGGCACTTCTAGTTGACATAGAAGCTTCAAATTTTGAATGCAATTAGTGTTTAGTGTACCTATAAATCAAAGAAAAACTAATATGCCACCAAAAACAAAACTTGTAAAAATTCCAAGTCTCGCAACTCAGTTCTTCTACCGTAAAAAGTTGTGAGATCCATGTAGTACCAAGTCAGTCGATTTATTCAGTCCCTACTTAAGGGGACCTTCTGTCTTAAGTTATTACGTAATTAGCATTTATGTTTAAATGAAATAAATTGACTTGGCCAACGCAAATAACTTTGTAATCCCATATGACATGATATAATCTTAAAGGATTACAAAGTTATTTATGCAGTTGGTGTGATCATCAAAAGTCTAAGGTACTTCTAGTAGACATAGAAGCTTCAAATTTTGAATGTGATTAGTGTTTAGTGTATAAATCAAGGAAAAACTAAAATATTTTGCATTTTCAGTCCAGTTTTCTAGATACACCAACTGCTTAAATAACTTTGTAATCTCATATGTCATGATATAATCGTATGGGATTACAAAGTTATTTCTGCAGTTCAAATTTAAGAATTGGTGTATCTAGAAAACTGGACTGAAATTGCGAAATGTTTTAGTTTTTCCTTGATTTATACACTAAACACTAATTGCATTTAAAGTTTGAAGCTTCTATGTCTACTAGAAGTGCCTTAGACTTTTGATGATCACACCAACTGCATAAATAACTTTGTAATCCTTTAAGATTATATCATGTCATATGGGATTACAAAGTTATTTATGCAGTTGGTGTATCTAGAAAACTGGACTGAAATTGCAAAATATTTTAGTTTTTCCTTGATTTATACACTAAACACTAATTGCATTCAAAATTTGAAGCTTCTATGTCTACTAGAAGTGCTTTAGATTTTTGATTATCGGTTTAAGAATTGGTGTATCTAGAAAACTGGACTGAAATTGCAAAATATTTTAGTTTTTCCTTGATTTATACACTAAACACTAATTGCATTCCAAATTTGAAGCTTCTATGTCTACTAGAAGTGCTTTAGACTTTTGATGATCGGTCAGTCAGTGAGTGACAAAATTAAGAACTTTGACTAGTTATAATTCTTAAACTACTGGTTCAAATTGAATGAAATTTGAAATATACCGTGTTTATACAATGCTTGCTTGGTAACTAGAAATACAGGCTTCTAGTTTAATCCACAACAAAGTTATAAGGGGTTGAAAATGGCCTGAACTGCTTCGAGAAAATAATGGTACGGCCGTGCCGCTTTTTTTTGCTCGACTTGGCGGGGGCACTGCCGTGCCCCTCGATATTTTGCAATTTCAGTCCAGTTTTCGAGATACACCAACTGCATAAATAACTTTGTAATCCCATATGACATGATATAATCATATGGGATTACAAAGTTATTTATGCAGTTCAGTTTTTTTTCTACAAAAAGAAATGAGATGCCACCAAAAACAAAACTTGTAAAAATTCCAAGTCTCGCAACTCAGTTCTTCTACCGTAAAAAGTTGTGAGATCCATGTAATACCAAGTCAGTCGATTTATTCAGTCCCTTCTTAAGGGGACCTTCTGTCTTAAGTTATTACGTAATTGGCATTTATGTTTAAATGAAATAAATTGACTTGGCCATCGCATGAAAACACAATGCCATCAAAAACAAAACTTGTAAAAAACCAAGTCTCGCGACTCAGTGAGCACGATTTTGCTATCGCACTAAACAATCTTATTTACTACAATATGTATTGCTTGTGAGTTACATTGTGTTTTCATGCGTTGGCCAAGTCAATTTATTTCATTTAAACATAAATGCCAATTACGTAATAACTTAAGACAGAAGGTCCCCTTAAGAAGGGACTGAATAAATCGACTGACTTGGTATTACATGGATCTCACAACTTTTTACGGTAGAAGAACTGAGTTGCGAGACTTGGAATTTTTACAAATTTTGTTTTTTTTAATATTCTTGGCAAAAATCCCAAAAGAATAGAATACTCGGAACTCGGAAATGTATGAAGTTGTACTCGTAATTCATGACGTTGGGTTTATTACATGGGATTCATAACATGTCATACATAATGTGAAAACATTACATCGCCATAAAAAGGAAAAAGCAATGCATTGATCGAATATCATTTTGTAAATCGAAAACGGTGACATAAAATCTAGATGGACGCGGCTATTAAATCAGAATGTGAATTGTCTATGGTAGTCAGAAGGAATGTAACGGCAATCGCCTTCCGAATTAATGGACTACTTTACATACCGCAAGTGGGAGTAAAGATCCATTTTGCATGTTTGTTTTTAAAACGGAGTCAGTGATTAGCATGACGGGTGATAGGACGGAATGGAAGAAGTAAACGTGTAGCGCCGACCCCAAATGACATGGAATCAGGGCAGGAACATCATGTTTAGTCTTGCTTAATTTCTTCCAGCGCATTTCAATCATTTGAAAGAAAAATAAAGTATGTGTATTTATAGTCATCCTAAGTTATCATTATATTCCGTGCAGAGAATGTTCTTATATTAAGAGAATTGTTTACATTCTATGTGTGAAGAATGGAACGACGTATTTACGACAAACATCTCATAAAAATCCAATAAATGCCCTCCTCAAGGCTCCACTTTCAGTCATCGATTCCCATCTTGACCTAAAGGAATTCACCTTAAACGGGGACACGATTATATCGATATTTCTCGTCAACCTCAAGAGATATAATCATGGTTGCTTTCTTGAATATAAAATGTTGTCAGCCGTTATAAAATTATACAGCACACTGCGGCAAATGAAAATTACGAGGAGCAATACATCAGTCTGCGCTTATTGGGACAATGCTCTTTAAACAGCTGGTTTATTTATGAAACAGTAGTCGATTGACTGGGAGGCCTCGACCTCAGAGACCGCTTTCATGCCCACTAAAAGGATTACCCGTCAGACGGCATCGAGAAAACAGTCTGTGGAATTGGGCTAATCCTCTTTAGGTTGCGATGTCGACGATACCTCGAGAGGTTGCCCCAAGCCACCTGATTGAACGACCATAAACTTTGGTACAAGAGCATAAAGCATAATGTACAAAGGCATGTAATATTAAGTGTCAAATCAATAACTCCTCCAAGCGACAGCAGCAGAAAGTTAGGAAGAGATGAGATGGCAAGCGAAAAACGACCTTAACTGCCGGTGATAGGATCATTTTACGAATTACACCAGTTTCGTCAGACATGACGGTGAAAGCCCGTCTGCCCTTGCGATCTCTAGCTTCACAAGAACATAATTGCACACGTTCAGTAAAACGATTCAATGAATCAGTGACATTAAGCCAACGAGAACTTAATCAATAGTTTTTCTAAAAGAAACTCGTAAATTAAGAGTTATCGCTTTATAGAACTTGATACTCTTGAAATTGAAGTAATTATAGTAGCAAAAACAGAACATGACTGCTACAACTGTATGATAAGAGGAATTTTAGCGATTTTGCATCGGATATAATAATTAGCGGCGACGGATGCAATTACTAACCGCAGTGGCTGCATTCCGAATGCGCGTCATCTTGCGCTCGCAGAGTAGTCAACTTTATTCTTATTAGAAAGTGGCAAATTTGGGGGGGGAGGGGAAGGTCGTCGACCGAAAACGTTCTTAAACCTGTCCTTTATTTAATAGAGGAACATGTAACACTGATTAGCATTGTAAATGTTACGGCATCACCACATCAACTTAAATCGCAGTTCAAGTCCGATGAGGACTAAATTGATCATCAAATCAAACGCAAGAGCGTACAAGAATTGTTCAGACTTAGTCGCATCTGAAGTAAATTGGCAATTTGCTTACTAATGTAGCAAATGAGATTGCTGCAATAATTTCTGAATCGCACAATAAAAACTATTTAATAGCATGATAAAAATGACCCGTCCATTGGAAATCACTATGAGTTACGAATTGGAACAGGAAATTACAGTTGACTTTGAGCCATCAGTAGACAAAAGAGTCTTGGTGAGAGCGAATAGTCCGAAGTGTTCCGAGAATTCGCACTGCTTAAAGTTTTTGCTAACTGTACTTATTGGACTGTACGATGAGTGATGGTGACTAGGGTTGCCAACATTTTTTTGTCTGAATATAGTATTTTTTTAAAAAGCCATAAAAAAATATAGTACGCTTCAAAAAAATGAAGACTAAAAAAAAGACATTGTTATTTTTTTATTACATTTAACATTACATTTAATGATTTAACATCATAAATGCTTTCGGGATCTTTAGTAACCCAGTCATACACTCTTTCCCACTCAGGTTTATATTTTTGGAGCCTTTTTTGTAATTTTTTTTTTGGAACAAAGTTCCTTTTCGCGCGTTGCGATAGGGGGCTAGACGGAAAAATTAAGACCAAAAATTGTAACGACACTTTTTTAAGACCAAAAGTTGTAACGACACTTTTTTAAGACCAAAAGTTGTAACGACACTTTTTTAAGACCAAAAGTTGTAACGATACGTTTTGCTATAGTTGTAAGCCGTGCGGCGTGCGCGTGTTTCTCTGTCTGTCTCTCTCTCTCTCATAATAACTTCGTTCCATCCGGGTGTCCCTTATTGACACCTCTCAAGTTTTTAGTGGGTGTCAGTGGGACACTTTCGCTATCGCTACAACTTTCAATTAATTATACTACGTAATTTAATGCAGGACTAAAACTACTAAAACCGTATTAACTCCACTAACTCAATAAAATTAACGAAATCCAAAACAAATGAAAAAGGCAAGCAAGATTAGATTAAATAAACATTAGTTTGATGTTGTCAAGTTTGACATTGACGTATTTAGGAGCGAAATATGACAGGGACGCGTTCGGTTACACGCACACGCACAATACTTCTGTCGAACTAAAGAAATGTTCGAAAATTGCAGGAAGTTTTTTTTTAATTTACTAATTTTTAGTATTGCAAAATATAAACATTGAGCTATTGTACTGAAATATAGTATTTTCGCGTACTATATATTTCTTCAACAGTATATAGTACGGAGACTGTCGGCGACGAAGACCCCATGCACGTACTATAGCGCAAGTAGTGGCGGGGGTAAGATTTGTACAGTTGCAATAGTTTTAAAAACTTTGACTGATTTGAAAACTTAGTTTTTGTTGTAAGGATTTTATACTTAGTTAGTTTTGAAAAGTTTATTTTTTATGTTTCATTATTTACTTAGTAAGTATAGTTATTGCGATAGGTACTCATAGTTTTAAGTAACTTTAATTTTTCTGATAAGAGTTATATGAAAACTTGTCTAATTAGAAGGTATGTTGCAAGGATATTCGTGTAAGAATTGTGTTTTGTGTCTTATTAGAACGACGTTAGCGTAATCCAATAGAAATCTAATTAGAAAATATTAATATGAAAGGTTTCTTGTATGTTGTGGAATAATTACGTAGTTTGAAAACGAGGTTTTTTGTTTATAGAGAAATGTTAAATATTTTTGTCATATTTTAGTAAGATCGCTTTAAAAGTAAGTTTACAAAAGGAATTTTAGAAATCGGTTAGGAATTGCAAAAGTTATAGCCGATTGTTGTAAGTGAAAATGTTAAAATTGCCATTTTGATACTTCAATGTTCTAGGAATTTTGTGATACTGCATTTTATTATTAAATAAGTAATTATAAACGATAGATAAGGTTGTCACGTATCCAAAAAGGTATAATATTATGTAATTATGTACAAAGAAAAATAAATAAAGAAGGGAAAGGGTTCGGCTCGACGCAAAACTTAAAGTAAAATTAGGCGCAAAAAGCGCGGTTCTCGATAAGGGGCAGACAGGGCCGTATAAAAGACGGCTCTCTCCGCCGTACAACAGTAGTCTCGAAGCAACCGTCGAACGAGAAACATCTCTCAAGAAAGGAAGAGCCGAACCCTCAAGAATAAAAATCAAGAGTCGTTTCTTTGCTGCATTCCTGCATTCCTGTAGTTGCTCTGCTACCTGTGAAGCCATCCGGATTATAATATCAAGCACTACGCATACACTAGGGGTGCGTGGGACGTGTGCCACCAGCGCACCAAGGCAAGGGGTACATGTCAAACGTGGGGAGACCGTCCCCGGACTACGGCTGGTCGTGGACCAAACCCCGTAGGCCATCACAGTTGGTCCTTCGAGCCGGATCCCTAGAACACAGAAGAGTTCAGAAGACAGAAGACAAGAAGATGCCCGTAACAAGATCGCAGAAGGACGCGCCTCTTCGCCTCCCGCCGCCGAGTGGTGCGGCAAAGGATAATACCGGGACGCAAGAAGAGACTTCTGCCTCATCATCAGAAGATACGACGGCAACAACGGCAACGACCTCTTCTGGAAGTCTCTTCTTACAGTCACGAGAAGCAGCGCCGCGACGGAGAAAATCATCAAGGCTACCACGGCGGCGAGGGAAGAAGCCGCCAGAAGAGGAAGGATGGACCAGAAGACTCCAGAAGAAGCCCGGGAAAAGGGTGTGCAGGGGTCAGAGACGACGCTGAGACCGAAGATCAGTCGTCGTACGAGGTCCATGAAGACGGGAAGTACATCCGCAAGAAGGAAGGAGTTGGAAGCAAGGGAAGAGCTGGCGCGTCTGGAACTGGAACAGGCGCAGGCTGCGGCCAAGCTCGCACGCGTCAGGTTGGAGATGGCGCAATGTGAAGATGACGACTCCGTGGATGAAGACCCAGAAGACCGAACTGAACACGTGCAGAACTGGATCCAGACGTCGCTGCTGGACGACAGCGACATGGAACAGCCTGAAAGAAGAAAGGATCATCGCGCAGAAGAAGCTGCAGTGAAGCCAGAAGAGGACTCCTCGTCGAAGACGAAGACCAGCGAGATCCAGGTCCTGGCAGCAGCACTAAAGGAAGCCTTCAGCTCAAGAGGAGGAGGGCACGACGGGCCGCCGAAGTATATCCACGAGCTACCCTACTTCGACGGCAACAGCAGCGAGTGGGTGGCCTTCAAGGTGGTGTATGAAGACACTGCACCTATGTTCAGCGACGTCCAGAACATGGCTCGACTAAGAAGAGCAATCAAAGGGAACGCAAGAGAAGCTATCAAGAGTCTGCTGTATTCAGAAGCTTCTCCGATGGAAGTGATGCAAGCACTGAAGAGAAGATATGGAAGACCTGACGCGCTGGTACTGGCAGAACTGGAAAAGGTGAAGGCGCTTCCGAAGATTTCAGAAAATCCAAGGGACATATGCATCTTCGCGAGCCAGATCAACAACAGCGTGGCAGCTATCAAGGGTTTGAAGAAACCACAGTACCTGCACTCACCAGAAATAGTGAAGCATATCATGGAGAAGATGCCAACGATCCTGAAGTTCCGGTGGTACGACTTCACAGCGGCATCAGAAGACGGCGAGTTCTCCGACTTGAACATGGTGGCCAGATTCCTGAACAGAGAAGCAGACAGATGTGGAGCCTTCGCGACTTCAGAAGAGAAGAGCAGCTTCAAGAGGACTCAGCGGCAAGCGGCGCATTCTACGAACGAACGGGAACCGAAGGAGAAGAGTGCAAGACCAACGGAGAAGAGTTGCCCCATGTGTCAGGGCGAACATTACCTCCTGGAGTGTCAGCGGTTCCAGAAGGCGTCGGTGCAAGATCGTTGGGCAACAGTGAAGAAGAGTCGCATCTGCTTCAAGTGTCTGCAGGGGAGCCATAGGAAGGAGAGCTGCAGGAAACCGCCGTGCAAGGAGTGCAAGAGATGGCATCATCATCTGCTGCATGTGGAGTCAGAAGAGAGGCCAGCGGACGGCAAGCAGCAAGAGAAGACAACGGAAGCTGCGAACGTCATGGCATCGGTTAATGCAGTCACCAACACAAGGGCATACCTGAAGATCATACCAGTCGAGGTCTTCGGGACAAAAGGAAAGAAGAGGATACTGGCACTAATGGACGAAGGATCGACAGTATCACTTCTGGACGCGAAAGTTGCAGAAGAAATCGGCGCGCAAGGCATCAAGGAAGGACTAGTTCTTGAAACAGTGGGCGGCAAGCTGATCAGAAAGGAAGACTCACAAGTGATGGACCTAGCTATCAAGGGCGTTCATCAAAGAAGTCAGAAGATCCTGAAGAAGGTCAGGACCATCGACGAGTTGAAGCTTGCACCGCAGTACTTGGACAAGAAGAAGATAGAAGCTTGTCGACACTTGAAGAAAATTGCCGATTCTCTGATTTATGAAGGGGAGTCACCACAGCTGCTCATAGGACAAGACAACTGGGAGCTGATCGTGACGAGAATAATAAGAAAAGGAAAACCAGGAGAACCAGTAGCATCAAAAACTGGACTTGGATGGGTGCTGCACGGGTCGGAGTCTGGAAGCACGAAGCCAGTGAACTTCTTGAACACTTGTCTGCACATCGGTACGCCAGAAGAAGAGATGCACGAGATGATAAAGGATCACTTCGCGATCGAGGCACTTGGTGTGCAGCCCAGAAGACCCACAACAGATGCAGAAGGAAAGGCACTCACCATCCTAGAAAAGACCTGCAGAAGACTTGAAGATGGACGATTTGAAGCTGGACTTCTGTGGAAGAATGAAGAGGAACAGATGCCAGAGAGCTACACTTCTGCCAAGAACCGACTGATCAACATTGAGAAGAAAATAGACAAGGACCCTCAGTTGAAGGCGGAGTACAGCAAGCAGATCCAGCATCTCATCGACAACAAGTATGCAGAGGAGGCAACTGACGGACACGACTCCAAGAAGAAATGGTACCTCCCTCACTTCTCCGTCGTGCATCCATTGAAGAAGAAGATAAGGATCGTCTTCGACGCTGCAGCCAAGTCAAGGGGAAGAAGCCTCAACGACGCGCTCCTGCCGGGACCAGATCTGCTACAGTCACTCTTCGGGGTGTTGCTGAGGTTTCGGCGAGGACCGTTAGCAGTGGCAGCTGACATCAAGGAAATGTTCCTGCAAGTGCGCATCCGACCGGAAGATAGAAACAGTCTGCGGTTCCTGTGGCGAGGAGACCAGCGTGACGGGACGCCGAAGGAGTATAGGATGACTTCAGTTATCTTCGGCGCAACATCGTCTCCGAGCACAGCGATATACGTCAAGAACCGGAACGCAGCTGACTACAAGGAACAGTATCCGGAGGCGGCAAGGGCAATCGAGCTGAACCACTACATGGACGACTACCTGCACAGCTTCCATTCAGAAGAGGACTTCAGAAGAGTCACAGCGCAGGTGGACACCGTGCACAAGAAGGCAGGCTTCGAGCTCAGGGGATGGGCATCAAATCAACCTGAGCTGCTGCAAGGCGTGAAGACAGAGACGACAGAGAAGACAGAAGTGGACCTTGGCGAGAAGGAAGAGAAGACACTTGGTCTGCGCTGGTTTACAGAACGAGACTCCATCGGCTTCAGGGCGAACCTCCGGAACACGCCGGAAGAAATTGCACAAGGGTTCAAAGTGCCTACGAAGAGAGAAGTCACCAGCGCCGTGATGTCTACATTCGACCCATTGGGACTAGCATCACCGGTTCTCGTCCAGGGCAAGAAGCTGCTTCAAGGAATTTGGAGAAGCGGCATCGGGTGGGATGAAGAGATAGAACATAAGGACTACGAAGCATGGAAGACTTACCTTGAGAAGATGAAGTTACTTCAGGATCTTCAGGTTCCGAGATGTCTGGCACCACGTCGCACCGAGGGGGAGCTGCATACCTTCACAGATGCGAGCGAAACGGCATATGCAGCAGCAGTGTACTGGAGGACCCGGGAAGAAGATGGGACGCACCTAGTCAGCCTGGTAGCGGCGAAAGTGAGAGTCACCCCATTGAAGCCGGTGTCCATCCCGAGGCTGGAACTGCAAGCGGCACTCCTGGGAAGCAGACTGGCGCACTCAGTGGAAAAGGAGTTGGACCTGAAGACGACAAAGAAGACTTATTGGACCGATTCAAGCATAGTCCTCTCGTGGATCAAGACAGACCCGAGGACGTTCAAGACCTTCGTGGCGCACAGATTGGCCGAGATTGAAGACCTGACGAAGCCGCAGGAGTGGAGATGGGTGCCTACAGCACAGAATCCAGCGGACGACGCGACGCGCAACGTGCCAGAGGACTTCAGCTGCAACCACAGATGGTTCACCGGGCCGGACTTCTTGAGAAGAGAAGAGATGGACTGGCCGAAAGCCAGAAACTTCAAGAAAGAAGCCACCGGAGAAGAGAAAGCAGCAGACGTCGTGGCAGCAGCGAGCATCACGGCCCCAGTACCAGACCCGAACAGGTTCTCGTCATGGAAGAAACTAGTGCGAGCGACAGCGAGGGTGCTGCAGTTCATAAGGCTATGCAGAAGAAAGGAAAAAGTCAACGCCAACAAACGAAAGGAAGATCCCACCTGGAAGGCTACGAAAGGAAAGAAGACGGCGATCGCACCGAAACGTCAGTCCTCGAACAAGAAAGAAAGGAGCTACATACCGCTGGACATTGACCTGCTCGAGCAAGCTGAAGACCTGCTGTTGAGAAGAAGCCAAGAAGGAAGCTTCAAAGATGACATCAGGCGTCTGCAGCGAGGACAGCAGCTGGAAGGCAGTAGCAAGCTGAAGAAACTCGACGTAATGCTGGAAAACGGACTGCTACACTTGAAAGGAAGAATCGACGCAATACAGGGTGTGACCAGAGAATACAAGCGACCTGTAGTGCTCGACAGTAAGGAGAAGACGACGCGACTGATAATAGAAGACTATCATCGTCGTTACAACCATGGAAATCACGCCACAGTAATGAACGAGATAAGGCAACGCTTCTGGATATTGGGGTTGAGGTCAGCACTCAAGGCAACCCAACACGAGTGTCAATGGTGCAAGATGAGAAGAGGAAAACCTCAAGACTTACCGACGGGCAACTTACCTATCGAGAGGCTGATGCACAGCAATCCACCCTTCACCTGTACCGGTGTGGACTACTTCGGGCCGATGGTGATCACAGTGGCAAGAAGAAACGAGAAGCGCTGGGGCGCGTTGTTCACCTGCCTCACAACTAGGGCAGTGCACATAGAGCTCACCCCTTCGCTCTCCACCGACAGCATGATCATGGCGTTAAGAAGATTCGCTGCCAGAAGAGGAATGCCGAAGACGCTATACTCTGACAACGGTACTAACTTTGTCGGTGCCAACAAGGAGCTGCAAGAAGCCATCGAACACATGAAGAAAGAAGACCTCACCTCAGAAGCAGAGAAGATCGGCGTGCAGTGGAAATTCATTCCACCTGGGGCACCAAACATGGGCGGTGCTTGGGAACGTCTGGTGCGCTCAATCAAAACAGCGCTGGACGCCACCCTGAAAGAAAGGCGGCCACGAGAGGAGGTACTCCATACCCTTCTGCTCGAGGCCGAACATATGGTCAACTCCCGACCTCTCACGCACATCTCCGAGAACCCTGAAGAAGAAGCACTCACACCAAACCACTTCCTCATCGGGCGCTCCTGCGGGGCAGCTAGAATCGGCTGCTTCGATGACATCGAGCTGGTGGGCAAAGACACCTGGAAGGCGACGCAGCGACTTGCCGATCACTTCTGGCAACGTTGGCTGCGCGAATATCTGCCCACTCTGCTGCCGAGGAAGACCAAGGGAAGAACCTGCTACACAGACCTGCGAGTTGGGGACATCGTGCTCATCGTCGACCACACCCTACCGAGATGCACCTGGCCACGCGGAAGAATCCAGCGAGTGTATCCTGGACCAGACGGGCGAACGAGGATCGTCGACATCGAGACGCGAGGCGGTGTGCTGCGGAGACCCAGTTCGCGAGTGGTGCTGTTGGTGCCGGGAGTGTCGCCGAGCCAGGAGGATGGTGCGACGCACGAGGGGGAGACTGTCGGCGACGAAGACCCCATGCACGTACTATAGCGCAAGTAGTGGCGGGGGTAAGATTTGTACAGTTGCAATAGTTTTAAAAACTTTGACTGATTTGAAAACTTAGTTTTTGTTGTAAGGATTTTATACTTAGTTAGTTTTGAAAAGTTTATTTTTTATGTTTCATTATTTACTTAGTAAGTATAGTTATTGCGATAGGTACTCATAGTTTTAAGTAACTTTAATTTTTCTGATAAGAGTTATATGAAAACTTGTCTAATTAGAAGGTATGTTGCAAGGATATTCGTGTAAGAATTGTGTTTTGTGTCTTATTAGAACGACGTTAGCGTAATCCAATAGAAATCTAATTAGAAAATATTAATATGAAAGGTTTCTTGTATGTTGTGGAATAATTACGTAGTTTGAAAACGAGGTTTTTTGTTATAGAGAAATGTTAAATATTTTTGTCATATTTTAGTAAGATCGCTTTAAAAGTAAGTTTACAAAAGGAATTTTAGAAATCGGTTAGGAATTGCAAAAGTTATAGCCGATTGTTGTAAGTGAAAATGTTAAAATTGCCATTTTGATACTTCAATGTTCTAGGAATTTTGTGATACTGCATTTTATTATTAAATAAGTAATTATAAACGATAGATAAGGTTGTCACGTATCCAAAAAGGTATAATATTATGTAATTATGTACAAAGAAAAATAAATAAAGAAGGGAAAGGGTTCGGCTCGACGCAAAACTTAAAGTAAAATTAGGCGCAAAAAGCGCGGTTCTCGATAAGGGGCAGACAGGGCCGTATAAAAGACGGCTCTCTCCGCCGTACAACAGTAGTCTCGAAGCAACCGTCGAACGAGAAACATCTCTCAAGAAAGGAAGAGCCGAACCCTCAAGAATAAAAATCAAGAGTCGTTTCTTTGCTGCATTCCTGCATTCCTGTAGTTGCTCTGCTACCTGTGAAGCCATCCGGATTATAATATCAAGCACTACGCATACACTAGGGGTGCGTGGGACGTGTGCCACCAGCGCACCAAGGCAAGGGGTACATGTCAAACGTGGGGAGACCGTCCCCGGACTACGGCTGGTCGTGGACCAAACCCCGTAGGCCATCACAGAGACCCTAAATACAGTACAATACTATATATTATAGTACGGTTGGCAACCCTAATGGTGACCCAGTCCTGAGATGTAGTGTAGGTTCCAAATGGAGCACCAACAGAAGAGTTGAAATGAGGGTTCAAACCTGACCTGCAAACGAAGTCGAAGGATCAGTTATGTGGGGTTTACACGGGTGACTAAAGCCGCATAATTTCTGCCGCGCGGCGAAAATCGATTGTCTAAATGGCAATTCGGCTAGATCGCAAGTGACTAAAGCCGCAAGCCCCAAAGTAGGGTAGTATCCGACTTTGGCCGCGCGGCGACCGTCCGCATGCGGCTGGTGACTAAAATCGACCGTGTAATCGATCAGTTGCAGGCGAACGCCCGCCGCATGAAGTTGTGCTTCGCGCGTGTTTTGTCTAAAGGCGCGTTTCCATTATGCAAGTGTTTGCATACATGTATGACGTCAGACTTGTATGCAAGTGATTTGAATTGGAAACACGATTTTGTTCAACTTGCAGCTTGCATACAAGATTTTAGTGGTATACAAGTTAGTTCTAGTCATAAACAAAGTAATCCTCTATGCACGACCGCATGCGCTTGCAACTTGCGTGCAAATGTGCCGACTTGATTATTGTGCGTACAAGTTTAAACCTAATTGCATACAAGTTGCAACTTGTTTGCAAGTTGTTGTTTCCACTATACAATTTGCATGCAACTTGCAACTTGTATGCAAATCACTTGCATAATGGAAACGCGCCTTAAGGGAATGACCGAGCCGCAGGCAATTTTAGTCACCTGTGTAAATAAGCAAGCGATGCAGCACGATGAGGTGATTTATGAAACGACTAGCCGCACGGCTAAAATCGACCCGTGTAAACCCCCCTTTAGTTTTCAATTTTTTTTATTCACGTCCCAAAAACTATTGAATCCATCGATCGATTGTCGATGTTTACTTTCGGTTTTGTTATAGCTGAACTTAGGCTCTGAAATTCATTTAACGGCAAATGGTTTTACGAACGCTTCTCACCCTTTTCAGTTTCATTGCATATGGAAGACACAAGTGCGAAAGTTAAAGCGAAGGATGCCCGATCAAGTCCGCATTCAAATGAATATGGATCTTGTTGTGTTTGTCTTTGAGAAGTAAATTCTTTGTCTCAACACCCATTGACTTTCAGAATCGTTTTAAAGTTACCCATTACATCGAAGTGTTCATTGTTGTTTGTTTTCAGCTGTTTTATACCTTACTAGCTTTTGCCCGCGACTTCGTCCGCGTAAATGTCAGTTATCGACGACGTAGTCGAAGTTGCGGAATTAAAAGTTGCCTATGTCCTTTCTTTGGGTTCCCGGTTCAAACTTATCCCGTACCAAATTTTATTAAAATCAGTAAAGCGTAACAGAGAGATTTTAGTATGGATTTTATTAGTATCTTATTTGAACCGAGGAAGGCTAACGTCGGATTACTTGGTAGATTTCACATTGAGATATTATCTGTTTGCCGTTCAACCAGTTATACCTAAGCATGTATAGAAAAATAACTATTGATACAAAGTTGTAAATGCAATGGCGTTGCTCGTAGAATAATAGTTGTATTTCATATTGATTTATTCACACGTGTGAGTACATAATTTTCTTTGGCGTGAATGGGTATGAGTGGTTTATGTACACAATTGTTGAGTGACGCTGATACGTCATTCAAAGCTGGATTGTACAAAATAAAGTTAAATTGATAAATTCTATAATGTTTGCAGTAAATTGTGTATTCGTGAATATTAACTATTAGCTGCTGCCTGCAACTACTTGCGCGTAGTTTTTACACGGTTAAATTACACCTTTAGTTACTACTCCTATCTCATCTTTAGTTTATCTTGGACATCACTGACATCGGTGAAGGAAAACATCGTGAGGAAACCTGGACTGTACACGATAAAGAAAGAAGTTACTGCTCGCTCCCGAGAGTCGTAGCGTGATGACATACCTATAGCTTAATAATTACCCTCATGAGCCTGGCTATTATACAAAAAATATTATTTTTTCTAATCCGACTAGCAGTTACAGAGATTTGCGCGTTTAAACAAACATACAACAAAATTCTTCAGCTTTATTATTTTATTTATTAGTCTTGTAATAAATAGTTATAAAGTTAATACCTAGTAAGTGTTAAGTTAATAGTTTAATATAAAACAACAATATTTTTATAGTTTACGTTTTTAAGTTGTACTTACTTTTTTAAATGACTAGGAAATAGCAAATACTTTTGCTGTTATTTTATAGCTAGAAAACATCGAACAAATCCAGGTCTATAAATATAAATTTTAATAGCTCAGCAGAAAAAATAAAATTTTAAATCCACGCTCATACAAGTCACTTTGATATAACGAGTTGAAAGCCGCAAAAAGCTTCGGAAAATTGCTGTCGTTTGCCGAAATATAGGTCAACTAACTGCCTTGAACACTTGACTGTCTAGAAAAAAAAAGCGCATTTTAAACCGGGATTACAAAAATAAACTAGACATCGAGACGCCTTGTGCTTAATTACATTAGTTTCTATTTATGAAAAAGCTAACGAAAGCTGACCAACACATGCAGGTGAACATTTTACAACCAACAAGCTTATAACAGGCATCAACCAACGCCAATGATAGTACATTTTGACCGTATCGCATTTTCTTGCCGCGATGAAAATTCCAGCCACCGATATTTTTAGTACGATCGTAGATAGGTATCTCGGCTCACGTGAGGAAAATCTATTAAATTAATTTCAAACTAGGAATGGAAGTGAATTATCTGGGTGCCGCATTCATTAGACAGAATCAGAAGAAGCACTATCGTAATTGAAATCTTAATCTGTTAAACGGTGTGCATTTTACCGATTAATCAAGTAATATGCACTAGGATAATTGGCTTGTCGCTTGTTAGATAAAATCCGGGCTAATGATGCTTTGATCAGAATTTGGTCAAGTCCAAACTTGTACAGTCGGCCTATTGAAATTCGTACAAAAAAACTTTGTTGACGTCATCGGCAACATGTTTTATGATAACTTACACAATATTTGAATAAGTTTTGCAATAGTTCCAAACATGGTTGGGTATTCTAACTAATCCTAAGATCCAAATGTGAAAGTACGTTTGTTTGTTTGTTACCTTTCCACGCCTAAACCACTGAACCCATCATCCTAAAGTTTTGCTATATGTACAGTAGCGGTCATAAGTGGAGTAGCAATCTACAAAGCAAATCGATTGACACTTTGGTTAAACTTACGACCTTTCGACGTCGTGTGCTAATTTTGAGATGTAGGTACGTAGGCATTGTGTTATTACGTTCAAAAGTGCCTTATAATGGCCTAAATAAATCATTTGACTTTAACTTTGAATACATCACTTATACAGCCTGTAACAAAAACCCTGTCCGATCCTTAAGGGTATTATTCGGCATCGTACTGCGTACACATATATAACCATTTAATGGATTTGAGATTATTATTTTTCCCCAGTGAAAAAAAAAAAGAAGAAGTAATTAAAGTAAAATAAAACATAAAAACTGATCAACGGCAACACTGATCTGACAGGGTTTTTGTTACATAGTGTATACACAGATGTAGGTATGGCGAGTACCCCGTGTTCACAGCAATTCAAACCTTAGCATGCTACTGCACTTATGACCGCTACTGTACGTTGTCAGGTGTACAGAAAAGGACATAGGGTACGTTTCATCCCCAAAAAAAGTACTGTTCCCGAGAAAAATCACAATAACGTTCTTATGATAGATGGCGCCACATGTCTTTCGAATCATGACCGAATTTATAATTTAATTTGCGAGCGGAGCAGCGGGCGAAAGCTAGTGAGAAATAAAAACAATTTATCCCAATATGGTTGGAAATGTCACCGTTAAGCGGAATTAGAGCGCTTGCATTGACAGAGGGAATCGTGATATCAATAAACATTCTCCCTCCATTTTTTACTAAATCGATATGAATGGGGAGGGACACGAGACAATAAACTGAGTAAAGAGCAAAGAAATTTACGTGGTACGAGCTGGTGCGGTACCATGACCTTGGTACGATCGTTTGTGAAATAAACCTCAAACTAATCGATGGGCGTATTCTTAGTACATAAACATAGGGCTCACTGTACCGCGATGAGCTAATTGAAGTTCAACTAAATCCGTACTATTTTTGTGTTGAATTGGAAATATTATCATTTGAGATTTTTAACCCAAATCAGGGCTTACCGTTAATTTGGAAATTGATTCATAAATAATGGAAATTGTCTCATAAATAGAACCTAAATACTGGATTTATCTTCAACACAAAATAAAAAATCCATTGGTAATACATTGACTTTATAAAATAAGTACTAGCTTTTGTCCGCGACTTCGTCCGCGTGAAAGTGTTTAGGAATATCATTTTTTTTTTAACAATAATAGCACCCAAAAACGACGTAGCTTACTATAAGCAAAATAAGTTACAGAATCGGTCCAGTAGTTTTGGTGATCAGCGCGTTCGAACAAAAAAAACAAGCAAACTCTTACAGCTTTATAATATTTTAGATAAGTAATATTGAATAGACTTCAGCTGGCACAGCTACCTATCATAAATACAGAATGATAGAATAATATATATTCTTCCAGACTGATACATTATGTTACTAATGTATCCATTACCATTAGAGTGCAGTGATTAAATAAATCATGGCTGCCTGACACATAACGCCATCCATCAAGAATCCGAGCTCACCTTACCTCAACTGACTTGACTGCCTCGTTGGTCTAGTGGTTAGTGACCCTGACTGCAAAGCCGGAGGTAGTGGGTTCGATTCCCACCCAGGACAAACTTTGTGTGATGAGCATAATTGTTGGTTCTGTGTCTGAGTGTAATTTATCTATAATATGTATGTATTTATAAATTATATAAGTATGTATATCTGTTGTCTGGTTACCATAACACAAGCTCTGCTTAGCTTGGGATCAGATGGCCGTGTGTGAATTGTTTAGAGTTTCTTTTAAGAATATTAAAATCCTAATTATCACGAATTAATTAACTTAGTAGTCAAGGGCGAATAAATAAACGTCATTAAGAAGGTAGGTAGTATAATTCTACAGTTTATCTAAATTGTTTTTTTTAACTCATTAAATTGACATGTTTTCTTGAAATACACTTTTTCTAAAAACAAGCTATAGGTACTAACCCCTCGGTTTCACCCGGGTTACGTTTTTGGTTACTGCTCCGCTTCCGTCAGTCGTAGCCTGATTTTGTATAGCCTAAATCTTCCCTGCTAAACGGGCTATACAACACAAAAATATTTTTTCAAATCGGACCAGTCATTCCTGAGATTTGCGCGCTCAAACAAACAAACTCTTTAGTTTTATAATATTTGTATACATTTTACCCTCTCTCAACTGCCCAGCGCACCCACCAAAACGGAAAACCATGTCATATGTGAATTTAAAATGCACATTTTGTATTCACGAGGCCAGGGTGGTATTCGCGCTGCATCCGTCAGCGACGCACTTATGTAAATCTTCATTCATTGCAAATAAGCACGGATCATATTGTCTAAACTGAGATTAAACAAGGTGTGCCAGTCATGAAACAACGAACATCGAGTACTATGAGTGGGCTAATTTAGTTCTCATTGACAAAATTGTAGATATATCATCACAAAGTACTAATTCAGCCAGATATTAAGTGAATTTCATATTAGAAGTGATCCAAGCTTAATTTGTTTTTAAATCTTTATGCGTATAAAACTCAGCTACTTAAGTATATTTATGTTTGCAAAACTCGGAAACTAATCGATGGATTGACTTCATTATTTTACACAACATCGCTTTTTAACAGAAGATTTCAGAAGTGTTTTACATTTTTTTTTTAATTAGTTTGAGCCACAGCGGAGCGATGCCTGGTTTAGCTACTTATTAAAAATCTTAGCATTCACTAACAAACAGCTGATTTGTAAGATTGAACAAAAGGATCACATAAAAACGAGTAAGGTTAAAACGAAGGGCGTGGCTTAATAACACAGCATCCAAAGCTTAAAATTAAAAAAAAAGTTGACGTAAATTGTGACATGTGTCAACGTAACTTGTCATTGGCCTGAGAGTTCTTGATTATAAACAAAACGTACGGCAGGTACCTACGTGCCACATGTTTGCCTTAATTATAGTTATGTAGGTATTTTATCAATGAGGATGAATCGACACTGGCAGCTTCACAGTAACGGTAAATTAGTATAGTAGGTACTTATAGAGTTTAAAAATAGAACGAGTGGTTACTTTCCGTTACGGACAGACTCAGCATAAAAAGTCGAACTGTCAAATCATCAAGGAAAGTAAATTGTTGATTTTCCTGTTACGTATCTACCTACTTATTCGAGCACGCACGAGCGTAATTAATTTATAGATTACACATTATCTTTTAGGCGTGTGTCACGAGTGTCGCGATGGAATTGAGGACTTATAAGAGCATGGCCTGCTTTAATAGTTTCTTAGCATTGTAAATTGAGAAGAAACCCGTGAGTCTTTAAGAGCCACCGCTCTTAGTTGTCTGATACACGTACACCCGGATTCCGGCCGAGGGACGCACGCAATCATAGGGATAAGCAGCAGGTAAGGAAAACTATTCTGCAAGGTATAGGATTCCTGTAGTAGCAGCCTGCGACAGCAACTGGCAACGGCGCAGCAGTACATGCTGGGATTAGATGAATTCAAGAGATGGAGAGGGGTAGATTGTAAAAGGTTTAAAAAACAATGATTTTTTGTATAAGTAAGCAAAACTAAGCAAATAAAGATATTTCTATTGTACCTAAGTATTAAAAATTTAGTTAGTGCCAAAAAATTGCAGTGATAGAGATGCAACTTACAATCTCCAAACATTGTTGACGAAATATTTTTTCTGTTCAATACAGAATCCGTGGCATAATTCTTAACGTGCACTTGCATGGATGTAACAATACTGAGCAGGTACAATGTTGGAATAGAAGACGTACTCCAACAAGTTCTTTTTCTGACGCAATAATTGGGAAAGCATTTTAAAAAGAATTTAGATTAGGCAAGTACAAAGAACTCTATGTTTAGCAATTAAATGAAAAAAAAAAGTATTTTAAGAACTAATTACCTAATTAACTGCCAGACTAGCGGTGCTGGTCGTTGGAACTTTATCTTTATTAACACATAATTTTAAATTTTAAAATACATAGGTATTTATTGCTCAAGAGATGATACAATAAACATAACACAATAGTCATCAATAAATAAGAATGTACCTACATAATCGATTACGAAAGACTTGACAGAAAAATAGGAAGTGAGACCTATTAAGTAATCTGCGATATTACAGGCATTTATTTGATCTCATTATGCAATATTGATCCAACATCGGTCTAGGCAACATGAGGTCTGAAGATTTCAATTAGTGATATATATTTGTTACATGACGCGCTAGGCATACAGCTATTCATTCGCCAAAATAGACATCAATAGCGAAACTAACTAGGTACTTTCTATTTACAAAGAGTAATATCGTGTCAGTTTTTAGGCTTGACCGCGCGGGCTGGGATTGGATTGGACGGTGCCAATGAACTTGGCGGGAAAGCAAATGCAGCCTCGCGCCACTGGGTCACACAGGTACTGTCGCGGAACGAACGCTACCCGAACACCTTCGCATACACCATAAATTCATAACGGCCCCGTATCAAACTACTACCACGTAATTTAGCCGCCTTGCACACAATTTATTGCTTGAATTTTCATTGGGCGCACCGCTATGTACAACCAATAAAGCGTTGCGTTTGAATTGCAAATGCCTCTACAAAATGCATCGGTTAAGTAGATATATTCCCACGTCTATTAGATCCAAATGCGAAGCTAGAAGGCATCGCCCGGGTTAGAACGAGTCAAACACTGCGCGTGATAATTTAAGCTCGGTCAAACTGATTTTTAGCGCAAATAAATGGTTTATGGCAATTGTAACGCAATAAATTCTGTAAGGATGATACTTACATTCATTAAGACTGGCAATGTGCCATTCTGAGGACGTTTCCGGCAAGCGCCGGCAGCCGCCCGCCGATTCGTTCTGGCGACGCCTGAATTACAATTGCAAGCGGACGCGGTTTTGCCATGTGTCATTAAAACACCAGAAAGTGTTCTGTTTACGTTTCGTGAATTAAAGGAAGGAACGAATTAAACTGCGGAAGTTATAAAGTCCAAAGAAAGTTTTGTATCTAGCGGTGTCGGAGAGAAACATCTATCCATGTGGGTCAACAAACCGAGAAGCTTTTATCAAACGCAATAATATTATACATTTCTGTATCGATAGCGAACTGGAACCGCACGCGGCGTGCAAACCTTATCTAAACTCCAACGCTTCCCACTTCGCAATAAAGCCTTGGTATAAATTACACTTGTTATTTCTTAAACAAATTCTGAATATAATCTATATGAATATTATGAACAAACTAAGACACATTTTACCCTGAAATCTTGACTTTTTTGTTTATTTTGTTAAGTAAATAATAATATTTTTTAACAAAGCATCGCGTAACGGAAAACTTGAAAACCAGATACTGAAAGAACATAATTTTATTATTGCAACAAGCAAAAAGGTTGTGAATTAAACAACTGCCTCCTAAGAAGGCTGATAGGAAACTAAGCAGTCAGGCTTTGACAATGAATAATACCTACTCGTGTAAGTGAAGTGACGTTCAGAGTTTAGTAGGAAGAATTAGGCAAAGCAAGCTTCAGTATCTAGATATCTTGATGGAGTACACTATAGGCTGTCAGTTTTAATACAACGTTGAAAGTACCGCGTCCACTGTCAAGTTTATAACATTTCGAAAACAAAGAACGATAAACGGTTTATAATTAGAAATAATGTACTGGTACAGAGGTCAACTCGCATCGCCTCGCAATTTCCAATGGCTCGGTTATATTTTATAATACTCACACATTTTATCTGATTATTGAACCTAACACAATTATGCGCCTGCCATATTGTAAAGTATCCTACAAACATTATAATCGGATGAATTTGTAATACACTAGCTTCTGTCCGGATCTTCGCCCGCGTAAATGTCGGTTATTGGCGATCTAATCTTGTTTTTCCATACAAACTTTGGACCTCCGTTTCATCCCTTTAGGGGATGAATTTTGGAAAATCATAATAACTATCTGCCAAATTATACCAAATTATAGCGCAATCCGTTCAGTGGTTTGAGCTGTGTGTTGATCAGTCAGTCAGTAACAGTTGCCTAGATTCTATAAGGATGTTTTTTGTGTTGCATGGCGCTTGCATCTTGTCGTGAATTTATCGAAGCATTATCTTCGATTTACTCCGTATAGTCTAGTTAGATTATGTTCCTCAGTAACAAAGGATCGCCGATAATTAATCGATTACTTATCTATCAGCAAACAATCAAAGATATCAATTTATTGGAATTTTAACACCACCTTGATAAGTTTGATCGCAATTTTAACGCTTGTCTGTCACAGTAGACAGATGTTAAGTTATGTAAAAGACTCACGTCATTAAACGAGTTAAATACATATAGGTTTTTTGTATTATTGAATCAATGTTCGTACTTTGTTAGTTTGCAGAGTTTTTAGCGCTATAACACTTGAATGTTTGATTTATTAAACGATATCGTCTGGTAATCGTTTGTTTAATTATTTTGTTCAATCTGAGGTCAGAGCGCTAATTAGCTGGCGTGGAAACATTCGAGGAATGCACGTGAGATCCACCATTCCATCGGCCTCTTGACTGGTTTAATTATTTGCACGAAACCATTCAAACTGTGGCATCCATTATGTTAAGCGGATCAGTATCTTAATAAGCACGAGAATAAGCTAATTCGTTAATTTAAACAATAAGACGTTGGACAAAGACCAAATCGACCGCAAAAGTGAAAGCGACTTTAAAATTTATAGCGGCTGTATGTGTATACCTAGGTACTTAGTACAACTGTACAAGCTTAATTGCAATAAATCATTATCTTATCGATATTTGGAATTGTTAATAGTTTTCATATCACGGGTACGGTTCGTCGAGTTGTTTTATTATCTCTGTTTATTATCAGTCAACAAACTTTATTGAAGTGTGATTATTGAAGACCGTTTGATACTGTTTTTTATATTGCACTCGTCACCTATTACCTTACTTAATATTCATTTAGAATTTTGTTGACGAACCTTTACACGTGGACGAATTTATGACTAACAGCTTACATCTTAGAAGAGAACATTTAAACAATCTACATGACACAATAGCGTTTCTGTAACTTCTATTAAGTACCTAGGTACCTCTTTAATGTTTAACGTTATTACTTACACCTCGTTTGTAACATCCCTAAAGTAAACAAAACTTTATTTACAACGCTAGACCGGCTATTAGTATAAGTACGGCGACATGATACTGCGCAGTAATAGACACTATCGGGGCCACGAGTTGTTCCTCAATGCTGTGCAATAAAAAAATCATTTTTTGTGGCGTTTGCGAGATGAAAAAGATTCAGACGGTGTACTGTGCACGCGTCGTCGAACGACGCGTTTTTTCGAGCCCTGGACGTCCTTGCGAGGCGCGGCATCGTCACGCACCGTCGACCTACAGCTGTTTGTTTGACAACAAACTATACGATATGGAACATGTTATCAAAGCATATTCAATGGTAACACTTCACACGACCGCTGTGACGTAGCAGACGAAGCGTCAACCCAACTAAGTATCTAGGTATACTCCACCAATGGAAAAATTATGGCGATCGGGTGACTCCACAAATTGTTATCGCACATGGTTAACGCATACTAGTGTGTATGACGTTCCTATTCGTGAAATTGATTCAGCGATTGATTTAGTGAAATGATGACGCCATTCATTTAGGTAGGTACTTCGATGTTAAAATATATTATTGACAACATCGATTTATGGACCGGATTAAGTAAACAAAATCAAAAATACTAACTGCTCAATTTAAAACTTGAGTCGTCTTCAGAGTATTTAAAAATAATCGCTCAATCATCATGACATGAAGCGTGTAATACTTTACCAATAAAATTCGAGAACCCATAAAATCGCCAAACTAGTTTCGCCCATATAAATTACCGACTAGTAAAAACACCTACATTATTTTTACAAATGACCGTTTTATTTGACTATATTGGTACTTACAGCGCGCTGATCGCAGCCAAGAAGGCATTTTGTGCATCCACTTTCACCAATATAAGCACGCCAATAGATTGCACCGCGAGGTAGAAAACGTACGCGCGGATAATTCTCTCGAATTGACAATTTCAAATATTCTATCCAGATGTGAGTTGTCTGGGGCCATGTTTACATGATCCTCAATAAACATTAGCATTACGTTCCATTTTCACTTAAATAAATCACTATCAGTAACAGTCGTATTATAAGTAAGTAATGTATCCGAGATAAGTGTGTTACATTATTAAGTGGGTTAGAAATCTACTTGGCTTGTACGGTTGCACTGCACGTAACATTTAATTAATTGATCTTTGTTCTGGTCTCTGTTTAATACGTGTTCATTAGTGTTCAGCAACATTTTACTAAAGTAAATGTCAACCCCGCTTCTTTTGAACTAGGCTGTGGGGTCACAACCGGGCAAGTACCAATGTGACTTTTTCTAGTTCATAATATGACTAAGTTTATCTTGGACATCATTGACATCGGTGAAAGAAAACATCGTGAGGATATCTGGACTTATAAGTTATGAGTCTGAAATCGCCAATCCGCCTTGAGCAAGCGTGGTGAACAATGCCTTCTTTGTAGGAGCTGGAGAAGAGCCTTTGGCCATGCAGTTGGACACAGAGACGGTAATCTCCTTTGTTACCTACCTAGTTTATGAATGGAGTTAGAGAAGAGGGGTTTAGTAAGCCTTTTCGCAATGACCAGTAAAAATTGGAACTTTATAGAGACCTACCTCGAAGTTAACAACGAATAAATTATACAATAATGATTTAATGAAATCCATTAAAATAGGGTCAATAGTTCCCGCGATTAGACCGCTTGTGCACTGAGATAATAAATACTACGACCTGATTTAACAATGGAATTACTACGCCCTATTACGCCTTTTGTTAATCAGTTTCAGAGATGTGGCCGATATGCAATAAATATCGCGTCCAACAGTTCTACAATGAGCCACCAGCTGTCCAACAAAATAAATGAAAATTTTAGAGAGTTCCTCTACTATTCATCACTTTTTAGGGTTTCGTGACCAAAGGGTCCAAACGAAGATTTTCGCTCTCGTACAAACAACCCGTCCGTCTGTCTGTCTGTCAGTCCTCGCATGGCTGTATTCGTTAATTGTAATTGGTAGACACTTGAAATTATCACAGAATGTGTATTTGGGCGCTACAGCATCAAATAATAAAAATAAAACAAAGTCAAAAATTAAAAGGAAATGTTTTTTTTTTACCTTATATTCGATCCTAATATTGCACGGTGGTGAGTTCTGAACCCTGCGAGTCCGACTCGTACTAGGCCGGTTTTCTACTTTTAGTTTTCTTTCAGCACAAATATCTGCTGTCATAAAACCGTTAAAGTGATTGATTCAGTCCATAGAGCTAAACGACAACGATTCCGTGAATGGACAGGAGTTCAAAAACAGTACGTTTAGACAATGGGCCATTGAAAAAACTCGAGGAATCTTTAAGCAATAAAATAACGGGAGCTGACATAAGTGCTATTTTTAAGCACTAAACCCACTAACAAAACAACAATGTGTTCACGATACCCTATGAAATCGAAACAACTTTTAATTATACAGACTTCTGCTTAAGTATCTTAGTCACATAAAGTGAGTACTTAGTTAAACTATTTTAAGCACAAATGGTAGTGCATGTGATTCGATCAGAAGCGAATGGAAGGTTCGGATTTCACGGCCTTCGGTCCTCTACTCGATTACCAACGACGCCAGTGACGTCGGTGCGCTGGCGCCTATACCAACCAACTTCTTTGCGGCTTCGTGTCATGAATACATGAGGAAGTCTTTAGTATTGTGAATAAATTCGCGGTTTAATCAGGTTACTCAAGGAATGCGGCTGAAGTTACCGAGTGAGTTTAGAGTCCAGTAATAATAATAAAATTGTACGTGACCCCAATCACATGCAAAAAAATTGCAAGGAGTTTGTAATGCAGAAAATTAACTAAGGACCTGTGAAAGGATCGCGAGAAATCTAGTCTAAAAAAAAAGGAGTATGGATCGTCGAGCAGGCCAGACGAAAAAGAACGCACGACGGTCGCTTTTTTAGCCAGGCAGTAGATCGGGTGCGATGCGCGTGAGTCACCGGCGGCATACCGGCGCGCACCATGCACCGTACGTGTCAACCACCTATTTATGTCGCTGGTCGCAGGACGAAGCGCAAATAAACAGCATCAAAGGGACGTTGGATTCCGCTCGGCGACGGTGCGAGCACCAACCTAAAGGAACGAAAACAACCACCATTGTCTACGGATGAGTTAGTTTCGCAAATAGACACGGATTCGCCACTTGCTTTACATACCAAGTTCTGTCGCTGTCCGCGGATGCTAAGTTAAGATTCTGCCGGCTTTCAGTAATTTAGAAAATAAGCTGCCTGGTATTACTATCTCACTAAGCAGATCTAATGATACAGAATGAGATTTGAAAATTTAATTTGGTTGACTCATTATGATTTTGATCAGCATCAGGATTTCATAAATCTGAATCATTGTGAAGTTTTGTTGATGATGATATTTCATTAACTAAAAACCCTTAGGACCATTTAATACTAACATGAAGTAAAATTATAAAATGTCATGCCCTACACAATTTGTTTTATTTTAAACCTTGTACACTGATTTAAGTTTATGGTGCAAGTGGACCATACTAAACAGGACTTCTATAGACGACTTACTTGGACCTGTACCTTAGTTTTATCTACTTTAGGTGCTTGTAAAATTCACTTAGAGAAATAGGTATTTCAATTTACATAAATAATATAAATTTAAATACTACACATACACATAGCATCATTAAGCCGTTAACTCATATTCTAAAATATTTTAATATGTTAGGGGTACCTGATTACTTAATGCACCTATCTGTCTGTATGTAACTTGTGCCTAACTATTTAAGGCATTTAGAATTTATTAGTTTAATAATAAGGTTATAAACAGTTTATTAAGTAAACAGGTACAGTATATTTAAAATGTTATTTTAGTAGTGTATTTAAGTTTACTTTAAAAAGAAACCTTGAATTCCTACATCCATTACCAAAAGTGACTAAATTGAGAATTAATGGTAAATAAACATTCTTCCCTAGTAAATACCGTAATTATGTAAGTTAACATAATGCAGGTAACAAAGCATCAATAAGTAGGTATTATAAAACCAAAAACTCCAGTTTAAAATTTTAAATTAGTGTACCAAGGGCAGAATTTAATTACAAACTCAATTACAATGAAAATTAACGATTTCTTAGTTCAAAAAAAAATATGTTAGAATTACCAAACTTCGATAACTTCCTTTATAAATACAGGAACAGCTTTTTCAGTATGAATTTAAATTTAAAACACTTTACGCAACCAGTTTCTCTGAAATTGGAAATATCTCAGTGAAACTCCTAATATAAAATTAATAACTGTTCTCTATTAATTTTAAAACAGATTTGTTCAGTCTATATAATATTCTAAAACACACAGTCATATAAATAATATTAAATTCCACTGGCAACTAGTTACCAGTAAAAAAGTAAAAGAAAGTTAGAACTGTCAAATTCAAATTACCTCACTAAACAATTACCTAATTAAAAACAACAAAGAAAAATTAAAATTTAAAAAAAAATGTAAAGCAAACTTGTTTGACACTTTCTTTAGATATGTCTGTCTCTTTCTTCTTTTTTTTTTCTTTAGCTTAGTCCATAACTGCTTTTCATTTGCAATTTTTGTTGACTGTGCCAACAGTGAACTGGTTTATGATTTCTGATAAATGATGTTCAGAAAAAAATAATAGGTCAAATAATGGTAGGTACTGTAACAGTAAGAGCCCTTAGAGGATAATTCTATTTTAACACTATATGTAAGAATATTTTACAGGAAATGTGTAGGTAAATTTAGCTATTATATTTCACAGGAAACATGTATATTTAGTTGTATGGGAAAATAATTCAAATATTAAATCTGACCTTTCATCCTCGGGCGGCGGAGCTGGCTGCGCCTCCTCCTTGCCATCGCCGGTGTCGCCAGCCTGCAGCGTGTCCGTGGACACATCCGGAGCACCACTATCACACGCATTCACATTGACACTGCTCATCACCGCGCCACTGATCGCATGAGACACTGCACTCACTGGGCTACCGAAGCCCTGACTGTCATGGCCCGGCTGCGCCGTGTTTGCCACGTACGCCGTCGAACTCACCGGCATCGACACCACCGGCGAGTTAGTCCCCGACACGGTCGCCTCCACTGGCGCCACACTACTTTGAGACATAACTGGCACCACGTTCCCGTATCCCAGACCCATACTAGTCTGGGATTGCACCACGTTCGGGTGAACTCCGCCGCCCATACCGACCGGCATGCTGGGCTGCATCGACATCGGAATGTTCTGGTGCGCCATCGTCACCTGCGCCACTGGCTGGTTGGGCACATACTGCACACCGCCCATCTGCCCCTGCCCGCCGACCTGCTGCGGGAGCAGATTCTGCTGCCCCATGTGCTGCGCGACAGGTATCTGCTGACCGACGTTCGTTGGCTGCATGAATATAGGTTCTGAGGCGGGTATCTGCATACTAGGCTGATTCCCGTCTAGAGTCATCTGCATATTCTGCGCAGCATTCATCATTTGAATATTTCCTTGGGGCACGTTCCCTTGCTGAGGAGCAATAGTGTGCACTGTGGTTGGCTGCTGCTGACCCGTGAGACTCTGGAGATTCGCAGGCAATGTCGAGCCCTGTGGTTGAGAAGGCATCGGCTGAAGGTTTGAAGGTAACGTTGCACCTTGCTGTGAAGTAACAATAGAAGTAAGCACCTCTTGTGGCAAAGTTTGGCCCTGCTGGCTCATCTGTGATTGTTGTGTGTGGTATTGAGGAACATTATGTTGAGGTTGAACCATCTGCTGCTGAGTAGATGGCATACTAGCAGTAATCATTGACTGAGCATTGGGCTGCTGACTAACAGCTTGATTATACTGCTGCTGCACTCCAGACATGCCTTGTTGTTGCATTTGAGGATGCATACCAGGCACAACTGACTGCTGGGGCTGTGATGGCATCTGATGCATTTGAGGTTGCATCTGTGGCATCTGTTGATTAGCACCAGTTAGTTGAGTGGGCATTTGCATCTGTTGAATGTGATTAGGCAATTGTTGATTCTGCAGAGCCTGTATCTGGGCTTGGCTTGGCAAATGTTGAAGTTGGGCTTGTTGAGCTCCCATTGCCTGCTGTCCTTGCATATGGTGAGTCTGACCCATATTCGGCATTTGAGGTTGTTGCATATGCATTTGAGGATTTGGTTGGCCTTGTATTTGCTGCATCTGCATCTGTTGCATCTGAGGCTGCTGAGGAGCTACTTGAGAAATCTGTCCTTGATTAGGCATAGCCTGCATCTGAGGCATTTGTTGCTGCATCTGGGGCATGTTAGACATTTGCGCTTGAGGCATATGTTGACCCAATTGCTGCATTTGCTGGTTTGGTATTTGTTGCATTTGCTGCGGCATCTGTTGGTGCATAGGAATTTGTTGCATTGCCATACCCTGAGACTGAGCAATGACTTGCTGAAGCTGGTGTTGAGGGAAGCTTTGAGGGATTTGTTGCACTTGCTGTTGTTGGGTCTGTTGCGGATGATTCTGTGCCGCATTCTGCATAGTGATGTGCGTCATACTCTGAGGGTGCTGCTGTCCAACCTGCTGCTGGTTTTGCTGCAGATTTGGGTTTGGCATTTGTTGTGCTATCTCTAAAGGTGGAGATTGCACCGACACAGACTGAGAAACAGGCTGCATCTGCTGCTGTACGGAATTAATAGGTTGGGTCAAAGACTGGCCAGGAGAAGCCATTGGAAATTGTTTTTGAAGAGTTTGTTCTAGTTGCTGCACAGTTGGAGCATTCCCTTGCATATCTTTAGGCCCTTTGTTGGTCAGATCATTAGACATTTCATCATGTTGACTGTCGTTAATTACCACACCACTGTCTGGAGCCTGCAGTGTATTAGTCTCAGTCACATCAAGATTGTTATTTAACGTAATAGGTGCATTCTGTTGAGTAGTATGATCCAGGTAATCCATACACATCCATCGACCCCTGCGGAAAGGTTCGGTACTTTCAATTTTCACAACTTTAAATCGTTCATTCCTAACATGTTCTTGAATTTCTTTCATACCTTCCTGGGGTTTAGCATTTCCTATGAGATTAATAATGCTGCCTGTCCCGGCGTTAGTGACGCTGACATGCATGTCAGACACTTCTGTATTATTACTATTTGGCACTGCTCCTCCTATCTGGTTGTTAGCGTTGTCCTGACCGACGATCGCAAGTCCGTACTGCGAGCTGGTCGGGATGACGGGGGCGCAACCTAATGATGCACTCGACGCGTTGTAAAACACATCATCTTTCGAGAACGTGTCCTCGGAATAACTAGGCGTTTCATTCTCAATGTCAGTCACTCTCGATATGTCGTCGGTGTGAGATTCATCAAGATCGTCAGCGGAGTCTTCGCCAGCATCAGTGCTCACTCGAGAGCCGACCGTCACACTGGTGATCTGAAATGAAGATATTTTCCTTGGGTTATGGGCGGCTTGCAGACTTGTCGGGTGAGTCACCCCCTTCTCCGACTCGTTCAGTCGAAGAGATTCACTCGTCGTACGGTGAACAACGTTGTTATACTTGTTTTTCTCACTAGTTTTATGTGACTTTTGAATCAGATTGTCAGCCATTATGCCGTCCGAACCGAATGACTATCTAAAGAAAATTTCACTGTTTATAGGCTTCAGAGACATTTGATAGACCTTTCAATCACAATAATACATGAAATATAAAATCATTGTACACTCACAATTTCACAAACACAGTAATTTAACTATATAAGTTCTTAAAATTCATTAGTAAACACACACAGTTGCGAACATCTTTCAGACGGCAGCAACATGGCGGCCATTTATGCGCAATGCATTATGGTTGACAATTTGCAGTAGACTATAGACATTCTAGAGGTTAGGCTTAGTCTTTTGTTTATGGTCGATAGATGGCAGCAGAAATGTTTAAAAATTATGAATAAAAAATATAAAATTATCCAATAAAGAGATAATTAAGCTTTTTGTTATATCTTACGCATAATATTATTTTTTCTAAATATATCTTAAAACAATGATAACTCCGTTGCTGTAACGTTTCATGTGTTGGTGTTGGTATTGAAGCACGTATAGATACTTACATACTTAGTTCGTGAATCGAAACAACTGGCAAATTGATTTGGTTATATTTTTAGATTCTTGTAAAACATCACGACGTTTCAAAGAAACCTTAAAAAGCGACTACTGCTAAAGTCAGTTATTGAGAGTTATTCTAGCTGTCATCTACGTTAACAGTGTTCACAATATTTCACCACAATGAGTATACTTACGTATAGCTGGCGGAGATAGTATAAAATAAGCAACATCACTAACATAATCAAATCACGCAATATTTTCTCTGAATAGATAGAACTTAATACAACAGTACTGCTATTCCACAACAGATGGCGCTGAAAGATATACGGACACCTACTTCAAAATGTCGATAGATGGCTAAGGAGCTCACGACTCGATTAAAAAAAATGTAGAAGAAAACATTTTCGAAGAGAGCTAATTTTAAGACCTAGATTAAATAAAGGACTTTTCTGTTCTAATACAAACTTGCATTTTGTTTTTCGTATTACAAAGTAGGTACCTACTTTAATTATTTTCCTCTAAACGAAATCTGAGTCTTACGAAGTACAGAACAGTATAGGACCTACTTCAAAAATCAAATGAAAATAAATGATTTTATCCAAATACTTAGGCATTTTAACAGGCTCTTAATTTATTCATGTTATATGCATAGAGTAGCTACTAAAGCGATATTCTATGTGAATTGAGAACTAAAACTATTCAAAATAAAAAAAATACCCATCCTCTTGAACCTAAATTATTATTATTATTGTGGAATCCGAAATCTACGGGGAATGGTCAAACAAGTTGAAAGGACAAACATGGAAAGAGTCAGATTTGAATTAATTAAAAAGTTTTTTCGGGAATCGAACCAGTTCATTTATTTTGTCAAACGTTTACTTCATTATGACATTTGCGTGCATTTTCAGTATTTAGGATTGAATACTAGGCAACAAACGTACTAGAAAGTAGGTTCTTATACTAAGTCCCGTCGACCTTTTTGGTTCATGTTTAGATCGAAAACTTTTCGTGAAGGTCACATTGAAGGGTGAAAATAACGTTGAGTCCGAAATAGGTACCTACACGTACCTACTTGCTCGTAGCTACGTCTACTAACGCCCACTTAGCGGGCAAAATTTTCCATCAATAGCTCCAGATATAGCAGTGATTTTAATGAATTTTAGAACCTGGTAGCTGCCTACGCATTTAGGTCACTACTCACTAACTAGTATGACCTTCATAAAGGTCAAAAGGTACATGGTATGAATATTTTTCTAATTTATGTACTTACTTAATAGTTTTTACTGTCAAGGAATACGTAAGAACATATGAAACTTATGTACTTACTTACCTGTAGTACAATTTTGTATATAATACTGACTATATTATTTCAAATATTTTCCGATTGTGGAACCGTTGCAATAGAAAAATTTAATAAATAATATCTACTGATTGTAATATAGGTACTTATTGGGTTGTAGGTACAATATTTAAAAAAAGTTTTAATTGTTTCGTTGAATTCAATACGTTATGAAATGTAGACAGCATAGTCGTCATATAAATTACAATAGAAACCAGAAAGCGTCAATCAACGCTATCTATTAACTGTTTCAGTAAGACCGTGCAATATTAAATCCTTATCTACTGATCAACAATAATATTATTTTAATATCTATGTATTTTACTATAAAGTAGAAAAAAAAGAACAATAAAGAAAAAAAATCAAAGTCTTACTTACTTACAAATGGCGAGCAGCTGCAAAGTTCGCGCTAATTCGCGATGCGCGCCTTCGAGTTGGGAACTAAAGGATCGGGCGCCCCGACCCCAGCCATTACCCACAAGGTCTTTGGATCGCCAGCCGATTTAGCCAGCATCCCCACCAATCGCCGTGACACTTCTTAAACGAAGGTAATTTGCTATTATTTGTAAATTGGTGTGCCGAGCGACGTCCGCCGAGATCTGACCGCGTCGCAGTCGCTCGGGAGCACGGGACCCTCCCTGGCTCTCCCGTTGCCTCCGAACACACGTATGTAAACCACAAAGTAAAACTCGGTGAAGAACCCTATGTAAATAATCGTCACACCACCGACAGCCTTTGCTACCGAATCGAGCGCCAGTCGATAAGATATAGCCCACGAACAAACATCCTTTCGTTATGAACATGTGAATGTGAGTGATTCGGATATGGCGAAGTCTGTTGAAGTGAATAAAAACAGTGAAGAGGATTCCACCATGGACGGTGATAGTGACGAGGAGCTGGGATGCGTGGGGAGGCTGATGGTCAGGTTGCGGATCAACCCGAACCTGGTCATGTTGAAAGTGACTCTTTTTGTAATGTACGGGGCTACTGCATCTCTCTTGCCGTATTTGACAATACACATGCAGAGTATAGGACTGACTGTGCCAGAAATATCATTTGTGTATTTAGCATTGCCGTTTACTACATTTTTAAGCCCACCTATTACCGGTAAGTTTGAATGTTTAATAATAATATGACTCTATTTACAGTATTTTTAGGAGATCTTAATGGTTCTAGGATTTCTGGTGGATCGTTTTGGGGAGTACAAGCCGGTCGTGATCACTGCTTTGATTCTGAATGCTGCATTCCATCACTCGTTATTGCTGATACCTCATCAGGAGACGCCAGGGATGATGCCATCAGCTTATGTCATGCGGCACCCGATCACGAATAGCGTAGAGGTACATTACATTTGTTTCGAAATCGACCCCTTAAGACCTTGTTACATACTAACGGAGTATACACCTAAGAATTTGAGCAAATCGTTGTCATCCGGCCCCAGGGCGAATTAACTAGTGCTGTCTTGACTGTGATCCTGTTTGTTTGAATTAGTTAAGGGAATTAAGCTAAATTTATGCACGTTGGACTTTACCCTTGAATGCTGTAATGGTTCATCCGTTTGAAACGTCTAATTTTGGTTTATCATCATGATATACACTGAAAAAATTAAACGCCTAACGACCGCCATTGTTTTGTTGCACAGTCTTGAACAGAGTGAACATCTTTAATGGCTATTCGATCTTATACGTTTATTTTATCTTTATAGATTTGGTGGAGCCCTTGTCCGAGCAGAGAATGTCCTGGTGAGGATGAGACGGTAGACTTTGTACTAGATCGTTGTGTAGACCATTGCTTGTTATCAAAACCCATAGAGAGCCCAGCTAGTGACCCAGCTGATGATAAAGACGACTTGGATTTCCACATCAGTCATAAAGTCCGACTACCAAATTTAAAGGCCAATTCTAGGTAAGCTGTTAATGCTTTAAGCACTTTCTTAAACTTTGTTAAATCATACTGTGTTTTCACAAGAAAATTGAACATAAAAGAGTACTTAAATTACATAGTCATAAACCAAATGTTCTTCATTGTAATAACTTAGATTTAAACAATGTTAAATGCGCAGCAGTAATCATGTAAATGGCGCTGTGGTACTATTACTCATATTAAATAACAGTGATAACAATGTTCTACAGTTTCAGACAAACATAACTCTCAACTCTGTGTATGAGTGTTAAGCCTCCAGGCAAGTTTTCTTAGAATTAGGAATTACAAAGAAATTGTAAGATAAATAAAACCGAAATAATTCGTTCATTTCTGTATAACTTCGACAGTGTTAAAAACATTATAATATATTAGTGGCATAGGTACATCTGAATTGAAGCATAATAAGAAAATTTAATTAGTACCTACTGAGAATTAATTTTTTGTTGGCAGTTTCTTAAATGGTACAGATGACGAAGATTACAACGATGCAGCTTACTTTTTAATTGAAGTGCACGATGATTTGGAAGATCCAAAAGAACAACTTGGCATTGAAATGGAAAGGGTAAGAAATTAAGCAAATTCTGCATTGCATTATTTGCGTTAACTAGTAATTTAATCATTAAATCATTGTTATAGGACGAAGATGATCAGATAACAGATTTTAGATCAAGGTTTGGAGAAAAACTGTTAATAGCTCAAGGTATAAACATAACAGCATTAGATAAAGAGGACCTCCGGTGCGGTGGCCTCGTCATGTTGCATAATATGACTAAGCTCTCCAAGCAACGTCTTGAGATTTTATCTGCGGATTGCATGGTACAAAAATGTGACTTCAGGTAATATAGCAACAGGCATTTCAACTTAAATACTCTATTTATTTATAATATTATTTGTAAACCGGCTACTTAATATTTATCTAAAGATACACAAACGGCTATCTGAAGGTAAATTATCATTGGAATATTACAGGAGAGGCGGCCCCGATACGTGCCCACCGGATTATAAGGAGAGCGACGATAAAACGTTCTATATTTATTTCTTCTTGAGATTTATGGGAACTATCATGTTGTCTGCCGGAGTTACAATCATGGATCCTATAGCTTTGACGATGATTCAAAAATACGGTGGAGACTTCGGCAGAGAAAGGTTGTTTTCTAGTATTGGGATGGCTATATTCTCCCCCATAACAGGCATGTTAATAGATATGAGGAGTAAACAAGTCGGTACGTATATTGTTGGCATCTTGTAATTGTTATCGTTAATGTCAATAACGTGTTACTAAATGTTTACATCGGTTTGTTGATTACAGGATACACTGACTATTCAGCTGCGTTTTATACGTACGATGTGCTGCTTTTGATATCGGCCGTAACCGTCGCTGTCATGCCCCTTGGAGCCAAACTACCCGCCGACAATTTACTGAGAGATTTAGTTAACATTATCAAAATGCCGCATATTATTGTTTTCATATTTTTCCTGTTTGCTTTAGGAAACTTTTGGGGATTTATCGAATCTTATCTCTTTATTTACTTGAAGGAGTTAGGAGCTCCCAATTTTTTGTTAGGTGAGTGTGATAAAATAATGTTTCTAGTTCTAGCGCTGCAATGTTCAGCTTATCAGTGCAAGCAATTTTAGTAATGATCTTATTATTGAGTGGCTCGTGTGTCTAGGAATAACCGTGACCGTGGGCACGCTGAGCAGTATCCCGTTCCTCTATGGCGCAGATGCCATCACTACGCGCATCGGCCACGTGAATGTCATCATAGTCGCGTTCTTCTCCCACGCTGCGAGACTCGTCGGCTACTCGTTTATCGAGTGAGTATCTTTAGTCTCTTCCGTGTTAATTCACTCGTGCTTACCGCACAGTTTGCACGTGAATGTTATGTTTATGTGTGTTTAATTTATACCATGTAGCGTCTGATTATCCTGTAAAGCTTCAGTGAGATAACATTGCTACTATCGTTGTTAGATTGTTCATTATAATACGCGGCTTGAAAATATTAGAATAAATCTTGATAAACTATAAATATGTTACATTTTGTCGCATCCAGTTTACATGGTCGTAGAAACTGATGCGGAATGACATAACAATGGCTGAACTATGTGTGAAGATAAACATGAATCTATTTATTGTCTTACATATAATAGTGCTAATATAGAGCATCTGATAATTGCAGCCCTGGCACTGACATATTTAGATAGATAGGTACATTGTAGTGTAGGCACTATGCAGCTCGAATTAACTGATTATAACTGACAGACTGAAGAAAGGAAAATAAAAATATCTATAACTTTATGGGCCATTTAGGAATCAGTACAATATCTTCAAAACATATACAACACTGAGGCAACTTGTTAGGGGACCCTACCAAGTTGCCTTTAGTGACGTACGCGGAAATATCTTGATGCCACGTGATCAATTCAAATGAAACATTACGATAATGCTCAAGTACTACCGATTCTTATCCCATCCCACATACTATGATGACTTGTTTCCTTTGATCCAACACATCCTTCCAATCGCAGCAGTATTCCTGTATCAGCGTCGTAGTACCAATCTGTGATATTATAAAATAATACCTATTCTCCAAACCGAACTTCGGCCACAGCGGCCATTCTTAATGGAGACTAGCCAAGTACTCAGAAGACATAATGGTGTATAGTGTCTGCACAAACACAGGTGCACTCTTCCGTCGCTCTCATAGGCCGGTGGGACGACAATCCAATCCAACGCAACCGGAGAGAAGTCAGACGCAGGACCAACAGTTTTGATGGATTCGTAATGGAAATACCCAATAACACTTTGCCCAACCTGAGATATACCCACTACAGGGTACAGGTCTCTCCTCAGGCAGAAAAGAAAAGATGGACATCATTTGGTTGCTTTGTTGGCAATAATTTCAGTTTCCTCACGATGTTTTTCTTCAATTTTTAGTAAATCTATATACTTATCGTTTGTTTGTTTTTTAACGACCTTCTCGAACTACTGATCTGTTTCTGGAAGTTCTAATAGGAAGCTACATTAACTCTAAGTGCTATACCTAGGTCAAATTTTGCTATAAAATGGATCCGTAACAAAATTTATGCGGAGAAGTCACGGGCCACTTAAAAAAGTGCTTGTCATATTCATCTAGTAACTACTAAGAACTAACAGCCGCAGACATGTCCTTACGCATTAAAACTCCATTTTCAAGATTAACGTATTTACGACGGCATTGCCAAGTTTATGAGCACAATGATATTGTGTGGGAGGGCTTTAATGCAAACACTTACCTGTTATAGTACTGTTAGTAGTAACTCCGACTATGAACAATCAAATGGATTGAATAATAGATAGTGGAAACGAATGACGATAATGAAAATGGATTCTATTGATAATTTGATAAAGAAGAAATTGAATTGACTGTTTTGAGGTTACTTTTTAGATGAGTAATATCGAGTGATGTCAGTTTTGAAACCAAAAGGTGTTTGTTCTATACCACTGCCAAACCAAATACACTTTGAATATTCTCTATAATCCATGTTAGGTCTAATAAGATTGATTTCTGCGTGTAAAGCTTTCATCTCAAGCATCTATAAATATTATATTGTCTTGGGGAAATCAAACCTGAGATACTATCTATCAGCTATATTTTTTTCTTCTTAATTTGATTTATTAACTGCATCTATGAATATATGTAATAGCCTTCGGGAAGCCTCGAATTGCCACTACCGTCATTAGTCTGTCTGTAGGTACCTAATTCTTCTAAATTATTTCTCCTCTAACATTAGAACTCTTTCAGAAATTCCTGGTGGTGTTTTCCGTTCGAAGCCATGGAGTCTTTATCAGTGCATCTCATGTGGGTAGCAGCGGCAACTTACTGCGCAATGTTGGCGCCTAAGAGTCTTCTGGCAACGTTGATTGGAGTACTTGGAATGGCTCATTTCAGTCTTGGTAAGTTGTTTTAAAGATGGATAAATTGTATATGAACAATGGTAACGGTAAATGAACAACTTGTAAGATCAAGAAGTCATAAATAAACGGGCATTTTGTTTCAATATTGAAAGTTTTGTCGGCACTTGGAAAACTTTAATCAAGTTTCCAGACATTAGAATTCAACAACTTTAATTCCGAAACTTTTGAAAGATAACTTATCAGTTAAATATTTGTATTTTTAAAATACAACGTGAAATTACATTAAGCTGAATAATTTAAAAGAAAACAGAAAACTGTTTGAGGGAAATAAGATAAACGTTCGTCTTCTCATCCTTGCACAAATACAGAAAGATCTAAGCCACACAAAGAATTACAATTTTCGCTACGATTCGAATTCAGATAACATTATTAACGTCATATGAAAACAATTGTTTAAGCCTGTTGTGCTTCTGGAATTAGAAATGCGTTTATTATGAGTATGACCAAACTTTCAAATACGTCATTTTATTAACACAAAACAACTCCAAAGAATTCCTCTTCTTCCTTATTTAAAATTTTGCTGTGCCCGTCAGATTGTTTCTACTGATTAAATCTGTATGTTTTACAAGATTGCTTTAAAGATTTGAGATTTGATAAATTAATAAGGGTTCTCATAGAAAACAGGTGCTTATCAGGCAAAACGTCAAATGCCCTCTGACCAATTTTTATCTCTCATTCAGGCACATCTTCATTCTGTTACATTCTAACACTCCTATTTTTATAACCGGGCTTTTTAAACTGTGTGTATGTTTGTTACTAATCATTACGAACTATACCATCTGTTTAGGTAGGGGTAGTGGCAGCTTCGGAGGTGGTCTTCTCATAGCAACACTGGGCACAAGAGAAGCCTTCCGCTACATGGGTCTCATCGCTTTCCTCGGTGGAGTCCTGTACGGCTTGCTGCATTACTTCTGGCTCAAGAATATTAACATGACCGGAATGCAGAACGCCTGTGAACCAGAGGCGGGTGAGACTATAGGTAATAAAGGATGCTTAAATAATTTGTTTATAAATAATGTCTAGTCATCGTCATGAAAGTAACCGACGGACAATGTCCTAAATGAAGGCAAAAATGGTGAAACGACCTTTGACTATTGTAAACCGAAAACATCTTGTTTTTATTCTTACACTTGTGAGAATCAGATCAAGATGTTTTTCTTTATAAATGCGTCAGTGGCACAACATTACATAACTTACCAAATAACATTTGCCCCACGTAGAAATTAAATCAAATAATTCACAACGCTATATTTGTTTTCCCGTATATCATGATCATCAACTACATAGTTCAAAGAAAATAAAAATATTTTTACGTTTGTTGTCTGTTATTTGTGACTATAGACCACTATAAGACTCCATCAACAGAGTTCTAGTTACCTTGGTACAGTAAATAATATCATATACATCTTCATTGTGATCACATGTAGAATCAACAAGAAAAATGTAACCAGGATTTTGTAAAAACCTAATTTAAAAGAGTGCCGTGGAGTTTCTTGCTCGTTCTTCTTCATAGAGACCAACCTCCGTTTTGGAACGAGCAACTAGCTTCAACTTTTGGATTAACTGACCGACTCCTTGACAATTCAAAAGTGTCTGTAAATTGTCTAATTGAAATAAATGTTTTGACTTTGATTTTGACTACTCTTCTTTCAGAAAGTGGAGAAGGTGACAAGCTGAACGCAGAACCGTTGACTAAAGATGCTGAGACAATGATATCTTTGGAGCGGCTGCACATGATCACGCGGTTCAATCCACTGGGCTCTCTACATTCTTTGCCGAGGGGATCTCGATCGAGGGTAAGTAGTGTTTTGATTTTATTGGAGAACTAGCCTATAACTTCGCCCGCGTGGTTTACTTCACTCGTATTTAGTCACGCCTTTGGTTATACTGCCCCGCTTCTGTGGGTTGTAGCGTGATATTATATAGTCTGTACTATTCTTCATGAATCTGCCTATCATTCCCAAAAACATTTTCTAATAAAAACAAACAAACAAAAAATCATCATCAGCTTTATTATATTTGAATTAGTATAGAGAGATTAGCTAAGTGCTACTAGTATCGTTCTTCAACATTAGGGAATTGGTAAATCTTTAAAGGGTCTTGAATATAAATCTAATCTTTAAGCCATCAGTACCTCTTTTGATGCAAATTCCCTCCATTTCTACAAGTTTGGATAAACAATTGAACCACGATTTATTTCAGTTCTCCCAAGGTGACATAAATGAGCACTGCCGCAGTCGCAGCGGGAGCAACAGTCAAAGACGTGGCAGCAACTACGAAGGCTCTGCTTCCAAGGTTGACATGCTCCGCTCTGCTATAGAGATCAGCCATCCCCACGGAAGAGGACACATCTCAAATAACAGTCTTTGCAGCAATAGGACTTCTAATCATTATAAGGTAAGCACTGTTGACAATCGTGAAATATTGACTGGCTCTAGTACAGTTGAACAAGCTATTTGATATACAGGCAGCTAACACACAAAATAACAATGAATGGCAATGTAGCAGAAAGATATTTTTTGCTGTCGTAAACCCAATAGCTTGTTGGACTGTACTATGTACATAGTATTAAATTGCACTAGATTAGCGCTGTCAATATTAATACTTCTAGGAATCATTCAGATTACTTTAACTGTTGTTCAGACAAAGGTGGTGGTGGTTACTTATCAGTTTGATATAACTGTACTAATCCGACCATTGATTGAACCTACTGGTTTACCAATAGGTACATCTATGTTAACTGACAATTGACCGGTTCTGGCTGCATGGCACGCATTTTGATAAAGGTATGATTTCGAACCACGCTGCACGCAGCAGTGCTGCCGCAACAGTACTGTCGCGGCACTATTGGTCCCCATACAATCTCTATGAGCTTATATGAGATTAACTACATTTCGAGCTAGGCAGCAATGTAGCGGCAGTACTGCTGCGTGCAGCGTGTTTCGGAATAATACCTTAAAGCTCTCTGGATTTTATTTTCTAGCCAAAATAAAAAAAAAATCTTTGTTCAAAAGTTTAAAAATAGAAACAAAGGACAACTACCTCGTTCTTTTGGAATTCATAACAAATATTTTACTAACAGTTTTTCATATGTACGTAATTTGTGGAGGCTATAAACGTATTGGCATTATTTAATTAGTTAATACAAAAGCAAATAGTATGAAACCTTGCTTATGATCTCTGTTATTCCTTTATTTGCTCGTTCTATCTTTAGTGACGTAGCATTTTAAATTTACAACCCTGATTAATACAACAAGTAAGTAGCTTTAGATAGTAAAAAAGTACAGAAAATATAGATATTCACAGTTATAAATAAGTTAATTAAGTCCTAGGCAGTAAATCATCTTCAGGTTTTTATCATATTGTTTTCTTAAACGGCTGTACATGTATGGAAATTTTCGTCTTTTACTTTGTAAGTTTTAACAATGACTAGTCAAATGTTAGCTATTACTATGAGCAAATTAGGTAGTCCTTTAGTTCTCCTGTCGAGTCCTGCCATGCGTTAAAAAATAGCCAAGGTTGTATCTCTTTAATTGAAATGGGAGCTGAGAGTTGAGAGTTTAGGATTACTATAGAATAAAGTAAAATCATGATTTGGTATAAGGAATCTCAAGTAGGTACAGTACAAGGCCTATGATGAACTTTCCAAACAGATTGTTTTAGCGACACTTTCCCAAAACCGAACATTTTCTACTATAGGTACAATTCTTTTGTTATCAGTAGGTACACATATTTCATTGTTGCAGCAAGCACAAAGCGCACCGAAGCTAGTTCTAATAGGACTAGGGCAAAGGAACAATATTTCCCAACCGGCTCTCTCCGAATACGACCCGAGGCGTCGCGATTCCATCCCCGAAGAGGCAGAGGAGGACCGCCTAGCTGTTCCAGCTAAACCTCCAACAAAAACCAAGAGCGACAATCTTCCACCACCACCGAGCTATGACGAAGCTACAGGTGAACACAGGAAAAGTTGGCATTCAGATGACAGTACGCCAACTTAAAACCATACAACTGTTTATCAAACTTTGCCAAGATCGTAAAAGTTTTTGACTTTACCAAGATTGTACAAGATTTCGACTTTACCAAGTTTGTACAATATTTCGGCTTTACCAAAATTGTACAAGACTTTGATTTTTTCAAGATTGTAAAAGTGTCTGGCTTTAAGAGAATCATTTTAAAGAATGTAGTGTCATTGAGAGTAGGCAAGTAAAAAAAAAAGTAGTCAATATCACTTAGTAACAAGAGCACTACATATTAAAATTAATGCATTTTAGTCTTTGTATCTTTGTGCAAGTAGGTAGTAATCCAGAAAAAAATGACTATTAAGGAAGGAAGGTACTACTGCATTTGGTTTTGATGCCCAAGGATATATTTTGTTCTTTATGTCTAAGTACCGAGTTTTTTAACTTAAGATATCAGAAGTAAGAACGAATGGTTTGTCGTCATGGAATCGCATAATTTTAATCGCATTATTGTATTGATAATAAAAGTAAGCAACTTTTGTAAAGGCTTTAATTTATTTAAGTTGTAGATAATGGATATTATACATTTCTGTTTGTGAAATATTTGTTTTATTCTTAATCGTAATAATATGAATAATTTTAATGAATAGATTTAAACATTCTTTCTATAATATAAAATGCATGTACTTAAAGGTGCTATTAAGTATATACACTACGTTTTAAAGTAAATAAAATTTCTCTATACTTACTAAAATATTAAAATACTTTAATAAAACAAAGTTTAAGAAAATCATTATTTTCATTAGTTACATCCATTTTCATAAGCTTTCAAGCTTGTGTGATGAGGTCATGAAAATGGATACTGAATAACAATAAATGCATGACTGCTTATCACGAAATAAAACTTAGAAACTAAATGTTAAACACAGTAGAACGGACCACAGCTTTTACTATGGATTTAGTCCATGATTTTAGATCCCTCAAGGATACAAATTTCAAAAAACAAAAGAAAACTACTTTTCCATACATAAATGCAACACCAACCGAAATGAATGATTGAATTTCAGCAGTGGGGGACTGAAATCATGAACTCAATCCATGTCCCCCACTTACACCCTGTATTTGACACAAAACGTCAGTTTTCCAATTCTCTTTTGAGTTGAACTTGACATGTTGAACAAGATTATAATTTTAGAGGAAGTCACTTTTGGCATTTAGTAGTTTAGTTTCATTTTGACCGCTCAAGGATTCTCAATTAACTTTTGAGGTCAAATAAAGACTGCTTTAGTTTATTTCTCGTGTTTTCTTCAAGAAATTAGCTGATGAATGCTTTTCTCTCGCCGCATACATTAAGCGGTACTGGTGGTAGACTCTTGGCAATCGCGCTGGTTTGTTCTTATGAGAAATGCTCGGCTGATGTCGTTCTTGTCCAATATTGAATACGCTTTTTCCAACACTGGCCCAGGCGGATTCCTTTCTCTCGTCAGAATCCAGGCGTTTACTGTAAATAAAGCATTTTTATAAAATTAGTTTATTTAACTTTTGAACGTCCAAATTTTAATATGCAGAAAAATAATACAGTCTTGTTGCTTATTTCAAAAAGATATTGCGTTATTTTGTTTACTGCTTTATTTTCTAAATTGTATAGGATTTAATTTAGTTTATCATATTAGTATTTATGTTAGTTATTTAGTTAAAAATGTCTTAGATGTAATATTATAGTAAACTGAAGGTGAGACTTGTAATAAAAAAAATATCATTTATGCATGTAAATGATGACATTAAAATTAATACTTTAAAATGACATTCACTGACCAAAAGTTAGGTGAAAAAGTAACATCCATACTAATATTATAAATGCGAAAGTAAATCTGTCTGTCTGTGTGTTATGCTTTTACGACCAAACCACTGAACCGGCTCAGATGTAAATTGGTACGGGGTAAGTTTGAACCTCAAGAAAGAACATAGGGTACTTTTTATTCCGTGATTTCATTTGCGTATAACCGAAATTCACGCAGACGAAGTCGCAGGCAAAAGCTAGTTATAAATAAAAAAAATCAAACCTGTATGGAAGAATCCAAATTCATAGCAACTCCACACAACGGAGTACGTATCATAATCAGTATCAATGACCCAGTAGGGTGCCTCAATGTTTACGGGGAGTGACGGGAAGGATACCGCCAGCTTTGCCTCTTCCGATTTGCTCACTTGAATCGCCTGCCCTTCGATCTGTATCGGAGTTCCTGACCTGGAAACATAAATAAAGGAATTTAATGAAGTAGGTACCTTTTTTTTGAAATGGTACAAATCATCAAATGACTGTCAGACTTTTACTGACTAAAAAACCACCCTGTTCCTTCTGTTGCTCTTTGCGTTCCGGGGCCACGGTATTCTGTTAAGACGTCCCGCGACCCCGGATGAAGTAAAGCTACCTTGAGTGTAAGTAATAGACTGCCTTGTTGGTCTAGTGGTCACACAGCGCGACTGCTGAGCTGCAAGCAGGTCTTAGGGTCACGTCATCCCTCAACACTATACGGTCAAGAACCATAGGACTCTTCAATAGTATCTACTTCCTACTACATAAGTGTTTGCGGACAGTACTTAATATTATGTTAACACTGCAAGCGTTAGGGCTATTGTCCCTATACAAAAGCCTTGGAATCTAGGACGAGAAGCATACTCGAGGTCTTAAGAATGGGACATCGAGGGCATGAGTCCGACGGTACGACTAGATGTTTCAATGGTTTTGAGGTTACCGAGATATTTGTATCTCACATTGTTTAGTGACATGACACCACAAGTGACACGTCTTTGATTACTGCTCTGTTCCCTTGTGTTATAGCGTCATGTAATATGGCCTTCCTCGGTAAACGAGCTATAATATGCAAAGGATTTTTTCCATCCAACGTGGCAATGCGGCCAGTCTTTTGGGTACATTTCCAGTGGACGGCGATGTGGATGAATTTTTGTTAAGCTTGTAAATAATGTAAATATTTTAAATCAATAAATATTTATTCTGTATGCACACATTTGAAAATACTTCAGCTTTATAATATTACTAGCGACCCGCCCCGGCTTCGCACGGGTGCATGTATTATACATATAAACCTTCCTCTTGAATCACTCTATCTACCGCATCAAAATCCGTTGCGTAGTTTTAAAGATCTAAGCATATATAGGGACAGACAGAAGAAGCTTTGTTTTATACTATGTAGTGATAGTGATTAGTATTTTCGTTTCTTTGGGAAAGTTGTTTGCTATCATGTGTATAAGTATCGGCAGTGGCGGATCCAGGATTGTCGTTTGGGAGGGGCTTGACCCCAAGCAAAAAGTACACATTTTATTTGATAGATGCTTTTGGGAGGCTTGAGCCCCTTAGCCCCCTGATACCCCCCCTGATCCGCTACTGAGAATCAGTCACTAATTACTAGTCTTATGATGACTTGTAATACACATGACTATGATACAAATGATGAAGAATTACGAACTACGAGAAGATAAGGAGTAAGGATAGACCTTAATAACTAGTAAGATAAACAATAAAATCGTTTGATCAATAGAAAATAGGTATGTACTGTTTATAGTAACAAACTTAACTTGTTACTAGTTCTTGTTTGCTATAATTACAGCTACAGGTCAAATCACGCAGCTAGTTTGGCTTAGGTACAATTATGTGTACGAAGTTACGGACACAAGGCCGGTCTAAGGCCGACGAATTAGTAGATTTTGAGTTAATAACTTGTTTCAAGACGTTGCTGGTAGATTACGAATAAATATTACAATCTACAAGATACTAAAACAAAAATGATGTTTTGAAAATAATGTTATTAATTAATACGGTTAACGGCGTGCTGGTACATAAGCGGTACATAAGCGTAGGCGCTTATGTATGGAAGTGAATGTTGGGTATGGCAAACGAGGCATAAGAGTAGGATTAATGCTGTGGAAATGCGTTCCTTGCGGAGTATGTGTGGTGTAACTTTGAACGATAGAGTGAGGAATGAGGTTATACGGGACCGTTGCGGATTAAAAGAGGATATAGTGACAAAGATAGAAAAGAGTATGCTTAGATGGTTCCGGTCATGTTGAGAGGATGAGTGAAAGACGATTAACAAAAGGTATTTATATGGCAAAGGTAAGTGGCAACGCAGGGAGGGGTCGCCCTAGAATTTTATTGAATTACAATCGATCAAGACTATAAAAGCGATGGAAAATTAACCTGTGAAAGATAGAAAAGGTTGAATAGTGATATTTTAAACGATTGGACCGATTTTAACGGGACTCTCATTGGCAGATAATTGATGTTATAAGCCTATATGGTGAAACTTAGGCTACTTTAATTTTAGACAAAGGATTAGGGTTCCGCGCGATAATAAAGATCGCCGATAACCGACATTAACTAGTGTAAATAAGTAAATAGTGATAATGGCAGTATATCGAAAGTTTTCTATAGAATTAGGGTTCCTTGCAAAGAAAACAACATCTGTGGAGAACGTTGTTGCTTGCACATTTGTATAACTCCTTATATTCTATTATTTCTGTTTTTTTTTTCTTCCGAAAAAATAGAATAAAACATCATTGATCATTGACATTCTCGCGGACGAAGTCGCGGGCATAAGCTAGTGTTAAATAAGTTAATGGTGATGATGGCAGGATGACAAAAGTTTTCTATAATACTATTAGTAACATAACGACTTGTCTCTACGCAACATAAACATGTTGCGAAGGCCAGTTTGATTAACAAGCTAAAGTCATAAAAAGCACAATGCACTACCGTATTTTTTGAGTTTTAAACAAAAAACTGAAGTTCAAAAGAGAGAGGAAACTAATTTGAAACTAAACTAACGGTAAGTAACGATTGGACCGTATGTTTTTGGAATAACAATGTAAGTCATAATGACGTAAGCAAGTAATTTTTTAGGAATCTAATTTTTAGAGTTCCGTAATTAAGTCGGCAAAAAACGAAGCCCGTCAGTCTGTCTATCCATCTATTAAGCTATAATTAATATTACATATTTATCTGCTACCCCTTAGGTAAAGCAGTGATAAATTTAAACTTCTAAGTCAACGCTGCAGTCTAAACATGAAGTCGCCTATGGCGCATATCTTGACGTTTGCTAGGGAATCAAAACCTATAGTGGACATTCCGTTGTTCGAGAATCATGAAATTTAGCAAGAAGCAATGCTATGTAGCACAAGTAAAGGAATAATTCCTTTTATAGTATAATCATAAAATAAATACTTTTTTTGTGATTATAAACTTATTCTTTTGTATGTCGTGTTAAACATTGCAAGGTGGTACGGAACCTTTCGTGTGCTGGGCCGACTCGCACTTGGCCGACTTTTTTTATTTGTGATGGGTTTGCTCTTGACTCTAGTCAAAACAAAGAAAGACAAAGTCGACGATAGAGTAAGCTTACCCAGTAGAAGCCTTCTAACTTTGAAGAGATTAGGGCTGAATGCGTAATTACACTAATTACAGATAGGGTAAAACCAGGATAGTTGCCACACTTTTTGAAATTACTTCATATCACTTAGTATAAAAAGCGAGATTCTTTATTTGTTAAACGGGTAACTACTTTGGTTTATTATCTTCAAATTTATGAAAGGAATAAATATTATCTTTGATATTTCCAGAGTATTGGCGTTTTTTGCGGACCTCTAAATTTTGGGACAACTATCCCATATAGGGGATAGTTGCCATCTCTATATAAATTACATTTAGGATAGATGCCTCGTCGCGACAGAGGACATTTATCCCGCAAAAACTTTGATCGCACCTAGCCGTCCCATGCAATCGCACAGAGACATGCAACACGGTCAACTTAGTTGTAGTTGCAGAGTCTCTCGGTAGATAAATAAAATAACATGTGTTTCATTCGCGAAACTAGAGTATTGCAATCGAGGCAACTATACCCCCGGGGCGACTATCCGGATTTTGCCCTAACGAAACAAAATTAGTTTAAATAACTATTTTCGTTTCGGAACTGAGGTTTATACTGTACCGTTTTGAATTAAATAGATGTTATGAATATTAATAAGAAATCTCATTGAACGATAACATTGAATTTTATTCATTTAAAGTTCAAAGTTTATTTAGAGTTCATTCTGTCAGTTCTTTTTTTTTTTAAATCGTTGCCCCACACTTGGAATTTCTGTTATATCGTGGGTACGGTCAAGCTATTTGGTTTACAGACAACAATAATTATCTTTCTGCTACATTACCATTCATTACACGACTGCCCCAAAAAAAGGAGTGTTATGTGTTCAGGGTTAATGTATGTATGTATGTATGTATGTGAGTTTCTTTATTCCACCATAACTTTTAAACGCCTGAACCGATTTAGATGTATGGGGTATCGTTACAATCCTTGCATCGTTCCGAGTAACATAGGCTAGTTTAAAATAAAAAGAAACCGGTGTGGTCACTTTAAAACGTAAATTAATACCAGCCTCAATTTATTTTTTTAATGAATCTGGTCGTATCTATGTTTATCGTCTAGAATTTGACAAGTAGATTTAAAAAATATATAACACTGTAAGTAAAAAACGTCGTAAAAAAAACTGACGAGTAAACAAAGTACAAATATGTGCAATTTTCGCAGTCGTGTTTTTTAATTTTTTAATTATAGTATCTTGTTGTTATTTTATGTTCTCTTTTAAAGCTTGTGGTGTATAATAATTTTGATACCTATTTAGAGTGATTTAAAAGAATTGTAAAACTCTAAACATGGTTTAAAAGTAGTTGCAACTTAGCTGCCTTTATATTTAATGGCTTGTTCGACTGTACAAATCGCAACAGACCCCGAACAACTAGCTGTAGGACATACAAATCATTGTTTCGTGGAGGATTCGATCTCATGGCACGCAGCGCAGCAGCCAACCACTTAGCCATCCGTGTCGAGCTGTCAGAATACATCGCCTGTCCCTATTAACAATGTTGGATCTGCAAATCAGTAATTTTACAGGAGAGCGCGTCAAAGTTTAAATTGCTTATAATTTTTTAAATATAAAAATTAGGTTTACAAAAAAAATCTATTAATTTACATACGTTTTAAAGCTTATGTACATAGTAATATAATATTATTTTTCCTTTTCTAAATATATAAAAAGTCAGAAATGACTTTCATAACGGTATTGGATACATTTTATTTAGTCGGATCTGTCATATCCTACAAAGTTACTTGGAAAAACTTATCGATTAAATTGTCGTAAGTTCCACATACATCATTTTTAATAGGAAGTTCTAGTAAAGTTTTTGTCGTATTTAAAATGGAATGAATTGTAAATAAAATATTATTATATTAATTTCAATATATTTATTTCAAAAGTAAATATCAATCCAAAAGAACAGAAATTAAATTGTATTTAGCTTGATAGGAACACTAATTAAATGAATAAGCACTAAACTACCACATGACGTGCGCCCCTACAACATGATTCGTACTGCCACAACCGACAGTGCATCCTCTCCTCGCGCCCCGCTAAAAACGTCGTAAGTTAAACATCGATCATTGTTAACGGACAGTCGTGCCATATACGACTTTGTTAACGTGGCTATATCAAAAACTATGAGAAAATAATAACTTTTTGTTAAAGATACTGAAAGATAATGCTTTTTTTAGGTTTATAGTGCAATAAAACCAAAATCAGTAAAATTGCATATCCGACCTTGTTAATAGGGACAGGCGACATTAGGTACTCCAATTTTATGGCACCGACATACATTACTTAACCTTACTGTCTATGACCTAAGGTGCAAAGTCATACTGCAAGGTAAACTAGCAATCGCATTTAGATCACTGGAAATGTCGTGGCAATGACTGTTATTATTATTGGACTCTAATGACAGCGGCCGTGAAAAATAATAAAAATTATTCTCCCGACAAAGTTTCGGTGACGGCGAATCTCAATGAAGACTAGCCAAGTACGCAGTAGATATTATAGTATACGAGTGTTTGCGCAAACATACATTACCGCTCAAGGCCCGGCTGTCATACCGGTATGACAGAACGATAGAAAATCAATTGTGTCTCATTACGTGAGGCTTGAGTAATTAATGTAGGGACGGCAATCCGATCCGACTGGGGAGTCAAGCGCAGGGGCAAGAGTGGGGAGAAATCAGGCGCAGGACCTTTCCGAGGCACGGGAGTGTCCCACCATCAACATCGACACTCAGGGCTAATACTATGTTTGTAATGGAAACCCCAATAACTCTTAGCCCGACTTGGGAATAGAACCTAGGACCGCGACCATAAGACCCATTTGGCAGTCACAGTAGTGGCCATGACACACACATACATACATAAACTCACGCCTTTTTCCCATGGGGGTAGGCAGAAACCACAGAACGCCACCTGCTACGATCCTTACATACTCCTTTCGCCTCATCCAGTGGCCATGACTGGTTTGTTATAGAATACATTACTGATATCGGTGTAGGAAAACATCGTGAGAACCTGAACTTAAAATAAATATAAGTCTAGAATTGAAAATCCGCCTTGAGCAAGCGTGGTCATCAATGCTCGTGCCTTTTCTGTATGAGAAGAGGCCTTTGTCTTGAATGTCTATGGTGATGGTAATGTTTCACCTCAATACTTACAGCACACTGAGCTGTTTGTTGACGACGCCGACGATACCGTTCTCCTTCAGGGTATAGTCGGCTGTGATGCACTTGCCTCCAAACTCGAAAACGAAGAAGTACTTCTCAGCTTCATACCATTTGCCCAAGTACTGAAATATTCGAAAGAATGATTAATATCGGTCCGTGGAGTAGTATGGGGGGGTTCAAGGTCATCGCTCGTAACAAATAATTTACTGCTAAAGGTGACGGCTCGCTTGTAGCTAAGGATTTGAATTCGACCAGGCCGTTGCCATGTCTTAGTGGGGCTATTATAAAGAGCGATGACCATTAGTGTTAGTTTTGATAGGTACGGAGTCAATAGCCCGGATAATTAACTAATACATAATTATTCAGTTGAAGAGTCCAACATTTTACTAATTATTTATTTTTAAACTTTGTCTAGACACCTATACTCCGCTTGAATGTGTTACTGATTGATTCTACCTCAAACGTGAATACTGTTAATGGCTATATTAGTGTAGAATTACTGTAAACGAGGAATGGATAGTATCGCGTAAGATTTATAGCTATATAGGAAGAGAGTAATACCGAGATATCATCTGGGCAAAAATGTAAGGAAGAGTAAGAGTTAGAAGCAGAAAAATAAAAAAGTAGATTTTTACTTACTCGAGATGCATCAAAGTTCTCCATAGCCTTCATGTCTGGACAAGACCCAGGCATAATGATCTGTGCCCTACATAACCTCAGAGACAGGAACCCGCACAGGAATACTGCTATCGCTCTAAGCACTGACATCTGGAATTTTAAAAAAGATACCTATTACCAATTTTATAATCTTAAACTTTATTTTGATTTTTCATTAATTATATATAGTATTTATACATCTAAAGCCTTCGGGTACTGGAGCACAATTCGTACTCATATCTTTTTTAAGGAAATGTCGAAACATTTGGTTGAACCTTCCTGTCACCCAAGGGCTGGCTTTCGCCTCGGTAAGAGGCTAATCATTGCCAGCCCACGTAGCAATGCCGTCAGTGATGCGAAGAAATATCTTCTTCTTCTTCTTCTTACATAATAAAACAGTAAAAAAACTGTGTCTGTACATTGAATATATTAAAAAAAAAATTATTGAGGGGGGTTTAGAAACAGTAATAGAGCACGAAACCAAAAAAAAATTCTGTCTGTTTGTCTGTGTGTCTGTTTGTCTGTGTGTCTGTTTGTCTGTTTGTCTGTTTGTTTGTACACGCTAATCTTCGGAACTACTTGACGGATTTGAATAATTTTTTTTTTGTTGTGTAGGTATTAAGTCTGGGCAACATTTAGGCTATAATTTATCTTGGAAACTTGAACACCTGATGCAGAACCGCAACAGACCAGCTAAACTATAAGAGATACAAAAATGGTACGATAGCAAAAATTCTTTCACGTGATAAGCATTTTTTGCTAAGAGAATAATTTTGAAGATCTGGAACACCTGATGTGGAACTCCAAGAGCCCAGCTACACTATAACAAATATAGGGATGACGTCATAGCAAGAGTTGTTCAGCCAGATGAGCACTCTCTGTTGTCCTATAAAATTTGAAGATCTGGAACAGCTGATGTAGAACTCCAAGAGCCCAGCTATAGTAAGAGTTGTTCAGCCTGATGAGCACTCTCTGTTGTCGTATAAAATTTGAAGATCTGGAACAACTGATGTGGAACTCCAAGAGCCCAGCTACACTATAACTAATATAGGAATGACGCCTTAGCAAGAGTTGTTCAGCCTGATGAGCACTCTCTGTTGTCGTATAAAATTTGAAGATCTGGAACAGCTGATGTGGAACTCCAAGAGCCCACCTATACTAAGAGTTGTTCAGGGTGATGAGCACTCTCTGTTGTCGTATATAATTTGAAGATCTGGAACAGCTGATGTGGAACTCCAAGAGCCCAGCTACACTATAACATATATAGGGATGACGTCTTAGCAAGAGTTGTTCAGCGTGATAAGCACTCTCTGTTGTCGTATAAAATTCGAAGATCTGGAACAGCTGATGTGAAACTCCAAGAGCCCAGCTACACTATAACATATATAGGAATGACGTCTTAGCAAGAGTTGTTCAGCCTGATGAGCACTCTCTGTTGTCGTATAAAATTTGAAGATCTGGAACGACTCCAATCGTCTCGCTCATCCCGTTGTTTTCCCGTCCCCAGGCCTTAGAATTCTACATCAGACGTTTCAGATCTTCGATTTTGACGACCCCGTTGTCGCTGGCATAAGCAACAGGATCCGCGTACGAAGTCGCGGGCAGAAGCTAGTTGTTAATACCATTTTGTTTTAGCTCATTGTTATAGGTTATCTTTAACTGGATCAATTTGAAGCGTAGCCGCACACGTGCCACACACGGGCCACACACGACAGCTACAAACGCCGCCACAGACGCCACCACTTGAAGCTAGAAGCGGCGGTGTGGCGACCCCCGATATCAACCGTGTGTGACGAGTCCATATAAAATGTATGAAAACTAGAGGAAAAAATGTCGGTGGCGGCGTTTTGTGGTTCTGGTCGGTGGCCCGTGTGCATCCTGGCTTCGTCTTAATCTCCGCAGCTGTTCCTTTAACAGAATCTTTATGTATGTGTTTAAAGATTTGGCGCTATTATGGGTGTTTATACCTCAATTAATTAATGTTTTTTTTTATATAATATTTCTAGTGTTTTATTACTGTCGATTATCGAAATCTTATAAGGCAGCGCAGCCAACCAGTTGTTTTATATTGTATTTTAATTATAACACTATGTAAAGTTGAAACTGACCTTTGCATTTGCATTATTTGTTCCTTATGTATTTAATTGATAAAAACATTATTTTAAAGCATGCATAAGTGTTTAACATGCATAAATATAAATTCAAAAGCGACCTTCAATATTATTTAGTGTTAGGTAGATAATAGAGTGTGCGTCAGTAACACTCCTTCCTATTATTTATCTACTTTATATCTAAAGGAAACTAATTGTTTACTTTGACCACTCCAACGTTTTTTGTTTGCAGACCGTTAAAGACGTTGATGCTTACAGATACATGCACACATTAGTTCATTTTCTTTATAAATAGCTTGTGACAATAGTTCAAAACTTAAAATTCAATTGGCTAAGTGCGAGTTGAACTCACTTACGAAGGGTTCCGTACAGTACCCGGCGATAAATATTGCACATCGACCTTTGGAAAGAGACAATCAGCTAATTTCGGCTTCGTCGAGCGTTATCTCTGTCGCACGAAATACAAACAGTTCGGTATCTATTAGGAGCTGTTAAAACAATTATGATTTGCTTCTTATTTAATAAGAATTATCAAAAGATAATTCTTTTTATTCTTTGTATAAAATACCATCGTGTAGTATAAAATATTAAGCCTACCCTTTCATTTAATTTTTATTATTTGTTCTGTAGCGGCTATAGTAGGTAATACACAATCTGTGAAAACAACTAAGTTTAGTGTCTGATTTCGTTTCAAGACATACATCCCCGTGACAGGCAGATGGACAGACAGACAGACAGAGGAATGTTGGTACTAGTGTCCCGTTTAACAGCCTTTGAGTACGGGACCCAGAAAAATTGTCTGGCTGGTTAGAATAGTTTAGAATACATTATACTATTTAAAAATGGTCATTGATACCATACTAGTATAGATTACTAATCATGAATAACGAATTACAATCGAAAAACTGTTTTTTTTCTTTCTTTGTATTCAAAATATGTAAATTGTTACAAAAGGTGAAATGAACTCTTTTGTGATCGTTTTGTAATTATCTATTTTATCTATTCTTGTTACAAATATAACTTCTTCAATTAAAATTAATTATCACAATAAACTTTTACAAATTGAATCTAAATGCCGGTCACTCACATTTGCACGAATACCCACAAAATGTAGGACGACATTTGAAAAAGATTATAATGCAAAGTTTTCGGTGCATTCGCAGTTTTCCAAGCTGTGTCGGTTTTTTAACGGACATCAAAGCGCCCAACCCACTCACGCGTCAAAAGTGACAGTTTCAAGTATGACATAAGTGACAGTTTCTATTTTCCAGCCTTGTCAATCAACGTGTCGTCCGGGCAAAATGCACCCGGTGGCGGTCTACTGTTTTTAGCTTGAGGGTCAATTTTGACCCGCTAGCGTTTTATTGCCTTAGCTAAGCTTACGAATTAATGTTTGACGGCGCTTCACATGCGCGCAAATATTCGTATTTCGTACATAATACGAATATTTGCGAGCATGTGAAGTGGGACAATGTGTCTTCCAACCAATTCACACTGTAGCTACACATCATGAGCAACATGGACAGTAATAGGATTGGTAGATTAACAAAAGTGCATACCTAGTTGTCGAAGTGTTGGCTATAAGTCGTGTAGTTTACAACATCTTGTTATAAAAGTTGAGCTGTCACATTTTGTGCTTGTATCAGTTTTTCAACAGTACCAACATTAACAAACTGGACTACTCTAAGTTGGCAATTTAGTTGGAAGGTAGGCTGGAAGGTATCTTTCGAAAATAAATCTTTTGTTGGTGAATTTGTGTGAATGCCGTATGTGCGCGTATGTGAGAAATCACAATCTATTAGATAGTAGCTAGTTCCCTCGATTTCGTGCTCGTGGTTATTTTGAAGTTACGCCTTTGGTTACTACTCCGCTCCCATGGGTCGTAGCGTGATGTCATAAAGCCTATACAATTCCTCATGAGTCTGGCTATCATATACAAAAAGAAACTTTCCAATAGGACTTATAGTTCCAGAGATTAGGCGCATTTAAACAAACTCTCCAACAAAAAAAGCTCTTTAGCTTTTAGCGACAGAAGGTAAAAATAAAACTGTTAAAAATAGAATTTCTCTAAACAAAATACTGTCAACAAACAAAAGAAAAGCGATGAAAAGTTTCTTTTGAAAGTAAAGTAGGTAAAATATTCAAATGTACGCGACAGGCAGGGACCAGGGTCATTAACCCACAATACAAATTCACGCTAATTAACAACGTATATAGAAATGCAAATGATCTTTGTGACAAGAAAAAATATTTGATGGTCGCTCCATTGTTTTCTTTATTCAAGAAATAAAATCTTTTTCCTGTTCAATATTGAAAGAGAAAACCGGCCAACTGTGGTACATTCGTGTGTGGAATATACTTACTAATAAAATAAAAATGAAGTATTATGTTTGTGTGTTTGTTTAAACGCGGATAATTTGCTTTTGTATATGATAGACAGATTCATGGGGAATAATATAGGCTATATAATATCACGCTCCGACGAACGGGAGCGGAGCAGTGACCAAAGACGTACTTAACACGGAAGAAAAAAAAAGTATTATTATACTACATACTTTTATTTATTTTAGAGAAATAATTAGGGTTAGGTGCAAAAAAAAACGAACCAAAAGTAAATAAAAATGAATTCCTTTTTTTCTTTTCAAAATCAATCAGAAAAAAAAATTACATGTTGAAGTGTTTAGCTAGGAAATGACTAATAATAAGGTTATATACCATTCGTTTTAATGTTTAACAATTTCCTAATGTAATTCATGAAAAAACAACTTGTTTGAATATCAAGTATCTACAATCATGTAATAAATTATTTAGATTTTTTGTTTGTTGGTTGTAACATAAAAAAATTATTACCCATTGTTAAAATTATACTACTACTATTATGTACTATGTAGGTAAATTAATTTAGCTTTTTCAACCTTTACTGCTACTACTTTTTTTTTTTGAGGTGTGGTAAATCATCAAATGAGTCCTTCTCGGGGAGGGGATTGGACTGGAGGAAGGGACTGTCAGACTTTTACTGACTAAAAAACCACCCTGTTCCTTCTGTTGCCCTTCACGTTCCGGGGCCACGGTATCCTGTTACGACGTCCCGCAACCCCGGACTAGCTGGACTAGCGTTAAGTTACATTTGTGGGTGCTGCTCGACACTCGTGGTTTGTAGCTTGATGTTATGTCGCCTATAAGCTTCCTCGATAAGCGATCTTGCAATTAGCGTATTCAAACAAACAAACAAATTCTTCACCTTCATAATATTATTATGGATTTTAAGATAATTTACATACCGACTCATTTTTAAGCAGAGTAATGTCGTGATGGCCTAGCGGTTCGAATCCGGGCAAGTACCAATGTGACTTTTTCAATTCATATGTACTTTCTAAAGTTTTTCTTAGACATCACTGACATCGTTCCGTGTCTCGGAAAGCACGGCCGTTGGTCCCGGCTGTCATACGTGGATCTTTGACAGTCGTTACGAGTCGTCAGAAGCTCGAAAATCTTACAACCAGTCTTACCTAGGGGTATCGTATTACCCAGTTACTGGGTTGTGGAGGTCAGATAGGCAGTCGATCCATGTAAAATACTGATACTCACCTGCATCCGGTTAGATTGGAAGCTGACCCCAACAACTGACTCATAAATTGAGTTTTCTGTTTTAACAGAAAATCCCTCTGTTTTATCCCTTATAAGGGAGAATAAAAATCTATTTATCTAGAATGTATTGCCCCACTGAAGGTCAAAGACCTCCCCTTCGCCCTTTAATACATTCTCAATAGATAGATTTTTTAATTGATTATTTTGCAATAGATTAAAATAGTCGCCATTCTAAAATGCACCTTAACTGATGAATTTTATAACAAGGATCTGAGTAGAAGGTTATATTCTAATATAAAGTGAGAATAGAATATATTAAATAATGTTTTTAAATACTAATATAATAAAGCTGAAAAGTTTTTTGTTTGTTTAAAAAACGCGCTATCTCTGGAACTACTAGTCAGATTGGCTTTTTTATTTTTTAACATAATATCACGCCTATAATCCTCGAAGGGTTAGCCAGAGGTGTACATTATTACACTCACATTTCGCCAGCTATGTGTAAGTCCCATGTAAAACCGGGCACAAATCCAGATTCCGAGGCTGCTACTAAGAAATTCCTGATGGAAAAACCCAATAACACTTTGCCCGACCTGGGATCGAACACAAGACCTCATGCGCAGCAGTCGCGCTTTGCGACCAACAAGGCAGAAACCATTTTATTACGAGTATTTCTGCATTAAATAAAATAAGTTAGCGTAATTTACAAATCTAAATTCCCAGGTTACTTATTAACTATTCAAAGTACTTGCTTAAAAATGAATTTACTAGTTACAAAGATCGTTTTTGTTAAACTCACGATCGAACATACACGTGTAATTTTTTGTTCATGTAATTAACTGTTAGGGTACCCGAAGGTTAGGTTAATGCATAGAACTTGAGTTATTATCTGTCGTAGAAATGTCAACAGATCGCTTTTCTCATAGCCCCATAGCACATGGTCACGGCACGGCGACCGTACCGTGACAGTATGCATGTGAAAAGGGTCTTAGTATTGATGACAACGGGCATACTCTTTTCCTAAGTGGCTATACCAAACCTATTTATCCGATGATCATCCAGCAATCATCGTAGTGAAGTTTTTAATCAATCGCAATTTTAGTTGTTTATATAGAGACCTTTTTATGTATTGATTCTAAAGGTCAGTTCAGTTAGTCAGTCAGTGGGTCGATCCGAACTAAAGCAATATCAATTGTATGTAAAATTCAAGATTAAACATTTATTGTATCTTTATGAAAGACAATCTAACTACTTCTTTATTATAATCTTCTCTAATTATCCGACTGCGAAGCTAAAGGAGGGTTATGATTTTAGCAGTCTACGTTTGTATGTTCATCTGTATGCGAATATCTCCTACACTATTTGTCGAATATCAACCAGTGGGCTTCTGCACACTGCTTTTACTCGTGTTAAGTTACTATTTGGTTACTGCTCCGCTCCGCTTCCGTGAGTCGTAGCGTGAGGTTATGAAACCAACCTTCTAAGACGGGATAAACCCCAAATAAATAATCTGCTGTACCATTCATTTTGATCGTAGGTGTCCCAATATACGAGTACATGTATGAAATAGATTGCCTCGTTGGTCGAGGGTCGCAAAGCGCGACTACTGGGCATGAGGTCTTGGGTACGATTCCCAGGTCGGGCAAAGTGTCGTTGGGTTTTGTCATCAGGAATTTCTCAGTAGCAGCCTCGGAGGCTAGATTTGTGCCCGGTTGATGGCAATAGGCTCGCCCCCTATTACATGGGACTTAAACATAACTGGCGAAATGTGGGTGTACTTATGGGTACACCTCTGCCCAACTATTCGGGGATTACAGGCGTGAGGTTGTGTTAGAACAAGTTATAGCATTCAATGAAAATGTTCTTTAACAGCAATGGGTCAATAATGTCCTTTAGTAAGTAGGTATGCTAGCTGTTTCGTTTACCGTACCGAGTAACGGTAGTCGGCGCCCGCGCATGTACGCATGGACAGTTAATGAGCGAAAGCGATTGGAGAGATGCGTTCCGCTGATGAGGTACTATTGTAGAAGACTGATGTATTGTGTATGGTGATGAATTAGCGAGTCGTGTTTATTGTTCAATTGAGGGTACCAAATTGGACAGTTTCATGGTCATAAAGTATTTTTATTGTATGTTTTGACAACAGCTATTAACATGACCCCAAATAGATTGGTTGATATTTTAACTGATATTGTTTGGACTAGTATAGCTTTAGACCAGTGGCGAAGATACCATACAACTCTCTTCCTACCGGCTTCGCTTCGGAATAATGGAAAAACAACTCTACCAACATAATGGCCTTAAATGAATAAATAAATATTTAGAAATGATACAGTCACAAGCATCTACTGTCTACTATTGCCAAATAAAGACGTTATAAAACTAAATAAGAAGTATTCAATGTCATTGTTTTGGTTTAACGACAGATAGTGTAAAATTTAGAAAATTAAACCAATAAATTGCAACAATTTTTGCTTCGGCTTCTCTTTTGCGAACATTGACCCTTCGCGAAAGACAGAGGTACCTAACACCCCTTTTAGCAATAAAGTACCTCCTTAAAAACCTAACAAATCCTTGAGGTAGGTACTTAAAATGCCATGACTCTACTCGCATTCTTCAAAGGGTAATTGTCCAAAAAAACCTTAAATCAAGTTTCATCAGTCAAAAAAGTGCGTCATTAAATAGCCCGATTGTCACTTGGCCAAAATTTTTTTAAACAAAGTACATTTGCCTGAATGAACATAACGATGATCGCTATGTCTTATGACTTTGCCCTTAAGAAAGTGCACTTGCAACACGACGAAAGCAAAGTGAGATGCACTCAATTTGAGACACGTTTGTATGCCGCGTGTGAATTGAGGACAACATATCATCACACTTCAGAATACTTGGATATTGTACAGTCATCAACAGGAAAGATTATTCTCTTTGTGTTGCGAATGGGGACAGTTTAACTTTCAACTTTGCCTACGGATTAAACTGGTTTTCGAAGTACGACTGTCAAACATACAAACAGTAACTGAGGAAGTGAGGAACTACTTACGACGAAAGTGTAGTCACTATTGTTTCCATTTATAATATTACTATATGCCCGCGACTTCGTCCGCGTGTTTGAGAAGATTATATTAAGTTTAATGATGTTTAACGCAAACTATATTTATATTTGAAGTCGATTGGACCAAGGAATTACGATGTCCCATACAAACTTTGTCCTCCTTTTTCGCCTCCTAAGGGGTAGAATTTCGGACAAATCCTTTCTTTTCGGATGCCTACGTCATACAAAGAACACGCCTTCCAGTTTTCAGGTCTCTACGATCAGCGGTTTCGGCTATGCGTTGATCCATCAGTCAGTCAGTCAACCAAGACAAAGCATTTTATATGTAGGTATACTTATAGATAGATAAGAAGATTATACTCCATACAATATAACGTTAGAAAGATATAGCTATTTCCATATTTTCGTAATACAAGCTCAATTATTTCACGATAAACATAAAGCAATAGACTGCTAGCCATTTACAAAAAATATACATCAAAATGCATCCTTTTTTCAACAATATATTATTATGATGACTACATACTTCTTTGTCCGTGTCAAAGTTATTATACTCGTATTATCCCACGGGAACGGTACATTTTTCCTAGATAAAGTAGCCTATGTGCTATTCCATTATATAATCTATCTCCGTGCCAAATTTCATCCAGATTCGTTCAGTCATTCGGGTGTCATTGAGTAACAAACATCCATTCATTCAAACTATAAATTTTTATAATAGTTTTATAACTTGGGCGTTATTTTTCTAACTCTTTTATAAATAAAGTTTAAAGTTCTGAATCAAATGAGATTGAAAATTAAAATTCAAAACCATGGAAGAAAAATTAAGCAGAATATAGTCGAGTAATTTATCGGGTAATGAAAAAAGCTAATAGAGACGAAAACTTAAAAATAATACTCGTATCTTCGAGAAAAAAATCTTAGAATAATATATGACCTTGCACATGCAATTTTTAAACATTGTTAATGAAATAATTATAAAACTTAAAAATAATATAATTAATTGATACTTTATTATGCTTGTTAATTGTACGTTTTTGTTGCAATTTGTGTTTGTTATACCATGACCACAGTTACTAGGAAACACTTAAAATGTAATCTATACTTACCTATATCATAAAGAGGTAAAGTTTGTGAGGTTGTAGGGGGTAATCTCTGGGTCTACTGAACCGATTTTCAAAATTCTTTAGCAAATTGAAAACTAGGTATGTTATCACTGAGTGCTATGACTGCCTTGTTGGTCTAGTGGTTAGTGACCCTGACTGCAAAGCCGGAGGTAGTGGGTTCGATTCCCACCTAGGACAAACTTTGTGTGATGAGCATAATTGTTGGTTCTGTGTCTGGGTGTAATTTATCTATAATATGTATGTATTTATAAATTATATAAGTATGTATATCCGTTGTCTGGTTACCATAACACAAGCTCTGCTTAGCTTGGGATCAGAGGGCCGTGTGTGAGTTTTCCCAAGATATTTATTTATTTATTTATTTATTTATTTATAGGCTATACTTTATTATCAAAAAATTAGGTATCCGTAAGAAAATGTTATGTAACGTGTTTGCGTCATATTTAAAAATAATTTATAATTGCTGAGCTAAAAATAAATATAGGTAGTACATACAATAATAACTATTGGCTTATATATTAGCTACCATTAAGTTTGCATTCTAGATACTTCAACAATAAGTAATCATAGTCTAGTCCTTTTTTTTTATTTTTTCTCACAATTGTGATTTTACGAGTATTTGCGGCCCCTGGTGGTTTTGCTGTGGCACTAGTTACTAAGTGCTGCCATGAACAAGAAGCAAAAAGGCCATTGAAAGTAAACAATGGAAAACGAGAATTTCCCTACTTTCACTGCACTACGGAACGATTTAACATAGGTAGCTAAGCTCTAACACACCAACAAACGACATAATTATCATTACATAGGCATCAGTGATTATTATCAGCTAGCTGAACTGGGTCTGTTTGGCGTAGCTGTGGGGCACACAATTTCTTATTTTTGTTCTTTTTATTGCCTTTTTGTTATTATTTTTGTGTGCACATGGTCTGTGTCAATAAACATTTTTTCTTTCTTTTAGCTATATCCCGCGGTATCACCAGCATAAAGTGTTTGGTTACTGCTCCGCTCCCGTTGGTCGTAGCGAGATGTTATATAGCCTATAGCATTCCTCGATAAACGAACTAAATAACGCAAAAATATTTTTTCGAATCGGACCAGTAGTTCCTGAGATTACTGCGTGCAAACGAACAAACTCTTCAGCTTTAAAATATACTAGCTTTTGCCCGCGACTACGTCCGCGTGGAACTTGTTTATATCGTACTTGCATACAAACTTCCACCCCCCCTTTCACCGCTTTAGGGGGTGATTTCCGGAATAAAAACTATCCTATGTCCTTCTCGGATCTTAAACTATCTCCATGCCAAATTTCATCAAAATCAATTCAGCGGTTTAAGCGTGAAGAGGTAACAGACAGACAGACAGACACACTTTCGCATTTATAATATTAGTATGGATGTATAGATAAACATCACAAGAGTACAAAGTTCGTTTCAATTTGAAGCAGTAATTACTCTAGTACCTAATAGAATCCATCCAAAAAAATTTTGTAGGTAAGCATATAATATTATGCCTTCGAAAATAAATATGAATAAGTACATAATACTTAAATTAAATATCAAGGCAGTTTTAATTAATAAATTATGAACCTACGTATAAAATGTTTAAGGTTAATTTTTACATTATTTTTTTACTGTCTCGTCAATGTCAATCAACAGAATCTATTATAGTTAAATTATCAATTAAGAGTATTGTGTATTGTTGTTGTGTGTTGCTCATTGTTGTTTGTGTGTATATGGCATTCTGCAAGTGTTATTGGGTTTTTCCATCAGGAATTTCTCAGTAGCAGCTTCGGAGTCTGAATATGTGTCCGGTTGATGGCAATATGCTCACCCCCTATTACATGGGACTTTAAACATAACTGGCGAAATGTGGGTGTACTAATGGGTACACTTTTGCCTAAGCCCTTCGGGGATTACAGGCGTGATGCCAATAACACATTTTGGGCCTGGGAAACCAGGGCCCCACTCTCAACCGTCGCGCTTGCAACCAGAGACAAACGGGGCAATCAACCTGTCGATTATTTATTCATCGGTAAAGTTTTGTCTCGTGTGTATTGTCAACGTATTATTTAACGTTCGTCCAAGTATTATATGATAAGTAAATAGAAGTCAAGGTGACAATGCTGAGATGAGATGCGAGCTACACTTCCTAATTATTATTTAAACTGTCCCAAGAAACAGCTGAAGTTTTTGCTAGAAGCGCAGGAGATAATTACTCGTATTTATATTTTAATCCTGGACAAGGAAAAGAACACTCTTACATTTGTATCTAATCCTTGAAATTTACTTTAAACTAGCGAACCGACCCGACTTCGCACGGGAGTAAATTTCTAACTATTCCGCGTGGATTTTCCGAAAAAATTCTTGCACAAAATCCTTGTCACAACAAAAAAGAATCAGCCCAATCGATCCAGCCGTTTAAGAGTTTTGCGCTTAGCAACACATTTAGTCATTAATTTTTATTTATATAGCTAGATATATATAGATAGAAGATGTGTATGTAAATGCAACTGAATATAAAAACAAATAACTCGTAATTTTCGAGTAAATCCACAATCTTTCATTAATTAGGTAAATGAATTACGTGAAACTAATTAAATATTCGAAATGTATCCCTCAATTATAATCCAAAGACATCCGATGTGTATAAAATAGGTTTATCATGTATCGGCGTTGCATATCCAAAATCATTAGAATTACTTAGAAAAATGGGAGAAATTGTGATATGGGTTGGTTCGATTTGACAGAAATATTAATGCATAGTGAGATTTATCTAGGCTGGCTTTGTTTACAATAGGATTCCCTTCGATAAAGCCTAAAAAAGTTTTCCGGCAGGAAAATGCACTGGAAAGTGCACTTGACCCAAGATGTATGGTTTAAGAAGTAAAATAAGATTAACTTTATTTTTTACAGTGACAAAAATATGTACATACCATAATCTTACTTATTACAAATTCGAAAGATTGGATGGATCAATGTTTGTTTCTCAATCACACTAAAACGACTGAACGGATCTGGATGAAATTTGACACAGGGATAGATTAAAGTCTGTAATAGCACGTAGGCTAGTTTTTATCCCGGAAAAATTACGATTCCCGTACGATAATTAAACTTTAACGCGGACGTAGTCTGTTGCGGGCTGAAGATAGTGAGCTAATATAAAGGAGTTTAAATGTAACGGGTTACAATACATCCATTCAAAAGACGATGATCCCATAACTGAATGAATACCTGTATTTTAGGGATTTGAGAAGCGATGACATAATCCTTATTGTATTAAATTGAATGAAACTACACCTCTGCATTAGCTTAGCTGCGCGAAGTCCGTATTATGAACTGATATATTACCCACTAACATAAATTAGGTACTCATTGTAAAAAAGATAATAAAAAAATCATATCAGATGTTGGATAATAATTTTTGGATGCTGCAGTCTCATGGCCATGATATAATATAATCGACTATGGATGACGATGATATTTTTATTAAACTCTCAATTTATAGAACCTTGGCATTAACATGCAAATAAATCCTTACCTTGTATTTTTATTTATCACTACAAGTAACCTGATGTAACGCAATCACAACACACACGTCCGTTCACTATAACTGTTGCATGCCATCTAAGAACACGCTTCAACTGTTTACATGCGTGCGCGCAGATTTAGTAAGTTAATGTTGTTTCTGTGTTTAAGAATCAATTTAATCATCGTAGACGAAGTGCTCATTGTCGATTTTAATTTTTTATTACTGGTTTTTTTGTGTTTACCGTATTAATGTACGGGAAGAAAAACTGACGTATTTGGAGTTGATATAAGCTTGTCTGTTTTAGTTTATAAACTAGCTAAACTTCGCGGTTTCACCCGCGTTCAGTTGCGTCTTTGGTTACTGCTCCGCTCCCGTCTGTCATGGGTCGTAGCGTAATGTTATATAGCCTATCTCATCTGCCTAGCCTTTTCCCAACTATGTTGGGGTCGGCTTCCAGTCTAACCGGTTGCAGCTGAGTACCAGTATTTTACATGGAGCGACTGCCTATCTGACCTCCACAACCCAGTAACTGGGTAATACGATACCCCTTGGTTAGACTGGTTGTCAGACTTTCGGGCTTCTGACGACTCATAACGACTGTCAAAGATCCACGTATGACAGCCGGGACCAACAGCTTAACGTGCTTTCCGAGGCACGGAATGATGTCAGTAATGTCTAAGATAAACTTTAGAAAGTACATATGAATTGAAAAAGTCACATTGGTACTTGCCCGGATTTGAACCCACAACCTCATGCATGAGAGGCGGGTGCCTTAACCGCTAGGCCATCACGACTAGTATTTTAGTATATAGATGATAAATAAAATCTGTTGCTGTATCAATAGTGACTCAATTAGGATCGTTTGAAATGTAAAATATTACTATGGGTTATAGTTACCTCAACTGAATTGATAATGTATTGGATGCCTTTCATTCCTTACCACTTAAGTTCTTGAACAAGCGAGAAAGCCATGGGCACTGATGGAGTTTTCCAAACACATTACTGGCAGCTGTTTTAGATCTAGCTTTTACCCGCGACTTCGACTACATGAAAGACAAAATTGTAAGATAAAATACAGCCACTCAGTAATAATAAAGTAGCTTTTTATTAACGTTTTTTTTTGTAATCGGTGTGGCACTGCCACTGCCAGAGATTAGGTTCATCTTATAAACATAAAAACAAACAAACTTTACCTCTTTATAATATGAGTATAGAAGTATAGATTAGAGAGAAATATTCTCTAGTTGGGAATAACTTTCTGTACATTCTAAGGGTAATCATGTTTTTGCTTCAAGATCTTCGGAGACTCTCCAAAGACTCTCGGCTATAACACTTGAACACTTGAACTTGGACTAACACATAAAAAGTGACAGGTTGTTAGATTTATCTTTGACCGTTGACTCTTAGGCCTCGATGACTTTATAAAGTCACTAAGCTTCTGCCGTGGTTTCGCCCGCATAAATAGTAACTTTCCGTAAAGTAAGTTGAACTATTATCACATTACCGGGATTAAAAGTATCTTATGTATTATTCCAGGAAAGAGTCTGTGTTTCTGCAAATTTTCATCAAGACAAACATCCAAACATCTTCACAAACTTTCACATTTGTAATATTAGTAGGTTTAAAGCAAGGGTGACGCACTCTATTGGTTTGATTTCTAATGCAAAATGAGACGCGAAAACTTGCATACGCAGACCACTCAAAATTCTTCAACGGGCCACATTGTGGCCCGCGGGCCTGCGGTTGAGCAGCCTTGGTTTAAAGATTATCATGAAATGTTTATTTTTTTTTGCTAACTTGTATTGTCTTACTACAGGGCAAAGGCCTGCTGAAGCGGTAGAGAACGGTAAATCAGAAAATACATAAATACAGAAAGCTAATGGTGACTCATTGATTCAAAGTCAAGTGGTAATGGACAGAGCACAGCTCGTAGAACAAACGGCCATTAAGGTCGAGGCTGAGGTGGCGACCAAGTACCGGAAGGCGCAGTAGCTATTGTGGCGATCTTCAGGGGACGCCTATGTACAGCAGTGGACGTGGTTCCGCTGAAATGATGATAATGACTCATTCATTCACATACATACATACATACATAAACTCACGCTTTTTTCCCATGGGGGTAGGTAGAAACCACACGCCACCTGCTACGATCCTTACATACTCCTTTCGCCTCATCTACGTTCATACATCCCGTCATACAAGCACGCCGCTTACGAGTACTTCGCACCTGACCTTTCTGAAGAACCTCACCTCACCTCTCATTCATTCATTCACTGTTTAATCACGAAATCTCAATACAACTTGACTTATGAAGCTGAAATTTGACATATAGGTAATTTATGGGTAGAAAACATTAGCTATGACATCGGATTTTGGGGCCAAATCAAAAGGGGGGTTTGACTTCCACGTTGACGAAGATAGGGACAAAACCTAGTAAGATTCTAAATATGCAATTCAAATCAAATAATGATTATTGCAGTGAAGTTGTTATGATAATTACTAATGGATGACTGTTGATGAACTGAAGATATTCAATGATGATGTCATAATTGTTAGTTAAAAATATTTTTAAAGTAATTAATAAATAATCATAATAGTTAGTATTACATACCTATACGAAAATAATTAATAGAACTTAAGGAGCCCAATTTTGTTGAATTGTGGTGCTTATGGAAAAAAATGCGAGTATCTGCTTGATATTTCGGTTGCAATTACCCTTAACGCATTTCAAATCTTAAATTCGATATAAATTATGAAAACATAATTACAGCGTAACACAGCGTTTACTATGCAAATAATATCTTATCGCATTTTTAATAAATTATAATATAGCCTCATAGACCGGTTACTCACCAGCGCCCTCTTTTAGCTAACTGTGCAACTAATAAGTAGGTACGACAAGTTTAGGTACGTACATTGGTAGTACATACCCTTGCCTGAAGGTGGCGCTTGAGTAGCCTACGTTGTTTTTTTTTTCACAAATACTTGGAAAATTGTTTACTCAATTCAAGCAATATTTATTAAAAAACATGCAAAATTGAATACGATTTATTTAGACCGTTTTTTCGTATATGACAAAGTGGTAATTTGTCGGATTCGATACTACGTCACTTTTGCAGTAAGCGTTCGAAAATTTCGGCATACACTTCGACTGGGAGCGTGGCGTCTCCTGTAATCCGGCTTCTCGGAGGTCGGGCACGGAGGATGGTTTGAGGTCGGGGGTCCTGGTGCTGAGTGGCCCATGTTGACTGGACGTCCACACTAAGCCCGGTGTTGATATGGATCCCCCAGAGGAGTCTGGGAGATGCAGGTTAACTAAGGAGGGGCGAACCGGGCCAGGGGGGAAACCCAGCAGCCAAAAGTCCCCGCATCGGGCAGTAGTGGGATAGCGGCCGGGAGTGGGCGCTCAGTATCAGCCTGACCAATATAATCAGACCCGTTCCTTTTGCCATTTTCTACGATAAATTAACAAAAGCTTTCTATTCACTGATTTCTTTCTTGCTGTAGTTTTTTTGATTATCAATTCCTAGGTTGTCTAAAATGTAGGTCCTTAGGTTGTCTATTCAACGGGGTGAATAGGGATGCAGGGTTGCAATAATATAGTTTATTTCCAGAAAGGACTCTTATGTTTATACTAAATTATGATTTTTTGTCCTTGTATGTGTTTATGTTATGAATTACTACATTATTTCAACGTTAAAATCCCTTTTAAAGTTTCGCTCCGATTTACCCCTGCATCCCTATTCATCCCATTTGACTGTATCTTATAATGTCACAAAGTAAGTACGAAATGAAACCAAAAGATTGACTTACTATTTTATTTCAGAGCTGACTTCGCTTATTACAATGACTATCAAGTAAAAACTAAGCAATACTTGTACATAGCAAGCATCACTGCGTGTCGAGTAGGTACTTATTACTTATTTGGTAAAGTAGCCTTATTTGAGACACCACTGAAGGCTCCTTCTAATTACACTTTGGATGAACCCCAAGGCTGTGCAGAGAACCATTTTTAAGTATTCAATTAAGATACTTAAAACATCAGAATAAAGTAACTGATTGAAGTCTGGTTTGTCAGCAATAAATAGAAGATGCTATCACAATCATTTAAGAACGCAAATATCAAGCAAATTGCACCTTAATTTGCATTTCTAAATAGCTCATGATAACATCAACTTCAGTACTTTACATAGTGTTTATTATTGCTTGCTGACATGTTCCTTTATGTTTAACCTACAGCCCCGGATGGTTCCCTCAAAATTCTTTCTACTGTACTACTGGAATTTCCTTGTTTTCCTTAGAATCTGCTGCTACTATCGCCGGTTCTATCTTCTCAATCTTCTCAATCTTCTCGACCATCTCTTCTTTCTTCTCTGACTCGGACATGATCAATTCTGGGACTTGCATCGGTTTGGCTTCTTCAGCTGGTTCAGGTACTGCTGATCTTTCTTCAGGCACGGCTACCTTGACTTCGGGATCGACTCTCTTCTGTTGTGAAAACAAGAAATGTATATTTTTATGATGTCTTAAAGGCTTATATGCACGAACGCTTTAGTTGTCTCTTGGTAACAATAGGAAAAACGCTTTAGACAGACGGTGCAGGGTGTATTATTGATTACTTTTCCTTTACATTCAATTTATTACTTTTACTGAGAGTTTGAATTTATTTACCGACAGATATCGCTCGCGTGGATTTTCATACGGATCCACTAAGGGATAACGTAGCTTCCTATTAGGGAAAGTATTTTCAGAATCGGATTAGTATTTTCGAAGATTAGTGAGTTCGAATTAAAAGTAGTAACTCAAAGAAGATGCTTTGTTTAGACCTTTGGAAGAGGCAACTAGATTTAATTTTATTTTTATTTCAAAAGTGCCTTTTAATGGTCAAATTAAAAGAAATGTTTTGATTTTGACTTTCATGGTTATGACAGCAAAATCAAAATTAATTAATTTATAACAATGACGGGAAGAAAGAATCATTTCTTTGAAGATTCTTTGTAAATCTGTTATTGATTTATCATTACCTCAACAGGCTGCTCAACCTCAGCCTTCCTTTCAGCCACCTCAGGTTCAGGGACGTCAGCAGGCACAGGTACTTCAGCACTCTTAGCATCAAGTTCACTTGCCGCTGCAGGCTCGGGCAGAATCGTGCAGTCAGCCTGGTTCGTCTTCAGGAAGAAAGTCCTGGAGATCTTGTATCTGTCGAGGACGGCATATGCGTTCTGCATTACGGCCAGGGATGGGAGTCTGTCACGGGATAGCAGCCAGGTGTTTTCTGGAGACAAGCATTTCTGGTTATTTAAATTCATAGTGATAACGATATCATATTGTTTCGGTCATGATTTTGTTTCTCTACGGAAAAGTTCTAAATCTCTAATTCATAAGAAGTGGACTTATCTTCAATTGAGTTTGTCGCGACCTTTATGTCGACTTGTTCTGCATCAGTGTAGCGACCGTAAGACGGCTATTGGCACAGTCACATTTAAAGTAATTCAATTAAATTGTACGTTTTTTTTGTAATCTCTTTTTTTATATGTGGAGCCTTGTAACTAGCTATAAGTTAATATTAGATTAGTCTGTAAGGCTTTTATAAAATACTAAAATTAAAATAAAATAAATAAGTAGTTACGGCAAATAAACATTTACATGTAATGGAAAGAAGAAATTCTTCACAAAGAGATGATCAGACTTACGTGTATGCACAGGTCCAATACCGCTGCAAGACCACATGACGGCATAGCTATCGTAGTCAGTATCCAGTATGCTGTACTCGAAGTCGTAAGGAAGAGGAGCAGACGAGTACTTCACCATAACGCGACCCTCGCCTTCCCTGCCGACCTTTTGTAGGTGACCTTCCATTATCCGCTTAAAGCCGGTTCTGGTGGAAACGATAATTTGCATTAAGGGTTGAAAGAAAATGCTTCTAGGGGCTGGAAGGCTTTGTATGTACTGGTTTTATGATCATTGTAGCACCCCCATTACGATACGCGTATGGTAAGTAGGACATGATAATATCCTTTCCTACATTTGGATGGAAAACCCAACTAATTGAATTAAGAGAGATACTGTTACTAACTGCTACTTCTGATGCTAAATATTTTTGACTGGTACCTGAATTCCTGAATTTTAGTTCAGACTATTTTTCAAGTTCCGTTTCCCACGGATAGATTACTTCTAACCTTGAAACCCTGTTTTTGTTGTAAATTCTTGAATATAAGATAAATATATTATGTAATATTGGCAACAGATCGTCACGCGTGGCTGCGTATGCGCCGCCTGTCACGTGGGAGGGGCTCACACGCCCGAACAACACTCTCCACCCACATTTCTATAGTACCTACGTCATTCTAAAATGATGTGTTGACGTGATGACGAACATGATTTAGTGTACCTTGTGAGAGGTATCATAAGAACATTTTCATTTAGCCTGTGATTTTTTTAACCGCTAAGTAGTGTGTTTATTTTAATTGGTTTCAGTCAAATGCAGAAGGCATATTGAAGCGCTCTTCATTTGACTGTTGAGTTTCAAATTCGTTATATTTTGACAGGTTTTCTCATCATATTAAATTTTAAGTTGTTTCAGTTTAGTTATGGGTTTTCTGTAAAGGAACTCTTCGAGTTGCACTTTGGAGGCTAATCAGTTTTTGTCCATAGGAAATGCCAATTTAGTATGAGACGCGTACCTACGCATCAAAACTGGTGTTTTCAATGAGCAAAAGCTGAAGTGAGCTAAATAAGGGTAGTTAGTCCCTTAACATAATTATAAGTACTACGTCTGGCGTAATTTGGCGTATAAGCTTCAATGCTGACGAGCAAATGTTCAAATTGTTCTACAAAACCAGATATGAATAACAGTACTTACAAAGAGTTAGTGATTTCGTTAGTAACGAGGATCCTGCCCTCAGGCGTGGCGGTGTAGTGGGTGGTGACGCAGCGGGTACCCAGCTCGGTGACGGTGAAGTACCTCTCAGCTTCGTACCATGTACCCAGGAAACGGTTCATGTTGAAGTTTGCCATAGCCTGTAGGGACAAAAGGTAAGTTTGTTTAACTAAGCATTTTCTTCTTCTTTTCGAGGCAATGGTTCTGGATAATCCTTTTTTAAAAGTAAAGTTTTTGGGCCCAGTAGATGGCCACATTAATGGCGTTTTTAATGACCTTTATAGTGCAAGTACAAAGATACTGTAGTAAGTGGGCCATCAACTGGTTCGGATTACTGCACTTGCACTGGGTATCTGTAGGATCTATAATCCCCCATTTTAACTAAAGCTGAAAAAGTTCTGCGAAAACTAATTTGGAACTTTTTACGACTTGCCTAGAAGTGGTTTAAGACAAAGAAGATCGGTTACACTAAGTAGCAGTTCCAATAGTATTTCCATACTAGTAATCTCTTATTTACTTGGAAACTTAAATAGTTACAGGTATGTACCTACTTGAAAACGTAGAATTTTTTAATATGCCTCAAACATAATAAACTTAATTATTTGAATATTATTAAAGCACTGTTAACTTTATGGTGTACAATAAATAATACCAGCCTGTTAATGTCCCACTGCAGGGCAAAGGCTTGTTCCTCTAAAGCAAAGGCACGGGGATTGATCGCCATGCTTGCTTGGTGTACAATGAACCGTAAAAAGACCAATATAAAATGAACCTAATTGAAAATGTTTATAAAATCTGCAAACAAAATATAAAACTCTGTCCAAACAAAAGGAAACAGCACGATCTTTCTTCCAATCAACACGAACATTTGCGTGAGATAAATGAAAAGGAAAGTCCATAAGTTGGACCAGTTGGGCCCCGCGGTCGTCGCCCGACCAGCCGACAACCAGTTGCTAGTTGACCACGGTCAGTGACGGCTATTACGTACACTCCCAAGGTTAAGGTCATAGGGAGTTTTTGTTGGACAATGAAGGATGAGTTTTGCTGTAAATCTGATAGATCGATGAGATTGAAAGTACATCGGAGTTTAGTTTGTATGGGATTTGTTGTAATAGTTTTACAACTTTACAGGTTTTATAATAAAAAATATTTTATGGAAGTATTGAAGTTTCAGCCAGTGTTATCGATCAAGAAAAAGGTGTTTTCTTTTTACAGAGAAGGACAAAATTAAATTGGGAAAAAATAGTAAGTACCTAATAATAACAAAACAAAAAATGATTTTCAACAAATTACCTATAATCTATGAAAAGCCTTATGGATTCAATTACCAGTTATTTATAATGCTTAAAGAACACTTAAACAGAAAGACAAAGAAAAAATCCTAATAAAACTAAACCTTTTCGAATTTTATTTCTTTGTTTGACATCTAAAGCTTCTGTTCAATCAAAATAAAGAAAAACCCGAAAAAAATCATAGAAAAATATACAACTTACTTGAAAATCTGGACACCACCCAAGCGAAGGGATCTGCGCCGACGCAGTCGCGACAAAAGCCAGTAATAGTAGCCGCCACATCTTGAAGATGACCAGGATCCAAGGGGGATGAACAAGGAAGACTAGATGAGCTCCGGGAGACGATACGGGAATGGCGTCAGACGTCCCGACCCTCGCTTATAAACCCTCGCAGCTCACCACGAACCGGTCTGAAACTTGAAAACGCATCTAATGGGACACCTTATCTAGTAAGTACTAGGGCAGTGGTTCTCAAGGTGGAACAACCCTTTATGATGTAAGTATGCAAAATGGAAAAGGTTTAATTATAACTAATATATTCCTCAGACCAATTTTGGACACGGTGGCTAATATCATTGGAGACTAGCCAAAAGTAAGTAGGTGATAAAATTATGGTGCCCAAGTATGTGCGCAAACACAGGTGCACTCCATCTTCCTTCCTCTCATAGTCCATGCCATCGGACTATGGGAGTGAATTATAGGTAACCGTAGTTATATAATTATGTTATTTGCATGTTAACTAAAAGCCCCGGATACACTAGGGAACATTTTGTCCCGCAACATGACGCGCAACACTCAATCTACGTGACGCTGCAACGTTGCACATTGTCCCGCAACATGCCCCGCAACATTGTACGTGACGCGGGGCATGTTGCTTGCTCCCGCCTCGAGAGCGAGCGCACGACGACATTTCTATAAACACTGACTAGTGTAGCCAGCAAAATGTTCCATGACAATTGTCGCGGGACACTTCACGTAGTTGTTGAGGGACATGTTCCGCAACATGTTTCTTCATTTGCCCCCTAATGTATCCCAGGCTAAAGGTTAACAAAGTTAAGGATGTTAGTTTATTGAATTGTATGTGACAGTGATGTTGGTGTGCTTATTATAAATAAATAATAATATTATATAATTGTAAGTGCGGAGTACTCGTAACCGGCGTGCTTGTATGACGAGATGTATGAACGTAGATGAGGCGAAAGGAGTATGTAAGGATCGTAGCAGGTGGCGTTCTGTGGTTTCTGCCTACCCTCATGGGAAAAAGGCGTGAGTTTATGTATGTATGTATGTAAGTACTCAAGTCCAATATATGATCTCTATGTATTATTACTGTTTGTGTATGTGTATTAATTTCTTTCCAGGATTCTATAAATAAGAAGTATTTTGCAGTTTCCCCAATCTTTTCTGATCTTTTCTGAATCTTTAGTCCTTTCAAATATAAAGAAAAACCCCATTTGTGTCTGCGATGCGACCTGTGAGTGGGAGAAAATACCCATCTCTCCCAAGGGTGCAAACTTTGAGACTCACAAGTCAAGGTTGATTTATGATGGCCGCTGCTGTAATGAATTTCGCAGCGATCCTTGTTAGGTAACGTGCGTGTACGCATGTGTGAGTTAATGGGCTTGCTTTGTTTGCTTTGTGTTCCTGCGCCGGATGTCTTCTTTGCAATTCTAGCTTCAAGTGGGGAGTAAATAAATATTGGCGAGGGCTTCAGGTTTGAACGTTTAGAGTTTATATACCTAGTTGAAAGAGGAAAGTTTAGAACTTTGATGAATTGAAATGATTAGGTTAATTGTTTCTCGCTTTTCTGTCTTGCCTTTTGTCTTGATTGAATAAAGAGTCACAGAGATGACTGTTCTTTATGCAAATTTTAAACTATAGAAAGAATTCTTAAACACATTTAAGCTTTTATTTCAGTTGGTTATTAACTTTAATTAGTATACTGGGACGAGTTTTTATTAACTTATAAGCTCCTCCCCCTTTTAATGAACAGTAACCATACCTACATAAAAAAATTAAGTTTAATTTTGCATTTAACCTCTAAGTATTTCATAGATTTCCTTTCTAAAGCTAATTATACTTCATTTAGTGCCTACACAATAGGTATACTTGTCAATATTTAAAAACTGTTTGATCTGACTCATCTGAATATTCTATCCCATAGACGCGATAAACTAAACTTAAAAAATAAACGTAAACTGCTCCGCAGGTATAAGTTAGTTGTTATCAATAACTTTTCTGAGTATTGTTTCCTTTTTGTGACAGCCATGCTGTGTACACCTATTTAGGGATACAGTTTCTATGTTACATAAGCAATGAATGGTCTGTCTTCTGTTTTCTGTTCCTTAAATAAATAAACAAAAATCATACAATTCTCATCACCGTATCTTCAAATACAGTTACCTACATCAACTACTTGTCCTGCTTACCCACAATAACCGCAGAGACAAAGAATGTTCCCAGGACGAAGCAAAAAGGCACCAGCCATCTGCCTCCTTACCGGTTCCAAGTCCCGACTCCAACTTTTTATTTTCTATCTTTTCCATCTATTTTTATACTGAGACCTGTAGGACTAAATTGCTTGCCTAGCTAGTTTTTTAGGGTACCGTCAGTGTGGAATGGTGATGTAAAATCTTTACTGTTTTATTACAAAACAATTATTATACTAACTTTTAGAAACAATCCTTAACTAGGTAATCACAGTTTAATTCAGTTAATTATTATATACATCTCTGCATTTGCAATGAAAATATTGTGACAATTCACTCGCTTATCCAAGATGCAAGTTGATGAACTAAGTAAAGACAGAGAAAGAAATTATATGGCTAAGTAGACGTTATTCTTTACTTAACTATGCATTAGCATCGATAAAAGTAAGAAAAGTCTTTTAAATTCAATTATTATTATCTTGTAACTTAGAGAGGTATTCAGATATGATCTTTTTTATCACAATTTTATTAAATGTTCTAGCTGCACATTTAAAATTAAACGAGATAAATCCACTAGCACTAACTTCAAATTATAATTCAATTTGGACGGAACTTCCAACAATTTTACGCGGCGGACCTAACCAAACTTTTTATAATTCACTCCTTTATACTAATTATGGTTATGTCTATTTAAAGAGGCTTTGCTATGTAAAAAGAATAATAAATAGTCATTACAAAACAGGAATGCAACTATGACTTATTTGTTCATCAGAGAATAAAAATTACTTGAGAAGGTACGTTACATTGTATCTTTGAAGATTTTTTTTGTATTTTCATATACCTTGTACCTTTGTGCCTTTACTCGCTGCTACAAAAAGCAGGTGAAAGGAGCACGTTACCATAAATTTTATTATTTTAAGTGTGAAAATAAAACATTGAATTTAGACACAATATTATCCATTTTTTTTTAATGTGTTATAATATAATATGCAGTTTCTTGCCGTTTTTTCCCATACGAAACTACATTTTGGAAGTATCAAGTAGATTCAGTTCTTATTTCTTGTAAATGATGTTCAATAATGCCCCATACTGGTGTAATAAAAAATAATAATTTGATTTTAATTTTATTCCCCTGAAAAACAATAGCTTCGAGTTTTCAAAAAGTTATCATAAATCTGGATGGATTCTAAAAATCTGGGCAAATAAAATAAAAAATAAAATCATTTATGTATCCTTACTCAAGGATACATATAATATTTCTCGTTTATTAATTGTACATATAAATAATGTTATAACTTACGCAAGTGCAATATTAATGTTATTCATAGTAATATTATACTATATACCTTATTTATTATTATAATAAATATGAAAGTAATATTTTTTGTTTGTCTGTTTGTTAGTTGCGATTCACGCCTAAACCGCTGAATCAATTTTGATGAATATTAGTATAGAGATAAATATTAGACCTTGAAGAAGGACATAGGTTACAGGTTAGGTTAAAGGGGGCGAAATAGATGATGACTGTTAGTATGGGAGGTTCATCATTTTTATATTTACTACCTACATGCCTTAGGATATTTTTTATCCGATTTTTGTGTTTCCATGTGATAATAATAATGGGCTTTGGCTTAATTCTGAAGACTACACAGACGAAATCGCGGGCAGAAACTAGTAAAATATAACTTAGGTATGTACATTTTACTATCCATTTCAAATTACGATTATAGGAGTCGTAAAGTTTATGAGAAGTATTAAATATTTCTGTCCTGTACTTGGTTTGAATATATTTTCTTTGCTTGGGGCTTTGAAGAAAATTCTAATGCTTTTTATTAAATATAGTTAAATTCCACACAAAGGTCCAGTTGAAAACCAGCGTCAGGCACAAGTGTTCTGGCATTTTATGCTGAACTGGGCCTGCTTGACGCAGCCGTGGGGCACACAATACCCATCTAGCAAAAGAAATAATATAATATTAGGTATTATATTATTTATTTCGCTAGTTGGGTATTGTGTTAATGCGTCGAATTGAACACTGCTATAAAACTGTAAAAGTCTACAAAACTATTATGAAACCTTTACATGTCTGTTAGTTGTATAATTCAAATACTATAAGTACAACCTTTTGGGATCCCTAATCTGTCATGAGCAAGCCTGTTGATCAATGCTGGTGCCTTCTCTGTATTAGAAACGGCCATTGCCGCATTTATTATTTAAATAAACATAATAACATTTAGACTCAACTGGTAAACTCTGCACTTTTATAGAACTGGATACCTAGCATAGTAAACTTTTAAGTACCCATTAGGCTCTGCTGTACCTAAATAGAATATGGAAAATGGACCAGTTAGTTTAGTTGTTAACTATCTTGTGATCACTAAAACAGGACGAAATAACAGCCACATAAGCAGTCAAAGATTTTATTACTGTGTTCTAGTCGGGTACGTATAGTCTTTCCACAGTACTCTTTGAAACATACAGGGTGTAAAAATACACATCACATAATTATTCTATTACGCATAGTGCCCATGAAACTAAGCAACAATAAGCAAAAATTATTGCTGGGAAACTTTTTTTTTTGATATGGAAAATCATTGTTTATGATACTTATGCGTTCAACAGTATATGGGTCGTGGGGTATTTAAAGTTTAGTTAGAACATTTAAAACTTGTTTTTGTAATAAAACGTGACTAAAAGTTGGATCTTTGACCATCAATTTATTTGTAACCAGAAGGTTTCTAGGGGTGGTCCAGAACAAAAAATGATCGCAACAGTTAGAAGGAAGGGCGTGCTTGTCTGACCAGATGTTAAAACGTGGACAAGGAGAAAGGAGTATGTAAGGATCGTAGCTGGTGGCGTTTTGTATCCTACCCCCATGGAAAAAAGGCTTACGTTTATGTTATTTATTAACTTGAATATGTCCAAAATTGTACCAGAATTAAATAAAGAGACATTTATCGTATATGTATACTACTCACCTGGACAGCGTTAGGTCACAACTTGCAATGCTTCTCCACCTCGACGATGTTACATACGGCTTCCTCGCGCGTGACTCACGTAATACAATTTGCTTGGACCAATGGAATGCTTTCTACGTAATTTCTTGATGTTATCCAGTTTAGTTGATTGTTCTATAAGTATCTATTTTAATTAAGGAAGTTTTAATTTTCTTTTAGGTTTGTAAGTTTCTCATCATCTTTATTGATTAGGTAGTTGATACCATTAACCAAAGACATAACCTCTCCAAAGAAACACTTTATATTAGCCCTGAAAACCCGATTAATTTTCTTTCAAATTTGATTTTTAATTGCTTTCAAGTTACTAAATATGTACTTAATCAATTGAGTCGGCACGAAAGGGTCATCACAGTTGTCTTTTGCCATACAAAAAGGATGGAGAGTCGCGTTTTGACAGGTCATAAAAAGTACGTCAAGTGATCGGTGGTGGTCTAAACATTTATTGTCATAAAAGACTATAAGAAGAATATACTTAAATAAGATCTTATGGTCATTACTGACATCATTTCGTGCCTCGGAAAGCACGTTAAGCTGTTGGTTCTGGCTGTCATACGTGGATCTTTGACAGTCGTTACGAGTCGTCAGAAGCTTGAAAGTCACCAGTCTTACCTAGAGGTATCGTATTACCCAGTTACTGGGTTGTGGAGGTCAGATAGGCAGTCGCTCCATGTTAAATACTGGTACTCAGCTGCATCCGGTTAGACTGGAAGCCGACCCAAACATAGTTGGGAAAAGGCTAGGCAGATGATGATGAAGATCTTATGGTCAATATAAAACAAAAGAGAGTTCTCTTTGCTTTTATCTACCACAATGGTAAGTAGGTTATTCGTATTTCTTACATCTCTATTGTATGTTTAGGAGAATCTCTCCTAAACATACAATAGAGATAGATGTAAGAAATACCCTTGTGATAAGTAAATCTACTTAGTACATTGTGGCGTCTACTTCTATACGGAGATATTCCTGCTATTTTAAATTCGGTTTGGATTAATGAATGTTTGTTATTCAATCACGCCAGAACGGCTGAACAGATTTCGTTAAAATTTGGTACAGACATAGATTATAGTCTGGAATAGCATACAGGTTACTTTTATGTACAGTTCCCGTGGAATAATAATCAACTTGGACGCATACGAAGTCGCGTGCATAATCTAGTAGGTACAAAAAGTACTTGAACAGAATGATAGTTCAGTTTCACGCCATCTATAGATTTGTTTATGCACTAGGTTGCCTAGACTTGGACTAGGTATGTGTACTAAATCGATAACAAGTTGTACTTATAAACAAACGGCTATTTATATTTTGAGATCTAGGGCGTTAATAGTTCAGGGTTCCAAGGATAGGTCACATTATTCATCATTATTTGTGGTGTGCGTTTTATTGGTCATATTTACTGTTTGTTTAGGTTTACCACTTGTAGGTTCTTGATCTTAAGCTACTTCCCTGTTAAGAATTGTTCTTTTCTCATTTCTTTTCAAAATGCTTTCAGCCTTACCTTTTTATGAAAATCTAGCATCAATATCTTTACTATCTGCATCGTTATTTTCAGCTTTTTGACCAGGGGCGTCTCCAGCCGATGGTCCAGAGGGGCAAACCTCCTTGCCGGATTACCGCCGTGGGATCTGGAGGCTACAGTCCTCCAGCGCGTCTACGAGTGGCGCGTGGACGCGCAGCGCCGGGGCGAAAACCCGCTGCCGCAGCAAATCGCGGCACTGCGGCTCGAGCTCCGGGGCGATCTCATGGCGGAATGGGAGATGCGACTGTCGCAACCTAGGTTCGGGCACGCTGCAATCGCGGCGGTAAGACCCCTCTTTGAGGAGTGGCTAGAGAGGCGCCACGGCGTCCTCACCTTCCGGCTGACGCAGGTCCTCACCGGACACGGTTGTTTCGGGAGGTTCCTGTGTCGGATTGCACGGGAGGAAACGCCCGGGTGTCACCACTGTGTGGACCGCCCGGAGGACACGGTGGAGCATACGGTGCAGGTCTGCCCAGCTTGGGCAGAGCATCGCCGTGTCCTCACGGAGGCGATAGGCGGCGGCGACCTCTCGCGCCCGGGCCTGGTTCAGGCCATGCTCCGGGGCGAGAGGGAATGGGATGCAGTCACCTCCTTCTGCGAAGCAGTAATGCTAGCGAAGGAGGGGGCGGGCCGCGTGAGGGAGAGAACAACACCCTCCACCTCACGCCCCAGCCGCCGCGGGAGACGCCCAGGGCGTCGGACGTCGCGAGGCGACATCCGGCCACCGTAGGCGCGGGCTTGCGGACGGCGAGTAATGGGTAGCTCGCCGTCCGATCAAGGACCATGCCCGGGTCGACGGCGCGTTCTGTTCGCGCGCGCCTCAAAGAGCTGTCAGCACAGGGACGGGGCCCCCCAACGGGGCCAAACGCCTGCCGGGGTTGCGGGACGTCTTAACAGGATACCGTGGCCCCGGAACGTAAAGGGCAACAGAAGGAACAGGGTGGTTTTTTAGTCAGTAAAAGTCTGACAGTCCCGGACGGAAGGACTCATTTGATGATTTTTACCACTAAAAAAAAAAAAAAAAAGAGGGGCCAGTTGATATAAATGGTGGATAGGGTAAGTATGAATTCTTAGTACAGTCTGGGGCACTTGAAGAATTGCAATCGGAATTGGCATAGCAATTGGAATAGAATTAGTGAATTCATTCGAGTTTCGACATGCAGAAATGATCGGTCAAGTACTTTGGTTGCTTTAACCTTTTCACCGCCACGGACTTCAATAGAAGTTCCGGATTTTCGTGCCACCAGCGCCACGACTTCATTAGAAGCTCTTCATTTTAACTATTATCAAATAGCTTGGCGCTGGGCGAGGCATCGCGTTCTGTGTTCGCTGGCGGTGAAAAGGTTAAAGGCTACATTGTTTTCTCTCTAGATGGAGGCAGCTGCCCCTCTCTGCTCTTCCTTGGCGACGTATGGACGTCGCCAAGGAAGAGCAGAGAGGGGCAGCCAAGCAAGCCATGGGAATGCTAATGTCATAGGTCAAAAGCATGGGCTTTTGACCTATGACATTAGCATTCCCATGGCTTATACCTACTACTTACCTATAGCAGTACTAAATTATATTCTTTCTACTGTTAACTGCTTTAGCATTGATGTCGTTGATATCATCGGCCTTATCATCACTTGTTCTTCAATTAGGTTTAAGATATTGAACGGTGGGTCTGGGTGGTGATCAATTGGAGGACTATGAAAATAATTGGAGTCTGTATCTGTTCGTTCGTTTTATTTGTTGTCACTTAGTAACATCACTTTATGTCCATCAAAACTTTCAGACCATCGGCTATTGCATACATTATTCTATTCGTTTTCAATGATTTCGAAATCTTTATTACTCATTGTTCGTACGTGTATTGGATATTTCGTAATATCTCTTCGTGAAACATCAGTCAATTGGAATGAAATAAACAACAGTGGAGTGTGTAACTAAAATATTCTCGTTATTTAATTTACTACAGTAAGAACACATTTTTACAGAATGTTATTTTCTAAACAATATCTACATAAAATTGTACAAGTATGTGAAAACTTATCAGATACTTTTTAATTTACAATTAACAGAGAAAAATCAATATTCAAGTTCAACAAGATTAAGTTAAGCTTTATTTACCATTAGAACTTAAAACTAGTTACTATTTACATTTTTTTTTATTCTTAACAACGTCATGTTTTTACAAATTAATATTTCGAATCGGTTTTTTGATGTTTCTTAGATATGTGCCGCTAAGTGGGAATAAGAATATCACGATAAATCTAAAAGTATTATTGCTTGATTTGTAAATACACTTCTACTTAAAAAACTCACATTGACATCTCAACTTGATGACATTTTTGCCTCATACAGAATTGGGCCTCGTATTTACGATAATTTTTGTCTAATACTTAGGTTATATCTAAGAAACACTCAAATTACGTATTAAGTAAGTTACCTACTTGCATTGATATTTAATATTTTAAGGCAATTCCGACTTTCGCCGATATAATATCACAACGATCCTATTCTACAAGTGGTTCCGAAGAAAATATTTATAAAAATACAATTTGTTCAAGTTACGTATAGGTTAGGCAGCGGTTTTTGTGGACGATTTTTTTGTCATGCATCGTTGACTTAACTCTAATTTTATTTACAGAGTATTGGGACACACAAACACACTGAAGCGACTGCAAATTGCAGTTTAAAAAATGTTCGCTGTAAACAGGCCATGTATAAGATAGCATCTAATAAGACAAGACTTATTGTACCAGTAGATGTAAGTACATATGCTTTCAATACATCCGAGTGTCCCAATACTAAAGATTTTAAAATGGAAAACGCAATGGAAGACAGCGTTCTCAACGTGCCTACTTAAGACAAAACAGACAATTATCACATAGAATAAACCTAAACGATTCCTTGAAATCACATTCCTTAAAATTAAATTGTTCCCCAATTATTAATAACGTCAATATCGACGTCGAATATAACACGAAAAAACGATAAAAATCAGGTATAATAGGTAACGTTCGAAAGAGACATTAAAGCAACTCGACAATTTCATAGTTTACTCTATGTTTTGAACAACTCGTTGGTAACTTTAGTTTTATTGAAGTAAAATAATTATATAAACAACAACAACAATTGCATTGACAAGGATCTGCATGATTGACAGTTTAAAACATAAATGGAATTCCAAATAGAAGTACGTATAAACGGATTGTACAAAATGAGTATTACGGAAAATATTCTCCAATCGAGTACAGTATCAAACTGTCTTATTGGAATACACTTTAATAAGAATCGAGGCGCACAATACAATGTATTGTTGATGAATAAAAAACTTTTGGCATCGCACAGACGAAACAATCGATCGCTAATTTTGTATACTTTGTATAATAGAAGCCTTAATTAAGTTGAACATCCAGCCTTCACTACAATAATAGCTTTAATATAACTGGCCACAGTAATGTGTTCGATAAAAAGCGACATCGAAAATAAGTTTCGAAGATTTTTAATAAAGCTAAAGTACTAGTTGATAAAAATATTCATTTGAAAATAATGCCTGGTAAGCTTCGTATTAACGCTAAAGTAAATTAATCCAAAAATAAGAAGATATTCAAGCTTGATAAAGTTTGCTACGGAATTACAGAAGTGGTTACAGAAAATTGAACGTTAGTAACTATAGATGAGATTATTAAATTGGTACCTACATACTTTAAAGTTTAACAAAATCAAAATCATTTCAGGTCCCTTTAATTTCTCTTAATTGTACACCAAAACATTTTCATTGCTTTACAAATCTTTGGTGCTTATCCACATTGCAAAAATCGGCACGAACGAATGGAAGGATGTGCATACTATACATTATATTATTACGAACACATTTTTTTTCTAGAAGTTACATAAAATGATAAAACCTAATATTGAGATTGTAAATGTCTTAAAAAGCTGCGAAATGTCAAGTCAGATGGTTTGGAACAAAGTGGGGATCAGTGACCCTGAAAATACAGTAAACGCAGTTTTTATAGATAACATTCCAAGTCATGTCATTGCAGAAGTAAATAATTTACTAGAAGCATCAAAGTGCTCATGTAATAAAATTGATACCAATCATAATGGGCTAAACTTACAACTGTGTTGATTGTATGTTCCAATTCTGACTAGATCTATTGACTGTATACTTGTACTAAGTATTAAGTCAATACGAACCTATTAACGCCACAGTAGATTCATCAAGATACTGATTTAAATTAGGAGGTAGTTTATGCGACGTTATCTCTTTAGGTCTTACGTACTTCGCAACTTTTCTTTGACAAACATGTCTATTTTCTATGCTTAAGGAATTAATGTGTCGGTGGCTTTTTATAATATTTACCCTAATGAAATACATCTTTCAAATAAATACTATCTTGGAAGGTGTTGGTCCCGGATTATAATTTTTAAACAAATTATAACAATTTGGACCCATTCGGCAAACATGTGATTTTTTTTTTAAATTAGTCATCAACATCACACCCGCAGTAACCTTCTGCGAATGCCTCACTATGAGTATCGCTCTGCGATATCACATGTCTTATAACTAAACACTTAACATTATATCCTTCTAAACACATATCACAATTGAACTCTCACAATGAGAGAAGAAGTTTTTAAAGTCCAAAGATACGCGATCGCCCGCGTCACGTGAGCGGGCGTCATTCGTGTAGGTTTTTGCTGAGAAGCAAACTGTTGTGCGGTCCCGACAAGTGCCGGATGAGTTCTGGTAACGCCTCGAATGTGAGCTGACAGAAACAGCAGTTGAACCGGCCGGGCGTGTTCGTCCGCCCGTCGTTCTCGCTGGACGATATCACATTGCGATGAACTGAACATAAATGTTTCAGCAAGTGAGCTTTCTGTTTGAACATAGCCACGCATAGTCGACAAGCGAATGGTTTTTCTCCGGTGTGTACTCGTAAGTGAGTCTTGAGATTCCACGACATACCAAACTGCTTGCCGCAGTATTCACAACGGTACTCCCGGACTGGTGCCTGTTTACTTGAACCTTGGTCGTGTTCCGTCGCGGGCGCGTCATCTCCACCCATTTGTGGTTGACACAGCCACGGACCCCACGACCCTGCACTTGGCGGTCTATATTTGAGAGCATCCTCGTGCGTCGCTGTAGGGGGAGTGACACTCCTTTCAGGTAAGTACGGCGGTGCCGACGTGCTCAGTGGGTGTAATACTCCAAGCCGAGCACTGGCAACCGCGGCAGCACTGCCAGGTCCTTGTGTATACCGCAGATGTGCCATTTCTTCTAAGTAACTTGGGGGGAATGATACAAATGGAGGATTCTGTGATGGTGAATTGTGGAAGCCAGGTCTTCTTTTTCGATGCGGTGTGACAACATAATTTTCGGGGGAGGTCTGTACAAGTGATATAAGGTCTTGGTCAGGTGGTTTGAGATGCGCGTAATCCTCTAATTTGACCGTTCGTAAATCTAATTCTGGGGGTTCTAAGTAATGTGATTTCCTTTTAGCTCTTTCAATTCCTCGCCCTAACCGATCACTTAGCAACTGTCTCCTGTAGTGTGTTTCCTGTGGTTGATCATCTTGACTCGACGATGTTGATCTTCTTCTCGCAATGTTCTGGAATGAATAGAAAATTTATAAGAAAACTATTTGATAATTTCCTATATAATAAGTGATATGTCAATTTAACAGAATTGATTTTTACCTTAGCGGCAACTGTTTCCACATCAACGTCCTGTGAGTCTTCGTGTTCTTGTTCACTGCCTGTGTTTTCTGAATTCCTTGCTAGAGATAAGTTGACCGGGTTTGAAGAACTTCTTCGTCGTGCCATAAGTCGTCCACATTCCTTGCTCCTGTTTTCTCCGTCTTGTTCCTCTTCCTCTCTTTCGTCGTTACTGCTGGTTGACATATTTTCTTTCTTTATACTCATATTTTCATCGCCTTTGTCTTTGCTGTATCCTGCACCAGGAGTGACATTTTCACTCTCTGAATGTGAAGATCCTGAAGGTGCATCGTGTTTACTGCTCTCATTGCTGTTGATATCTGTTTTCAATGATTTTGATTTTAGTCGCTCGCACGATCGGTTCCGTTCTTCTGCCTGTTGTCGTTCCTTTGTTGATTTCCATACATCTGATTTGATTTCCAATAATTCAAATAACTCTTGCATATCGTCTATTTCACCAGACTGTAAAAGAGAAACGGAATGAGTTAGAATATCCTTGTCAAATTAATGAAATGCAAATGTTTAGTCAGACTCTGGCGCGTTACTTGGACACTAATTAATATTATGATTATATAGTAGGTAGTGTGTAGTGAATAAATAAAACAGGTTGGATGCTAACCTCTATGTAGGCTTGGCCGCTGTACAAGAATACAAGGAGATGCCTCATGAGAGTGCTGCTGATGCCCGACATGTGAATCGTGACCGGACTCTCGACTGACGGCGTATCATCCAGTATTTTCCTGGAAAACAAACAACCAATTAGCTTTGCATTTTTCTTAGAAACTTATACATTTACTTATGTATCTTGATTATAACATATCTTTGAATAAAATATGATAGGTGCAAGTTGGCAATTGTAATTTTATTCATATATCCTGGTCTAAAGTTCAGATAAGACAGAATATATCTATCTTCCGTGTATATTCATTGCCTTAGTGCACCTACAAGATACCGGTTACTTCAGTGTTATTGGATTGGCTTACCAATTAACCTCATTAAATAATTAAGATTAGATTACACTGATGGTCTATAAGAGAACTACCTACAGTAGTAATAGTACACCTAGTGTACTTGTTATGAAAATAAGCCATGAATAACGTAATGTAGTTTAGAAAACCCTTGATATTACATCTATGAGCAAATGTACTTCATTTCACTAAGTGTTGCCTAGTAAAACCTAAATCTTTGGGAGCCTAACATAATTTTCTTTTCATGATATCATGCAAATCAAGTCCTTAAGATATATACCTGATGAGTGGGCTAGCGGCAGCCATGACGATCCTGTGCGCGGCCAGCGGCACAGCGTCGTCGCAGACCAGAACCAGGTCCGAGTAACGGGCGCCACGCCACGCTGCCCCTACCTCGTTCAGGATGCAGGCGTGGTGCTTGCCGTACGTCAGAGTCAGCAGGCCCTCGCCCATCATTCCAGCACTGAAACAGAAATTCATCATAAGAATACGAAAATAAAATCTCACTTCATTGAAATATTGTGGTCATATGCAAATACATCGCTAGGTGTATAACATAGTCAGGGAAGAAGGGTCAAAGAGTTTGCTTGTATTCTAATAATATCGTAATAAAATACCCAAGAGAAGTGGGGCTACATTCAATAACGTTGATACTAAAACTTAGCCTGTAAAGCTGTCTGAAATTGACTTCCTGTAGGTAACGATTACAATTTGAATAAAGCAGTATAAGTTAAGAGAAAGTAATGGGCTTGTGGAACCATAACATAAATAACTAATGAAGCTAATTAACCTGCCAGATTGATGTGGGATATTTGTACTTTAAAAATAAAGCCATCGATATCATTGAAAGAGCTAAACAATAACAAAACTCGTCTTAAAATCATAAAATCTATCTTGGCGATCACACTCCCAGTTTTACAATTGTGTGAAATTCGAGGCGTAACAAATACCTATTGTACTTGACTAACGTGTGAAGACTTTTAAATCATTACATCTAAGTTTTTGTTGTCAGTCATGTCATAAGGAAGTGCAGTGCTATTATAATCCAAACTTGATTGCGGTAAAAACGTAGCAATTAACAGAATCGATTTACAAAATTATCTATTTCGTTAGCCGTTGTGTTTCTTTGAATAATGTTATCTAATTGGAAGATGAGTTCAATTATTGTTTCGTGATCAGACACGTTGTGTAATACAACACGTAAATAAGTGAAATCATACTGAGGTTCGTCATGACGTTTTCGGTTCATTAGCCTTGTTCTATGCCAGACTGAAAACTACTAGTTTAAAGGAAGACAAGGCTGCAGCCAGCCGACTGTTACGATAACAAACGATTCAATATCAATGCTCGCGAAATTGAAATCGATATCTAAGATAGAATCCAACGTTCACATAGACCATTTAGATGCAGATAAAACACAATAGCTTTTAACCAAACAATTCTAGTTTCCCAACCAAATTAAAAAGGTTAAAAGGTGAGAAGAATTTAAATGAACGTGAACAGCTGACGTGTTCTTGGACTGCCAAAAGTAGCAACAGAAGTCCTAGTCGCAGGTGTTAGAAAGCCTGTTGCAATAGGACCTTGGCCCGATAAAGCATCGCAACGTGCTATTAGCGTTGCGATAGAAGCGCAAGATCGTTTAAAAGACGATCAACAGGCGCTTCTTTTGCATTGTGTCGGAGTTTAGCAACAGTGGGGTCACAAGCGGTGGAACAGTACTCATTGTTGTCCGCAACTGCTGCTCTATTGTTGCACTGTTTCGCTCAAAAGTCATATTTAATTGCGGTGGTATATAAAAGTGCAACGAGGGACAAGTAAGCGTGTGCGCACACTGCGGAATGTTCTCGCACAAGACGATCTTGATCGTCCGCCATGTCACGACTTCGTAATGATATTGTTTTCAACTGTTTGCTACTAAACTTTCCGTTTGCATGCGCTTCTATGGTTTATACCTGAAGATGCCAAACATCTGAGCCAACAATCAATACTGACAAACGCCATGAAACTCACTTACACGTGGTACGATTTTGTTTAAATATTTGGGATTTCACGGCCAAATATGGCACAATATTTATCTAAAATATGCAGAACCTTATTTACATATCCATAATTTACTTTTCCGGGCGTTAATTAAAGACTGGATAAAAATTACATGACAAAGAGTTAACATTTCCTTGAGCGCGGGAAACGAGCAGTCATTGAAACGAGAATTAAGTGCTTTGTATCACTAGGTACCTACATGGCCACAAAAAAAATGAGATATGTATTATGTTGAAGTCCGTGATGCTAAATTTTCCTTGGGCAATGAATGTAGGCGGCGTCTGTTTTAATGAGACTCTAATTGAAGGCCACATAATTAAAGCCAAATGTAAAAACTTACGTGATGAAGAAGGATTTGAAAAAAATTGAGTTAGACTATTTATACGCTAAGCCATCGTGCCTTGGAATATAAGTAATGAATGTGGAACTAATCGAAGGTTAGAACACTGGTAAAAGTAACAAGCATTGAAGATGGTTAGATAACTGGTGTTTTTCTAATGATTAGATTAAAAGTAAAGGTATTGATGTTTAGTTAAAAATATATAACGGTTAAATTATAATATCACACACACACTATTTTCCCGACAAGAAAAAAACCGGTTGAATTTTTTAATTTAAATAAATTAACATGACATGTTTTTATTGAGTGTTGACGCTATCAGCTGTTTTAGATCTAAATCAATTCATAATTATAGGGTATTACTTCTAAAATGGATTATCATTTGGGTAACCTAAAAGACTGAAATACTTATATAATTAACTTCACTGAGAATACAGTGACAATCTTGCCCATAAAACATGAAAAATATGTCTCTTTTCAACGTGAGCGTACAGGCACGTCCTTGGCCGTCCGTGGGCGGGACCAAAGGCAATACCAAAGTGACTATCTAAATCGTATATGTACTAAAGTGGATACATAGTGCTGTTTTCAGGACTGTAGCCAGCGGTGCGCGTCTGGCTCACCCGCTATTGTCCGTGCGTAGCCGGTCGAAACGATGCAATTCCCATGTTTTGCATCAAATTAGCGATATCTAGGGTTGCCTGCTGAAGCCAGTTCAAGGCTTTTCGAATGGCCGTTGATATTCCTTTGTCGGGTATGCCCGGATACTCCATAAAACATTCTGATTTTCAAAGAGTCGTTGGTTTAAAATTTATCTTGTGTAACATCGTAAGGTTAGATATCAATAGATTCCAGAATTAGGTTAATACGCTCATGAAGGTTAATTTGGAACACAAAGTTCATTGAATTCAATTACTATTGAAAACTTTTTCTACATCTAATCTATTTCAGGGTTGCTTACAAGATAATGTCGAAGACTCAAAGAGGCAGTCAATAATAGCCACAATATAATTAGTTTTCGCTTCATTGCATCAAAAGGAAAATTACTTGACCGAAGACGTGACCATTCGCTTGCAGGTAATGTAACTATATATTCAAAGAAAAGAGCAACATCTATATAAAATTTTATACAGTTGAGATGTAAAATTTATTGTGAGTCAATCATTTTGAGTTAATTTGAATATTCAAGGTCGAACTGGTACTGACTCGTGTGAAGTTGGAATTGTAAACTTAGTCGTTTGGCTTATTTCTAAAATGTTATTCAATAGACATGAAGGTAATGCGGCATTGTAAATTATTTCTTATTCAAATGAGCGTAAGCACATATTTTGTTTTTGAGAATAAGGTCTTTTTAATATGAATTTTTTCTGCTTGTTTTTTTCTATTGATTTATGTAGGTATTTATTTTTGATTAAGTTTTTTTTTCCTTGCCAGCCCTAATTACAGCAGGTTGTAGTTTCAGTATAATATCTGTATGCTACTGCCACTTCCTCAGATTGTGATCTTTTATCTAAAGAAGTTTCCACAAGCAAATGTTTCTTACCATATTAGCAAATCGAGGCAAAAGTTGGCAATTATTGAAAACTGATTTTTTTAAAACCATTACCATTAGTTCTTGTCATTTTTCTAAACAAAAATTTCATATGTAACATAAATAAAACCTGTACTCAACATATAGGTAACAATACTCAGTTTAATGCCCTCTAACACCGACATTGAGCACTAAAACTACTTTCCCTTTCTCTACACTTTCCTGTAGATCACGCTAGATGGCGCTACCAGTAACTTCCTTACTCGTCCAACAGATGGCAGCACATGTCTCACCGATCTACAGATTTACGCAACGAAACTTTATCTAAATGTGAATGAAAGATAAAGCCAACGTTTTTTTTATGTTTGCATGGCCTTTTATAAGCGGCCTTCGTTGAGTAAACACTCACTTTCACCAACACTTTTCAGTAAACAAAATTCCGGATATTTAATAATAAACACAATCTCTTTACCTGTCACTTGCTCATTTGGGAGCAAACGAAGGTAATTCGGTTAAGCAATATAGTTCAAAACATTGTGTCTCTTTTTTAAGCGTAAACAGCGCTTACATACAAATAAAAACACGATTATTTCATTAATTAGTAGCGCGTTAACGTTATAGGAATATAATGTAGATAGTTATCTTTATCAGCTCCTTATCTCGCGTAAGTTCTAAAAGTTTGTGAAATAGGTCAGTGGGTTAGGCTAGGTTAGTAATTATGATGCACTCTCGCAGTTTTGATTGTAATTTATATATTTATGATATACCTATCATATTATTTCAGTATAAGGAATGTAGTCAAAATTCAATCAAACCTTTGAATTGTCAAAAAATTTCAGATTATTAAGAGGTCAGAAAGATGAAGCTGATACAAGTTCCAACTTATGTTGGAATATTTGAGACTTCTTCTTGAAATAAAAAAGACAGAGCGTTAAAAAAAATAATGAAAGGGCTACGCAAATATAAAAACAAAAAAAAAGACAAAATTCGCACATAAAAAATAAATAAAATAAAACAACAGTTGTCCCAATCAGGAAGAACAACAACGAAACAGTTGTTTACAATATAAACAACATCTATAAAAATATCTCAATCAGTCCAAGAATCAAGGTTGGTAAAGAAAAGTCCGACCAACTTACATAATAATTATAACAACCCAACCAATTAACCACGTACCAACCTAGAATGGTCACCGACATATTACGATCTCACTAGATCAGCACCAATTTTAGATTGTTGCCCTAATGGCTTTTATGACAGCCATGTCACTGTAACAGGAGGAATAAAACGCCATAATTGTAACTCAATATGTAAGTACGATCAACAACAAAAGTCGATTAACAATGTAACTTTATTATATCATTTAAATAGCCACTAAAAACACAACGCACTATTTTTCAGTATTTCAGGCAATTGCTAAGGGTTTATTCTATCTTAATTGTATATTTATTTCCCATTTGCTTTATTATTGTGCTCAATAATTGGGATTAAAAAAATTAAATGTTAATCGAGTTTTGTTGCTGACTGTATCTACTTATAGATAAATAATTAGTATCTCGTACGATTTACAAAAATAATAGCATGTTTCTGTAACGAGAACGGCTTTAGAATTTATTAGGGCATTAATTGGTCTGCTTTAATGCTGATAAGTCTTACAATGTTGCATCTATTTCATATCGAACAACATCAAACGAATATGAACTCAAAACAATGTTTTATTACGATCGTTTTTTGTATATCTGTGTATGTGTATGCCTGAAGTCGATTTAGAATGTACGTACGTACGCAAATTGTAAGTTAATGAAAGGGTACAAGGACATTGAAAAGTTCAAAATTTACTTGTTTTTGCTTCAATTCAAACACAAACGAAACAATCACGGGTAATTTCATCAGTTTAACTGATTTTATAGAAAAAGACAAATATAAGAATACATAGACAATTATACAGTAGCACTTTCCTCGCGACTTGCTTCGTGTGATTTTTCTTACGGATCCCTAATTTTCTGATATTAAAATATAGCCTATAGCACTTAGTGATAACGTAGCTTCCAATTTGTGAAATCGGACTGCCTCGTTGGTCTGGTGGTCGCAAAGCACGACTGCTGAGTATGAGGTTGGGTTCGATTCCCAGGTCGGGCAAAGTGTTATCGGGTTTTTCCATCAGAAATTTCTTAGTAGCAGCCTCGGAGTCTGGATTTGTGCCCGGTTGATGGCAATAGGCTCGCCCCTCGAACATCTTGATACACCCACATTTCGCCAATTATGTTTAAGTCCCATGTAATAGGTGGCGAGCCTATTGCCATCAATTGGGCACCAATCCAGACACCGAGACTGCTATTGAGAAATTCCTGAAAAATCCATTATCACTTTGCCCGAACTGTGAATCGAACCCAAGACCTCATGCTCAGCCGTTGCGCTTTGCGACAACGACACCAGCGAGGCAATCACTTCTTCAAATCCGAATCCTATTAACGAAAGCGATAGAAAATTACGGATGTCGATTAATTGAGCATACCGATCGACACGGTGGACTGTGAACAGTTAATAAATGGTTTACGAAACATTGTTGCAAGCCTAGAAATTGAACAAGACAGCCACCATTGGCCTACTGGAGCGTATGATTGAAAAAAGTTACAACTTTCGCTGCCTATTGACCAATAATTGAAAGTTACGAAAATATCTATGTCCAATCAGCTCATTTATGAACTCTGCTGATCTGTTGAGCGTAATTTTGTAATCTGTAATAGTAATATTATAAAGCTCAAGTTTGTTTGTTTGTTTTTGAACTTCTTAAGCTGCGTTGAGCGATGCTAGGAACAAACTTTCAGGTTTGCGTCACCGATATGATATATTGACAGCGTTACCGACATGCTAACGTGACGTTAAGTTTTTGTTACTGCAATGTGTTAACCTCCGGTACTACTGATTCAATTCCGATAATTCTTTTGCTAATAGTAAGCTACATTATCTCTAATTTATTTATCACTTACTTTTATATCAAAGAAATTAGGGATCCGTAAGAAAACTAACGCGGACAAACTCGCAGGCAAAAACTAGTTTGTAATTTTAATCTAGGTATATAAAGTTTTCGAAGACATCGCTTGAATTTTTGTAAATGAATCGTTAGAAACGAAATAATTTCCGATGCTGTTGTTTGTTCATACTTTGTAGCTTCAGAATGACTCAGTAATTTAATTTAATGTAAATTTATTGTGTAAATCACATAATTATCGTCCAAATTCTAAATGTATAGGAAAGACCCGAATTTCAATATTGGCACAGCACGTTAGAATGTTTTTCCGCCGAGCCGATGAAATGAACGGAATAATAATGCGCATTGACATCATAATAACATTTTCCCGTTCGGTTGGTGACAACAGAAAACAATTCACTACTTTTTCTATATAAAAATGAGTGATATCTTAGAACACCGGGTGTTTCCCTGCATGCGGTTTAAGAAAAGTATTTAGTGCTCTTTCCTTAAGAGAAAAAGCGCCATTCTTATAAGCGGTATAGTTGGTATAATTATGACTACCTATTGTTGTACTACTGCAGGGCAAAAGCCTCTTCTCATAACGAGAAGGTACGAGCAATGGTCACCACGCTTGCTCAAGGCGGATTGACGATTTCAGACTTACAGTACCCGGCGATAAATATTGCATATCGACCTTTATCGTATTTCGTATTTTATACAAAAAATAAAAAGAATTATCAAAAGAAGTAAATCATAATTGTTTTAACAGCTCCTAATAGATACCGGACTGTTTGTATTTCGTGCGACAGAGATAACGCTCTACGAAGCCGAAATTAGCCGATTGTCTCTTTCCAAAGGTCGATGTGCAATATTTATCGCCGGGTAGGTACTGTATGTTAATTGTAAGTCATCGTTTCCTTACGATGTTTTCATTCACCGTTGTTAAGATCAAGATACATTTAGAAAGTAAGTACAACATACACAAATCAAAAGTGTCTAGGGATCAACATCCCTATCATTTGTTAGGGATGTTGATCCCTAGACACTTTTGATGTGTATAAATTAAAAAAGTTACATAGGTACTTGCTAGTATTTGAACCTACAACCTCAAGAATGAGATGCTTTTAGCGTGAGTACGTAAAGTGGGTTTGCGCTAATATTACGTTGGTAAACAAAAACAAGCAATACTACTGTTACTTTTTTAATATCTAAATGTTATCCATCGATTACGAGAAAGAAAATTCTAAATAAAACAAAAAGTTGGTTCATATTTTGTCAATAAACGGTTACAAGGGCTTTTCAACACATGTGTCATGTCATACGCACCATAATCTATTTCGATACAAAACTATTACTCTATTCTCAAAAATGGAAATTTATTGAAACTTCGTGGAAATGGGTGACGGTGATGGAAATTTTTGAATAAATATTTATTGATACTCGTATTAGTACTTATTTTTCAAGGACAATTTAAATTGTTATCTATACTAATATTATAAAGAGGTAACATTTGTTTGTAAGTTTGTATGTTTGTAAGTTTGTATGTAGGGGGTAATCTCCGGATCTACTGAACCGATTTTGAAAATTCTTTCGGAAATTGGAAGCTACGTTATCACTGAGTGCTATAGGCTATATTTTATTTTAGAAAAAATAGGGGTCCGTAAGATATTTGGGTTTTTCGGACCCAAGGTGTAAAAAATCATCCAAAAAAGTTCCTTATTTGACGTACGCCTCCTAAACTATAAAAGATAGAACCATAATTAATTAAAGACTAAAAATATCTACAAAAAAGTCCGCGACACACTATTACCTATCTATTTCGAGTTAAACACAACAACCATTTTTTTATTTAAAAATCTTGAACTTTTTTTAGAACTTCATATTTCATATTTGTAGAGGTAGGGGTAGGGGTATTTGTAGTGGTAGGGGTAGGGTACGGTAGGGTAGGGGTAGGTATTGGTAGGGTAGGGTAGGGGTAGTGTAGGGTTTGGGTAGGGTATCGGTAGTGTAGAGGTGGGGGGATACAACGCGAACGAAGTCCCTAAAAACAGCCCTTTTAATATGAAGTCGGGAAGTCGGTCTCAAGGGTAGGGGTAGGCTTAGGGGTAGGGGTATGGGTTGGGGTAGGGTACGGTAGGGGTAGGGGTTGGGTAGGGTTAGGGTAGGGGTAGGGTAGGGTAGGGTAGGGGTAGGGTAGGGTAAGGCAGGGTTAGGGTAGGGGTAGGGTAAGGCAGGGTTAGGGCAGGGGTATTGGTAGTGTAGGATATCACGCGAACGAAGTCGCGGCGGGTCAGCTAGTACAAAATATGAGGTGAGTAGCGACCCGCCCCGGCTTCGCACGTGTGCAATGTACTCTATATATTGATGAAAACCGTATTAAAATCCATTGCGTCGTATAAAAGATCTAAACGTACCTACAGACAGCGGGAAGCGACTTTGTTTTCTATTGAAGATCTCGCAATAGCTTGGCTTTTCGATTATCTGATCGAAAAGCTAAGCCATTGCGGTTTTGTTAAAATAAAAATATTGTTACTACCTAACAATTTCACTCAGCAATGACTGGTACCGAAAAGATAAACACAAATTATGAAACAGCTAATTCCGATTTGACGCAAGCCATCGCAACACAAGCTCACAATGTTGTCTTAAACTTTGTCGACACCAACTATCATCAAACAATCAAAAACAAACTCAACGCAATTGAATACAAAGACCAAAACTGTGTCATTAGAAACATTATTCCCAATCGCTATTAACACTTCATTGTTTCCAACTAATTGATATAATTTCACAATTTATCTTTATGAAGTTCAAGTAATTAATAAGTCGCGATGACCAAGGCATGCGCCGACGTCAGTGGTGTCGTCACAGCGGAGGTCACTTGCATTACCGTTCTTGCAAGAGATGACTCTCACAGTCATCGTAGGTAATTGTCAATGAAATATTGTTATGCTACAATCATGAAGCAGCCCTGGAAATAATTGGACATATTGAAAGCAGAAATGCTATTTGAAAGATAATGATGTCCGATTGTTACTTTATGTCATTATTTTAGATTTTAGAGAAGAGTTAAAGATATACTAAATCTCAATTGTAGGAGTGACAGAAAAAGCAGAATTCAAATAATATGCTAATGCTTATTTTAATGCAAATGAAGATATTATGAGAGAATGGCTAATTAACATTCAATATACTTAAACTAATATTATTAAGAGAAAAGATTTGTATTTTTCTTTGTTGTGGATAAATTCAAAAACTACTAGGTAAACCAATTTTAAAAAGTCTTTCACCTATGGAAAGCTGCAATATCATTGAGTAACATAAGACTATATATTTTATGTCCGGAAAAAATTGAGATCCGTGAGAAAATTCACGCGTGCGAAGTAGCGGGCGAAAGCTAGTTGGTAATAGAAGCAATAAAATATATCTGTACGTGCAAATGTGACTAACAATTACTCGATGGCGTATCCAGGTTAAATCTCAGCATGCTCTGATGCCTCCCGACTGACACCGGATCGACGGCATTCGGCCCGCTTGGTCACAATCGCAGATAATCTCATGAGCTGCATTCACAAGCTCGTGAACGGTTTTCTGCTCTATTTACATAACTGAAATGATCGACTAAATTAAATTGTCTGTATCCATTTTAACGCTACTTCTATAATCCGTTGAAATTCTGCGACAATCTCCGAGGCACTCACTTCAAGCTGATCGCTTGCGAAATGCAAATATATCAATTAAACACGCTACGCGGCATCAGAATGACATAACGATCACTGGCATTTGAATATTTTAATAATAAGGAAGAGTTCTAAGTTACGAGTTTGGGAAGTCGTAATAATAATGCCGGTAGTACACGGCTTCAATGACAAACGTATGTACAAAGGTACTTAGCAACAGGCCAGACCCCTTTACAAGCTTCTAACAGGCGGGCGAAGTATGGCAGAAAGCGATAGTGATGTAAGTCGATAGTCGTCAAACAGGAAACCGCGGGGCGCGCGTGGCCAGCGATACGCCGCACACGCTTTGTGCTGCTGGCCTTCGGACGAAATGTTCGCTGCCAGCACCGACTGCGCTGCCGCACCACATACATTATGTAATGCCGACTCCACAACAAATGCCAGTTCATTCATACCGACCACTCGCCTCAGCATTCCAAGCCCCATCGATGCACTCCCCACCGATTCCCACACTTATTGTCACCGAACATCTTGTTACTGTTACGAAAACCAACCATGGAATTCATGTCTCAATCGATAAGCTTATCGCAGATAATTTCCTTTTGCGTTGTAAAAACAAGGAACTATCCAAATTAGTTATTTTAATCAGTGTCGAGTCAAATGAGATCATTGCCATTACGATAATTTGTATGATAAAATTGGCTTTACATTTTACAATATGTTTTAAATATTTTGATGGTTTCATTCATCTGTCAAGTATTTTATAAGCATCTGTTTTTATGTGGTTGGGCGTATGATAACCATGAGTTATTTGTAACTTTGGCTTTGTGATGAGTGTGCAGTAAGTCTGTGGGTGTAATTTGGAATGTCAGCAGCTCAGCACTCTGTGGACTGATCAATAATCAAACATAACACTGTCGTTGGCAACTGACAAACGTATTTATTTATAAATGCCATCGTACCCTTGTACGAGAGAGTCTTGGGCCGAAAGCGCAAATCAGTTTTACCTTCGATGATGCTAAAATAGCTGCGCGGTTACACTCTCACCTTGCGTTTGATTGACGATCGATCCCTTGTGCCAGATACTTGTTAACCGTTACTGCAAACAGCTCTAATGTACATACACACTTATTACAAATGTAACGTCGTTTCGGAATGTGATTGCGAAACTTTGACACCCGACGAGTCAGATGAAGATTTCCTCTGTTCCTGTGGTAATAGCGTCGCGGCGCAGTGATCAACACACCGCCTTTGGCGTATTTCTACGTTTTCGCAACTGTTTTGGTTCGGAAACAAATCGAGTTCGTGTTCGACATTTTGCGATCACTGCGGCAGTTAGATGACTATTTATAAAGAACGTGTCTTAGAAAAGGTCGGATTTGATTGTCGGCAGTCATTTGAATATCTCTGGTGTTATTACAGCAAATTATGATGAATTAAATCGTCTATATAGAGGCGTTCTCACGCCGCGAAATTAGTTGACCTTCGCATCTGTTGGCGCTTTGTAGCAAACCGAACATAAGTTTATATGAATACAACTATTATTAAATCGATACTTATCTAAAAAGTTACATTCAATTGTTTGAAGTGTTTGTGCGATTGATCTTCACAATTCACAAGCAATTATATTTGAAAGCAAGCAGCTAACGAAACATGAAGACGTCTTCTTTGTTTGATTAATATCTATTAGCACCAATCTCTTCCGTTTACTCGACTGTTCTCTACAAGCGGTCCGAGGTAAACCAGACTCGTCCAAGGTCCTTTTTGAAATAGGATGGCACTTGACCTTCAGGATGAAAGTCAACAGTATTGCGCAACGTATCGGCGCGCGCGCCTCAGAACTCTATGCTAATAACCGAGCGCGAGACACATATTGGAACCTGATCATGACCCACATCCATGTTCAAGGATTTCACATATTTGGAATTCGATGATTTCAAAACTGACAGAATTTTAAGGTGTGTTTTGTTAGCATGCCGCAGATGCATAAATGGATGAATGGAATAATTTTATGGCCTTTGAGAATAAATATTAAAACGAAGAAAAAAGTATGTTATTTTCTTCGGTTTTTCCATGATGTGATGACGCAAACGAAGACCGCACAATAGATCGGGAGTGCGAGTGATTCATTTCATTAATCACTGTGTTGTTAGAAGTTGCTTCTGTACTATACGATCACGTGTTCAAAGAATTACATGCCAATCTTTAGAATGTTGTAAGGTTGTAGGACCGGACTAGATTTTTCACCACTCCTTTCTACACATTCAACTGATTAACTCACACATGAGTTGCACGTGTTGTTTGTGTTTGTTTGGACATGTGGTGGTGTGCGTGCGCGCATGTGTGTTGGTTACGCACACGGAGGCGCGCGCGCGTGTGTTGGTGGAGCGTGCGTAGATCCGCGGGCACGTTGCACAGGAGGGGGGAGTTAGCGCCGGCGAGCGGCCGCGGTTTTGTAACAGCGTTTTATTTCAAGGTCACTCGAGCAGTTTTTAGAAAGTTACTTCACTAAAGTCTTAGGTAAAAACTCACATTTGCATCGTTACAGTCAACACTGAACCTAAAGTAAGTAACAACAACTTTATGGTTATTATAAAAGAATTTATGTAAATTCACAGGTATGTTTGATTTTTTTAATTGTAAATTTCCTGTTCCAGCTTGAGTGGTTATAATAATAAATACCGGTCTTAAGTACTGCTCCTAAGAAGTTCTTGTTGCTATTGATTGTTTTGCATAGTAATCAATAAATTGCTTTTAACACAGCCTATAAAAGCAGTTATGAATTTTAATCTTGTCTCAATAGTTTTCTACCATTCTATTCTAGTTTAACCTTACTAATGTATGCAGACAACTATCCGTAATTGTAAAGAGTTTTCTAAATTAAGCAGTGACGTAACTTCCGAATGAGGTGTAAATAAAGCGAGGGCGAGGTAAATCAAGCGAATGTGTCCAAATGCACATAAAACGTATAAAAAGCGACACGTTTTCTTATTAAAAGTAACATGGCAGCATTTCTTATTTCGTCACATCGCTGCTCACATCCATATATGAGCCGTGATCTTCTCTGTAGTCGAAATGATGAAATTTAGTCGACTGCCATTTCGTGAAATTGCATAACGGCGAACGCTAAATTTTGCTGTCAGAGAAAGTATGCGAAAGGCTTTACGTAATGCGACCACGTAACTGTTGTAGCGACTCAGTTTTGATTTCCTTGCTTTTATGTTCATCACAGTTACGTGAGTTTTTTTTCGGGGTAATTTTGAGATGGTTTAGCTAATGTTGCAATGTTAAGCCTCATTTTGTTTTGCATTATTTTTCTCTGATAGTTTCATCATTTTTTCCATTTCGTTGTCTATGCTGTAACGTTATGTCAACCTAGTTTATTTATTAGCAATCTTTGAGACGTTACTATGTATCAAATCTTAGGCGATCTTGCATCTATTAGGAAAAATCAAGACTTTATTTATCATTCATACAGACATTTCCTTTTAAGTCAATCATCATGCATATTTATGGAATTATATCTTTTTATAATTGATGATCTTTATTCAATTCTTATACCTTGTATGTGTCCTTAAAAGGATTATTGTTTGATTGGTATATTATCTACAAGATATTATATTATTAGCAGTATATAAATACCTACATACGTATAGATTTTTTTAACAAAAAAATCACGATTTTTATCATGTTCTAAGTTTAATGCATTTTACAGAGATTCTTTGAATACGGACGTAAGTGTTAAGTAGTAAATATAGACGGGAAAAACACCTGAGAAAAGCATTGACGCTATTCGCTAGTATTAAGTGATAAAAAAGTCATTTGTCACAGCAAATTAGTAATGTAAAGAAACTACCAGTTTTGAATCATCATTCTTATGAGAATTGCCGCCAAACGGGTTAACCCAATACAGGTAAGAAAGACAAAATAATAAAAACATTTCATGTGTTTTCTCTCTCAACATGTTTCGTTGAAGCATATTATTAAGATGAAACAAGGATTGATTTAACAACACAACTGAGAAAAATACACGACAAGCAAATTCTATGTACTCTTCAACGTTTAAAAGTTCCGAACACATTGCGCACACGCAGAATGATTAACCCTTCAACGTCAAGAAGTTTGTAAGCGAAGATTAAGCACGGAACGTAACTGAGAACCACAATACAATCTCTGTCCTAATTTTGGAGTTATCAGCGAAGTCAAATATCAACGGAACGGTACGCACGCTACTGCTGAAGATAAGCAAAACCACGGATTTGTGAAGTATTGCAGTTTCCAACCGCTTGATTTGTTGACTTCGATACTGATATATCAATTGGAGATTTTTGATTGGTAGTCACGGAATAAAAGCAAAAATCTATTATTAAACTGAGGGAATTATGAAGTTCCTTTTTTGTAGCTTTACGGCCCATCTGATGTTTAGTGATAAATACTGTCTTAAGAGATCTTCTGCAATACTCTCATGTGCCGTTCAAACCGAAACACAGCAACGATGGTAGACGTAGGTAGTACCTACTTCCCTGTAAGAGCTTCTTCGTAAAGAGTACTACTATCTACATAAAGAGATTCTATAAACATTGGGATACTTATATCACTTTCTAGGTCAACCAATGGCTTCAAATTAGGTCTTGTTTTACCACTATTGAATAAGTTTCGATGACATTATTTGGCAGATCATTTCATACTAATTCTGTTCCATTTTTTAATATATCTGGTAAATACTCTATCTTCAGAGGTGGTGAAACTGACTCTAAGTCTTTTGTTAAAAGTTTGTTTCTCAGAATACACGAGGAAAGAGACAAGACGATCTAAAAATAATTTAATTTTTTGTTACATTTGCATCAACCAACTGTAACAGTTGCTCAAGTGGGAAAATGTGCTGTAATTTTACTGAGATAACCATCGTCTTTCGCAACGAGTGCAAACATTGAACACGTTTGGAAAATGGAGCGATGGAAATGAAAATTATATTTTTTGTAATTTCAACATTATTCCAGTTTTAATATACTTTACAATATTACAAAATATTGATGCTAATCTACAGTCAGACTCAACATCTGGGAGTATTTCTTCATGAAGAATATACACATATTTTAACAAATATAAAAAAAAACGTTCGAAAAAATGAACGTTTAATTAAGCCTGAAGATCAAACTGACCTTCACATACCTTAAGAATCTATTTTAAGGACTTGTTTTAGAAAATACTGAATCGAATTAGGTACATAGAATTGTTATATCACAGTTATAAATATCATCATATATCACAGTTATAAGCTATGGCCAATAGAGACGTTTATTGGGTGAATACTAATAGAAATAGTGGTTAAAGTGGTTCCTATTATCTTTAATGCTGCAGGAAAACTTATAGGAGGAAACTTATATCAATATGAAATTACTCTATGCACTTATTTATGTGGAACAGTGGAACAAGCGACAGTACTTAGAGAATTGACTGCCAATTACTAACAGGGTTACTATGTCCAGCTAATGATGGCCTAAATATGTTATAACTTAATTGTTCGTGTTTTTTATCGTACGGTTGTGTCTAAGCGAGTACCCATCGAATCTATACAGGCTGATTGAAACTCATGCAACATTGACAGTGAACTTAGAAGTGGTAAATACCTAATTTACTTAGTCACTTAGTTTTTGACGCAGTAGAAATGACGAGTCATGCTTCCTTAATCTCTTCTCTAGAATTTCAGATTGTTTTATCTGTACTATTAGATTGCTATGAAAAACCATTTAAGCCTTAATCTTCTGTTACTTCAAAAGTCATCTTTATTTCATTCATATTTCAACTTGAAATTGGACAATCTTCTTCCCAGTTAGAATTTGACTTAAACTTGGGAGAAAATGTAAGTACAAGTATTTGTTTATAACGCGGAACAGCTTTTAAGAAGATAACTTTATAGACTTAAACAAATTGCGAAAAACAACTGCCATAATTCTACTTTTATATCCACAACAGGAATTTCAAAGGATTGTAAAATACTGACTACAAATATAGGTACGGCTTTTTACGGTAAAGATTCTTGTTCGAGTAAGGACAATGAAGCTATAAAAGTTAAGTTTATAGCAAGGATACGTTACTTTAATAATATTTTGTATACAAATATAATAGGTTGTAAAAAAGGAAGACAGATTCAATTACGTAAGTAATCGACACTAAATGGTTTCCATCATCATGCAATTTGAATGGTCTGAACCATTGCATGATGATGGATGGGTTAGGAATCAGAATGATAGATCGCAATTGTTTTTTCACACATTCACGCCTAGATTTATGTACATATGAAACATATTTTCAACAGTCTGGAACCTCGGAGTCTGGATTTGTCCCCGGTTAATGGTAATAGGCTCGCCCCCTATTACATGGGACTTAAACATAACTGGAGACTTAAAAATAACCAACAAAGAAAGGAAAAACAAAATAATAATACTCCGAACAATGTTCATAAAGGATCTAAATTCGACGATGATCCATTAGCGAAGTCTTTCGCTAAAATTGTGCTTGAAACAATTGAATCATGCTTTGACAAAGTAGAGCCGCTGACTCATAAAAATGTAGGTACCTAATATTCTGAGCACATGTGATGCTATTGTGTTGTACTTTCTACGGTCGCGTACAAAACTCCAAAGTTACAGGACAGATAAAATATAATATTTATGCTCCTAGTTCTAGTATAATCAGAAGAATATATTAATTTAATATTCATGGAGAAGTGATAAAAAGTTTTGTGAATCTCGTTACGGAAAAAAAACTGTTGACTGACATAGGAATTCTAAACTTATTTAGATTTTTTTTTATTATGAATGTGATAATGGAATGTATTATGGAATTTTTCAGAATGATAAGAGGACTGAGAATGAAATATTAGAAGAAACTGACACAAAACAGTTTGTTGAAGAAATAATTTAAAATAATATTCATCTTTATACCATGACGTATGAGACACATTGACTGAGGAACACCGAGGTAAAATGAATGGAGAGATAAGAAATAATGAAAGCTATTACGTAACTTTCATTACGATAGCTAATGGTTCTTATCAAATTTTCAGTCATAATAGTAACTGACCTACCCGTACGCTCACATTTTGCTAAAAATATATATGGGGCGTGAAACGTGTGCTTTCGTTCACGATACTTCAGTTTTATTAGTCTTTACTCTAGGGTTTGTTAGTGTGCGCGCGCGTGCGCCGAATAGTGGGGCTTTGTGGGAAATTTCGCGACAGTGTGAGTGCACTCACACACGCACAACACGCCCTACTCCGGATGTGAGCGCAGATTTGCGCGCTTGTGAATGTGCTAGACTAAATTGATAGGTCTATGCTTGGTCTATGCGTTATCTATGAAACACTATTATCCATTGTGTGGTGGTGTGCCAGCGACATGGCCATGTGTGAGTTATTGTTTGGAAGCCTTGAGGTCTTTAAGTTATTTTACAACTTGCGTTTAATCGAATTGCCTATAAAATTGTGAACAATCAGAGTTTATGCGTAGATGAGAATTTTTATTGCCAACTGTGACAAGCGACCATAATTAATTTATTGGCGTGGTCAAGGTTTCAAAGGTTATTACTAAAGTGATGCATCGGGTGTATTGGCAGGACCATAAAATAGTCAGTGTAATGCATATGTCGAGGTGCTTCGGATAATACGAAATAATGAAACGAAGAACCTTGTACTTATACGAAGTACTTGTTAGTGAAGAACACGCTAGCAAGGGTCTGTCGAAAGCGTTAGACTATAAATATTAAATATTCAAAGCAAGGGTAACTGCGTAATAAAACTAATAGACCAAAACACTCTGGCCTTTAAGACTCGTAATGACATTATATTATGAAAATATAAATCCGACTCCTTTTCAATTTTATTGACCCGTCGGCCTTAGGAAAGTATGTTTTTGATTTGGTCCGAAAGCGGAAGCCGTTTGAAACCGCACCCATAGACATACACGAGGATGATATTGAAGATACTGAAGGCAAACTAGTACAAGGACTTCCGAGAGTTATAAAGGATGAACCCTAATTGAGTCGGGGGCTCGTTCGTGTGCGTAAACGTTTGAAAATCGAACGCGGCTCGGGCGTGCGTGTGAGCATTGCGTGTGCGCAGACTAGCCGATAACAATAAACTATTTCCGAAGTGACCCAGTTTCAACGTCCTTCGGTAATTTGTACCGTGAACGGGAACAAGAAAGGGCTGGGACTCATTTGACAACGACCATTCCGAATTTTATTGTCCTACACAATACATCTCTTTGAACTACCATATCTGCCGCTTAGTTACTATTCTTACTTTTATAATAATTTCAAATAGCATCATTTATGGCCTTGGCTTAAAAATTCAAAGTTTCAAAAGGACCGACGACGTGCCGTTGGTCTATTTAAGAGTACATTAAATCAAAATGTCGGCGGTAACACCACAGAATTAGCTGAGATGAATGTCTAATCGAATTGGTTAACTGTGCTAATAGAAGAACACGGACAGTGACCGTCACATTCGAATAGTAAGGATACATTAAAATTCGATTAAATAATGATTAAAACCAAAACCAAAAGATGTTAATGAGCCTCTATATGACTGCTGTCCAAATGTTACGAGTATTTCACAACTACCGCGCACTACTGACAAACATATTGAGCCCTCTGATAACGCTTTTTAATTCAGTTCAATGTCAAATGGTACGCAGAACTATGAAGAAATTACATTAAATGATAAAGAAGTTGACACGTTTATGTTTGGATGGATAACCGAAGTAGTTCCGAACTGCCGAATATATTTGTAGTTCTAAGAAAATGTTTATGTCGACTTTGCAAGGAGTAAATGCCGATTGCGAAATAGCATCGGGCAGCTCGACTCTTGCATTTGGGATTTTAGAAATGTTTGCGTTTCTACGTTGTAAACCTAGTTTCTCGGAACGTTAAATACGTGCACAAAGCCTGCTAACAAACGATGCGTTTTACTAATTACGACTCCATTGAAAATTCATATTTTCGCGCAACCAGTTCTAGCGAACGTTTACGTTGACTTATTTTCTATACTTCCTACGTCTGTTATTATTCAAGACAATTATAGATGGAATATTAATTAGATTCAAGATTTTTCCTATTGCCATGCAACATTTGTTTAATAATCGTGATAAATTCATAGTACAAGCGTCATATTTCCAGGAAATAGGAGTTACAATCGAATCATAGCGTGACCTAATTACAACAGTTACATTTGTGGTTATATTACAATTATTAGTAGGTAACGAATAGATTACTACTGAACAAACAGAGGCCCTTGGACGTATTCATAATTAGTTTATGCAAACTGCAGACGGAAAAAGATCTAGTTTTTAACCACGTGTATGTGATAACCGAGTGGATTGTTCCACACGGAAGTTACATTTGATATTGCGTAAAATAAATATTATCGTGTAATTAATGTTGTGTTTGACAATGCGAAACTAATTATTTGATTGTGTACCATTTAATACAATGACACAATTGTGACTAATCGAACGCAGTGCAAGTACCTGCGTCTATTAGCGCATACAGAAAGCATTTAATATTGTTAACGATTTCAAAAAATCTCTGTTACGTAAAGATAAGAAATCATATATGAATCTGCGAAAGCTTGTCTTACTAAAGAAACTAATTAGAACCAATCTTGTAAGGCACAAACACCACAAACAGACATTCAGTCTTATTAGCAAGGGCAGAAGGTCTTCTAAGAATTGAAATCCAAGGTACAGTAGATAGTAAGTGTATGGTTAAGTTTATCGAAATTTAAAGGTTATAGAAATCAAAAATCTTATCTAACTGTTAACAGTGGGTCTTATCAGAGTGACCATCGTGGTAATCAGACAATTCGAAGGCCAATAGACAAGTTTTAAAATATAACAGCTTACAGTTAATTCAAGACGCAAAGGTTTCATAACATATTTGAATACCAAGGTTTAACATGTATAAGACGTTGAATTTTTTGATGTTAAACTTGTGATAATTTATTAAATATGTATAATGAATGTATATCATCAACGTAGAAAAGTTCAAGGAGCCATTATCATAATAGGTACCTATCTATATTTGAATTAAACAGAAGCAAGTCGTTTGAAAGCGATATTCTTTATTCAGAATTTATCAACTTTTTGAAATTTTGGAGCTTTCCTACGATTAGCAACTAACTCTCACTGGTTTTAGTGTCTATTTGGGATATTCCCTACTAGACTATGAGAAGATCTTCGATTATTTTGCAACATGTTGACGAAAATGATTTACATATATCATTGAATTTTAGCTATTTGTTTTCTAAATTGAATAGATTCTTATGAGTTTAACATAATAATTCATTCTCTCCCAGTGATCCAATTGGTCTTCAAAACAATTGGATATTTCACTAATTTAAGAGCTTTGTATATTGATACGATTAATCCAATGGGCTTCAGTTTATTTCAGTTCCATCGCGGAACACTATAAATACGCGTGATATTCGTTAAGTCAAATAGAAAAACGGCATTGGGCGATCATTCGTAGCTCGCCCTTTAATTGTTTACTCGTGCCAACTGCCGACACTTCTGCTTCATTGACACAGTTCTCTCTCTCAGCATCAGTATCAATTCTCATTGCGTAATTTTCGTTCACAACACGATTGTCTTCATCAATTTTGGAGTAAATGTCAAGTATAGTCGTGGCATCTGTATAATATGGAATTTTGATTGCACTTCAACCGAAATTTGATTTTTAGAGTTTGTTCATTTTGATTATGTTTTGTTTTTTGTTGGATATTTAAAAGACAGATGGTTAAGACATCCGCCCCTCATGCTTGAGGATACGGGTTCGGTACCGGGCAAGTATTAATGTGACTTTTCCAATTCATATGTACTTTTTAAGGTTATCTTAGACGTCACTGACATCGGTGAATGAAAACATCGTAGAAACCTGGACTTACAATTATTGTAAGTCTGAAACTGGGGAAGCGAGGTGATTAATACTCGTGCCTTCTTTGATTTAGAAGAGACCTTTGCCCTGTAGCGAGGCAATAATAAGTCTGCTATCATTAATATTATTTAAAGGAACTCTCACTCTCACTTTTAATGAAAAAATATTTACTTTACTTTAGTGACAATAAAATCTTTAGTGACAAATTGGGAATAACTATTCCCAATTTGTCACTAGAAGCAAAAACGTTGAGGGAAAAGCACTTGCCTGGGGCATTTTAAATTTGATTATTCTTAACTCAATTGATGATCACCATAGTTTTAACTTCATTTCCAGTCTTAGTAAACAACAAACATCTCATATTTGCATGTTCAAAAAACTTGTTATCATATTGGGTACGGTTAAGTCATTTATCACAAGATGTTTTAAAACTGCGCAGTGTCATGCGGTCTACGGAATGATCTATCAGTAAACCTTTCGTTTTTCTTTGTAGTTTTAGTTATTGAATAAATATTTAAAACAATATAAATATACTTGTAGATACCTCACGTACTTATTTGAACTTATATCTTTTATTGTGACTTTTAGTAGGGGTTAAAGGTAGGAATATACAAGGCTGACATTATGTGTCACTTGCTAAGTATACCATAATATACGCAATATATGTATAAGATTATAGGTAAAATCGTTTTCAGCCACGATGAGTAAGAAAATATTTTGTTATTTTTACAACCAAATATTTTTATCAATTCTATATCAAATTATGAATAACATGATAGTTTATAGGTACCTACTGCTATTACGAAAACAAAATTTCCTGGAACCAATGTTTTTATCAATGGTTTTTATTAATCAAAATAAAAATAGGTAACTACCTAGTTGATTAAGGAAGTGATCGCAAGTTGATCACGCACGAATCTTTCAATCAAAACAATATTAGTCAATACCACTCATTATCAACAAGATTACTTCGAAGCCTTGAACAGGTAGGTAGGTAATTAATGAATGATAACAGCGATTAAAAGAAAATAACTCAAATTATTCAATGAGATTAGGTGTACCTGAGTTGAGCAAGGTCGTGATGAAACTAACAAAATCAAAAATACAAAGTTTTGTAAAGAAAATTCACTTGATCTGACAAAGCTGAATAAAGAGAATATTGCTGGGAATGCAATATTTACATCTATCATCGATACCCATACAGATATTTAGCAATTACATGCCAAAAGCAATGAATCGACTTTTACTATTGCGAAACGAGTATTTATCAGTTCCGAAATCAATTTAATGCTCGAGCAATCAGAAGTGAAATTCGCGGTTAAACAGGTAATTAATTGGCGTTCATTAACGTGTTTCGGTAAACGATGAGAGTTTCAAAAACAATTGTTTGGTAACGAACTTGCAAATTTTTATTAATTTATATGAATTTAGTAACAAGTAGGTACCTATATTAAATAACATTGGAAATTGGTTAATGTAATGTTAGTTATTTTCGTTTGCAGTATTGTCTTTTTTCTGTTAACCGGTATTGAGTGTGGATTTATGCTCAGTGGTAACATCGATTGAGTATTGAGTGCCTCATATTATAATCTAAATGAAAGATATTTGGAAAACTGGGAGTGATCGTATTCTATTCTAATATATTAAACGGCTCGTGGCGAATGCGCGCGAAACCAACCGTGGAAAAGCGGCGCGGGCGCAGTTCATACGCTGAGCTCAGTCAGTCGATTTCGCAAACCACCATCTAATGTGAACCTATTAACCTCTTCGCCGAGCGAGGCTCAGGCGAAGGCGAGAGGCGGATGAAGCGGCGAATAGTGCGTTCATTAGAGCCAAGGTTGTGCCGACCGTCCGTCCCACCGGACCGACGATGTGACTACCTACCCACCGCCCACACCTACATGCGCATCCCCGCATACCTACTAAATTTAAGGTAAACAAACAAAACAACCTTACCTTGCCAACTGTAGTGCACTTCTATTAGCAATCTCATTGTAGAAATTAAAAAGAATGTTACTATCGAACATAATTAACACTTTATCACAGCCATATTTTTCACAAAAATAAATTTCATAAACAAAAACAATCCGGAGCACCAGCGATCACAGGATAACACAACGCCGGAACCTAGGCACGTCCGTGCGCGAGCGACGTCAAATCAAACTGGCCCGGTCAAAATGACGAAAGTGAAAACATCGCACGCACAGAAAAAAAGGTTGGCGCGGTACAGTCCTTGCAGGCTACCTCTCGCGCGGGCTCTAGTGACACACTAACTGCGAAGCGCGCGCATCGCACGTCGCCTATATAATGAAGCGCTCAGAGGCTCAAACTTCAAACGCCACCGGACGGCACAAAAAGAAGATGCCTCGCAACAGTCGCAACGGTAGCTAGGAAAGATTGAACACAAAGAATAGCGACACGTGGGCGCGTGTGCGTTCACGTGCGAATGTCGGTGTGCGCGAGAGATAGGCGGCCGCAGGAAACTCCGTTCTCTTCCACTAGGAAAGACCTTGGATATGAATCGGCACGTTGCAATGTGTACCGCCATCGCCTACGCCGCTGTTACCTACTTGACGGTACCGACAGATTAAACGATGCTTCCATATAAGATGTTTATATTCTAGCGATGGGATGCAGAACTAAACAAACAGCCAGGTCGAAAACAAATATTGGAGTAGTTATAAGTTAATGAGCGTAGCAGATAGCTTTATTGTTATAACAAGCACTGGTCGCCTGGACAAACACTATAATTACAACCGATGATGACGATGATGCAATGAAAGTTGATAATGCTATTAGCAATTTGACACGTATTTAGCGTGGGTGGTCACTGAGAAATGAAAACCGTGGCGCAATTACAGTAGGTGAAGACGTTTAAGATAATACAGTTAAGTAGGTCGTTAGAGAGTTCGCAAATGGTTTTAATGAAACACATTTGTTTTGAGCAAATAAAGCTGTTACTTAGTGAAAGAAAAATAATTTATAGAATCTGAGCTCCGTTTAGAAGTATGTAAAAAATTACATAGGACTTGAGTTTTTCGAAAGACAGCCATAAGTCGTGGTATATATGGAAGAAAATCTAATAAAAGCTCAAATAATGTAATTAATTCTAAACCATGTTCCAAGCTTTCAAACAATCTAAATATTTCACGACGAAATCCATTCCTTTATGGAGATTATTTTGACCTTAGAAAAGAATGACAGAGTTTTTGGGTCAAAATTTAAATTGTCCTTCCGTGGCTCCAAATTTTAGCAATACGGATGTCCTCGCGACATTTACATACAAAATGGATGATCTTTGAATAATAGCAGAAATAAAGGTTACTTGCAAGAAAAAACTGTGGTTTTGTTTTTAATAACTTTTTTTACGAATCATTAACATATCGATGAATATGTAAATTTGAATATGGAACACCCAGTACAGACCAGATGGTTGTGTCTAAAGTTTATAATGTGCTAATGCGACTATAAACTGCTCGTTCCGTTCTCGTAACAGCTTTCCACTTTCATTTCCTCACTATCATTGTCTGAGCAGATTGGATAACACAGCGAATTTCTTCAAAAGACACAAATTACGTAAACTCGTCATCAGCTACTGTGAGAATTACTTTAATTACTCCTTGTTTTTGGCTCTCAATTTAATTTTTGTTATTGAGACTTTATTTTCGTAACAAAGTAAGAGGCTCCCACATCGGCCGGGTCGTGTATAATTCTATTGTTTATCTCGATGTGAACATTTACTACATATTTATTGCCATTGAATTAATTAAACACGGAAACATGATATCATGCAAAAGTGATATTTTATAAATGGATCTATTGATAAATTAATAGTGAACTGTCGTTGTACAGAACTATTCATTTATCATAGTATTTGTAACAGGCCTTTTCATATGCGTTGCAAAACAATGGTCTGTTCACGGTTTTACGAAATATCTATGTTCTACTAAAACACAGTCATTAGTGTAAAATATCAACAATTGAATAGTTTCTTTGATAAAAATACGTTCACACTCGTATTTGGCAAATATTTGATATCGTATTAATTCATGGCTCGTTGTATGTTCACATTCGTCAGCTCGTGCTTCAACAGACAGATAAAACGCCAAAAATTCACACGCCGTATATGCAAAGTCTACTTTAGCGATACGGTCTGCAAAGTCTATTATCATATTTCGTCACCGACCATCTTTATGATTCACTGTAAAAGAACTCGGAAACATGCTGTAATTACTGTGTCGTTTCCTGACTATAAACTTACACTTGTAAAAAAGGTAATTTGATAAGTCTTTCTACGACCTTTAAGCGTTCGTCAGGAACGAAAATTGAAAGCGTTGCTTCTTCGCTCCTACATGATGTATGCACATGTTCAAATTTTTACTCATAACTTCATCACATTGGTTTGTGAAATCGGGATGAAATCATCCGATGAATAATGGCCATACTTTTGCGTCACCATTTCTCCGGGTGAAAGTTTAACTATATTCATTGTACTTTTGTCACTGGCTTATCACGATGTTTATCATAAATCTTAATCCTGACATTTAACGGCACGCCCACTAATGTTCGCATTTGAAAATGAAAGCGTTTAAGCAGTTATTGCACGCGTGAATTGCATAACTTGTTTCTTATCACGATGTATTGATAGATTAACAGATCTTTAGAAAGGATTATGAATATCCGCGTCGAAGAAAGATGGTTTATGTAAGAGAAAGACAGCCTACTAAGTATCATGTTCTGCTTCAACAGCACACAGGTTTAGTCATGTGACAATTGTGTGTCCGTTTCTTTCACCACGTGTCACAGTAATGGTTTTCTAAAGCGTGTGAAATTGTGAGTCTAAAATAGAAAACCAATTTTTCAACCAATTGTGTTATTCGCTGTAACGATACCAAGAATTCGTATCGTTAGCATATAGCAACTAAACTAATTCCGTGAAATGAATTTCGTCAATTACAAACGATTTTATATCATCTATATCGTGGCTTTTTATTATTTCGATTCGGCTCGGTTATTGTGATCGTGGCGGTGGTTCGCGTGAAAGTGTTCGGTCACAGTGATCCTTCACATCCGCGTGCACCATTGGATCCGTCACGATCGGCCGTGCTTGCCATTTATTAATATTAAACGAAAATTCGTTATCCAACTGGCCTTGGATTGTGTTCCTTTCAGTTCTCCTTAATGATGACAGTTGCTCGGAACGTGCTGTTTGTAAATGTAATAGCTCCAACTCAATGACTCAGTTGTGGTCACGGAGAGTACAAGGTTTTCCTCTGTCACATGTGCTCGTCACACTTTTCACATTTCCATCACCAACCAAGCCAACGAGTGATGAAACGTACATTACTTCACAAATCAAATTTCTAGCAGCGATAACTTTCGAAAGAAAATTCGACATGCCGGAGGTTTTGTAATAGTTATTGAAAGCGCGGCTCGTCGAGCGAGGCTCGGCGCAGACGTCGAAAGTGAGACCGAGAGGTTGCGCAGGCGCGTTACGAAGTTTTTATTGTCGGCCGCGCGCGAAATCACTTGAAAGTTGTATTGTCCTTGGATATTTCACTTCTTTATTTGTAGCGTTTCCGACACCCGAGCCGAAGTTCAGTCGTCGGTGACGCCAATTGTGCGCTTTGAGTGTGTTGGTGACACTAGTCCCCTTCACTAATATCTCCGACGTTTAGAATCGAATGCGCGGGATGGAGCATTATGGTCTTTCGACCTTTAATTACTAATTTTCTCTGTAGAATGTCACTTTCTAATTATTCACACAATGATATCCTAGCAACAAGTATACGTCGATGTATCTTACCAGGGGACAATGTTAGAAGAGAATCCAGTGTTGCCGGGGCAATCCAGGGTATGTGTGTTGTGGAGCGCGCGCGTCGGCTTCCCGGCGCTTGCGCCACTTCCCCGCTTGCGACACGCTTCCTGCGGGAGAGTGCGAGGCCGCGCGCGAGTTCCGCGCGCAACAACTTGCACAACGCTTATCGGCGACCCGGTTTCTACTTTCGCCGCGGGAATCACTGAAACTGAATCCTGTGATGCACTGGTAGTATCACTGTAATCCGGGCAGAGTCACAGTCGCGGGCGGTGTTAGGAGCGCGGTGTGTTCGGCGCGACGGCGCTGCGGGCCGCGGGCGCCGGGCGAGTGGCGCGCGCGCTCCGGCGCCGCTCTCGGTTGCGCCACACTGGAAAGTAAAAGTGAGCGGCGCGGGGCGCGGCGGCACATTTCTCCCACTTTCGCTGCCGTGATTCATTCCTCGTTCGGCGTCAAGGTCGCTTCCCGCAACTCCCGCGACGCGCTCCTCCCGTTCCGACCACGTCCCGCGCTCGCCGCGCCGCTGGAGGTGCCGCTGAGCGCCGTGACGTAGTGCTGCAGCCACCAGCGCTATGCCAAACACGTTTCCATTACGATTTGAAAGTACATGCACCAACTGTGAGAGGTAGGTACTTGAAGCGTGCCTTAAATGTTATGATGTAAATTGTATTTTTGCGCATTACAACATCATGTTTTGTGCCATAACATGCTGTGTGATAAGATTAAGAGTGGAGGAATGGGAGAGAGATACCAAAAACTAGGCTAATTTGACGGAGGCCCTCCATCTTGTATAACCATGTCAAGCGCATGACGATAACTTTAAAATATAAAGTCCTATTTACATCGGTTTAGATGGATAGATGAATGGAAAACTTACGAAACAAACATCAATAGACATAATACAAACATGTTTTATCCCATTCTACGCAGTTTTCACACAAACACGTTATTATTCGGAAGTGCGCACCATACGTACGTACATGCTAACACACACATAGGAATAGCTTTAGCTATTACGAGTTTACGACTTCTTACTACTGCGAGCTTCCATACAAACAAACAAACTATGTATGTATGTACCTATTTTACACCAAGCACTGAAGGAAAAAATGTGTAATGTTTTAACTGCTATTATTATTTATCAGTGCAAGTTGGCCATGTTGATAGAGAGTATTACATTAATAACTGTAGTTACGAACCCGAAGTTCTCTCTAACATATATGATCCTGACCGAATTTCAGCTTATCGTAACGAACATTAGCCAAATATAATAGCGCACAATTGCAATCGCTCTCCCTTTTCCCTTACTCTCATAGTCTGATGCAATGGTAACTCGACGCGACCGGCTATAGATCAGGCACAGGACCAACATCTTTACGTACATTTACGGAAATTTCACACTGCCAGCTGTCAAATCCTGAGCTGCTACTGAGAAATTCCTAAAAAAGCAGCCAGACCAGCTGCTGCTGGTCAGCTTTGACCTACCTGGGAATCGTACCCCATTCTCAACACTCACGCTTACCACTACGACAATAAAGCGGCAGTTAACCATCCATATCTTTGTACTGCAATGACCAGTCCCGTTGCCAAGCATGGTGATTTTGTACCTTGTATAATCCTACCAGATGATTCAAATTTGAACTGTGGATAGCTCTAAAAAGGCATAGCTCTATAAAATAGCATCTTTTTTCCAACGTAAGCTAACTAATAAATCTTTTTAAAATAATGTAAACGCAAGACTAGTAGCCATTAATTCGAATAAATATTCACTTTCTAAGCTCAAAAGTTAATGAATGACAGTTTTTCGAAACGAAGTGAAATTAGTTAATCACTTGAATACATGCGCTGACAGCGATGCAACAATGTTCGGGAAATAAGTAGGTAGCGCACTTTCATTAGCTGTAAGTAGATAAGTACTTATAAGAGAAGATGTATGTGTGTAGTTGACTTTTTTTATTGTTCTGTGTTCTGTAGGATCCGTTTTTGTATCTGTATGTGTTACTTTCTTTTTGTTGTCATGCAGATGGAGAGTTTTTGGCTGTGTATTGTTGCTTCGACGCATGTCTTCGCATTTTGGACCTCTAACTAAATGCATTATTTGTTTTTTTTACCCTACGCCAAATATTACGACATAGCTCAGCGAATTAGCAAGTTGAAGTGGCAGTGGACAGGCCACATAGCACGCAGAAAGGATGGCCGATGGGGCCGTAAAGTTCTCGAACGGAGACCACGCACCGGCAAGAGCAGTGTAGAACAAGGTGGACAGACGAGACGATCTGATGAGGACCACGGGATCGCGCTGGATGCAAGCCACTTCCAACAGTTTCTATTGGACATCTGTAGGGAAGGCCTATGTTCAGCAGTGGACGTCCTATGGCTGATAATATGATGATGATGATGATGAAATATTACGAAAACTAACTAACTGTCGGCTAACCGTGTCTCGGAAAGCACGTGAAGCCGTTGGTTGGTTCTGCGTCTAAGCCCCCAGGTTATGTCGAATAGGACAAAGCCGAACGTCCACCGCCGGCAAAACTAAGTTAGTTTAGCTTAGCCCGCATAGTTGAGCCGGCGGGGTCTACCAGACCCCGCCATCCCCTTCGTGGTTATTTTTTTTTAAACCACTCAGAAGTAGGAGCCACGCGCGGCGGGGCTCCGTAGACCGGGGCTCCGTAGACCGGGGTTCCGTAGACCGGGGTTCCGTAGACCGGGGTTCCGTCGACTAGACCAATACCTGGACAATCTAGTTTTGGCGTAGTCGACGCCTCTTCTAACCTAACCTGTCCGAGTCGAGGTGCACCAAGTCCAGAGCTCGCTTCGCTCGCTTACAAAACCTGACGATTTTCGATATTTTGATTTTCGATATTTTGATTTTGGATATTTTGATTTTCGACATTTTGATTTTGGATATTCTGATATGTATCCGGGAAAGCACCTGTTTTTGCGCATACCCTTGTGCACTATAATAATATCTCCTGCATACTTGGCTAATATCCATTAAGATTAATCGCCGTGACCGAAATTCGGTCGGTCGGGAAAAATATTATTGTCGTGTCAAAAATGTAGTCACCTTTCACTATTCTCCGAAGTCTCGTGACGGTACCATTGACGAACATTGTAAAATTAACAAAGTATTATTTCTTTCTTGAACTACATCCAAAAGTGAAATGGGAGATTGAATACTAATTCAAATATTCGACAGATTTTTTCCCTTTAGCTAATTAGCTAATTATTAACTTTGACAACAATTTGAATTTATTAAAATAAATTGTAACGTGCTACAGCACGCGCTAGAAAAAAAGGTTTTCTTTCGTCGTAGCACACGTAGCAACTTATGAAATAATGGTGTAACATCAGATTTTTTTTTACTTTACTTTCAGGTGTATACATGGGCTTACCCAATTTTTCGCCCAGAAGGGGGGGGGATCTTCCAGAGAAGGGGAACTTAAGTTTTTCTGTAGTCTAGGAGGATATATGAAACTTTTTACTGTCATTTATTTATTCATTTATTTCTTTTGGTTGACCATACCGAGGTGTGTTACAGTTACAAGTGTTCAATGAGCCAGCCCTAAACATTTTACAACAGTTGCATGCGGGATATTTGCTAGCCTGCTTTAAAAAAAAACAATCATATGGCAAAATTCTCAAACGTAACTCAATTTTAAGTCGCCTTTAAGTGTTATGCTATCTCTGTCACTTTAAAGTGTATTGTAGCGACAGAGATACATTTAAGAACGTCTTAAAGTTAAGAATCGTTTGAGTATTCGGACGTATGTGTTCTAAAGATAGGCCCATGGTCAGTAAATATTTACGAGTTCAAATGGTAATGAGTAAAAAAAAAGTCTGCAATATGCGATTACCATTTTTAAAAGCTATTAATTTGGCGCTTGCAGTCAAAGCATGATTTATTAACGAAGTGCTGTGTGTTCAAGTGTGACGCGTTTCGCTACATAAAACTTGTCTGTCTGTCGACACAAACTTATTTATTTAGTTACCTTTGCATGTTTATGTGATAGTTTTATTTTAGCAATGTTCTTGCATATAGTTGGCCTATTAACATCATGTTTAGCAACAATGTATACTGTAGAGACTCTGGCTGGTTGAGCCAAATGCAACCTAGTTCTTATATGAAATACTTAAATATTATTTAAAAATTAGAATAGAGAGACGGTGTGTTGACGGCTGTCAAGCCAACAACTAGAATTAAATTAGAAATAATATAATTTAAAGTTCATAATAATATACGAAGTTTAAAGATATATACGCGTTTCAATCTAAGTAGATTGCTTATATCTCGGTACAAGTAAGTAGCAACCCACGTCCGGGTGTTACAATACTAATGTTTAATTTCGATTTTGATGTGTCGAGCGTCGCAAAACTAAAGTTAGTAGCTAAAGTTTTTCACCAATCTTAAAACTTACTACTGTAGGTAAAAATGGTCGTAGGTTTTTTTTAATTGATGAGGTTTAGCGTCAAAGATTAATAAGACGAAATCGACCAAACTTTTGTACTTAACTATCCTGTGAATAAATTTTGATTTATTGATAGTTTTTGTATGAACAAACTGTCAAAAATGTATCTGACTTTAGTAACATCAGCCGTACGGCAAATAGTATTTTTGGACTTTCCTTAATTTTCCAAAGTATTTTTTCCTAATAATACCAGGAAAATTTTCTCCATTTTGATTTAATTGGCGTATGAGTTTCGCACATTTTACGCTCGCTTTTTCATTATAACTAATTTGAAATTAGTCACTTCAAACGCCGTGAAGGCCTAGCCTAGAAATAGTTAAACACAACACAACTGAAGCGCCATATATCTTTAAAACAATTTACAACTTGGAATTTTGCCCAATAGGTACACTACGCAACACAAATGAGCGTAGTGCATCGTACAACGTTTGTAAATAGTTACAGTTAGTAAGGTTAGTAATATGTTTATTTCATTCATACATACATACATGCATAAACTCACGCCTTCTTCCCATTTTCTTTCTATTTCTTTCATTTGTTTTGTAATTTGCTTACCAATTACCAAATACCAATAGATAGCAATTAAGGCGATTTATGTAAAATACAACCATTAGGGGTGTATATTAAAATAAAACCGCTGTACGAGCTACGCTGTACATTGACCTTAGGTGTAGTTGGTACGTTACACTCACTTATGCATATTATCCATATGGTATCAGTGTGCATTTCTAACATAATAAATAATGATGTAAACTAATTATCATTTAGTAGCAATTAAACCTTTATACCATTCGGTTGTCTACTCATTCAACATAACAAAGCATCTACATAACATATTTACTGTTGGGAGTTAAGCCCCAACAACCGCCTTCAAGTACTGCAAAGTGAAAAATAACTATAGTTTTGAAAGTCGGCCGGGCTTTGGTTCTGTTTCTTGTTTTGTGTTAGTGTCTTACTTTTTCTATTACAAATGCGAAAGTTTGGATGGATGAATGTTTGTTGCTCAATCACGCTAAAACGGCTGAACGGATCTTTATTAAAGGCACAGACATAGATTATAATCTGGAACAGCTCGCAGGCTAATTTTTATCCCAAAGAATATACGGTTCCCATGGAATAATATATTTACTTAACACACAGAACTTAGTAAGAACTTTGACCTGTAATATTTCCGTAATCAGACGATTCCTAGGTATGGTCTAGAACAAACAAATTATGGCAATGATAGGCTGAATATTATGTGATCTTGAGCTTAGTTAAGTGTCTTTTTAAATCCTTTATAGCAGCCTTTTTCAAAGTGGGCGATAACGCCCCCTTGTGGGCGCTGCAGGCCTAAAGGGGGGCGGTAAGAGATTCAGAAAAAAAAATCGGGGCGTTCTGTACAGGCTTAGGCATTTGTAATTTCATCAACTAGGTGGTTTCTAAGTAGCTGAAAAAATGGGGCTGCTAAAAAAAATATTCTCAAAGATAGCAATAGACAAAATAAGTTTGAGAACCTTGCTTTATAGGTCCCTAGCTCTTTTCCGACTACCTTCATTTTTGTAATAGCCTAGCCTAGCCAATACCTAAACGTTACGCAGTCACACTCCATAAATATCGCAGGATAAATCCTCCAGGGAATTAACTTTTATATCCAGTATTCGTACAAAATTCTGAGTAATTTTCCCAAAAATAATTGGGAAATACCTATAGTCAAAATATCGACAAAACAGGATATCACGTTTACAATTTAATGGGAAACCAAATTATCTTACATTTACCTGTTTATTTCATGCTACAGCTAGAACGCCGGATGTGCGTGTGATAAGAAGAATTACATTACCTACTATTTACAATCAAGCAAAACCACTTGATTTTCATTGTTTCACAGGTCAATAATCATAAAAAAAAATTCTTCATTTTTAAAAACGTTTCCTCACTTTAAAAAAAATTCTATACCGTGGATGCGTTTTCAAACATATAAACTCACATACATAAACAGCCAGACCTGGAACCACCCCCTATAGGTCATACAAACATTTGTTCCGTACGGGAATCAAACCTGCGTCACGCAGCGCTACAGCCTTCTACACCAAACGTGACATCAAATAATAAAAAAAAACGGGTTGCACTTCGGGAGTGCCGGCAGAAGTGAAAACTTGATTATTAACGTTTACGTTTACGTTTAACATACACGAACATTCGCGCAAGCGCCCTGCGCTGTCTAAACGAAACAGTAGGCCCAGGCATACATTTTCGCCGCGCCGTAGAGAGGGGATAGCTGTCTACTCTCCATCCGTCTTACGCTTTTTCGATCAGGTCACGTGTCCTGACGCGCACGTGTCCTGACGCGAGTTTAAGATTTTATACCCATTACAGAAAAAGTGCTCAACGCCGCTAAAGAAGTTTTCACTTCAAAAAAACAAATGACCAAAGTAACATGTTATTTAAAAAGAGGTTCTTTCAACAACAAGTATTTTAGCAGACATGACTAATGCGCAAAAAGTGCGCGTGAGAAAATTAACACAAACAGCTGTACAGCTCTTCCGCCCTTGGAGGCCACACGAAAACTTGTGTCTAAGTGAGATCCGCTTCAATAATACGGAAAATGTATTAATAATTAAACAGAAAAACACATTTATTGGTAAAATAATTTAAAGTCACATTTTTTGTAAGTTAATTTAAAATACATTTATACATTTTTATAAATTGTACATACTTTGTAATTTTATTTTATTTACAAGTTTTGTGTTTAGGTTAATATAAAGTAATGTACAGTTTTTATAGAAATAAAAATGTCATTTTACTAAAAAAAAAGAAACACATAAAAAAAATTGAACTTTACTTTTGCTATTTTAAATTAAAATATCTCCACCTACTTAAGTTTTTAGGGTTCTATGTTAAAAGGGAGCCAAACGATCCCTACTATTAAGTCTCCGCTATATGTACGTCTATCCGCCCGTCTGCCATATGGCTGTATCATTTGAACCATTTTTCTACAATTTTTCTTTTTTTTTTTTTTACAAGAAACATTTTTCGTATGTATTGTACGATGATACGGAACCCTCCGAGTGCGAGTCCGACTTGGACTTGGCTAGTTTATACATTTAGGTGTTACTCTTCCGTTATTTGAAGATATGAATGATTTACGTTTAAACTCATTGACAGAATGACTTTGTACTAATTTTGACTCATTCACTCTCTACGTCATTTGCCGTTTTGTTTTTTCTAAACCTCAAGGAAAAGAATTGGATTTTTCCATTTTAATTTCAAAACTCTCAGAATTCGGTGTAAATTCTTTCTTATTTATTAGTTTAGAATTTCCAATAAAAGATATAATTATGTTACCCTAGGTACAAATCATGATGTATAAATAATGGTCAAAATTATTACGTAGGTATCTCATTATACTAGGGATTAACCACTCACCTCAAATTCACTTCACCCAAATTCACCAAAGAAGATTATGTATTGGGTACAGAATACACCTTCTAGATCTAGAGCATTCGATTTTCAACCTAATGCCAAACATCATTCGAGCTTCTCTCAACCATAAACCGTCTACCTAATGCAAAGGTTCCTGTGATGCTTTCGCTTTTCTATCGCAAACGGGAAATGAAAGAAAGACAGTAGAAACAGTTACTTTCACTCTGGCGTAAGTTTCAAATGCTGATTAGAGAAAATGTTAGATGTCTTTTAATTTATATGATCAGAATCTACCTTTCAAATTATACTAATATTATAGGTACAGAAGTAGCAGTTTCGGAGTCTGGATTTGTGCCCGGTTGATGGCAATAGGTTCGCCCCCTATTACATGGGACTTAAACATAACTGGCGAAATGTGGGTGTACTAATGGGTACACCTCTGCAAAACCATTCGGGGATAACAGGTGGTGGTCACCTGTTTTACTATAATAGAAGTAAAATTTATAAATAAGTATTAAAGCTATTGAGCTAAGCTATTGGTATATATATATTATCGCGCAATGATAAAGCGCAGCGATGTATATGGGAAGTCAATATTGAAATGATGATGACATAACAATTGTCCAAAATAAAAATGACTAAACGCCATTGTAAAAAAATTGCCAAAATATTGCAAAATGGAAAGTGTGTCTACCAACGCTGATTAGTGCAATTTACGAGTCTGATGTGAGTGATTAGTAAAAGTACTTTCGATGAGGCAAGTGCTAACGATCAATGTAGGTTGATATTATTTTTACTTTTAATTATTAGTCACTTACTTTTACGCAATAAGAGTCGTACATTTTTCGATCATCTCACGCTGGTGGAGAGTGGTAAAAGCTCCAAATTTTGAGGAGCAATGAACCACCAAAGAGTAGTAAACTACTTAGTAGACTTGCCAGTGGTCATCAGTTCTACCTTCAGACCTGTCTGATAGACCAAAATTTGAACCACGTGGGGCTGTTACGGCCTGAAGATCGACCACTATTTTTCGCCTTGCTGTGAAATCCTCATGGATGTGTTTTTCGGCTGACCTGGCCAGAAGGGATTTAAGTAAGGCGTTTGAGTCCCCAGAAAATCGATCACCCACGCCAAATAAGCAATACCTGAAGTAAATCGTCAAAACTAAACAGTTTGATCGTTTCCTTTCAGACCAACTGCAACGTGGTGAAGATCTGTCCTTCCAACTAGGTCTAATATAACAAAACATCACGCCTGTAATCCCCGAAGGGTTACACAGAGGTGAACCCATATGTACACCCATATTCCGAAAGTTATGTTTAAGTCCCTTGTAATAGGGGGCGAGCCTATTGCCGTCAACCGGGCATAAACATAGTCTCTCCACTTACATATGTGGTAACCTTCGAACTTACAAAGTCGTCTTGTTAATAGCATCTTCGTAACTAACATCCGACGAATCATGCACCTCCAATTAAATGTTGCAACTTAACAGAAAGTTCATGCAACTCATGTCAAAGTCCACGCCAGTATATTCCGTTCACTTTCTACGTGACTCGAACATGTTAGCATATCACAAACATTAATTTCAACAAATCGATTGTTCACAATACAATATTTGGACCAGTGCCAGTCGCTCGTTTTTTTTTTTTTTGTCGTTACGACGCTTGCCGATGATTGATCCTTCATTGTTACTTGGATTTGGTAACATTTTATATGGGTCACAAAATGGTTATCGGTTTTTTTATTACAATGTCAATCATGTTGTCTATTTTGGCACATGCTTTTGAATGAGCATACATTGCCTTTCCTTGCGTGTCTGTTTGATTGTGTTCCTATATTTACATACATGTAGCTTCTGTCTATTACTAAAATGTAACATGCTTTGATAGGAGTCGTATTCAACCGCACCATTCTTGTTCGCCAATTTGCTGTTCTATCTTTTCGGGAGTTGCCTGTTTTTCTATAAAATCTATGAGTAAGGTATACATAAATATTATTTGCCGCACGTATGAAAGACTTGAGGCTTTATTTTTAAAAATTCACCTAAAAATATGTCGGAGGATGATATTTATGAAAATCTCAAAAAAAAATGTGACGTAAAGCAAAACGCATGTGAGGCCGGGGCGGGTCGCTAGGTTTAAAATATTGCAGAGAAGTTAAAGCTCGATTCGTTTCAGTTCCGGGTGACTTATTTAATTAGCGCTGCGATCCTTACTTGGGCGTCCGCGTGACAGATCACTAGTATCAGAAATAAATAATCGATATTCTATGCAAAATGATTATTGTGTTCCCAGATGACTTGGCGTTAAATGTGTAAAGTTATTTAAAAATATTCTCGCAATAGCGTGTTCAATTAAATGGCACAATTTAATTATTATTATCAGCGAAAGGATCTAGCAACAACTGGTTTACTGTGTCTACCGCTGAATTGAGATGAAGTTCCATGACATTTAGGCGCTGTCAACGCTTATTTCTTTTTGCTGTCAAAGTGACGTTTATCGACGTCATTCTGACAGGACAACTGTCAAATGTAATCGATTCCTAGATGTCGGTTGGTGTTAATTGTTATCGTTTTCATTAAAATGTAGTTTTTGATGAATTGCTCGCTATCATGTTGTTGTAAGCTTCAGTTTCGAACTAGGAGGTGTTTGAGTTAGCTTATTTCAATTATTTGGAGATTCGATGTGTCCTGTAAGACAAGCCGTAAAAAATGTTATTTGTAATGTTTTTCAGGTTCCACTTTTGGATATCGATTATGCATTTTATTTTTATATAATATAGGTAGGTATATATATTTAATTTAAAATTTAAAAAAGTACAGATTTTAATTAAAAAAAACTAAGAGCTAAACAATTTTCTTCAGCCAGATGCCTTAAGACTTTTCGCTCATATTAACACTAAAAGTTCGTGTACTTAGAGTGACAGATGAGCGAAAAATTATTGAGATAAATGGTACTTGCTGATACGTTTAAGATAGACGTATCAGCAAGTACCGTTTCTCAATAATTTTAGAAAACGAAAGCAATATAGTAATGTAGATGTCACCGCACAAGTAGGCAGGTCTTAGATAAGTTGGATGAATTGTCTGAAAGAAGATACGGAAAGAAAGGTAGACAACAGGGAGATAACAGCTGAAACCTAGAACCATGTACTGAATCCCTAGTAAAAGTTTTGTTGTTGTTGTATGTCCATGGCTGCTACATCGCTGCCCATAAAAGCGTTTCAGCGCTTGAAGCATATAAATACCTTTTCACAGGAGACCTGTTTTCAGTAGTCAAGTTTCAATAAGTTTATTAGGGGAGGTGCTTCTGATAAAAGGGAAGCTGTGATTGGCGGCCACAGTTTCATATTATTATTCATAACCGTGTGATAGGTTGTTATCGCTTACAGGAAAAGTAGCGAGTCGCGAAAAATAATGTTATCGTGTTATTTGTTTGTGAACGTCTAATAGATCATATTTGTGAGCGTTTGATGCGCCAGCTGTATAGGATTCAGGATCAATAGAAAATGGACAAGAAATGAAAATCTTGTATGTATTAGTATTATTTATTTATGTATATACAAGCCGGTACCGTTGTCAAAAGCCCGAAACTCTGGATATCATGTTACCCAGAAACTGGGTTGCGGAAGTCAGATAGGTAGTCGCTCCACGTAAAATACTGCGGCATCTTATGCACTGTTGTAATAGGAACGATAATTATTGAATTAATTCTCATGTATAACTTATTGTAAAACATATATTTTTTTAAGATTATTTATGGAGTTTCTTGCCCATTCTTCTTCATACGACACGACCTCTTGGAATGGGCAATTACATTTCATTTCTTGAAAATGGCAATAGGCTCGCCCCCTATTACTTGGGACCTAAACATAACTGGGGAAATGTGAGTGTATTATTGGGTACACCTCTGCCTTACCCTTCAAGGATTACAGGCGTCATGTTATGTTATCATCTGGCTGTAGTTATGGTGCCCTCCATTTTCCATTCAGAAATTTTCAGCCATGGTAAAGTTGACATCGGTGTGTCAACTCTGGGTTTTATGTCTATTAGGAATACCCATTTAACCTACACCTTGAAAGTCATCAGCTGTGACTGTGAGTAATAGACAATTGCCTAATGATTATTAATGAGGCTTTAACTGGTTTTAATAGTCTTAATTGATAGCTCTTTCACGGGAGAAACGTATGACATTGGTTGGATGGATTTTAATTCATGATCAACTAGTTTCAGGAATGTCGAATGAGGTATGTATGAGGCAGTTTTTAAATGACCTCCTTTTAGAATACCGATGGGGGTTACATTTTAGTATTTTTTTGTGTGTTTACTCTAAATACATAGTTTAACAAACAAACAAATAATAATGCATATAATACTAGTTTATTATTGTCCCAATGCTGGGCAAAGGCTTTTTTTTATATAGAGAAGGTACGAGCATTGATCACGACGTTTGCTCAAGGCGGATTTGCGATTTCAAACTTAGATTCCAAAAAAAATCCAGGAAAAATGGAAAAATGGAAAAAATGGAAAAATGGAATGGAATGGAAATCCAGGTTTCTTACGACGTTTTCCTTCACCGATATCATACTAAATTAAATGAAAAATACTTAATAACTACTTACTTAGATGTAAATATTTATTAATAAATATTTTAACCTTTTATTTTATCACTAAAGCTTTTCAGCTTTAATATACATATTAGTATAGATAAGATACTATTTTACTGTGACCTTTGATAACCTCTTCTTCAAAAATTACTTCCCAACGCAATACTCACTTCCCAGATATTTACATAAAGTCTCTAAAAGTACATACTTCCTTATACTTACAGTGCAACTAAAAAGTTTGACATACATCTCAAATTCTTCATGCAAAACAGGCATCTATTAGTAAACCATACGATTTAAAATAGCATAAATATTTCGGCGTATAATAACGCTCAACAAAGGATTACTTGTGTATTATATTGTTATTATTGAAGAAAACAAATGATAATGCATATAATGCTCAATAGCTCGACATTGAAAGTAGGCGTTGAGTTACGTAACCCTAGAAACGGCGCGCACAAGTACATATTGAATATCACTCGACGCACGTGGCTTGATGATGTACCCATGTACCTCGGTTGAGAAGGTACCTGTAGGTTTCTTTGCTTGTTTGTAATGTTGGCAAAGACAAGCAAAAAACTGTTTTTTTTTCAATTGCAGATAAAATAATGTACCTAACAAAATGAATTTGTCAAAAAACAAAAATTTAGTCGGGGTATCCCCATCACACATTCATAATAGAAAGAGACAAAGAAAAAAAGAAAGAGAGTAGAAGGTCACCTGGACCCATAACGCTTTTTTATTACGCGACGATTATTGCTAGTTAATTCCTACCGCAAACCGCGTTAAAGAACTTCGTTTCAAAAACTTAATGTTAAAGAAAAAAAATTACCTACAGCAGCTAGCATATTTAAAAGCTATTACTTATATTATGAAGTTACCCTTCACTAAAAGTTGCAGTTTTTGTAACCACCCCTTTGTGCGTGCCAAGCAATTGCGCAAGAGCATCTTCTCCGCCTAAAAAGTGTTTGTTTTAAGGATAACCCAATTTAATTTTACTGCCTAAAGACTGTTTTACTAATTCATTATTCATGTACAGCGGAACCCACTTAAGGTTTTGGTTACATTAGGCTTGCAATAAAAAATAACAATTGCTTAGTGTCAACAAGGAAATAAAATTGTTAATAGCAGGTAACTACTTTAGTACGAGGTCATTGACCTTCCCGTTAGTGACACTGAATTAGGATTATCACAGTGGGTAAAGACTTTGGGTTGTTCCTAATTCAAAATTTTTGTATTCAGCATAATCTTCGTTTACTAGCTATGCGTGGAACATTGCGCTACCCGAGGCAGCGGCGTTCCACGCGCGCCCCTCTTTGACGTTGCGAGGAGTGCCAACACCTCACTCCCCCCTGATTTGAGGAGCCGGCACCAATCGGGAATCGCGGAAGGCGCGTAAAGTCCCGGGATCCCCGGGGTAAGTGTGGGAACGGAACACCGGGGTGGATTTTAGTCAGTAAGACATTTCGTCGTCAAGGTATTCCGTAGATACCTTCACAGAACATCAACATCTGCCTAACCTTTTCCCAATTATGTTGGGGTCGGCTTCTAGTCTAACCGGATGCAGCTGACCTCCACAACCCAGTAACTGGGTAATACGATACCCCTTGGTAAGACTGGTTGTCAGATTTTCGGGCTTCTGACTACCCGTAACGACTGTCAGCTCCATGTATGACAGAACATCCACGAAAAACTTTTGTCACGTCAAATATTTGTATGATACAGATAGTTGTTCCGGGTCTGGCTGTTTGTGTATGTGAATTGAGAGATGTTTGTAAACGCACACACGATATGAAATGCCTAGTGGAGGCAACGTCTCTCAAGAAAAAAAAAAATCTCCTACCGTGAGCCGCGTTATGGAACTTCATTCAAGAAAGATTGCACTAAATATACTATTCATATTATCACTATTACGCTATATAGGTAACATAGTAACTATTAGGTAATCAAGTTGCTATCTGCACTACAAATTAAACAAAGGCGTATTTTGTTTATAATCTCAAAAGCGGTGTTTCCTCGCATTTCTACATTAAATAGAGCAACGAGTTTAATTTGATAACCCCATCCCTTATCATGACACTGTCTCTCTTTCTAATGCATATGGCCTAATTTCGGATGATTATAATTGGCGCGGATAAGCTCTGATGTTGTTTTGTTAATTAGTTTCTCGGTTCAGCAGTTGTTTGTGTGGTCTTTGTGCCTGTTTAAGTACCTTAAGAATGTTATTGCACTAAGCGTTTATCTGTTGCTCAGCATAGGCAATATTGGCTCACCGTAGGCAGGGTTGACTCAGGGTAGGCGACTCAGACGTAGCGTAGGCAATTCAGACGCAGCGTAGGCATCGTAGACGCGGCGTAGGCGCCGTAGACGCAGCGCAAACGCCGCCGTAGACGCGTGTCGGTGACGTCATTAGGCCACTTATTGAAAAGCTAAAGTTTTCATTGAGGAAGTTCGCCAATTAGGTAACATTTTATTAATTACTGCTAAAATTTTATGGTACCTATTCATTATGCTAGTGACGCGTTATTTTTTTTTTTGTATTTTGAACAGCCGCCGTAGTATTCAGTTTTAAGTCCGTTGTAAAAAAGGGACGGTGCTATCGGTTGTGCATAGCTCTGTCTCTTTCCAAAATATGGCTCAAAGTAATAGCGGAATAAGTGCAGCAGTATTATTTATACTATATTATAAAAGAAACTGGGTTGTCAGAGATTACGTGTCATTTGCTCCAAATTGTAGCACATTTTGTTTTAAAGAGATAAATAATTTTAAATTAAAAGTAATTGAATTTATTGATTGAGATAATAAAGTATGTAGGCACCTTTTATCACCGCCTTGATTTTTTTTTATTAAAGCTAGTGAAACTTGATGAATTATAAGGATAATATTGTCAAAAAAAAACTTCCTTATAAAATAAAGACCAAGCACAATATTTCGACAAATTAAAATACGGTAGAAAACAATAACATAACATCACGCCTGTAATCCCCGAAGGGGTAGGCAGAGGTGTACCCATTAGTTCACCCTCATTTTCGCCAGTTATATTTAAGTCTCATGTAGTCGGGGGCGAGCCTATTGCCATCAACCGTGCACAAATCCAGACTCCGAGGCTGCTACTGAGTAATTCCTGATGAAAAAACCCAATAACACTTAGCCCGACCTGGGAATCGAACCCATGAGTTCATGCTCAGAAGTCGAGCTTTGTGCCCATTAGACCGACGAGGCAGTCAATGTTATAATATGCTTATTCTTTAACATTTATTTTATTTTAATTATGGTTACCGTTTTAAAACCTGCAAGCTAATACTTGAAAATGATTATCTAGCCTACCACTCATCCCAAAAACAAAAACTCTGAAAATATCTAAAAATAATCATATCCTAAAGTAAATAACGTTACATACGCGATAATACCTACTAAGAAACACTCAACGATAACATAGTTTAAAGAAAATGTGTCACAACCTTGATTTGTACGATATTATGTTACAAAACTGATAACCCCGTCGGGGATTCGTATCGGCTATCATTCAGATTCGGCTGTTACGCAAGCGGAAACCGTATTATGTGGACTGTGTTGATAAATTTTATATTTTTACTAGATCACGCCACAAATTTAAAAAAAAGTGCTGTTTAATAATTATGCGTATTGTCAGGGCATAGGCCTTTTCTCACACAGAGAAGGCACGAGCATTCATCACCTCCTCAGGGCTGATTGATGATTTAACACGGAACATAACATCACACTTATAATCCCCGAAGGGTAAGGCAGAGGTGTACCCGTTGGCGATTTCAAACTTATTATTAACTAGCTTTTGCCCGCGACTTCTTCCGCGTATATGTCGGTTATCGCGGACGCAGACGAAGTCGAAGTCGAATAAAAAGTAGCCTATGTCCTTTGTTGGGGTTCACACTTACCCTGTACCAAATTTCACACAAATCGGTTCAGTAGTTTAGGCGTGAAGAAAAGACAGACAGAAAGACAGACAGGCAGAGTTACTTTCGCATTTATAATATTAGTTAGGACTAGTCTCTATATTATTGACTAGTAAGTGTGATTCGCCATAATATTTGGGATACTTCATGACTAATACCAGCGCGTTAACGTATAGTTAGTATTTAATTCGAGTCGATTTTCGTATTCGCGTCTTTCCAATAGTTTATTTATTAGTTTGATGTTATAAACTATAAGACAAGAACATTTACATAGTATCACCCATTGAACCAAAATCTTTAAAGTAAATCAAACATTAGATAAAAAACTCGATTCAATTATAAAAACAATCGAAATTACGGTATGTTTACTCCATGCGTTCCTACTTCTTTCTCTGAAGGTTCTCTGAAAAAATAAAAAAACACTTTAAGTAACAAGACAAACGCAAAAAAATGTTTGAACAAAATTCACCATAAAACTTCACAATTCTCTCACACATTGCTATGGAGTGCGGTTACGGGTGTTAATTGACGTTGTTGTAAATGATAGGTACTATTTCCCATTGGCCACGTGATCTAGCCAATTAAATGGTTTATGGCCGCTTGTGAGAAGCGGTAGCGAGAAATTAATACAGAGGAATATTATGTACCTACTATGTGATCGAAAAACTGCGTGTATAATACGTACTAACTTTTAAGAATGGTCACAATTTAATCTCAGTCGCATGCTGTCAAAAATGCCTCTAATTTACCTAAATTTATTGACATTGGTGCCGATTCCCTTGTTCGAAAACTAGACTAAATTTAGAGAATTGACATATTATCTCTTACTGATATACAGCGAAAGAAAAGGACAGTGACATTTAAGAACTAAGTTAGAGATGTCAAATTAGTTTTGCCTTGAACTTTTCCGTATTTTTAATCTACACGATATAGGATGTCAACTATAATTGTATGGATGTGTCAGATTGACTATATTTGACAGCTCTTATTTACATTAGTCTCTTTCTTGTTTTATTGGATAGTAAAAGATGGAAATCGTCTAATTTTAGTTTAGTTTGTGAACAAGGGAATCGGCACCATTGTTTGTCGCTGATATGAGATTGTGACTAGATTAAATTTGGAACGTGATAAAGTTAGTTCAAAAACCGATCAAAATCTTAAATATAAAAAAGCGAAAGATCACTTACTCACTCAACATGAAATATCGAAAACCGCTTGGCATAATCTATACTAATATTATAAAGAGGTAACATTTGTTTGTAAGTTTGTATGTTTGTAAGTTTGTAAGTTTGTATGTAGGGGGTAATCTCCGGATCTACTGAACCGATTTTGAAAATTCTTTCGGAAATTGGAAGCTACGTTATCACTGAGTGCTATAGGCTATATTTTATTTTAGAAAAAATAGGGGTCCGTAAGATATTTGGGTTTTTCGGACCCAAGGTGTAAAAAATGATCCAATAAAGTTCCTTATTTGGCGTACGCCGCCTAAACTAGGTATAAAAGATAGAACCATAAAATGTTCTAATTAATTAAAGACTTTAAAAATATCTACAAAAAAGTCCGCGACACACTATACCTATCTATTTCGAGTAAAACACAACAACCATTTTTTTATTTAAAAATCTTGAATTTTTTTAGAACTTCATTTATTAAACGCATTTATTTTACACATGTCATTACTCCTTATCAAAATAAACTATTTTGTCACAAAGTACTGTTTATGTAGATAATATTAAGTCTTTTATTCATTAAAATTTGACGTTTGGTTTGAAAGTTATGGCGAAATCAATCTCTATCTCTTATCGCTAAAACTCGAGAACGGCTGGGCTGATTTAGCTGATTTTGGTTTTGAAATGTTCGTGGAGGTCTAGGGAAGGTTTAAACGGTGAGAAAATATGGGGTAGGGTAGGGTTAGGGCAGGGGTAGGGTAGGGTAGGGGTAGGGTAGGGGCAGAGTAGGGGTAGGTTAGGGGTAGGGTAGGGGTAGGGTAGGGGTAGGGTAGGGGTAGGGCAGGGGTAGGGTAGGGGTAGGGTAGGGGTAGGGTAGGGGTAGGGTAGGGTATGGGTAGGGGTAGGGTAGGGGTAGGGTAGGGGTAGGGTAGGGGTAGTGTAGGGGTAGGGTAGGGGTAGGGTAGGGTTAGGGTAGGGGTAGGGTAGGAGTAGGGTAGGGGTAGGGTAGGGGTAGGGGTAGGGTAGGGGTAGAGTAGAGGTAGGGTAGGGGTAGGGGTAGAGTTGGGTAGGGGGTAGGGTAAGGCAGGGTAAGGGTAGGGGTATTTGTAGTGTAGGATACCACGCGAACGAAGTCGCGGCGGGTCAGCTAGTGTAGAATAAAAATATAAAAATTTGCAGCGTGATAGACTATTAGTAGACGTCCGTTAAAAACGGATTTTCCAAAATTCACCCCCCAAGGAGATGAGACGGCAGTCCAAAGTTTGTATGGAGAAAAAAGATTAGATCGCCAATAACCGACATTTAAGCGAACAGAGTCACGGGCAGAAGCTAGTTCTCTATGAATAGTTTCACTAAGCTTTAATATAATAGCAGTCTCTTCACAGATAAGTCATCGGATGTCGTAACGCTCTTTGTTTTGGTGCTACTATTTATCTTGTCTAACTCGTCCTCGGTTTTCGACCTCGACACGAGATAAAAAGAACTTGAACTGTCCTATCCGAATGATGATTTGTCTATTACGTCGGAAACCGGATCCTTGATGGTATGGGAACATACCTGAATTGGATAAAGCGCTTTCGATTTTGTAAAAATCTATGCCAATGATGTTAGAGGATCATTTTATGAGTCTTTTGTCAAAAGAGTCGCAAGGGATGACAATGAACAAAAGACGTATCGACTGCGTCGTAAAGGACCAACAAATGTTAGTCCCTTACGTTGTTAACAAATGTCGTAAGTGACAAACATTTTATTTGTCCTTTACGACATTTTAATTTTTTACCATCGACTTGAGTTGAATACGACCTACAAAATCTATCTGCACTACTACAATAAAGCTAAAAAGATTTTCTCTTTGTTTATACGTGTCTTTGTTTAAATGCTCTGAAACTTTCAGTCCGATTGGGAAAATTATTATTTTTACAAGCTTTTATTTAGCTTGCACTGTTCGTATGTAAGAGTATGTATGTATGTGTAAACCATTTTTCGACCATTTGTTGGTATCCGATTGAGCTGAAATTTTGCATACACCTTTAGTTCTGATTACAATTATACAATGTCCAATACTCAATATCGAAATAATTTTAAAGCTTGTTTTTAAAAATATTTTTTATTATTGTATAAAATAACAAACCGCAACTTAACACGGCTGAAAATAAAACCACGCACACGAAGTCGCAGGGAGCAACTAGTCTATCTAAAATAATTTTAAATGACGTAAGGGACATAGAGTTCGTCCTTTACGACTTTTGAAATTTCTATCGTCGATTATTATTTAGTACTTTTTACGTAGTGTACATGCATTGCTTTCACGTGCCATGTCGTGTATGATTCTGTATACAAATTGTAATCATGGATTTTTAAAGAGTACGTATGGAGTTTCTTGCCCATTCTTCTCCATACAAAACTACCTTTTGGAAGGGGCAACTAGATTCAATTCCTTTTTTCTTTTTGTATATGACGTTCAAAAGTGCCTTATAATGGCCTAATTGAAATAAATGATTTGACTTTGATATGAGCACGTGCAATATAATCTATCTTATTGGTAGGTAGTTGTGTGTACCCAAGGTATGTTGTATTTCAATTGAATCTTCGTTCTTTAGTGTGACCTAAATCTACTCGGATCGAGATCGGATGCAGCACAGAAAGACCGAAGTAGACTAGTTAGTTTTAGTGTGTTAATAGTGCAACATGTTACGTAATTGAGACAAACGATAATTATTTTGTTACTTGTGGAAACCAGACTAGAACAGACTAAACTGTGGCTTTTTTTCTAACATTTTATGATGCAATTTTGAATTGAAACTTCTAGAATATAATGATGATTTTTATTTAACAAGATTTAAGTCTTTAAATGGTAGAATCATGACTAATAATATATAAAAAGTTGCAGTTTTATCTCGCATCCGCTATATACACGCTTACTTTTAGGTCGTTCTTAAGCCGAAAGCCATAAACTCGATCATCAAACTCGAAACGATTGGGACCATTTTTTTTCAAAAATAACAATAAAAAAACAGCTCTTCAGTACATTTATGTTCGTCTAACTCGTCAAAGTGTACTGAACAGCTGTTTTTTTTAATTGTTATTTTAAAAAAAAAATGGTCCCAATCGTTTCCAGTTTGATGATCGAGTTTATGGCTTTCGGCTTAAGAACGACCTAAAAGTAACCGTGTATAAAGCGATATCCTTATACACAGGTGAATTTTACAGTATTTTTTCCTATAACGACAGTCGTTCAACATTTATTATTTTATAGTACCAACCTATTATTGTATAAATGATAGGTACTTAGTGTATTTTGTATATCAATCGAATATTTATCGCTACATAGCATTCCTAAATAGGCATGTTATACATATAATGAATAATTTTCTAGTTTACAGCTAAAATAGTAACACGTGAACTGTGATAAAATGAGTTCGACTAATTTGATAAGATTTTGTTTTGTATTCATTTTATTAAGTGGTCATAATAGATTTGAAATTAGAACCTGATAAGGGCCGTGGCTTAGCGATTGGCTGGACGCAATTTGCTGGTTCGAAAGCATCATGTTCTTATTTTGAATGTCTGTATATTCTTTTCGAATACACTTATAATACAGAAGAAATACCTAATTATTGAAAGAATTTTCGATTTCAAAGTTTAAAAAAAGAACAGTCTATTGTGTTCTAAGTATCTACCAGCGGCGTCGTATCAACGTACCTAAATTTAAATTTTTCTTCTAGTCTTTTTATTACCTATATGCAATAGATGCACTAAAATCATGAAGACAACTGTCAGTTAACATGAAATAATTTAGTACTTTCTGTCCATTCCATCCATCTGTCAACAAAAATGCCTTATCTAAGCTGAGAAACAAAAACCAATCGATCCCCAACCGCGCTTACACAACCCAAAACAAAAGTTAAGTGAAACACAAAATATAAAACCACAGAGTTTAACAATTCGCCAACGAGGATAGTTTACCATAATCATGCCGACTTATCTCAACTTACAGGATATGTTATATCAAAATGCGAATAAAATGCACATTGTAGGAAAGTTCCACGATTTAAAAGTGTTGAGAGGAAGCCATTATCGACTATGTACCTATTGTACATTCAGCAACAAAAGTCGATTAACATTTATGATTTTTAAATCCTTAATAATAAGTACAATATAAAAAGGAAATGAACGCAATGAATATAAAATTAAGATATAATGAACCCTTGGCTATTGCCTGAAATAAAAAGCCAGTACATTATGTGTTTAGTGTCTGATTAAATGATATAAAAAAGTAACATTGTTAATCGACTTTCTTTGTTGACTGTACATAATCCTGAGTCACGTGGTGCCAACGTGACCTAACACGGGGTTAAATAATAAATGGAAAATGTTTTTGTGATCTATAAAAGTCAATTTTATTTGTTTTTCGTGAGAATGAGCTCACTATTTAAATCTTTGTTTCGCTGGGCTTCGTGAATGTTCTTCTTGGGTGATGCTTTTTTTCTATAAGTTTTGTTACACTTGTATTGTAATATTAATATTTTTTCTACTTTTCTTGCTAACCTCTCGAAAAAAACTAGCAAGCTAGGTAGGTTTTGCTACATTTTCTTGAGAATTTATTAGGTAAACCAATTCCCCGTACATTTATCCGAATAAAAGAAAACAGTGCAAGTATCAACCAGTTAGTGCTGTTGTTCTAATGGTACCTTAACTATTACTAATTACGTTTAAAATTGCATGATTCTCAAATAATAATGTTATTTAAAAAAAAATATAATTGTTTATTATTATTTGAATATTGATGTAACTAACAAATCGTATAACACCTGATGTATATCCTACATAATTATAGTTTCAAATAAAGCTCATCATTAAATAAAATATTTCTAGTTTAGTGAAATTTATATCGGCTTACTAGGTCGTAATGACAAACTTACCACACTAGTATCATAAAGTACTATTATGCAACGAATCATTTTACGGCCTTTAACCGCAACACTGCAATCTGTAATTTCGTTGATAGTTCGTACAAAAACGTGAAATCTCACAAACATTGTCTATTTTCTGCTAAGGTTTCCTTACGTTACTGCTACTAAAGCTAAGCCTTGACCTGACGTAATATATGTAATTTTCACATAATACTGTGATATATTTCCATTTGAATTTACACACACTTAAAGATACCTTATGTACTTATTATTAAGAGCTTTAATCTATAAATAATGTATGTATGAACGTAGATGAGGCGAAGGGAGTAAGTATGTGAGGATCGTAGCAGGTGTCGTTCTGTGGTTTCTGCCTACCCCCATGGGAAAAAGGCGTGAGTTTATGTATGTATGTATGTATCTATAAATAATTCTTTCGACCGAATCTCGGTAAGGGTGGTCAATCTTAATGGAGACGCAGGAGATATTATTGTGCACTAGTGTGTGTAGTCCGACAGGACGGCAATTCGACATAACCAAACAACTTCCAAACTCCGGGCTGCTTCTGAGAAATTCCTAATGGAAAAATCTAATAATACTTTGCCCGACCTGGGAATCGAACCCAGGGATATAAATCTTATGCTTAATATAGATTTGGCTAAAAATGGGAGATACTTTGACCAGGGCCCTATTTAACAAACGTTACAATCTAACAATTTTGTAAATAAGTGACATATTTGTAAAGTTGTATGACAAGGTGCTGTTTAAAAAACCTTATTATTATTACAATTACAAATAATAATATGTAAATTGTCACCTCATACATACATAAACTCACGCCTTTTTCCCATGGGGGTAGGCAGAAACCACAGAACGCCACCTGCTACGATCCTTACATACTCCTTTCGCCTCAAATTAAATTGTAAATTGTCACCTGTTAAGAGAATTTTTTTTTCTTGTATATTTGTAACTTAATACAATTACAATTTGTAATTTGTAACTTTTGTTGAATAGGGCCCTGGATTGGCAAAACTACAGATGAATTTTTGGTTAACCTACACATAAGCCGAGTCATCTTTCGAAGCTTCCTACCACAATACCGTCTGCATCGAAAACAAAAGTGGTTCAAGCAAACTTTCAAGCTAAACGAATACCGACACGATACTCAGCTAATTAGTGTTTTTGCGTACTAATCGCCATGTTTGTTTGTATGTATGTATGTATGTTCGTAAAGCAGGAAACGAGACGAGACGCTATCGCGAATTTCGTTCTCACTGATGCAGTACGGTTGGCGAGTATTGGTAACAGATTAGAGTATGCCGCATTTTGTGTCGGAATTATAATGATAGTGGGATTTAAATTTGGAATTTTATCATTAGCATATCGTTTTCGTATTTTTTTTATCTTAGTGTTCTTTATTTAAATATTTAAAAAAATGTATTGACTAATATTTTTGAATAAGGAAAGTACCTTGTCAAAGTTGGATTCTAAAAAAATTTTTTGCTAACCGTTTCTGTCCCACACCTGGCCAAAGGTCTTCCCCATTCCTTCCACTTCCCACTATGTTGTGCCTCATCTCGCCAGTTCCTGAGGAAGCCATCTAACTTTAAATCAAAATCATCTACCTACTTTTAGAGTCGGTTCACATCTGACGGAAGATACGTCAAACATTTCGTCTTTAGTATGGTCGACGCACTAACGGATCATCGGTTATGTGTGTATGGTTGGATATTTTATTATCTATTTGACTGTTTCTGCGTTACGCGACTGACGATACGCGGTGTATCTTCCGTCAGATGTGAACCGACCATTAAAAATAGGAGGTATACTAACAAGCTAACCCTATAAAGTATTATATTAACCTATTAGGTAGTTTCGTCAGTAATTTCACAGCGATACTTTATTTCGTCGTGTAAATGATCAGGAATGGGGAATTTATATGTGAATGTGGTTTTGGAATTTCCTTTCGTGGCTGCGGTGTGTTTTATTAATAACAATATATTTTGTTTTCGTATAACTTTATTTATAGGTGTATTTGAGGAAATTGTTGTGATTTACCTAAGTATAGAATTTTTCTATTGCGCAGTTGACTTATTTGTCAACCTATCCTTATATGTAGGTACTTAGGTACATTATTTCTAAAATCAAACACACTTGTCAACAACAAAAGGGTTATCAATTTAAAAAAAAAGTTTCAATTAGTTTACTCAGAGAAGATTGGCGTCATTTTATATTAATAATAATAATAATAATAATAATAAATTATTTATTTCTCACCACAATATAAGTACGTTACATATGTATTAATACAATATACATAATGGCTATAATTATACTGTGGGAGACTGGTGCCTAAACTAGACGTGAAGTCTGTATTTCAGGACACCAGGTCTCCTCCCCTTGGGTGATGCTTACATTTTATAATTATGTACTTACTCGTATAATTTATAGTTCAGGTTCAGTATATTAGTTAACTAAAGCGATGCAAGTAGTGCATTACTTACGTTTACTACTAAAAGCTAATTCAACAACGGCCAATTCAATTTGAGCGTTGTCCGCGCACATACTCAAGGTCGAATCGCTGATCTCACCGACCATTTTTTCTACATCAGTATTACACGACCATTTTACGAAGTACCGATATTCTATGGGATTTTATAGGAAAAGGGAAAATATAATGACGTTTTCATATAGCCGTATTACCTATCGTTCACAAACTTGCGCGCCACCCATTGTAAGCAATCCAACCGTCTTTGAATATTTCATACATTTGTAGCACTTTTTTATTGTTTATGAATTTTTTGCGGTGCGATTTTTTGTCGGCGTCACATTCGGGCGCCTGAGGAGGCGTTTTGAGGACGAATCATGGTCGAGTTTGTTATTACACCCGACCCAGACATATGCTTGTTGTACCTACCTACTTAACTGTGTTATAAGATTAAGAAGTCGCTTTTAGCTCTATGTTATTTGGTGCGAAATTATTGGTAAGTTTACACGCCACAAAAAACTGTTTGCTGTCACACTATTTTGAATATTATTTTGGCATCTTGGTTTACCCTATCTCCTGCAGTTGGGTAAAGTCTCCCCTTCCTCCTTTCAGACCTCTCCATCGAATACAATTTAAGAAACATTAGTGCCAGCACCACAATTTTGATCCATTGCTTTATAATAATACCAGTCAATTATTACACCACTGCAGGGCCTCTTCCCATACAGAAAAAGCACGAGCATTGATCCCCAGGCTTGCAATTGGCGACTTCAGACTTATAATAATTATTGTAAGTCCAGTTTTCCTCACGATGATTTCCTTCACCGATGTCAGTGATCCAAAACACCCGGTGACAAAACCAGTGTGACATTTTCTAAAAAGTCACACTGGTGACTGGTGGTAAGTACCAGTATGACTTTTTCTAAAAAGTCACACTGGTACTTGCTCGTGTCCGGTTGCGAATCCAGAGCCACGTGTATGAGGACATTGGCCATCACGACGATTAGAATAAGGTACCTATAAATGTTTGAAAAATTCGTTTGCTCGACAACATAAGTAACACAATAAATATCTTTCAATGGTCAAAATATAAGACATTGACATAGAAAGTAGGTAAGTTATGTAATTAAAATTGAGGTCTACCATGTATATAAGTGGGTTCACATTTGATTTTGCGAGTAATTTTCTTTTTGAAAGGAGGAACTAATTACTATTTTTACTAGTCATTGCTGTTATGTTCACGATAATAATTATAATCGCAGACGATGAAACACGCACACAGCTGAATCTAATTACGAATGTGTTTGTCAATTGAAGCTTCCAAGTAAATCGTAATAGATAAGAAATCTTAATACTTTTTATTTTGACGCAGAATTATCTAACCCGGAACTGCAAAGATATGAAATTGAAGCGGCTAGATAATTTACGTTCAGTGGTCAGTCTAATCAACCCGTTGTATACCTATGGGGTGTAAAAAGGCATATCACATTGCCGTTAATTATGCATACTGCCCATCAAATAAATCACTAGAATTTTAGGATCATATCCTCTTTATATTATTATCATATATATTGATAACTTTGATGAGGATGAAGTCACGGAGAGAAGCTTACTATACACTATGTAACAAAAACCCTGTCAGATCAGTGTTGCCGTTGATCAGTTTTTATGTTTTATTTTAATTTAATTAATTCTTCTTTCTTCTTTTTTTTTTTCACTGGGGAAAAATAATAATCTCAAATCCATTAAATGGTTACGTATATATGTGTACGCAGTACGATGCCGAATAATACCCTTAAGGATCGGACAGGGTTTTTGTTACATGCTGTATAATTTGCATGCCGGAGTGGCTGATCATGGAATGAACATAATTAAGTATATGACTATGTAATGAACACCTATATGCAAACCATGTATCACAAATAAACGATTTGATTTGATTTCAAATTAATTTTAAGTAACAAATAGTAAATTATTGCTGGCAAACCAATTTTAATTTTAGCTTAGTTTAAAGCGCGTAATATAATGCACGCTACAGACACTGCCTCGTTGATCTAGTTGTCGCAAAGCGCGACTGCTGAGCATGAGGTTTTGGGTTCGATTCCCAAGTCGGGCAGTGTTATTGGGTTTTTCCATCGAAGTCTAGATTTGTGCCCGGTTGATGACAATAGGCTCGCCCCCTATTATATGGGACTTAAACATAACAAGCGAAATGTGGGTGTACTAATGGGTACACCTCTGCCTAACCCTTCGGGGATTACAGGCGCGATGTTATGCATAGGAGTATAGATAAATACATGAATAATAGCAGCCTATTTGTCCCACAGCAGATCAAAAGCCTCATACAGAGAAGGCACGAGCATTCACTAATTCACTGTGCTACGCGTGCTCAATGCGGATTGGCGATTTCAGACTTAAACTTATCAAAAGCCAAACATTTTATCTATCATTCAAAAATTTTCCACGTCAGTTATTAATGATACTCACTTGAACATTTTGAACAAATCTAGATTTATCTATTGATAAAAAAAACTTTCAGATATTATAAAATATCTAAGTAAGTAAATTAAAAATATCGTAAAGATTACTGCAAATCTTATCTGACTGGCGAAATCTTCGATATCGCGTTCCATTGTCTTATCTCATGTTTAAAAGTGAAACTTGTATGTACTTTACGTACTTTCACAATACTTCAGAACATTTATCTTATCTTAGGATACGATATAGTAAACATCGTAGTAGCGATAAAATGTACATAACAGGTATTTTGTTTATAAGATGTTTTGAATAAAAACATGTTTTGTTTTGTTTTGTTTTTTGATGTTACGGATAGGAGGGTATTTTTGGGTTGGTATTTTGTTTTGTTTATAAAGTTTTCATTGGCTGTTCTTCATAAATTGGTAGTTGACACCATTATTAACCAATAATTCCAAGACTCAACATTTCTAAAGAAACACTACTTATATTTTATCTCTGAAAACCTGATTAATTTTCTGTTAACTGTAAAATTTTATTCTGAATTCCTTTCAAATGAATAAATAGTTAGGCAATTGAGTCAGCGCAAAAGTGATGTCAGTGACGTCGTTTGCCATACAAAATCTATGACAGAATGGTGTTTTGACAGGTCATAAAAAGTACGTCAATTGATTGGTGATGTGATCTAGCCTATTATCCTAATTCAGATATGCGAACGTGTATTAGCACCAAAAAATAGCAATAAAGTTAGGTTTTTAAATATTTAAGTAGAGGAAATTTTATCACCAAATTCCATAAATATTTAAAAACCTAATTTAAGTAGGTCAATGAAATAATATACCTTTAAAATTTATGTAAAAGTTTCCTTACTATGGAGTTGTTTAGGAATTTTGCAAAATCATCTTAAATTGCAGTTAGTAATATTGTTGTTTCTGCATCTTATATTGTCAATATATAAAACAATAGATAGTTTTCACATGAATCTGTAGTAGTTGGGGTTAGTTCTGCTAAAATGAACCAACCCACGTCTATATTCAATGAAATAGTAACGATTTTAGATATTTCCCTAAATAATTAAAAATCTAATAAGCTTGAGATGTAACATTGAACTGTTATTACTGGATAGTAAAGTAACCCATTTGACATATTAAAATAGTTAAAAGTAATCAATTATTTTTAAACGATTGTGGATTGGTTCGTTTTAGCAGAACTAAGCTAAACCACCAAAAATAAAGCAATAAGTAGTTTTCACGTTAATCCCATGTTTCCTATTTCCCTTGCCCTAAATAACACATGAGAGATATTAATAATTAACCCAAAACCGCTTTCATTGTCTACATTTGTTTTGTTTAACCCTACACAGATGTTCGAGTTTAGTCTACATAGCAATAAATAGGCCAAATTTGTTTACAAGGTTCAGTACTGTTTAGTACGAGAAATATTCTGAATGAAATATGTATGTGAACCGTGTCATCGTTTCTTAGAGAATGTAGGTTAACATGAGATAGGGTTAGGTATTCTTAAAATTGCTGGGTTCTGCCCATCACTTTGTCTGCGTGGCAAAGGCCTGTATTTACAAGTATGTAGTAAGTTGTCCTTTCAAAATTTGCAAACTATTTTTCGTCCATTTGTTGGTATCCGATTGAGCTGAAATTTTGCATACACCTTTAGTTCTGATGACAATACAACGTCCAATAGTCAATATTGTAATAATTTAAAATTAAAGCTTGTTTTTTTATATATTTTTTTTATTTTTTCATTCCGAGAACCACACTTTCTTAATGTGGATTGGAGATTTCAGACTTATTATTACCTAGGTTCTGCTCACGATTTCATGTGAACCAGAACCAGAATTGCTGGCAGCATTGCCGCGTTTTTAGTTACAGATTGTAAGGCAATGCTGATTCTTTGGCCCAAGAAATGCCAGTCCTTTTTGGTTGTATAGTATAAAACAAAGTCACTTCCCGCCATCTGTACGCACTACGCTTTGATCTTTTAAACTACGTAACGGATTTTAATACGTATAGATAGAGTGATTCTCAAGGATGGTTTATACGTATAGTTAGTATCTATACTGCACCCGTGCGAAGCCAGGGTTAGTCGCTAGTAGACAATGGTGCCGATTCCCGAAAATTAGACTATTTCTATCTTTTTCTGTCCAATAAAACAAGAAAGAGACTAATGTAAATAAGAGCTGTCAAATTTAGTCAATCTGACACATCCCATACAATTATTATAGTTGACATCTAAAAACATATAGATTAAAAATACGGAAAAGTTTAAGGCAGAACTAATTTGATATATCTAACTTAGTTCTTAAATGTCACCGTCCTTTTCTTTCGCTGTATGTTAGTAAGAGATGTCAATTCTCTAAATTTAGTCTAGTTTGTGAACAAGGGAATCGACATCAATATTTCACAATAAATTGAAAGTCATTGTTGTAGTACTTCATTGTGTGAGACCCACATTTTCTAACCAATTAATTTTACTGGACATGCTCGAACAGGACAATTGGATGCTTGTAAAAATAATTAATAATCTTGTACTGACAGATCACTTACGTCCAACATAACGTGTCCCTGCTAGCGATGTAGACAACGCAAGTGTAGCGGCAGCAAAAAAAAATTAATGTCATAATAGAACCATTTTTTTCATGTCATTAATTTTTTTTGTGCCTGTGTTTTGTGTTTCAAATAAACGTACGTGAGTGAAATCACGAACATAATGAAAGCTAAAAATGGGTTTTAAGCGGGAAGGATGTAAAATAAATTAGATTTTCCATTATTATTTTAAAGTCACACCCAGCGTTACCTGCTTTTAGTGATACGTTTGACTTACTTGTTTGTAACGTGGAATTTACCTAAATTAGGATAGGAAAACATGCAATATTTCCTCGAAAACTCTATTAGAACCATGAGTAAACACTCATTAAATTAAATTGATAAAACATTGTGGTTAGCAAGTGCACCAATTATTGTCTGAGAGGACAAAATTTTGAAACGCTAAAAATAACAATAAGTAAAGGAAATAATAACGCAGCCGTTGAAAAACACTGAATAAGGAAAATTTTAAATAAGTCAATACATAAAAGGTAAAATAATATAAGTTATTTCATTAGCAACTATAGTAAATGTACCTACCTAATTGTGAAGAGGTAACAAACAGGAAATCCTGGTTTTAAACCGTCGAGATCTGTAGATTTATAATTGCTTTTCATGTTAATTAATTTTAATTCTTATAACCTTCATTATTTGCCAATTAAAACCTACACAAAATATTCTGTTAATATAAATCTTTATTGACGTAAGTTTTTAGTTACAGATTGTTTGTTCTGTCTCTTCTGTTAGTTTTCTTCTTCTTTAGTAAACACAGGTTTCAATATATATTTTTTGCTTATAAAAAAATATTATCTAATCTATTTTATTTTTCTGTAAAATTCAAAAAGGTAGGTACTTGTAACCTATGTAATTTAAAAAAGAAAGAAGAAAAAATTAGGGATGAGAGAGTGCACCTGTGTTTGTGCACACACTTTTGTGCACTATAACATCTAGTACTTGGCTAGTCTCCAATGAGATTAGCCATCGCGACCGGACTGGGAAATATTATAATTTTAAATAAAAAAATACACGCACAATAAAGTCACAAAACCCGAACCTCTCCGACCGACCCCGATGTTTTCCGAAGACATAAAAACCCTTAATCTTACTCCATTTTTTTACCAACGCTACTGCGTTCAGGAACAACTGCGCGCACTTTGTTTATAGTCACAAACTGTTGAATATTTATTTTGTTACGTCGAGTTTGATCGCACACTCTGGTGGGAACAGGCCACCGTAGATGTCGGATACAAACAATATTGTAAACAATATTGATTATTGATACAACATAACATTTCACACGTCATATTGACTTCCTAATATAAACGGATAGTGTGAGATAATTTTGAATGTCAAACATCTTTGTTAGTTCGGGGATGGTCGTGTTAGTTCCCATGTTGTGACATACATTGAAGAACCTCTTTATTACTTCCGTCTTTAGTTTTCAAATAATAATACTAGCTTTATTGTGCCACTGCAGGGTCCTCTTCTCATATGGAAAAGGCATGAGCATTTGTTACGCTCTATATTAATGTCCAGGTTTTATCGTGATGTATTCCTTTACCGATGTCATTGATAAAAAAATACCAGTCCATTATTGCCCCACTATGAACAAAGTCATACAGAACAGACATTGAACACCACGCTTGCTCACGACGGATTGTCGATTTCAGACTTAACTATAAAAGTCTGGGTTTCTTCAAGATGCTTTTCTTTACCGATGTCAATAATGTTTAAGATAAGTTTAGAAAGTATACTTAGGAACTGAAAAAGTTACATTTTACAACCCAATCTATGGGGTAACCATTGAGCCCTCATGACACTTAAAATTTCGATTACTGTGTAATAGCTACAAACAAAGGATTAGTAAATATTTATACTCGACTTGGCGGGGGCACTGCCGTGCCCCCCGATTGGCTCAACCATTTAGATGAGAGTCAAGATGTAAACATTAATCGTATTGTAACAAAACCTATTCCTTTGTTTAATATTCCAATTACACTAGTCAAATAAAATCGTTAATTTAATGCGATGTACCGTAATAGGACAAAGGCAATTTTGTCATTCAAACAGTACCTAATATCCACTATTTGTTACAAATTATTTGCAGAATGAGTGTAATCGTGAGTGACTAAGAGAACATTTCCATTCCATAGAGTGTGAAGTAATATCCTATATTTGTTTACAATTGAAACACGGAGACTTGCCAAAAAAAATACCAATACTACTAACAAGAAAGCGAAAATCTATGCCAGGGTTCGCCAACACTTTTCCGTCGCCCAAGGCGATATCAAATGATTAATATTAAGCATTTTTACAAACAAATGGTATCTAACAATTGCGGTTAGATAATATGACCTTAGTTTGTTGATGCATGACTTCCTAAGGTACCTACCGACTTTTAGTTCCCACATTATGTACAATGTCACAAAAAAACGAGCTATTTCGACAACATGTGGTCACCACACAAGGTTGCGACTCTGCTCTGATAGACCAGTATGTAGGATTATGAAATCATCACTATTAAAAGAAATGTTCTGTTTATTAGATGTGCATCTTGGGAATTAAGGAATTCTCATTGGATTTTCGCGTTTGATAAACAAACAAATGATGCACGTTTTGTTGCTAATATAGTATGGTTATAGGTCTTCACATATCGACTGCCCTGTTGGTCTTGTGATAGCAAGCGCGACTGATAAGCGTTGACTTTGATTCCCAGGTCAGATATTGTTATAGGGTAGGTTTTCCATTCCGAATTCCTCAGTACCAGCCCTGAATTTGGAAGTTGGTAGTGAGAAACCACTAGCCACGGTAAGCACTCGCCGTTGGTTCTAACGTTAATCTCTCCGGTCGTGTCGACTATAAGTGAGGGAAGAGGGAGGAAGTGCATCTGTGTGAGTGCACATACTTGTGCGCTCCTGACCACGTGCTGTGCTATTCTGAAGAAGAAAAGAAAGGAAGATGAGTGTTCTAAAGAGTTTTCTGGGCGCCTACCGCCATCTCTTATAACAATATTATTTTAATATTACTTTGTAATTTCTGTTGTTGCATTTTCAACTCTCGGCTGATCCGAGCGTTGAAAATCGAATAGTGCGGAAGGCAAAGTAATATTAAAATAATATTGTTTCAATACGTTGTGGTAGGCCCCTTGAAGTATAGAGTTACTTGTCAATTCTTATCATCGGCGGTGAGATAAAAGGTGAAGTGAGCTTGAGGTGATCAAGCTCACTTTACCTTAATTCTGTTACTACACTACACATTAGTAGCGCAGATTTCATACAACTCGATTGTCCTATCGACTTCTGAAGTTCGGAACAACAGCTACCCATTTTTTCTTCGTCTTGGGGAAATCCTCACTGATGCCCTTCGCCTGGGGATAACGGAGGGTTATATCGGACTCCTACCGGCTAAAACCCCTAGATTCCTCCTGCTACCATAATTCGGGAGCCCGGTATTCGTATTACGCATTAGCCGCGACCCAACAACAGCTACACCTGCCGCCATTGAAAAATGTCACCTACTAATTAATTGTACTTACCTTTATTTTTGTTTCGGTTTCTTTCTAAAACCTACACTGACCTTATTGGTGAGGTTCTTCGGAAAGGTCAGGTGCGCAGTACTCGTAACCGGCGTGCTTGTATGACGAGATGTATGAACGTGAATGAGGCGAAAGGAGTATGCAAGGATCGTAGCAGGTGGGGTTCTGTGGTTTCTGCCTACCCCATGGGAAAAAGGCGTGAGTTTATGTATGTATGTATTTGTTTCCTTCTTACAGATATTCTTTGCCATAGCTACACATTGTGATATAAGTCATAATCATTTGATACACTAATTCTTCTCCAAAACACATTCTTCATGTAAAATGACGCAAGTGCATCGAGTAGTACGGCAGATGGTTCATTTATTTATTTTTACTCGTTGCGTACATATTGCCATGCCCTATTTTTGTACGAAAATAATCAATTTCTTAGAATATGCCGTGGACGCGATCTGAGAGTGTTATTTCGTCATACTTGCACGTTTTAAGTTCACACTATTAATTTTAATAACTTTTTCCTAAGAAATCTTTACGAGTACATGGGACATTACAAATACACCGAATGTGTTAGGAAATTTGTACATTTTATTACTACGTAAATGCCCAATATACGGGACCAGGCCTAGTCATTTGGTGGTTAGGTTAAGTCATTTTATTTTTTTGGATAGGAAATCATGAAATGGCTTCTTCCGCTTTGGGCGGAGCGGAAGGGAGTGTCAGACTCTTACTGACTTCCGTGTTCCTCCTAATGCCCTTTGCGTTGCAGGGCCGGGGTGACTTTCGAACAAAATCTGCAACCCTGGCAGTAGGTTCAGAGTCTTAACAATACAGTAATATGCTATATTATTACGACCTGTATACGATACGACATGTATTCTAGTGACAACCAAAAATTTTTTTTGTCGTAATTAGGTATATGATACTAGTTCTGCCCACGACTTCGTAAGCGTAAATCTTATGGATCCCTAACTTTTTTGAGACTAGAATTAATGTAGTTTCCTAGTATTTTCATAAACGGACCAGTAGTTCCGGAGATTAGCGTGTTTTAACAAAACAACAAATAAAAATCTCTAGGTACTTATAATATTAGGTACTTTGTAAAGATGAAAAGCTTAATTTCCTACAAAGCAACGTCATGGCTATAAAAGCGAAAGGCTCAAAAAATAAGCCTATGAAAATAATACTTTACGGAACCTTTCAAGCCAGTTGATACTAGAACTGAAACCGTGAAAGTAAGGATTATATAAGTACTAGCTTTTGCCCGTGACTACATCCGCGTGGAACTTGTTTATATCGTACTTGCATACAAACTTCCACCTCCCTTTTCACCGCCATAGGGGGCGATTTCCGGGATAAAAACCTTATGATAAAATTCTATGTCCTTCCCCGGGTCTTAAACTATCTCCTTGGCAAATTTCATCAAAATTGTTTCAGCGGTTTAAGCGTGGAGAGGTAACAGACAGACAGACAGACACACTTTCGCATTTATAATATTAGTATGGATATTTCTATCAGTTATCTTACATCAAGCTGAGTGTGAACTAGTTGTTACATATTAGCTATTATTAATAGTAAACTAAGAGCTTTGAGTTATAGTTTTAGAGATAAGATTGGCTGCGAGAAAGTGTTCCTTGTAATAGTATTGAAAAGGCTGTACTTGTAATTACGAACTGTACTGCCTTTCTGTAAAGACTTAGCTATTACTTGAGGCTGTGGATTAAATAATATGTTTAATGCAAAATAATAATAATATACATACATACATAAACTCACGCTTTTTTCCCATGGGGTTAAGCAGAAACCATAGAACGCCACCTGCTACGATCCTAACATACTCCTTTCGCCTCATAGATCTACGTTCATACATCTCGTCATACAAGTACGCCGTATCCGAGTACTGACCTGACCTTTCGGAAGAACCTCACCAATAAGGTCAGTGTAGGTCTTCCTAGGGCGACACCTCCCTGCGTTGCCACTCACCTCTGCCATATAAATACCTTTTTAATAATAATATACGTTTTGCGTTTTGGTCTGCTTGCACCTTCGGGCCACGCGACGCATGAAAAGCCGTTGGTTTTCCGCCTGATCTCTTCCCGGTCATCAGGAGTGCACTTGCACTTGCACTTAGTTCCTGCATACTTCGCTAGTCTTCTTAAAGCCGGTCCCCTTGCTGTCTGCCTAGGCCCGGACCCCTAGTAGTTGCTTAGTTTATTTCTGCCCTGCTTGCTTTCATTATTAAATGGACCACAAGACATTTCAGTTAAGCAGGCGACCACATAGGTTGGCTTGCGAGACAGCCAGTTCAAAAAAAAAAAAACATTATTTATTGAGATTGGCTGTGCTCAAACTTCGTTCAGGAGAATATTACTTACATTCTATTTTTAAAATATTACTTTAACTTAAGTAATATTAAACTTTTAATACATTATATATGTGAGCTAATATTAAATTATTTACCTAAACAAAAGTGAATTTGCAAGCACAATATCTAATTAAAATAATAATATGAACATTTTATAATATAGTCATTTGTTTTTCTCAATACATTCCCAACAATAGGATAACGTTATATATGTATTATTGGCACTGGTATTATGTTACCTCCTGTTAGCATTATCAAACGGATATCTCTGTATTGTCATGGTCGAGGTTATAACCCGATCCAGTGTGTATTACTGACTCTCAGTACTTTTTCCTTTAATAAGAGTTAAAGTCAAAGTCAAAGCATTTATTTCAATAACATTAAATCATTTATTACTTTTGAATGCCTCGTTGGTCTAGTGATCGCAAAGCGCGACTGCTGACCATGGTCTTGGGTTCGATTCCCAGCTCGGGCAATATTTACATTGGGTTTTACCATCAGGAATTTCTCAACAGCAGCCCAGGAGTTTGGATTTGTGCCCGGTTGATGGCAATAGGCTCGCCCCCTATTACATGGGTCTTAAACATAACTGGCGAAATGTGGGTGTACTAATGAGTACACCTCTGCCGAACCCTTTGGCGATTACAGTCGTGATGTTATGTTATGTTATTATAAATTTCAAGTCATTAGTGGTGTGGGTACCGACTCATCACGTGGAGACTTTCCTCAAAGAAGAGTTCATGATTAGACGGTTTCATGATTAGATGGACTACGTGACACCTCACAGCGTAATACGACGCCGTCGATTCATGTGCAGTAGTTTTTATAATTATTTTTGTTACATTTTTATGGGTCTTTGTAACCTGAAATAAATTATAGGTATATTATGATTATAGCTAGAAACAGTAATGTTATATTTATAATTATTTAAATAATGTTCCATTTTTAGTCATGACCGTGTATACATGGTAGGTAGGCAAACAAAATTAATTTGATAATTATTAATAATTTTTCCTTCTAAAAAAAACCTACAAAATTTTAGCAAAATGGCGAATATAATTTATAAAAGTTCCAATTTCAATGAATTTTATTGTGGTTTAGCTCTAAGTTGGGCCGGAAACCTCATATAAGTACAGTGGGTAAATTAATCATTGTATACTAACGTTAGTTTGCGTTTGACAATTTGGCCGATTAATTATTGTCGAAAATACTTCTAATTTATCTACATTTTTTGACATTCATTGTCACTGAGATAAGATTCTGGTTAGATTTTTAACGTTTTTAATTACGGGAAATAACCTTATTATAATTATATTATTATGTACATATTATATACCTATTTGACAAATGATAATTATTTATTCTGTAGTCGAAAATAACACTTTTTTAAAGGTTTTTTTTAACTAAATGAGGTCAGTATTTTGTACTGTTGACAGCCTAAAACTAGTATCGTGTTTTGTAACTTTTATCTTAGCCGAACATGGTTTTACACAAACTTGACGGTCAAAGGATGACCAAGATTTTGCAATGTCAAAGTAGCTAAGAAATTTTGAATTTTGTGGTGGATAGAATTGAGTTCTTTTGCGGAGAACGCACATCAATCTGTTGATAGAATCCTCTTTTAAGACCTCTCTACACAGGTGCGATATTATCACAGAGGGGTTATTGAGATTATATATCTTCTGTAAAACAATTCTATGATTTCTCGCACTACCTTTTACAGATAGTCGACTTATGAAACACGGGATATAATCTCCTCTGTGATTATATAACACGTATATGGACAGATGCGCAGTCAAAAACCCAATAACACTTTAGAAAGACCTCATGGTCTTTCTAAAGTGTCATTGGGTTTTTCCATCAGGAATTTCTCAGTAGCAGCCTCGAAGTCTGGATTTGTGCCCGGTTGATGGCAATAGGCTCGCCCAGTATAACATGGGACTTAAACATAACTGGCGAAATGTAGGTGTACTAATGGGTACACCTCTGCCTGACCCTTTGGGGATTAGAGGCGTGTTGTTATGTTATGCTTTTGTAGAACAGTTCTATGATATCTCGCACGACCTTTCACATAAAAATTTAGTCGACTTACAAAAGATGGGATATAATCTCCACTATGAAAATATCACACGTATGAGGCGAGGCCTTTAATGTTCGATAGGAAACGTCTCATCGGGATCCCCCTTGACAATGAAACTGTTATAATAAATAACTTTTCCATACATTATTATGACGGGAAAGATAATAATAGTTTCATTACGTCAACATTAGCGACATTGTACCTAATTGTTGATGAGCCACAGTGATCAATTTCACAATGTTACTTTCCGCTTCCCTGAGAATGAGAGTGACTGTATTCAGTGTTTCTATGTTATTCTCACTTTTACCATAGAAAATATGACAGTTTAATTATTATGGGTATTTTGTTATTTCATCGTGTTGTCATTATTGTTGAACAACTTCGTGTATGAGAGGCGGCAGTATCGGAAATTCGCGAAAGAAGATAAAATCTTCCTTTTTTAAAAAAACGGGTTGCACTCCGGGAGTGAAAACTTGATTATTAACGTTTACGTTTACGTTTACGTTTAACATACACGAACATTCGCGCAAGCGCCCTGCGCTGTCTAAACGAAACAGTAGGCCCAGGCATACATTTTCGCCGCGCCGTAGAGAGGGGATAGCTGTCTACTCTCCATCCGTCTTACGCTTTTTCGATCAGGTCACGTGTCCTGACGCGCACGTGTCCTGACGCGAGTTTAAGATTTTATACCCATTACAGAAAAAGTGCTCAACGCCGCTAAAGAAGTTTTCACTTCAAAAATTGGGTAGCTATCCATTTGAGACAATTTGGATGGAGTTTAATTTATGTTCTCACTAGCCACTCGCCCCCACTTAGAACGGGTGTAATTTAGATACATAAACCTTCCTCTAGAATCACTCTAAATCATCATCTGCCTAGTCTTTTCCCAACTATGTTGGGGTCAGCTTCCAGTCTTACCGGATGCAGCTGTATACCAGTATTTTACATGGCGCGACTGCCATTTGACCTTCACAATCCAGTAACTGGGTAGTACGGTACCCCTTGGTCAGTCTGGCTGCCAGAATCACTCTGTGTATTGATGAAAAAATTTTTGACGCAATTTTTTTTAAACTCTCTATTACAGAATTTCTCCCAAGGACAAAACACTCTCATAATCGATCTCAAGGTCATCATAACATGACAACTGACTAGACCATATGACCAAATCCAAAAACAAAACTAACTTCAAAACATAACGTATTTTCTCAGCAAATGAAGGCATCGGCTACACAATCTACGTGAAATGAGGTAAGGTTGGCCAATGTCGAACGAAATTGTCGGCGCTTGCGACACTCTGTGGGTAGTGGCTGATACCACCCGCTGGGCAAGTAACCGTTTATACTCAGGATTTAGATGGGCCACGATTTGATTCTAGTATTTATTGAAGTCAGGATTAAGGACTGTTGGTTCATTTGGTTAATCCAACGTATTTTGCTTTTGCTATCAAATATATTGCCTCGTTGGTCTAGTGGTCGCAAAGCGCGACTGCTGAGCATGAGGTCTTGATTTCGATTCCCAGGTCAGGCAAAGTGTTATTGGATTTTTTCATCAAGAATTTGTCAGTAGCAGCCTCGGTGTCTGGATTTTTGCCTGGTTGATGGCGATAGGCTCGCCCCCTATTACATGGGACTTAAACATAACTGGCGAAATGTGGGTGTACTAATGGGTACACCTCTGCCTAACCTTCGGGGATTACAGGCATGATGTTGTGTTATTTATTGAAGTCAGGATTAAGGACCGTTAGTTAGTTTAGTTTTTAGTTGTTAGTTTCAAACGTATTTTGCTTTTGCTTTCAATTTGCTTACAAGTCATTCTTGGATGTTAATTCTTGATTCAATAGGATAGTAAACCATCTTACTTCTATTATAAATACCGAAGTTTGGATGGATAATTAATGTTAAATAACCACGCCAGAATGGCTCAACGGAAATAGATGTAATTTGGCATAGAGATAGATTGTAGTCTGGAATAGCACTTAAGTTACTTTTTATCCCGGATAAATGCACGGTGAAACAAACATCCATCCATCCATCCAAACATTCGCATTTATAATAGGAGTAAGATTAAATTACCTGCATAATAAATAATAATAAATATCTTGGGACAACTCACACACGGCCATCTGATCCCAAGCTAAGCAGAGCTTGTGTTATGGTAACCAGACAACTATATACCTACTTACATACTTATATAATTTATAAATACATACATATTATAGATAAATAATTACACCCAGACACAGAACCAATCATTATGCTCATCACACAAAGTTTGTCCTGGGTGGGAATCGAACCCACTACCTCCGGCTTTGCAGTCAGGGTCACTAACCACTAGACCAACGAGGCAGTCAAATCTGTGTTTTGCATAAGTTCAAACACTATGCAAAACACAGATCGCTCGTTTGAATACAGTATATCAATCATTTGGCACAAAAAAAGTTGAAAACCTTGCATCATTCGGCAACTTTTTCTAACCAAGTTTCACACACAACAACTCATGACGTCATTGAATAAGGAAATAAAACGTTACTATTAAGAAAAAGGTTATTGTCGAAATTGCACCAATTGGAAAAATGCTCCAATTTTAATTATTTTATCATTGGCATGTTTATTTTCCGGTGAATGTTCATAGCACAGAGTATACAGAGTCCCAGTTTCGAACAACCGCGCGATTCGATTGCACTACTACAAGCACGCGGGGCATGTGTGCGTGACCACTGGCCGCTTGTCACGTACGCGGCGAAACTGGAAAAAACCGGTTTACGCTTGTACAGCCAGTTGACAATCTCAGGGTTAGTACAACGCACGTTGTTTATTTGGTTAGTTGCAATTTTGAATATTTTTATGGTAAACGTGGTATTTGTTAATAATGGTTACATTTACAGTTATAGTTACATTTTTTTTTAAGTTTTTTTTTATCCTTTTTAGTTATTGTCAAATACGTAATTTTCTTACATGTGCACTAGAATTTTGTAATCCGTAGCACCGATAATAACATCGCCCATGTACACAATGAGCTGAAAATAAAAACTATTGAACCAAACTAAATGAAAATTTTATGGGACCAAATGGCAGGTATACTGTATGGAACAAAAAAATAATCATCGAAATCGGACCAGAAACCTCTGAGTAACCGGTGTAGACAATGTTGATAACTTTTTAGGTTTTAGTTGATTTTTCAAAAAGTGCTAATCCGATTTCGATAAAATTTTCATGGGACCATTCGGGATGTAGGGTATACTTCCCGAATGGTCCCATGAAAATTTTGAATAATAAAACTATTTAACAAATGTTTAATTTGTCTTACCCAATTGTGACAACCATACCAAAATAGGTATCAATTTTGCTCGTTCTTAAGAAGCTTTACCTCTGGTCCGTTTATCTACTCATGTGTTCATAGTGACTCGGTAAAAGTGTTTTTTCGAGGTCTGTATGACGCGGTCGAAAGTTCATTGAACTTGCTATTGTTAGTTAGTTTTGTGTCTATTTTTAGCTCGCTTTTTGAAAGTTTACGTAATATAAAAATGTGAAGACTAAAAATTCTGCTGTAAGTAGGTCCATCAAAAATCTTCATGGCCGTTTTTATTGACTCTATTCTCTGATAGTTAATACTAAGTATACATAATATGTATATCACTCTGTGAATTTAGCCAAGTGAGTTTGAGGTAGTTGTCTTTTCACTTGCTTGGGACTACGAAATCACCTCAAACTCATTTCACCTAAATTCACCGAGGGAGACTTTTACAGAGTAGCACTAAGCAATGTTAAAAAATCTTCTAGCACTGAGATCTAGTAAGCACTAGAGCTAATTACAAGAACCTGTAAGGTACTGCACAAAAAAGTGCAAGTGCAAAAGGCTGGCTAACTCTACGCGGTCCCCAATACAATCTCAAGTTAATTATGTACAGTCAGCAACAAAAGTCGATTGACAATGTTAATTTTTATAATATCATTTAAACAGACAGTAAACACATATTTTACTGGCTTTCTGAATTTCAGGTAATAGCTAAGGGTTTATTACATCTTAATTTTAAGTTCATTGCGTTTTATTTTTAATATTGTACTTAATAATTAGGATTTAAAAATCATAATTGTTAATCTAATTTTGTTGCTGACTGTACTTTCAACAAAAGAAAATAGTAACCGTAGTCGTCAGATAGGCGATTAACACACGGCACCGCACGCCGCTCCGGCATGCGGTGATGCGGTTCTCACGCCGCACTAGCCTCTATGAAATCCGCTTGAACCTTGCACACGAACACCGCACGACCGCGCGGTCGAGCGGTGCTCTCGTCACAACCGCATCACCGTGCGGACGTCCGCGCGGTCGTGCGGTCCTTCACACACGGGGCGCCGCATCACCGTGCGGATCATCGTGCAGGGTTCCCAATTTAGGGGGTTTCTCCCCAAATTTAGGGGGTAAATATATGCAATGGAATTTTTTTAAGGGCGTTATATGTTATTTGTTTATGATGATGTTCTTAACATTCATACAAATTTTCAGCTTGTTGCGAATTTTTGTACTCTTGAATATCTATTTTGACCGGAATAACAAGAAAAGAGTTGGTATCCAAGCGTGTATTCACAGTGGCTACGTATTGCGAGAAATGGAAAGCACCCATAGCAGTTTGTTCTCTATTCCGCCACCTTCCGGGATGTCACAATTTGAGCACTGCATTAAAAAAATTCATTCAAAAATCATTTTTCCCCAAACTTACGCCAAAAAATAATGTGTTCCCCAGAATTTTCCCCGCAGTTTTAATTTCACCAAAAGTTCCCCAAAATTTTTCCCATGCGGTTGAACCGCATGACCGTGCGGACAACCGCATCGAAATCCGCTTCACCGCCACCGCATGCCGGAGCGGAGTACGGTGCCGTGTGTTAATCGCCTATAGTTTTCTTAGAAACCGATGGATGTTTTCAAATGTAATTTACTTTAAAAAGTTGATAATATAAAGTTTAATAATTTAATTAAGTTTCTATCGAGGACACACATGGATTTCTAAGAAAACTTCAACTATATTAGTACTTAGGGCGCGTATACATAGAACGTCCGATTTTACAGGATCCTTTTTAACTGATCCGTCGCTACTGGAGGTAATATTCACACAGCATATACAGGACCGATTTAAACTGATTCGTCGCTACTGGATGTCGGATCGGTATTTTTTACTGGATCCGGAATACTGTATTCTGTGTAAACTCGCTCATACAACTACATACGCTAATAACATATATACGTTTAAGCGGACCTGTAAATCGGACGTTCTATGTGTACGCGCCGTTACCTAGACCCTTTTTTTTTTGGTGCGCGGTGGAAATCTTCATGGACTTTCTCCTACCGGCTAAAACCTCCACAGTGTTTCATCTCTGCCTAATGGCCGGGGTTGCGGGATTCGCATAATCATTCACCGCTTCCCCGACAAGCAGTACTTAGACCCTAGTTACTTATGTAGTTACAAGTTTAATCTTAGCTTGGGTGCCAGAGGTCGCTAATCAGTAATTACAATTAAAAAAAAAAATTGAAAAATGTGTTAGTTCGTAAGTAGTGCGCTCATGTAAAATTGTAAAATTGGAAATAAAGTATTATTATTATTATTCACATTTATTTATTTTATATACATATATAATTACATTTTTAAATATTAATATAAAACAATAAAAACATTTAAAAATATAAAAAATAGTATCCCACCGGCATCGGGAACAGGGTCCAAGCTACCGGTGGTCAGGGCTCCTGAGAAAGGAATCTCCTAACAATACGCGCCGTGTCCAGGAGTACCGCTTTCTGAATCAAGCCCTTGATCCAACCGCCCAACGAGAGCCTCCTAAGGTGTTGGTCGAGGCTCTTGGCTATTATGCCATTGGCCGTTACGACTATCGGCACAGTGATTGCTGTACTCACATCCCACATGTCGACAACCTCGCGAGCCAAGTCAAGATACTTCATTTGTTTATCTTTCTCAGCCTTCACGAGGTTCTCGTCATGCGGGACTGTTATATCCACAATCACTGCGCGACGCTCTAATCGATCTATCACCACTATGTCAGGCTTATTGGCAACAATAGTCCTGTCAGTGATGATAGATCGATCCCAATACAATGTGATATTGCCATTTTCAAGAACTGGGTCGGGCACATACCTGTAGTAGGGCACTTCCGATTCCACAAGACTGTATTTAAGAGCAAGCTGCTGGTGGATAATCCTAGCTACTAGGTTATGTCTATGCAAGTAGTCTCCGTTAGCCAGACGAGAACACCCAGATATAATGTGTCGGATTGATTCCCCGGGACGGTGGCATGCCCGACAAATGTCAACCGTACCGTCCTTCACAATATATCTGCGGTAGTTGTTCGTCATCATAACTTCGTCCATAATTGCACAGACAAAACCTTCGGTTTCCCCAAAGAGGTCACCAAAGCGCAGCCAGGATACGGACGCCATAAAGTCTACATCAGGCCCATGTAGGGCCCGGTAGTAGCGCCCGTGAAGCTCCTTGCTCTTCCATACCTCCATGCGGTCATTAGTATCCAATACTACAGGTTTGCGCCAGTTCTCGTTCGCTAAGGAGAGCGGGGTGAGGCCCTTATCCACTAAGACCACATCTCGATGCATCCCCACGTCGGCTTTAAGAAAATACTCCCTGAGACTGCATATCTCACGGTTGTGCAGGGTCTTAGCATTTAAAAAGCCTCGACCTCCGCACTTCCGCGGGACATACAGTCTCATTACCGATGACCGTGGGTGATGCATCCGATTTGCAGTCAACAATGTGCGGACCCTCCTATCCAGGGCATCAAGTTCCGTCTGAGTCCATTTGAGTATGCCGAAAGAGTACATCAAAACCGGCATGACCCAACCGTTGAAGGCGCGCACCTTGTTTCCGCCTGATAAAAGACTATTTAATACTTTATTCAGGCGGCCAAAGAAACGCTCCTTCAACGATTGTTTCATATCGGCAGCATTGATGCCTAACGCTTCCGACATACCCAAATATTTGTAGGTTTCAGTTGAGGAAAGGGATCTAAGGTTTATGGAATCCGAGAGTTGTGTTCCCACAGATTCCACAATCTCCCCTCGCTTCACATGCATGACTGCACATTTGTCCACACCAAATTCCATCCTGATGGCACTACTGAAAGTTTCTGTTACCTTCAGTAGCTCCATTAGTCGGAAATTGTTGGGGGCAAAGAGTTTCAGATCATCCATGTAAAGAAGGTGAGATATGACCTGACCACCTCTTCTCAACCGATAGCCCAGACCTGAACCCTCCAGCAGTGTGCTTAGAGGGTTCAAGGCTAAACAAAACCACAGAGGACTCAGACTATCGCCCTGAAATATACCACGCTCTATCCTTATCGGTTCGCTGCTCTCTCGGATCTGCCTACATCCTGGATAGCGAAGGACCGTCCTCCATTGCCCCATACACGACATTAGGAAGGTGCGTAAAGTTGCATCTACTTTGTACAACTCCAACACCCTCATAAGCCATGTATGTGGCACCGAGTCATAGGCCTTCTTATAATCTATCCAACATGTCGACAGATCCTTTCGAGAACGTCGAACCTGCTGGTTAATGGCCATATCAATGAGGAGCAGCTCCTTAGTACCACGGGACCCGTTCCTACATCCATTTTGAGAGGCAGACATGATAGAATTGTCTTCAATATGTTTGTTAATTTTAGCTCTCAAAATGGATGTAAGAACTTTATAGACCGTCGGCAGACAAGTAATCGGTCTATAATTTTTGGGCTCCGCAGTACTACCCGATTTGTGGAGCAGGTGAGTTATTCCAGTCGTTAAGAACTGGGGCAACGATCCAGACACTAAAGCTGACTGGAACTGGGACGCTAAGCAAACATGCGACCGTCTGAACCATTTAATCCAGAAATTGTGCAGCCCGTCCGGTCCTGGAGATTTCCAATTAGGTAACGGACGAACTGCACAAGCTACATCCTGGGGGCTGATGGTAATTGCCCCCATTTCTGGTATCAGGTCGCACGCTCGCTCAACCTCCCGTGTCCAATCGCTCTCAGTGTGACTGACAGGCACCGACCAGATGCTGCGCCAAAACGAACACATGGCGTCATCATCCGGTAGGCGCGCATCAATCACACCTTGGTCTGGTCGCTCCCAAGCTCTGTACACCCACCTCTCATCACTCTGGAATATGCGATTCTGAGTGTATCGCTCCACTCGCCGCTTGTACCGACGAATACGGTTTGCCCATGCACAGATTTTCTGCTTCAGGAAGTCGATACGCTCTGTGACGCAGGACAAATAATCTCGAGGACTGACATCAGTCCCCGTAAACGCCCGCCTCACAAAGCGCATCACTCTAGGGCGAGTATTGCCCTCCCTAAAGCAGATTAGCTTGCCGATGAGTGCTCTAGCCCCATCGATACGACGCTCAATCCTGCACTGCCATGCTGGCACCGCTGATTTTGGTCGTGTAGCTCCGTCATTATTGGGAAATTTGACATGAGCTACACGACATGCCGCTACAGCTGCACAGTACAAGATCGAGTGGGTATCAACAAGGTCTACACTACCGTCAAAACAGTTTGACAGCTGTGAATCTAGAGCACACACCAGCGCCTTATTTTTCTTGTGCATGGGCAAACGAGGTAATCGAGGTCTAAGCTCAGGCTGCATAAAACGATACTCCCGGAACGCATCCTCCAAAGCACTCCTCAACTGTTCATTGCACTGGGAACTCACAGTAATAGCTCCGTCATCAACCTCTTCATCCATGCGGTCGAGTCGCGGCGAATCACTCGGTAAATTCGGCGATTGTACCGCGACTGCAACCACTGGCGAAGGAAGCGTAACGCAGCTACTCCGTGATTCGAGGCGTAGTCGATCAAGCACAATGTCATCCAACATATGGTTACGCTGGATGGCACGCACCTGATCCGATAGTCGCTGTGCCGATACGTTGACAGCTGGCTCAAGCACCTGAAACAGAGAGAGCATCCGACCACGGTACGCAGTCAAGTTACTTCCCCCCTCTGTAGCCCCAAAGTATGCGCGCATGACGTTTTCATTGACTGACTGTGTCCATCTCATGCGCTGCACACTTCCACCGGGAGCGGGGACCCTATCAGAGGCCGGTGGGCCTCGGAGTCCCAAACAACCCGGCGGCCGGCGTCCTCCCCGCCGACGAACAGGTGGTGGCGTCGAAGGCGGAGAGAAATACTCGTCGCTCGAGCTCGACGCAACTGCCGAGGCCGGTGTCACAGCACTCACGGTGGGGCTGGATTCCGGCGGCGGCGAGGCGGAGCTGAGCGACGGGTCCGGAGGTGGTGGGCGTGCTATTTGTTTTTTCCTTGCTCTTGTCAACATCGCAACATAATATCATAAAATCCTTATGACGGCCTTGACAGCCGTCATTATTGTTATAAATATTGTTTTCTTCGTTTTTTCATAACGGAATGTTTTCTTTTTGGTTTATTTATAATATTAATTTAAAAGGTTTTATTTATAGGAAGTTTTTTTATTATTATTATTATTATGTCTTTTGTTGAGTGTACCTACTACATGATCTGTACGTATATAGGTAGTTATTCATTCATCATCTGCCTAGCCTTTTCCCAACTATGTTGGGGTCGGCTTCCAGTCTAACCGGATGCAGCTGAGTACCAGTATTTTACATGGAGCGACTGCCTATCTGACCTCTACAACCCAGTAACTGGGTAATACGATACCCCTAGGTAAGACTGGTTGTCAGACTTTCAAGCTTCTGACGACTCGTAACGACTGTCAAAGATCCACGTATGACAGCCGGGACCAACATCTTAACGTGCTTTCCGAGGCACGGAATGATGTCAGTGATGTCTAAGATAAACTTTAGAAAGTACATATGAATTGAAAAAGTCACATTGGTACTTGCCCGGATTCGAACCCACAACCTCATGCATGAGGGGCGGGCGCCTTAACCGCTAGGCCATCACGACATTTTTTTCATTAAACATTTTAAAACTTCCATTCATTATTTACAGAAAGAAGGATGGCGAGAGCGGACCCAAAATTAATGGAGCACTGTGCAAGGTCTAATTTATATCAGTTATAATATCAAGTTAATAAGTGTTGTACAAAAAAAATACTAAGTTTTTACAAATCGGGAATCAAAAGTTATCAATTATCCCTATTTAATAAAAAATAATCATCGTGCAGTTTCTAAACGAAACTTAAAGTTACATTCCTTTCTAGGCTAATGATTAGATAAAAAGTAGTTCGTTTTCACTTGGTGATTTTCCTTCTTTTATACTTTTACATCATGTTAAAAAGTTGTTAAATATTCTGAGAACCCATAACGATAAACATACGAACCATGTAAATAGACCGTAAAAAAAATAAGACTCATTATTTTGATACATCATACGTAATGGATTACATGAAACGGAGAAACGGAACGTCAGTATCAAATTGACACTGACGGCATTTTTGTTGACATTTTTGTTTTCAACTAGAGTTGCCCAACTGTCGATAGTTTCTCTATCGATAGATGACCTCGAAAACTAGTAACAATGCTAAACCACTGATACTATCGATATCACAAATTAACTAATTGTACTATTGATTGGAATCGAGAGTATCGATAGGATCGATACTATTACATGATAATACTATCAATAGTATTTCGATTTTTTAAAGTAATACTATCGATACTAATGATAGTTTGTAAAACTATCAATAGTATTACAACATCGATAGTTTTTTCGATAGCTCACACTATCGATACCATCAATACTATCGACAGTATTGTTCCTAAACATATGCTGGACTTCGATAGTATCGATATTATCGGAACTAATACTTTCGATACTATTTTTGTATATCATTATAAAAATACGTAAACTGTATCATACTATCTATAGATAATATGGATACTATCGATAGTCTATCGATAGTTTAGCGATAGCCGACTATCGATAGGCAACACTATTTTCAACGGTTAGCGTTGTAAAAACAAATAATATAACGGCGATTTTGTAAATTCTTGACGACTTGGCTTTACCTTTGGACTGATTATGCTGTATACCAACCTAAATTACGGCATTTACTACTGGATGACGATTTGCAAGTGATTTGGACTTTGTCAAACTGTTCAAATGCGGTGCATTATTGTAAATTACACAGAAGACATCGCTTGTCCGAAAAAGTCATCAAATTGTTAAAAGAGTTCAGAGATGGGTGTAGTGCGCGATGTGAGTATTATATGTGAACTAATTTGTTGAATTTCTGAACAAGAAACCCTACAACAACTAACAACTCGACCATTGTAATGTCTGTGCTGCATGTGGCAATCTATTTTGAGAATAAGGAGTAGTTGAAAATCAGTTTCTTCGTCCTGACATGACTGAAATGGTAATCCGAATAGAAAACATTATAATAATATCTGAATGGATAAGACCCCGTGTTTAATGTCGAGCATAAATACTTTTTACATTAATATGTAAAAAGTATTTATACTTGAAAAAAAAAACCTAAAAAGAAAGTAAAGTGTAATGTCATACCGTAACCATGGAAACTCTATATAACAAAGATGTCAAATTAAGATTAATTATTTTATAACAGCAATAAAAATGGTTTAAGTTTTATCAAGCAGTATTTTTAACTATTTTTATTGACCAAAAGATATGGTCAAACACCCCGACAGGTTGGTTATGAAATTAATAAATATTCTTTTTATCCATATTATTATTTTTACATTGTATTTGTATTTTTGACAACTTTTTACTTGTTTATTGTTTCAGTTAATCTTTAACAATAAAATATGTGTGCCATGCTATTTGCAGGCAGAGTGGTGGACAGTTCTCACAGAAACTCTGCTCTTGTTGTTGTTATCGCCATTGGACATAAATGTGGACTCTTGCTCACATGGTATGAGCATTTTGTGGTACGTGGATTATCCCAGACACCAAAGCTATGTCGCTGCACCAGCTAGCTTCTTAGATAATCTTTTGATTAGGTAAAAAGATTGTTTATTATAAAATACTATCTAGGAACGCAAAACAAGATTAAAGGAAGATACAATGTTTGTATGTCTTGAATATTTTACAAGTACATAATTACAAAATAAATAAAAGTTTTTAAATAATAAATGTTGTTTTATTCAACAATACTCTGGTAAATGTAGATAAAAGTACATCAACTGTGCTTTTAAAGAATATTCCAGGAGATATAAAGCTGCCTCCTTATCCTGTGATATTATGCAAAAATATTAATTACTGGTGAATCTGGCTAAACGGGTATATGACTGATAATTAGCATCGGAATAAAAATAAATAATAATAATATACTTAGTATGTAAAATAAATAATAACCAATAATTGCGAGTCTTAGATTATTTTAGGTTATAATCTTCCACCTTTCATTTTTTTTTTCTCCTAACTTTTTCAAACTACTTTCCATTTGATTTTTGGTTAGCCTTAAGTCGTTCTTTAACTGCAAATCAGTTTCAATATTTCACACTACTTCTATCACTGGGTCCCAAATTACGTGTACTTTCGCCATTCTCCTTTAAGACCACCGCAAACTCACAAATAAACGATTAAGAAAACCGAATTACGCAGACAACTTATTCATTCAACGAACATACGATTATTGTTATTTTCCGTATTAATTACCATGAAACGACAAATCCCACACAATGTTTCTAAGAATATCCGTCATTTAAATAAAGATTGTGTACAAATAATTGTAGTCATCGTTCATTCATGAGAGTTTAAGAGAAATTCCGGAGCATCTGACTTGTAAAGTAAACAGGCTGTAATTGGATGAGTCAGAATTTAACGAAGAAAACGTGGTCCATTTCACGAATAGGTACTTCGTGTGAGTCAGTTTTTTCGTTCACATGTTGTATATCTCTAGTGTTTCAAATAAGAGCAATGTTTGGGTTGTCTTTCTTCTTTACTGTTATACTATACTAACTTTTGACGGTGACTTCCTCCGCGTCGAAGTCGCTCAGAGTCGAATCCGTTCTTAACTACCCATAAACTACTAAACTTTCAGCTTTATAGGTCAAGCAGTCAGTAAGAGACCTTTCGCATTTGTAACAAGACTAGCTGACCCAGCGAACTACATAATTATGTAGCGCCATTTCATTTTTTTTCTTATGAAACTTCTCCTTACCATAACAAACACAACAAAAAAAGAATTAGTGAAATTGGTTCAGTCGTTCACGCGTGCGTTTAAGGGAAATAGGAATTTATTTTTATACATAGATATATTAAAATTAGTCTAATAAGACATCATAATCATCAATATGTTGGGCATACTGTTGCTAATCTGTAGCTTCCAAAAATGAGTAATTGTATCATCAGATATAGCATCATGAAAGTCTGCATCATCTTTATCATCTGTTTTTTTGTTGCTTTTCTTACGAATAAGTTTTTTTTATTGAGAATTATTTGGTCACTTGCTCAGTATTGCAACACCCACCTGAAATTAGGTAGATTGTTATTAGCGGTGACTGTACGAGTGTTTGGTTTCATTTCTACGAAATTGTTTCGTCTTAAATGATCAATGTCTGTTTGTGTTATTTTATTATCATCACTTTGCATTGGTGTACGTTCTATAGTAGAGGTTCCCAAACTTTTTTTCTCTTAGACCACTTTCAAAATTTTCCTTGTTCCTGTGAACCCCTGCTGCTACATTTCGTCCATATTCCGAAAAACTCGTCAAAAAATGTGAAGATTGAACCCTAAATTCTGAGTAGTAAAAATATTGCTATTAATGACTACTTTTACTAATAAAAATCACCGAAAAATTATTTTTTGCTTCTTTAATATTTTTCAGTAGTTTATTAACTGCCTACATACTAGATAGATAGATAATAGATAGGTAATTCGTGGACCTCCACTTACAACTTGTGAACCCCCATTTTTTATTTTCACGCCATCGTAAACCCCCGTCGTGTCTCCGTGGACCCCTGGGGGTACACCTGGACCACTTTGGGAATCACTGTACTTTAGCAACTTCTGTTATAGCATCGGAAAATATTTTTCTTGTACCTATTACTCATATTTGTTTTATGATCAAAGCTTACTTTAGATTTCTTTAATCTATCTACCAAAGTATATGTTTCATCTTTTTCACACTTCTACAGTCATACAGTAGGAATCTCCTCTTATCGTATTGTTTATCAATCTTTATGTAAAGTTACACCACATAATAAATGTATGTAATCTGTGATTGCACCCACCTAGCTTTAATTTAATTACTTTTGATTGGAATCTTGAATTACGAGTAGATTAATCTCAAGCAAGGCTTCACGCGTGTCGTTGAATAATTTCAATTATAACTTTAATTGTATTTTTATTATTATCAGTCATCACAAATTACGCAATGATTCTGAAATTATTTCTGGTTATTTTGCAGGGTTAATCCGTGGTCAATCTCCTTTTAATAATAAAGTCGAAGCACTTTATTCAATTAAACATATAACTATATTACATTGTATAATTTTTGTATTGTCTTTAATTATAAACTCAGATTTAAGTTGTAAATTAAATTAAATTATTAACGGCTACTTTAGTGGAGTCTGTCAATTTGTCAGAAAGTTGAACTAGTTGACATATCCTTTTAACCTTGACAGGTCGAGTAGGTACTGATGTACTTAGCGAGGCATTTCGTTTTCCTTAACCTGTTTGTTCAACAGCAGGGCAAAGGTTGTATTGATAATGTTCCATTCTTCTCTGTCTAACCATTTTCCAAGAAAAGTGACTATGCATTTACGCTAAAATTTCCACTTCATCTCCAAAACCAACCACAGAGTAACAAATACGTTTGAAAAATCTTGTTCTACTGGAAAAAACAAACCGTTGGGTTGGAGGTTGATAATTTGTGATTAATTGGTCATAGATCACAGCAATAAAATCACGACAATATTAAAAGTATTTTTATCATCGTGTGCAGCTATTGAATAATTATTATTACTAAGTACCGTAGTTCCGCAATAATTACAAGTAGGTACAAAAGATTGTAATCTGTGACAATATGAATTGTAACAATATTCAACAAGACTAGTCTATTAAATGTAAACTTATTATTAATTGTTGCAAATGTAACGGATAACTAGGGCCTCATTAGCAGGTTGTTCTATTTGTACCACAAATAAATCTAACTCACTTGTGTCAGCACGGGGGACGCAGACGGGCAACTGTCACGCAACTTAAAATGTTGCCTAGCCTCGTATCCACAAGGCAACAATTCACGCACAACACGTGACGCTCAACATGTTCGGCAGCGTTGCACAACAGCGCACAACGGTGCCAGCTGGCGCGCAAAACGCCGTCTTGTTGTTTGTTTCCGTGCAACATGCATTTGTGCATCAAGGTTGTCATCAAGTAGAGACCACCACCGCCGTTGAAATCAACACTAGTTCCTTTGGCGATATGTTGTCGATGATTGATGCGAGCAAAGTCATGCGTGGACAGACAACGTTGCTAAACAAAAGTTCCGCGTTAACTTTCAACATGTTGAGCAACTTGTTGTGCGCCAAATGTTGCCTAGTGGATACGAAGCTTTATTGCCGATTTTAAAATCAACAGCCTTTTAACGTAAGTAAGATTTATGAATGATTAGTGACCTGCCTTGGTTTGCACGGGTGATTGTAGATACCTTCCGCTTAAATCACTCTATCTATTGATGAAAACCACATAAAAATTGGTTGCGTAGTTTAAAAGATCTAGGCCGCCTTTACATTACGTCGCAAGTATTGCGGCAGCCGCAAATTTTGTATGAAAATCCAAATTTGCGGCTGCCGCACTGCTGCCGCGCTGCTGCCGTGACTTTGTTTTATACTATACAGTGGAGATTTTACTTCATTTATCTACAAAGTGAACGTATATTATATTAAATATAAATAGTTAATTAATGATAAAGTGAAATCTATAAATATTGTTTTTCTGTATCGAATATGGCATTTTAATTATCGAATAATTGAATGATATTACACTCAGTGTTTTATGATTGACATTTTATAATTTGTGATAAAATATTCAATATTATAATAATGTAAGTAAATATTTATACATAGTTTGTTCAATAACACACATACATATATACAAATAAGTAGAAGTACTTAGCTTCTACATTTTCTGTTTTTTTTTTCTGTGTTTACTTACTTCTTAAGTGATTTCCTTGTAAGGGCGAAGGAGTCCTTCTGATGACTTTCAATGCTAATTAAAAAAAACAATTTTCAATGGATATTTGAAGTTCTTTTTGGGTTTCTTTCAAGTGCCACGGCCTTATATAATAAAATCGATTTGTCGATTGTATAATAATAATTCTAGGAAATGGGCAATAAAATTGCCCGTCTATTGAACCTCCCTAGTGTCAAACCAGCTAACTCGTTCGAGTGGAAATATTCGAACTATCTTTTATTGGGCAATCAGTGGGTTTGGGCCGGAGCTAGGCGCGTAGGCGTCGATTTTATGACCCAAAGGTACTTGTTGTTTTAAATTGGGAAAAAAATCGATTGTCTCATAATTGGAACAGCAATTTAGGTTGTAGTTTTGTAATGTGTAAATTAATGCTGTTGTTGTACTTTAGGGCTATTCTTTTTTCTTGTAATATAAGTAAGTTGTTCCGCAAAAGTAAACTTACTAAGGTAAACGCAATAAATAAGTGGCGTTTGGTTAAATTAACGATTTCCGTTGCCATATTTTTTTTAATGTACGGATTCCTATCTCTTACCAATTTGGAAAGATATTGTAATGGAGTTATTTTTGTCACACTAAACTGAAAGTGATGATGATATCTATGGACCTATTACCTACCTATTTACATACACACCAGGAATTTATGCATGACTAAATAACTGATTTAGGCCTTCTCTGGCGAATTAGGCATTCTCTTACGAATGAAACCTTCTCTGGCGCTGATTATGGCATTCCTGGTAATCGACCATTTTTCGTTGTCTATAGAGTGCACTACGCTATCCCGAATTTAAGGCGAGCGTTATTTCAAGTGGAAATTAACTGCACATGTGCATTTACATTCTAAAAATATAATTCCAATATTGAACTCAAATAATTAATATGTAATGCAAATAATTTGTTAACTTGTCTTTGTGTAAAAGAACACAGTAGGACATGATACAAGGCAACTATTATTCAATATCTTGGCTAAGAAAATATAAAATTTTCAGAATTTGTTAAAACACCAATAATAATAATTTTATTCTCCGGACCGAATTTAGGTCGCAGCGACCAAAGTCAAGGTACGCGAGAGATATTATGGAGAACAAGTATGCGCAAACACAGATGCATTCTTCTTTTACTCTAAAAGGCCGTTAGGACGGCTCGGACACGGCTAGGGAGTGATCAGGCGCAGTATTAACGAATTCAACTTATTTCTGATATACGAGGGTGTAACACCACCAACTTCCAAACTCCGAGCTGCTACTAAGTAATTCCTAATGGGAAAACCCAAAAACTCATTACCCGGTATGAGAGTCGAACCCAGAATCCCACGTTCAGCAGTCGCGTATGCGACCACGAGAAAAACAAATACTTAAGTAGCTATCTATTATAATAATGACTTAACACTAATAACAATTAAATAAGACGTAATTCATTGTGCCCTAAAGCAACTCGTATCTAAGTAATGATTAGAATGACCTTTATTTCTTTTGTCATTATAATGCATGCTTAGGGCTGCCATCTTATTTTTTGGGTATCAGAATGAGTAAACTTTTTATTTGATTTTTATTTTTGGAATCTAAAAAAAAATTATTGATTCTTTTGTTTAATTATTAAGATCAATGATTTTTATTTTGGAATCTAAGCTAAGTATAGCATACTTAGCATACTTTTATTTTTGTTCCTGCTGGACGGACTTTTCCAAGTCCCATTTAGGGGGGCTGAAAGTGGGCACTGGCCGCCTTGTACCGATACCCAGGTCTCGGGAGATGAGTCGTGATCTTCCTCTCCCTTATTATAGCTTCCTTCCGTGAGATGACTACGAGTATTTCCAAGAAGGAGACTACCGCGTCCCTGGACTCCTCGCTACTGCCGGACGGCTGGGAGCGACAGGTCACTGTGTACTCCAGAGTTGAGGGCAAGGCGAGGTTCCCCCCAAGTGGTACACTCTAGCAGCGTATGCCACTCCGTGTTCTACTTACCATATAGCTTAACTTTAGAGTACTTAAAATATCTATCCCTTATGGTATTTCTGCTAATGAGAAAATAAAAACTGTGATCAGAATTATTAGGAATAGTTTAAGGCGTCAGACATCTGTATACCATACAAAAGGATACCAGCAAAAATTACCAGAAACAGGATTACTGACAGCCCTATGTATACCTAACCTAACAGAAAGTGTATATCAGTGTTTTTTGCTCAACGAATTGAGTCATATCCTGCCATGAAGTTGTAAAAGAGGCACTCGGTGTCACCTTTGGTAAATGTACTATACTAACAATAGATATGTACCTATAGGTACATGAGTGTGTACCTACTGTACTGAGTAATGTTGTACATGACATTTTTTTGACTACCTGTATTTCTGGGAGTAAAAGTACATATGAATATTAATTATAATCAACTTTCAGTAAGACCAACTCTAAAAATAAATATTTAAATAAAATCTGATGTTCTATAGATTTTGATCGTGTTGTACCTACTGCATTTTTGTACGGAACAGCATATGTTTTCTTTGTTATCGAAATATCGGTTGTGTATTAAATATGAGCGTATATTTCTCCTTATACTTGGTCATTACCGGGCAGGCCAATGTAACTATTTCAATCCATAATGTACTTTCTAAGTTTGTCTTGGACATCACTGACATCGCTGAAGGAAAACGCCATGAGGAAACCTGGGCTTAAGCGTGGTGCCTTCTCTGTGTGAGAAGAGGCCTTTACCGTCGCAGTAGGACAATAATGGGCTGGTAATATTTTAATTGGACACATAAAACACATTTTTGACGTCTATTAAAACATATAAATAACCGAAACAAGAATAAGCATTTGCATAAATAGTTTCCGACCAGAGTCCGTAAGTATTTTCGGATAGTCGAAAAAAAACGAATCTAAATTCGACAAAACGTTTTGGGATAATCAAACTTGAATTTTGTTTCTTTATGTTGGTAAAAAAGTTGACCTTGACGGCGAGAACGTCAATTTTCATGCGCAGTGCAGGAAATTGGTCGTCGGATAGGCAAATAAGTACTGGTGTGTTTTCTAGTACTTTTTTTTCTTTGGGATCAGCCGAATATAAATGTATATACCTACGTACGTCTGCGTAGAATGTTTTTTCTTCTTTAGTGTATTTAATTTTTTACTAGCTATTCCCTGTGACTTTATGCTCCTTAAAAAATATTTTCAACTTATATGTTACGGAATAACTTGTGCCAAAAGATTACCTCCTAACCATAAATAATTTAAATACATTATTTTGCAATATTAATGAGATAATTAATATTGCAGAATTAGTTTAGTTAGATTTATAAGCACTACTTAGGAACATTTATTTAAAATTGAAAATAAGAAAATCGGAGATAATTGTTTTCGTCCTGAATGTAATATAAACTATATAAAGTTTTACGTAATTTTCGATCTTAAAAATGAAGAGTAAAGTCTATAATCACTTGAACCATCGGTACACTGTACAGTCGCCAGCACATCACCTTTTTGTTGTAAAATCAGTCCTATTACAACCGCATAAGATGCTGGCGGTCGTCCGTACCTACTGTCAGACTTTTTCTGTACCTAAAACGAAATGAGACATACCTAGACTATGTAAAGCAATCTCGAAAAACACTCTCGATTTTAAAACAGGATTAAGCAAGTATGAAATATAACGAAAAGTTGCGTCATGTAGAAAGGGTTTTATCCTTGCGTAATTTTTATAATTAACCAATGATTTGCGATCGATTTAATTGCATTGCTTCCCTCTATTATGATTTTTAATTGATTAAATGGTGTCTAATAGGTTGTGGTATCGAAATCTATATTCGCACGCGGCGTTTAGAGAGAAAATCTTGTAAATTAATTTGTAATTTGGCTTTTTTACGCCGGTGTTTTAAATTTATGATAAGAGTACCTATTATCGTTTTATAGGACTGCAAATTGTGCAAGTGTCGTGATGGCCCAGTGGTTAACCCGCCCACCTCTCATGCATGAGGTTGTGGGTTCGAATCCGGGCAAGTACCAATGTGACTTTTTCAATTCATATGTACTTTCTTAAATTTATCTTGGACATCACTGACATCGGTGAAGGAAAACATCGTGAGGAAACCTGGACTTGTAATTAATATAAGTCTGAAATCGCCAATCCACCTTGAGCAAGCGTGGTGATCATGCTCATGCCTTCTCTGTATGAGAAGAGGCCTTTGCCCTACAGTGGGACAGTAATAGGCTGGTATTATTATTATTATATTATATAGGGCTGCAAATTAGTTAGGCACTATTTTATAGACAACGGTTTTAAAAATTGGATATTATATCACTCAAACTTTGCCTTGGAAAGCACGTAAAGCCGTTGGTGATGCGCCTGATCTCTCCACGGTGTATCATATTGCCGTCCCTTCGGACTATGAGAGTCAGGGAAGAGGGAGTGCACCTGTGTTTGCGCACATTCTTTTGCACTATAAAGGCGGGTCTACGCTAGACGAACCGAGCACGAGCGAAGCACAAGCGGAGCCGTTCTCGGTTTCGTCGTTCGCGGCGTCAAGTGTGGATGTACAACAACCCTACAACGATCATAGTCCTAGAGCGCGAAGCAAATCCCTTTGTGTTCGTCAAAAAACCGACAACAGGCGGAACGCAGCCGAGCACGAACGAAATGCTCGCAGCGCGATCGTTCGAGGCTTGTAAGTCGGTCCACACTAGACGAATTGTGTTCGGCTCGTGCTCCGTTCGTCCGGCTCTCCTAGCGTAGACGCAGCTTTATATCTCCTGTGTACTTGCTAGCCTCTAATGAGATTGGCCACCGGCGTGACCAAAATCGGTTTGGGGAATATTACTATAGACACAAACAAAGTCACTACGAAGTACCTAAAGAAGTAGGTACTATAGATACAAACAAACCCGCAGGCAACAACAAAACTTATGTATATGCCAGACATTGAACAAAAAATCTAGATTTGTTACGATTAAATTCTTTCTCATTTTTTTTATAACTTTATGAGGCAATAGATCCGATGACATCATTCTTATTGTAGACTCATTTTAGTTTTCTCGCAAAGTACCTATAGTACTTAAGGTACTTGTCTGGTTTGGCTGTGGGGCCTTAAAGCTATCTGAGCTATCTGGCTTCGAAGTCAAAGTTAAAGTTTATTTCAATTAGACCATTCACAGGCACTTCTGAATTGTCAGGGAGTTGGTCAGTTAGTCAGAAAGTTGAAGCTATTTCCAAAACGTAGATGAAATGATTTAGAAGAACAAGTAAGAAACTCCAGAGACACTCTTTTCAATTAAGTTTTTAAAAACGGATCTTTTTTTTACTGGACTATTCTATTCCACTCTTGGATAAAGGCATACCTCCACTCCTTCCATCTTTCACAATTCAGTGCTTCATCCATCCAGTTTAGGCCTGTTATCAGAAGATAAAGCAAGCAACGTTGGTCAAAGCCTATGGAATACTCAAGGCCTTCTAAACTCAGATACTCATGCATCATTCTAGTGAAGCCTCTTTAATGAGCCTTACAACTACTAATTAGCGATCTTTACGCATCCCACAGTCATCAAGGACATCTTAAGATGGTCTATTATTATAGTTACAAGTCCTTACTAAGTACAGCGGTACCAACACTTAGAGATTAAACCGTGACTGACCGAAGTGTTTATCAGATATTTACATATTACAATTATATACCACCGATCATTTCCTATAGCTTTAATGATCAGTAACTACTGGCTATACATCACGTGTTGATTAACATAGATACTTTGAGTTTTATCTGAGCTCTGAATGAGCAATCGAATTGAAAATGTGATTGGATCATACTGTATGGAGGTTTGGCCAAGTACTATACATTTTTTTGCGTTGGAAAAGACATGTTCTTGAGTGGAGACTACAATTCGGCCCATGTGAGGTAGGACGCCCTCAAGCTAGGTGAAGCGATGAACTTTGAAGGGCGGCTGGTAGTAGCTGGATGAGAGGATGAGAGCGATTGGAGAGGCTTACGTCCAGCAGTGGACTGCTGTAGGCTGTTGATGATGATAATTCTTAAATTTTCCCAGAGGAGGAATAAATATGGCCGTTTGACAGATTTCGATTAGAAAAAATACGTCAAACTGTCATGTTTATTTTTCAGGCAAAAAACTAATGAAAAGTCATCCCTATGATATAAAGAACTCAATTTATTAGAAGCTTTTTTGAGTATAGCTTAACCCTACCAACTAAAAACATAACCCTGTCGTTAAGCTTTGCCACACATTTGGATAAAACTAAACAATTTTAATCGTTTCTTCGTATTAGTAATTTTAAAGTTAGCCTCCCACTACGTTTGTTCTCCACCGTTCCGTTTAAAACGAAAGCGAATAATTATTAACATCCTAATAAATCCAGAGCTTATAAAATCGTGAGCGAGTTCACGATTTTTCAAAAATAAGTTGTGATAAATTAAACGATTTATCTCATCACATGGTGCAATGGACGGTTTGGTACGCGCACTTTCACTGAAGTCACACTGTTGTCACACTGTAGTCACACTATAGTCATGCTCGACTAGCGGTAACCTACCAACTAGTCGTAAATTCTAGCCAACCTTTTAAGGGAATCGAGGGAACGAAACCATAGCGCGATTCAGACCGACCTAACAACGCCATCTATCGAGGTAAGGGTTAGTTTTTTGCAGTGAGGGTTGGAAAATAAAAATGGAATTTCTTTAAAAAATCGGATAGTAGATACTCTTCAGGGTTGCCAAAATTTGTTTTGGATTTTTTTGTTGAAGAAAATCGCTGGAAAGCATTAAAATATCTGTTTTCAGTCAGTTTCAGTAGTGGCGCCACTTTTGTTGTAAGGAGACTGTGTAAAACAATTAAATAGTAATTTGTTTTATGGAATTCAGAGTTTTATTTTTTGGCAGGAGCTTCGTATATTCTGGTAAATATTCGGCTTATTCCTATCACATGAAACCTAAGACATTTATGACATTTAGAACCCATTGGATTGCCGCGCGACGATGGGAAGAGGACAAATGGGATGGCCTGAAAGTTGGGTAGTATTTTGGTGTGGGATGCAACATGTGTCGACAACCTTGTGTCATCCCATTTCCCATAATGAGGCGGCTGCTGCAGGTGCCGAAATCCTGATCCGGCGTAAAAATAGAAACCTTCTTGGATGCTATATGTTGAAGCCGTTTGGGGTTGAAACACTGGGGCCATGGGGTTCGAGTGTTCACCTTGTTTATCGCGACATCGCCAAGCGACTTGTCGACTCTTCACATGATCAGAGGGCTGGCCTTTTCCTGGGCCAAACAATCAGCTGTGCCATACAACGTGGCAATGCTGCTAGCCTTTTAGGCACTTCCCATTGACAGCGATGTGCACGAGTTTTTTTTAAATCTGTATTACCCACCTTCTTACGTCATCATTATCATTATATTAACCAAACAACGTCCACTGCTAGTCTCCCCTAGAGCGTCTCCATCCAGCCTCTTCATCCAGCGGTTTCCTCTGCCTTCACCTTCTAATGTACGCTGTCTATTAATACTGTCACGATTCAGAGTATTGAATGATAAACACAAGATTTTATTGATTCTTCACTAATGACTTTGTTTAGCCTTCGAGGGATCTTGTGCGTGAAGGTAGAAGTAGTTCTTATTTGCCCAGTCATTGGACAATTGTCCATTTCAAACACTAACTTCTATCCCGTGACATTGTTCACGTAAATGAGGGTTATAGCGCATGCAGATGAAATTCTTGAATTAAAAGTAGTCTATTAGTATGATCTTATCCAGATCTTGATCAGTTGCCATCAGAATTTAGATGCCATATAAATATTATCATAAGTGCCTATTGCTACGAATCATTTTCCTACATTTGTCCCATGTTACTTGGGATCGGTGCAATATACCATTCCGTCCTCCTAACCCTCACGTTTACTAATTCCCTTTTATTTAATTTCATTCACCACAATTCATCCATCTCTTCTTTGATCTTCCTCTCTCTCCTCATCCATCCACATTCATTTATATTCATAACTGTTTTAGTGAAATACGTTTACAAGTTAAAAATATTACAGTTTATTCTCTTTCATGCAATTAATATTTTGAAATAATCGTGATTTACGTCAATCCAATTTGCATAAAAAGAAATATATTGGATCAATACAACTTTTACTATATATGAAACAACTTTTACAGAACACTATCGCTTATCGGTTTAATTTATCTTTTCATTATTTTTACATTAAAGTAATTATTTTCTGACATAATTGTTGACCAATTTGTAGGAACCATGGTCAAGGATGATTGAGTCATCGATAATACTTCTCATAATTATGTATAACCCGTGTTATGCTTTTAAAGTCGTCTCACTCACTCATTGAACTGTGCAAGTGAAAGGGTTTGATAAACTCCTTCGTTTGGCCGCCATTTTGAATTTGTTTCTGAAGGTGCAGGATTTATCATCTCTTACAATGATTTATCTCTGTCTTCTTTATTTGGATGATGATATTACCGAAATGGCGAAGCTGGTTAGAAAACTTTCTGGTAGGATTAGGTCGAAGAGAATATAGTCCATGACCAAAGGTAACTAAAGAAGAGAGAAGAAGAGAATCTGCAAGCAGAATGATTACTTGTTGGACATAAGATGACATGTGAAGATGCGGAGAGGAAACGCTTTGAGTGATGTGTGACGTAACAGAAAAGAGACACTCGCCAGGCCTTATAGTATTAGGGTTACATATCAACGAGGCCGTCTGTCCGTCTATATGCCACATTCCTTTAAATAACGCTAGTGATGCAGCACTTTTATATATGCATATTATTTCACTATTCACTACACATAATTTCGTTTAAATTATTCGACCATTACATAATAATAATGTCTAAATTTGTTTTTGCATTGTGTCAGTTATGATAAGTCTGACTTTAATATATTCATCATCTGCCTTGAGATATTTGTCAGACATTGATTTACTACGCAGGACTGAGCATTCAATCATATTGTAAATATCTATTTATCTTAATCAGATATTCACATTACTTGAAGTCATTTATGGATAAATAATTGTACTTATTGTTTATATCACATTGTGTCCAGACTTATAGAAGTATATCTTTTTTGACTCGGAACACATTTTTTTTTGTATTTGGTGAGCTAATATTGTTCCATTACTAGGCAAAGGCTTTTCTCTAAGTTCTTCCAGGAACTCTTTTCCCGCGCCATTTTAATTCAATTCTTACGGTACACATTTAAGTTATCTTCCTACCTCTTTCTGGCTACTGATTCTATATACTTTAGTATGTTATAGAGTTAAATGCTTCAAGTTTAATTAAAATCGGTTTATTTATTTCCAAGATTTTGGACTTAAAAGTTTGTATGAGATACAGAGACACTCTATTAAATTTTATCAAATTCCGCTATCAACGGATTAAGATAATATGACCATTCCCAACTAACAACTAACAGCTCCCGTTCACGATCATGACGCGTGGATCAGCACCATTTAGAGCAACCACCTTAAAGGGAACCGATTGATCCAACGGACGTATCACTACCCACGAGGTATTTGAGTGAGCATGATGATGCTTTTGCTTCTCTTCTTTCTAATGCTCATGGACACCCTTCGTCTGGAGAGAAAGGAGGGTTATGTCAGACTCTTACTAACTAAAACCTGGAAGCCCGGTATTCGAGTGGCGCATGATCCGCGTCCCCGACTGAAGGTATTTCGGGGCTGAACGGATCTGGACGAAAATTGGCACAGAGATAGATATAGTCTTATTTCTACCGGAGAAATGTAGGTACCGTTCCCGTGGGGTAATAACATTGACGCGGACGAAGTCGCCGGTGTAAGCTAGTAGTATCTATAATAGCTTAAATAAACATTAGCGTCTAAAACAAAATATAGACGTTATATGCAGCCGTAAAGCAGTTTCCTCTGTAGGTATAATTATATTCATGGAAAATGTTTATGTAATGATCAGGTATTTTACTATTGTTGATCATAACGCATTGAACTTTAATCTCCGGTGAATAAGTGCTTAGGGAAGGTTTACATTTAAATATTATTTTATGGTTTTATACAGAAATCGCAGGTACACAGATAAATATTATGCAAATAAATAAAAAGAATTGTCTGTACGTAAAAGTTAACACTATTTATACCAAAAAAGAATATTGTATCATCTGTCTGTACTTTTATTATTAAAACCCCGCAGATAATAATATTCATGCTGACGACGACGAGGGTGTAAACTAGCTAGCCAAATAGTAATATTAATAATATTGTAATAGTTGAAAAGAGTGTGCCTGGAGTTTCTTGTTCGTTCTTCTCCATAGCGGCTTTAACGAGCAACTAGCTTCAACCTTCTAACTTACTGACCGACTCCTTGACAATTCAAAAGTGTCTGTTAATGGACTAATTGAAATAATTGCTTTGACTTTGACTTTTATTGATCAAAATAATATCTCATTTTTTAACACGCTTATATTAGCTTCACTTGTAAGTAACTATGTAAGAAAATCTTGGAATCTTAATTTGACCCACTTCCCGGTCTTCGATTAGGATGAAATTTTGCACACGCTCTGAGTTCTGATGACAATATATGACTAGCTAAGAAACGTCATTACAAATCAAATATGGCGGCCTCCCCAAGATGGCGGACTGGCTGTTTGAAATCCACCCCCATGATATGGGTATCAAATGAAAGGGTTTGCTGTCAGGAATACGAAAAAAATAGTCACGTGACTTAAATCTAATATGGCGGACGTCCAAGATGGCGGACAGGCTATTTGAAATGCATCCCCATGATATGGGTATCAAATGAAAGGGTTTGCTGAATGGGATACGAAAAAAATTAGTGGGTGCTAAAAGCGTGTTTTTTAGTTTTTTAAAAATTATTTAAAAGGATTTTTAAACTTTTTCGTTTCCTTCCTTCCATGATGTTTTAGCTTTGGACTACTGAAAGATTACAAACAACAAATGAGATATATCTAGATCGTGCTTCAATCACCTTTGGCTCCTCGTGATCTCATTGACTAAATTATACATAAATCGTGTCTAATTCCCGATGCCATGTAAATGCACCATAAAAGAGCAATCATCGAACGTATATAGGTACAAGTACCTAAGTATACGAGGTGCAGTTTCGCATCGTCGTAAAATTTCAGGAGGCTGTCATAAAAAATATAAATAATTTTCTAAATATATAAGTATTAAAGCGAAAGGACAGTCACCACAAAATATCGAAAGCCGCTTGACGTATAAACATAAAAGGGAGGGAGTTTATAGTTAGTAGACGACCGCTAAGAAAGAATTTTCTTAAATTCTCCCCCTAAGGGGATGAAAAGGGGGTCCAAATTTTGTATGGAGAAATCAACTTTGACGTGGACGAGGTCGCGCATACATCTCTTCTAAGGACAGAATCGCCCTGTTGTATATGCGATAGGCAGTGTCGCGTGACTATATCACTGTTTGCGATCGCCCCGGCTGCCTAAATCTAGCGGCAATATGGCTAGTTCGAATATTCGAATCCTTTCTTAGTGCATGCCTACGTCATAATAATATTCTGCATCCCAAATTTTAGCGCAATCCGTTCTGTGGTTTGAGCTGTGTGTTGATAGATCAGTCAATCAGTAACGGTTAGGTTGATTCGTGTTGACTGGACTAGCATAGTTGCCTCTTTGGATTTAAAGAGGATGCAGATCTGTACCTTGTACAATACTAATACTGTCTATGACTCAGCTGGCGATACTAAAGTATTAATACCATTAGTTATAACAAATATAATTATAGGTACCAGGTTTGTGGAAAATCATTTACGTTAGAAAAATTCCTGGTATTCATGGAAGAACCGATACTGAATTTCATTAATTAATTAAATATATTTTGTCCTATAAGTTGTTTTCGAGTATTCGCGGATAATAAATTACTCTTGGACCTTTTCCGGAATACTTTGTTTGTAATCATTTATGTTATTTTATGAAAATGTCCTGTATACAGTCAGCCATATGCCACCAAAAACAAAACTTGTAAAAAATACCAAGTCTCGCAACTCAGTTCTTCTACCGTAAAAAGTTGTGAGATCCATGTAATACCAAGTCAGTCGATTTATTCAGTCCCTACTTAAGGGACCTCTGTCTTAAGTTATTACGTAATTAGCATTTATGTTTAAATAAAATAGATTGACTTGGCAATCGCATGAAAACCCCCCGATTTCCATAATAATAATAATATTCTGCAGACCGATATCTGTTACGGCGAAAAATCTCAGTGGAGACTAGCCAAGTAAGGAGGAGATATTATAGTGTATAAGTGTGAGCGCAAATACAGGTACACTCCATAGTAGGTCTCACAGACCGATGAGACGGCAATCCGACTCAATCCGGGAGAGATCAGGTACAGGACCAACGACTTTACGTGTTTTCCGAACTCCGCGCTGCTAAAGCGCTCAGCAGTCGCGCTTGCGACTATGAGACCATCAGAGCAGTCCATCATGATATAATAAGGTCGTATACAGACTGACTTGACTGACTGACTGAGGTTTACCAGATACTGACTGAACTATACGAGTTCAACCTGGTAAACCTAACCCTACCTAGAAAGAAGAAAATGGAGAAATAGGGTCACGTAGGTATAGCTAATAATAAAAAATAAGAGTGTATGTCGATGTTACGGTATAACTTAGATAGTAGCTACATCGAAAAGAGTTGGTCCTGCGGTACGAAATATGATACACTTTACTTTGAAAGTTGTCGTATTTACTTTGGAAATTCAGACATCTACTTGTAATGTGTTTGTAAAATGATACATATAATGCAATAAAACGTGCGAGACATGTTCATTAAAATTTCAAAATGTATAAATATTCACGATATTTCTTAAAACTTACAGCTTCTCGCATTTCAACGTTTACTTTCTAACACGTTCTCTTCCCTTTTGGTTCGTTACATGACTTGCATACATTTTGAAACTTTATACATGTAGTCATTTATGAACATACGCCTTTTTGAAGGTGTGGGATGGTCCTAGTTTGGGATATGTCTAAGGAGCGGTTCGCCGTAAGTTTTAACAATAGTTTTAATGAGTGAAATGCTAAGCTAAAGTATATATTTCTGATAATAACTGTTTTTGATTTGAAAGTTAAGTACCGTAATGAAAATAAGACGTGTGAAGGCACAAGGACAAATATGGATGGTATATTTTTTGGTATTCGATAGCAAACAAGTGACAAGCAAATGTTAAGTAGTCATCGCTGCTTATAGACCATATTATGTATTATTGAAGTTGCCATCCTAGAGACAAAGCTGAAATGTCTCATAATATGCCCGTTATTACACTAGCACCGATGGACACCGATATACCGCTGTGGATAGTTGCTAATGATCTCAAGTGATTGTCGAATCCAAAGGACCAATATGTCTCATGGACAATAACTACCTGGGTCTTTTTAAATCCCGGATAAGGACACATTCCGTGATAGATAACCATCACATTAAATTCCTTCTTTCTCACACTTTGTGTCGAGAATAACTACACGATATTATCACGACGCAAAAGGTTAAGGTTGTATACTTCATGACGTTACGTAACACTGTTAATTTTCTTCGTGATCATCGACAAATCAGTTCTGCTACCAATCACTTGTAACCTTTGGGCTTGATTGTAATTGCTGACTGAATCATGTGAAGGGATTTGATATCGTTCACGTTTCCCTTGTTGCTTCCTTTCATCACAATATTATAATAATTTTCCTTATATAAAATTAATATACAAATTTTCCATTAGCTCAATATGCAATAAGTTTGACCATTGCTTACAGCAATGGTGACTAAAGAAAGTAATACTTCAGCAGCGCTATTCTGTAAAACTTTCCATATGTTTATTAATGAGTAAGCTTGTCATGAGCTGACAATATTTAGTATCGCGTGGGATGACGGGTCACCTCAAGAACCGGCTGGGCCGATGAGCAAAACGTTTTAATATTTTAAGTAGCAAATAATATTGATGAAATATAAACCAACATAAATATGACTGACACTGTGATAGGTAAAAGCGTCGTATTATTCATCCACTATGAATATTCGCATAGTCAATGAATAATAGGAAGCTTTTCATTACTCAAATTATGAACTTATATAGATATATCTATGTGTCAATGTTTTCTGCTAAGCGCCGTATAAACCGCGACTACGTCGGTGATGACGACGGCGACCACTGCTTGTGGCGGCCAGTAGTGTTTGAGTGGCGTCAGTCGCTTAGAGTGCAAGGGCACTGTACATGAGCAGTCTTACATAAAAGCAATAATAGTGGGTGAAAGGGACATCGTAACGAAAACTTTTACCACGTGAACCCATAGTCCTAGACCCCTAGTCTATTTTTTTTTAAATATAATTAATGGTTTGCAATTTAATTATTAGTGGCTTACGTAAAAGGACTTATGTTCAAGGACATCTTCCTGGTCTTTATCAACTTTTCCGACTCAAAAGACCAGTGTAATGACTTGTTCTTTGCCAGAAACAGACGGCAAAGCAAGGCCATAAGAGAGACAAGGCAATCTATTATAATTTCTACCCAGTGAGTGTCTATCAATAGTATCATACTTATGTAGTGTGATCTATGAACCCAGTAGGTGTACATTATAGTCTGCACGTGGCTTTTAGTAGTCGCACTTAACGCAAGTACTTACTAGATTAATCATCAGTGTGGAATTATGTAGATTGGCGAGTAAAAACTGTTTGCGAATAAATACAAAGTTTCTTTGTAACATAAAAGCATATTTCTTTATTATTTTACGTTAAAAACGTCGAAGAAATGCTGTAAATAAGCTTCTCCCATGCATGTCCACATCAACTGGTCTGTAAATTACTTAAAGAAAAAAATATTTGAAATTAATTGTAAAAAGCGAATAAAAGATTACCTTTTGGAACTGTAGAGAATCTGGACTGGTTTAAACCATCCTTGTGTAATAAATATGAAACAAATATTTACCGTTCAAAAGTAAAAGGATAGGGATTTGGCAGTCAGCCCGAAAGGCTCTCAGGCGATTTTTAAATAAAAGATACCCATAAGACAATCATTGATTTCTCGAGTAATAAAGGTAGTAGAAAATACTACTGATAGTGCCTCAGCAGTATAGTACACACCATGTCTCCTACACTTATTTTTAGTTGCAAACTCAAATAAAAAAGTACCATTCAAACAGCACAGTAGAAAAACAACAATAAAATCTAACAATAGCAGATTGAGCGATAGTCGATAGATTATCCAATTATAGTTACGAGCAAACCCATTAAGTATACAACACCTTCCTAGCAATTAACTGCTCACAAGATCACACCCACATGGTTGAGACTTGAGACAGTTCTGTGTTATAGTTAATGATCTATTTTGAAAGTAAGGTGGCCAGAAGTGGAGTAATTAGGTAGAGATGGCGGTTTTGTAGTGGATATAGTTGTATGTATTATGGAAAAGTTTTATGCAAAGAAAAAGATGTCAAATCAATGAGTAACGAGCATTTAGGAGAGGACGTTATTGATATAAATGACGACGTTCCTGAAAAATTAGAAGAAACTAACGTGAAAACCACAAAAAATTGTTTAAGATATCGTACTGTTATCTTTTATTTACAAGGGAGCATAAAACGGTCCTTCAAGCTTAAAATTTGGTCCTTCGGTACGCACTGTCAGATTACTCATAGAGAACTAAAACTAGATGAGCTAACAAATCCTTTATCAATAAGTGAACGCATAGGTCAAATCGCAATAGTTGAAACCTGAGACTTACCATATCCGCGATGATGAAACTAGTCGTTTCCTTACCAAAGAGAGTCCGATTGGTCCTTTAAGGCGGAGTAGAATATAATTGGTCAGCGAGACACAAAAAAAAAAACATGACTATACAGTATACATGCAATATTTCACACAAAACTGTTTCTTTATATTTAACAGGCTAAGTTACAGATATTTTTACAATTATGACTGTAAAACAGCAACGTTCTTTGAATAATACCTTCTAGTCAGTCGCGTTGTCGCCTGTTAATTGGCAGCATTCATCGCCATTTTGATGCACCACGTAAACAAGTCTTCTATTTAATTATTGTTCAGAATTCTCGAACATCCGTCATCTTAAAGAGCTGCTGTAATTAAATTTTAATGCTTCTTTACTTTATGTTAATTACTAAAATGATATAAATATAATTGGCCGTTTAATGTACATAGTTAAATATACGTATCCTTGTATCAATATGAAATGTGTCCATGCCGTAATGTCTGTTTATTTGAGTGAGTTACATAGTCATTCAATGTTAAATCTTATTGTAACGAGGTAGAGTTGTGAATTGGAAGCTCTCAATGACTCACGTGTTCAAGATCGGATCCATTTGCCTAGCAAAATTCAATTTTATAGTCGTGCTGTTAAAGTTTACAGCTATAGCGACATAACAGAATATACTTCTGTATAATGTACCTTTCACGCGTCCATCCCCTGTAATAACAACTCGTGCGCATTTTAATGTTAGCAAAGGGCTTATAGTTATTTAGAAACACATAAAGCTTTACTTTTATGTAATAATCACGATTTTCTTACGACTGATGATGTAAGTGGCACGCGGCATTGTTAGTATGGTCTAAAATACATCAAAGTTAATTTATATTAAGCTGACATTATACTTGCTCCAAAGACATAGATTCGAATTTAGAGGTTTATAGTATAATACCTACTGGTTTTGCCCGTGACTTCGTCCGCGTGGAAATAATAATAAATAATAAATAAATATCTTGGGACAACTCACACACGGCCATCTGATCCCAAGCTAAGCAGAGCTTGTGTTATGGTAACCAGACAACTGATAAAGGAATCTGCTATTATTATTTCTGTATACTTGCTAAATTTTAGCTTCACAGGTTAAATAGTTTTCGATATTTCGTGTTTGGTCAGTAAGCAAATGAGTGATTTTTCGCTTTTACCAGACAACGTTACCTACTTCACCAATTTAGATAATTCTGAACATCTCGCAACTCATTCATACCTCGTACGATCATCTCTTTTAAATTCCATCAGTGTTCATCTCTTTCATTCTAACCTCTTATAATTTGCACCAATCACACATGATGCTCTCGTTAGAAGGTTAGTAATGACGCATCGCTGACCGCATCACCGCATCATCCCGATCAGGAAGAATGGATTAAACCTGATGTTTGTACGTCTTTGTTGTGTTAAGACGGAAACTGCTGTTTGACGCAGAATTAGGTTGTTGGAGGATTTCAGTGTCAGCTGTTAGAAAAGTATTATGAGATGGTTCTGTTGCTTAAGTCGTTGTTGTGGGTAGTAATCTACAGGATAGATGGATTAGTGTTGGCATCTTGATGGATGTACTGCCATTGCGTTTAACATAGATAGGTGGTTTGTTAGTGAAATAATTTGAAAGAAAATTAAATAAGTAGGTACTTACGTCTATATTCGTACCACAGATCTACTTATAAACTTTTACCATAAATTCAGTTCATGATGAGGAGGAGGAAGGTTCTAGACCTTCCAGAGAGAAAAATAGAATGCTGTTCCGTACATTTTGAACGTGTGGGTTGCACTTTTGTATGGAATCGATTTTGGAGGGCGAGTGGGGAGGTTTGAAATCTTGGACTTAATCCATGTCCCTCAGGCATCATGTATCACTATGTAGTTTATTATTGACGGATTTGCGTTACTATATTTTCATGTATGACGAGATGTATGAACGTAGATGAGGCGAAAGGAGTATGTAAGGATCGTAGCAGGTGGCGTTCTGTGGTTTCTGCCTACCCCCATGGGAAAAAGGCGTGAGTTTATGTATGTATGTATGTATGTATTTTCATTTTTGCAAAAAGCTCAAGAATTGCTACACATATTGTTTTTTCTTTCTTCAGGTAGAAATATCTTAGAAAGCTCTTGCAAACATACAAATTCAAAACTAGAGAAAGTAGAAGAACAGCTTGCTTTATTCACATCAATGACATCACTTCTAATATTTATGTATGTTTGTATGGGACCAGCTCTGTATATGGCAGCAGTTTTCAATGGAGTGACGTCTGACAAATGACAGCTGGTAGACAGTAGTGGACGGTAACATATTAGATGTACCAGTGCAATGGACAAGTTGTAACTATTTGTTTTACAAAGAGAGGAGAAGAGAGGGTTATTTTTAAAAGGTAAAAACAGAACCAGTATTTTTCACCAGAAGAAGCTACAATTGATGATGTATCACTTAATCACGATGTTTGATGAAGTGATATTCTAAATCCTAGCATCAGGTAAGATGAGATAGCTCACCTAAAGCTCACTTCACCTGTTTTCATCGAAGAAGATTTTTACAGAATAGATCCGTTGCCTAAAACATATCGTACAGGCAAGATTTAAAATATAATCTTTTATATAGGTAATACAAGTCATTGTATTGTGTTAATATTCTAAAACTTTTGCAGTAAAATGTTTAGTAGGTATAGTGTGTTATAATAGTGTGTTGTGTGTTATAACTCGGATTGCATAATTAAATCTTGAAAATTCATAAATATCTTCTGACACTAATTGACTCTAATAGTTCATTTATTTACATACCGATTTCGACCTGGTAGCGCTTAATTAATGAAAATTTAAAGAAAACAAACACCTATTGTTATGACCGTTGGTTTCAAATTCAATTAATAGAACTTGAATGCTCAAGGAGTCAGGCAGATCCTGAGTCAAAAATTAATTGGTATAATAATTTTTATTTCTCATCTATATAGCCCTGTTCCACTGTAAGGAATGAGCTTCAGTCTCTCTTTCACACACACAATATTTCATTTTATTACCTGCCAATGCTCGTCTTTTCAGTAGGTCTCCAGCTTTCAGTAGGTGCTCGGAGGCTCGGATCATGTGTCAAGTGTATACCGAGCTTCATACTCATGGTGGTAGAAGAAACTGTGGAGCTTGATGTGATATGAATGTTTGTCAGATGGAGGGTATGCATGTGAATTTTCTCGAGAAGAAAAAGGTTTCGAGCTTGTACGGCCATCTTTTACCATTCCAATATTGATTTTAATATTGATTCATTCAAATATTGTTTTAGATGACCCATTTTACATCTGGTAGGCACTGCGTAGCCTAACTGGTCCCAGGTAGTATTTATGTACGCTTACAAAAGAGTGTGGCGAATTAGTGGGCTAACAAAATATGGTTCTTAATAGAAGAAGATTTTAAATTATTCTTTAAATTAAAACCTTCGTTCAAAATTCATCCAAGCGTTACAGGCCGCTGCTGATGTAAGGATAAATCTCTTGACAGCTGACGGATCGTACGTGCGGCATTGACAGACGTTTTTATAACTTAATCTCACGTATCTAAGGCTGAGCTTTAATTTTTATACTGACCCGAAAGTTAATCTGTTTAAAATGCGGCATTAACTTGGCTCTTTGTGTAACTTTATGAATCATTAAGATTTGAGATTATTTTTGTTAAATATTTTTGCTGTACTTAGTGATGCTAAGATTGGCTGTACTATGCTGTTTTAAGATTATAGGTAGAGCTAAAAATAAATAAACGATGACGCAGCAAAGATGTAATAAACCACATTAGACTGCATTTCCAATCTGAGACGTGCAAGGATAAGTAGCAACGGATATGTGTAAAACTAGCCAATTACAGCGCTAGCTTAGCTTAAGTTATGACAATGAAATGAAATCATTGATAACTTTCATATAGATAGATAGAAAGATAGATAAAACATTTATTCAGTGCACACAAAAGACACATCACAACACTAAAATACAATCAATCAGCATATATACATCTCCGCACATGTCTGGTGGAAACGCTACCTGAAAGAGGAAGGACCAAATATTTTTTGGTCCTTGTAGCACAAAACCTTCGAGTTTAAACTCGATTAGTCTCTATTGAGTTTGGCCGCTGTAATCGAAATTCAGTAGAGAGAACATTATTATTAAATAATACGTTGGTATGCTAAGCTGCACCATCAATTGAACACTAGGAAGTATCAAGAATTACTTACGATGACTCGCAACGTAATAAACTGTTTCTTAGGGGCCCTTAATTGTACGAGAAAATATTACCAATCATCTTGTCTCATTAGTATGGAAATATCGTAGGTATAGAATTTATGTTAACGTGCGAAACTCATACTAATTATGTTATCTCTGTTGTATGCTAATGAGCAATTACTGGAAGAACTTATATTAAAAAGTACCTGCATGTAACAAATGAATTTACTTTTAAAGAATGAAGATTAAAATTTAATTTAGTACATAGTTTTCAGTAACATCAAAGATTAGTTTTAGTTTTTAGTGGTATCGTGATGACTCAGTGGTTAATGTGCTCCACGATTATGGGCAAGTACCAATATGACGTTTCCAATTCCTATGTACTTTCGAAGTAGTCTATCATGAACTTGACATCGGTGTAGGAAAAACATTGTGAGGAAACTGCATAACTAATGTAGTCTGAAATCGCTAATCACCTTTTAGCAAGCGTGGTGATCAATACTCCTGCGTTCTCTGTGTCCTTTGCCCTGAAGTGGGACAATTTAATGGAATAGTCATATATATTTTTTGCAGGTCAAATCCAACAAGCAATTACATATCTTCTAACTAATGAATTATTTTTTAATAAATTTACCTTATAACACTCACTAATGACAATTTGATTATAAACACATTAATTAAGATTTCTTTGGAAATGATTGAACGTGACCTAAAAGAGATAATAGGAAAAGCAATAAGGGTGACGATAGAAAATATTATTATTTAATTGCGAAGATCATAATAATAAGGAGGTTAATGTTTTACGGAATCTGGTGGAATTGAGACGTACATAAACACTCGTGCCCTTTTTTTAATGGCAATAAGCAAGAACAGTTGGTCTATTCTGTAAGTCTCGTTGGGTGAATTTAGGTGCAATGAGCTTGAGGTGAGCTATTATCCTAACTGCACGTCTGTTATATCTCACTGGGTGAGTTTGTGTGAAATGTAAAAAATGCTTGAGGAGAGCTGTCATCCTACCAGATTCTAAAGTATTGGCAGCTTACTTTGGACTTCGTAGTTACGTGCTCCCATCCTGACCTATTCGTTTGGCTACGTTCACGTTAATACATGCAGATACCAAAAAACTCTTGAGACACTCTCCAATATTATAAGATACTAGCTTATATACGGACTTCATCTGCGTAGATTTTAAGCCTAAGTCCTAAACTATCCCCCATAATAAAGCTAGATCAATATGTGCTTCAGTTATTTCCATCTAGCCATAAATCCTAACAAACTTTCGCATTTAGTAGGATGCTAAAAAAAGACTACTTACCTACCTAGAATTTTGCAGTAGCAGTATTCATAGAAATCGTAAGTTAACAAAACTTTTTATTTTTACAATTACTCTGTCGACACGAAAGGATACCTTTAACGATTAAAACATCCCACAAGGAAGCCGATAGAAACAAAAGAATGGCAGTTAAACTATTCTTATTTTGAAAACACTATCCAGTCGGCAAAAGTAGCAAAAAGATTTTAATTACAAGTATAAAAATAAAAATCGTCGTTTTTAGAAAACGAAAGCGCTATGAGCTTCCGACTTCCAAAATGGTGAGCCATAAAAGTCGTAAGAACAAAAGTAAAGGAGCCGAGTAGTAAAAGAATAAAAGTTTATAACTTAAAGCACGAGAACTTTCACTTTCACACTTCTACAAAAAAGGTCCAAGCTCTATTTTTGTTGTAATTATGCAACAAAGACTGGGTCCTTTGAAATCAAAAGTTATTGTTTTGACGCCTCGGTTCTTTCTGCTACCTTTCTTGGTTATCAACGCTAGTTTTGTTATCAAGTATTATTTTGTATTTTATATCGATATTAATATTGCTGAAGATTTAGTTTATTTTTAAAATTCTATTTCAGTTATATAGCCCGTTTATTGAGAAAGGTTATATGTATAACATTACGCTATAACCCACGGGAGTGGAGCAGTAATAAAAAATGTAACTTAAGGTGGGTAAAAGTGCGGGGTATTGCTGGTAATATTATAAAGCCTTATTTTTTTGTTTGAACGTGAAACTCCAGAACCACTGATCTGATTCTAAAAATTCTATCGCTACGTTATCCCTGATTGTTATAAGCTATTATAATTAGGTATCAGAAAAATCAGGGATCCGTAAAAAAAATCACGCGGACAAAGTCGCGGTCAAAAACTAGTAAGAAATAAAGACCGTATCTAATGACTATAATCACCATTAATTTAACTTGGATCAAGTATTATATTGTACCCACACAGATTGCGCGAATGAAAAATTAAGAGAACGTATATCATAGATAATTTGGCATTTTCAGGGTTATCCATGAAGTTGTAGGTAACACTTTTTGTTTGTTTTAGTAGTTCCATCAAAACGAACTAACCCACAAACTCTGAATAAATAAATTAATTACGTAAAATAATTCATATGGTGTTATTGTACTATCCAGCAATAAGAGTTAAATATACATCTAGTACTTATGCTTAAGTAGAAAAGAAATAAAATTAACCAGCGTTAAATATCCAAAATTATTACATTTACTTCGAAAAATAGGAGAAATTGTAAAGAGGGTTGGTTCGTTTTTGCGGAACCCGACTGAGAAATGAGATTTACATAATATGTAATCATCGTTTAACATAAACCTTTTTTTAAAACAGGGAGACTGGTCCTTTGGGATTGTGGCCCTGTAGATGACTATCGCAAATAATTGTGTTGAGCAATAGTTAAAAGGTTAATTCGTACTCACAAAGCTAATACAAATTTATATTAATGCTCATACTATTAATCAAAATTCTATTTGTTATTTATTCCCATCCTCTACAGTTCCTACTGATTGATTTATTATTGACAACATGGAGACACACGTATTTGGTCTTACGAGTCGACGATTTCACCCATGCCGAATCGTAAAATATTGTTGTTGTAAAAGAAAGACAAGTGATAACAAATCATTAAGTAATATCAAATATACGTTGTGAAAGAGAACGTTAAAATTGATATGACGTCACAGTTACAGCGCAAAAACTGAGTTCAAAATGCGTGTAATACTACCGGGATGGCATAAAAAATTCTAAAAACTTATGAAATATATAAAATAACTTCAACAAAAATCCATTGTTTATGCAACATTTTTAAGTCATCTTCACTAAACTGAAATCGAAAGTGAGGTGCGTTACGTCACTGGTTCAATTATAACTCTATGTTTCGGACCCCCTTCGGCACCCGTCAAAGATCCCTACAGCGCATACAACACAAACAGACCATTGTTCAAACATTACGACATAATTCTGCCATTGTCGTCGGCTTTCGAAAAAAAAATTGGATCATGCGACAAAAAGTGGGACAAACGAGCGTTTACGATTTTATTAGTGCAAAAACAATTCTGAGTAGTTGCGTCGTTTATGATCGTCGTTTTTGCCTTTTTCGACGAAAGTCGAGACAGATACCGGCAAAGTCAAAGCTGTCACCATGCCTTTTCGTATGTAAATAAGTTGCAATGAACTCATGTCCGAAAAGACCGTGAAACGCGCGCGTTCAATGTCAACGCGAAATTTTGCCTCGTTTTTGTTAGAATTTTGGATCGACCGCTTTTTTTCACCAAACAAATAAGCGATTTTAATACAAATGTTTGGGAACAATGTAGTTTTTTTAGTTGACACACAAGAGATCATCAAATTGTGGGCAAATATTTTGGTCCTTTTTTCCGAATTCTGCGAACCTTGACTGATTCTTTGGACAACATTTTAACTGTCGATTTCGTTTTGTTTTCTGGGTCAGACTTCTTTCTCGTTCCCATTATGTTGAATTCTTTTTACGAACGCCATCGTAGGCTGTGACTAAATGTAAGTCAAATAAATATGTTAATGTTATCTTACGGAAATCTCTAGAATTTTTGTAGTCCTAAGTTGGTGTTGTCATAAATAATTAACATGCCATGGTATGCATTAGACATGTTTATTCCAAGGCTATATAATAGTGGACGTTATATCAATAGTGTAACAAGTTTTTCTTTAGCTATAAAACTGTCGAAAGTATTGTATTGGTACATAAATAAGATACTGATTGGTTTGATCGACAGGTGTCAATATAAGAGACTGATATGAATGAACGGTACGTTCGATGCATTTACCGTTCCAGATATCGATAATGCACATTCGTAGAAATCATGAGCTCAGATATAAATTGTCCATAGACCAAGTAACATTAAATTAATAATTTCCATTAATCCAAATCCCAGTCTTCATAACAACCTAATGTCGTCTACGTCCCTTCTAAACAAACTTTTTCGACTCGAAGGACCAAAAATCCAAATCTGATAGCGGAACTAATTCTCATCAAGCAACTCACGACCTTTGGGTACGTGAAAAAGATAATTGAACAATGGGATCTATACTCATTTATGCTCCGTTCACTTTTGCATCGCTTTTTTCGTGTATACAGACGTCCTCGATCGCATCCGCTTTGCTTCTATGTAATACTAGTTGTGTTATGTACATAGCTAGTTACTATAGTATGTATATAAGTTATATACCTGCAGCTATTTTATTGACTTAAAAACCCAAGATGATTTATACGATAATGTAATTAACGTTATTGAATATCGTTAAAATAAGTACGGAGTAATACATTTTTCAAGCTGGTGTATAAGCAGGGAAATAGGTACGATGTGAAGGATGCAGGAATATGTAATAAAATGAAGAAAGCAGGAATAAAATGGAAGAATGAGAAACATTTCGTGATTTATTTCGGTTATTAGAGCCATAGATTATTTTTTATACTATACTTGACTCTCACGCTGATAAACTCACATATAAATAAACGTACTTAAATAATTAAGATACATATGTATAATAAATACAGCATGTAAAAGAATGTCAGTCAAGTGTTTGTATTCAAATGTACAGAAATAGTTCGTCTTTGTGAGCCAGTGACAACGACCGCAGGTAATTGTTCAACGGAACTCCATGTCTTGCGATGGGCATTGTACTTACAATTTTGATTGTTTATTTTAAAGTCTGGCGATCTTTATTTGTTTTGAACTTAATTTTAAATGCTAAATACTCCGGAATTCTTTCTTCAGAAACTTTTTGACACTTAGACTGTCGGTAGGTGCCGGGGTTGCGGGACGTCTTAACATATACCGAGGCCGCGGTAAGTAAAGGGCAATAGAAGGAACAGAGTGGTTTTTTAGTCAGTAAAAGTCTGACCCTTCCGCCCCAGGGCGGAAGGAATCATTTGATGATTTTTACCATCTTAAAAAAAAAAAGATTGTCATTAGGTATGTCATATTGCTTCGGGGGATTGGATACTAAGTCAAAGTCAATTTATTTATTTCAATAATACAATTGAAAACTATTTTTGAACGTAAAATTTAAAGAAATGAGAATTTAATCTTACTTACAATTTTGTATGGAGAAGAATCGGTAATGAACTCCATGAATGAATGAATGAATGTCGTTTATTTCTGAGTATATGGTATTACAGATATTATAATGTTACAGAGTATTGTTCTCATATACTACCGTTTCCGGCGTAGAAATATTATAATTAAAATTAAAAATAAAATAACAATATTAAAATCGAAATTAAAATTAACATTTTATAAAAAACCTATTTAGACATAATATTTGTATATATTTATAGTTTATTAATATTATGAAAGAATATAAATTTAATAGGAACTATAGCTTATAATTTATGAAATCGACATGTTGACATAAGTAACTTACTGAAAAACATTGATTGTTTTTAACTAGCGACCCGCCCCGGCTTCGCACGGGTGCATGTATTATACATATAAACCTTCCTCTTGAATCACTCTATCTATTAAAAAAACCGCATCAAAATCCGTTGCGTAGTTTTAAAGATATAAGCATATATAGGGACAGACAGACAGACAGGGAAAGCGACTTTGTTTTATAATATGTAGTGAAGTCAAAAATCTTAGACCACACACTTGTCAGCAGATTTAAAATTAGAATTTCATTTTGTGGTTGAGTACTTTGGTCTTAATAAAAAGAAAAGCAACATTATGATTTCTAATAACTACGTATAAATTCACTGATAATGATGATTGCTTACTTAATAATTCCGTTAGACCCTGAAAAAATCTCCCTCAGTGAATTGAGGTGAAGTGAGCTTAAGGTGAGCTGCTCGCTCACCATCAGGTCTCTCTCACCTCTAGAAAGTGTCAACTTGTTACTTGTTACTTGTTACACTCTCAATTGGATTACCAAATTTACCACCTTTGCAGGCTAGGTACATCTGAATGACCACCAATTTAGATCAGCTTGGTGAATACTGGCTTCCCTCGAGGCGATCCACACATTAAGTTAACTTCACCTAAATTCACAGAATATAATAAGTACTGTAGGATTCGCCAATAACATCAATATTCAAAAGCCAATAGGTGTCAAGACAAGAAACAAGTTAATCAGAACGGTAGCTAACAGTTCCCCCGTCATGATGGAAAAGGCCGCAACAATCCATAAATATTTATTCACAACCGAAACTAATTATTTGTCATAGCTCCGAGGAACAATAACAATATATTTAATCTTTAATCAGTCCGCCACCCACACTTAGTCCGCATTAATCTTAATCACATACTTTCTGGTCCTTATGACCACAATGCCCTGCGGTACTAAGGTTTGATTTCTATGTCACTGGAATTTACTAAAGCTTTTGATAAACTAAGCCTTCAAAGAAAATTAAACTTTATTGCAATATTCCTATGGTTGAGTTTAGAAAATTTATGAGGGCATAATAAAAAAATCAAGAGTAGATTATAGTTAAAACTACGTGACATTCGCGGTTACACGTACAGCGGCGTAACACTTCAATACTATCGTTATTCCTTTGTGTAATTTACTAAAAGTGAAACGTGTTATTTATATAAATAAATCCATTTAAAATTCAACCCTATTGCCTTAAGATACGTCAAGAATTCGTAAGATAAGTGCGTAAAGCTTTAGACTTTTAGCACGCCTATGCAAATGTGTGCACTGCCTCGCGGTAGGACCTTGGCAGGGACGTGGAACAGTATCATCAGTGTTCTATTGCCACACAATTCTGCACCTTAATTTAACGGTTCAAAAGATTAGTGTTGTCTGTTCAGAATTGAATGCTTGTGCCCTTTGGTCTATGATTTTGCTTGTCGAAGTTAGAGCCTTGACTGAAATGGGACGTCACTGTTACCACATAGGGCCTAAGTGCAGAAAGAAGGTGTGGTGTCGTAACGATATGCTAAAACAACTGTTGCTAGGCAACTATTGTTTAAAACAAATGTTTGAAGAATGCTGTAGACCTTGGAAAGAACGAAATAGTTTGGGCCTACTTAGTTTCTCTATGGAACGATTGGCATTTTAGAATTAGCGTTTTGTTGAAATATAATCCTTTAGGTATTGTTGTAAGTTTTGCTTTTGGATATTTCAAATATAGTTTCCTATATTTTTTCTTTTATTTACAGATAGCAGTTATAAAAGACACTGAATCTGTATGTAAATACTACATCATTATTCTTTTTAATATGCTTCGTAATTAAATTAATAATAACCATAGCAAATTGTGTCATTTAACCTATAATGAAGTTTAATTTTTGACATTATAATAAGTTAACGACCACTTCAACAGACATTTAGAACAAGCATTTAAAAATGATACTTAAAACAAATCAAAAAGAAATTAAAAGTAAAATATTTTTCATTCAGTTAATTGAATAAAAGTCATGTTCAGTACTTACATGCTAATTACCGCCTGTAAACTTAAAGGTTATTCAAACTAACACAGTAATTAAACTGTAATTATAAACCTTCGACGTATATTTCGAAAGACAGCTTAATTATTTTCTATGGTTTTAATTATAGGTAAAACAGTCTGCTAATTTACGACAGCGATTTTGCTAAGCTCATATGCTTATGTAGGGTTTGTTCAATATGTAATTAAGTTTTGAGTGACTAGGTGATGCAAAACATAGACACCTTGATGTAAATATTGTAGGTTTAACTGTGAGTAGGCAAAACAAAATATTTTGTAAATTTTATTCAGCATATTTTATTTTGGTCTTTTGAGCCTGAGTTCGGAATGAATTACTGAATTGGCAGTACAAATTAAAACTGTAGAAATGTAATTGATTTTCAATGGCATCGATGACACTGAATTTATCAAAATCTCAATATACTGTATCTCTAGTCCTATGCTTTGAAATAAGTCAGAAAGATTTTAAAGGCGGTTTCAGAATTATAATAACAATTTCTTAACTAATAATATGGTATTAATTTTTCAAAAACATGTAAGTTTTAGGTATTTCAGAATATTTATAAATACATTATTGAAGCTAGCAATTTCGCTTAGCGACAATTTTTTTATCCATCCTCAAAATTACAGCCCTTCTATAATGACTTAGATCTGGCAACTCTGGGATCTTAGTCTATAAAGCATAGTCAATTATTCCATAGGCATAATAACATAATCCTACGACCATGCCTCAGCATTGTAACGACACTATGCGTTAGCTTCACGGGTGATCAGTTAATTGTGAACGCTGCTTGTACGATGCTAGTAATTATTGCTCGTACATTGTATGTACCACTGATTGGTGTTGATGTATTAAGTAGAGTGGATGTGACAAGTTTATGAGATACAGGGTGTAAAAAGACACATCACGTAGCCAATAATTACATCTACTGTCCATCAAACTAAGTAACATTGAACAAAATTATTGCTCGCAAATGAATTTTATTATTGGTGTGACAAATCACTGTTTATAGCAAGAACAACTTTAAAAACTTTTTTTTCGTAAAAAAAGAGTTTGGAACTTTGATCTTCAAAATTCCCATTACCAGAAGGTTCCCAGGTATCGCAGTGATGGAAAAAACATACTACACTACTTAATACTCACATATAGTCGGTTTTGTTTAGTCTTTTTACACTAGTTAAGCTAAATAGGTTATTTTTACTATTAGAATTTTATTACAGTTCATTTTGAGCTTAATTCGCCTAAATTCATCTAAGAAGATTTTTATGGAATAACACAACAGTGCACCACGAAGTATGTGATAAATAAAGGTGAACTTTATAATATAAGGGTCAATGACCTAATCAACGTTTCCTTTTGTATGATTATGAGAAGGAAAGTGTAACCAAATAATTAATTAGTATCAAAAATAGAAATATCAATAAAGGAAATGGCTTATCTTGTTGGTTTTGACTCGGTTCAGTTAGTAGCATATTATTTACAAAAAATATTTAATACTTTGTTATCAATAAAATTAGGACATAACAGAGAATTCTGTAGTGTATTCTGGACACACCGACTTATATAAGCAACTGGTATGTATTTTCTTTTAACGACCTGTATTTTAATACATTATCTACTGTTACGGTGGGAGGGTAATCTGCTATAAGGGATATAATATAATCTGCTGTACAGGTATTCTTAGTGCAGACAACTAATCTCTCATAAACTAATATTACGCAGTTTTTGAGCTGTTTCCATTTCGATGACATTGTTTATCAAGAGAAAACAATTAGGTCAATTAAAAAGAACAAGGCCTATTTCTGCCAGACACGTGTCTTATCAACATATTTCTAGCTCATTGTAAGGTATTATATCAGCGACGTGCCCTCCACCTGCAACCTTAGGCGGCCGATCGTATAACTGAACACGATTACCAGTACATTTCTACTTATTGCACTTTACACTGTTTCCCACATAGCATTAACCTACTGTGTGTGTGATTAGAATTAGGTTGATCTCATTAACTGGTAACGGCATGTTAGGAATGCTGGTCTAAAAATAAACGGAATGCGCCTACTTATAGATGAAACGGACTGTTTGGCGCGGGCTTTAGTAAAAACGTGGTCCTTGGGTCTTTCATTGCAGAAGGCCAAAAGGACCATAATGATCCATGCAAATTAAGGCTACAAGAAAGTCATTGGATCGTCGCAAATGGCTTTTATTTACCGTAGTTGTCCTTGGAGGTCTTCCGTTGACGCGACTGTGATTATAATGAGCTACACCATATAATGTAGCATTTGGAATGCAGAAAACTGCTGTTACATTGGTTAATGTCGTGTCCTGGTGATGTTTAGGTATTTTTTGATGTCCAACTTATAATATGTCATGCTGATATTATAAAGAGGTAAAGTCAGTTCTTTTTTGTAATCTTAGATACTTACAGGTAAGATTTCTAAAAAAAATCTTTTACTATTAGAAAGCTACACTATTGCCGAGAGACATAGGCTATGCTTCATGGCGGTATACTTTACTTACTTGCAAATTTGTGCAACAATAGGTTAAATAGGCACTATAGCGGATCTAAGGACCACTTTAAGGACCCTTAAAAGTTTGAAACACTCTCACAGACTGTACGGAATGTTAAGTTAATGTAAAAATGAGTATATCTGGCTGAATCAGCTGTTTATCATTCTGTGCGAGCAGTAACTATTCAGCGAAATGGGTTACTATAGTTAGTGTAACCTAATGGGCTTGAGATTTTAAACCAAGTTTAAAAACTAGTTTTGTTCTTTGGTCTGAGAGTTTTTTTAAACAATAGCATTGCATGATTTTGAGCACGCTAACTTTTTTTTAGTAACTATTGCAATCTTAGCAAACTTCTTTATATTTTTTTCTCTGTAGAAATGTTCTTGTATGTACAGCAAACAAAATAAATAAGTAATTACTGTAGTCAGATTATATTATGTAGTTTAAGTTTTCTTAGAAATCGATGAATGTTATCGTTTTAATTAAATACAAATGAAATGTTTAACAATTTTTCATTCGTCGATATTCATTTTGGTTTCTAACAAAACTTCAACTACAATATTAAACTACCCCAGTTGCTCATCTCCTTTGTTGTGTGTGCTGTGTACTGAATTCAAAATGATACAGATAATAGAAGTTTGGAAAAAAAATATACTCAGATAGCTTATCAAAAACTGTCATGACAAAGCAACATTGTTTTGCATTCATTATGTAATTAACTATATATAGGTATACAAGGATTAAGATCACGCTCGCTATATCTCATGACCTTAAACATTACAATCGTCACGCCACCGATCCCTGAGGCAGAGGTGTACTGACTTACACCCACAGCCTTAAGTGTCTGATGACGGTAGATGCTGTTTGATAGGAGGTGAGCTTATCAGACATGTAATAATTATGTAGGTACGTCAGATTTGAAGGTAGATACTGAAATGTTCTTTAGTTTCTAAAAATATATCACTTTAATATTTAATGGATGGCGAACAAGCTGATAGCCCACCTGATGATAAGTGGTCACCGCCTCCTTCCTTTTTAATTGGGACAATCGCACCACACTGTTTTCAAACCACTGCAACTTCTGAAAGCCAGAATCAACAGTGGCGACCACCAGAAAAGCGCCGAGGCAATGAAGCTCGACAAGTCCCGAAGAAACGATTCAACTGTCTTGGATCCCGCAATAAAATTAGTCAGAAAAGAATAGCGAAGGATAAGAAGAAGATCACCACGGCCTATGAACATCTTTTGTACCAGAGGCCTCACAGATACATTATTTATCTTTCCAGAGAAAATTCTCATGTGCCTGTAATTACACTGGCACCCGTACTCTTCTAATCGGATGACAGTAAGGATACTTCTAGGCAGACATTCGAGCTCCTTCACAAAAAGTTTTACTACTACAAACCGAACCAAACCTGACTAAAAAGTGCAAGTTTGGATGCATTTGTGGCGTGTACGACTTACAGTTGTAAACATAAAAGTTGATTACCTGAGATAATCATTTGACATACTCTTTATGATCCATAAATAACTTTTGAATTAGAGCAGCGGAAATAGCAGCTGGCTATTAAAAATTTTAAAGCTATTACAAACCTACCTGCATTCAAAACAAAAAACTGCATTGAAATAATTGATTATGAGCAGTACAAACGATCTATGCACGATTACAATGCACTCAAATATTCCCTTTGTAATCAAATTAGATAATGCAAATAAAAAAAACTTGAATCACTTGTCATACTGACCGACCAACAAACATAGCTATTAGAACAAGTATAGTAAAAGAACAAAACAATACAGATCAAGACATGAATGATTCATCTAATATCAGACTAAAGAGTGTTTGATTCACACAAAGAACTGCACGTAACATAAACAAAAAACCAGACAACACCTTCAGAGGCCCGAAAATACTTCCCGAGTATGATACAGACGAATACAAAGGTATACATTACTAGTGTATCTACAGGGAAATTTTGACAATGTGTGCATTAAGAGCAATGGATGATATAATTATGTTTGGGAATTTATCTGTTTTGATTAATGAGGGGACACAATATAATAATTTGAAATGTCCTGTTTAAAATGACAATAATAAAATTAATTTAATAGAGAATTTGGTCAATGTGGTCAGAATTAGTAATAACACTGCTTTTTATTTGTTTTTGAACGTGGTTTTTGACCATAACAAGTTTGATATTATAGGTACCTAATTTTCAATGAGTAGATAATAATAACAAGCTTTTTCTTTATGAATTTGTTTAAGACCCGTAGCGCACTAGCGGCCTGGCCGCAGCGGCCAGGCCGCTAGTGCGCTACTGCTCTAAATATTTTCTTCATAGGAAGTAGTTCTTTGTGATTCACAAGTGTGATTGGAATAAAGTGTAGTTTTTAGTACGTAAGTAGTTTTATTAAGACTAATTTTCTTCATCGTCAATGCAATTTTCTTGTTAATTGAGATCTAATCGTTTCAATCTGAATATGGCTACACTTATTGTATTTGCTTCAATAAGCTATGCTCCCATGAAATTAATGTTTATTGAATTGCTCTTCTAACCATGATTTAGCTAGTAGGTATTTGATCATTTCAGAACACCACCCCTCCTCTCCTTCTCTTCTCTTAAGTTTCACCTTTAGACAAAAATGATATGGTCAAGTTCAATAACAATTTTCCATAAAATATGACTATACATAATCATGTAATGAGAAAAAATTGGTGTAGTCGCAGCACAACCGTCGAACAAAGTTCCTAACAACCATTTATAATAGAAAGAGGGGGAAGGTAGCCTGGAGGGGCATAACGTTTTTTCCATACGTGACGATTTCTGCCAGTTACCTCCTACCGCAAGCCGCGCTACGGAACTTTGTTCCAAAAACAAAAAACAGTCTGATTGATTTATTGCTTACAAACATTATACATAGTTAATTCCAAGAATATCAACCAATGTTGTAAGAATTTAGCCGGTAGTACTACATCGTATCGTGAGTAAGTCCTTTATGAGTTTTAATTGGCTGAAGAAGGTAATAAATGAGCAAATCGAGTATCGTACCAACTGTGTTTATCATAGCAATGATAACCAATTTATACAGACTGACATTAAATTGAAAATCTTAAAGGAATTGAAAGTACTCATGCATATGAACAAATTTTACTGCAGCACCAAAAAGATATCGCAGATAAAGAATTCGAAGTTAGCCCATGTAGAGGATCATACTTAGGAAATGAAAATAATATTAACAACCTATGTAGTGCAAAAGCTTCTTCTCATACAGAGAAGGCACGGAGATTGATCACCACGCTTGCTAACGGATTAGCCATTTCTACTTATATTAAACTATAAGTCAGGTTTTTTCTCACGATATTATCTTTTACCGATGTCAATGATGTCTGAAGTAACTTTGGAAAGTGCATTTGAATTGAAAAAGTCACATTGGTACTAGCCCAATTTATAAGGTTGCTGATGCATGCCTTAACAACTGGCCATTAAGACAAACCATAAGCTAAGATATTGCTGAAAGTGATAAAATTCTAGAAATTATCTGACAGACACCCACAAGAAATGATACGGTAGCATCGCAGTTAGCTCTAAGCAGTAAATCTCTATCAAGACAGACGACAGTGACGATACAATCTCAATTGAAAACTCCCATTTGTATTCACATTATAAGTACCTAGACACGAGAAAAGAACAGGTAATTTTCATGATATGTCTATTTGAAGCTTGACCTCGTACTGAGGAAATGAAAATTTACAAATTACACAACGTGAGTTGTCAATATGACAAGGTCTTCTTTTGTTCCATGGAAACCTCATCAAACAGTGTACAAAGACAATTTTCGCATTGATAGAATTCAGAAAATGTATCCAAAAAATACACTGAATAGAACACAAAAGATTTTCCCAACACATTCATGACTGCATTAGCTGATGTAGCAAAAAATATAACCTTACACGTGAATAAAAATTACTTCCACAGTTATTATCCGAGCATTAGTAGCACGAATACCATATTGTATTAGGTACGAAAATACAAAGATTTTTGGACATGTAATAATTCAGTAACGGATATAAAAAAACAACTTTACGACAAGATCGTTATGATACAGCTTATTAGAAGAATGAATTGTTTTACCTTATAAGGACATAATGACTAATTAATTCTTTAAAGAGAAAACATGATTCTTACAAACACGTGCATTCGATTTTTTGTTCATTTGATTCTAAGGTTTTTATGAACAATATAAAAAGGAAATGAGTCTGCTTGAGATAGCTTCGCAAGATAAACTAGTATTAAGTAGCAAACAAAGAAATTAAAATTACGTAGTAGATCGTTAGAAGAGATACGAGTTACACAAAATTATATGCTCGTCTAAAAAATCCTTACAACACAAGCAAAAAGTCAAAGAAAAAATTGGAAAATTGAAGACAAAGAAAATTGCTGTTTGTTCCAAACAAAATTTACATTAAATTGTTACCGACGAACATAAACAGAAATTGTAAGATGTGGAAACAAAGTTACAAAGCGTAAAATTACACACGAATGGAAAACACTCCCAGAGCGAGTGCACAAACCTTTTTCATTAAAAAAAAATATAATTACAAAAAAACTCAAAAATGTCGGTGATAAAATATTCAATGTGAAATAATCAGAAGTAGGTACTGATGCACTCAAGAGAGCGAATGCACCGAAGCCCGACGCGATGGTATCAACAAAAGATCCTGCATGCTAAATTAATATGAGGCTACCTACCTGCCGAAATTTCCTCGCCTACGCCATAAACTTTAGGCAGACGCTACTATGTAAGCGAAGATGGAGCGAGGAGACCTTGAGATGTAAATTGAGTAATAAATATAATATCCTAGCTTGATGATGTCGGCACGGACAATAATAAAAGAGAGAGAGTGAAAATGACTTATGTTTAATTGTTAGGTTTAACTTTTGTTAATTATTTGCTTCCGTGGTTTTTGGTGTGTGCGGTAAAGATAAAAAATATGGAAGATAATAATATATACATTTAAATAAATGCCATAATTTGTAACAGGGAAAAGAGAAGAAATAGGTATATAAATTAGTATAATAATTTAAACTAAAATTAATAAATTATTGGTTTATTTATTCCTTGGACTCTGGATTTTCGATATAAATCAATAACAACTGACCATGGATTGATTCTAAGTCCTGCTTGAACAAATACAAAGCGCTAAACGAATTTAAAACATCGTTCTTTTTCTGTCTATCGTTTAAAGTTGAAAGACACAGAATGATGATTTCAATATGTTTAGCGATAAATGTATTTACTTAGTGTCTTGTGGTGTAAACGGGCTTAAGAATAATTTTAATATTTATAAAAAATGTATTTGAATAAAAACGAATGAATTTGAATCTGTTTAAGATGGCTTTGAGGATAATAAATTTTCCAAGGAAGAAAATGTTTTAAGTTGTCCAAAATATGTTTGTAGTATTATGAAATTAAGTAAAAAAGAAACATGCGACAAAAATATTGACCATAGTAATTTGAACACTACAACTGGTAACAATAAAGGTAAACTTTATAAAATAACGACTCTCGTAAACACTAGTAGGCAAGATACTTTTATTTTCCTGACCATGAAATATCTTAGTAAACTTCACGCCCATTTCAATAAAACTATAATTATACAAGTCACATGTTAGGACCGTGAGACAATTTATTTTATAGTTACATCATCGCTTGTACTATACCCCACAACAATACTAAGAGGTGTGGGCTGTAGCAATTGTCCAGTCAACATTCAAGCTCACATTTAAGCTGACAAGGTTCCAACTGCTTCACAAATGTATTAGACTTAGAACTATGTGGCAACAAGGCGTGGCAATGTCATAGGATAGTTTTTGCGGTCGCCCACACATTGGCCCATCAGAAGAATTTGACTTAGCTGCCAAGGTCGCATGCATTGTCTTTTTTGCTTGAACGAGATGTAGTTTACCTATCCTATTGACCCTGAGGAGCGTAGGAAGATTATAACTAGAATTATGTTAAGTGGTTTGCGGTGACAATCTGGTGGTTGGATGTAGATAGAAAAACTAGATTCAATATAGATGGTGTCGATATCATTCCTATATTTTCCAAACGAATTTCAATTCCTTAAATCACTTTATCTTGGTTTTAGTGCTCATTTATTGAGTCAGTAGGTATTTTTGGTTGTATGAATATAAAAACCAAGTCACCGAGAAGTGTACGGAAGGCTTGTGTGTGAATAAAGCAGCTATTACTTACTATACTATTTAGGTATGAAAATCTAAAACAATTAAACTAAAAACTAAAACAAAGTGGCATCAAAAATTCTTCCACATCGCTGTCAACTGAAAATGTGCCTAAGAGACTGGCGGCATATCAAGATAGCAATGCTTAGCCTCTGGCTAGGGTAAAGGCCAGTCCTTGGGTCACGGAAAGTATCAACACACCATTTGGATATTTCCTCAAAAGGAGGCACTTGGACCCCAAAACCCGAGGGTTTAAATCCCAAACGTTTATAAGTCACTAAACTAGTATTTACTATCTACTGTTATTCTAGCTTCATTAACTAACATTTTGAAAACATACATGGGCCCCTTTTCAGTCATTTTCTTTTTATTTTTCATTTTTGTTAATTTGGTAGTTTGTTTACTTTAAAGCCCAGCAGTCAGTTGTTAGCAAGTCAATCAATATCTGAATAATTATTCTTCGATAGAAACTACATTGTAAGCTTCTTGTTCAATTGCCTAGCGTTACATATTTTTGCCAGGGTTCTACATACCTGTTATTTGCATTACTTGTTTTAATAAAATTTAGTTCGTGATGAGAATGCTTGCATGTGGCGCCTTCTGTCACATTACTATTAACTACCGGTGTAATATGGATTATGTTGCAGTAATAATGAAAAAAAAGTGATAAAATACGATTACTCGTAATATCTAGTGACTTTAGGCCTACTTACTTGCTCCAAAATCTAAACTCAGTGTTACGACACAAGGTTAAATAACAACAAGATGTATTACATAATAGGCCCGTGTTAACAACTAACTCGGAGTTAAAACCCCCAATAATTCCCCTACAGCGTATGCGGGCTTCAGAGATTTTGCTATTATTGTACAGTTTGGTTAACTTACATGCTTTTAGAGTTGGATTATCTATCCTGGTATACCTTCATCTCATTTTTAAATGCGTCATTATTCTATTCTTATCTGCTATCAAGTATCTTTGGGTTCACAAAGTATCGGCAAAGTAATGAATTGCCAAAATCAGCGGAGATTTGTTAAAACACGGAAACAGAGAAATCTAGACATTGTTATCAGTGCAGTACCCTCAATACCGTCTTCTGTCTTTCTGCCCGCATGTATTTTAAACTTCACTGGTACACGTGTATGTATAGCCTGGACGAATGTTCTTCGGGCAAACGATAATTTGGAAAATCGTTCTTACGGGCGAACTTTTATTCGGGCAAATGTTCTTCAGGCAAGTGAACGTCGGACAATCGTGATGCACATACAGCACAAGATTACATTGAAAAAATTTACTCAACAATTGCCTGGTGAAAATAAAAGTCGCTAGAAAAATCAAAGAAATCTCGTTATTTCATATCTAACTGCAACACTCACATATCGCATAAAGTCACCATATTGAACCAATAATCCATAAAACACTTAATTTAATCAATTATCTCTGCCAACTGAATACTCGTTCAGTTAGTGGCTTTATTATCGCGTTACATATTTATTTTTATGTTACTTTGAGAGGTGAGGTGAATAAATATCGATTAATAATGACAGCTAACCAGCTTATTAGTCGAGTGGTTTATCACTTAGGATAGTACAGTTTATTTCTAATGTCGTTTCTGACGCTAGGCAGCATTCTTGTGAAAAGCAGTGTTATTCTGGAAAAATCTCTATCGGTGAGTTTTGGTGAAGTGAGGTAGAGGAAGACTGTTAATATCATCGGTGTTCTGTTCGCGCCTCAAAGAGCTGTCAGCACAGGGACGGGGCCCCAATAGGGGCCAAACGCCTGCCGAGGTTGCGGGACGTCTAAACAGGATACCGTGGCCCCGGAACGTAAAGGGCAACAGAAGGAACAGGGTGGTTTTTTAGTCAGTAAAAGTCTGACAGTCCCTTCCCCAGTCTCTTCCTTGTTCTGTTCTGTCTCCTGCTTGTTTGGAGGGAAGTGGAAATTATATTTTTTTTTTCTTACTCCTCCGCTATTCTTTTCTGATTAATTTCGTTGCGGGACCCAAGACAGTTAATCGTTTCTCTGGGACTCGTCGAGCTTCATTGCCTCGGCGCTTTTCTGGTGGCCTCCACTGTTGATTCTGGCTTTCAGGAGTTGCAGTGGGTGGGAACAGTGTGGCGGGCTTGTCCCAATAAAAGTCCCTTCCCCACCAAGGGCGGAAGGACTCATTTGATGATTTTTACCACCTCAAAAAAAAAAAAGCTTACGTCACCTAAATTCACTAAGGGAGACTTTTATAGAATAGACCGAAACTCGGAAGTTATTAAGAACTCAAGTGATTCTAAACATAAAACTGAATATTTCTGAAAAACTGCTAGAGGTAGTTGATTAGCCTATTATTTACTTAGAGATTATTACAGCCTTGAGGCTCTAGTGACTGCCTCGTTGGTCTAGTGGTCGCAAAGCGTGACTGCTGCGTATGAGGTCTTGAGTTCGATTCCCAGATCGGGCAAAGTGTTATTAAGATTTTCCATCAGGAATTTCCCAGTAGAGCCTGGAAGTCTAGATTAGTGCCCGGTTGATGGCAATACGCTAGCCCCCTATTACATGGAACTTAAACATAACTGGCGAAATGTGGGTGTATTAATTTACCTCTGCCTAACCCTTCGGGGATAATAGGCGTGATATTATGTATGTATTATTACAGCAAAACCTTTTCTACTAAAGTCACGACCTCACGCAAACAGAAAGAAGCGTCATTAACATCGTTAATAAGAAATTATTTAACAAACTGTCAATCGTCTAACATATGACAATTAAGCAATCGGCATATTTCTATACATTTTGTAGGTTTTTCCTTGAAGCATCGATTGCTATTTACATTTACACGTTCTTAGTGTAAATGTCACTACGGTTCAAAGTCGGCGACAGTTGTTTTGGAAATTGACAAAATTGTTTATGTAATTTGTCATGTTTTGTTGTAGTTTAATACCTATGTTAAGTATGAAGGTACATAAGTTGTCAATAATGACAGTAAGTAAACTAAGATACGAGTATATATCATTTAAGTAATAGGCATGTAAGTTATAATCACTCATTATTAGTAACGGTATAACATTGTGATATAACATACTTAATTTTATTAACATATCATCACGCCTGTTATCTCCGAAGGGTTAGGCAGAGGTGTACCCATTAGCATACCCATACATTTCGCCAGTTATGTTTAAGTCCCATGTAATAGGAGGCGAGCCTATTGCCATCAACCGGGCACAAATCTCTGGATTTGTCTGGATTTGTGGAAATTTCTCAGTAGCAGCCTCGGAGTCTGCTCCGAGGCTGCTACTGAGAAATTTCTGATGGAAAATCCCAATAACACTTTGCCCCGACCTGGGAATCGAACCCAAGACCTCATGCTCAGCAATCGAACTTTGCAACCACTAGACCAGCGAAGCAGTCAATTAATCAGTCAGTCAGTTAATTTTATTAAAAACAAATTTATTCGGTCTCGTAGGCATAATCTCATGATTTAAATCTTTTTAACACGCTTATAATTAGCTTCACTTGTAAGTATACACATCAAAAGTGTCTAGGGATCAACATCCCTAACAAATGTTAGGGATGTTGATCCCTAGACACTTTTGATGTGTGTATGTATGTAAGAAAATCTTGGAATCTTAATTTGACCCACTTCCTGGTCTTCGATTAGGATGAAATTTTGCACACGCTCTGAGTTCTGATGACAATACATGACTAGCTAAGAAACGTCATTACAAATCCAATATGGCGGCCTCCCTAAGATGGCGGACTAGCTGTTTGAACTCCACCCCCATGATATGGGTATCAAATGAAAGGGTTTGCTGTCAGGAATACGAAAAAAATAGTCACGTGACTTAAATCCAACATGGCGGACATCCAAGATGGCGGATTGGCTATTTGAAATGCACCCCCATGATATGGGTGTTAAATGAAAGGGTTTGCTGAATGGGATACGAAAAAAATTAGTGCGTGCTATAAGCGTGTTTTTTAGTTTTTTAAACTATTAAAGAAAAATTATTTCTTGACACGATCCAAGTACGGTCACCGGTTGCACTAGACAGACCCCTTTTGAAATCACAATCTATCGCTATGAATATTAAAATCTTCTACATTCAAGTTATTACTGTTTATCTCCGCTAACAATTACACCGAGTAGATAATTTACTTTGTGGCGGATCTACTCATCCTGCATGACACATAGTAAGGAACGGATGTCTGTGATAGATACAAACGTAGGTAAATAATAGGCTGTCACTAATTAATGCGATACGGTAAGTGTCTAATTAATTTTGCACCTACTTTTGTAGCCTGTAATGTACTATTGATATGGTAAGGCCCGCTTGCACCAGGCAGAGTTATCTTTGAACTTCGAGTTAGTTGTCAAAGTCAAAACATTTATTTCAGTAAACTATTTGCAGGCATTTTTCCATTCTCAAGGAGCTAACACAAGCCCGTTTTGTATGATATTTTTTAATTTTATTTTGTGTTTAAGTTGTTTTATCTTATGAAGGCGGGTGCGTGTTTATTGTGTGTATGATGCTCGTGCACGTTGTTTCTATGTGTGCAAGCTCGAGAGCTTGAGTATTGGCCGAGCAGCCCGCGCACACAGTAACAATGTGTGCTGTAACAAATAATTCTGAGTTAATTTTTTGGTGCAAGCGTACCTATCTAAGCAGCAATTGATAAATTTCAGCACTGTCATTCTTCGTCTCTGTCACTTATGGCTGTGTGACAGTCTATGTGAAAAACTACATTTAATTGTTACCAATTTCAATTCGTGTAGGTATTTTCTAAGTTTATCTTGAACCTTACCTTAGCGACATCAGTAAAGGAAAACATTCTGACAAAACCTGGACTAATAAATGAATATAACTCTGAAATCGCCAATCCGCCTTGAGCAAGCTTGGTGATTTCTCTGTAAGATTTTTCTTTGACACATGAGCTAAATCGTGCAAGAAGAGACACCCAAAACAAATTACTAACTTATTTACAAATACAAATTATTGTTCTTTCTTTTTCAACATTTAATGTATTTGTCAACTTTATGCAATATTTGTTGTACTTTTCTTCAGAATTTAATCTTTAATAACTTTTAAATGTAAAGATTTTTATTTTATTTTAATTTTACTGATATTTATTCCTATTTATGGGTCTCATGTCAATTGTTTTTTTTACGCCACCTAAATACCTATAGGTACATTAGCTACATACTTTAAACATTTTAAGACTTACACTACTACTTATATTATACAGAATAAATATATATCTTTATCTTTATTAAAAGTGGGACAAACATTAGAATATTAATAAACAATCTATTGTAAACGTACAGTATGTTACCGCAAACTGCTCAAACGCATCTAGGAGTAACACAAAAGGTTGTAAATCTCTCGACCTTCCTCTCCATTCCGCGGTGCGCGGACGCACTTGTGTTGCGTGTACAGTCGAACGGAATATATCGATGTTAGATTAATTTTATGTTAGTTTTGTAATTTTTTGTGTAAATAAATAAATATTGTTTTAAATGGTTTTATGCTTATTGTCTGGTTTTATGATACCACTATTTCCCATTGAGGTTCTTGGTACCTAACCTAAATCCTATACATTATTTTCTTATTTCTTTCCCGAGCTCGAGATGCATACATTTTTTTTTGAAAAAAGAGAATTATAAATAAATAAACACAATATAATAATTTTGTCAATTTACGTAATATTTTATAGGTATATTTACCAAAAACTCACAAAAGATGTGCTAGGTACTAAGCTTAGTTGAGAAAAAAAAAACCAAAATCAAACAAAAACGCCAGATCAAAACTATACGACTAATCTAGCAATTTGTTATTTTAACAAGTATTTTAAGTAAAATGTGGCTTAACTGGTATTAATTTCACACAAAAAAGATAATCATCATAAACATTATTAAAACTCCAGACTTTGCGGAAGTGAGTCAACCATACAAAAAATACATTTTTTCAATGACATTTTCGTCGAACAACTATTACCGTATTAAGTAATAGAGAAGTAATTTGGAGATTAGATTTATGAAGATTTTATTGTAATATTATTTTAAATGTAGAATATTCTTTTTTACGGTTCCTCACCCAAACGGTAAAACGGTACCTATTACTAAGACTCCGCTTTTCCATCTGTCCGTCTATCCGTTTGAGCTTCTGACTACCAGTAACGACTGTCAAAGCAAAGATCTACGAATGACAGCCAGAACTATCAGATTTACGTTTTATCTGAAGCACAAACGTTCCAAAAGGACCGAACGAAGAACCCGATAACACTTTTCCTGATCTGAGAATAAGGTAATAATGATAATTTACGAAATGTTTACCGCGGTAATGCTAAGCTCCCTGACAATTCCTTACACTGAGGGTCGGTTCACATCTGACGGAAGATACGTCGACGCACTAACGCATCATCGGTTATGTGTATACTGGTTGGATATTTTATTATCTATTTCACAATTTTTGCGATACGCGGCGTATCTTCCGTCAGATGTGAACCGACCCTAAGTCAAAGCATTTATTTTAATTATACCATTTACAGGCACTTTTGAACTGTCAACGAGTCAGTCAGTTAGTCAGAAAGTTGAAGCTTGCTCGTTCCAAAACGTAGATAGGTCAAACGTCTCTATGGAGAAGAAGAAGCAAGAACTCCACGGACACCAGAAGTAAAATAAAGTAAAATTTATCGATGACTTAACACAATATGATGTATCATCACTTTATTATTCTAAGTAGGCCGTCAGCCCATAATTGTAACTCTACTTACCCTCTAAAGAATCATAAGTCCGACATCATGTAGGCATGTATGTAAATTCGATAGCTCACATGCATGTATAATATAAACATACATACATAATAAGTAGGTACATAGGATCAAAGGCATGGCTGTCTCATTAAAACTTCAATTTTTAGAGACAAAATTTGCGAAAAATGCTTCTAAATCTTCATTTTTCCTTTTTTTAGGGTTCCGTGACTCAAAAGGAAAAAACAGAACCTTTATCGGATCACTTAGTTTTTCGCCCGTCCGTCTGTCTGTCTGTCAAGACCCTTTATCTGGGGAACGCTCGGAGGTATCGAGTTGAAATAAAATCTATCTATCTGTACGACTGACGGATCAACGCACATCCTCAACCGCTGATTGTAGAGACCTAAAACTTGGAGGGTGTGTTCTTTGTATGACATAGGCATCCGATAAGAAAGGATTTTCCGAAATTCTACCCCTTAGGGGTGAAAAGGGGGGCAAAGTTTGTATGGAGAAACAAGATTAGATTGCCATTAACCGACATTTACGCGGACAATTACGAGTTTTAAATCTTGTTCGCTGGTACATTTCAAAATTGTAACCGCCATTAGCGATCTATTGTAAGTCAATCAAGAGCTCTCCATCTTTCATTGAATTATTTACTGTATTTGTAACGTCTAAGACCTGTCTACTGTTAAAACCTACATTCAAATGAAATTGGTCATGTCCCTCTTAGTTTGCAGTTCTTGTATTAGGTAAACTGCTAGTATTTACTTAATCAGCTACTGAGTTCCTTGATTTTATTGCGGGCAAATTGCGACAGCTTGACGGGGGTCCTTTTAATTGTAATTCATGAAGTTTAAATGGTGAAGTTTTGTCATTGGTTCAAGTGATGAAGGATTGGCTGCCTCTTTCATTAGTATTTCATAAGGCTGAGATGGCCAAGATATATCATGATTGGGAGTCGTCGGTACCCAGTAAGAGCCTTTTTGGTCAGAAGTAAAATAAATAAATATTCAAATAAATCTTTATTCAGTCTTAAAAGATAAATAATTAATCTAAAATTAACAATGTAGTTATAATAATGTAAGATGCCTGTATTAGGATAATCCTGTATCACAGGCTGCAGGAGTTCTAACATTATGCTAGTCTGAAGTCGGTCTAGTCTGTAAGTGAATTGAGGTGAAGTGAGATGTTATGATAGCTCATCTGAAGCTCCCCTAAATCCACCGATGTAGATTTTTGCAGAACAGCACTGCAATATGACGACCAGACAAAATGGATAACTACTCAGAAAATATAGAAAAAAAAAGGTAACAAAATAAATAGAAAAATAATGCAAAATTAAGGAAATATTAAACAATTCCAAACAATGATGGTAAACGCTTATAGACAATAACGAGATTATCTTACTGACATAAATAATTCCTTCGTTGTATACATACTACATACATTATCCTATACATATAATTATAAAATTAGTATGTAAACAGTACCGACAAACGCAGTTGATGCCATCACTGACATACTATATAGTATGTACAATGTCCATTCGTCTAGCCACAGCAATCTTTACTACCATACTGCGCACATAAAGTACTGTCACAAAGAAAACTTATTTAGTAATTCTTTCCTCGTCTGTACCAACGCATCAGACGTCGACTTCACACGACGACGGCCTTGTGGATATGGAGCGATGTAATGGTCCGTAATTGTATGAATGTTGGTATGTCGCAATCAATCGTATTTGAGTACAGTGGGGTGGTATATTGTTTGTTTACTTTGTCAATGAATGGGAGGGTGGAGGAGTTTGGGTTATTAATAATAATAATAATAAGTAGTAGATAGTCGTGACTGCCAATGGTATAATAGCCAAGAGCCTCGACCAATACCTTTGGAGGCTCTCGTTGGGCGGTTGGATCAAGGGCTTGATTCAGAAAGCGGTACTCCGGGACACGGCGCGTATTGTTAGGAGATTCCTTTCTCAGGAGCCCTGACCACCGGTAGCTTGGACCCTGTTCCCGATGCCGGTGGGCTACTATTTTTTATATTTTTAAATGTTTTTATGTTTTTTATATTAATATTTAAAAATGTAATTTATATGTTTAAAAAATAAATAAATGAGAATAATAATAATAAATCATCAGACTTACATCCATATTTGTTAGTAGACAGCTTACAAACTAGTGTTAGTAATAAATTAAATTAATTAAACAAAAAAAAACATACAATCAGTGGCGGGTCCGGGTGGACTATTGGTCAGTTTCAAAATGAAAGCTTAAAAGTGGATTAACCTGGATTTCTTCTTGATGATACTTTTCGTTAATTTGGTTGTTGACTATTAATATAATTGAGGCCTGTTTTATAACTTGTAAATATATACTATTGATAAAATAAAAAATGAAATTGGCTGTTAGTGCCAATTTATACATTTTTTACTTTTACAAAGTACATACAACATTATGCGTGAATGCGTATTTAAAAGCTTTTATTTAACTTGACTTGTATGTATGTGAAGGTGGATTCCTGCAAGTTATTTTTTTTAAACTAGGCTTGGGAGTGTACAGTCATATACTTGTGAAAAAAATACATTTTTTGGAGGAGTGTATAGTTTTTTTTTTTTATAAGTGCCGTGTTACATATTTGTTTTTGTAAAAAGGGCTATGTTGACGTTACAAACAGACACTTCCATTTTATTTATTAGTATAGATAGTCAAGTCTCCAAAACTTTACCACAGAAAGAATGCGTTACATAAAACTTAATTTCATTATGTATCAATTACCCACACAATCAGGTACTGACATTGACCATTGCCTTTGTGTACCCCATAAGTCACACAACCATGGTTATTACTTACTATTAAACAACACATAAATAACTCAACAAGTATACCTGCCTACCTACTTCCATCGCATAGTTTTTCCCTAAGATACCGCTAAGCAAACTATAGCAATTTATAGCATAATTATTGAATAGTAGAAATAATTGATTGGAACAGTAAATAATTTACTTACAGTTATAGATGTTAGAAAATACTTTATTTACTTTGTTGTACAAGTTATTTACCTTCACAATGTGCGTTTTTTATGTAAAGACTTATATGTGTTGGTAGTTACATAGTTAAGGTAATGTGAAATAACTTGGATCTAGATTTTTGTTACAGGGTTTTCAAATCAATGCGTTGTAAAAAGAACAACATCACACCTGTAATCCCCGAAGAGTTAGGCAGAGGTGTACCTATTAGTACACCCAAATTCCGTCTGTTATTTTTATTTTATTTATTTATTTATACAGCTTACAACTATCATTACAGGTTTTACCCTAATGCGACAGTGAAGAACTTAAACATACCCATCTATATACAAACAAAATTGACAAAAAATACTAAACATTATTAAATTATTACACCATTATAACACAAAAACATAGCACAACATAACATAACATAGAACATGGCATAGAACATGGCATAGAACATAATTACTTACATAAACCCAGTATAATACATAAGTAAACTCTTACAAAATTTCCAAATATTTGTTTACATAATTAATAAAATTAAGTATTATTTTGCTTGTTTAAGTCCCATGTAATAAGGGGCGAGCCTATTGCCATCAACCGGACACAAATCCAGACTTTGAGGCTGCTACTGAGAAATTCCTGATAGAAAAAATATCAATAACACTTTGCCCGACCTGGGAATCGAACCCAAGACCTCATGCTCAGCAGTCGCGCTTTGTGACCAACGAGGCAGAATGTAAAAAGAAATCGTCATATACTCTTGTTGAAGTAATCGCCAGTGGCCACTAATAGCTTCTTTATTATTTACACATACACATACACAATTATAACAATAAAACGCGATTCTTTACGTAAAGTAGGAAAACTACATAAAGGTATGAAATATAAAAAAAAACATATATCATAACATACATATTAATACATCTCTTTATAACTGTTTTTATATCTTGCACTAAGGACAAGTTTTGTCTAATCTATATATTTAAATTTGTTTGACTTTCTGATTTCCAAGTTACTTCTAATTTTACAGTTCATTAAAAATTAATCAGGTTTTTCAGGGCTAAAATATTGTTTTTTTAAAGTAGTTATGTCTTGGAATTATTAGTTAATAGTGTCAAATAACCAATTCTAAATTAAACCTAACTAGAGCCGTAATATCGTCATAATCTCAACTCAAATCAGTTTAGTTACAGCCAAATTTAAATAGTAGGAATCGATAAAGGTGCGGTATCGATGGCAGAACTATTTCTCAATTTCAAATAATAATTTTATTGATATTCATCGGAAATATATCAAAATGTAGATGGAATATCAAGAAGCTTTGAAGTAAATATTAATGTGTATTGCAAAAGATAACAAAGCAAGGAATGAAGTGAATAATGAGATGACGGCTGATGAAAATGAATAGACGAAAATTACTTGGTTAAGAACAGGGTTGGAAGCAGCAGAAGGATCATCGAAAACGGTCTAAACACAAATAGGACTAGCACATGAAGGGTTTCGTACCGCCGTACAATATTTAACACTACATACAAAAAAAAAGTTTCTTGTATGAGGACTGCCTTTAATTTTTATAATTTTATAACATCACGCCTGTAATCCCCGAAGGGTTAGGCAGAGGTGTGCCCATTAGATAGTAGGCGCACCCACATTTCGCCAGTTATGTTTAAGACCCATGTAATAGGGGGCGAGCCTATTGCCCTCAACCGGGAACAAATCCAGACTCCGAGGCTGCTACAGCGAAATATCTGATGGTAAAACCCAAAAAAACTTTGCCTCTCCTGGGAATTTGTTGTTATAACTACCATATTACACACTCAGTGAAATTCAAGTGTCTATCTACATATTACGATTCAAAAGATATAGCCCTGTCACAGACGGACGGACAGACAGATAGCGGTGTCTTAGTAATAGGGTCCCGTTTAGTACCTTTTGGGTATGATATTCTAAAAGTATTAATTCCGAAACTATATGACTATAAGGACCATTTAATCTGTAGATACAACTGTTAGGTAGTCGACTCAAAAGACCATGGAATCTAAGTAATATACAAATACCTACTCACTGCCAAGTAAATAGAAGTACCTACAATATTGTCAATAATGTTTACTTGTGAAAAACATTACCTACACGCAACATAACGTCAATTTCGTTCAATAACACGACAGGAGACGCGGCGACGTCCAACGGCATTGACACTTTAAACAAAACCTGAGTATCTGACAAAATTATTATAGTTATAAAATATACAATAATATTTAATAAAATACACGTCTGTAATAACTATTACGCTTAATGAAGATTAGAGAGAAACCCTTGACATTTTAGAAAAGAAGCATCACGACCTCGCTTCGTACTTAAACATTATTTACCTTCTACGAGAACATCACACTGCAGGCAATTAACTGCTTATAATGCGGGGAAGTGTGGTATGTACAATATGTACGCGATTTCCTCTAAATAGTGTAGTACATTATATAGTTGGTTTATACAGAGTGGTCGGCCTTGAGGTTACCTGGCATACCATGCCCTTTCTTCCACCTTGCTGCCTATGTCTTTTGAACGGTGATTGCATACATGATACGTTATTAATATGCTGCGATACCCCGACTTCCCAAGGTTACGTCTATGCAGTCCTGGTACATTTTTGCGAACAAAAAATGGTACGGTCACCTCTAATGCTCGGTTGGTAAAGATCATTTTAGTTTGATTAAATCGTAAGGCTGCATTGTCGTTGAGTACGTGATTAGAGTTAGTTGCAAGCGCCACCTGTCGCCCAAAAACGGCAAGTGCAGTTTTGGTTTGTTGATCGTATCGAATTGATCTAGTGTTTCCGTTTTGCATTCGCGTTAGTTTTAATATCCTGATAAATGTTTAATTCATACAACAGCAATTTATACGGTTTAATTGTAAAATAGATACATTTGAGTCGCGTTCAAGTGTCTGATATTGTTGACTAATTTAATTATATAGCGTTATGGTTTTGTGTATGGAGATCATTTATTTGGTAAGGGACATCGTAACGAAAGGTTTCATGGATTCAGCTCCCACAAATTAAAAAACAAAATCAAATCATTTATTTTGAACGTCATATATTTGGGATAATTATATTATTACTATTACATGGGACTTAAACATAACTGGCAAAATGTGGGTGTGCCAATGGGTACACCTCTGCCTAACTCTTCGGGGATTTAAGGCGTGATGTTATGTTAGTAGTAACATATCAAAAAGGTACTCGAGAAGACGTCTCAATCGCGCACAGTCTAGCTAATTATGACTCCCTTGAAGTTGTTAGCCCAGCACATTAATGCCTAGGCACAATAGACCTCTGTTGTTGTACACAAAGGATGACCTCGTAATGCGTTAATAATGCGTCTAAAATTAGGCGGTTTGTGCTGAATGGAATACGTAATTTTTTCTTTGTGAGAATTTCTCATACTGTACTCAGTTGTTGCTATGAAAATTGAGTAACATTTCAACCAGTTACTTTGGGTTTATAATTAATTTAAGCAGGTAATTGGTCTATTGAATATGTACATAAGTCTGAAATCGCCAATATGCTTAGAGTAAGCGTGGTAATAAATGCTCGTGCCTTCTCTGTATGAGATGAGACCTTTGCTTTGGTCTGCAATGGGACAAAAATAGGCCGGTGTTAGTATTATTCTGACTTATTGTGGTTTGGTTTTATCGATTTCATTTAAAATCAACCATCTTTATTTACTACTTTTGAATTTATATTACGTTTATCAATCCGTTCTCTCAGACGTACCTACTAAATAAGTATATTTATAGTCGTCGTTTCGAAAATTGCCAAACGTCTGATTATACATAGGTAAGGTTACCTACCTACCTTTTCAAATCGAAAGCGGAGTAGATAAAACGTCAAAACTCCACGTTAAAAAGCGATCATCCATGACATTTATGAGTTGTGAGATGGATATAAAATATAATCAGAGAATAAATCCATCACAATAAATAAATAAAATAATTTAAAGAAAAACAAATATTCCGACTGCCTAAAAACTAATTTAAAAAAAATACGTAAAAAAATTAACTTAAATAAAAACTAAAAAAAAGAAAGAAACAAGTCCAGTAGTTTCGAACGACTCACAGTCGGGGCCCCTTGGGAAGATTTGATTGGTAAAATTTGAATGGGCCCCGACTGTGAGTCGTTCGAAACTACTGGGCTTGTTTCTTTCTTTTTTTTTTAGTATTTATTTAAGTTAATTTTAATGGGAATGTTAATTTTAATTTTAATGGGAAATTGACTAATAATACGCAGTCATGGGGACTTCAAACCGAAGCATAAACTTAACGTCACATTAGCATGTCAGTAACGCCATAACTTTTAGCCCTACCAAAAAATCACTCAACGCGGTGAAGAAGTTTTCACTACAAAAAAAAATACAAGGACCAAGCTAGCTGGTACTACAATTTAGTAATCTGTCTTCAAAAGCATTGTATATCAATAAATATAAGGTTCAGTATACGTTATGCATGTCGACGCACTGAATCTAATTAATTGCCTCAAGGCTGCGGCTTTGTCTCCAACTATTTGTAACCATCGGGCTTATGGTGGCGAGCAGTTCATAGGAGGAAGCGGAAGAGGGGAGCAGGAAAGTACCATGAATGATGAAGAGGATAATGGTGAAAGAATTGTAGGTACACATTCAGGTAAAGGCATACGTCGATATACACTCTGCAAAGTCTAGGGAACAAGCCCGTTTTTAGTGTTTAATTTTGATTGTAACAAGATTTTGATTTTTGAATAATTTTAAACCAGTTTTAACCTACACACATCAAAAGTGTCTAGGGATCAATATATTATTATTACCAAATACATCTTGATCTCTAGACACTTTTGATGTGTATATATGTACAATTTTGAATAGCCAGTACTCTTTCGAGAGAATTTTCATTAATGAGTTGAAGAAGTTGGCATATTCTCGAGAATTTGTTGAGTAGTGAAGGCGTCCTCACTTATGAGTGATATTATCACCTCGGGGCGATATGTAGGTATCTATCCGTAATAATCATAATACCAGTCTATTATTATTATCCAAAACCTATCTATTATATTATTATTGTCCTACTGCAGAGCAAAGGCTTCTTCTAATACACTATCGCTCTAGCGATGACATTGCCTGTGTATGGGGACGTCTTCATGCGTATTTACTATAGGTCCAAACCTACTTACCGTTTGCATTATTCTTCCGACCATTAAGTTTTTTCTGCAAAAATTAATTGTCACCGTTATAATTTTATAATTACCAGTTATGAACAGTATTTTATGTTTAATTTATTCATTTTAAGAATACCAGTTAAACAATGCTAATAGTGTACCTACACTGGTTTATTTCAATTGAATGCCAGGCTGAGAATTCCTGCTCGCTGTTACTCTTAGAAGTATTATGTTTAAGTTGACATTATTATTACGTAATGTTGGTGTTATATTTCTTGAGCAGCCGCCACAAAAGAGCACTCCCACGCTTTACTTAAAGGTGTCCTAAAAGCTTGCTGAAGAGAATATTCTAAAGAATGGACTGTAGCGTTGTACTGCAATTGAAGCGATTTCCAATCTGTATGCTATTTAAATAATTTTCTCTCTCGTAAATTTTGACATTAAAAGATGTCTTATCATAGTCTTATTCAAATAAATGATTTGACTTTGCCTTTCTGAACATGTGCTTACTGATATGATTGATATTCTTGAGTAGTTAGGTACCTACATCACCATCATATCAAGTGAAAGAGGCTCACTGCTGGGTAAAGGTCTCCCCCAGGGTTTTTTAAACAAAACGGTTTCCGTTCAAGCAGGAACAGCAACCAGCATCATTCAACGACTCTCACTAGTTCATCGGTCTACCTTCTAGGGGGCCTGGCACCTTTGCGTCTTTGGGTGCCCAGCCGCAACTCCATGACTTTTGTGCTCATCGTCTCTACTGGCAATGTGTTCAGCTCACTGCCACTTGAGCCTGGCTATCCTTTTCGCTTTGTCGATGACATGGATCCTTCTGCGAATCACCTCATTTCCTACCAACATAATAACCAAAATTAATGTCCTTGATTACATCCCTGTTAATTAGTTTACAAGGGTCAAACGATTAGGACCAGACAGTATGGCACCAATTATGTCATTTGCTTAAGACTTGCACCAATTTGCAACGTTTACATTAATGACTTTTAACATCATTTGCATACTGTGTTTGCGCTTCAATATACATTGTTTATACTGTAATATGTTTGTCGTGTTTGACATAAGAGCCGATCAAAGCAAAGCGAGTGTCATGATGGTCCAGTGGATGAAGCAAACCTCTCATGCATGAGGTTTTGGGTTCGATACCGGGAAAGTGTAAGTGTGTGTGAAATGTGTCATTTTTTATTTCATTTATCAAAGTGAAATCATTTATTTCAATTAGGCCATTACAAGGAACTTTTGAACGTCAAATATAAAAGAAAAAGGAAGAAACATCTCAACCAACATGAAATAGTGTGTGAGCCCACGCAATCTATGACATACCCTACTTTAAAATAAAAAATTAAATAAAAACAAAATAAGTATCTAGAATTAGTAGTAGTCTATTGTCTTTGTAGTTTCCAAGTTTATCTTGGACATCACTGACATAGGCGAAGAATTAAATCATGAGAAAACTTGATGGTCTATTCCAATAATTAAAAACGTTCAAAATATAGTAGTAATCTCATTTCAGTGACAGTCAATGTCAAAATATGTTTGTAAAGAGGCATTTTTGACAAACTGAGACTGAGATTAGATTGTGATCGTTCCTTCTTCATTCTAATCCTTACGCTAAAGTAACTCTGTCTGTCTGCCTATCTGTTACGCTTTAATGACTAAACCACTGAACCGATTTTGATGAACTTTGGTACGGGGTAAGTTTGAATCCCAAGGAAGAACATAGGCTACATTTTATTCGGTAACTTCGCGGTACGCGATATTTGACATAGAAGCGGACGCGTCGCGGGCAAAAGCTAGCTGTGATTATTAGACTGTAATCATTAATTGGTTGCCACTATGATTACGGCAGCAGTGCCCTATTCAATATGGTTGGCAATAATTTCACGATAAAAGAAAAAGGAAATCTCCTTACACAAGACTTCCTTACCTGGAACGGTAATATTGGCAAATAAAATGATGAAAAGGTTGATGAAATTTCAGTAATATGTTGCATGCAGATCAGAGAAAGGTTGGTCACCTCTGAGGTGGACCACCTTTCTTTTTTTTTGCGAATTTTGCAGAATAGTACTGTTAATGCTAGGGATTGACAAATCACCTAAATTCATTCATTCCGATTTTTACAGAATACTGCACTAGATCGCATTCGTGCAGTCTCTACAAATAAATAAAATTGAATTGATTGAAAATAAAAGCTTTGTAAAAATATTTATGAATGTTTTTTGTTACACGGAAAAACAAAATATTAAAATTTTTGTCTGTTTGTTTGTTTCGGCTAATCTTCGAAACGACTGGACCGATTATGACGGGACTTTGCTGGCAGAAAGCTAATGTCATAAGGAGTAACTAAGGCTACTTTTATTTTAGAAAAAGATTTAGGGTTCCGCGCAAAACACAGCGCGAACGAAGTCATAGATTTCAATAAATAGCATTTTGAGTTTCGGCAAACTTTATTAATGGTTTTCTATAACAGAATTTAAAATTCACCCTTCACTGTTTCTCAGTACTTCAACAAACAACAACAACAACTTAAATAAGACATAATATCGTGACAAAATAATTAAGTTTATTAGGTACTAAGTATCCATAATTCACTTACTTTAATAGTTTAAACCTCTGTACAGTGAGACTTTAAACCGATTTTATTGTTGAATTGGCACATTTTATTGTTTTAAGGTAACTGTGCCGACAGTACGCTAAACGTCGTATACGTTTAGTCGTATTTTAGTGAATAAGTCATTAAAAGGGTCGGTTCACATCTGACGGAAGATACGTCGAACGTATCGTCTTTAGTATGGTCAACGCACTAACACATCATCGGTTATGTGTGTATGGTTGGATATTTTATTATATATTTGACTGTTTCTGCGTTAAGCGACTGTCGATACGCGGCGTATCTTCCGTCATATGTGAAACGACCCTAAATTCTATGAAATGTTATGGATACGGTAGGGGCACTTGGGTTATAAAGGGACACAATAAGTAAGGTTGTGATTAGTCACTTTTCTATCAATCAAATACCTACACCATTTAAAAATTTATATTAATATTAAAAAATAACATAACATAACAGTGATGTTATGTTATGTTATTTTTGAAGTGAAAACTTCTTTAGCGGCGTTGAGCACTTTTTCTGTAATGGGTATAAAATCTTAAACTCGCGTCAGGACACGTGCGCGTCAGGACACGTGACCTGATCGAAAAAGCGTAAGACGGATGAAGAGTAGACAGCTATCCCCTCTCTACGGCGCGGCGAAAATGTATGCCTGGGCCTACTGTTTCGTTTAGACAGCGCAGGGCGCTTGCGCGAATGTTCGTGTATGTTAAACGTAAACGTAAACGTTAATAATCAATTTTTCACTTCTGCCGGCACTCCCGGAGTGCAACCCGTTTTTTTAATATTAATTCGGGGATCACAGGCGTGAGCCTGTAATCCCCGAAGGGTTAAGCAGAGGTGTACCCATAGTATACATCCACATTTCGCCAGTTATGTTTAAGTCCCATGTGATAGGGCCAGCCTATTGCCATCATCCGGGCACAAACCAGACTCCGAGCCTGCTACTAAGAAAGCTTCTGATGGAAAAACTCAATAACACTGCGTGACCTCAGCAGGCGACCGACGAGGCAGACATACTTACAGTTCCCGGCGATAAATATTGCACATCGACCTTTGGAAAGAGACAATCGGCTAATTTCGGCTTCGTAGAGCGTTATCTCTGTCGCACGAAATACAAACAGTTCGGTATCTAATGGGAGCTGTTAAAACAATTATGATTTGCTTCTTTTGATAATTCTTTGTATAAAATACAAAATACGATAAAGGTGGATGTGCAATATTTATCGCCGGGTACTGTAACTTAATTTCAAAATGAAATACGCAACTCATATGAAAAATATGTTTACTTTTTTTGTTACCAGTATCGTTTTGTATAGTCGAGTTTTTCCTCTTAATACATAGAACCACTTAGACTAATGCTAGTAAATGGTATTAAGTCTGAAACAATCGTATATTCTATCAATAACATTGCATTATCAAGTGAAGGTAACCGTCATAATATTATTATCGTGTTCTTATAAATCATAGTTAGTGTCTAAATGTTAATAAATTGTATAAACTGTAGAAGTTATAGAAAAATGCTTAGGTAGGCTGCAATAAGTAAGTATTATGTAAGAGTATATTTTTAGCTTTTTAATAAAGATTTTTCCATACACATCACAGTTTTTTTGATCTTTTAGATATACAAAATACATTTATAGGTATACAAAATTCCGACCACAACCGTCGGGCAGTAGGCCACCATACACAACACCCGTCTGGACGGAGGATCGTTCCTTTTCAATGGAGGATGAGTAACTTTACATGCTGTTACTTCATACATTTAAATACCTACTATAATAATACCAGCCTAATATTGTCCCATTGAAGGGCAAGCCTCTTCTCATACAGAGAAGACACGAGCATTGACCACCACGTTTTCTCAAGGCGGACCCGACGCGGAGCACTTACTGTATATTTTTTTGTACATAATATTGGCCTAGTTCGTTTCTGTCGAAAGTCAGTAGTAAAAGAAATTAATATTAATATTAAAAAATACATAACATAACATCACGCCTGTAATACCCGAAGGGTTAGGCAGCGGTGTACCCATTAGTACACCCACATTTCACCAATTATGTTTAAGTCCCATGTAATAGGGGGCGAGCCTCTTGCCATCAACCGGGCACAAATCCAGACTCCGAGGCTGCTACTGAGAAATTCCTGATAGAAAAACCACACCACATTTTTCCCGACCACTCTTATTTATATGTAGTAGATTACTATAAACAATGGCAATTAACAAGTTAACACTTGAGCCCTATAATAATGTTGTCTGATCAGATGTTTGATTTCTATTGAATGGTGAATAAATTGCTCTACTTCGATGTTGTTGTCGCTATTGCATTGGTATATCTCGATGTTGTGTTGAAGTCTTATGTCAAGTTAACTTAGTTGAAGCAAGGTTTCTTGAGTAAAGGTTCGCCTTTATTCAGTCTCTTTAGAAAAATCCGAATATTATATTCTTTTTGTGTTTAAAAATATTGCTTGAAGTTAAGACTTTCTTTATTTTGCTACCTTAAATTAATGTTAATGTAATGTTCATTCTGACCAAGCGGTATCGTGATATCCAGTAACTGGATTACAAAGGTCAGATTAGATTAGATTTATTTATTTGTCAACAAAGTAAAGTATAAGATGACACGTAAGGTGTTTGATGGTCAGATAACTAGATAAAATATTGGTATTCAGCTGCAACCGCACAGACTGAAAGCCGATCGCAACATAATTGGGAAAAGGTTTTGCAGATCTATGCTGTTCTCAGCCATTTGAGGGCAAAACCGCGTCACGTGGGTGCAAGTCTTGCGCAAGTATATCGTACCGTGTCTGGCTACCATTAAAGTGTATCTAACACAAACAAATAATAACTCTAACTCTTTATATAAAGAATCCTTTGTTATATAAAAACAATGAGAATTAATTTATTTTATTGGCGTTCTTTATGTAAATGATAAGAACACATTCTAAATCATCGCCGGTAAGCGGTTGGCATGCAGACAATTTGTTCAATGGCTACCAACGAACGACACGGAAAACATAAAATCCAGTGCTTTCATAGTTCCCTGTCACAACGCATGAGCGGCAGCGATTTTGAGAAAATGTGCTCTTTCTTGGAAGTCAAATAAGTGGGTATCATTATTGTCTAATATTTGTTATATGAGCTTTCATCTGCGTGAACGTCAGAATGCCTAAGGCATTAAGTTCGTCTTTGTACTTTTTGTTGCTTAAAGTTTAAATACTGGGTATGTCAGTAATCGTAAATGCCGCCAAATTCACGTAGGTATAACACGATATATTATCTGACCTTTTTTTAAGCCCGACATTCTATTTCCAATCATTGCAAGTCGTTCTTCTTTTCGAGGCGATAATTTTAGACAATTCCTTTTTTTGCAACTCCTGGAAGTCAGAATCAACAGTTGCAAAAACTACCAAAAACCACTGAGGCAATCAAGCTCAGTAAAAGCTTCTGTTACTAATTTAAGAGTGCCTTAACCTTGTCGGAAGGAGGAGTTATAAAAATGATACATAATAAAAATACATCGGAACCCTCTCAGTCCTTCACTTACACCGCACAAACAATAGTTGCGTACCTATCGAGTTTAATTGAACGCTAGTGTGAACGCTCACGGTGTGAATAGCGCCCTGTCTGATATTATCGCGACTCAATGGATAATTAGCGGCGCAAGCGCATTCGTACGACACTGTGGTGTAAGGAAACTAAGCTATTGAAAGGGCTATTCGTTTTAGTTTGAAATGTAGGAAGTTAGGTGTTTGGTGCTTAGGAATTTATGCTATAGGTATAAATAGTTTTAGGTAATACGTTGATATTAACTGTGAGGAAATTCACAAAAATTTTGATTTTAGTACTTATTGGGTGGGAGACAGATTATAAAATTATCAATTTACGGAAAACTATCAATCGAACCAAACTATTCGGAGCTTCTGTCAATTGGCGCAAAATTCCTCAATTCTAACAAGGGAATACAAAAACTGGATAAAGATTGGGTGGTAACCTAGATGTCAGCTAATTCCAGAATTTTGTACTAAATTTTGATCACGTACCGATTTTGATCCATACGGGAAATATTTGTATGGCGTAAAGGTAGTTGTTCCGATTCTGGTTGTTTGTGTAAGTAAATTTCTATGCCTGTAAAAGTACCAACGATACAGAAAGAATTCCCAGAATGGGTAAAAAATTTATTTGAATAAATAAAAAAAAGTCCTTCGTAGCGAAAAATGAACTTGATATGCATTTGATTCTCCAATCTCTGGTCATGACCCATTAAGTTCGGTTCCTCAAAATCTACAAAGAAACCAAACTCTTCAGAAACAACATAACGAGCCGCAGAACCAACAAACAGCAGATTATCATAAACTACTTGAATACCCTATTGTTAGTGTAAGTGAACAAGCAATTAAGCGACTATAAGCCCATATCAATTAATCATTACATTGCCCACGTACTATCAGCGTGGTGTTATCCTACAACCGTTTGAATAGGGTGGCCATGTGTTTTCATTTATTCATTTATTTTGCATACCATAATGTGTTCATAGGTGTTTCCACATTATTACAAGAAAAAAGTGTGATCATCATCATCATCCGCCTAGCCTTTTCCCAACTATGTTGGGGTCGGCTTCCAGTCTTACCGGATGCAGCTGAGTACCAGTATTTTACATGGAGCGACTGCCTATCTGACCTCCACAACCCAGTGACTGGGTAATACGATACCCCTAGGTAAGACTGGTTGTCAGACTTTCAAGCTTCTGACGACTCGTAACGACTGTCAAAGATCCACGTATGACAACCGGGACCAACAGCTTAACGTGCTTTCCGAGGCACGGAACGATGTCAGTGATGTCTAAGATAAACTTAGAAAGTACATAAATTGAAAAAGTCAAAGAAAATAAAAACCCGAAAAAAACCTTAATTAAAAACTAAAAAGAAAAACAAGTAAGTACCTACTTACTCCAGACTTAAAGTACTGTACTGTACTGTCTAGACTGTCACAGCTGAGACCCATTATTGGGAAGCCGGTTTAAATTTTTAATGGGTGGCTCTGACTGTTAAAGTCAGTCAGGCAAAAATAAAAACACACCTCACCTAAGCCTCTGCAGAGGCTTCTTAGCGTCAGAAAATTGGCTTCAGCTCTCCTTATGTCAAAGGTCCCGAGTTACATAAAGTAAATATGACATAATCGTAATAAAGTAAAGTAAATTAAAGAAAGAGAAAGAAAGCAAGTGTCATAAAGTAAGTGGAAATGCCCAAGGCGTTAAGTCCGCTAGCACAATGTATGGTCAGTGGGTCGTCTTAGGGGCGCATAAAGCATAAAGTTTCAATATAAGAAAAATTAAAATTCTATGGTTTTTAACAAAAAAAAAATATTAGATCAGGTAACGTAAAAAAAAATAAGAAAAGATGGTATCCCATTTTTTTTTACAAAAATCATCGATACATTAAAAAGGACAAGTGCAAACTTAGTGTAGTTACATTGTTTTTGTTATAACAATAATTAATTAGTGCCGCGGTAGGTATTTAGGTGGGCACAGATGTTTGTTCACTCTGTAATTGTCCTCCCACCCGCCGCATTGATGTCGACGCCGGCCCTGGCTTTAATTGATAGTTCAGAACATCGGGAAAAAAGTATATGTATAAGCTGTTTATATGCACATAGACTTGATAAAAAAGATAAGAAGAGAAGAAAGATAGAAGATTATTAAAAAGAGGAAGATTTAAAAGTGGAGACCTAAAATTCTTCTACAATCTTGAGTGTCGAAAAAGCGCCTAAAACATTTTAACGAAATTGCCAAAAAGGTTTGAACATTTTTGGAAAATTGAAATTGTTTGATTTTTTTTCTGTTTACCATGATGTAGCACTCACTCTAAGGCTCAAATCATTTATTTTAAACTAGATTCTGCCCGTGACTTTGTCGCCAAAGACTTTAGGATTAAGCCAAACCCTGAGGGATAGTGATGAAAACCTATACATGATCTACACATGAGAAAATATGATCTCATATTTTCTTTTAAACCGTCGTTAGACATCACTTTGTTACTATCTTGTCTTGCCTCAAACTAGTCGTACTATTTATTATTTACTAAAGTCTATTGATCCGGTTTCAATTTTACGCCATCTGCTCTCTACGTCTGTGGCCTAGGAATACATTAGTACTCCTAAAAACAAATGACTGCAAATGAATATATTAATATGCAGAAATGATTTTGTGTAATAATAAAATTCTATTTATTTAATATATACATTATTTACAAGCTTAGTAACAAAATAAAAAAACATCAATTAGAATAAAAAAAAGAGAAACTAAAACTAAATGGCGTCAAAAAATTCATCCGCATCGCCAAAATAATGCTAATAATATGTAGTCATTTATTTGTCTTTTTTCAAATATTTACTCAATGCCTAAATTAAACTTTTGATATAATTAAACATCGATAAAAAAAAACCAGGGAAGTGTGAGTCGTATTCGCACACGAACAGTTTCGTACCAACGTTCAATTTTGAACGTTTTATCAGAACTATGGAAGATGCTTACAACTGTTTAAGTATCAACTAGAAAAGAGCTGGTAATCTTTAAACGACAGAACAGATTTTCTAGATTCACAGCTAGGAACACTCCCAATCAAGTCACCTTTCTAATACAAAAACTTAATCCAAATCGATTCAGCCGTTTGAGAGCTACGGACAGATTACACGTTAAACTTATAACACCCTTCCGTTTTCTTTGGGGATTAGTACAATTTAAGTGTGTGTGTGTGTTTATTTGGTACAAAAATAATACACTGCATTGCTTCTATAACTAGGTACCTATTTTATAGCATAAATCGAAGCACGTACCTACCTAATGAATTTATCAATATTTACTTTAATCCAATTGTCAAATACGACGAAGAAGTCGTTCTCAAAAACGAACGCATTTATACAATTTTTACATTTGAATCACGCACGAGGAAAATATGTACATGTTCAAGGCCCAATGAAATTTGTCATTCAAAGGACTGCGCAGACGATGGAGCGACGCACGCGCAAGTAAAATAGGCCCTGACGCGCGCCGAGGATTTTCCTCGGAGGCACACTGAGTGCTTCTTTTTATTTTTGGTGTTTTAAAAGTAAACTCTTTTTTTTTGTCTTAGGTATACTAGTGAATTATTTGTTTGATTAATCTAATCTCTAAAACTACAAGTCGTATTGGAAAAAATCTTTTTGATGATAGGCAGATTTTTGAGGCAAAGTATAGGCTATACAGGGTCATTGAAAATTTACCAGAAACCAGAAAAGGGGTAATTGAACTCATCATTATGAACAACTTTTACTATGGGACCAACCTTAAAATCATGAATAAAAATCAGCTGTTCCATGCATTACGAATTTACGATCGTATTGTACAGAATTTTTGTAGGGAACGGCAGAATTTGTAGACATGAGTACGATCCACGGGAGCAAAACAGTAACCAAATACGTAACGTAACGAGATCTATCTATTAAATAAACTTAATTTTTTTTCAACAACCTCATCTAGTTAATAAAAAAAAACTGAAAAAGAAACAAAATGTTATTACGTATTATAAGTATAGCAAGAAAAAGCTGTAGTTCATTATACAAAAAATCAAGGATATCAATTCATCCATTTCGCAGATGAAAAGAGAATGTCTTTGAAAGTAGCAACAAGCAGTGTAAATAAAATCAGAAAGTACGCTACTAAGCAAGGACGTTACAAAAACAATCCCATTACACCTTCACTGATCAAAATCAAAATGAATCACGAAAATTAACATATAATTAAATAAATCTCATCTAACCTCCAAAATGAATTCACGATCTTCGAGCCAAAATTATAATTACTCGCCTCTTCCGGCACCATATTCTGACATCGCGGCATCGGTACATCTCGAACCTCACAAGGAAGACACTCGACACGTACTCACCGAAAATTACTAGCGTCAGATTTGCGTCGTGAATTTTTAGAGCCGCTTCCGTGTTCCTTGTAGTTGTGCTTAACGTGCGTTGCTCAGGGTCGATCGAGATATGTTTATTGCAAACGCTTTCAGAATCGGACGCACTTTGCGAATATTTCAAACGTTTTTCTGGAAAGGGATAAATTTTATTCAATAAAAACGAAAACTACCAAATCTACCATTTGGTAGGTTTGGTAGTTTTCGTTTTTGTCAAATATCTAGTAATAAATAGTTTTGTGCTAAGTTAAAAATATAGTTACTCTTCCAAAAAAATACTTAGAATCAATAAAAAGAGAGATTAGCTACCTTCTAACGAGCTGTTTCTCAAATGATGGGACATTTGTGATTGTGTCACGCTTCAGGAATTGATGGACGCTACTGATGGCTAAGTTCTGGGCTAACTCAGTATTGACTGACAATCTTAGATAATAATCTTCGATAATCTTAGATGAAACTACACACATCAAAAGTGTCTAGGGATCAACATCCCTAACATTTGTTAGGGATGTTGATCCCTAGACACTTTTGATGTGTATATATTTTGTGTAAATAAATACTTAGATATTTTAATTATCAACTCGAGCCTACTTTACGATTAAACTGCCTTAAAATACGTAAAAAAAAAAGTAGATCTAGATCTTTAGCTACATTTAAAACAGACTGACCTACGTACAAACACAACCTCGACCACTTGACCATATCTGGATCTACGTAAAACAATGTTGAAAACAATTTCTTTACTATTCATCCGTATTTAACCACGAAGGTTAAACACAACAGTACAAAGTGACGTAATCCTTACAAATAAACCGTTCAAAAGTGAAACTGAACTAATTCTGTTATTTTAAACGTTTATAGAAGTTAAATGATTTTTAATTGAAATTGTAATGCTCCGTGTCATTAGAGAAAATTGTATTTTTTAATCAGGTAATTTAAGCAAAGAGTTTAATGTTAAGTTGGTTCCTAACTCCGTTTCCGTGCCTCGGAAAGCACGTTAAGCCATTGGTCCCGGCTGTCATACGTTTATCTTTGACAGTCGTTAAGGGTTGTCAGAAGCCCGAAAGTCTGACAACCAGTTTTACCAAGGCGTATCGTATTACCCAGTTACTGGGTTGTGGTGGTCGGATAGGCAGTCGCTTCATGTGGAATACTGGTATTCAGCTGCATCCGGCAAAATTGCAAGCCCCAACATAGTTGGGAAAGGGCTAGGCATATTGATTGAGGTAGTTACCTAACTATTTGTTTAAAGATAACTAAAGGGGTAATTGTATATTTTTTTAAGGACGATCACAATCTAATCTTAGTCTCTAGTTGATCGGTCTGACGTTAATCTGGTTGGTTCTGGCTGTATTTTGAAAATTATCATTCCCAATAGTACCTAAGTGTGTACTTTGCAGATCTGTAATGAATTCTCTTCCTCTAAACTTGGATAATTCCAAGGTTTTCCAAATGTATGGCAATCCTAATTAGATGCTAAATAACAACATTGTACATCTATACTAATAAATTATGCTGAAGAATTTTGGTAGTTTAAAGCGGAACTAACAGTAGGATTGGAAAAAAAAATTGTATATTATTGCCAGATTCTTGAGGAATAGTAAAGGATTTATAACATCACGCTATGATCCACTGGAGCATCAACCAGAGACATAACACGTGTCAAAAACAACCACGCGGCCGAAGTCGACTTAGCTTGAGTAATTCTAAAGAAAATACTGGTTTTATTTTAGAGAAGTTGTCAAGAGAACATGTCTCAAACGTGTGAAATTATTCTAAGTTTAAAAAAAAACCCAATGTTTTGTATTTTATAGCGATTTATGTAAAAATATCAAATGTAAGCAGTCTATTCTCTGTGTTCATGAAATCTGTAAACGTTCCATTTATTTATAAATCTCACCTTTTTTTTCTGTTGACAACACACGTGACGTTATACAGGATGACTTTTGATATGACGTCAAACTTTTTAATGAATTTTAATGTGATCTATTTGAAACATACCTCTCTACGTAGCATTGTTTATAAAATAATTATAAAATAATAAAATGGTACTTAAATTAAATAAATTTTTCGCCGAATTATAAATCAACCTGTATTTACAAACGGAATTTTGGCGAATTCGGAAAAAATATCCAGCGGAACCCACATAGTCAAAATTATTTATTTAACCATTTATGTATTACACGTGTGAACTGGCAAAGTCAAGGAACAGAGAAATATGTGCAAAAAAAAGCTAAGTTCTCTATGGAAATCTTTTCCACAATAGCATAATAACATCACGCCCGCAATCCCCAAAGCGTTAGGCAGAGGTGTACCCATTAGTACGCTCATATTTCGCCAGTTATGTTTAATAGGGGGCGAGCCTATTACCAGTAACCAGGCACAAATCCAGACTCCGAGGCTGCAACTGAGAAATTCCTGATAGAAAAACCTAATAACACTGCCCGACCTGGGAATCGAACCCAAGACCTCATGCTCAGTAGTTGCGCTTTGCGAACACTAGACTAACGAGGCAGTTCATCGGGAACATTAAGTATCCGTATATAGACTAGACGGATATTTAAAGGTCTGTATATACAATGTGATAGGGGTGGGACTTCTAACCCGTTAAGGCTGAGTACTACATCTAATTTTATCGACAAAAAAAATAATATGGGGGGTTGAGTAATTCGTGAAAATATTGAAAAATAGCGATTTTTTCGGTCAAAATAATTCAGAAATGATTTTTTTTTCTCACCAAAACATTATCAAACATATGAAAAAAGTAATGAATTAGTTAGCCAAGGTTATTAGCTACCGTTTGTCGTTTTTTTTTTGTTTCTACGACGCATACAACCTTTGATATCAAGCGCGCCGTAGTACATTAAAAAAAATATTAAAATAGCCATAATTTTTAGGGGGAGGGGGTTCAGCCCCCCATATTATTTTTTTTGTCGATAAAATTAGATGTAGTACTCAGCCTTAACGGGTTAGAAGTCTCACCCCTATCACATTGTATAAATTAGTATTCTATTCGTGGACGATACAGTAATAGACCTGCTCAACATGTACCTACCATGCACTAATGCAACTTTATACTGTTGCTAAGTGAAGTCTAGTAACCTTGGATGTCTGAATTAATGTTGATGTAACTGTCTTCTATCTGTAAATCTATGTAGGTACAGAAAAATATTTAAGTATTAAGAATCTTGTTACTTTTAGATATGTATCTTTTCAATAGTTTAATCTTTCATAACACAACATAACATCACCCCTGTTATCTCCGAAGGGGAAGGCAGAGGTGTACACATTAGTACACTCACATTTAGCCAGTTATGTTTAAGTCCGATGTAGTAGGTGGCGAGCCTATTGCCATCAACCGGGCACAAATCCAAACTCCGAGGCTGCTGGATCTTTCATAACAATAGTAATAATACCGCCTTATTATTGTCCCACACATCTCATGCTGAGACTTCACGAGCATAAATCACCACTCTGGCGCAAGGTTTATTAATTTAAATCTGAAATCGCCAATTTCAGACTTATTTATTTATTATTCACAAAATCCAGCTTTTTGAGATTTTATCTTAAAATATATTAACTACTCTTACAGCCAATTACGGATTTACAATTTAATAGCTTATATATTACAAATAAGACTTATATTATTACAAGTCCAGATTTCCTCACGATGTTTTCCATCACCGATGTCAGTGATGACCAAATTACCAAACCTAAAAAGAACATCTGAGACACTTTTTTATTTGCACAGCGAGATTACCATGTCGGTGACGCGGTACATTTAGTATGTTGGTGACACGGTAACAATAGCATGTCGGCGCGTACCCAAAAGTTAAACCTCTACCAAAAACCGCTTTACGCGGCAAAATAATTATTAGCATGATTCTCGAGTTAAGGGAGTGTTTTTAATGCCTAAGTACATTCAGTAACAGCAGATCCTTAACACGACAACATTCTAGCAAATGTTAGCAAATAATAATCCCACAGTTTATTTATCCACTTAGCACAGTCATTTACCATTATCCCGGCATGGCATAGTGACAAAAATTTCACAACCATCTTGTAAAGGCTTGCCACACCATGGGACCATAAGGCCCGGCCATGGATTTGCGAAATTACGCCCAGAGGTCAGCGGGTACGATGCACGGAATAAGCAATTTTCCTTTGTATTATTTTATCTATGCAAATAAGCTTTTAAGTCATTATAGTTTGATAATGTTTATGGGCTGTGTGAAAACTTTTGGTTGGGTTATTGTGAGTTGCGAATTTTGTTGCCAATTATATCGAACTAGCTTTATCTCACTGTTTTACTCGCCTTAAATTGTTTTGTTTGGTCTTGCTCCGCTGTCGTGGGTCTTGATGCTATCTTCTAATAGGTATTCAACATTCTCGTACCGCAGTGTTTGTTACCAAACTCCTCCGAAAGGGCTGGACCGATTTTAACAAAAAATTGTGTGCATATCGGCTAGGTCTGAGAATCAGCCAACATCTATTATTCAAAACAAAAAAAATGTTGGTACGTATTTTACTGGGTCAGCTAGTAATAGCCTATACTATTCTTTGTGAATTTGGCTATAATTTACAAATGACTTTTTTCAATCCGCGATTAAACAAACAAACAAACTAAAAAACTTTTCAGCTTAATTATTATTAGTATAGATTTTTTTTTTTTTAGGTGGTAAAAATCATCAAATGACTCCTTCCGGCCTGGGTGGGGCGGAAGGGACTGTCAGACTTTTACTGACTAAAAAACCACCCTGTTCCTTCTGTTGCCCTTTGCGTTCCGGGGCCACGGTATCCTGTTAAGACGTCCCGCAACCCCGGATTATTAGTATAGATAGAGCAAAATCTGATGAGACTACGTCTCATATGGAGCACTTTGTCGATAAGATTTTTTCTAATTTTTTATTGACATTAGATTATTTATTAGATTGACGTGTTAGGTTATTTCCATATAGAATGATGAAGTAGATTTCGTTCATACATGATTATTTTAACGCCAACTTTAAAATTGTATTTCTTTCATATTAGGTTTAAAATGTGTACGTTTTAATCTTATTAGTATGTTCACAGGTGGATGCTGTAGCTAACACCTGGCGAAACCAGCCTAGTATGAAACCAGCTTAGCCTATGACATTAAATGGGTGGCCTGTATTGAGTTTAGACCACACAGAAAACTCATTACAAATGTGTGTGCTTAGACATTTTTTCTTACTAATTAACAGACGTAAAAACGAAAGACTTTTTAGACTAATATTAATCTTAATGATATATTATTACTATTATAATTTATATTATATGCGAAAGGTTGGATAGCAAGATTTTTGTTACTCAATCATGCAAGAACAGCTAAATGGATTTAGATAAAATTTGGCACAGATATAGGTAGATTATAGTCTGGAATAGTAAAACTTTTTAATCCAGAAAAAATTACGTTTCTCGTGGGATAATATTTTAACTTTGGGGCGGACAAAGACGCGGATAGAAGCTAGTAGTAGTAAATAAATTTCAATCATAATAAATTCGAATAATGTTTATTTTTTATTGGCATAAATAAAAATAATTGCAAAAATGTGGGTGTTTGCCTCTGCCTAACCCTACGGGGATTACAGGCGTGATGTTATGGTACACTAAGCGAAATCAACCAGGTGTATCAAATCAACCACAACATGCTATTAAAAAAAAACCACATAATAAATATTGACATTTCCGTAACACAGAATGACACAAGTTCGCCTTTAATTAACTTTTTAAACACGTAAGAATAACCGCCGACTTAAACTGTAAGTATGTATATATGTAAATGAACACATAAACATAACATCACGCCTGTAAAGCCCGAAGGGTTGCGCAGAGGTGTACCCATTAGAACACCCACATTTCGCCAGTGATGTTTAAGTCCCATGTAATAGGGGAGGCTGGAGCTTATTGCCATCAACCGGGCACAAATCCAGACTCCGAGGCTTCTTCTAGACTACTGCTGTTCACAACAGGGCAAAAGCTTCTTCTCATACAGAGAAGGCACGAGCATTGATGAGACCAATATTAATTATAGAGTCCAGGTTTCCTCACGATGTTTAATTACCATTCCTTACGTCAGTGATGTCTAAAAAAAATTAGAAAGTATACAAATGAATTCAAAACGTCACTTTGGTACTTGCTCGTTACCTGTAACCTCATGCTTGTAGGACTAACTCGACCTAATATTAATAAAATATACAAATTATCACGAATACACAAAATACAAAACGTAATCTATACTAAAAAGTTATTTGTTTGTTTGTTTATAAGAGTTCCGGGAGAACTAACAGTCGGATTGGAAAAAATATTTTGTGTATGATAGCCAGATTCATTAGGGTATAATATAGGCTAACTAACATCACGGTACGACCAATGGAGCAATTACCAAAGACGAAACTAAACGCTGATGAAACTGCAAAATATAGCCGTATGTAAATTAAATAATTAATAGCAACATTCTACCATAATGTAATAAAGCATTCTTTGTTTGTTAAAAAGGGCTAATCTTTTGAACTGCCAGTCAGATTGGATAAATTATTTTGTATATTTGTATGCCAGTTTAAGTTTAGTTAATCTCCTGAACTGTCAGGCGAAACGGAAAAAATATTTTTGTGTATGATAGCCAGATTCATGAATAAATAGTACCTATGCACTATCTATAGATATAACTTATTGCAATAGCCAAAGACGTAACAAACAAAACGCGGGTAAAGCAGCAAACATAGCTTGTTTTATTATTTATAGCGTATGTAAATTAAATAATTAATAATAACATTCTAACATATTTATGTATCTAATATGGCGCGTAAACATATTCTCAGTTACGCCCATGGGTTTTATGAACAATGTTCAATGCATGTAATTTATTTCGCTTGCCAGTTTGTTAGATAGTTGATTGGGCACCTCGAAGGTTGTAAGGTGAACTTTGACTCCTTGGAGGATGCTCATGTAGGTCGTGTGTTAGCGTCTGCGTAGGTTGTACGGATCCCTTTATTTATTGTAATAGGGATTTCGAATAGGATTTTAAAGTTGATTAACTGTCGAATTTTTTTATCATTTGCAACCTTACTTTTAAACTTGTAATTTAATCGTTTGTCTCGGTATGGGCATGTGAAGAGGATGGATGAAACGCATGTGACCCGGAGAGTTATGAATATGAATGTGGATGGATGGAGAGCAAGAGGAAGGCCAAAGCCAAAAAAAAGATGGATGGATTGTGTGAAGAATGATATGAAAGAAAACGGAGTCAATGATTGCATGACGGCTGACAGGACGGAGTGGGTAACATGGGACAAGGGCAGGAAGATGATGATGACTTTTAAACCTGTAACTAGAGGCAAAACTGCCTCTCATGCATTTTTTTACATACAATTACGCCTGTAATCTCCGAAGGGATAGGCAGAGGTGTACTCATTAGTGCATCCACATTTCGCCAGTTATGTTTAAGTCCCATGTAATAGGGGGCGAGCCTATTGCCATCGAACGGGCACAAATCCAAACTCCGAGGCTACTACTGAGAAATTCTTGATGGAAAAATCAAATAACACTTAGCCTGACCTGGGAATCGAACCCAAGAGCTTGTGCTCAGCAGCACTTTGCGACCACTAGACCAACGAGGATTTTTAAGGACGGAAAATGATCGAATGACTTCCGCTCGCGGCGGAGCGGAGGGGACTGTCAGACTCTTACTGACTAAAACCCATCCGTGTTCCTCCTAATGCCCTTTGTGTTCCAGAGCCGCGGTGACTTATTCGAACTATTGCTGCTATTCCAGACTATTATCTATCTCTGTGCCAATTTTCATCTAGATCCGTTCAGCCGTTCTGAGGTCATTGAGTAACAAACATCCAAATCCATCCAAACTTTCGCGTTTATAATAGTACCTAGTAAGATAGCACTCAGGGATTACATTAGCTTTCTATTAGCGAAACAATGTTCAAAATCGGTCCAGTAGTTTCGGATATCAGCGTGTTCAAACAAACTCTTTAGCTTTATAGTATTAGTATGGATTAATTAAATTAAACATAAAACAATATCGATAACATCTGTATTTATCATCTGGGTTTCACGTTTCAATGTTTTAGTCATTGAAAAGTTAATGGTGTATTCGTAAATAACTACAGATTCTTCTAAAATGATGTCAGTATAAAACGTGTAGGTCATATTTAAACTTAATATTATATTAAAGCTGAAGAGAAATTTTTGTTTGTGTGTTTGTTTAAATGCGTTTTTCTCTAAAACTGCCAGTCGAATTGGAAAAAATATTTTTGTGTATGAAAGCCAGACTCATGAGGAATAGTATAGGCTATGTATAATTACGCTATGTTCCCAGGGAACGGAGCAGTAACCAAAAACGTAAATTAACACGGGTAAAGAAAACCACGCGCACGAAGTCGCAGGGAGTAGGTAGTATGTATATAAAATATTATGTGCATGTAAACCATTTAATTACTAGTCAATGTAAGGTTAATAAAGTATCGCTAACATTTAATTAAATTATCACATTGTTTAAAGTTCAGTTCAGATGGGCCACATTTTAGCTTCTGGTCTTTTATCACTGCTCTGCTCTCGCTGGTTGTAGCGTGATGTTAAATACCATATACTATTTCTCATAAATCTGGCTATCATTTACAGAAAACAAATCCAATCTGCCTGGCAGTTCCAGAGAATCATCATCATCTGCCTAGCCTTTTCCCAACTACGTTGGGGTCGGCTTCCAGTGTAACCGGATGCACCAGTATTTTACATTGAGCGACTGCCTATCTGACCTCCACAACCCAGTAACTGGGTAATACGACTCCTCTTGGTAAGATTGGTTGTCAGATTTTCGGGCTTCTGACGACCCGTAACGACAGTCAAAGATCCACGTATGACAGCCGGGACCAACGGCTTAACGTGCTTTCCGAGGCACGGAACGATGTCACTGATGTCAGTGATGTCTAAGATATACTTAGAAAGTACCTACATATGCTGTAAGTTTTGATGTGTAATGTTGTTACTGAGCGTCCAATTCGGGTTGTCGTCTGTCCGGAATTGTCATGGTTTAGAGAGCTTGTTCCGGGGGTCGTCCGGAAGGGGTTTCTTATGTGTCCGGGTCACATTTGGTGTCATAGGAATTCTGATTAATTGAATAATAAGCATCAAATTGAAATAACTAAATAAAAATATACACACATCAAAAAAGTCTAGGGATCAACATCCCTAACATTTGTTAGGGATGTTGATCCCTAGACTTTTTTGATGTGTATATTTTATAAAAAAAAAACCAGGGTTGTAAAAATCTCTATTTCACCCTAAAGTGCGGGATTTTAGAAGTTCTTATCTTTGTCGGTTATTTAAGAAGCTCTACGTCTAATATATAAAACTTCGCCAACAAAAATTACAAAATTATGCAAATATAATAATCTACTTACAAATTAAGTAAAGTGATTTTACTTATAAATAAATTTGAATCAAGCAAAAATAATAACATAGATACCTAATGGAATCAGACACAATTTGCAAGTGAAATATTACTGTATTTATTACATGTGCTCACCTTGATACAAACCAATAAATATGATTTATTTTTAATAACATACTTACTTTATTTGATTCATAGGATCTAGATAGAATTGCAACAAATATAGATCAAAATAATTGCGGTAATAGGTGTGGTTTAAAAAGACACCTAATGATGCCAAAGCTTTTTTTTTAAGTTGGTAAAAATCATCAAATGAGTCCTTCCGCCCTGAGTGGGGCGGAAGGGACTGTCAGACTTTTACTGACTAAAAAACCACCCTGTTCCTTCTGTAGCCCTTTACGTTCCGGGGCCACGGTATCCTGTTAGGACGTCCCGCAACCCCGGCAGGCGTTTGGCCCCTATTGGGGCCCCGTCCCTGTGCTGACAGCTCTTTGAGGCGCAAATGCTCTTCTCATTAATGCGATCATACTCTATTTTGTTACGGACCATACCTGGGAACCTTCTAGTTACGTAAATATGGAAGGTCAAAGTTCCAAGTCTTTTTATGATTTTGAAAATCCATTTGAAATTTAATGTTCGTACATAACATAACATCACGCCTGTAACCTTGATGGGTTAGCCAGAGGTGTACCCATTAGCACACCCACATTTCGCCAGTTATGTTTAAGTCTATTCTATGAGCCTATTGCCATCAACCGGACAGAAATCCAGACCCCGAGGCTTCTACTGAGAAATTACTGATGGAAAACGCAACAACAATAACAAATTGTCCCAAAACAAATTGCCCGACCTGGGAATCGCACCAAAAACCTCATGCTCAGCAGTCGCGCTTTGCGACCACTAGACCAACAAGGCAGTGACATGAAATGTATCTTACTATACTTTAAATACGACAATGTTTTGCATGCATTATACCGCGCACTGCCTACTATAAAAAATGATTTTTCACACTAAAAATCGAAGTCCCAGCAAAGAAAAAAGTTCAAAGTTACTTGGTTTGATGGGCAGTATGTTAATTTAATGGATAGTAATGTGATGTGTTAACGGATAGTACCTAATGCTACACACACCCCGTCTGTGGCGATAATGTGTCACAAAAGTGTTTCGTCTGAATAAAACTTTACAATAGTTTATTTTCTTTATAACGTCGCAGTAATTAATATATTTCAATTAATAAATAGATAATAAAGTGATAAATTCTCATCTTTATTCATATAAAATTAATATGTCAATATTATTATTATAAATAACACGTTTTATTCTCAGGAAATGATAATATTTTTAGAAATTAATAAAGTCGTTTGATACAAATTGTAGATAATTAGTATCTTCCTGCATCTGTATTAATTAATTTTAATAAAATAATAAGTTTCTGACTTAATTTAATTTTTGTTATATTACAATTATTATAAGTATACATTATGTTTAATGTAACCAAAATAAAAAAAAATAAGCAATAAAGTTGCAAGGTTTTTGTCACATTACAAACAGAAACTTCAATTTTATTTAGTTATACATATAGATGTAACTTTACCGTAGACAGTATGGGACAGCGGTTTTACGATCATCCGAATTATTTAAAGATGTTAAGTCATTAAAAATTCCTAATTTAATTTTTTTAGACCATAAAACAGAAGCCGTTACTATAATTATTATGTCAAACATAACTATTAGCATATTGATCGAATAAAAAAAGTCACGAGGATTTCCGTTGAAGTAATATAATATACATGCATTGACATTGAAATTTATTTAGGTATTTCCCAGACTATAACATTTTACTATATCACCTTGAATTTAGATTACTCAGTATACGTAACGAGTTAAAAAAGTTTAATGTTACTGGGTTCCCGGATAGAGTTTTAAGTAAAGAGATTTAAAGATACCTACTATAGAGAGGCTCAGTGAGGGCAATTTCTGTAATTAAAAATGTTGAAAATCTAGTCGCAATTTAATCTCAGCAATCATTGCTAAGAGTCATCGAAAATGTAGATAAACTTGAGGTATATTTTTACAGAATAAAATTGTGATAGGAAACTTTGATAAAACTACAAGTAATGGGGCAATCTTCATGTTTTTTTGTACTGTAATACATTTACAACTTCTCCACAATACTGAGAAACTCAATAGCCGCAATTTTGAAGTGATGGTCAACCCCTTCATGAGACTGTTTAGCCAAGGATTCTGTCTCTCTCTTTCCAAACCTTGGTGACTTAAGGCAATAATTACATTCCGGGCTGATCAAGATATCTATCATAATAAACCAGAAAAAATGTATGTAGCCCCAGGTGTTTAAACAGGATTTGTCTTATGCACAGTCATGCATATGACTCCTTAAATCATTAGTCGACCACGACCTCTAATGTCTTTGAACATTTAACCTTGATACAAGATCACCAAAAATATGCGTAGGTATTGAAAGAGGAAAAAGTCCTAAAGAATATTTATGTGAGCGCTTTCCTAGAACTGTTATTAAGGGGTCCAGAGAATATCCTCCTTTAATTGTATGTGTCATGTTTTGATTCATTCCTTTTTCAAACTTATTTCCATGTCTGTCAAAATGACATTTGAGTTTCGAAGAAATTACGCCGTGACGTGACGCAACATGGCCGGTTGTGTTCTGTTTTTAAAAACAGAAGCTTTCAATTCGATCTGTCTCGATTCAAAACTTACAGTTTACATGGTGTTATCTGTACTTAAATCTGATGACAAATCATTTACTTTTTAATGGTTTTCAATAATAAATTTGTTGCTTCTGTAAATATTTTTTTTTACTAAGAAAATAATGTTAGGTTAGATATTATGTGTAGATATTTGGTAGGTGCACAATGTATGTAACAATATAAATAATGTAAGTAATGGTGTAATGTATGACTATGTAGCAATGTATGTATGTAACTGCCTATTTTTATTTTATTCTTCTTCTTCTTTTTTTATTTTTAATGCAGAATAATGTGTAACCGGCCTAATTTTATAAAGATCTAAGTACGTAACCAAACTTTCGTTGAAACTCACTCAGGCCGGTAGGCTTCCGAATTGACTTTCTCTCAGCATACTTCCTTAGGCTATTTATGATAATGTCTAATGACCCATTCAGAGACCGTGGCGAATTAGTTGGTGAAGAAATTATTGACGTTTCATTATCGCGATATTGTGAACGACAAAGAAAGGTATTATAAAATTTATTTATTTATTTTTATAACAGCTTACACTATCTTTAAATTGAAAATTGTATTGTTGAACAGAGTAGGTACATTCAAATTTATTTCTAGATGTTTAGTCCTTTTTTTAACTAGCTTTTAATTTCTTACTGTCTTTTATGGTATTCTTTTCTTGCTTCAAACCAGCCCAGCCCTAAAAAGATAAAAAATATTTATATAAATTTTGGGCACATGAAATTATAAATACAATTAAAAAAATCAATAAACAATTCAGTGATTTCTTGAGTTTGTTTGCAGAGGCAAATGTAAGTTTCAATCCCTTTGGTCGTCTTTGTATGGTGATTTGTACCTTAACTGTGAAAAAATAGGCAGAAATACAAAATGATTAAATTCAAGACATTAACACACTCCAGTATTTCAAACTCTCTATCCCTTGCTCTCATTTGTAAGATTAAACAAAACATCTTCCGAATCAATTATAAGCCGGCATTGCAAATCCGTATGCATACGAAATCAATTCCAAAAAAGCGATAAACACCATCTATAAGAGCCAAAACAAAACCAAAACTTTCTAAGGCCGCTTATAAAGACAAAAACAACATTAAAACCTTTTAATCCGAACCGGAATTCCCAAAAACTTTTTATTCAGAATACACAAAAAATCTAAACGAAATTACCGAAAAGGGTGCCCAGGAATTCTGATTAGGTACTTCCGGCGGTTATTTAAGACCTAAAAATAAGAAGGAAAGGTCACAGAGACCGATATGAGTCAGTCTAAAGGTGACTCGGGACAAAATTGGCGAGATGAGATGCGATTGGAAGATGTAAAGGGCATTAAGTCCGTCATACGGCCGCAAAAACGCGGTAAACTGGTCCAGATGACAAGGAAATTCAGATGTGACTTATTTTTATGAGGAGGGAAAGAAATAAATTGTTTTTTTTTTGCGGAACATCCTTTTGCCTTTATTTGGAGATTATGATGGCGAAAAAAATAAATCTTTATGTAGAAATTGAGTGCCTCGTTGGTCTAGTGGTCGCAAAGCGCGACTGCTGAGCATGAGGTCTTGGAATCGATTTCCAGGTCGGGCAAAGTGTTATTGGGTTTTTCCATCAGAAATTTCTTAGTAGCAGCATCGTAGTCTAGATTTGTGCCCGGTTGATGGCATTAGGTTCGCCCCCTATTACATGGAACTTAAACATAACTGGCGAAATGTGGGTGTACTAATGGGTACACCTCTGCCTAACCCTTCGGGGATTATAGGCGTGATGATGTTATGTTATAAAGAAAAGATTATCTTTATGTGGAAGTTGGGTAGTTAGGAAGAATTGCATATAAGTTCCAAATTCGAATAAAAAAGTATTTATAACGATTTTAACTATCTGGTTCAGTGGTTTGAGCTGTGTGTTGATAGATCAGCCAGTCAATAACGGTTTCCTTTTATATATTTAAAGATAACAGCTCACTAAAGAGACATGAGCCTTGTTTCAACTTTCTTTCCCACGCTCCAAAGTACCTACAAGTCAATTATTTTCACACATTCAAATATAACCAATAGTATACCGACCATTATGTAAAAATCTATATGAGAATTTTTCAACAGTAGTTGGAAACTGATAGGCGACTTTCTCTCGATCAGTTATCAATGAATTGTAGGCGGTGTTATGTCATTGGATATCGTGTGTGGATGGCTTAATGGTAAAGATGCGTGACTTACACTTATCGCCTTTTATAGTGATTTCTCTTGAACTATGAATAGGTCGATTTGTTTAATTTATATTATTAATTAGCTTCTGCCCGTATCTTGGTCTGCAATGATTTTAGAATTAAGCCAATGTCCAAAATTGTCACTCAGGTACACAAAAATAGGATAAAAAGTAGCTTATTCCAGACTATCATCTGACTCGGTGCCAAATTTTGTCCAGATCCGTTCAGCCAATCTAACGTGATGGAGTAATAATAAATATTCATCCGAACTGTTGCGTTTAAAATAGTAGTACCTTCTGCCTTGCAGTGCCAATTACAAACTTCTTTTTTTGAAGTTTTACAACACAAAAGAAATGAGTAAATAAAACAAAATTAAGAATAAAATAGAAACAAAAGCTTGAATATTTATGCGTGTGAAAGTCAGTGTGTACGGGTAAGCGTGAGGGTGTGTATGGGGTTGTAGAGTGAGTGGGTGAGTGAGTGAGTGAGTATTGAGAATTTATGCGTGGGTGGGTGAAAAGATGTGTATCATGGGCTTATAGCTGCGTGAGTGCGTGGGATTAAAAATGGATGATGATGGAGAGGTCCTTCTCCAATCCACGTTTCATCCACGATTAAGATCCCCATCTGTTTATTTCGATCAGAATCAAACTCACCAAACAAAGGGAACTTAGTGACATGTCTATTAATTTGAACATCTAATAAAAGGAGCGTTTAATTATTACCTAGACCAGTTTGGAATAGTATTTCATGTCTTAACATGACAGGTAATAAACTTCAAGTAACTTGATAGCTACCTATCATCGTTATCAAGTCAGCTTAGGTCTATTTGCATCCAGTAATAAATGAACCACTTTCAATATTAAACTTTGTGTCTCAGTATTTAAATGTCACAATATCAAAGTGCAAAATAATGTAATTTTAATTGATTATTTTTAAAAGTCTTTTTGTTCTACCTTAGTGTGAATAAAATATCTTATCTATACTTTATAATATAATAAAGCTGAAGTGTTTCTTTCTTTGTTTGTTTGAACGTGTTAATCTCTGGAACAACCAGTCAGTTTGGAAAACTTATTTTTGCAGATTTTTAGATTCAAGAGGAATAGTGTATAAGTAGTATATATAATTCATGGCTATGTAACATCAGGCTACGTCTTTTGGGAGCTGCGCAGTAACCAAATACATAATTAAACGCGTGTGAAATCGAAAGTTCCAGAGATTTCTGGAACTACCGGACGGGTTATAAAAATATGTGCGCACAGTACCCGGCGATAAATATATTACACATCGACCTTTATTGTTATTTCGTATTTTATACAAAGAATAAAAAGAATTATCAAAAGAAGCAAATCATAATTGTTTTAACAGCTCCTAATAGATACCGGACTGTTTGTATTTCGTGCGACAGAGATAACGCTCTACGAAGCCGAAATTAGCCGATTGTCTCTTTCCAAAGGTCGATGTGCAATATTTATCGCCGGGTACTGTATATGATAGCCAGATTCATGAAGAATAGTATAGGCTTTACAACATCATGTTACGATCCACGATTGCGGAGCAGTAACCAAACACGTAACAAAACGCGGTTGACAAAAACTACGTAGGCGAAGTCTCGAGGAGAAGCTAGTCAAAGATATAGGTTCTTTATAAAGATGAATTGGGTAGTAGACATCAAGGGGATGAAACGGGGGTCATGTTGAAACAAGATTAGATTAAATCTTGACGCGGACGTATAGTCGCGACGCGGAAGCTAGTTACCATGTCAAATCAATAAGGGAAACTTTAACAGCTCATAATAAGAATGCCAATTGATTGGTGAAGTCTACTACCCAATTATAAAGCAATGATATTTCAGTCGTAATATTTAACGGCTTTGTAATTGAGTAACACTTAAAATTACCGAAGTCCAGTAGGTGGTGGCGGTAGAATTATAAATAAATAAATAAATAAATAAGCCATTTATTTCTTCTCATTTTTTTCATGCAGTTACAATAATTTTTCAGCATGCAACAAGTTGATATTATTAATTACGATTTATGTAAGTACTAAGTTCTTTTTTTTTTGAAGTGAAAACTTCTTTAGCGGCGTTGAGCACTTTTCTGTAATGGGTATAAAATCTTAAACTCGCGTCAGGACACGTGACCTGATCGAAAAAGCGTAAGACGGATGGAGAGTAGACAGCTATCCCCTCTCTACGGCGCGGCGAAAATGTATGCCTGGGCCTACTGTTTCGTTTAGACAGCGCAGGGCGCTTGCGCGAATGTTCGTGTATGTTAAACGTAAACGTAAACGTAAACGTTAATAATCAAGTTTTCCATTTCCACTTCTGCCGGCACTCCCGGAGTGCAACCCATTTTTTTCATATATATAATGGTTGGTTTTCTTGAAATACATTTATTTGAATTTAAAATAATAGTATTTATAGTATTAGTATTAATTATTTTTGCTATTATTTTTATATCATTATTTGTTTGTTTTCATATGTATTAGTTAAAATGAGAATCCCTTAGTTGGGTAAAGGCCTCCTCCAATGTCGTCCATTGTTTTCTATCTCTCGCTTTCGTTTGCCATTTGTCTCCTGCTATATCATTGATGTCATCGACCCATCTTCTCGATGGTCTTCCTCGCTTTCTTTTTCCCTTGGGTCCTTCCCATGCTACTGCCTGACTCGTCCACCGATCATCTTCCATTCTAGCTAGATGTCCTGCCCATTTCCATTTTAATTTCATAGAGTGGATTGGCGGTAGAATTAGGGTCTGTAAATTAAAAAGGACTCTTTGTGGTAACCTTTTAGATTCATTTTTACAATTTTGTAATTTGTACTATATTTTACCTATTCACTGTCGTCTATTTTGTTACAGACTTGTAATTGTCCATAATGTTTTAAACTGTTTATAAACTATCTTGTTTTAATCTGTAAGGCTTCAGAATAAAATTAATAAAAAAAGACAATATTAGGCAGATTGCGTTTTTTGTGGAATACAATTTTTAAGAACCGAAGATCTTCATGTTAACAAAGAATTTGCTCCTTATAATATCAGCTATCTACCAGTGAAAGTCTCGATAAAATCTTTTTAGCCGTTTCTGAGATTAGCCGTAACAAACAGACTGATCTACTATGTAAAAATTCATATTGATATTGTAAAATGCTGTTATTTAGTCATTATAAACAAACACTTCAATCGTATTTGTATAGATAAACACGAGAAACCAAAGCAAATTCCCACAGTACTTACAACCCAAACGATTACTTCAAAAGATACTTCTGCATTAAAACATAAAAGATAACCAACGTCGATTAAAGACCAGAATCAGATAATCCAAGGCTGGGTGTAACCTGGCAATCTTCGATGCTTCGCAACTCGCCCCCAGCTATTTGAGTACTGGCTAGGCTGCAACAGGTGTGCAGTTGTATTTTATCTCACCCACTTGATTCAGACATGATGATATATATCCTATTTGGGAGGCCTAAGGATTGCTGTTTGTGTCGTAAATATTCAGTGGAAGTTGGTTAACGGAATTTATAATTATGTCTGGTGCATTTTATGCGAATAGGCGTAGGACAATTAGTGCCTAGTGGTACTAATTCATAATGTCCGATCCATTTTGTATGAATATTGACACTCATATTTTCGCTGATTCCGAAGCATAGTCTTCATTGTGTATCACAGAATTGGAGGGAATAAGGAAAGTGACCACGTACCTACCGAAGGCGCAGTGTGGGAAGGCCTCCTATGAGATAGACCGACGACCTGACAAAGGACGCGAGGGTAGCGCAGGACCGGTCATTGTGGCTATCTTGAGAGGACGCCTTTGTCCAGCAGTGGACATTGTTTGGCTGATTTGATAATGATGATGAAGGAAAGATTAACGAGTGGATAAACGTGGCCATCCGTTGTTTGATAGGGCATCAATACAACTCTTTTTTGTTCGTTGGCTGCCCCGTTAGTCTGGTGGCCGAAAAGCGTGACTGCTGAGCATGATGAGGTCTTAGGTTCGATTCCTAAGTCGGGCAAACTGTTATTGGGTTTTCCATCAGGAATTTCTCAATAGCATCCACGGAGTCTGGATTTGTGCCCGGTTGATGGCAATAGGCTCGCTCCGTATTATATGGAACTGGCGAAACCAGCGAAATGTGGGTGTAGGTACTAATGGATAGAACTCTGCCTGAGCCTTCAGGGATTACAGGCATGATGTTATGTTACTTCTTTATTGCAGTTGATGGCTGTTTCCTTAACTGTAGCTCACCACTTCCATGTAAGTATGGATGGAAAGAAATAAATCAATCACAGTCCTATCCAATAAGGCAATTACAACAAGTAAGCCCGTTTGTCATAAATAACATAAAAGTCCAAGATAGCCCTAGGTGTGTCTTAGTAATCTAATAGATTTTCTACTCAATTTGACCTTTTTGCCCTCTGTAACCTTTTCTACATGCACAGTACGAATATCCTCTCATATATAAGTTTTGTATTTTGTTTCTGGCCTTGGTATTATCCTTACATTAAATATTACTAATCATAAGTCACAAAATATTAAATACATACTTGCTTCTGTCTGAACTTCGTCTTCGTGATTTTTATCATCCGTGTTTAGTTACGTCTTTGGATACTGCTCCGCTCCCGAGATTCGTGGCGTGATGTTACATAGCCTATATTATTTCTCATTAATATACCTATTATATACAAAAAGATTTTTTCCAATCCGACTGACAGTCTCAGAGATTAACCCGTATAAACATACAAACAAAGTAAAAAAACTCTTTAGCTTTGTGGATTACCAAGTATAAGTCACGAAATATTCAATATTTTCCTCTCATTTTCATACACGTCAGCAAGTTATAGCTGCTATAAGTTCATTGGGAGCCGGCAGCCTTGTGGGACGAAAGTGCGTTGTGAACCGTCGGCGGAATGTTAGCGGGACTACTTTCATCACCAACCTTGAGGCAGCCACAATCGCCCGAATCTCATGGAAATATCCGATCCTTGATATACGCCCTTTTAGCTCCGTGTAGGCTATTTCCGTGGCTGTTTAGAAATATAGAATTTGAATGGATTTGTGGACAATTTTAAGCTGAAGCTAAAGCTAAAATTACCTGAGTTTATCTATCATGAAAATGTTTACAGACTGCACTAAGTCTAATAATTTTCATTATAGATAAACTCAGGTTTTTTAGGGATATCCTTGATTGCACCAATCTTTAGGATTCAGAGGACAAAGTCTTCCAAATCTTATTACGACATTCAGGTTCGATTGGTGAGATTCTTTCTTCAGTCAACTATGTAGTATACACGACTTTTTAGTAATTATATTACTTGCAATATTAATATTATTGTAATTATCCGAATTTCATCACTAGGTACGAATTTTGAATTGAATGTGAGGGTACATTTCAAGGCAACATCTACAGCTTAAATATGCGGAAATAGGCTCGGCATTTAATGGAACCTTATTTATCGCCACCACTTCAGTAAATCAATCATAAAAATCATATTAGAATGCTAATCTAATATAAAAAATGATGCTATAACTAAAACATTTATATGCTTAATTCTAACCTTAAACTTAACAATTTGTAATTATGTCAATTAACCAGTATTTACCAGTGTATTGACTGTATTTAATTATGTGTTTATTGGTTAAAACAATTCGCTTGAGGCGCAACCGCAGAATAAACAAACGAGAAGACAATTGATTACGTAGCGGCAACGCCTCCAACGCGTGCGAATCCGAAAAAATGGTCCATACCAAGCGTGAAGAAGATACAGAAAGAGATAGCAACATACCGGAAAGTTATGCAAACGATAAGGACAGTAAACGTTCCGAAGTGGAAGCAAGATACGATGATGTGAAAGTAGCATGTGCGACAGAGATAGCAGTTCAAGAGAAAGATAGGTAGGAGAGTGAAATTGCCGTAGCAACTTTCGCTGAGCCCGTTTCGGTTACGTCACGGCTGCGCCAGCGCAACTTACGCAACTGTTGTGAAGAGATTATGACTGTATGACACTGATTTGAATGATCGTTGGAAGTAATCAATTTCATTTGGATTCGCTTCCGGTGTCGATTGCGAGATATTTGAGTGTTTTAATTCTTGATCAATGATAAAATCTTAACTGAGCCATCATAGACTGGATAGTAAAGATCTGTCTAAAAAATTAAAAAGGTCACGCAATTATGTTGACGTAACAAAATATGCAATGTATAAGAAATTAGAAAGCGTGCACTGAATAAATAATGATGACTCGAATTTCGCATAATGAAATTCACGTTACAAGGCTGGTAATAAAAATATGTTCCGAATTTATTGCAGCTCATGTTCCAGTTCCACTGAAATTGCATAGAAACAAGATTAGTAACGATACGAAATTTAACTGTAGCAGTTAAAATGTTGAGATGCTTAGCAAAACGTTACTAAATGCGATTACACAAACCCTTACGACAAAGTTACCCGCCTTGTTATGCTTATTTTCCTATTTGCCTAATCGTCTTTTGATGATGTACGTCATTGTGACACTATCGTGCTCAGTGTTATACAATTTACTGCAATTACATGCTCTTTACTTTCACTATTATATTCTTCAACATACCAAATCTTGTCATCAAGTCTTTCATTACTGACCCAGAATTTTGTTTCAAACTTTCCATTTCTTTAGAATTCTTCAGTAGCTGTATTAGCTGTCGTCATTAATCAATTCTACATACTCATGTGTAATTAGAACAAGGCGGGAATGATGTCCTAGATCTTAAATGATACATTATACGCATCTCTTCTCGCTCTAATGCCGAAGCACAATACGCTACTGTCACACATTCGTAGTGTACTTACACGTTTTACTTGTGTTGCTCTTCATCTATGTGTGTATTATGTTCTGTGATAAGTTCCATATATAATAATACCGTTATATATGCAATGAACTCGAAATTAAGCAAAACAGAATTCCTTTGCCCTAATATACCTAATTCATTATATATGCAAATGTCTTTCACGCATACGTCTATCTAGACACGAATTGCGTTAGTGTTGGTAACTCAATGTGTACATTCTATATTCATATTTGCATCAGTGTGCGAAATATTTTCGCTAGTGTTTGTTAGTTTTGTGTTGTTACAGCATGTTTTATGTTTGTGTTAGTATTTTGTGTAAGTGTGAGAGTAGTTTAGCGTTCACAATGAAAGTACTCGGCGGTTGCACGGATTTGGGTCACAGCTCCAACTTTGATTATAAAGATTACGACCACCGTGTGAATCATCGCACATCTTCTAGGTCCATGCTGTTCTTGCGTATTTATATTTAGAATTCATATTTTTAGCTCAATAAACAAACTCTGTTTATTTTGATGTTCATTCTTATTTCTCATTGATTGCGTTTGATGTTATTCTTGTTTGTAATTAAGGAGTACATATTTATAGTTTTGAATGTCTTCACTTATGTAATGAAATCATTACTTAGCAATTCTCATACTGTTCAGAAGATTCTTTCTTTCTTTTTCAATCGTATTATCTAGATCTAAAATCCATTAAGTAGCTAGACTAATAAACGAAATAAAAAGGCAATATAGGCCATATCGATATGAACTCCCCTTTCACATATTGGCAGCATGAGTCGACGTTTCGTCACAGTCGAGGTGCACAGCCACTTTCCTTTCAACTTGTTCATTTTCATAACTGCAACGTTATCTACAAGAGGTTTATTAGAGGATTTTGATGCAATTCCATGTGGTAAGCTTGTAAAGGCACAGTAAATAGGGGGCCATCTGTGTTTAGTTGGTAATTTATTTATCGCTGGAAGCAAGTAGCGGTGGTGAAGAAAGGACATGTTTTGCAAATTATGCTGCTTAGATCTTGTTATAAGATTGCGAAATTATCGTGACATTTTAATTATGAATATTACTGGATGAGCTAAGGTTATAATGTATTTCGTACTGATGGAAGATCGAGAATCGTGTAATGTTTCTGACTCATGTAAAATGATCAAAAAATTCAAATGACTGAACAGAATAGAATTGAACAATTTATTTACATACAAGTCAGAGTCACGTCATATATCGACAGGACACATCCATACTATTCATACTTATACTATATCTATACTAATATTATAAAGCTGCAGAGTTTGTTTGTTTGTTTGTTTGAACGTGCTAATCTCTGGAACTACTGGTCCGATTTGAAAAATTCTTTCAGTGTTAGATAGATTAGTTATCGAGGAAGGCTATAGGCTATATACCATCACGCTACGACCTACGGGAGCAGTAACCAAAGACGCGGGTGTAACCGCGGCGGACAGCTAGTAATATTATAAAGGCGAAAGTAACTCTGTCTGTCTGTTAGGCGTTCACGACTAAACCACTGAACCGATTTTGATGAAATTTGGTACGAGGTAAGTTTGAACCACAAGGAAGGACATAGGCTACTTTTTAACCCGCGACTTCGTCTACGTCCGCGATAACCGACACTTATACTCACGAAATCGCGTTCAAAAGCTAGTATAGAATATAGGAATCAGGTAGGTACAATGCGATGTTACACTTGATGATGATATTGACTTATCATTTTTTTATTTGAAAGTCTAGAAATACTGAAATTAAAACAAAAAACTGCAGGAAAAATAAATTCTTCTGTCTTCATTTGTTTCAGTTTTAGTTGCAAGTGATAGTTTATTCCTTTGTCTGCAATTGAGTCTTTTATTTCGTTTTTTTTTAAACTCGTGGTTACGAAACATAAAATTACAAAACCCGAAGAAGTTAACATTGAGAAAGTAATTAACGGAGGTTCCATCTCATTGAATTTAGTTTCGGCAAACATGCTTGATTGGGTACTTACTTAATCTTGTTAATCTAAACTGATATTATAAAGAGAAAAAAAAAGTATTTTTGTTTGTAATGGATTAAATCAAAAATAATTATTTAACCGATTTTAAAAATTCTTTCACTGTTGGGAAGCTACCAGAATTTCCAGGTAACATAGGCTAAATATATATTTGGAAAAAAGTTAGGGATCCGTAAAGAAAAATTACGCGGACGAAGTCGCGGAGATAGTGCTGGTGATATTATGAAGAGAGAGAAAAAAAACTTTGTTTGTAATGGATTAAATCATAAATTAGGTACTGAACCGATTTAAAAAATCTTTCACCTATAAAAAACTACATTATCAGAGAGTAACATAGGCTATATTGTATTTAAAAAAATAGGGATCTGTAAAGAAAATACACACGAACAAAAACCCGTTTTGGCTGAAGTTAAAACTGCTTTCGACGTCATAAGTTTGTCATAGTTTGGCAAGGAAAAATCTTAAAGAAATAATAATACAAAGAATAACATTCTGGAAAAAAAATGCCAAAGAAATATTCTACAAAGTATTCTTGTTTGCGCATGCTTACAAACATGGTGGACAAACATAAGTAGAATGTGCGAAGGTTGACGGTCTTTCAGGGTCAAATTGATAAGGGACATGTAACCTTTGCTTTGACATTAGACTTATTAGTTCGGTTAGGTATGGCATATGCGACGCTCCTTGAAGACGTCTTTAGATAAATAGGAAAATATACTTACAAGAGCATGCTAAGAAGCTTGCTTGAATGCCTATTATAAAGCTTAGGTAGGTGTGTGCTATAATTTAGTTTAGATTAGATACCTATTAACTTTTTGTTTTTTTACACTAGCGTTATGTTACGTTTTCGGTTACTGCTCCGCTCCCTTAAGTCGTAGCGTGATGCTATATAGCCGTAAATACTCCACACGAATCTAGCTATGATATTAAAAAAAAAAATTGCAATCCGACTGACAGTTCCAGAGATTAGCGCTTTTAAATAAACACACAAAAAATCTCTTATATTTTATTATATTAGTATACATTAATAATTACGAAAGATTGATAAAGTGAAAATCTTTTTTTAAATTATTAAACTAACCTTTTTAAGTTCTCTCCCTTCCATCATGGGGTCTCAACTAGAACAAAATATAATTAGTCCTTCGGAAAATTTCATAGATGGCAGCATAGGTAGCAATTATGAAATAAACAATCACTAAAAAGCATTAAACGGCAGATTTAGGTCGAAATAAGAATTCATAAAAATCTAAACTTCATTGTTTAATGCTGATTCACCTATTTAAACTCACAAAACACGTATTTTTAATAAACAAGGTAAATTAAGAATTTTACCTCCATTCGAACTCATAGATTGAGCAAGCAGCCATCTGCAAATCATTTTGTTTAGAACTCTTTTAGCAAAAGATGGCGTTTTTCTCAATTTTGCGCTGTCGTCACTCCTTAATCGTTATTCATTTACGTTTAGTTGTTTTATTTCAAGGAAAATAATTAAAAGATTATTTTTTTTAATCTGGTACGCTACGAAGTAAAATAAAATTTAGAAAGAAAAAATACATGTTTTTAGTACATAATTATTATCCTTATTTTCGGTTTACTTAGCCTGGAACTATAAAACTTTCTATATAAAAGGATTGCACGAAACGTTTTTAAAGTACCTATGTATCTATTCCGTTTGTCAATGGCAAGTCAATAGAGACTGTTGCGCATTAAAAGATAATGTAAATAATTCTATAATCCTTAAAACTTCAGTCATAACTTAGTAAAGCGTAATTTTAGCTCCAAAAATCAAGTTTCCGCAGTGTAGCGGTTATCATGTGTGCTTCACATGCACAAGGGCCCCGGTTCGATCTCGGGCGGAAACAGTTGCTTTTTGTATTTTATTGCCGATCATAAAAAGTATCTTCACGCTTTTTATTAATTGGGTGATCAGAGAAATCTGAAAAATAAACATTGTGTTAAAATAAAAGTAAACTACGTAGGTACTACCTATTTCTCGCCATGAAACTTACGTTTAAAAATCTATGATTGTTATCAAGGCCAAGTATGTCGCAAAACCAAATTATTTGTCGTATCAGATTACGATAGCTCACTTTGTTTTTTTTTTTTGTTGCTTTGTATGATCTACCTATGTTATGAAATACCACGTTACCGATTTGGGGTAACATGACATGTAATGATAGTTGTATTGATCTAAATAAATAAAAAAAAATATTTATTTAGATTGCGTCGGGAACAGTGGTCAGTACCTAATTGACTGACGCGAGAATGATTCGAGCGGTTACACGATCAGTCTGGCATCAGTCTGCTGTCATTCACAACAGAATGATGAAAAATATTTAAAATATTTAATTTTTGTCATTCTGGCGATTACAAACAAAACTATTCAACGTTTAACAAGTACCTAAGTACCTATTAAGTATTTTGTTTTTTCGTTCAAATTATATCAGCTGTATGTACTAATGTACCTATACCTACCCTTTGTCGTACATGACTGATCATGTAAAAAAAACATGACTGATCATGAAAATATTTTTTTATAGAAAAATACATAAAGCAATACCTATGTATAAAACCCGGTTTTTCTCAAAAGTAAAATCAATCTCCCTCAAACTGCCCCCACAAAATCATTATCAAAACAAAATCGATATCCGAGTTCACTAATGCCAGGTTATAAAACTACGAAATCTTTAGAAAATCAAATCAGTGTGCAGTATATAAAAGCAAGATTGTTGTAGTAGGTACCTAGGTAAAACAGAATTCACAAAAGAAATGAAATAGATACCTACTAACCGAGCACCGAGCCTGTGACCGAGCGGTCAGAGCGGTGCCAGTGCAGAGGTGCGATATTCATTCATAACCCCCGTATCACCCCGCCCCGACCCCGCACGACTCATGACTCGTCTCAAAGGCACCGCCTTGTTGACTAAAGCAAAAAGGGATAACGCGATAACATTGAACAAAAAATAGTGTTCGAAAATTTCATATACATAGATAGGTAGGTACCTAACTAGGAAATATGTGTTTATGAATAAGTCTTACAAGTTTGTGAAAAAAATATTTGTCAGTTAGAATCTCCATTACCTACCTACATTTAATTTACATGTGCAAGGTTTCTATCAAGTTTTTTTTCCTTTAGCTCCATCATCAGACCCTGGTTTCGATCTAGGACCATAGTAGGTACTCGTCAGGCAGGAGTAGGTAGTCAGGACGAACTAAACGATCCTAAACTCGATGGGACTGTTGTTTTATTACGGAATTTAAGTATATGTCCACTTCTACTATCTTTGTAGTAGGTAAAACAGTATTCACAAAATAAATGAAATAGATACCTAGGTACGTACTTACGCGCAGACAGCGTATTCAACAAATTCAAAACCTACCTACCTACTAACCGCGCGCGCGCCGAGCGGCCGCTTCATTCATAGGTATCCCCCGTCTTACCCCGCCGTGACACCACGGCAGACGACGTAGTAGGTAGGTACTGTCGGGCGTCTGTGTAAAGTGCATTTTACCGCGCACGAACGTTGTAATATTTTTGTAATTATGGGGCGTCTAAAGTGTCAAGCTTTCTCAATGGAGTGAAGTACCTACCTGTTCCGTAGGAACTACAAGTCAATCTGTGCTATCAGTTTGATTGTTAGTAGGTACCTACTTGATAGAAGAAATAAATATTTTTATTAAAATATTCCGTTGGTTTTTTTTATTATGTTGGTACCTAGTAGCTACCTTCCTACTTGTATGCTCCTACTCCTAGTTCCTACCTATCCCATGCGCAATAACTAGGTAGGTACCTACATTAAAATCTAAATACAACATATTGTGGGTATCTAAATTTGTAGGTAGGTATATATTTATTTATTTATTTATACCTAGTTAATTAATACGGCATAATACCAATTACATTAATTAACATAGAAACAAAGGTTACTCACTTAATCACTCATCACGAAATATCGAAAACCACTTGACGTAGGTAGGTATAAAGATGGGAGGTAAGTAGTTTATAGGTAGGTCTGTAGCCTTCCGCTAAAAAATCTAAAATTCCAAAATTCACCCCTGAGGGGAAAGAGGGTCCAAAGTTTGTATGGAGAAATCAACTTTGACGCGGGCAAAGTCATAGGCAGAAGCAAGTTTTCGATACAAAGCAATTTTATAGTTAGCCTTTTTGTTAAAAAAAAGCGCCACTGTCTCGCCAAGGCGCGAACTGGCGCGTACCCATACCCATAGATTTATTTAACCCCTGCAAAAAATCTCTTAACGCGGATAGAAGTATTCACTTCAAAAACTAAATTACGCTAAGCGCCAACACGAGATAACAGTAACTTGTTGTACCTATTCACCTATTGTTATACTTGACCTTGAACGCAACGACTGCAGAGAAAGTACCTATCTAATAACGCCATCTAGTAGTATCGATGCCACGTAGTACGTATCTAGTTCGTCGCATAACTCGCATAGATGGCGTAATAAAATTAAAGTCTCTGGCAATTAGTGCGTCGCTGATGCTGCCATCTGTTATAAAAATGAAGGAAAGAAAATAGCCAGTCGAATAGCCAGACTTAAGGAGGTCTCATTTCTTTGTATGGGATTGGGTATCTGTACGTAGTATTATATTATCTGTGCTTCCATTAAATTGTAAGACGCTAAAGCTGAGAATAACTTCTCACCGGCGCCGTCAGCGCCATCTCTTATCCGGTTGTTAAACTAATTGAGTCCTTAATATATTGCTAGCTGTCAGAAGCCCCTTTACATTTAATTACCTACATTTAACATGTGCTACAGTAGTCGTAAAAGTATCTAGCCCAGAGACAAGCCGGCTTGACTCTCATGATATATTTTTAGAAATGAATCACCAACGACATAGTAAACGATCGCCAAACGAAATTCCGTGAAAAAAAATCGGGAACAAAGACCACTCACACCTAAGTTAGTAGTTTTAAAACCCGACGCTGTTCCAATAAAAGGTAAAAAAAAATCCTTCGAATCATGACCTCGAATATAAAATGTCACTATCACACAATCAGGGTATACCAGAAGGTTCTTTTTTTACCTCCGCCTACCTGGATCCATTGTGTTCCGGGGAAAGTTATGTGAAAGACAGACGAACAAAAAATTCTGATTTCTCCTGTCTCTTTCTATTTTTTTCTATAAACGACCCTTAAGAATTCCGATTTAGATCAGGCCAGTAGTTTTTGTGAGCACGTTCGTAAGGCAATGAAGGAGGCAAAAAAATGTGTATCGCGTTTTTTTTTTTCAAATTGCAGGTTACGTGTGTCTATGGATAAATAGGTATTGTACGTGTTCATTGTCTGGTTGAAAGGCTCTATAAATCGAGTGAACGAAGCGAAGAAATTGAATAAATCTGTGTGTATTTTATTCTTTTGAAATTTTAGAACGTAATTGGTCCTTCGGTACTAACACATGCACATGCGGAGAGAAAGACCAGATAAATAAGAGTATTTTTTGTTGTATAGAAGCGTAATATAAATGTTAACCGTAATGTTATGTTTTATAATAGCGTTATATAAATTTAGATCTGTTTTAGCGTCAGCTTCTTCCTTACAAGGCTGAGGAATGAAGAGTAATTATACAAGCTATTATGCATGCGTATTTAGCATCCAGCTATATCTAAAATGGCTACAGATGCACTTCACCTTTACCTAGACAATAAACTCTATAAATTGTGTCAAACGTTGGTAAGTAATTTACTTAAATTATGATAACTAAGTTTGAAAACAAATTGAAATGCAGTTGTGTGGTGTCAGAACATTATAATTTTATTAGTTGGGTTTTTTCACCCGCTTTAAGTTACGTATTTGGTTACTGCTCTTATCCTGTACTTCGTAGCGTGATATTATACAACTTATAAATTATTCCTCATGAATCTGGCTATCAAATACAAAAATATTTTTTCCAATTTTACTGAAAATTCCAGAGATTTGCGCGTTTCAACGAACAAAAAAACTCTTCAGCTTTATTACATGAGTTTAGACAGGTTTGTGGTTCATGATGAATTTCCTCGATAATAACATGGTGATAGCTTTACCTTTTTTAATTAAAGACAGAATATTCAATGCCATTATGTGTTAATGTTAATTTACATGTATCAGATTATACTCCAGTAATAAAGTGGTCTTTTAGATATGATTGGCAAATAACTCTTCTTATCATTATTTATCAAATAAAACTTATGGTAGCTATAGACAAAGCATTCGCTAATAGAAATATGTGGTACTATTTTTTATTTCATTACAAAAAAACAAACCATTTATGGATATATTTTCTGTCGCCAGATAGACAGCTAAATATGTCAAACTGTCAGTGAAAAGTCTATGAAAAATCAGCCCTCAATTTATTATAACCTAAATCAATAAAAAATTAATACTCTTTTCTGTATGAGAAGAGGGCTTTGTATATTACAGTGGGAAAAATTATAGGCTGGTGTTTTTGTCTGTGGCTAATCAAATCTTACAAGTTGAATTAAACGCACTTCCCGATGTTCGATTGAGCTGAATTTTTGCCTACGTGTGAAATTTACGTGACAATGCAATATAATAATATAATGATATCACAATGCTGATGAAGTCGGAATCTGGTGATGATGCCGGAAAGTGGCTAAAGTAACTAATTCACAATTATCTTAAAAGTTAAATTTGTGTCACTTCCCGGTGTTCGATTGAGTTGAAATGTTTAATACTATGCACATTGCGTGACAATGCAACATAAAACTTGATAAAAAAACAATTTGGATAGAACTTATTTTCTTTTTAAACAATCAAACACCTTATTACCACTAATCTAAGTTAAAACCTCGCCCGTTTAAAGAAAGCATTAACAATCTATAAAACAAAGGAGTGAAACAATTTTCACCCGCGTCATTCGAAGCATGACATTTTAAATGAAGAAAAACTATCGATCGTCTGTCATTGGAGTCGAAAGTGGCGCGTGCACAATGACACCAAACTCTCACTCTATCACCAATTAACTGGAGTCAACGGATCGCACACGATAGCTTAGAAAAAAGCGGCCAAGTTAGAATAGGGGATTAGATCCAAGTGTTCTCGTTTTCATTTGTTTTCCAAAGAAAATCTTTTTACAAGCTTTTATTTATCGATCATTTGGAACATCTCCATTCAATGTTACGTATGACGGGCGCTGGAGGCTGCTATGTACCGTTTACATTTAGAATAATGATAAATTGCCCCGGTTACGATTGACCCTAGTTATCTATTTATATATAGAATTAAAATAAATGTGCGTATGTTTGTCCTCTATGCATTTCTATACCATTGATTCGATTGTGATGAAACTTTGGTAGGTTGCTCTCCGTATAACCGTGAAGGTTCCTAGTCTGAAAAAAAAGGAAACCTGAGGACAAAGTCGGAAGCAGCAGCTAGGTTGTTATAACATTAATCAATATTTAATACAAAAACTTAAAAACTTTACTTTTTATTGGTCTTCTAACCAGACCTCTAGGACCAAAAAAAAACGGCAACATGTTTAGTAAACAAAAATGTACCCAATTTTCATCGATACAGATCTGACATTAATTTGCGCAAAATTGCACAACATGCAATCATAACAATGCTATAATCGCCACAAACAATTACGGACTCCTAAAAACTGAAAGAAAGTGATGTTACGCCAGAGTATCATTGCACGGGAAAAAACTTAAGCGTCATTGTTTTCTAACCCCATCTCTTTCTTACCTATAGAACTGAGTCTCGCTGTCTCGTTTTGAAGAAAGTGTGCGCGCGCGCATCCAGCTGAACGGATTTACGTCACACATAGTATATGGAAGAATTTTGTCAGTTTATCTTTTTTTGTCGTTTGCTTTGATAGATATGCAAATGTTACAACCAGAAGCATTATTTTTACAAGATTTATTATCTAATAAACTTACGTAGTTCTAAATTAATTAATAATTAATTATGTAAAATTGTAATTGTTCATTAAGTATACCTATTCATTGTTGTGTTTATTACACAAGAATAATTAAGATTAATTAAGAAATAAAAAAATATTATTTATTACTTAATTAATCTTTAAAAGTCAGGTATGTAATAGATAAGTGCTTAATTGGATGCTTTCAATTTGGTAAGTTTCGTTAAGGCTCAGGATTTATTAATATATACCTACTTATAAAGTTTCTTTACGATTAATTCGTGGTAACATTAAAATCACTTTTTCATCTAAAATTAAAATATTTCTGCAGTTTATTTAGATCTCATTTAATGCATATCCCAAATATATTTAACAAAGTCGTCCATTGTTTTCTGTTAAGTAATTAAGTTGCATCTGACACTTTTACATATACTTCTATCGATAGTGAGAGTGAAAGATGACGTCGAATCGTGAGTGGATATTCTGCTAAAATGAGACGGCAATATAAACAGTAATGCAAGTGAAAGGGACAGTAGACAGAATATGAGATGAAGTGTGGGAATGCGTGCAGGTAACGATGCAATATGCTTTCAAGTAAATGTTGAGAATCGTTGTGGTTCAATAAAGTATTGCAGTTAAGAAAATTATTATGAATTTGTGATGTTTTGTTATTTCAAAAACTTACACTAATTTACGTTTTAACGTCGTTGCTTTGTGATCCCCAAAGCTAATATTTGTCTAGGTTTTTGGTGTAGATAAGATTCACTGTTAATTTATTTCATTGCTTATTTATACTAAGTAAGTAATTTTAGTAGCATTTAAAATAATCTTATTTGGAATTCGTAAATAACATTTACTGTATAACCCAACAAAGCGTTAAAACTTAATACTTAAGTCGTTATTAAAATCACTGAGATATAAAATTCAGGTTTTTTGGAATAGTATTTTTAGAAGTATTTAATATAAACCCAAATCTTTGAGGTAAGTTTGTAAGTCAATAAAACTGAACAGCGACGCTACCCCGCTCTGCAGCAACAAAAAATGTTAAAGAAAGTAAAAGCGTTCTCATGTTTAGAATTGTTTTTATAAACGATTGAAAAAATATGCTTTTGTATAACAACTACAATGGTTTAGACAATATCTTACGCAACACGTGTGCGTTTACGTTCACAGGTCAAATCAAACGAATTTTGGGATTTTTGGCAAAAATTTTAAATATGATTTATTTGAATTGTATTGTGTTTATTTTTTGAGGTTTCGGTTCACGGACTGAGGTTTTAGAAGGTAGGTACGTGTTACTCGTGCAAATAATTTAAAAGAATATTAAAATTTTTAGGTACAAATGAGTAAAATTGTCGCATAATAGTTAAAAAACCTATAATTACAAGTATAGCTGTACGGTGGAATAAATAAATAACTCTATACTGTGTTTTTTAAATCTTATTGTTTTGTTTATTTGTGGTTTCTGTGGAAGTTTTAAACCGATTACAAACATTATTTTTACTGAAAGAAAGCTATACTATTGTATACTTGAATTTCTGTGGTTGAAGTCGCAGGCAGAAGCTAGTTAACAGAATTTTTGCTTTTTCAAAACCCAAAATGAGTTTGTCTAACTCACCACGTCTAAGTATAAACATGGTCCTTTGAGAGAACAAGGACCATCATCTGAGCATCATGAACAATTGATGGGCTACCTGTATGATCGCTTAGTTTCCCAAAAATATTTAAATTAAGCCTGTTTTCAGTTTTTAATTGACTGATTTAATGTGTCGCTAGAAATAAATGGATGCCCGAAAAACCACTTTGCTGTTCTGTTTTAAAAATCTTGAAAAGTTTATACTTCTTTACTGAATACAACTAAACACAATATTACCTATATTTATTCATCCTTCTTTAAGTACTTCATCATCGAAAATAAGAATGCAAATAAATAACAAAACAGAATCTAACAAATATACCAAAAACAAAAAACAAACGTCTTCTTCTAATAATAAAACCTTTTATTCACACAGCAATTAATTTTAATGCAAAATACCTAACTTTTTGTAGGCATGCAAAGAAAAAGGCTGCGGCCCAAGGTCAGGAGAGTGATCTTCGATTGCTCTTTATTGCAATTATGGAGACAGTCCGTTGAACCAATGTCCTTTAAATATTCTACTTTTTATTGTACGGTCGGCACGTTAAACTAGGGCGTTGTACCTGGAAATCACGTTTGTTTTGGTGAAGGAGATTTTTTTTTGCTTTTATTTTTATTGAACAGCAAGTTGTAGTGTCGTTGTTGGTCTTTCATGCATGAGGGTTCGATGCCGGGCAAGTAACAATGTGACTTTTCAATTCATAATACATATTATGTACTTTCGAAATGTTCTTGAACATCACTGATATCGGCTAAGGAAAACATCGTTGGAAACCTGGACTCAAAATTAATATTAGTCTTAAATCGCCAATCCACCTTGAGTAAGCGTGGTGATCAATGCTCGTACCTTCTTTGTATGAGAAGAGGCCTTTACTCTGCAGATGGAAAAAAATAGGTAGGTATTTTTATTTCAAAGAAGAAAATTTTCAAAAAATTATGTGTATGGCATGTTGCACTCCACAATATAGAATGCAAACTGTTGTGTTATAAGGTCAGTAAAGACTACGACATAACTTTCCAATGAGGTGGTAGTTCCCTCTGTTTGAGGGTTAAGTGTAAGAGAGACAGGGAACGGGGAGAGGGAGAAGACCATGTGCATACATTCTTTTCTGAGTAATAACAGCTAGAATAATCATTTATTATTGCAAGAGCTACCCTGAAAAATTCCTTACAATTGGGTATTTGATACCATTAACCAATAATTCCAAGATCAACTACACTAAAAATCTTCTAACTCCTCCTCCTCTTCTTCTTCTCCTTCTTTTTGTTCTAGAGACTTCTTTAAAAAAACTCTTTTTATTTAGCCCTGAAAACCCGATTAATTTTCAATTTTTTTTTAAAGATTTTTTGTGACTTTGAAGTCAATAAATACTTAGTTAGACAATTTATTTGCTAAATAAGTGACGTCACAGGCCGATATTGCCATACAAAATCTATGGAAGGATCGCGTTTTGACAGGTCCTAAAAAGTACGTCAATTGATGGTGGAGTCAACTAGCCTTTTGTGTTGAAATGATTCGTTCGGTCAGATTATATAAAATTCCAATTCGATCCTTATTTGGTGCAATTATTTCTTACTAAAATGTCAACTTTAAATGGAAAATGCAAATCTATGCAAATAAAATGTTTGGAAATCTAACAGAAACGTCAAAACATTTGATTTCTTTTTTTGTTATTGTGTTATTCATTTTTTCTAATTGGAAATTCACAGGATGGGAATAAAAATGGCGACATAAGATCTGACATTCGTTTGGAAGTAATTACTAAATGTTTTGCTACACTTATACATACGTATTGAACTATTGAACACGACCTTACCTACTTTTGACACCAAACATGTGATGATTATCTCAGTTTAAATCACATTATTGCACCTAGACTCTAAACTGCTGAACGGATTGTAATGAAACTTTTATAGCTTGGAAGCATATCATATTTAGTTAAAAGCTGGTATAAGTACCTACATTTTCTCAGAATAATTTAATTAAGGTGCTTACTTAAATAACAAATTTTAACTTAAGTCTATTGCCATCAACCGGGCTCAAATCCAGCCTCTGAGGCTGCTACTGATAAATTCCTGATGGAAAAACACAATAATACTTTGCCCGACCTGGGAATCGAACCCATCGTACTTCTTCTTACCAGATACTTACTTATCCATCTACATTATCCTCACGATATCTTCCTCATTCCTTTGAATCACATAGGTACTCGATTTCCACACAATTTTTGGTCAGAGATACAATTTCAAAGCAAACTTAGTTACTTTTGAAATTCAATAATTTAGTTCATACAATGTTGTATGTCTTTGACTAATGGCATATATTTTAGTTGTACGTACCCATTTGAATGCAAATGGCCGTTATTAGGCCTAGATTTGTATTGATAAGTGCTCAAAGTTAGGTCCAAACAGGTCTGAATTTACCTTCAAAAGTGCGTGGATTTATCCAAGATTAAATTTGAAGTTATCGTGTTTTGAAAGTTTTCGAGTGCCAAATGCAAAGACAGTGAATTTTAAAATCACTCAGTTTAAAATAAGATCAATATTGGTGCCGATTCCATTGTTTACAAACTAAACTAAAATTAGACTATTTCTATCTTTTTCTGTCCATACAATTTTTCTTTTAGTTCTTAAATGTCACCGTCCTTTTCTTTCGCTGTGTGTTAGGAAGAGATGTCAATTCTCTAAAAGTCTAGTTTGTGAACAAGGGAATCGGCACCATTGGTGCATACATTAATAACTAGTGTAGAAATTGGTTGACAGTGATTATGAAATCAGTTTCTCACTAAGAAGGTTGTGACTATCTTATGCCCACGACCTCATTTGCGTAAATGAGGTTTTACTCTGAGCGGAACCCATTAATATTTGTCAAAAATAAAATTAGCCTAAGTTACTCCTGTTGACATCAGCTATCTGCCAGTGAAAATCGATCCAGCCGATTCAGAGATCTAAGGAAGCAAACAGATAGACAGACAAAAAAATTTTTAGTACTTACCGTAAAAACATTCATAGTTATTTATAAGATAAACTTATAAAATACAAATGTAAATTGAGTAACGTGACTTATGCCCGTTTTCACCATCAATCCCTAATTTTTAAGTATCCCCTAAGACATTTTAGATCAAGCAGAAACGCACTCTAAAATCTGCAGACTTAGAGTGCGTTTCTGCTTGATCTAAAATGTCTAATATTTTCGAATTCTATTTTAAACTAAATAAGTATGCTATTGCTACATAGCTTACCCTTTATCTAGCTATTGTAAATGCAATTCCATACACCAACCGTCGAAACATACTGAAAAATAATTACAACTGCACAACCCATAGTTTCTACACAAAACACACATATGTCATTCTAAGACGCACACACACAGACACCCCTTCTAACGCCCCACACTACACATACGCACCAAGATTTACGTTGGTGAGTTCGTGTTTGTGCGAATAGTGATGGGTGAATGTGTGTGTGTGAGGACAGTGAGTCTTTATGCTCTACAGGATATAGGTCAGCATGTCTTCCCCTCAATTGTAAATAGAGCGAAGGGTACTGTTAATAGTTACTGTTAGATTATTTGCTCTTGTATATTTTTTATACGTCTGTCTGTACGTTAATCGACCCGGTCTTTCCTTTCAAGTAATGTTTTCTTTGCTTTTGCCTTTCGTGTTCGGGACACGTGCAGACATAAAAAAAGGTTTGATAAGGTCTTGATATGGGAATGTGTGAAATTAATTGATAAATTTTTTATCATGGCAGATTATATTTTAATAGTGGACAGTTAAGATTGACAATTGTGTGTAAACAGTTAGCAATTTTTCTTGGTATTATCGATCACTTCCACAAAACCATTATTTTCTTCATCAAGTGAGATTTTTACAGACAAGCACTGCGGTTGCGCGTTACCAAAAGCTACTGTTTACTCTTTAACTAACATTTAACCAGGCATCAAATATGGTTAATTGATCCTCAACATACACTGCACTAATTTGCCATATAAACTAGTATATAAAGTATCAAAGTACATGACGATGTTCACGGTAAGATTAAACGTTGTGTCTGGTAATAAATCTTGATCGCGAAGCAGCTAACCCTGCCCTTACGAGTGCTATATCATTTGATTGCATTTTCCTCAATTAATCCAACACTTGTGAGACAACAGCTGGCAATAGTGTGATCTGTATCTAGGAATGGCTTCCTATGTACTAGAACGCAGTATAAAGAGCCGTTAAGACTATCTGGCGTCGGACAAGCAATCTGGTATACAGACAGCTAAATTCAATTCAATTCAAATTATTTATTTCAGTTATGTAACAAATTATATAAATAATCCATATTTGTGTTAGGTAATCAATTAATAAATAACATTTACGATACATTCGACAATAATAATACACACACAATACACAGATGCACCAAATCAAGAACGCCTGACATGTTGTCTTGTCCAATACTCCATGAGGGAACTGTCAGTGTCCATACTCTCTGCAATGAGTTGCAAGAAGCTGTTGGAGCTGCTCCGCAAGCCGCGCATCAGGGACGCTATTGAACAAACTTAAACAATGTTCCGAGTGTGTCAATTCTTTGAAATCACTCTAAATAGGTTTTAAAATTATAAGACACCACCAGCTTAAAACATATCCTAACTAATATTATAAATGCGAAAGTAACTCTGTCTGTCTGTCTGTCTGTCTTTTCTTCACGCCTAAACTACTGAACCGATTTGTGTGAAATTTGGTACAGGGTAAGTGTGAACCTCAACAAAGGACATAGGCTACTTTTTATTCGACTTCGACTTCGACTTCGTCTGCGTCCGCGATAACCGACATATACGCGGACGAAGTCGCGGGCAAAAGCTAGTACATATATAAAATAACAGTGTACGACTAAGCCCTGCGTACGACCGACCAGCTAAAGATGTTTCATTACAATTCAAATCTGCTCAATTATAATAAATGTGGTGGAGAATCGACAAAAACAAAACAGCAACTAAAGTAGGTACTAAGTAATGTTAGTAAAAGAATATTAAAATACAGAAAACCAAGTGACAGACTATAGTTTTAAACCAGACTCTTGGATTTCGACAAGCATTCAAAAAATACTCCATCTTTTGTGAAATGGCTGTAGTAATTTCAACTTTATATCTTCACTAAGTTGAAACTTCTGTGGGAGTCTCATACAGTAAAAATAATGACCTGATTGTCATGCAAATTATAAACTAAAAGTTCTACTTCCATAAAACTTTTATAGCCACGTAATCTAACACCGAAAACGAGTACCTACAGTCTGTCCGTCTGTCACAATAACCTTGTTCGCCCTATCTCTAATTAGCTCAGGTCTTTGGCCGTAACAAACACACTGACTTTCAAACGTTCCCATTCGTAAGAAATATTTCTCAATTTACTTTTTATAAACATAAATTAGATGTTTTTTTACTTTGAATGTTTAAGCAATTTTTACCTTTTATGTTTTTCTTTACAGAACATTACCTGTCCTGTGGTCAGGTGAAACTGTTTATTCATTGATGTTTGGCAATGTTGTTTGGTGGAATAATTTTCGCCTTTTTGGTCATATGGTAATCTTACCGATAACTGCTATAAAAAACAAAACATTGTGTGCAAATCTATCTATCTTGGCAGTCGATCGTAATGTTTAGTTTTTGAGATTGGAAGATTAGTTGTGCTGTGTAATTTAATAAAATAATTACAAGTTTGTACAATGATGATTGATAATTTACGACACTAGAAGTGTTATTTTGTAAAACTTTCTGCAGAAAGATTTTTACAGAATAAGTAATAGTTGAAATGAATTTGAGGTATAAAGTTGTGAATCCTTAGTTTTAAGTAGAATGACAGTTGACCTCGAACTCACATCACGCAAGTTCATCTAGGTAGATTTTTACAGAATAGGACTGCAGTTAAGATTGATTCCAAATATTGGAATCTGACACTTAAAAGACAAAGATAGAATTTCTCACTGCTTGGCATAGTCCCTCCATAATCTTCTATGTCCTCGGACGTCATGTGATTTTTTACGAATAATTTTCTAAATCCCATAAATCCACACACCAGACTTCTAAATCCCCGAGACCACCTGTTCGTATCAATTACGATACTAAAATTCCGCAACAAACCAAGAATTCTAAACAAATCCCTCTGAATACCTTTAAACACGCAATCCCATTCAAGCAACCTGTGATTTAACACGTTATACAATTTAAATCGCAATTATAACACTCGAAACACATTTCGATAGAGAATCGACGCGTGCGCAAAGCTCGACCCCATTCGGCTGCGGCCGAAGTTACGTCATATTGGTTAGCGAATTAGGACAACTATGTACTACAACGTAACTAGGGCACAGAAGGACCATTTCATACAATGGACAGTACAAAGCTTTGCGTATTTCAATGGATCAATTGAAACTTTAGGAAACTTCAGGGTAACGAATAAAGAAATTTTGCTTGAAGGTTTGCTGTGCTCAAAGTAGACCGGTCTTTGTAATTCATTGACAATGAGAAGCTTCCGAGATCAAATCGAGGTTAAGATAGAATCTTTTTTTTTCTTAACACAAAATACAGCACTTTAGTTGGTCTATACAGAATGCCAATATTCTTGTAATTAAAAATATTCAAAATCAATTAATTAATTTATTTAATAAATACATTATTTACAAGCTTAATAATAAAAATATAAAAAAAAACAATCAGAAAAAAAAAGAGAAACTAAAACTAAATGGCAAAAAATTATATATTATAATATATAATAATTCAAAATCTAGTCGCAATCTCCATTTAGCGACAGTCAATGACAAACTCTTGTCAAAAATGTAGATGAAATAGGGGCAGTTTTGATTGATTGATACTGATATTATATTGAGGATTGAGTTTTTATTATAACTAGAAAATATTAGACTGTTTTACATGCAAACAGCTTTTCTTGGTAACTAAAAAAAATATGATGTAAGTATAAAAGACTTATTTTAATTCCAATTACGGAATCCTATTCTTTCTTCTTTTCAACATACTTAACTGGGGAGAGGATAAAAATCGAGTAATTTTGCTGGTGCTGTTAATTCATTGCTAGGAAGTGGATTTTCTGTAACTTCCTATTCCGTGGTAGGTACTGTCGCCACATGACGTCAACTTTGGTAATTTTGCGTCGATTAGAAATGTTTGGGTATAATCTTCACAGATGGTACATAGTTTGTAATGCTGTATGTATGTGGTAAGTTTACTTGTCAATAGATAACACCAAAGTTTGAAGACTCTATAATATTCTTTTATGTAAAGTTTAAATAGGGTCTTAGATCAAAACTACTGTGGAGTTGGTTGCTAGTACGCAGATAGTACGTGATTTGAGAGGTGATGAATTAGAACTAATTTGCAACAATTTTGAGCTTGTATACTTGAGGTCAGTGGCTAATACCTACTGTTAACACGTTAGCCCAATGTTGACCTCAAATTTTCAGTCATTTTTTTTCATAAATAATAAAATTACCTGTATTATCATCTGTAGATGATAATTAGGCTGTAAGTTAGCCAGATATGGACACATTTTTAGTATGTCCATTATTTGTAAAGGGTAAAAGATAAAGAAACCATTTTTTACAGATCAAAGGCCGAGGGATTGGGTGGACGTTTATTGATTATGATGACGGACATCGAAATTTCCCCAAGATCAAATGAGTATGCGAGGTACAATTCTGGGAAAGCGGGCTTTAAATCGCTCTGGTCGGCTTTTAATCGATACCTTTCAAATAAGTTCTAAGAAGCGATGACACTGGGTTATTTAGAAACTAACTGTGACCGCGACTTTGTCTGCGTAGACTTCAAAATTAAGCCAAAGGATAGAATACTATCCCATAGGAATACAAGCATTGGATAACTAGATCCTTCAAGACTCGTCGAGATTCACTGCTTCGGCTCTTTTCTGGAGGTCGTCACTGTTGATTCTGGCTTCCAGGAGTTGTAGTGGTTGATAATAGTGTGGCGGGATTGTAACCTATATTAAACTTACTAAGCTAGATGAATATCTATAATTATGTGTGCCCAGCCCATTCCGTTCAGCTGTTTAAGCGTAAAAAAGTAATTTTCATGCATTTATACTTTCATACTGACAATTTTTCGCATTTATAATAAATAGAAGTAGCAGCAGCATTTCTTTGATTTATATAAAAGAAAATGTTTTGCCATTTCCCATTTGAAGTTAGAAAACAAGACGTGAGCCTGAGATGAGCTGTCATCCACCAACCTCATCCATACTATAAGCTCACCTCAAACTCATGTCACCCAAATTATTCACTGAAGCAGATTTTTACAGAACAGTACAGCTAAAGTGTATTTCGTAAACTAGACAAATTGCATAGGTATGTGTCAAGTATTTAGGTTTACAATCGTCTACTGTTTATGCACAAACACGAAAATTTTACATTAGGGACCGCCCACGACTTCAACTGCTCAATATAGTCGTATAACATGGTTATTATGACCTAAGGTCAAATGTAAACAGCTTATGTACGACTTAGAACATTAAGACTATAGTTTCGACATCGTACTGCTGCGCAACCGTCTTCTAGGCATATTTTGGTGAATAAGTAATTAAAACAGTATGACATTTTGTACACAGGATAAGGAATAAGCTCTTGCTTAGTCAGTTTTCCATTAAAATGAAAAATTAAAATGACAACGATTCTTATCTTGTACAAGATTTTAAATTTAATTTTGAAAATAACTTATTCGACGGGTTTATTCAATACCTGAAGGCAATTAGGGATGAAATAAAAATGTTGAAAATCTAATCGCAGTTTCTTCTCAGCGACAATGTCAGAAAATTTACTAAAATGTTAGGTAAATATATGTTTTTGTTTAATTGAGACTGAGATTAGAATGCAAACATTCTTGAAAATGTGGGAATTGCCACTCTGATTAATACTTAATTATAAACAGTCACCCTGTACAAAAACCTGTAAAAACTAAACACTTGAACGAAGACGAAGTAAGATTCTATTGTATTTACACTACAAAACACAAGTAACAACAAAATCCTTTAAAGGACATAAAACGCGACCGACCATCTGATTTCAGTCAAGTACTTATTTGCGTCTGTCGCATTTAATACTAATTAGATCGGGAAGATAGGAGAAGATTTATGTTCGTTGGTAGTTCGTGATTGACACTGCCCTGTGGGTGTAGTTCTTGTTGCTTTGTAGGCTGGGGTGACATTAAACCTAGTTTTGGTTGAATAGGGCTGGCAGACTATAATTAGTTGCTAAATAAAATAATAATAATACACTTGCCTCGCTGGTCTAGTTGTCGCAAAGCGCGATTGCTGAGCATGAGGTCTTGGGTTCGGTTCCCAGGTCGGGCAAAGTGTTTTTGGATTTTTCTACAAGGAATTTCTCAGTAGCAGTATGTTAGATTAAGAAATTTTTTTTTCTTCAATACCATAAAAGTGGTTTGCTTTGGCCAGTAGGGGGAAAACTGGCTCAAAACGTAAAAACGTTTTGAACTTTAATTCTCTCGAAAAATTACAGAAATATTGATATAATTGGAACTTAAAAAAACATGTCTCCGTCAAGGTTTATTGTCATTCAACAGGCGGGAAGTTCTTCTTCAAGCGTTTTTTTTTTTTCAGTTTTGAGCAAAAGTTTTCCTACAGGGCTGAAGTAACCCGTATTTACTTGGTAATTGTTTTTATTATTTTTTAATGTCACATGCATACATACATACATAAACTCGCGCCTTTTTCTCATGGGGGCAGGCAGAAACCACAGAACGCCACCTGCTACAATTCATACTCCTTTCGCGTCGTCCACGTTCATACATCTCGTCGTTTGGAATTAAGATGAATAAAAATAGCGTAATTTCACAATAATAAAAAAATTAATAAAAAACTTTTTAAAGAGTGACAACCCTACAATTAGCGTGCTCTATCTCTAAGCTAGATAGGCTTGGTTCCATTGTTCTAAACGTGCCTACAGCGTTACGTATAAGATTGTCTACACATCGCCAGACTATTGTAACTAAGATGTTTGGATAATTTTGAATTATGTGAACGTTTACAACAATGACTGCAAGGCTTGACGAATTTGATTGTATTTGGTATTCAATAGGCTAGACTTGCTTCTTGTAATTTGGGGCCTAATATTTGCAACGATATCATCTGCCTAGCCTTTTCTCAATTATTTTGGGGTCGGCTTCCAATCTCACCGGATGCAGCTGAATACCAGTATTTTACATGGAGCGATTGCCTATCTGACCTTCACAACCCAGTAACCAAGTAATACTAAGGGGTACCTTGGTAAGAGTGGTTGTCAGACTTTCGGGCTTCTGACGACCCGTAACGAATATTTGCAACAATATGATCTCGTATAATGTTCGCTTGTAAACTAACTTTTCTAATATCTTTTTGTCTGGAATCGACAATCAGCTTTGCGCTAGAGTGGTTATGTCAATGTCCATGTCTTCTTTGTATGAGAAGAAGCCTTTGCCCTGCTGTAGAATAATAATAGGCTGGTATTATTTCTACCTCAAAATGCAGAAGGGTGTAGGTACCTACGTAATTTACGCCAAGAACTATTTTTTCAACCGAAAAATGTTTTACTGGTGCTATCTCAAATGCAAAGTTTAATATTTTTTTTCGGTTCAAAAGACATTTTTTTTTTAAATGAAGTGTTTCTTTAGAGAATATATATCTTGGAATTATTAGTTAATGGTATCAACTACCCAATTTGTCACGTGAATTTTTCCTTTCTCAAAATCGCTGGCCGCACACGCGCCACACGCGACAGGCACAAACGCCGCCACAAACGTCACCACCTGAAGCTAGAAGCGGCGCGGCGTTGTGGCGACCACCGACGACAACCATGTGCGGCGAGTACGTCCATATGTATGAAAACTACAGGAACAGTTAAGTAGGCACTGGCGAAATGTGGGTGTACGAATGTGTACGCCTCTGCCTAACCCTTCGGGAATTACAGGCGTGAAAACTACAGGAAATACATCGGTGGCGACGTTTTGTGGTCGTGGTCGGTGGCCCGTGTGCGACCTAGCTTAGACTTGCCAATAGATAACCACACCTAACGGCTCTTCCTTATAACCTATCTATTAATATGCTAACACGTCTACAGATATGGTCGTAGAACATAAACAGAGACAGGTTGTTATTTATTAATTATCACCTTCTAAAAACATAGAAGATATACATCTTTGGCTTTCAATAGGTCCTTATTACTTGCATTGAATGATAAGTAGGATAGCCCATGTTTTTCTTTCATAGAACACCTGCACTATCCTTACTAATATTATAAATGCGAAAGTATCTCTGTCTATCTATTACGCTTTTACGACTAAACCACTGAACCTATTTTGATGATTTTTTTTACGGGGTGAGTTTGAACCCCAAGGAGGGACATAGGGTACTTTTTATTCCGCGATATGTATTCGGACGAAGTCGCGGGCAAAAGCTAGTCGTGTATAAATCTCTCTCGGCGAACTGTCTTCCTACCTGATGCTTGGTTCTTGTTATGGAATCTCTCAGATCAAAGTTGAATATTTTCGACTGCTTAAGCGAACTTTTCTATGGTGTTTTAATAAAACTTTCGATCAGATTGGACAGGCTTAATGGCGACTACTTCCGAAGTTTATCTACGAAAACAAAATCATGTCAATAAATTTTAATAACCATACTTCAGTTAGAGATAAAAAAAATATGATAAAGAGGGAATCATAGAACGAATAGACGTTTTGATGTATTCAGCAATTTGTCTGTATGTGTTACTTTTAAAGTACGTATAAATCTTTGTCTCAGTTTTACTCTGTAATCTTGTCACCAAAAGGGCCTCATTTCCGTCAGTTTTGTCACAGCACACATCCACAAAATAGACAGGTACAGAAGGTCGACTTATTACAACAAGTGTAAACTCTCACAAGGGTTCAGGTACAGCGAGTACAACTGGAATTTGACCGAGATCTCCGTACGTACACAGCTATGTGTGCGTACGTCTGTTTTCGTTTGATGTATGAAGCCGGCCTTCTGGAAAAAATAAATAAATACCATCTCTTAATGTATCACTGTAGGACAAAGGCCTCTTCTCGTACAGAGTAGTCAATGTCCAGGCTTCCTTCACTGACCTAAGTGATATCCAAGATAAAATTAAAAATTAAATATGAAATACCTAGAAAAAGTCACATTGTTAGCTACTCATGTCCGACGAGCCTACAAGCTCGTGCGTTAGAGGCGGGCATCTTAACCAGGGTCATCATGACACTTGGTCAAAGTCAAATCATTTATTCCAATTTGACCATTAAAAGGCAAAAAAAACTAGTTGCCCATTCCAAAAGGTATAGTTTTCGTATGGAGACGATTGGGTAAGAAATTCCATACATCACTACATAGTATAAAACAAAGTCGCTTTCCCTGTCTGTCTGTCCCTATATATGCTTAGATCTTTAAAACTACGCAACGGATTGATGCGGTTTTTTTTAATAGATAGAGTGATTCAAGAGGAAGGTTTATATGTATAATACATGCACCCGTGCGAAGCCGGGGCGGGTCGCTAGTTACATAAATACTCTTAAAAAAAATAAGTTTTACAATAAGTTGACTTCTGGCCTTGGCCTTCTGTACCTATCTAATTGGTGACACGTCAATGGCGCCGCGTTACGTACTCACGCGCCTCCAACAAGGTGTTGATCGGAGATAGCCTTATACTGAGCTCCACAGAGAATTGCGTTTACACGAGCAGCATAAAGAGTCTTTAGTTACTTTCTATTTTTTTGGTAACTTTTATGTTTTGGGGTTAAATATACATAACATCATAACATCACGCCTGTAATCCCCGAAGGGTTAGGCAGAGGTGTACCCATTAGAGCACCCATTTTTCGCTAGTTATGTTTAAGTCCCATGTAATAGGGGGCGAGCTTATTGGCATCAACCGGGCAGAAATTTAGACTCCGAGGCTGATACTGAGAAATTCTTGATGGGAAAACCCAATAACACTTTGGCCGACCTGGGAATCGAACCCAAGACCTCATGCTCAGCAGACGCGCTTTGCAACCACTAGACCAACGAGGCAGTCTTTTTTCTTTTATTTTTTTTTAAAGTAGCACTAGTTGCTCATTAAAACATCAGTTATCTGCTAGTGAAAGTTTCATCAAAAACTGTCCAGCCGTTTCGGAGATTACCCGAAACAAATAGACAGACAGACATTTAGTAAAAAGCTGTTATTTTGACGTTACAAACATACACTTCAATTTTATTCACATATTATGTATAGAATAGAATAATCTGTTTAAAAAAAATCCTTGAAATAATCTTAAATTCCATTCATAGTCTACCTCGCTCATATTTCACAAATTCACCTCCCAACATTATATTACTAAGGTTTATCTTAAACCTATTCATAAAATCTTCTAATAGCAGTACCTGTTCATCGCTGTGATAATGCAAGTACTTCGCTTCTAGGTCATCATCCTTTCCAAGTAATCTTGCAAGTGACATTTAAACACTGATTTGCATACACCAGGCTGCGTGGAAAAGCTAGGCTTATTATGTTAGCCTTTATAGGTACTTACTTATTTGTGGTAGAACTTACACTGAATATCTTGTACAGAAACAAGTAAAGTTAAAATATTTATTTCAATTCTAATTCAAATAAATGTTTTGACTTGACTTGTTTGTCGGTCGGTAAATATAGTGACCATATACAGCATGTAACAAAAACCCTGTCCGATCCTTAAGGGTATTATTCGGCATCGTACTGCGTACACATATACGTAACCATTTAATGGATTTGAGATTATTATTTTTCCCCAGTGAAAAAAAAAAGAAGAAAGAAGAAGTAATTAAATTAAAATAAAACATAAAAACTGATCAACGGCAACACTGATCTGACAGGGTTTTTGTTACATAGTGTATATATCTTATCTACTAATCTAAATATATAAAAGCGAAAGGAAACTTATCACGAAATATCGAAAACCGCTTGGCGTATGAAGATGAAATTTGGCAGGGAGATAGTTTGTAGTTAGGTAGTAGACGTTTGATAAAAAAGGATTTTCCTAAATTTACTCCCTATAGGGGTGAAACAGGGGTCCAAAGTTTGTATGAAGAAACAAGATTGGATTGCGAAAAACCGACATTTACTCGGACGAAGTCGCGAGCAGAACCTAGTGATACATAATTTGGTTTTAAGGTAGTACGGAATCCGTCGTATCCGAGTTCGATACGCACTTTTTTCTATTAAACGCAACGTAACATAAGTACAAAACGTTTTGAGAGCTAAGTGTATGTTTTTTCACTCACGTTCGATTGCGAGCGCGTTAGTATTTTGTATGGGTAATAAGGTTTTCCTAGTGACCACCAGATGGCGCTATAACTTTTTCCCATATAAAATTCTAAGGCGCGACGCTCACTGGTAAAGTCGAGGCGACGTCGCGTCAGCGGCGGTGCGGCGTCGCAGCACGGTCGAGGATAGGTCTCTGCGTAGAGTCGAGGCGCAGGCGGCTATGCATTTTGAATGGCAAAATGACAAAATGGCGGTGGAATCGTGGCTTGGGCACACTTGAGCGCCCTTCCTGCGCCTGCACCTCGCCTCCGCCCCGCCTGCACCTCGCCTCCGCCCCGCCTTCACCTCGCCCTCGCCGCAACTCTTGTATGTGAGCGCACTACCATTCATTTGTAAAGAAAACCTTGTTGCGGCGTGCCTCTTATGCGCCTCCGCCTCAACTGCACCTCGACTGTTAATCGTGTGGGCGACGCCCCTAACGCGTTCGCAATCGAACGTGAGTGAAAACTCACACTTAGCACTCTGAATTCTAAATTGGCATGTTTATGTTTTTTCCCATTTATAAATCTCCAATTTTCCAATTCCAAAAACCAAAATTCCCATCTCTAATGAGGCCCCTTTTTCAGCATCGGCCTGCCCGTATTTGTGAATACAGTAAAACGATTATAATCTCATCAACAAATCATTATTCCTTTTATTTGTGGACAAACAAACTTTTAAATGCATGTCCTTTTAAAGCTATGAGAACGTCATTGCCATTTTTGTGTGTCCTTTACTTTGTCATGGATCTGAAAAATAAAGAAAAACAAATCCATTATTAAGTTGTACTCCTACGCAATTTGCTTGTTTATCCAATGCGGTGATTTTGTAAAGTGAACCTTAAAAGCTAATGGAGACAACATTAAAAAGTTTACCTATAGAAAACCTAAAATCGCTTCATATTAGTTGATAATACCAGCCTTTTACTGTCCCACTTAAAGGCAAAGGCCTATTCTCATACAGAGAAGGCACAAGTGTCACCACGTGATCACCACGCTAGATCATGGCGATTTAAAACTTATAATTATTAGAAGTCCAGGTTTCCTTACGATGTTTTTCTTCACCGATGCCAGTGATGTCTAAGCTAAACTTATGTTAGTAACTTAGTCTTTTTCAAAAATGTTCTCAACTGACTCTTTCGACTCGTTTATCTTGCGTAGGTATATGTTTTAGAAGTTTAATTAAAATCAATTCATTAATTTTAAAAACGGTTAATTAATCTCCCAGATTTTGGACTTCAAACTTTATGTGCCGCGTTAACACTCTTAACGATCCCGATAATAACAATAGTCCCGATAATTTAATCAAGAATTGTGATCCCGAATCTCGCGATAAATCAGGAAATTATAGACGAATTTATAAGGTGTCCATGTCCAAAAGTAGATTGCTAGAGGCTATTTAGAATTCTGATTGTATCTTTACCAATTAATTCTTAATTTGTGCGTTAGAAAAGGATTTATAGTATACATTTTGGTTTACCTTGGCATATTTAAAAACATTTATTATTCGAAATGTATTCCGCGTAGTATAATTAAAATGGACCAATAAGTCTACCATAGCTTGATTTAATTAATCAACTAGTGTTATCATGCATATTTAATCAGTTTTCCACTATTAGCATAGATATTTTGATAATTTAATTGATTTTTGCAACGGATAATTTATCCATTTTATAGGTACATAGAAAGCTGTTGGTCCCGGTTGTCATTCGTAGATCTTTGGCAGTGGTGACGTGTAGTCAGAAGCTCAAAAGTCTGACAACCAGTCTTACCAAGGGGTATCGTGTTACCCAGTAACTGGGAAGTGAAAATCAACCTCAATATAGTTAGGAAAACGCTCGGCTGATGACACTATTAACCATATATGATACAAAAAACTCAGAAAGACCACACATGCACTTATATGCGCAATTATCGTAGGCTTAAAAAAGTTGACACATAACCCCAAAAGTGCAGCTGGTTGAATATTGGACAAATTAAGCCCATCAGACTGAAAAGAAAAACAAATGAAGGAACAAATAAGGACAGGGGTAAAAATTAATCATAAGGCAATATGTTTCGTATTTATTTGTACCACTTAATTAGGTTGCGTGAGACAGATGATACCTAGTCGGTTCGAATGCCTAGTTTTTTAGCTACACCTGGCAAGACTCAATACTGATGCCGATGCAAAAAATTTAAGGAACTTTACTGACAGCCAGCTATACAAAAATAGTCTTCAAATTGGCACTATTGGCAGTCCAGGAATTAGTCAGTGATCAAATGATGATTAAAACCATGATACCTAATATATGTTAGAATTAATCACGGTGCAATTAAATTAAATTTATTTACGCTACGCATTTTACAAAATAAGTAGGTACATTCAAGTAAGTAAGTCATATTTTGGTCAATATGTAGCTCTATAACATTTTGCAGAAAGGATAAGAGCACTATAATCTAGGGTTGTAGGTACTTAGTCACTTTCCTAACCGTGTCGTTAATCAGTTTTTCGCCAAATAATTTAAAAATAATACATAACTCAAAAATTCGTACGAGATTTTAACTACTTTTAAATATCGATAAAATCCCCTTCTCATGGACAGTTTTATCGACACCATACCCACCATTTATACTGACCAATAAATCAGTCATTATTTCAACGAAAGAACATAGCAAGCCATTATTCATTTCGTCCTCAGAAAAAATTAAAACACCATTTAATTATTTACGACACCTAAACTCGTTTGACATAACGCACGCGAACATAGGAAGCTATAAAATATGCCCTTAATTACATCAAGATTAATATATTCAACGTTTAATTAGAAGCAAAATATGCTATAAGCAGATTAAAATTATTAGTTAGGTATATTATGTGCATATTTGCTATGTAAATAGCGAGTGACCTTTCATGAGTTAGGTGCATCTTTAGGCGCATCTGCGCCTGCGCAGTTATTTTTAGTTCTAACTCGCTTAGACATAATGTGCACCTGTATGTGTGACACTTAGTTTGGTTTGCGGTTTTGTCTGTGGGAAATTGTTGGAAAAGTTTAATTAAGAATATTATTTTATTCTGCTTCCATTTGAGACTTCAACGTTTTTGTTTGAATTGAAATTCGAAAGTTGTGGGTTTGGCAAACCTTAAAAGTATATTCTATTCAATTAACTAAATGTTTGCTGTACAAGTAGATAAGTAATTATTTATTACAGCATAAGTTCTAAGTATTTTATTGTATACCAAAAAAATATAAAACAATAAGGAAATGCCTAAAAAAATTACAATAGGTGGCCGTGATCGATGCCGGAGTGTCTACAGAACTTTATTATGCTTTATGCGTTTTGCTGGTTAATGCATAGGAGTCTATGGTCCTCACGATGAGTAGGTACCTAAGTACTCAACAATTCTAGGGAGAAAAGATCGAAGACCCAGTCGGGACCGAGAAATCCATAACGTCATGTGGATACCGGGCTCCCGATTTATGGTGGTAAGAGAAACCGTGGGGTTCAAGTCGCTAATAGTCCGACATAAACCTCTTTCCCCACATGGAAGGTAATCATGCCTCCCCCCCCCCAAAAGGGAGAAGATAATTATGGATCAAAACTTTTTTTGCTAATATGGTTACTACAATCTTCTATTATGAGCTCCACTCAGAAAAACATGAGCTCTACGTTCAAGTGAATGAAATAGTTAAGCTTTCACACTTTCACAGACTTTCTTCTGTTCACACAGAGTCTATCACCTCAAAACACGCACAGTATTTGCTGAGAAACAGACAACATGACAGACAGACACGCGAACGTTCACGCACATACAAACGTCAAACACATTCATGTCACTCAGAATTTATACATACTATTTGTCCTGTGTCGCTATTCCAATTAAATTAAGTACAATTATTGCTTATTTAGTTTTCATTAGTTAGTGTAAAAAAAAATCATTATTATATGGTCGTAAATTGGTGTAATAGTCATCATAGTTTGTGATGACTTGGGACCTCAAGCAGCAGGCCTAGAGTCCGTTGAAGATATTATGTTGTTGTCTTAGGGTTCCGTACACAAAGGATGCTAAACGGAATTTCAAAATGTAGGTATTGTTGAAGTGATGTTTGCGATTACACGGTTAGGGCTTTTTAGATTTATGTACCCAATGGGTCAAAGTTAAAACATTTATTTCAATAAAATTAGACCATTTACAGGCACTTTTGAAATTGTTAAAGGGTCGGTCAGTTTGTCAGAAAGCTGAAGCTAGTTGCTTGTTCCAAAACGTAGGTAGGCGTCTATGGAGAGGAACGAGCAAAAAACTCCACGGCACTCTTTTCAATTAAGTTTTTACAAAATACAGGTTACATTACTCTTGTTGCTTCTACATGTGAAAACAATGAAGATGAATATAAAACAATGATAAAAATAATAAGAATAAAGGTGTAAGCTAGTTGTGTCCATGTCCAGTGTCCATGTATGGCAGTTAAGAGATGACCAATCCCAACAGACAGCACTCGTTCATCACAACTTAGCTCAACCATCTTGAAGGAAGCCAAATGATCCAATAAACGCGCCACTATCAGCGAGACATTTGAGCATTGCGCAGCCACGACTCTGTTCTTCGGCTTACTGGTCTTCTTTCAGCCACTTTGTCTATCATTATGAGTTGCAACAGTTGGTTTCTATCGTGTCGCATAAAGTGACCCAGATAACCAACTTTTCTCTGTTTGACGATCTGCATAATTTCGCGTTTCTGACCGGCTCGTCGGAGAACTTCTTACCACTATAACAACAAATTATATAAAAATCAAATTTGAAGGGAAAAAACACGTTTGTTGCTTGGATACAAGGAATGTATTTCTATGTAGTGTTAATTATTGTACGGTGGTAAGGAGTCTTTGTGTGTTAGTCCGACTCGCACTTGACAGGTTTTTAGTAATTAGCTGTGTTATGTTAATGTCTTTATCGCAACGTTTTTCCGGGCATGCAACAAAGTTGCAATTTTCTTGAGAATTTCTTCATGTTATAAATTACGAGCGTGCATGTGCGTAGCATGTTTAGGCAAAAAAACTAAAATAAAAAAAGAAGTGAAACTTTGACTTTTGATATTTCTGTAACTTCGCGGGACGTCTTAACAGGATACCGTGGGCCCGGAACGCTAAGGGCTACAGAAGGAACAGCTTGGTTTTTTAGTCAGTAAAAGTCTGACAATCTCTTCCACCCCACTCAGGGCGGAAGAACTCATTTAATGATTTTTACTACCCCAAAAAACAAAAATATATCTCTGTAACTAGGCAGTTCTCAGGTGACTAACGGGGCAGACAAGTCAATAATTTTAGTAAGAAAAGTAAAACAAAAGAAAATCAACAATATTTTAGGTTTATAAGTAGGTACGAAACCAAATGTCAACTGCACTATCTCACTAAACTCTAATGAGCTTATAATGTACTAAGCATACAATAATTTCTATTACTTTTCCTACTTATTCAATTTCGTGCTCATACGCATTACTAGTTCATACATAATTTGACAGGTGTCGCAACCGATCAAAAGCAACAAAGTAGGAATGTTATTATAAAATACTAATAACCCGCTCCGGCTTCGCACGGGTGCAATCGTCGCTGAAAGGTCCCGGCGCGGCGGCTTGACGTTTTCCGACACTTCTATCAATTTACACAAAACCTTGATAAATAATTTACTTAAACCTTCCTCATAAATCACTCTATCTATTGGAGAAAATTGCATGAAAATCCAATCAGTAGTTTTCAAGCTTATCCCGAACAGACAGACAGACGATGTTTTATAATGTTGTAAAATACAATTATCGCTTCCATATATGACTAATAGTTGGAAGAGATAGTTATAAGAGATTATAGGCTAAACAAAAAATAATTATATGATGGGTACATAGATCACTTATTATTGTACATACACTAGTTTATGCCTGCGATTTTGTCCGAAACGGCGATTTTATTGGCGAAAGTAAAATTAGCCTAACATATACCTTATAAAATCAGCTATTTGCCAGTGATAGTCCCGTCAAAATCGGTTCAGCCGATTCGGAGATTAGCCGGTATCAACAAACAGACAAAAAAAATATAAATTGGTTTTATGGTGTAAATACCGTACCTATTAATATTTATTTTGTTAAAAGCTGTTTATTTTGATATTACAAACAGACATTTCAATTTTATTTTTATGTAGATGGGCTAAACCAAATTGTGTGTGAAGGTATACCTATTGATCAGTTATTATAGGACATTATTTTCGAGTATAGAGTACATATCCTACCTTTATGCAGTAATGATGATGAAGCCTATCATGACAGCACAGAAAGTAATCTTTAAACTGGTAATCTAGAAATTAGCCAATGATAAAAAGATGATTAAAACCATATTATGTAAGAATGAACCAGGATTAAATAAGAGAAAATTTTCATGCTAGGAAAGTATTTTGGTCTCGTGGTTGCAAGCGCGACTGCTGCGGGGTCTTGGGTTCGGTTCCCTGGTCGGGCAAAATGTTATTGGGTTTTTCCATCAGGAATTTCTCAGTAGCAGCGTCGGAGTCTGGAATTGTGCCCGGTTGATGGCAATAGGCTCGCCCCCTATACATGATACTTAAACATAACTGGAAAAATGTGGGTGTACTAATGTGTACATGCCTGCCTAACTCTTCGGAGATTACAGGCGTGATTTTATGTATCATGCCCAAAATATGGCTAAACTACGTTTTGTATGGAGAACTTTGGTACAAGTCTTTTAATTATATAAATGCAACTGGTTCACTTTTACATAGTACGAGTAGCATCCTTCTGTAATGATTCAATTTAATACTTAATTAAATATAAAAAAGTGGAAAAAGTCGTTAAAAATAACTAAGTAAGTACCAATATCAGGTAATCAAAATTTTCATTACCTGCTTCATGATATTTTATTATAATTATCAAAGGTAGGCAACTCAATACAGCCAATTATTAAATTAAACTTAATTAGAAATAATTTCAAATGTCATTTTATTTTATAAAATAGGTATTTATCAGACTTTATAATTATTTTAATTAAAAGTTATCTTTATAGTGATTATTATACATAAATTGGAAAAAGAAAATATAGTCATAATTTTTTAATTGGTTTCAGATGTTGTGTGTTGATGGCTGTGAACTGATCTTTGCTTTAGCTACAACCTTACCTTCTACACGTAATAGTCGAAGAGCAGATGAAAGTAAAAATCGTAATACTAAAAACGGAATAAAATTATACTACATCAATGCCATCAAAATATACACATCAAAAGTGTCTAGGGATCAAGATGTATTTGGTAATAATAATATATTGATCCCTAGACACTTTTGATGTGTGTATATGTATGTCAAATTTTAGTTTAGATATGTGTCGTTTAGTCAGAAAAAAGGCTAGGCAGATGATGAGTCAGTAACAGTCTGACACTGCCTTCTGCGACCAGATCGAAAGAAGTCATGTGATGATAACCCACCATCGATTACTAATAAAAAACCACAGTTAAAGAAAAAAGTATCATTCTTTTAAATATACAAAATACAAAAAGGTTTATTTTTTCTCTCACATAGAATTTTACAAGGAATGAAACATAATATACATAGTGCAATTTGTACATAGGTGGATTATATAGTCTATGTGAGAGACTGGTTTCTGTAGGTACTAGGAGACCTGTATGACAGATTACCAGCCTCTCCAGACTCCGGAAGTGGATGACAGGAACAGGTAGTATAACATTCCAGTTGTAATTTATAAGTAGGTTAAACTAGGTGAAGGGTGGCTGTTGTGAGGCTCAAGTATACGAGGGTGTGAGGATCTGGTGTATGTGTGTTTGTTTTAAGTACCATGCGAGGACCTGCGTATGAATACACAAGGCACATCCGAGGACCTTTTCAAACCGAGGACTTTTTCGGACGTCCTCGGATTGACTTGACCATTGCATCGTACTCTACGTTCGATTTTGAGCCTTCCTGTATACTTAATAAGGAAAAGTTGGTCAAACCTCGGTTTGGTCACAGAAATTCATGCTCACACCCCGACAGTGTGTATCCGCTAGGCGGCGCCACTAAAATTTTTACACACCTCGTCATACACTTTCAGTCTTATTTTAAGTACCTTGTGGGGACTTATGTGTAAACCTTCACACAAATGTCCTCGAAATGGTAGCTTTTCAACACAAAGTGTATGGAGGTCCTCGTATTGATAGCTTTTCCGAACAAGAGTGTATTTAGGTCCCCGTTTTGATAGATTTTCTATGTGTATGATATTCTATAGATTTAAGATTATTTGATTATTAACCGACGAAAAAAAAGGAGGTGGTTCTCAAGTTGACGCCTAGACATAATTTTTTAAATGTTTGACCACGTATAACTTTTTACAGAGTTGTCCGAATTCGATGATTCTTTTTTTATTGGATAGAGTATACCTCCAAGTTGGTCATTATGGTGATGAAATGAAGCTGCAGCAGGAATTGTCTCCGTGCAAGGCAACTCTTTAATGGTCAATGGTATCGTAATGAAACTTCGTTTTGAACATGTTAAGGTTAGATAGCAAACCAAAATTATGATGATGATATGAAGCTGCAGCAGGAATCGTCTCCGTGCAAGGTAACTCTTCAATGATCAATGGTATCGTCATGAAACTTCGTATTCAACATGTTTAGGTTAGATAGCAAACAAACATTATGGTAATGATATGCAGCTGCAGTACGCATCGTCTCCGTGCAAGGTAACTCTTCAGTGGTCAATGGTATCGTCATAAAACTTCGTATTCAACATGTTTAGGTTAGATAGCAAACAAACATTATGGTGATGCTATGAAGTTGCAGTAGGAATCGTCTCCGTGCAAGGAAACTCTTCAATGGTCAATGGTATCGTCATGAAACTTCGTATTCAACATGTTAAGGTTAGATAGCAAACCAAAATTATGATGATGATATGAAGCTCCAGCAGGAATCGTCTCCGTGCAAGGAAAGTCTTCAATGGTCAATGGTATCGTCATGAAACTTCATATTCAACATGTTTATGTTAGATATCAAACAAACATTATGGTGATGATATGCAGCTGCAGTAGGAATCGTCTCCGTGCAAGGTAACTCTTCATTGGTCAATGGTATCGTCATGAAACTTCGTATTCAACATGTTTAGATTAGATAGCAAATAAACATTATGGTGGTGCTATGAAGCTGCAGTAGGAATCGTCTCCGTGCAAGGAAACTCTTCAATGGTCAATGGTATCGTCATGAAACTTCGTATTCAACATGTTTAGATTAGATAGCAAATAAACATTATGGTGGTGCTATGAAGCTGCAGTAGGAATCGTCTCCGTGCAAGGAAACTCTTCAATGGTCAATGGTATCGTCATGAAACTTCATATTCGACATGTTTAGGTTAGATGGCAAACCAACATTATGGTGATGCTATGAAGTTGCAGTAGGAATCGTCTCCGTGCAAGGTAACTCTTCAATGGTCAATGGTATCGTAATGAAACTTCGTATTTAACATGTTAAGGTTAGATAGCAAACCAAAATTATGATGATGATATGAAGCTCCAGCAGGAATCGTCTCCGTGCAAGGAAACTCTTCAATGGTCAATGGTATCGTCATGAAACTTCATATTCGACATGTTTAAGTTAGATGGCAAACCAACATTATGGTGATGCTATGAAGTTGCAGTAGGAATCGTCTCCGTGCAAGGTAACTCTTCAATGGTCAATGGTATCGTAATGAAACTTCGTATTTAACATGTTAAGGTTAGATAGCAAACCAAAATTATGATGATGATATGAAGCTGCAGCAGGAATCGTCTCCGTGCAAGGAAACTCTTCAATGGTCAATGGTATCGTCATGAAACTTCATATTCAACATGTTTATGTTAGATAGCAAACAAACATTATGGTGATGATATGCAACTGCAGTAGGAATCGTCGCCGTGGAAGGTAACTCTTCAAGAGTCAATGGTATCGTCATGAAACTTCATATTCAACATGTTTAGGTTAAATAGCTAACAAACATTATGGTGATGATATGAAGCTGCAGTAGGAATCGTCTCCGTGTATGGTAACTCTTCAATGGTCAATGGTATCGTCATGAATCTTCATATTCAACATGTTTAGGTTAGATAGCTGACAATCATTATGGTGATGATATGAAACTGCAGTAGGAATCGTCTCCGTGGAAGATAACTCTTTAATGGTCAATGGTATCGTCATGAAACTTCGTATTCAACATGTTTAGGTTAGATAGCAAACAAACATTATGGTGATGATATGAAACTGCAGTAGGAATCGTCTCCGTGCTTGGTAACTCTTCAATGGTCAATGGTATCGTTTTGGTACCAAAACTTCATTATGGTATTGACTTGCAGCTGCAGCAGGTAACGTCTCCGTGCCACTAAACTCTTTAACGGTCACTGGTATCTTCTTAGAACTTTGTATACAATATGTTTACGTTAGATAGCAAAACGCCATTATTATACTAACGCAAAGCTGCAGCAGGAATCGTCTCCGTGTAAAGCAATTTTTTCACGGTCACTGATATCGTCTTATAAGTTCAAACTTTTATGGAGATGTTAATTGCTGATACTTCATACATACATGCTGCATATTATACAAGTTTTAAGACGACTCCCGTGACGACTAACGAGTTGTCTTACACGAAAACGATTACTTCTAGAGCTCCGCATCACGTTGATCACGTTTAGCCATCCTAAACATATTGCACACACAGTTTCAAGACGTTCCTAGTGACTGTACAAGAGTTCAGTTGTACGATGAACGATTTCTGCTACAGCTTCAAGTTATCACGCTTATTATATTATTATCTTGCTATTTAACATAAACATGTTGAGTACGAAGTTTCAAAACGATACTAGTGACTGTTAAAGATTTGCCTTTCACGGAAACGATTCCTGCTGCAGCTTCACGTCACCATCATAATGGCGTTTTGCTATCCAACCTAAACATGTTTTATACGAGGTTTCAAGATGATACCAGTGATCATTAAATACTTCACTTGCAAGGAGACAATTCCTACAGTAGTGTTATTACTTCAATGTCAAATTTCGTCTAATACAGAACGGCATCAATTGCACATTCTTAAGATTGATCAAGTAGAAAACTGTTATTTTGTAAGTCCTCTGATAGTACTTAAAATAAGAAATGTGTATTTATGAACTTAGTTTCTTTCGGTGATTCAAAATAAAATATTAATACTCAGTGTGTAAAAAGTTGCTACGGAAAATTCGTAAAATGTCCTCGCATTGTACAACTCCTACGCGGAAAAACGACCTCGGATTGTTCGTCAAAAGTCTAACACAGGGTCCTCGCATTGTACAAGACATAAGAAAAAGTGTGTGAAAATAGGTCCTCGGATTGGTGCCTCTGGTCAAATGGTCAGGGTCCTCGTTTGGCTCACACACAGGTCCGCGGATGGTACTTACCAGGCGGGTTTGCGTGTGTATTCAAGTCCTCGCGTTGGTCACAGAAAGTTACACCAAAAAAAAGAGAGATAGCGCTATACGAATAGGCTCATCACCCCAAATATTGTTTTCTGTTTCTTTCTATCTTATTGAACCATGCGTATGACGTCGTTAAATAGGTTTTCTAGGACGTCCTCGGATGGTGACTTGTGTCTATAGTCCTCTTATGGACGTCTATACAAACAGGGGTGTGTGTGAGGTGTGTGCGTTTGGGGTGAGTGTTTGTGTAGGTGTATGTGGGTGTAGGTGTATGTGGGTGAATATGACTTTAATTTATCTTTTTTTTTTTTAATTGATTGTCTCACAGATAGATTTAAAATGTCAGTGTGATCATTGTCATTAAAACCAATATCAAGAAACAGCGATCTTTTGAAAATAATTCCATTCAAAATGTTGAAGATTTTATTGAAATTCTGACCTACACTGACCTTATTGGTGAGGTTCTTCAGAAAGGTCAGGTGCGGAGTACTCGTAACCGGCGTGCTTGTATGACGAGATGTATGAACGTAGATGAGGCGAAAGGAGTATGTAAGGATCGTAGCAGGTGGCGTTCTGTGGTTTCTGCCTACCCCCATGGGAAAAAGGCGTGAGTTTATGTATGTATGTCTTACGTGGTGTAGGTGTGATCATTGCCACAATCATTTACTGACAACATGCTCTTTTTTCTTTTTATTTAGGTACCTATCTGTTTTAGGTTCCGTGTCCAAGACGACTGTCTTCTGCATCTGACTCTTGACCCAGCCGTTGAGCGATTTTGTCTCTAGGTATTGGTCAAAAGTTTTTGGTCTTAAAATATTTATTGACACAACATAATTATTATTATAATCTACACATAATTTTACTGATAATATTCGTAGCTTACGTATTACTTATAATATTTATGTGTTTGCTTTCATTAAACTAATTATAAAAACTTCATTAAAATATCTCGAACATAGAATGTTAATAAGCACTCGGTAACAAATTGTAACGGGCACTCGAACCATTCGAAATGATAAAATAATGCTTTTAATTTCCTTCTCATAACAACTAATCGACAAGAAATAAAATGTAACTATGTGTATATTTTCTTGAAAAAAAAAAACGATACAATATAATTACAACTGCCTACGTCCATACATTATGGGCGCGAATTTTAATTGAACGTTCCCAGTGTAGGTAGATGTAAGTACCTACTGTTTTATTTTCGTGTAGAAAAAGTTGTTCGCACTGAGTTGCAGGTTCGGTGTCCTGCCAAGGCCGCATTTCTCGGCCGGAGGAAATAGCCCGGGATCATTTCTCCACTTGTAAAAATAAAAAATGTGGACGCTTCGAGTAAATGTCAAACTGTACCTCTGTTAGTGTTGGGTAGACTGTCTGTGATTGTGGTTGATTGTGGTCGGTTTAACTTGATTGTTATATTTTTTTAAAACATATTGCTGGTTTAATAATATTAATAACATTTGAATTTGGAATGGTTAAATAAAGATATAGCATAGACAACATCACCAATTATTTTTAATATATCCATATAATTTCTAACTGTTGCATGATGTTGGAGCCAGCTCTTACCAAATTGTAAGGAAGATAATTAATTATACAACAAGCAAAGCCAATCAGGTAACACTTGTCTTAACTAAAAACTTTAACATTAGGATGGTCCTCCAAGTTGCACTACAATTTAATCTTGCACCTTTTTCCGACTTCCTAAAATCTGCAGCTTTAACAACAAATCAAAATCCTAAAACGCGACCAATTAATCTGAGCATCGGACACATTATTGTGGTCGTGTGTGGCCTATTGTTTCGTCTACCCGACACTACTCTCAGGGAAACGGGTTGTCCGATACTTATCTACATTTTACGTTAGCCCCAGCTATCATTAAAACCGATATGAATGCTGTAGAGATTTTTATTCGTATTTTGTTGTTCTTCGATGAAAGAGAGAATTTATTTTGCTATTTCTTTTTTTATATTATAAATTGCGTTGAAACTTCGTGTGAGGGTGTTTTATAAAAAAAGTCAACTGTGGACAGTGTGAATTTAAATAATATTCATGTGTGGAGAGATTCTGATTGCTATTTTTGTAAAAAAAACAACATGATTGGGGTGTAACAAGACACATCACAAAGCCGTAAACTTCGCATATCCTTACTAATATTATAAATGCGAAAGTAACTCTGTCTGTCTGTCCGTCTGTCTCGCTTTCACGCCTAAACCACTGAACCGATTTTGATGAAATTTGGCATGGAGATAACTAGTTTAAGACCCGGGGAAAGACATAGGCTACTTTTTATTAGACTTCGACTTCGACTTCGTCTGCGTCCGCGATAACCGACATTTGCGTGGACGAAGTCGCGGGCAAAAGCTAGTTGTCCATAAAACTAAGCATGACATCGTAGCTCCTGAACGGATGGACCGATTCTGATTTTGTTTGAAAGGTGAATTAGTTGGGAGTGATCTTAGGTATGTTTGATGAAAATCGGTCCAAGATGGTCGCCATCGAGGGTTTTTAAAATTTTGCATTTGATTTTAATTTTTGTTGTGAGAAATCACTGTTTATAGTAGCACGCAGAACATTGTGCTAATGAGAATAACAGTAAAAACTTGACTTCGGAAAAAATATAAAAAAATTGGACCTTCAATATCTCCGTAATCAGAAGGTTCCTAGGTATGAGGCAGAAAAATGATCGCAATTATGAGAAGAACATCAACTTTTGGCTTCTTTAAGTATTCCTTACCTAGACCCATTACTATAAGCCAACACAGTACGCAGCAACATTTTAGGCTCTAGACAGACGGACTGCATTTCAACTGCACTCCGACTGCCAAATTCCAGTTTTAATGCAGTTACCATGACTGCGATGAAACTGCCAACCAACTGTGCAGTCTGTGTGCAGTTGGCGTGCAGTTCCAACGACTGCAAGCACACCAAGTGCGACTCGATTGCAGTCAGTTAGCAGTGTTATTGTAGTCGTGCTAACTGCATTTTGCAATTTGGCAGTCAGAGTGCAGTTGAAATGCAGTCCGTCTGTCTAGAGCTTTAGGGCAACCTAAAAATTTAAAATAAGAACACGACTAAAATAAAACTAATTTTATTTACAGCCAGCTACTGTAATACGCTAGTCAAATGGCTTGATAACCTAATAGAGTTTTAAATAAAGAACCGGTATAGTGATAACAGGTACATAAGGATGTCTCGGACAGGTGTTCTTGACCATATTGGTCGGTTGCAGGACACCTAGGACCCGTAATTAGTGTTGCGAGCTGTTGTTTTAGTCGTGCAATGCTTAGCCGCTTGTTAAAAGGATGTTAGGGTGGGGACATGGGATGAGCGGTAGCGGGATTTGGGAAATATTTGAAGACTATTTGTTAATTTGTTCTATCAAGGAGAATTCTCATATTTACGTGAACGTCAAGTTCGTCTATCGTCTGCAATTTTAATTTTATGTGTGAAACCTTATAGTGTTCATATTTTTTCGGATTAGTAATGCTGCTGCTGCTGTTGCAGTGTTACATTGTAAGCTTATTTTAAGTCTATTACGTATAGTCTAAGGTTTAAGAACTTTATTTCTTAATAAGAATAACCTTTACTTTCATTAGAAATCCTTATTTCTTATATAATAAGACGATGACGACAACCATTTAACCAAAGGTCCCTTATTCCAAAATTACGTGTTATTAACTATCAATGATCAAAATTTTTATAACTTAGATACTTAAGTTTTTTACAATCCTGCCACACTATTTCCATTTTCCCAACCACTGAAACTCCTGAAAGCCAGAATCAGAGGAGTAAGAAAAAGCTTAATTTCCACATCCAAACACATTTTTTATTTTTTTTATTTGCATACAAATTATTTTCAAATATGAAATCAAAATTTCTCGGAACTTGTTTCCCCGCTCCGCTAACGCCTTGAAACCTAAGCCTAACCCATCAATGAAGGTTGTCAATCGTGCTTCGATGTCACCGGATGTGATGCGCTGACCATCTGCAGTTCCGGCCAGCTAGACTCTTAAAAATAAAATTAATATGACTCCAACATGAGAGTAAAAGGGTTCTGTAGCCATCTTTCTTTTTACTACTATTATAAAAGCGAAAGTTTGGATGGATGCATGTTTGTTTCTCAATCACGTCAGAATGGCTGAACGGATCTGGATGAAATTTGGCACAGAGGTAGATTATAATCTAGAATAGCACGTAAGTTACTTTTTATTCCGGAAAAAGTACGGTTCCCGTGTTAGATAGTAGTATTTGATAAAAATGGATAATGGCAATTAATTGGTCCTAATTAAAAATATGTATCTTTAGAGTTGTTGAGGGCTTCAAAGTATTAATAACTACCAGAGCCTTCAGCTTCAAAGTCAAAGTCAAAGCATTTATTTTCATTAAGTCATTTACAGGGCTTTTGAATAATCAAGGAGTCAATCAATTAGAAAGATGAAGCTAGTTGCTCGTTTCAAAACGTAGGTAGGTCTCTATGGAGAAGAACGAGCAAGAAATTCCACAGACACTTTTTTCAATCAAGTTTTTTCTCTTTTTAAGTGTGAGTGTGTGTTCAAAGACGTACGTTTCTACGTATTTATTACATGGGCAAACCCAGGTTAACCCATGATCTACATTTTAAACTCACGCGCACATTACCAGACTATTTACATGCCGGTGACGCGGAATAAAAATTGCTTGAGCTTTTTAAATTATAAATCCGAGAACACACCTCGTAGTTAATGCCAGTCTAATTTATGTACCGACACTTTTCTTTACCTCTTTTTACTCTTGAATATTCTACTTTATTCATTGAACGTGTCCCAACTATCTGAGCTTGTCCTTTCACATTTTGATATCGCGTCTCCCTTTCAGACAAAACGCGTCGTTATCTGGACGCTTCTTATGTGGTTTCGCACATTTTATAGTGTGTTCACGATTTACATGCAATTGTTTTGCTTTTATATCAACTTTCTGATGTATCCATGTCTTTATGTTTATTTTTTATGGCTACTGCACATAGCGGCTAGGGTTTTACGTATAGTTTATTCAAATATCGTCATAGCGGTTCTTTTATTGCTTTTTTTATGTGGATGCTATTACTTCTTGAGTTCTGGCAAAGAGTTTTTGCCACTCCTTGTTTATATTGATAGCTGTAACTAAGAGATTGTGTTTATCTGTCTTCTGATAGAAAACTGACTACTTGGTACTAGCTACTATAGCAATGACTTCAAGAACCTCATTATCATCTTTATTGTCATAACTGTTGAATTAATGTACCATTTAAAAAGAAAGAAAGTATGGGGTTTCTTGCCCATTCTTCTCCATACGAAATTACCTTTTGGACGGGACAACTAGATTTTTTTTTCTATGTGATAAATGACGTTTAGTAGTACCTTTTAATGGTCTAATTGAAATAAATGAACTAAACCAATAGCTAAGGCGCCCACCTCTCATTCATGAAGTTATAGGTTCAATACCGGGTAAGTAACAATGTGACTTCTTCAATTCATCGTGAGAAACCTGGACTTACAATTAGTAAATGTTGGAAACCACCAGTCCGCCTTGAGTTAGCGTGGTGATCAATACTCGTGCCTTCTCTATATAAGAAGAGGCATTTGATATGATCATAATGAAACCATACAATTTGTCAATACCCAGAGCAGCAGGCGATTCGATTAACGCATTCACGTGTTCAAACGTTCAATATTTCCCAACAACAGATGTTTTTCCAAGTTTATCAATACCATGTACGGATCTCCAACGAAGTATAATTTATAGCTCGTTTCATGCCATGAGCAATGAACTCCGGCCTCATAACTAGTGTTTGCTTAGAACACCTTTGTTCCACCACGTGGTCTCCACCACCTTTGGACCGGTGTATATTACCTCTACCATATACGGTGTAGACAGGCGTAGGGAAAGAAAAATTATCATGTGAATAAAAACTTTAGTTTTAATACCTCAAGTTTTGTTGTTCCCGTTCGTGTATTGATCTATTAGTTGCGTTCTTGTTTTTTGCTCGCTTCTTGGATATTATTTCTTTTTTTGCTTTTTTTTTAACAACAGATGCTTTCTGGGTTTTGTATTTAGGCGTGTATGTAGCGTTGTTGAATTCAGCTGGCTCAGTCATAACTAGGGATCGGATAATCATAATATATGCATATTTACCTAAAGTTCATTTCTCGGTTGGACAATATGGATACGACTTCTAGAAATCGACTCAAATTGTCATCTAGAAAAAAATATGTTGTACATAAATAAAGTTAGAAATTTAAGTTCATTTTTCGTTTACCGAAAGTTCATTTTAGTAAAGAAGGCATGGGTTTTTTTTTCAGAGTTTGCACAGGGAGAATTCAAAGAAATTGGGGGAGGTCTTTTTTAAGGAGTGGGACAGCTGTAAGGCTAAAAATAAAATTGATTAAAAAAAAATATTTTGAGTCTTTTTTTCCAATACAAACGTCCATTCCATACTATCCCAACATCTGAAGATTAGGTAAATTAGATTACAAACATATAAAGTTTAATCATCAGCCATTTTGAATTCCTGATCTTCATTCGCAACAAAGTAAGATCAGTGCTGACTTGACATTTAAAAAAACATCTTTGTGCCGTTTATCGACAGAATATTTAATTTAAATTAAGAATGCTTGCTGTATTGACACTTTAATATGTCACTAATGATACTGATATCTCTTATCTATTAATTTCAAGTTCTGATCGTGAAATATCAATGTATTTTGAGCATTTACGCCGTACGGCTTTTCATACAAACGTTAAAGTCCTTTTTTTTTCGAAATGAATGAACCGATTTTAATGAAACTTTCTACGCGTAAGTAGGATACATAGGTCTAAAAACTTATCAGAGAGTATTTTCTTGCATTCAATAAATCAAAAAGGTGCATACTTCTCAGCAGTCAGAGAAAATTTTCGAAAAAATGTGGAACTGCTAATAATATTCGACTGATTTAAGTTTTCCATAGAAACAGAGATTTTCAATTATCTTCTTTCACGTTTCTTGGGGTTCAAACTTACCCCGTCCAAATGTCATCAAAATCGGTTACAGACAGAGTTACTTTCGCATTTATAATATTAGTAGGGATTTGTTGTTTGTTAGCGGCCATAGTTACGCACACTGAAAATTTCAAGCATAGGTCTTCTCCTTCTTTATCGTGTGAGCAGTAAGGTCTTACGACCCCACACACCCTAGTGTCAGAGTTTCTAAACCGCCTCAACGGCCTCTGTCATGGTAGTATAGGTAGAAACCTATTTGGATCGAAAGAAAAAAAAAAGAAAAAAATATTGGAACCAAATAAACATATTATTAAAACGCCATCCACAATTCAACACCCATACAGCCGTCAGCCATTCACGAATTAACACAGAAATGTCATCAAAATTGACGCGCGGTGTGAATTTTAATGTTTTTTACTAGCTAACAGGTGTCCGTATACTTTTCCCATGAAATGGAAAATAAAAAATAAAATAATCGACAGGTGGACGATACAAGTTGTGGTGTAATTAAGGGCGGATAAAAGGGATCTTGGTAATCTGGTTTTCAGGGATGATAAGGCTGTGAATGTATGTGGATATAAAGGTGGTATTAGTGATTTGAAAATCTTTTAGTTAGAGATTTTGTTCACAAAAATTTTAAATTTCGAATCCCGAGTATATTTGTTACTGATACAATCACTGAGCTTTTACTGTTATAAAAGAAAAAAAAATTCAAAAATATCTTCCATAAATTTTATAAGGCACTCACTAAATCTGAACGCCAATTCCTGCAATTAAAAACACTTAAAATCTAGTCGCAATCTTATCTTACTGACAACGTGTAACGCTTTTTTTGACAGATTGAGACTACAATTAGAATGTGAAAATCCTTTAAACGCGAAAATTCTGTTGTGCTGAAAATTGGTACCTATTGAAAAAAAAAAAACAGAAGAAGGAAAAAGAAACTATCGTAAAACATAAAGCAAGTTTTTTTTCAAGCCAGAATTCTTTCAGTTATTTATTATGTACTTAAATATGTCAAGATGAATATCAATTTGAGAGTAAAAATTATTCGTACATCTGTGCCCACATAACGGTCTCTACAGGATGCGGTGCAATAGTCATGTGTGTCTATATGAAAAAAAGGATAAGTGCAAGCTTATTGGATGCTTACCGATAGCTATTTATCGAAGTTGTACATTTATCTTCTGTAGGCAATTTATTAATAAAATCTAGATAAACATAATGTCCAGTACTTCTTGAGCTATCACAATGGCGCTGCTCGTTAAGGCATACGTCAAAAAGCTGTCAAATTCGATGACGAAAAATGTAGTTCCGATTTTCGCCACCATCAAGATACACTGGTCGTCTATAGAAAAAAAGTATACGTTTAACAAAATTGCCTTATAAGGTTTTTTTATAAATATATTTATATTGAAAATTATCAGCGTGTTGAACGTTGATCGATTATGGGTTATTGAAAATAAATTGGTATAATAATGTATTGAATATAATAATTATGAACGTTTATAAACTGAAATAATTAACTTACGCCAATGACACTGACATTGTAGATCTATGAATAAATCATGTTAATTTTATGAGCGAAATTAATGGTGTTTGTGGCTTAATTAATCAAATTCGGTTTAAAAATTGCGAGGTTTAGGAAACATTTTTCTTTTTAAGGTTATTGCGGGATCGACCTTTAAATTAGCAATTAAGTCTGTCATTATAAAATTTTACCTTAATTTGGCCCCAAAGGACCATGCGACAATTTGGGCCCACTTTCAACATTGCTCAACAGTAATGAGACCTATATCAAATGAAAGCTCTTAAGATAGGCTTCATTTCAATCTATGGCAGCTAAGTTCAAATCGAGCGCGAAAATGGTGTTTTAGTGCATTTTGTAATTTTTATTAAAACCTTGAGCCCAGTTTTCCACATTGTTCAACAGTGATGAGACCCATGCCAAATGAGAGCTCTTAGGGTGTACTTCATTTCATTCTAAGGCAGCTAAGTTCAAATCCAGCGCCAACATGGTGTTTTAGTACGTTTAAAAAATATATATATTTATAACTATTATTAACTGCAAAATATGATAGTGCTTCTCAACAGTAATGAGACCAATGCCAGATGAGAGCTCTTAGGGTGTACTTCATTTCATTCTAAGGCAGCTAAGTTCAAATCTAGCGCCAACATGGTGTTTTAGTACGTTTTCAAAAAAAATATATATTTGTAACTACTATAACTGAAAAATATGATAGTGCTTCTCAACAGTGATGAGACCCATGCCAAATGAAAGCTCTTAGGGTGTACTTCATTTCATTCTAAGGCAGCTAAGTTCAAATCCAGCGCCTACATGGTGTTTTAGTGCATTTTGTCATTTTTATTAAAACCTTGAGCCCAGTTTTCCACATTGTTCAACAGTGATGAGACCCATGCCAGATAAGAGCTCTTAGGGTGTACTTCATTTCATTCTAAGGCAACTAAGTTCAAATCGAGTGCGAAAATGGTATTTTGTTGTATTTTGTCATTTTTATTATATCTAATAGGTATTAGAGTTCTGGCTAGCAAGTCACAATTCATCTGGAATATGGTTAAAATCAATGTCCACATGACATAAAAGGTTTTAATAAAAATGACAAAATACACCAAAACACTATTTTCGCGCTGGATTTGAACTAAGCTGCCTTAGAATGAAATGAAGTACACCCTAAGAGCTCTCATCTGGCATGTGTCTCATCAATGATGAGAAGCACTATCATATTTTTCAGTTATAGTAGTTACAAATATATATTTTTTTTGAAAACGTACTAAAACACCATGTTGGCGCTGGATTTGGACTTAGCTGCCTAAGAATGAAATGAAGTACACCCTAAGAGCTTTCATTTGGCATGGGTCTCATCACTGTTGAGAAGCACTATCATATTTTTCATTTATAGTAGTTACAAATATATATTTTTTTTGAAAACGTACTAAAACACCATGTTGGCGCTAGATTTGAACTTAGCTGCCTTAGAATGAAATGAAGTACACCCTAAGAGCTCTCATCTGGCATGGGTCTCATCACTGTTGAGAAGCACTATCATATTTTTCAGTTAATAATAGTTATAAATATATTTTTTTTGAAAACGTACTAAAACACCATGTTGGCGCTAGATTTGAACTTAGCTGCCTTAGAATGAAATGAAGTACACCCTAAGAGCTCTCATCTGGCATTGGTCTCATCACTGTTGAGAAGCACTATCATATTTTGCAGTTAATAATAGTTATAATTATATTTTTTTTGAAAACGTACTAAAACACCATGTTGGCGCTGGATTTGAACTAAGCTGCCTTAGAATGAAATGAAGTACACCCTAAGAGCTCTCATTTGGCATGGGTCTCATCACTGTTGAACAATGTGGAAAACTGGGCTCAAGGTTTTAATAAAAATGACAAAATGCACTAAAACACCATTTTCGCGCTCGATTTGAACTTAGCTGCCATAGAATGAAATGAAGCCTATCTTAAGAGCTTTCATTTGATATAGGTCTCATTACTGTTGAGCAATATTGAAAGTGGGTCCAGGCTTCATACAAAGGTGCCCATGCTCCTTTTGAATACAAATTCAAGGAGGTACCTAACTATGCTAGTGATTGTCAACACGAATCAATGACGATATAAACAGTTTTATTAGTAGGATTTTCGAATTCGGATTAGCCATCTTGCCGTTTATTTGAAAGAGGTGTCAAAGTCAAAGTCAAAGCTTTATTTTCAATTAGACCAATTTACAGACACTTTTGAATTATCAAGGAGTTGGTCAGCTGGTAGGTAAGTTGAAGCTAGTTGCTCGTTCCAAAACGGAGGTAGGCTTCTATAGGGAAGAGCGAGACACCACGAATACTCTTTTCGATTGTATTGTTTCATGTTCTGAAATACTGTCTAACATTAACAACTAAAAAAAAAAAACAAGTAGGTATTTATTAATTATTGACCAAGGTGTCAGAATTTAATTTAATTATTTATGTATCTTCTATTAATATTATAAAGCTGCAGTGTTTGTTTGTTTGTTTGTTTGTTTGAACGCGCTAATCTCTGGAACTACTGGTCCGATTTGAAAAATTCTTTCAGTGTTAGATAGATTAGTTATCGAGGAAGGCTATAGGCTATATACCATCACGCTACGACCTACGGGAGCGGAGCAGTAACCAAAGACGCGGGTGTAACTGCGGCGGACAGCTAGTTTTATTATAATTATTTACATATGTTTTTAGAACCTCTTGAGACGAGGATGCTAATCTGGACCTTGTGGATAATTCTGACTCCTACAGTTACCCTCGACAATATAGATATCCAGATATCCCATTTAAATTCCCGTATAAGAAAAAGGGGTGCTTCGAAAACTCCAGATAACTATATATGCAAATTCAGTAACTGTATCTCCATTCCCATGTACCATTGTACCATATTACGATAGTCCCAATTTACATTTATAATTTTTTAATCAGTTTAAACAAACGTTGTTAATAGCGTAGATATAAATTCCAAGATATGAATGTATTGATAAGGCTGCTTACAACAGAAAATGCCGTCGGTCTAGCAAAAGGAGAAATGAAGAAACCCAATTAAAGTCGAGTAACGCCATCATATCCGTTCAAAAGCTTTAATGGCCGCTTGCGTGACAAAATCTAGTTTTTGCACCAGCTTTTGGTTGTGGTGTAAGTTGGGAGATGTTGGCTGCATGCAGCGGTTTTAAGTAACAAAATATAAAGTATTAATTTAGTTTTGTGTGATGGTATTTCACTAACGTAAGGCTTATTTTTTTACGGGTCAATGACGCTACTGCTGTCCTAATCAAAACAACTAAATAATTTAATTTTTGAGTTGATACCTCTGATCTAGACCAAGAGCAAAAGCCATCTCATAAATATAAAAAAATTGTTGACGACATGATTGGCTGCTGCACTGCGTGATGTTGGATTCCCGCATGTTAATAATATTTGTATGGCCTACAGGTAGTTAATTCGAATCTGGTTGTTGGTGTTTGTGAACGCACCTACAATACAAGAGATATGCCTCGTGTGAGGCGACATATTTTTTAACAAACAATTTTCTAATTTTGCTATAGGGATATGACAGATATCCCCTCTGCTTTCCTCTCCGCTCGATTCCATCGCTTGCACCACACACCATTACAGTTTCCGCCGCATCCCAGGCCGAGTACCGTTATAATACTGGCTAGGCAAGACCAGTCACCGTACTGTTCTTATAATTGTAGTTAATTCTGCAGTGTTGCCAGCTATCCCATCCTTTATTGGTCATACGGTGAAGCCAGATGCGAGCTTTGTATTTTTTTTTACATCGAAATACGGTCTGCTTTTTTGAATTGGTTGAAAATTATTGGGTTTTTTAGTCTCTAAGTATAATAATATCTGTAAGGTTTTGCGTAAAGATTATAAGGGTAAATTAATGCAATTAGGTACTTAGAATTTGAGTATTATTCCGAGGTTTATTAAGATTCTTTTATTTGTCAATTATTCACAGCTAAATGTAAACTTTGCAGGAATTGTTAGGGTAAAGGGTACGTGAAAGAAAAATGACAAATAATTAAGACTCATTAATAAGACCAAATAAAATTAACCTATTAATAGCAAAGACCTCTTCTCATACAGAGAAGGCAGGAGAATTGGTCACCAGCTTTCTCAAGGCGGATTGGTGATTTCAGACATGATATATTAATTATTTTACTACGTCAGTGTAACTAAGTAGCGTGCTGTTATATATAAGCCTATACCATGAATCTTGTTAACTGGCTATTATATACAAAGAGTTTTTACAATCCGACTGGCAGTTCCAGAGATAAGTGTATTTAAACTAAGAAACAAACAAAAAATATCTATTAGCATTATTATATTAATATTGATAAGTCCAGGTTAATAAAACGAAACTCATACACACACATTGAATAGTAAATGTGAAACGTAATGGATACTTTCATAAGTATCAAAATACAACAAATTAGCACTACAACACAAACATAAATCAACAACGAAAATCGAATAATCGAAACAACAGAGCAACCAATCAACAGCATAATTTGTGAAAACGCCCAACCGATACAAAAATACAGCTATGTTGATAAAGTTGGCACATTATTCATCGGTACATGCATTACACAGCGGCCACAGGACACAGGTGTTTTCTACCGTGGGAAGCCTTGATCTTGAACCACGATTGATCGCCGTTCTCAGTTTTTTTTTGATAAACTAGTTGGTTGTACTGACTTCGTACGGTATTTAAAGGTAGGCTGTGACAATTTCGTGAAGTTGAGTTGGAGAAATTGTGTTTTATTGTTGAGAGAAATAATTGTGTTTTATTCTTGAGAGAAATTGTGTTTTATTCTGGAGAGAAATTGTATTTTATGCTTGGAAGTTTAAATTTGGAATTGAAATTCGAAATTCGACCGTTGGAATTCGAAATTTGTAATTTTGGGAATATCAATGGCGTTGATGATGATAGTAGAAATAATCTATTTACACATACATAAAAAGCAAACTGTTACAAACTGACTGATCTATTGACACATACCTCAAACTACTGAACGGACTGCGCTGTTTAGCACGCAGATAGTTATTATGACGTAGACATAATTATACTAAGAAAGGATTTTCCAAAACTCACCTCCTAAGGGAATGAAGCGGGGGTCCAAAGTTTGTATGGCGAATCAAGATAAGATCATCAATAACCGACATTTACGCGGACGAAGTCGCGGGCAGAAGCTAGTATAAAATATGACGACAAAATCGGTGGTAAAAAATTGCGTTTCGTAATTAACCTAAATTTACGATAGTATCAAAATCAGTACAGCCCTTTGAAAGATTCGCACACACAGACTGACATACCAACTTACTAATGCAGAAATCCACTGTTGCTTTTATAGCGGCTTTCATCTAGAGTTTAAGTGACATTATTTATTGTAATTGCTCGGCTTTAGAATAAGCACCTTCGGACAGAGTACATTTAAATTGGATTCGAGTAATTATCCATTATGTTGGTAATTGCGATACGATAGATCCATTAGGCTTTACTAGTATTAGGTACCTTTGAGTTTAAGTTTAAATTAGTTTTTAAAATTAAACGTTTGTCTTCTACACCTTTGGGTATGCTCATGTAATTAAAATGGCCGCGCCATATTGGATTGCAATTAAATTATTTTTGTTTGATTGTGAGTTAATACATAGGTAGTTGATTATAATTTATGTGATTAAGAAAGATATTAACTTCTTAGTTTTTGTTAATTATTTAATCATCAACATGCATTTTTTGTGGAAATGTTTTTTGGCAGCTTTGAATAATTTTTGGTAGGGACAAATCATTTGGGTTCGCGTCACCGACTTGCCAATATGGCCGCGTCACCATATTGTATTGCAACGTGTTGTGCCAGGTTGGCCCCGCCCAGCGTTTAAGTTTTCAGCGTTTAAGCAGCACCCATGAATGCCTATGTTTTTTTTAAATAATTCGATACTTGGATTTTTGCCGAATCTGAAAGCCAATTGTAATAATTGATAACGTTCAAAGTCCATTGCAATCTCAGCTCAGCGACAATCAAAATTATGTCTAAAATTTAGTTTCAAAGGAAATAGGCGAGAGCCGATCCTTGAATTATGACTTTTTACCTAGGCTATTATTTAGTCGCAGAGTCGACATCGATAGTTTTTAATACTTAATTCAAATATAAACTCAAAAATCTCCGCCTTCATTTCCCCTTAATACCACTTGAATGTATATTATTAATTCAAAATGGTGTCGAGTTTAACTTTATTCTATTAAATTAAGTCATGACTTCATCGACGTTAGAAAAAAACACTACACGATTTTATATTTCCTTTTCATTTAAAAATAACATAGAAAAATCCTTGGCTTCAGCTTAAATTAATATGGAAGCACTAACTGCACATTAATTAATAACTTTACCTCGTTTGTATGTAACAGGAAGAGATTTGCCGTCTATAATTAACATCATACTTTTTAACCGAGTTAGAAAATGCCAGCCAATGGAACTGGACCTCTTAGAATAAAATTGTTCTTGCATGTTTTTTTTCATCCGTGTTAAGAGTGATGGGTAGTACGCAAAATTACCAATCTTTTTTTTTATATTACATGTACAATTCTAGATTTCTAGGTTTAAAATACAAATGTATGAAAACTACATGATATTTTCGAGGGTGCTCATTGATCAAAAACATAAAATAATAACATTTTCCCGATAGAAAAACATCACGAAGTAGCCTCAAATTTTTTGGTTTTTCGATTTATACACGATATTATAATGACTAATAATTATGACGAATATTTGATAATTAGTTATATTTATACATGAGTGAGGGTTTTGTCTAGGCATTTTAGGTAATTCCTTTTATTTTTGGAGTTATTACGATAAAACACTTAACACGGGGCGCGCGGGTGAATTATAAAAGTTTGCTGGCTTTTGGCGCGCCCTTAAGTAACGTCTTTGGTTACTGCTCCGCTCCTGTGGGTTGTAGCGTGATACTATATAGCCTATACTGTTCCTGATGAATCTGGCAACAATTTTTTTTTCAATCCGACTGGCAGTTTCAGACATTGCAGGCGTTTAAACAAACAAACAAAAAGCTTGCAGCTTGTTTACAATAGGGCGTAAGCACATGGCGTATTTTAAACGCGCAGACGATGCGCGTTTTTGGAATGCGCGTTTTCGGCGCCGTAGAAACTGATTGTTGCGTTTGTATTGATGTTGGTTTTAACTGCGTATATTACGCGCAGTAGAGACAGGATTCACGATCACCCTGTGTGCTTAGGTTACAAGGTTTCGTTCGAATCTTGTTTGAAGCGCGTATACGCGCGTCATCTGCGCGTCGTCAGCACGTTTTAAATACGCCGTGTGCTGACGGCCTAAGAATTTTTTCTTGATGTTTATCACTGTGTAAACCCATCTTGATGGCATTTTTCATCAATAAATAATACGGGGTATATCAAAACCTACATAGCCAGTAACTACGTATACTGCCTATCAAACTAAGTACCTAACTAAAAAAAGTAAGTAATAAAAATTGTTGCAGGGAAACAATTTTTTTGGTGTCAAAAAACACTGATTTTTATTATAATAGCGCTGTTAATGTAATGTTAAGCACGCAAAACATTGTACTTACATGTTATCGTAATAAAACATTAGATTAATTAATAAAACTTTGTTTTAATTTTTAGAACTTGTAATTTTAAAATACGTGAAAAAAGGTGGATATTAATTTGACCTTGAATATATCCGTGGTAACTAGAAGGTTACCGAGTATGGTCCAGAACAAAAAAAAAATTATCACAATGATGGGAAAAATATGTATCTTTCGGCTTTAATTGTCTTTTTACACTAATTATAATTAGTCAAGATGAATATCCTGAAGCTAAAAAAAATTAATTCAGAATATTTATAGTCAGAAAAAAGAGAAGCCTCATCAAATTTTGAAATCTAACTTAATAAGTGTAATAAATTTAAAGTTTTTTTTATTTTTTTTTGTTAGTTTAAATGCGATAATCTCTAGAACTACCGGTCGGATTTAAAAAATCTATTTGTATATGATAGCCAGATTCATGAGGTAGGTTGATTGGTACAGGCTTCATAACATCACGCTTCTACCCACGGGAGCGGACTAATAGTAACCAAAGACACGTAAAAAAGACCCACGCTTACGAAGTCTTTGGCAGAATCGATATTTTCATAAGGCTGTTTTTTTTATCTACTTATTTTCAACCGTTGGTTCAGGTACTCTTCGATTTTTAAAAAGACAATGATTTGAATTTCGAAACAAACTAACAATTACATTCCTTTTCATTTTGACAGCTCAATAATTTATATACATTGCGTTATTTTACATCGACGCACAGACATTTTTTTAAAAGCTTGTTTATCCCGAAATTCAGTTCTCACTTTGGTAAGCGGTATGGAGGCAAAAAACTTAAACATATTCTTTTAAAAATCGCCGCCATTTATGATTCTTGCTGGAATGTAGGTACATACAGAGGTCAAAATAAAATGGCCGTGCAGTATTAGAGAATGATGAATGGCTTGCTTGACCTCCCGTTAATTCGTCGATGCATTATGTATGTGTTTCTTGTCTATTTGAGCATTTATTAGTGTTGTTCGCGGTTCTATCATCTTCGTTATAATGCAAACAAAATTACAATTTAAAGTGGAATTGATTTGTTTCTTCACGTAGTCTGTAGGTACATTATTATCTGACCGGGTTGCGGATATTGTTCGAAAGAGTCACCGCGTGAAACACAAAGCACGAATGAGTTTTAGTCATGCTTAATAATAATAATTAATAAAATGTATTATTATTAGAGGCAATTCCCTTATTTTTAAGAACGAGCGTATTCTAATCTTATTCTCAACTAGCGGCCCGCCCCGGCTGCGCTCGGGTGCAATGTAGATACATTTTCCTTCCTATTGAATCAGTCTATCTATTGACGAAAACTGCATTAAAATCCGTTGCGGAGTTGAAAATATCTAAGCGTACAGACTTTGTTTTATAATAAGTAAGTATAGATCTGTCAAAAATACTTTTAATTTATCCAAATTTTTTTGACATTGATTGTCGCTGAGATGAATGTTTGTTGCACAATTATGCCAGAACGGCTTTACGGATCTGGATCAAATTTCGCACAGATATAGATTATAGGTTAGAATAGCACATAGGGTACTTTTTATTGAAATTATTAACATGTCAGTCCTTCTAATATTTATCTATCTAAATAAAAAACTGAAAACTTAAATTGTCTACGTTTTATCAACAACTTATTTAAAATTTTACAATAAATAACTTTATTCGTACATTCAGTAAAAACAGGTAAGTAGGTACCTCCGTTATTTTGCAGTTTACAATAAAAAGAAGAAATTGTTTCTCACCAGAAAATCCGGTTCAACTAAATCTTAAAAACAAGCTTCGAAAATCGACAACATGCCGCGTAGGTTTACTCAGTTTAATAACCAAGTATATATGCCATGAAATTAATATGTCTTCGAGAAAATTTCTTAAAAGCATCAAGCGTCTTATTTTTTTAAATGAATTAATACACATACATACATAAAATCACGCCTTTTTCCCATGGGGGTAGGCAGAAACCACAGAACGCCACCTGCTACGATCCTTACATACTCCTTTTGCCTCATCTACGTTCATACATCTCGTCATACAAGCACGCCGGTTACGAGTACTCCGCACCTGACCTTTCTTTTAATTTAATGAATTAATTGATCTAAAAATTTTGGAACAAATGTGTTGCAGAAAATATCGACCTATTTTTAGTTTTCCATAGAAACAGAGATTTCTAATAATCTTTTTTTAAAAATAAGTCTTCTTATGAGTAGGAAGTTTAAAAAAACCGGTTCATTCATTTCGAAAAATAAAGGGCTTAAAAGTTTGTATGAAATGCCTTACGGCTAAAATACTCTTCAACACAATTACATTGCAAATTATGCTTATCTGTCAATACGACTAAATAATATAACTAAATAAATAGCAGCATTATTAATATATTTTAACATTATTATGAAATATTATAATAGTGTCAATATATAGGTATTGTGTGTTGAGCATTGATTAATAACAGCGTTCACGAGCCCAATAAAAACTGGTTTGTATTGTTGTAAAAAAGCAAAAGTTTTTAAAATCTTTGATAAATGTCTCAATTTCAACAGTTACTTGTAAAATATTTATTTTAAAATTTAGTTTTAATAAAGTGATGATAAACAAAAATATTGCGGTGCTTAATCTTCTTGACATTATTGCCTTTACCTATTTATTTTTCTTTTTGGAATTTTTACTTGGTTTTGGTAATAAAAATAAGAACTTAATAACTTAGTAAAGAACTTCGTGCAACATAAGTCTATTCGACTCAACAAAAAAATAAAAGTACATATCAGATCTCAATAATTGTGTATACTGCGTTCTGGTTTTCGTCAGTCCCCGACCTACCTCACCCCAGTCATCATTGATGCACGTGTAAGGGCATTTTCCATTCCGATTCTCGAATATAAACAAAAACTTGAACAAGGAGTAATCATAAACACTTAATACTACAATTAATATGATTACTCGACCTTGTTACTTGATTTCTATCATAGCAACTAAACGTTGACTTAATGAGATGCAAATGTGCATACAATTAATTCTTTGGCTTCCGTACATTGAAAGTTATAACACGAGAAAGAGTAATTAGGGTAATTATGTATAACAATGGCTATTTGCGTATCATCTAATGACGCCTGCGCAACAAACGGAGACATGAGGCGGGGACTGTTTGTCCGGTTGCGTTCATTTGCATATTCATCATGGTAAAAAATAGGTACCATCATTTATAAAGTTTGTAATCTTATGACAATAGAAAGGACAGTGATGTTAAATTATACGAGAAAAATATTTCTTGTATAATTTATACAGGAAGACTTTTTTATCGCATTCCAAATTTCTTCTAGGCGTTAGGTATCTTTCAAAGACACCATTTTTAAAAATTATTGGTATGTAAAATTTTCAAAATAAAATGTTGTTATATCCGGAATACGACTTACCTTTCCCATTTGACGGTCCTAAGCTCATGAAAGTATGAATGGGGGTGCCCCACAGGCGCGCGAGTCGGGTCAGTGTTCGACGCGGCGCATAATATTCACAAATATGTGATGCTATATCTTAATATTTTAGTACTGAGTGATACTAAAAGAAAAAACACGTATTTTATTATTTTCAATACACATCATATTATTAAAATTTGGAACCTGATAAAAAAATCTTCCTGTATTAACTTGTATTTTTTTTTCGTATAAGTTATTCGTCTGTTTTTAGACGAATAACTTTGACTATAACGTTTCATTGATTTTATAGCATATTTTTCTCAATTTTGCCTTAACGGTTCAACGAATTTGGATGAAATTTAGATACATATATGTTGCTGTATCATATTGTTTTTAATGTTCACTGTTTGTAAAAACTGACTGCCTCGTTGGTCTATTGATCGCAAAGAGCGAGTGCTGAGCATGAGGTCTTGGGTTTGATTCCCAGGACGAGAAAAATGTTATTGAGTTTTTCCATTAGGAATTTCTCAGTAGCAGCCTTGGAGTCTGGATTTGTGCCTGGTTGATGGCAATAGGCTCGCCCCCTATTACATGGACTTAAAACATAACTGTCGAAATGTGGGTGTACAAATGGGTACACCTCTGCCTAACCCTTCGGGGATTGCAGTCGTTACGTTATATGATGTTTGTAAAAAGACGTTTATTAATGCCGAAAGTATATAGTAAACATTATATTACTTATCATTACGATAATTTTTTGTTCTGAACCATAACCAACCATCATTGGTATACATTTGACTGTGATAGTGTCCCTATTTCGTGGCAGTAAGGGCGATATTCGTAATTCAATCGCTACTACATAAATATCTATGTATAACTCAAATATAGCATCATTATCATCAATACCCATAATTATTGTAACAAAAAGACAACATAATTGCAAAAATTATAAGTATTAATAATCAACAATAATACTTACCAATCAACAATGCAGTTGATTGATTGCAAGACTTGTTGTCTTATCAATTAGCATACTCGCGTGATTAATAATGCAAATCGTTTTTAACAAAGTTTTCCTAAGTTTTAATTGATTGTTTCAAAACTTTATTACGATTGACATCTTCATAGTTTTTTTGGGTACTGTACCAGAAAGGTGCAGATGGGACCATTTTATCAGGTCCATCTGTCCGACTGTTTGTCTGTCAGCGAACTGTATCTCATGAACTGTAGTAGGTAGAGAGTTGAAAATTTCACAGATTGTTTATTTGTATGGCCACTATAACAACAAATAGGTAATATAAATAAAATAAATTTGATTATGGAAAGGGGAAGAAAAGGAACGTGTTCATTATTACAAGCTTTTATTTCGCTTGCACTGTTCGTATGTATGTATGTAAGTAAGTTGTCCTTTCAAAATTTGCAAACCATTTTTCGACCATTTGTTGGTATCCGATTGAGCTGAAATTTTGCATACACCTTTAGTTCTGATGACAATACAATGTCCAATACTCAAAATTGTAATAATTTCAAATTATAGCTTGTTATTAAAAATATTTTTTAATTAGTTTATTTGTATGTAGTGTTAAATATTGTACGGTGGTACGGAACCCATCGTATGGGAGATGGACTCGCACTTAGACGGCTTAATCCGTAAACGGATAATCGCTTTCGTTTATTTCTTGTCTTGGAAAAAATCGATCATTATCTCACGCGAGATTCAGTGTGAAATTATAAACATTGTAATCTATCTATAGTAATATTATAAAGTAGTAAAGTTTGATTGTTTGTAAAGGGTAATGTCTAAAAGAACTGGCACTAGATAATTTCATAGTTAAATAGTAATACAGGAAACGTTATAAGTTAATTTTGTATTTGGCCTAAGTACAGAGAGGTCATAATCTAGGTATTAGTTATGGCGAAATAACGTTGTATTCTCACTACATCCACATCATCGTATCCACACGGACATAGTCGAGGGCAAAAGCTAGTATACCTACATAGAAAGAATTAAATATTCGTTTAATTGAGAATACAAAATCTGTCATTCGTGTATGTACAACATACACGAATGACAGATTTTACAGGTTAATATTATAAAAAGGTTGTTGAATATTATTTTAAGTTATAATTTTGTATTTTTTTTGTATTTTTTTTGTTACAGGTTAATATTATAAAAAGGTTGTTGAATATTATTTTAAGTTATAATTTTGTATTTTTTTTTATAATTTGTACTACCTTAGTAAAGTTTTGCTGCTTTACTTAATGCATTTTGGTTTCACTATTACGTTATTACAAATGTGTGTGTGTAAATAAATAAATAAAATAACTAAAACAATTTAATTTAAACCTAAGTAATACACCAAAATATTGTCCAAGATATTTGGTTTTTTTAATTTATAATTTATAGGTACTACCTTGGTGTTGTTTTGATGCCGATATGCTTTACTTACGGTATCTTTCTGATTTCACTATTACGTTATTACAAATGTGTGTATGTAAATAAATAAATAACGTAACTAAAACAATTTAATTTAAACATAAGTAACACCCTAAAATATTGTGCAAGACAAAAACTATCTCATTCTTAAAGAAATTCCTTCTAGCAAAACCGAGTCAAAGAAAGCTTCTAAGAAAAAAATTCTACAAGATATGAACAATGCCTAACAAAACACAGTACAAACAAGACGTGTTAAGAAACATAGATTAGCGGGTCTAATCACAAATGCCTCATAGAAGGTTAGCAGTTAGCTCAAGACCTTGGATTCGAGCGGTTTTCTCATCATTCGCACATAACCATAGCTTATGACGAACCGTTTATTATTATCTACTAGCTTACGCCTACGACTTCGTTCACGCGTCGCGGATTTTTATATTTATTTGTAAGGAACTCAAAATTTTCTAAAATAAAAAGCTTTTTACAAAAAAGATATAACCGCCTTCAAAAACTACAACTTGTGTATTAATGTTTGAAATCCTTACAAAAAGCCCTTTCAAACAAAGGTATTATTTGAAAGGGCTTTTTGTAAGGATTTCACACGATATATTTAATTTTGGAAACTGGTAGGAGGGGGGTTGACGTACCCCCCCCTTTTCCTTCAGTCAGTCATCGACTACACGTATAAACAAAGCAATTTCACTTGTTACGATATTGCTGCTGTAATTCTGTGAGGAGTTCCATTCCATATCTCCGAAGGTCATCATCAGATATTGAAATGGTGGGATGGGACCACACGGGAAGCACCAGCTTTCAAATAAAAAAAGAATCATGAAAATCGGTTCACCCAGTTGCAAGTTAGGAGCTAACAAACATTAAAAAAAAAATACAGTCGAATTGATAACCTCCTCCTTTTTTTGAAGTCGGTTAATAAAAGTACCTCAAGTTACTCCTTATAACATGCTGATGTTATAAGGAGTAACTTAGCGAGAATTTCACTAGCAAATAGCTGTATTTGCTAGTGAAATTCTCGCCAAAATCGGTTCAGCCGTTTCGTACACAGATAGACCGACAGACCGACTAAAATTTTTGTTTGCAATTTATTTATATTATTTTGTAAAAAGCTGCTATTTTAACATTACAGAGTGACAATTCAATTTTATTTATTTGTATAGATGTATAGTGTATACGTATGTGCAAGTAAATGTTAGTGAATGACATTTTAATGTTGAATGAATGAATCTGTAGTGAATGAGATCTGTTCTCAAAACTTAAAAGTGTAGGGATGGTTGAAAAGATTTTTGCGAATACATCGATAAGGCGTTTTTGGATTCCAATTGGTTAAGTGTTGGTGCCTGGCTGTCATTCGTAAATCTTTAGCAATCGCCTAGAAGCCCGAAAGTCTGATATCCAGTCTTACCAAGGGGTGTCGTATTACCCAGTGACTGGGTTGTGGAAGTCAGAGAGGCAGTTGCTCCATGTGACTGGAAGCCAAACCCAATATTGATGGGAAAAGGCTAGGCTGATGAATTGACATAGATTTAAAACTTTAACCAGCAGCTTACTATTTTGTAAAAATCTCCCGAGAAGAATTTAAGTGACGTGAGTTTGGGGTGAGTTAGCAATCTCTAGCATTCGTGGGATACGACTCACCACAAGTTTACTTTGTCTATATTCACCTATAGATTGACGGAATAAGGTCACTGGTCAAAACACAAACGAAAGCACAAAAGAATATAACTCTCAATGAATCAGTGTTTTGACGTTTAAGGGAGTATTTCGTATCTAAGTTTCTCCCCATATTAGGACCAAAACCACAATCGTAACTTTTACATCAGCCAATATTTGTCAAGTCTTTTGTAAGAAAGAACTTTTACATAATTATGTAATGTTTCGTCAAGTAATTTTGTCACAATATAGTCAGTATAAGTCTATTATTGTCCTACTGCAAGGCAAAGATCTCTTCTCATACACAGAAGATTGAGCGATTTAGGACTTTATAGGTAACTAGCATTATTCTTCGACTTCTTTCGCATGATATTTTTACGGATCCCTAATTTAAAAAAATATAATATAGCCTATGTCACCCGGGGATAGTGTAGCTTCCCAACAGTGAAAGAATTTTTCAAATCGGTTCAGTAGTTTTGGAGCCTATACAATGCAAACAAACAATAAAATCTTTCCTCTTTATAATATTAGTATAGATAAACTGAAAAAGTACTAATAGAACAATTTACATTGTACTAAGCAACAAGGAACGCTAGTGTTAATAACAGAACGATGGAAACTGTACGTTTAAACCATCATTGTGATGTACAAGGCAATCATCGTTTAGTGATAGTTTACATCAACATTGCGTTGGTCAAGGTCACCAAAATTCAAGGCGTTAATAATATGTCAAAAAGGTAAAATATCTTCTCGATTCCCTTGAACGAGAAACGAAACTTGTTTATGATAATTAGGATCATCAAAATCATGATTATTGTCCAAGATCCCTAGCGTCGTTAGACCTATGTTATTTTATACGTCGAGTGTATATTGGGCTCCCGACTAATGGTGGTAGGAGGAGCGTAGGTTTTAGTTGATTAAGTCCGACATAACCCTCCGTTTTCCGTAGATAGATGTATTAAGTGGATAAAAGGCTCCAGACTCGGGCCCGGTCCGACCCGGGCTAAGTATGCTGGGACATTTTTCCCCTAAACTGAGGACACAGGGGCCCTAATTTTAAGGCACTACAGGATAATCCGGTTAAGCATGCGCGTTGCCAATCTGAAAAAAAATGATGTATAGCACTTGGCCTAACATCCACACAATGTTGGCCAACTAATCATATTTTCTATTAGATTGCTCATTCCTAGCTTAGGTAAAACACAAAGTATCATAATATATGTTACTTTTGATCAAAACGTCGTGATGTATAGTCAGTAACAACGAGAGACAGAATAAAAAAAAAATATTTTGATTCCGCTTATGGAATCTGTCTTTATAGATAGCAATTTAAAGTAAGCACACCTTTTTAACGACATAAAATTCCTCTGTTTATGTATCTTCAAAACTCCAGCCAAGCAAATGACGTATGTGTGACAACTCTTGGATCTCAGTACACAAATGATTTATTTAAATACCTATTATAAATTGTAATAAGGCGCTGTTTTGTAATTTTGTATAATATGAAGTCGATTTGTATACTGCTGAGACAGCTATCAATAATGACGTCGACGACGAAACGATGGCCGTTGAAGCAGAAGGATGTGTTCTTAAAGGTGTGGTCACACCGGATTACCGGTACTGATACTGCAGTAGTATTTGTATGGACAGGTCCACACCAAAGCAACCAATGTGATAGCGCCCTAGATCGCGAAGGCAAAGTTGTCCACTATGGCACAATTCTACTCATGTGACTATGGCGTGTTCGGGTCTTAAGAAGAGTACCTACATGATTTTGGACACTCAAGGCTTAGTAGAGCAAATCTCTTTGTGGGATGACTGGGAATTAATGGATAGGACTCCTCTGCCCCTCAACATTACAGTGAGGCAGAGGTGTACCCTATAATACACCCAGATTTCGCCAGTTATGTTTAAGTCTCATGTAATAGGTCGCAGGCGTATAGCTATCTACTGGGCACAAATCCAGACTCTGAGGCTGATACTGAGAAATTCCTGATGGAAAAACCCAATAACACTTTGCCCGACCTCATGCTAGAAGTAACGCTTTACGACCACTAGACTTTTCTGATTAATTTCGTTGCGGGATCGAAGACAGTTGACTCGTTTCACTGGGACTCGTCGAGTTTCATTGCCTTGGCGCTTTTCTGGCGATCTCCACTGTTGATAGGTATGGTAGATAAATAAACAACGTTCGAACAATTTATCTAATCATTTACTTATTTATCTTCCAAATGGTTGGTTAACACTTCCCGTGAACCAAAGGCCGGCTTTTACCTTGGCCAGAGGCTAAGCATTGCCACCCAAAGCATATAAATATCGCATATTTTGGGCACATTTGACGGTGACGGCGAAGGAATTTTTTGATGCCATTTTTGTTTTCTTTTCTTTTTTTATTATCATATTTTAATCGTTATAGGTTATGTTATTTATTATTTAGTATGTAAATATTTTACTTAATGATAAGTGATGTTTATTACTATGATTTCATTTTTATTACGATAGGTATTTATTTTATTTTTATTATGATTTTACTGTGATTTTCATTTATCTAAGTAAGTATTTTCCTTTGTTGTACTTATTGGAGTTTTAATCTAAAGTCGTGATTGCCCATAAATTTTTAAATGATGACGTCTTTTGAATGATATTTGTTTCCTTATGATAGTCATTGAAATTCTGCACAACGACTATCTTTGGAATTCATAAGATCAAGTTCGCTTGGAACTGCATCGTTCTAGTTTGCATTATATTATTGAAATCGGTACAAAGACTTTCTGTTAAAAATAATTTCTGTCAGTCGATGTTCCTTTTATTTTCAGGTCTAAATCCGAATATATAAAAACGAAAGGTCTCACTCATCGCGTAATATCGAAAACCGCTTGACGTATAAGGATGAAATTTGGCAGGGAGGTAATGCACAGTTTGTAGACGACCGGTAAGAAAGGATTTTCCAAAATTTACACCCTTTTTTTTAAAGTGGTAAAAATCATCAAATGAGTCTTTCCGCCCTGGGTGGGGCGGAAGGGACTGTCAGACAGTCTGTTAAGACGTCCCGCAACCCCGGCAGGCGTTTGGCTCGTTGGGGCCCCGTCCCTTTGCTGACAGCTCTTTGAGGCGCGCGCGAACAGAACGCGCCGTCGACCCAAAATTTACCCCCTAAGGGGATGAAACGGGATCCGACATTTATGTGCACGAAGTCGCGGGCAAAAGCTAGCTATTACATATTAGGTACATACATTACAGGTATATTCTTGCTTTCTAATAAAATGAAACCCAACCCTAAAACAAATCAACAAAAGCATGTTAATAAATTCTCAAGTCGATCAGAAATTGTAAGTAAAGCACTTATGTAAACAAAGGGTCTCCGTGAACTAAATCTCACACCAATTCTGCAGACCACACAACCTTGTTGGATCACCGGCACGGTAATAGCGTTAGGAGGCTGTTATAATGGAGTGGAAATATTATTTTGTCTTGAGATTATGAGGAAAAAAGCATCTGATTGTAAAAAGGGCCACGGATTTTGTAGGGCATCACATCTTCCTAGCACAACGTGCTGTGCTGGGGCGGCTGCTGCTAGTGCCGAAAATCTCAATCGGCGCAAATATTATACCTTTTTTGGAAACTATAATTATGCTTGAGCCGTTTGTGGTTGACACTTGTTGAACACTAGTTCCATAGGCCTTGGGCTTCACATTACCAGAGGTCTGGCCTTTGCTTTTGCCAAAGAATACTGCCAGTCTTATGGGCACTTGGCGTATTAACAGCGATGCGTATGAATTTTTTGATGCCTTCTAATTAAGCTTCTTCCTTTTTTATAAATTGTACATACTTTGGATCCGATTGTCTGTCGGCGACTTGTAAGCACCATGGTTAGTGTCCACGTTTCGGCTCCATAGGTCATTACAGGTAGGACGCACTGTTTAAAGACCCTGGTCTTAAGAGATTGTGGGATCGACGAAAAATGCATCAAGCCTTGCATCTCATCTGTCTACGTCCTAACCTTAATGCTTCAAGAGAGCCTACGCGAGCAATTTGTGTCAGCTGAACAATAGATCCGAATGACAGACAACATTACACTGAATATGTATGATGATGCTTGTTATGAGGTCCCAATTAATTGCCAGTTAGGTGTCTATTAGGTACGTCGGTAATCCACATGTCATTTTCACACCTAGTTGAATTTGCAGGGTTGGCAAAGTTATGGTAGGTACTTAATCTTTTTCAGATTTTAATTATAATACTGAGAATTACTGTCGTGATGGCCTAGCGGTTAAGGCGCCCGCCTCTCATGCATGAGGTTGTGGGTTTAAATCCGGGCAAGTACCAATGTGACTTTTTCAATTCATATGTACTTTCTAAAGTTTATCTTAGACATTACTGACATCATTCCGTGCCTCGGAAAGCACGTTAAGCTGTTGGTCCCGGCTGTCATACATGGATCTTTGACAGTCGTTACGAGTCGTCAGAAGCTTGAAAGTCTGACAACCAGTCTTACCAAGGGGTACCGTATTACCCAGTTACTGGGTTGTGGAGGTCAGATAGGCAGTCGCTCCATGTAAAATACTGGTATTCAGCTGCATCCGGTTAGACTGGAAGCCGACCCCAACATAGTTGGGAAAAGGCTAAGCAGATGATGATGATTTTCCAGACCGAATTTTGGTGGCTTTGGCCGAGGATACCAGCCATATACGCAGAAGATATTACTTACAGCTCACATGTGTGTACGCAAATACAAAGTGTAGACTCCCACTTCCCTCACTCTCACAGTCCGAAGGGACGGCAATCAGACACGACCGGGGAGAGATAAAGTGCAGCACCAACGGACTTACGTGCTTTCCGAGACACGGAATGGAACCTTACCAACTTCTGAGTTTCGGGCTACTACGAGAAATTATTAATACAAAAACTCAATTACACTTTGCCCGATCAGATGGCAATCAAAGCCAAACCAAAGGCAGCCAAGGGTTTTACGTATCACGTGTACCCCTAATTCTTTTAACTTCAAGTTCACTTCAGCTTAATTAAATAATATAGACCATCCGATCCTAAGGATCAACCGCTCACTGAGGAAGATTTTTAAAGAATAAGTACCACTTACTGGACCCGGTAGTTCAAGAACACGTAACATTTTTCTTAGTAATAGATTTTCTTTGCAAACTCATAAATTAATCTAGTGATGATTAAGTTATGCAAATGTACTTGTCACCTATGTATGAAAAGGTATTGTGTCGTATTTAAAAATAGGAATCGTGACATATACCTAGCTTATTGTGAGAGCCGCCTACGCTATTTTATCTACTTATCTAAAGTTTAAGACTAGATTTTTCTACTTTGGCTTATTTATTTATTTAAACTTTATGCAACAAAGTTACAAAGGCGGACTTATGCTTAGCTCGTATTTACTTCAGAAATAAGCCAAAAGTCCTTAAATACTCGTATTCTATGTGTTAAGCTAGATCAATATCCGGGGTTGCGGGACGTCTTAACAGGATACCGTGGCCCCGGAACGCAAAGGGCTACAGAAGGAATAGGGTGGTTTTTTAGTCAGTAAAAGTCTGACAGTCCCTTCTGCCCCACCCAGGGCGGAAGGAGTCATTTGAAGATTTTTACCACCTAAAAAAAAAGCTAGATCAATATCAATATGTCTGCGCTTAGTTTCATCTTATTCCGTCTAGCCGTGAAAAATTATCAAACATACATCCATCTATCCTTACAAACTTTCGCGTTAAAATTAGTGGTTGGACGTAGGATCCCCTCTCCGTCACAGGACTCTCTGATGTTCTTCTATGTTCCTAAAACATTCATATTTGTTTTGTAAAAAGCTGTTATTTTGAAATAAAAAACATACACCTCTATTTCATTTATTTACTTTGGGAAAACTAACAGTTACACACATTTCTTAATTTAGTACCTATAATAAAACTAAGTGTCTTTAGCTTTAGTTTAACTCATTTGTTTGTATATGTAGATTTTAAAAGAAACTAAATCATCATCATCTTCCTGCCCTTGTCTCATGTTACTTGGGGTCGGCGCAACACGATTTCCTCTTCCACTCTGTCCTGTCAGCCGTCATGCAATCACTGACTCCCCTTTCATTCATATTATTCTTCACACAATCCATCCATCTTTTCTTTGGTCTTCCTCTTGTTCTCCATCCATCCACATTCATATTCATAACTCTTCTGGTCACATGCCTTTCATCTTAAAAGAAACTACTTAAATAAAAATTTTATTACCCTAATATATTCAAACAATCCCATGTGATATATTTATAGCAATAAACAAATATTTAAATTGACAGCTTTCGTATCATAAAATGCATTGTCCCAAAGCCTTCTAAGAAAACGATGACTCGTTCTTTCATTTCAAGCGATCACTATAAATATTATTTTACGATATTGAAAGGAATGTCATGAATTTCTTTATCTTTGAAGCTGATTTATTTATTTTAATTTTGCTCAAAATAAATTAGATATTTGTGATTATAATTATCAGCCTATTAATGTTCCTCTGCAGGATAAAGGTCTCTTTTCATACAGAGAAGGCTGTGATGTGAAAGTGATCAAAGCTCAAGCTTTGATCACCAGGCTGTCTCCAGGCGGACTGGCAATTTCAGAATGATATTAAGTCAAAGTTCAGGTTTTCTTAACTTGTGTTTTCTTATTCTAGTGTCAGTGAGCTCCAAGATATATTTAGAAAGTAGGTACACAAGAATTGAAACGTGCAAAATGTATCCGTAATATTATTTCAGCAACAATCTATTTAAAAAAAAAATTAGGCAGTATTACCCCGTTCTGTGCCCATCTAGTTAACATTTTTATATTATGTACCTACGCATTTCTATGCCAATAAACAATTTTTATTACAAGCTTTTATTTAGCTTGCACTATTCGTATGTATGTACATATGTAAGTTATCCTTTCATTTTCAAACCATTTTTCGACCATTTGTTGGTATCCGATTGAGCTGAAATGCATACACCTTTAGTTCTGATGACAATACAATGTCCTATAGGTACTCAATATTGTGATAATTTTAAATTAAGGTTTGTTTTTAAAATATTTTTTTTTTTAATCTAGCCTGAGAATTCTCTCTGAAGAAGAAGAAAGCCAGAAGAAGACAGAATTTTAAGTGGTCCTCAGGCAATCAGACATATCCGACTTTGCCCAATATATTTTGCCTAGCCAACCCTACAATACAATGTAGGAGGCAAGGATCATGCCCACCACATAATGTAGCCACATTAAGTTTACCATTGTTGGATTTATGAGTTAATCACTCACGATCGTAAGGCGGCCCTTAAATGTATACAAGAAAAAACATAATAATGATTATAGCAATGTCTGCTTTAATAATTGATTGCTGTAATTGTTGAGCTTTAACATTTTTATGTTTATTCTTTGTATTAAAGTTATTTATTGGTACTGTAAATTGTATTTTTGCAGTTAAACTTTGATTTGAAAAATGGATGTTTTGATCAGTTTAAGTAGGTATTTGTCAATTTGATGAAAACTTTGACACGTATACCTATTTGCATTATTGATTTTTAACACGTAAGTACAGTTATTTGCATTATTGATTGTATGTTATTACTTTTTTATTATACACTAGTAGCGGCCTCGGAGTCTGGATTTGTGCACAGGTGATGGCAATAAGCTCGCCCCCTACTATTACATGGGACTTAAACATAACTGGCAAAATGTGGGTGTGCTAATGGGTACACTTCTGCCTAGCCCTTCGGGGATTACCGGCGTGATGTTATGTTATTATACACTATCTTCTGTCCGCGGCTTCGCCCGCGTATAAAATAACTCCGTAAAGTCACAATCAACACTCACAATCAACAAAGTAACACAATCATTACGTTACCGGATCAAAAAGTATCCTATGTGTTAATCCAGGAAATGGTCTATCTATGTGCTAATTTTCATTCAAATCTGTTCAACGGTTTACGCGTGATTGAGTAACAATCATCTAAACATCAACACTAACTTTCACGTTTATAATATTAGTAGGATTCATTAAACTATAATTTTATAGCAACCAGGCAAAGCCAAAGGCGAAAGGAATAAACAAGAAAAAAGAAAAAAGAAAAAAAGAATAAGAATAAAATAATAATAAGTCTTTTGGGCACATTTCCAGTTGACGGCGATGCGGATGAATTTTTTTTGCCATTTAGTTTTAATTCTTTTTTATTCTGATTGGTTTGTTTTTTATAATAAAGTCTGTAAATATTGTATATATTACTTAATTAAATAAAGCATTGACATTAAAAAAATAGTAATAATAAGAAAGTACAAATGTGCTGCAAAAATTTATATCCACTGGTGAAGCCCCCATCTTACTAAGGCCTATACAGTCGGTTTCTTCACAATAAGGGTCACGATCCCTTGTACCTAATGCAGGAAAGACAAAGGTGAAAGACATTACATCAAACATATGCTGATGAGGTCACACCTACCATCGACGGGTTTAAAGATCAGAACCTGACAATAATTATGAAACAGTAGATACCTCTTAACATAGCCCAGCGGTTAGGGCCTCTTATACAATGAGATTGTAGGTTCTAATCAGGGCAGATACTAATGTGACTTTTTCAATTTATATGTATACTTTCTAAGTTATCTTGGACATCACTTACATCGATGAAGGAATACATCGTGAGGAAATCTGGACTTATTGTTTCACTCAAACCACTCCAAACTCCAACCACCAACCACAACCACCAGAAACCAACCACTAGAAACTCTGACACTAGGGTATGTGGCGTCGCAAGACTGAAATAAATGATTTGACTTTGCCTTACTAGTAAATCAAATCTTGATAGCTAAACACAAAACGATGCACGTGAATGAGTTAGAAATATTATTAAACATGTAGATTTGTGGAATTCATCTAATAATTCAAATATTTTGCATACATTATTCATATTCATAATATTATGAATAAATCAATTTGCGGTGTTCTCTTAAGTTGTCAGTTTAATTAATGTCATATTACCTATAAGCTACTGTCAAGGATGAGGTTAATCAAAATGGAGGTGTGCTTGTAGGCCGAGTTTGCTTGCATTAATAACTATCATTATTTCAATTTTGTAAATGTGAGTTTCATGGAGCAATTTATTTTTAAGTAATTATGTGTTTGACATGATGAGTATGGCGGTTAAGAGCATCGTCATTCTCACTGAAATTTCTCGGACACAAACAACTATGAACTACTTACATCTCTAATAATAAATAATAATAATAATGTTTTTCCCTGTTTCTGCCATCGGTGGGCTACTATTTTTTATATTTTTAAATGTTTTTATTTTTTATATTAATATTTAAAAATGAAATTTATATTGTGTATATAAAATAAAAAAATGGGAATAATAATAATAAAATTTTATTGAGACAAACAAGTAAACATAGTTATAATATTAACTTGTGGACTCCACACTAGGTTGAGCCTGTCTCCTGGAGTCTATTGTAAGTTTCTAGCGATTTGTGATGCCGGGGTCGATACGTATGTATTGTAATTATTATTTATTACATATAATGAAAGTATAGAAGAAAACAAAACAAAAACAAGAAATAAAATCTTACAAAAACATTCATTTAAAAATTAAATACTAAAAGTATGTAAGTAATTAGCGTTTCGTTATTATCGTTTAAAATATTTCATTATAAAGTATTTTTTTTTATTTCTTAATTTTTTATTGGAGGCTATATTTTATTTCAAAACAATTAATTAATTCACGCGAAAGAAGTCGGGCACAAAGTGCTAGTTCGGAATAAAATTATCACACGAAACAGAGAAACGAATACCGAACAGGGTTTCGAAATTCCTTCCACAAATCCTATATAGGTATTATAGAAGATACAAGACTTCAACGCCGACACAACATCAATATGCTCTAGCAATTTTGCATTTATTAATTGATAATGAACTTAAACATAATAGTTACAGAGTTGAAAATTGGACGAATGCGTGCAAGATAATAAACTTTATTTCTGATTAACTTATGCCCCTGATTTCGTCCGCGTGAATATCGCTTAATCCATTCCTTTTGACAAGTTTATACTCTTTATAACATCAGCTCTCTGCCAGTGAAAGTCCTATCAAAATCGGTCCAGCCGTTATGGAAATTACCGGGAACAAACAGAAAAACAGACTAACAATTTTAAAAAATGACCAGCTGAATGAAAATCTGTTATTTTGACGTTACAAACAGGCACTTCAATCTTATTTAAGTATTTATTTTATTCACCGTTTCATTATCAACTGCTCAAAATATTCTTCCTCTGTTTGCGCTGACACCCGTTTCTCTGCCCTAGAAAACATCCAATTAATTAAAAGGAATCCCGAAGTTGGCAATCCGAATGTTTGCATTCGAATAACCCGAACCGATATTTCGATTCTTATCGTCCAAAATTATGGCATCCAACTTTTATATCGACGCTATTATACGAAACAGGAATGCATTTACCTAAGTCTTAGCTTAGTTCTAAGAAGTGCTAACAAAAAGTTAGGTAAATTCACCGAACAGTTTTTTACTCGCTAAAAAGTTGTTCATCACTGTCGAAGGTCATTGGCTAGACGAACACAAAGAATTCTTGTCTGCCTGTGTGTTTTTACTTCAAGTTTTTTTCACCAATGTCATACACTTATGTATGGAGTCACGCAAAGGTCGTATGTGTATTTGGCTAAAGAATAATTTCATAATAGGAGATGCGGAAAAAAAGTAGATTTCAAATTGTGAGTCGGGTCGTGATTTGTCTAATTTTGGTGGGTGAGGTTTTGTTGCATACAATGTTTTTGGTCTAAGAGACTACAGTCGTCAGACTTATGCTATTTTGACACGGATGAAATATTGAGGAATACCTATGTGGTTAAGAAAATATGCGTAGGCGAATGTCAGATCTTTAAAGCGTTTGGTTGAAGTTATGGCCCACGGAAAGTGCTTGGCAAAAAGATTTTCGGTTTTTGACAATATCTAATAGGTAGAACAAAAACACTTTTGAACGTAAGTAAGTAAGTTAACTTTTATACTTACCTGATTCCTGAAAAAGGGCAAAGCAGAGAAGCAAAGATCTAGCAAGTAGGTAATATTCTCCAGACTGAATTTTGGTTGCGGCTACCAATCTCAATCGAGACTTGCCAAGTAGGTAGAAACTATCTTAATGCACACTCTTTTCCAAAATTTTCTCTTTTCTGCGGTGCTGAAATGAATTAGGTTTGGTGACCCTGGGATCTCAGACCACATACTTAACAAAATTCGTGAGTTTTATGTTTTCTTTTGTTTTGCATTGTACCCGTAGATACAATCACCTATTTTGTATGTCTGAGGCTACCGACAAAGCTGATAAAAAGTTAAATTATTTGAGTTAACAACTGCATTCATTAAAATGATTTAAAATTATATTCCTCGTAACGATTTCCTGTTTGATATTGGATGAATAAACAGTTTAGTAAATTCTCACTTGCTAGAAATTGAGATGATCAATCGAGATAAAGTACTTTATCTGCGGGATGCAACCACAATATACGCCACTGTGGATATTGCAAATAATTTTCTAGTATCTACGTCGGATCAGGGTCAGCGCAAATGGTGCTATTTCGGGTACCGGTATGGTACCTAATTGTAACTATGAAAACAGTAGAACAAAGGATAAAGTGAAAGAGTCCAGACTGAAATGGTACGTTCATGTATTTCAACGACCAGATGACCATGTCGTGAAAAAGTGCCTTTCCATGGCTACAAAGAAGAGAGGAAGAAGCGGACCACATGGATGACGAAGATCTAAAGGACTTGAGGGACTTACAGAAGATGACGCTCATCTCTATAGGTACTAATGGAGACTACAATCTCAGGCTATTTCAGACTGCAATCTATCGATTGTAGACTGAAATAGCACATGAGCTACCATGAAAAGAACCATGGGATAATTATCAATGTTGATGCGGATGAATTCGTGGGCAGAAACTGGTAAAAAATATTTTAACGCACACGATTTAAAGCCCTAACTTGAATGGCAAAATATTTGCTGTGTCGAAGAAGTGCTACTGTAATTTTTAACCTTTGTACCATAAGGGTTTATTTGAAATGGTAGAAATGAATAGCAGTAAGATGACCAAGAAACTAGTCACATTAATTGCCCTTGCATGTCACATATTACTAAGTGCAATACCGTCGCATGTCTCTAACGGGCAATACTTTTCATTCAAGTAGTTATTTAACATTACACCGCATTTTTCTTAGCAGCATCAGCAACCGTTTCATTGATACTGATGATAATAATGAAGACTGTCTGTGTATTGAACATTTTTTTTCTGATAGAAGATTAGTTCTAGAAATTGAGAGCTTATTCTAAAGAACGGAATAGGTTGACGTAATAATCATAGCAGCCTGTTGGAGCAGGCCGAGCATTGATCTCTACTTTTGCTGAAGGTGGATTGGGTACTTCAGAATTATATTAATTATAAACCCCCTTTTCCGTATAGTGTTTTTCTTCATCAACGTCAGTGATGTCAAAGATAAACTTGGAAAGTACATACGAAATAAAAAAGTCACATTGGTACTTGTCGGTACGGTCGAACCTACAGCCTTGTGCGCGAGAGGTGGTCGCTTTAATCATTGGGCCATCACATCCCAAACTGCCCAATAACGTCATACAAGCCAATCTCTTAACTAAAATTAGAAAAACAAAATAAATTAAACTTTCAATTAAATAAATAAAACTCGCGCACAAACAAAGTCACGAGCCAGAGCTAAAGCAAATATTTGTAAAATGTCAACTAAACATACCTAATAGAACCATTCTCTTTTCATCACGGAACTCCACAGATTACGTTTGAACCTAACATTCTGACGCACCTAAGCTTTTTATGGTCCCATCAATTTATCTACCAAGGTTACCCACTACTTCTGCCTACAAGTAATCCTTAGACTTTCGCTTTTTTTAATCTGCCATTGATATTAACTGTTTTATGATCTATGGAAGGTAAAATAAAAAAGGTAGAGGATATTTAAACTACTTTGATGAAGCCGTTTTGATCTTTGTGTAATATTTTCTCAGCCTTGGTAGTTTAGTGTCTCATTAGAAGGACCGTGAAAATGATAGGTTTGAACGCAGTTCTTAAATTGACGTTCAAGGTCGTTTTATAGCTGTCACGGTCAAATGCAAAGAAAACATCGAGTATATGTATACAAAGTCGTAGTACTGGGTCTCGGGTATTCCGAGCTAGGTAAACTTTCTTCAAAGTTTATATTACGTATTCAAAAAGAGAATAATTTGAGTCCAATAAAAGTACAGAGGCCCTTTAATCCATACTATAAAATTATAAATGCAAAAGTGAGTTTATTAATTTTGTTTGTTACGCTTAAATTACGGCTAAACTATTGAACCATTTTTGATGAAATTTGGTACAGACTAAGCTTGAACCAAAGGAAAGGATATGTGCTACTTTAATCCACGAATTTGTCTATATACATCCGCGATTAGCAGTCACGTGGACGAAGTCTTGAGCAAAAGTTAGTGTCTCTAATAAAAAAGTTCAACGAAGACGTAGTAAGTCTACCTTCATCGCCACATTCACGACCCTGATACATCGATGTACCTAATGTACCTACCTACAGAAATAAGTGCTTTGCTGTAAGAGCCCCCTTGTACCATAATCTTATCATTGTATAGCCCCTCTAAGCAAATAGCTGTGAACTGCAAATATTTGAAAACATTTTGCATTTTACAAATATTTCTTTTCTGAAGTAAACTACCAAAAGAACTACATAATAAATGAGTCACATTCTAATGATACCTGAAAAAAATATATATGTATTACGTTAGCCTACTGTGGCTTCTAATTTTGCAATGAAAGTTGAAAGATATCTAAATGCTTCTCTGCTGTACTTACTAGATTATAAGATTATTGTCTGCCTTATTGGACTAGTGGTCGCAAAGCGCGACTGCTGAGCATGAAGTCTTGAGTTCGATTCCTAGGTCGGGGAAAGTGTTATTTGGTGTTTCTATCAGGAATTTTTCAGGATTGCCCAGAGTCTGTAATTATGCCCGGTTGATGGCAATAGACTCGCCCCTTATTACATGGGACTTAAACATTACTGGCGAAATGTAAACGCTGTACGTGGTGTTACTACCTAATAGGTACACCTCTGCCTAACCCTTCGAGGATTACAGACGTGATGTTATGGTAGGTCGGTGCATATGCCGCGGGACGTGCCGGGGTTGCGGGACGTCTTAACAGGATACCGTGGCCCCGGAACGTAAAGGGCAACAGAAGGAACAGGGTGGTTTTTTAGTCAGTAAAAGTCTGACAGTCCCTCCCGCCTCACGCAGGGCGGAAAGACTCATTTGATGATTTTTACAACCTTAAAAAAAAAAGGTCGGCGCATATGTTTAAGTACCTACACACCATAATAAGAGGTTGACAACAAAGAAGGCCCACATACAATCCATAACGAAGTCCGAAAAACGCGTACATTACGCAATACAACGTGAAAATATCACGTCCAGATAGTTTTTATCTTAATTCTAGTTTCGCAATTCGTCATTGACGAGAAGAAGTTGTTGTTTTTTTTATATATAATGATCATTATCTTATGCTGACCTTACTTAAATAGCACAATTCTGTATCGTAGCTTAACACTTTTCTCACGCGTTCTCAAGATTGAATCTGATGTTTGAAGTAATGAGCGCAATCATTTTTGTAATTATTCGTTTATGTCTCGAGGCTATGTTGTTATGTATTAGTTCCCACCGGTTTGTGAATGGATCTACATTAAATATTAGCTATGTATTATGTTACTATGTTGATTTTAATACTGCCACAACTAGCCAAACCGCAATCTGTCAATAATGGTCTAACTATTTCTACTTGCCGAAATGTTACTTTTAGGTTCTTTTCACGCTTAGGATAAAATAAATATCTAAAATTATGGGGGTTAATTTCTTTATTATTAAATTGTGGGGTTGCTAATTAGATCGGTACTCCTCTACCTAACACTTGGGGGATTACAGGCGTAAATGTTATGTGTTATGTCTAAAATTATAACACTTTTACTTCAAAACATGCGAGAAATTTTGATGTCGGTTGATTAGGAATTGATACACTTTTCAGGGTAAAAAATCAGACGCTTCCAGACAGAAAATGTCTAGGGCCCTAGTATTCTGGAGCATGCTCTATCATAAACAAAAACTAATCACAGACGACCAGGAGCCCAGAAAACACTTACCCAAAGTAGATATGTGGATCAGTTATCAGGATATCTTATCAGTTCTTCAAGACCAAAACATCAGAAAAATTCTGTTCCTATTTATGAGATGTGACACTCATAAATGTATGTGGTTTTTAGTTCCTTATATCCAAAACATCAGAAAGATTCTGTTCTCATTTGTGGTATAAGTACTACACATATTAAAGTCTTCACGTGTTATCTTGAAAAAGAAAAAGCGTAAGGCATTTTCAATTTAAGCATTTGGTGCCGGATTGCTGCAGTGCCAGAGAGGCGTGGGTATCGTACAGCACAAGGACAATTACTTTAATTCGCACAGTTGACTCTTCGAGAGTAAGTACCATACGACACTGGTATGGTCTCATATAGCTGAAAGGGTATACTTACTATTGAACCTTTCGGTGACTTGTATGTCATGATTTGTTGGTCTAGTGGTCACAAAGCGCAAGTGCTGAGCATGAGGTCTTGCCATGGGTTCGATTTCCAGGCCGGGCTAAGTATTATTGGGTTTTACCTCCAGGAATTTCTCAGTAGCAGCTTCTGGATTTGTGCCCAGTTGATGGCAATAGGCTCGCCCCCTATTACATGGAACTTATACATAATTGAAAAAGAGAAAAAGAAAAAAAAAGAAACCGTCCATGCGCCATACGACACTAAACGCCAGTAAACTTTTAACTTGAAATACATCTTATTCTTTCCATAGCTTTTACAATAAGCGCAATTTTGTTCACAAGGAAGTAGGCTTGCATGACTCACTGTCAAAAAAAAACCTTAATTGAAATGGTTCCCATACAAAACGTTAGCAAAATATGACTTCACACTTCCGACATATCACTTCGCAAGCGTTCGTACTTGAGTGCATAAAAGCTTGTAATAGAAAACTGACAGTTGGTAACAACTAGTGCCTACATATGTACGCATGTACTAGATACATAAGACTCGACACATGAAGGGTGACGACAGATAAACAGACATTCAGATGGTATCTCAAACATACAACGCCGTCAATCACGATTATTGAGCATACTCGTGTGAAAACACAGCACCAGTATTACGTGGTCTTCCGTCTCTCAAAATATATAGGTCAGGAGGATTCTTTCACCACTGGTGAGAGGAGCAGTCTAATGTAATTTGACCCGTTGCGGCGAAGGAATTGGTACTGTAGGAGTGTCGTGAGATCTTGGTATTTACGTTCAGTAGTTAGCCTTGTGTTTATTTGATAAAAAAGTAGGTGGGAACATTTCCTTGTTGGTTCTTCTGTGGTGTAGGTAGTTAATTCGTGGGTTCGGTTATTTGAAGTTTGTTAATTAATTTGATGGTGTTTTCAAGAACGCTACCTACTGTTTTTGTATTTTCTAGCCAAAGACGTGGGAAAGATTGTCTAGACACCTTTGTTCCTCTTCAGTTTTGTTTCTTTTATTATTTGTGATTAGACTAGCTACCCCTTGCGACTTCGTACATGGTTTTCTCATCCATGTTAAGTTACATCTTTTGTTACTGCTTCACTCTCGTGGATCATAGCGTGATGTTATATATCCTATTCTATTTTAATAACACTTTGCCCGACCTGGGAATTGAACCCAAAACCTCGTGCTCAGCAGTCACGCTGTGCGGCTCTAGACCAACAAGGCAGTTCCAATGTTTCATGTGCCTGTAATTACACCGGACACATCCTTTAAACCGGAACAAACGCGGTACCTTATTCAACTTATTCTCACAGTGTTTGATAAATCACATAAATGTACCTTTGATTAGTTAATACTTACATACTTAGACAGTTTCTTATGCAAAAGCTTGCTTGCTACTTCCAACTTTTATTTAACTATTAGCATTACTCCGTAGATAACGGTGCTGGTTGCGTGATTAGGTACTTAATAGTTTATTTTTATAAGTCTTTTTGTAATATTATGCATTATTACGCAATTGTTTGTTATCCCAAAGAAATAAAAATAAAATAAAATAAACAAAGATAGGTACATAGCTTGATGATGTGAAAAACTAACATTGTCTTAAGCTTAAGAAAATAAGGATCCTTCTCTAACTTCAAAGTGATTTTAAAGATTCTCATAAAAAAGGGCCTCTGTGGAGTAAATGCGTAACATTCTTGCTATCTCGATCCGAAGCATTTTGACGAAAATAAATACTGAATTCATTGTGGCATCTTGAAAAGCTCGACTACGTAAAATTGTAATGAATATTTTAAAATGAATATCGTTCTAAATGAGTAAACATACTTGAACTCTTTTTAAGATGTTTAAATATTAGGTTTTAATGCTTGAGAATTCAGAATCCAAAAGCCAAAACCGCCTACAAAATAGTTTTTTTTTTAAATCCTGTCTTGACATCCAGTATTAGGAAACAGAGAAGAGCAATAGGTGCCTTAGGTGACTTTGCTAATTTGTAGAAGGATTCTGCAGCTGCCCTGAAAAGGTAAGTAGGTACTTTTGTAGTTAATATCATGCATACCTAAGTTTATAAAACCTTAGACACCAGCCGGTATACTTATTCTGTAAAAATTTCCCTCTATGTATGTAGGACTGTAGGTCCAAAGTTTATCGGAAATGGCAAAGCCAAAAGGAGGGTTCGGAAATCACCGTGCTCTGTATGTTAGTAAAGTAGCTGTGAGCGCCATCTATGACTTTACTTGGGAGGTTCGATTTGTTTCTATAGTCATACATTTTTCAATTTTTGTTTTAACTTAATAATTCTACGTATTTCAAACAGAAGCAGCAGTAGTACAAAATTATGTAGGAATATTTTCTCTTAAAAAAATATAATAAACGTTATTTAATAATGAGTAAAGTAAACTTATGAGGAAACTCTATTTACTGCCATCTGTCAACAAAACCTAAAATTAACAACAATGTTGAACAACCAACGCGCTTGCAACGATTTTAGTTATTAGGCAGTACACTAGATGGCAGTGATAAAGGTATTTAGAATACTAAAATCTATACTTTTAGAGCCTCTCTTTCTTACTATAAACGACAGATTAACTAGAAAATAATCTATTTTGAATAGTTAATTTCTGTCTTGTGTCGATCTGTACATTGTACCTGATTGTTAGTTGAAACAGCCTCATTGACTTCAGAGGTACCTAAGTAATTAATTATTTATATTATAGCCCATATTACCTAAGCTACTTCAAATTCGAGGCTCTTGTACTGGACAGCATAGAGCAACACGGGCCACCTGACCTGGACAGTGAAAATTCAGCAACTAAAACTTCTTTCCATTTAAATCTGACATGACAGCATGTCCAAGAGTACAAAGATTGGATACGATACCTACTTTAATAAAGAAAAAGTTCGCTCATATGAGATGTTATTCAACGTTCCAGTTAAAAAAATAAATACAGATAAGTACCTACTTAATTGAAAAGAAAAAAGTATCAAGTAGGTAAAAATTACTTGTATTATTTTAATATAACAAATAAGTTAATAGTATTATTAATAAAGCTTACAAAGTAAATAATCGTAAAATCCACCTCATAGTGTGTTACTCACGTAGTTACTAGAACAAAATAAATCCGCGGATCGCTGCGGCTTCCCAAGTGACGAGCGGGAGGCGATTTAAAAAAGCGATAAGTTTTTTTACATGAGTTCCATAAGTTTAGTGCAGATTTTAATATTTATCCACCTACTACGATAGTTAAGTATTCCTTGTATTAGCAATCTATTTCTCTAGGGCTCGGCAAAGAAATGGGCATCCTTTTTCTTATATTTTCAAATAAGATGGTGTAGGTGCAAGATTTAATTAATAGAGAAATGCATTTCTCTATTAATTATATCTTTTTTGATGACAAAACAAAACATTTTTCATCACTTCTCGATATGGTGGTAAAAGAGAAAGCGTTTTAGGTTAAAAACGTGTTGTTAGATAGTTTTTGATTTAGCATCTTTTATTTATTATTTAGTGTTTAGTTTATTTAGTGTTTATATAGTTTATTTAGTGTTTAGAAACCCTAGCATGAACGCTTCGTGTAGGTAAACGTAATGGGAATTAGATTTTCAATTAGAAATACACATTTTGAACATAATAATTATGTTTTCCGAACTTATGGCCCACCTTGTACGTTAGTGCACTAGTGCTAGACCTACTGGCCGTTTACATAGAAAACTATTGATTCCAATCAAAACCCGCTATCTCTTCCATTTTACGCCAGACCTCTTCTATACAGTTTAAGCTCCGGTACGCCAACGGTAGTTTCATAACCTGGGATAATAAACTAAAAGCCTTTGAATTTCCAGCTCACAAAGAAAGCTTATTACATTAAAATTTCTTTATGGGAAACGTGGTGGGCAATATTGCGCGTCACTTCGTTTAGTTGCTAATCTTTGAGCGGCCATGCTGGCGTTTTATTTGTGCAGTGAAAGGATTTTTTTTCGTTGAAAATGGGTTGTCGGGTAGGGATTTTTTGGGGATAGTAATGGTAAAATGTAAAGTATTTATGATTACGATTGGCTGAGTAATGGGTAGGTACCTTACAGGACTTTTTTGTTAATAAGAACGCAGTGTAAATTCACAAGTATCAACATTAAGTTCGTTGGGCCTTAGTAGTAATAAATTGTTTATTGGCAATGATATTATACTGAACAGTCAAAATTAGATGAAATTCTAAATCAATGAATGAATGTCAAAGAAATAAAGGTAAATTAAAGGCTTTATTGAGACTGAGATTAGATTGCGATTATTCCTATTAGTTTTTAAAATTGTGACTCTGGACTCTGGACATAGGTAGAATAAAAATAAAAGTTTTTTATTTTCATTGCAATAATTTCTATTTACCTATAATAGAAAGTCGTGTTCTTTTGTCACTAAAAACACACATAGGTACATCATTAAGTAGGTAGGTATGTATTTAGGTAGATACTTTCAATATGATTTCTTTGCTACATTCGCTTTGACGAGTAAAAAAAATTACTTTTTGTAAGTAAACATTTTGAAACGATTCGGGTGTGTCTCTGAAGGCAGCGTATTGGAATCAATGCACAGAAGATGCACGGCAAAATTTTACAAACTCTGCAAGCGCGCAGCATAAGCTGCTGCTATTGGTTGCCAGAATTATTTACAATCAATCATTTTTAGTTCCAAAAACGTCTCTTTTATGAGCTGGGACGTCACTTATTTGTCAAATCAATTGGTTAACTATTTATTGATTTTGAAGCAACTCAAAATCGAATTTTACTGTCAATTAAAAGTTAACCAGGTTTTCAGGGTTAAAATAAAGTGTATTTTGAAAAACGTCGTGTTTTGGAATTATTTGTTTATGGTTTTAACTGGTAACAAGCAATTTTGGAAATAGCCATGAAATACCACTAAGATTATTCCTAGTGGTATTTTCACGACTATCTCCAAAATCAAGGGATTTTGGAGATAGTCATGAAAATACAGATATAGATTCTTAGATTTAGAATCTCCCTCGGTGAATTTAGGTGAAGTAAGCTGTCATCCTACATAAGGGATGGCACTATTGGCACGCGTGAAAGACAAGATTTTTTTCTATTCGACTAGTAATTCTAAAGATTAACGCGTTTAAATAAACAAACAAAGAAACTCGTGATCTTTATTATATTAGTATGGATAGAAAAAAAAAGAAAAAAAAAACTAAAAAAAAACTGAACAAACAAACAAACTAAACAACACAAACAAAACAACACAAACAAACCAACACAAACAAACAACAAACAAACACACAAACAAACAACAAACAAACACACAAACAAACTAAATTAGGATATTAAACAACACAAACAAAACAACACAAACAAAACAACACAAATAAAACAACACAAACAAACAAACTAAATTAGGATATTATAAAGGTAACATAGTAATCGCTTGCTCCAAACATCGTCACGCCCCGCTGACTCCACGGCCCCAATCTTGAGGTAACATTAAATTTGTCAAAGAATCCGTGAAAATATTTAAGGTCCCTTTTGATGTTAGTCACCAGTGTTTGTTTATTTACGTTCATCTATCGAAACGCAAGACGTCTTCAAAGGGACTTAATTTTAATAGGTTTCAAATATTTTTTAATACCTTCCAAATTGGAATGATTTTTCTTGTGTTTGTTTTTTTTTATGAAAAGGGGACTTGTGACATTTTTTTTGTGTTAATACATATAAATGCAATCTATGAATATAAAATTGGGGTGATTTGGTGTACCTATTTATAACTTTGATGTTTTTACGATTCGTTTATGGCTTTTTTTTAAATGGCGTCAGTTTATGATTGGGTTCCTTTTAATAAGTTTTGTAATACGACTTCAATGACTTATTAAGTCTTGTTTTTGAATCGATGAATGTTTTTTAAGTGAAATCTCTTTTTAGCCGCGTTGAGCGATTATTGTCGATACCGTGGCCCCGGAACGTAAAAGGGCAACAGAAAGAACAGGGTGGTTTTTTAGTCAGTAAAACTCTAACAGTTCCTTCCGCCCCACCCAGGGTGGAAGGACTCATTTGATGATTTTTACCACCTCAAAAAAAAATGAGAAAACTTATGGGGTCGCGTCACTAACATGCTAGTATGACGTTAAGTGTTCACTTCTTTCAGTAGTCACCATGACTGCCAATTTTTTTGTTTTAGGTAGTACAAATTATCCACACTAATATTATAATTCGGAAGTCTGTTTGTTTGTTACCGCATCACAACAATACCACTGAACCAAACTTTGATAAAGAGATAGCTTGGTATCCGAATATGGATTAAGGCTACTTCTTCATCCGCGACTATCTGCGACCGCAATAATCGACATTCACACTCAAAGTCAAAGTCAAAAACATTTATTTCAATTAGACCATTTACAGGCGCTTTTGAATTGTCAAGGAGTTGGTCAGTTAGTCAGAGAGTTATTGAAGATTGTTGCTCGTTGCAAAACGGAGGTAGGCCTCTATGGAGAAGAACGAGCAAGAAACTCCACGGCACTCTTTTAAATTAGGTTTTTACAAAATCCTGGTTACATTATTCTTGTTGATTCTACATGTGAAAATAATGAAGATGAATATAAACAATTATAAAAAAAATAAGAATAAAGATGTAAGCCAAGGCAGTTAAGAGATGACCAATCCCAACTGACAGCACTCGTTCACGAGCATGACGCATGGCAACCATTTTGAAGGGAGCCAAATGATCCAACACACGCGCCACCATCAGCGAGACATTTAAGTGAGCATGACAAGCTCTCAACCGCCATGCTCATTAAGTCAAAACACATAGTAACTCAATGAATAAAAAGCTCCATGGTACTCACATTATTTTACAATATTGAAATAAATTATAAATTATACTGATGAAGTCATGGACAAAAGCTAGTTGAATATAATTTAAGGATTATAAAACTATTTTTAAAAACACCATCCACCTATCCTGTTTATGCTCTTGACGTTGCAATTTAATTTACGAAACCACCCGCCATCAACGTCCTTTGAACAAACTACAACAATATTCCTTCATAATCATTTATCAAGCTTTATTATAATAATGACGTGTTACCGATGTTGTGACGTCATCAAGGTAATGCCGTGTCACGCCACAAACCGCAGGGCTTTCAGAGCGGTCTGCGTCGAACGCGGGACGCAATTCAATTTTACATGCTGTGGAAACTTTAAAAGCTTGCGCTTTATCGCAAACAACACAATTACCTTCGTCTGTCTGTGTATAGCTCCAAGCTTATTTAAAACTATACTATTTTTCTATACATACAGGGTGCCCAGGTAATGAATGGATGAATGTAAAATAAGGTGCCAAAAACATCGATTATTATTAAATAACTCATATCTTTGGTACTACTTGGTTTTTTTTTTAATTTGTATTTTTTTCTGAATGGTCATTAGTTCTACCATAACCCATTTCAAGATTATCCATTCATTACCGGACACCAGATATACTTAGTATACAACATTTAAAATAAATAATATGTGGGTAATTCATAATAATATAATACTTATTACTTTTATGTTTGTGTTCTAAATAAATGAGCGATATTGAACTATATGCTATTTAGAAAGAAAGAAAGAAAAACTGTTTATTCACTCGAAAATGACGCAAATAACATAAAAAGAAAAAAATGTACATAAAAGCAAAATAAAAACAAGTTGGTATTGAATCTAAAAAATTAAAAACAAATAAATACAAATACTTAAGAAATATGCGCCATTACCGCGCGAAACGGCTGACGCTCAGCATAATGCCGTTGCCCTTGGTTACGTTATAGCGTAGTCTGAAATGAAATTTAGTTATTCAAATAAAAACACGGTTTTTATCAGCCGCGTTAAGTTATGTCTTTACCACGAATCTGGCTATTGGTATACAAAAATATTTTTTACAATCGATTCGAGAGATTAACACGTTTATTATTATTTTATTTATTGGGGACAAAAAACAGTTAAGTATACCTATGCTAAACGTAGTACAATGATGAAATAAAAATGAGATTTAATAAATCGACTCATCCGTAGAATAAAGTCCGATCTGCAGGATTGCTAGTTTTCAGTAGAGCTTAGAGAAGTTGTTGACTTGTATAACTCTTAAACGGTGAGACTTGACATTTTGATTTTTGGGTATGTTGTAGCAACGCCCCAGCCTAGTTAAATGCTATGTAGTGTAATTTTCTTATTCTTTTATTTCACGAGATAGTGAGTTCCATGTCAACATAGGACATTTTATGGCGGAAGAGCGGGGGTCCGAAGTAAACATAATACGTTGTTTTACGGAGATATCTGAATTAAGTGACGTTCTATATTACCATGGGTCATTTTTTGTTGGAATTACTCAACACTTTTGAGTCCTTTGTGAATAACTACCTTAAAATATTTAAACATTATGTTACCCATATTATGACTACCCTCCCATATAACTAAATAAAAAATTAAATTACTATTTAAAATAGTTTATTAATTAAAAAAATATCAAATTAGATAAGAAAATCATAAGATGGTATCACGTTAAACAGCAATTACACATCACAGTGAAGTGAGGTGGACTTAAAATAAGCATAGATCATAAAAATCTATGTACCTATTAGAACAATGCAGGAGCCACGCATAAAGAAATTTAAACTTCGCATTAGTTAAGTATACAATCAACAGTAACATATTTTTCAAGATAACATTCAGTCTGTTCAGTGTTTCGTCGTTCTTTTTTTATAATTTTTCCAAGAAGTATCGTGACCTAGAAGAAGAGGTTCTATACTTAACAATAATTTGTATAGTACGTAAAACGTCCTGTATATAATACTAGCACTCTCCCCGCGACTTCGTTCGCGTGATTTTTCTTACGGATCCCTAATTTTTGATAATAAAATATAGCCTATAGCACTCAGTGATAACGTAGCTTCCAATTAGTAAAAGAATTTTCAAAATCGGTTAAGTAGATCCAGAGATTACCCCTACATACTAACTTACAAACATACAAACTTACAAACAAATGTTACTTCTTTATAATATTAGTATAGATAAATACCATAAATAGTACTTAATAGCTAAAAAGTTAAAAACTTTAAATAGTAAATAGTAATAAGTAGCATGTCGTATCACAGCATGGTAACTAAGTAACCTACACGACTACATACGGACTTAAATGAGCAGTCTTAAACTTATAAACGGTAAATATTTATCATTACATCACATTCACACATGTCGAAGCTATTTAAACTTCGCACTAATTAAGTACTTGATTCAAAATAAATAATAAAATAACCAGCCTTCATCATATGATCAATCAGTCTTACATCGTGTTTACGTGGGTGCACATACTTATTAATACCAATGAGATTGTACTTAAAAACATACATTAAATTACGTACTTGAGTACTTATTATGATTAATGTTGCTTCGCTAAATCAGTAGGAAGAATTCAGCTCTAAACAGAAGCAGCAACAAGAAAGAAAAAAATATATCTAAAATTTTTATATCGATAGGTCATCATCCGATTCTTCAGAAACATCAACAGTGATGATCACATCACTGTCGATGTTTCTCGTAACTGCAATAAACGCCATTCGTGAGGGGTATAGATAGTTCTGGTTTGAGAAGCTCTCTCGATGACAAAGTGGACACTATCCCCTCATTTGGGGTGTATCCTTTCTGTAAAAATCGGTGTGTTATGCGTATGTTGAATTAATTTGCGGCATATAATGTACAATACTTATCTGTCTAATAATTGTCTGACCAAAAGCGAAACTCTTTGCCCTTTTGGTCAATATTAACCTGGATAAAGTCTAAGAGGCTAACTTCATTTGCGTCACGTTTTGCCACAGATACATCCCACAGCAAATGGCCTTTATTTTACCGATGTCAAAAACCGTGAAGTTATAAGAAGATAGCTCTCTCTCTTAAAGTTAAATATGTTTATATTGCCACTGCAATACATTTGACAACTTTTAAAATGACGAAGAAATTACAAAGAAACTGTCTACATGATTAGGGCAGTATGTGCAATCGCAGATCGAATGGACATTATTTGGAGACGGCATAGGAGTTGGCGCTGACAGTTCCGAAACAACCGGGGTAGATCTGGGTGAGAAGGTGAGAAGCTTCTAACATGTCGTCAAGCTGTATTAAAGGTGAATTTTCGAAACTATAAAAAAAAATCCAAGGAAAATGTTCTAGGTTGATTGCTGTAAACAGACCGTAGGCAGACCGATCAGATATGGCATTCGGTATTGAGCTGTCGCAGGTAATTTCTTTGGTCCCACCATCTTCTAACAGATCTTCTTCCCTATCAGCTAGGTCCTGGCCGATTTCATCTGCATTAGGAGGAAAAGGTGATGCTTGTTGTGTCATGCCGTTGTCATCAAAATTCATAACTAAAAAACAAACTTTATTATTATTATTCTAAGTATTCATAAAATACTATTACTAACTATTAATTTAACAAATACTAAATAAAAAAATCTTCATATTCAACGATATTTTTAAATGAATAACGTCCTAACTGATTTGATTATTCCAGTAATAACGTCCCATCTTAATATCGAACCAACAAATCGTACCACAGATTCTGTAAAAAAACGTCCTAAATACACATGATACGCGTAGAAGTTTAATAATGTTCGTATAAAATCGTACTAATATTTCATAAGACTACTACTTTTTACTGTCTATTATTACAGAATAAATGATTACCCTGTGAATATGCATTGCGCCAATATCATTTTCGCACTAAAAATGCGTTTCTATACCTCTCCGTCAAAAAACGTCCTATATAAAAATAGAGCGCCCACAACTTAAATAACTATCATTTAATAACTAGCAAATGATAATTTCTTTTTTTCATGATACCGAAAAAAGCAAAGCGCATGTCACGAAAATGCTCTCCCTCCAACGAACAGCGGCCGGACTGACGAACGGACGGAGCGTCCGCGCCGCCTCCGCTGCCCGCGCGCCGTCGCTTGATCACTCCGTGCGTTTTTACGCGGAGCTAATGTCAAATTGAACGTTATTCGATTCTATAATTCCGAAACTAAATAAGATACGAAAATTCTGAAAACACACGTCTGTAGAGTTCGTATTCCTTATCTCGTTTAGCTATTTAACTCGTTTTTGCTCCATGATCACATCGGACTCTGTTCTACGGATGAGTCGAAATATACAACCCACACCATTGTCCACGAAATTATTAAACAAACGAAAAACATTATCAGCTTTATTATATTAGTATAGTTAGCCTGTATAAACTATAATTTTATACCGTTCTTGATCAATAAACAATAAATTCACTGAATATGCGTATTACACAAAATGGTTCAAACACAGCTGATATTTGCACATACGAGCATTATTGCTCGTTTTTGTCCATGTGGCGTTTTGAACGTTCATATTTGCATGGCATTGGCTACACACATTTCATACTTTATCAGAGAATAGTATCAGATAGGTATAATGTATGGTTAAGTAAATGAGTACTGAAAATATTTTGACTGGTTTAGCCTTTAGAAAAAAAAAAGAAAACATTTATTGACACAGACCATGTGCATACAAAAATAATTAAGTATAACAAAAAGGCAATAAGAACCACCAACACCTGAGTAGCCTTTTCCCAACTATGCAAGGGCCAGCTTCCAGTTTAACCAGATGCAACTGAAGTCAGTGTTTTGCATGAAGCGACTCTGACCTCCACAGCCCAGTTACTGGGTAACACGACACCCCTTGGTAGGTAGGACTGGTTGTCAGACTTCCGGACTTCTGATTACCCGTAACGACAGTCAAAGATATACTAATGACAGCTGGAACCAACAGATTAACGTACATCTGACCACGGTGGTGTCATACAACATACTTCTTAACTCTAGGCTGCTACTGAGAAATCTAAATATATATAACTCAAAGGTGACTGACTGACTGACTGACTGACATAGTGATCTATCAACGCACAGCCCAAACCACTGGACGGATCGGGCTGAAATTTGGCATGCAGGTAGATGTTATGACGTAGGCATCCGCTAAGAAAGGATTTTTTAAAATTTACCCTCTAAGGGGATGAACGGGGGTCCGACATTTACGCGGACGAAGTCGCGGGCAAAAGCTAGTTTCCTATATTTCTATACTAGCGACCCGCCCCGGCTTCGTACCGGTGCAATGTAGATACTAACTACATATATCTACATATACCTTTCTCTTGAATCACTCTATCTATTGATGGAAACCGCATTAAGATCCGTTGCGTAGTTTAAAAATTCTAAGCGTACAGACGCGGACGGCGGGAAGCGACTTTGTTTTATATCTCCAGGACCGATTAGTGATTCTATTGTTACAATTTTTTTTTGAGTTCTATATGCTGTTTACTGTTGCTGTTTGTTGTTTTGTTTGTTTGTTTGTTGTTGCTGTGTATGTTGTTTTATACCTCTGATTCGTAAGAAAATTCACGTGGACGAAGTCGCGTTCAAAAGCTAGTACCTACTTAAATAAAGTGTTGGTGTATTTTATATTATTATGTGTTTGATCTACTGTGGCGGAGTCCAGCATGATTATTGTGTTTTATGAACAATAAAACCCATCTTGGTTTTCATAAAGTTCACGAGTAATTGTGTTTTTTTTTTAAATGAAGTAAATCCTCTATGGAAATCAAGACGTTGTTTTACATGAAAAGTTTTTCTGCATTTTTTTTTTCTAGATAATTTGTCGTTCTCCGTTGGCTAGAATACTTGGCTATAATTTAAAAGTATATTAGATTAGATTAGCTTCAGCTTTCGACTTTAACCGCATAGAAATAAAGAAACATATCTAACGACACTTAGCAATACATAATTAGTGTAGCTTTCCATCTTACTACCATTATAAAAGCGAAAGTTTGAATGGACAGAACTATATTATTCAATCAAGCCGGAACGGCTGAACGGAATTTAACGCAATTTGGCACAGAGATAGACTGGTCTGGAATAGCTCTGGAATAGGTCTGGAATAGCACAAGGGCTACTTTTTATCTCGGGATAAATTAGAAAAAAAGAAAAAACAGCTGTTCCCTACAAAAATGCTATACCTACAACACGATCATAATGCATGGAACAGCTGATTTTTATTCATGATTTGAGGATTGGTCCCATAGTAAAAGTTGTTCATAATGATGAGTGTAATGACTCCTTTTTAGGTTTCTGGTAAATTTTCAATGACCCTGTATAAATGTATCCACTTATAGCCTTGTTTAAGTATAGCTTTTTATTCGCCGTTTTTACCGTAGCCAGTTTTTTAAATCAAGTTAATATTACCTACACAGTCACATTCGAAAATATGTATATTTACACCTAATACTTACGTACCTACAATCTACCTAGGTTTATGTTACATTTGCTATGTTATGTAACACAATGCGTGTTACTTACGTTAGCCAATATACACGCATATAATTTGCATCTGCCGCCGCTGTGTTCGGACCGTTGCCCGCTTTGCGTTTAGTTGTGTTTTGTTTTTGTGTGAGAATTTAGGCTCAAATTGTAGTAGGTAATCCGATCTGCAGTGCTATTCTGTAAAAAAACTCATAAAACTACGCTAAAATGAGTTTATCAAGACCTAGCATCGGTCATAAAATAATTACTTACCTGAAGCTCTCGAGGGAGATTTTAAAGGTTGTTTGCCAAATTAAAATACTGAATTTATTCGAAATTATTTGGGGTTATCGCAATACCTACTAAGTATTACGATAACCCCAAATAATAGTAAAGTGAACACTAATAAAAAGCTTTTTTACAAAAAAAGACAACCGCCTTCAAAAACTACAAAATAAAAATAACTTTAGTTTGGAAGTCGGCGGCTTTGGTTTTGTTTTTTGTTATGTAGGTATTGCCACCGACTTCCAAACTAAAGTTATTTTTATTTTGTAGTTTTTGAAGGCGGTTGTCTTTTTTTGTAAAAAAGCTTTTTATTTTTACATTTTTAGTGCTTGTGTGTTAATGTTTCAAATCCTTAATAAAAGCCCTTTCAAACAATATCTCACACGATATATTTAATTTAGGAAAATGGTAGGAGGGGAATTGACGTACCCCTCCCCCTCTTTCTTCAGTCAGTCATCGATACACGTATAAACAAAGCAATTTTACTTGTTACGATAGTTCTGCTGTGATCCTATGAGGAGTTCCGTTCCATATCTCCGAAGTTCATCATCAGATCATGACAATATTTCTATGGAACCTATTCGAAAGTATACTCTTTCAAACAAAAAAAGAATCATCCAAATCAATTCATAATTGGCGGAGTAATCGGGTAACATACATACAAAAATGCTCACAAAATAAAAAGCACTAAACCAAATTGGATGAAATTTTTATGGGACCAAATGGCAAGTATACTGCATCGAACAAAAAAAGAATCACACTAATCGGACTAGAAACCTCGGAGTAATCGGTGTACATACATAAAAAAAAAAAAAAATACCGGCCGAATTGAGAACCTCCTTCGTTTTTTGAAGTCGGTTAAAAAGATTGTAATAGAAGAAGACTTCTTCTATTACAATCTTTTTAGTGTTCACTTTACTACAAATGCAAACATGCAGAAAAAAAAGTAAATACTTAGTCAAAGTTTAGTAAGTTTTCGTTTTTGAATAGAGATATTCTAATGTCACTCTTTTCGATTTCAAAATGAGAACGTCTTGAAATCAATAACGAAAAATTTTTTTTTCGTTTTTCCGTAAATACACATTTACACTTTTAGATTTAAATTGATTGTTCCTTTTACAGATGTTAGTGTGATACGTGCATTATAACACTAGTTTCCAATATGATACAGCTTGCACCGCGTCAAGATTTCCAATAGTTTGGTGTCATGAACACGCACGCATGACCTGTTCGCTGTCAATCCGCAGGGAAAACGTGTCTGTCACAGCTGCCGAGGTGAGATGAAGCCTTGTTAAACTATAAACCTTGTGAAAATGAAGATAAAGGAAAATAAAAAAATAGGCGATTGTTTATGTTCAATAAACAGATGACTAAGTTCTAAGCCGATATATGGACTTGCTGCAAAGGAAAAGAATTAGGGATATAGCTATTATTATTATAATCTGCACTTAAAATTATAAAAAATATAATATAACATCACGCCTGTAGTCCCCGAAGGGTTAGGCAGAGGTGTACCTACCCATTAGTACCTAACCTACATTTCGCCAGTTATGTAATTCAGTATTTCAGTAAAATTATAAAGAAATGAAATGAAAAAGCATTTATTCGTGGTGAAATCCCCAGTATTACATTTAATTTTACTTCTGCCAAACTGTTACGTACAGCAGTTAAACAGAGGTAACGTATGTCTGATTTTTTTTGTACGAGGTTATCTCTGGAAGTACTAGTCCGATCATGTAAATTCTTTGACTTTAAGAAAGCTACACTATTGTCGAGTGTCCTAGAGTATGGTTTAATAGAATATGGTTTTTTTTCTTAAGGTGAAAAATCTCTTATTATTTCAAGCTTTTCATCAAAGTTATTACCAATTTGTTATAATTAAGAAGTATATTCTACAGCCGTAGGGAATTAGCTACATCTTCACACATATAATGTAGATATTATATTGATCTGTTTAGCACATAGGTATAGTATTTTTTATAATTTTCGACTTTATTTTAATTACGAACTATTCGCAAACAAAGTCATGGGCAGAAGCTAGTATACCAAACACCATGTTCGACTGTATGACTCTCACAACGCACCTTATAATAACGTTACTAACTGCCCACCCATAAAACGTTAATTACACGAAATACCAGACATTTTAACCCAAAATTAACCAGCCATACTCATCCACTGAACCGGTTGCCACTTCATTTCGACTCCATTCTCAATGGCCGCCGACCCTATACGACCCTATACGACCCTAATAGTGAGCCCTCCGCGGGGGTGAGGCGTAAGGGTGGCAATTATAAACGCAACATCGCTTTGATCTCGCTTGACGAGTGCTCATAGCGTGGCTGTGAGTGGAATGGTGGCCGATATTTTACAATGTGATGTTACTTTTTTAAATGTTTCTGAGTGTGAGTTTTTAGAGTATTTTTTTTAAGTGTCTGCTTTACGATTGGTGAGTAATTATTTTGTTTTTATTACTGGTTTTACACTTTTACACCCTAATTAATTTGCCAGGTGTAAAGTAACACAAGCATTTCTAAAAATCTTTAGGAATTATCGCAATCTAATCTGTTTCAATATGTCAAAATTACCTACATTGATTATTGCTGAGATGAGATTGCGGCTACATTTCAAAAGCAATTGGCTTTCTGTGTTTTCATCCTTACATTTATCGTGGTCGTCTAACGTAACTTTACGCCAAGTTCTTTTTTAATCAAAAAGAGAAAAACAAAATCATTAATTTATTTGCACAGACAAGAATTACAATTTTCAAACCTACATCGAAAACAAAACCTTGAAAACATTAAAATAAAGACTACAAAGAATAATAGCGTCTAATACTCGCCCATAAAGCTTCCACTATGCGTCTATAAGCCACTTTTTCAACTGAATAGCCAGCAGAGTACAAAAGGAGAACTAATGCTCTACTAACTATCAATAGGGATAGAATTTATAGTACCAAACCCCTCTTTACGAAGAAAATATTGGTCTTACGAAGTACCCAGACGTGGTTTGTGAACGCCGTCTTTTGTGGTACAAGAAGGGGATGTCTTTGGTTGTGGTCCAAGTTAAGGACTGTTGACGATTCGATAATTAATTTACATAATCAGTCATATAGGATGGGATAAAAGTAGACGTATGAATGGTGTGTGGAATGGAACGTTAAGGTGTGGGTTTAAGAGAACGAGAGAAAGAAAGAGACAGAGGGAGAAAAGGAATGACGGCGAAGACAACGAAATATGCGGCGTGTATCTAAGGAAGGAGATATGAAAGTCGATACAGATTTTTAAGACACCTTTAAAATAAATAAACACAAATAAGTTTTCTGTGCAACGTGTATATTTTATTTTCATGATACGAAAACTGCAGTCATTTAGCCGTTTTTGATTATGGTTGCAAGCAGGCTAGACTATGCGTAGTGCATTGTACTCAAAATATAATAGGTACCTACGTCTTGGGTTCGATTCCCAGGTCGGGCAGTGTTATTGAGTTTTTCTATCAGGAATTTCTTAGTAGCAGCCTCGGAGTCTGGATTTATGCCCGGGTCATGGCAATGGGCTCGCCCCCTATTACATGGGACTTAAACATAACTGACGAAATGTGGGTGTACTAATTAACCCGTTGAATGTCTAATTAGTAACACAATAGTAAGACAATGGCTTATGTCGAACTGTGTAACATAAGACATTCGAGAGGTTAATGGGTACACCTCTGCTTAACCTTTCGGGGATTACAGGCGTGATGTAATGTTACCTACGTAACATTCCTAATACCACATAATGCGACTAAAATGTACCATTTCCAATCGCTACACGCTTATGACTTACGATAATCTCCATAAAGTTCGACTTGGATTGTAAACACGAGTTTTTTCGCGGTTAGTACAATGAAGTGAATGATAGTCGAATGGAAAAACAAGTCATTCAGCTTGTCAATCGGTTTATTTGTTGATAAACTTTGGCTCGACCTTCGGAGCTACTAAGTTGTGTGATTTAGTATCGAAATTATGATTATAAATCACGAAAATGACAGGGAAATTTATATGGGGTTATTAAAGGATGATTTAAAGGAAATATTATATTTCTATGATTTACCTAAATGGACTTTGGCGAGTCCAAAGGACGAGTTGCAGATAACGCTTGTAAGATATACACACATCAAAAGTGTCTAGGGATCAACATCCCTAACATTTGTTAGGGATGTTGATCCCTAGACACTTTTGATGTGTATGCTTAATAAAACTGACATCATCATCATTCTCTTCTCTTCCTTGCGACCATTTTTGGAACGAAATTCCTTAACGCTGCTTGCGGTAGGAGGTAACTGGCAGAAGTCGTCACGTAAGAAAAAAGCGTTATGCTCCCTCCAGGAGAGTTATCCCTCTCTTTCTCTATCTTTGTTTCTATTATATACGTATATAGTCTAGGAAATTGTTTTATTATATGAGGGGGTCCAATTTTTTTTTGCCAACCTTCTGGTTACGTAACACTGAAGGTTAATGCGCGGAAATTGAAGGTCAATGCGCCGATTTTTTTAAAGTTTTTGTACAAAAAAAAATATATTTTGCTCAATATTACTTAGATTGATGGGCAGTGTGCGTAGCGTAGCCCGTATATTAGATTTCATGTTGTATTTCTGAAGATAAACGATGATTGCCGAAGCGCATGCCTTTTCTGGTTGATCTGTAAATAATAAAAGAAACCATACAAAAAATATCCGTTTTCTCAATAAGCTTGAATGAGCCATGTTTTTCCGCAACATCATTTCACTCATTATTATTTCCAAACCAACTTATCTCCAATATCGATATGATAATTCGATATTCGCAAATAACAATCATTCGATAAGTCCAATCATTCGTTCAATTCGACACCGCTCATTCGATTTGAGCGTAGCGACATCTACATATCGGAATGATCCCGAGTTGATTGTGTCCAAAATAATTGGATTTCTCATGCAGGACTGTAGGCTTTTATTGTGAAAGGTGGAATCAGCTTTAGTACTAGTGCGGCAAAGTCGAATTTAGATTGGTATAACAAAATTTGGCTGATTATGAACAGCGTATGATTAATGGCTTTCAAATTATGTGCTATGTAGTACAATACTGTCTATTAGTGGTTTTTAATGGGTGTGTAATGTATGATATAATAACAAATGCTCTAATTTCACTTGAAATAACGTTCACATGATATAATTTTCATATGACATAAAATCATGTAACCTAATTTCATATGACCTAATGTTTCATATGATATAATTTTCATTTAATATAAAACATTTAGTATAACGTTCATTTTATATAATTTTCAATATGTATAATATTCTTTTTATATAACATTCATTTGACCTAATGTTCTTTTGACCTAATTTTCATGTTTAATGGTCACAGTTCTAACCTAACTCAAATGGCACCTAACCAAACCTTAAAATATTCTATGCATGGTCGACGGAGCCCCGCTTCGCTTCTTATAACTTAGCTTTTGCTATGAACTTCTCTCAGGCGTCAGGCAAGCAAGCATGCAGCATGCAAGCAAGCATGCAGCATGCAAGCAAGCATGCAGCATGCCAGCAAGCACGCAGCATGCAAGCAAGCATGCAGCATGCAAGCAAGCACGCAGCATGCAAGCATGCAACATGCAGCAGGCATGGTTTCTGTCACGGCTCCGGTGCTGCGGGGCTCCGGCAGTCCCACGCGAGTTTATCGTCGCAGATGGATTTAACGCTCACCACCGCAGCTTCGGCTTGCTGGCCGGCTACGCCGGCCAGCCTCAGCCGCGGCGGCGAGTGTTACAACCACCTGCTCCTCAACTCGCGGGCCGCCTCGCCCCTCCGCGCCTACGCGATTTTAAATTACACTCTAGGGGTAGGGCAAACAAGACTGCGTGGAGTCGGATTTACAGCGATTCGTTTTTGTCACTAAATCCTAATTTTTAGCAAATGTTTTAGGACTAAAAAAAATATTATAAATGAACATTCGGAATAATACACATAAAATATAAAACAAATATCGAGATTGCAATAGCCACACAATGAATATTTCGCTGTAACTGTTGACAGTAAGAAAAATAATAAATTCGTGTATAGTCTACCCACCTCATACATAAAAGCAAACTTTTGTAGCAATTAATGCTTATGCGATGCATTTTTGCTAGCACCATACTAGCGGGCGTTTAAAATCGTATCAGATTTTCTTAATTATATTAAAAGTTACTTAGAGATTATGAATATTATAGTAAATGAATAATATACTACATGAATATTATGTCAAATGTGCATTATAGGAAATGTTAATTATATCATAAGAAATTAGATAAAATGAAATTATATCAACAATTCATTATCTCAACTGATCGTTATATTAAACAAAATTATATTAACTGAAATTAGGTCAAGTGAACGTTAGATTTTTTGTTATTATATCAACCGTTACACACCCGTTTTTAATAGGCATGATGACAGTAACAAAGAATCAAGAATCAATTATTTTATAATAATTGTAAACAGGTTTTAAAGATTAAAAAAAATATTTTATTTTATATTAACTGGAACATGTTCATTAATTTTTAATAAATTATTTATGGAATTATACATAATGAATTTATGGTAGGTAATCGCCATTTTGCTTTATACGGCACTCCGAGCGAATTACGTCATCTCGGTAAAAACACAGCTGTCACTTGTCAACTGCGTGTGGTTTTAACCACTCATCAAAGACTATGATAGTGTAGTGGCCAATCACCGCACTGCATAATGACGTTTTCGCCGAATTGACGTCATAACCGCCATGACACTTGCTGTCGTTTTTTCAACCAGTTTTTCAAAATTAAGTAACATGCCTATTCAACTATGAATACTGTGTACAAAAGATTCTGGATTTGGTCCAAAAAAAAATCCTAGCTAGAGAGTAGACTCCACTTTGCTAGGAGGCAATATGTCGCCCCAGCACGTATGAAACGTAGATAAATTGAGTCAGGTCAGAAAATTAACCTTGACCACGATATTTTATGTCGTCCTTCAATCGGAGAAAAGGTTATAGCCAGGAGTATCGTAAAAGGTATACGCATCTACCTACTTTCTTTGTATTTAATGTCCTCCAATTTCATTTTACTTTACCAATATTATAAACGTGACTGCCTCGTTGGTCTAGTGGTCGCAAAGCGCGACTGCTGAGCATGAGGTCTTCGGTTAGATTCCCAGGTCGGGCAAAGTGTTATTGGATTTTTCCATTAGGAGTTTCTCAGTAGCAGCCTCGGAGTATGGATTTGTGCCCGGTTGATGGTAATAGGCTCGCTCGCTATTACATGGGACTTAAACATAACATATTATGTATACCTAAGTTTTTAACTCAATAACAATTATGTAAATAGCTGAACGGATTTACCTGAAATTGGGCACACTACATATTGATCAAGCTTATTTATATTTAGATTTTCGTGCCTGTGCACGGTGGGATAATTTAGAACGTTGGCTCAATTCAGAAGTTGCAGTCACAGTCACATTAAAATAGTGAAAATATAACAAGTGTCATGTGGGAATTGTATCACGTACTGCTTAATAGTGTTTTCAGTACGAATTAAACCAAGAAACAAACTCACTCTGTCTTGTTTTTTAAAAGGATTTTTCAACGACGGTAGGCACTTATAACGTCCTTTCACTCACTCTCTTTCCTGTGCGTTTGAAACAGCATAATAAGTTCTAATGTTTGGCAGCCATTTTGAATTCGCTTTTATTGCCAAACATTGCAGTCCACATTCACAATTACGCGTTTAGATCCCAAAATTAAATGGCCGACTCAGTTTTATCGTATCATCAGGCGCAGTACAATCCAATGTTAATAAATACGCACGTTTTGCATACAAATTATCTGCAATGGGAAATTATAATTCTCATGAAAACAGCGAACAGGCTAAAAGTGGATAAATCAAGTCAAAAAGCGGTATTTCGGTCTGCCGAGCCCGCTTTGCGTAGCATAAATTCATTTTTATGAAACCTAGTATGCATTACGTAAAGTACACGTACTGTTTACGCGTAATGATTTCATTTGGCAACTGGGAAATGGGTATTTTTCTTGTGCATTTTAATGTGTTCTTGATTTCTAGGTTTCTTTGCTCGAATTGTTTGTTTTTTAGGAAAAGTGAAGGATAGGAAAAATCGTTTATTCATATTCATTTGGGTGAATTTTCAGTGTTGAGGTGAATGACGCCCGATACTTTTACTACTGGTGCAACCATCCATTGACAAAAAACAAAAACATAAATTACTTTAATTACCTTTAAGTTAAATGTAATTAAAATAATTTATGTTTTTGTTTTTTGTCATCTGCCTATATAGCCTTTCCCAACTATGTTGCAGTCGGCTTCCAGTCTAACCGGATGCAGTTAAATACCAGTATTTTACATGGAGCGACTGCCTATCTGACCTCAACAACCCAGGCGGGTAATACGATACCCCTAGGTAAGACTGGTTGTCAGACTTTCGGGCTTCTGACGACCCGTAACGACTGTCAAAGGTCCACGTACTCGTATGACAGCCGGGACCAACGGCTTAACGTGCTTTCCGAGGCACGGAATGATGTCAGTAATGTCTAAGATAAACTTTAGAAAGTACATATGAATTGAAAAAGTCACATTGATACTTGCCCGGATTCGAACCCTCATGCATGAGAGGCGGGCGCCTTAACCGCTGGGCCATCACGACATTCCCCCACGACACTCCCTACTATGTTTATAGGTCGTAATTTACTGCATTTAATCTCTTTAGAACCGACAATGTAGAAGACCATCGAATTATTCAGTACTATGTTAGTCTGTAAACAGATTTGAGTTTAAGTAACGCCGAAAAACTCGGTTAGCAAGTGCACGCCGTGAAACGAATGGAGGAACGATGTACTACGTAAACTTATTATATGAGGTTGTGTTTGCGTTAGTGATCGTGTATTGGATACCGAAATTGAAATAGGTTAGGTCATGAAGCCAAGAACAGAAGTTTTTATTATTTGGTATTTACCAGCATAAAAAAAAGAAATAGTGTAATATTAATATGGATCCAAGTGTATTAATGAGATGTTTATACATTTTTGTTTTCACTATTTCATGTAATTTTAATTTTTTTTATGTTAAAATGAAGAGTACCTACTAGAATAATCTTAATATCATAAGGTTGAGCAAAATTGATACTTACGCGTAATATTTTTTGTGTAGCATAAGTGCTACGCTACTACGTAATGTTACGTAACGCTACGCTAAGCAACGCTACGCAATGTTATTTTGTCAAAATTATATTGTTTCTGATTAACCTAATATAATATAATAAGTAGGTACCTATATTCACAATGAATCTTCGGTATACTAAAAAAACCTAGGTTCACTGAAAAAATTTTACTTTAGCAAAGTACCAATTAAGCTCTGTTAAAAATTATTCGGCTGCATTCAATCAAGACATATTTAAAATGTGCAATAGAGCTTTGCTAATATTATACAAGCAAGTATTGCTAAATATGATTGGCTATTATTAACAAAGTACTTATTTATTTCTAAATTAGCGACTCGTTAAATTTTACCCTCACCGAATTCGGTTAAAAATAGACAAGCTCAGGTTATTATTTCATACTAAGTAAGATATTTAGTTTTAAAATTATTCCTACTTGATTAAAATTTACTCCAAGTTCGGTTAAAAATAGACAAGGTTACATTGCTATTCTAGAATAAGTAAGTTATTTAATTTTAGATACAACCATAATTGGCTAATATTTATAAAGTGTCCAGTTAATAATAGACAAACTTGCATTATTAATTTCTATTATGTAAGTCATTTAATTTTAGACATGTCGTCGTTGCTTTGCTAAGCACAACAAAGCACGTTGGCTGTGACGAGAGTTGTGTTTATTTCTTTAACCAAGTTAGTTCTTTGCAGTTACCGATTGAATTGATTAGTAATACTAAGAAGCTTGGGTATTGTTAACAGAGTAACTCGATTCACTATAGTAAATAGGTTTGCTAAGTTTACTGAGTGAATAGGTTAGAAGCAACTAACCTTGGATACCTATTTTTTGACTAACTTACTGGGTTTATATTACCAACATACGTTAACAAAGTTGACTTGTATAATTTTAACAACAAACATTGCAGGCTCCCTCCGAAGCAAGTCACTTGGTTGTAAATAGCAGCAACTTGTTTATTTATAGCCGTTACGGTTTTTCAGTGTTGCAAAACTTATGAACGCATAACCGATTAGCAAATTCATCACAATTATAATGCTTATTTAGTTCAAAGACATCAAAATTTACCCTCCGTGAATTTGGGTGAGTTGTGTTTGAAGTGAGACTGTCAATCTTTAGCAGCTTCTTTTTGTTTCAGATTTTTTCTTTTTATCTATCCTAAGGATTTAAACAGCATTTTAACAGCTTTATCTCATGCTCACCAAACTCACATACTTACATACGCACCTAAATTCACTAAAGAAGATTTTAACAGAATAGATCGGTAGATCGTTGATTAAATATTATCAAATCTACCAACATTAACGCGACTATACACTACAAAAGCAAGTTACCGCAAGCTCGGGGCGAGACAGTGTTGCCAACCGCTTGTGTATAAACTATTGCCTATGTATGTGTGAGTACGAAACTGTTATTGGATCAAACGGTAGCAAGATCTATGCTGCCGAATTTTGATAGTGTTAATTGAACAATATTGTACTAATAGTAGAGGAGACGTGGAAGATCGATCTTCATCTATCTGATAACTTGATGAGATATATTTTGTAACAAATAATTATAATTTATTAACAAAATGCCTATGATAATTTGCCAATCGAAAAGTTTTCATAGCTATTTTTAATTATAAATATGTCTCATCAATTTATCTTATAGGTGAAGGTCGATCTTCCACGTTAGTCCATAGTTCCGTTAACGTCTTTTCGTATTACGCCGTACGAAATTTCATACAAACTTTCAAGTCCGTTTTTTCGAAATGAATGAACCGATTTTAATTAAACGTCTGCATACTTACGTACAGTTACCGGCACGTAAGTTGGCAAGAGTTTTTGTAGTGGGGGAAGTTTGCGCACGCACAATTTTATACATTTTTATATGCGCGAACTTCCCCCACTACGAAAATCTCTTGCCAAGTTACGTGCCGGTAACTGTACCTACAAGCAGGATAGTTGCATAGGTCTAAGTTAGTTGAGAACATTTTCTAAATTGTATTTAAAAAAAAGTTCTTCTATGAAAACAGACTTAGATTCAGTCGAATTTGGTTGTAACACAATTTCTTGAAAGTGTTCTCAATTAACTTTTTTGCACTTTTGAGCATGATTTACAAGAAAGAGAAAACATATAATAATATTAAATCTAGTTACCCATTCCAAAAGGTAGTTTTGTATGGTGAAGAATGGGCAAGAAACTAAGGAAGTAAGTGGTGGTGGTGGTAGTAGTAAGTATGTGGTATTTTAAGTATTTTGTACTTATGTACACTTTATTTTATTTAGATAAATACTTTTTGTGTAACTAATTTTGCTGTTTAACACTTGTACATTAACTTGCACCTACCATATATGTTATCTCTTCACCACCTTTGATCGACTGTTAGAGAATGCCTAAGGCATTAAGTCCGTCTTTGTACTTTTGTTGCATTAAGTTTAAATCTATTCTATACATATAATAAAATTGTAGAAAAGTGGTGTCTGTACAATGGAAATATATAAAAAGAAAGTAGCAGGGGTTGTTATTATATCGATGCCGAACCCGAAATTGTAATTAATTTTTTTTTTGTCTGTTTGTCTGTTTGTCTGTTTGTCTGTGTGTTTGTGCACGCTAATCTTCGGAACTACTTGACGGATTTGAATGATTTTTTTTTTGTTGTATTGGTATTAAGTCCGGGCAACATATAGGCTATAATTTATCTTGGAAACTTGAACACCTGATGCAGAACCGCAACAGACCAGCTAAACTATAAGAGATACAAAAATGGTACCATAGCAAAAATTGTTTCACGTGATGAGCATTTTCTGCTAAGAGAATAAATTTGAAGATCTGGAACACCTGATGTGGAACTCCTAGAGCCCAGCTACACTATAACATATATAGGAATGACGTCTTAGCAAGAGTTGTTCAGCCTGATGAGCACTCTCTGATGTCGTATAAAATTTGAAGATCTGGAACAGCTGATGTGGAACTCCAAGAGCCCAGCTACATTATAAGATTTATAGGAATGACGTCTTAGCAAGAGTTGTTCAGCCTGATGAGCACTCTCTGATGTCGTATAAAATTTGAAGATCTGGAACAGCTGATGTGGAACTCCAAGAGCCCAGCTACACTATAAGATTTATAGGAATGACGTCTTAGCAAGAGTTGTTCAGCCTGATGAGCACTCTCTGTTGACGTATAAAGATTGTAGATCTGGAACACCTGTTGTGGAACTCCAAGAGCCCAGTTACACTATAATATATACAGGAATGACGTCTTAGCAAAAGTTGTTCACCCTGATGAGCACTCTCTGTTGACCATAAAAATTGAAGATCTGGCATACACGTTGTGAAATTCCAAGCGCCCAGCTACACTACAACATATATAGGAATAACGTCTTAGCAACAGTTGTTCAGCCTGATGACCACTCTCTGTTGACGTTTAAAAATTGAAGATCTGGAACACCTGATATGGAAAAAAAAGGTCAGTTTCACTGTATAATTATAAAATAACATAGGTAAGCTGGGAGTACCTCCACGCGGTGAAGGCGGTAACAGTTTAGGACTGATTTTCGATGAAATCTCGCTCATCCCGTTGTTTTCCCGTCCCCAGGCCTTAGAATTCTACATCAGACGTTTCAGATCTTCGATTTTGTCGACCCCGTTGTCGCTGGAATATAAAGCAACAGGATCCGCGTACGAAGTCGCGGGCAGAAGCTAGTAAGTAAATAAACATGCACCTTTAAAAAAATTACAATAATACAAAAAAAAAACAAACAAACAAACGAACGAATAATTATACGAACGTGGAGACGATGAACAAAAGTCAGTAAGTTAAAAGAAAAAGAAACATTTTCTTATAAAGACAAGTAGAAAAAAGTCCATTGTAAAAAGAGTTGTACCTTCTTTCTTGTTTGCTCGCAGCTTCCGGAAGCAAGATGTTTCCTATTACGCCATGTTTGAACAAGGATATTGGAAGCCGCCTCCTCCCTGTTCACTGCAAACATTCAAACATCTTCTGATTTTAAATAAGATGCCTCTGCCCAACTCTGCCTACAACGGGAATTTTTGGAAACGTTTTTTGAAGCATTTAAAAAAAGAAAAAAATAGAAAATGGCGGAGTGAAAGAGGTGCCTTTAAACAAGTCTTGGGAAATCTTACAGCGTTGACATTTATGATATTTTGGGTAAATTAAGTACAATTTAGATTTAGATTTTGATTAGTGCCCGGTTGATGGCAATAGGCTCGCCTCCTATTACATGGGACTTAAACATAACTAGCGAAATGTGGGTTGTACTAATGGGTACACCTCTGCCTAACCCTTCGGGGATTATAGGCGTGATGTTATGTTATGTAAGTACAATTTAGTATTTCCCTTCTCTTAAGTTACAATGAGCCTGACATAAGTGAAATTAAGAAGCTTTTTAAAAATAAAGAGAATAAGAACATAATTTTTTATGACCTCTCACACTCACTCTATACTCTGCGAGTGAAAGGCATGACAAGCTCCTTACTTTGGTATCCACTTATAATTTGTTTCTTTAATGGCGCAGGCATTATAATATATTTGCAAAAAGGACTGATGCTATTTTTATTACAAGCTTTTATTTAGCTTGCACTGTTCGTATGTAAGTAAGTTGTCCTTTCAAAATTTGCAAACCGTTTTTCGACCATTTGTTGGTATCCGATTGAGCTGAAATTTTGCATACACTTTTAGTTCTGATGACAATACAATGTCCAATACACAATATTGTAATAATTTTCAATTACCTAAAGCTTGTTTTTAATTTTTTTTTTATTCGGTCAATAGTTTTTAAGACAATTCGATACTATATTATGTACGGATAAATTTATTGTATTTTTGGTATGCCTAGTATAAGTATTTGTATTTTTGTTTCTTGAATACCAAGCGTGTGTTTACTGTCGCAGAAGTTTAAAGGCTACACAGTCTGGAAAAACTGACGATGCATCCATGTGTAAATGGGATGTCAGGCACGCAGTTCCCAAGGGGTTTCTATCTCTTTTTTTAGAAGTAGAGAACCACATCAAGACCTAGGTAAGTACGGGTATAATTTTCAAGCCAAACATTTTGTTTGGCTACACAACCCGTTATCTTTCAAGCCACTGAATAGAATTAAAAGTCTTGACTTTGACTTTGACGTGTAAAGTAAACGTAAAATATCATCGTCCAATGGCGGCCGTTCGCGTTGAATCAAGTTTTGTACCTTGTGGTACGTGGTACAGTTGACAGTTGAAGAGATTTCCTAGTGCAATTAATATTGGCAGTGTCCTGCAGTTGAATCGAATTGAACCTAGTAACACTACACATAATGTAATGTAATTATATTTTTCTTACTCCTCCGCTATTCTTTTCTGATTAATTTCGTTGCGAGATCCAAGACAGTTGAATCGTTTCTCCGGGACTCGTCGAGCTTCATTGCCTCGGCGCTTTTCTGGCGGTCGCTACTGTTGATTCTGGCTTTCAGGAGTTGCAGTGGTTGGAAATAGTGTGGTGGGAGTACTAAGTGAAAGAATGAGTACTAATAGTGTAGAGTACTAAGTCCTTTCCAGTAAAGTCATAAGGTAATTTATCTCTAAGCCCTCTTCTGGGGTTTAGAATCATGAACTAAACCCACAGTTACAAGTTGCGAGTCGATTTTCCTTGCACCCTGTTTATCAGAAGAAACGGCAAAGATCTAACCCATATCTCACTGACATAGAAACTATAATTAGTTTTGTTTTATTTCTAAGAAGGATTACATGTCCAAGTTTCTCGTTAATAAGAAAAGTTTGTGCCGATGTCAATACAAAGAATTTGTGACATAAATGTTGTAATTACATAAAGTTATATGTTACGTTTGTATTATGTATAGTCAACAAAAGAGATAGGTATGCAGGGTCGTCAGATATAGCTGAAGTTTTCTTAGAAACCTATGGATGTTTTAAAATGTAATTTTATTTATAAAAAGTAGATTATAAATAGTTCATTAATTAAGTTAAATTTTAATCGTAGTCATCCATCGGTTTCTAAGAAAATTTCGACTATATCTGACGACCCTGCATACCTATCTCTTTTGTTGATTGTACATGTTTTAGATATAAATATATTTGTTCTGAGGTGGGCAACTGTAATATTCGGTACAGTCAAACGGGGTGAAATAGAAATGCAGGGGTGAATCGGGACTAATCTTTAAAATAGGATTTTAACGTTGAACTAATATAATTTGTTGCTAGAATTACACATTTATTGGACATTAAAATATTAATTTAATGAATTTGTAGTAATTTTTTACTCTTTTTTTGACTAAAATCCCTTTTAAAGTTTAGTCCCGACTCACCCCTGAACTCCTATCCATCCCTTTTGATGGTTTGTAAAAGTACTTAGCTGCTACTGAGAAATTCTTGGAAATTTGCGTCAAGACATTTGTAAAAAAGTACTAAAAAAAAATTATTAGGTACTACCAACAAAGCATAACACATGTAAATGCCAAGTCACACGACCCCACATCACCTCCGCATACACTGCAGTATAATATTGTACCGAATATGTAGCATCCGTTTGTCTATTAGCAATCACAGACCTGCACAAGACAGCTAACACGCTTCGACGCGTCGTGTGCACCGGCGCGGCGGTGTTTGTGTGCCGTGTGTGAGGGCACTAACGTTGTTTTGTAAGCAGCGCACTAATTGGACTGGGTTCGTTGTGACAATTTATTATAAAGGTATAACATGTATGTATGTGTGTGTTGTCTTTGTCATACTGACCCTATGTTAGTGAGGGCTTGAGCAAATCTTGTGCTGTGTTGTGACAATTATGTGGAAAGTTTATAGTTATACATAGAATGGTGGGTTTCGGTCGTAAAGCAATGAATTTAGTCTATGACAGTTCACAACTAGACTTTAGCGTAAGTAGTCCTAAGTTATGCCAAACATCATCTTGGTGGCAATGTTTGTAACTTTTAGGAATGTTTGAATTTCTACCTCAGTCTCGATTTTTGACAATTACAATTCCACGACAATTATAATAGGGTAGATGACACCACCAATCAACTGACGTACTTTTTCTAACCTGTCAAAACGCTATTCTCCCATAGATTTTGTATGGTGTAAATAACTATGACGTCACTTTTGAGTAGACTCAATTGACTAACTATTTATAAATTAGAAAGCAATAAAAAATCAAAACAGACAGTTAATTGAAAATGAATTGGGTTATCAGGGCTAAAATAAAGTGTTTCTTTAGAGAAGTTATGTCTTGGTATTATTGGTTAGTGATGTCATCTACCCTATTGTCGAAAACCGAAACTGAGGTTGAAAAAAAAGACGAGTTTGCGACTAGACTTTGAACGTTTTTAATTAGCATAATGGACCTTCTGAAGTCCAATTTCTGTAACCAAACAATTAAATCAGTCAAATATTTGTCAAAAATGTAGGTAAAGAGGTTATTTTTAACAGTATGAGACTAAGATGCGAACGTTCTTAAAATAGGCAAATGGCGCCTCTGAAGCATTCGTCGCCATAAATATATTTCACGAGATTTATTTAAATGGAATTACGGAGCGAAGCTATGAGAATAAAAGTTCTGAAATCTACTTTCAGCACTTTTATTCTCATACATGAGCTGGATCTAAAATAATAAATCTCTACACTATACTTTCTCAACGCTAACTGTAAAATACACAGACCAAGAACCTCAAGACAAAAAAAGAAAGAAAAAAAATCCGACTATTTTGCATACAAAAGTGCAATGATTATGAAATAGCTGTTTTTTCTAATAGACGTCATAAGACTTCTATTCTATGGTATCCAATGTAACAGGTTAAGCATCGATGTCCTTTCTACCGCGTATACCTACCTATACATTACCAGTACCTCCTGTTATTGAAGAGGGGAGGTATAGCGGCAGCACCCTCCTATTAGGCTCCTATAATAATACCTAATTGTTTCCTAAACAGACAGGAGGGGGCCTAACTTCATTATCAGCATGTCTGAGTGCAGTTTCATTACAGTGTAGATCAACTGTACAGTAATGGTAACAATTTGATAGCGAGAGCTTTTATGTCGTTGTAGTAGGGTCGGTTTTTGCAGTTGCCACTGACGTTTCTGTAGATGTTTGGGATACTGTAGGGTTTTCCTTTTTTTAACGCGGGAAATTCAATTACTGTAGTCGATAGTCATATAAAATGATAATTTTCTCGTTTTTGATCGCAGTTTTTCAAGTCATATTAAAATTTAGGTAAGAAACATATTACAATATTGTTTTAATTTATCATTTGAGTTTGAATGAAAATAGGTAACGAATCAGTAGTTCAAAAAGGGTCATGGGTCTCTGCTGTTCCTCTTTTTGTTATCATGTAGGTATCTACATATTATTTTTACGCCATTTTGTTTCACATCACTCTCAGCGTCGCCCTCCGTAATGATAAAAGCTTAAACACATTTCCGTTTTATTTATTTGCCTTTATTTTATTTATTTAAATAAATTATTGCAATCGCCAACAAGATTAATTTGACTTTATGCGTTTTTGTGGCGGCCATCAGCGGTCCCAACAGAATCGCGAATTCCACTTTTGAAAATCGTTCTCCCGTTAAATCATTGACCCATTTCGGGAAAAACATTTAAAATATTAGCGTAAACATTTAAATTTCCTTATTTTCGTTGGGATCAAAAGAATTATTCGGCGAAATAATCAGTTTGAGAGTGCTTAGCCCAATAATAATTAATTTAAGGTTCGTTACACAAGTGCCCACTCTCGTTTGAACGAACACAATCTCTTTTTTTTTTCATTTACAACCTTTTAATAAAAAGGTTGGCAGACGTCTTTTTTATGGGACAACTTAATAAAAAAGGATGGAGTTCAAAGGGAGCGTTTGGAGTGTAATTTATGCCTAAGAAAAATGAATGCTACGGGACACGTTCGAGTTTTATTGTTCTTACAATTGAGGTAATAGGAATATTTGTATGGGTGAAAGTTTCGGGAATATGTGGCCTACTTTGATATAAGTTTACCTCTACTGGGTTCTTTACATTTTCTTTGCTTATTTGCATGGAAGGCATTGGCACTGTTTTGTTTATTGGTTTGTGGCCCATCTATTCTTCCTGTTTTCTTACAAAAACATACATGAAAACAGAAAAAAATCAAAGAGAAGCAAGAGAGTTTGGTTCAGAAATTATTTTTATGAAAGTTAACAAGATAGACAGTATCTTTATTGAGCCAATAGTTATGTTTTTACAAATTTCAAATTAAATAAAACTTGCTTGATAGATTGTTAGTGTGACCTAAACCGAAAAATAACCGATTAATAAAATAAATAAAAACTTTCTGGTTTTATACGGGTGTTAAGAGACAAATCACTTAACTATACTGTCCATCAAAATACACACATCAAAAGTGTCTAGGGATCAAGCATTTTTATGCGGATTTCTTGAGATTGAGATGTGGCTTTGTAATAAATTTATGATTTTATAAATTTATATGGATCCTTTTTGGTGCATTTCATAATTTGAATCAGGAACTGTGAATCAAATTCGAGTAAAAGATGAAAATCAGCTGTCAATATTTTCCCTATAAAAACATACAACGCATTGAAGACATTATTAGTGCTACTGTTTCCCTACTACTGATTAAAACCAACGTTATTATGGAGCGGCGACGTCATTTAAGCAGGGAAGAAATGCTCAGAGCCGTGGGAATGATAGAAGCTGGTTCCCGGCAACGTACTGTGGCTTTAGCTCTGAATACAAGTCAGAGTGTTATCAGTCGACTTTGGACACGTTACCGAAGCACTGGTACCGTGGCTGAGCGCCATGGAGGACGGTATCGCTGCACCACACGGAGACAAGACCGATACATTCAAATCTTAACTCGAAGAGCTCCAACAATAACCGCCATGATGTTAGCCGTGAGGCTTCATCACTCTTCAGGGAACTTAATTAGCGACCAAACAGTCAGAAACCGCTTGCATGAAGTGAACCTTCATTCCCGAAGACCGCTACGGGTACCACCTATAGCAATGCACAATCGTAGGATTCGATATCAATGGGCTCTTGAACACAGAAATTGGGCAGAAGAACAATGGCGTTTCGTGTGCTTTTCTGATGAGTCTCGTTTTGGTATGAGACCGGATACAAGACGTATACGACACTGGAGAACCCCTGGACGCCAACAGCGATTAAAATCCTGCCAGGAAGTCCATCCTTATAGTGGTGGAACCATCATGGTATGGGCGGGTATTTGGATCGGCGGAAGAACTGAGTTGATTTGGATCAGAGGCAACCTCAACGCTCAAATTTATGCTGAGACGATTGTATCAGACGTCATCGTTCCTCTACAAGTGCAAATCGGTCCCTTATTTCAGTTAATGCATGATAATGCACGACCGCACACCGCAAGAGTTGTAAGACAGACTCTCGCCGCAGCTAACATCAATGTCCTGCCCTGGCCTGCTCAGTCGCCAGACTTAAATCCGATTGAGCATGCATGGGATATGCTACAGAGAAGAGCTCTGCCGAATATGGAGGGTATCCAGTCGCAAGAAGACCTTTTTTTGTTGTTGCAACGAACATGGGCGGCCATTCCACAGCGTGATTTGGATGAACTCATTTTGAGTATGCCAAACCGATGTTCTTGTGTTGTTAGTGTTCGCGGTAGAAACACGGATTAATAATTGTTTAAGTTACCCAATAAAATTTTAAAGAAAACTGTTATTTCAGTCTTTTTTTTGAACTTTTGTGTTAGTGGTTCAAATGTCAAAAATCCCTTTATTAGGAAAATGGCAAATTTCTTTATTAATGCAAAGGTGACTTGGTTTATCGTTACTGTGACAAACGAAAACACTTTATTTGATGAATCCTTAAAGAAAATTTTAATTAATATCAATCAGGAGAAAAGTTATTGCAAAAATATATGTTGATCCCTAGACACTTTTGATGTGTGTAAGTAGGTAACTTTGAGCTATTTTTGCTGCGAAACGGCTTTTGTTTTTTGGGGTTGTTTACGTTAACTTGCAATGTAACGCACTCAAAACATTGTGTTTATGTAACAGTACAGGGCCGTGGGGGTATTTAGTATGTTTTCGTAAAAAGAAAAACGTACCATAAAATAGGTAATATTTCCGTAATCAGAGATATCCCAGATATAATCAAAGTCAGGTTTAAAAGAAAAACGGCCTTGTTATGTGTAGGTACACCCGTTTTATTCATATTTTCTTTTCGTATCATCATTATTATACATCTTTTTACAGTAATGCGCAAAATCAGTCACCAATATTATATAATTAGCAAATATATTATAAAATTGTAATATTCAAAGCCAGACTTCTACTAATATATTATGAACTTCTAATATCAAATATTAGTGTTTGTTTTGCGGTCATACACACATGGCTTGCGTTCTAAACGGCCAAGTTTATTCAGTTAGCAACGAGATAAATTTCAAACGATTCTCGACTTTATTTTGCAGTGGCTAAAGTCTTAATGAACTGCAAGAGAAAAGTTTAATATTGTTTTATAGTAGAATGCTCTGATAGGAAACTGCATTTATGCTCATATAGCTGCTATAGGTAAATATAGAACTCGATAATGTTCTACAACTGCCTCGTTGGTCTAGTGGTCGCACGACTGCTGAGCATGAGGTCTTGGGTTCGATTCCCAGGTCGGGCAAAGTGTTATTGGGTTTTTCCATCAGGAATTTCTCAGTAGCAGCCTCGGAGTCTGGATTTGTACCCGGTTGATGGCAATAGGCTCGCCCCCTATTACATGGGACTTAAACATAACTGGCGAAATGTGGGTGTACTAATGGCTACACCTCTGCCTAACCCTACGAGGATTACAGGCGTGATGTTATGTGTAATGTTCTACAAGAGATACTGTTTGTAACTGTCCCGATGGTCCTGCGTTCGATTCCAAGGTCGGGCAAAGTGTTATTGGGTTTTTACATAAGGAATTTCTCAGTAACAGCCCAATGTTTGAAAGTTGGTGGAGTGACACTTTCATGCCTCGGAAAGCATGTAAAGCCGTTGGTCCTGAGTCTTTTTTTTTAGGTGGTAAAAACCATCAAATGACTCCTTCCGCCCTGGGTGGGGCGGAAGGGACTGTCAGACTTTTACTGACTAAAAAACCACCCTGTTCCTTCTGTTGCCCTTTACGTTCCGGGGCCACGGTATCCTGTTAAGATGTCCCCGGTCCCCGTCCCCGGTTGTGTCGGATCGCCATGATCAGACCATGAGAGTTATTGAAGAGAGAGTGCACCTGTATTTGCGTACACACTTATGTGCACTATAACAACTTGTTTCTCCGAATATTCACACTGTTCAGCAGTAATTGACTTTCGTCTGAATAAGTTTGTCCTGGGAAGTAGCGAATTACATTTTTAACCGACTTCAAAAAAAGGAGGAGGTTATCAATTCGACTGTATTTTTTTTTTATGTTTGTTAGCTCCTAACTTGCGACTGGGTGAACCGATTTTCATGATTCTTTTTTTATTTGAAAGCTGGTGCTTCCCGTGTAGTCCCATTGTCACCATTTCAATATCTGATGATGAACTTCGGAGATATGGAATGGAACTCCTCACAGAATCACAGCAGCAATATCGTAACAAGTGAAGTTGCTTTGTTTATACGTGTAGTCGATGACTGACTGAAGGAAAAAGGGGGGGGGGGTACATAAACCCCCCTCCTACCAGTTTCCAAAATTAAATATATCGTGTGAGGTATCGTTTGAAAGGGCTCGTTTGAAGGGGATCCTTACTTCTAAAACTAAAGTTATTTTAATTTTGTAGTTTTTGAAGGCGGTTATCTTTTTTTGTAAAAAAGCTTTTTCTTGTAAAAAGTTCTAATATATTGCTGTATTCTTTTTTTTGATGGGTTCTGTATCGTATGTGAAGGATAGACCTGCATTTCGGGTTCCTACTAATTGCAGTAATGCTGTCGTGTCGGATTGCTTTTCCATTGGACTATGACAGGGAGGAAAGTGACCTGTATTTCTGCACATACTTATGTGGGTACTACTATCTCTATCTTCCGCGTCCTTAACTAGTCCTTATTGACATTGATGGCCTTGACCGTAATTCGGTTAGGATATGTAAATGCAGTACTTGATCACACGTTACCATATATATTGCCAATCCTGCCATAGATAGATTTTGTTACATAAAGAACAACATTTTTTACCTAGTATTCTGTTTATTAATACGGTGCAGGTACAATTTCATTTGAAAACCCCTAATTATGATTGTCGAGAAAAAAATCATCAGTATCAAAATTGTGTCCAAAATATACACATCAAAAAAGTCTAGGGATCAACATCCCTAACAAATGTTAGGGATGTTGATCCCTAGACTTTTTTGATGTGTGTATAAGGAACTTCAAACAATTGCAATATATATAGTCCCAAGTATCAAAATTTGACGAGGCCCTACAAAAATGGCGTCTTAAAAAATAAACAAGCCGTTATCACCAAAGATGAGAAGAGGGTGCAAGGCTAAATCGAATCCCCTGGAGCATACGTGAGACCCTTGTCACAGGGCAGTCGTCATTTCATGGGTATCTTGTTCCTGCAGGCAATTACAATGTGATTGACCACGCACCAGCTTTGAAAGACCTCCACCCCTCCCCTGAAAGCACCAAATCCATGAAGTGTATAGGGGAAGCTTAAGGTTCAAAGAGGTCATGTTAGGATGGACAGCTGTGTGTACCAAGTGTTTGGTCCACTGGTTGGATTGATTGAACTTTGACTCTGAGTACGTACTCTCTGTCAATAATGAAGTGATTGGCTATAGGTACGACAAAATTTTGTACTTATATGTTTGATTGGAATTACTTTGTGATTGATGTCAGCTATGACGTAATTATAATAAATTGGTTGTGTTCCGCGGCTCGTGTGTAATTTTATTTATTGGATTCGGTAAAAAAGGTACGAAATGTGCTGTAATTTAAGGGGACGCCAAAAGCCAGCAAGAAAGAAAGAAAAGAAAGAAAGAAAAACCTTTTATTCACGTGAAAGTGACGCACAATACAAAATAATTATAAACAAACAGCAAACTAACAAACTTTTATAATTCAGCCGCGCGCCCCGTGTTAATTGTTTTATCGTAATAACTCCAAAAATAAAAGGAATTACCTAAAATGCCTAGACAAAACCCTCACTCATGTATAAATATAACTAGTTATCAAATTTTCGTCATATTAGTCATTATAATATCGTGTATAAATCGAAAAAACTAAAAAAATTGAGGCTACTACGTGATGTTTTTCTATCGCGAAAATGTTATTATTTTGTGTTTTTGATCAATGAGAACCCTCAAAAATATCATGTAGTTTTCATACATTTGTGTTTTAAGCCTAGAAATCTAGAATTGTTCATGTAAAATCAACAAAACATTGGTAAAAATAAAAATAATATAAAAAAAATATAAAATAAAATAAAATATTGGTATGCCTACTACCTACTATTAAGTTAAGTACGTCGTTTGTGCTCCGCCTCTGTGGGTTGCAGGGTGATGTTATATAGCCTATACTATTTCTCATGAATCTGGCTATCATAATTATTATACCTACTTAATTATTTTTCAATCCGACAGGCACTTGTAGAGATTAGCGCATTTAAACAAACGAACAAAAAAGGCTTCAGCGTTATTATCTTTCAATTTTCTTCAGTGTGTTTGTTTGTCGCCTAACTCCTAAACGACTGGATCGATTTGGTTGAAAAAAAGAAGAAACGATTGTATTTTTCAAAAACAAGTAAACATCACAATTTTCCAAAATTATGAGATCGTGCCTACAAGAGCATAATAATTAACCTAAAATTTGTATCACATGATATTTATCAACTTTTTTCTTTCTTAATTGAATTACGCAATCAAGGACTTTCTTTGAAGTTTTAAAATTCTTTTAGAAAAAGTCGACGAAGTCGATAAAATAATGTTCTTTGAAGGTATTTCCAATCATAAACGACTCTTAGGAAAGTAGAAGCACTAAGTACCTATGAATTGAATGGATATCTTAACAATTTTTGTTTCGATCAGTGGCTATTGTTGCGAGCAATGCTATTGAATTGTATTCATATTGGTTTTACATTTTACTAGCTTTTGCCCAGCCGCGTGATTTTTTGTCACGGATTTATAATTTTTATAATAATAAAAAATACCCTATAGCACTCAGAGATAACGGAGCTTCCTATTTGTGAAAGAATTTTCTAACTCACTCATCACGAAATATCAAAAACGCATAATGATGAGGAGAAACGTGACGTAAAAGATGAAATTTGGCAGTTACCCCTAAAGGGGGTGAAACGGGGGTCAAAAGTCTGTAAGTAGAAACAAGATTAGATCGCCAATAACCGACATTTACGCGGATGAAGTCGCGGGAAGAAGCAAGTAACATATAAACTCATACATACAAAAAACAATTTAGTGGCACAGCTCATAACTCGAACGAACTCCAAATAAATAATTATAAAATTTAAAAAAATATATTTCATTATTGAGAATTGGACATTGTACGAGTATTGTCATCAGAACTAAAGGTGTATGCAAAATAGCTCAATCGGATCGGAAAGGACAACTTACTTACATACATGCGGATACATATCAGAATATCAAAAATCAAAATATCGAAAATCAAAATATCGAAAATCAAAACATCGAAAATCAAAATATCGAATGTATCTTAATATCTAAAATCAAAATATTGAAAATCAAAATGTCGAAAATCAAAATATCGAAACTCAAAATATCGAAAATCAAAATATCGAATGCTCATATGATCGAAAGATCTTATAATCGAAAATCAAAATATCGAAAATCAAAATATCGAATGTTCAAAATATCGAAATTTTGTTTTTCGTGATACTTAACATATTTACCGTAGGGCGCCTTTTGCAACTTGCGTCAGTTTCATAGACCCCGGCATAATTTACGCTCAACAGATGGTCGCTCTGGGCGGTAAAAAAAAAAAAGCTGCCGCCCTATCTCCCGTCAGCCATGTCGTCGGAGCTCCGCCGGCCTTCGGCCTACGCTCCTCATGTCCCAAAGTCGGACTTCTGGGACCAAAACTAAAAAATCACATTCGATATTTTGTACTTCGATAATATGATTTTCGACATTTTGATTTTAATTTTCGATATTTTGAACATTCGATATTTTGTACTTCGATAATATGATTTTCGACATTTTGATTTTCGATATTTTGATTTTCGATATTTTGATTTTCGATTATATGATCTTTCGATCATATGAGCATTCGATATTTTGATTTTCGATGTTTTGATCGTTCGATATTTTGATTTTCGATATTTTGATTTTCGATATTTTGATTTTCGATATTCTGATATGTACCCATACATGCATACTTACAGAACGAACAGTGCAAGCTAAATAAAAGCTTGTAAAAATAGGGTAACATTAATTTAAAACGTGTCTTAAAATTTTCTCTCATACAAAATCACTTACATCATGTTTGTTATATACATATATAAATTAAAGGCTTGTACACAGAACCTTAGATATAACGTTCAGGATTTGTACCTACTCATATTTTCATAAAAAAATGTTTTTGCTGATGAATTTTTTTTAATAAATCTCCGTGTATGCTTGGGGTAAACACAATCAGGCTCATGTCACCCTTCTAGATACAAGGTGAAGGGTGATAGTGTAATGCAGGTAAGATTCAGTAGGTTAACATTGAGCAAGCTTTAACAGTGGACGACTTAGGCTATGCACTATACGGTTAACCGCAATGCCAGCCGTCCGACTGACCGGAATCAAAAATTTGTACGAGAAAGTAGTTTTTATACGCACTGCGATGCGGCTGCCGGCCGACCGCTCCGGTCGTTCTGAGCGCTGCGGTCCGACTGAACCGCAAGCGCAACCGCATCCTGCGGTCCATCGGATGGCTGACCGCATTGCGGCTAGCCGCATAGTGCGTATGTACCCTTACGGACACGGGTATCTACTATTATTTATTCAAACTTTATGCAACAAAAGTACAAAAACGGACTTAATACCTTAGGCATTCTCTAACAGTCGACCAAAGGTGGTGAAGAGATAACATGGTAGGTTCAAGTTATTGCACGTGAGCGTAAAACAACAAAATTAGAGATTAAAAAATGATAAAAAAGCACTAAAAAATTATAAATTATTTATTATCTATCTTCTATTATCTTCTTCTCATCATCTGCCTAGCCTTTTCCCAACTATGGTGAGATATAAGATATCACTTGGTAAGACTGGTTGTCAGACTTTCGGGCTTCTAACGACCCGTAACGACTGTTAATGATCCACGTACTTATGACAGCCGGGACGATGGAACGATGTCAATGATATCTAAGATAAACTTAGAAAGTACATATGAATTGAAAAGTCACATTGCTACAACAAAATTCAATTTTTTTCCCTAAAATGTTTTTTAACTTTGTCTAACAACCAACACTACATAATGCTTTGAACCTTCTGTACTATACTTGTCGTGTGACATTGGTTGCCTGAAAGCGACGAGGCTGTTTGTTCTATCAGTAACGAGTTTACACTGTGTTGCCTTCGTTAGTGCGTGTCGCCTGCCTAAATTGTTTTGTTAGGCTTCAAGTATAGTTAGTTACCAACTATAAAGATCCATACTTAATATTATAAATGCGAAAGTGTGTATGTCTGTCTGTTACCTCTTCACGCTTAAACCGCTGAATCGATTTTGATGAAATTTGGCATGGAGATAGTTTAAGATCCGAGGAAGGACATAGGACATAATTTTTATCCCGGATATCACCCCCTAAGGCGGTGAAAAGGGGGGTGGAAGTTTGTATGCAAGGACGATATAAAAAAGTTCCACGCGGACGAAGTTGCGGACAAAAGCTAGTATTAGATAATTACTAAGTACTATCGCTTGCCCGCGACTTCGTTCGCGTAGATTTCAGAATTGGGTAATTGACACCACGCATTAACGATTAATTTCAAGACGCATTTTCTCAAAAAAAAAAAAAAAACACTTTTCTTTAGCAGAAACCCGATTCATTTTCAATTTACTGTAAAATTCGATTATTTTGTGGCTTTGAAATCAATAAATAGTTCGTCAATTGAGTTGGCAAATGAGTGACGTCACAGTTCGATATTGCCATAGAAAATCTATGGGGAATCGTGTTTTGACAGTCCATAAGAAGTGTGTCAATTGATTGGTCGTGGCAGCCATATTATTCCTCACTTCTCTTTTGATGAGGATACAAAATTGCGCATTGTATGCAGTCAAAACGAGTTTTTAGTTCTGACTGTGACATAAATGGTTATTTATTTTTCACTAATTGAGTTATACAATTGTTATCATAAATGTACAAACATATGTGGTAATAGTCATGCAAAATGAAGAGAGAGTGTTTTGTCTACATCATTATCTGGCACCCACCCTATTCTAATAATGCCGTTGAAAATTGTACCTTATCCCCTTAAAATAAAGCTTGATCGTCCGAAGTAGGGGTGACAGGATAATTTGTATACGGTTAGTTGTTTTTATGGTGTAGGAGTATTCCTGTCGCGGATAATAATATGAGCTTGTTTGCACACCGTACTTACATTCAATTTTGACGTGTACTCGTTAACAACTATCACTTGAGTGGCGTGAAAAGTGTTTTTTTTTTATTACAATTAATTTTTACGCCATTTTAAACAACCTGTAGTTTTTATTTTGAATATGGAATGTATGCATTGTTATAGAATTCCATTAAAAAAAATCATTGATACCTACTCTACTATTCTTTTACTATGGATTCAATACATGACTCTGGATGCTCAATGGCTAAGATTTATTGAAGGATATTGAAAAAAATCAGCTATTCTATGCATTGAAAATGCATAGAATAGCTCTCTGTCTATCTGTTTGTTCCGGTTAATTTCCAAAACGGATTTGGGTTGAAAGAGCGCAAAAATACACAACTCCAAAGAAAACCGTCATTCACGCGGGCAAAGTCTCTGGTACAAGTTAGTTTAGAATGAAAAACAATAATACACTACGAAATAAAAATGCACGGCACGCTCAACTCATAATTGTAAATGTTTGCAAGCAATGACCTCATCAACAAAGGTGCAAGCAAATTACATTTCTAGTCACTTATCTTAAACATCAAAATCGAACACAAACTCTTTTAGCCTCGCTTCGTTCATATCAGTATCGGGAGTTCCCTCAGCATAAAGCGTTGCTATTGGCCATCATAATACTGACGACATCAAAATTAAAATGCAAAAATCTTCTAATTTCTATCACAAATCATGAAAGATTTTTAAACAAACATAAAGATATCAATACTGTTACTAAATGTAGCGAAGTTTTGGTAGAAAACGGACACGTATTTGAGCAGGAACGGAAAATGAAATTCCAGTCCTGGATCGCGAAAGCAAAGTTTTCCTACCACTCTGTATATATACAAACATGAGAGATACTCTTTCGGTCTTCCTCTGGGGTTCTTCATTGACCGAACCGCTTGCCGCGGCCAGTAACGTGGTATACTTGTACCGTGTTGGCCTCGGACACCATTGAGTGTACGTATAATAATATAAGCACAAAATATTATTCTGTGTCCTCAATGTCACTCCTCTGGGTTAAGTGTCCGGGGCGTTTCACGGTCTTGTAACCACAGTTACTGGTTACAGCGACTCGCGGTGGCTTTCTGAAGTCCACTGTTGATCAAGGAAGGTGAACTGTCCTCACCATGGGAGAGTTCACCGGTCCTCGATCGGGAGTGCTTGGAAGATGGAAGATCCCCAGAGGAGGTACTCGCTGACATATAAACAGCGATAACAAATTATATTCCGCAAAAACCAAAACTTTTGTTGAATTTTGTAAAAGGTTCAATAAAAGGGAAGGGAAAAGGGTCAATAAATATGATTATGGTTGAACAGAAAATTAGTTAACTATTAGAATAATTTAGTAAATTTTCTCTAATTATAATAATAATAATAATAATTCTTTATTTCAGATAACTAGGATCCAATGTGTTAGTAATTACAATAATGACTTACTACTATTATTAGTAAAGTAACACGATTTACAAATTAATTAACTATAAGTAATTATTATGACAAAGTCAAAAATTTTATAATGTTATCAACGATTGTGGTCATCTTAATTAGACTTTCATTAAACTCTTAATTATGGAAATTCTTTATCTAGCTTTAGCAAAGACAAAATGAAAATAAAAGTAACAAACATTGAACAATATTTTTTGTTTAATACTTCCATAGTTTTAAACAAAAATTATTATTTAATGCTAGTTCATCGCGTGTCAAGTTGCATTGTTATAGGTTAAAAATCTTTCTCACTGAATTTAGGTAAAGTGAGGTTGAGGTGAGCTGTTAATATTTAGCTCACTTTACCTGACCAAAGGAGAGTTTTAAGCCCTTGTTTAGCCTGAAATAAGTAGATAAAAATGATAAAAAAAAACGGTAAACGGTAACGGAAAATGGTAATGGTGGTATGGTTAATGGCATTAAGTCCGCCTTTGTAGGTACTTGTTTTGTGCATAAAGTTTAAATAAATAAATAAATAAAATGGTTTTGAGGGAATATAAACTTGTATGTTTCTCGCAAACTTTCAAAATTATCATAGCAATAAGTTGAAACTAATCATATCATTGCTACTCGTTAATACAAAGATACCTCCTATTAATTACATACTTTTTATGTCTTTTATGAGTCAAAACGCGATTCCTTCATAGATTTTGTATGGCAATAGTAAACTGACAATTGACAATTCAATTGACAAAACATTTAAGTATTTATTTCAAAGCAATATTTCAGCTGATTCTGTTCAGCTGATAAATTGTAAGAAGTCAAATCATTTATTTCAATTAGGCCATTAAAAGGCACTTTTGAACGTCATATACAAAAAAAGGATTCAATCTAGTTGCCCTTTCCAAAAATTAGTTTTGTATGGAGAAGAATGGGCAAGAAACTCCATACCTACGTACTTACTCTTTTAAAATCAATATTAGCTTACAGAATCATACATGCATAATGACACGTGAATACAATATAGCTTATATAAAAACTACTAAGTCATAATGTGTTAAAAGAATTACAAATTAAAAATTGAAAGGTTATTTAAAATATTTTCAAATATGCCTACATAGTGTTCACGTGTTTACAAATATTGGGACTTTATACAACCATTCATAACATCTCAACCAACATAAAATAGCGTGTGAGCCCGCGCAATCTATAACACACTTTAAAATCAAAAATAAATAAAAATAAAACATTGAGTAGGTACTAAGAGAAATGAAAATCATTATTAAAAACGAGCTTGATCTTGTCTGGAATGAAATAACAAATTCATTCATTCGCACACATTTTCGCATTTATAATAGTACTTAGTGGAATATTTACAATTAGGATGTCCATAGTCGTCGGTGACCACTTTATCATCAGATGTTCGTCTGCCAACCAAGAAAGTAATCAGTTCTGGAATAATACTGGTCTCATGAATGAGGTATATTTCAGGTTAACTTTTTGGTGGGTTATTTTATATAGATTCTGTTCCCTTTTTAACCGACTTCTAAAAAAGGAGGAGGTTCTCAATTCGGTTTCAACCGCTTGCCAACCGATTTCAAAAATTCTTGGAAAGGTTATACTTCCCAAATGGTCCCATGAAAATTTTATCGAAATCGGACAAAAATATGTCACTAAAAATGAACAAATGCTTAAAATTTAAAAAAAAAAAAAAAACCGACTTAAAAAAAAAAGCACTAATAAGTTAAAAATAATACTATAACCTACTTATATTAATAAACCTAACCTAACCTACGATTAACCTATACTAAAGTTTAACAAATTTTTGGAGTCGGTGCCAAGACCGAGGGTATTATTTATCCAACCGTATGGCACCGACTCCAAAAAATTTTTTTCTGAATGATAGTCCAAAACACGCTTCTAGATTTGTAATGATATGAAGGTCAATTTATTAATAAAAAACACTCAAATTCTAGTCGCAATCTCAACTCAGCGACAGTCAATGTCGAGATATTTAAAAAATGTAGGAAGGTAGGTTAAAGGCCTATCCGCACACAACAGTGCCGACACGTGCCGATCCGTAACGTGACGATCAGTGTCAGTGAAATTTCATATTGTAGCATACATTTTGTACGACGCTATCCGTACTTGTCAGTGACAGTGACGTTCAGTGGTGTCAGTGCTGCGCCGACATTGTCCGTGATCTGACGTGAATTTGTAGGTACAATATTTTGCCTGAGACTGTCGCAGTGTTTCGCACGCGTCGTGTCGGTACTGACATGTACGAATAGCACGTCACGGAACGGTACGGTACGGAACGGTACGGATGTCGGTCACGTGTCGGCACTGTTGTGTGCGGATAGGCCTTAAGTCATTTAAGACAGATTAGAATGAGAACGTTCCAAAATCTCACTAGACTTGCCTCTCTGAAATAACCATCTATTCGACCTAAAATATTTTCATTATTTATGTATCATTTTTATAATATTTTGGATTATTCTAGCACGTTTGTTATCATAAGAATAGGTTATCATCATTAATTCATATTAAAGATACGATTATCAACAAAGATAATAAAAAAATAAACATAGATAAAGCTCAATTTTATTGGTTTTGTTTTCGAATACAAAAAACTATGTTTCCGCCCGGGATCGAACCGGGGACCTTCTGCGTGTTAGGCAGATGTGATAACCGCTACACCACGGAAACGATATGTGTAACGGTAAAATATAAGTACACAAACTAAAAGTGTGACATTGGTGCCGATTGCCTTGTTCACAAACTAGACTAAAAAGATAGTTGACATCTCTTACTAACATACAGCGAAAGAAAAGGACTAATGTCCGTTTTCACCATCAATCCCTAATTTTATTTTTAAGTATCCCCTAAGCCATTTTAGATCAAGCATAAACGCACTCTAAGTCTGTAGGTTATAGAGTGCGTTTCTGCTTGATCTAAAATGTCTTAGGGGATACTTAAAAATTAGGGATTGATGGTGAAAACGGGCATAAGACATTTAAGAATTAAGTTAGAGATGTCAAATTAGTTTTGCCTTGAACTTTTCCGTATTTTTAATCTATACGTTTTAAGATGTCAACTATAATTTCTATGGATGTGTCAGATTGACTAAATTTGACAGCTCTTATTTACATTCGTCTCTTTCTTGTTTTACTTGACAGAAAATATAGAAATAGTCTAATTTTAGTTTAGTTTGTGAACAAGGGAATCGGCACCATTGATTGTGAAAGTAATAAGTGTTGTTTAATTCTAAGGCCTGAAACTGCGTTAAGCGGGCGCCCGCGACGGGCAACCGTCGCGTGTCTACGCGCGTGGACACGCGGGCGGGCTCCGTGGGCACGCGACGGGTCCCGTCGCGGGGCCCGTCGCACATAGCTCGTTTTTCAGGATTTAGGCGGCCAAAATTATTTTATGTGATAATTATATTACAAAGTAGTTACATTAACAGAATTCAGTGTTTGGAATAATTTACCGAAATTATTTGTTGGTGCACGGTAGTGTGCCTTACCTATTTGTGATTTTTTATAAAAAAAAATTTTTTTTGATATCGTATTTAATTCCAAAGTTTTTTTAAACATAAATTTCATAAAAGACGTGAGTGTATACTCACGTCTTTCCCCAAGGAGAGACAACTAGAGACACCAACTTAGATAGGTGCCCACGTTTCACTAATACTTTTGGATATTATTAAACTAGCGACCCGCCCCGGCTTCGCACGGGTGCATGTATCATACATATAAACCTTCCTCTTGAATCACTCTATCAATTAAAACCGCATCAAAATCCGTTGCGTAGTTTTAAAGATCTAAGCATATATAGGGACAGACAGACAGACAGACAGACAGACAGGGAAAGCGACTTTGTTTTATACTATGTAGTGATGATAGTGATAAATAGTGTCCTAACAAATAGGTAATTAATGTTTATTATTAAAATCTTCACATTCGTTATACAATAGGAAAGTTACATAAGCTAAATAGGTAATCACTACAAATAATCGATTTTGCATCAGAGACTTAATCATCTACAATAGCTGCATGTCTCAGGCAGAAATAATTTTGCTGCGGTTTATCTTCCTCGTACGAACTAATAAATGGATCGAATGTTAATAGTAACCTATGATAAACATTTAAGTTAAACCGCGCGTGCCCCCGCGACGGGTCCCGTCGCACGGAGGCGGGCCCCGTTGCGTGGGTGCGGGGCGCGCCTCCCCGTGACGGACGCCCGCGCGGGTCCCCCCGACGGAGCACTTTTGTATGAACCCGCGCGGGTGCCCGCTTAACGCAGTTTTAGCCCTAAAGGCCAATTCCACTAATTATAAAAACGTTCAAAATCTAGTAGCAATCTCATCTTAGTGATAATCAATTTCAAAAAATGTCGATAAAAATTTGAGGCATTTTTTGAGAGATCGAGAGTAAGATAGAATATGATTGGGATTGTTTCCAAAACTTAGAGAACAGAGTCATAGATTTGAGCTTATATTCCTCACGCTAGGATGGTGCCGGTGACATTTGTCAAACTGTTGCTTTTCTCTCTTGAACGTTAAGGCGATTTACAATCATGATTAAATATTTTAACAGCTGCCCTACCATGAACTCTTATTGCGATCCAAAAAACTGAATTGTTCTTCAAATAAGTCAATATAACGCATCAATTTATGTCATTTATTGACGTATTTTCTCTTATCGCGATCCAAAAACTGAACTGTTCTTCAAATACGTCAATATAACGCATAATTGATGCGTTATATTGACTTATTTGAAGAACAATTCAGTTTTTTGGATCGCAATAAGAGTTCATGGTAGGGCAGCTGCACACTAATATCATAGTCGTAAAATACGGAATCAGTAATAAGTAAGTAAAACTAGTAAATTAAATAATGTCACTGACTTAGTTATGCGATTCTGACATCCGCGATTCAGTCATTCGCGGGCAGAATACAGCACTCAAATACATACATACATAAATCACGCCTTTTTCCCATGGGGGTAAGCAGAAACTACAGAACGCCATCTGCTACGATCCTTACATACATCTTTCGCTTCGTCCACGATCATACAATTTGTCATACAAGCACGCCGGTTACGATTACTGCGCAATTAAATAATTACCAATATTAAAATATTATTAATTCTCCATGATAATGCGGTATGTACTCACGATTGCAGCAATTTTAATTAAAATGTTTCGTTAATAACAAATTGCGTGCCTTTTGTCTGCGATAATTGGTATTTAAGAATGTAAATTGGGCTAATTTGTTAAAAGGTCGAAAGAGGAATTAATGGTTGATGTTAATTATTTTATAGTATTGTTGTGTGTTTGTATGGATGGATGAGGGATAGACCTATTGGTACGGATGAGGATGGGGTGAAAAAAAAAACATTAATTTAATAAAACCTACGTAGGCATTTCCAACGTTACGTACCCATCATTTATTCTAATCTATATATATAAATAATTGGTAGGGGTAGGGTAGGGGTAGGGTAGGGGTAGGGTAGGAGTAGGGTAGGGGTAGGGTAGGGTAGAGGTAGGGGTATCGGTAGGATAGGGGTAGGATACCACGCGAACGAAGTTGTGGCGGGTCAGCTAGTCTTTAATATATACAGGAAGAATTTTTTATCACGTTCCAAATTTTTTCTAGGCAATAGGTATCTTTCAAAGAAACCATTAAAAAAAAAAATGAGAAGTAAATTTTTAAAAATAAAATATTGTAGGAAGAATTCGATATACCTTTCCCATTTGACGGTCCTAAGCCCGTGAATTTTGGGATCTAAGTAATATCAGGTATTGTAATACATCGAAGAAGTATTCGTTGATATGACACGACGTGAAAAATTCTGGAAAAATAGTGACAAATACTGGTCTAAAAAACTACCCCATAATATTAGCCATTTGTGAAACAAAAACAGAAGTTTTCATGATTAATGAAGCTTAATGCTACAGATTGCAAGTTGTTGATACTGTCCGCGCCATTCTTTGAAGCTTTCTCTAAAGAATGATTAATGTTAACTAAATGATTTAACCTTGCAAAGTAGCAGAGAGTTGCGAGAGAACGTAGGATACATATTATTATACAAATTTACGAAACATCTTTAAAGGAGATTGCCCATGAGCGGTACTCTTGTTTTATTACTTGTGTCTCAAAATCTTGAAGGGCATGAAATATCTAAAATACAAATATATTTTTTAAAAAGACTTTGATTGATATTTATAATGGGATAGTTTTTTGAAGAATAATTAGTACTTTTATGTTTCCGACGTTATAGTACGCCATTTTTTACTATCCGCTGTCAATACCTACAAGAGATGTCCATTTTTTCTATTGCGGGTAATGTAACCTACCTACATAAAATAAAATGATATCGATTTTGTATTGACTGTTCAATCTATTATTGTAAAGTAATAACAGAGTTCTAAATCACATGTTTTTGCTTGTATTTTTAATATCAGTGGTTGTAAACGGCGGCGGCATCGGCGCCAAGTTGTATTCGTGAAATACCACTGGCTGGTTTACGGAAATCGATAAAAAATCAATACAATACTGTTATTTCTGGTTTTGGTACGTTGTGCTTCGAGTCGAGCCTTTTAGTTTCTCTGTTATTGCTGCTAACCCATTGAAAATAAACATACTTCTAACGCCGCTGCACCGTGTGTTGTTTATTACTAAAGGCAGGACTTTTTGTGTTGCGATCATAGTGAGTGCGACTATAATGCAATGTCTCAACTGCTCTTTGAGATTAACGCCACTTAGGCGCAGACACAATATGTTGTCGAGGATTCCGAATAACATCATGGACATTTTACGAGTCTAGATCTCACCAACACCGGTAAGAATGCACATTGTCTTTTTAACGTAGTATGATTTTTTTTTGTTAGGAACTGCGCTTTATGTTTACGTACCATATGACAAATCTTAGAGGACAAAAGTACAATCCATGTCTGTGTGTTAGTTCCTCACCTCACCAGTTCGGTTACTGGGTTGTAACATAACCTATATAGGTAGGAACCTTCTACTGATGTGTTGGTAATAACTAACTTACCTACTAGGATTGTTTATTTCAATCAGTTAAGTGTATTCGAGGATGAATTGTGTGTAGTATCATTTAAGATTACAGTTGCACAGAATTATAATTATTTAAATATGTTTCTTTTTCAGCTGTCAACATAGCTAAACCGTTACAGATTTTACACAAATATGCTTCAAAGACACCAAGTTCACCCGTAAACCCATTCAGACCCTTTCAAATAGCTTTTTTCAACTAATTTTTGGTCGAACATAACCTCAAAATAGTAATTTCATTTTTGTAAATATCTCGGAAATGCCATTGTAGTTTGTGTTAAATCTTTTGAGGTAGTATTTAGACACCCCATCGAGTATTTTAAAGTTGATTTGATGAAGACACAACAATTTTGAATTGAGTACATTTGTCTATAGCGCCGTGGGCATTCTCCTTTAGTATAGGAGGGAGTTGCGCCAAAACAAACCAACAGACGTCAAACCTACTTATTTATACATTCATACATATCATAACGTCTGTAATCTCTGAAGGGTTAGGCAGAGGTGTACACATTAGTATACCCACAATTTCGCCAGTTATGTTTAAGAACCATGTAATAGGGGGCGAGCCTATTGCCATCATCCGGGCACAAATCCAGACTCCGAGGCTGCTACTGAGAATATTCCTGATGGAAATATCCGATAACACTTTGCCTGGGTTCGAACCCAAGATCTCATGCTCAGCAGTCGTGTTTTGCGACCACTAGACCAACGAGGCAGTCAATATATGACACCATCCAGATTTAAAATCTTTAAGAAACCGTATTGTAGCCAACTGAAATAAAGAATTAGATTATACCTGCGATATACATAGGTATTTTGCCCAGGGTGATAATATTATTCATGTCCGGGGGATGCCTTTTAAAGTTGTAACTATGGCAACGCAGGGAAGGGTCGCCCTAGGAAGACCTACACTGACCTTATTGGTGAGGTTCTTCAGAAAGGTCAGGTGCGCCGAGTACCTACTCGTAACTGGCGTGCTTGTATGACGAGATGTATAAACGTGGATGAGGCGAAAGGAATATGTAAGGATCGTAGCAGGTGAGAAAAATTAATTAAAAATTAATTGTTTACCTAAGGACTTAAAAGAACTTTTATACAAAAGAAACATGTTTAAAAAAATCTGAAGGATTTTTATTGGAAAGATGTTTCTATTATATTGATGTATTTCTCAGTGTGAATCCATAATTTATTATTATTGTTGGATGTTACAAAATTATTATTATTTTATTTTATTTTTTAATGATGCCATTTTGGACTTCTGTTTCATTTATTATAACTAATTGTATTTGACTATGGTTTTATGGTTTTATGGACTATTGGTGTTATGATTTTTATGTGTATTGTAAGTGTAAGTAAGACATTCAGATACTGTTTATTGAATAAATGAAATGAAATGAAAAGGCGTGAGGTTATGTTTGTGTGTACGTTGGCTTAATCCTAACTAATATTATAAATGCGAAAGTAAGTTTGTTTGTTTGTTTGTTACCAGTTTACACCTAAGCCACTGAACCGATCATCCTGAAATTTTGCATATACGTTGCCAGGTGTACAGGAACAAGCATAGGGTACCTTTAATCCCGAAAAAAAGTACTGTTCCCGTGGGAAATCACAATAACGTCCTTATGACAGTAGATGGCGCCACGTGTCTATCGAATCATGATCGAATTTTAAGTAGCATCTAATACATTTTGTAAGCCTAGACTGTCGATAGACCAGTTTCAAGTTAATAACCTAGGAGTACGAAAGTTGTTTGCTTAATAATTTTTCACGCCCTAAACCGCTGAAGCGCATCCTGACATTTTGCATAAAGTGGCCTCCAGACGGACGGTGCGGTTGCGGCAAACCGCAGGCCGCGGCTCCAACCGCTGCAAAAACACACCACCGCGATCACAGTGGCGGCCTGAAGTGCCATTAGCTGTGGTGTTTGTGCTACAATCGGACGTCAGTCAATATGGCTAACCGTAACGTTGTCCTATTACTTTCATTAGCCCTCTCAGAAGATAAGAAAAAAGGTAGGAAAAAAAACCGTTTAATTAAACACTTGAGGTGTGAGGTGCCTATATTATCATTAGCATCGCATATTACTCTTAGGAATAGAGAAGTGTGGATTAAATTAAAATTTAAATTATTATTTAAATTCAACTATTTCTATTACAATTTCCATATTTGGCGTCATTTTACATAGCAGTACACGCGGTCTGTTGTTAAAATTTGCAACCGACGCGGCTGCCACAACATTCCGCGTTTGTCTGTGACCCACTTTATATACGTTGTCAAGGATACAGAAAAACTGCATAACTGACACTGACATCACTGTGTCGTCACTGACAATGACAGGTGTAAACGCATTCATAGAGGATGTATGGAAGAATAAAGGTGAACTTATAACACGCCCCGTCAGTGAAGCGTACTCATTGGCCATATTTCATCTAGAATGGCGTCGGGTATTATAAGTGTGCAGCAGCCTTAAGGTTAATTTACACCGGGCACGCTGCAATCGCAGCGGTAAGACCCCACTTTGAGGAGTGGCTGGAGAGGCGCCACGGCGTCCTCCCCTTCCGGCTAACGCAGGTCCTCACCGGACACGGTTGTTTCGGGAGGTTCCTGTATCGGATTGCGCGGGATGAAACGCCCGGGTGTCACCACTGTGTGGACCGCCCGGAGGACACGGTGGAGCATACGGTGCAGGTCTGCCCCACTTGGGCAGAGCACCGCCGTGTCCTCACGGAGGCGATAGGCAGCGGCGACCTCTCGCGTCCGGACCTGGTTCAGGCCATGCTCCGGGGCGAGAGGAAATGGGATGCAGTCACCACCTTCTGGGAAGCAGTAATGCTAGCGAAGGAGGAGGCGAGCCGCGTGAGGGAGAGAACAACACTCTCCACCGCGCCGGACGTCGCGATGCGACATCCGGCCACCGTAGCCGCGTGCTTGCGGACGGCGAGTAATGGGTAGCTCGCCGTCCGATCAAGGACCATGCCCGGATCGACGGCGCGTTCTGTTCGCGCGCGCCTCAAAGAGCTGTCAGCACAGGGACGGGGCCCCGACGGGGCCAAACGCCTGCCGGGGTTGCGGGACGTCTTAATAGGATACCGTGGCCCTGGAACGTAAAGGGCAACAGAAGGAACAGGGTGGTTTTTTAGTCAGTAAAAATCTGACAGTCCCTTCCGCTCCAACCAGGGCGGAAGGACTCATTTGATGATTTTTACCACCTCAAAAAAAAAAAGGTTAATTTACACGTATTAGTGAAGTCACAGTTCCGACACCGTCCCGTATCAGTGATACAGTGATGCGGCAGTGACTTAATTCACACAGTCATGTCAGTGGAGTCACAGTTCCGGCAACATGTCCGCCAAACGCTATGATATCCATTTATTTAAACGAAGAAGTAGAGCTGTATCTAGGCAAAAAAATTAAAATGGGTGCATGAAGCATAGCCGGGCAAAGCAAGGATCCGATGATGAACTTCAGAGATATGGAACGGAACTCCTCATAGGATAACAGCAGAACTGTCTTAACAAGTAAAATTGCTTTGTTTATACGTGTAGTCGATGACTGACTGAAGGAAGAGGGGAGGGGGTACGTCAACGTTACGTTATTATTATCACGGTTAGTTGCTAAACTAACCGTGACCTATGTCGATGTATATAGACAACAGTTTTCCAACGGCAAAGTTAAGTTTGTCCCTCAGTACTGTTTAATTTTTCGTTCGAGGTATGTTTGGTGTGTTTTTATTATGGTAGGTTACTTTTTTCTATTTTAAAATATCTCGCAGTTCCAACTCAGGCAAAAGCTCATTGCGAGCCCGAGCAAAAATTACTGCTCAAACCCAGGAATCTTCCGTTCATGCCGCATTAAGAAGGCAAGCACAGCCGGAGCGACAAACAGCTTTGAGAGCTGATGAGACATTTTCTTAAAGCCAGGATAGACTGGAGAGCCAAGCTGCCCGCCCGCCAGGCTTCTCTGAGAGCGACTGAGACGCCCTTCCAAACGCAATTGCTTTTGGAGGAACAAGACGAAAGCCAGAAAGCTGTAAAAGCAACTGAGACGCCTGTTCAAATACAACTTCGTCTCAAAAAACAAGCCCAGCCATTACAGCGACAGAAACTCCAGAACAGTCGCAGGCGAGAGGGACCTCTCTTGCAGAAATGCAAACTAAACGTCGACGGACTTTTATGTGTCACAGTTGGTCCGTATTTAATAATTCTGGATCTGGCCGAACAAGCCCAGTACAACCCGAATTGGTTGTCAAATTCTAAACTAACGCGGGCGAAGCCGCGGGTAACAGCTAGTATTCTATATGGTGGCACAGCCATTTAAAGTGTCGGTTAGCCCGGTCATGTCGCATTCTCTATCAGTAGCCCGTATCTTTAGTCTTACTGACATCGGCACCAATTTGATACTGTGTGACACGGGTGGGCAATTTTCCATTATTTATAGCTCAAACAGAATTTATGTACGTGCCATTGTCGTTTATTAGTGCTGTTCGGTTGTAAGTTATGTTTACAAGTTTAACAGTGGTGTAGACTGGTGGTGTGGGGTTACTTGTGGATAGGTGTGGTAGGTAGTTAAACAAGTGCTAATTGGTGGAAGAACTGTGTGTTTCGTTGCGTATCTGAGACAGTTAAAATAATTTGTTATTTTCGCAAAGGTCATTGGTCAAATCTGTTTTGGATGTGTTATGACTTAAACTATTCTACGAGTATATAATTATACAATACTTGATATAGGATGAATCTATTTATATAATGAAAACAAAAAATTATAGTAGGATTATTATAATTTTTGTAAATGTTTTAGTGAAAGAAAAATTGAAAGTATCGCTCGAAATATTTGAAAATTAAACATTTTCCTTTGAGTGAGGCAAGGATGTCTGTCGAGTCAGTTAAATGTCAAAAACAGCTGTATCAAATGTACCATGCCCAAAAGTGCAAGCGCAGTTATAGTAAAAAATACTTATATTGTAAAGACTTCGTGATACACGATGACATGGTTTCCGCTGTGGCTGCTGTATTGCGTATTGCGGGTTCGATTTCCGCCCGTAACAAATATTGGTATGGCTTACAGATAGTCATTCTAGCCTAGATGTTTAGTCGTTTTGGTCTGACTGTTTGTGTATGAGACTGAAGAACGTATCTTAAAGAAAAAGATACAAGGTTGCTTATCTGGTAAAGAAAACCAAGATCTAAAATACATTAAGTTAGCAAGCAGTTTCCTAGAACCTGTTGGAATCTCTTTGTAAACGAATGTCAACCGTCAATTTAAATGTGAAAAAGAAAAAAAAAACTTCATACTCTTGCCATTGGATTTGCATATTGTGTGGTATAAAAATAAACTTTCTCTGCTTAAACAATCTTATATTATTTTGACCATAACCCTTCAGGTTATGGGCCCAGGGTGTTATCCCTGTGTAGTAAACAGTTTATTTACAAGAAAAGTTGTAAAACGATTTAATTAATATCTATTCAAATATATCGTTCGTCAACGTGACACAATGGCCGCTAACAATGGAAGCGCAGGTATGTCGATACCACTGGAGAAATTGAAAGGAATCCAGGATTACCATAATTGGAAATTTGCCATGAAAATGCTACTGATGCATGAAGATTTATGGGAATATGTGGTATCTGAAGGAAAAGCTGCAGACAAAAAAGGTATGAAAGCTTTAGCAAAAATTTGCTTGTCAGTGCATACATCAGCATATCCTCACGTTAGAAATGCGGAATCTGCTTTCGAAGCTTGGAATAATTTGCAAAGAGCTTATGAGGATAAGGGATTATGCAGACGGCTAACTCTTTTGAGAAGTCTGTTCAGCATGAAACTGTGCGAGTACGAGAGCATGGACAAATATTTATCCAATATTATTGAAATTGTGCAACAGCTATCTGATATTGGTTCTCCGTTAGATGATGATTTTGTAGCTGTAATAATGTTGAGCGGGCTGCCACCAGAATATGATCCGCTTATCATGACACTAGAAAATAATAATATCAAGCTATCGAGCGAGATGGTTAAAAGCAAGTTACTTCAGGAGCACCAGCGACGAGATGAGAATACAGAGACGGTTACGGCTCTTGCTGCGAGGAAGACTTTCAAGTGTTTCAGGTGTAAAAAGTCCGGTCACATGATGAAGAATTGTCCTCAGAAAAATAAAAGACACGAGAAGCCATTCGTCAAGGATAATGCTTTGTTGACAGCACTCTCGGTTGTTGTGAAAGCAAACTCTTGGTATATTGATTCCGGAGCAACGAACCATATGTGTAACGATAGAAGTGTCTTCCGTGACTTTGTCTCGATAAAGCCTTTAGAGGTGAACATTGCTAATGGTGATAAACTGTCCACTGTTGGTCAAGGCAACGTAATAGTACAGTTGAAAAACTGCGAAAAGGCAATAAGCGGTGTATATTTTGTACCAAAACTTTCAGCTAATCTTTTATCCGTCAGCGCTATGACCAGTAAAGGTTTCGAAGTATCTTTCGACTCAAAAGGGTGTAAGATATTAGACGGGGATCAGATAGTAGCTACTGCTACTCGTGTAAATAATGTGTATCGACTAGACACAGTAGATTAATTTACATGTAATGCAGTATCTGAAAGTGCCAATCTTTTTTCGTGTTCTGTGTTGGATTCTGCAGTTCTTTCACAGGAGACTTCAGATGTTTCGAATGTGTCTGCGAGCACATCTGTTGAGGAGGCAGGGTTGCTAACCTCCACAACTGCCGCATCGGGTTGTAAGGCTACGCAAGGGCTGTGGCACCGGCGGCTGGCTCATCTGAACTCGAGGAGTATGTATGTTATGAAAAAAGGTATGGTCACTGGGATTAATTATAATGAAAATAGTTATATGTCTTGCATTGCTTGTGTAGAAGGAAAGCAGGCTAAATTACCGTTTCCTAAGGTTTCTACAAGCAGGTCAAATGAGATATTAGGGTTGGTTCACACCGATCTATGTGGGCCTATGTCACAAGCTTCATTTGGAGGAGCAAAATATTTTTTGACTTTCACGGATGATTTTACTAGGAAGACTTTCATTTATTTTCTTAAGTCTAAGAGTGAAGTCTTCGAAAGCTTCAAAAATTTTAAAGCATTAGTAGAAAATCAGTCCAATAGAAAAATAAAAATATTGAGAGGTGACAATGGTTCTGAATATGTTAATAATCGTTTTCAAGCATACTTGAAGGAGCACGGCATAGTCCATCAAACGACTGTTCCTTACTGCCCGGCACAAAATGGAGTGAGCGAAAGGGTCAACAGGACAATTATGGAGAAGGCACGGTGCATGCTTCAAGATGCCGGCTTGGACAAACGTTTTTGGGCAGAAGCGGTCAAGACTGCGGTGTACATCAAAAACAGAACACCTACTAAAGCTGTTATGGGTGTAACACCAGAAGAAAAATGGTCAGGCAAAAAGGTAGATGTTAGTCATCTTAGAATTTTTGGTTGTTTAGCTTATGCATTGGTGCATAATAGAAAGAAATTAGACGCCAAAAGTAAACAGTACATTTTTGTTGGGTACTGTGAGGACACTAAGGGCTATAGGCTCATAGACCCGGAATGTCCAACTTCCTGCATAAAAGCAAGGGATGTAGTTTTCTTTGAAGAAAAATTTATTTCAAAGATATTTAAGAATAATATGTCACATGATGATTTTTTTGAAGTCCCTTTAACACCAAGTATTGATTCTGTAGAACAATCTCAATTGTTCGTTCCTAAGTCAGAATCATTCGATGATGGTGGGCTCAATCCAGAGTCTTCTAATGAGGATTTGTCTGATGACATAGCAACTAAGTCTAGCCAGAGAAGACAAGAGATTTATTCATCGAATGAGACTGACCCGGAAGAGTCCTCAATTTTAAGTACAGATGATCCGTTGGATAAAACTTACGTTCCAGGGGAATCGTCACTGGAATCTGATGATGATAGTTCTAGCTTCCAAAGCATGGAGGATTTCAAGGAGTATGCCAACATGGTATCCATGCAGAGCTATGGCAGTGACGAGCCACTGACAGTACAGGAGGCGCTGAGTGGCAAGAACACTAAGAAATGGCGAGACGCAATGCAAGATGAGTACAACTCGTTTTATAAAAATAATTGTTGGACTTTAACGGATAGGAAAGAGGGACAAAAGCCTGTAAAGTGTCAATTTGTCAATTTAATAATTGTTTTTCGGAGATTCATTGGAAGGCTGCGAAGCGTGTTTTAAGATATATTTATCTGAAAGGCACACTTAGCTATCGTTTGTTTTTTTGAAAAATCAGGATTAAAAATATCGCTGGTTATGTAGATGCTGACTGGGCGAGCTGCGTAGTCGATCGCAAATCTTATACAGGTTTTGTGTTCAAAATAGGTAACTCTGTGGTCTCATGGGAAAGTCGTAAACAAAAGACGGTTGCATTGTCCAGCACAGAGGCTGAATACATGGGGCTTTCAGATGCATGTAAAGAAGCATTATTTATACGCACTTTTTTCAATGAATGTCTCAATTTGAAATGTATTTTAACTTTGTATAATGACAACCAGTCTGCACAGAAGTTGTGTGAGAATTCAATGTTTCACGCTCGAACGAAGCACATAGATATCAGGCATCATTTTATAAGAGATATTATAAATAAACATTTTGTTAATATAAAATATTTATCCACAGATGAAATGCCAGCTGATATTCTCACAAAACCTCTAGTAAAGGAAAAATTTGTTAACTGTCTAAACCAATTTAGTTTAAAGAATATTGTGTAGAAATTATTTTTATTAGTAATATTTCTTGTCTTATCGGTTGATAATGTTTTCGTTTAAGGGCAGGTGTTGGAATCTCTTTGTAAACGAATGTCAACCGTCAATTTAAATGTGAAAAAGAAAAAAAAAACTTCATACTCTTGCCATTGGATTTGCATATTGTGTGGTATAAAAATAAACTTTCTCTGCTTAAACAATCTTATATTATTTTGACCATAACCCTTCAGAACCACCGAACAAGCGACCTATTACCCTGTACAGCAAAACCAATGCGGAGTGCATTACCATTTTTATAGCAGCGTGTCTGCGTATTATGCAGATTGCCGTTCGTCGGCCAACGACTGAGGAGTGCGATGTATGTTGGTAGCCTAAATTGTGGGAGGAAGCGAGGAATCTGTGGTAGGGAATATTAGGTCGTAAGCATCAGGGTTGCGGAATTTGTTTGAAAGAGTCACCTCGGCCCTGGAAAGCAAAGGAAATACTGATAGGAGGAATACTGATGCATTTTATTCAGCAATAGTTTGCTTCCTTCCGTACTGCCCAGAGCGAAAGAAGTCATTTGATCAGTCGGTATGTCGGTATATACCGATTAGCTACAAATAAATTAACCTGTTATTTATTTAAATAAAAGTTAATATTCTTGGGGAATGACAGACTTTCCCATTGGTGGTTTCCCAACTTAAAACAATGAACTTTAAATAAGGTTAATGGGTCAGACAGAGTCTGTTTACCTCTTAATAGTCTCATACATTATTAAAAAATGTAATCGAATTTGATTGGAAAGTAGTTAAAGAGACCCTTCGCTATACTCACTTATATTTATTAGGGTTTGCCAAAAGCTTCTGTATTTATTAGATCTTAAGTATTGAAAATTATCGATTACGGTCATAAGCAGTCGCCAATAACAGGTTAAATAGCACGTCTTGAAAAGAAAGAAGAACATTTGCCTTCATCTAGTTGCTTTTTAATTTAACCAGTGGAAAAAAGCGTTCTATTCTTACTAAAACACAGAGTTACCTTTCAAAATCGCTAAAATCGTATTTTTGCGGCACACCCAAATGTGTTCTGAAAGCGAGTGCTGCGCTAATCTATGCAAACCCGTTTTAAGATAGACTTGTTTGTAGGACACACTTGGTCCGTGATTACTGCGAGTCGTGCACGTATGGGCCTAATCCCGGTTCCATGTGCAGGATTAGCTTTACAAAGGTTTAGTATGTATCTTTGTTTTTTTTTAATTTAGAGATAGGTTTGACGGAAAATGAGCGTAATTAGTTTGGGGATTAAGTTTTTTTTAGATTCAATTATTAGTTGAGTAAAAAATTGTTGTTTATTTTAAATCTGTTGGAGTTTTATGCATTTATTTGTGTATTCTTTTTTGTTTACTTATAACTTTTTTTTTTAAATAATTTTAAATCAGCTTATTGTTGAATAATAAGTAATTGTCTTTTATTTGTTGTAGTTTTATAGGTACATTTATTTGTGTCTTCTTTTTTATTTGTTTATTGTATTAAGTATTACAATAATTATCATCTACGCAATTAATGTTTAAAAAGTATAGTAATAGAAAGATCAAAAAAAAAATTGTGGATTCTGTTTTTTTTTTGTAGGTATTAGTGTATTACTTTTAGATAATACTCAATTATTTATGAAAAAAGTAAAAAGTAACAGATAAAGTAAGATACAGAGTCTATCATCTATAATATGTCTATCTATAATAGTGGTTGTTTTTATGGAATTATTTAACAAAAATTTACCGCTCACACAAGACTTTCAAATCATAAACTCGACAGCATCGTTCGCAAATACAACCCCTTAGACGACAATAACATCCATAACACTCAACTTATTCAACCCCTCACCCCCTATTTGTCTATGATCACCTCTTTTATTCTGTCCTGAAAGAATAATAAACAATAAAACAAGCGTTCAGTACCCACTAGTGTCACAGTAAGAGCGCAAAGGAAGCAATAATCGTAAAGTGAGCCGCGTATTTCCGGCTTTGCTTGCAACTGGATAGGGTTGTCCGTAATTAGATTTTTTTAGGAATATTTTTTTGGCTTAAATGAAATTAGTACCTAGTAGTTTCAAAAAGGTTTGTAGTTGTATTCAAAATTATCTTGTGAATATTACAATTTACATACATAATCTCACGCCTTTTTTCCATGGGGGAATTTATTTTCAAGAAATTCTGTAGAAATTATGAATATGAATAGAATACTACATGCCATTTATAGAAGAAGTGTATTTAGAAAAATACAGGTGTTTTTTGACAAAAATCCCATTCAGGCGCCACCACTTTTTGCGTATCTATAGCTTCAAATGTCTAATTAAAATAAATGTTTTAAATTTGAATTGGTGAAAAATTTGAACTATTTAGGCCTTACAGAACTCACAGCCCTGCACAGTATTGACGTAGTCACCACGCTTAACATCGGAAGCCGATCGTTGTATGCATCTGCTGCAGAAAATCCTGATATAATCCCGTAGCCACTGCAACAATCACTGGAATTATTGGCTCGAGGGTCCGACACCAAATTGCGAAGGCACAGCGTGTCAATAAAATTGTGAATGTTTTTACTGATTGGATATCGTGTATTTCTGTATTATAAGTACATGTTTTGGTAGTAATTTATATAAAATATCGTAATGTAAAGCCAGTTATATTGTCTATCGATATGAAAGGAAACTTCAATCTCATCGCATTCTTTCTCTCTCATTTTTTGTAATGGTAAGTACATATACATATCTGTATTTTTAATTGTTTCTATTGTACAATTATTTCTATGATACCTCTGTATTCTGGTCTGTTTCCTTTGTTGTAATAAATAAACAATTCTTGTTGGTGAATGGCAACGCAGGGAGGGGTCGCCCTAGGAAGACCTACACTGACCTTATTGGTGAGGTTCTTCAGAAAGGTCAGGTGCGGAGTACTCGTAACCGGCGTGCTTGTATGACGAGATGTATGAACGTAGATGAGGCGAAAGGAGTATGTAAGGATCGTAGCAGGTGGCGTTCTGTGGTTTCTGCCAACCCCCATGGGAAAAAGGCGTGAGTTTATGTATGTATGTATGTATGTAGTTAAAAAAGTTGCGTGTAAAGGTTTTATTTTTAGTCTTTTTAATTTTATCTCTAATATCCCTATTATAATATGAAGTGTTGGTTGATATTAGAATTTGGACCTGTGTGATAAGAATAGGAAAATTTTACTCAATAAAAACAATAGGTTTCGAGTTCCTAGTTAGGGAACATTAGACTACGCAATGGCAGACTTTCAGAAACTGTAATTTACATTGCAAAGCTGTTAATAAGAGTATCTATTGTAAATTGGGTAAGATAACTTATAGTAGATTATAATCAATCTTAGGTATAACAGTCTCAATCTGTTAAAAATCTAATTTATCTACATTTTTTGACATTGATTATCACTGAGATGAGATTGCGACAACATTTCGAACGTTTCTAAGCAAAAGAACTGGCCAGTATAAAAAATCCCCATAAAAACTTCTCGAAGAAAATATGAACAAAATAATTTTGATAACCCTATTCAAGCGGCTATTGTAGCTTTATGCAACTGTTTGTAAGGATTTGAATTGCTTCCAAGTGCTGTTTGTATTAATATTATTGGCCTTATGACTCAGGTTTTTTTATGTTTTACAGTTTTCAGAGGATTAAATTGTGTGCAAAGAGGTTCTCATTGTTATTCTTTGTAAACGAGCTTTTATGTAAGTTTTCTTAATCTTTGTTTTTGTAAAACGTGTTGTTTCACTCCTGTTGACGATTTTTAATTATTGCTGTTTATATTCAAAGATTCCATAAGTCGGATAAAATAATTCGGCTCCAATACAGTAGTCGAGGAGAGAAACAAAAATGTATTTAATTTATTTCTTTGCTCAATTAAATATGATAAAAAAGTAAAATAAAATCGCATCAAAAAATTTCGCTGTCAACTGGTAATGTGCCCAAGAGACTAGCGGCATTGCCACATTGGATGGCAATACCTGTCGCTAAGGTGGCCCTTGGTTCCCATCTATATACATATAATAAAATAGTAGGAAACTCAAAACTGTACATTGAATATTTTTTTTTAAGAATACTTGGGGTGTGATCTACAATCGATACCGAAGCCAAAAATATAGTTTTTAGAATTTTTGTCTGTTTGTCTGTATGTATGTCCGGGATAAACTCAAAAAGTACTGGACGGATTTGAATGATTTTTTTTTTGTTGTATAGGTATTAAGTCTGGGCAACACATAGGCTATAATTTATCATGGAAACTTGAACACCTGATGCAGAACCGCAACAGACCAGCTAAACTATAAGAGATACAAAAATAGCACCATAGCAAAAATTGTTCCACGTGATGAGCATTTTCAGCTGAGAGAATAAATTTGAAGATCTGGAACACCTGATGTGGAACTCCAAGAGCCCAGCTACACTATCTATATACTCTATATACATTACAATATTATAGATAGGTGCAAATTGAAGTTCTTAAATAATTATAATCACGCTATACCTTCTAGGAGTTGAGCAGTCAATTATGGAAAAAAAACTAGAAAGACTATTTCAGGACAATTGCCATCGAAGTAAATTGCCTATCGGTTCGACGACTGCCTTGCAAACCGATGTGCGTAAGTTCGGTCCCCAATGTCAGCATTACTTTTTGTATTTTTTCTAATATTTTTTTTACTTTTTTTTATTTGATTAATGAGTTTTCTCCTTACAATAAAAAAAAAAAAAGTATTAGTGCATGTTTCTACCACAACTTTGATTTGTTTACGTATTTTTTAAAATATTAATACAGAAAATAATATCTATACATAGTTACACATAAAATCAGCAGAACTTTTGTCTGTTTGCGCGACTGCTAAGCTTGAGGTCTTGGGTTAGATTCCCAGGTCGGGCAAATTGTTATTGGGTTTTTTCATCAGGAATGTCACAATAGCAGCCTCGGAGTCTGGATTTGTGCCCGGTTGATGGCAATAGGCTCGCCCCATGGGATTAAACATTAATAATGTGTGTAGGTAAGGGTTATCGCATTATGGCTATATTTTTAAACATTTTACTGCTGGATTGCTATAAAACGACACCGACGTTACATACAATACTGCAGTTAGGTATTAGTTGTAATTTATCCTCTGAAATCAAAATCATTACGCCATAACTACAAGGAGCTACTCAACACTCAACAAAGTGACGGACGGCCTATCTGCAAACATTTTAAGTATACAATATTTTATTGCCTGGGCTTAGTTGAGTCAATCATGGCACAACAATACTGCCAAGTATACGGAAAATAAGTATAAGGAATGGCGAGCGTAATTTTTTTACGCAGTAATAATTAGTATTCCTTTCGTTGTGCTTCCGAATTATTTTATAAAAAGATCTCAGTGTAAGATAAATGATTAGGTACCAAAAAGAATACTTCTATTTCAGTGGCTAAATAGGAAGAATTTGGCAACAACCGGAAGTGCACCAAAATCAATTAAATCAAATAAAAAAATCTGCTGTAGTCATTCTTCTGTCGGAGAATGTCTCACAGTCACAGACTTCAAGCTTTCAGGGTACTTGGTTTGATAAAGCGACTGTGATCGCAGGCAGAGTTTTTTCATAGGCACCGTAAATAGAACATAATTATTCCACATGCTTTAAAATTAATTTCTAAACGGCATTACATTGTTTAAGTTACTTATTACCGCGGCTGTGCTGCATGAGATGAATCTTTCATCTTCGCAATATATTCGCAAACAGGACACTTAGTATTTCGTGGCGAGTAAGTTACGTAGAGTATTGGAATTTCAGAACCCTAAGTACCCTGGTTTTGCATTGGACAGAGAGCACTAACTTTTGATGTACTACCTGCATTGCCACAACACCAATCAAAAAGTCGGGACCTAAAGTAATCTGTTACGACCTTATTTTTACCAACTGGGGAGCAGCACCCGATGCTTTTCGCACAACTGTTACGTCTCCATGCTTCTACTGCTGGTGAATTTGCGTGTTTAGAGTGTCATTGACCAAAAAGCAATATCACCCTTAACGAGACGTGTAGAATTATATCGGGGCTGCTTGAAACTCACTCTGCTCAATAAGCTCTTCCCATTGGCTGGAATTGCACCACCTGTCATTCGTAGATATGTATGTCGCATCACAGATGAAACAAAATCAAGAATCCGCTTCCTTACATCCCCTCTATCAATATGCAGTAGCTCTGGGTAGATTGAAGAGTCGGAAGAGTTTTCTTCGATGCACACAGGCCATCCAGGGCCAGGTCGCCACCCACCATCACACAACTTCCACCAAAAAGAGTTCAACCCCAGGAATACATGCCACTCTGTTGTGATCTTTATCTATATCGAAAGCGCTCAATAGACTGCGCACTCATGTAAGCCGCTGCAAACGCAACCTAGCCAAATGAGGAGTTATAGATCCCGTAGATGCAAGTGTGGTGTTCCTTTCATATGATGGCCCACTTACTACAGAGCCCGTGGAGTCCTTACGCCGCGATAAATGTGGCCACCTACTGGGCCCAAAAAAGGTTGCAGACCTAAGTTTTTTTTTGGTGTGGTAAAAATCATCAAATGAGTCCTTCCGCTCTGGGTGGGGCGGAAGGGACTGTCAGACTTTTACTGACTAAAAAACCACCCTGTTCCTTCTGTTACCCTTTGCGTTCCGTGGCCACGGTATCCTGTAAAGACGTCCGGCGATCCCGGAAGGCCCCGTCTCTGTGCTGACAGCTCATTGAGGCGCGCGTGGAACAAAATGTGCCGTCGACCCGGGCCTGGTCCTTGATTGGACGGCGAGCTACCCATCACTCGCTGTCCGCAAACCCGCGCCTTCGGTGGCCAAATGTCGTTTCGCGACATCCAACGCCCTGGGCGTCTCTCGCGGCGGCTGGAGCGTGAGGTGGAGGATGTCCTCTGCTCACGCGTTCCGCCTCTTCCTTCGCTAGCATTACTCCTTCGCAAAAGGAGGTGACTGCTTCCCATTCCCTCTCACTCCAGAGCATGGCCAGGCGGGGCAGACCGTATGCTTCACCGTGTCCTCCGGACGGTCCACACAGTGGTGACACCCTGGCGTTTCCTCCCGCTGAATCCGAAACAGGAACCTCCCAAAACAACCGTGTCCGGTGAGGACCTGCGTCAGGCGGAAGGTGAGGACGCCGTGGCACCTCTCCAACCACTCCTCAAAGTGGGGTCTTACCAACGCGATTGCGGCGTGCCCGAGACCTGAGTATTTGATTTTATTTTCAGGTTGAAACCTCCACGCGTTCCTTAAAAAGGGTCTTTACAGATAGACAGACGGACAAAAAATTGATCTAATAAGGGTTCCTTATTTACCGACTGAGGTACGGAACCCTAAAAAAGATATTACCTATCTAAAATCATCGAAAAAAAAGAAGAAGAAGCGATGAATCGTGATTTGTGAGGTAAAACTTTGCTCAGACTTTTAATAAGTCTATGTTTACAGGGAAAACCCTGTAAACATAGACCTATTAAAAGTCTGAGCAAAAGCTCATACTTTCTTCCAAAAACATAACATTCATTAGGTTAGAAGGTCAGATTCTGATTTTAGTTGCTCTGATTACAACCTGATCGGTCTTGATACTAGATAAATCGCAGCTACTATGTGAGGTACAATATCAAAACAGTAGCTATTAAACTTGCGTTTTAATGGTTTGGGATTGAAAAATGAATTTTTATATCACTTCTTAATATTTTGAAAAAAGGTAATCTAAATATACCATAAATACAAAAGCGAAAGGTCACTCACTCATCAAGAAATATCGAAAATTTCGCGGAGAGGTAGTTTAGTTAGTAGACGTCCGCTAAGTAACGATTTTTCAAAATACATTACCCATTTCCCAAAGAGTATTTAAACGGGGGTTTAAAGTTTGTATGGAGAAATCAACTTTGACGCGGACGAAGTCGCGGGCAGAAGCTATACATTATAATAAAATGGTAGGAAAGTCAAAACTGTATACATTGAATATATTTTTAAAGAATACTTGGGGTGTGATCTACATTCGATACCGAAGCCAAAAATATAGTTTTTAGAATTTTTGTCTGTTTGTCTGTATGTATGTCCGGGAAAAACTCAAAAAGTACTGGACGGATTTGAATGTTTTTTTTTGTTGTATAGGTATTAAGTCTGGGCAACATATAAGCTATAATTTATCTTGGAAACTTGAACACCTGATGCAGAACCGTAACAGACCAGCTAATCTATAAGAGATAAAAAATGGCACGATAGCAAAAATTGTTTCACGTGATGAGCATTTTCTGCTGAGAGAATAAATTTGAAGATCTGGAACACCTGATGTGGAACTCCAAGTTCACGCAGACGAAGTCGCGGGCAGCAGCTAGTTAATAATAAACGTAAACTAAAAAAATACTGCACACGAAGAGACGGCGTCGAGTTGCGCTGCGAGGTCCAAGATAAACTTAGAAAGTACAATGCAAGATAGAAAGTCAGATTTAGTAGCAGCTAGTATGTAAATATTGTAGATATTTATAAAATTTAACAATATAGGTATATCGTTTCTCTGGGACTCGTCGAGCTTCATTGCCTCGGCGCTTTTCTGGTGGCCTCCACTGTTGATTCTGGCTTTCAGGAGTTGCAGTGGGTGGGAACAGTGTGGCGGACTTGTCCCAAATAAAAAATATAGGTATATATAATATAAAATGATTTGCTTGGCTAACATTATTTTCAGAACGAGATATAATTTAAAGCAAAAATAGCAACCAAAAAATATTCATCCCCAAATTCGCATTTTTATTAAAATTCGCCCCTTTTTCAGTAAACTATTATATTCACTCCGTATTCACCGAATAACTTCATCTATATATACGTACATGTGTACTTGTTAAATACAGTTCACAGCTCTTGTTGACTCGAGTCGATAGCAGTCAGAATTCAACCTTTGTTATGACTGACAGCTGCATGAATATTCAACCCGTCCGAGCCGCGGGCGTTTCGGTAACCTGTAACAACTATCAGTGTGGGAATTGTGGGGTATTATAAGGATGTTATTGTAAATGTTTTGTAATGATTTAGGTTCTTGTTTTATTGTTTCTAAAACATCATGTTGTTTTCTAATAACGAGCTAATCAATAATACGTAAGTACCTTGCCTATAACTGAATATGTCTATTAAGTCCTATTTTTCAAGAAATTCCTAAAAATAAAAATAAAAAACCAGAAACTATAAGGCAATATAAAGCAAATTGTTTTACGGATCCCAAATTTTTACGATATCAAAACATAATCTATATCAGTCGGGGAAAACGTAGTTTCTTAAAGAATTTTCAGAATCAAGTTGTTCCGGAGATTAGAGCGTTGAAACAAGAAAACAAACAAAGTCTTTAGCTTTTTTATATTACTAGCTATACCAGGGGGCCTACCACAACCTCTTAAAACAATATTATTTTAATATTACTTTGTAATTTCTGTTGATGCATTTTCAACTCTCGGCGCTGATCTGAGCGTTGAAAATCCAACAGAGCGGAACGCAAAGTAATATTAAAATAATATTGTTTTAAGAGGTTGTGGTAGGGCCCCTGGACTTTCGCCCGCGTTAAGTTTTGTCTTTGGTTACTGCTTGGCACCTATGAGCCGTAGCATGATATTACGTACCCTATAACCTTCCTTTAATAAACGGCCTTTATGGCACAAAATCATTTTTCAAATTGGACCATTAAATTAGTTATGGAGATTAGTGAGTTCAAATATCAAACCAAAAAAACTTAACTTCTTTTTATAAACGCCAACAACATGTATAATAATAATTTTGCAGAAATACAACATAATTATAAAACACTCTAATGAGCGTTACCACCTCACTAACACATCCATACATCCACCATGTCATGTCACATCACTAATTTCAATCTAATGTATCATTAGGCCTCTAATTTACAAAGGTTGCACTAAATCGTGTCGGCCCCTTAATTTATAGTACGCGGTAGTTTCATGGTCTACTGGACAATTAATCTAGCAGGTATTTAGTGGAGAACTAATGTATGGATCGGTGGTTAAGCATATGAAATTTTTGAGGAATCAGTTCTTGGGAAAGATTAGTTGGTATTAGAATTGATAAGTCTAAGGTCTAGTGATTTTTTAGTCAGTAAAAGTCTGACAGTCCCTTCTGCTCCACCCAGGGCGGAAGGACTCACTTGATGATTTTTACCACCTCAAAAAAAAAGGTCTAGGCAGTAATCTTGCCCCACACTAGGAATTACTCTTGCAATATATCTCGTGCATTTACTAACATTTTAAACTCATACAAATAAGCAGACACGAAACCACTACCTGTGAGCATACTCATGTTGGTTCCGTGCGGGAATGAATAGAATCAGAGGCTGGCCAATTAGATCCTTGTTTAATCTTTACAAATAAATACCTATTTCATATACAAGGTGTATTTGAATAAACTGCAAACCCGTTGGGGTGTGATTGTACACCTCATTATAAACAACGTTTACTCTAGGAACAACCTTAAAGTAAAAGTTCATTGACCTCTTTTCGTTTTGTCATTTAATTAAATTACACCTTGTATAGTGCTTTGAAGATTTACACCATCAGTCAATAAACAAAATTCCGAAACAAATATAAAGAAACATTTTTGTGTTTAGAGGGCTAAGTAGTGTAGATAGGTAACAAAAAGAAAAGAAATAAAAAAATACATATTATCATATTCACGAAAAAAAAACACATTATGTTTTATTATTAACAATGTGTTTTTCATAATGAATTTCCAAAATAGCAAATTGCTCCAACATAATATATTACATAGCAAAATAGCTTACAATTGATTTACGCTTACATATTTCAATTTTATTGCACTACTACGATCGCTCGCGACTTTTCCTCTATACATTTTTCATTTATATTTTTCAGACTAATTTATTGCAGCTTGTAAAGCAAGATTCATGGTTGGATCTAAAATCTTTATAAAGAACAAGCTTATCCAGTGGTTTCGGTTGCATGTCTTGTGTGTCTGATCTGTTTGATTTTCTTACGAGACATACTAAGGTGCTTATCGTTCGAATTCACAAATAAATCAATGTTTATAAACTTATATTTTTAAAATTTTTCATAGGTTGGGTTTAAATTAGGAATACAGGAAAAACAAACTTATTTAAAAGTTTATTCCATTGATTCTTCCGACCGAAATTAGGTCACGAATATGATAATAAAGCAACTTATGAATAAGATAAAAGCTCGCCAATTCACAAAAAAGAACACCTTTTTGGAATTTATGAGCTACTAGCGACACACCTCGGCTTTGCAACGGTGCAATAAAAGATGCTTAGACCTTCCTCTTGAATCACTCTATCTACTTATTGATGAAAATCGCATTAAAATTCGTTGCGTAGTTTAAAAGATCTAAGCGAAAATTTGGTTGTAACTTGATATTTGACCTATCTCATAGTAGTATTGAATTCAAAATACTATATTCTCAAAAACATGACATTTCAATCAATATGTTCGAAGAAAATAGCTTCGTAATGTTGCTAAGTGTATACTTGTTTTTGCTCGTGACTGTACAGACAGCGGGAAACGACTTTGTTTTATACTATGTAAAGAAAACATATATTCCTACCTTTCTGAACCATTCAACTATCTGAATCGCTCACCACTCAACTCGAGTGCTGTTATCGGTAATATTCGATTCGGATCGATACTCGACTACTCGGAATCTCGGATACTATCGATGCGTGATCCGCCTCTTCATTTGGTTGAAGTAGTGTCTACATTACTCGGTTTCAAGAGTTCGTCTGATGAAATGTTCGAAGGCTAAGTTAAGGTAGGTACGGATTCACTTGAGTGGGTTGGATGGTTTGGTTTGAAGACTTTACTTGCTTGTTATACCTATACTCTATTTGTTATAACACTAGAGACCCGCCTCGTCTTCGCACGGGTATAATGTAGATACTAATGTGGTGTCAGTGTGGAGTGATGAATATATTATTATTTGAAAAGAATAAGACAGTATTTTCGATTGATAATTTCTTTTGACACCTTAAACAGTTACTGTCATACTAGCTTTTACCCGCGACTTCGTCCGCGTAGAAGTCGAAAACAGCGGTGCGTTGATCTGTCCAAGATCAACGATGTAGATTTGGACCAAGGATTCACGTTGTCCCATACAAACTTTACCCCAAGTAGATTTGGACCAAGGATTCACGTTGTCCCATACAAATTTTGCCCCAAGTAGATTTGGACCAAGGATTCACGTTGTCCCATAAAAACTCTGCCCCAAGTAGATTTGGACCAAGGATTCACGTTGTCCCATACAAACTTTGCCCCAAGTAGATTTGGACCAAGGATTCACGTTGTCCAATACATACTTTGCCCCAAGTAGATTTGGACCAAGGATTCACGTTGTCCCATACAAACTCTGCCCCCTTTTTTCACTCCCTAAGGAAAAATTTCGGAAAATAAGTACTTTCTGTGTCATACAAAAAACACACCCTCCAAGTTTCATGTCTCTACGATCAGCGGACTTTCCTTTTACCGCGTAAAGAATCCAGAGTATCCATACTAATATTATAAATGCGAAAGTAACTCTGTCTGTGTAACGCTTTCACGACTAAACCACTAAACCGATTTTGATGAAATTTTATACGGCGTAAGTTTGTACCCTGACTTCGACTTCGTCTGCGTCCGCGATAACCCACATTTACGCAGACGAAATCGCGTGCAAAAGTTAGTTAGCAATAATTGAATTAACTTAGTATTTCAGCGTAAGTACCTACTTATGTTAATAACGTCAACATAAAATAGTTTGTTAAATTAAATATTAATTCAATAACATCATCAACAGTAACGAAACAAGTGCACCAATTTAAATAACGCGAAACCAGCCTGCTGTTTACAAACGATTCAAATAATCCTTATATTAAGAGGCACAGAGTTTATAATCGTATAGCAAAAATAATAGTTATCACGTAATTAAAGTCAGTTATACAGGCTGTGAGATGTCTAATTAGCTGCCACGCATTTGCTTCAGTTAATTTAGTTCCAAATATTACGTAATTAAACATAATTGAGGCAGCCTATGGTACTAGGGTTGCCAGATTATAAAGTCGTAAAACCGAACCACCATTTTGTTAAGCCGGACTTTTGGATAAAATTGGTTAAAAAGAAGCCGGACTTTATATTACCAGAATTTTATAATAATAACATTATTGTATTTTTTTTAAATATTTTATCATGAAATCAACTCAACTTCTAATGAATCCATCATCATCTGCCCAGCCTTTTCCCCATTTTTGTTGGGGTCGGCTTCCAGTCTAACTAGATGCAGCTGAATACCAGTATTTTGCATGGAGCGACTGCCTATCTGACCTTCACAACCCAGTAACTGGCCAATACCATACCCCTTAGTAAGATTGGTTGTCAGACAACGAACTAACTTTACTTTAACTTCTAATGAACTACTAATGGAAAAACAGGCCGGACACTGACTAATTTGGCCGGACTTGCATCTCAAAATCCTGACAATGTCCGGCTTTATCCGGGAGCCTGACAACCCTATCTGGTACTGTATAGGTAGCTACTATCACGTAATTTAGTAGATAGTTTAGTTATACATACATACAACACGAAGTAGTGGAAGTTAGGTAAATTGACAGAATTAGGTAAGTTTTGAGTTGTGAATTCAGTTTCGCGACAAATCATTTAATACTGTAATGTTACTTTTACGTAATATTATATAAATAATTGACTGTTTCAGTGGTCTAGTGGTCGCAAAGCGCGACTGCTGAGCATGAGGTCTTGGGTTCGATTCCCAGGTCGGGCAAAAAGTATTATTGGGTTTTTCCATTAGGAAGTTCTCAGTAGCGGTCTTTGAGTCTGGATTTGTACTCGGTTGATGGCAATATAACTGGCAAAATGTGGGTCTACTAATGGGTACACCTCTGCCCAACCCTATGGAAATTACAGGCGTGATGTTATGTTATTATCTATATAAACCTTACTACTATTAAAAAAGCTAAAGTTTGGATTGGTATATGTTTGTTACACAATAACGCCAGAAAGACTGAACGGATCTGAATGAAATTAGGCACAGAGATAAATAATAATAATAATAAATATCTTGGGACAACTCACACACGGCCATCTGATCCCAAGCTAAGCAGAGCTTGTGTTATGGTAACCAGACAACTGATATACATACTTATATAAGTTTATAACTACATATACATATTATAGATAAATTACACCCAGACACAGAACCAACAATTATGCTCATCACACAAAGTTTGTCCTGGGTGGGAATCGAACCCACTACCTGCGGCTTTGCAGTCAGGGTCACTAACCACTAGACCAACGAGGCAGTCAGATAGATTATAGTCTGGAATACTTAGCACATAAGTTTTCCGGAAAAATGTACTAAGTATTCCCTTTCCCTTGAGCTTTGACGCGAGAGGAAGCTTGTGTATATATTTTAATAGAGGAAAGATTTGATTGTTTGTTTGTTTGCATTGAATAGGCTCCGTAACTACTGAACCGATGTGAAAAATTCTTTCACTGTTGGGAAGCTACACTATCCCCGGGTGTCATAAGCTATATTATATTTTTTTTAAATTAGGGAATGGGATATTAGGAATGATATTATAAAAATGCCTTCTAGATCAATTTAAAAATCGATACATATATTATTACATAATCTAAAGGTAATTAAATCCTTATAACAGACTAACAAAACAAGAACCAATTCTCTTTCCATCGCGTGTCTATTAAGGCATAGATTAAATAAGCTAATGGAGACAAACGTAATGGAGCTTAATGACCGCATTTTGTTCGACTGTTTGTTTTAGAACCTTCCCTTAATAGACAGTGGATAGCTTTAATTTGTTTGTATTGGACAGAAGGACAGCAGATTCTCTAGATAAAGTAACTTTGTGGAACGGTTAATGTTCGATGACCCAGAATTTGATGGGCTTTTGTTTTTTTTTTTTTTAATTTTAAGGACGCGTTTTCAAATCTGTCAAAATAAGCTGTTTTTTCGGGAGATATTTTGGATAAAATTGAACCAAATCAAACGCAACTAATGCTTGCAACACATAGATTACTTCTTATCTCCATACCATAGATATTTAACATTGAAATGTTTGTTTTTTAATAATGTAAAAGCGATTTTCGAAAAAGCCTCTTGACACAAAATTGACGATCGAATCGTCAATTTTGTGTGGCTTAGTTTAGGTACATTTTTTATACTGTACATCATTATTATGTACATCATTTTGTTTCCCAAAAATTCCCAAGTGGAGCAGATATAGTCATCTCAAAATGGTGGATAAAATATTTATGAAAATATTATAAAGTTAAAGAAAAGTAAAGTTTTAGAAAAAGAAAAAGAAAAAGTAAAGTTTTAGAAAGAAAGAAAACGTTTCGTCAATTTTTTTTTACAAATTTTGCTGTAACACATGAACCTTTAATGGGTGGCATTAAGGGTTATTTTATTCGGTCACTGTCTAGATTTATTTCATAAAAAATCTGAGAGATACTTAAGAATTTTGAATATTTCAGAAAAAATATTCAAATTCAGTTTAGTTACTCATTATTTCCGCAGTATTCTTGCGTATGTGTATGTGTGTATACACTGTGTCAATGTAGTGTTGCGATGTTGTGATGTCTATTTTGTAAACGCGTCCTTAAGACAGTAGTGTACTTTTTAGTTATTTCAAGGGAAGCAGGCACCTACGCTCACTGATAGTAATACAATATACAATAGTGTCGATAAAAGCCCAATGTCATGTAATAATAAACCAGCCAAGTTCAAGTCGGACTAACTAACAAAGGGTTTAGAACGAAAGAAAGAAAGAAAAACTGTTTATTTACGTGAAAGTGACGCATATAACCTAGCCCAAAATAAAAAACAAGTTGGTATTAAATCTAAAAAAATAATCAAATATTGTCTTAGTATGTAAGAATAGTAGCAGGTGGCGTTCTGTTGTTTCTACCTACCCTTATGGGAAAAAAGCGCGATATGTGTGTTTTTTCAACCGACTTCAAAAAGGAGGAGGTTCTCAATTCGGCGCGTATTTTTTTTTTTTTTGTATGTATGTTACCTGATTTCTCAGCCAATTATGAATAGATTTGGATGATTCTTTTTTTGTTTGAAAGAGTATACTTCCGAATAGGTCCCATAGAAATTTTGTCATGATCTGATGATGAACTTCGGAGATATGAAACGGAACTGCTTATAGAGTTACAGCATAACTGTCGTAATAAGTAAAATTGCTTTGTTTATAAAGTCAAAGTCAAAGTCAAATCATTTATTTCAATTAGGCCATTAAAAGGCACTTTTGAACGTCATTACAAGAAAAAATTAGAATTGAATCTAGTTGCCCCTTCCAAAAGGTAGTTTTGTATGGAGAAGAATGGGCAAGAAACTCCATACGTACTCTTTTAAAATCAATGTTTTACAATATTATTATTTGTATACAGAGTCATACGTAATTACATGTGAATGCAATGTACCTTATATAAACACTACTATATAATAACACACAAAAAGAATTTATATTACAAATTAGGAATTGAATAATTGAATATATTTAAAGTTACATAGTGTTCACATGTTAACAAATATTGGAATTGTAGACGACCACTCTCAACATCTCAACCAACAATGCAACAGTGTGTGAGCCTGTGCAATTCCATAGTAAAAACCAAATAGAAAATAAAATATAATAAGTGTCAAAAGAGAAAAAAAATAAAATAATAATAATATTAACAAGCTTGATTTTGTCTGGAATTAATAGTAATTGTCCTATGGAGCAGGACCAGCATGTTTCCAAGCAGTCTTATCTTGAATATAATCCTCTAATTTGTAATATGCTTGGTTGCAAAGTGTACTTTTAATATGTCTTAAATTTTCTTTCGTTTAATTTTAATATATCAGGAGGTATTTTGTTGTAACATTTCACACAGTACCCCATAAAAGATGTATTTACTTTAGACAATCTAAAATATGGTTGAGCTATTTTATCTTTATTTCTGGTATTAATATTATGTCTATCACATATTTTCTTAAAAAGTTTTAGATTTTTTCTCACATACATAATATTTTCATAAATAAATTGGCAAGGCACTGTCATAATATTAATCGTTTTAAATAGTTCCCTAAGAGATTCGCGACGAGGTAGATTGTAAATGGCTCTGACAGCTCTCTTCTGTAAAATAAAAATGGTTTCAATGTCAGCAGCCCGACCCCACAATAAAATGCCATAAGACATAATGCTATGAAAATAGCTGAAATAGACTAATCGCGCAGTTTCTACATCTGTCAACTGTCTAATCTTTCTAACAGCATAAGCTGCTGAACTTAACCGTCCCGCAATAGATGTTATATGAGGTCTCCATTGTAATTTGTCGTCTAGCGTGATTCCTAGGAAAACTGTTTGATTAATAAATTCCAGTTTTTCTCCATTCAATATTATATCACATTCGCTACTTCTAACGTTTGGTAAACTGAATCTAATACATTTAGTTTTTTTTTCATTTAGTACTAAATTATTAACTGTAAACCAATTTTGGACCTGAAGAATAGAGTTATTCACATCGTCAAGATTTTGTGACCGCCTGTCTATTTTAAAAATCAATGAGGTGTCATCTGCAAATAACACCATCTTCGGTTCATTTTCCAGTAATTGAGGTAAATCATTTATATAAACTAGAAATAGAAATGGACCCAATATCGAACCTTGAGGAACGCCCATAGTCATTTCAGACCCTAATGAGTTTACGCCGTTTACCTGAACTTTACCCTGTCTACCTATCAGATATGACCTTAGTAAACCAAGAGATATTTTACTAATCCCGTAGTGCTCCAGCTTCATCAAAAGTGTCTCATGGTTAACGCAATCGAACGCCTTTGAGAGGTCGCAAAAGATTCCAATGGCATCTTGGGCTTCCTCCCAAGCGTTAAAAATGTTCTTAAGTAGGGTGACACCAGCGTCAGTTGTACAACGCCCTTTGGTGAAACCGTACTGTTGTTCATGAAAGATGGAATTTTTATTAAAGTGACGTAACATTTGATTGAGCATTAACTTTTCAAATATATAATTAATTATACAATAATTATACGTGTAGTCGATGACTGACTGAAGGAAGAGAGGGACGTCTACCCCCCTCCTACTACTTTTCAAAATTAAATATATCGTGTGAGGTATTGTTTGAAAGGGCTTTTTGTAAGGATTTCAAACATTAACACACAAGCACTAAAAAGTGAAAAATAAAAAGCTTTTTTACAAAAAAATAAAACCGCCTTCAAAAACTACAAAATAAAAAAAATAACTTTAGTTTTGGAAGTCGGTGGCAATATCTAGATACATAACAAAAAACAAGACCAAAGCCACCGACTTCCAAAACTAAAGTTATTTTTTTTATTTTGTAGTTTTTGAAGGCGGTTTTATTTTTTTTGTAATCGGACTAGTATTTCCAGAGATAACCAAACGAACAAACAATATTCTTCTTCCAAATATTAGTATAGATTGTTTAAGAAACGTACACCGTACATAATGCATCATGAATGAATTATGAAACCTATCTCTTGAAATTAGCAATTGTTTCATGTGACTCCGTGGCGCAACGGTAGCGCGTCTGACTCCAGATCAGAAGGTTGCGTGTTCAAATCACGTCGGGGTCAAAGTGTACTTTTTGGTGAATTTTCAAACAATTTTTTCCTATACTTTTTTAAGTAGGTAGAAGATATGCGTAGTTGCTTGCTATATCGTTGACTCTTTTTCAGCCATATACAACATAATTTTTAGTATATGCAAAACCTGAATATAGTTTGTTCAGAATCAGTAACTGATTCGATTCCAAAAATTTTTACACCATGTATTTTTTTTTTCAAAAATATTTTAATTAAATTTTATTACCAGTTAATTAAAATACAATCACCGTACGGTTAGGTACCTATTGCCAAACTATTATCACGAGTGTATAACACAGGAGACGCGGTTTACGCGGGTGTACCGCGAAATGAGCATGTTTTTGAACGGACAACCAGGTAATGTACAAGTTTATAACTTTGTGATTTTTTATGATACGGTTTTAAAATTTTGTACATAGATTCTTTACACAAAAATACTAGACAGGTGTATCGGGTTTCGCATAAACAAAAAATAATGTTGTATACTAATAATATAAAGAGTTAAAGTTTGTAAGGTTGTAGGGGGTAATCTCTGGATGTACTGAACTGATTATGAAAATTCTTTAGCAAATTGGAAGCTACGTTATCACTGAGTGCTATAGGCTATATTTTATGATTAACAAATTAGGGATCCATTAGAAAAATCACGGGATTGAAGTCTCGGAAAGAGTATTAGTCAGGTATAAAACGTATTTTTCAAAGTCAAAGTCAAATCATTTATTTCAATTAGGCCAATATAAGGCACTTTTGAACGTCATATACTAAAAAAACGATTGAAGCTAGTTGCCCCTTCCAAAAGGTAGTTTTGTATGGAGAAGAATGGGCAAGAAACTCCATACGTACTCTTTTAAAAATCAATATTTTACAATATTTGCATACAGAATCATACATAATGACACGTATTTAGCTCACTAAGTATTCATTGAGTCAGCTGGTTTCCATAACTGTTTTACAGAATATTGTTTAAGACAGTTATTGCTACACACTTTCCATAGGCGATAACTTCAGCCAGACTCGTTTAATTTTCGACCTTTTGAAAAAGACATTAAGGTACAACTAAGATATAACATAACATCACGCCTCTAATCCCCTATGGGTTAGGCAGAGGTGTATCCAGTAGTTCGCCCACATTTCGCCAGTTATGTTTAAGTACCATGTAATAGAAGGCGAGCCTGCGAGGCTGTTACTAAGAAATTGCTAAAATAAACCCAATAACGCTTTGCCCGGCCTGGGAATCGAACCCGAGACCTCACGCAGTCACGCTTTGCGACCACTAGACCAACGAGGCAATCACAACAATTACACAATTAAACATGATACTTGAAAAAGGGCCCAGCATTAAAGCTAGTAAGTAATTAGGCTTACATCTCTGTCTGTTCTCAAATTTAGTAAAATTGATATAAAAAACGTACTTAAAAATATTTCAAAAATTTCATCAAAAAGTGCACTTTGACCCCGACGTGATTTGAACACGCAACCTTCTGATCTGGAGTCAGACGCGCTACCGTTGCGCCACGGAGTCTTATGATGAGTGCGTCTAATATGCAGTTTGCAATAAGCAGCATGACTCAGAACGCATAATTATCAATTATCTTGAGTACGCTAATTTTTAATCAGTCTATCTATGAATTGCGCTTGAATGATACTGTTATAATTATTTCCAACAATGACAAGGTCAGATAGGCGTCGCTCCATGTAAAGTACTGGTATCCAGCTGCATCCGGTTAGACTGGAAGCCGACCCCAACTTAGTTGGGAAAAGGCTAGGCAGATGATGATGATGACAAGATTTATGGTTAAAGAATCTTTATGACTCGAAAGGTTACTACACACAATTAATGAGATTTTTTTAACTATAGTTAAATGATGACATTCGCGGGCAGAGGTACCTGTTTTAACATGTACGTAGTAAGATACTTAATACATAATTTACTTACATAACAAGGTATTGAAGGTATAAGCAGTACACGATACATACTAAACAAAGTCAATAACAATAATTTGTGGATATATAAGAAAAACCAGGGCCGGACTTAGATTTTGTCTATAATAGGTATAATACACACATCAAAAGTGTCTAGGGATCAATATATTATTATTACCAAATACATCTTGATCCCTAGACACTTTTGATGTGTATATTTTAATTGAGTTTTAAAGATTTGATTTTTTTTCTGATTTTTATTTCATTGCAGCAATTTTTTGTTGGGGTTATTCATTTTTTTTATAAAAAGGTACTTCGTTTTGGTTAAAATACGGTTATACAACATACGGTTATGGGATGACAAATAATATTTGAACTCGAAAATAGAAGAAAGAAAGATTTAGAAAGATTTAGAAAGATTTTGTGATGATATTTCCTGGCAGAGCCTTGTCGACCTGAATTAGCATTATTTTTATAACGCCAAAGGTAAGAAGATAATTCAAAAACGATAGAAGCCAGATGTGCTCAATAAAACGGTAAAAAAATCTTTTAGCAAAAGATACCTTTTATTTATAGGTATATAATATATGGTTATTCTCATTCCAAAGATTAACATAACATCACACCTGTAATCCCCGAAGGGTTAGGCAGAGGTGTACCCTAATGGGTATAATAAAATATACCCACATTTCGCAAGTTATGTTTAAATCCCATGTAATAGGGGGCGAGCCTAATGTCATCATCTGGGCACAAATTCAGACTCCGAGGCTACTAAGTACTGAGAAATGTAGGTACCACCCATTAATAAGAATAAAGCCTTCAAAGTTAATAAACAGTATAGGGGAAATAGACCAGTGCCGAAGCCGTCAAAAATGATTAAAAACGAAAATAAATTAAAGTAGAATGAAACCTATTGGAAAAGGAAGGGAATACTACTAAAATAAAAGGAAAAATAAATTACGGGCGATCTGAGGTTGGGAAGGGGTAAGGGGGGGGGTTTTTAAGGTTAAAAGTCGGTAAATCTCGATTTCCGGCAAAACTACAAGTCCTATCGAAAAAAGTTAAATGGCAAAGTTATAGATAATAAAAAGATCTACAACTTTTGTATCCACACTTTTTCTCCATAACCTCAAAATTCATGTAAAAAATCCAAAAAACCACATTTTTGAATTTTTATTTATATCTTTTACTAAATTATTTTTTTTTTCATGGTATTTGGTGAAAACTTACCTCTTTATGTCCCAAACACACTGGAATTTTGAAGATTTAAAATATTAATTTTTTCACCCTATTTTGACTCGATATCGAAAAAAGCACCCTAATTTTCAATCGAAAATTCTCACGTCAAAATATCTGATTTTTCAAAAAAGTCGGTGGGCTTTTTGTTCGTTGAAATCTCTATTTTACGATGGTGTAAAAAAAATAATACATAACCATGGAAAATTTTTTCAGAAAATGCAAACGAAAAGTACTAAAATGTATTTTTCGTTTGCATTGTATGTATGTTTTTTGCGATATTTATGTTTAATTGGTTTGTAATTTTTTTGTTTATTAATCTTACATGGAACCTAACGTTTTTCGAGTAATTAAAGTAAAAATTTTAATGAATACCTTAAAATTGTACATAAAGATTAAAAAAAATTTCGAATTTTAGTATTTTTCGTTTGCATTTTCTGAATTTTTTTTCCATAGTTATGTATATTTTTGTTTACACCATCGTAAAATAGAGATATCAACGAACAAAAAGCCCACCGACTTTTTTGAAAAATCAGATATTTTGACGTGAGAATATTCGATTGAAAATTAGGGTGCTTTTTTCGATATCGAGTCAAAATAGGGTGAAAAAATTAATATTTTAAGTCTTCAAAATTCCAGTGTGTTTGGGACATAAAGAGGTAAGTTTTCACCAAATATCATGAAAAAAAAAAAACTTTTTTGTAAAAGATAAAAATAAAAAATCAAAAATGTGGTTTTTTGGATTTTTTACATGAATTTTGAGGTTATGGAGAAAAAGTGTAGATACAAAAGTTGTAGATCTTTTTATTATCTACAACTTTGCCATTTAACTTTTTTCGATAGGACTTGTAGTTTTGCCGGAAATCGAGATTTACCGATTTTTACGCTTAAACCCCCCCCCCCCCCCCTACCCCTTCCCAACCTCAGATCGCCCGTAATTTATTTTTCCTTTCATTTTAGTGGTATTCCCTTCCTTTTCCAATAGGTTTCATCCTACTTTAATTTTTTTTTGTTTCTAAAATTATCGGCACTGGTCTAAAACGGAAATTGCCAATTTCTAGATACATAATGAATACATCATCGCCTATTTTTAAAGTCGGTTAAAAGTCGATGGAATTAATTTACCTATTTACACACACGTACATCTGCATACGGCGTTTTATGTTACGTTTATCCGTATGCTCCTTCTAGGCCCCCTGTTCGTACCAATGTCACTTTTATGCCGAACATAAGCACGTTAAAGACACATCTAGCTATTTAAATCTATGACGACATACACACATTAATAGAAAAACCAACTCATATCCACCCACACACCAACTTCTACACCCGAACATGAACATATCTACAAAGCCGTTTACAAAACCGGTGTCAATCCCATGTAATTTTCACCTCTGTAAGACTCTCATTGAGTTCGAGGTGTGAGGAGATTTGCGTGGCAAAACCTTGGCAAATTGGAAGGCCGAATGGTACGGTAATCCGCTTATGACGGATCGTCTGCCCGCTGTGTTGGTTATTATTTATACCGAGGATTTGAAGAAGTTTTATTGTTCGAAATGTTGGACAAATCGAAGAACGAGATTATTTTTGGCAAAGAGAGCTCTAGTAGAGATAAACTACTATAACAATGGCGCGCCGCTCCATATTACTATTTCACCTAATAATGAGTAATTAATAATAATAATAATAATTTATTTCAAATAATCGGATAACAGTGATCCATATTGTTAGTAAAATACCTTATACCTAGTGTTAGTATACACATAAATTAGGACAAGCATTTGGGTATGAGCCACTCTGTAAAGAAAACGAAACCAGTTTCTCAACCGGTCATCTTATCCACAAAATGCCTCATAAAAGGGGAAAACACATTTTCATTTACAGTTTTTAGAATGCTGTTGCCACTGGCCCGAGTTCTTATTAATGATGCCGCTATTAATATAGTCGAGCAACAATGACACGCTGATTTGTTTTTGTTTCGAGAGCCGAGAATAGCCGAGAATACTTTTAAACGTTTTGAATTGTGGAGGAGCGCACCGAGTTATTGTATACACATCAAAAGTGTCTAGGGATCAACATCCCTAACATTGATTAGGGATGTTGATCCCTAGACACTTTTGATGTGTGTAGTTTAACTCTAATGATGTTTATCATAAAAAAAAAACAGACTTTTTATCTTGCATTGTACTTTCTAAGTTTATCTTGGACATTACTGAGATCGGTGAAGGAAAACATCGGACTTAAAAAAAGTCTGAAATCGCTGATTCGCCTTGAGCAAGCGTGGTTATCAATGCTCGTGCCTTCTCTTATGAGAAATGGCCTGCGGCCTGCGGTGGGGCAGTTATAGACTGATATTTTTATTAGTAATAAATGGCTAGACAAAAGAATAAGCGTAGGTTAGAGAAAATATAACTACTTAGTAAAATATTACTTTTGAATAATAGAATATCTTGAATAATACCTACATTATACGCTTTTTATACTTAGATACTATATACTAGCCACTCATAAGACTACATAACTTTATTATTTACATTACATCATTATTGACATTTAATAAAATGACATAACATCACGCCTGTAATCCCCGAACGGTTAGGCAGCGGTGTACTTATTAGTACGCCCAGTTCAGCCTATTACCATCAACCAGGCACAATTCCTAACTCCAAGGTTGCTACTGAGAAATCCTGATGGAAAAACCCAATAATCTTTTTTTATTTTTATTTTTAAGTATTATTAGTTTTTTTTTATTCTTTCTTTAGATTAAGTACCAACTTGTTTGGGCTGTTGTAGAATTATTTTGTATGCGTCACCTTTCTTTCTTTTCAATAACACTTTCGCCGACCTGAGAATCGAACCCAAGACCTCATGCTCAGCAGTCGCGCTTTGCGAACACTAGACTAACAAAGCGATAAAATGACGTTATACAATGTATGTATGACTAGCTTTTGCCCTCGACACCGCCCGCATAAATGTCGGTATAGCGGACGTAGACCAAGTTGCGAATAAAAAGTAGCTTATGTCCTTGGGGTTCAAACTTACCCGGTACCAAATTTCATGAGATTTGAATCCTAAGAGTTAATAATTCACAGCAAATCTTTTTCGATATCCAATAGAGTTATTTATTCACAACATTTTTGGAATATCAGACAAGCCTTACGTAAAAATATGAAAAAGGAAACCAATATAAAAGGAATAAAATGAAATCGCTGAATCGATTTGGACAGACAAATTTGGAGCCAATATCTGTCTGGACGAAAACCATTGCAGGCCGTCTATGAGATATCATGACGTCATGATTCAAAATGGTATTATCCATTCTCAGGTTTAGAAAAAAAAAGTTGGCCGTCATGAGACGACCGGCAGATGTGAATCATCTCAGGGCATATTCCATTTTCTAATTAATGACAACCAATAAAAATTAAGCAGCTTATACAGAGAAACGACGGAGTGTATGGTATGCTCACGCACACACACAAGGAAGTCGAGAGCCGTGGTGTAAGGCTGTTCTGGCCTGTTGCGTAGTTTAAAATACCTTTTTTTTTTTCGTGCGGAAATCCTCATGGATGCCCTCCGTTTGGGGATAACGGAGGGGTATGTCGGACTCTTACCGACTGAAACCCCACGGTTCCTCCTGCTACCATAAGTCGGGAGCCCGGTATTCGCATTACGCATGATCCGCGCCCCCGACTGGTATTGGACCGACACATTCCACTAGAGAGGCGCGCACGGAACACTGCGCGCCGCCATCACAGGCCTATGTCTGGTCGAGCGACAAACTGCCCCAAGTTTGCCGCTCGCAGGCCCCTCCTCAAGTTTAAAAGACCTAAGCGTACAGACGGCGTGAAGCGACTTTGTGTTATACTATTTAGAGAAGTACAGATTGACCAACGTACCTACTATACTTTTGTATAGTACGAACATTACGCCTGTAATCCTCGAATGGTTAGGCAGAGGTGTACCCATTAGTACACCCACATTTGGCCAGTTATGATATAGTCCCATGTAATAGGGGGCGAGCCTACTGCAGTCGACCGGGCACAAATCCAGACTCCAAGACAGCTACTGAGAAATTCCTGATGGAAAAACCCAATAACACTTTGCCTGACCTGGGAATCAAACCCGAGCAGCATCAGCAGTCGCGCCTTGCGACCACTAGACCAACGAGGCCGAAGACCCGAACCCAAGATCTGATACTCAGCAGTCACGATTTTCGACCACTAGAAAAGCAAATCAATTAAAAATAAAACCCATGTTACCAGTCTAGACCCTAATCCCCCCCTCTCCCAACAAAAAATCAAGGTAGAAAAACTGTGTGACATGTAATAGAGTGGCCACATCCAATTTGCCTTACCGTAATCCCCTCACACCGTGTAACGGGGAACCTTGGATTAATTATGTAAATTTTGTTGTTTTTTGTCACACCTACACCTACCTACCCTCTTTGTAAGTTCTTGATGAAGGCGATTTGTTTTTCAGACAAGCAGAATAAGGGAAGGTTGTGTTGTGACATAGCTTTTTGGGTCAGGTCAGGCGGATCTCATGGTGGGAGGTTCGTTTCGGTGTGCATATATTGTGTAATATCATTGGCGGAAGATACATTTTCCCTTATAAAGCAGTGTTTGAGGTTGTTCTTTGGTTTCTTTTTTAAATAAACTAATAAAAAAATATTTTTAAAAGAAGCCTTAATTTAAAATTATTACAATATTGAGTATTGTACATTGTATTGTCATCAGAACTAAAGGCGTATGCAAAATTTCAGCTCCATCGGTTATCAACAAATGGTCGAAAAATGGTTTGCAAATTTTAAAAGGACAACTTACTTACAAACATACGAGTAGGTACATACGAACAGTGCAAACTATATAAAAGCTTCTAAAAACACTTGGAATTTCTCATAAGAATTTACTTACGACTCCCTAATTTTTGATAATAATATACAAGCGTAACGTAGCCTTCTAGGGAAAGAAATTTCAAAATCAGACTAATAGGTCCGTGCTTTAACACATTCGAACAAATACTTTATGATAATTATTAAGTTTAGAAAACTGATGCTTTGCTGTTTCATGCATTCTAATCGATGTTGATGTTGTACTTTTTTAAGAAATAGCTGATTTAAAATAAAATCTGAAGAAAAAAACTACTTCTTGTGGTTTAGAAGCTAAACTTAAATCCATGATAACATGGATTCAGTTTAGCTTCCAAACCACAGTTTGCGTTAAAATGTCATTTCCACCTAGTATATAACAACCAAGTAAACAACTAATACGGCCCTATGCTTACATTGATATCCAATTAACTTATCCAACACAAACACTTCAAAACAGAATTAAGGAGAACAATATCCCGAACAAAAACGTAGCCAATCAATAATATTTTCCCCTCTTTTCAATTAGTTTAGCAAATGCACCTTTAATACCTTACCTCGGGGAAAAATCCCGGGTTTAACTTAAACGATTTAGGGGATACACCACTAAATGAAACCCCTACTAATAGAGGGACCCGGAGAGGTAATCATGTTTTAATAAATAGGAAGTTTCTGAGTGTGTTTTGTTTTTTTTTTCGGGGAGGAATATGGGGTTAATATAAAATGTTAGGGGTTTGGTATTAAAAATGGGTCGACTATCAACATGGAGTTGTAATAGTCCAAGATATAGCTTTTGTGGACATTTTGCAAAAGCAATTTTCCATGTTCCGGTGCCGTGTGTTAATCGCCTTAGTCCTATTCTGAAAAAAATCCCTTGGCGAATGATTTACAGAAAACTGACTAAACACACATGCCTATTGTATCCTCTATCTATACTAACCCATTTATTTATTTATTTAAACTTTATGCAACAAAAGTACAAAGGCGGACTTAATGCCTTAGGCATTCTCTAACAGTCAACCAAAGGTGGTGAAGAGATAACAATGACATGGTAGGTGCAAGTTATTGTACGAGAGTAAAACAAAAAACTAGAGATTAAAATAATAAAATAAAATAATGAACACAAGTACAAAATAATTAAATTCTACATACTTACTATAAAATGCCATATAATATACATAAACATATATAAAATATAATATATACATGTATAAATACAAATCTTATAAAGAATAGAAATGAGGATTATAATAAAACTCTTTCTATTTGCTCCGAAAAATAAATATATAAAATAAATAAATATAAATATACTCATAATTATAATTTTACACGACGTTTTGGATCGAATGCGTTGTCGGTACAGTTCTCACAAATTCTCTAAATCCTAAAGGGAATATTTCAAGGACATACATAATATTGCCATCTCTTTCATTTCCAAAAATATTCTGTAAAACAATTTCAGTAGGTATGTTTTCCTTCAGTTCTGTATTGGGGATTATAACTATTAGGAGACGTCAATATGTCTATGCTTCTCCGTAATACGAGTCCGTTGGGATTTTCTGTTAGCGTCAGTCTTATTGTTTCTAAAATAGTGTTGAAGTGTTTTTATTTATGGATCGTTTATATAAAATTGAAAGATACAATATTAGAAATATAATAATGTTTGTAAAGTATAGCTTACTAAATCAAGATATTTTTGTTTTTGTAGTGTAAAGTACCTTTAAATAAAAATGTATCGAAGTAATTTTTGAATACCGAATTTTTTTTCAATTGTGTGTAGTACACTGACTTTGAAAATTCTAACACACTAACACGGCTACATACACAGAGTTGTTTTGAGTTGGACATAACTTGATGGGATTTTTTATTTCTTATTAGCCTGTTCTGTCCCACTCCTGGGCAAAGGCTTTCTTCTACTCCATCCATGCTTGTGCTGGTAGGTTTTAATATAAAAAAATAAGTTTTGGTTATTTAGTTAGTTAAATTTTCAATAATTCTCACCATTGAATGGTTTTTTAAAAGAAACTCCTAACAGAAATACTTACTTTAGACTAATAAATAAACAAAATATTAGCATGAAAAGATTCCTCAAAAAAAAAACCAATGATTACTTGAATCGTATCAATATCAAGATACAATAGCATTCACCCCAAAACGTTTCTACAATCAGTACGATTTTCAACCTTTCAAAGGTTAAAAAAAACGCTTGTTTTTAAATATCGCCTCTCTTATCTTATCACATTTACTTTTTCTCGACAATATTTTTTCCAGTGTGAAACTGACACTGTAGCTTGCGCCACGTTTCTGTGCTGTGGCCGCGAAAATAGCGTTAATAATTTTTTTAAATAACCTAAGAAAACAAACAACTAACCCACTCGAACGGAAAACATTGTGAGGAAACCTGGGCTTATAATTATCGTAACTTGGAAATCGCTTATCCAACTGGAGCAAGTATGGTGATCAATGCTCATGCCCTTTATATGATAAGAGGCCTTTGCCCGGCAGTGGGACAATAATAGGCTGGTATTATTATTATAACCTAAAAAAATTAACACTGACGTTTTAAAAGATGGAGTTACAAGTAGCTTTTTTAGTCTTTTTACGCACATTGATTGATTTTAGAATTTTCTAAAAAACTTTGCAGGATTTTAGTACGAGTTAAAAAGCTAGTTTTAAAAAGACTAAAGCTTATATGTGGCGTAATTTTTCATTCGGAAATTCTATTTGTTTTTAAACTATGTGCATTTTGTCAATTATAAACTTGTTATTATTTCAAAGATCGCCGCAACGGCTGTTCACTTTTGTGTGATTTTTTGCGAACTTGCAATGATTAATTCGCTTTTTAAATTTTCCTCACCACAGTCTATCTTACAACCGCCATATCTCTGGCCACAAGACAAGTCGCGACATAAATCTGCATGCTTTTTTTTAAATATTTTGTCGCCCGTGCAGTAATTTATCTTTTGTTTATATACTAGAACTCTTAATGAGCACTTTCTTACGCTTTGCTACGTTTTATTTGTACTCTTTGTTGTCGGGAACTCAATTTAATTTAATGTATTCTTTTAGATGAGTATCTTTGTAATGGATCTTTTGTATATTTAAGTGGATGCGTTTTTGTGGTGTTTAAGATTTTTGTTGGTGATACAGATTGTGGGATTTTCGTGATTGTACTTAAGGGTCAGTTTACAACGCGATGCGATGAGGCATGCTGTTTTAAAGATAGCGATGCAATACATAAATGGGTACATATTTTAGCAAGAGGTTTCAAATACGCTTCGCGGTTTCGCGCTGCTCTGAGCAGCCCGAATCAAACTGGCCGCTTCAAGCATCTGAAAGAAAAAGAGAAAGATTTTTTTTTTAATTGACACAGACCATGTGCACACAAAAATAATAATAAAAAACAAAAAGGCAATAAAAAAAGGTAAAAAAGAAAAGAAATAAAGAAGACTATTGTATAGTGCCGCACATCACGACGTTATGTCGCCTCTCGGTGTGAACTGACTCTAACAGAAAAGAAACTGGTAGAGAGAGAGAGAGTGGAGAGAGTAGACTCTAAAATCAAATCATTTATTTCAATTAGACCATTAAAAGACACTTTTGAACTTCATTAACAAAACTAAAATATAATTTAATCTAGTTGCTCCTTCCAAAAGGCAGTATCGTATAGAGGAGAATGGGCAAGATGATTTAGAATAGTTTGTATAAGCATTTACCTATCATAATATTAAGTAACATTGTAGTAATATTCTATTAGTTATGTTAGGTATAATTCTTCAGGAAAACTGTTTAATTTTCCGTTCAAGTACTTAATTGAAGCAATTTGAAAGATGAAAAATATTTACGGAGCAAAAGTTCCTAAATATTTTTCTCAATAAACGGAATATAAATTAAAAACCATGAACAAAATTTATGTAGAAAAGCGAAATTTTGAACAAAAACACTTTGAAAAATTAACTGTTTTATTAAAGTGTAGTTAATTAATTCGAAGTTAGTCGTCCGTTAACACTTAACTGGTACAATTTGAATTTTAATAACCGGCTTTGTAAACTTTTACATTGTAATGAACTTTAACGAAGTAGAGGAACTAGGAAACTAGAGTAGGTACCTAATATATTCATAATCACGCTTCCATTCTTCCATTCTGTTTTATTTTAACAGCTGCTGCAGAGTAACCCGGAATCTTATAATATTATTATTATTTAAAATACTAGCACTGTTCCCGCGACTTTGTTCGCGTGATTTTCCTTACGGATCTCTATTTTTTTGGTAATAAGTAATAAAATAATATAGCCTATGTCACCCGGGGATAGTGTAGCTTCCTAACAGTGAAAGAATTTTTCAAATCGATTTAGTAGTTTCAGAGCCAGTTCAATGCAAACAAACAATCAAATCTTTCCTCTTTATAATATTAGTAGGTATAGATATTTCTATACTAAAACTAGCTTCTGCCCGCGACTTCGTCCGCTTGGTTTTTGTCACTCGTGTTACTTTACGTGTTGGGTTACTGCTCCGCTCGAGTGCTGTTATATAGCTAATAAAAAAAGAAGCTAGTAAAATGTCATAAAAACTACAAAATACATACAAATAATTCAAAGTAGAGAGAGATAAAAATATATAGAAGGAGAAAGACAACAAATTAATTATGGGACTGCCAACTTCTTGTGATTGGTATTGTTATGTATGTGCTCACTAGAAGTGACAAAATCGAGAAGCTTTGCTCTTCATATTAAAATTGATAATGTATTCAGTGCCACGCTTCCGTTCTGAAAGTTCGTTAAACAGTCCTGGCGTTACGGAGACGTGACGTCAAACAAACAGACGAACAAACAAGTGACGTCACACTTTAAGCGTATCTTATGTCTTAAATATCAACTTCCTCTATATTTCCTGGAAAATTGAAAATTGTTTGAAGGAATAAGCAAAGTTACAATAATTTGTGTCACGACTTTGGATTTTATAAGTTTTTATTTAAATATCGGTTGAGTTTTAGCTCACTGCGCCTAAATTCTAGTCGCAATCTTATCTCAGCTACAACCAATGTCAAAAAATTCACAATAATTTAAGTGAAATACAGTCTTTTCAAAAGATTGAGATTAAAAAACGAACGTATATAAAAGTTACGAGAATTACCCGGTGATTTCAATTTTATGGAGAAAAATGGGCAAGAAATTCTATACGCGACATACTCTTTTTAAAAATCAACGTTTTTCGTCAATGTTTTTCATTTAAAATATTAGTATTGATAGTTACCTAACAGAAATAAAAGCCTTCTAATATACACATCAAAAAAGTCTAGTGATCAACATCCCTAACAAATGTTAGGGATGTTGATCCCTAGACTTTTTTGATGTGTGTATTATTGTAAATTATTGCGAGTTATAAATTATTTTTATAGAATAAAAGTTTAGTAGTAAGTAGCCATTTTCTCTATTAATTCTGCCTACACTCATAGGGCTTCAGGCATCTCAAACTGTCAGGCGTATATCAACTGATAATAGAGATTAGATTATGTCTGTCTTATAATATGAAGCAGGTTGAGTTATGACTAAAATATTGTTGAAACTGAAACACAGAATTCTGTGTGGAGAATGTAATATTGAGGTGTCACAGTTTTGTACAGACCGTAGGGTTGCCAGCAGTAAAGTTGTCGATGCCGGACAAAAACTTTGAAAAAAATTGAGTGAAATTGAGATTTTACTACTCTTTTGAAAAAAGAACGTTGCCCCATTAAGAATTTCTCCTGTATTGTGGGTGGGTTTACAAAATAATATAAACTTACATACATAAACAGCCAACCCTGGAATAATCTGTGGGCCAACAAATATTTGTTCCGTGCTAGAATTGAACCTGCGACATGCAGCGAAGCAGCCAATTGCTCAGCCATCGCGCCATCTGTGCTATCATGTTATCGCAAACTCTTCTGTCTTTGGTCCGAGACGCGTCTAAATGTTGCCACTAAATTAAATTAATTAATTTTTATGTCTGTATTTTTTAACTATTTTTCTTTTTTTGTTTAGATCTTATGACGTGTATTACTGTACGTTTGAATGTTTTTAGAAACTTTTGTTTGGTAATGTGTATTAATAATATAGGGAGCGCTGTGCCGAACAGCGTCTTTTAGTGTCGTAATTTTTATTTGTCCGTGCCTCGGAACGATGGGTGAATGATGTTTGCCTGTGGTTCCGAGACAGAGACACGTCGGCCTACGCTGAAAATCAGCGCCGTTGTTTCGTGCCATCGTGTGTGGGCCACGGCAATAAGCTGAGCGTCGGCCGTTTCGCGCGGTAGTGGCGCAAACTTCCGTTTTTTTTTTAATTTTTCTGTCATTTATGTATTTAGTTTTTTAGATAAATAAGTACCAACTTGTCTTGCCGCTGTTAAGATTATTCTGTATTGTGCGTCACTTCTGCGTGAATAAATGGTTTTTCTTTCTTTTCTTTCTTTCTTTATGTGTGTTTTTACATGGCGTTTAACAATATTTTTGGAAATAAAAAAAATACATTTTCATTTTATTATTATTTGATTTTATTTATTATCTTACAATTTTATTATTCTGGATTACTCTGAAATAAAAAGAGTGTGTGTGTGTGTGTTAACTCCATCCATTGGGCCCTCAGACGCCCTTTAAATTATCCGGAAAACTTCGCGGGGTCCTGGACGGGTGACAGCCCTAGCACAGACAAAGAAAAATGGCATCCTAATGTGTCACATCAAGAAGTCATGAGAAGAAATTATCTCTTGCTGTACTGTGATATACCTATTGTAACACCAGGACACTGTATTTTAAATATTCAGGTTTTTGGTAAAAGGACTGAAACAATTTTTGAAGAGTTGAGGAGTTAGGCCGTTTGTCCAACGCCGCCGCCACCGGAACGTCAACGAGAACGAGATGACAAAGTCAAAGTCAAAGTCAAGTCAAAGTCAAATCATTTATTTCAATTAGGCCATTATAAGGCACTTTTGAACGTCATTACAAGAAAAAACTAGAATTGAATCTAGTTGCCCCTTCCAAAAGGTAGTTTTGTATGGAGAAGAATGGGCAAGAAACTCCATACGTACTCTTTTAAAATCAATGTTTTACAATATTATTATTTGTATACAGAGTCATACGTAATTACATGTGAATGCAATGTACCTTATATAAAAACTACTATATAATAACACACAAAAAGAATTTATATTACAAATTAGGAATTGAATAATTGAATAATTGAATATATTTAAAGTTACATAGTGTTCACATGTTAACAAATATTGGAATTGTAGACGACCACTCTCAACATCTCAACCAACAATGCAACAGTGTGTGAGCCTGTGCAATTCCATAGTAAAAACCAAATAGAAAATAAAATATAATAAGTGTCAAAAGAGAAAAAAAATAAAATAATAATATTAACAAGCTTGATTTTGTCTGGAATTAATAGTAATTGTCCTATGGAGCAGGACCAGCATGTTTCCAAGCAGTCTTATCTTGAATATAATCCTCTAATTTATAATATGCTTGGTTGCAAAGTGTACTTTTAATATGTGTCTTAAATTTTCTTTCGTTTAATTTTAATATATCAGGAGGTATTTTGTTGTAACATTTAACACAGTACCCCATAAAAGATGTATTTACTTTAGACAATCTAAAATATGGTTGAGCTATTTTATCTTTATTTCTGGTATTAATATTATGTCTATCACATATTTTCTTAAAAAGTTTTAGATTTTTTCTCACATACATAATATTTTCATAAATAAATTGGCAAGGCACTGTCATAATATTAATCGTTTTAAATAGTTCCCTAAGAGATTCGCGACGAGGTAGATTGTAAATGGCTCTGACAGCTCTCTTCTGTAAAATAAAAATGGTTTCAATGTCAGCAGCCCGACCCCACAATAAAATGCCATAAGACATAATGCTATGAAAATAGCTGAAATAGACTAATCGCGCAGTTTCTACATCTGTCAACTGTCTAATCTTTCTAACAGCATAAGCTGCTGAACTTAACCGTCCCGCAATAGATGTTATATGAGGTCTCCATTGTAATTTGTCGTCTAGCGTGATTCCTAGGAAAACTGTTTGATTAATAAATTCCAGTTTTTCTCCATTCAATATTATATCACATTCGCTACTTCTAACGTTTGGTAAACTGAATCTAATACATTTAGTTTTTTTTTCATTTAGTACTAAATTATTAACTGTAAACCAATTTTGGACCTGAAGAATAGAGTTATTCACATCGTCAAGATTTTGTGACCGCCTGTCTATTTTAAAAATCAATGAGGTGTCATCTGCAAATAACACCATCTTCGGTTCATTTTCCAGTAATTGAGGTAAATCATTTATATAAACTAGAAATAGAAATGGACCCAATATCGAACCTTGAGGAACGCCCATAGTCATTTCAGACCCTAATGAGTTTACGCCGTTTACCTGAACTTTAGCCTGTCTACCTATCAGATATGACCTTAGTAAACCAAGAGATATTTTACTAATCCCGTAGTGCTCCAGCTTCATCAAAAGTGTCTCATGGTTAACGCAATCGAACGCCTTTGAGAGGTCGCAAAAGATTCCAATGGCATCTTGGGCTTCCTCCCAAGCGTTAAAAATGTTCTTAAGTAGGGTGACACCAGCGTCAGTTGTACAACGCCCTTTGGTGAAACCGTACTGTTGTTCATGAAAGATGGAATTTTTATTAAAGTGACGTAACATTTGATTGAGCATTAACTTTTCAAATACCTTACTGAGAACTGGTAGAATCGACACAGGCCTATAATTGTTGGGTTCCTTACTATCACCCGCTTTAAACAATGGTACGACTTTACTGTGTTTCATCAGATCGGGAAAGACTCCTTGGTCTACACTGGTGTTAAATATTACGGCTAAATAGGGCGCAATAGTTTCGATAATAGACCTACTAACTTTTACAGACATTCCCCAAAGATCTTCTGTTGATTTAATTTTAAGATCTTTAAAAATTTTTATGACAGCCTGGGGGTTTGTATGTTGAAATCTAAATTCCACAGGACAAGCCTTAACATTTTTTTTAAGTAAGGCAGCAGAAAGAGTGGGGGAGGAATTTAAAGCCTCAGTAGTTTGAAGGGGAATATTAGCAAAAAAAGTTTCAAATTCCTGGGCTACTTCTATATCTGAATTTATAGGGCCATGTGCAGTCTCTAAATTAAATTCAGTATTACGCTGTTTTTTCCTACCTGTTTCATTGTTTATTATTTGCCAAGTAGTTTTTATTTTATCATCAGCTGACTTTATTTTTTTACTTATGTGAAGAGCTTTCGCTATTTTACAAACACTTTTAAAAAGCTTTGAATATTTGGAAACATACTTATGAAAACTTGTATTAATTGTATGTTGCTTCAGTCCATAAAGTTCAAATAATTTTTCTCTGCTTTTACGAATACCTGGGGTCGCCCAGTCACTAAATAAGAACTTCGTGTAAATACTTTTAGGCGCGCCGATGGCGCGACGCCGACGCCATGACGGCGCCGAAGTACTGATACATAGACTACTATAGCCGCGTGTCCACCGCAAGTCCGTCACCCGAGTACCGTCATCCCGGCCGCCGAGTTTCGAGTAGATCGGCGTGACCTGTGCCAGCAACGGCAATACAAAACACGACTGAGCCACCGATATATTGGCGCGGTGGACAAACGATCGCCGTCACGTCATCTTATACTCGGCCCGAAATAATTTCGTTCTCGGTGACGGTCCGGTGACGGCGGCGGTGGACAAACGGCCTTAGAGTTAGAACTAGCCAACTAGTTAAGTTATTAACACGAATGATTTAACAGATTGATAAAACTGTTTATAATACAAAAATATTTACAAAACTCAAAGAAAAAATATTTAGTTCAATAGTTAAGTTGATTTTGAACGTCATTTAAAAAAAAGAAAAAAGAAATTGAACCTAGTTACCCAAAGGTAGTTTCGTATGAGAGAAACTGCATACTTGCTCTTTTACTTTACAATATTTTATAATAATATTTATATTAGTCATTATCGTTATACCTAGTACAGTTGTTGTTTAAAAACTGACTTTTTGTGTGAAGTCCGAAAGTGTGGGTCTGCATAGTACACCCACTAAACTTAAATGCCCTCCCTTACTTAGTAGATCAGAATGTAATTTAACAAACTAATATTCGAATTTAAGAATTACTCACGTTACAATATTATCTCACTTACTACTTACATTACTCACTACTTACGTTACTTTTACATTACAGGCGAATGTGACCGGTGAGGGAGAGCCTTAACGTTACAATTTGTATCATTATTAAGGGAACAGTGCATTACAGTGTGCAACCTCACTGTAACGCTCGAATCTCCTCATTCACTGAAGAAGTGATTGAATCAGAACTGTTACAGTACAAGCGAATGCTTCCGTTTAGGTTGCATTTACATTTCATTACTTATCAAACCCAATGGACTGATACCAACAAATAAATCGCCTGAATACCCCACAAACGGATTTAAACCATATTATATCACTCTTAGAATACAATTATTTTAAACGAAATCGTTTTAACAATTACATTCTCGCATCACTATTCCTTATATGTTAATACGTAACAAATGGAAATGTAACCGGGATGAAATGCAAATATATTCAATTAATCCATGCGCCAGTCTGTATTGGGTGTCGCTAAGCTGTGATTGGCGGATTGGCGTCAAGTCGTTCAACCGTACGAAAGTGGTTTGACGTTTATAGAATAGGGACGTGGGTGAATTTGAATATGTTTGCTTATTAGTTTTAGTGAGGGGCTGTTGGTTCAGGTTTGGGCAATTTTGAAGCTTTGATTATAAGGTCTTGAATATTTGGGATACTTCGGCATCAGCTTTGATTGCATATTGGTGAATCTTTGCTGGACTAAGTTTTGAATGGAGTCGCTGTTTTGGAAAGGCCCTTATTTGGCATACCTAGTATGTATGTTTTATAAATAGAATTTTAGTTTTGGTGTGGAAATATGACGCACGCAAATGTAATGCTCACGGTTGCATGCAACAGGAGAGGAATTGTGGGGGTTTTTAAAGTTTAGTTAGAATTTTTAAAACTTATCTTGCCGTAAATATTGGTGGAACTTTCAATATTTCCTTATTTAGAATGTTTTCGTGTATGTTCCAGAACAAAACAGTATTTCAATGATGGAAAGAACATGATAATCATCGACTTTCTCTTGTTTTTACATCTGTTACATACATAGATATTGTGATATTTTAGAATTTTATAAAGGTTCCTACTCTAATCTATCTATACCATTATTAAAACTTCAACTGTCAAAGAAGAAACCAATTTACTTCACACAAAACATAAAACAATTATGTTTTTTCTAAAATCTGTATCACAAGCAGCTGCAAAAATAAAAAATATAAGTACAACACGACTCCATAATTCATAAATTCTTCCAACTAATAACATAGGAACACGTTAGATGTACGCGAGACGAAAGCTGGCATGGAGTCGACAAGTGCTCATCTTTTCGGGGACTATTAAATTACTTTATTCACCTCCGTGCTAGCTGCTGTGAAACAGATGAGCTGGCGTAAGTAATAGAGGAAGAGCGGCAAAAAATAATATGTGAAACTTTTAATAAACAAAATGTTTTTAATTTTTCATGAAATTTCGCCTGTAATCCCCGAAAGGCTAGGCAGAGGTGTACCCATTAGTACACCCACATTTTGTCAGTTATGTTTAAATCCCAAGTATTGGGAGGCGAGCCTATTGCTATCAACCGGGCACAAATCCACTGCCTCGTTGGTCTGTTGGACAGCGCGACTGCTAAGCATGAGATCTTGCGTTCGATTACCAGGTCAGGCAAAGTCTGATTGGGATTTCAATCCTGAATTTTTCAGTAGCAGCATCGGAGTCTGTAGTTAAAGCAAATCACCATTCAACTGCTCAACAGGATGAATTTCAATAAAGTGGAAAGTTTTTCTTCATCCAAGTACTTTCTTGAGGAAATGGCACAGAAGTTAGGGCGTGGCATGCATAGATAATCACTCTCCGCTACAGCTCATAAATTAAACATCATCACAAACTCCGACGTCTGTGCAATTTATGACGTCTAACTGTGAAACGGACCTGTCCTTTTGTGGTGCGTACACAAGTCTGGAATATTCCAGTTTATGCATTATAACCGCTTTCTAGAGAGCAACTCAAGAACGCCGCGCAAAGAGAAAATGTGTCATGAGTTTATGAGGTAACTTTCATTTCTATAGCAAAAAAGATAGTTCGAAGATCTGGCTTAGAACTGGTCCAGTACGACAATGAGATCGATAACCATATCTATACATATAATAAAATTGTAGAAAAGTGGTGTCTGTACAATGGAAATATATAAAAAAAAAGTAGCAGGGGTTGTTATTACATCGATGCCGAACCCGAAATTGTAATTAAAATTTTTTTTGTCTGTTTGTCTGTTTGTCTGTTTGTCTGTGTGTTTGTGCACGCTAATCTTCGGAACTACTTGACGGATTTGAATGATTTTTTTTTGTTGTATAGGTATTAAGTCCGGGCAACATATAGGCTATAATTTATCTTGGAAACTTGAACACCTGATGCAGAACCGCAACAGACCAGCTAAACTATAAGAGATACAAAAATGGTACCGTAGCAAAAATTGTTTCACGTGATGAGCATTTTCTGCTAAGAGAATAAATTTGAAGATCTGGAACACCTGATGTGGAACTCCAAGAGCCCAGCTACACTATAACATATATAGGAATGACGTCTTAGCAAGAGTTGTTCAGCCTGATGAGCACTCTCTGTTGTCGTATAAAATTTGAAGATCTGGAGCAGCTGATGTGGAACTCCAAGAGCCCAGCTATACTATAACATATATAGGAATGACGTCTTAGCAAGAGTTGTTCAGCCTGATGAGCACTCTCTGTTGTCATATAAAATTTGAAGATCTGGAACAGCTGATGTGGAACTCCAAGAACCCAGCTACACTATAACATATATAGGAATGACGTCTTAGCAAGAGTTGTTCAGCCTTATGAGCACTCTCTGTTGTCGTATAAAATTTGAAGATCTAATCTGGAACAGCTGATGTGGAACTCCAAGAGCCCAACTACACTATAACATATATAGAAATGACGTCTTAGCAAGAGTTGTTCAGCCTGATGAGCACTCTCTGTTGTCGTATAAAATTTGAAGATCTGGAACAGCTGATGTGGAACTCAAAGAGCCCAGCTACACTATAACATTAGGAATGACGTCTTAGCAAGAGTTGTTCAGCGTGATGAGCACTCTCTGTTGACGTATAAAGATTGTAGATCTGGAACACCTGTTGTGGAACTCCAAGAGCCCAGCTACACTATAATATATACAGGAATGACGCCTTAGCAAAAGTTGATCACCCTGATGAGCACTCTCTGTTGACGTATAAAATTTGAAGATCTGGCACACGCGTTTTGAAATTCCAAGCGCCCAGCTACACTATAACATATATAGGAATGACGTCATAGCAACAGTTGTTCAGCCTGATGAGCACTCTCTGTTGACGTTTAAAAATTGAAGATCTGGAACACCTGATGTGCAAATCAAAGCTCAATTTCACTGTATAATTATAAAATAACATAAGCTGGGAGTACCTCCACGCGGTGAAGGCGGTAACAGTTTAGGACTGATTTTTGATGAAATCTCGCTCATCCCGTTGTTTTCCCGTCCCCAGGCCTTAGAATTCTACATCACACGTTTCAGATCTTCGATTTTGACGACCCCGTTGTCGCTGGCATAAGCAACAGGATCCGCGTACGAAGTCGCGGGCAGAAGCTAGTCATAAATAAATTTCTCATTAAGGCTTCGATTTCTTTGCCAATATTTTTTTATCGATATAATAACTAAAATAAACACGCAGAAAATCATAGAATGAAGAGCTATATGACGATTAAATAGTATAATGAATTTTAATTGCTTGATAACTTTATATAGGTACTTTTTTAGTTGCTTAATTACTTAATAAATAATAATATGCTTTTTTGTATTAAGTCAAGTCAAAGTCAAAACATTTATTTCAATTAGACCATTTACAGGCACTTTTGAATTGTCAAGGAGTCGGTCAGTTAGTCAGAAAAAGTGATGATAAGGTTTTACATATTGTTTATACCTATAGCTTCTGCCTGCTAGTTCGTCTGCGTAGACTTCAGAATTAACAAAAGTCCTCATTTATCCAACGGGGACAAAAAACAAGATAAAATATTATCCTGTGTTAAGTTAGCTAGACCAATAATATCGAAATGTGTACCAAATTGCAGCTAATTTCGTCCAGCCGTTCAAGCGTGAAAGAACAAGAAAAATCCATACATCCTGACAAATTCGCGTGTATAACACTAAACTAAGATATGTAGTAGGACTTATTTTGAGACTGTCATAAGTGCAGTAGCATGCTAAGGTTTGAATTGCTGTGAACACGCGGTACAGGCCGTACCTACATCTGTGTGTATAAACGATGTATTCAAAGTTAAAGTCAAAGTCAAATCATATATTTAATTAGGCCATTATAAGGCACTTTTGAACGTAATAGCACACTACCTACGTACACCTCAAAATTCGCACACGACGTCGAAAGGTCGTAAATTTAACCAAAGTGTCAATCGATTTGCTTTGTAGATTGCTACTCCACTTATGACCCCGACCGTATCTACGTATATTTAGTTTGCCTAACTTCTACATAGACAGATGCTACAATCACAATTTGCATTCACTCCGTTCACAACAAACCATTGTCCAAAGTTAAATCTATTTCAGATCGCATCCCACTTCATAATATCGACAGTCTGGAGAGTTATACATATGTATACCGACGTATAACATTGTATCTGTATGCAAATTTTCGCGTGCATTGTGCGTTTCGGACGCGTCGATAGCACGGCTGGGGGGAAGTTGGGTAACAATTGTGTTCCACGTTAAATTGTGTTGTACAAACTGATGTACTTTGATTCGTCTGTATGTTTCGTCTGTTTTGAAGGTTTTGTGTTTGTACCTTTGGAATTGAGTTGGGTTTTGCGATGATTTGTTGGATGGAGTTACAGACGTTGCAGAAATATCGTACAGTTGGATTTTTGGATATACCTACATACTTTATGTAAATGTATAATATGTATACGATTGTATGCTCTTTATCTACCTTTGTTTTGTTCAAACACATGTATGTACTTATTTTATTTAAGTTTTTATAAAGAAAAAGTTAATGAAAATTGACCAGGTAAGTTGAAAATGATTGCCGTGTATTTTGATATGTTTAAGTAGGTATATTATAATATAGATTAATACAGCTATCATTGCTTAATTAATTGTAGCTACTTTGTACTTGTAGTGGTTATATTTTTAAGAACATCGTCATCAAATTCATAATTATAACTGTTAAGATTACTTATACAAAATATTGTAAAACATTCTTTTAAAGGTACTTTCTCTTAAAAAAATGTTTAAAAAGAAAAGTGTTGGAATGTTTAAAAAATGCTTCGAACAAAACTAACTTTTGATAATGATAAACTAAATCCCACCAAAAACATTCGGTAAAAAACTAGCCAAGTCTCGATGGAGCTGCTTGTTTATCTCTAAAAAGTAATGAAATCTAAACAAAGTCGTGCCAAGTCTAAGGTCCTTACTGCGATTTCTTTATTATTATAGTTAATGTTGTGTGGTACAAAACCAGGTGCTCCATGACACCATTGCACCAATCTGTGCAATGTGTCACGGGAGTGCCAAAGTCGAGCGCGAAGCAATACGGCAGTGTTTGCTTCGCGCTCGACTTTGGCGGGGGCACTCCCGTGCCCCCCGATTATTTGACTATGATTTTGAATTGAGATGTTACTTCTATATAATAACTTGTACCTACTACACACTTTTGTTGTGTAGTATTAATAAATAATTCTATATTTAGACCTAAAAAAACAAACAAAGCAAAATATGAAGAAATACACAGGAATAATCAACGACAACAATATTATAGTACGACACGAAAATTATTACAGAAAAAATATTTATAAGATTTCATGTAAAAATAGAAATAGTAGGTACTACTTACCTACTTACTGTTTTGTCTGTCTCTTACCTATTTATTATGATATAAATAAAAGATATCATTGACAGTGCTCTACTGCGCGTTCCATTCAAACATTGTCTAGTCATATTTTGGTCAGAAATAGTAATTAATTGGTAAATAAGTAACAAACTCAATGAAATGTTAACACAATAACGGTACTAATATTCTAGACTTGTGATTAGATCAGATATAGCAGCGTTTTGAGACACGTCAGTTATCCCTGTTTTGAAGCGCAGTATAGTATAATTTAACATCTAGTTAAACTACGCTCCAATATACGAGTAATAAACTGCACAACAATTTATTACGAACAAAAATGTCGCTGCACATAATTTAAACCAAACATTCGCTTACATAGGTACATCTAAACCACAACGTAAAACGCCAGCCAACCAAAATTTAAAAGCCTTGCAAATTATATTTCGTGAAAAATCTCATACTGCTATATACGACACACACAACTTGGCAATTTGGCATTACGAAAGGATTTCAGTTCATTCCCTTCAGTTTCTTACTGTCAAATTATCCGGATTGTAACGAACTGGATTAGGCTTGGAATATCAAGGGAAGAAAGTGATTTTTTTTCCTCTATACCGTACCGTAATTTGAATATATTATGGCTTGATTGTTAGCTTAGAAAGAGCGAGGTAAGTCGGGCTTTGTTCTGCAAAAGTTGGGCTTGCTAGTAGACATTTTTACTTGACGTTGTCATGCATGGGCCTTAGGGTTAGCAGAAACGGGGCAGTAATATGCTTGAACAGTTTTCGTTTATGAATAAATTATCCCCGAAACTTCTTCCGCATGAATGAGAGAGAGAGAGAGAGAGAGATTATTTAGAACCCTATTTTATTTTTCTAAAATAAGACCTATATTTATAATAAATATATATAATAAGGCCTATATTTCGACTTTTAATTCTATTCAGTAACTTGAGAGTTCAAAGAAAAATAATGTTACCTTACTACAGTTATAGTGTTGGGGTAGTGAACGATTTTGCGTAAGTAACGAATGATAAGAATGGTTTAATACCAAGTGAGGTACATTATTTAAGTTCATTCAAAACTTGGTAACCCTTTATCTGTCTAGTTACTGAATATAATTAAAAGTCGAAATATATAGATAATAGCCCGCGCGCAAGTGCTAGTACCGCCTGAGGTATGTAAGCTGTGAGACGGGGGAGGATGAGGTCATTATATTAATTATGACAGTTCTAAAATGTTATCCTGAGATTTATTTGCCAAATCAAATACCTGATGTGCATGTTGCGCGCACCCTCCCCCGTCTCACCGCTCACATACCTCAGGGGGTGACTAGCATTTGCGCGCGGATTATACTAAGTAGTTACTCTTTATAACATCAGGTATCTGCCCGTCCTGACAAAACCGGTTCAGCCGTTTAGATGACTAACCGGAACAAAAAAAAATCACAGACAAACTAAAATTATAAATATAACCCAATTAGCAAAAAGTTGTATAGTATGTCTTTGAAATATACAACTAACAGACATGTAAAGGTTTTATAATAATTCTGTAGCAGTTAACAGTTTTATAGTAGTGTTCAATTCGACGCATTAGTTAAATATATTATTTATTTTGCTAATTAGGAAGTACAGTAGCGGTCATAAGTGGAGTAGCAATCTACAAAGCAAATCGATTGACACTTTGGTTAAACTTACGACCTTTCGACGTCGTGTGCGAATTTTGAGGTGTACATAGGCACTGTGTTATTACGTTCAAAAGTGCCTTATAATGCCTAATTAAATAGATGATTTGACTTTGACTTTAACTTTGAATATATCACTTATATACACAGATGTAGGATTGGTTTGTACCGCGTGTTCACAGTGCGCAATTCAAACCTTAGCATGCTACTGCACTATGACCGCTACTGTACCTACCTACCGTGTAAACATTCATTACCTAAAGAAAAATATTAAGTCTCTCTCTTCTCACTTTTTATTTAACACACAAACACACCCTAATGATATCGACACGTACTACGACCACAAGAAATTGTTGGTAAGATCTTAGTAATAAAAACAACACAAAAAGAATCAGTCAAGTGCGAGTCGATCTTGCAAACCAAGGCTTCAACATGCTTTTTATGGACTGTCAACGATTGATAACGCAATTCCCACAGATTATGTATGGCAATATCGAACTATGACGTCATTTATTTGCCAACTTAATAGACTTACTATTCATTGATTTTAAAGCCACAAAAAATCGAATTTTACAGCAAATTGAAAATTACTTGGGTTTCTGCTGGAATAAAGTGTTTTATTTTTTAGAATTTGTGTGTTGATATTAATAAATGGTTAATGGGTTAACTACTCAATTATATAAGGTACAGCCTTGTGACAGCCGTACGGAAAGACGGACAGACGGACAGCAGAGTCATAGTAATAGGGTGGAACCCTTGGAACCACTTCGAACCCTAAAAACACGTATAATCTGAAGGTTGACAATACACGTGCCGACTTCAACTAATACCTACTGATATCTAAACAAGTTTCTTATTAATAAGAAACTTCATTTAGGTAATATCTTAGAAAACAAGGATAATAATTTTATTTCTCCTTTTCTCATTTTCTTCAGATGTTTTTCGCTTTTTGGCAAACACGTGTGGGTACAAAAAAGGTCGCAATCCAACGGCGAGTTGTCATAGTTAAGTAAATCATTTATTTCAATTAGACCATTAAAAGGCAATTTTTAACGTCATTTATAAGAAAAAATATTTTACTGGCTTTTGCCTGTGACTTCGCCCGAGTAATATCGCGGTCGCGGACAAAGTCGCGGAATAAAAAGTAGCCTATGTCCTTTTTTGGGGTTCAAACTTACCTCGTACCAAATTTCATCGAAATCAGTTCAGTGGTTTAGTCGTAAAAGCGTAACAGATAGACAATGTTACTTTCGCATTTATTATAATATTAGTAAGAATTGAATCTGATTGGAAAAGTGACACCGGTTATAATACTTAGGTACCTACATTTAAATCGTCGTTGAAGCGCCCGCTTCTCATACCTGAGGTTACAGGTTCGATACCGGGCATGAGACGAATGTAACTTGGTGTGACTAACTCAATTTATTTTGTAAAATATTTCGTTTAAAACAGTAATAATGAATTTTCTTTTCTTTCTTCATACGAAACTACCTTTTGAAATTCACCTGTACTTTGGCGAATGCTACGATAATGATGGCCACGTACATCAGCCAAGTAGGTACTCTAACAAAAAAAAAACATATTAATGAAACCAAGGATTCGAAAAGAAAAAACCTTCAAAACTAGCGTTAAAGTCTAATTTCATAAAGTACATAATCGTAAAAACTACAACAAATCAATAGAATTTTTTACCTCATAGGTAGGTATACCTTGCTTAATCAATTCTTCTCCAAGCGCAGGTGTGAAGTTCGAAGAAGAACAAAACAAGCCTTGCCGCAATCTACTAGATTAAACTGTGATTAAATGCGTTTTAAGGTGGGTGTTCACAGACCGAATGATACGCAGGGGGGAAAGTTGTTGGAAATATATAATGGAAGTGGGGAAACCTACCAATATATGGGATGTGAAAAGACATATTATCATACAACCGGTAAGCAGTGAATTCCATTAAAAAAAAGTAAAAGTTCCATTAAAATTAACTAAACATACAAAAAAAGCTTACTTGTATGTGCAATAATAAAGGAATAAAGGGTTTTTAAAGTTTAGATATATTAAGATGTCGTGATGGCCTAGCGGTTAATGCGCCCGCCTCTCATGCATGAGCTTGTGGGCTCGAACCCGGGCAAGTACCAATGTGACTTTTTCAATTCATATGTACTTTCTAAAGTTTGTCTTAGACATTACTGACATCAATCCGTGCCTCTGAAAGCACGTTAAGCCGTTGGTCCCGGCTGTCATACGTGGATCTTTGACAGTCGTTACGAGTCGTCAGAAGCCCGAAAGTCCAGTCTGACCAAGGGGTATCGTAATACCCAGTACTGGGTTGTGGAGGTCAGATAGGGAGTCGCTCCATGTAAAATACTGGTACCCAGCTGCATCCGGTTAGACTGGAAGCCGACCCCAACATAGTTGGGAAAAGGCTAGGCAGATGATGATATATTAAGTGCATAAATGTGTGCGGAATTACAAGTGCACTTCCTCTTCTCTCACTCTCATAATCCGATCAATCCGACACGACCGGGGAGAGTTTACCATCATCACCACCATCTTCTGGACTCGCGGGTGCTTTTGAGAAATTCGTAGTAAGAACCCCAATAAAACTTTTTGCCTGACCTATGAATCGAACTCAAGAACTCCGGAGACCAACTGCAACGGGGCAGCAGTTATAGTATAGAACAAATATAATGATCGTAATGATGAGAAGGATATGAAACTTTCGACTTCCTTATGTGTCATTTCATACCTGTTTTATGTAGCTAACAATATCTTCAACAAACTACAGCATAGTATTAAACATTTTAACCAGTGTCCTGCAACTTTGTGTTTTTACACCTGTAAGCAATAACACGGAGCGAGATTTAGCTCTAACATAAAACATTTTGCAAGTTTGTTTTGTTGGTAGAACTTTATTACGTTTAGGATTTAAAATTGACTTTTACAGGAATTATTCTTAATGTTATATACGTAGGGTGGGATTTAGCCTGTTTTCGCTCGTAATGTTTGACTTCGTGACGATTTTTTCCTTAACAATAAAGTCGCAGACTAGTTTCTTAATTATTATATCTGTACTCAAAAGATAATGTAGTTGAATTTGTCAACTTAATCTATACTTATATATTATATATTAATATTATAAAGCTGCAGAGTTTGTTTGTTTGTTTGTTTGTTTGTTTGAACGCGCTAATCTCTGGAACTACTGGTCCGATTTGAAAAATTCTTTCAGTGTTAGATAGATTAGTTATCGAGGAAGGCTATAGGCTATATACCATCACGCTACGACCTACGGGAGCGGAGCAGTAACCAAAGACGCGGGTGTAACCGCGGCGGACAGTTAGTATTAAAATAAAATAAAAATTCAATCTCTGAAAATAGCGATATCGCTATGTTTTCTTTTTGTTGTTTTTCTTTTGTTCGCTTTGACACAGATGTTTCAGTTTCCGGCCATTATTTTTGCTAGTCTTCGGCCACTATACTACTATTCGAAAAATGATCTTTATTTGCTCTATAATAGGTTTTATAATCATAAGAAGTATACGACACACGGTACACTTATTTAACAAAAATGGAGGTGGTAACATTAAATTTGGAGACTTCAAGCTGTAAGCTTCAGAGCTTATAAGATTTCTTTAAAATTAAATAAAAACATCTATGTCTGAACTACATAAAAAATATATCTGTATTTCAGATATCAGCTCCTTCATTATATTTACTATAATATTACCAATTTAGTTGGAAAAAACATTAATTATATCTTAAATTCACCAAGAGATTTTTTCACCGGAGCACAGTGTTTCAGGATTGCTTGGGAGCGGACATGTTTTAACTAATAGCATATATCGATTTAATAAGACCTAATAACAAAAACTGCAAAAGAAACCCTATGTCAATTATTCTTAGTTTTCGAGAAAAAAAATGCTAAAGTTGCTAGTTCAGAGTATATGTCAAATAGTAAAAATGTATTTTTTTCTTGAAGAATCAAAACTAAAAGTAATATTTAATAACCTCGTTTTAACACATAAAATGATATGTTATTTAAGCTTTACAACAGCTATGAAATGTAAGTAATTACGAAGATATTAGCAAAAAATCGAATTTTCGTTTTTATTTTTTATTATGCTAATGACATCATTTCCGCACCAAATTTTCTCCTAAAGGGTAAGTTGACCTTTTGTTCTTGCTGTCAAAATCAGCCATATAACCCGCAGTATTAAGAAGTTATTAAAAATTTAAGAAAACACTCAGCGCCTATATTTTTAGAAATAGCAAAAGTACTGTGTGGTTTATTTGTTTGCTATTAAAAGTACGAGTATTAAGACGATCAAACAAATATAGAATTTTACTTAATCATCGTCTTCGTCTTCGATAATAACAATGACACAATAATTTTATTATATTATTTTTTTTTTTTTTTTTTTTTTTCCCAAGATATTTATTATTATTATTCTCATTTATTAAATTGTATATACATATAAATTACATTTTTAAATATTAATATAAAAATACAAACATTTAAAAATATAAAAAATAGTAGCCCACCGGAGGCGGAAACAGGGTCCAAGCCACCGGCGGTTAGGGCTCCAAAGAGAGGAACCTCCTAACTATGCGGGCCGTGTCCAGAAGTACTGCTTTCTGGATCAAGCCCTTGATCCAGCCACCTAACGAGAGCCTCCTTAGATGTTGGTCGAGGCTCTTGGCTATTAAGCCATTGGCTGTGACGACTATCGGCACAATGATCGCTGAGTCCACCTCCCACATGTCGACAACCTCGCGGGCCAAGTCAAGATACTTCGGTTTCTCCAAATAGGTCACCGAATCGAAGCCAGGATACGGACGCTAAGAAATCTACATCGGGCCCATGCTGGGCCCGAAAAAAGCGTCCGTGGAGCTCCTTACTCTGCCATACCTCCTCGCGATCTTTAGTCTCAAGCACTACAGGTTTGCGCCAGTTCTCTTTAATCAAGGAGAGCGGGGTGAGGCCCTTATCCACCGAAACCACATCCCGGTGCATCCCCACGTCGGCTTCTAGGAAATATTCCCTGAGACTGCATATCTTACGGTTGTGGAGAGTCTTAGCATTTAAAAAGCCACGACCTCCACACTTCCGCGGGATATACAGTCTCATCACCGATGACCGTGGGTGATGCATCCGATATGCCGTCAGTAGTTTACGGACCCTCCCATCCAGGGCGTCAAGTTCCGTTTGAGTCCATTTGAGTATGCCGAAAGAGTACATCAAAACCGGCATGACCCACCCGTTGAAGGCGCGCACCTTATTTCCACCTGACAAGAGACTATTAAATACTTTTTTCAGGCGGCCAAAGAAGCGCTCCTTCAACGATTGTTTCATGTCAACAGCATTGATGCCCAACGCTTCCGACATACCCAAATACTTATAGGTCTCGGTTGAAGAAAGGGATCTAAGGTTTATGGAATCCGAGAGTTGAACTCCCTCGGATTCCACAATCCCCCCTCGCTTGACATGCATGACCGCACATTTGTCCACACCAAATTCCATCCTGATGGCGCTACTAAAGGTTTCTGTTACCTTTAATAGCTCCATCAGTTGCAATTTGTTGGGGGCAAAGAGTTTAAGGTCATCCATGTAAAGAAGGTGAGATATTACCTGGCCACCTCTCTTCAATCGAAAGCCTAGACCTGAATCCTCCAGCAGTGTGCTTAGGGGATTCAAGGCTAAGCAGAACCAAAGCGGACTCAAACTATCACCCTGAAATATACCTCGCTCAATCCTTATAGGTTCGCTATTCCGCTGGACATGTCGACACCCTGGATAGCGAAGAACCGTCCTCCACTGCCCCATACACGATGTCAGGAAGGTGCGTAGAGTTGCATCAATCTTATACAACTCTAGACTCCGTGCCACATACGTGGCTCATGAGGGTTCATGAGCCACGTATGTGGCACGGAGTCATAGGCCTTCTTGTAGTCTATCCAGCATGTCGACAAATCCTTACGGGATCGACGAAACTGTTGGCTGATGGCCATGTCAATCAGGAGCAGCTCCTTGGTACCACGGGACCCATTCCTACATCCATTTTGAGAGGGAGACATGATATTATTAGTGTCTATATGATTGTTAATTTTAGTTCTCAAAATGGATGTAAGAATCTTATAGACCGTCGGCAAACATGTGATCGGTCTATAATTTTTGGGTTCCGCAGTATTACCAGATTTATGGAGCAGGTGGGTTATTCCTGTCGTTAAGAACTTATTAACTTATTATTATTATTATTATTAATTTTATCTAGAGAAGTTTATATTGTAGAAGACGATGATTAAGTAAAATTCTATATTTGTTTGATCGTCTAAGTTAAATTGTACGCCTGTCTTACTTTTAATAGCAAACAAATTTTAAATCACACAGTACTTTTGCTATTTCTAAAAATATAGGCGCTGAGTGTTTTCTTAAATTTTTAATAACTTCTTAATACTGCGGGTTATATGGCTGATTTTTTTTATACAGCAAGAACAAAAGGTCAACTTACCCTTTAGGAGAAAATTTGGTGCGGAAATGATGTCATTAGCATAATAAAAAATAAAAACGAAAATTCGATTTTTTGCTAATATCTTCGTAATTACTTACATTTCATAGCTGTTGTAAAGCTTAAATAAAATTTCATTTTATGTGTTAAAACGAGGTTATTAAATATTACTTTTAGTTTTGATTCTTCAAGAAAAAAATACATTTTTACTATTTGACACATACTCTGAACTAGCAACTTTAGCATTTTTTTTCTCGAAAACTAAGAATAAATTGACATAGGGTTTATTTTGCAGTTTTTGTTATTAGGTCTTACTACATCGATATATGCTATTAGTTAAAACATGTCCGCTCCCAAGCAATCCTGAAACACTGTGCGGAGTAAACCGGCTGATTAGCAGTAAAAACAGCAAAATCATAACAGTTGAAGCTTAAAACTAAGAAACAACATACCAAGATACCAGATACAATAAATTCGACCGACGTCCTATTACTGATATCCTTTCACGTCATCAAAAATCGTTTTACCTCCTTCTACACCTTATCAAAAATCGTTTTAGCTGACACAAATTAAGCAGTCTTCACAAAATACTGGCTGATAGTGGTACAATTACAGTTTCGTCTCCAGACGGCCATGCTGGGCCATCTTTATCCACTTTCCGTTATCGAGTAACGGGTGCCTTGAGAATAGGTTGGTTTTGAGGTTAATTCGGTTCGTCGATTAACTTTACTCAGGTTTTGTGAGACGATGTAATTTACTCAAATAGATTAAAAACTTAAAGTTAGTAAAACGTTTAAGTTGCTGTTGTTGGAATATTGAAAGGTAGTCTACATACAAAAATATAAACACAGGAGTAAGGAGAGATTACTAGTGTGGGACAACTTAAAAAAAAGAAAGAAAAAGAAACAAAAGGTTTTAATTTATTATTCATTTATTCACTTTAAACATACAAATATCCTTACAGGCTAGACCCAATGCGATATTGTAGCATACTTAAAAAAAATATATATATTTATTCAAAGTCAAAGTCAATTAATTTATTTTAATTAGGCACTTTTGAACGTCATAATTATACAAAAAGAAAAAAGGAATAGAATCTAGTAAGTTGATCTTCCAAAAGGTAGTTTTGTATGGAGAAGAATGAGCAAAAAACTCCATACGTACTCTTTTAAAATCAAATTATTTAAACTTCATGTAACAAAACAGTACAAAGGCGGACTTAATGCTTTGGTTAGGACTTAATGCTTTGCTTAGGACTGGCATTCTCTGCCAGTCACCGAAAGGGGGTGAAGGGAAATCATTCCGGGTGTAAAAAGTAAAACAACTAAAGTGATTTAAAAAACTATACCATTTCGGGTTGGTTTGCTTTGACAGAATTAAGCTAAATTATAAGCATTTTTTATTCCATTGTATGCAATACGAACCATTGACACGCAATATCACCGAAAACCGAAAAAGCCAGTCTAAAATCGAACACAGAATTTCGAACGTCCGAAAATCCGTGGAACGGAATCGACATCCACAAAACATCCAAAACGATTCACGCAACAGCGTTGGCCAGAATCGGTAACAGCAATCCCACCTCCAAAAATCAACGAACCAGAATCCGAACAAAAAATAAAATAGCGAAAACCATACCTTTATAAAACTATTCGCACTGTGACTCCGAAAAACTCAATAAAGCGTTCTTCAAAAGCTTCCGCAGTTTAAGTGGAGAAATCCAATAAAACGAGACTCGTACCTGCAATGTCTTCGCATTCTGGTATGTACGGAATTCCGTTCATTACATCAGCACATCCAACTTGTTACGTATCCAATTTGAACTGATTTTTGGACTGTTACTTACGGGGAAGAACGGAAACGATTTATATGAAATTTCTTCGGGAGTTCGATTTGTAGTCCGAAATTAATGGGCCAAGTTTTGATATTGGCATTTAATTCTGACGTATCTGTCGTCGTTTAAAATGTTTTTGGGGATACCGGAATGGAGCGTTACGTTAACTGAACCATTTACAGGAATAAAGAAGAAAATGAGCCGAGTTTCAGTCAATTTTGGATGAAAATGTTACCTACATTACATTTTGTGCACTATTGTGTGCATTTTAAATAAAACATGACTTTGAAATCATTATCTTTCAAAGGGCGAAAGTACTCATGAATATGAACAATATGAAACTACACACATCAAAAAAGTCTAGGGATCAACATCCCTAACATTTGTTAGGGATGTTGATCCCTAGACTTTTTTGATGTGTATATACTAGGCCATATTAAAAAACAAAATCTTTGCTTTTAAATCAAGTTTAAACTATTGCACAATGAGACAATTTTTGTATTACAAACTTTATCTTTATCGAAATGAAGTTCGAAAGTCAAAAACTGGCTCGAAGGTTTAAACTTGGTTTAAGCACAAATTTTGTTTTATAATAAGACGGAGTGTGTATAAACCTTAGATTATATAATGTCGTATAAACCTACTTTTTGAATCACTCTATCTATTGATGAAACCATTAAAATTCGTTGCGTAGTTTAAAAGATCTAAGCGTACAAAGGGACAGACGGCGGGAAACAATTTTGTTTTATGCTATAAAGATTACTGAGGCTAATGCCTTTATTTTTCCGTCCAAATCAGACAAAAAAGAACTTTAAATTACACTTCGTTGCAAAAAAAGAAACCAACACACTCGCGGAACAACTCGGGACCAGCTTGCCACAGTATTGTATCCAATTAAAAATTTTCCTATCGGCCGGGAGATGGCATTTTTACCAACACCGCCTGGATTGAACTTTTCTAATTACGACCGTGTCATTTGCGTGGCTTTCATTACCGGCACGCGATAATAATATCTATAATATAGATATTAATATATGGCACACAAACATTTATTGCACGCCCCATTTAAGTACTTATATTTCAAACAAAAGAAACGCAAAAAACATATCAAACAAAATACTCTGCACGCATTTTTCAACTTACCTTGTCAATTTTCATTACTTTTCTCTTTATTGTTAGGTAGGTACGTACATGTGAAAAAATATGGCGTAAAACATGTTTTATTGCTAAGAGAGTCACATATGAGCAATTACTCGGGGCAACGGAAAATGATGTCGTCAAAGAAAACGAAATATTGCTCGTCGACACAAATACAAGGACAAACAACACGGCAATAAAGATTTACTGGCGAGATTTTTTACTCACTCTTACTTTTATGGTTGGTGTAAGGAGTAAGATTGAAGCGGTTTTTAGCGATTATACTTTTAGAATAATGAGAGTTATGAGACTTTTGAATTGATCTTTATAAACACTAGATTAGCAGCCGGGATCTTCTTGTCTTTTTACGATGATAATAAAGTTTATTTACTGTTGTTACAATGGTTATCTTATAACTAGGTCAACATAATTATAAATCAGTAACATTTGGCGATCCGCATTTTTGGTAAAACGGTGGTCCCCAAACTAGGCGGTGCCTGTATCTTGGGGACCATGATCTACAATTATGTAGATCATAAAAATAAAAAAAAGTGAAAACTTGATTATTAACGTTTACGTTTAACATACACGAACATTCGCGCAAGCGCCCTGCGCTGTCTAAACGAAACAGTAGGCCCAGGCATACATTTTCGCCGCGCCGTAGAGAGGGGATAGCTGTCTACTCTCCATCCGTCTTACGCTTTTTCGATCAGGTCACGTGTCCTGACGCGCACGTATCCTGACGCGAGTTTAAGATTTTATACCCATTACAGAAAAAGTGCTCAACGCCGCTAAAGAAGTTTTCACTTCAAAAATAAAAATAGTGTTTATGTGTTCATGCTAATAAAACCCAGAACACACTATTTTTTTTTAAAATCGGTACTTTAATTTCATGAGAGCCTATTTTCTTTTCAATCTGCTAATAACTTTCAACGGGGTCTGACATTATATTTTCTTTTACGTCGACCTGTCTTATTCTTTCTTCAGATAAACCCTATCTGGCAATTGAAAATCGAACCCAAAATCGCTACGCGCTTGTTACTTAAAACAGTTGTAAAAAACAAAAAGTTAATGAACCAACAAGAGACGACGCAGACGTCGCCATGGTGATAATTTGAGATATATCGGAAAAAATACGTACCCATAATACGAATATAGGAATTTTTAATATACGGTCTTGTGTGCTACCAAATAATAAAATGTTTATAAGGGTTTAAACGATGAGGGCTCAGTGGTACAGACGCCCGCGTCTAATGCATGAGGTTATGGTAAGACACCAAGACAGTAGGTACCGTGAAGGTTGCGTGCCAAAGCAACCTGCCTACAAGATTTTATTCTAAAACTCTCTGGCGAAACCTCATTTTAAATTTCAGACCTAGAACTGGAATTAGAAATAAAATAATATTAATTTAAAGTTTTAAAGATTTCAAATTGAATAACTTTAAATTATTATTATAATATTAATATTATATTTTTTTTCATGATTTCAAGGTTGGTCCCATAGTAAAAGTTGTTCATAATGATGAGTACAATGACCCCTTTTTAGGTTTCGGGTAAATTTTCAATTACCCTGTAGTATAGCCCATACTAATCCTCACGAATCTATCTAGAATATACAAAAATATTTTTTCCAATTAGACTGGTAGTTCTAAAGATAAGCACGTTTACAAACAAATAAGCAAAAAATATTTTTAGCTTTATTATACTCGTAGTACTAAGATTTCCTTTCCAAAACATTACACAAATCACTTCTACATTCAACAGCTATAAAATAACACTTACTCCACAAAGCTATGACACCCAACACCCATTTAAATGGTGCTACAATCGTCTCTGTTTGTCCGTTTTGCATCAGCATTCTCGTAACAGCTATCGAACGAAGACTGCCAAATCGGCAATGACTCGGGTGTTAAGTGCCAAAACAACTGGTTACTATGCCAACCGGACGTGCCAAATATTCATGTGTTTCGGTACTAAAACTATCAGATAGGAATTGACGATAAAGTTGCCTTATTGGTGCTGGTACTGAGAATTTGTGGGTAGTTTCATTTGGGAATAGATTGGTATAGCCTAACTGGCTTCAGTTATTCTGTGCTGAAATATAACCAATCCTAAAACGTGAAAGTTTGTCAGGATAATAATATTATATAACATCACGCCTGTAATTTCCACAATTCATTCATTTCATTTCATTTTTTTTTCATATATTTATTTTTATTTTATTTTATTTATTTTAAGAAGGCTTACAGACTAATAACATGATAGGTAACAAAAATATATAATTAAGTTGCTAATAACAAGCCTTCACAGATATATAATAATTACGATACGATTACGTTTTTATTAGGATAATAATTATAATTATTATTATTTTAATATTAATAATTTAGCAGCTGGGTGTCTTTTCAAATCTGGTTCAGTAGATCCAGAGAATTACCCCCTGCAAACCTACAAACTTTATCTCTTCATAATATTAGTATAGATTAATACTATACTATATCAATCTGATAATAAGTAACCGCCACTGCTTTTATCTGAAAAGCTTTAGAAGGTTAAAGAAGCGCCTACAAATTTCGAAAATGATTATTCAGGCGAAGCTATGTTTCAGGTTGATGACACAGTTGGCTGCTAAGCTGCGTGGTGTGGGTTTGATTCCCGCATGGAATAAATGGAATGGCCTACAGGTAGTTTATCTGGGTCTGGTCCTATACACTATGTAACAAAAACCCTGTCAGATCAGTGTTGCCGTTGATCAGTTTTTATGTTTTATTTTAATTTAATTAGGTACTTCTTCTTTCTTCTTTTTTAATAATAATCATAAAAAAATAATAATCTCAAATCCATTAAATGGTTACGTATATGTGTACGCAGTACGATGTCGAATAATACCCTTAAGGATCGGACAGGGTTTTTGTTACATGCTGTATATGTGGGTTAGTACGTTTGTAAACAAACCCGCGACACGTGACATTGCCAGAGTGTAGCAACGTTTTTTTTGAGAAGGTCGAAAGAAACTTTACTCTTATAACTATCACATAAACATCCTCTAAAACGGCATTTAATTTCACCGCCATTCACCACAGCCTTTAAGACCCACCATGCATTAGAAACCTTAAGCGACACATGTACATATATTACCCATAAAATATGTACATACCATCAACATACCGAAAGCAAATTAAGTTCACATTATGCACCCTTCTGAATTGGTGCTAATAACCGGCCGGGTTTGAACCCCCGGCCCCTATGTAGTGATGTGGGGTGCTATTGAAAAACGCGGGTACCTGTCGTGAAAAGGATGCATTTGTATGGGAGACGAAATGATGGATGTTAGGGCTTTAAAGGTTTATAATTTTGGGGTAATTCTTATTTTTTTGGGTATGAAATATTCCTTTTTGAAAATGGTAGAGGTTTCTGAATTGCGCGTCGGTGGGGGGGGGGGGGGGGTTAGTATTAATATAGGCAATGTGGGGGGCAGTGGCGGCTGGTGGGTTATCGAACTGGTGGTGCACTTTACTAAAATATTAAAATTAGAAAATGCAACAAAACAAAAATTGACATAATATATGTTTATTTTTTATAAGTACATTAAATCAATGCGACGACATTTTTCTGAAGCGAAATGTTCAATCACCTTTTTATTAAAATCGGGTATTAACACCATACACAGTATAGAATAAAAGTTCTCGAAAAAAATCAAAACAAAAACTAAAAACAATTACGGTAATATTTATAAATCACTACATATTATAAAACAAAGTCGCTTTCCCTGTCTGTCTGTCCCTATATATGCTTAGATCTTTAAAACTACGCAACGGATTTTGATGCGGTTTTTTTTAATAGATAGAGTGATTCAAGAGGAAGGTTTATATGTATAATACATGCACCCGTGCGAAGCCGGGGCGGGTCGCTAGTAAAAAATAATTTAACGCGTCACACAACTCACACATACAGTGAAACTATACTGGTAGTCTGATTCATCAAACATCGGGTGCTCTCGGCAATCCTCGGTTCGCACGTGCGGCGCTCGAGAACCCACTCATTTCTCGGTACATTTCTATGAACCATCTTCTGTTTCACGCGTCAGGCGTATTAACTCGTATCTCCTACAAGTTATATTAGCAGTCCTCGTGCACTCGCCGAAGCGCACGAGAATTTGTCTTTACAGGAAAATAGTTTAGTAAAGCGCTCAAACTGTTTCACCATAATTGGAGATTTAATTTTTTATACGTTTTTGTATGTTTAAAAATAACTATTAAAATGGTAATTTAAAAATAAAGATGAAGTAAGTACTTATATTTTGTAATTTTTGATTTTTTAATTGGTGGTTCAGCGCACGAGCGCACTTATGGTACAGCCGCCACTGGTGGGGGGTATCCTGATCGCTTCGGACGTCTATAACGTTGAGCTAACATTAAAGTTTTTTATTTCATAGAATAAAAGTTTTTGAAAGTTGTCCATCTTATGTACCAGAAAATGTTATGGCGAAATGTTTATGTCAATCTGGGTCCTTGTACCTCAACATGTACAAAAAAATGTACGGCCTTCAAAACTTATTATTAAAAAGAGGTAAAGTTTGTTTGAGGTGTAGTTTGTTTGTTTGTTGTACTCGTCCAATAACACAAAAATCTTTTCACTGATATAAAAACTATACTATTCCGAGTGCCACTGGCTGTTTTATGGTATACCTGACTTCTACGCTTACAAAGCTGTGGACACAAACTGAAATGTTGTGTTTATGAATTAATTTATCTATTTATCTATCTATCTTTATAAATAAAAATGTGTTGCTATGCGGACTAATTCGACCGATTCTTCGTTGGTATGTTTGTAATTTCCCGGAAATTCTTCAAAACGTCGGAGCTTTGTACCCGTTCGAAGCCGAGGCGGTTCCCTAGTTACCAAATAAAATGATAATATTCCACCTGAAGTATATAAATTTTCCCAGTACTACATTCACAAGATTTCCAGGAAATGAAATAATATAGGTATATTTTCCGGATAGGCTACATTAAAACGATTTCCAGAGAATGAAATATACAAAATATCTTCAGGCGCTGCGCAAACGTGTGTCCTCTAGCGGCGATCGGACATAATTGCTAGTTGCTATTCCTGGTCACTGTGTCCGGTGGCGGCGATCGGACACAGTCACCGGTCGCTATATCTAGTCACTGTGTACTGGTACAATTGTATTGTAATTGTAAGGTTTAGTAATGTTGCTTGTGTCTTCAACTGACGACTTTTAGTTTCCAATTACCGACACCGAACGCTTTTTGATCGTCAACGAGTATGTGAAAAGTGGAAGCAACTGGACTGATTTTATAATGGTTCTATAGAAATTAATTTGTAAATTGTATCCGACACAAAACACAAAAGCGTCCACGTCTGCGCAGCGCCTTATACAGCTTTATTCTACCTGTCATACCTTTCATCTCTTAACACTCAAAGAACATATTTCACAACACCAGTGACATAAAATAATATCTCAAGGACTAAAAACAATAGCATTCAGAAACTTCAACAAATATTTTCCTTACTTCTCGACTTCATTAAAGGTGGCGCGGATATTTCAATTAAACACCAAACAAAGCAAGAAACTTCGCCATTTGTAACAAGCCAACGTTCAACATAAAGGTGTCTGCCCACTATGCTGATATCATACTATGACCATGCAAGAAAATAGTAAAAAAAATGTGAAATAGAACGAAGTTTCAGAAAAAAAATGTAACCTTTTGTTACACGCTTTTAAAAAGGTGTATGTGTGTCTATGTCTACAAGACCGTTCCGTCACTGACCAACACCGTCGCGTGCCATGCACGAAGCGTCAACAATTCGGTACGATCACCACCAATTAATTGACGTACTTTTTATGACCTGTCATAACGCGACCCTCCCATAGATTTTGTATGGCAAAAGACAACTATGACGTCACTTTTTGTGTCGACTCTATTGATGAAGTATATCATTTGAAAGCAAATGAAAAGTCCAATTTTACAGTTATTCGAGAATGAATCGGGTTTTCAGGGCTAAAATAAAGTGGTATATCTTGGCATTATTGGTTACTGTTGTCAACTATCCTTGTCAATCGATACGTAGTTGATACTTTTTATTGGGCATTGTAGACCCTGTCATGGTTCTTTCCGTACCTGATAAGGTTCATATCGGTCATAATGTGTTACGCTATAGCGGACAGCCTCTTTTAAATGTATGATTTATTCAAACTTCCATTTTGTTTTATAACTTATAACAATTCGCGAATTATGAATCAAAGTTGGTTGATTATAATTTCAAAAGCAGGTCCATGTTTATTAATGTAAATTGTGACCGTTTGTGGTACTTCGTAATCAGCTGTAGGTAGGATGCGGAGTTTTAAGTAGGTATTGTCATATTTTAAGGTAGTACCTACAGAATTTATTTTTGTTAAAATTTTGTACAATTTTTTTATTACGAAAATGCTTATTTACAATATAAACAAGGACATTAACACTGTAGTGGACTAAGGCTACCTATATTGTGTTTACATCTATTACACATGCACAAAATTTGGTCTTATAAAATACATGTTATAATGTTACGCTGAAAAAAAAATTATTTAAAATGTTTTAAATAGAAAAGATTAAAATGTTAAAAGTAAAATTAATGTTAAAATCAACATTGAATTTTATTATATGCGTTTTTTAATAAATCTTCAAAAAAACATAATTAACTATACAATGTTATCTGACCACTACGATTTTCAAAGTTGGGGCAATCTCAAAGGATCATTTTTTATAAATACTAATCCTAACTAATATTATAAATGCGAAAGTAAGTTTGTTTGTTTGTTTGTTACCAGTTTACACCTAAGCCACTGAACCGATCATCCTGAAATTTTGCATATACGTTGCCAGGTGTACAGGAACAAGCATAGGGTACCTTTAATCCCGAAAAAAAGTACTGTTCCCGTGGGAAATCACAATAACGTCCTTATGACAGTAGATGGCGCCACGTGTCTATCGAATCATGATCGAATTTTAAGTAGCATCTAATACATTTTGTAAGCCTAGACTGTCGATAGACCAGTTTCAAGTTAATAACCTAGGAGTACGAAAGTTGTTTGCTTAATAATTTTTCACGCCCTAAACCGCTGAAGCGCATCCTGACATTTTGCATAAAGTGGCCTCCAGACGGACGGTGCGGTTGCGGCAAACCGCAGGCCGCGGCTCCAACCGCTGCAAAAACACACCACCGCGATCACAGTGGCGGCCTGAAGTGCCATTAGCTGTGGTGTTTGTGCTACAATCGGACGTCAGTCAATATGGCTAACCGTAACGTTGTCCTATTACTTTCATTAGCCCTCTCAGAAGATAAGAAAAAAGGTAGGAAAAAAAACCGTTTAATTAAACACTTGAGGTGTGAGGTGCCTATATTATCATTAGCATCGCATATTACTCTTAGGAATAGAGAAGTGTGGATTAAATTAAAATTTAAATTATTATTTAAATTCAACTATTTCTATTACAATTTCCATATTTGGCGTCATTTTACATAGCAGTACACGCGGTCTGTTGTTAAAATTTGCAACCGACGCGGCTGCCACAACATTCCGCGTTTGTCTGTGACCCACTTTATATACGTTGTCAAGGATACAGAAAAACTGCATAACTGACACTGACATCACTGTGTCGTCACTGACAATGACAGGTGTAAACGCATTCATAGAGGATGTATGGAAGAATAAAGGTGAACTTATAACACGCCCCGTCAGTGAAGCGTACTCATTGGCCATATTTCATCTAGAATGGCGTCGGGTATTATAAGTGTGCAGCAGCCTTAAGGTTAATTTACACCGGGCACGCTGCAATCGCAGCGGTAAGACCCCACTTTGAGGAGTGGCTGGAGAGGCGCCACGGCGTCCTCCCCTTCCGGCTAACGCAGGTCCTCACCGGACACGGTTGTTTCGGGAGGTTCCTGTATCGGATTGCGCGGGATGAAACGCCCGGGTGTCACCACTGTGTGGACCGCCCGGAGGACACGGTGGAGCATACGGTGCAGGTCTGCCCCACTTGGGCAGAGCACCGCCGTGTCCTCACGGAGGCGATAGGCAGCGGCGACCTCTCGCGTCCGGACCTGGTTCAGGCCATGCTCCGGGGCGAGAGGAAATGGGATGCAGTCACCACCTTCTGGGAAGCAGTAATGCTAGCGAAGGAGGAGGCGAGCCGCGTGAGGGAGAGAACAACACTCTCCACCGCGCCGGACGTCGCGATGCGACATCCGGCCACCGTAGCCGCGTGCTTGCGGACGGCGAGTAATGGGTAGCTCGCCGTCCGATCAAGGACCATGCCCGGATCGACGGCGCGTTCTGTTCGCGCGCGCCTCAAAGAGCTGTCAGCACAGGGACGGGGCCCCGACGGGGCCAAACGCCTGCCGGGGTTGCGGGACGTCTTAATAGGATACCGTGGCCCTGGAACGTAAAGGGCAACAGAAGGAACAGGGTGGTTTTTTAGTCAGTAAAAATCTGACAGTCCCTTCCGCTCCAACCAGGGCGGAAGGACTCATTTGATGATTTTTACCACCTCAAAAAAAAAAAGGTTAATTTACACGTATTAGTGAAGTCACAGTTCCGACACCGTCCCGTATCAGTGATACAGTGATGCGGCAGTGACTTAATTCACACAGTCATGTCAGTGGAGTCACAGTTCCGGCAACATGTCCGCCAAACGCTATGATATCCATTTATTTAAACGAAGAAGTAGAGCTGTATCTAGGCAAAAAAATTAAAATGGGTGCATGAAGCATAGCCGGGCAAAGCAAGGATCCGATGATGAACTTCAGAGATATGGAACGGAACTCCTCATAGGATAACAGCAGAACTGTCTTAACAAGTAAAATTGCTTTGTTTATACGTGTAGTCGATGACTGACTGAAGGAAGAGGGGAGGGGGTACGTCAACGTTACGTTATTATTATCACGGTTAGTTGCTAAACTAACCGTGACCTATGTCGATGTATATAGACAACAGTTTTCCAACGGCAAAGTTAAGTTTGTCCCTCAGTACTGTTTAATTTTTCGTTCGAGGTATGTTTGGTGTGTTTTTATTATGGTAGGTTACTTTTTTCTATTTTAAAATATCTCGCAGTTCCAACTCAGGCAAAAGCTCATTGCGAGCCCGAGCAAAAATTACTGCTCAAACCCAGGAATCTTCCGTTCATGCCGCATTAAGAAGGCAAGCACAGCCGGAGCGACAAACAGCTTTGAGAGCTGATGAGACATTTTCTTAAAGCCAGGATAGACTGGAGAGCCAAGCTGCCCGCCCGCCAGGCTTCTCTGAGAGCGACTGAGACGCCCTTCCAAACGCAATTGCTTTTGGAGGAACAAGACGAAAGCCAGAAAGCTGTAAAAGCAACTGAGACGCCTGTTCAAATACAACTTCGTCTCAAAAAACAAGCCCAGCCATTACAGCGACAGAAACTCCAGAACAGTCGCAGGCGAGAGGGACCTCTCTTGCAGAAATGCAAACTAAACGTCGACGGACTTTTATGTGTCACAGTTGGTCCGTATTTAATAATTCTGGATCTGGCCGAACAAGCCCAGTACAACCCGAATTGGTTGTCAAATTCTAAACTAACGCGGGCGAAGCCGCGGGTAACAGCTAGTATTTTGTATAAAAGAACAAACAGTCTATAAAAAATAGTCACAAAAAACGCAACTTTGAAATGGAAAACTTAATACGAATCGTTTGCAGTCCCCTTAAAAAGAAAAAAAAAACTATTTGTCTACAAGTGCCTTACGGCGATAATAATACCGCGACACCAATAAAAAAATGAACGACAAATCTCAAATCCCAGCGACGACCAACTAGGCACGCCTTCAAAATTAAGCCTTTTTAATAACACTACCACAGAAAAATAAACCCTACACAAACACAATAAAGTTTAAATCACTTCTTGTTTATTATTGCAACTTCCATCATACTAACTTTAAAGAAGTATTTACGGTGTCGTGAAATTTTACGCTGCAGGGCTTAATAGTCGACGTATGTTGTGTCTCTGTCGTGTAGCTATTTCTGTCCTTGTCCGCGGTCATCGCATTCAATACGACTTTCTCATAATCCAATACAGGACTGGACAGACGGGATTTGTAAGGACTTGGTCTCTTTTTGAAATATTGCGGAAATATCATACGTTTCTTCTTAGGATTATGGGAAATTGGCGAAGTGGCTTGAGATTTGAGATTGATGAGATTTCCATGCGGTTATTTTGACAAATACTTTTGGGAATTGTATAGGAAAATTACTAAAGTTATGAAATGCATGCAAAAAAATAATTGTATAAATAGAAAAGATTAAATAAAATACAAAATAAAATATAAAAGCTAAAAATTGCTTTTACTTCTACCTTAGAGATTAAAATCGTAGGTAGATGTAAAAGCAATGTTGAAATGTTTTACTTAGCTTCAGTAACTATTTAAAGATGATAGTTATCCGTGTAGTCAATTAATTCAACCAATTAGTAACTTAAGTATTTTAAAAGATTTAGTTTCAATAGTACGTTGGATTGTTACAATTTACAATATAACAGAATATGCTACTCCTTATATCAGATAACTGATCTTAACTTACCCCTTACTGAGCTTGAAACCATAAAGGATATGTATCGGGATGATATTTCATATTTTATGGTGCTACGAAATCATTCGTAGCGCGCTACAAGTGCTACGGACACCTGACTACGCAGCCCGCTACGACTCCGTAGCGGAAATTACTCGCACGAAATGTTTGTCTCATTTTCACATTGCTGTGTTTATAATAACGTTAATGTACCTACTTATCATTTATAATTATTATTCATTGTGTAATAATAAAACTATATGAATAATAAATTATACGTAATTCAATAAATATAAAGAGGGAAAATAGTTTGAACAAATATACAGGCATTTTTGACAGGTTGAGACTGAGGTAATATTGTGATTGTTCCGAAAAGTTGCTGCAATTGCCCTCCAAATGAAATCATAATCGTCCATTTTCCTAATAAATCACATAATCCGCTAGTCTAATTACCCGGGCAGGGTCTAGACTAAGCTAATACTTATTTGTTTCCTAATACCTCTGTACCATGGTCCGCTGCACATAATCCTGTCAATGGTTGTCGCACCACGCCAGGATTACTGGACGCGTGATGTTACATTGTGGTGTAAGTTACAAGTGTGAGCGAGTGAAATATTATAAAGAGGAGAGAGTTTGTTTATTTATTGTTTGTATGAAGTATGGGCTGATTATAAAAATTCGTTCATTATAGAAAGCTACATTATTACTGAGTGTCAGGCTATGGAGTATGGGTTATATAGGTATACTGGACTTTCACGTGGATGAAGTTGTGGACAGAAACTAGTAATTATTATTATAAAGATGTGATTTGTTTCCTTGTTTGTAGGGGGTAATCTTTGGAAGTAAAAGGGGCTAACCACCACCTATTAAAACAATATTATTTAAATATTACTTTGCCTTCAGCACTGTTGGATTTTCAACGCTCGGCTCAGTGAAGAGAGTTGAAAATGCAACAACAAAAATTACAAAGTAATGTTAAAATAATATTGTTTTAATACTGCCGTCGTAATTAAAAAAGGCACAACTAACATTTTACAAAAAATATCCACAAAAAATCAGGCAGATAGGCCTTTTTTTCCTGATTCCGAATATCTAAATAACTCATTTTGACAAAAAGTGTTAGTTGTGCCCTTTTTCGGTAACACGGCAGAATAGATTGGCGGTAGGCGCCCGAGGTAATCTTTGAAAGTATGATCCGATTACAAAAAGATAGAAAGCTACATTACTACTGAGTATCATAGAATAATTATGTTTTATGCTATTCTTGACTTCCACGAGTATCAAGTCGTGGGCAGAAGCTAGATTGATAGTTAATACAGTAGACAGATCGTTGTATTGGGTCTAGCTATTAGTGTATGTGGGCTTATAATAATCCCACACCATCCACAAAACAGTAGAAATTCCTAGTGAAGGGCACCATATTTTCAAAGCGAATGACGAAACTAATAATATTGATTTTCGTAATAACATCTTTTTATCTTAACTCATCTCTAACAGTTCATAACTTAGACCGCAATTACGCCGTCCAACACCAGTTTGATTGATTTATTACTATGTTTGTCCAACAATGCAAGCGATGGACAATGGACATTGTTTCATCAATCGGTCGGCCCAATCATCGGCGCACGCGATCGCCGAATCAATCATTTTACGTACATCATATCGATTAGATTAGGTACTCAAACTTTTATGAGTATGTTAAAGATTATTATTGCTTCACGCTACGTTGTAAAGGCTTCATTTTATTTTGGTTTTGGTGTATTTTGACAACTTATGATTCTAATGTATTTACAGAGCTGTTAGGCAGGGGAGAGCTTGGGCAAAATTTAGTCGTTAATTTTTCCGTAGATGCTACATAATGAACGTCTTTTTTGTTAATCTATTTCGTGCCCCATTGTTGGGAAAAAGCCACCCCTTTCTTTCTTCGAACATCTCTTTCATAAGTACAGTCTCAGACTACGTTCGCCGCGTTCGGTCTCGACGGCGATTTCCTCCACATCAGGTCCAGTGAGTAACCATGCCCATCTCTCCAGGAGCATTCACGCGAAGTGGCCAGTCAAACTGAAAGTTAGCAAAGAATTATACCTATTTGGTGTTCCGCTTCATTTTTTTGGCGGTTTTTTTTTATATGGGACAAGCCCGCCACATTGTTCCCACCCACTGCAACTCCTGAAAGCCAGAACCAACAGCGGAGGCTACCAGAAAAGCGCCGAGGCAATGAAGCTCGACGAGTCCCAGAGAAACGATAACTGTCTTGTCATGTCTTGTCTTGTGATTGTCTGTCTGTTTTGGAGGTTTGCTGTTGGTCGCCGTCGTTAATTCTGTCAGTACGAATTGCATGGCTTGGGAAAATTGCAACAGGTTTGTCTCTAAAAAAAAACTCCTAAAATCCTTTTACGCAACGCGATTGCAACTGCAGTTGCATACAAAAATGATGCAGTACAAAGGTTGACAGCCACTGCATTAGATAATTATAGGTCGTAAATTGGTAGTATCGGGGTTAATGGCTAGTCTATGTGACCGCTTCATTAGGCCATGTGGCGTGCCAGCTTATGATCAAGTGGAATTTTCATTTGGGAAAACCGTTTTATAGGAAAATTGGTTTGGCATTGCTGCTTTATTGGAGAACTTACTTAGTTATATTTTATTATAATCGTCATATCCTCGTAAGGGCCAACGACCTAATATAAGGACAACAAAAAACTAGTCACTCCGGCCCAAGATAGTTTTCAAAATAATTAAATTACGGCCCAGCGACCTAAAATTATGACATGATAATTATTTAACGTCAAAATGAAGTACTTAAGCGGGGATAAATCGGTTAAACCCTTTTTTTAGCCCGGTGACCCAAAATGGGAAAAAATGATTTTAACATTTTTTTTTTCATGGAGTAGTAAAATAGGAAGGTATTAGGTATTGGGTATTAGGTAGAAATACCACCTAAGATTAATCAAATTAAAAGCATTCTATTTACAGACTTTTTAACCAAATCAAAGTTCTGGGCCGCAACTACTTGCACCTATTTTTAATACATTGGGTCCTAATTTATATCGACTTAAATTTAGTTTGGGCCTTACGAGGATATTTATAACTAGCTTCTGTCTGCGACTTCGTCCGCGTCAAAATTGGGTTCTCCATACAAACTTTGGACCCCTGTTTCATCCCCTTAGGGGGTGAATTTCGGGAAATCCTTTCTTATCTGATGCCTACGTCATACAAAGCACACACCCTCCAAGGTTCAGGTCTCTACGATCAGCGGTTGCTGTGCATTGATCTGTTAGGCATGACTGACGTCTGTCATTCAGGACAAAGCATTTTATATGTATAGATTCCGAGATTTTAGAGAAGGTATTCAACTACGTTACTTACTTCCTCGAACTTTAGGTAAATATAGTCTACTTATTCCAATCTCTGATCAGCACCTTTGTACGGGCTATAGTAGTTAACTCCGTACACCGATTTGTCATGACGGTTGATAAGTTCAGTTAGTATAGAGAAACACGTTCCACTGAGTTGCACTAAATAGTTAAGTAAGTTTATTTAAGTTAAGATTAAGTAACAGTACTAGAGTGGAAGGCAATTATTTCTCTCAGTTGTTGATAGCTACCCAGTTATAAGTTCACTACATGTTAATTCGTGAATAATGCCATTTTATTATGCTTAATTATGACGCGCATCGTTGGTCTAAAGTAGGTTACAGAGTAAGCAGAAAAATGTACGGCGCTGAGACCGTACAACCTTTCTGTATAAAGGAGAAAATTATGAAGCTCTGGACTTTAAAAAAATCACGTGGTATTTTAGTACCAAAGCTAAACATGAAATTCAGTTATCTCTAAATGCAGTGGGTATTAGTTTTGATGCATATAATAGCGTCGTTGGCTTAAGAGTTAATTTGGAGTGTGTCCAAATTTTGCTTTTATCCTCAAATAAAAGTGGAAATACACTCAGAGATTGCGGTGGTGGGCCTACCACTGCAGCACTCGATAATATGATATATTGTAAAAAATAAAAACATTATTTTTTGGATACATACATGTGGGATTAGTTCGATATAGGCAAAAGCAAAAAAGCAAAAGCATTGATTTTTATAATAAACATAAATTTTATTTTTATAACGTCTTGTAGTTAGTTACCGTCCTTCGTCTTCTTTGCATTCCCCTTTACTCCTAGACTATTTCATACTTTCATCTCTTTCATTCATCATGCTTCACAACTGTGATTCATCTTTGCGTTCCATTCCAGTCATCTGTCATAACATTCCGTTCCTACATACATGAACTAACGCCTCATTTACGCAGACGAAGTCGCAGGCAAAAGCTAGTAAAAAATTTATGCCTCATGCCTTCTCTTCATGAGAAGAGGCCTTTGTCCTACAGTGGCTGGTAGCATCATTATTTTTTATACAATAGATTAGATTTTAGGGGTTATTCCACTGCGCTCCAGGAATGCGTAGCACTGCGCTCCAAGTTTTTATTACCTATATTATTTAAAAAAATATAAGTACCAAAATTGTTCCCCAGCGAACTAAAATATCCCAATATTTTAATCGCTAAAAAATCTTGGAGCGCAGTGGAATTAATGTATGAACATTAAAATTATGAGAACAATGGGTTTTGGAGCGCAGTGGAATAACCCGATTTTAGACTTTAGAGTAAGCCCCAATTTATGCAAATAATATTGGTTTAAATTGTCTGTAAAGTAAATAGCTCTAACATATTCCAAAAATCATCAGTTCATTCTAGTGTTCATACAAGATAAGCACGATGTAAACCCGAAATAAAAATCTAGGTATTTGATATGCAATCACTTAAATAAATACCATGAACGCTTTACAAATATTTCACACCTCTAAAATTACAATTTTACGGTTTATTCTGTAATGAAAAACGTATTGAAGCTAGGCTATTTTTAAATACTGACGCGGTAGAGTAGAGTAAATATCAGTAAATTAAAACTACGAAAAAAATACCTGGGGCAAATTTTCATGTGAAAAGTTTTTTTTGTTATTAATTAAAGAACTATTACTGGTCCCATTTTAAAATATATTTCGCTTAGAGAAAGCTACCTGTAAAAAAATTCACATAGTCAAAGTCGCGGGCAAAAGCTAGTTAGTGAATCTTTTTACTCAGCTTTCATATTGTAGTCGAAGACAGTCGCAATCTCATCTCAAGATGAGATTGCGACTAGATTTTGAACGTTTTTAACTAGTGGAATTTGTCATCAGATGTTGATGATTGTCAGTATTTTAATCATCAAGATTGTAGACCAACTTGAGAGTGCTCTGGTGTGCTGAATTTATTTATTAAACTTTTGATTTTAAATGGGCTGGTATATTAATTGATGCCTTAGTCACAAGCCCCTCGTCCTATATTACGAAACACATACGCCAAAATAGTAACAATTACGCCAATTTAGTAACGATACGCCAATACAGAAACAATTGTCGAGTGCGTATGAGAATACTCTCCCTCATACCCAAAACCGTTTTATTGTGTTGAATGAGTAGATTTGTGATTTCATATTTTATTCTCTGGTGCTCGAACACTAACGAGTTTTAGTGTTATGTCCGACTAATGTGAACTTAAAACTTATTAACATAACAACTAAGTATAATGTAGTTACTATTAACATTAGAAGTAACAATCCTTATCTTAGCTTTAATGTTATGATGTGGTAGGTTCTGCGATCTTACTATATGCGCGTACTGTTTGGGCTTAAACTTCTCTTTATACGGGACATCCCATCCGTCCATCAAATTAAGTAACAATGAAAAATATATTAATGCTGGTAAACGACTTGTATTTTGGTATGAAAAATTACTGTTTATGGAATGTATCGCATGAAAAATTGTGTATTTATAGATGCACACAACAATAAGGGGTCATGGAAGTATTCAACATTTCTTTATAACATTTAAAACCAAAATATAAGTTAGAACTTTGACCTTCGATATCTCCGTAAGCAGTAGATTCCCACGTACAGTCAGTACCTGAATTAACTGACCCGTCTTCCCTATTATGTTCTTTCTAAGAGGGGATCAAGTAATGCTGGGCACTGACCGTGCCTATGGATCAAAACAAAATAGGTAATAATCACAAAGATGAAAAGGATAATTATGCAACTTATGGCAATAATAGCTTTGAACGTTAGTTATATAGTAGGCTATGTTTGTCCTACTACAGGGGTGGGGGCAATAATAGGCTGATAATATTACTAGTAATATCCAAAATCAAATTATTACCGTTAAATATCCAAAATCAACACAATTACTTTTAAAAAATGAGAGATATTTTGGTGTGTTCGAGTATGTTTTGGCAAAATGAATACCATTATAACACTAACTATTCAAAACAATGTTGCTTGTTGGTATAATAATCTCCCCATCTCTGCGGTATGGTTCTTGTTTCAAGTGAATGGCTACAATTTTCAGACGATTCTATAGCTTTATCTAGATTAATTGTTCTGTGTAGCAAGCAATTAGGTTTAGTGCTCTCAACTAATATTTCTAAGCACTTAAAGCTAGTAATTCTTTTATACATTTACTTAAGAATAATTAGCATACCACCTACTCACTGCAGGGCAATTGCCTCTTCTCATACAGAGAAGGCACGAGAGTTGATCACAATGCTTCCTCAAGACGCTTTAGGGATAAATCTAGGGTTCATCACGATGCATTTTTTTGTTGCTAATGTCAGTATAGAAAGTATACGTGCAACAGATGAGACTTGACACACGCCACAATCTTTATTATTTCGTAATAAATATTATAACAATTGCTAAGAATTTTAATCTGAATGTCATCGTAATATCCCTGAATAGATACACAAATTATGGATAACTATTTCGTACATCCCTACTTGCGCAAGCTCCCCATTACTGACGCTTGTCAAGTCTCGTCTTTCTGACGCTTGTCAAGTCTCTCTTGCCGCGTATTATACATACCTATGTGAATTGAAAAAGTCACATTGGTATTAGCCCGGTGTCGGACCCGCAACCTCATGAATGAACGACAGACGCCTTAATCACTAGGCCATCACGACACTCCCATGATTAGCTTGCTTGTATATAATTATAACTCATTTATCATTTATGTATATTGTGACTTCTGACAGAGATCTATGATAGCGAGTCTTCAATGGAACAGTATGTATCATTATTAGTGAAACAAAATGGGTCAAAATAGTTTATACTAGCACCGCTTTACAGCTTTGCATCGATCATCCAAACAACCTGTATATTGTTTTGGCTGCTTCCTATAGAGTATAAGTGAGTAAGTATAAGTGAGTTTTACTACTTTTTTTAAGTAACCTTTTTTTGACAACCAAGCCAACAACTCGGACTGTATAGCCACTATAATTAATTTAGGCGTTCTAAGTTGTGCTAAATTCCGCGCACATGAATGATTTTAATTAATTTAAATTTCAAAATTATCAAACAACGCGATTAAATCATCGGACCATTGTTTAAACATTATTTAGTGTAACATAACATGTATTTAAACCATCATAAGTCTCATAAGCCTTTTGACAAGGGTGTTATTATTTATAGGCCTTGTAACTAGGGTTGTCAAACTGTAAAAAAAACAGGATTATAGGTACTTACTTTATTTTGTTTCTTGATTTCTGATTATTATTCAGTAAAATATGGTTTTTATCAAAAATACTGGTATTCAGCTGCATCCGGTTAGACTGGAAGCCGACCACAACATAGTTGGGAAAAGGCTAGGCAGATTATGATGATTAACTGTCCCTAGAATCTTTTATAAAATAAATACAAAATAATTATGTTTCATTTTAATTGTCATTGCGGTGAAGCAGGCTACGTTAAAAAAGTCAAAAATATTACAATCTAAAAAAAAACATAACTCGTAGCTACAAAAATACACTATTTTCTTTACTAAATACTGTACATTTTCTTTTAGCAAACAAATTATTTTTGTAGCTATTCATTAATTTTTTTTTGGTGTTTTTTATGTTTCTGAAATGTCTATAGAATATACTATTGTTCTGTATTTTATAAATGAACACTGTGATTGGCTGTCAGTCAAAGTTACTGTTCTTTTTTTTTGTTTTAACTGTAAATCTTCCATAATATAATAAAAAATAAGTTAGCAACCCTATTTGTAACTGTAGCTAATGAATCCCTATGTGATTATGTTGTTGTTAACAATGAGCGGTATGGGATCTTCAGGATGGGGATAACTTGTAATATAATAGGCATAATATAATATTATAGTTTCGGGTTTGTTCAACAGGTTTGTAGGTATGTATAACAGTAGTTTGTAATGGTGTCTTGTGAGTTGATGGTTGTATAAAGTAGGTACTTTTATTGGTGTTTATTTTAATATAATAATATATAATATTCTTGACTAGCTTTTGTCTGCGACTTCGTCTGTGAGGTAGATAAGTGTATCATAAAAAATTGGGTAATAGTGTAGCTTTTACTAAATGAAAGGTTTTATTAAAATACAAAAAGAAAACACGATGAAACTAACGAAGTTTTGGTTCAAAATAATAAGGAATATTTCAGTTTGTGCATTTAAATAATAACAATCGTTTATTAACCAGAAGAATATAATTTACATTTCCTTAAAAATATATACATTTAGTTATTCGTGACTATTTTTTTATAAAAGGAAACATAATCCATAATATTTTAACTTGTCGAGCCTGTCTCGTGGAGTTCTGGAGAATTTTTACCAAATTGTTTTCTAGGGTCAATACAGGTAAATCAGTTATTTCAAAATGTGCTAAATGTAATAAAACATTTTAACAAATAAGAAACAAAAATGAGTACTAGGAATTCAATATAAATACAATACAAACTCAAACAATCTACAAATAAATTTTACCAGTAGGTACTTATATAAAATTCATCTCACAAACGACCCGTAACCTAGTTTACCAAAATAATTGGTTGTTGTATTAAATTATTAATAGCCTGCAGCATCGCAAATCGATATTTTATATCCCGAAAATTAGTTCACATTATTTTTCTTTAATTACTGGAAATTTGGCGCAAAATTACATTATTAATTACCCACAATTATTATACGGTAAACTGGAATACCGTGAAACAAGACGGCCCTTTTGATTTAACCCCCAAAACGTAATTTCAACGCAATTATTAATGAGAAATGTGAATAATTTACGCAAACAACTATTTCGTGCTCACTGTAATACATAATAATTAAATTCGGCACAAATTAATGACAAATTACATGAATTGGTAGCAATGGATTTGACGACGTTGAGGTGGGGTGCCAGCTTTAGAGGGTAACTGTAATCTATTAAAATTCTATGTAAAATTGTATAAGTTGCAGTTTTGCATTCAACGTATTGTTATCATATTCATTTTGAATTAAGTTTTGATTTTATTGTAATTTACTTTGATTTGGATTATTAATTTTAATGGAATTATGGAAATGGATTATTGTTTTAAGAAACTATTATTATTACTAATATAGATTTAAGTTCACTGCTGCATAATATGGACATTCGCAGTCTGAAATAAATTATTTAATAAAAATATTATAATATTAATACGTGAACAGAAAACATCTACCTCTCATATTATTACGCGCACCGAGAAGATTTGGCATTGTTTGTATAAAGTTTATATAAAGTAAAAAGGTCTCTTCTCATACAAAGAAGGCACGAGCATTGATCACCACGCTTGCTTGAAGTCGGATTGGCGATTTCAGATTTTATAATTTTAAGTCTAATAAAAATTAATAAAATTATACTGCCTATTGTTAGCGAAAACGGGTGGGCACAACTAGTATTAGACAGATTTAAAAAAAGAAACAAAATAACGTTTGCCCTAATGTTTGTCTTGTCTTCGGAAAAACAACTAAGTATAAGTGTTAAAAAAAACGTAGAATTTCATTTTCTTTCTTATATTTTTTATTCCTTTTCTTTTATTTGTTTTAGTTTCCATGAAACGCGTTCATTTACTCTTCGTGCGTATGAACAATAAATCTTGTCTATTACGCCTGTCTTACCTTATGTTTGTACAGAATTGTAAGTAGCAATACAATTCAGGTTCACGTAATGTTTACTTAGCATTTACGTAACCTTGAAATCTATTTTAGGGTAAAAGAATGAAAGGGAATGACATTTTTTTATGGGTAAAAGAATGACTGGAATGACATTTTTTTATAAAAAGGATTGCTGTGATTGGTAACTACTCATTGTAATATTATTATTGACCATAATATTACAATAAAACGTCATGGTGGTTGTGTGGTTAAGGCGCTCGCCTGTCATGCATGGGTTCGACACCGGGCAAGTATTAATGTGATTTTTTCAATTCATAATAATATGTACTTTCGAAGTTTATTTTAGACATTGCCGACATCGGTGAAGGAAAACATCATGACGACACCTGGACTTATAATTAATTTAAGTTTGATATCCCCAATCTGCCTTAAGCAAACGTGGTGATCAATGCTTGTGCCTTCTCTGTATAAGAAGAGGCCTTTCCCCTGCAGTAGGGCAATAATGGGCTGATATTATTATCATTACACAGGCTGACTTTAATTCCCTCCACTTTTTGTAGGGGCTGAAAGTACTACTAGTAGTTCTGTAGATTAAAGCATTCACACAGGAAGCGGTGAATGCTTATACGAAACTTTCATCGACAGCCATTCATAGGTAAAGGTGGAATACGTCACCCCGTCTCCGTCACCCCCACGACGGGGGAAGTCCATGAGAATTTCCAAAGCAAACCAAAAAAAAGAGCGTTCAAACAAAAAACAAACATACTTTTCCGCTTGAAATATTTGTACAGATAACAATAACAATTTATTGTACACTAAGTATCTTGTAGGCTTTGCAGCATGACTAAAACAATCTTCCCGCTAGCACTGGAACTCCAACTTTATTTGAAAGAGCAGTTCTGTTACCAAGGCAACAGCTTTTAGGTAGGTTATTTAATTACATTTGAAGTATGCCGACATTTTGCAAGTAGGTACTGAAGCCGTAGTAACTGCTAACTTTAGTTACTCTTATGATGTTCGGTTAAAATGTGTATAAATAGGTTGACATTAAAATGTTGTGAATAAAGTAACTTTTCGCAGTAAGTGTCTCCTTATGAGGAGACACAGTTAAGAAAAGAGATAGGTATGCAGTATCATCAGATATAGTTACAGTTTTCTTAAAAACCGATGGATGTTTTCGATTGAAACTTAATTAATAAACTGTTTTATCTACTTTTAAAATTAAATTACATTTGAAAACATCTACCGGTTTCTAAGAAAACTTCAACTATATCTGGCGACCTTGCATTAGGTATGCAAGGTCGCCAGATATAGTTGAAGTACATCTCCTCTGTTGACTGTACAAAAACCTGATGTAATTTAACTTGAACTTAGGTATCTATCTATACGAATAAATAAAATTGAAGTGACACCAATGTAATACCAAAATAACAGCTTACTACTAAATATACTTAAGAATATTTCCACGGTTCTACTAACATAAAGCCATATTTTTTAAATTTTTGTCTATCCGTTATTCCGGCTAATCTCATAGACGGCTGAACCAATTTTGACAGTACTCACTGGCAGAAAGCTGGTGTTATAAGGACTAACTTATTATTTTTACATTTTAGAAAAATAATTAGGGTTGCACGCAAAAATATTTTTTAATTTTAAATTTTATTGATCAATCAATAATACGAAATTTAAAAATCTTAAATGTTGAAAATGAGTCAATTTTGTTTCAGTTTTCTCTAACTAAAAATAACCCTTTTTTAAATATTCTCAAATACAGATTCAGTGCTTTCCGATTTGGCAAAAACTCAAACAAAATAAGCTGAACGTTGAAATTTAATTTAACTGTATTATAAGATGTTCTTTGGCTATCCGATTTCAAATCCTCGATCCGAAGAGTCGAAGTTTGTCGTTAAGCTCTTTACCTTTATTGCCAGTGCGAATAAAAATAATCTCAAACTAGACCTCTGTAAAACTAATTTGAACTCTGACATCTGGACGAGAAGGTTGGAATTTGCATTCACTGTGATTCGATACGAAACTATCAACTAAGGTGTTTAGTAGAGAGCGTTTAAAGTTTAATTGAGTTGTGGATTTCAGTAACTAACGAGAAAGCTAGAAAACTCATTTTGTTATAAGTTTTAAATTGGATTAAAATAACAAAATAATATTGGCACATTTAAATCTACATCTTCAAATACTTTTCAAACTTGTTTTGGTGCATAATTTGTATGTTCTGTGAAAATTTGATTATCTATAATATATCTTGAAACCCGACATATTGTTCAATAAAACGGCCAAGTGCGAGTCGTACTCAAAGTCGTAAACGAAGTTTTCTGTATCACCATAAACTATTTAACGCTACATACAAAAAAAATTGTCTGAAGAATAAGTTAATTGAAAACACGAGGTTTTTACAAAATGTCATACATAATTTTTGTAATTTAACATCGTGTCAGCAACTAACCTTGAGTTAAGTTTTTCAGTAGGCCTTAACTAGTCAATCGCTTGCTCCACAACACTACATTGTCTATGGTTATTCACAAGCAGTGTTTGTTTACGACATCAATCAATTTCCCCTTGTTGACTCTTGAAATTTGCATGAAAAGTGCTGATACAGCATACGTCAGTTTCTACAGCGTCAGCAAATGAAGTCTACATGGAAATAATGCTGTTGCATAAATGAATATCAGAGGTATGTTTAGGACTCGATTTTGTTTTGCAAGCGATGCAGCACGATGAGGTGATTTGTGAAGCGACTAGCCGCACGGCTAAAATCGACCCTTTAGTCCGACTTGGGAATCGAACCCAAGACCTCATGCTCAGCGGTCATGCTTTGCGACCACTAGACCAACGAGGCTGTATTGCTATTAATATTGGTTCATTATTCGTATTAAATCTACAGGTACAATGTAAGAACTAAGCAAACAATAAAAACAATTCAAAATCAATTTAAGGTTTCATAACTTAGGTCACTTTAGAGATAAACTACGACAACTTGACGCGCCCTTCCACAATTCAAAACGTTTGAAAGTATTTGTAAAAGTATTTACAAATTTACAAGACTCACAACGCATGTGTGCGTACTGAGACGGCTCTTAAATACAAAAACAAATCAGCGTGTAATTGTTGCTTGACTAACGACATCATTAATTACTCATAATTATTGAAATAGAGAATGAGGAATGAGAATGGGGGAATGAGATGGAGGGGAGTGTCTGTTATAGTAGTTTATCTCTAACTTAGGTTAACTGACTTAGGTCTACACCAATTCTAGGACAACACACATGACAGCAGTTTAATTAATGGAACTCGAAACCAACCCTCAATGGCGAGCTATAACACTAATTAATTGAATACATTTGAGTTTAATTACATTTACATTTCAATCCAGTTCAAATTACTAGGTAGAATAGTCCTTGACAACGTGCCAAGATTCGGGTTGAAGCTGCCAAGTTTTGACTTGACGGTCAGATTGGTCTATATGGAAAATCTGGAAGTAATTGTGAATTTGGGAATGGAGATAAGGGATACGTTTGTAAGATTTTGGGTTAAATAGATATGTGATTAGGGTTAATGTGCTAAGTAAGCCAAATGTTGAGCTAATGTTTGGTTGTGTTCTGTGAGCTTCAGCAGATAAAGACCGCAGAGGTTTTAATCCTAGGTCGGTCTCAAGAATTGAATTTGAAAATCACGATGGGCCAGGTGCCTATAAAAATAAAAGATTTGAATTTCTAACCGGCCACGGCGATACAAAAAGGAGGGTTATGATTTTGACTGATATGTATGTATTTACGTGGGTATGTAAAATGGCAGGGTAGAAAAAAAAAGGGATTGCCTTAAATCATCGACTCGAAAAAAAGTGTTGGTTGTATGTATGTTCATTTGTTCCCTCATAACTTTTAAACTACTTATCATAATTTAACAAATGAGGAAGTTTGAAATTTCATTGGAAGCGTCTTGATTGTTCTCTGGTTATAGGCTGTGTGACGTCAGATTAAATTCAAAATGGCCCGCCAAATTGCAAAATGGAATCGCTCATTTCTGCAAATGTAAACTTAAACTGTAAGCTTTCTGCATCCATAATTCCATAATAATATTATAAATGCGAAAGTAACTCTGTCTGTCTGTTTGTTACACTTTCACGACAAAACCACTAAACCGATTTCGATGAAATTTGGTATGAGGTGAGTTTGAACCTCAAGAAAGGACATAGGCAATTTTTTATTTCGCGACTTCGTCTGCGTCCGCCATAACCGGCATTTACACGGACGAAGTCGTGGGCGAAAGCTAGTAATAAATAATTAAAACATTCGCGATAACATACCAGCAAAATAAGACATTTAAACAAACAAATAAAAGTGGTCTTTCTTTGACGTTTGACTAGGAAAGGTTCTCAGAAAATAATACTTTCAGGAATGCAGATTATTTGAAGGAAACCCAGAGTGGGTCACGTTCTAGTTTTATTAGGTTCTTGCCCTGAGATGTTGAAAGTTTCCTAGTATTTTAATGTAGTTCTTGCTAATTAGTTTGAAGGATGTTGAAGTTCGAATTATGTTTGAGTGGGTGAGTGGAAGCAAAGCGTTTTTAGGACACCTGAATCTCGCATGTGATTTGCAGTGGCCTATATGAAAAGCGCTCAATAGACTGTGCACCTAAGCAGGTCGCTGCAAACTTAACCTAGCGAAATGGGAAAAGAGTATTGAAAAGAGTCTATTAAGTGCTTATTGAAAAGTGTGCCGTGGAGTTTCTTGCTCGTTCTTCTCCATAGAGGCCTACCTCCGTTTTTAAAACGAGCAACTAGCTTCAACTTTCGGACTAACTGACCGAATCCTTGACAGTTCAAAAGTGCCTGTAAATGGTGTAATTGAAATAAATGTTTTGATTTTGGGGGATGATAGATCCTACCGACACCCATTGTGAGTGCGGCGCTTCTAAATAGATGACGGTCCTTTCCTACAGTACCCAAAGTGTCCCTACACCTGCATTTTAGAGGACATTAAAAACGCTACTGATTAGACTGGAAGCCGACCCCAACATAGTTGGGAAAAGGCTAGGCAGATGATGAAAAACGCTATTGATGCCGTAATAAACGTGGCCACCTACTGGGCCCAAGACTAGAATTCTTGGGCCCAGTAGGTGGCCAAAGGTAGGTGGTCTAACAAAACAAAAGTAGTAGGAATATCGATTCAAAAATAAGAAGAGGATAAATATGCTACAACGGTCGTGTCACTCGTAGCGAACTGTCAAATGTTTCAAATTTAGAATGTAATTTATCTCATAACAATATCACATAAAATAAGGTTGGAAATGGCTAAACCAGCCAGTCTTTACAGCACCTAGACTTCACAAAACGAGCACACAATCTAGCCTTTTTACATCCAATCCTTTTAACGTAAAAACTTTAGCGGAGTTGGTACGAATTTTAATAACAATCCACGGACTCGCTCAAACAAATCCAGCAGAAAGTTTGCTAACATTAAGTAAACAAAAGTAATTTTATTATTCGCTGGCTCTTTCATTTATGGTAATGGAGGTATATGATGATCGTTTATGTTATCTTGTTGTATGGTTTTGTGGTCTTTATATTTAACCGACGAAGATGACGAGGTTATTATGAAAACGTTTTTTTAACTCCCGACACGAAATGAGGGGCGTGAGATTGATAGTTATTTGTCTGTCTGTCTGTGGCACCGTAGTTCTTAAACGGGTGAACCGATTTCAGTGCGATTTATTTTTATATACGACTATTATTTCCAAAGAAGTCCGATTTTGATGGTTTTTTATTAGGTAAGGTAAGAATACATACTTAGAAATTTATTAAAATTGGTGAAAAGCCAAAAAAAATCTGCCAGTTACCTCCTACCAAGACACGTTTCCTTTAATCAATATTATGTAACGTTCAATGTCTATACAATTATTACCTAAAACCTTATTACATATTATCGTAGTTCTAAAGTACATAATATCGATTACAAACTGTATTAGAACTGTGTACACATAATATTCATGTTCGTAGAATTCCAATACATAACTATATTGGTTATTGGAATTCCAATATCGCTAACTAGAGATACACAACAAAGTTGATGAAGTACAAATACAGTCTATCAAATAACTATTAAAATAATTATGCTGCTTCGACTGACTGCTTGGTTTAGTGGGCGCACAGCGTGACTGCTGAGTTTGAGGTCTTGGGTTTAATTCTCAGGTTGGGCAAAGGGTTTTTCCATCAGGAATTTCTCAGTAGCAGCCTCGCCCGGCCCGGCTAATGTCAATAGTGTAGTAATGTGCTATAAATGCTAACCGCGTAGCTGCGACGTCGTAGCGGCTACGGCGTAGCACTACGTAGACATCAAGCGCGCAATTCTACTAACTTTTAGGATCGATCTTAATCTCAGTCGCAAAATAATAGTGTCAAAAATGACACTATTTTATTTTTATTTTTTTATTTGCCAAAAACACGGATATTGTGGATATATTATGGATATTTTTATTGCTACTAGATTTTGAATGTTTAGAAGCAAAAGTATATAGAGCCTATTGCCATCAACCGGGCACAAATCCAGACTCCGAGGCTAGTACTGAGAAATTCCTTATGGAAAAACCCAATAACACCTAAAATAATATTTTTTAAATTTTTTTTTTTGCTTACACATAACTGACGAAATGTGGTCGTAATAGGTACGTATCTGCCTAACCCTTCGGGGATTATAGGGGATGTTTATTTATTTATTTATCAGATGGAGAACCAACAGCTGTACATAACGTGAAAACATAATTGTATAGGTTACATAAAGCCAGTTACAGGTTCACATGGGTAGAATAAGATTAAATAAATAGAGATCTTAAGGATCTTATATTTTTATATTATTTACAAAAAAGAAAAAGTATTTTTCTATGTGGGTTTCAAATGTTAATTCCCTATTGTAGACTAAAAACTTGAAACTACAATTACAATGTTAATTGAAAAACTTAATAAGCAACATTTCTAAAAAGTAGTTCAGAGCTGTTTCCCGTAATGCTTCTTTTATACATTAAAAACGCAGTTTTAAAAGAAAAGAAAATTACTTTGGAGACTCCATTGTTCTTGAAAAACTCTGCATTCTCGATGTAATGTATGCTAATGTAGTTTTTGTTCTGTTGATTTAAGATTTTTATGAACTGAATCTTTTTTATTCTGCAGTAATAAGATTTTTGAAAGATAGGAATTAGTTTATGGTGAAATAATAATTTATATTTTTTTTTACTAACTGTGCCCGCGGCTTTGCTGACGTGAAGTTAAGTATTACGACTGTTTCTAAGAGATTTTGTCCTAGTACTGAGGCAAACAATACAAAAAAAAACGATCGAGCCATTTTCGAGTTATTGCGAGATTAACGCATGGCAATTGCACCCAAGAACCACTTATTTTCTTTTATCATTAAATAAGACCATAATACAAATAAACGGTCATTTTTTACATACCTAATTATATCGGCCCCAAAAGTGGAAAGTAAGGACCCAGCCACAAAGGAGCAGTCAGACAATAGTATTTAAGTAAAGACGCACTAACGCGGGCAGACGCTCAGATACGAAATACTACTAAAGATAAACTACTATAACATGACGCGCCCCTCCATATTACTATTTCAATGTGTGTAGTCACATCCGCATGAAAGAGTTTGTATGTAGTTGTGACTAATCGTCTTCAGTAGCAGGCCGGCAGATTTGTATGTCAACTAATCATAAATAGCCGACCGCGCAAGACAACGCATCTGTTATTTTCATAGAGTATGTCAGTGCAGCGCCATACTATGATAGTAATAATGAGTGATTAATGACGTCGCTAGTCTAGCAACAAATCGCTGATTTGTTTTTGTTTCGAGAGCCGTCTCAGTACGCACACATGCGTTATGAATTTTTTCAATACTTTTACAAACACTTTCAAACGTTTTGAATTGTGGAAGGGGCGCTTCATGTTATTGTAGTTTATATCTACAGTAACTGCACCCGGCCGTAAGTTGTCCGCTTCAGTGTGATCGGCTCTTAAGTTGGCAAAACGCGCGAGAGAGCTGTTTACGCAAATTGCGATGTTTCAGATAACAGTGTAACAGCACAATTATCTGTTTGCGGCACTTTCCTGCGATTCTGTTAATTTGGCACGCTTTTATATGGCATTATTTTTGTTGCAATTCTCATCTGCTTGTTCGGTTTAAGGAAAATAATTGACAATTAACTCAATTTTGTGGGGTTGTTGCTAAGTATTTTTCTCATATTATAAAAGCGAATGTATATTATAAAAGTCAATGTAACTTAATTCGATGGACTTATTAGGTACGTTGACGACTAGAAGATAAGCTACTATAACAAGGCGCGCCCCTCCATGTTACTTTTTCAATGTGTGTAGTCACATCCTTTTGAAAGAGTTTGTATGTAGTTGTAAGTATTCGTCTTCAGTATCACGCCGGCAGATTTGTTAGTCAACTGATCTTAACTAGCCGACTGCGCAAGACGACGCACATGTCATTTTTATAGGGTATGTCAGTGCAGCGCTATACTAATAATAATGAGTTTATTGACACCGCTAGTCGAGCAACATCGCTAATTTGTTTTTGTTTCGAGAGCCGTCTTAGTACACACACATGCGTTGTGAATCTTTTATATACTTTTACAAACACATTCAAACGTTTTGAATTGTGATGGATCGCGCTAAGTTATCGTAGTTTATCTATACCTATGTGATGAGTCTTTTTACACCCTGTATGTCGCAATTCCATGTATGCAGGTACCAAACAAACTAACGAAAACATCTTATGAGAATTAAAAATGCTCAAGTCTCACCGTTTCAAGAAGCGTGAACATTAAGTCAGACAACCAAAACACTAAGCTCAGAATTGCTCAACACATTCTTCCTTCCAGAAAACTTAACAGATGAAAACATGAAGACTAGGAAATGCAAAATTCAACCTTAAGAACAGTAGTTCGCTGACGATGCTAACTTAAAGGGTGGTCTCATTGCAAGTTATAAAACTGTGCTATATTTCTAAGTTGAGAACTAATTTCATTAAAACTTTGACCTGGAGTAGGTACCTATTTATTTTTTCTTCGGAAACCTGACAATTTGCTTCGACGAATATTTGTGTCCAATCTATTGGGGCAATATTGCGTGTCAAGAAGTGGGTAGGTTCTAACCTTTCGATAAATCAGTCAATTACCCCCGATTGATAAAACGATTTTCCTTGGAAAGATACGCAACTGATATGATTTGGAACTGAAATAGAATATATTAATAGAAAGATATTATTACATGCCTCGCTGCCTCGTTGGTCTAGTGGTCGCAAAGCGCGACTGCTGAGCATGAGGTCTTGGGTTCGATTCCCAGATCAGGCAAAGTGTTATTGGATTTTTCCATCAGGAATTTCTCAGTAGCTGCCTTGGAGTCTGGATTTGTGCCCGGTTGATGGCAATAGGCTCGCCCCCTGTTACATGGGACTTAAACATAACTGGCGAAATGTGGGTACACCTCTGCCTAACCCTTCGGGGATTACAGGCGTGATGTTATGTTATGTTATATTATTACATTTTAGATAGACCGTAGATGAGTATCGTTACCTTCAAATCATATATCTGGCCTAGTGTCCCACCCCAGCTCCAGCACGGGTGCAATATAGACACTAACTTTACGTATAAACCTTTCTCTTGAATCACTGTTTCTACTGATAAAAAAACCGCATTAAAATCCCTTGCGCAGTTTAAAAGATCTAAGCCTACAGACGGCGGAAAGTGACTTTGTTTTATATTATGCAGAAATTCGTTATTTTAAACTTAATATTTTAATGCTGGTTTGAACACGCCGATCTCCGGAAATGCTTATGAATATAGGCTATTTTATTAACCTCCGAAGCAAAAAAAAGGGGTGTCATAAGTTTGTTATAAAAAAATTAGGCGTTTATTTGAAGCGGATGAAGTCGCGCGCTAAAACTAGTATCTTATAAGTATTTTAGAGCTGTAGAGTTTGTTTGATCGCGCTAACCTTCGGAACTCCTCATCCAATCCTGAAAATTCTTTCGCTAATATGAAGCTACGTTATCCCTTAGTGCTATTATTGGCTAGGCTATATTTCATATAACATTTTTTTTTAAACAGCAGATAATTATGTATAGAGTTTCTTACCCGTTTTTCTCCATACGAAACTATCTTTTAAAATGGAGGACTAGATTCAATATTATTATTTTTTCTCTGTCTTGTAAATGATTTTCAAAAGTGCCTTTTATTAGTCTAATTGGGTAGATGACACTATTAACCAATCATTCCAAGACATAACTTCCATAAAGAAACACTTTATTTTGGCCCTGAAAACCTGATTAATTTTCAAATCACTGTAAAATTGGATTTTTAACTGCTTTCAAATTAATAAATAGTTAGTCAATTGAGTCTGCACAAAAGTGACGTCACAGTTGAGTTTTGTTATACAAAATCTATGGGAGAATCGCGTTTTGACAGGTCATAAAAAGTACGTCAATTGATTGGTGGTGTCATCTACCCTATTGAAATAAATTATTTGACTTTGACTTTTATTCTCAAAGCTAGAGATATCTAAGAAAACTTACGGGGATGAAGTCTCGGCAAAAGATAGTAGGTAACCATATAAATTCAGCATTCAAAAAGCAATAGACACTTTGAACTTTCCTCACCCAACAGATACATCCCACCAACTTATGCTAGTACTGACGTTGATGTACTACCACGTTGTGACGTCATATTTCCCTCGCCGTCTCCTGTCTAGCCTACACAAACAATTCTGATGGAAATTTTAATTCCATTTCGCGTTCGCTGTTTGTTTTAAGAATAGACGGAATATTGCACTTTGCTTGCAAAAATTGTTGGAACGCAACGGTTTTTTTCTTGCTTTCTTTCTTTTCTCATTCATTTTGTTCCTGAGCGTATGTTAATTGGAGTAAGTGGAGGTGTTAGGGGCGGTTTAGTTTTTTTCTTGTATTTTTTTTAAGTGGTGTTTTTCTGGAATTTATATAAACGCGACGTGTAAAGCGAAGGGTTATGTAAAAGGAATTAAATGGATAATGTAGTTGATTACCTCGTTGGTATAGTGGTCGCAGAGCGCTACTGCTGAACATTAGGGTCTTGGGTTCGACTCCCAGGTTGGAAAAAAATGTTATTGGGTATTTCCTTAGGGAATTTCTCGCTAGCAACCTCGGAGTCTGGAATCGTGCCCGGTTGATGGCAAAAGGCTCGCCCCCTCATGAGACTTAAACGTAACTGGCGAAATGTGGGTGTACTAATAGGTTCACCTCAGCCTAACCCTTCGGTGATTACAGTCGTGATGTTGTTGTTATAAATGAATATATATTTTTTTTAAACAAGCTTTAATTTAAAATTATTTCAATATTGAGTTATTGGACATACTGTTGTCATCTGAACTAAAAGTGTATGCAAAATGTCAGCTCAATCGAATACCAACAATTGAAAAAAATGGTTTGCCAATTTTGAAAGGACAACTTACTTACTTAAATACGAACAGTGCAAGCTTTAGCTTACACTGTTCGTATTCGTTTTCACTATTCGTATTGTTCGTGTTTATATTTTAATATAAAAGCTTGTAATGAATATGAAAATAGTTCAAAACAAAAAACCAAAGAGATCTATCAACAAGACACAAAGCACACACAGACATGCTCCGACCACCACAACGAAATTATCAAAGCAATAACCATGGAAAATATGCCCGCTCTTATCTCCGCAAAGCGTTTTAATTTATGCCGCTAATGAAGATGTTCAGCGTCTAGGCATTGAGGGAAGACAACGCGACGCGACGCAATTTCCGGTTTTTAGTTTCAAAGCGCCTTGCGTTGGGCGCCGGCTTCCCGTACCTTAGTTCTAAGCGGATACTAAGCGTTCTCGATTGAAGTTTAAATCGAGTTATCAATCGATTTTATGTTGTTTTAGAACCCTAGTTCTCACAACCAGTCTTACTAAGGGGTATCGTATTACCCAGTTACTGGGTTGTGGAGGTCGTATAGGCAGTCGTTCCATGTAAAGTACTGGTACTCAGCTGCATCAGGTTAGACTGGAAGCCGACCTCAACATAGTTGGGAAAAGGCTAGGCAGATGATGATGAAACCCTAGTTCTGACTACTCAGGAGTTTTAAACCTTCAAGAGTTCTTAGGATTCTAACGGTTAAAATATTCTCATAGTCGAAATAGGGGGCCATATCGACTACGAGGTAATTATAGCAAATGAGATTAATTGTTATTTTACTTTACGTATAGTTACAATTTACCTTACACTGCCAATCAGTCGAAATTTACCTTAAAACATCGGACACATTAACATTGAATATAGTTTTGAAGTGCAAATTAGTGCTTTGAGAAAAAGTTTTATTTGAATGAAGGTATGCTCAAAATTAGTTTAATAGTTTTTACTATAACTTATTCAGGTCTTGCTCAAGTACCTAATCTCAGGAAGATTTAGAATAACCTTGACAACTCAAGACATTTTCTTTTTCCTCAAATACTTTTCTCCTTTCACGGTCTGTAGACGGACAAACATTTCTCTCTTTTCAATCTCATCTTTCTTACCCCTTGAATTACATATCCCTCACATTCAGTACCCACTAAACCCATCCCCACTACCACCAAATCCACTACCGAAAACATTCACAAATCCACTTAACAAAAACTTATTTACATCGTAAATCCTTGGTAGCCGCCAAGGAAGCACTTTGACAAACACGGATGAGCTCGAAATTGGTTCCGCTGTTTAGTCCGGGGATTGCCTCTCATTCCACCACCTTATTTGTTGGTACCATAATTGGATGTAGTACATCGTAATTTGAAACATATTGTTTTCCTTATTTGGGATTTGGGTTGACTTTTTTCAAAGGGTTTTTAATTGTGATCAATACTCGAGCCTTTTCTGCATGAGAAGAGGCCTATTTTCATCGTAATTTATTTTTAACTTAATGTTTTTTTTCTTCTTACCTACTCCTCCGCTATTCTTTTCTGATTAATTTAGTTGCGGGACCCAAGACAGTTAATCGTTTCTCTGGGACTCGTCGAGCTTCATTGCAGTGGGTGGGAACAGTGTGGCGGGCTTGACTCATATAAAAAAAAAAAAAAACTTAATGTGTCAGCGTTTGAGTCTCTTATTTTAAAAAGCCACAGATATCTCAATAAACAGTATTTCATACTGCAATTTTGCATAACTTTCTCAGGCATTCAAATTCTGATAGCTAATTCTCGTAACTAAAATCGTTAAAAATTTAGTCGCAATCTCATCTGAGCGGCAATCAACGTCAGAATTTTGTCAAAAATTTAGGTAAAATAAAGGCATTTTGATAGATTCGTCTGCGTAATGTTACTCAAGATTATCTTTCCAAACTTCTAAAACATAAAAGACAGAATCTACTTAAAGCACTTTTATATAAATGCAAAAGATAAAAAAAAAATCGTTAATATCCGCTACATGAAAGTAAAGGAAGTCCTCCTAATAGAAGAAATGACAAAAAATTGCCAATATCTTTGTTTACCATTTCAATCTACAAAGGAAATCGATTGCCCCGGGACATTGTCAAGATTACTCCGTGGGGTAAGCTAGAAACGTTGGTCACCCCTGCTTTTAATAAATGAATCTAGCTCAAGGCGATTTGATACTTGATAGGCATGGAAATATAAACAAAATATATAATAATATTGTGATATTTTCAATTTAGTCAAGATTTTATTTCTGTGTTCGAATATTCTGAATGAGTCCAATGTGTTTTACTTTCCTCTTTTAGTGTTGGGCTCGTTTGAGCCAGTCAGAATTATCTTATTACACATCGGAAAATCGATAAATTAATTTCGATGTAATATTTGACCATTTAGTTTCAAAATAATAATTATACTTTTAGTAACTAACCTTTTGGTCAACATTAAAAAATCACAATATTCAGACCCTCTTGCCTGTTAAAGTAGGTACTTATGTTGACCATAAAGAAAATTTTATATTAAAATTATCAAATAAAAATATCGAAATTAATTCTCGATTTTTCGAATTCGTAACGTCTTTTCTAAAATTCAATCGGAATAAAACTAAAAAATTAATTGCATAAATTAACATGATTAGGTAGAACATTTTTTAATAAAAGCCGTTGAATCGGTCCCCTCGAACGATCTGTATCGAAAATTTCATTAAGTCGAAGGTAAATGGAATGAAAGCGAATTTTACACTCGAAAAAATTTCAAAAGGAATCAACTTGAAATACTCGATATTGCGTTAAAAAGAGAGACCGCATAATAAAATTGTATTTGTTGGGTGCAGACAACGCAAAGACTTTGAACTTGTTTTACTTTTTTCAATAAATTAGGTAGGTAGTGACTCAAGTTTTTACCGATTTCTAAATTAATATGTCGTTTACATGCTACATTCTCAGATTCAATGTAAATGTATAAGATTTGGTAAATAGTGTTTTGCGATTTTCCTGGAGGCCCTACCACCATCTCTTAAAACATTGTTGAATTTTCGACTCTCGACGCTAAGCAGAGCGTTAAAAATCCATTTGCGCGTAAGGCATAGTAACATTAAAATAATACTGTTTTAAGAGATGGGCGTAGGCCCTATGACCTGTTTTCACGTTATCTCCAGGCCTATAAAGTAAAAATTTCCGTCGATTTTAGATAACAAGAGCATTAGGGGAACTGTTATCGTAACCGATGCTAGGGATTCACAGTTGACCTCAAGCTCACTTTGCCTAAATCCACCGAGGGAGATACCTAAGTCAAAGTCAAAGTAAAAATCAATGTCAAAATCAAAGTCAAAATCAAAATCAAAGTCAAAATCAAAGTCAAAATCAAAATCAAAATCAAAGTCAAAATCAAAGACAAGGTTAAAGTCAGAACATTTATTTCAATTATGCCATTAAAAGGCACGTTTGAAAATGACATACATCTATCAGAATAGTACTGTCGTAAACACCCGATAGTCAATTTTTCAAGAGTATTTTTTTTTAACATAAAACTCAAGTCCATGGTATCTGTAAACAATTTTATTACCTAGAAAATATTCGTCGGTATAAAATCTTCGGCGTGTCGGGATTCGTTCATGCGCACTGAAGTCGGTTGAGCGTTGCAACTGAAATATTTTAATGATAAACACCTGGCATTCGTTGCGGCGAAGGTAATAACATGATGTGGAAAATAAATATTGGAGTAAAATGTTTATGTTTATAAGTAGGCACTTTACCTACTTGTAGATACAATATACTATGTAGGTATGAAGAATAATCTATACTAATAAAATAAAGGTAAAAAGGATTTTTGATTGATCAAATTTTAACCTCAGGAAAATCCTTTTTGTATAAATGTTAGCCTGATTCATGAGAAATCGTATAGGCCATATAAATATCATAATAATAATAATAATTGGCTCCGGCCTTTCGTACGCCTTACAAAGGTCCGCAACCACAGGGTCCCGAGATATAAAAAGCATAAAAATAAATAATAATAACGACTCCATAACCCAGTTACTGGGTTGTCGAGGTCAGATAGGCCAGCTTTAATTAGCTCCATGTAAAATACTGGTATTCAGCTGCATTCGGTTAGACTGGAAGTCGAACCCAACATAGTTGGAAAAGGCTAGGCAGAAAACTACAATAGAATTAAGATGCGAACTTAACACAACATGTAAACAATATTCTTCAAAATCAATTCTCCATTCGAATACATCATCTTCAATCTTCCAATATTTTTCGTATTACCAAAACAAATCCTTAGGGATGGAACAAACAAGATAGTTTGATAACAACAAAGTTGCAAGACAGTGGCGCTTATCCCCACATTAGCATACGTTAAAAGAAAAATGTTTAAGAAACTGCGTCATGTGTTCCAGCCCTTATTATATAGAAGTTTCAAAGCCATAAAACAGTGATTTGTAAAAAGCTGTGTGTGCTTACTTTTTTAAGGTTTTATACTTATACCTCGACTTTTAATTCCATTCAGTAACTTGACAGTTCAAAGAAAAATAATGTTACCATAATTAGGCTGATAGTGTTGGGGTAGTGAACGATTTTGTGTAAAGAACGAATGATAAAAATGGTTTAATTTAAATAAAACTTTAAATATGATGTAGAATGAATAATTGTTAATAAAAGTAATATCCTTATTTTATTGTCTTCTAATAGGAACACACAGGCAAAAGCAAAAAATAATAAATATTTTAAGATGAATGAAGTTTAAACATTATTTGATAAAGGACTTAGTAATGTGACCCCTTCGTCATGGAGTACTTGTGTATCTCAGTTTTTAAATTTAAAATAAAAAGTTAGCATATAAGTACGTTATTTAAGTTCATTCGATTTCGTTCTTACACCACCTCACTATCTTTTTTTTGTCAAAATCTGGTAACCCTTTAACTGTCAAGTTACTGAATAGAATTAAAAGTCGAGGTATAGCTTTGTATGTCGTGGACATTTATGAATTTATAATAATTACATTCATAGCCACACGCCTGTAATCCCTGGCGGGTTAGGCAGAGGTGTACCCCTTAGTCCACCCACATATCGCCAGTTATGTTTAAGTCCCATGTAATAGGGGGCGAGCCTATTGCCATCCACCGAGCACAAATCCAGACTCCGAGGCTGCTACTGAGAAATTCCTGATATAAAAACTCACTAACATTTTGCCGACCTGGGAATCAAACCTACGACCTCATGCTTAGCAGTCGTGCTTTGCGACCACTAGACTTATACCGATTTACCGAAGGATACTCTAAAAGTATACTTATACTTATATACTTAGACTTATACTTATACATGGACTTATACCTGCCTATTACTGTCTCACTCAAACCATGTCAGAGGCCCTTGAGGAAGTTTAGAAACTCTCACACTAGGATGTGTGGGGTCGTAAGACCTTACTGCCCACACGATAAAGAAAGAAGAAAGCACTTTTGAATTGTCAAGGTGTCGGTCAGTTAGTCAGGAAGTTGAAGCTAGTTGATGAGTAAACTATGTAACAGTTACACCCTTTGTAGGTAGTAAAGCAACGAACTCAAAAGGTAGCCAAGCATAATAAACGAACATAATACAAAACGTTACAAACAGGCTTCATAAAACATAATTTACCATCACAAAGGAAACTCTCAAACATTGTGATTATTAATTAGTAATAAATCATAATAAACGCCTCAAAATCGTTGTAACAAGATGGCGGAAGTGAATAATTAAGATATGAAAGTTTCATACTGTTTATTAGGAAAATGAATAAATATGACGCTTCATGAAATAAATTAGTTGAAAGTGGAATTTGAAACGACTTATTTAAGGACTAGCTGCTGCCCGCGACTTCGTCTGCGTGAACTTGGAGTTCCACATCAGGTGTTCCAGATCTTCAAATTTATTCTCTCAGCAGAAAATGCTCATCACGTGGAACAATTTTTGCTATGGTGCCATTTTTGTATCTCTTATAGATTAGCTGGTCTGTTGCGGTTCTGCATCAGGTGTTCAAGTTTCCAAGATAAATTATAGCCTATATGTTGCCCAGACTTAATACCTATACAACAAAAAAAATCATTCAAATCCCTCCAGTACATTTTGAGTTTATCCCGGACATACATACGGACAAACAGACAAAAATTCTAAAAACTGTATTTTTGGCTTCGGTATCGATTGTAGATCACACTCCAAGTATTTTTTTTTTAAATATTCAATGTACAGTTTTGACTTTCCTACCATTTTATTATATGTATGTACTTATAGATGAATGTGTATTCTTTAAGTGGAGAAGCGAATCAAACACAGGATTTAACGTCAAATCATTTATTTTAGACTGTTGATGGTCATCAAGAGAAAAATATAATTTTATTTAAACTAGTTGCCCCTTCCAAAAGGTAGTGTCAAATGGAGAAGAATGGGCAAGGAACTTCATACTTAGTCTTTTAAAATAACATATACATAATAACATCACGCCTGTAATAATAATAATAATAATTGTATTGTTAGGAGATTCCTTTCTCAGGAGCCCTGACCACCGGTAGCTTGGACCCTGTTCCCAATGCCGGTGGGATACTATTTTTTATATTTTTAAATGGTTTTATTGTTTTATATTAATATTTAAAAATGTAATTATATATGTATTAAAATAAATAAATAAGAATAATAATAATAATAATTCCTTTAATTCAGGCAACTTGGCCCATAAATTACAATACATAAATAATTATGATAACTATAAACTAATACATATCAAAAATAAACAAACAAACTACTGCACACGAAAAGACGGCGTCGTGTTGCGCTGCGAGGTGTCACGTAGTCTTCCACGAAACCGTCGAAACAAGACACCTTTCGGCCAAAACTCTTCTTTGAGGAAAGTCTCCACATGATGAGTCGGCACCCGCACCACAAACGATTTGAAATTTGTGTTGTGACGCGACTCCAACTCCACGACCCTCAGAGTCCAGATGGTCTTCACTCGGACATACTCCATAACCTCCTCAACCTTCGTGGAGTGATGTAGTCTGGACACGTATAGCTGCGTCGATGGTATTGCTGGACGTAGCAGCATGTTCGGTCCTGACAGCGCGTTACCGCACTGGTTCCGACAAGAAGGCTTCTTCCTCTTCTTCTTCTCCACCTTTATGAAGCCGTCCTTATCACACGAGGCCTTAACTGACCCTTGCTGTGCCGCGCCCTTGTCGACGGACTCGGTACAGCTCTGCTTACCCCCTGTAGTTTTTCCTGCTAGCCGCTTTTTTTGCGACACTGTAGGTTTGTGTGCGGTGACAACTGCTGCGTAGGCACGTTTAGGGGTCGACGTACATACACGCGTCACTACTTCGACCGGTGCTGAAGCAGCGATGGCAGCGGGGCACGATGCAACGCACGCATTATTAACGGCGGGCGATGTAATAATACTCGCCGTCTCTAAACTGCCGATGGAAGCATTTTGCCCTCCGCGACATGTGTTCACGTTAGAAGTGTCAGGCGCCCTACTTTTCGAAGCAGCGTTGCGCAATAATTCCACTTCGGCACATAGTGTACCAATGGTGGCATTCGACACCTCCAACTTGGACTGTACCTCGGCCAGGTTCGCCTTCAGGAGCGTTATGTCCTTCAACAACCTGGTGACGTCAACGTGATCGAAAGTGACGGGGGGCAGCTTATGCAGCTCCTTCGCCACGAAAGCGGGCACGTCGTCCGGGTCGGTGCTCTTCATCAATGTGATGATGTCCTGCACGCTCTTTTGTCCACCATCCCTCCGTCGGGACTGCATCTGGTCAGCTTTGCCTAGCGCTTGGAACAGCAGCAGCTTGGCTCTGCTTACCCCTCCTCCTTAAAACTGGTCCTGCAGATCTGCAAGATGCTGACCTCATCCATGAAGTCAATGGCATGCTTAATAAATGCCAACAGCTCGTTGGCTATGAGTGGTTGACTCATAGCGACGAAAAACGGGCAGCGGCTATAGCCGCACGACACGCGAATAAAATATTCGTACCGAGCAGCGCAAACACGTCCGTACTCGACCGTGCATCGCTATGCTATAATTCCCGAAGGGTTAGGCAGAGGTGTACCCATTAGTAGGTTTACCCACATTTCGCCAGTTTTAAAATAAATGCTTTGAAAATTTAGTGTATACAGGATCACACGTGAATACGATGTACGTAGTATGAAAACTACTAGGAATACATATAAGGAGCTAGGATAGATGACAAAAAATACAACCCACCTATTAGATTTTTAAAACACGGTTCATTCATAAGTGTAACTGTCTCATGTTTGTCTCATGTTAGACAAAATCCTAAACAGAAACTAAAAAAAATCGCAAATAAAAACAAACATCGTTAAAATCGTAATTCTTTTATACAATTTGAATAGTACCATAAACTAGCAGTTGTATGCGTCATTTGTGTAGGGCGGAAGTCGTTAGCCGTCGTCACAAACGTCCGTTCCGGTTCCTGACGGGATAATAGCCGGTTGATGTGCCGTACCGGCTACTGTTAGCTCTTTAAATAAATAATCGGAAAAGGTGGGAAAATAGAAATAGGGAAGGGTAGTTGGGGGTATTCTTGATATAAGTAGGTACTGTAACACCCAGACGTGGGTTGTTACTTGTACCGGGATATAATCAATGTACTTAGATTGAAACGCGTATTACTATGTATCTTTAAACTTCGTATATTATTATTAACTTTAAATTATATTATTTCTATTTTAATTCTAGTTGTTGGATGACAGCCGTCGACACACGGTCTGTTTCTTCTATTTTAAAAGTAATATTTATCTCATAATAAGAAATAGGTTGCGTTTGGCTCAACCAGCCAGAGTGTCTACAGTACTTATAGTCCTTACAGTTAGAAATGGAATCTTGGGCTGTTTTGTTCAGAAGTTCTGTTCAGAGAAGTTCTGTGTTTTCAGTTTGGTTCAGAAGTTAGAACATACTAAAATTAGTCATGGTAGCAGAAAGGAATGTTGGTAAGAGTCCTGTAACCTACTTTTTTCTTCATTATCGTGTGGGCAGTAAGGTCTTATAATATACCCTAGTGTCAGAGTTTCTAAACCCCCTTAAGGGCCTCTGACATGGTTTGAGTGGAACAGTAAGTGCAGGTTTCCTCACAATGTTTTCCTTCACCGATGTCTAAGATAAACTTTAGAAAGTACATATGAATTGCAAAAACTCACATGGTACTTGCCCGGATTTGAACCCACAACCTCATTGCAAACAAAAACAAAAAAACACTGAAACAAATAACTGCAGGTTGCCCATACTTGACAATTTGTCATTAGAGTAACCAGGGCCTAAATCTACCAGCCTTTTATTGTTCTACTGGAGGGCAAAGATTTCTTCCCATATTGATAAGACACCTCACCATTTCCTCAAGATGTTTTCCTTCAAGATAAAGTTAGAAAGTACAAATTATCAAGTGGAAAAAGTTCCATTGGTACGTATGATTTTAAAAGTATAGTACTTAAGCTTCATTGTCACAAACAATATAATACTCTTGAAACAAACCTTCTACAAATTAAAGGCGAAACAAAATCTACACAGACGTTTTATTAAGACGACTGTTTCGTGCTAAAAGCTCGTGCGAATCTTACTTTTCAACGCCAATCTAAAGTATTAAACTTTTATTTACTCCTCTAAATAAACTCCAGTCGTCAGAATGAATTTCAAACAAGTAAATTGTTGAGTTCCTTCTTCAAGAAATCTTTAGAGTGCCAAGTGGTGCAAGAATGACCTAAACTATCCTTGCTTTCGACCTTTCAAACCACAACTGTGCCCCTCTAAAATTAAAGTTCAATTTTCTTTGCGAGTTATGATCGATATATACCATTTTGTAATAAAGGGATATAGTCTGAGTAAATATCATTATCGTTGGTCCACAACAGCTCTCCCTCTGTGGTTTTAGATAGCCACTTTGCCATATACCTACTTTTAACAGAATGTACTTTGAAGTGCACTTAATAATATAAGTACAGGTATTGTTGGCTTGTGTTGACTTTTTATGGTGTTGAATAGTAAGTACCTTACTCTTGAGGTGAAATCTTAAAGAAAGAGAACATTAAGATGAGTTAAGTTTAATGCTCTTCTCAAAGAATTTTAACTATGTAAATTGGGAGATTGGAAACGTCTTATCATTAGAACAGACCAGAGAATGCAATCGTATAGGAGACACTGCCTCGTGGTTGAGAAAGTTATACAATATTGAAAGTACCTACACTTTGAAAACAAGTATATTACAAATATGATGATTACAAATATATGCTCCATAAGATAAACACACACTCTAGAGAAAATCAAACTTGCTTGCCACCTACCACAGCGACCACAGGTCGCACGACGCAGTCACTTGCCTTGTTTAGGGTTCCATTTAAGTAAATTCATACTAAGCAGAGAGTCGCGCGACACAGTCGTGGTCGCCTGTCGCGGTTGTCAACATCGTAATGGTACCTTTAGCTGAAGGCCAATACAATCTCATGTTAGCGACAATCAATATAAAAAAAATGTTTGTACTTTTACTTTATTTGTTTTAATAATTACCTTCGTATATTCGCAATGTTAACACTATGCTCTTGTTACTCCTGGACAAGAAAAATGTATAAATTAAGTAATTTTAAGTATTTATTTCTGTAAAAGTGATTTGTAATCTTAAGAAATAAATGAATTCAAACCATTGTAAATGAGAGGCATTTTTGACAGAGAGAGTTTAAGATTAGACTGTGATCGTTCCTAAAACTAAGTAGAACTGGGCTCCTTTTTTTTTGGGGTGGTAAAAATCATCAAATGAGTCCTTCCGCCCTGAGTGGGCCGGAAGGGACTGTCAGACTTTTACTGACTAAAAAACCACCCTTTTTCTTCTGTTGCCCTTATCCTGTTAAGACGTCCCGCGATCCCGGAGCGGACTTTGGCTGGAAAGAAACGAAGATAGAGTAAAATACCAATGATTGTAGATATTGTTTGAAAAAGTTGATTTCTGTACCTTTTTGCACCACCTAAACCAAAAATCAACTCAACCAACCCCTAAAAACAAAGGTAACACCTAATCAATAAACAATTAATATCAATAATTTAAAACGCTTGAACATTAAAACGCCTCATATATTCAGGGTTGCCACAATATCGTTTTCATTTTACCATTTTGTGAGGTAATCCCTTGTGCAATTTTATTGCAATCCGTCCGCCCGGGGCAGTACGGGCTAAGTGAATTAAATACTAACACCGGCTTATGAACGAGCAGTTTTCATGGAATATAGCTCTGTTTAGTATTATAACAGGTTTTCAGATATAATACGTGATTCTTAGTAGGATTAAAAGTGGTATTAAAATGATTTGTAGCTTTAATTAAAGTGCGGTTTGTATGTACTGAAGAGGTTCTATATTAACCCCTTTTAAGTAGTTGATACCTATATGTATAAGACAAAATAAGATAGTTTTGACAGTCCGTTACTATGGCTTACGGTAAAGATTTAAAGAGATATAAAATTATAATAAAACAGTTTATTTGATTCAATATACGAAGTGCGGCTGGTTCACATGACCAGAGCGCTGGCCTTTACTAGGGCCAAAGAATCAGCATTGCCATACACCGTGGCAATGCTGTCAGCCTTTTAGGCATTTGCCCCATTGACAGCGACGCGGACGAATTTTTTGATGCCATAAATATAAGGTTCCGCCTAAATATTTCTTTTTTATAAATTGTACATGCATCATAATTTTATAATTATTCATAAGTTTTATGTTTAGGTTAATTATTGTATATAATTTATATGATATAAGATATAAAATAAAAATTCGCCAGTTAAAAAACAATACTGTATTTCAATCATAGTATATTGATAATCCCGGTACAGTTGCGCTGTTTGTCACGCAGATAGTTATTATGACTTAGGCATGCGCTAAGAAAGGATTCTCCAAAACTCACACTCTAAAGGGATGAAATGGGGGTTCATAGTTTGCATAGAGAAACAAGATTAGATCGCCAATAACTGACATTTACACGGACGAAGTAGCGGGCAGAAGCTAGTCTCCCTAAGGCCGGGCGCAAACGTCCGGTTTGCGATAAGGTTTCCGAATCAGGAGGCGTGTATGTACATGCACACACATGCATAAATTACACATACGTTCATTTGTTTTTTACATGTGCGTGTAATTTACACACACATACATAAATTACACACACATGTAAAAAAACAAATGAATGTATGTGTAATTTATGCATGTGTGTGTATGTACACACACGCCTCCTGATTCGGAAACCTGATCCGAAAACCGGACGTTAGCACCCAGCCATATATATAGTTTTAAAATTTACTGAAAAAACAAAACACTACCTCCTCATTTAACACCCTATACTATTCAAGGGTGGCAATCGCAAATATTCGTCATAGCAACTGCATTAAGTCGTCTCTGTATCAAATGACAATACAAACACAATATAGGCAACCCTACAGAGAGTATATTAAGGGGGCTACCAGTGATTCATCAATTGAGCAGCCCTTGTTTGATGGCAGACTTGAGGGTCCAAGACAGGAGGACGTATTAGGCAGGTAAGGGTTTTGAGTACCTATAGGTATATAGGTATAGGTATATGTATTGGCGAAAACTTTATAGTTAATCTTACCTACTTTTTGATACTTAATTTATGCAACATAAATTCGTATCTGAAGCGCAAAGATGCATTGAAGGTGGGATACGAATGTAACTAATTGTTTAAATTTAAAATTGTTGAATTTTATTATTAGTATATTTTATAAGTAAGTTTAATTTGTGTGTATAGCATCGTCTTGAAGTAATCTATAAGATGTTGTACTTATTATTATGAATAAATAAAATAAAAAAGTACAAAGGTGGACTTAATGCCTTAACCATCTATTTACATTATCCTCACAAAAGCTAGTTTATCCATCTTCTTAGTAACCTTAAGTAAACAGATAACTAGCTGAAATTTGGCTTATACAAATATATTGACCTAACTTAATACATTTATGATTTTTATCCCGTTTTTGTATTCCCGTGGGATAACGAAATTGCGGGAATAGTGCTAGTGGAATAGTCCAAATAAAGATTTATAATTCCTAACGTAGGCTATGTTACTAGCTACTTTACCTATACTCATCTCTACAGCCATGAAATGCAAGTGTCGATGAAATACAGACCCAAATCAATAGCACGTAGCGCTCGTTTTTGTTGAACGTGACCGACCGGCTATTGAAGTAAGAGAAAAGGTCGCCATTTAAACTCAGATGTTAAAGGTCGATTATAAAATATATCTGATTACTTTACCTACCTACTTAGCAGTTTAAAAATTAAGGGCCAACACACACATAAAACCGGTGCGGTACGCAACGCAACGCGCCGCTGAGCGTTGCGCATGTTCAAATCAAATTACCTATTGATTTATTTGCAAACATGGGTAATGTACATAGATGTTATTTTATAATAAGGTTCTCCATATTTTACCGTCAATGGGCATGCAAATAATAGGTTTATAATTATAAATTTAAAATAAGTGGCATGTCATCGGAATTACAATAAAATTAAAAATGTCAACCTGGTCAAAGTAATAAAAAAAATAAAAATACTATCAATAATGTCAAACGCATTTATTTTTCCTGATCTATCCGAAATGCGACTGTTTTGTGTTGCGGTGGCCGGTGTCGCCGATTTCAGCGGTGCGGTACCGTCCTAAAACAGAGAGAAAATACTGCGTCTAACTAGATTCACTGAGAGAATTGTTATGTTAGAGAAAAATTTAATTGAATACTATTATTTTTTATATGTATTAAACCACCAAAAATAGAAAAATAGCGTTACAACATGTCATTATTTCAATGTTTGCGTATACACAATAGGCTCGCTCCCTACTGGCGAAATGGGTGTACCTACACCTCTGCCTAGCCCTTCGGGGATTACAAGCGTGATGTTATGCTATGTTTAGCTTAAATTTGAAGTCTACAAAGACGAACGAAGCCGCAAGCAGAAGTTATGTGCATACGTGAAAAAAATTCTTTCACGATTCCATACTCCAATATTTTATCGTATGAATACCTATCGTGAGTACTTCTAAAACGTTTGAAGTGAGCGCTTTCAATCGAGTTTTCTTTCAAAATATTGCGTGAAAGCATTTCACGATGGCTTTGCATTTTAAAATGGAGTTTTTGTAAGGAATCGCGAGGTTGTTTATGAAAGAAAAGTGAATAAACATTTTACATTCGTTGTGAATTGTGAGCGGTTTGTGCCAATCATTGTACTGTCGCAGTTCAAGCTTGTTTTTTTTAATGCTGTAGTTTCTTTTGATCGTATTTTTTAGGGTTTTCTTCGGTTGGTTCTGAAGAATGATTGAAATCTTTCAATATGCTAGGTACTGGTACAGGTTCTGGCTGGCTGCGCAATAATCCACCTTATTTTGATGGAATATTGTTATACATGGACATCACGCCTGTAATCCCCGAAGGGGTAGGTAGAGGTGTACCTTGTAGTACACCCATATTTCGCCAGTTATGTTCGAGTCCTATGTAATAGGGGACGAGCCTATTGCCATCAACCGGGCACAAATCCAGACGCATCTAGCGGTTTCCCGCTACCTTTATCAAGTCATCAGTCCACCTCGTGAGGGGCTTTCCCACACTGCCTCTCCGGTACGTGGTCGCCACTTGAGAGCCTTAGGCCCGCCATAGACGGACCGCATCTTGCAGTCGAGACCGACTGCTCTAGAGCGGTCGCGTTGAAGTCGTACACGACTGCAACAGGACCGCATAATAGTAGTTTTTGTTTTTATAAATATGTGTGATAGTCTATAAGGTACCTATATATGTTATGGGTCTTTGTTACCTGAATTAAATGAATAAATAAATAAATAAATAATACAGTGTATGGTGGGTCAGTCGACCGCACGGCGTAACTCGACCGCAGAGCGACTGCTTCGACCGCTCAGGAACTGCTCGAGCGGTCCGTGTATGGCGGATATGAATTTAGTATGGAAACTGCAGTTCGCCGTGCGGCGACCGCATCTTGCAGTCGGTCTCGAATGCAAGATGCGGTCCGTCTATGGCGGGCCTTACGACCCTATTGGCCGTCTGCTCTACAGTGTGTACCTTGCCCATTGCCACTTGAGTTTCGCAATTTTGAGAGCTATTTCAGTTACATTAGTTTTTCTACGGATCTCCCCTCCTCCGCTTTCGTTTGGATACAGAACCATAAAAACAACACATACTTAACATCACGCCGGTAATCCCCAAAGGGTTAGGCAGAGGTGTACCCATTAGTACACCCACATTTCGCCAGTTATGTTCGAGTCCCATGTAATAGGGGGCGAGCCTTTGCCATAAACCGGGCACAAAATAAACCAGACTCCGAGGCTGCTACTAAGAAATTCTTGATGGAAAAACCCAATAACACTTTGCCCGACCTGGGAATCGAACCCAAGACCTCATGCTCAGCAGTCGCGCTTTATGACCCCTAGACCAATGAGGAAAAACAAGTTAGTGAAAAAAAAATCTCATAATTTCCTCATCAAATAAAATATCAACGTCACGTCGATCTATTTGAGGTTATTGAACCGTAACGCCCCCTCCCCCGAAATTTGCAAACGACCGTCACCCCGAAGTAATTAGTGATAATCAGAAGAAAAAAAATTACAGCCCCTTTTTTTTCTCGTTATTTTAACGAGTCAAAGTTTTTGATACTGTGTACTTTTTACTTTGACTCGGGATTAAAAACAGGTTTTTGAAGTCGAAATTAATCGATGCTGAAAATTGTAATTAAAATTTTTGTAAAAACTTTAGTAAGTTTAGTTTTAAAAAAATATCTTCAACAGTCATGATCTAAGATCGAGAGATTTCCGATGGCCTAACGAATTAATGGATTTTATAGTGCAGTTATTTTGCATACGGATAAATTATTACAACGCTCATTAAAAACCTGACCTTAATTAGAAAATAATTTAATTGAAAAATCGTCTTAAAAGACATTACATTGAATTGATTTTATTCATTTGTTTTTTCTTTATTATAAATAATAATAATACGTTACCAGCCTATTATTTGTCATACAAAAAAGGCATGAGCATTGATCACCACGCTTGCTCAAGGCGGATTGGCGATTCCAGACTTATACATTGTTATATATACAAAAACTGTATCTTAATTACACTCAAATCACAATAAAAGAAAGAAAGAAGAACTATTTATTCAAGCGAAAATGACGCACTACTATTTATTCGAAAGAAAAATTGAACACAAAAGCAAAACAAGCTACTATAATTAAAAAAAATTAAAAACCACGATTGCAAAAATTGCACATATTTGTACTTTATTTACTCGTCAGTTTTTATTGCGACGTTTTTTATTTATAGTGTTATATATTTTTTAAATCTACTTATCAAACTGTAGACGACAAACATAGACAAGACCAGATTCATTAAAAAAATAAATTGAGGGTGTTATTAATTACGTTTTAAAGTGACCGCACCGGTTTCTTTAAATTTTTTACTAGCCTATGTTACTCGGAAGGATTGTAACGATACCCCATACATCTAAATGGGTTCAGGCGTTTAAAAGTTATGGTGGAATAAATAAACATACATACATTAACCCTGAACACATAACATTCCTTTTTTGGGGCAGTCGTGTAATAAAAACAAGTTGGTATAAATCCGACATAAACACACTATACCTACTTATGTTAAATAATCACCTCCTAATAAAAGTAACCTTTTAATTTCAAACCTATTAAGCAAAGAAAAAAAAACAACCCCAATTGAAAGCCACAGTACAAAATAAACAATAAGATAAACACTTTAAGGCTTCGCCCGCATTAAATTGTCATTAAGTAAAAGCTTGGTTGGCCGAACCGAAGGAATTACTTAATTAGGTACCGGCGACCTGCTTCTCTGAAATTAAGATGTATCGTGTTTGCTAGCGAAGTACTGGGATGGTTTAAAACTGAGAACGGAATTAAATGGAGAATATTGGTTTGTTTTAGCTTTTTGATTAGCTTACCTACATGTTTCTAGAAGCAACACAAATACTGAACCAGGATTTTGTCAAAGCCAAATTCAAAAGAGTGTCTGTGGAGTTCCTTACTCGTTCTTCTTCATAGAGGCCTACCTCTGTTTTGGAACGAGCAATTAGCTTAAACTTTTTGACTAACTGACCGTCTCCTTGATAATTTAAAAGTACCTGTAAATGGTCCAATTAAAATAAATGTTCAATAGGCGGATAAATTCGTGAAAAATAAAAATATACTAACCTTTTTTGACCCATTGCAGAGTAAAAGCCTCTTCTCATACAGAAAAGACACGAGCATTGATTACCACGTTTGGTCCAGGTGGATTGGCGATTTCAGACTTATGTTAATTATAGTCTAGGTTTTCTCACAATGTTTTTCTTCACCGATGTCAGTGATGTATACAATAGAAAAAATCACATTTATGTCCAACACGACATTAAAATTGGAATCTAACTAACTCTGTCTCTCTGAACTTACGCTTTTAAGACTAACCCACTGTACCGATTTTGATAAGATTTGGTACGGGGTAAGTTTGTACCCCAAAAATGGACATAGGACAAAGGACATGTCGCGTGGACGTAGTCACGGCCAAAAGCTAGTTGTTTATAGTTTAATTAGGTGTTTCCAATAAAAATAAAGTATGACTGCTGTTCATTTTCAGTTCTGGCAAATTAAATCGCTTACTGCAACCATTTAATATAGTAAATAACAGTTATACATATTGTAGTAATATTGGTACGCCAAATTAGCAATGCGCTGTGATATTTTAAAATATTTAATTTTCATGCGTTGCTTTGTTTGTGCTCTTTGTGCTGGTTCAGATATGAAGGTTTACGTACAATTGATTGTCTTTTCTAAATACATTATGTTTATATTAGGTATAACCTGTCTGCTGTTATGAACCAGTTAATATCTTAACAACAACTATAATCTTAAAGCCATTAATTTGTAAGTTGTATTTAATTAAAATTTTATAATTTTTTTAAAATGAAATTCTCACAGACACTTTTGAATTACCAAAAATCAATCAATTATTCTAGGTCATTCGTAGGAAATTTACAACTATCTGACTACCTCTTAGGTCTCCTAAGTCTTGGGTTTGATTCCCAGGTTGGCCACAGTGTTATTAGGATTTTCCATCAGGAATTTCTCAATACCTAGCAGCCTAGAAGTTTGTACCCAGGTTGATGGCAATCAGCTCGCCCCCTATTATATGGGATTTAAACATAACTGCCGAAATATGGGTATAATAATGGGTACACCTCTGTTTAATCCTTCGGGAATTACAGACGTGATGTTATATGTTATGTACATATGTCTACAAGAATGAATTCTACTTATTCCATGAAACAAAACACAAATATGTTTATAACAATATGAAATACCTATATAATCCCAAAAAGAAAACATGCGACTGATCTGCAGATCTAAACTCGCCCTTATATTTAAGTCACGGTGCGCCACCGTAATACACTTACTGACGTACTGGTATACACATTCTGTTGTAGGCTGTGTCCACGTCATGCGACGGAGCAGTGCTACATTTGGGTGCAAATTAACATATCTCTGCATACAAATCGTGCCACAAACAGAGGCTTTTATCTAATGTTTCTGTGAGTGCTCCAGTGTTGTTGGCTAATTTTAGTCGTAGCGAATACTACAGTAGTAGAATACATACAGGTGTATCCATTTACCTATTTGTATATTAATATGTGAAGCAAACACTTTTTACCTCTTTTTGCGGAAAATACGCGGACAGAGAAGCTTCAAAAACATATTTAATACATCCATACTACCTGATATTATAAATGCGAAAGTACTCTCGTAACTCTATCTGTTACGCTTCACGACCATAATATAATTTGGTACAGGTTCAGTTTTAACCCCAAGGAAGGACTTAGACTACTATTTATCCTGCGACTTCGTCTGCGTCCGCGAATTCCGCGATAACCGATACCTTCGCGAATTGTTAGTCTTTTACGCAATATGAGTTCCATATGAGTAATTAAATCTCAATTGTGACAATTTGAGCCTAATTTGAAAATCTGAGTCTAAATAATCCTTATTTTTAAGTTGATATTTATTTATTTAAACTAAAAGATAAGGTATGCAGGAACAGATGAACACACACGTACAAAAATATAAATTAAGAGATAATTTTTTTTTTTTTTTTATATTTCAATCCTGGAGAGGACAAGTTTAAAAATATACTATTTGGCGTATTCTCTTCGCGAAGTAGCGTTGGTCTTGCAATACAAATATTTCTGAAATATCCTCTATTTATTGAAGTCAATATTTGAAAGCCTGCTTTTATAGCATCGCTCAGTCTGGCTCTGAATTTATTGGAACTGGATTATGGTTATTCTGTTCATCATATTTTCTGGAAATAAATTTTTGATACTTTATTCATAGAAGCTTTTTGAACGAGTAGCAGCAGAGGCTATTCTGTTGTCCTCAAAACTATGAAAGATTGAAATTTTACTTAATCGTATTTCAAATTTTGAATATTACAACATGGTTTTATTTGATTTGATACATCAAATTCTCCACAAACCATATTTTTAAATTTGCCGATTTTTGTTTAAGTTTCAACATCAATTAAATGATTTGGTATTATAATTTGCAAGTGCTATGCAATCCTAGAGTAACAAGTTCACTTCAAAACAATGATTTCAAATTAACTAGTTATTTTTCGTGTCGTTGTAGATCTATAAAATACCATACTTAAACCTTTGTTTGCCTACATTCAATCTAGGGGGTTACGTATTCAAACAATTGTTTATATAACTGTTTAAATATATAATCGTTTGATTAAATGTTGGTGAATACAGGCCTAAACATTTGTTTATATAAAACTCCTTCTAAAATAAAAGCCTAAATCGTACCAACATTCAGGAAAAAACACCGTCCTGAAAATATCATTTTTTTAACCCAAGCTTTTAAGAGAGAAATTCTCCATTTTGAATTTACAATCCCCCAGAATCCCCAGAATTTTAACCCACAGCAAAATTTCAACCTATTCTACGAGTATTCTTCTCGTATACAATAGGGGTTGTATCTGAGGTGTCGGATATAATCGGTTACTCTACATTGTATCGCGGCTCCCCGAGAATGCGCCGATCAGTGCGTTCGAGAGATAAATAGTTTCATTATGACCGGCTTTTGGTCTTTCACGACGTTTGTGTAGTATATGTAAGGTATGCAGAGGTATATTATATACCTTATAATTAGGTACATTCAGGTGCATTTCATGTGTATTTAATAATAGCCAGTCAGGAAAGGCATGATTTGTAGGACAATTAGCCGTTAACTTATTTTACTAATGTAATATGATATGTTCTTAGTACGATAGTAACTGGAATGCAACATATGGCAGAAGTGATTTTTATCAGCTACAGTTCATTTTTCAATGAGTTAATTTAGTCACTTAAACATATTTTGTCGGTTGCCAATAGTGACCATTTTAGCAGTCAACAAGCTATAATGATTAAGTAGGTAGTTTACTTTCAGATCCTAAAACTTTTTAGTAAGAATCCAAAACAGTACTTATGTACCGACAAAAAATAACATAATAATTGATCAATTATTACAAGTAACGATGTAAGCAAATGAAAATTATAAAGTCACTAATGCCAAAAAAGCATGTTAACATTCTCCGTATACCACATCTAAATAAAGGAGAAGCATACCAGACGGAGTCATTATTTTGCCAACAGATGGCAGCACAATCGATTACGGGCCGCGCCGGGAGCGAGCGGCGCAATTTGCGATCCTTTCGTCCGTGAAATCTACTGAAATGAATAAAACTATCTGAGAATCGAACACTTGACTGGTTCGATTTCTAGGTATCGATTTGTTTGCCCATTCGATTTGCAAGGGATGGTTTTTGAAAAGCGACTTTTGTGGGGTGGAAATTCATAGGAACTGTCAGCCCTGAGATCTATTTTAGTTGTACATAAAAATAATTGGTATTTACCTACATATTTTTAATCGCCGTAATTGACTGAATATTAACATAACCTCACGCCAGTAATCCTCTAAGGGTTAGGCAGAGGTGTACCCATTAGTACACCCACATTTCGGCAGTTTAAGTGTTATGTAATAGGGGGCGAGCCTATTGCCATCAACTGGCCACAAATTCAGACTCCGAGGCTGGCTACTGAGAATTTCTTGAACCTATTAGGTACATAATTATGTATAAAACATCAGTCAGTGTCTATTCAAAAAAATCTACCTATCTATGTTAAGAAATCCTAAAATAAGTAACACAAAAGAAATACATCAATTTGATCGACTATCTACACATACACCTAATCGAGCTTGACCAAACGTATTACGTAGGTACGTATTCAAAAGTTCTTCACACATAAGTAACCTTTTATGTAACGCTAAAAGACCTTTAACCTTTAACTGAAACCTATTTTTGGTAGTTTATTTTCATTCATGTGAGTTCTGAGAAACATTTTATTGAATCACTCACTCAAAACAAAATGACATGGAATGTACTTAGATGTTGTAAAATGAGATAAAATTTTGAAATGTTATTTACTGTCAGTCAAAAATATCAGTGCTTTTTACATCTAAGTATATGGATATTACTAGCTTCTGCCCGCGACTTAGTCCGCGTTAAAGTTGATAATATATTAGGTATACCACGGAAACCGCACATTTTTCCGGGATAAAGACTGTACTTAGCCTTTGTGTTATTCCAGACTATAATCTATATGTGTTCCAAATTTAATCCAGTTTCGTTCCGTAGTTTCTGCGTGAGAGAGTAATACATATGTCGCAGATTTTTATAAAATTAGGTTTTTCATCAATAATCTAGGCTCTTGATGAAAAACCGGAAGATGACACATTTTAAACTCAATTTCATCATGAACCTGTAACAAACCAGATTTTTGATCAAAAACTTTCGCATTTATAATATTAGTAAGATATAGTATTATTTTCTATACTAACTTCTGCAAGCGTGGTGTTATGTTATGTATTAAATATTAAAACATTAAAACTACTTTATTAAAAATCTCAACCCACCATCATAAAATCATTGTAAGCTTTAACATTAACAAACCAGCAATTATAAATCTGTAACACGTCTGTAACATGATACATACGTGTGCCCATAAATAATTAAAAAGCAATCACGGACACCTTTCAAAAAGCCAGCCACTAATACAGTACGATGTTCCTGTGATCAGTATCCATTAGGGTTGGGGTCCCAGTGTAGGCGGATTGGAATTTTAAGGCATGGACTTAAGTCTCAGATTTACGTGACCTAAGTCATTTACCATATCATAACACTAAGCCTGTAATCCCGCAAGAGTTAGGCAGAGGTGAACCTATTAGTACACCCACATTTTGCCAGTTATGTTTAAGTCCTATTAAATAGGGGACGAGCCTATTGCCATCAACCGGGCACAAGTCCAGACTCCGAAGCTTTTCCTAATGGAAAAACCCAATAACACTTTGCCTGACCTGAGAATCGAACCCAAGACCTCGTGCTCAGACGACGAGCTTTGCCACCACTAGACTAACGAAGCAGTCTTAACTATCAACTATATATTCTTTAATCAAAATAACAGCGGTTGGCAAATGACGTAGGGTTGGAGAATCTGGAATGTTCGACCAGTAGATTGTACTTCGAAATGTTTCTTTTGTAATCATATATTGACCCTTGTTCGGTTCAGAGCCTCTTGTACAAAGAGATGGATCACCCATGCTTACAGCCTCGACTTTTTACGAGACGAGAGATCAATGTGTCCGTTACGTGTTACCCCTTTTCTCTGACAACTAAGGCTTACCGCAGACGACAGACTATCATTCAAAGTCAAAGTCAAAACATTTATTTCAATTAGACCATTTACAGGCACTTTTGAATTGTCAAGGAGTCAGTCAGTTAGTCTGAAAGCTGAAGCTAGTTGCTCGTTCCAAAACGAAGGTGGGGCTCTATGGAGAAGAACGAGCAAGAAACTCCACAGCACTCTTTTCAATCAGGTTTTTACAAAATACTGGTTACATTATTCTTGTTGCTTCTACATTTTTCATACATGGTTACATTAACCGTGTGTCCACCTGTTTTAAACGGTCAAGATCGTTATTTTTTGAGAAGAAAAGTGACGGTTATTTTATAGTCTTACTACTATTATAAATGAGGAAGTTAGTATGGATGGATTTTTGTAACTCAATCACGCTAGAACGCCTAAACCGATCAAAATTATTATATTTTATTATTAAGTATTATTAGTTTTTTTTAGATTAAGTACTTACCAACTTGTATGGGCTGTTGAAAAATTATTTTGTATGCGTCACTTTCACGTGAATAAAAAGTTTTTCTTTCTTTCTTTCTTTTTCTAGATAGGTCATAATCTGGAATAGCACATAGGCTACTTTTATTCCAGAAAAATGTAGGTACAGTTCCCGTGAGATCAACTCAGACGTGGACGAAGTCGTGGGCAGAAGCTATGAGCTATACCTAATTGTTATAAGTAAAAGAAAATGTTTCAGAAAAATATAATAACAACATGTTACAATAGACCACCTCAGTTTTGATAAAATTATGTAAAAATAATATGAGTTTACCTCTACGTACTCGTATCATAAATTCCACACACACATCCATTAACAAGCCAGTCGTAAAAAAAAATATGTTAATGTGGAAGTCTGTGTGTCGGGACGTTTAATCACGCCTAAACGGCTGAGCGAATTAAGATGAAATTAGATACAAAAGTAGACCATAATCTAGATTAGGACATCGGTTACTAGATTAGTTGTTATTCTTTTTTTTTATTTTAAATTCTGTTTTCTTTTATTGTTTCTTTTCCTTTTCTAATTATTATTTTTTAATGTTAATAAGTTAATTTTAAGGCCACTCTATCGCATTAGGTGTACACCTGTAATGATACTTTTTTATTCCGGTAAAATATTTTCGTGGGATAATTTTTGACTTAAAAGCGAGCAAAGCCGCTAATAAACACTATTCCAAAATAAAATGAAATCTTGAATAGGTTTTCCAAGAAACTGCTTCACGCAAAAAGTAATATTATGTTTTACGTTAGAATTCCATTACTACTCTGTAATACGTATACCGAACAACCCAGATTTTTGACTAGCTTCTGCTCGCGTCTTCGAACGCGTTGTGTTTTTCAGCCGTGGTGATCGAGTGTCCCATGTCACCGCATAAAAAACCCAGTCAACAAAAGAGATAGGTGTGCAGGCTCGACAGATCTAGTTGAAATTTTCTTAAAAACCGATGGATGTCTTCGATTGAAACTTAACTTAATTAATGAACTGTTTATTATCTACTTTTTAAATTAAATTACATTTGAAAACATTCATCGGTTTCTAAGAAAATTTCAACTAAGTATACATATATCTGACGAGCCTGCATACCTATCTCTTTTGTAGACTGTACATAAGCGCATAGATAAACGCACCATCAACAATTACATCTTTGGTTACAGCTTCGCTCCCGTGAGACGTAGCGTGATGATATATAGCTTAAAGCCTTCCTCGATAAATGTGGACTGTCCAACACAAAAATAATGTTTCAATTCGAACCAGAAGTTCCTGAGATTGGCGCATTCAACTACACAAACAAACAAACTCTTCAGTTTTATAATAGAATAGAATAGAATAGAATAGAATAGAATAGAATAAGTATTTATTCGCATCAACAGTACAGCTATTAACAATACATTCTTGTAGACTTAAATATAGTGCAGGAAAACTTAAATTGTCGTAACTAGTACCCTTGCTAAGTTATCGGGATAACTTGTATTAAGGGCACCAGTCCCTACCCTTATTTCATATTTAAGGCGATACAATATTAAACAAAAGCAATTAATTTTTTGGCATACTTAACGTTAAAGTTAAATTAAAACCTAATAATAAAAAGAAAGGTAAAATAAAATGGGAACTGTGGAGAAACCAATATACAATTGTAAACATGAATGTGATGATGGGGTGTGTTAGTGAAGAGTGTGAAGTGTTTATTGTGTGTGGGTGAGAATGAAGCATTTTACTAATATTTATGTCCAGAAAGAAGAAGCCGTTCTGTGTCTGTATAATTTTGTTCCAGTAGCCAATTCATGACAGTTTTTTTTAAAGTGATGCTAGGAAATGAGTAAAATTTTAATATTCTATTTAATCTGTTATATATATGTGGGCCTAAAAAGCAGTAAAACCTCTTAGTGAAAGCTAGTCTACATCTTTGGGGTTGACAGACCGCGTCTTTACGTCTTTTGGTGACAATGACGTAAGGGGTTTGAAGGTGTTGTGAGACTACAGTATGGAAGATGAAGAGCTGTCTCACGGTGAGCACACCACAACTTTTGTATAGCTCATCAGTTGGGAATAGCATAGGACGAAAGGTGCTCACCTTTAATACGGCTCTTTGGGCTCTTTCTAACTTAAGAAGTATGGTTTTAGGTGCCCCTCCCCAGGCAGAGATACAGTACGTTAGGAGGGATTGGCAAAGAGCAAGGTAAACTCTCTTGACAATCCCTCCCTCAGCGACATTGCGAAGAGTTTTAAAAACGTAAATCAGTTTCCTGATTCTTGAGGTCAAAAGGTCTATGTGCGAAGAGAAGGTGAGGCCGTTATCCAGTGTCACACCCAGATATTTTATTGTGCGAACTCGTTTCAACTCGGGACAATTGCATGCATCGGACTCAGACGAACTGCAAGAATGTGCCACAAGTGAAAGAGAGTCAGGTGGTTGAGTGGTTTGGTGTAAACTATAGGTCAGAATTTTTGTTTTCTCCGCGTTCAGAGTGAGAAGATGATTACGCAACCACTCGACAACAATGTTCATCCCCGATTGAGCTGCCTCAAAAGTTTCGTGCCAGGTAGCACCTGAGAAGGTAAGAACAGTGTCATCGGCAAAAACCGTTATTTTTCCATTTGGCAAAGGGAGGTTGCATAGCTGGTTAATATAAACCAGGAAGAGAGAGGGGCCAACTACACTTCCCTGGGGCACGCCGAAGGTCACAGGAAGGTCATTGCTTATGAAATTAAGTATTTTAACACATTGTGTCCTGTTGTGAAGATAATCTTTAAAAATTTCAAGCGCAACACCACGTATGCCTAGCCCTTCAAGCTTTGAAATGAGGATGGGAATAGAGACCGTGTCGAATGCTTTTTTAAGGTCTAGGAAAATTGAGAGAACTTTTTCCTTGGAGTCCATTTTGTTAACTATGTGGGAAGTTAGCTCCATGACCGCACTACTAGTTGATGTCTTATGCCTAAAGCCGAACTGATTTGGAGACAACAATCTCTTGCCTTCAAGGTAAGAAATAAGACGGTTATTAATAATACGCTCTAAAATTTTGGATATGGACGGTAATACCGCAATAGGCCGGTAGTTATCGACACAGTTTCTATTCCCATTCTTGTGTATCGGGTGGATAATAGCCTTTTTAAGAGACTCAGGAAAGGTGCCAGAGCGAAGGCAGACGTTAAAAAAGTACGTAAGAGGTGGGACGAGTAGCTGTTTGTAGCGCTTCAGGAAGTTAGATGGTATGTTGTCCCAACCAACAGCAGAATTAGATTTTAGAGTTGAAATAATTGTGTCAACCTCACCCTCTTCGGTATCTAACATGGCAAACGAATAAGGGACCGAGTTTACAGAATCACGGGGCAGTAAACCGTCATTATGATTTGGAAATTTGGCGGCCAGGTTAGCCCCGATGTTAGCGAAGAAGTCGTTTACTTGATTTACTGACTCTTGGGGGGAAGAAGAGGATGAAAGCAAATCAGTCGATGCAGATTTTGGCTTAGCTGTACAGGTAACTCTTTTTATAACCTGCCATATCTTTTTATTGTCTTTACTGTCAGCCGCCTCCCTAATTTCGGAACTCTCATAGTCTCTTCTAAGTTTTTTTAGGATTTTAGTACAGAAGTTTCTGTATCTTTTATATGTAGTTTGGAGGACAGCGTTATTCGGAGAAAGCTTGAGTTTTTTATGCATTTCGTCACGATTACGCATGCAGCGGAGCATACCCAGTGTCATCCAAGGTTTGAGCAAGCGATTGTGGTTGGAGACTTTTATAATAGATGAGTAGGAGCTTATGAGGGCAGATATAGGACTGAGTAGTAAGTTGGAGGCTTCATTTGGGTCTTTGCATGCATAAAGGGGCTGAAAGTCAAGACAGTGTATGTTTTTGTCGAGAGCAACATAATCTATTTTGAAGAATGTACTTTGTTGTTTATAGGCTTTTTTTGACTGAAGACAGAGTAACACACAATTGTGATCCGTAACTGAGGAATCCATTACGATAGCAATCGCTGACATTTTGCTTTTTAACATTACATGATCCAGACAGGCTGTTTCACGAGTAGGGAAGGAATGAGCCGGAAGTAAACCATGAAACGCTATAAGGTTTAGATACTCAGCTACGTGATGAGTGCAGGGCTTACTACTGATATCCAGGTTTATATCACCTACAACTACTATATTTGGAAAAGTCGAGAGGTCCACTAATAATGAGTTAAGGGAGTTTAGAAAATTACTAGGATCACTAATAGAAGGGGACCTGTAGATACATACGAAAGCCCTTTCGGTGCCAATCTTGAGCACTAGACAGCTTGCGTCCATGAGTTGAGGTTCATAAACAATGTAGTTGTCAAGGTTTTTAACGTAAATCACCACTCTGTCATTCTGGTTTGAGACAAGCTTTGTTTGAAATTGGGAATAAGTCGCGATCGGTGGTATAATACAACTACTGTGTTTCAGCCAGCACTCAGTTAAAATGATTATGTCAATATCAAGATTAAGCCTGACTAAGAGCGTTAAAAAAGAATCAAAATTAGCGTTAATAGACCTAATGTTCTGTGTAACAAGTTTTAGCTGTTTGGATGGGTCCCGAATATGTGAAGAACATTCCTCCGGCTTACAGCATAATGAACTAGAGACTGAGAGTTGATCGATGTTATCGTTTAACTGGATTATGTTATCCACCATTTTTACATAATATAAGTATTTTAAGAATAAAATACCCCGAGAGAATTATTACAAAACAAAGACATTATATTTTCAAAGTACATAAATATGTCGTGGGCGATACCTACTTTAACATATTTAAGCTTTTGTGTTTTGCTTTTACTTAGGGTTTCGTACCTCAGTGGGCAAAAACGGAATCCTTATAGGATCACTTTGTTGTCCGTCCTTCAAGCCTCTTTTTCTCAAGAACGCTTAGAGGTATCAAGCTGTAATTAATATCAAATACTCCCGCCACGACTTCGTTCGCGTGGTATCCTACCCCTACCCAACCGATACCCCTACCCCTATCCTACCGATACCCCCACCTCTACACTACTGATACCCTACACTACCCCTACCTTACCCTACCAATACCTACCCCTACCCTACCGTACCCTACCGTACCCTACCGTACCCTACCGTACCGTACCCTACCCTACCCTACCCCTACCCTTAAGACCGACTTCCCGACTTCATATTAAAAGGGCTGTTTTTAGGGTTTTCCCTGCAATTATTCGAGTTTTTCTCACCTTTTAAACCTTCCCTAGACCTCCACGAACATTTCAAGACCAAGATAAGATAAATCCGTTCAGCCGTTCTCGAGTTTTAGCGAGACTAACGAACAGCAATTGATTTTTATATAGGGTATATAGATAGATTCAGGTGTGCTATCCCTTGAAGTACCTAATGAAAAAATTAAACGTCATTCGGCTGATATGAAGTTGATGATAATGAATAAAAACAAAAGAAAGTTACAGGTAAAAAAATCTACATCATTTCATCGCTAAAACTAGCACCATACCTTTAATCCTAATTGGATAGAAGGACCCGGCAGGCGCAGTAGTCTACACACGTATAATTGAAGCACCGCCTAGCTTGTACATATGTAGCTCGGTACACACATGATAGCATTGTGCGTTGTCCAAATATTGCAAATGGCCGATCAATTCCGTAATGAATTGGTTAATTGAGTTGATGCAATAACTTTGAATAATTTTTAGGATTGAAATTTTGGTGTGGATCTTTTTATGTTGATGTGTGTTGTGTTAGTCTGAGCGTAGGTCTTGGGTTCGATTCTCAGGTCGGACAAAAGTGTTATTGGGTTTTTCTATCAGGAATTTCTCAATAACAGCCTCGGAGTTTGGATTCGGTTGATGGCAATAGGGGCGCCCCCTATTACTTGGAACTTAAACATAACTGGCGAAATGTGGGTGTACTAATGGGTACACCTCTGCCTAACGCAACGTTATGTTGCATTAAAACTTTAATAGAAGTTTGGACTTTTAACGGCTTTCAAAAAGTATAAAGTCAAAAATAACTTTAGTTTTGGAAATCGGTGGCAATACAAAACTAAACACAGAACAGCCGCTAACTTCAAAAGCAATTTTTACGCGACTGTCCAAAAAAAGGAGTGTTATGTTTTCAGGGTTCATGTAGGTATTGTAAGTTTCTTTATTCACTTTGTAGTTTTTCAAAGTCAAAGTCAAAGTTACGACATTTAGTTGGTCAAGACATGGGACTTCGGGCTGCTACTGAAATCAAACACACGCTCACGACCACGGGCAGTACAAAAGTAATAATAATAATAAATCATTTATTCTGGACCAAACATTTTACACTTCCACTTGTAGCTACCGGATTCGGTATAAAATAGATCAAGACTACGTCACTTATTATTCCCCAAACGAAAACATAAAAATACCTAGAATATACCTAAATAAAACACGTCACTGGGTTACCTACACCATGATTTCCCAATACAGTACTAACTGAACGGAACTAGAAGTTTTACGGATTTTAGACTTAGCTTTACGATGGCTATGGCCGTAAAATAGTTTAACCAGATACTGTTCATTATTTAGTTGTTATTAAAATGGAGGGAATTATTTAGTTTTAAAATATTTTAGTATTTTTATTTATTATGTCTATTAAAAAATAATTAGTGAAGATTCGTCACAATTCACCTTACATTCTTACTAATATTATAAATAAAAAGTAACTCGGTCATCTATCTGTTACGCTTCCACGACTAAACTACTGAACCGATTTTGATGAAATTTTGTACGGGATAAGTTTGAATCCCAAGTAAGGACATAGCCTATACTTTTTGTTCCTCGACTTCGTTACGTCCGCGGGTTTATTATAAAAAACTAATTAAAAATGTATTTTTAAAACAAGCTTTAATTTATTACAATATTGAGTATTGGACATTGTATTGTCATCAGAACTAAAGGTGTATGCAAAATATCAGCTCAATTGGATACCAACAAATGGTCGAAAAATGGTTTTCATAAAAGGACAACTTACTTACATACATACGAAGTAATACGAACAGTGCAAGCTAAATAAAAACTTGTAAAAAAAGTGGTAGTCAATGACAATCAAGTTAATCATCGGCAGCTTTTCACCAAATCTAAGTAGGTATGTTCCACAACAAAATTTCTCAAGTAAAATAGATTCATCAATAGCACCGTCTGCACTAAGCGCATCTAATCACATCTACGTCAACAACAAACTTTAAAGTTTAGTTTAATGGACTTGCCGAGCGGTGTCACCGAGCGATTAAGTGATGCCCCGCGTTGATGGGCACACGGAACAACAGAAACTAAATTAAACGGAACGGTGCAAGTGACAGTATTAAGGAAGAGAGACGAAAGAATTTGATGTTATTTGTCATTTTGTTCGATCGAGGGTCGAAGTTATACCTTTTCGTGATTTTGATGGAGATGGATTCCTGTTGATGCAGCCCCCCAATTCAGAGCCGCACGATACCTGGTTAATTTGTTGTGTTGTTTGTTAGATGTGGTTTTAAACCGGCGATGTGAGGTGTGTATTGTATGGGCGAGTTGTAATAGGGGGCGAGACTATTGATAAAGAAAAACATTGTAAGAAAACCTGAATTTATAACTAACAGCACTCTCCCCGCAACTTCGTTCGTGTGATGTTTCGACGGATCCCTAATTTTTTTATAATTAATTTTAGCCTATGTCACACGCGGATAGTGTAGCTTCCCAACAGTGAAAGAATTTTTCAAATCGGTTCAGTAGTTTTGGAGCCTATTCAATGCAATCAAACAAACAATCAAATCTTTCCTCTTAATAATAAAATATTTATTTTTTTATTTAAACTTTATGCAACTATAGTACAAAGGCGGACTTAATGCTTGCTTGTTGAATATTAGCATAGATATAAGTCTGAAATCGCCAATCTGTCTTGACCAAACATGGTGATCAATGCCGGTGCCTTCTCTGTATGAGAAGTTTGCCCCAGTTGTTGGACAAAAATAGGCTGGTATTATTATAAGAAACTAGAATCTTTAGTTAGAACTACATATACTTAAGTTCTGCTCATTTCACAGGAAATTACAAAGAGAAAGGCAACACTTAAACCCTAGTAGTATATTTCTCCTTTGGGATCTTTTAGCTCTCGGCTACCCACTGTTAAAGTTTCTACCTCAACATCTAAATTAAGATTAATTTAAGTAATTTAAAGGGTCAGTCCACACTGCAATAACTAATGTTGTTTTGTTAATTACTTTCTTTAATTAAAATGTGATAGAACATTCTGACTAAGTATTGACTGCGCTGCGATTTCCATTTTGTTGAATATTACAAGAATTCTAGATAATAACAATACCAGCCTTATCCATTTCCATTTACCCACTGCCGGGCAAAGGCCTCTTCTCATACAGAGAAGGCACGGGCACATTGGTACTTGCCCGGATTTGAACCTGCAACCTAATGTATGAGAGGCGGAAACCTTCACTTCTGGGCCATCATGACAAATCAATTCAATGCTGAGGTTTAATCCCCAGCTGTAGCAATTTTACATTAGGACTTTTAATGAACTTTCTCATGTTATTTACTTATCCATTTATTACTTGTGTAATATTCTAGTCGGGCAAAGTGTTATTGGCTTTTTTCATCAGGAATTTCTCAGTAACAGCCTAAGAGTCTGGATTTGTGCCCAGTTGATGGCAATAGGTTCGCCCCCTATTACATGAATTTAGGGACTTAAACATAACTGGCGATATGTGGGTGATGGGCACACACACTTCTGCCTAACCCTTCGGGGTAAAATTCTAGTAGGTCTACTAGGAAATACAGTGATGGACTCATATAGGAGAGTACAGTTGTAAAATGGTAGTAATATCTACTAAACCATTTAGAAACAGCCGACCATAGATCTCACACCTAACATAATGTAAATGTCTCGTCTCTCCAACAACCAAATTCCACTAAACCCAATCCAACTTTTCGACTCAACCTGAAACTAGTAAACACGGCAATACATTACAACGAGCCCAACCGTTTGTCAAACGAAATTCCCATTGGATTTAATTTGTCACGTATTTACATAATAAATGAACGCCTCCGCCTCGAAGCGGTGTAATCCGGTTTAATCTGGTTTAATCCAGCTTAAACCGCTTTTATACATCATTGAGAGACTTGATTCCCGATCGGGACACAATTTGCATGTTATTCCGTGTTAATACCTTAATAGTGGGTGTGCCAAGTAATTTTGTAATGATGTCATTTGCATAATGTCGCTTGAGGAGGCTTGCCTTGGGGAATACATGGGTTTAATGAAGCAGAATGTCTTAGGAACTAATTTTTGAGACGAGGAAGTAATGGCGGCGGATTTGCATTTTAGAATTACAGTTTTGGTTACAGATTGAATACAATATCGGTTCTTTAGATGAAAGACACGGATAATAGGTATTTGATGGGATGATGATCAAAATATTATACTAAGGTTTTGTTTTTATATACGTGTGTCTTTGTTATTTTTACTTTGCTCATAAATCAGTCTGTAATACGACGATTTACGTTTACAGAACAGGCCAACGGGGCAACTAGATTGTATATTGTATACATTTTTTCTTTCTTTCTTTAAAATGACTTTCAAAAGTGCCTTTAATGAAATAATTAAAATAATAGCTTTGACTTTGACTTAACTTTGACTTTGAATTTGACTTTGACTTTAACTTTGACTTTGGTCCTATTACTAAAACTCCGCTGCTTGCCTGTCAGTCTATTACAGAGCTGTATCTTTTTAACCACAATATTGAAACTTGAAATTTTTACAGAGTATTTATTACTATTGGCTGCTATAAAAAGAAAATGAGAAAAAGTTTAAAGTTAATAATAATAATAATAATAATTCCTTTAATTCAGGCAACTTGGCCCATAAATTACAATACATAAATAATTATGATAACTATAAACTAATACATATCAAAAATAAACAAACATTATAACTACTGCACACGAAAAGACGGCGTCGTGTTGCGCTGCGAGGTGTCACGTAGTCTTCCACGAAACCGTCGAAACAAGACACCTTTCGGCCAAAACTCTTCTTTGAGGAAAGTCTCCACATGATGAGTCGGCACCCGCACCACAAACGATTTGAAATTTGTGTTGTGACGCGACTCCAACTCCACGACCCTCAGAGTCCAGTTGGTCTTCACTCTTACATACTCCATAACCTCCTCAACGTTCGTGGAGTGATGTAGTCTGGACACGTATAGCTGCGTCGATGGTATTGCTGGACGTAGCAGCATGTTCGGTCCTGACAGCGCGTTACCGCACTGGTTCCGACAAGGAGGCTTCTTCCTCTTCTTCTTCTCCACCTTTATGAAGCCGTCCTTATCACACGAGGCCTTAACTGACCCTTGCTGTGCCACGCCCTTGTTGACGGACTCGGTACAGCTCTAAAGTTAAGGGGGGGGGTTTCTACACAAATTACTATGGTCACTATTATAACAAATAACACAAGTTAAAAATTATATAGTCGTAGGTAGGCTATACAAGAAACGTGCTACTTTTTTAACCCTCAAATAATTAAAATCTTCTACACAACATTATTACAACAATAAACTTAACCCAACCCTCACCACCAACTATAAAATTCCTTGCAGAAGAAAACTCGTTCTACAAAGACTTTACTTTCCTTAGAATTTACACCTAAACTTCATTATACAGTTTTAATCTGCCTCCGTAATAGAGTTTTTTAAAGTCTCATCCTTGCCTCTAAACTGCGTGGTCTTTGTCAAAAGAAATGGAACTATCTTTTTAATATTGCACGTTATATTTTTGCTTGGAGTCTGAGTAAGAATGTTTTTTTTTGTGATTGAGAAATAAAGAAACAAAATCTAAATATAATAGAGATATTTAACATTGTAAAGTAGACTTAATTTTAAATACTGTAAAAGCCTTAAAATTAATTGTTAGTATCGATCAATATTTGTGTTGTATACTTACTATTTATTGTGTTATTTGTTAAGAGGTGATTAGTAAATAATTCTAATATTATAAAGAGGTAAAGTTTGTTTGTTTGTAAGAGGTATAATCTCTGAAAGTACTAATACAAATTTTTTTTACTGATCGTAAGCTACACTATTGCTTATTGTCATAACGTGTGTTTTACTTGACACTAACGAGGACGTAGTAACACAGAAGCTAGCAAGCAAATAAATTCGCTACCGAAAACGTACAAACATCTCTAAACTCCACTTGCACAAGCCAGGGTTATCTTTTAACTTCGAGTTAGTTGCTAACACGCACTCACGTCCACCATCTTTAAGGGAGGTATGCTATATCCATTAGTGGACGTCATTCGGCTGATATTAATGATGATGTTGATGTCGACTCACCCAAAAACATTTTGTAATTTAACCAAGTCTGAGATAAGTTATTGGCGCAAGGGGGGCTTAATTACTTTTAAATTTTGACTATACATCTACTTATAAAACGCACACACGCAAAACCTCAAGTACCTACACTTCATTACAAAATAAAAGGGAAAGAAGCAATTGAAAAATTAATAAGAAATCTTAATGAAACGAAGAGACATGTAAACAAGAGCGATCTCTATAACGAAATCGTTGATTCGCCATCAACCGAGACGGGATGGGGACCTACCCTCAATTCAATTAAACTTTAACCAACTTCTAGTAAACAACACAATTAATATCGCCCCAATGCATTTTGTACCCTATCTTAGTGCAATTTGGTTCATAATTGTGTGACAAGATTAATAATGTCAATTATCAAAATGCTATTGTTTTGATATCATAGTACCGAAGTTCAAATGAGTTTATTATGATGGAACTATTATAGTGACGACATTATACTGTGTGATGTGGTTTGGTGCTGTTTATGAGTGAATATCATTTGACATTACAATATAACCTCTATTGATGAAAAGGCGAGAATTTGGTTATATTTGTTTTGATAAAGGCAACAGATATCTTCATTTACAATGTTCCACCATCGAGGACTACTTAAGTGCGAAATAAACAACCCCCATGATTGATAGGTACTTAGGTATTTTGTTCGAAATAAATAAGAAAGAAAATTGCCGAATTAGCGACCTAATTAGGTGAGGTAAGCTGTTAAGCCCTAGCTTTAGGATGACATAACAGCTCACCTCAAACTCATTCGAGCTTAAAATCAATTCAACCTAAAATGGAGTGAGATTATCACGAAAGACCGATAGTAACTTATTCTCATGACAAAGGTTTAATATATGCATTACCTCTCACATTTTTTAATTGTTACAAGACTTATTGAAAAAACTAACATTTTTATGCATACAAACTAGTTTGTATGCCACTAGTTTGTATGCTTTCAAGCGGAAGTTGCGGATTTATTTTTCGGAGCAAATGGAAAGAGTTTTATTATAATCCTCCTTTCTATTTTTTATTAGATATGTATTTATATATATGTATGTATATAGGTATTTATTATATTTTATATGTTTTTTATGTTTATGTATATTATATGACATTTTTTAGTAAGTATGTAGAATTTAATTATTTTGTACTTGTGTACACTTCACTTTATTATGTAAAATTTATGAGTACTTTTTTTTTTATTTTTTAATCTTTAATTTTGTTGTTTTACTCTCGTACAACAAATTGCACCTACCATGTTATCTCTTCACCACCTTTGGTCGACTGTTAGAGAATGCCTAAGGCATTAAGTCCGCCTTTGTACTTTTGTTGCAAAAAGTTTAAATAAATAAATAAATACAAAAAAGTTAGGCAAAATACTCGGCAAAATTCAATAGCGATTTTTTCGATGAGTTCGGATTCAACATATTTAAAATAAGTGTATTGAAATAGCTATTGAATTTAGCTGACTGTCCTATTTTTTTTGCATGTGAGTGTATGTATAGGTATGTTACATCTAATGATGCGTGTGATAAAGCTTAGCCAATAGTCAACTAATTTTAAGCTTGTTAAAGTCAAAGTCAAATCATTTATAACAATAATTAGATCATTAAAAGGCATCTTTGAACGTCACTTACAAGAGAAAAACAAATTATATTGAATTTAGCTCGTAAGCGACACCTATGTATGATATGAATTCGTACAGCGTACGGTTTCGGTACACAAACATACCTAAACCTGTTTTGTTACCTATCCACTGCGCCCCCAGTACTGTCGCAGTAAATTTAAAAGCAAACAAAACGTGCAATGTGCACTTTACGGCCCGGGAGTGTCGGCCCATAGAGTCGATAGTAAAATTTACGATACGACTTCTGTGTACGAAAGTAGACTGACTGTTGGTTCGCGGTCGATAAACTTAATTTGTAAATAAGGGAGGAAATAAAAGAGAATTAAAAAAGGACGTAGAAATACCAATGATTAGACCAAGGGTTTAAGTAAAAGTGTAGTATCATAACATAATCACGCCAGTAATTCCCGAAAGGTTAGGTAGAGGTAGACCTAAAAAATATTCAATTAAAATTACTATGCCTACCTGCTTAATGATTGATAATATCAAAGTTATAAAAATGATATCTTCCCAGTCTCATGATACCGAATCTCTCCATAATTTTCAGGTAGTTTCAGAAAAACTGCCCAAAAATTTGCATTTGCCCTGTTTATAATTTTTTTATGTTAACTATGGAGAAGCTGCAAATGTACATTTGCAGTAACCCTTTTTCACATCGATCCCCCCAACCAAGAACTCGGTAATGTGCTATTATGGGTTTTATGCTGTTATGTCAAATTCGGCATCTGTAGACTGGAATACACCTTAGCATTTTTTTTCAGATTTTTCTAAATCATATTTACAAAGAAATCATGACACACGTGTTTATTGTTGGGAAATAAGGCACAATAATATTTCGGCAATAAACCTGTTATAGATCTGTACGGAAAAAACTATTTACATTTTATTTGGGTAAGTTGCAAATACCGAGTTATTGGCGTAAATAATTTTCATGAAGTTTTTGGTAAACTTGTTTATGAGTTTATTGTTGAATTAATTTTAAAATACGTATTCCGTAATACGCACTAACAATGTTTAATTAATAGTAATACTTACCTGTAATATTAATTAATAGATTGCAGGATTTGATTTATTGAATTCTTTTTATTAATAAATTTTAGCATAAAATTAAAGTGTCAATTGACATGGCCGGATTCTGCCCTCCAAATCAATTACAATGTACATTAATTATTAATATGTAAATATTACTTGTAAAATAAACTAAAATTAATAGCAACAATTATATTTCTTTAGAACAGGCGACAAAAAATGACAAAAAATTGCAAAAAAATATGTATGTTAATTGATTTTGTTGTCTTTATAGTAGGGGAGGCCAGGAACGGATTTTTGGATTTACTCGAGCGCGTCTGACTAATATAAAGGGGGATACCTTGCACTCTGTTAAGTACCTCCACCATATATAGTATAAGCCCTGTATAGTGTATATAGGGCCGCGCGTCTAGGGCAGCGGATTTTATTTTTCAAACAATCAGATTAAAGAGTCCCTGCACATAATTGTCAGATTGAAGCCGGATTTACATATTTCTGACGTGTTGTGTTGTAACGCATCAGAACGGTATCAGTTTCATACATTTGACAGAAGCCATCACAACAGATCGCGACCCACAAATATAAATCTCACCATACTAAATGTATGAAACCGATACCATTCTGATCCGTCACAACACAACACGTCAGACAAATGTAAATCCGGCTTTAGGGTCAGCAGGACAACGACATCAAGCTGAACTATCTGTATATTAATCTGACGCGCTCGAGTATTTCAATGTCATAATTTTTTCTTCCATTTTCTTCTATTTTCAACCTCTTCGTATGGCCACCCCCATCACGCAAACCGGCAGATTATTATTCCTCGGTTATCAGAAACACGTTGGGCGCATACACTATTAATATCTGACACGCTCGATTATTTATTCGTTATTTTTTTTTTTTTCATTTTTTAAAATCTGTACTTATGCGCTCCCTCCACCAGTGAAAGACCACCAACCATCACCAACCAATCAACCATAACCATCCGTAACCATTTTTACTTTTTAGCATCTAATTTTCACAATCCAAAAGGTCCCTACGACGCTGGAGTAAATCCACATTTAGCATCTTGGGCTCCCCTACTATTAATGTGCGCATGTGCGTAATAGTTTGGATACATGCACGACACAAATTCTGTATCTGAAGCACGCCTGAAGCTCAGATTAAAATATTACACGGTCATGACTGTTAGAATCGTATTACTAAGGTAAATATCTCTAAAGTTAGTATCTAACGGTTTCACGATTTTCACAGACACCATTTTTCTGACTTTTTATGACACGAGTATTGACCACGTTGTTACGCATTATGCATCGACAACATACTCATGAGTGTGTATCCGAACGTCCTAGTTATTTTGACGTTTCGGTGCGTCAATTAGAATTTGCAGTCTTATGTCGATTCTTTCACGTATCACTGTATTTGCTTTTTGAGTTCTTTGTTGGATATTTCAACTTGACCTCAAGCTATCGTTTATCGGACTTTCGCCTAGGCTTCTGTGTGAATATTCTGCTGTGCATATTTGGACCTGTTTGTTTGTTTACAATTTGAATTCTAACGCTCACGAGCCACAATATCAAGGTGTTGAATTGGGGTCTAGTTCACAATATCGACAGTCACTACATCGATGGTCGCTGTATCGAAAACGTTCCATCGACGGGCTAATGTATCGACAGTACCCTAAATCGATGGTACGCTACATCGACAGTACCCCAAATCGTTGGTGCGCTACATCGTTAGTACACTAAAGCGACGGTATGCTACATCGATAGTAAACCAAATCGATAGTACGCTGCATCGACTACCCGATCCGAGCCAGATTTGAATAAAAAACACAGCATTTTTAAAAGTTTTAAATCACAATTTGTTAAATCTGTAAATTGCTTAATTTTGATGGAACCCACATTTAAATGGTTATTATAATTGATTTGGATAGTTTTTGTTATTATTAATTTTAGTAGTTTCCTTTTTTTAAATTAGTACTATAAATCAATGTTACTGAATACGAATTTATGTTTTTATTTAGCAGCCATGTAAATGTACATGATATTTTTTATTTAGGGCACAGCTCTATACAAATTCCGGCCATGTCCTTTTATTCTGTTGTTTAATAAATATTACTAATAATCGAAATTATTGTATTTCTTTCGTTTATTACCTTCTACTATTACATTTAAATATAACGAAAAAAATCGGTATTGACTCGTAACGATAACACTGGTTTGCTAATTTTCATCGTAATAATAATGTTATTTATCAATACCGTTTACAAAATTATTTGAAATCACCACAATAACAACGTAAAAACACGTTACATATCAGCCTTACAATAAAAAATAACGCCGTAGAAGTCCATAACATAATGTTATGAAATATTTTTTTCGACAAATTTCCGGCAATAATCCCGTAATTACTATTACTGTAACATTTAATGTAAACAATTTTAGGTATTATTTGTTTTCATAAATTACTAGGTTTTGACTAAACGGGATTCCATAATAATGGTACAGTTATATTAAGCAAAAAAATACCTTTCATTTAATACATCAATGACTCCAATAGTCCCACTTGTTGAAAAGATATTTGATAAAATCAGTAAATCTTTTCTCCTGTAAAATATTGATTTTTCGATTACCGGGTTATTGCTTGGGAGCGTCGACATGTTGCTGTAATCTTTACAGTACAAATATTTATCTTCCCAAATAAAATATAATCTTTTTATATAATTTGTTTATATTACATTCGGTTCGGCACCATTGAACCGAATGTGCCGATTCGCTTAAGTACCTTACGAGATCCTAAGTCACCTTTTACGCACTACACTAAGGGAAGGCCTCTAAACAATAAGTACCACCCACGCAGCTAAAGAAGCCACACTAAGCTTAGAAATATGATATTTCGGTTTAAAACCCTTGTTATGAAACCTTGTCAGTCCTATAATATAAGCATTTATAACAAACAGCCCTTTACAAGAAAAAGAAAAATACTCGGCCTGTGTTTCAAAGCTGAGTATTTAATTTGTTATTCATTTAGTAGTGCTTTTAGTCACAATTGAATAATTGTAAAATTGCAATTGAATTGTATTTTAATCTTGCTGTAAGTTGTCCTATTGAATATTTTATGCGTTGATAGATCACTATGTCAGTCAGTCAGTCACCTTTGAGTTATATATATTTAGAAATGTAGTGATTATAAGCGACCTGCCCCGGCGTGGCCATCTAGATACCTACAACTAAATAAACGTATTAACCTTCCCCTTGAATCACTATATCTATTGATGAAAATCGCATTAAAATCCGTTGCGTGATTTAAAAGATCTAAAGCGTACAGACGGCGAGAAGTTAAGTACTTTGTATTTTATTATGTAGAGATTTTTTTTTTAATAAATACGTTGCCCCTCACAACCCCACACCACACCGCGTTTGCAAGTCTCCACTCCGGTGTAACCGGGCCTTAATCCTACTTCTAGTTTTGTAAAATTCTTTTTTGTCAACACACAAAAGGGAACACGCTACATTTAGATTTAAAAGATACTTTCATTGTCATACCTTGGACGGCACTAAACCCTTTACCTACGTCTTGCGCAAAAACCGGCATGACATGAAGATAGAAAATGACACAATTTCGTCCAGGACCTACATCAGCGAAAACCAACAGAGTTATGACAGTGTTACGTCAAAATATGGCGACAATTTGTCTCAAGAAAGTTGACAAAACTTGCGTAAGCGTCGACGTGATCGATGCGTTACTACGAGGGAGGTGAAACAAGGGACAGTCATCAGTATTACTTTGGAGCTCCTAAATCTGCGAAACATTTTTAACCAGGTAATAATACCAGCCCATTAATTGTCGTACTGCTGGGTAAAGGCTTCTTATTCAGAGAAGGTACGAGCTTTGATCATCACGCTTACTCAAGATGATTTCAAATTTAAATTACATGAGTCGTTTCAGAACTGTTTCTGGGATCTCCAAAGGTTCTGGCATTACAAATGTCTATAGGCAGCGGTAACCACTTAACATCTGGGCCGTAGACTTGTTTGCCCACCAATCTTCCCGTGACCCAAGGGCTGGTTATTACCTTGGCCAGAGGTTAAGTATTGCCATCCAACGTGGCAATGCGGCCAGTCTTTTGGGTACATTTCCAGCGGATGGCGATGCGGATGAATTTTTTGATGCTAAGTATTTAGTTTTAGTTTCTCGTTTTATTTTCTTATTCTGGTTGTTTTTTTTATTATTTTTGTTAAGCTTGTAAATATTTTAAATCAATAAAATCAAAATATACCAATAATATAAAAAAGTAAATACGAATTCGTCCACACGAAGTTTTCCTTCACCAATGTCAATGATGTCTACGATGAACTTAGAAAATACATTATGAATTAAAAAATGTATGTACATTGCTGAATAAGTTTTTAAAAATACAATATTTTAATGCACATTCCGTATAGTAATCTCAAATTAGGATGTTCAGAGTTTTACGACATAAGGATTTTTTACTAGATACAACATCCATTTCTTCGTCATTTGATTTCTAGGGTCGTTCATGTTATCGAAAGAATGAAGATATTTCCCGTCCACAGCACCTAGCACTTGTCCATTTCAAAAACCAGCATCCACAAATATTTAAATAAGTCACTATCAAACAGACTCGCAGTCTTCATGGCCACAACCCAGAATTACGGGCGTACGTAAGATCAAACGTTGCTATGTGAACCGTTTTACAATTGATATTAGATATCCAACATTCTCTTGTTTCGTCAATATCCACCCATTATTTTATTGGTAAATCTTGAGTGTTCGGAAGAACAAAGACTTGAGATCGATTTGGTTTTGACTCAACACCAAGATGTTTTACCATCACATTTCGCCGGATATATTTGCATAACAGAGCTTATATTTGTTATCTATACTAATATTATAAAGCTGCAGAGTTTGTTTGTTTGTTTGTTTGTTTGAACGCGCTAATCTCTGGAACTACTGGTCCGATTTGAAAAATTCTTTCAGTGTTAGATAGATTAGTTATCGAGGAAGGCTATAGGCTATATACCATCACGCTACGACCTACGGGAGCGGAGCAGTAACCAAAGACGCGGGTGTAACCGCGGCGGACAGCTAGTGGTTAAATATGGGTGTAAATATAGGAATTGTTTTGATATTTTATGTATCGATGATGATACAGGATTTTTCAAACCCTTTGTTGAACGGGAGGAATCACGGCAGTGCATAGAAAAGTTTGAGTACGCAGTTACTACATGATTCTATCCCCCAATGAAGAAATTTTTTGTCAGTTATAAAAGAATACTGATATAAATACAAGTGCGTCAACTGTACGGTGAAGGTGGATGAAACAGCTGTTTTTTTTTTACAAAAACACAATCGATGCTAAAAAATGTAAGTAAATAACAGGCATTTTGAAAGAATAAGACCGAGATTAAATGTTAGTATAATAATAATAATTATTATTATTTTCATATAATTTTGGTCTACATACACCTTGGGATCTCTTCCAAACGTAGTATTTCGAAAAATCCACCTCTTGCTTGCTTTCAACATCTTCAGAGAACAGCTAATAACAGTGACTCAGTGACAAATGTCCTATGCGCCGGCTATTACAACCTAACCGCGATTGATAGCCCCTGACCGGGGAACTGATCATAAATTTTACTATGGGAGATGTAGGTACGTGCCTACACCTTGAGATATATTGATAGAAGGACTGTGTTTTGTGCTAAGTTTTGTGCTATTTTAGACTTTGGAGTCGAGCAATTCTTAAAATAATAATAACAATATTTATTTATTATTATTTATATATTCTTTATTGTAGGTACACCAGATTAAATATGACTTAAATAAACTATCTTCTACAAAACATACAATTGGCGGCCTTATCGCTTACTGCGATGTCTTCCAGGCAACCTTAATATCATCCTATTATGGGACAATAACTACAGGGCAAAGGCCTGTGCTACAGAGAAGGCACGAACATTAATCACCACGCTTGCTCAAGGCGGATATGAATAGAAAATGGATGTCAACTGCGCTTATAATTTAAAAAAGGTTCGCGGGCGGCGAGGTTGTCGTTGCCGTGTCAAGCAGTGCACAGTGCGCTGACCACTATCGTTTATAATTTCATTTTTTATTTACTAAAGTAAGTTACTAGACCAAAATAATTACTAGACTACATTTATATGGAGCGCACAGGAGCGCGCTATCGAGAATATTCTCTCAAAACCTAGTTTAAATAAACTAAAATCTAGCGCTCTCTAATTTACTAGGTAAACTAACTTCATTACAGTCCGTGCTAATTACCATTTTATTAGTACAAATTGGTTTACAATTACTTTGAAAATTTATTCAAGTTGTGTCTGTCGAATCGTGACAAGAAACTGAATTGTATTAGACACTTTAATTTGAAATTGGTTCATTTTAGTAAACTAGGTTTAGTTCTAACTCTAGTTATTATTCTCGTCATCGTGAGATGTTCCAGTGGGCCTATACCACCATCTCTTAAAACAGTATTATTTTAATATTAGTTTGTAATTTCTGTTGTTGAATTTTCAACTCTCGGCTCCGAGTAGAGCGTTAAAAATCCAACAGTGCGGAACCTAATGTTTTAATAGATGGGGGTAGGGGTCATAAGTGACTTTGGTTACTTCTCCATCATGAATCTGGCTGTCATATATATACACGGTGAGTTTTTTCCAATCCACCTAATAGTACAGATATTGGTATGGTAGATAATAGTATAGAGACATGTTCATTATTCTTGAGAGCTTTCACTTCCTGCAAGATATGTAGGGAATTTAAAGTCAACCAACAAGTCAATACAATTAGCAAAACCCAGCTTTCTGTGAATACTGGCTATCAACAGGTTCATAACAAAGTACTAGCTAACTTAATTTTAAAAAAATCTCTAAAAAAGTATTCAAAACAGCGTTCCATAAAGAATCCTTTTGCCCAATCCGAAAAATTAAAGGCAGGCAACAATACAGAGAACTAAAACAAAAAAAAGAACACCATTCGAAATTTGAAACAAGTGCGAGTCGAACTCACACACAAAGGGTTTACCACCATACAATATTTAACAGAAACACAAAATAAAATCACAAAAAGTAATTATTTGATAAGTAACTACAAAACGGTTTTCGGAATTTTTCCTGTACTTGTGCTACATGGCATTGCTATTTGCCAAATTACATGATTCTAAGTCAACGGAAAGTCCCATAAAGGTCAAAATATGCGTCATAAATTTGGTCTCATCTTTAGATTGCATTGACTAACAAGTTTGATTTCTTCACTGCTCCAAATGGTAGCAGTCCTGAGTATTTGATATTATTTTTAAAAACAGCTTCATACCTCCACCCGTCTTGTTCCGAGTTCCTGAGAAAAAGGGTCTTGACAGATTGACAGACGGACAACAAAATTATCTTAAAAGGCGTTCCGTTTTTGCCAACTGCCGTACGGAACCCTAAAAAGAACACCATTCAAAATTTGAAAAAAGGCACAAAGAAACTAAAATCTGCATGTGTTGCCTTTTGAGGGGCACTAGCTGGCCGTCGGAAGTTGTGAGCTCTATAAAGCCTTGCTCTCTCATATCCGGTGGCTTTCAGCGCCGAAATAATACGCTTAGTATTTTTGATCACATTTTTTATTAAAGCGTTTTATGTGTCCTGAAAGTGCTCTTTGCCTAATCGGTTGTGGAATGGGATTGGATGTAGCGAAAAAATTTTAATAAAAATTCATTTATGTACCCGAATTTGAAAGGGTTTTTTATCTAGTTTCTAAAACCTGAGCTTCTGCTCACGACTTCATTCGCGTGGAAGTCAAGTAAAGCTTTCTATCAGTGAATATATTTTATAATGTTTACTTATATTTTTTACCAGGACAACCAGTCTTACCAAGGGGTACCGTATTGTACCGCGTTGTGAAGGTTAGATAGGCATTACCTCCATGTAAAGTACTGGTATTCAGCTGCATTCGGTTAGACTGGAAGCCGACCCCAACATAGTTGGGAAAAGGCTAAGCAGATGATGATGAGTTATATTTTTTTGGAATTGGACCCGTACCAACCGAGGTACCTCGTACAAACAATCAAAGAAAAAAATCCTCTTTATGATATTATTATAGATTTTTCGCCCCTATAACACAACCAAACTCACATTTGTGTAGTCATAAAATATATTTTTTATTTTTTTCAAATTACCTACATTTGAAAAAAATATGCTAGGAAGCAATCCAAAGACTGTTTTTATCATCTTCAGGCTATAACTTCTTTGCTTCTATATCAGTTATTATAAACTATGTCAAAACAAAGCAGAAGTAGCTTAACTAAACTTTTTTATACCAAAGCCGTGTTTTATAAAACCTAAATTAAACTAGACAGGAACCGCACATCGTTTTTTCTGACTTTTAAACAAAACGTTACAGTGCATCCCTAAATTAGTTTGTCCGTTATTCCAGAATTACGGGTTTTGTTTTAACTGCCCACCAGTTGTGTTTAGTACTTTGTAGTCGCTGTATTTATGCTTGCAGTTTAAATGTGGCCATGTTGGTTTTCACTTGACCGGTAGTGCATAACCTATAATATCAACCTATTATTGTCTCACTACAGGGCAAAGGCTTTTTCTTATACAGCACAAGCATTGATCATCACGCTTGCTCAAGGTGGATTGGTGTTCAATTATAAGACCGATTTCCTCAAGATGTTTTCCTTCATCGATGTTAGTAATGTCAAAGATAAACTTATAAAAAAAGACAACCGCCTTCAAAAACTACAAAATAAATAAAAAATAACTTTAGTTTGGAAGTCGGCGGCTTGGTTTTGTTTTTTGTTATGTAGGTATTGCCACCGACTTCCAAACTAAAGTTATTTTTTAATTATTTTGTAGATTTGAAGGCGGTTGTCTTTTTTTGTAAAAAAGCTTTTTATTTTTCACTTTTTAGTGCTTGTGTGTTGTTCAAGGATTTCAAGCACTAAAAAGTATTTATTGTAATTCGTAGTAAAGATAATTACATCATCCACATAGCAGTAATCAAAAAAACGTTCACAAAATAAAAAGCACTAAACCAAATTGGATGAAATTTTTATGGGACCAAATGGCAAGTACATTGCATCGAACAAAAAAAGAATCACACTAATCGGACTAGAAACCTCGGAGTAATCGGTGTACATACATAAAAATAAAAATACCGGCCGAATTGAGAACCTCCTCCTTTTTTTGAAGTCGGTTAAAAATACATGAACTGTCTCGTTGGTCGGAAGGTGCGACTGCTGAGCATGAGGTCTTCGATTCCCAGGTCGGGCAAAGTGTTATTGGGATTTTTTATGAGTAATTTCTCAGTAGCAGCCTCGGAGTCTGGATTTGTTGGCAATAGGTTCGCCCCCTATTACATGGAACTTAAACATAACTGGCGAAATGTAAGTGTACTAATGGGTACACCTCTGCCTAACCCTTCGGGGATTAGATGCGTAATGTTAAATTAGAAGCATCTAGAAATAAAATAAAAATATTTTGCGGCTGCATTTCCATTTGCAACTAAACCTCTACGAGAAATGTCCACTGGCTTTTCTCCTAGTAGATTGCAATCATAAACACACCCTTGCTATGGGGCGTACACTTGCAAGTTAGTGTTAGTGTCTGTGGAACAATTGTTGTAGAAAGTTTCAAACGTTCTGAAATACGGCTCATGAATATATGAGGCGAGACAAACTTACGCCTCTTTGAGAAAGTCGTGGAAATAGGTTTGATTCCGGATAGCTTCACGGTTTTCCAAAATGAGCCTTGATGTAAAAAACAAAATATCAAACTTAAATTGTTTAATACGCATTTTGAGCCACATAAATTAAGCATGGTGCGTAACTGCAGAAGTTATGTCACTCAAAATGCGCCGATGAATAAATATTGCTTCATTAGCTTTTGAACATCTAGGGGTAATTATTATTCTACTAACTTTTTAGGAACGCAACCTAATTTTAGTGTCAAAAATGTCTCTAATTTCCTTAAATTGTTTGACATTTATTGTCGCTGAGATGAGATTGAGACTAGATTTAAACGTTTTTAATTTGTGGAACTAACTTTCTGAACGTACACTACTTTCATTCAGCCCTATTTCAAAGATACATAAACTCACGCCTTTTTCCCATGGGGGTAGGCAGAAACCATAGAACGCCCACTGCTACGATCCTTACATACTCTTTTCGCCTCATCCACGTTCATACAAGCACGCCGGTTACGAGTACTGCGCACCTGACCTTTCTGAAGAACCTCACCAATAAGGTAATTTCAAAGATGATTTTAATAAGTAGGAAGATTTAAATTTTAAATACCTACCTATACCTATAACTTTATCTTTTTAACTCTCAAACAAGTTAAAGGTCTAGACAAACGCGTAAATAATAAACTGGAGTCTTAATTAAAAATGTCAAAGTAACAAAGTAAACAATAATTCCTTCGAATATCTTTGTCCGTTCTGAGTTAAGTCTACTACAGAAGTATATAAACAGTTCTAAAATTTTAATTGTTACTCCGATGAAATGTTGTAACTATTGAATAATTATAATGAAACTCTTGTGGTTATTTTGATGGTATTTTCTGGAGGTTTTTGTGTTTGAACTGCTTCGTTGCACTCGTGGTCGTGGGGTCATGGACTCGACTTCTCAGGTCAGGCAAAATATTGTTATATAGCCCATATATACTTTTCCTACTTATCATCAAAAAGACTGCCCCATTGTTTTAGTGGTTGCAAAGCGCAACTGCTGAGCATCAGGTCTTAGGTTTGATTCTCAGGTCGGGCAAAGTGTTATTTGGTTTTTCCATCACGAATTTCTCAATAGCAGCCTCCGAGTCTGGCTTGTGCCTGGTTGATGGCAATAGGCTCGCCCCCTATTCCATGGGTCTAAAAGCATAACTGGCGAAATGTAGGTGTACTAATAGGTACACCTCTGCCTAACCCTTCGGGGATTACAGGCATGATTTTATGGTGATACAAACATATTTTTTCTAATCTGACTAGTTCTAGAGATTTAGCGCAGTTCGTAAGATTAGCGCGTTGAAACAGACAAACAAACAAAAAAATCTTCAGCTTTATTTTTAGTACAAATACCATTAGAAAGCAAAAAAACTAACAACTCGCTTGGCTAAAATCCCTTGACTAAAATCATGAGCTTAAGCGCTCACAAACTTAACACAAGTTACTTTCACAAGTAACAAAAAGGAAATCCAAGGCAGCGGTAACAAAAAGGAAGATAAAGTGTGCCATAACAGTTTTACAGTTTGTCCCAACAAAAGCAATGATAACAGTAGGTCACCGTTGGTCAATGGCCTCACTCCTAAAATGGATGACTTGGCTAAAACACAAAAACTAAAACTCTGTTGCCAAAACTTGTCCCAATTCCACACTGTCTAAACTGAATACTGAACCTTAAACTGTTATTGTTAAGGTAAGTTTTTACTTGTCGAGAAGTGGTGTCTATGTTGTTACGTAACAAAATGGACAGACAACATTATGGACACATGTTGCAAAGGTGAGAATGTTAAGATTGTTCTCGAGATAAGTGCGAAGATTGGGTATGGCTCTCGAGTGGTCGCTGGACTGTAATGAAGGACAATAAATCGTGGGTAGTGATGCGACTTCTAGAGGACAATCGAGTTGAGCTCGATTTTCGCAAATAAAAATATCGATTTGAAATTCAATCTTTTTATTTTCATTTCAGTTTTGGCTCTATATTGACAATATTGTATTCAATGCGGAGAATATATTTGATGAAACTGATAAAACATGTGAACAAAGCAATAGTCAGAATGTTTTTAATATTTACTATGAAAGGAATTGAATATGAAGCTGAACAACTAGGTTTGATTCGAGTCTTGGTGCCTGTGATTTAAAAAACCTTTATTTAACTTCACCTGTATGTATGTATGTAATATGTATGTCCTAGAATTTTGCAATCAATATTTCACCGTTTGGCACACACGTTTTTTTTATGGATCTCTTATATTTTTGATATTAAAATATAGCTTGTTACTCGCTGAAAATGCAGGTTTCCATAGGTGAAAGGATTTTTAAAATCGGTAATGTAGTTTTTTAGTTTATCCATTACAAACAAAAATAAAAATCTTTTCACTTACAATAATAGTTTAGATATCTCAATATTTTTTTAATGTTATTTGTTTCTTATTACTGCAATTAAAACGATCGTACAATAAAATAAACGTTAGCTTTTCAAGGCGTATTACGATGATGCTATTGCTGAATACTGATTTGAATTTTACTACGTTTTTTTCTCTTTGCCACACCAAAAATCGATTTACTAGAATCAAATGACAACACTAGCGCCAAGAAACATCGACTCTGCAAGTGACGTATGGCGTGCAATAATCTGTCTCTAACGTAACTGATGATCGTAGGGCTAAAGTTGCATTCTAGTGAGTTTGTCTTGATTTCAATTTGTTACGAACGTTTCATTGATTTTGAAATTGGTCTTGTCAGGTAATTGGTGAATTTCGTAACGTCTATGATTTCGAAATGTGAGCTACAGTAATTAATGGCTTTGAGATCTTGTAGTTTCGCAAACCATGCATCTACCTGACCTTTTCCCAATTATGTTGCCGTCGGTTTCCAGTCAAACTGGATGCAGCCGGCTGTTAGCAGTATTTTACTAAGGGGCGACTGCCTATCTAAACTCCACAATCCAGCTACAAGGCAATTTAAAAAAAAAGTTGTTTATTGGTACCAGAGAGATCATTCACATTATTACAACAACATCCCCCCTAACAATAATACAATCCATTACATAAACAACCCAACCAACCAACAACCCAACCCAACCCATTAATACAATGCCCCTTGGTATGAATGGTTGTCAGATTTTCGGTCTTCTGACTACCCGAAACAAAATCAAAGCACGGTCTTGGTAGGTACTTAGAGTAGATTTAATAATTTCTTACCCGGAATTTAAAAATTATGTGATTAAATTATAAAAATCATTGGGTATGTATGGTTGTGGGTGGATTTAGCATTGTCAGTTAGGTTATATGTTCCCAATATTTTTGATGAATTCTTGAAATAGCCTTATAAGATAGTTACAAGTTCAACAGACCAACTGTGGAACTACAATTTAGTAAAATATCCAATGACATGATATCTAAATCAATTCTTTACCCAAAACCTCACCACACATTCCTTACAAAAATACCTCACAAAAATATATAAAACTAGGTATTTATAATCTTTATAACTTTCTACACTATCAATAAAACCCACAACTAAAGAGTACAACAGTTTCTTAATACATTTTCTATAGCTGTACCCATAAAAGGTATACTGTTTTCATATAAACACCATTTTTACGACACTGTCGGCAGTGTCGCGGGAAGAATGGAATTACTTCATTTTGTTCACTTTTATGGCAACTTTAGTGATCTTAGAAATTGTTTGTGGCTTTACGGAGTGTGCAGGCTTGGACGGCGATCAACTATGTATATATGTGTATGTGGCATTTTATGGCTTGTGTATTCAGTGGTCGATGTTGGTGTCAGAGAAATATTTAAAATTGTTTAGGAATGAGTGGAGTATTTTATTCGATGTATGTTTTGGCACTTGTGGGGCAATGGTAGCGTTACATAATCTTACTACAATTACAAATGCGAAAATTTGGATAGGTTTAATCACGCCAGAACGATTGAACGATCTTGATGATTGGCAAATAGATAGATAGATTATAGTCTAGCACATCGGCTTTTTATTCCCGAAAAATGTTATGTGTAGTACGTATGTACTGTACTTATGTACTGGGATAATATTATATTAACTTTTACGTGGACGAAGTCGCGGGCAGAAGCAAGTTGCTATATGTATAGGTATATCATAAAGATTTTGACAATATAATAATTTAAACGTGAGTTAAGTCGCTGAGATGAGATTGCGACTAGATTTTGAACGTTTTTAATCAGTAGAATATAGTAAATACAAAAACTGGCACGCATCGCTTCATCATAACTGCATTTCAAAAAATTCAATTAATTCGAAAAACGAGCAAAAATATATTGCAATTTAATAAAATACAATTTTCCGAAACAGTCGATTTTAATCTGATTAAACGAAACCATCGAACAATGTCACAATGGAATAATAGCTTTGTCAATAGTAATTCAATTAAATTGAATCCAAATTGAATTGGGAAACGTGACGGATGAATTTTATTTAGTTTTTTTTATTGAGAATTTACAGCACCGTTTTTATTTTTTGCTTTATTAATCCGTTTTTTTGGGTGGCTTCATTTTAATTTGATGTTCGACGAATGACTGTGACGCGCTAATGATTTTAGGTTTAGAGTTGAAACTAACTTCTACCCCCTGATTCGTCTGCGTAGCCTTATTACACAATATATTTTTTAATTGTATAGCCGTTGTGTTTTATGCATAATTATGCTTTATATTACTGTAAAGTTTCCTCAAAATTACTTGACCCCTTGATCAGGGTACTGACTGTACATGCTGATAATAATATGAACCCAAATTCTCAGACAATAGATTTCCTTTTAAATTATCCTTTACTAGCGACCCGCCTCGGCTTCTCACGGGTGCAATGTAGATACTACATAAACCTTCCTCTTGAATCATACAATCTATTGATGAAAACCGCATTTAAATCCGTTGTGTAAATATAATATAAAGTAAACATCAGAACGAACCACCATATAGACCCAAATAAGTCCTAATTATACTATATTAATTACCCTATTTGCAATGAAACGTCAACAATCATGTATAACATGACAGGCGATGTGAAAAATGTCAAACACACGAACGCAACATGGCTCTAATTATAGCCCTTTTATAACTTTGACGAGAAACCTGAAAGGCTCAAACAGTAATTAACTCGAATATTGCGTAGAAGGAAAATTTTTGGTCTGATTTTTGAGGTTCAGTGTACTTTGATGATTTTTCGAAAATATACATCTTCATTTGATTTTTCTTCATCCAAAATAAAAGCAGCGTAAATACTTTCATCTATTACCCAACTAGCAAAATATAAATAATATATAACTAATGCGTCGAAATGAACACTACTATAAAACTGTTAACTGCTACAAAACTTTTATAAAACCTTTACATGTCTGTTAGTTGTATAATTCAAATATTATATTTAAAACTTTTTGCTAGTTGGGTATCTAAAATAAAGTAGCCTAAGGTGTTTCATTGCATCAGCTATCTGTCAGTAAAAGTTCTGTAAAAATCTGCCTGGCCATTTTAGAGACAAACAGACAGACAATGATGATTTTTTCGTATTAAAATACCGTGTTAACATTCATATTTATTTTTTAAAAAGCTGTTATTTTGACATGTCAGACAGACACTTCAATTTTATTATTTGTATAGATATAAAAAATCAAAATTTCCTTCTTTTACCAAGTATAAAAAACTTATTAAGTATAACATCTTTATTTTAATACTCCAAAAAATATGATACAAAGCCCCTAAAATAAACGTTTACATTTTTAACAGCCCATCTAAGGCGAGTCACATTTAAGAGTCGACCCCTAAGCGTTGAGGTGAAAGTAATCGTCGAATCAAAGCGGAATTTGTCAAAAACATCGCTCCGGTGCACTTCCGTCAATTCTCTCCAATTAATAACTTCACTCCATCTCTCTCAAACTTGTGTAATTTTAAATATAGTCGTCTCTGTCTACTACCCTTGTTTGAGAAGCCCCGTCGAGATAGTATATTGCCACTTTGTCGTCGACTCCCGCGGGCTGTTTATATACAAAAGAGAAATTGCAATATTTTCCGCTGCCGTCGAAGGAAAATATTGGATATTTTAAAGTTTTATAAAGCGAGAAACTGGCTTTGAGAGGCCGAAATAATTAAAGTTGCCTATAGGTAACTATGTGTGTTTGTACGTAAGGTTTTTATTAAGTAACTTTAGATTTTTATTTAATGGCTCTAGGCGGTGGTTTTATTGCTTTTTTAATTATTTAGAGAGAAGTAACCAGGGTCGTCCGATATAATTAAAGGTTTCTAAGAAATCGATGGATGTCTTCGATTGAAACTTAATTAATTAATGAACTGTTTTTTCTATGTAGTACCTACTTTTTAAACTAAATTACATTTGAAAATATCCAATAGTTCTAAGAAAAGTTCAACTATATCGGGATCATGATCTTCGTCAAAACAGAATATTAGTTATTTATTGATGTTTAATAAAACTTAATTGTTTTGGGTGAGCGAGTTTAAAAAATATTGGTCTTGAGAAACTTTCTATGATTTTTTAATATTTAATGATCACCATCTTTATTACAGAAAAATATTGTACTCAAATCTAAATAAAGATACACTACTGAATACAGCACCCCATTAGACTATATCCATTGTAGTAAACATGAGAATTAATTTCTTCTTATCACTCTAACTTTTAATAATCGCTTTGCAGCGCAACACGACACCGTCACTTCGTGTGCAGTAGTTTTTAGTTTTTTAGTTTAACTTTATTAGTTTTTGTATAAAATTATATAAGTATTATTAAAATGTATGTATATTTTTTATATTGGATCTTTTTTTAATGCCCTGGCTTAGAAGCTGTCCCATACCAAAAGTAGGATCGGTGGTCAGCAGCAGTGCTATTCTATACCTCAATTGGTGAAAAGCTGAAGTGAATTCTAGGTAAGCTATCAATCTCAGCATCGGCACCATGCTATCAAGCTCACTTATTTAAACTCACCTAGAAAGTTTCTTGCAGAATAAACCAACTCTTTGTTGTATTAGTATGGCAACATATAAATCAAAAAATGTCTGTGTTTTATTCACTAGAGATTACGAACATAATCATGAAAAGTTGATATTGACTTTTCAAATATGTGATCAGAATAATACTAATAATCCTTTGAGGATATCGTAGCGATTCCATCTTGTTATAATTTACACGTTGTCGTTTTGCTGAAACTATACATTACTAGCGACCCGCCCCGACTTCGCACGGGCGTAATGCTGATACTAAATAATATAATTATAATAAGTATAAATATAATATAGCCTATGTCACCGGGGGATAGTGTAGCTTCCCAACAGTGAAATAATTTTTCAAATCGGTTCAGTAATTTCGGAGCCTATTCAATGCAAACATACAATCAAATCTTTCTTCTTTAATGTTAATAATATTAAGCATAGATATTAGAATTTATCTTCAGTGCAACTGCTGAGCATGAGGTCGGGCAGTGTTATTGGTTCTTTCCATTAGGAATTTCTCAGAAGCAGCTTCGGAGTCTGGATTTGTGCCCGGTTGATGGCAATAGGCTCGCCCCCTATTACATGGAACTTAAACATAACTGGCGAAATGTGGGTGTACTATTGGGTACACGTCTGCCTAACCCCTCGGGGATTACAGGCGTAATGTTATGTATGTTAAGGTCGATTCTCAGCAAAAAAAATCTTCAATGTTACCTAGTTCGATGTTTAGAGGCTATGTGATGTATCTTTAAACACCCTTACATACTGTACGTATTTATAATACATCTACATAAAACGCGTTCATGCGCGATGTCCTTGAAGTTGAGGAAAGGTACAGCCTCCTGTCATCTCGAGGGTTGATCGTAGAATGTATGTTCACGTGTGACTGACAACCGATTTATCATCACATTCTATCCTTGTCTGTTATTGACAATGTAATGGATTGCTTTGTCAAAAAAGAGGTATCTTTACATACCTAGTAAAATACGTACGATATGTCAGGATTTCGTTGACTTAACACCTAAGTAAGCTGCTGTAAAAATAACCTAGCAAAATGGGGGATTATGGATCTCACCGATGCCCAATATGACTGCGGTGCTCTTGACCGACGATGGTCCGTTTACTACAATGCCCAAAGTAAAGAGTAACTTAACTTTTGGTATAAAATTAACTCTTTTGGTTACGCACAAAATAGTTTGCTTACAAATGTATGCAACAGTATCTACATAACAGTTGTCGATGGAATTTTTGAAGCTTAGTTGTAACATTTAAAATTGGGTAAAAAAAAATCGAAACTTTGTCTTTAAATATTTTGGTGACGATAATTCCCAGATATGGTCCAGTACAAAAAATATGATCGCAATGACAGAAAAAACGTGTAACTTTCGACTTTATTTTTAATGTAGGCACTGTTGTGTAGAAATATTATTTCATTTTCTCAAGTTTCAGAAAGTAAATAAACAGGCATAACTCGCAACTTGTGTACCATTTTAAGCAGCTGTGCCACTAAATATTTTTCTTTTAAGAACGTTTATTTACGCCTTACTGCATTTGATACAAACTTTCAAGTCGTTATTTTTCAAAATGTATGAACCTTTAATGAAACTTCCTACACATACCTAAGCAGGATGTATAGAACTAGGTCTTAAAGAACATTTTCGAATGCTCGTGCCTTCTTTGTATGAGAACAGACCTTTGCCCTTCAGTGGGATAGTAATTGATTGATTTTATTGAGATTTGTTTTAGGGAAATGGCTAATCTGTATAATAAACATCGATTGTCGTGAATGAACCTGAGAACGGCTGGACCGATTTGGCGTTTTTTTTGTTTTGATCTAAAGTTTCAGGACAAGGTTTGTAAGAATTTTTTTTTTTAAACCTACCGGCGACATCAGAATGTGACGATTAGTATATTTCATCTATGAAAAGAAGGGGCGGGTCGTTGGTTACAAATAAAACAAAAAGAATATTATAAAATAACATTTTTATTTCGTTCATCGTAATTATCATTGAAGCCATATCGATTACATATTACATACATCCACTTAACACTAAATAAACAATTACGTCACTTATAATTAACATTTAAACACATCGTAACATTTAATTACAAAATCACATTCATCTGGCACTCGAGTCATATATTATGACGTCATTTTTCATACAATTTTACTCCACACTTAAATAATTTATTACTCTTAAATATAATTTTTGGGTGATGTTTAAAAAATATTCTTTTTGCAAGAAATTTTAGGTAAGAGAAAAAGAGTTTTTTTTTTCAGAAACAGATCCACATATTTTTTTAAATATTACTTTCTAGGACATTTTATTAATATTCAGATAGTAATCTAGCGACATCTATGACATATAAATGACATTAGTTTTATTTATTCTAGATTTTATTATACAGCGTGTACTTAAATAATATTTCACTATACTATTGAATTAATGAAACTGTAGACAATAATTATAAAACATTTATTTGAATTGTAAAAAAAATACACGGTGTATTGAAAAAAACCGTCAAGATTATATTTCACAACATCAATTTTACAACAGCAGAAATGTCAAAATTAATAGCTAATTTGAAAGCGCAACCCAATGTATTCCAATCAACACGTCTACATGCATTATAATGCCTAAGAGTTTTACACCCTGTATTATCCATAACGCGTTTTCAATACAGTATACGTAATAATATAGTTAGCATGTACATACTTTACTTACACAAAAAAAAACAATTGGTACAGGGGTAACTTTAATTTAGCATAATTTTGCAGTTTGCTTTAATAATTCATAAATTGCTTCAAAAAAAGCAAAAATGCTATAACGAAAACTGCGTATATTGAGGTATTTAATGAAAACAAAGATTATATGTAAATAATAATATATTAAAAGGTAATTTAACAAAAATAGCGAGCATCATCTAATGTCAAAGTCTAGTCGCAATCTCATCTCAGCGACAACCAACGTAAAAACCTTGTCAAATATGTGTTTAAAATAAAGATATTTTTGACAGATTGCCACTGAGATTGCAATGCGATTTTTCTTTAACATACGGAAATTTCCCTTTTGAGAAACGAGCGTAGAAAATGTGGACGTTAAAAGACGTAAACTTAACAAAACAGGTGAAAATGTAACACAGTTTGAAATAGGATAAGTTACATTAATAGAATTGATATCGAAGATTAATTTTTACAGCAATGTTAACTTTAACATTTCACATCGTAATTTAACATTTTTAGCTTCAAGATAAGATAGAAAATGTTATTAATGATAATTATTTTAGTAAGAATTTTAAATCGACATCTACTCCAATGAAAGTCTCCACTTTTTCTTAGTACAAAAAATATTTATATTACTGAATATCTTCTAATATTTACAATATATTTCGCTATCATTGCTCAGATTCCATTTTATCTGTAACATACATTTGAATACAGTATAACATCTATGTTTTTATTTATAATTGTGGTATAATAGACAAATATTTTTTTTTCATGCTTGTCTTACGGGATTTCGGCTTCAAGGAATTTATTAACAATGTTAAATCATTGGCAGCTCACACAAGTAGAATATAACATATCTACTTTATTAAATGAGGTAACTATACATTGACAATAAAATATTCAATACACATTACTTAAAATTACTAGTAAACCTATCGATAAATATTGCACACAATACACAAGTACCAAAATCAATCATCGGTCACTCTATAAAATATAAATCGATCAATTTTAAATCCTAACACAAATAGACAAAGTTTAAATTCACTGAAGCCACGTCGTTAACAAAGCCATGAACTAACTACTGTTTTGGTGTTTGATCCTTTTTGATGGCCTGGACGGACTGAAAGTCCTCAGGAACTCTATAACTAAACTTATTTTACTTATTAATACATACTTATCTTTATATTATGCCCTCTTGCTCTTTACTTAAATACTGACCTAATTACTTTGGATTAAGGAAAAAAACACAGAAACAATTAACGCAAATGAGCCTATTTAAATAAAGCGACTTGTATTTGGAAAAATATGGAAACAGGATTTTTTTTTCGGACTTCTTTGTCCTTATTTCCTAATTCGATTCTACTAGTTAGAGTAAAAAATAATAATTTGTCATTTTGAGTATCATCAAAAAGAAAAAATTCAATAAGATTTTTAAGGAATATTCCTTAAAAATCTTATTGAATTGCATTAAACATTTTGTGTTACTTAAAGTATTTATTCATAATTATTTCTAATTGGCTCATCTGCGTAGGTTTAGGTTTAAATTTATATATTTATTTTATTATTTTATAAGTTTAATAATAGTAAAATACGACGCACTAAATAGAACGGGTCTAAAAAGACGCATAACGTAGCGGAAACTCATCAGTGTTTCCCATCATTGTAAACATTCTTTTATTTCAGACCATAATTGGGAAACCTCTGATCACAGAGATATTAAAAGTCAAAATTCCAACTTTTTGACACGTTTTTTACGAAAACCAGTTTAAAATGTCATACTTATGTAAACTTGAAATACTGCCACGACCCCTATACTGTAGCATGCACCCGAAAGTACAATGTTTTGCGTGCGTTACATTGCGCACTACCATAAAGAGTGATTTTTCGCACCAAAAAAGAAAATCGTTTCCGAGCAAAACTGTTAGGTACTTAGTTTGTTTTTTCTGCTTCGTTGGTCTAGTGGTCGCAAAGCGCGACTGCTGAGCACGAGGTCTTAGGTCCGATTCTTAGATCAGGTAAAAGTGTTATTGGGTTTTTCCATCAGGAATTTCTCAGTAGCAGCCTCGGAGTCTGGATTTGGGTTGGCAGCCGGTTGATGGAAATAGGGTCGCCCCCTATTACATGGGACTTTTAAACATAACTGGGGAAATGTGGGTGTACGAATGGGTACACCTCTGCCTAACCCTTCGGGGATTACAGGCGTGATGTTATGTTACTTAGTTTGATCGGCAGCATTTCTAGTTAACGGCTATATGATGAGTCTTTTTATACCCCGTATTATTTGAAGTAAACATAATTGTCCCTTTCCACATTATTCGTAATTCTAAATGTTTTTATTAATTAAAAGCAGTCAGCTTTGTCTTATCAAAAATTAAATTCCTTTTGCATTGAACTCGTAATGTACAGACTTAGAATTAATTTGGTTCTAAAATCAACTATTTTTTTTAATTTATACAATTTTGGGATTGGTTACTGCGTTTAATTTTAGGGTAGGTACTTTTTTTTTGGTTATCTGTCTCTCTTCTGGGCAAAGGCCTCTCTTTCTGAGTTATGGGTAGGTACTAATTTGAAAAAAATCCGCACCTTGTTCAAAGCGAGTTTCTTCCTTTTTTTGCTACATGTGAAAGTTTATCATATTGCTATTTTTATTTTGTTCGTTAATTTTTTGTAATTATGCTGTATGTCAAGATTTTATGTTACGTAACTTAATTTGTTTCTTGTGAATAGTGCCAACGTCAAATTATTAAAAGGGGGATTTGAGACAACGTTTTAAATTAAATGGTAGCAAGAGCCCTTTGTAAATTTATTTATTATGTAAATAAAATATTTTGTTAAAGAGATTACTTATAACATTTTTTACTTGTAATGCAAAATAAAAATCCATACCCACCCTAAAATTTTAGCAAGTGCAGCTAAATTATTTACATTTCTTGCTAACTATGTAATCTCACGCTGATTTACATTTTACAATATTAAATGTTCTATTACACGTCTAAAATGCATTGCATTTATGTATTATTTAAAATTAATTTAGTTTCTTATAATATCATTACCTACGAATACTCTTAAATATCGAGAGATTAAAAATTATCAGTTTTGCTTTTACCATGATTATCTGTACCTTTTTTTTTTAAATTATTTCCTAAATAATAATTTTTGTGCTAAGGTAATAATGATAGTAAATGTTTAAGTTATATTTGGTATTTATTTCAAATGTAGGTAATAATATTATGTTCACATATCGTCTCAAAGTCATTCCTTAGAAATTATGATTTAATAATTATTAAATACAATATCACGTCGTTATTTCTTTTGAAAATATACATTTTACTTCAATTCCTAATGGTAGCATGTATAGTTTCTATTTTTTATTCAAGTTTAATGTTTATTAAATTAAAAAAATCAATGTCTACCTCAAAAAAGGTAATTATTTTTTTCTGATTTTACTGTCTTAGAAAAATGTTTCTGTGAACTCATCACACTTACAATAAATAAAAAAAATCTTTCTAAAAAATCATAGTGCGACTAATTTTGATACTTTGGCAGGCACTTTGGTATTGAAGAAAACGGAAAGTATAGTGCCAAGAGTTTTTAGAAATTGACAAATACAAGTTATGACTAGCTTAGTATTGAAATTTTAGTAGTTTTATATAGCAAATTACCTAGATGTAAGTACTGAGAGCTTGCCTGAAGTCGTGGAGGGCTGCAAGAAGCTGAGGGGCTGTTGGTCTAGCCAGGGGGGCTAAAGTCCAGCACCATGACATTAGGCCGTACCTGGTAAATATGTCAAGAAACATTGTTGATATCATTGACTAATCAGGAAAAGTTTAAGTAATGTTACTTACACACACATTACTTAAATCAAGTTAAGAAATCAGCAGTGGATGGGACATCGTCGAAACAAAGATTTTTACCATAAATTCAGTTCATGATTCTAGCCTAGAATGTTGAATATTAAAAATTTCATCCAGGGAGAAATTTGTTGGTTATTAAAAAAACCTACAGTCCTACATGGTCAGATTTACCGGAGGAGCTAACTTTGCTTTTATTAACCAACGCATAATGCGCATAACGCTCAATTTATTTTGTATCCCTGAAATTTTCTGTACCTGTGCACCTCCCATGTTTTGTCTCTGCTTCACTCTAAGGTAGACTGGTAGAAAATGCATAAAGCATTAAGTCAGCCTTTGTACAGTGTATTTTTTAGAAAACAAATAAAGTTAATTCTGCGGGATCCAGAGTCATTTACTGAATCCATGGAAAAAGTCTTCTTTACAATGTCCCTTCTACATAATATGTAAGTAAAGTTCAAAATCATGAACTCAACTCAATTCTTATTGAAAATGAAATGGAAAGCTAAAACGATGTCAATACCAAAACATTCTCTGGCAATGAAAAGTCTTTTAGTAAATTGCATTTTCGCCTCCCGGACTTTCGAAGTTGACACTTTTCAACGCCGGCTTTAAGTCGGATTGAACTTTTAAATCGGTGCAAACATTTACACTGATGCGAGTTTCTTTTACATTGCCTGATAGTTGGATTTGAATAGTAGATGAATCTACAAAGATACGAGGTCGAAGGGGTATTGTAACAAAAATTATGCTTTACTATGGATGACATCATTCTGGACCCTTCAGCGAAGACATTTTCGTCAGTTATTTAGAAAAATCAGCTGCTCCATACACTTCGAAATAAAAATCATAAAATTTTGCCACCGTAAGCGCGGGCCTGCGGACGGCGAATCAGAACCAGGCCGTAGTATATTTAGCTTTATTTAGTATGCATTCGTCAGATATTTAACGTTTTTAGAAATTCTAATTGATCAAGATTCTTTGTTGAGCTATAAATATTCTAAAAAAGAAAAAAATCCTTTTAGTACTTAGAATATAAAAGGTGACTTACAATTCATCAGGACAGTTGTGGGGTTGTGAAGGTCGGTAGCCTCCACTCAAGAAAGCTCCAACATCAGCAGCATCAAGCTCGGCCAATGGCGAGGCTCCAAGAGTTGCTAGCTCCCATAGAGTTATTCCTAACGACCACTATACAGCAACAAAAAAACAAATTAGAAGTAATTCAAATGAGAATAGAGTTCAAATTGCCGAGTTACATAATTCGAACTCAATAAATATTGTAAAAACTAAGTTTTAAAAACAGTTAATTTTTTTTTATTGTATTGGAATTTTAATTGTTTTCAAATAACTTTGATGCTTGCATTCCAATCTCTGGTCTACAATAATCAAAATCATTTATTCACGGCAAAATTAAATCTAGTTGTTCCTTCCAAAAGGTAGTGTCATATGGAGAAGAATGGGCGAGAATTGCCATACATACTCTTTAAATAAAAATGCTTTATAATAATTTTTGAAGACCATTGCACCTTAAATAAAAATCAAATAAAAGCTTGTAAAAAAATAAGTCCCAAGTGCTATAAATTGAGAAAAAAATCTTACCACATCGGATGCTGTAGTGTATTGATTTTGGAGTAGCGTCTCTGGAGACATCCATTTCACCGGCCGGTTCTCATTGTCCCCCAGACAATGGTAGTCATCAGGGAACAGATCTCTTGATAGACCATTGTCTGTTACCTTCAGCCTTAATTTCTCGTCCACCCTGCGTTACAGATAATATTTTTTGAATACATAACATCACACCTGGAATCCCCGAAAGGTTAGGCAGAGGCGTACCCATTAGTACACCTACATTTATGTTTGTAAGGCCCATGTAATAGGGGGTTAGCCTATTGCCATTCACCGGGTACAAATCCAGACTCCGAGGCTGCTACTGAGAAATTCCTGATAAAAAATCCAACCGTTGCATGTTGCAATTTATCGCTTTACGACGTGTCGCCGCTTTTGGCGGTGCGGCACCGCACTGCTTTTATATATGTCGACCCTAAAAGCAAATCTCTAGGACGCAAACTGGCATTATTCGCATAGCAATACCATTACTTTCTTTGACCCAGTTTCAACTGGGTTGGAGATAATTTATTTTTTCAAAGGACCCCATGATTATAATTATTCGGCACTCCACTGAAGTTGGAAAGTTAAACTTCGTATCTGTAAAATTAGAGTTTAGAAGATACGGCATCTTAGGAGAGGTTGGACTAATTTTTAATTTAAAATTTCGTGATTAATTATACAACAAATGGAGTAGAAAATTAGCAAAACAAAAGCAACAAATCTAAGTAATCTAATGTGTGTATAAATATCATTTAAACATGTAATCGGCATGATTACAGAGTGCCCTATTGACTGCTGAGCTTGGCCCGGCCTGGAGATTAAACCTGTCTTGGATTCAACTCCCAGATCGTGCAAAGGGTTATTAGGTATTTCCATTAGGAAATTCTCAGTGAGGTCCCGGAGTTTAGAAGTTAGTGGTCTGTCTGACACCCCTGTTACTCGAAAAGCACACAAATTTAATCTGGTACTTTCGGACTACCGTCCTATTGACACTTGTGCACTATAATTTTATTTTCCTCTTCGTATTTGGTTAGCATTGAAATTGGCCACCGTGACCAGAATTCAGTCGAGAGAATTATTATTGTTATTGTTCTTGAATATTATTAGATTGTTATGTAGATTCGTCAGATCATTAATTCTAATGGTAATGACCTGCAATAAGATTACTTTAGTATACCGACATATTCAATAGCTAACTGCTAATTATTGTGAAGAGACTGGGGCGTACTGAATGGGGACTCTGACTGTCCACCAAAGTGACCTTAGAGAAGGCGGTAGCACTGTGGTGACGTGTTACAGTGAACAGCGAGGCTTAGAGAAGACCCTTTACAGTCTGCCCAGGGATGTGCCCTGATAGGCGCTGCACAAGGAGGATCCTGGTGACGTCTCTTAAGTGGAAAAAGAACCCTCTATGTGCTGATGGTGACCACCGGAGTGGTGTTAGTGTTAGCCCCTGGTACCCCTAAAAAGGAGGCGCCTTTTTAAGGTTTCCCCCCAAAAACAAAAAAAGGAAGAGACTGAAAGAATGCATTTTAAAATGAACTACAGTATACTTACACACAATTCCTGGCAGCGATATCAGCATGTACTAGTCTCTGTACGTGCAAGTACGCTAGACCGCAGGCCACCTGTGCTCCTAAGTCAACTAACTCTCTCGTCGCGGGGGCCGCTTGGTGACCGAGCCGGCAAGAAGTTAGGAACCTGGTAGAAGAGAATATTTTAATTAAAAACTTGATTATGACTTAAGAAATGATGTTAAAGTCATACTAGTGATGACTGCACCTAGCAGTTACCGCAGTTACTGGGTTGTGGAGGTCAGATAGGCAGTCGCTCCATGTAAAATACTGGTATTCAGCTGCATCCGGTTAGACTGGAAGCTGACCCCAACATAGATGGGAAAAGGCTAGGCAGATGATGACTAGTGATGACTGCAATTTTACATGGAATATTTCGATGAATTATCTGTCTCGAAATAAAATGTCATTCAAAAATGGTCGGGATTAGATTGACCTAATAAATTAGAATGAGGTCATTGCAGAGCATGATATAAATAATGTGAAATTAATATGTACATACATATCTATTTTGGTTGACGCAGTGGCTGAGCAATTGACCGCTGTACCTACCTGCTGCAACGCGAGCTCGAAAATATTTGTCAAATATTTGTATGCCTACAAGATGTTGTTCCGGTTCTGGTCGTTTATGTACGTGAGTTTAAATGTTTGTAATAGCTTTAATGTGTATGTCGAATTTGGTTATGATCACCAAAACATTCTTACCTTTTAAGATTCGAAGAATGAGAAGGACAGCAATATACTAGAAGTGGCTTGCGAGCCTCTTCGGCACATGCAGCCATTGGCGTTAGCACATTTGTGTGAACTAAGCCATAAAGTCGTAATCCTTCGGCTACGAGTAACGCTGCCTGCATTGCTGATGCCGCATCTAGGAATAAAATAACAACATATTTGAATAAAAAAAACGAAATTTTTAAATGGTTTTTTGGCAACAGGCAATTAATCTAATTAACATTCAATTAAGGTTAAAGCTTGGTAACGAGTCATTATTATTTCTTTATTTGTAAGATTGTATTTTATAAACGAATCTGAAACATCACTAATTAATACCACAGTAAAAATATAATTAATGTCATTAACGCGTATTTATTGTGGAATTTGGCACACATATAGAAAATTATGAGTATTAATCTAGCTAAACTTAAATGATAATTTTTACCCCGGTTTTATGTAGGTACCCGAGGAATAATTTTAGACATTTCTTAGGCACAAAATTCTTTTTTCATTTTGATTCTCTTTAGATCAGAATAAATTAATTAATTAATTAATTCTGAAATCTACGTAGACGAAACCTAGGCAGAAGCTAGTACCTATATGAATAGAAAACCGTGGTAGGTAGACACCTACTTAATATTTTCCGTCTGGAATAACCCCGCTGCTTATATGCCGAGATGAGATCAAAAGCAATTCCGTTAGCATAAAAATGTTCATATACGCCAATTTACCATAAAGCTTGCATCCAATATAAGTTGCAATTTTCATGGTCTACTGATTTTGGTATCGATTTGAGTTTCTAAGGAATGCAATATCGATTAGGAATTAGGTACCTATGTTTTTGTTTTTTATTCTGTAATTTGAAAATTACCATTTTTATTACAAGCTTTTATTTAGCTTGCACTGTTCGTATGTAAGTAAGTATGTATGTAAATAAGTAGTCCTTTCAAAGAACAATGTCAGGTGTCCATAGTAACTTAGGCTCAATAAAAAATTTTCATGGACAGTAAAAATTCTCACGTTATTTTGTGTAGTTTCATGTCAGAAGCTTATCTGTGTTTTCCACTTTTACATTGAACTTCTCAAAAAGAAATTATTCAGACATTGTAAATTGGAGGTTATTTATTTCTACGGAGTAAATTAAACAAAAAATATACAGTAATTAAACTTTTATTCGTTTTCATTCATTAAATCATTATCAACACACCTATAAATGATTTTTTTTTGCATAGTCTTTACAGGACATGTCCCACAACGCCCTCCTTGTCTCAATCTCGGTTATCAATCTTTCCGTGTCGGAAGACATCGCGATGATCACAAATCACGCTGTAGTTCCACAATACGTGCGGCCGCCGCGGCTAGTGCGCGCACTGGTGACTTAACTACAATGCAATTGATCTCAGTGGCCGCAGCGACCAGCGACTGAACACGGGCCGCAAATGCGTCGCTTCGATCTCGCTGGCCGCTGCGGCCAGGTGCGCGCGCTCTGTGGCGATTTCATAAGTTAAGGTATGTATCTCGTTGGCCGCCGCGACCTGGCCGCTGCGGCCTAGCCGCTAGTGCGCTATTGCTCTTATAAGAATCGTACTTTACCACAGAAAGTGAAGTCCATTGCTGTAACAATGAACGGATATCATCAGATTCAACTAAATGCCGTTTCATCCGAAACACATTTATACCACAATTAATACAACGTAGTTGATGGGACATTGTCACAAAATGTGTGATATTTGAGAAAAAAACAACCGTACTCATATAAAAACACTAGCAACAACACAAACAAGATGTTTGACATTGACTAACAGTCAGACAGACACGTCAGACAGACAGAACCTAACGGGGTTGCCATTACATTACGATTAAGTTATCGAGCACAGGTCATGAAAATCGATTTCTTGAGTTTTTATATTCTATAAAAATACTAAATGTATTTAAAATAAACACGATGAACGTATGATTTAGGTAAAAAATAATATTAAGAGACAATTGTGAGGTGGTAAATAAAAAATAAAGAGTAAATCGGTTTAATTATTTAGAATAATCGATTAGTGGCAGAACAAGTTACTACCTCAACCTTTTTATTTATAAAAAAAAAACCTGGAACAGGATGGACCAAATGATTTACGATTATTTTTATGATTTATTTTTGGAAAAGTTCTAGAAAATAAACAAATGTTTTTTAAGAAGTTAGAATTTTATATTTAAATTGTTGTAGGTAAAAACTTTGTGTCCGTGTGAACTTAGTTTTAAAAGTTGTGTAAGCCGAAACCTGACATTGTTCTTTGCAAACTATTTTTCGACCATTAATTTGTTGTTATCCGATTGAGCTGAAATTTTGCATACACCTTTAGTTCTGGTGACAATACAATGCATGTCCATGTCCAATAATCAATATTGTAGAATTTTTAAGCTTGTTTTTAAAAATATTTTTTAATTAGTTTATTCTAGTACCTATATTTTCTTAAGAACGTTTTCCTCTACCTACAATTAGTCCATCCAACAAAGAGATTGTAGAGTGCGTGAGCAAGGCCCTAAGCAATTACTTCAGAAAATTGTTCAGGGTGCTTAGAGAGTTAACATACTAAAAGTCCTGACATCTAGGGGGTGAGGCGGAGTGGGGGGAGGGGGTTAAAGTTCCCATTTTTCAGTTTTTCGCTAATATTTTTTAAACGGTGCGTCATGGAGATAAGATGTCTTCTACGCAATGAAAGCTTATAAAATTATGTACAACTTTTATCTTATACACTTTTTCACATTCCTACCTATTTTCGAACTACACATTCCGGAAAGTGGTGGACGGTGGATTCCTACTGCACAGAGTAGTTTGGCAAAAAAATGCCTGTGTTGCCACGATTTGTGATGGATATATCACCTACATCAACCGCCACTATCCTGGGATGAGTCGTACTGTGGTATTCGATGGGTACTTAAACTCAGCTAACTCTACAAAGTCACAAGAACAGAGGCGACGATATAAATTGAGGAGGTCGGCTGATATGAATTTGTCTTTGAACACAGCAATACCAATGAAGCAAGAAGATTTTTTGTCTAATCCTACCAACAAAAGTCAGCTCATTTCTTTACTACAGACAAAGCTTCAGGAAAATGGTATAAAAACTCTCCAAGCCACTGATGATGCTGATGTTCTTATCGTGAAGACTGCTGTGGAACTATCGACTCATAGACGAATTAAAAGATAATATGTATCAAAGATACAAGTTTTCATTACTCAACGGCTGAACCGATTTGGATGAAATTCGTTATGATTAAAGATTTGGATTTTTAGGCTACTATTAGGTTACTTTGTTTGCGTTATTTCGGGATCCGAAATAACGCAAACAAACAGCAGGCAACAGGTAGAGATTCATAAAAGTAGTTTTTTCGAAAATTTTCACTATTTCAGAATGTATATGTAAAAAATGGGTAGTAATTCGAAAAAGTGTATAAGACTAAAGTTGTAGGAAATTTTATAAGCTTTCATTGCGTAGAAGACATCTTATCTCCATGACGCACCGTTTAAAAGATATTAGCGAAAAACTGAAAAATGGGAACTTTAACCCCCTCCCCCCACTCCGCCTCACCCCCTAGACGTCAGGACTTTTAGTATGTTTATTCCCTAAGTACCCTGAACAATTTTCCGAAGAAATTGCTTAGGGCCTTGCTCACGCACTCTACAACCCCTTATGGGTGATTTATTGGATGGACTAAATGGTTAAGATCTAAAGGTTTTCTTTCCAAAATAAATAATAACCTACAGTCAAAAACTCTAAAGACAAAAAGTCAAAAATCCAACCCGGATACATATCCAAAAGATATCTTTGAGATGGATTTTTGACTATAGGTAATGATAAACCAACCTGTAACAGTCTTCACAACGACCTCCTCATAGGTATCTCCTTTCTTGAAGACTCCTTTATAAACCCTGCCGAAGGTGCCTTCATGGACCAGGATTTCTAAGCGTATGTTGGAGCGAGGAGTGGTCAGCAGACGGAGCTGTTCCGCCGGGTCGGTGATCCGGTCCTTGGTTAAAGTTTGCTGAAAGTAAAATGGATTTTAGTACTTATATACAGCATGTAACAAAAACCCTGTCCGATCCTTAAGGGTATTATTCGGCATCGTACTGCGTACACATATACGTAACCATTTAATGGATTTGAGATTATTATTTTTCCCCAGTGAATATAATTAAATAAAATAAAAAATAAAAACTGATCAAGGGCAACACTGATCGCTCGACAAAGTTCTCCTACAGTTTTTTGTTTTGATTTTGCCGGCGGGTGGAGTGTTGCCAACTTATGAAAATTTGCCATATTCAGTGTTAAATTTCGCATGGATTATAAAAATAAAAAATCAATAACTTTTGGTTGTTATGAGTTACATTTTTATAACATTTTTTTCTAGCACGTATGTTGAACCAGGAATACGCCTTTATTGGATCGGACAGGGTTTTTGTTACATAGTGTATATGTACCTAGTAATTTACGAGTCTTTTTTTTAATGTTGCCTCGCATTAAGAATTTCCCCTGTATTGTGGGTGCATTTACAAACAAAACATATAACGACACATACTCAAACAGAATACAAATTTTGGTTCCGCTCGGGAATCGAACACGCGACACGCAGGGCAGCAGCCAAACGCTTTGCCACTGCACAAACGTGTCGTCAAATAGTTTAATGTGTAAAAGAGCTTTTTTTAAGAATTTCAAATATTCACGACACGTCAAAAAGTGAAAATTACAAGCCTTTTAGAAGTCAGTGGCAGTACATAACAACAAATGGAAAGCCGCGCACTTACAAAACTAAAGTTATTTTTTTTTATATTTTGTATTTTTCGAAGGCGGTTGTTTGTCATATTTTTAGTACAAAAGATTGTATTGTCCATTTTTACCCCAGTAAAATTTAAAAACAACACATTTGCCTCTTCCCATTTTAACAACAAACACAAAATGCAACAAATTACCCATACAACTCTAAATCAGCAAGTTTGTAACTACATACTCTAAAAAGTGCAACGGAACTGCATATCTAGTTACTGCGTCCGTGGAACTGCTCTTTAGTTAGAGACAGGTGCGCACAGCATAATTGCATTGAGCCGGACGGTGTCCAACGATATCCTTAATCTAGTTTGCGAGATAGTAGCTAACTTTGCAGTAGGTAGGTGATGCAGCGAAGCGATTTTGTCAGAGTGCTTTGATAGAGTTAATGGCTTGGTAGATAAATAAATAGTTAATGAACTGAGCTTGTTGGCTTGGCTTGGCTGTGGAGATATTGTTTACTAATACCTAAATAGTTTCAAGGATTTTTTAATTCCTAGTCTACTTTGTCAGACCAAGTTTGGCATAACTTTTAATGTCATAATAATACTTTGACTACCTCGTTGGTTTGGTTTGGTAGCCGCAAAGCGCGGCTGCTGAGCTTGATGTCTTGGATTCCCTGGTTGGATAAAGTGTTATTGGGTTCTCAGTAGCAGCCTCGGAGTCTGGATTTGTGCCCGGTTGATGGCAATAGGCTCGCCCCCTGTTACATGGGACTTAGACATAACTGGCGAAATTGGGTGTACTAATGGGTACACCTCTGCCTAATTTTTTGGAGATTACAGGCGTGATGTTAGGTATGTATGTAATAAAAGGTTTGGCGTACTGTTATGGGAATAAATAGGGAACTAATTTATGCCTTTGGTGCACTCCAGCGCAGTTGTACACCAAATGGTTTATTCAACTGTACGCAATTCGACATTTTTTTACCGCTTGATTAATAAGACGATTGGTAGAAACCAATCATCTGGAAATGTTTGGGAAAAGAATCAGTTCCTGAATAGAAATTCTTTCACATTCACTGCATTCACAAAAAAGAAAACCACAATTTCTTTGTATCTAAAACCGTTTTACTTTCATTCCTTTAAAACTCTCAATTACGAAATAAAATTCGCGTCAAAAATCCTTCAAACAAAATTTCCTCGGCTTTGTATCCAAACCATCTCGTTTAATAAGAAACTTCTTATTTACACCTCCGTTCATTAGCGTTCCCTCCTCACTGAGGACACTAATTCATATTTCCTCCCAAAGACTTTCAACGGTGCGATAAATTTACGGACAAAGGGGATTGCAAATTAAAAACTCGGTTCCTTGCCAAGTACAATAATGAAACGACTAATATTGATGGAAGAGACTAGAGCGCGGTATTTTGGATAGTTGGAGCGTAGTTCTTTTTGACTAGTAATAGTAATACTTATGTTTATAGGAAGAAATTATGTGAATGATCTTCAAGAAAGTTAAATACCTAAATGTTTTTGGATATAAATATTTTATGTCACTTTCAATTGATAAGAATTAGAGTTAGTCGATAATGTTTATCACATTAATTAAAATTGAAATAATAACATCAGAATTGTAGGTACCGTTGATAAAATATTTAGAATTAGGTCTGTTTGATAATTTAATCATTAAATTGAAATTTTATATTTAAGTAATTCTACTACGGACGTAAGCATTATCTAAAAACATGGAAACTTTGTTAGCGATAAATGCAAATTAACTTTTATTTTATTAACTTAACAACGTTACCGTTAATAATTGTTTCGCTTTATAGATACCGTTATTACATAAACGAGTTTATTGTTGCTCTTGCGTTTACCGAGACAAATTACAAGAGTGAAAGTGCTCCAGTTTTTGTATGTAATACCGTATTTCACGACTTCAGACACCAGCTCCGGTAGCCGTGATCGTCTAGTGGTTAGGACCCTACGTTGTGGCCGTAGTAACCCAGGTTCGAATCCTGGTCACGGCAGTGATTACACTGTCGCGGCGGAGCAAATCTTTTTGAACATTTCGGTATGGTTTTTGCTATTTATTTGTTGTTGTAAGAACATTTTAATAAAATTAAAGACATTGAAAAAGGTGTGACGTGTTCAGGCAATACAGAAGCAAGTAAATGGCAAACTGAAGAAAATAATAATAAAATTAAAAATAAAAAGTTTTAATAAAAAATACCCTCAATATGTTCATATCAAATGAATATCTTTATAATATTCATAACAAAAAAAGAACCATAAAAAAAACCTAAAGCCAAAAAAAGGTCTAAAAAAAATTCAACTATTTTCTAAGTAAACTAGTCACATCTAGACATAATCTAAGTCTGTATTCAATACTTGCCTAAGAAGAGCGCTAATTGCATTACGTTTGTATCACCTGAAGGGGAGATGGGGTAACTCGTCTTAAATTGGATTCTTAATGAGGTAAAGGGCTCGTTTTATGCACCTCTGTCTTACCCTTGTAATGCAGAAGACTTGTAATGAAGGCGGTGGTGTGACGAATATGCTTTGAGAACCCCTTTTAATATATTGTGGGTAAAATTATTTTACTTAATTTTTTTTGGCGCAAAATTACACAATGTCTCAAGATGAAATGGAGAAATAAATTCATGTAATAAAAAGATAAAGAATGTTTTAATTTTTTTGTTTTGTGTTTGTTGGAAGTAATCTCTGAAAGCCTACCTACTGGTACCTACTGGTCCAATTACAATTTTACTTTTTCGTTACACTATTTCCTAATAATACTTATTATAATAAGATGCATGTATTTTTCTATTTATTTTATATGCTGCTGTGTGTCATAGAATATGTTTTATAATATACTTGAGTGCACAAAAAATTAGACCATTTGGCCAAATTCAGTAGCGATTTCCTCGTTAAGTTCGAATTCAATATACTTATAGTATATTGTATAAAGACATGCACATGCACAATAGTTTATCTTCATAAGTATACTTAATATAAATGGAATCATTAGACTTCGAGGCATATTATTTGCTCTTGAATGTTGCTGAGTAGTCAAATTTTTACACGTGAGGGTCAGTTCACACCGAGACGCGACGCGACGCGACGCTGCGTGCACACTTTAAAAGAGCGACTCAAAATATAACTTTATTTTCTACACGAAAAGATACACATTTCATTGTAAGAATTTAGAATACGTTACACCACGCAGCACTACGTCACGATGCGTCGCTCTACGCCGCGCTGCGCCGCGCGGCGCCGCGAGACGCATCGCGACGCAGCGGTGAATCGCCGGTACGCGCGCACAGAATGACGTGCAAGAGCGGCGACGTTGCGATGCGTCTCGCGGCGGTGAGCGGCGCAGCGCGGCGCAGCGCGAAGTCACTGGCCTCTTCAAGTATCTTCACGTTGCGTCGCGTCGCGTCGCGTCTCGGTGTGAACTAACCCTAAGTGTAATTGACCTAAGACCTTGTCCCGAAAGGGCGAATTCGCCGCGATTCACTCGTGAGTATTACGCGCGACCGTTGCGTCCAGAAGGAGTGCTCCAACGCGCGAATGATTTCGCACGATCCGTTTCGCGGCGAATTCGCCCTTTCTAGACAAGGCCTTACTTCCACGCAGGCGAAGTCACGGCGAGAAGCGAGTGTTGAATAAACATCAACACTACGCCCGATCTCAAGTTCTGAGAACTATTACGTAGCGTGGTTTCCATAAAGTACCTACCTACCTTGGGAGGTATTTATCCATTGAATTCGATTCCAAAAGTTAACGACTGAGTTGTTTGCTGTTGTTAATTGAATTGGGAAGGAAAGTAGGTACGAAGCCCTTCGACATGGTAAGTTGTTGAAATAACTTTCAAGAACTTTCCACAAATTAAACAAACAGCTATTTGGTAGTTGACAACATCTTCCCTAATGCGAACAATGCGAGTACTTAATGTGGTTGCCAATAAAATAGTTCTTTTCTCATATGAATTCACGGGACGAGTTTGCAAGAGAGAGAAAAAAAATTCTAGTAATAGACTTAGAAGCTTAGTACCTATAAAATATATAAATAAATCGTTACTAATATTATAAATGCGAAAGTAACTGTCTGTCTATCACGCTTACACGACGAAACCACTGTACCCATGAAATTTTTTAACCCCTAGAAAGGAAATAGGCTACTTATTATTCCGCGGCCGCGATAACCGACATTTGCGCAGGCGAAGTCACGGGCAAAAGCTAGTTAATAAATAAATCCAAGGCACAATTTCTTAAAAAAAAAAAACACTTTATTTTAGCCCTGGTAACCCGAAAAATTTTCAATGTACGAGTATTATTATTATAGTAAAAATGAATTTAGGCGGCTTCAAAATCGATAGTTTTATCGTTTTAATTGGCAAATGAGTGATGTCACAGTTCACTATTGTAATACAAAAATGGGGGAATCGCGTATTGACAACTCATAAAAATTACATCAATTGATTACAGATCGCAAGTACCCAATCCAGTTCTTATTTCAAAAATAAATTACAAAATTCCGCACATATTTATCTCTTAAGAAAAATACGTGAGTTATTCCACAATTAATTTCGTTCTCGGTTACCTTTGTACGACGTATGGTGCCATTAAAGTGTTTGCGGATTGTTCAGGCAAAGATCAAGAGTAACCTCGTAATGTGGGTTAATTTATCTGGGTGAGTGGCTGAATTTAGTGGGGAACGGGGGAATGAAACGGGAGTTTAAGGTAAGGAATTAAATATGGCGACTTATGGGTGTGTGTGTGGAGTTTCTAGGTGTCATTTGTACTTGTGTAGAAAGACGTAGAAGGTGAGTATAGCATGACGTAGTCCGTGAAGTTTCTTGTTTATTCTTCTCCATGGAAATCTATTGCTTATATATATTTGCCTATATGCTTTGGAATAGGCCACTATATGTAAACGGACTTCGTCACATAATATCCGAGTGATATTTAAAAAATAGCTGTTATTATGAAGTTAATTTTTAAGACCAGTAAAAATATCTCCAATTTTAATTTAATTTCTTATCTTATACGATTTACTGGGTCGCGTGGTATGTTACCCAGTAAATGGTATGGTGGTGTAATGATATGGTAACTGCCTCATACTAGACTTATATCATGTAAATATTGTGTAATGACGTACTTAATACATAAGTTGATAGTAAAAGTTTTAAAGGAAAAGTTTATTTTATTCTTTATTGCGCATTTAAATAAAAGCTTGTTTTTAAAAAAGTTTTTTTACTCTTTATTTTATCTTTTTTTGCCAAGACGGCTTAAATATGTTACTTTCACGGTACGTTATACCTATTAAACTAAATGTTAATATTCTGTACTACATTTAAATAAAAGGCACAACAGCTTCCCAGCCTACTAAATCGCTATCACTTATAACCTGGCCTCCACCTGATGTCTCTTCGAGCCCGGCAGTAAACTAAAATTTACGCCAACGCAAAACTAATTTATTATCTGATTTTAGAGGAACATTTAGTAACGGTGCCAAATGTCTTTATTAGGTCACGTTTGTGATAATACTAATATTATATACCTATTTTAATGTTTAGGTCTTCCAATTGATTGAAATATCTATAGGTGGATAGTGATGGCCCAGCGGTTAAGGCGCCCGTCTCTCATGCATGAAGTTGTGGGTTCGAAATGTGACTTTTTCAGTTCATATGTACTTTCCAAACTTTATCTTGGGCATCACTGTCATCGGTAAAAGAAAACATCGTGAGGAAACCTGAATTAGGTAATATAAGTCTGGAATCGCAAATCCGCCTTGAGCGTGGTGATCAATGCTCGTGCCTTCTCTGTGTGAGGAGAGGCCTTTGCCCTGTAGTGGGACAGTAATACGCTTGTATTATTATTATACCTACATATTATCACGTTTAAGACTGGTCAAAGGCAAATTAAAGGTATTTTAGCAAAAATTGAGACTGAGATTAAAATGCAGTCGTTGTAAATCTTACAGGAATTTTCTCTCAGGTTAATGTTTTTAACATCATTTGATATTATAACATTATTATTTTTAAAAGTGACCCTTATTGGACCGTTTTTGGGATCAAAATGCGGTGTATTAACGACGCGTGCTTTTCATTCGACCGCAATGACAAACTTTACTTTATATCATATCCACCATATCCATAGGTACTTAATATTATAAATGCGAAAGTAACTCCGTCTGTCTGTTATGCCTTTACAACTAACCCACTGAACCAATTTTGGCGAAATTTTGTAGGAGGTAAGTTTGAACCCAAAGAAAGGGCATTCACTTTGTCCCCGTCCGCGATAACCGTCATTAAGAGCTGGTTCACATTAGGTCGGTCCGACAGTTTTACCGTTTACCGACTGTTGGGTGTTGCCGTTCACACCCGACCCGGGGTCATCACAAAGCAGTTGTGAGTTGTTCGTCGGTCCGATAAAACTATCGGCCCGACCTAATGTGAACCAGGCCTTACACTGACAAAGTCGCAGCTAAAAGCTAGTCTATCCACATATTAGTTAGTGAACCGTAGTTAAAACCACGTAATAATTTTGAAATAGCTAATAGCCGTTCGTAATTTTAGACGCTAGTAACACCACAGAGGTACAAAATTGGTCACATTATCGAACAAAATGGTGCTATTACGCTAGTTTTGTATGTAGGTAGGTAGTACTAATTGTCTAACGACTGTATGTAATTTATTTGCGCAGCGCAATGGAAATTAGCATAATCACTTAATTTAATTAATAAAGCTAACATAATTAGCTAATTGTTAATCTACAGGCTTTACTGCCGAATATCAATTTGAAAGCGTAGTGTGAATCAGGTGATTTCGGATGAATATTAACTAAATAGCTTGTGCCCGCGAGTTTGTCTGCGTCACAGTTAATATTTTATTCCACGGGAACCGTAATATAACACTTTTTCGGGATAAATTTTATATAGATCCATTCAGCCGTTCTGTCGATATTGAGTAACAATCATCTATCCATCCAAGCTTTCGCATTTGTAATAGCAGTAAGGTTTAAAAAGTATAACAACAAATAAATACCGAGAGATAGCTATAGATATCTACTGGTCTATTCTGTAAAACCCCTCCTCGGTGAATTTAGGTGAAGTGAATCTTAATTGACTTAAGAAAAACTTAGCCTATTGTCATTATTTCGGTCAATAAGTAAATTAAACTTGACGGAAAGTAAATAGTACTTATAGTTACGAGTCAACGACACGCCGCCGGTTACGCTGAAAACCAGCGCCGTGGTTTCATGCCTTCGTGCACGGACTACGGCATTATGCTAAGCGTCAGCCGTTTCGCGCGGTAGTGGCGCATATTTGGATTATAAATGTCCATATTCTTTATTATTATTTTTTCTACGAGAATAGGTTTGGCTTAAGCTTTTGTAATCGATTTTTTTTTATGTTATGTAGGTACTTCACTTTCGCGGGAGTAAATACTTAGATTTTCTTTCTTTCTTATAAGGGTACTTAATGGTTAGGTAAGTTTCCCGTCAAATAACGTAATTTCAAAATTATGTCTAACTCAGTCACTCGAGTTTTCTTTTTATTACGATGTTTGCCTTAACTACTAGGTCATTACGACCATTGAAACCTGTAAAAAAGAAGTAATTTATTTGCGGCACCCACACGGTTATTGACAGTCTGAGAGGCAAACTATAGATAGGGCAATGGCCGCGTGGCCTCATCGCGTCGCTGGCGCCAGACTGACACAGACGCTAGCCAGTTTTTCCTAAGCGAAACACATTAAAAAGTGAGAATTACTGGTGAGTACTCGCTGTTAGTTCCTCGGCCTCGTTTGTGCACTCGACTATGTTTTTCTTACTGATCCCATTTTTTTTTGTATTAAAATATAGCACTCAATGATAACGTACTTATAGTTTCCTATTAGCGAAAACAATTCAGAATCCGACCATGTCCGGCGATTGCGGATTTGCGTTTAAACAAACAAACAAGCTTTAGCTTTATTTTTATAATATTATCCATTTACAAGGCATTTCGTTTTTAATTTTTAATTTTTCTTTTTTTTAAAAACGTATCCGTCGTACACGTCTCTAGATTTTTGAAAAAGTAATAACGTATTAAATTATGGTATCCACCTTGCGGAGAATACGGTTATAGTAAAAATGATGAAATCGTCGATACGAAGAAGAAGATTAATATTATTTCATACTTCTACACATTGGTATTACAAGTATTATAGTATAGTAGTAGTAGTAATATATTATAGTAGTATAGTAATTCAGAAAGTACCTGTATTATCGCATTTAAAGCAAATAAATATTTTGACTCTGACTTACTTGTGAAACATGCGTGAGATTCGATGCAGCGTAATAAGACACTCTTGACTCCGGTTTTGCATACACGTGTTCTCCTATATGCGTGGTCGCATACGGCGAAGGTGACCGTCGACTGCCTGTGAACAAAGATATTGATTGATTAGATGCTATAAATGTTCTATATTGATGATTATGTGGTGGAAATGACACAGGAAACATAATAATTATGAACTGTGTCGTGATGGCCCAGCGGTTAAGGTGCCCGCCTCTCATGCATGAGGTTGTGGGTTCGAGTACCAATGTACCTTTTTCAATTAAATAAATAAATAAATATCTTGGGACAACTCACACACGGCCATCTGATCCCAAGCTAAGCAGAGCTTGTGTTATAGTAACCAGACAACTGATATACATACTTATATAATTTATAACTACATACATATTATAGATAAATTACACCCAGACACAGAACCAACAATTATGCTCATCACACAAAGTTGGTCCTGGGTGGGAATCGAACCCACTACCTCCGGCTTTGCAGTCAGGGTCACTAACCACTAGACCAACGAGGCAGTCAGTATGTGCTTATGTACTTGTATGTATGTATGCATATGTACTTTCTAAAGTTTATCTTGGACATCACTGGCATCGATAAAAGAAAACATCGTGAGGAGACCTGGACTTAATGTAATTAATATAGTTTTGGAATCGCCAATCCGCCTTGAGCAAGCGTGGTGATCAATGCTTATTCCTTCTCTGTATGAGAAGAGGCATTTGCCCTGCAGTGGGACTGTAATAGGATGGTATGATTTTATTTTTATTGGTTCGAGGATTAGTTCGAGGTGGCTTTATAAAAGAATATTTGCAAGGACTCGGGGTTGGCCTTTGCCCAAAAGTGGACAATACAGGCTAATACTAGGAATTGATTGTTTTCAAAACCGTTTTTTTTAAAAGAACACACTAAATCTAACCAAACTCGACTCTTTCGACAAAATCTGCTTTTCTTTTGGTAATCCGCAGCTTTCCATTACTTAGTAAAAGAATTTTCAAAATCGGTTTTATAGTTCTGGAGATAGTGCGTTCAACCTTTTTAGCTTTTTAGCTTCATAATATTAATATTTAGATATAACTATAAACTCCTGGGGCATATTAATGCTTTGTTTACGACGACCTTCAATTTTCAATTTCGGTTAAACTATATTAGATATTCTTTTTTTAAACAAAGATTTTTCCAAGAATTCTCTTACAGTTTTTTGTTAAAGAAAATCTCATTTTCACACTCCAAGAATATTTTTCATTAGAACTAAATCAAACTTAACAAGTAAAAAAGTATCATACGATCTCATTCTTTGAAAACGTTTAGGTACCTTATTTTAAAGAAAATTTCTGAGAATGTGCGGTGTGGATAGGGTTACCTACCCTTACAACCCTAGTAAAAAAATGTAAAAAATACTATGTAGGTAAAAATCACTTTGTTTAATTTGTACCTACAAACTATTTTTTTGTATATCTTTTAGCTATCCATACTAATATTAAAAATGCGAAAGTAACTCTGTCTGTATGTCTGTCTCTTTGCTACTCTTTCACGACTAAATCACTCAACCAATTTTGATTAAATTTGATACGGGTTGAGTTCGAACCCCAAGAAAAGACATAGGCTACTTTTCATTCCACTTCGTCTGTTGCCGTAATAATCGATATTACGCAGACGAAGTCGTACAGCTAGTCTACTATATTTTTATGGGTAATCATTTTAAAACTACTATTTTTGACCAACAAATAGCTGACAACCCTAGGTGTGAATGTAAAATATAAATCAACCTGGAATTCATCAGTGAACAGTCGCGTACGAAATACTTTTGCCATAAATTCAAAAACAAAAGGTATTCCGAGTATTTTACGCTGCTCACCTGATGGAATACTCCTGTTACTGAGTGTACTGGCGACCTCACATACCTAGGAAGGTTAGTCATAATTTGTGTAATTACTCTTACTTTTTCGTAATTACAGAAGTTATTAGACTGTGTTTGGAGTACCACAAAATAAAAACAGTATTCGACTCATTATAAAACGAGTTTTTATTATAAAGCCTAGTCCTTCGAGCATGTCATTGCATTTTAAACTTTATTTATATTGTAATAAGGTCAACCGTTAATTTTCTATTAGTAGCTTAAATTTAAAAATGCAATAACTGCCTCAAACATCGAAACTTGAGCTAAAGTTAGAATGAGATAGGTGTTTTCTGAACAAACATTTTAAGGTCCTTGTATAATGAGCTCAAATTGATCTTACTACACATGTTGCTAGATTTGCTATTAGTGAAAGTTTGAATGGATGGATAAAGTAAGTAAATCACGCCAGAACGGCTCAACGAATCTAGATGGAATTTAGCAAAGAGATAGATTATAGTCTGGAATAGCAAATAGGCTACTTTTTATGCCGAAAAAATTTACAGTTCCCGTGGTACATATCAACTTTGACGCGAAAGAAGTCACGCGTCAAAGCTAGTACACAATAAAATACACACCACCCTAAGTATTTTACAGGAAACACGCATAATAATTAGGTCATTTACGAACGAATGCCATGTTATTATTTGTTCCAGAATTTCTTTAAGGAATTTTCCAAGCGAATAATAAAAATACTAAAGTGAAATTTTATGTGGCATTCCGTACGTTACATTTTCTCATTTGCTATAAATTTCGTTTTGTCGAGTAATATTTTGTTGGTACTGCGAATGGTCCTGTATGTTGTGGTAATTTTAAAAGTTACTACTTTCGTAAACACTAATAGTTAATTATGTTATTCAGTTGAGTTTTATAAAAATTACTAGCAATAGGCCATGGTTTCATCCGTGTTAAATTACGTATTCCTCAATAAAGGACGTTCAAAGAAGTAATCATTTTTTTTTTGAGTTGTACCTAATATTAATAGATAATAATTATATGCTTGTTGTTAGGCGCTTTGCACATGGAGCAACTTAAGTTGAGGCAACTCTCAACTCTTAAAAAGTTTCCTGTAAAAGTTGATAGTTGCTACAACGTTTACGGTTGCCGCAACTTTATGGCAATCTGTGAGCAACTTTCACAGCCGAGTTGCCGTATGCCGTTGCCGTAGCGACACTGGCATTGCCGGGCACAGGGAGAGGGAGGAAGGGTGTGAAATCGCCCGTCGCGTTGCGATTGACGGTTGAGGAAACCGGCAACATTAAAAACCGGTATAATATTTAACAGTTGCTAGTAGCGGCAACTAGCAACTAACTTATTCATCGATTGCAGCAACTGAATACTGTTAACGATTGCCGCAACTCGAAAATCGAGTTGCTATGTGTGCGCAGTCCAATTGAAATATTTATGTAAACAGCTAGTTGCCAGCTAGTTGCCAGTTGCTGCAATAGTTGCTCTGTGTGCAAAGCGCCTAAAGGCTCAGCCACACCGTAGCGGATAACATGCGAGTGCATTCAGATACTGCAATAGTAGTACCTACTGTCCGTGAAATCTCTGTTTCTATGGAAAACGTAAATTCGCTCGAATTTAGTTGTAACACAATTTTTTGAAAATCAACTTACAATTCGAAACCGCTCTTAATCCATTACAAACAAAAATACAAATTGTTTTTACTTACCAAAAGGAAACTTGTGCAAGCTTGCTATCGTGGCATAGGATCCAGTAGAGCTTGGAGGTCTCCCAAGAGTGTCGAGTCTTAGAAGTACATTCTGATGACTGCCATACGCCGCAGTCGTGTATGAAGTGCTGAAAAGAAAGATAGTGTTTATATTTTTTTATGACTGCAGTGAAGCCGGAAAGGAATGTTATACAGTATGGGGATCACATATATGCAATAAATTATACGACATACTTGATATCGCCTTTTCTGACGATATACAAAAAATTAACGAAATCGGTCCAGTAATTAGGTCAAAAAGTAGAGTTTTAATTTTGAACAAATTTAAACACTCTGTAGAATTGGATCAATTTTTTTTCGTAAATCTCAAATTTTCAAACGAATCAAAAAGCCGCGCCAACAGAACAGTCAACAGAGAACTGTCAACAGAGTGTTTACTTTAACTGAATTTATTTTGATATTTATTTTGTTTGAAAATTTTACTTTTTTAATTTTCGGTTTTCGATTTAAAATTTAATTAAGCTATACTTCTGTGGACTAGTATTACTTGAGGTTTCATTTATTGCCTAGAAGTGAGTTCCATACCGTATGTTGACGTATTGATTTATTAGCTTCGGGTAAAATATTTTTTATTCTATACTAACTTCTGCCCGCGACTTAGTCTGCGTAAATGTCGGTTATTGTGGACGCAGACGAACTCGTGAAATCAAAAAAAGCCTGTGTCTTTGCTTGGGGTTCATAAGTACCAAATATTATCAAAATCGATTCAGTGGTTAAATCGTGAGACCTTTACCCAACAGTGGCCTAGCTGGACATTTTTTCCCGTAACAGTTCAAAAAGTCACAGGCTAAAAAGCTAGTCTTACTATAATAACATTAATTAACGTGTATTGATCTATTTTGGTAGAACCCAATAATTCAAAAAAATCAAATCAAGAAATGGAAATAAACAGAATACTTCAAATGATCAAAGAAATTCAAATCATAGATTTGTATGCTACAATTGCAATAAAAGAGGTCATTTCGCTAGTGATTGCAAGATGCCAAAGAAAAAGTACAATAATAAGAAACCTAACAATATGTTGGCATTCAGCACTGAAAGTTACTCATTTGAACATGATGAAGAGGCATGGATATTAGATAGTGGAGCCTCAATGCACATGACCTTTAAGCGTGACTACTTCTGTGAGTTGAACGAGTCTCAATACAACAATGCTGTTAAATTGGGTAACAAACAGAATATCAAAGTATGTGGTGAAGGAACCATACTGATAGATAAACAAGTTAATGGCACATGGGAGAGATGCATACTTGAGCATGTATTATATGTACCTGATTTAAGAAGAAATCTGTTTTCTGAAGGCGCTGCCACTAGAAGAGGATATATAATTGTAAAGAATAATGAAAAAGCAATGATTATGAAGAATAATGTTGTTGTCATGAGTGCACAATTAACAGAGAATAATTTATATGAATTGGATGTCAAAACAATCAAACAAGAGAATTGTAATGTAGTGCAAACAGATATAAAAGTTTGGCATGAAAGATTAGGACATTTAAATGTCAAGGAACTTCAAAATATGTCTAAGAATGGTGTGATTCCAGTGAAATTGAGTGGAAACCAGAATTTTGTTTGTGAAGCGTGCCAATATGGGAAACAAGCAAGACGTCCCTTCTTGAAATCAACCCGTGGTCCAACACAGCCTGGTGAAATTGTGTACAGCGATGTGTGCGGTCCTATAGAAGAACCTTCAGTGTCGGGTATGAAATATTTTGTTTTGTTCAAAGATGGTGCTACAAGCTATCGCCATGTTTACTTCATGAAACATAAGAGTGAAGTATTTCAATGTTTTCTGAAGTATAGTGCAATTGTGAAGAACAAATTTCAATGTGATTTGCACATACTACATACAGATAATGGTTGTGAATATGTAAACCAAGAATTTACATCATTTCTGGAGAATAAGGGAATAACACATGAGCGTACTGCCCCATATACCCCACAACAGAACGGGAGAGCAGAGAGAGAGATGCGTTCTATTATTATTGGGATTCGATGATATTTCAATAAAAACACGTAGATTTCTATAAACGCGATATTTAATTTATAATTAGTTGACCACACACAACATGACGTTTTTACAAAGGGAAGACACAACAACGCCACCCGTGTTAGAAAAAGGAAACATTCTTTTTACGAAGATACTTACAACTAAACGTTTACAAAGATATCTATCCTATAAATTTATTATTCAACACTCCCACTTAAATTTATAAGGTAGACATAACCATTTATTACAACATAAGTATTCCTTTTCTCTAAAACTTAACTTTCTTTTTATAACTTTTCTCTAAAACTTAACTTTCTTTTTATAACAATTTCAGAAAACAAACATAGCATTAATCCACAAGTATTAAACATTTCTCATCATCTTGTCTCTTATTGAGTTAAATTTGTTTACAGGCAACGCTTTAGTCAAAAAATCAGCCAACTGATTTGAACTCTCAACATATTTAATATCAACAATTTTCTTTGTAACATTCTCTCTGATAAAATTATATCTTATATCTATGTGCTTACTTCTCCTATGAAACACAGGGTTGTTAATCAACTTAATTGCACTCTGATTATCAACATTTAAAGTAATTAAGTCTTGTGGCTCCCCAATGTCACACAGAAATTGCCTAAGCCATAAAATTTCTTTAGCGGCTTCACTAGCAGCCATGTACTCAGACTCAGTTGTGGATAATGCCACAGTATTTTGCTTACGGCTAGACCAAGTAACAGGACCTCCATTCATTAAAAATATATAACCTGTATTAGATTTTCTAGTATCTAAATCACCTGCAAAATCAGAGTCCGAGTAGCCAACTAATTCAACATTACCTTTATAAACAATAGACATATCTTTGGAATTAATTAAATAACGTAAAATTCTTTTCACAGCTGTAACATGTATAGGACCTGGGTCATTGACATATCTACTAACAACATTCACAGCATATGCTATGTCAGGTCTAGATACTGATGACAAGAATAGCAATGCTCCCACTGCTTCTCTATAGGGGAAATTAATACACTCATTACTTATATTCTTAGTTAGATGAACATTTACATCAGCAGGAGTACTATAACTCTTAGCATCTGACATATTAAATCTTTTTATTATTGTTTTAATATATTGTTTTTGACTTATACTTATACAATCTTTTTCTCTATTTATCTCCATTCCAATAAATGAATCACAGTTTAGAATCTTAATATCAAACTTTTGTTTAAGATCATTTAAGATATCATGCAAAACTACTTTACTTTTAGCCAATAGTAATCCGTCATCGACATACAGGATTAATATTACTTTGATATTTTTAAAATATCCTATGAATACACAACTATCAGATTGGCACAATTTGAAACCATAAGTAGTTAAAAAAGAACAAAATTTCTCATTCCAACATCTTGAAGATTGTTTAAGACCGTATATAGATTTAATTAACTTACATACTTTTGAAGACTGTGTTTCCAAACCCTCTGGCACCTCCATGTATATCTCCTCAGAGAGCTCACCATACAAGAAGGCCGTTTTCACATCAAATTGCTCAATCAGTAGTTCATCTCTCGCAGCAATGCTAAGCAGCACCCTGATGGAATCGTACCTGCTAGTGGGGGAAAAAGTTTCATTATAGTCCAAGCCCTTGACTTGTGTGAACCCTCGTGCACACAGTCTTGCTTTGAATCGTACTATTTCTCCATCTCTATTCTTTTTAATAGTGAACACCCATTTACAAGAAACAGGCTTCTTCTCAGTTCTATCAGTTAGTATCCAAGTTTGATTTTCTTCATGTGACTGAAGCTCTTCAGCCACAGCTTTCTTCCATAAATGAGAATTTGGACTACTCATCGCTTCTTCATAAGTGTTAGGTATTTCAAACTCTGTGAAATTAGCTTCTAACTTATTTCGACGAGGACGTAATGTGATGTTTCTCTGTTCCTCCTGTTCTAAATGTAAACCTTTTGGAGGGATATAACTTTCATCTATGTCTTCTAAACTCTTCATACTATCATCTGAAGAGATTTCTTCAGGTACATCACATTCATGTTGAGACTCACTCTCTAAGATAGGTTTTCTTGAATGTTCTTCTTCTTTTTGTTCTACTCTCATTTCTACAAAATTTTGTTTTTCTTCTGGTTTACTATATTCATCAAACTTCACGTCCCGTGACACTGTAATCTTCCTGGTATTTTGATCATACATTCTGTAATTATCATGATCATATCCAACTAATAACATCTTCACACTTTTCTTCGCAAGCTTTCTTCGCTTTTCTTTTGGTACATGTACATAACCAGTAGATCCAAATATTCTGATGTGGTTTAAGTTAGGTTTTACTCCATGCCACAGTTCAAATGGTGTAACATCTCCAGTCTGGCTTGATGTATTTCTATTCAATAAATATATTGCACAGTTGACAGCTTCTGCCCACATGTTTAAGGGCATGTCCTTTGCATATAACATTGTTCTTGCAGATTCCATAATAGAACGCATCTCTCTCTCTGCTCTCCCGTTCTGTTGTGGGGTATATGGGGCAGTACGCTCATGTGTTATTCCCTTATTCTCCAGAAATGATGTAAATTCTTGGTTTACATATTCACAACCATTATCTGTATGTAGTATGTGCAAATCACATTGAAATTTGTTCTTCACAATTGCACTATACTTCAGAAAACATTGAAATACTTCACTCTTATGTTTCATGAAGTAAACATGGCGATAGCTTGTAGCACCATCTTTGAACAAAACAAAATATTTCATACCCGACACTGAAGGTTCTTCTATAGGACCGCACACATCGCTGTACACAATTTCACCAGGCTGTGTTGGACCACGGGTTGATTTCAAGAAGGGACGTCTTGCTTGTTTCCCATATTGGCACGCTTCACAAACAAAATTCTGGTTTCCACTCAATTTCACTGGAATCACACCATTCTTAGACATATTTTGAAGTTCCTTGACATTTAAATGTCCTAATCTTTCATGCCAAACTTTTATATCTGTTTGCACTACATTACAATTCTCTTGTTTGATTGTTTTGACATCCAATTCATATAAATTATTCTCTGTTAATTGTGCACTCATGACAACAACATTATTCTTCATAATCATTGCTTTTTCATTATTCTTTACAATTATATATCCTCTTCTAGTGGCAGCGCCTTCAGAAAACAGATTTCTTCTTAAATCAGGTACATATAATACATGCTCAAGTATGCATCTCTCCCATGTGCCATTAACTTGTTTATCTATCAGTATGGTTCCTTCACCACATACTTTGATATTCTGTTTGTTACCCAATTTAACAGCATTGTTGTATTGAGACTCGTTCAACTCACAGAAGTAGTCACGCTTAAAGGTCATGTGCATTGAGGCTCCACTATCTAATATCCATGCCTCTTCATCATGTTCAAATGAGTAACTTTCAGTGCTGAATGCCAACATATTGTTAGGTTTCTTATTATTGTACTTTTTCTTTGGCATCTTGCAATCACTAGCGAAATGACCTCTTTTATTGCAATTGTAGCATACAAATCTATGATTTGAATTTCTTTGATCATTTGAAGTATTCTGTTTATTTCCATTTCTTGATTTGGAATTTTCTTTTGATGTCACCAACGCAGTCTCACTACTACTTGTATCATTGGCAAGGCTGGCTTCTTCATCTACTAAGCGAGAAGTGAGGTTTTGAATTGTTTGATTATCTTCATCAAGTGACAACCATGCTTGTCTAAGCGAACGGTATGTTGGAGGTAATGTACTAAGAATCTTTGTCATTACTGCTGTGTCACTGATCTTCTCACCAGATTCTCGTAGCTGCTTTGCTAAGCCTTCCACCTTGGACACATGCTGTGCCATCGTATCACTGGCACTATATGCATATTTGTAGAACTTCTCATGAACTAACATTTTGTTATATTCTGATTTCTGTTCATAGATTGCTTCTAATTTCGTCATAACTTCTTTAGCAGTTTCGCAGTTTTCTATAAGAGATATTTGGTTCAAATCCATTGACGACGTTAAAATGAACATGGCCATTCCATCATCTTTATCCCATTGCACTTGCGAACTGGTTTCTAAGGGTCTCGCCTTTTCTATGTTAAATCCCTTTGCTCTTAATGCGCATTTCACTTGAAATTTCCATTGTTTGAAATTTCTTCCATCAAACTTCTCAATTTTCATCGCGTTCGTCACCTCCATTACGTAGGTTAATTTTTCACCGGTTGTAATCTTGCTCTTAACTTGTTTTTAAATTGAAATATTAATTTATCGTGTTTCCTGGGCCCATAACCTATTGGGATTCGATGATATTTCAATAAAAACACGTAGATTTCTATAAACGCGATATTTAATTTATAATTAGTTGACCACACACAACATGACGTTTTTACAAAGGGAAGACACAACAACGCCACCCGTGTTAGAAAAAGGAAACATTCTTTTTACGAAGATACTTACAACTAAACGTTTACAAAGATATCTATCCTATAAATTTATTATTCAACAATTTTGTTTGAAAATTTTACTTTTTTAATTTTCGGTTTTCGATTTAAAATTTAATTAAGCTATACTTCTGTGGACTAGTATTACTTGAGGTTTCATTTATTGCCTAGAAGTGAGTTCCATACCGTATGTTGACGTATTGATTTATTAGCTTCGGGTAAAATATTTTTTATTCTATACTAACTTCTGCCCGCGACTTAGTCTGCGTAAATGTCGGTTATTGTGGACGCAGACGAACTCGTGAAATCAAAAAAAGCCTGTGTCTTTGCTTGGGGTTCATAAGTACCAAATATTATCAAAATCGATTCAGTGGTTAAATCGTGAGACCTTTACCCAACAGTGGCCTAGCTGGACATTTTTTCCCGTAACAGTTCAAAAAGTCACAGGCTAAAAAGCTAGTCTTACTATAATAACATTAATTAACGTGTATTGATCTATTTTGGTAGAACCCAATAATTCTATATTATTTAAAATATTCCGATCAAATATCATATATTTATAGACCATACTAGTTACTTAGATCTAAGTAAAAAATATAATGCAGATACTGCATTCTGCAACTGCAAATAACTATCCGGCACTCAAGAGATAGAATAATAATAGTAAGGATACGATCACTAAACTAGGAAAGTAGGTTAGAGTAGCCAGTAAACATTATTTATTATTTATAGTACATTGGTAGTGCATGTGAGTTTAATATTGATTCCATTTAGCTGTATAATGATAGCTTCTGCCAGTAAAAGCTTCTGCCAGTGACTGCATCTGCGTCAAAGTTGATATATAATTCCTCGGGAACCGTACATTTTTCCGAGATAAAAAATACCATATGCGCTTTTTCAAACTATAATCTATGTTAGGACCAAATTTCATCCAGATCCGTTCAGCCGTTTTGGCGTGATTGAGCAACAAACTTTGATCAACTTTTGCATTTATAATAGTAACTAGCTTCTGCCCGCGACTTCGTCCGCGTCAAAGCTGGTTTCATCCCTTAAGGGGTGAATTTACCGGGGTTGCGGGACGTCCGGGGTTGCGGGACGTCTTAACAGGATACCGTGGCCCCGGAACGTAAAGGGCAACAGAAGGAACAGGGTGGTTTTTTAGCCAGTAAAAGTCCGACAGTCCCTTCCGCCCCACCCAGGGCGGAAGGACTCATTTGATGATTTTTACCAACTCAAAAAAAAAGGGGTGAATTTTGGGAAATCCTTTCTTATCGGACGCCTACGTCATACAAAGAACACACCCTCCAAGTTTCAGGTCTTCGCGATCAGCGTTGATCCGTCAGTCAGACATTCAGGACAAAGAATTAATATGCATAGATATAAGATATTTTACGTAGCTGTAGTCTTACTTGCCCGCCCCGTTGGTTTAGTAGTGGGGTCTGAGGGTGTGGTTTTGGGTTCGTTTCCCAGATCAGGTAAAGTATTACTGATTTTTAGGGTTCCGCACGTCATAAAAAGCTATAGAAAGTCCATTCCTTACTAGCCAACACCGAAAGTTTAGGTAAACATGCATCTATTCAACCTCTGATGATAACAGATTGTAGTTTCCCACGAAAAAATAATTGTGTCCGAAAACCCATCAATTTCATTAAATTTCATTGTCGGGATACTTTTTCTGTTACAAAATTAATTGTGAATATATACATTACTAGCTTTTGCCCGCGTAAATGTCGGACCCCCGTTCATCCCCTTAGAGGGTAAATTTTAAAAAATTCTTTCTTAGCGGATGCCTACGTCATAACATCTACCTGCATGCCAAATTTTAGCCCGATCCGTCCAGTGGTTTGGGCTGTGCGTTGATAGGTCACTATGTCAGTCACCTTTGAGTTTTATATATATAGATTTACAAGCTTAATAACAAAAATAATAAAAAAAAACAACCCGAATAAGAATATAAAAAGAGAAACTAAAACTAAATGGCATCAAAAAATTTATCCACAACAAAAAAAAAACCTGCACTTTATAAACAATTAGCACTTTCCCCGCGACTTCGTTCGCGTGATGTTTCTTACGGATCCCTAATTAATTTACAATAAAATATAGCCTATAACATAGCCTATGTCACCCGGGGATAGTGTAGCTTCCCAACAAGTGAAAGAATTTTTCAAATCCGTTCAGTAGTTTCGGAGCCTATTCAATGCAAACAAACAAACAATCAAATCTTTCCTCTTTATAATATTAGTATAGATGTAGGAACATGGGCCAGCCATAAACAATTTTGTAGAAACATAAATTCCTATATTTGTGCCATAAAATTTTCCGTGATAAAGTCGGATATCGAGTAACTATAAAAACATTTTGCCTGTCTATCATAGAACCTTCCGTACCACATCATCCATCACATATGTCGGGGGGTCGCTGCCCCCTATATGTTTTTGGGGCTTGGCACAAGTTAATAGTAGAAGCGACTTGAATCACTATCATCACTACATAGTATAAAACAAAGTCGCTTCTTCTGTCTGTCCCTATATATGCTTAGATCTTTAAAACTACGCAACGGATTTTGATGCGGTTTTTTTAAATAGATAGAGTGATTCAAGAGGAAGTTTTATATGTATAATACATGCACCCGTGCGAAGCCGGGGCGGGTCGCTAGTGAAAAATAAAAGCACAAATATTTTTTTCGTTTTATGGTTACCGTAACTTTGACACACTCTGGCACGTATACCTTATTTCGTAGTAAATAAGATTGATATTGTTTCGCTATTGACATAGTATTTACGTCAAAATATGTAACCCATTAAAAAAGATGCGTGATGCAAATTGTTTTGTATTTAATTTGACGCTTGTATTTTATAGATAAAAGTGAACGTAGCACAAAATACTGAGGTATTATTTAAATCATTTTTTTTTGTTGTAGAATTTATTTTTTGTTAACAGTGATTTTTAAAAGTGAACTTCTCAGCTAGACTGTATTTTCAGTTTAGCATAAAAATTTAAAAAAAACCAACTTATTAATATGTACCTACAATCGCGGACAATAGCGCACTTTTCATATTTACGCATTTCTATGTGAGATTGTAGGGAGTAATCTCTGGATCTACTGAACCGATTTGAAAATCCTTTCGCAAATTTTAAGCCACGTTATCACTGAGTGCTATAGACTATATTTTTTATGGAAACAAAAATCTTCTGAACAAACTTGTGAGAGTGCTAGTAGATACCTAATAAGGTTGAAAAGTGGTCAACCCTCATTACCATCGATTGTACTTACTCATCTAATCCGCTGTACCGATCCGTAAGAAAAATCTTCCGAACAAACTTGCGGGGAGAGTGCTAGTAGATACCTAATAAGGTTGAAAAGTGGTCAACCGCCATTACCATCGATTGTACTTACTATGCTATCCGCTGTACCTTCTCAATTGCACCAATCAACATGTTTAAGGTCAACTTCAACCTGATACTGTGTTGAAATTGGTATATTATTGAAAAATTTATAAAGCTGCGAAGGTTATCGAGGGTCGGGTCCCCTATACAAGAATATTTTCTAAGAATTTAGTTCTCCTTAACTTATGGGCAGTTTATATGCCATGCATAATGTATCGCTATTGTGTGCTTTGTGCTGAGTTTTTCTATTGTAGTAAGCAAATTTTGGCCCTAATTTTTTCCTTAATAGGAAAACAATTTATTTTAGCCCTGAAAAGTAGAATAATTTTCATATAATTATATGATTTAGGTACTTTATAAACTACTGGATAATCAATAGGCTATTCATAGGCTCGCCCTCTACTACATAGGACTTAAACATCATCATCTGCTTAGCCTTTTCCCAACTATGTTGGGGTCGGCTTCCAGTCTAACCGGATGCAGCTGAGTACCAGTATTTTACATGGAGCGACTGCCTGCCTATCTGACCTCCACAACCCAGTAACTGGGTAATACGATACCTCTGGGTAAGACTGGTTGTATGTTGTCGCCCTTTATTACATAGGACTTAAACATAACTGGCAAAATGTGGATGTACTAATGGGTACACCTCTAACCTCACATGCGTGATGCGATGAGATGCGTGAGGTTATGGATAATCAACCTCTAACAAGATAAATGTTAACCTATCTATCAGATAACTTTAATATTTCTTCTACCTCCGTCATTGCTCCAAATTTCATATCTAGTCCAGTGGATTTTCTGCCTTGTATATAAGCCAATACGATTTATAGCTAGGTATCAATACATCTGTGCTACGCCACGCTACACAGCGTTATGCTACGCAGCGCGGTCGGGGCTACGCGTCGCTGAACCGTACTTCATCACTGTCCAGAACTACGAACGTAGTGCTCAGTGCTACGAAATTTTGTATGACCATATTTTTTGGTGAGCAAAATATTTATGTTAAAAGATTGGTTTTTTAAAATTGAATTTCCCATCTCTATGTTACAGAAAAAATCATCAAAACATTTTTATTCAAAATCCAATTTCCTGTCCCTATTTATTTTCATAGATGCCAGAAAGCCAATCTTAAAACTTCTAAGTCAAACGTAATGTTTGTTTTTCTAGTTAAACGACTTTGTTCAGCGAGACGGCTATTGAATTTACTTCGAGTAGCTGAACTCTTGAAACTTCTAAAAATATTTCCCTCTCGACTATAATGTGATTAGATTTCTTTGCTCGTTCGAGAGCAATTATTGAGTACTTTGTAAGGCCTCATCAGTTACCTACTTACGTAAATGTTAGGTACACACAGCAAAACAGATAGGTATGCAGGGTCGTCAGATATAGTTGAAGTTTTCTGAGAAACCGATGAATGTTTTCAAATGAAATTTAATTTAAATAGTAGATAATAAACAGTTCTTTATTTAGGTTAAGTTTCAGTCAAAGACATCCATCCGTTTTTTTAGAAAACTTCAACTATATTTGACGACCCTGCATACCTGTTTTGCTGACTGTACATACGAGCTTCTTTTATTTTGTTGTTCTATTGTTTTCTATTATAAGGAATCGGAATGAAAATACATCGCTGTAACTCGAGATTTTGCATAGCAACTCAGAAACGCGAGATTCGTTTCGATTTTATATAAGTTCCTATCGTGATGGCTCAGTGGTTATGGTGCCCGTTTCTTATGTATAAGGTTGCGGAGTCGGATTTATTAATAACAAGCTGTTTTTTTCCAACCGTGTTAATTTTCGACTATGGTTATTATATTATACACACAAAAAGATTTTTTCCGATCCGATTTGTAGTTACAGAGATTAGCACGTTAAGGCAAACATACAAAGAAAAAAACAACAAAGCTCTTCTGTTTTACTCAATATTCAATATCTTTATTGCTTCTCCATAAGTATACTTAGGTGGTAACTTAAATAACTGAGATCATTATGGACCCCGTAAGATACAGCAAAAGGGTAGGAGAGAGGAAGCCCCGTTTAAAGTCCCCGTTTATTAGTCGCAACACTGACGAATAAACAATGGTATCAAAATAACTAAAACTCGAAGAAATAACAATAAATCACTAACAAAATAAAGTAATTTACTTCGTTAAAATATTTATTCACATCAACAACATTTAGCGTCCGATTTGTATTTAGCAAAATATACGGCTTCGAAGTTTGACGCAAATTATCTCACTCTGCAACTTTAGCGAAGTTAATTCGCAAAGTTATGAAATTAAGTTACTGTAATTTATTTACTTTACGTTACAACAATAAGAGTCAAATATATAATGAGATGGTGTTATTTGAGATAGTAATTAATAATAAATAATAATAATAATAAGTTCTTTTATTTCGTCATCGCCGTCGAATCGTTTTTCTTTTGAATAGTCAAGGAGTCTGTCAAAACCTTCGTTGTGATGGCTTAGCCACCTAGTGGTTAGAACCTCTCAATGTACGAGGCTGTGAGTTCGCCAATGTGCACGGACAAGTACCAATGTGACTTTTTCTATTTCCTAATATTTACAGTCAACAAAAGAGATAGGTATGCAGGGTCATCAGATATAGTTGAAGTTTTCTTAAAAACTGATGGATGTTTTCAAATGTAATTTTATTTAAAAAGTTACTAAAGGTACTTATATATAAACAGTTAATTAATTGAGTTCAGTCTCAATCGAAGACATCCACGGTTCTAAAAAATCTTCAACTATATCTGACGAACCTGCATATCCATCTCTTTTGTTGACGCGATGTGTATGATATGTTTCGTAGTCTTTAAGAACAATACAATAGTTTACTTACTGTATAGAATCATGATGCCTCGCCTTACTGCCTCTCCTATACAGGGTGCCGGCTGCAGCAGCAGCAGTGAGCAGTGCAAGTGCAGCCGCCGCGCAACCCCCCGCAGCGAATAACACACCTCCTGTGTTTTGTGACGCGTCGCCTGCGAGACGAGCGGTCTCATTGTGGGCTACTACTGTTGATAGACCTGATGAAGGAATAAAGACAGTTAATGTGAGGATGTTTTAGGGTGTTACCACACCAATCGATCGATAGTCGATCGATACCATCGATCGACATCGGTCGACGTTGATCGATTGGTGTGGTAGCTTTAATTATTCGACGGATACCGGTCGACTAACCAATCGATCGATTGTCGGTCGATGGTGAATGGATCGATTAGTCAAGTAGAAACTATCGATCGACGTCGACCAATCCATTCTACCATCAATCGATGGCATCTATCGGCTATCGATCGATTGGTGTGGTAGAAACTAGGTATCGATCGACGTCGACCAATCTATTCTACCATCGATTGATGGCATCGATCGACGATCGCTCGATTGGTGTGGTAACACCCTTAGTTTAAGTTTGTGAAGATGTTTCAGATGTTTGGATGTTTTGTTACTCAATCACGCGTAAACCGATACACAGATCTGTAAAGTGTAGATCTGTGTCACATAGATAGACCATTGCTTGGTTAGCACATAGGAACCTTTTTATCTCGGTAATGTGTGTTACCTTGGGATATTAGTTCAGCTTACTTAACGGAAAGTTACTTTTTACTTGGGCAAAGCCGGGGGCAGAAGCTAGTTCTATTACAAGTCTAAACGCGAAGACTTGTTTTTCACGTTCTGTCGACTACGATTTCATATTTTGTAAAGTTTTTTTTCTTAACTGTGAGTCTTCCATGTTCTAATAAATAATTAAATTACTAGTTTCTTTGCCTATTTTGTGGCCCAAATGTTTATGCTTCCAAACTTCTGTAGGTACCTTGTGCGGTTTGCCCAGCAAACATGATCAGGAGGCCAATCCTACTAACTTACTGTAACGTTTGTATTCTAATCTCAGTTTCAATCTGTCAAAAATACCTCTAATTTGCCTACATTTTCATATTCATATTCATTTATTTGCATACCATAATCTGTTTAAAAGATGTCACATAAAGCTTAAATCTAATGTACAGTTATGGACCCTGTTAGTACACAGCAACATTTTTGACAAGGTGAGATGAGATTGTGACTAGATTTGGAATGGTCTTGATTACTAGTTACTTACTGCCTCGTTGGTCTAGGGGTCGTTAAGCGCGACTGCTGCGCATGAGGTCTTGGGTTCGATTCCCAGGTCAGGCAAAGTGTTATTGGGTTTTTCCATCAGGAATTTCTCAGTAGCAGCCTCGTAGTCTGGATTTGTGCCCGGTTGATGGCAATAGGCTCGCCCCCTATTACATGGGACTTAAACATAACTGGCGAAATGTAGGTGTAATAATGGGTACACCTCTGCCTAACCCTTTGGGGATTGCAGGCGTGATATTATGTTATGTTAATTACTTACTAGTATTTCCCTTTTTCTTATTAAACTACTCGTATTTTCGTCGGACAAATGAAATTGACAAAACCAATCAACGACCAACCACACTATCTTAAACACAGCTCCATAAATCAATTCAACACAATAACAAGTCACAAAACTAGAACAATTTTAACGCTTCCCCATAAAAAAGACACACCCACCGCTTGTGCCCACTAAATTGAATACCGAGTGTAATAAAAAACTCGAAAATAAAGGAGGGTAATAATGGTGACATAATGAGCCCGGATACTCTGCCTTTATTACAACGTCCCCTAATATTAAGCCCGTGAACGATTTACAGGTGAACGAGCTAGAAAAAGCGTGGATATTGCCTGTTAAGTGTCAATTTAGACTAAGTGTTTAACCGATACTGTTTTGAACAGTTTTTATTCCAATTATGGACAATTTTAGACAGTAAAATGTTCTTTGCTAAACATTGAAAATCTAAACTTATGTGACTTAGGCTTACTTGCGTCGAAAAATGTTACTTTCTGTTTGTTGCAATGGCAAATGTCATGCATTAAATTCCCGTGTTAGCAACTTACTTGGAGTTAAAGATATAATCAATGCAATTCTACTGACAATCGTTTAACCTCAGTCCCATTTAGTCAAAAATGCCTCTAATTTCCCAAAATTGTTTGACATTGAGTGTCACTGATATTTTTTACTGTGTGTAAAAAGTGTAAAAGTAAAAAATAATGGAGACTAAAAATTGTGACTAGATTTTGAGCGTTTTTAAGTAGTAGAATGAGCCTTCTGGTGTCAGATTTTTGTCCGATCGATGACACGCCTCCTTTACGACTGTTTTAGTGCTACACCTGTGCTACACGCTACCTAACACCTCAGGGGATACTGGCTTGATATTTTGCTACAGCTACATTACCTTATAACTAGTTCGACTATTGAACCACAGCTAACAAGTCCTAACCACATAGGTAAACTTGACGCACATACGGACCACAAGCCACAAAACTAAGATCCGTTTAGCCATTCTGGCGTGATTATGTATCAAACATCCATCCATATAAACTTTCGTATTAATTATAAGTAGCAGTATTTTTTTTAAGGAGGTAAAGTATGTTTACTTTTTTTTACATACATACATAAACTCACGCCTTTTTCCCATGGGGGTAGGCAGAAACCACAGAACGCCACCTGCTACGATCCTTACATACTCCTTTCGCCTCATCTACGTTCATACATTTTGTCATACAAGCACGCCGGTTACGAGTACTCCGCACCTGACCTTTCTGAAGAACCTCACCAATAAGGTCAGTGTAGGTCTTCCTAGGGAAAACTAAAACTCTGGAAATACTAGTCCAGTTACAATTTACTGATAGAAAGCTATTGCTGAGTCAGAAGCTCGTATGTTAATAAAAGAAGCGACCAACGATCACAAGTGCAACTTAGTAGCCGCTTTCAGCTACATAAGAAAGAGTTGTGTGGCTGTAAGGCCCCTAGTACACGGCGTATTTTAAACGTGCAGACGACGCGCGTTTCAGGAACGTGCGTATTCGGCGCCGTAAATGCTGATTGTTGCGTTTGTTTTGATGATGGCTGTAACTGCGCTCATACGCGCAGTATAGACGGATTTCACGATCGCCCCGTGTGCTTAGGTTACAAGGTTGCGTTCAAAACTCGTTTGAAGCACGTATACGAGCGTCATCTGCGCGTCGTCTGCGCGTTTAAAATATGCCGCGTGCTAGGGGCCTAATGTGTGGCCCGTCTACAGGATCACTTAGAAACACTGTTATAAACTTTCAGTCAGCTAACAGGTAATTTCCAAAACTACTCAACCGATTAAGGACACAGAGGCTCTGAGGAATAAGACTTTTACCATTAAGAAGTTCACAAGTTTATTGAGAGCGAACGATGACTACTAACAGGTTTTCAAGTGAAAACTTATTGGGTTGAAATTGTATTGTTTTAATTTTTCAAACGGTTTCAAAGTAATTTGTACAATTTTTTTTTTGTTTACCAGACACTTGAAAAGGGAGTCATTGTACTCTTTATTATAAATGACTTTTGTCATAGGGCCAAGCTTTAAATCTTAAAACAAAAAAAAAAGCTTTTTTACAAAAAAGATAACCGCCTTCAAAACTACAAAATAAAAATAACTTTAGTTTTGGAAGTCGGCGGCTTTGGTTTTGTTTTTTGTTATGTAGGTAAGTATTGCCACCGACTTCCAAAACTAAAGTTATTTTTATTTTGTAGTTTCGAAGGCGGTTATCTTTTTTGTAAAAAAGCTTTTTATTTTTCACTTTTTAGTGCTTGTGTATTAATGTTTGAAATCCTTACAAAAAGCCCTTTCAAACAATACCTCACACGATATATTTAATTTTGGAAACTGGTAGGAGGGGGGTTGACGTACCCCCTTTTCCTTCAGTCAGTTATCGACTATACGTATAAACAAAGCAATTTCACTTGTTACGATATTGCTGCTGTGATTCTGTGAGGAGTTCCATTCCTTATCTCCGAAGTTCATCATCAGATATTGAAATGGTGACAATGGGACCACACGGGAAGCACCAGCATTCAAATAAAAAAAGAATCATGAAAATCGATTCACCCAGTCGCAAGTTAGGAGCTAACAAACATAAAAAAAAAAATACAGACGAATTGATAACCTCCTCCTTTTTTTGAAGTCGGTTAAAAAGATGATCCGTAGGTAATGCTCGCAAAACTGCGACGAAATGTGTGGGTTAGTGGATTTATAAATAGTATAATTAATATAATACATGTACATAATATTAGTATTAAGATATCACTAGCTAAGTCACAAATAATCGAGACGCAAAGACCGTGATTATAAATACTTACAAGGCAGCTGCAGTGTAGTAGTTCAAATTAAGTGAAATCGTATGCCATTAATATTAAAACTTACTAAACACACATACAGACGGACGGACGGACAACAAAGTGATCCTATTAGGGTTCCGTGTTTTTCTTTTGAGGTACGAAACACTAAAAAGAATTTAAAGTTGTTAGTTCAAAATGTAACAAATATTTGAAAAACACTTTCTGACTATTTATATAGCAGTGAGTACAAACCATTTAAATGTAAAATAATATTAAAAAACAGTAGACGAAGAAAAACCAATCGATGTAAAACAAGCAAGTATTACCAACTAAATCTTCCTAAAAACAAACCCAGCAAGTACCTACATACATACATAACATAATCACGATCTAAAACATATATACCCCAACTGAATATCAATTAGGAAGATTGTAAAGACGATAAAAATTACCATACTGAACACAAAAATTATGAATCTTTTGATGTGGCCTCAAATAAACCTCCAAGGAGAAAAATGAAAATGGCGAAAAATAAACATAAAGAAACGCTAACGCGTGTAAAAAGAACAAGAAAATTTCCAAGTCAAATAAAATGTACAATGGAACAATCGATACTGTCTTGTAAACACATTAAAAGAGGGGTATGTAGGGCTGCCGTAGGCTTTTCATGAGATTATTGTAACTCACAGATTACTCAAGATTTTCACAGAATTTTTGGCAGGGTTTCTACTGTTTGTTTTTAAAATAGATCTTTGTGAGGTGAATAGATAAATTGTTTTATTAATACTTTTTACTAGTGAATTAAACAATTGTTTTGTTTAAAGTTTACGTATTAAGTAAATACAAGCTTAAAAGCACTTTTGCGACAGCGCAGTACATAATTTCAAAATGATACCTACGTAATTCAATGTCTCCGACGAGATTTAAAAATCAGTGATTTGACCAGTAATTGACTAACCATAAGTCATTTAAAAAACATAAATTATCTGTTTCACCTTACTCATCTAACAAGATAGAAAAACAAAACAGTCATGACGTATTACTAAAAAAAAAATATTACCCATACATCCTACAATTACACACTGCGACAACCCTACGCATCGCCCTCTCGATACATCTCCATCCCTCCAAGAATATCCTGTTGCGCCTCCCGTCTACATGCTAATAAAGAGTGCGAAGGAGTGATTTGTGGGACGAAACTCTGACTTGGCACCGATAAGGATATACTGCCAGCATTATTGTTTTTGATTACTGCTTGTAAAGGAGTTTGTATGTAACTTTGGCCCTGTACGAAATACGACGTGAATTTACTTGTTTGAGTTGAGAAGCTTATTTTGATTGTTAAGATGTTTCGTTATGAGAAGGATTTGATATGTTGATTGTACAGTACTCTAATCAGATAACTTCTTCTGTTCACATAACATCACGCCTGTATTCCTCGTAGGGTTAGACAGAGGTGTATCCATTAGTACACCTACATTTCGACATGTTATGTTTTATGTCCCATGTACCTAATAGGGGGTTAGCCTATTGCCATCAACCGGGCACAAATCCAGACTCCGAGGCTGCTACTGAGAAATTCCTGATGGAAAAATACCAATAACTCTTTACCCGACCTGGAAATCGAACCCTCATGCTCAGCAGTTGCGCTTTGCGACCACTAGGCCAATTATTTTGTGATTGTGGTGGTCGGTGGCCTGTATGCGGCCAGGCTTAGTCATAAAAGAACTTCAAAATGTAAGTATAAGTACTACTATTGCTAATTATTTTCACACAGAACGCCCAAGTTTCCACATATTTTTTTTATACAATATGGGTTTGCTCTTGCCTCTAGGTTTGAAGTAAAGTCAAAGTCAAATCATTTATTTCAATTAGGCCAATACAAGGCACTTTTGAACGTCATATACAAAAGAAAAAGGAATTGAGTCTAGTTGCACCTTCCAAAGGTAGTTTTGTATGGAGAAGAATGGGCAAGAAACTCCTCAATGTTTACAATATTTGCATACAGAATCATACATAGTGGCACGTGAATGCAATGTACCTTATTTTAAAACTACTAAATCATAGCACAAAGTAAGTTAGACAAAGTCTTATGATGAAGTGCAGAGCTTACCCAGAAGAAGCCTGTTTGCGTTTGGAAATACAGACGCAGGCAGAGAGTTCCACTCCTCCTATTGATGCATTACTATTAAACCCCCTCTTTCAGAGTGTGTTCAATAATTTATTGTTATTATCATTGCGGTGAATAAGATCAAACTTTGCGCCCGTCGTAGTAGATTTTAGTAGCAATTGTAGTTATAAAATGATTTGTTTGGAGGGGGAAACACAAAAGTTTGTCAGGTTTTCAATAGCTTTATGTCGGTATTTGAAATGGAAATTGCGGTTTTTATTTCTTTATTGCTATCTAAAAACCGGCCGCGACGGTGGAAAGGAAAATTGTACTAAGTGACAATTTGGTCGTATTGTTTATGCAACTTTTTTATATGTGCGTATAGACTGGCTAGCTTCTGCTCGCGACTTCATTCGTGTAGTTTATTTCATCTGCGTTAAATTACGTCTTTGGTTACCGCCCATGTGTCGTAGCGTGATGTTATATAGCCTGTACTATATTCCTCATAAATAGTACCTAACGCATATTTTGAACTCGGCTTTTTCTCGACGTTTTTTGACTGCCACGTTGATGTAGCGGTTGCAAGGCGCGACTGCTGAGCATGAGGTCTTGGGTTCGATACCCAGGTCAGGCAGTGTTTTTGGGGTTTTTCCATCAGGAATTTCTCAATAGCAACCTCGGAGTCTGAATTTGTGCCCAAACCAAATAAGCTCGCCCCCTATTACATGGGACTTAAACATAACTGGCGAAATGTGGGTGTACTAATGAAGACAACCCTGCCTAACCCTTCGAGGATTACAGGCGTGATGTTTTGTTACATATTTTCTCGAAATTTCATATGTGACAGTATTTTTTCCAAATTGATGAGCACAATCGCAAAAATGTAAGTTTTGTACCTACCAAGAAACAGACGAATAAAACAAATGACAACCCAGCATCACGTCGCACGCCGTTAAAATTCCCACACATGCAGTCAAAGAACAATACGTCGAGAGACAAGAAATATTCCAACATGACACGCTTAAATATATCAAACAAAGTAAAGAAGAGCTGTTCTCACATAAACGTGACTCGGGTGAGAAATAACTAAAAAACTACTTAACAAGTAAATTTAACTAAAGGCTTTCTACACTGTAATGGTTTTCGCCTCAAGTTTAAAGTCTTGAATAATGAAGTCCAGTTTAAAGACGAAGTTGGGCGGATAATGTTTCCACTCGAATGAATTTTACGTTAGGTTAAGTGGTATCAAAGAGTGTTGTAAATAAATTCGAAGAGTCAAAAAATATGGGCGAAAATAATGATGAACTAAAGGAACATGGGGCATAGGGACTCCATGGAAATTCGGAAAAGCATGACAGAGTTTTTGGAGATCCTTTTCTTAAGAGCTCCGTCCTCTATGGGTATCCAAGACGGATTAGAAGATTCCTCTTTATCAGAAACCCTGCCCTCCGTGGGAATCCAAAAGAGGCTTATTGGAATTGATAGGAGATTCCTCTCGTAAGAACCCTATTCTCTATTGGAATCCAAGAAAAGCATGACAGTTTTTAGGTGATTCCTCTCTTAAGGACTCTGTTCTTTAAGCATATAGGAATTCAAGAGAAGCATGACAGAGTTTTTAGGTGACTCCTCTGTTACGAACTTTGTCCCCCATGGGAATTCCAGAAAGGCATGATGGAGTTGTTAAGAGATTCCTCTCTCAGGAACCCTGTTCTGCATGGGAAACCATAAGAATCATGACAAAGTTATTAGATTTCTTTCTCAAGAGCCCTGACCAGCAATAGATACAAGAAATGCATGACGGAGTCAGGAGATTCCTCGGTTTTCGAGGTTTTGTCCCAAAATATCTTCTGACATACCTATAGTATTAATAAGTAAGGCTCGTGACATACAGGTAAACTTGAGCAGGTTATTCATAACCCCTAGTACATCTAACTACGCGGTGCGGCGGCATGCACCTATATACCCGTAATATAATTCCTTATTTAGTATTCAGTAATCAATTCCCAACACACGAACATTTATAACAGAGGAACTTTGTCCATTGTAAGTACAAAGTACTACGAACATAGTTCCATCCGTATAACTTTAGACACAAGAGACAAAAGTATGATAGTGTACGTGCAAAGTAAACTACGTCTAGTAGGTCACATATCTTTTCTTAGTTTCAAGAGTTATTGGAGATTGTTTCTTCGGGAACTAAACTTAAAACACATTTCTACTTGCGTTTTTTTTTTCTTTGTCTCAACATCGAGATGGTGGGGGAGAGAATTTACTGACGTTATTGAAACTGTGACGATTACAATTATTACTAGTCTGTCCCTGGGGGGTAATCCTAGAATCTTTTAGGAATGATCGCAATGCTTCAAAACCTACATTTTCGACATTGATTGTCGCTGAGATGAGATTGCGACTAGATTTTGCAAGATTTTAATTGGCAAAATTGGCCATCTGTTCCGGGCAAACAAAAAAAAAATACGATCACAGAGCAAAAAAAAATAAGTTTGTTACCTTTCAAGCAAATCTTGTTTCTTTTAAACAGCAACCGTACGTCCTTGTGAGCGCGATCAGGTGCGGATATGTTTAGTTGCATCGTCACTAGAATTTCTGCACTCCTGCTACCGGTACATGGCAAACGAACCCTGTGAAAGAACAAAATGTAGAAATTAACACATGTATCTGAATGATTCCGTATTTAGTAAAAACTAAGAGAAACAGTCATCAAATGACAAGGTGTCTGGTAAATAATCTGTTACTATGCGTCGTCAATACAAGGTAATGTCATAAAAAATGCAGGAGCCACCATGTTGCATAGGGCTCACCGACTTGAAAACTTGCGCGTACCAAGTTTGTAACATGCGAAGCTACCCTTGGTACCTAACGTCCTGTGACTCCTGAGTTGAAAATAAAAAATAGTATAAATATCTTTGGCGCTCACATTGAATCTCTATACATTCTACAAATACTGAATTAAAAATAGTAATAATAAAAAAAATGCTGTGGCGCTAATGCATCTATTCCCGATCTATCTTTTTTTATCTTCTTTTTTTTAGGGAAATATTGTTAGAATCTTACTACTAGATAGATTATGACAGCACATAAGGCTACTTTTTATCCAGGAAAAATGTATAGTTTCCGTGTGATATTATATAAACTTTATAGCGGACGAAGTCGCGGGCAAAAACTAGTTACAAATAAGAATAATATTGTAACATAATTCTAAACGATATTTCCCTGAAATTCGTCTTGTTTATTGCCAACTTGTTAGTAAGTAATACTTTATTGATAAACAAGATCTTATCAATTAGATATTTCCAGAACTAGAAAAGTACGAGTAGGTATGATTCTTAGAATTCGCGTTTACCATCAAGCGGAAAAAGTGTCCTTATCACTGAGTTTACCTCCATTTCAGCAGTTTTTATGCCATACAAATATTGTAAAACATTTATTTTCGAGTTTCTTTCCCATTCTTCTCCATACAAAACAATAAATCTTTTGAAAGGGGCAACTGGGTCATATTCTTGTTCTCTTGTACCTTGTATATGAAGTTTAAAAGTGCCTTTAGTGATTAAATTGTATTAATGATTTGACTTTAACTTCAATACTGCAAGAGATGAACTTCAAACTTACTCACCAGTCCTATGTTGACTCACAGGACTACAATTCAACGACATGACCATTCCAAGGAAATTCGTAGCATAGCAAATATACCCATAATTCACATTGACTCATCTTCATTACCAATGCACCCATATTCTTATTATAAAACTACATACTGCTGCCGCCAGGCAGCGTTTCTGTTTTAGTTTGAAGGGTATGGTTGCAAGGGTAATCTAATATTTGACCAAGATCTCAGTAAGTGAAATGAAGATACAGTCAGTCAGATAACTGGCACATGTGAATTGATGTGATAATATGTAATTTATATGATATAGAACTCCACATTCAATTGCTTTGAAAGGTTCTTAGGCGATTCGCACACTGCTCCGCGCTACGATGCGGGGTGCGTGGCGCTGGAGCCATGCATACGGATGCAGATTTGCATCATCGTGTAGATTTCCCACACAAACGCGTGGGGCTGCAGTATAGTCATGCGGTGGCCACGCACAGGGCTGCATGTTTCCCGCATGTAGGCGCGCGATCTGCAACACCGCGCGTGTGTGTTTTCTATAGAAACACATATACTTGCAAACAACGTAAGAACGCGCACTCCCGCGGTACGCTGCGTGATGCGGGGCAGTGTTCTAATCGCCTTATAGTCCGTTCCCACTATATTTTGAATGATTTTTATAACAAGAATTGACATGCCAGTTTAGCAAAAGTCAATAAAGAAAAAAAACTAGGTAAAACTTACCTAAAAGTCTGCAGGGTCGTAGGCACAAACCCTCGCTCGGAGATATTGACTTGTGGCGGCAGCATGGCGCCTTTGCTCTCATAGTCTATACCCATCACGTACGGCAGCTGGGGAGGAATAACACCATGAATATTGTGTGAGTTTGCAATAAAGGGACGTGACAGATTTTACGGGTTGGTATAGTTTATTTGCGCACTAGTTTCCAACCGCGATTTCATTCGCGTGATGTTTCTTAAGGATTCCTAATTTTTTTTTGTAAAATATAGCCTATGTCACCCGGGGAGATAGTGTAGCTTCCCAACAGTGTAAGAATTTTTCAAATCGGTTCAGTAGTTTCGGAGCCTATTCAATGCGAACAAACAATCAATTTTTTCCTCTTTATAATATTAGCATAGACTAGTTTCCGCCAACGACTTCATTCTCGTCCAAGTAAATATTTATTATCCCTCGGGAACCGTACGTTTTTCCAAAATAAAAAGTAGCTTACGTAAGTAGCAAATATCTAGATCCATTAAGTCGTTCTGTCGTCATTAAGAAGCAAACATCCATACATATAACTTTTCGAATTTATTTATCCTTTATTTCAGGCAACTAAGGCCCATAATTCACAATACATATTATATAAGTAAAATAACTATAAACTAATACGATTTAATATAAGAAATCTTAAAATCATAATGTAACACCTTCTATACATATTATGGTACGCAAATAAATAAATATGAATATGAAATATTCCGCAATATTATAAAAGTGGCCCAGCAACTCCAGAAAGTATTATTGCAACACGTTTTAATATGACCACTCTACGCGCCATATTATTTGGCACTGCTCTATGGGCTTATATTTGCCGGCTTTGTGTGGCAGCAACACATTGCTAGCAAAGTATTGCCCGTTAAAGAGACTTCAGAGGTATGAGAAACTGGGTGTAAAGTATCTCATCCTCCGTTGAAAATGGAGGACCCTCCGACAAGACGGGTGTTATGTCTGGTGGGCTAACTGCCCGACGGTTGTTGTCGAGATTTTGTATATACACTATGTAACAAAAACCCTGTCAGATCAGTGTTTCCGTTGATCAGTTTTTATGTATTATTTCAATTTAATTACTTCTTCTTTCTTCTTTTTTTTTTCACTGGGGAAAAATAATCTCAAATCCATTAAATGGTTACGTATATGTGTACGCAGTACGATGCCGAATAATACCCTTAAGGATCGGACAGGGTTTTTGTTACATGCTGTATAGTTATGCTAATGTCGCAGCAAACTTTGATTGCGCGATGTAGGATCTGTCAGTTGTAGTTCACATGCTGTACTAAAGATGTCGCTACAAGACTCAATAAAAATACCAACATAGAAACGACATTTCAAATTCTATGTGTCATGACGTTATATTACTCTAATTTGAATAAGAATTATTGGAATTTAACCTCTGTTTCCATCTCCATTAAGGTTAAAAGACATTCATTTTCATTAGAGCCTTTATTTGCGACGAGTCACTGCAGCCGTGACCTCTAGCTATCGACACCGATCGATCCTAATGTGTATTAATATAATGAAAGGTGTTTGTCTTTCTTTCTTTAACCTTCGATTAGGTACTTACGTGTCACGTGGAGAATGAAAAATATTCCATTTAAAAGAAATATGGTGATTGTGTATAGGTATATAAAAATTGGAAGTTTTTTCATTTTGGACGACGCAGTTATCTATCTATGAATTGTTCTGTTCTGTTCTTATAAAAGTTGCCTCACTCTAGGAATTTCGTTTAAAAACATATTAATAAATTAGGCGCTTACAAACATATTAATTCACATACACAAAGAGCCAGACCCGGAACAACTATTTGTAGGTCATACACATATTTATCCCAGGAATCGAACTCGGACACGCAGTGCAACAGCCAATCGCTTAGCCACTGTGACAACCATGCTGTCAAAAAATAGATTTTTGTCATCGTCATCTTCCTGCCCTCGTTTCATGTTACTTGGAGTCAGCGCAACACGTTTTCTTTTTTCATTCCGGGTTAGGCAGAGGCCTACCCATTAGTACACCCACATTCCGCCAATTGTGTTCGAAATAAAAATAAATAAATAATAATGTTTAATTAAAAATACTTAAAACAAATAAACCAAATGGAAAGAAAGTGTTCATTTACTGGGCTTCAAAAGTAGATAAAGAGTTTTTTAACCGCGACGGTTTTTCTTTTAAACGCAATCACCACAAATTGACCAAAAAGTCCTTTGTCGAAAGACAAGGTACAAAAGAATCTCCTATCCTAATCTGAAAACACCCGGAACTGGGAAAAATGACTTAATCCAGTCCCTTTTGTTTTCCAAAATTAAATCGCTTTCAAACCAAATTGGAAAATGCGAAACGTTCCACGCTCAATATCGGACGAATGTTTGCTCAATGGAATACAAAATTTAATAAACAAGTTTGGAAATAAAATTATACGTTGTTCACGCTTTTGTATTAAAGAATAAATTGTAATGCCACCAAAAACAAAACTTGTAAAAATTCCAAGTCTCGCAACTCAGTTCTTCTACCGTAAAAAGTTGTGAGATCCATGTAGTACCAAGTCAGTCGATTTATTCAGTCCCTACTTAAGGGGACCTTCTGTCTTAAGTTATTACGTAATTAGCATTTATGTTTAAATGAAATAAATTGACTTGGCCAACGCATGAAAACACAATGTAACTCACAAGCAATATATTGTAGTAAATAAGATTGTTTAGTGCGATAGCAAAATCGTGCTGACTGAGTCGCGAGACTTGGTTTTTTACAAGTTTTGTTTTTGATGGCATTGTGTTTTCATGCGATGGCCAAGTCAATTTATTTCATTTAAACATAAATGCTAATTACGTAATAACTTAAGACAGAAGGTCCCCTTAAGTAGGGACTGAATAAATCGACTGACTTGGTACTACATGGATCTCACAACTTTTTACGGTAGAAGAACTGAGTTGCGAGACTTGGAATTTTTACAAGTTTTGTTTTTGGTGGCATCTCATTACTTTTTGTAGAAAAAAAACTGAACTGCATAAATAACTTTGTAATCCCATATGATTATATCATGTCATATGGGATTACAAAGTTATTTATGCAGTTGGTGTATCTCGAAAACTGGACTGAAATTGCAAAATATTTTAGCTTTTCTTTGATTTATACACTAAACACTAATTGCATTAAAAATTTGAAGCTTCTATGTCTATTAGAAGTGCCTTAGACTTTTAATGATCACACCAACTGCATAAATAACTTTGTAATCCTTTAAGATGATATGATGTCATATGGGATTACAAAGTTATTTATGCAGTTGGTGTGATCATCAAAAGTCTAAGGTACTTCTAGTAGACATAGAAGCTTCAAATTTTTAATGTGATTAGTGTTTAGTGTATAAATCAAGGAAAAACTAAAATATTTTGCATTTTCAGTCCAGTTTTCTAGATACACCAACTGCTTAAATAACTTTGTAATCTCATTATGTCATGATATAATCGTATGGGATTACAAAGTTATTTCTGGTGTATCTAGAAAACTGGACTGAAATTGCAAAATATTTTAGTTTTTCCTTGATTTATACACTAAACACTAATTGCATTCAAAATTTGAAGCTTCTATGTCTACTAGAAGTGCTTTAGATTTTTGACTATCGGTTTAAGAATTGGTGTATCTAGAAAACTGGACTGAAATTGCAAAATATTTTAGTTTTTCCTTGATTTATACACTAAACACTAATTGCATTCCAAATTTGAAGCTTCTATGTCTACTAGAAGTGCTTTAGACTTTTGATGATCGGTCAGTCAGTGAGTGACAAAATTAAGAACTTTGACTAGTTATAATTCTTAAACTACTGGTTCAAATTGAATGAAATTTGAAATATACCGTGTTTATACAATGCTTGCTTGGTAACTAGAAATACAGGCTTCTAGTTTAATCCACAACAAAGTTATAAGGGGTTGAAAATGGCCTGAACTGCTTCGAGAAAATAATGGTACGGCCGTGCCGCTTTTTTTTGCTCGACTTGGCGGGGGCACTGCCGTGCCCCTCGATTAAAACGATTATTTAAATGTGAAATATGGAAGGCCGTTATTGAATGTGAAAACGAACCGAATGTAATCATTCGTTTGAATGTTATTGTGCAATAAATTGTGGTTTACATTTAGAACAGTTAATTTTATTATGATTTCACATAACATAACATCACGCCTGTAATCCACGAAGGGTTAGGCTGAGGTGTAGGTACCTAGCTATTAGTACACCCACATTTCGCCAGTAATGTTTAAGTCCCATGGCGAGCCTTTTTTTATAATTATTTAATATTTACCTACTTAAATCATCCAAATACATCGTCAAAGACATGAAGGTATAGGTAATAGATGAGGTATCTTATAGGTACTACTACTATAAATGCGAAAGTCTGGATGGATGGATGTTTGTTACTCAGTCACGCAAGAATGGCTGAACGGATCTAGATGAAAGGCACAGAGATAGATTATAATCTGGAATAGTAGATAGGCTACTTTTTAAACCGATTTTTTTGTACACCTACGTAGTAGGTGACCATTGATAGTAGACTAGCTATTTCACCCACGCTAAGTTACATATTTGGTTACTGCTCCGCTCCCGTGGGCCATAGCGTGATGGTTTATAGCCTTTAACCTTCCTCGATAAACGGGCTATATAACGTAAAAAGATTTTATCAATTTGGAAAATTAGTTACTGAGATATTCGCGTTTAAGCAAACAAACTTTTTCAGGTTTATAATATTAGCCTATAGTTATGTATCTCTTACCGGTCTCCCGCCAAGCGCTTGCCACATGAACTCCAGGTCTACTATATGAGCTGGTACAGGCACTATGAAGCTGGTCGCGTATTTATTAAGTACTCCTTCTCTAACGTAGTATAGCTCAGCGTCTAGACCTGAAACAATAGAATATTTTCTTCGTGAGATTTTCAAACAGTAATGGAATAACAATATTTTTCTAAAAATATTTTTAAAGAATGATAAAACTTTTTTTTTAGTTCGTTTTGGCCATATAATTGACTAGTTTCACTACTTCGCCCATGTGGTAGTCAAGTATACCATAAAAATATCCTGTGGCACTTGGCGATAACATCCCGACTAGCAAAAAGTTGTATTTGAATTATACAACTAACAGACATGTAAATGTTTTTTATAATAGTTTTGTAGCAGTTCAACAGTTTTATAGTAGTGTTCAATTCGACGCATTAGTTTGTATTATTTATTTTGGTAGTTGGGATAGCTTTTGACCAGTGAGAGATCAAGGAAATCTTCGTGCAAAAAAAGTTAGATGTCATATAAAAATAACACCATAATATTTTGAAAGCATTTTACCAAAATAACTCGGAAAATTACTACACCCTCATAAAAATTTCAAACGCATAGCAAGGAAACTAAAATCGTATTATTCTAATTTGAAGTGCATTACGGACGATTGCACGGAATGGGAGTGTGCCTCCCTCTAACAGATGCAGGTTCGGCTCCCGGGGGGACAGCGCGTCAAATTATCCAACTAACTCTATTTGCTTAGTCAAAAAGAAGTGTTAGTATAGTGTGAGGGGGAAAGTTTTGATACTTTAAGCGATCTCAGGGTATATATATTTTTTTAAGTTGTTTATTAGTTTCAATGAAACACAGAAATTTTATTATTTTTTGAAGTCAAAGTTAATTGAGTAATAAAAATAATTAACTTTTTAAATATTTGTTTTTAGGTTTGTGCTATGTAAACAATTTTTTTATGTTATGTGCATCACTTTAGAATAAAAGATTTTCTTTCTTCTTCTTTCTTACAAAACATTATTTCAGCAAATTTTAATTGACGACACACATCTACAACACATAAACCTACTACGTAATGAGAATTTTAACAAAATCGAGTAAAAATTGATTTGCCGTCAGCCTATATCAATCAGAAAGGATTTACAATCAAACAGCACCTATCTACTTACCATAAAACCAATAACACAGTATCTCTCATCTACATGATAAAAAAACGTCCCACTCAAAGTTAATAGCTACTCAATTCAAAACGCTCGACCAAACGTCGAAATTAATCGTCAAAAACGAAAAAAAAAAAGAATCAGATGATCCAATCAGCGTACATTTGGAGGCGCAAAGCGACAGTGAAACGGGCCGAATATGAAGTGGCACTTTGCACAATTGATGAATCACCACCCCTATAGAGAACGAGTGCAAAATACTCGTACTGTATCTACGCTACGTGCTACCCCACTCACTTTGTACATCCTTTCGGTATACAAAGGATGAATACACCCTGTATGTTTCACAGATGCAAGTGGTAGTGCCTATTCTGTTGAATGCTTTATAAGGAAAGTTTTCTAAATATTTCTTACTATGAATTTCACAAATTTCACGATCAAAACTAAGTTTGAAATTATTTAAACATTATAAAAAACATTATTAAACTTTAAAAAACTCATCAATTTCAATAAAGAAAAGGATGAGACAGTAACTCGATAATAACTAAAACTTAACAATTTTTAAACGACTTCAAAAAGGTTCTCAATTCGACTGTATGTTTATTGTTACACAATAATTATTCCGCCAATTGATTTTGATGATTCATTCTTTGTTTGTTAGGTCATACTCCTCAAGTACTTATACTCAAGTAAATAATTTCATGAATATCTGATATACACCTTCGGAGATAAACAATGGAATTCCTCCGTAACAAATAATACACGTACTGTGATTTAGTTTTATGAAGATCAAAAATAATCTGTTACAAAATCATAAAGTTACAACCAATCTTGATCCAATGCTTAAAAGAAAAGCATCTGAAACCAAGTACTAAGACGTGGTAACAAACCGATAGCAGGTAGTCTATAAAATATTCACAATCCAATTCACACATTCGCACGACTATCCTTTGAGGTGGTCACGTTCATAATTGAAACATAGTAAACGCTAATGATAGACAATACGTGGGAGCCCTCAGCTCTGCCTTTGTATTAATTACTCAAATGATAATGTACTGAGACCGTAATGAGAGAGAAGGGACTGACACGGTGTTATTTGGGGTGTAAAAAGACACAACAAACATTGAGCAAAAATTGCTGTCAAAGTCAAAGTCAAAAACATTTATTTCAATTAGACCATTTACGAGCACTTTTGAATAGTCAAGAAGTCTGTCAGTTAGTCCAAAAGTTGAAGCTAGTTGCTCGTTCCAAAACGGAGGTAGGCCTCTATGGAGAAGAACGAGCAAGAAACTCCACGGGGATGACGCTGGGAAACGACTTTTATTTTTGGTGTGAAAAATCACTATTATGGTACCGCGCAATGTAAGGCCCGCAGAACATTATGCTTATAGGTCAATGCAGCGCAGGAGTCGTGGGGGTATTCAAATTGTAGACCTAACATTTAAAATTGGACTCCCTAAAAAAAAATGTAAAAGAGTTGAAACTTTGGCATTCAATATCTTTGTCAAATTCAAAGACAAAGTCAAAACATTTATTCCAAATGGACCAATTACAGGCACTTTTAAATTGTCAAGGAGTCGGTCAGTTAGTCAGAAAGTTGGAGGTAGTTGCTCGTTCCAAAACGGAGGTTGGCCTCTATGGAGGAGAAAGTGCAAGATGCTCCACGAACACTCTTTTCAATTAGGTTTTTACAAAACCCTGTTTACAATATTCTTGTTGCTGTAGTGTGCAGTTCGCCTAACCTTATAATTATATTGTAACTGCACACACTAATTATTGGCATTATTACACGGATCGTTGAATTAAACAGTTCTCTTTTATTTTGCCTACATCACTCTAATACATGGCGACCCTTAGCCAGCAATTAAAATTTTGCTTTTTTCGAGTGAAAACAATGAAGATGTATAAAAAACAATAAAAATAAAATATAATAAAAACAAAGTAACCAGATGTTTCCCAGGGTATGGTCTAGAACAAAAAGAATATCACAATGATGGGAAGAACATGAAACTTTCGGCTACGTTAAGCGACGTTCTACACCCGTTTTAATAAAAATTAAACAATATTATAAATTGTATAGGTAGTCCTTGTTGGAACTAGAAGGAACTTTTGAAGATAATTTGGGGAAATGTAAAGAAAATAATAATAATGGAACTCAGTCAGCAATCCCTGTAGACATCCTTTATTTTAGAAGTAACAAAGTTTAAGAGGCTTGGAATAAAATTAAAGTCAAAGTTGAAAAGGAAATGGGCGAAGTAGTCGTAATTTAGTTAGAGAGTTTCGATAGCAAAAAGAATCTAAATAAGCAAAAATATCTCTGTTACAAATAAATAAAAATTGAAGTCTCTGTTTTTTAATGTTAAAGTAACAGCTTTTTACTAAATACAATGTTTCCAAGGTACTTTATACCTTAAAACCAATTTTTTTAATTTAATTTTGTCTCTCCGATTATTCCAGCATATTTCAAAAATGGCTGGAACGATTTTGGCAAGACTTTCACTGGCATATAGCTGATGTTCTAAGAAAAAACTTACTTTTTTTTGGAAAAAGAATTAAGGTTTCACGTAAAACAATCAAAACCATTATCTATACTAATATTATAAAGAGGTAACATTTGTTTGTAAGTTTGTAAGTTTGTATGTAGGGGGTAATCTCCGGATCTACTGAACCGATTTTGAAAATTCTTTCGGAAATTGAAAGCTACGTTATCACTGAGTGCTATAGGCTATATTTTATTATAGAAAAAATAGGGGTCCGTAAGATATTTGGGTTTTTCGGACCCAAGGTGTAAAAAATCATCCAAAAAAGTTCCTTATTTGGCGTACGCCGCCTAAACTATAAAAGATAGAACCATAAAATGTTCTAATTAATTAAAGACTTTTAAAATATCTACAAAAAAGTCCGCGACACACTATACCTATCTATTTCGAGTTAAATACAACAACCATTTTTTTATTTAAAATCTTGAATTTTTTTAGAACTTCATTTAATTTTATTAAACGCATTTATTTTACACATGTCATTACTCCTTACCAAAATAAACTATTTTGTCACAAAGTACTGTTTATGTAGATAATATTAAGTCTTTAATTCATTAAAATTTGACGTTTGGTTTGAAAGTTGTGGCGAAATCAATCTCTATCTCTTATCGCTAAAACTCGAGAACGGCTGGGCTGATTTAGCTGATTTTGGTTTTGAAATGTTCGTGGAGGTCTAGGGTAGGTTTAAACGGTGAGAAAATATGGGGTAGGGTAGGGTAGAATTGGGGTAGGGTACGGTTAGGGCAGGGGTAGGGTAGGGTAGGGTAGGGTAGGGGTAGGTTAGGGGTAGGTTAGGGGTAGGGTAGGGGTAGGGTAGAGGTAGGGTAGGGGTAGGGTAGGGGTAGGGTAGGGTTAGGGGTAGGGGTAGAGTTGGGTAGGGGGTAGAGTAAGGCAGGGTTAGGGTAGGGGTATTTGTAGTGTAGGATACCACGCGAACGAAGTCGCGGCGGGTCAGCTAGTTAATAATACACAGGAAAAAATAAAATAACCCCAAAATAATGAAAAACGTATGAATGATCATCATCTGCCTAGCCTTTTCCCAACTATGTTGGGGTCGGCTTCCAGTCTACCCGGATGCAGCTGAGTACCAGTATTTTACATGGAGCGACTGCCTATCTGACCTCCACAACCCAGTAACTGGGTAATACGGTACCCCTGGATAAGACTGGTTGTCAGCCTTTCAAGCTTCTGACGACTCGTAACGACTGTCAAAGATCCACGTATGACAGCCGGGACCAACAGCTTAACGTGCTTTCCGAGGTACGGAATGATGTCAGTAATGTCTAAGATAAACTTTAGAAAGTACATATGAATTGAAAAAGTCACATTGGTACTTGCCCGGATTTGAACCCACAACCTCATGCATGAGAGGCGGGCGCCTTAACCGCTAGGCCATCACGACATCTCGTATGAATGATAAGGGAGAAAATAAAATACTTGGAATTACACGTTTTAATGGAAGACAATACGTGACAGCCTTGCAGCGATCTCTTTGTATTAATTACACAAAGACGATCGTGCGCCGCTGTAATGAGACCTGGGGGAGTAATCTGTGGATAATTTCAACTGTAAGATGAGACTCTGAACATTTAAAAAATAATTTAAATAGATATCAGCATTAGTAAAGATGTTCATTTACCGTTTGGGGATAACTCTAATGAAATAGCTGTAGATAAAGATGATGAAATAAATGATAATAGAAAGTCAAAGTCTAATCGTATATTTGAACTAAAGCAGTAAATAGTACTATAGAAGGTTATTTACAAGAAAAAACATATAATATTGAATCTAGTTGCCCATTAAAGAGTTTCATATGGAGCAGAATGGGCCAAAAACTCCATAACTTCCCTTTTAAAAAAAAAAAAATATTTACAGCAATTTGTACAATTATATTATTCAAGAATTATATGAATGTGAAGACAATGCATAAAAAATCATCGACTCGAATAGAAAAAGAAAAATCAAACAAAAATTTTGAGAATATAACTTACATAGCTTTAAAAACTACACCCTAATATGTGACAAAAGATCATAACATACAAAAACATGTGATTATAGTTCAAATAGATGATTTAACTAGGCTAGTTTCGCTTAACACCGATGGTGTTTATGCGACAGATATTACTATAAGTTACTCAAAGGCGTGAATGAGCCCAGTTGGAGTTGTGTAATGAGGCTTGGCTGGGGGAGCGTGCGGCCTTAGGGGAAGACAATGGAAATTTTAAATGCAACATGGATGATGGTGTGAAAATATAAATCTGGCCGCTTAGAACTTGATCGTGGATAAAAAACTAATCGATAAAAAGCTACAAAATAAAAAATAACTTTAAAACCTCAAACGGCCAAAGTATAGTAACCTTATTGATAACTTACCTATATTTTTGAGCCGTTTGGGGTGGAAACTCGCGAGTCGTAGGGTTTGTGTACCCATAGCCTTTTTAAAGAATTGTCCAAACTGTTGGTTGACACTTCCCGAAGGGCTGGCTTTTACCTCGACAAAACGCTAAGCATTGACATCCAACGTGGCAATGCCGCCAGTCTTTTGGGCACATATTTTCATGTTGACCGTGATAATGAAGAAATTTTTAATGCCATTTGTTTTATTTTTTTCTTTTCCAATAGTTTATGTTAATAAGTTATCTTATTAATTTAGCGTGTAAATATTGTCTCTACGTATTTCTGAAATTAAATTCTGAAAAAAAAATCTGAAAGTATAGGTAAAAATTAAAAAACAAACAGGAAATTGGCAAGATGTCAAAAAAATATATTTTTAATAAACTCAATATAATTAATATCGTTAATGGAAACTGTCAAAACCAAGCATCATGCCTACCTTTCGTCATTAAACGCCATGACACTTTTACGTAATTATTTTTTCCACTTTACGTTGCTTCTGACTTTGAGTTCAATTCGGTTAATATGAATACGTCGAAGTCAGAAGTAGGGTTATGATTTCAGCAGTTTATAATTATAACGTAAAATAAGACTATACAAAGTAAACGGTGCTTTTTAAGTATGTCTTTCAAAATGAAATAAAAAAACATCAAAATAATGTTAATGAAAGAAAAGAAAGAAAAAGAACAAAAAAACATGTTTATTGACTGGACATAGACAAAACACAAACCAAATAAAAACAAAAAGCCAAAATAAACAAACAAAAATAACAAAAAAAAAAAACAAAAATAATAACAAAAATTCAATAAAAAGAATAAGAAAAAACATTAATGCACATGATTTTGATAAATTTCATGCCATTAGTGTTTTAACCGCTCCTTGGCCACGGCAAGTTCAAATGCTCGTTCGAACAAACAAACTCTCTTTTTAATATTTTTGAATGATGCAAACATTATGCAATGTAGACATGAGTATGCTCTGCAATTTTTATCAGTCAAAAAAAACAAAAATTCTCAAAACAATCTGAATATGCTCGGTTTTGTTCTTTTATCGCCTGAAGCAGTATGCAAATGACTGAATTAGTTTATCAAATTACCATTTTCAGACTTATTCAGTTGCTGGTTTTTAAATTCCCTTGATAACGAACAGATAGTCTTTGTGCTCTTTAAAATACGACTTAAAATTAATTAGCCGTAAAGTCGCTGAACTTATGCATTTGAATAATAAAACTGCACGTAATTACAGTCTTAGTTCTGAGAATATTACTTAGATTCGTGTGTGACTGTATAAGCTTTGTGTATTTTAATTAAATGTGTGATATTTATGCTGCTTCCACATTTTCCTTTTGGATTTTGCTCCTCCACTGTTTTTACTGTTTTTATTCTGATTTCAGAGGTTAACAACGTTAACTAATACTAAATTACAACTTTTTGTTATGCATAGTAGAAATTCAATTAGTAAATTTCATAACAAAAATAGTAACAGTCGCGCGACACTGCTTACCGCATACGTAACGGGGCGATTCTGTTGTTTGAAAGAGTCATATTCACCCACATTTTGCCAGATATGTTTAAGTCCCAGGTAATAGGGGGCGAGCCTATTGCTATCAACCGGGCACAAATACAGACTCCGAGGCTGCTGCTGAGAAATTCCTGATGGAAAACCCAATAACTCTTTACCCGACCTGGTAATCGTACCTAAGACCTCATGCTCAGCAGTCGCGCTTTGCAACCAACGAGACAGTAACATTGATAAACTCTTTATTGCCACACACAAAGAACATACTTCCACAAATTCCTAATTAGATCACGCCATAATTCCGACCACAAAACCAAGAGTAAACTTACCACAGTATCAACGAAATGATATTTAAAAGTACGTAACGACGAGGTAAATGAGACTAATGGTCCCATAAAGATCGTCCACTGTGACGAGGCTACGCACTCAGTCCTAAGGTTTAATGAACCATTATGCTCCGAATTGTCAGGTGATACGACACCACTGGGTTTCATACGGTAGTTAAGCCTCCAAGAACTCGAAGAGATTCAGTTTTAGTAGAATTTTATGGTGATGTTCGAGGCTTCGAGAATCTGAGGTTGCTAAGGAGCTATTGATGTGGAATTAGTGGTGTTAAGTTGGGTGATTTGTGTGTGTCTTTTGGTGGCCTCCGTTTTTTTTGAGACTAGATTTTGCCCGCGACTTCTTTCGCTTGAACGGCAGAGAAGCGCGGTTTTTGCGCGGATGCTTAATTCTCTTTCTAAAATAAACTAGTAGACATCTTACATTACAATAAATCTGGACTTACTGTTCCACTCTAACAATGTCAGAGGCCCTTGAGGCGGTTTAGAAAACTCTGACACTAGGGTGTGTGGGTTCGTAAGACCTTACTCTGCCCACACGATAAAGAGAGATTAATCTGCCTAGCCTTTTCTCAACTATGTTGGGGTCGGCTTCCAGTCTCAAAATATACAGCTGAATACCAATATTTTATATGGAGCGACTGCCTATCTGACCTTTACAACCCAGTAACTAGGTAATGCGATACCCCTTGGTGAGACTGGTTGTCAGACTTTCGGGCTTCTGACGACCCGTAACGACTGTCAAAGATCCATGTATGACAGCCGGCACCAACGGCTTATCGTGCTTTCCGAGCTTACATTACATCAACCGAAATTAATAATTTTTTTTTATTTAAAAGTATGCTTTTTTAATTGGTAATTTCTCACATTTTTTGTTCAGGTAATAAGTTACTTAAAAGAAAAACTAACAAACCAAGCAACTGAATCCAATTATTTCTTTGCTGCATCCAATTACAGCTACTAATTCCGTTATTATAATTTACTATCAGAACTCGCATGAATATGCAACTACATCGTGTACTCATAAAGCTTCCTATGTTTTTGTCGCAAGGAAATTCTTCTTCGAGCCTTCATTTATTGCTGAACACCGTTTGTTTATTCTAAGGAGGTTCCCCGTACATTTATTAAAATGGCGATAAAGGTTTATTTATTGTCTCCATGTTCGGTTAGCACGCGAGCAGTGAACGCCATTTTGTCGGTTTTTTTTTTGTCACGAATTTAAATTGGGTTGACACGATAATGCTGAAGGAATGCTGAGGATTCCGCGGCTGTGATTCACTGTGCTTAAAGAATTAGTTTTGTTGTTGTGGTTGGAAAAACACCTTTTTGTTTGGCTAATCAGGGTTCTTATTCGTATACATTTAACTTAGAAAAAGTTTACAGAGTTGGATTTAAATTGCATAAAAAAGTGACCTACTTTTTCTTGAGGAAAATAGTTAAGTAGTAGGTACGTACAGAATCCTCAATATATTCATCGTATCATCTGGATCGAATCCTAGGTATTTATATATTAATTTGAGAATAGATAGTGGTCAACGCTCATGCCTTCTCTGTATGAGAAGAGGTCTTTGACCTGCAGTAAGGACTAAAACAAACTGGTATTATAATTATTTATTTATTTGTTAACTAGCTTCTTCTTCTTCTTTCGTCCGCTTTGAACTCAGTAAATAAATAAATGTGCTTGGACTACAAAGGTATACAGTCGTAAACCTATTATGAAATTCTCTCTCAGTTCTACAAGATCCTCTGCTGATATAGAATCATCTTCGTAGTACCTACACTGATAACGCTGGAAGCCAGATAACATCAAGCTCAGATAAGGCAGCGTAGTTTTACGTACTTGAGACTGCAAACAGATACCTAGTAGCTGGCAAAACTAACGAGTAACTTGCCTACATAAGTACCTACCTACCATCTACCTCCAACATTGGCGATAAGCCAGGAAGACGGTCTTCCAAAGACGATTTCTCTTTAGATGCTAATATTCATTTTAACAAACAAGATTTGAATATGAAAGCATCCAGCACTTTGTGTCAATATCGAGTGTTTTTGGAACGAGGTAAATAAAAACTTGATTATAAGTTTTAGAGCTAAGATTTTTATTTTGTATTTTTCTTTCTTATTAAGTTTCGTCTTTGGTTGCTGCTCGGTTTCCGTAGGTCGTAGCGTGATGTTAAATATTATACAGGGTGCCCGATAATGAATAGATAACCTTGAAATGGGTCATGATAGAACGAAAGGCCCTTAAAAAAATACAAATAAAAAAGCAAGTAGTACCAAATAAAGGATTTATCGCTACATAGTATAAAACAAAGTCGCTTCTTCTGTCTGTCCCTATATATGCTTAGATCTTTAAAACTACGCAACGGATTTTGATGCGGTTTTTAATAGATAGAGTGATTCAAGAGGAAGGTTTATATGTATAATACATGCACCCGTGCGAAGCCGGGGCGGGTCGCTAGTTTAATAATAAATAATCAATGTTTTGGTTACCTTATTTTACATTCTTGCACACCACGACCACAAATTAATGAATACCATCGTTTTACGTTAATTAAGCTGATAGCTATATTCAGCAATAAATACTAAGACTGCAATAGGATTCAAAATGAATAGTACCTATAATATCATATTATTATACACTATTCGTGAAGAATCTGGCTATCATAATTATGCAAAAATATTTATTCCAATCCGTTTGCTAGTTCCAGAAATTAGCGCGTTACAAACATACAAACAAAAAAACTCTTCAGCTTCATTATATTACTATAGAATTTTCCCTCTGCACATGAAAAGATTAATCACAAAAACAGTTATCTACAAACAAAACCACTAAAGACTTTAAAACTAGCACATTGTAATGCAAAAACTCCCCTTGCATCAACCAGACAACAATTTGGAATTATTTTTATCACCTAACTTTTTTGTAACAGTACGTAGCTGAACGCAAAAGTACCAAAAGTACTACAAACAAAATTTACGCCGCCTCTTCGAAGTTTTGTTATCGTTGCAATAAATTCAAGTTTGCGTTGTGCCTCATTCTGGAGTCGGGAAAGAGGACTCTTGCTTGTAAATTATAATATTTTAGGTGTAAGATTGGATGATCTATTAGATGACAGAGTTGGAACTTATGCAGTGAATATTAAGCTCATTTTTGTTTGATTTTGAAATTTGAAGGTGTGTACAGTAGACAAAAGTGATAGGTTACATAGGGCAAATTAACATAGGAGTTTCCTGATAGCGTGCTTCATTTAGAGTAGTCAAGGCATATTTTAGTCAATAAGTAATCACATTTTGTACTTGATGAAATTTTGTAGATAACAAGACATTATAGGGGAGAGTCGGATATATCGTACCACTTTTTACTCCAACTTAAATATTTCGACTATGACAAGTCTTACAATAATTAATGAATATGCAAAATAAAGTTTAACATTTTGCCTTGCTTAGACAGAGAAATCAGTTCCATACGTTTAGTCTAACATTCTTAAAAATGATTTTTTACAAAGGACTGCCGTCGGTACGATTTAGCCGACGAGTCGTTTTAATCGTACCACTACTATTTTAAATCGTACCATGGGTGTTTAAGTCGTACCACTGAATTAAAGACAATTGATATTTCAACCAAATTATTTCTTTTAACCGTTTAGGTGATAAGGAAACAATGTTATCAACACATCTATGCTTTCTTATAAGAATAACGATTGTACTATAATTTTGAGATCAATTAATAAAGGGATAAAAAATACAGTATTTAAACTACTAATAAAGTAAACTGAAAATATAAACAGCCTTTTCATAAATTTGTAGAACCATGCCTTGCCAGCCATACGTTTTTCTTTATTAAAATTATTGTGAATATTGTGGATTTCAGCAATTTCAAATGCGAGACGTCGAATATCGTTTAGTGTTAGACCAAACATGTGTGTTTCAAGATGAATAATATGCTCAGCTCATTCTAGATCCTCCCTATTTCAATTATAATATTTTCTTTTAGCGTTAGGGTCCGTCACCTATAACAATATAAATACAGTCTGTAAATTTATATAGGTACTTTTCAACTAGTCGGCTAAATCGTACTAGGTACAATTTACCAAACTACGAGCGGTACGATTTAGCGAACTCGGCCTTTTTTTTTAAAGTAACGGTCCGGCATAACCTCGAAACATAAACGCTCCCAAAAACCTACCAAAAATGTAGTATAAAACTGTAATAGAATAATGCAAACTGCAACATCTATAGCTTATCTTTTTTACGAGTTATATTCTTACGAATTTACGAGAATATTTACATCAACTCTCACTAAAAATTGATTTTTATCTCACGCGCACAGTTGTCAACTCACATCATTTGCAAATGGCGGATGGCGGGGGGGCGGTGCAGGGCCACGATTTGTTGTTACCAGTGTAGAAAAATTAACCCATTTAATAGGAAATTTAGAAGTGGTACGATTAAAATGGCAGTACGATATAACCAACTCTCCCCTACATATGTACAAGACAAGACATGTGGGTGTACTAATGGGCAACCCTTCGGAATTATAGGCGTGAAGTTATGTTATGTTAATATAAAGACAAAAGTATCAAAGTTTGTTGTTAATTAGTTTTCGTCAAATAACATATTTTCAAAATAATAAGTTAAGTAAAATTTCATTTGAGGAAATTGGTGTCCTTATCCTGTCTATAAAATTTAATCTAGTTTATTTTCTTATAAACCAAAATATGACTGTATTACTTTTGTAAGACGCGCTTTAGGGAAAGTCTCTATAACTGTGTCTAGCTTAGGATAAAACCCTGTCGTTGTCCTTTAAAAAAATCCTTACTAATATTATAAATGCGAAAGTAACTCTGTCTGTCTGTCTGTCTGTCTTTCTGTCTGTCTGTCTGTCTTTTCTTCACGCCTAAACTACTGAACCGATTTGTGTGAAATTTGGTAGGGTAAGTGTGAACCCCAACAAAGGACATAGGCTACTTTTTATTCGACTTCGACTTTGACTTCGTCTGCGTCCGCGATAACCGACATATACGCGGACGAAGTCGCGGGCAAAAGCTAGTCATAAATAAAAGCATTGCTTTAACAGTTCATTGATCCCACCCAAATTATAGTTTGCCTACACACCAAACTTCTTGACTATGTGTACTTATAGTAGTAATTTGTCACCAATTACACATCACTTTCAGCACAGATTGTGTTAATTATCCAATAATAGTGACGTTTGGTAATAATCTTATGGTATTACATTAATTCATGATTGACTGTAATTAACACCTAAATGTAGCTGGTAATACTGTCGTGTTGTGTAGTATCTTTAACACAAAGTTGAAAACAGGAAACCTGGACTTACTGTTCCACTCAAACCATGTGAGAGGCCCTTGAGGCGGTTTAGAAACTCTGACACTAGGGTGTGTGGGGTCGTAAGACCTTACTGCCCACACGATAAAGAAAGAACACAAAGTTTACATACAAACATGACATGAAAGACATAAATCACGAATATACTTACTACCAAAGGCTGTCGCTTTTCAATCGTTAATAACTTTTATTTTAATAATAATATCTTCAGTTTTACTGGTTTTGTATAGAAAATGTTATTGTTTTTAAAAGTATTTTATTTTGACGTTTGAATTTGCTGTTTTGATTTTTCCTTTTTTCATTGTCATCTTTTTTCCATTGCAATAATTTCGTGCAACATTTTCTTTTTAACCGACTTCAAAAAAAAGAGGAGCTTATCAATTCAACTATATTTTTTTATGTTTGTTACCTCCTATCTTGCGATTGGGTGAACCGATTTTCATGATTCTTTTTTTATGCTTTTTTATTTCGTTTTCAACTATAATAAATAATAATAATAATAAATCTTTATTTTCAAAAAGCCAGATACGATTTTCCATCTCAATCAAACATAAAAACTAACATATTACGTACATATATGTACAGATTTATAGATTATTTGAGACAGAGTGAACGTTTGTGTCTGTGCTAGTATAAACTGTGTTACAGACACAGGCGCCTTCCTCTTACAGTTCATTGATAATTTTGCTGCACTTTGTCAGAGTTTGGTAAGTAAACATAGTAATTTGTTTGATAAAAGTATTTAACACTTGCTAAAAATGTAAACTAGGAATGTATGTGTGGTGTGGGTGTTTGAATGTGGGGGTGTGTGTTAGGGTGTATGGGAGGGTATGTGGGGGTGAGTTTGGTTGTGTAATACAGTATAAAATAAATAATAAAGGAGCCATATAAATCTGACTTTAGATGCGTACATAAACTTTTTTATCAAACAGTTGTTCAGTTTCATCGTACGTTAACTTTTGAAGGAAACTACTAACTACAGTTTTACATTTAAATTTAGGTAAAGAATATAATATACTATAACATAGAGTCCACTCATAGCCTACACTTTGATTCGAAAATCGAAATTACAATTCGAAACACAGAAAACCGACTCCATCCCTCTTCTGTTTAGACCATCATCAGCTTTCCCCAATATTTATTCAACAATTTCAAGATTTTGATCGTAATTCAAAGTGACTTTTGAATGTTACTCCAATTTTATTGAGTTAAGTTTTTCAGTAGTAATTTTCGTTAGCAACAGCAGTTGAATTTATTGTTGAAGTTTGTTTTACAACTTTGCCATGTAAATATTAACGTGCTTTTGTAGTTTGGAATGTACTAGTTCTAGTCTTGGCTATAACGTAGGTACTCTTTTGTTTTTTGTGAGAGGCAAATTGATTATTTTTTATTTAAAATCCGTTCACGTGTCTATTTCAGGTTAGCACTCTCCCCGCAGTCTGCTGACTGCCTCGTTGGTCTAATGGTTGCACTTCGCGACTGCTGAGCATGAGCTCTTCGGTTCAATTCCCAAGTCGGCCAAAGTGTTATTGGGTTTTTCCAAGCAGCCTCGAAGTCTGGATTTGTGCCCGGTTGATGGCAATAGTCTCGCTTCCTATTACGCCAACATAACTGGCGAAATGTGGTGTACTAATGTTTACACCTCTGCCTAACCCTTCGAGGATTACAGGCGTAATGTTATGTGTGCGTGTGTTAAAGGATAGTCATATATACATTTCAAAAATCGAATCAAATAATTTTACGTTACCATAGGTACATACTCATGCTAGGTAACTGGACACTTAAAAATAATTCCACGAAACGGAAACATAAAATTCTACATCAAAACAAAAGCGAAAAAAAGTATATTCATTACGTGAATGTCTGATGGCCAGTGACATCTGCTGAGGTGTTCACAATCGACCTTGTTAAAATTCACCTTTTTAATTATATCACCCTTTTATTTTTCAAAAAAAGAATCCTTTTAGTAAGTTTACGTCATTAACGTCTCATCGTTTCAATGCCTCTGAAGTTTTTATTTAATTTTATATTTTTTGTCGTCAGATTTGATGTATTTTTTCTGTTATGGTTTTAGTAGGTATTTCATAATAATATTATTAGTAAATACGTATCTACCTACATCCATACTAATATTACAAATGCGACAGTAACTCTGTCTATATGTTACGCTTTCACAACTAAACCACTGCACCGATTTTGAGGAAATGTGATACGATGTTTGAATCCCAAGTAAAGATATAGGCTACTCGACATTATATAATCTAAGAGGCTACTCATTATTCCGCGACTTTAACTGCGTCCGCAATAACCGAAAACGCAGACGAACCGAATAACCGAAGACGCGGGCAAAACCTAGTTCTTCATAAATTAAGTTTCTTTGAAACGAATTGGTGAAGTCATATTTTCATTAGGTATAACCCATTTTTTTTACTTGATGCAAAAGAAAATTCTGCAGTGATTGATGACAGTTGGGATAATTACGGCCTTTTGTACATCACAAACGCAAACACAAAACGTCAACTACCTTCACAATTAAAAAAAGAGATAGGTATATGCAGGGTGGTCATACCTAGGTGAAGTTTTCATAGAAACCGATGGTTGTTTCAAATGTAATTTTATTTTAATTGTAGATAAAAATAATTCATTAATTAAGTTTTAATCGAAGAAATGCCATCGCTTTCTAAGAAGACTTCAACTATATCTGACGACCTATCTTATTTGTTTACTGTACATAACAAACATCTCATATCCAAGCCCATTTTAAACAAAATTTATATTAACATAATCTCCACTTAAATTCATAAACGAGTACCACAAAATTAAAGTTACGCTGCAAAGCCCGCATTATAAGAATTAGTGTACATTAAATTTCAGTCATAGTCGTGACAAAGCTTGTACAGTTAGCGACACAAGTCACTGGTATTTTTTATTTTTATTTTAATAATTTGGTATCGTAAAGCCACTGGCCCCAAATAAATTAATATACTTAAAGCCGAGAGAATAAGAAGGACCAAATTATTGTTTTCATTCAATAAACCTACGTATAATTCAATAGTATATATTATACTTCAAACTATTTTTCTTATAGAACATAAGACTTATCTTAAGTTATCATTGATGTTAAAAATTTTAAAAATAACTTTTACTTATGTAAAAATAGAGGCATTTTTGACAGATTGAGACAGAGTTTAAAATTCGAACGTTCTTGAAAGTTACTTCAATTGCCCCATATTAAACGACTAAGGTATGTCGCTGACTGTACTTCGTACTGTGACGGTGGGAAGCCGCGGCTGTACTAGACAAGAGCGAGTCATTATTCAAATCCTGTGACGTAGCAAAAACATTGATAGAGCGTCTTGTGGACTAGAAAATGTTTGTGTAGTTAGTGGGTTATGATTATTTTATAGTTTAAGCTAAATTATATATTGTTTATTTTACTATTTATAGGTAGGGGAGCCTACAAAAAATCTTTATTACCTAATTACTTAGGTTCACATTCGTGTCAAGTTTCGATTAACCCAAGAAATAAAATTTTATGATTAATCGAACTCACACAACATAACGTTTACGCGGACGAAGTCGCGGGCAAACGCTAGTCATATACGAAAAGATATTTCCAATCCGATTTATGAAGCGTTTAATAAACAAACAAACAAAAATCAATTGAGCCGTAACTATATTAGTATAGTTTAATCCCAAGTAGAAGAGAGTAATTTACGTACCTAAACGGGCAAATAATTCCCTATACTTTCCACCAGAATATTAAATTGACATCCAACCTAAAAATAAACCTCCATATTCTTCGCAAATATAATAATATCGCCCACCATTGTCATACAAAAATATATCATCCAATATCAAAAAATGTCTGGTTTCCGGTTAATTTCCCGCCTTGTAACCGACGGGACCAAACGACATTATTTTAGAAGTAAGTGGATTCACGCACGTACGAATAGGCAACAAGTGGTCCACATTTGGAAGCCCAAATATTGTATTATTGACCGACGAAGCAGAGGATAATATGTCGCTGGGAATATATTCTGTGGCCGTAATAGTTCGGGGACCTTGAGAATTCGGGATAGGTACCGGGTAGTACGATATGGGTGTTTTATTGATTTTGTTGATACAGGAATCTTTTGTCAAATGTTATATACTTGTTTCTGTCTGTGCTTGCGTTCGTGTGGAAGTCATGTATGTCCATAACACATAGCTTATTATGAGACTTGGCAAAAGAGTAGATAAATATCAGTGGAAGAATATTTGTATTCGGTTCAATAATTTTAGAGACTACTAATTAAAAACTACAGTATTGCCAAGTGCCATAGGCTATGTTTTATGGTATACCTACCTGATATAGTATACTTGAAGTAGCGGATAGAAGCGAATATAAATGATAACTTTAACGAGTAATTCAAATTTAAAGTGTACACTTTTGGCCATATTAAATGAGTTAAATATATGCGTGCATTTTTAGACAATTTGTTTATACCTACCTACATGAGTTTCAAGTCAAAAGGTATAATATTTTATTTGTGCTTTAAATGACTGTATTAAGTAGTCTCAATATTACTGTAACTTGGCTTTTTTATCACGCATAGAAAAAAAAAACCTGAACGTTTTATTAGCATTGACTCAAGTAACTTCGAAACCTTTTGCAAAAAAATATCGCCTAACCAAAAAAATAATCTAAAAAAAACTTCCAAACGAGAAAATAAGACAGAAGGCCGTGTTATTATTATTTCTCAGTCATAATTTAGCAAAAATAACTGTAACTTCGCCATCAACAAGTGGCGAGTGGAAGTTTTGTGTTACATAAATAATTCTTGCGGTCCGCCTTTTACGCTGGTGCGCTCCGCTACTGAAAGTTAGCATCAGTAAAAATAATAGAATTATTTAAGTTGGTAGGTACATATTAGGTATATATCTATGTTTACACAGTAACTATACTTAATGTAACGATTTCTTATTTTATATTAGTGTTTTCAAAATGTAATTTATATTTAGGTATAAAAAAACTTTAAAATAATGAATATACATTAAATTCTCCCGACTGCTGACTGATTTATAACATCATATAACATCACGCCTGTCATTCCCAAAGCGTTAGGAAGAGGTGTACCCATCAGTACACCCACATTTCGCCAGTTATGTTTAAGTCCCATGTAATAGGGGGCGAGCCTATTGGCACAAATCCAGACTCCGAGGCTGCTACTGAGAAATTCCTGATGGAAAACCCAATAACACTTTGCCCGATCTGGTAATTGAACCCAAGATCTCATGCTTAGCAGTCGTGACTGATTTATTACTGAACAAAATGCTGTAAAAATCGTTTTAGGCATCCGAAGCACTGTATTAAAACCCATATAACTACATTTCATCATCATTTAAACAAAAAATCTCACTAAATATAAAATATATAACATACTGTAAGCAAGCAATAAGTCTATCACGCACGTGCACTCTTGGCCAAGTTAAGGACACACTTTTACGGTATACACATGAGGCGCACGGAACGTAAACACTTCGCGGTTCGTTTACTTTGCCACTAAGTGTACGCCAGATTGTTTGGTTTAAGAATATGCACCTTCACAGTGATGCTGATAGTTCTAGGGAGGATTTTATTAAAGAAAGAATTTGTTATCTAACATTTTTTTAAATTAATATTATGAAGAGAAAAGATTTGTATTCTTGTTTGTTGTTTGTGATAGATAAACTCAAAAACTCTTTCAATGAAAGAAAGCATAATTATCAGCAAAAATATTACCCATATTTATTTAAAAAATAAGAAGATTCGCAAGAAAATTCACGCGAACAAAGTCGCAGTAAATATCTATTATATAATAATGTTTTCTACCGTGTTAAGCTATGTCTTTGGTTACTGCTCCGCTCCCATATGTTGTAGCGCAAAATTATATCTTAAACTATTACTCATAAATCTGGCTGAAATATAAAAAAAGATTTTTTACAATAGGACCAGAACTTCCAGAGATTGGTGCGATTGAACAAAGAAACAAACAAATTCTTCAGCTTTATTAGTACCTATAGATAATAGATGGGCTCTAAACCATAACGTCAATCTGAAAACAGTATTTCTGTTTATTTACGACTTAAACATAGGGTCATTACCTCGACAACCACTTACAGCCATTACAGGAATGACATTTAATTTTCAGAGTTCCGCAGACGCGTAAATAGTAATTGCCAAGGAAGGGGGTTGACAAACGGTTCCGTACGTCGCGACGGACACCAGATGCTTCCCACGGTGGACTTTGTCCTGTATTTATAGGTTCAAAACAATACCTAGAACTTAGCTACGTTTACCGTAATTGGTCCTTTGACATTTTCTATTAGTTTTGGTCTTTTGAGACAGGGAATTGGAAATGTTGGAGTGGATTGTCTTGCTAGTTGGAAATGTGACATTGAGAAATTTATTGCTCCGTTGAACGAAAAAAAAACTTATCTATTATTCGCCCCACGTATGTAGTAGGTACCTAAGTAAAAAGAGGATATAAGTTTTTTGGAAACCAGATCATTTTCTGGTTTGGGTTTAAACCATTTCTACCACCATCATTTAACTTTTCTTTTATTAATTGTTCTATGTGTAATACATGTTTGTTACCTATATCTACATTAATCTGAAATAACCTCTTTGTTTTAACTTTTGCAGTTTATATAACTGTTTTTTTTTTCTGTTTTGTATTTGTTTTAGTTCCAAAACAAAAGATTATTATTTTATACTATTAATATCCCAAAAAATAAACATCGTCTCTCAAAAAAAGCATTCTTCCCAAACGCACGGTGTATCACTCGCAATAAATTCCAGACAAAAAAACAAATAGCTATAACTCGCCATGTCCAATCAAACGACCCCCGGTGGGCTTGGAAACGCAAATTGTGGCCAAAAATGATAACTGTTGAATTATAACCCTCATTGTACCAAACGAAGTCACTTCATTGGGCCTAGTTTATTTGGTCCTTCGGGAGATTTTATCAAATGTTTTATTGAGTGCGAAAAACTTTCGGAGTTTGAACGCTTTTGGTTCATTTATTATCATTTTTATGTTGATATAAAAGTTGGGTCGCTGTTGATGAACTTGATTGTGTTCAAGTTTGAATACTTGCGTATGATGGTACTTATTGTTTTTATGAGTGATGAGATAGTTTTCAGGGAAATGAAGGAAAAATTTCAGAAATTGGAGTCGAAATATTGCAATAAATGATTATAGGGTAGTTGATACCGCTAATCAATTGACATACTTTTATGACCTGTCATAACGCGATTCCCCATCGATTTTAGAATAGAAAATATTTTTTGCATAGAAATAGACTTTATAATCAAAACTATATGGCAGTACCAATGTGAAGTCACTTATCACACCGTCGTCACCTCAATTGGCGAATTTGTATTGTAGCAAACAAAAATATATACCAGTATTTGTTCATTGGAAATTAATCAGGTTTTCAGGGCTAAAATAAAATGTTTTATGAGAGTTGTTTGAAATTATTTATTCATGGTAACACAAAGCACTTAATCATGACACGCCCAACATAAAGGGACGTTAACAAAAATATAAAAAAAAACTTTAAACGACATTCCAAAGTCATGCACTTGACAGGCTACAACCATTAAAATCATCAATGACTCCTGCCATAACTTATGACAACAGCCATGACACATTAGCTTCAAGTCAATTTGTACGTACCCACCCCTCAATCATACGCCATGATCTATCGCCATGGCTACTTGAAACACTGATATGAAAAATGACAGCAGAAATCTGTCCAATTATATTGTAACATGAATCGACGTAGATGGCAGCACATTAGTAACTTTGTCGCGTGACTTGATTTAGTACGGAAGGGTTAGATAGCCATATGTCAACGTTTTGGGTACATATTTCTAGACCAACCGGCGTTAAAATTTTTCAAAGCAATAAAGGTTGCTGTTTCATAATGTTTTGATCTTGAAGGGATTGTATGTAATTTTCTATGGAACTGCTGTTTTTTATGTTAGTAAAAGATGAAAATAATGATGATGTAGTGATTAGTAATAGTTTGCCCGCTGACGTGGATGTCCACATTTCCCGACGCATTTTTTTTAGTCTTTTTTCTTTCTTTTTCTCATCTAAAATGGTCTTGTGATGGGTTTATAGGTTTTACCTACTGATTACGGTTATGTATCCATAGAATTAAAATTTTAAATTAAAATGTATCTTATTCTTAACGTATCAATGCTAAATAATTAGGTATTTACATTTTTTTTTGGTTTTTTTTTTCGTAGATGAGGCGAAAGGAGTATGTAAGGATCGTAGCAGGTGGCGTTCTGTGGTTTCTGCCTACCCCCATGGGAAAAAGGCGTGAGTTTATGTATGTATGTATGTTACATTTTTGATAGATTAATATTTTCTGTTTCTTTGATCAAGTATTTAGCTAGAGCAAAAAATAAAATGAATAAGAAATAATTTCTTTAAATTATCGACATTTACAATATTATATTTTTTTGATGTTTATTTAAAGCACGAATCAGGTTTCGATAACTTTTCAAGTGTTTCAAAAGAATAACTTTAATTATTTTCATTAAAATTACTAAAATTAAAGCTAGTCCATACAAATAAATGTAGGTATTACGATTCACAAACCAAAAGCTGGTCGTACATTAGTAACTTAGCCGTGTCTCCTGTTTTTAGTAGAGGCCGGTTAGATAACCAAATGTCACTGTGTTTGTCATGTATTTTAGGTCAGCAGCAACCGACCGACCACTGCTTATGTGTCAGTGAAAATACTGTGCAAGTTAGTAAGTAGTTTTGATTTTGTTCATTATTATTAAAGTAGGTACTAAATAAGGTTACCGAATTGTCTTTGAAAACTACATTAATGCTGAAAGGGAGACGGAGGTTTGTTGAAACACGGGTGATTTGAAACACCTCTTTTTTTCGATGCTTAAAATCAATAGCAAGCTGACAATTACTTACCTACTTTTGTCGTTTCCCGCGCATGCAAACCCTAAATGTTTGCCGTTTCTAATTTGTCAAAATATAAATCTGATCAGACGAAATATTTAATGAGATATTTAAGCGAAGTAACGAATTGAGAAGATTTTTTAGTAGGTATGTATTCATTTAGTAGGGGTTTGCCAGCTAGAGTTTATGTCGAGATCCTAGATAAGGAATTTTAATATACTGACGCATTTCTAAGTAACAAAACCCGCAGTCGTTTCGTACCTTCTTTATCTTTAAGGCCGATATGGCAGAATCCTAGATCTAGATCTCTTTAAGACCTCGTGGCTTGGAAAAAGGTAGTTCTAAAGTTGAGCTTAGTTCTACCAACCCACAATCTCTCTATAATTCAATTAATTAAGTACGTTAAATTATTTCACCAAGTCAAATGTTTTACATTTCAACCAAAAATGCTTAGAATAGGTTTCAATTTAATTACTGGAAAAAGGCGTGAGTTTATGTATGTACTGGTACTTACATATTATTACTTTTAGTTCGAAAAATGGGTGTTTTGACGTACCTATGTTAGTTTATTCTAATTGGTATATTATAGAGTACAACATAAAGATTTGCTTCTAGTCCAAATACACGTAAAAAAATAAAAAAAGCAACTTATTTAGTCTACTAACTAATTGCATTGTTCACATAGCCTTTTTGTTCGGAACAAAAAAAGAACTGCTTTCATTGAAATTTTATTATACAAAAATCTGATTGTCTTCCCGCAACAAAATGGCGGACGTACCTACCTGAGGTCCGCGGTAATAAGGTCAAAGATATCAATATCACCTTCCAAATTTGGGCCACCATAATGTGCTGCCATCACGCATCACCTCAACAAGTGGTTTATTTCCTCATAATATGGTGCAAACATCCGCGCTGATAAATTTATATGGACTCTTTTATGAGCCCTGTAATAATATTGTAAAGATTTGTTTGAGGGAGAAGGAAGGAAAAATGGCTGGCCAAGTCTGTGCTTCTACATAATCGCAAGCCCACTAGGCACCTTATTGCTTCATTCCTAGTCACTTATTTTTGGTTTTAATATAACTTTGAAATTATAAAGGCTTTCGCTATCGAGATATTATAGTCTGGAATAGCTGATAATTATGCTACTTTTATCTGGAAAAAATGTACCGTTCCCGTGGAATAATATATTACATTTGTCGCGGACGAAATCGCGGGTGGAAGCTAGTACACACGGCTACACATCAAGCTATACTTAACCAGTATAAGCTGACTTCTGATTGTACGAAAAGCATATACAATGCGAGGTCAGCTAAAACTGGTTTTGTATAGCTTGATGTGTAGCCGTGTGTACGTAATGTTTACAAACAACGGTGATAGCTGCAAAAATTAAAAAATGTGGCGTACCGATCAACGCCCACCCTCCAAAAACAAAAGAAAAAATAGTTGAAGTTATAACTAAGAAGCTAGGCCTTAGCAATACAAATTCTGTAATATTTTAAGTCCCGTCCAGCCCTGTGACAAACGGACGGGCAGACAGATAGCGGAACCTTAGTACCTAATATGGTCGGCTTTTTTTTGTGGTTTTTTTTTATTTTATTTTTTGTTTTTTTAGTTGGTAAAAATCATATACGGTCGGCTTGACGCCCTCACGAAACGTTCAAAATAAAAACAGAATTTACAAAATCAAAGTGTACACTAAACATAAAACACCTGAATAAATCCCTAACAAGTTCGACAGAAGCCACAGAAACTAATTAAAACCCAATCACTTTCATTCACATTCCTATGTGAGTGCATTCGTATGTATACGTTTGTGCGTAAAAAACAGTATCCAATTATCTTGCCCGACGTATGCAGACATAAGTCTCCTTTTAGACGAAATGGTACGTTGTAGATGAGGGGCAGAAGTTCCATTTTAACTTGTAATGAATCATGTTTTACTGGAAGTACTAAGTACTTCCAGTAAAACATGATTCATTACAAGTAATTCATTACATTCAATTCATTACAAGGATTTTAATTGCTATAATCATTTTATACTAATGCTTCGTTGGATGGTCACAAAGCGCGACTGCTAAGCATGAAGTCTATTGGGTCCCAGCTGCCCTACCATGAACTCTTATTGCGATCCAAAAAACTGAATTGTTCTTCAAATAAGTCAATATAACGCATCAATTTATGCGTTATATTGACGTATTTGAAGAACAGTTCAGTTTTTGGATCGCGATAAGAGAAAATACGTCAATAAATGACATAAATTGATGCGTTATATTGACTTATTTGAAGAACAATTCAGTTTTTTGGATCGCAATAAGAGTTCATGGTAGGGCAGCAGGTCAGGCAAAGTGTTATTGGGTTTTTCCATCAGGATTTTCTCAGTAGCAACCTCAGAGTCTGGATTTCTGCTCGGTTGATGGCAATAGGCTCGCCCCCTATTACATGGGACTTAAATATAACTGGCGAAATGTCCGTGAACTAATAAATACACCTCTGCCTAAAGCTTCGGGGATTACAGCGACTTTATGCGTAGGAAGCTTTTTTAAAATCATTTTTTTTTATTTTGAAAAATAAGGACTATTCTTAAAGATCTAACATAATTATTTTAGTTATATCAAAACAATTTAATATCTCCCTTGTCACAACACGCATTCAAGCGACACTTTCGTTTCATTCGGTATCAGTGCGAGTTCGAGCGTCAAAACTTTTCATTGTTCACAAGCGAACCTTCTGTTCTTCTTTGCTTTTATACTTGGACATAAGTAGTTGGCACCCCATACTGTCGCTTCGCGATAAGGTCCCTCCCAAATTGATGTTTGAACTGTCATTAATTCCCCTCACTGACAGATGTCAGTGCAGTCTATTATTTTTTGACACCTAGCTGTCATTTGTCGTTATTTTATTTCGTTCAATCGTTGATCGAATGAAGGATTGGGTTGTTGAACTATGCTGTAATTGTGGTTGATGAAGTAATTTTATGGATGAGCCGAGATGAATCATTCTTGGAATTTGATTAGAGATTATTTGATGGGCGTTTATTATGGTTCTCTTGTATGTATGATTCATCACAATCTGATTCTTTTTTCTTGATGTTTGTAAGTTTTAGCTGAAGATTTGTATGGTTAGTAACAAAAGTCGATTAACGTAACGAAAATAATAGAAAATGTTAGTTTGACCCTGTTGCAATCATTTTAATCGATAAAGGAAAGTTTTTTTATGAATTTAGTGCTAGTTTTCTTAGATAATTATGTATTTGCAAATATATGAACACTCTTTACAACCTTGTGGCACATTACTAATTGTATCTCGTGCCGTAGATGTGGGTTCAAAACTGAACAAGTACCAAAGTATTTTTTTCAATTCATATGTACTTTCTTAGTTTGTTTTGGACATCACTGATATCGGTGAAAGAAAAAGTCGGAAGGAAACCTGGACCTACAAATAATATAATTCTAAAATCGCCAATCCTCTTTGAGGAAGCAGCTTTAAATGTTCATGCTTTCTCTGTATAAGAAGAGGCCTTTGCTCTGGAGTAGGACAGTATTTTTTTCAGTACTTATTAATATGTGTTATGTCCTTGTATGCCCTTGAGGCGGTTTAGAAACTCTGACACTGGGGTGTGTGGGGTCGTAAGACCTTACTGCCCACACGATAAAGAAGAAGAGAACATGTTACGTACAAATATGATACCTATTATATACCACTTACCTAATGGTAAATTATAACACCAAAAGCTCTGCCTACACTTTGCAAAAAATCATAAGTACTTATTAATAACGAAATTCTCCATACATTTTCCCTCCACCATACTAAAATTTCCCTGCAACAAGATAGCGCCAAAAATATTACAAGCAATATACCAACCGTTACTATTATAGTTATTTTTATTCCGTTTATCTCGTGACATGTTGGTTTACGACTCAATCGGAGATATTCGTAGTTATTCGGGAGTGTTCGTTGCGTATGCATTGCACGGTGGCAAGTTTCTTTTATCTGTAATAAGATTCCAATTCGGATAGTCTTGATGTCGCGAGCTCCCTAAAGTAATAAACTAGTGGTGGAGTGGAGTTCAAGGTGCGTTTCCGTTGTCATACGGTACGGCAATTTTGATTTAGTAAGGTCGTTTTGTTGTTTTAGTTTCGTACAATAATTTGCACCTGCTATGTTATATCTTCAGCAGCCTTGTTTGAGAGAGAATGCTAAAGGCATTAATTCCTTTGTACTTTTTTTTGCATAAAGTTTAATTAAACAAGGTTCATCTTTATTTAACTAAGCGTTTATTGGTGCGATGCACTTTAATGTCTAGGTTGGCGTACTTTCCACTTAGAATGACATCAGCAAGTCCAAAAAACCAATCACCAAAATTTTAATTGTTAAGGTTTTAATTAGACACAGCAGTTTGAAAAGTTTGAAAAGGAAAACGATGAACACTGAAGTATGAATAAAAGTTTCCTTGCGAGCTTTTTTTTATTGATTGAAATGAATTCTTGTATTATATTTTTATCAATTAATTAATTAACTAATAGAAAAATACGGAACGGAAGAGAAAGAATTATTAAAAACAGCTAATACATAACTACAGCTTTTTTTTTACATAACTATTAAGATATCCAACTTTTTCTTAAAACCGCCCCTCCTGCCTTTACCGTATAGTGTCAAACACTGGAAACCAACCCAATTGCGTACGGAATACGTCGAATTTGTAGAACAAATATAAATGGTTGGGGTAGATCGAGGGTAGATAATTACATTTTTTGATCTTCGGAAACTGGGGATGACGTCTGAACCAAGGCTCTTTATGTTGTTGTACTTCGATAGTGTCACAGATATGAGACGTGTGTAAATAGAAACAAACATTACCCCCTCTTTTTGGTAGTCGAGTAAAATGTGCGATGACGTCATAGGCTTTTGTTTGTATACGGAAGTGAAGCGAGGAAAAGTATTTTAGTAAATTGATGACTAATGGAGTATAAGGTTACGTTTCACTGGCGGTTTTTATTTTTCATATTTTTAGGGTATTACGCGTTCTTTTTTAGCGTGGATTAGTTTAAAAAAGTTTCGATGACATGTCTAAGTATCTATTAGTCAGTCAGTCAGTGTGACTCAAATCGTGTAGAATTTTAAGCTCTAGACTTTATCGTTCTATTTTGATATTATACTCAAATATAAGTAAGTAAGTAATTACAGAAACCATTATTTTGTTCAGTAGATTAATTTAACAGTTTAATACGTGCTTCCTCTTTTTTACTTATTGTACAACAATTAAGTATATTATATTTTTTTTAGATAAATACTTACTTAAAAGGTATTAAAGTCAAAGTCAAAGTCAAAACATTTATTTCAATTAGACCATTTACAGGCAGATTTACGGGTATGTATGTACTATTAGTACTAGGTTCTATAGTTGAAAAGCCCTAAAAAATTTAAACTTTCAATGAATAGTGAATGCAATACTGAAAATGACATCAAGCCGAATGGATTTTAAAATTGTTTTTTTTTTAATTGTTTGTTATTAAAGAAAGTATCACTATTATCAAAAAGATTAACAAATAAGTACAAGTGTGTGGGAAGCTAAGAGCTTCCTACACACTTGTACTTATTTTTGTCTATAACAAATCACGAGATGATTAGTTTTCTGTCCTTTCCAGGTTTCAGTTTAATGAGGCAGACAGATGAACATTCTTTCTTTCTCATTTTCATAATTGGTATTTAGATCAAAACACTCCGAGGTACAATAGCTGAAAAATCCAACAAAAAAAAATAAAAAACGAACAAAAAAAAAAGAACGAGTTCCATTTTCAAACTAAAATAACGTTACAAAAACAATCAAAACAACAGTTTTGCCAATACTACACAATTCAAAGCAAATAACGAACCCTTCCATCAATCGATAGTTCCAAATTCAATAACAGTTCGAAATTCAGAAATTGGAAGAGTAATCAAATCGAGTCGAGACTTACCTAACAGCTTCATTACTTCAGCCTGGCTGATAAGTACATTCAGATGGCCCGTTGCCAATGGCAACGCTAGCCAGGCCGCCCAAGCGATAACAAGAATTTTAGCTGCCATATTTACACTTCACTTTAAAGTCATTTTATTTTCACTTTTAAGTACATTTTAACACATTTTTGGGTTATCAAAAGTTTGTTACGTTGTATCCATTTTAGCGTACTTCGTATTTGAAAATGGTACTGATTAAAGAGATTGGTTATACTTTTAAAGTTCACATTTTAAGTGTTATCGAACAAAAAATGTTCTACAATAATATATTGCATACAACTGAAATAAGATTTAACAAAAGCATTCTCAAAAATAACTTTAAATGTCAATGTAGATAAATCCCAAACGAATAAGTAAAACAAAAACAATCTCCATTCAAAATTCGAATTAAACGCGTTCGAAAACAAACCGACCGGAAAATTTTCGAATACGGAAGCCGGTGGTTCGGATACGTTCACAAGCGGACACAAGTCTGACGCTCGCGGTACCGCGCCGCACTGCCGTTCAACACAGCTCAGCGAACCAACAAGTTACTCACTGACATGCGCACAGCACAACCCTATCATTTCGAACACACTTTTTCAAATACATCGAAGACTTTATTCGACTCAAAAGCAAGTGTTGTCAAACAAAAACGGTCATGTATCTGATCCCATCTTTCAAATAGTCAAAATGTGTTTAAATTTTAAAGGCTTTTATTGAGAGGGACTCGTGTTTTAAAGGGAATTAATTGAGTTTGTCTCAAGGGAGAGGCGTTTCCGTTTTGCATTAAGACCGCTCTGTGAGTACTAATGAAATTACGATCTCTTTTACAAAATAGAGTGCTGTGCAAGAGTTGGTATCGAACACGATAAAAAATGGAGTGTGATTTTATGAAGGGATAATACAGTTAAATTATAAAAAGCAGGCTTAACTTGGTTATGGAGAATTAGTTCCTATTCTGTTTTACATCGCATTAAATTATGAGCTTCAGTCGATGTGCAAATGGAGTACTTATTTTAAAGTTTAATAATATTTTATGTGAGTTTACAACCTTATTCGTTTATGCTAGCTATTTGTCTACGAATATTTTTTTTTCTATCACTATAAAACTTAATATGGAACTGGTTTGCTTCGGAAAAAGTCCGAAGGTTCTCAAATGTCACATTTTATTGAAAATCCAATAATTTTATCTAAATTCATAAGTTAAGTTTGTAAGTGTCAGTTTTCTAGTGTACAAAACAAGTCTATACTAACATTATATAGAGTTAAAATTATTTGTTTGTTTTTTGTTAGTAAGAGGTAATATCTGGATGTAGTAGTCCAATTAAGATCTTTTTTTTTGGGGGGGTACTTCATCTTTGGCGCAACATTTAAATGTGGATGCTAATTATAATTATGTTCATGTTATCACTGATAAAAGCTACACTATTTAATTACCGAGTGTAACTATTTTTTTTTCTAAATCAAGTACAATAAATTATCATAAAACATATTCTAGTTTTATGATGTAATAGACTTAGAAAAAAAAACAAAGTTAAAAAAATACTTTAATACTTCTTTCTTCTTTCTTTATCGTGTGGGCAGTAAGGTCTTACGACCCCACACACCCTAGGGTCAGTTTCTAAACCGCCTCAAGGGCCTCTGACATAATTTTGAGTGGAACAGTAATAGGCTGGTATAAGTCCAGGTTTCCTCACGTGTTTAAAATAATAATGATGTTTATAATAATTATGTTGATAATGCGAATATGTTATGATGTTTGTAATACTTTAAAAAATACTCTAAATGTCGTGATGGGCTAGCGGTAAAGACGCCCGCCTCTCATGCATGAGGTTGTGAGTTCGAATCCGGGCCAGTACCAATGTGACTTTTCTATAGTTTATCTTAGACATTACTGACATCATTCCGTGCCTCGGAAAGCACGTTAAGCTGTTGGTCCCGGCTGTCATACGTGGATCTTTGACAGTCGTTAATACGAGTCGTCAGAAGCTTGAAAGTCTGACAACCAGTCTTACCTAGGGGTATCGTATTACCCAGTTACTGGGTTGTGGAGGTTAGATAGGCAGTCGCTCCATGTTCAATACTGGTATTCAGCTGCATCCGGTTAGACTGGAAGCCGACCCCAACATAGTTGGGAAAAGGCTAGGCAGAAATCAGATGATGATGTTTGTAATGCTTTAAACTACGAACACACCTTCACAAATAATAATTTAACACGTAACTACATTCAGCTGCGTTCACCTCTATCTCCACTGTAATACATCAAAACACGGCAACTTTTCTCGCTGCGTTCAGATTAGCCGTTTGTGGCGAATGTATAAGTAATATGGCGGCACGTTTCGTTCTGGCACTGATGAATGGTCCCACTTAATAAGGGAACTTTCTCTTGTGATTACTGCGTAAACGATTACTAGTTATAATGTGTGAATAATGGGATGATAATTAATGCATTGATAAATATTGCTTGGTTGTTGTGAATTTGGGTTAATAATTATTATTCGGGCGTTGTTTGTTTATCGTATTTTTTTATTTTATTTGCTATACTCTATTTTTATAGAATGAGAAAAAAACGGCAGTTATTTTGTTGAATTTACTGCATTAATTTAGGGATTATTTTTTATTTACTTATTGTTTTATATTTATCGTACAATAGCTGAGCATATAATAGGTACACTGTTATTGAAATAACGAATTCGTTACAACGTCATTTTTTTTAAGTTAAATTATTTTTTGAAGTTATAGGTAGTTACCTATCAATCCGATTAGAGTTACATTCACATTGCATATTCAAGGGAGAAGCAAATTAATTTAATAGATTCGATACGTACGTAGCATGTTTTCCATGTGAGGCACTTAAATATAGAATATTCAAAACAAACGGTACAAATTCAAATAAAATTCAAAACAGTTCACAATTCAATAACATTAGTTCAACGTATCTCCAACATAATGTAAGCAGTCGTCGCTCGGAGCGCACTCTCGCGGAAAATTCTGGAAACTCACACGACTATGAAGTATGCACGACTGCCGCGAAGTTTATGCTTATTTTTTTTCATATTTTTAAAAAGGGAACCTTTATTTTTGAATAACTATGTAGTTTATGGTTCGCGTGCGAACGACAATTTATCGAATTTGAAATTCGAATTAGATTCTATGAATAAACAAGTTTTGAATAGGACAGACTCGTTTGATTCGCATCACACACTTTTTTTTTTAAATAGCAAAGATGTTTAAGATGAAACCTAAATTTCAGCAGGAGGTATAACTTTTTTGTGCTTTTATAGTTGTATTGAATATCTGAAGGTCATTTTCGTAATTTAAAATTTTCAACAAATGTTCAGCAAGTCAGGGTCGTGACAGGCCACGAAGGAGATGGCGGAATGAACTGGATGGATACCTCCAAAACTGCAGGGATAAGGTACAGAAATGTGAATCATGGAAGGCGTGGAGGGCGACCTTTGTCCAGGAGTTGGGTAACATAAAAAACATGTTCAAAATGTAGGCGCAATCTTATTTAAGTGACAATCAATGTCAAAAACTTGTCAAAAATTTAGATCAGTTAGAGATTATCAACAGATTTAGCCTGAGATTAGAATGCAAACGAGTACAATTTTGGGTATTTTTTATTTAAATCTCAATATTGTAGTTTTACGCTCATACAATAACTTGCACCTATCATGTTATCTCTTCACCACCTTTGGTTGACTGTTAGAGAAGGCCTCTGGCATTAAGTCCGCCTTTCTTGTATAAAGTTTAAATAAATAAATAAACGTCTTTAAAAATACGTAAATCGGTCGTGTGGTCTACCTAAAGTAGGAATACCTACTTATTCATTCCAGGACCGATTCTAATCGAGTGTAAAGCATCCACACATCACAATTCAAAACTACATGAACCCATAAAGCGTCCAGTCTACAGACAACGGGGTGCAAATGGTATTTTTCATAAACTTTATTATTTTAGCAGTTTCATTTAAGTGCCACATAAAACTTCTAATTAAATGAAAAACCCGTAGTTTAGAGGAAATGTCGGCGTCAGTACGTCTTTCACACGATCGTTTATGGAGGTTCACTAGAGTTCGCTTACGTAAGGAACTTTGCTAAGGAATTGGTTTTACTTTTTGTTATTTTTTAATTTTCTTTATTTGTTTTTGTTATTGATTTTTTTTATGTATAAACGTTGCCCCACACTAGAATTTTTCCTGTATCGTAGGTGCGTATCCAAACAGATAAACTCACATACACAAACAGCCAGACCCGGAACAACTATCTGTAGGCCATACAAATATTTTTTCCGGCGGGAATTAAACTCGCGAAACGCATTTTACAACAGATCTAAATCCATAATTAATTATATATGAAACTTATAATGAGAGTAAAATTATAAGGTATTTACCTACATATAAAAGAAAGTAAACTCATTATCTATGCTCGTGCCTTCTTTGCATGAGAAGAAGCCTTTGCCCTGCAGTAGGACAAATAATGGTCTGGTATTTTTGAACCATCAAGATCAACCAATCGTGATCAAAGTTCCCCCTTTTACCCCAATCCAGCTACAGCTTAGGAAGCTTTTAGCCTAACCCATACAGACACACATTTCATCGGCGCACATATCCATATTTCCCAGTTATTGTGAACAATGTTAATAACGCCAGCTAGCAATTTGTACAATGTTGCACAACGATATTGCTATCGATTTGGTTTTTTTTTTGTGTGTGTGTATGTGTGGCTAACTGGCTGGAAATATATATAGTTTAAATTGTTTTGACTGCGTTATTGTAAGTTGTAAATTGGCAAGGCAGGCAAAGTAGGGAAAAAGCCTCTTCTTATGTTGAGAAGATATGAAGATTGATCAGTACAATACTAGGCTGGTACTATATCTTAATTTTATACACCTAGGGAATATATTCTGTAAAATACAATTAAAGTAATTTATATAATATTTACGCACTTAATGTGCACACAAAAAAATATCCTAAAACAAGCTACTATAATTAAAAATTAAAAAACACGACTGCAAAAATTGCACATATTTGTACTTTGTTCACTCGCCAGTTTTTTTTTACGCCTTTTTTTCTTTACATTGTTATATATTTTTTAAATCTACTTGTCAAATTCTAGACGATAAACAAAGACACGACCAGATTCATTAAAAAAATAAATTTAGGCTGGTATTAATTTACGTTTTAAAGTGACCACACCGGTTTCTTTTTATTTTTTACTAGCCTATGTTACTCGGAACGATGCAAGGATTGTAACGATACCCCATACATCTAAATCAGTTCAGGCGTTTAAAAGTTATGGTGGAATAAAGAAACTCACATACATACATACATACATACATTAAACCTGAACACATAACACTCCTTTTTTTGGGGCAGTCGTGTAACAAAACAAAAATGCTTATACACTATGTAACAAAAACCCTGTCAGATCAGTGTTGCCGTTGATCAGTTTTTATGTTTTATTTTAATTTAATTACTTCTTCTTTCTTCTTTTTTTTTTCACTGGGGAAAAATAATAATCTCAAATCCATTAAATGGTTACGTATATTGTACGCAGTACGATGCCAAATAATACCCTTAAGGATCGGACAGGGTTTTTGTTACATGCTGTATACTGCCAGTCTTCGGGAACTTGCTCCATTGACAGATTCGGAAGAGATTTTTTGTGAGTCAAGATAAACTTAGACAGTACATGAAATAGAAAAATTTTGGCTGTGGGTTCGCAATCGGACACGGGCAGGTATAAATGCGACTTCTTCACACAGCATACACATAAATGAATCCGACATTTACCCAACACGACCGTGACTCATAACTATGTATCTACAAAACATTTCCATCCATGTTAGTTTACTCTCAAGATGGCGGGAAACGCCATATTTGTATGTCTGATCTCAACAAACATTTAGCGATCTGTTACAATATTGCTCGACTGTTTATCTTCATATTTTATTAATACGCTCATATTATTTTAGATTCAATTTTGTGAATGAATTCGTGTGTGGAATAATAATGGTCTTTATTGCTTTCGTAGTACAGCGGATGGATTAGCTCGCGGACCGCGCGCCGGCCGCGAGGGGCAAGTTCTCAGTCCGCTGCGGTCCGCTCGCTTGCGCCTCGCGGTCAGCGAGCGTGCACCTCGCGGCCAGCGCGCGGACTGCGAGGCGAGTTGTATGGTAGCGGCAAGCGCGCTTACCGCCAGCCGGCCGCTTTTTCATATTGACATTATGAAATATATAATACTACACACGATTTAATGCTCTAATTTGAATGACAAGTAAATTGCTGGTCTAGAGCGGTGCTGGGATAATGTGCCATGACCTTTATTACCCTGGAGGTGTTCGACTGAACTACATAGTTGTACTTATCATACTGCGCTTCAAACTTGGCAGCGGTATCGGTAGTCAAGTTTCTAATGTTTCCTGCACAAAGCTGGCTTGTACGATAGCCTACATAGTAGACAAAGTGGTTCAGTAATATCTGCAGGGCTATTCTGTAAAAATCTTTCTAGGTTAATTTAGGTGAAGTCAGCTTGAAGTGCTTTAGCGCGGTCGCGGTGGTCGCGTCACCAACATGCTAATGTGACGTTAAGCTTTTCACTTCTGTCATTGTAAATTTTTTTCTGAATGGTATCTTACAGGGCTCGGTCTCGTCAGGTTTACGCCTACACACGTAAAGCTATTTTACCTCCCGGGTCGACGGCGCGTTCTGTTCGCGCGCGCCTCAAAGAGCTGTCAGCACAGGGACGGGGCCCCCCAACGGGGCCAAACGCCTGCCGGGTTTGCGGGACGTCTTAACAGGATACCGTGGCCCCGGAACGTAAAGGGCAACAGAAGGAACAGGGTGGTTTTTTAGTCAGTAAAAGTCTGACAGTCCCTTCTGCCCCACCCAGGACGGAAGGACCCATTTGATGATTTTTACCACCTCAAAAAAAAAAGCTATCTTACCTATTATACGTTAATAATAATGAAATTCTTTCACTTCTCCATTTGTGTGTCTGTTGTCTAGTACAAGAACAATTGACAATCAACAGTGTTCACATCGAAAGTTTTTAGTCAAAAAGCGCAGTCCATCCCGTGCCTATTCATTGCCGGCACAAAAAGGGTGCAATTTGTTTGTCAACTCAAATAAACGACAGTGTATTCGAAACGAGATTTTCGACCGTACGCTGGCGTAGTGTGAATATTCTGTACTTTTTAATGTTTTGTCTGCTGCCATTTTGTGTTCAATGTACCTTTGTTTCTGTACGGCGTTTTAACTTTTTAAAGGTGTGCATTTTTTATTAAACTTGTAAAATGAAATGATTGGAATGACGGTTTTTCCGATATAAAATGTTACTTCGTTGCAGCTCAATCGGATCGATCTCATGTATACTTGTGTATGTCGAGAAAAACGTGTAGGTACTCATTTTGTAAGACAAATTATAAACTAAGTTAATAATAAGAAGGTGTACCATGAGATTTAAAAAAAAGTAATGCATGCAAAAAGTTCGTCTGATAAAAACCGCGGGATCGCGCTTGATGCAAGCCGCTTCCATCCGGTCTTATTGGAAATCTGTAGGGGAGGCCTATGTTCATCAGTGGACGTCCTACAGCTGATATGATGATGATGATGCAAAAAGACGCATCATATAGCAGTTACCTACGCATATTGCACATCAAGCTAGGTAACAATAAGCAAAAAATTTTGCTGGGAAATGACTTTACTTTTGTCGTGAAAAATCACTGTTTTTGATAGCCACAATTCATTGCAAAACACTATGCTTAAATGAACGCATAAATACCATTTACAACGTGCGTGGGGGTATTTAAACTTTAGTTAAAACATTAAAAACTAATTTTCGTAAATATTTTATCCTTTTGACCTTCAAAATCTCCGTCATCAGAATATTCTCAGGTACGAACAAAAACAAAAACAAAAATATGGGAAAAACTTTTATGCTACTTTCAGCTTCGATAAGTGTCGTTTTTACACCTGATATAGGTCGTCCTGGTAGGCTGTATGTTGTAACCTATTCATTTTGTTGCACAGTTAATATCAAATTCATAATTCCTCTCTCAAATAGGTTTCTGTTTATATCACTACAAACGTAAATTACAGCTCTCATACAAAATTCTGTTTAGACACAGGCAATGCCACAAAATGCAATCTGTGTAAAGACGGTTGCTCATTTACCAACCTATAATGGGTGGAAGAGACATGGACTCAGTAGGCATGATTCTAGACCCCCACCGTTCAATCATTTGTGCTACATTTGACCGTAAAAGTTTTCTCTTTTAAATGGAAGTTCCAATATTCTTTTTTTGAACTCTTTCTAAATTTGGTCCTTTGAGTCAGAAAAGGTCTCAAGTACTCCCTATATCAGAGCGATTATGCTTTACCTATTAAAACAAAAGAAAAACAAACTTTGAACTGTCCCCTTGGCCTGGCCATATGTAGTTGGTAGAACACAGTCAGGTTTTAGTCAGTAGAAGTCTGACGCCTTCCCCTAGGCAGAGGCAAACCATGAGAATTTCTTTTTTAACGGGACTGTCCTGTGGTGCCTTAAAAATTAAGGCCTGGAGCCAGGGTCATGTATACTAACCTTTACGTTGCCGTAAGTGTGTGGCTGACGGGCACAAGCCGCGGTCCGACCGCATCTATTTTGTGTAATACGGAGCGCGGCAAATTGGATTGGAAATTACGTTTGATTAATTTTTGAGTAATCCTGCTTTATATACTGGTTTTAGTCTAAGTAATATCTGTTTAATATTTTGGCATGAAGTTGTATGAATATAATGAACGGACACAAACTCGTGACACAAACTTTTGTCAAACAGTAACATTTTCGTCGCTAATTAAAAGAAATTAGATCTTTCATACGTTTTGATCATGCAGACCTGTTGCAGTTTTGTATGAAACAGTTGATGTTTTAAAATAACACATGAAATATTTCGTTTCTAGTTTGCCTAAAAGTATATTGTACTGAATCCATGGTCAAAGATTGTATTAACTTGTCCCTCCCACAAAGAATATGTATGTTTTTTTAAAAACAGTATTACTTATCTACTTCAAAAAATTGATTCATATTTGTTTTGAGATATAAAATAAATCTTGTTGTATTAAAGCACATAAGTGAGATAATTATACCAGAAATATGTACCTAAGTAAAAAGAGCAACGGGATATAAGATAACAATATTTTCAGTAAACTAATCTATGCTCGTAAGTAAAAAAAAAAACGCTTTTTTATTTTTTTAGCAACGTCTATAGTTTCATTTTAAAACGTTGAAACATAGCATTGAAAACCTGTTAACATTTCTCATTTCTACAACTTTCCCCGCAATATCTCTATAATTAAGTACAGTGTTGTGTACTAAACTTCATCAACAGTTTTCTAAAGCAACATGCTGTATTGTTTTGCTTCTTAACCGTTAGCTACGGTTCACTGGCGAACTTAGCCGAAGTTAGCCGAAGTTGGCCGAACTTCGCTTAATCTCGCTAGAGCGGTAGTAGTGTCGAACCGCGATAGTTTAGACTTTGTATCGTAAACTTGGCGTTCTGGGTAAGAGGTGCTGGCCATTGAAATCGGCGCCATGTTCGAAATTCAAATGCAGTTAGCTCGATTCATGGAATTGTGAATTATTACACTTCGGAACAGGGAATAGTTTTATTGAATTTCTATGTTTATTGTACAGATGAAGCGCTTTAAGGTGAACATTGCGGCATCTTATGTGGTTGTAATAGGAGCGATTTTACAAAGGTATAGTTTTCAAACTATCCCTTTTTAAATCTGGTCCTTCGTTCCGCATTTATATTTATTTACTGACACGTGTTAAAAAACAATTAGGTGTAGTTCTTCATATAAAACATAACCACATTAAAAAAATGAGTAAGTAATTGGAATATTTTTTTATACAAAACGCTAATTATTTTAACTGTTATTGCTGGATACTAATTAAAGCATTAGTACTTAAAGCAAATTGAATTAGTTTGACATAATTAATGTTATTATTAAGACATTTGTGGGTTGGCTCTTTAATGCAAAACAACCTCTATACACTCATAATTTCCCTAGATTAAGTTATAAGTTACGTTTTGTTTTCCCACAAAAACTAGAGAAAATGTACTACAAGTAAATTATTTGTTCAGAATAATTATCGTAACACACATCAAGGCATAGTACGTCAAAATTTACATAATCATGTTCTAACAGCACATGTTTCACCGCTTAGCGAGTCGTTATAAAGCTGTAAACCTAGAAACCTGGGGTCCTTAGAATTCACTATGTAGGAAGCTTAATTTATAAGTGACGGTAGCCATTTATTTATTTATTATAGTATGTGTAGTTAGCTATACATAATTATATGAATATTATTAGCTGTACATAATTTTTACTACCTTATTGGTCTAGCGTTTTTCCTAATTCTATGTATAGTTTCTAATTGAAAAACCAAAGACATTTTTTACCCGACCTGAGAGTCGAACTCAGAATCTCAAGCTCAGCAGCCGAGCTTGCAACTACAAGACCAACAAAGCAGTCACGATTAATAACATGCCGTTTTGAATAATGCAGTAAGCAGTGACTGCATTATTCAAAACGGCATGTTCCAATTCCAACAATTACAAAACTGCAACAACAAAAAATAAACAAAAGAACAACGATCTCCTAAGGCTTGCACCACAGTATAAAGCATTGAATCAAACGGTTGACAGTCATGCGAACATAGCATGCTTCTCCGACATAATGTGTCGCAGCCCACGGCTAACTTTTTAAACTTTTATGTGCCTATAATGTGCCCTGTTCAGTGTTTAATACCAAGTAGTTTTGTTTCATATGTGCGAAATTTAAGCTATAAAATAATAGCCTTGAAGTGTGAGTTTAAGAGACTTGTAGTGATGTCGCGAATTTGAAACTGTCTTTTGATGTCTTTATACATTATTTTGTGTTTGAGGATAAGCGTATGGGCGTGCGATAAAAACCGTTCAAATGTAAGTCGGACTCACACACTAAAGGTTTCGTACCATACGTTCGTACAAATTTTTTAACACTACAACAAAGAAAACACGTTTCTTGTATGACTAAAGTTCTGTGAAAATTTTAAGTATCTACCTACTACGATTCAAAAGATACAGCCAGCCAGACAGACAAACAGCGATGTGCTCTAGGGTTCCGTTTGCGCACCATTCGGTTAAAAACTAAAAAAAAATGTGTTTCTACTAATTGGTGATAATTATTATTAGACAATTAGTCATAATTTCCAACCTATCATAATCGTATCTATTTCCAAATTAAATTTTAAGATTCAGGTTCAAATGTTGTTCAAAATTCATTGTTAAAATGATAAATTGTAAAATAATATTACCATAAATAAACGAGAATAAGTTATGTGTTCTTTCCTTGTAACCATTTTTATTTTTAATTAGGCTGGTCGTGCATTTACTGATTAGCGTGTGAACAGTTCTTTAAAACTTCCTCAACCCTGGCCATAAGCTTAGTTAACTTAAACTAAAATTATAATCAGCATTTTCTTTAATTGTTTACAAACATGGAATTGAATTTACTAACGTTTCCCATTAAAATATTGTCATGTTCATACTAACTTAACCACAAATTAGAACACTTTCAAATTAGTTTGTGAACTGAAATTCATTTGAATTTTGACTAACTTGGTTTTGTTTTATGTTGAACCATAATTTTCTGTTTAATTACTGTAAGTTTAAAAATAAATTGTGGATTTATGTATGTACTGAGATAAATATAGGATGTTTTAAATGCTTATAAAAAAATGCTTCCCTGCGACTATGATTGATCAAGTCAGAATTAAAATTAAAAAATACGATGTTTACTTTTGGTTTTGCCAAAAAAAGTAGGTACGCAATACCTGGGGGGTAATTATACTAACTTTTAACAATTTGCAATTTAACCTCAGCCTCGATCTGTCAGAAATGCCTCTATAACCTAATTTTTTTTTACATTAACTTCCGCTGAGATATACTAGATTTTGAAAATGTTATTAACAGAATTGGCCTGCTGACCACTTTTCAAGCAAAATCGGTATTTATTCGAAGTTGAGTGACAACGTCAAAAGATATTTTTGACGTTGTCACTTAATTTCAAAAAATATAGAATCGAGGAACAAAAACTATAACATTCTTCCTTAGTGAACTCTTAGTAGAACAAAACTACCAATATTAAATTACCTTTTAGTTCCAGTCGAGCTTTATCTAACAAAAGTTTTTGAATCCAAGAAGTTTTCCGCTCGAGCGAGTGAAAACTGAAATAATTGCTGGAGTCGAAACGCATCGGTGCGCTTTCAGCATTGGGCGGCTGCACCTCACACCGTCGTGTAACAATAATATTTTAACTTATTATGTATACCTTTGTTTACCTCTTTGTGTTATGTCTTCATATTATCTATATAAAGGCCTATCCGCACACAACAGTGCCGACACGTGCCGATCCGTAACGTGACGATCAGTGTCAGTGAAATTTCATATTGTAGCATACATTTTGTACGACGCTATCCGTACTTGTCAGTGACAGTGACGTTCAGTGGTGTCAGTGCTGCGCCGACATTGTCCGTGCTGCGCCGACATTGTCCGTGATCCGACGTGAATTTGTAGGTACAATATTTTGCCTGAGACTGTCGCAGTGTTTCAAGATGGACGACGAAAAGTTGATTGAATTGGTCACTGCACGCGTCGTGTCGGTACTGACATGTACGAATAGCATGTCACGGAACGGTACGGTACGGAACGGTACGGATGTCGGTCACGTGTCGGCACTGTTGTGTGCGGATAGGCCTTAAACGTAGTGTATAAAAATACATCACATAGCGGTTAACTACACGAATTGCTCATCAAACTAAGTAACGTTAAGAAAAAAGCATTGTTGGAAAATGGGTTTATTAAATGGTGTTAAAAAACACCGTTTATACTGTGCTTACGGAAGCATGCAACAGAACAGTGGTTGTATTTAAAGTTTAGATGAAACATTAAAAAATTGTTTTCAAAAAGACCTTCAATATCTCCTAAGACTCCCAGGTATAATCAACTAGAACAAATCACAAAAATGGTAAGAACTTTTGGTTCATTTAGTACATAATTTATATTAATTGTTGTAATACTTCTTTGTTTGAGATGCCATTACAAAAGTTAGTTTTGTCATAAAATTGGATCCTAAGGACCAGAACTGTCTTCTACATTGTGTACTGAAGAATAAGCATAACATAACATCACGCTTGTAGTCCCCGAAACAAAAAAATGAACAAAATAATAACAAAAAGTAAAAAAATAGCAAAAAAAGCAAATAGTACCTAAATAAAAAGCAACAGGAAAAAAACAATACTAGCAATAGTAAATTAGCTCTTTTTACAATAACTGCACCCAGACATGCAGTCTGTTCAAGTCCACACAATTTTTAAACTATAATGTTACACTACAGTACAAGCTTACACTTATAGATGGAATTTTAAAATGCGGTACAAAGAGTAAAAGGGGGCTAAGTGGCTGGAGTAGCTACCCTTTGTTATGTGCAAAACGGTGCGATACCCGCTTTGTGTAGTAAATTGGAAAGTGCGACAATTGGCCCGTGAGGGTAGATACTGTCCGTTACTTTGAACTACGAATAACGAATGGTATGTTTTTGTTGACGATTTATTTTTAAGTGTTGTGGAAAATTGTTGGTCCTTTTGTACGAGTCTTGTTGGAAAGAATATTTTAGTTGTAAATAGTTTTTGGTTTGATGAAAACTTTATGGTATTTTAAAAGTCATTTTAAATTAGTAATTTTTTGTCAGTTTGCGCCAGCTGGGGTTATCTTTAAACTCTGAGTTAGTTGCTAATACTGACCCATTAAGATAAATTTTATAATTTAACTTGTGTTAGCAACTTAAACTTGTGTCAGCAAGTTACTTTAATTTAAGTTTTATAATAACCGACCATCTTTAAAATCGAACGCTTTTCAAACTTTGAATTTCATTTTTAATTCACACTGCATTAAAAACTTTTCACAAAACACAAACTCGAAAGACCAAAGTTCACCGATCAGCACTTTTGCGAGTGACATTAAAATGAGAAGCTAAAAAAAATACATACAATGCATTCTTCTGGAAGGAATGGTTTCCACTTTGAAAGTTCCCCGTATTTCAAGGCGTACAGTTCAACGGTGCAGAAAAGTGAAACTATTCACTATTCCTGTTTCTTCGATATGTTTATGTACAATTCATAAGCGATTGAATGAGATTGTGTTAGATATAGTTTACTTGTTGCTTTTATATTCTCTTAGCTGGTAAAATAAAAATGCTAGTACCTAACCATCATTACCGTTACCTACTAACATTAATTTGATCGTTTTTTTATTGGAATTAATTAAGTACCCGTTTCGCATATAATGTTTGGTAACTTTGAAGAATTTATTCATATGAAAGGGTGAAACTAATATTATTGTACAGTCGGCTATAACCGACTGTACTTGTCGTATAAAATTAAACCAATATAATATATTTTCAATTCAAATACAATAAATAAATATGACATTTGTATGACCTACAGGATATTCCGGGTCTCATTGTTTGTATTTATGTAACATTCTATGTTTGTAAATACACCCACAATACAGGAAAAAATCCTAGTGTTTTTAAGTTAATTAAAAAATCCAAAAATCGTATCTATTACTTTTAAATCAGCACATTCGTACAGGGTCGGTTCACATCTGACGGAAGATACGTCGAACGTATTGTCTTTAGTATGGTCGACGCGCTAACGCATCATCGGTTATGTGTGTATGGTTGGATATTTTAATATCTATTTGACTGTTTCTGCGCTACGCGACTGACGATACGCGGCGTATCTTCCGTCAGATGTGAACCGACCCTAAGGCCCTCTGGAGTCGACCAATCCTTGACAGTACGTCAAAAACCAGCGATCGACGTCCTCATTCCTCACGCAGTCTTTTGATACTTCAGTTTTCCGCTCCCGCCCATCACTTACGCCTCCTACAGTGCAAGAATCTTAAAGGTTCGAGCAAATATTCCTTCGGATATGTTGTTTGATCGACGAGACATATTTACCGACAAATACGGGACACATATTGTGTATCCGTGTATCACATGACTTGTAGATTATAAAGATATCTACCACGCTGTTTATTTTGTACAAGTTTTTGTTTTGGATTGACAGTAATCATTGAGTCGATAAATAAATTGTTGTGATATCCATTTGTTAAGACGGCCTGTTATGCATGGGGTAGCGGATTCAAAACCGGGTAGGTACCAGTGTGATTTTTTCAATTCATAATGCACTTTTTAGATTTTTCTTGGACATTAATGACATCGTTGACTGTATAATATTTATTTATTTTAGGATTGCCAACCAGATATACTTCATTACCATCCGATAAATATATAAACTTGTAACAGTTACATAACACTATAATGCAGACTTAATTACAGATAACCATAGCTTACACATTATCAAATAAACATTGTTTAAATACATGACTAAATTAAAGAATAATAACGAATATACATACCTACATAAGTCTGTAATTGCCAATCCGCCTTGAGCAAGCGGGATGATCAATGCTCGTGCCTTCTCTTTTTAAGAAGAGGCTTTTGCTCTGCAGTGGAACAATGAGGCTGATAATATTATTATTTAGGGAAGGATCTTAGCATTCCTTTAAGAAATAGAGAATGGTATGTGTCATCTCCTAAAATTTGCATGTCAAGGTAACCTTGTTAGCGCTGTCCCACTACAGCTTCTAGCCCAGCTCTCCCTAGTACACCCAAGCCTTCACACAGAAATAGCTTAAAACACTCAAGTCGGCAACCTGTCTTTGTTTACTCCAGACAAAAAAGACCGAAAGCCGCCATCCGCAGCCTCTTGGCCTACATACTGTTCTGATTGCGGGACTTGGCACGGTTTCAAATAGGTACGAAATTCGCCAAGTCTGAACTGGAATTTATTCAGCAAATAGAGTTTGTCTCTTAACCGGAATCGTGCATGGCTGGAAAAATCGACAGCTGAGTATTATGTAATCGTTGTGTGAGTAGGCTTTTTGGATGTGGTGCAATTTATTAGGTATTGAACAGCTTTTTTGTTGAAGTAACTTGGTTGAACGTGGACAAGGCGACATGAGTCTGTAAGGATCGTAGCAGGTTATTTAAAAAATAAAAAATAGGGCTATAAATATACATACATAACATCAGGCCTCTCATCCCCAAAGGTAAACCCACATTTCGCCAGTTAAGTTTTTAGTCCCATGTACCTAATAGGAAGCGAGCCTATTGCCATCAACTGGGCACAAATCCAGACTCCAAAGCTGATACTGAGAAGTTCTTTTATACTAATGTCAAAAAAATATAACATTTGTCCATTTAGATGTAATACCTACCTAAATAATGTTTATGGATGTCTCGAACTATCGTCAAATCAACACAAAGTTTTAAAAACGCAACTTTATTATGTGACAAAAAGCTTTCTTCTCAACGAGAAACTCCGCTAACTTTAACATGTATGAGCGATATAACGTAGGTAACCAATTTCGTCTTCTTGTATATAAGTTTTTGACCCAAACTGAACTTGCCTAAATTTCGGCCAAGTTCTTGGTCAGTACTTGGCAGCCACTTGGCGGGTTCCAGTAACAAGTGAGCCTCGCCCACCAAATTGGCCGGTTACTGTGAATTTTCAGGAACTTTGGTACGTTGGTGTTTTTATCACATAAGTTCGCGTCAAGTTAAAGTGGGGTGGTAACTTTAGACGACGATTAGGTTGGCCCTGAATGTGGGCTGATAATTTGCAAGTCAAATGGGGGGAAGAATTTTCTATGACGTCACATAGGAAAATTATGCGGGTACAAATTTTGTATCAAACATTTTTGTGTTTAAATGCAAATTGGGGAGAGATAAAAGCGTGTAACCTCGTTTTTGCTATTAAAATTATGTTTTTGTCGTAACATAAATAACATACATTTTTCATATATTTTCTTTTTACATTAAAAACTAACCAAAAAAAGCAGTAAATTAATATAAAAATAAATGTTAGTTTTTATAGCTTGGGTCTTAACACCTCGCTGCGGGCGGAGCACTATTTTTATCAATGTTTTTTTATCTTTTATTTGTAATTATTTTTAATTGTGTGTAAAAATGTGTGAAATAAGGAATGTGGTAAATAAAAGTTAAAATGAAAGTTACCGTTATTCTAAACTTGACCTTATAACACTTGAACTTTATTTCATATCAGTCTGAAATAGCCAATCCGCCTTGATGATCACTGTACGAGAAGATGGTAATAATCGCAAAAAAAAACGCTTTTTATAAACTATAACAAATTACTTCCAACACAATGCATAATTCGATTTCAAGGGACATCTATTCCAAAGTTCTCAGAAAAAATCGACGCCCCCTAAGAAAACCATAGGGTTGAGTCCCCATAGATTTGATGCAATTTGAAACCCATCGATAATACCCTAATGGACTAACTTTGTGGGTTGCATCAAAACTACCATTAATGTGATTAGAAATTTTCTTCAGTTCTGATACTCACTGACTGATAGGATATCTTGCAAGTCCAACACGCCTTTAACATTTGCTAGCATGTTGGATGAATTGAGTCCACAGTTTAACACAGATCAGCATTGTCTACTTTTATTTTTAAATGTGCTCCACTCCTCGATTTTTTCTGTATTGTGGATGCGTTTACAAACATATAAACTCACATACATAAACAGCCAGACACGGAACAACTAGCTGTAGGTCATACAAATCTTTGTTTCGTGCGAATAGTTTTACTTATAGTCTTACCTCAAGTTTGAATATAGACATAACTTTGCATGAACTTAATTTGTAGATAATGGTTGGTTTTTTTACAATCTTGATGAAAAACCATAATTACATAACCTCTAAAAATCAATGACAAAAACGTTAAACAATATTATAAGACTTTTTTACTTGTCCTGACTCATTTTTGGAGTGCAAAACATTAAAATTAAAATGTAACAATTCCAAAGTACCGGAACATTTTTATTTCTGTTAATTTATTTTTTTTGCTTCGGGGCAAATCGTATTTTTTTCTTTTCTTATATTAATTTATTCACTTTTTATGTAAGCTGTGACAAAAAAATATTTTTTTTTCTTTTTTAAACACTCCCTTAATTAAAACACCTACTTAAATTAACAAAAAAAATATCGTCACATTTTTACTGCCCTATCTAAACAGCCGTATGTCACGCACCGATCAAGCCCTTTCGCGGTCGCTATGCACGACACGGCACACTTCGACTAAATGCACAAGTTTGTTTACACACAGAGACAATCAACCGAGTGTTTTGAATTTCGAACTGTTTATATTAAGATTGATGATATTGTAATTGTATTTCATGTAATGGAATTACTGTGTTGTTTGTTAGGTAGCGTCGTATGTCTTGGGTTTTGTAATGGATTAGGTATAACTTGGTTTTAAGAAACACCTCACTAAAAATGCGGAGGAATCGGAGCTAAATATTTTAATGCTCAGAGTTTTTTTTATAAAACTTTGCCCCACACTAAAAATTTCAAAGTCAAAGTCAAAACATTTATTTCAATTAGACCATTTACAGGCACTTTTGAATAGTCAAGGAGTCTGTCAGTTAGTCCGAAAGTTGAAGCTAGTTGCTCGTTCCAAACGGAGGTAGGCCTCTATGGAGAAGAACGAGCAAAAAACTCCACGGCACTCTTTTAAATTAAGTTTTTGACATTTCGCCAGTAGGTATCGTTGGTGCGTTTACAGACAGACAAACTCACTTACACAAACGACTAGACCCGGAAGAACTACCTGTAGGCCATACAACTATTTTGTTCAGAATCGATCCCGTGATATGCAGCGCAGCAGCCAGTCGATCAGAACAGCGATATGAATCTATGTATGTATATTTTGTAATAGACAGTCCCGAGCATTATTATGTTACAAATACGAAAATTTAAAATCAATTTTCTCGTAAAATTAAAATTATAACCTTAAAAAATATCTTATTCGTGAGCTACTTTAGCTTCGAACTATGCTCTTAAAACAATAAAATGTCTGACAAGTAAACTAATTTAAAAACTATTTTTAAAAACAAGCTTTAATTTAAAATTTTACAATATTAATTATTGGGCATTGTATTGTCACCAGAACTAAAGGTGTATGCAAAATTTCAGCTCATTCGGATACCAACAAATGGTCGAAAAATGGTTTGCAAATTTTGAAAGGACAACTGTTACTTACTTACATACATACGAACAGTGCAAGCTGAATAAAAGCTTGTAATAATAAAAAGAAGAAAATCGCTTTTGTTTTTGCGAACACATTATTCTTAAAACTATAAAACAGCCCAACCTCAATTTCAGATCTTGATACCAGCAAACAAATCTCCAAAACCTGCATCGCCAGCTTATATCCGTTTCCTCAAGTCAAACACTTAACATTTACATTTTAGATTTCCACGAAAATTTTCCGCTTGGACTGTTTCATTTCAGTTTACAATCCAAATTTTAATCACCAAACACAACAATAACTGAAAGCGTTTATAATAATTAACAATGGAGCCGTAGAGCACACGACTGGATCCAGGAGTTGGAAATATACAGGAATGGGGGACGAACGTGCACGCTGCGTATGTCTTAATAAGATTTTGTAAGAAGGGAGGGCAATAGAAAATCTTTGTTTGACTTTCAAACTTAGTAACAACCCTATGCAGGATTATTGTAGGTACTCATCATTATGAACAACTTTCACTATGGAACCAACCCTGAAATCATGAAAAAAAAAAAACAGCCGTTCCCTACAAAAATGCTTTCAATACGATGATAATGTATGAAACAGCAGATTTTTATTCACACTTCATACTAGGCCGGTTATTTCAGGCGTGATGTTAATTAAATGTTATTTAAAAATCGCTCTAGCATATTTATTTTACGTCTCGTAGATTATTTCGTTGTGAATAAATCCAAATTCTTTTAATTACTCGATCCTCAACGGCACTCAAAAATAAAATCGGAACGAAAAATAACAGACTACGAATTGATATTGAATTTCAGCTGACGCACATCAAAATGCGAAAAAATAAAATGTTTCACGTTTTTCAGCACAAATGGATGTGAAAAAAGCACTATTTGGTCTTCGTAGGATAAATAAAAATAGCTTCCGTATTTTGCGAAAAATACAAGTCAATATTGACTTCTCACCAATATTGTTTTTACTGAATTTATGATGCCTTTAGTAATTGCAATCTTATTATTATTTCATGCGGAAGTTTGTGTCTTTGATTAAAAAATAAATATCTATTGGTTTTTTTTTCCAGTCGTACTTGTACCCTTGTACGAGTACAAGCTGCTTTATAACAAAGAAGAAACAAAAGAAAGGGAAAATTATCACGTGAAGAAATGACTTTTTAAATGTTTTTAACAGTTAAAATAAACAAACTTTTAGAACACAACACAAAAAAAACATGTCTCCGATTTCTCTCCAAAAAAAATAACCATCCCAAACATCTCTCCCTATGTTTCCACTGAGTCAACACTACGCGGCTCGCGATTAACAATAAGATATTAAATTGCAACCCACCCCCTGTGTAAACAGGAATCAATCATCGCTCCATCACGGGCCGGAAGAGGGTTAACTCTATTCAAATAGCTTGCAATCGCCGAATATTCGCCCGGGCACGAAAATAGGACACGCGTGTTTGACTTTGACTTTCGCATAGTTTGTAGATGGCTCTACTCTATGTGATCGGTTTACGGTTGGTTATTCATGTAGATTTATACGGGTATATATCACGATCTGATTGTTTAAATATTTAAGTAATTTATGACATTTTTTAGAAGCTTGTGGCTAAGTAATAACAGCAGCGGTCGATCCATCAGGTTAAGCTACACTTGCCGGGGTTGGTCCGTGGATGGGTGGCCACCTTTACACACCGAGTCTCCTTCGTTCCTCGTAAAGCACGTTAAGCCGTTGGTCCCGGCTGTCATACATGAATCTTTGACAGTCATTACGGGTCTTCAGAAGCCTGAACGTCTGACAACCGGTCTTACCAAGGGGTATTATTACCCAGTTAATGGGTTGTGGAGGTCAGATAGGTAGTCGCTCCATGTATAGTACTGGTATTCAGCTGCGTCCGGTTAGACTGGAAGCCGACCCCAACATAGTTGGGAAAAGGCTTAGATTGATTATACATTTGACACATTGAATTGGGTAGTTGACACTATTAATAAATAATTCCAAGACATAACTTCTTTAAAAAAACGCTTTATTTTAGCACTGAAAACCCGATTAATTTTCAATTTACTGCAAAATTAGATTTTTTGTGGCTTTTAAATCAATAAATAGTTAGACAATTGAGTTGCCAAATAAGTGACGTCACAAAGTGCTATTACCATACAAAATCTATGAAGGAATCGCATTTTGACAGGTCATAAAAAGTACGTCAACTGATGGTGGTGTCAACTAGCCTATTGGTTTGACATAATTCATATATTAGGCTAGTTGATACCACTAATCAATTGACGTACTTTTAAGACCTGTCAAAACGCGATTCTTCCATAGATTTTTTATGGCAATATCGATCTGTGACGTCACTTATTTGGCAACTCAATTGACTAACTATTTATTGACTGCCTCGTTGGTCTAGTGGTTAGTGACCCTCACTGCAAAGCCGAGGTAGTGGGTTCGATTCCCACCCAGGACAAACTTTGTGTGATGAGCATAATTGTTGGTTCTGTGTGGGTGTAATTTATCTATAATATGTATGTATTTATAAATTATATAAGTATGTTTATCATATAACACAAGCTCTGCTTAGCTTGGGATCAGATGGCCTTGAGTGAGTTGTCCCAAGATATTTATTTATATTTATTTATTTATTGATTTCAAAGCCACGAAAAATCTAATTTTACAGTACATTGAGAATTAATCGGGTTCTTAGGTCTAAAATAAAGTATTTCTTTAAAGAAGTTATGTCTTGGAATTATTGGTGTCAACTACCCACTTATCAAGCGATTGTTGGTTAGCTTGTTTTAGCAAAATAAAGCTATTAGTATAAGTTGAGGTTCTGTGCATAAGTACCGTCAAATTAATTACCAGTTTAAATTCACCTCCATTATCAAGAGAAGTTTATTACTAACAATTACAAACTTACATAATAGTTTAATGCGTTTCCTTCTAGAAATTTGCTCTACGTAGTTGCTTACTTCAATCTTATATAAATTCACTAAGTGCTTGTAACTCTTCAACTATCAGAATTTCTAACTCCATAATTACTTTGCGTTGAAGTGTTAAGGTCAGTGCAAATAGTGCAGTGTTATGCTCGAACAATTTCATTGATTAAAAAAATTATAAGAATAGAAATAAATAAAAGAAGGAAAATAAAAAAAAAGAAAGAAAAAGACTGGTAGAAAACCAAAATTGTTTATTTGACACAGACCATGTGTAGCCAAAAAATAGTCGCACCATACTGCCTACCACATACGGGCAAACGAGGCGATTCTGGTCTTTCAAAGAGGTGTATTTTAAAATACTGTAAAACCTAAACAACTAAAAAAAAAAAAGTATTTATTAAGTAATATCGACCAGGTGTCGTAATTTTATTTGAATATTATGTAGTCTTATATGACAACAATCTGGCTAAGTTTAGGCTTACATTGAAGATAATAGCAGGAAAACATTACAACATTGCTTGTAATTTAACTAATATGCAACTAATAGTTGCAAAAATAACTTTATGCAACTAAAAGTAAAAGTCTGACTTAATGTCTTAGGCATTCTCTAACAGTCAACCAAAGGTGGTGAAGAGATAACATGGTAAGTGCGCTTAATGGATTGCTGCTTCGTCTGCGCTAACCCTGAGGAGTTCGCATCTAATAGTTCCAACTTTAAAGGCTTATTCTAAGGGGCTTATTTTGCTGTATCGGGAATTTTGGGAAACACTTGCAGTTACTTAGGAGTTCGGTAGTTGTGGCTTGTTTTTCTCATGAAACTTTGAGGAGCATCAAAATGTTGTTCGCTCCTGCCCTCAGGAATTGTGTTAAGAGTGATATGGTTCTAAATAATTTATTATTGCATTAGAAGAGACTTTACATAGCGAAACTTAAAGTTACGCTGCCTTCCAGCTGTACTACTTATTTTGTTCTCTCAATTTCGGTGAAGTGAGTTTGAGGTGAAGTATATACCACGTATATGCTAAAGTGTATACCATGTATATACTAAAGTGTATACTACGGCGATTAACACACGGCACCGCGGATAGCGGTGGCGGCAAAGCGGATTGCACCGCTCGACCGCGCGGTCGGGCGGTGTACGTGTATAAGGCATCGACGGATTTCATAGAGGCCAATGCGACATTAGAAGCGCTTCACCGCCTACCGCGGCGATGCGCGGTGCCGGCGGCGCCTAATTGTACACTCGGTATTTCCCGATCACAATACTACAGAATTTCATTTAAACAAATGAAGCTTAATAACGAGCCTAAAATAATATTACTTAATATTCTCCATATTGAATACCTGTATCTCCCTGTGAAGGATGGCACCAAATTAATGCGGTAATTGTTGAAAACCACAAGTCTATGGTATTGCGTGCACTCGACGTGTGTTGTGGGATGCACCCTAAATGCGGTCAGTATACCTGAATGCCTCATGAATACCTGGTATTTTGAAATTACGTTTTAATTATAATACCAGCCTATTACTGTCCCACTGCAAGCCCTCTTCTCATACAGAGAAGGCACGAGCAGTGATCACCTCCCTTGCTTATGACGGATTGGAGATTCCACTGAAAAAAAGGGATAAACATGAAAGCTTGCAAATACGGGTGTATTTGCAATTATATTTATTTTTTAAAAATAAGTCATGTTATCATTGCGACACTGATATCTTGGACCAATTAATTATTTAAAACCCGCTAAAAGACATTTTAACTAAAATACTAAACTGGGAACTAATCTATCCTACTAATACAATAACGCTGAAGAGTTTTTTGTTTAACGCACTTTTCTCTGGAACTGCCAGTCGGATTGGCATTTATTAGGTATAGGCAATATAATATCATGCTATGACGTGTGGGAGCGGAGAAGTAACAAAACACGTAACAGAACGCGAGTGATAAAGCGGTGCTACTGTCTCTAGTATAAAGACAAGAACCTAGACAGTCAAAAAAGTAAAAAAAAACCATTTCAAAAAAAGAACAACATTCCACGGTTTCACTCTCAAAGTGACCTCTGAATAGAAATTAAAATGTATCAACAAAAAAGCCAACAAATAAATGCTATGTTGGGACCGTTCAGTCAGCGTGATGAGGCGATGCTTAAGCGCTTTAAGCGATTTAAGCCAAAGGATTTTACGGCCGACAGATTTCAGATATCCACGCCTGCGGACAAGCTGACGGGGGCTATTACGTATGGGGATAGCTGATAAAAAATTGTTATAGACATTTAGTGCTCTTTTTTATAGTAATAAATGTCAGTAAAAAACAAAAAAAAATTGCTAATTAATTTTTGGTCACTGTATTTTCAGAGTAACTCATTGCTAATTTATTTTTGTAGTGCCGGAAGTAACGGCATATTCATGATAATGACAAAATACTCTTTTATACGCAATAAAACAAAACAGTTATGGATACTATACAGGGGATAATTATATTAAGAATTAGTAACATTATGAAGTGACAAGCTGTAACTCGGTTTCTCTATTTCACTTACGAAAGACCCACATAAAGAACTAGCTTCTGCCCACGGCTTTGTCCACGCCAATAGCTTGGAGTTTCTATTAATCATAAAAAAAATTAATCGTACCAGTACTTCCACAGATTACTTCTAAAAAAACAAATAATGAACAAACTTTACCTTTTCATAATATAAGAGACAATAGACTTTTAGCAAGTAGGTACCTTTTTAAAATGCCATAGCAATAGCATCAGCATAACGTAATCGTTGCCCTGTCGTCGCCTGCGGACAACGCGGACTGTTAGTCCGAAATTGCGAAACCGCGTGCGGTGGGCGCGCCACACTCTGGCGCCAATATTGGCACCAACGTATGCAAAGCGAGGGTTTAAGTAGCTTTGTACCTACTTGTACGTGTGTATGACTGTGAATGGATGACAGTTTTAAGTTATTTTGCTGCATTTTTTATTGCAAACTATTGTAAAACACTTTTTTTAGGTGAATACTTCTATAGCCTTAGATTGCCAGGTGGCAATCTGTGAAAATACAAAGGGCAATTTGACTGTCTTCTTTTGAGGTTTTAGCCACGTTGAACGATTTTTGGTAGGAGCCCAACTTATGGGTACGCGTCACCGACATGTTAATGAGACCGCGTCACCAACATGCTGATGTAAAGTTAAGTTTTCACTTTAGTCGGCTGTACACATGAATGCCTATTTTTTGAGGTTTTTGTCCATACTTCTCCATATCAAACTGCTTTTTGAAAGGGGCAACTAAATTATTTTTTATTGATAAGTAAAAAGTGAGGGTCTAATTGAAATAAATGATTTGACTAAGACTTTTGACTTTGATTTATCCACTTGATGAATCCTACGTAATGTAATCAATACAAAAAGAAACAACAATTTAAAAATCGAACACAATTTTAAAATAAATACTTCAAAAAGAATAAAAAACAAAACAATCTGGCATCCCGGGGTACAAAAACAACCCCGAGGTACAACACTGCTCACCCTAGTGGTTGATGGCGCGTTTATACCATGTAACGCGAGCTAAGTGAATCAAACTGTCATTCTAGCCGCGTTACTGAGAACTTGTTACAATCATAAGGAGGATAAGACCTAAGATTGCGTCTCCTGTAACAGAAAGTAACTCAATAGTCTTACTTTTATTATCATTTCGAATTTTGAATGTTTGTTTGTTACCAATCACAGTTTTTAAATAATTTATTGAAATAAAAAAATAGGCCGTCATGGGGACTGCAGAAATAAATGAAAACTGAAACGCATCTTATTAGCATGTCGGTGACGCGTTTGGATTGACGTGACGGTGACGCGAACCCATAATGTTTTGCCTCTAGACAGTCAAGACAAGTTTACACTTAAAAAGATCCTATTTAAATAAAAAGCACGTCATCGATTAAAACACAGATCACAAGAAATAATATAACGATCAACTTATTGCTTTAAGCATTCATTAATTTTGTATAAAAAACAAAAAAGCTACGATCCACATTATTTCTTTCGTAAGTATGCAACCTGTGCTTACTTTTTGCTTAATATCATCCCTTGCAGACGAGGGTGCAACTCCCTCCCTTTACGAAATCACTTTCACTCCGAATATACACCTTTAATTTTATATTTTTTATGTTCTACAGAATTTTTGTGAACCTCTTTGTACAAGTAATCTCATAATGGTGCAATTTATTGCAGTATTGTTGAATTTAATGGCAAAAAATAAAAGAAGAAAATAACTAATTTAGGATTAAGAATTTTTTTATTATATTTTGACCCTTGGATTTGATGTCACACTATGGCCATGGGGTTTGAGAGCTCGTTTTATTTTTCGGGATATTCTAAGCGGCTAATCGACTCTTCACATGACCCAAGGACTGAACTGTTCTTTGACCAAAGAATCATCATTGCCATACAACGTAGCAATACTGCCAATTGACAGCAACGTGATCGAGTTTTTTGAGAACCTATGAGGTCTACTTCTTTAATTGAAAATCTCTAATATAATTTTCATTACCATAAGTTTTGACGCATTTAAGTCTAGTTTTACGTTGCAAATAATGAATCCCTTTTTTCTTAGACCTTTTTAACTTTTTTTTTGAATTTTCTTAGAACAGGGGTCCTACCATGAACTCTTATCGCGATCCAAAAACTGAATTGTTCTTTAAATAAGTCATTAAAACGCATCAATATATGTCATTATATTGACGTATTTTCTCTTATCGCGATCCAAAAACTGAACTGTTCTTCAAATACGTCAATATAACGCATAAATTGATGCGTTATATTGACGTATTTGAAGAACAATTCAGTTTTTGGATCGCGATAAGAGTTCATGGTAGGGCTGCTGTACGTTAATTTTGTCTCTTGTCATGACCAAAGTAAAGCCGTAATTAATTAAACGAAAACCTCCAAATTGCTTGCTAGTTTAAAAACACGGTCTAATAAAAATAAAACCAAAATTTATTTCGATGAATATAATTATTTTTTTAAATATTCTAATACTTATAACTTAAATCTAAGCGACCATCAATCATAAAAGACTAACTTACTTAAAGTTTACCTTAGTCTGACTCTTATAACATTGACTTTCTAAGTCTAAGTACCACTTATCTTTTAAAAACTAAAACGGAGAAAATAAAAACAGATTTTCTTTATGATCGCAAATTAGTTTTCTATTAAAAACTTAAAAGAAAGTTAAATAAAATGTCATTCTCAGAAATAAAACTAACTTTGTGAACACAATAAATGGAATAATTTTAGAACACCATGAATAGCTAACATCATTAATATCTCGACTAAAAGAATAAGTAAACAAATACTACTAAAGTACCGTTATATCTATAAACTGAGAATACCTACCTATGTCTGACAATCATGTCGTGTCGTGCGACATTGTCTACCACATACGCAACAGAGCGATTCTGTTTTTTAAAAGAGGTATAATCTAAAATACTGTTAAAATAAAAAAATAAAAAAACCAAGTATTTATATTCATTGATAACCAGGTATCGTAGTTTTATTTGATTAATAGGTTATCGGGGAACCAGACGAATAAGTCGCTTAATAAGATCGAACGATCGACCCGATCGTCGGTCGATTTAATTGATTTGTACCTATTGTTTAAATTTGCACACCTTCAATAGGTTATAATACAGTGTACCTCTTATTCTTTTGTAACACCTTTTATACATGTATTATGCAAATAAATGATTTGAATTTGAATTTGAATAAAAAAGCGCCTTGTTCTTCCTTGGGATTAAAACTTACACCGTGCTTTTCATCAAAATCGGTTCAATGGTTTAGTCGCGAAAGCATTGAACAGACAGACAGAAAAACACAGTTAAGTACTTTTACATTTAAAATATTAGTAAGAATTTTTGCATTTTATAACAACCTCTTCATTAACGAGAATGCAAAATTTCACCTTGTAAATTGTATGTATGACTTGTCACACAACCCTCGAAACTACTGCCAAGCCATTTTCTCAGACGTAATAAGAACGTGCATACATAAACATACTCGTCCACTGGTCAGTGATTGATGATACGTCTCCTAGAAGACTGATGCAGTGTGTCGCTGACCTTACGTGGAACATTCTCCATCACGACCATTAGCTTATTGGTGGATCTACTAAAATGGGAGATAATGTTTTTTAGTTTTAGGTAAGTATGTAGTGAAAAGACAATTAATTATCGTAAGAAGGAAGCTAAAGCAAAAATTGCTTAATTATTTGTGTAATTAAAATTGTAGGCAAAACAAGGTGCAGTTTTTCAACATTGTCAAAGGAAGTTGTTAAAAAAAAAAAATTAAGTAAAATTACGACACCTGGTCAATCCATACTAATAATTATTATTATAAATGCGAAAATAACTCTGTCTGTCTGTCCGTCTGTTACGCATTCACGACTAAATCAATTGGACTGATTTCGATGAAATTTGGTACGGGGTAAGTTTGAACCCCAACAAAGTATATACTTAGGCTACTTTTTATTCCGCGACTTCGTCTACATTCGCGACAGCCGACGCGGAAGAAGTCGCGGGCAAAAGCCAGTAATGAATAAATACCTGTTGAGATGTGAATAAAAGATTGGTTTTATATGAAACACGTAAAATATAATCGACTATTTTCTAGCCTAGTTACCACAGTTGTTTTGTCAAAGTGACATGACCGTCTTTACTTATAAAGAGTACATAGAGGTATATTTGTATCAAAAGAGTTTATGACTTCGGAGTAAATTCTCGTCCAACACCTCCCCTCGAAGTCATAAGCTTCTTTCACGCATCATCACGATCATGCTGTTCTGTTATGCCCAAGCCATGCAAGCATTCTTGATGTTTCGGTCCATTCAAAGCCTTGGTCAAAACATCAGCTGGCATTTTATCTGTACTCATATACTTCAGATCAATCACGCTTCGTTCCAACATATCTCGTATAAAGTGATGTCTCACATCAATATGTTTCGTTCGTGCGTGATAGCACCTGCTCTGAGCAAGCTTAATTGCACTCTGACTGTCGTCGAATAATGTCACACATTCACACTTAACACCAACATTAATCAACATATCACGCAGATAAATAGCTTCTTTGGTAGCTTCCGAAAGTGCCATATATTCTGCTTCGGTACTGGACAAAGCTATAGACCGTTGCTTTCGTGCCTCCCAGTTTATAGGGGCACCTGCTAAAATAAATGCAAAACCAGAATAAGACTTACGATCGATTGCGTTTGATCCCCAATCAGCATCAACCACACCATACAACGGTATGCCTGTCCTCTGATAAACTAAGCCAAAATTTGATGTGCCTTTTAAGTATCTCAATACGTGTTTTGCCGCCCACCTATGTTCAATTCCGTAATTATTATTAAATTGACTTAAATAATTTACAGCATACGCTATATCTGGTCTTGTCGATACAGCTAGATACATTAAGGCACCTATCAAGCTTTGGTACGGATGCGTACTCATAACATCCTCATTAACGCACTCAGGTTTCTGTAACTTTACATTTACATCCATAGGAGTCCTTGCAGGCTTACACTCAGACATTCCAAAGCGTTCTAAAATCTTATTTAAATACATGCTTTGGTTCATGTATACTCTATCTTCTGCATCACGAGTGAATTCAATGCCCAAACAAACTCTCATATCTTTCATCTCAAATGCACTAGATAACTGCTTTTTAACGTCACACAACCACGGAATATAATTCGTAGCCAGAATAATATCGTCGACATAAATAGCAATCAATATCATTTGCTCACCTTTTCGTGCAACAAACATACACGGATCTTGTGGCAAAGCTGCAAAACCAATATTCGTCAACTTACTCACCAATTCCTTGTGCCACTGCAGTCCTGACTGACGCAAACCATACAAAGACTTCTTCAACATACATACACTATTTTCACACTCACGCAATGCTTTGTTCCAGCGTAAAGCCGTTTGAAGTACTTTCTTGTCTCTAACGACGTTCTTCTTTGAACCAATCTTTTGGTTTGCGAGTATTTTCTCTAACACATCGCTTAGCTGATCTGGTACTCCCATGAATACCTCCTCATCTAGTGATCCATTTAGGTAAGCGGTTACAACGTCCATTTGATGGATCTCTAAACCCAACTCCGCCGATATTGCAGCAATAATCCTTACCGATGACGATCTCACGACCGGCGACGAGGTTTCGTGGAAATCCTCCCCTGGCCGTTAAGAACATCCTTTTGCTACAAGTCGTACTTTCTTCCCCGTAGTTTTGGTGCGAAAAACAAATCTGCTCCCAATCACTTTTCGTTTAGGTGGCCGCGGTACAATTTCCCATGTGCCATTCTTAATCTGTGCCAAATACTCATCTTCTAAGGCACTTCGCCATCCGTTCACATCGTTAGTTTTTTCAACTTCACTCCATGTCATTGGGTCAGCAGTTGCTATTCCCGCTATCAACTGTTCATGAGTGTCTTCATACTCAGAGTCAGTTCCGCTGTCAGCCCTATCATTGGCTAGCGTGTATACTTTTCGTGGTCTTCCCACCGAACCTGTTCTAATCAATTTTGGTCTTCCCCGTCCTCTTTTAACTAATGGGACTAAATCATTTCTCCGACTATTTACATGTTCATCAGGTTCTTGGTCACTTTCGGGTCTTTCTAGTGATGTTCTACAAGAATCACTCAGAGGAGCTCTGTGCTCTTCTCTATCTTCATGACTGACTTCAGGCATATTTAACTGAACTGTCACATTCTTCTCATCAATACTCTCTTCTTCATCAAGTATATCTTTATAGTCTTCATGCCCGAATGCCTTCTCATTCATAAAATTTACATCGCGAGTCACAACAATTTGTCTTGTTCTTGGATTTTGAATCCGATATGCTTTGGATTGCATGTCATATCCCAAGAAAATTCCTTCTTCAGAAACTGAGTCAAACTTCCCTTTGACTTTATTTGCGCCTTTGTTTTTATAATACACCTTAGATCCAAAAACTTGCATGTATAAAACAGTAGGCTTCTTTCCTTTCCATACAGTGAAAGGTATCTCACCTTTCAAAGCCACAGTCGGACATCGGTTCCGAATGTAATTCGCAGTGTTTACTGCTTCTGCCCAAAATGTAGGAGGACTTCCGGCTTGTCGCATCATGCAACGTGCCATTTCGGTTAGCGTCCTGTTCTTCCTCTCCGCTACCCCGTTCTGTTGCGGTGTATATGGAACCGATAACCTTCTAACGATACCATTCTTCTTCAGGAAGTTTTCAAATTCTTTATTTATATATTCCCGCCCGTTATCTGATTGCAAAGACTTAATTTTCTTCCCTGTGAAGTTTTCCACCTCAGCTTTGTAATCCTTGAATACATTCAGCACGTCATTCTTATTACGTACAAAATAAACTTCGCACCATCGAGATTTATCGTCTATGAACGTAACGAAATATCTCTTACCTGAAAATGATTCATGTCTCATGGGGCCACATACATCTGTATGTACTATTTCCAATAATTCGCTGGTACGATCTGCATTACCCTTTGGAAATGGTTTGCAGGTCTGCTTCTCGCTGCTACATATTGCGCACTCCGACATGTCTCCACCATCCAGGTTCAATCCGTGAACAAGCCCGCTTTTCGCCATGGCCTTTAAGTCACGTTCGTTCAAGTGCCCCAGACGTTCATGCCATATATCTATGGGTTTCTTGACTTCAACATTATTAACATCATTTTCATTCATACGTACGTGATACAGATTTCCTATACGATCGGCACGCATAAGCACTTTATTATCTTTTATGACAACAGCATCCTTCTTTCTAAAATGAACTTCATATCCATCATCAGTCAGTTTCGCCACTGAAAGGAGGTTAGTTCGTAGATCTGATACATAGAACACCTTTTCAATGTTTATGTTTTGAATTTCACTGCCTGTATCTACTGAAATATTTACCTTCCCGGTTCCACTAATATTGGTTTTCCCATAATTAGCTAAGTTCAGCTCAGAGTCAATTTTCTTGAATTCTTTTATGATACTCTTTTCGTTGCACATGTGTCCCGTGCAACCACTATCTATGCACCATATATTATTTCCTTGTGCGCTTAACATCACTTCTTCAGTGGTTCTCATCGACATCAACACCTTCGACGTTTGAGCTTGATCACAATTACGATCTGATCGATCCAATTTTTGTGGACTTTGTTTTCTTTTATAAATATTCTTCACTTTGCACTCTCTTGCAAAATGCCCACGACGACCACAACGATAACAATTTATCGTCCTTTTAGGGCCTTGATCGTCATTTGACTTTGTCTGATAGGCATTTGTTTTGGCGAGTCTGACAAGCATACTGCCGTGGCATAACTAAAATGCCGTTAACCGACATATGGTCGATTTTTAACTTTTAATGGTATTATAATGAGAAAAAAAAAATCTATCGATCTGTGTTTCCGAATTTTCAATACCTTGAATAGTTTTGGAAATAATAATTTTAAGAAAGCCGTTAAGTACATATTTTTCTCGTGTGAAATAAGCAAAAATGTCGTTAAGAAACTTTGTGAGTCTATATAGCCGCTAAAGTTCATTAACTCATATTTATATTACAAGTTTTTCATATGATTGCTTCTCTTGATTGCCGTTAACAGTCTTTTGTACACTATAAAGCGGTAAAGGTACTTTAACTGTTGTATTGTTATTCTTTTTTTATTATAGAAGTTTACTTTTGTTAAGCTATAACGTCGTTAATTGAAAATGCTAGACTTACGTGTGATTAAGGACGTTTAACGGCATTATAGGTTAATATTTGACATACTTATATTTTGACTTTACGTATGTTATAAGCCAGTGGCGGCATTTCCAAAACTAAACAAAAATTAATTGTCCGTAATTATTAGACTAAAATGACGTTATCTCACACTAATACACAACAAAGTCGTTAACTGATCTCGCGCGGGTCGGGGGGCAGCGGCTACGTAACGATCCCGATCCGACGATCAGAGGGATCGGGGGTAAAACTAGCGCATCGCAGCGCAGGCGCTTTTAGGTGAGAACGCGTGCCGCTCCGGGTTTGTTCCCGCCAATTTTGGAACGATATTGTTGATAATGGCGGACCGTCACAGGTAAGTTAGTTTTTACTTACTTTAGTTTGGAATAATTTTGCGTTCATTATTAATTATAGGTACCTACTTTACAAGTGCGCTTTTTACTAAAATAAACATACAAAATAATTTGTTTGTTTGTTACTCCTTCACGCAAAAAGTAATAGATCGATTGCGATGAAAGTTGGCATGTAAATAGCTGAAGACCTGGATTAACATACAGGCTACTTTTTTACACGACTGCCCCAAAAAAGGGAGTGTTATGTGTTCAGGATTAATGTATGTATGTATGTATGTGAGTTTCTTTATTCCACCATAACTTTTAAACGCGTGAACCGATTTAGATGTATGTGGTATCGTTACAATCCTTGCATCGAGTCATCCGAGTAACATAGGCTAGTAAAAAATAAAAAGAAACCGGTGTGGTCACTTTAAAACGTAAATTAATACCAGCCTCAATTTTTTTTTATGAATCTGGTCGTGTCTATGTTTATCTTCTAGAATTTGACAAGTAGATTTTTTGTGTATTTAGTACCTACACATACTGAGTATTTTATTTTCTTGTTACAGAGACTCTGCTATTTCCAGCAGAGCCAAAAGTATTTTAGGGGAACACCCAAATGTTCCGAAATATTTTATTCCGAATTTTGATATTCCGATTTTCAAAAGTCCGAATTTCATAATTCCTTAGAATTATAATGTCTATTATTAAAAACGAAACGAAATTCATTTAACCGAAAGTCGTAAATGCGAGTTGTTAGTTTCCCGATTTTCATAAGTTCAAAGAATCAAATGCTCGAAGGGTTCTTCGGTCCGAAAAACGACATTCCGACTTTCAATACTCCGAGTAAACTAAAAGTCAACATGTTGTGCTACAAAATTTAGAGATTTTTTTTGCCCCTAGAGTGTAATTTAAGCTCTCGTAGGCGCGGAGGGGTTGAGTGGCCCGTGAGCTAAGGAGTAGGTGGTTTGAAGGCCCGCCGCCGCAGCTGAGGCTGGCCGGCAAAGCAACTTGCGTCAGTACTAAAGACTACTTACTGTATGGAGTTTCTTGCCTATTCTTCTCCAAACGAAACCACCTTTTGAAAGCGAGCGAAGCGAACTCGGGATTTGGGACACCCCAACTCGGACAGGTTAGGTTAGAAGGGGATGGCGGGGTCTGAAAGACCGCGCCATACCCTTCGAGGTTATTTTTTTTTAAACCACTCAGAAATAGGAGCCCCTCGCAGCGGGGCTCCGTAGCCCGGGGTTCCGTCGACTACGCCTTTCGGAATTGTATTAATCGGTATTTTAATAATCGGAATTCGCATTTTTGATGTTTCGAATTATCATTAAGTCGGACTTTTTGTTATTCAATCTATTGAAACTTGGTATTTTGAGAATAGTAGTTATAAACGTTAGGATTAGTGAAATTTAGGAATTATAAAATAGGAGTAAAGATAAGTCGGAGTTGTTATATTCGGAATTATGAAAATCGGTATTTTGAAATTCGTATTTGTGACTGTTGGAATAAAGTTTTCCGTATTTATGTAGTGTACCCGTATTTTAGATATGGTTAAGGAAAAACCTTTGACTGCTTCTAAGCTAAGTATCACCAAACAAAAATTTAGACACAAAAACTAGTAAGTACTAAATCTGAGCTTGAACTTTCCAAACCAGACAAAAGCATTTTAGATATGGCATTAAGTGTTCTGTTTGTAAATTTGATTTTATTAAAATTTGTTTGATATTATATTATTTTAAAGTACAAGTTGTACCTAATTAATATGGATAAATAACTGATGTGATATTTGTATTTGTAAAAAAGTAAAAGTTCCTAAGAAATCTAGTGTTAAGTGAAATTTTGTCAAAGATATAATTTTGAGCAAAAAGATACCCTATTTTGAAAAACATTAAAGAAATATATTGACTAGTGATTGATAAAATAATGATTTTTATTAAAAAATTGTCTTTATTTTTATTACCTAACTTTAACTTCATGATAAACAATATTATTGTTTCACTCTTTTTTTATAAGTACTGTTGCGCTATAATGCCGTTAAACTATAAGGTTTTTAGTTTAACCACAATAAAGCTTAACAATGATTCAAGTTTTTCCCTTAATTTAAAATGCATTTATAGGTTACCAGACTTAAAAGCAGTAAAGTACCGTTAAAGACACTAAAGTCTAACATGAGTCAGTTCTATATTACATTATATTAGGCTAAATAGACGTTAATGTGCTTTAGCGACGTTTTAGTTATTCATCAAAGAGATTGTTTTTTGCATTTTAACAGACAATATTTTGCTATAAAATAGATACACTAAAATGCCGTTACGCTATACGTAGCGGCATTTTAGTCGATGACCCATAAGATTTCAGCAACACCGATGATAAACTAAAAAGCAAAAAACGTTTTTTCATAAAATTAAATAATATTTACGATATGACAAGGGGGTCATTCGAAAGTATTCAACTTGATCTATGTTTTGGTACCTCCAAGTCTCAAATAGGTGTTGTCATTGAAAAGTGACATCGGTTTAAATTTTTACCGCGGTTTTTGCACGTTATTCAAAAAATCGGTTTTGGTAGATAACGGCATTATAGATATATCACGGCAGCATAGCTCCCTGGTCAACCACTTGCGATTTGCGACCTTCGTAGTCTTCGAGGATCTTTACCTTTAACACTTCTGTTGTAGGTAATTCGTCTCGCGATTCCATTGCCGTTCGAAACATGCCAAAGGAGTCTGGCAAACTGTACAGCAGTAAAATGGCCAGTAGTTCGTCTATAACTACCAAACCGATTTCCTTCAGTTTCTTTACGGCATCGAAGAAATCCGAGATGTGCTTCCGCAGGTCATCTTCTTCCTGCATACGTGTTAAAACCAGCTTCTTCAATAACGAGGCTTTTCTCGCAGGTCCACTCGACTGATACATCGACAACAACTTGTCCCATAGAGCTTTTGAGCTTCCTAAGCCATCCAAAGAACTTAATTCGCTTGGATTGATAGCTAATAAAATGTCCGATTCAGCTTTACCATCCATTTTGATCCATTCGGAATATTTTGGATCGGAGCGAGGCGGGCATGGTATTATCCCAGATACATATTCCCACAAATCGTTCTTCTTCAGAATCGCACGCATCTGAATCTTCCAAGTATCATAATTTTCCCCAGTGAGTGGATTAATTTTTATAGTCGCAGCCATGACGTAAGTTTCTTCAACTTTTTTACAATTTATTTTTGATTTAATTTTATCGCTGCCTACCCATACTTTTATTCACAGTAGCACATTATAGGTCGTTTTTTACGCACCTGGGCCCATAACCTGTTGAGATGTGAATAAAAGATTGGTTTTATATGAAACACGTAAAATATAATCGACTATTTTCTAGCCTAGTTACCACAGTTGTTTTGTCAAAGTGACATGACCGTCTTTACTTATAAAGAGTACATAGAGGTATATTTGTATCAAAAGAGTTTATGACTTCGGAGTAAATTCTCGTCCAACAATACCTACTTGTTTTTTTTTTAATTTCTGTACCTGTCTGCAGTAAAATTTTTGTTTCCATCAACATTATACAATAATATCTAAGCACAATGTATACAAAAATAATTATCAACACTGTGTCTACTCATCTTGTTAGCCTTAATTAAGTTAACAAATTATGATGTGTGCCCGAAATTGTATACTTTACCTTTTAATTATTTCACGAGGTTACACCCCTTGGTATCAACCCTACAAATAATGAGGTACTGTAGGTAAAAAGTAAATATACAACCCTGATTTAACCGACTACGACAGGGAGGGATTCTGAATTTCATTTGCTATCTATATGTATTTTGTTACTAGTTTTTTAATTTTAATTTCGGGGAACGTAATTTTACTAAGACACTAATGCCTGTGATTTTGGCTGCTTGGAAGTAAATTATAGGTACCATATAAAACAGCTTATGACTCGGTAACAGTAACTTTCTTTGAGTGATTTTTTTTTACGGACTTTTACTTCCAGATAATACTTCTTACAAGTAACAATCAAAATAGAAATACAGCGTCTTCTAGAATTATTTTTTTTTTCTTGCATTTCGGCAAAATCAACAAGTTTGTATTTTCGTACTATTATTTATTTATTTTGTGCTACTCCTCTTTATTTTTTGTAAGCTTTAAAATTCACACACAATGTTAAATTGTTCTTGAATAAATGAAATGAAATGAATGAATGAAACTTATGTAAGGAAAATACAGAATAAACAAAACAAACACTAAATACAATTCACCTGAACCCGCAAACAGATTTATTTAGCAACGGATTGGTCGTTCATTTAAGCTTACACTAACTTGGGTTGAACATCGTATCAAAGTTAATCTTTATCATGTTAAGTTTGGACCTTTGACCAGTAAGGGAACGTTATTTATACTGTACGACTTTTTGTAACGTTTGTGTAGTGAGACTTTTTGTGATATTTGTTTTTGTGCGACTATCTCGAAGCTGAAAGGGTTATGAGCACTTTTAATAATAATAATAAATCATTTTATAAAAATAACCTTATAAAAAAATAAACTAATACGTATAATAAAAGTCTTATTAAATAACTAAACACGTAGCATCGGCGTCGTGTTGCGCTGCGTGGTGCGCTGCCGCTGGGTGTTGGGTTATGTTATTTTTCGTGGGGTCACTGTTGTTTTTAACAAATATACCTATTATACATAAACTTACGCCTCCTTGGACTGCTTAGTTGGTGTAGTGGTCGCAAAGTGCGACTGCTGGGTTATTGGGGTTTCCGTCAGGAATTTATAAGTAGCAGCCTCGGAATCTGGAATTGTGCCCGTTAATGGCAATAGGCTCGCCCCCTATTATATGGGACTTAAACAAAACTGTCGATATGTGGGTGTACTAATACACACACCTCTGCTTAACCTATGATCTTATGTTGTCTAATAATAATTATTACCAATAAATTATAGTACAAGCACATTTTTTTTTGGGCTTCGTAACCAAACGGTGTCAATCACAAGAGCACACACAGAGACACAAGAACTGGGTGTAGGTTAATGGGTACACCTCTGTCTAATCCTTCGGGGATTACAGGCAGGTAATAGGGGGCAAGCCTCCTGCCATCAACCGGGCACAAATCCAGACTCCGAGGCTGCTACTGAGAAATTCCTAATGGAAAAATCCAATAACCCTTTGCCCGACCTGGGAATCGAACCCAAGACAACTAAGCAGCCTCAAATTCAACATTACGATCGTATCGTATCCGTACCGTCTCTCTAGAAGCAATTCCGACAGTAATTTAAAATGCATAAATCTCCTTGGCTCAGTCGGTCCGCTAACTGGATTCCCTCGAGTTTCAACTTTCCGTTTTATGAATAGGTAATCGTTTGCGATGCGATATCTAGTGGACGGGGATGTTATTTATCTACGTCCAGAATATGATAGCTGTTAGGGTATATGCGCACCAGTTATGTATGATATACGACAGGGGTCACTAATTAGTATTATTGGAGGTCCGTATTTGAAAATTATTAGACTGTCGCGGTTCACTTGGTTTATTTTTTTACTTGTTTTCTGTTTATTTATTTGTCATTTTTATTGGTGACGTTCTTCAGAAAGGTCAGGTGCGCAGTACTCGTAACGAGATGTATTAACGTGGCGAAAGGAGTATGTAAGGATCGTAGCAGGTGACGTTCTGTGGTTTGTGATTGTGCCTACCCCCATGGGAAAAAGGCATGAGTTTATGTTATGTTTGTTTTACTAAGAAAGACTGACATTATTTGAATAATAGTTTTAGTTTTACTGTTTTCTTAAGTTCCGCACAATACCTATACGTCGTCGGCGGTCTAAATAGGGACCGCGGTCCGCCACTTAGTGACCCCTGATATACGGGATGCAAAAAGACACATCATAGGTACAGCCGTTAACTGCGCATACTGCCCATCAATCTAGGTAACAATGTGCGAACTTTATTACTGGGAAACGACTTTTGAAAAATTATTGTTTACAGTTTACTAGCGACCCGCCCCGGCTTCGCACGGGTACATGTAGATACTAACTATACGTATAAACCTTTCTCTTAAATCACTCTATCTATTGACAAATACCGCATGTACATGCAGACGGCGGGAAGCGACTTTGTTATATACTATGTAGAGATAGTACTTACATTATGCTTATAGGTATATGCAACAGTTTCGCGACTTCGTCCGCGTCAAAGTTGATTACTTCATACATACTCTGTACCCCGGTTTAATCCCTTAGGGAGTGAATTTTGGAAAATCTTTTTTAGCGGACGTCTACTAACTATAAACTGTCTCCCTTGCCAAATTTCATCTTTATACGTCAAGCGGTTTTCGATATTTCGTGATTAGTGAGTGAGTGAGTGACCTTTCGCTTCTAAATATTTAGATTAGATTTGTTACAGTTACCGGCACGTAACTTGGCGGTAACTGTGTGTTCCTTGCTTTCGTAAGATGAGTACTGCTCCTTAACTAGACACTTAACTACAATTTTAGCGAAATTACAAAATATTGAGGACCTATTCACTTTAAAAATAAGAAGAGATTTTCTTTTTCAAATCTTCATTAAGTAACATCTTCAAATAAAACTGAGACGTAAACAAATCCCTCCCTCCATTCATTTTAAAGGCGAAAACACTCCATAAACTCCTCAACAAAATGGTTGTAAACAAATCTAAAAAATCACTTAAAAAGAAATGGAGTGACACCTATCTGCCCCATTCGTCACGCCGTGTCAACAATCGTGTGAAACATCCCCTATTTTACATTTAATTGCATTTCTTTGTCGATCTCCCTGTTAATCTGGATGCACCCTTATCCTCTGCAAACACCAGTTTATGTTGACCTCCCGCCCCCGTCTTGATACGTTAGCTTTATATGTATTTGCGGGGTAAATAGATGCTGGTTGAGGGGTCTTGGCAAATTGTTGAAGTCTAGACGATGTTTGATATTGAAAAGTATGTGTTAGGCGATATTTGCGGACGCACTTAGTTCGATTGCGTGTACTTAATTTTTTGTGAAGTAGTGTTGATATTGAATCTGGTGATGGGACACTTTTTAATGGATTTTTTTGCAACACTTAGTGATTTTTTTTTAACATAACATCACGGCTGTAGTCCCCGAAGGGATAGGCAGAGGTGTACCCACATTTCGCCAGTAATGTTCAAGTCCCATGTAAAAGGGGGCGAGCCTATTGCCATTAACCGGGCACAAATCCAGACTCTGAGTCTGCTACTGCGAAATTCGTGATGGAAAAACCCAATAACACTTTGCCCGACTTGAGAATCGAACCCAAGACCACATGCTCAGCGGTCGCGCTTTGCGTCCACTAGACCAGTGAGGCAGTCATTTTTTTTCAATATATTTTTTTTTACTTTTCGTTACCTAAAATATACAGGTAGATTGAAAGCGCCGTATTTCTTAAATTATTAAAGGTACTGTGTATTCGACCGTTTTTTAAATATTTCTTTCAATATAAGCTACCTACTTGATACCTCCAGTCAATTGACATACTCGTATTTTTTAGGAGCTTTCGAAACGTAACCCTAAACATTTTATATGGCAATAGTAAATTGTGACATGACTTAATTGATTAACTATTTATTGATTTCAAAGAAACTAAAATCTATCTATTAATTTTATTGTTTATTGATCTATACTAATATTATAAAGCAGTAACATTTGTTTGTAAGTTTGTATGTAGGGAGTAATCTCCGGATCTACTGAACCGATTTTGAAAATTCTTTAGGAAATTGGAAGCTACGTTATCACTGAGTGCTATAGGCTATATTTTATTATTAAAAAATTAGGGATCCGTAAGTAAAAACCCGCGAACGAAGTCGCGGGGAGAGTGCTAGTAATTGATAAAGTTTTAAAATAAACCGTGTTTTTTTATTGAGCTGTGATTGAAATTTCGTGAATGATTCACAGTATTTCAAATTAATATTATATTGTGTTTCAAAAAACAATTACAATTTCCTATAACACCTAGAGTACTGAAAACCGTTTGTAATTATTTTAACGAAACGATCTCAATCAATTGTTTTTTTTTATTATTAATTTAATTTCGCCCGCAGCTAAAGCTTGTTAACGACGCCCACTCGAACGAATCCGCTTGTTATTTATAAAGTTTCAATCGAATCATTCATAGCAGACTATGTGATTGATTCGTTCATTATTTTTTACTTTCTTGTTTCAGTTTTTCAGGGTATTTTTCAAATAAAGTATTGCCGACGGCCTTCGACGAATTTTATTTGTTCTATTACGTTCTTTTGTTTGTTAATTACAAGTTCTTTCTTCTGGACCACTAAAAAAAAATATTATCTTCCACAGGACAAAATGGGCTTAAAACAAAACACTATCACTAACATATCATCACGCCTGCAATTCGCGAAGGGTTAGACAGAAGTGTACCCATTAGTAGGTACACCCACATTTCGCCAGTTATATTTAAGTCCCATGTAATAGGAGGCGAACCTATTGCCATCAACTGGGCACAAATCCAGACTCAGAAGCTGCTACTGAGAAATTCCTAATGGAAAAACCCAATAACACTACACCTCTGCCTAATCTTTTAGGGATTACAGGCTTGATGTTATGTTATATTGAAAATCACATGCATTTTGTGCCAGAAGGCAAAGACTTAGGTCACAGTTCAAATAAGTATTTTGAACGTCAATTTTTTCCACATCCAATACTTTTCTGAACCCCTAAAAAAAATCTTCAAAACCTATGTTGAAATCTATTTAACCCGTCGTCCGCCACCCCGACACAATCACTCACGGGTGACGTCACAACCCTATCGCGCCTGCACACGCACTGCATTCACTGAGTTTAATTGTATTTAATCGTTGTGCTGTTTTTATTGCATAGAATAGAAGGGTTATGATTTATTTTGACAGGTTGTATATGGATGCAGGTAAGTATGTAGATAAGAAGATTTATAGTTACCAAAGTACGTACTGTAAGCTTGTACAAAAGTTTGTTTACGAGCTGTACCTTTTATTAAGTAGATTTTGTATACGTCTGTTATGTATCCGTTGTATACATTATAATGTGCCTATGCCTTAAAAAGGATACATAATAATGTATCTTATCTTGTCTTACAAATAAATAAAATTGAAGTGACTCTTTAAGTAATGTCAAAATGATAGCTTTTTACAATCCATTTTTATAAATTTCTGTCTGTCTCGGTTATAATTCAAAATGGCTGGACCGAATTTGGCGGGACTTTCACAGGCTGATATTATATGGATTAATCTAGGTACTTATTTTTTGAGTACGTTTATTTTAGAAAAAGAATTAGGGTTCCGCATTAAATAAATAAAACCCCGTGATAATCGTCATTCACGGAAACAAAACCGCGGCCATAAGCTAGTACAATAATAAACTTGATCTTACTTCTAAAGCCTAGGTTTCTAAATTTTCCTATGGGAAAGAAGCCTTCCATGAGCTGAGAAGGCATCCACATCGGTCAATAAAATCAGAATCACTGATTGAACTCTTTTATCGCAACCAATCAAACTAAACCTTTTGTCCAATCATTGCATCCTTTTGTTGTAGGTTTCTTTTACGTACCTATTGAACAAAAAGAAAAAGTGTCGCTACACCAATTTTTATAATGGAACAATCAAGAGCTACTCTGACGTCTTTGAACATAGTACTGTCATTAGGGTCACCGTCTTTTATTGCCAAACTAGCTTCTGCCTGCGACTTTGTCTGCAACAAAGCAGATATTTCCACGGGAACCGTAATTTTTTTCGGGATAAAAAGTAACCCATATGGTATTACAGATTATAAGTGCCAAAAGGCATTGATTAACTTAGTATGGACTAGCGGCGTCATGTTTTTTTTCAGTGGCCACTAATAATTATTATGTTACTTTGTTGTGCTGTGTTAAGTACACACATATATGTTTAATTATTTTTATCCTAAGTTATATCGAAGTTGAGATATTTGCATTTGAAGATTTTAAAAATGTCGTCAATATAAAAACTTCAATTACTGTCCTGCATACAGAAATCTTAGATATGTTTTTGAAGGTTGTTTTTAGAGATTGACTTTACTGTTTCACGACCATGTGTCAATGTTACGTTACTTTTGGGTCTTGGGAAATAATAAAGACACATTACCTCGTTGTAGAGCAAGAAGTCATTAAGTGCAAAAAGGTAGTTTCGATATAATAGTGTTTTAGAGACTTATTGTTTTTTAATTCGAAATAACACATTAACACTTATAGTTACAAAAAAAACTACTATAGCATGACGCGCCCCTCCATATTACTATTTCAATGTGTGTAGCCATATCCATATGAAAGAGTTTCTATGTAGTTGTAGTATTCAGTAGCAGGCCGGCAGATTAGTTGGTCAACTAATAATAACTAGCAAGACCGCACAAGACAACGCACGTGTCATTTTCATAGAGTATTTCAGTGCAGCGCCATACTAATAATAATGAGTAATTAATGATTCAGTACGCATACATTGTGCTTACTATGCTTGCAATACTTTCAAACGTTTTGAATTTGTGGAGGGGCGCGCCATGTTATAGTAGTTTATCTTTAGGTTGCGGTAAGTAGGTAGTTACTAAAAAAAACCTCAGACCCTTAAAAGGGTTTATAAGAATATATAGGTATAATAACTTCTTCGTGTTTAATGAGTTATCAAAACCAAATATCTCCGTTCCGATATGGTTTAGAGAAATGTGTCCATATTAGCTTTTGATCGCATTCTTCTGATCTTTCAAAATTTCTAAGTTTCATTAGTGGCCATCCAACTTCAAAATGACGCCACTTTTACGCAAACCCCTTTCATCCAAATCCGTTCCGTCCAACAAAAGACAGTGAGAAACATCCATCCAGCAAAACTTTCGAATTTAGAATACTATTTCGTTCAGTGTTTCATAGGTACCTACGTACGAATATTGTCCGAAACAATTTGAAATTGCAGCGTCCAAAATTTAACCCAAAACCGCTTCCGTAACTTGTCAATATTTCAACCCCCAAACGATATCGTTCGAGTTATATCAACATGACCTAACTCCCTTCCCAATCTACGTGTAAACGCGGTTATTCGGTTATTTGGTTCATTCGCCGACACCTAGCCATTCGTCAATGAAGCTAATCATCGGACGTTGACCTCGGGGGGACTGACTGATCAATATTTTCGGTCTTTCCGTTCTGTTTGACAGTTTTCGATAGGTCATTGGTATGACAGGTGAATTTGAAGACGAATATTTTTCCGACTTATTCATATTCATTTATTTGCATTAATGTGTATAAATGTTACATAAGGCTTAAAGCTAAGGTACAGTTTTGGACCCTGTTAGGGCACAGCAACATTGGGTATTATCTAAAATAAAAAACTAGTTTTTTTATATACTTAGATAAGTAATAAAATTTATTAATAAAAATAAAATAACACTTTTTATGTGTGAACTTCTAAATCACTTTAATAAATTATAGTTATTAAACAACTTATATAATATTTTAATTAGAAATTGTGTATAATTTTATTAATTTGTACCAAAAATACTTCATAATATATCTTATGTATACATAACTTAGGTACCTAATCTAAAAATAACACATCCCTAACAAATACAAAACTTACGAAGAACTATTAATACTAATTACCTTTTATCGAAAGTGTTTTAAAAGCTATTAAGTAATTAAATCATTATCTATGATTGCTTTCATGAAAGCCGAGTCATCTATTACAGTGACCCATTTTAACGCCTAAATAATGCAGCGAATGGTCTTAGTAGGCCATGCGAGTATTAGGGTCAGTTCACACCGAGACGCGACGCGACGCGACGCAACGTGACGATGCTTGAAGAGGCCAGTGACTTCGCGCTGCGCCGCGCTGCGCCACGCGCCGCCGCGAGACGCATCGCAACGTCGCCGCTCTTGCACGTCGCGCGTACCGGCGATTCACCGCTGCGTCGCGATGCGTCTCACGGCGCCGCGCGGCGTAGCGCGGCTTAGAGCGACGCATCGCGACGTAGTGCTGCGTGGTGTAACGTATTCTAAATTCTTACAATGAAATGTGTATCTTTTCGTGTAGAAAATAAAGTTATATTTTGAGTCGCTCTTTTAAAGTGTGCACGCAGCGTCGCGTCGCGTCGCGTCTCGGTGTGAACTGACCCTTAGGTATTAACATGGATTTTTTTTATAGAAAGATACAGAATAGACCTGCTGATCAAGATCATTAAACATTTATTGCTAGATTAAATGCGGATAGTTGAGTTAATTTGCATTAAATTGAATAGCATAGAATAGAATTTTTGAGAATAGAATTTTTAGAATTTTTGAGTACTTTTTTTTATTTTTTTTTTATCTCTAATTTTGTTGTTTTACTCTCGTACAATAACTTGCACCTACCATGTTATCTCTTCACCACCTTTGGTCAACTGTTAGAGAATGCCTAAAGGCATTAAGTCCGCCTTTGTACTTTTGTTGCAGATAAATAAATAAATAAATAAATTGCAAAAAATTACAATTCAATTTATTACAAAGCTCATGAGCTCTTGTGTTTGATTCCCAGGTTGGGCAAAGTGTTATTGAGATTTTCCATCAGAAATTTCTCAGTAGCAGCCTCGGAGTCTGGATTTGTGCTCGGTTGATGGCAATAGGCTCGCCCCCTATTACATGGGACTTAAACATAACTGGCGAAATGTGGGTGTGCTAATGGGTACACGTCTGCCTTACCTACCTACATACAACATACATATAACATACCTACTCCAATTTCTATTAAAAAACGCAACTTCTAAATACAATATTGCACCTCACACATTATAGCTTCCTTCTGTATAGTTATTAAATATGCAGCATTGGACGTAGCACATTGGCCTCGCATCACCAACATTGGTCATGTAATAAAAAATTCAAACATTACCTACACAAGCTGAACTCGTGTCAATTTTCCTATAATTTACTTAATCGCTTGGAAACTGTCATCTTTGTAATAAATATGCTACTTTTAATAGGTTTGTAAATACAGTTGAAAGTTGTTAGTTTAACATACTTTTAGTCACATTATAGTTACAAAATTAACTAAATTAATGTGTTATTTGATGTTATTAAGGATATAATCGTGGTACACCTACACTGACCTTATTGGTGAGGTTCTTCAGAAAGGTCAGGTGCGCAGTACTCGTAACCGGCGTGCTTGTATGACGAGATGTATGAACGTAGATGAGGTGAAAGGAGTATGTAAGGATCGTAGCAGGTGGCGTTCTGTGGTTTCTGCTTACCCCCATGGGAAAAAGGCGTGAATTTATGTATGTATGTGTATAATCGTGGTAGAATTACTTTTTTTTTACCAGAAACTTGAAACTTGGCTAAAACGTGATGATCTTAGGACTGTGTACTTACAACGCGTTTCATGCTAAAATAGTTATATTTTGAAGGGCACTGATATCTATGTAGGTTGTCGGTTAGTCAGTTTCCCGTCAAATAACTTAATTTCAAAATGATATGTGATTTAAAAATGTCGTACAAATTAATCAAATTTTTTTTTCCCGTTTTATAAGAATTTAGAACCTTAGCTTAATTCTAAAGTCTACGCAGACGAAAACGCGGACAGTAACTAGTATTAAAATATCTATAAAAATCTTACGTAATTCTCGTCTTTCTTCTGTAATTTTCAATTCATTAATAATATTTTTCATGTCACCTCAAGCATACGACATCTCTCTCTTTCTCACAATCCAACTATTATCAACATTCCATTTTTACATGTATAATTATCTATTTATGTATAATTTCGTGTAGTTCCTTATGTACCTATGTATATTCAAATCAAGAAGATTTTCAAGCAAACACTTTAGCGTTTAAATCTTCCAAGGGTCCCCATGCCTTGGGGCCGTTGTCAAGGAAATTGCATTCTGTACCCGGGACCCCTACAAGGGTCCCTCACTACAACAAGGACCCCAACCCAACAATGCAACTGCTTAAACTAGGAATAGGGTACACAAGTTTTATAATGTAGGTTGTTAATGGTATTTGACGTCTTTTAAAAGTGTTTTTTATTAACTTTTGAATGAATAATTTGATTTTGACTTTCAATCAACCTGTCCCCTGCCAGGGTTGCGAAATTTGTTCGAAAGAGTTACCGCGGCCCTGGAACCCAAAGAACACTACTTCTGGTGCCCTTTGCATTCCAGGGCCGCGGTAACTCTGATGGATCACGGAACACGGATGGATTTAAGTCAGTAAAAGTCTGACACTCCCTTCCGCTCCGCCCAGAGAGGAAAGAGTACAAGAGTAATGTAACCAGGATTTTGTAAAAACCTAATTTAAAAGAGTGCCGTGGAGTTTCTTGCTCGTTCTTCTCCATAGAGGCCTACCTCCGTTTTGGAACGAGCAACTAGCTTCAACTTTCGGACTAACTGACAGACTCCTTGACTATTCAAAAGTGCCTGTAAATGGTCTAATTGAAATAAATGTTTTGACTTTGACTTTGAGTACGACAAAATGTTAAAAAAAAATTGACAAGACTTAGTTATAATAGCATGTGATTGATCTTCAGATATCGTGTCGATACCTATTAATTTCCATTGAATCACATAGTACTCTCGTGCAAAAAAAAATTGAGACATTCGGCAAAATTCAAAAGCGATTTGTTCGTAGACTTTCGATTTCACACGTCTCACTACACCTGAGATGCATATACTATTCAAATTATTTGGCATGTGATTGAAGTTTCATAACTCCATACTCTCCGTAGTCTTACTTACTAAGAACTTACCAAACTCTTAGTTAATGTGATGCATGATTTGTATAACAAACTTACCAATTCGCCATCGATTTGAAGCACACTTGATACTTTGACCGTATTTCATACAAAATAGTAAACTAGGCCAATCTTGATCGACTGTTAGTTGATTCTGTTCAAATAGAGTGATGGAAAGTTTTGAGTGTAATGGTTTTCGCTTATAGGGACAGCAACACGACACAGAACAACAGAACACAACACAAAACGGCACAGCCAATCGCGTCAAAAAATTGAACCATTTGCTGCCAGCGTGCTGCCCGCGAGTCGTCACCTTTTCAATTTGCCATTTCATGAAACTGATGATCTTTCATCAAGATCAAGATCATTTTGATTATGATGATTTTGAAGTTTGAATCCCAAGAAAGGACATGGGCTACTTTATTCAGCGACTTCGATAACCGACATTTACGCAGACGAAGTCGCGGGTAAAAGCTATCTATAATATAACCAGACAATAAACATCAATAAATACAAATAAAATATACTATTACCTGCGCCAATTCTTTGCCTAACACCCAATCACCTCAAAGACGAATAAATGAATAATAACCCATGCAAAAAACGACAAAAAGGTAAGTAAAGGATTTAGAAATACAATTTTCTGCACGGAAAGCCACGATCACTGCTCACGGAAGAATTTCGTGTGACATCACCATTTTTGAAATAGAAATAAAATTGATTTGCGTCAATAGAAATGTGACAGCATTGGATTTTCAGTGAGGAGTACTGAAAATGTGTGCTTTACTGGCATTTGTGGAGTGATTTTTCTTTTATTGTTATGATTTCGTGTAGTCCCTCCATACCTACGTATGGAACAACTTGCTGAGACTTACATCTATACTAATATTATAATTACAAAAGTACCTATGTCTGTCTGTTACACTTTTCCGTCTAAACCACTGAACCTGATGACAATTGTTAAATATTTTATTGTATTTAATTATTCATTTTATATTCTTACCTAGTATTTTTCTTTATTCATTTGGTAAATATTATAAATAAAAGACTAGCAAAAGTAACTAAAAATTAAAAATGAAAGTCTTATAAATTCATTGCGGCCAGCAGCCTAATTATAAAACACACTGTCAATGTCTTTTACAATAAAAAAAATACATTGCTTCGTTTACGTTGTCGAGCAGACGAGCTTTATAATCATACGAAGCAATGCATTATTAATTTACGTCAAATATAAAAATACACAAATACGTCACAGCTCATGAATAGTTTCAGCAAAAGGTCCTAATCAAAAATCCAGTAACAGTCCCGGAAATTGCAATTGCAATTGCATAAAGCACAAATAAAAAGCTATTTTACAAAAAAAGATAACCACCTTCAAAAACTACAAAATAAAAATAACTTTAGTTTTGGAAGTCGGCGGCTTTGGTTTTGTTTTTTGTTATGTAGGTAAGTATTGCCACCGACTTCCAAAACTAAAGTTATTTTTATTTTTCACTTTTTAGTGCTTGTGTATTAATGTTTGAAATCCTTACAAAAAGCCCTTTCAAACAATACCCCACACGATATATTTAATTTTGGAATCTGGTAGGACGTACCCCCCCCCCCCCCTTTTCCTTCAGTCAGTCATCGACTACACGTATAAACAAAGCAATTTCACTTGTTACGATATTGCTGCTGTGATTCTATGAGGAGTTCCATTCCATATCTCCGAAGTTCATCATCAGATATTGAAATGGTGACAATGGGACCACACGAGAAGCACCAGCTTTCAAATAAAAAAAGAATCATGAAAATCGGTTTACCCAGTCGCAAGTTAGGAGCTAACAAACATAAAAAAAAATACAGACGAATTGCTAACCTCCTCCTTTTTTTTAAGTCGGTTAAAAATTATACAACCCATGCACTTCATTCCAACATTGCTATCAGAAAAGCCACACGATAAAACCGCGGGAAGTAACCAATAAAAATGCATTTCAAAAGCCAAACGTTACGAAGCTAGAGTAGATACAGTCAGCACTTTATCAGTAACATTTAAACTACGAAAACCACCCTTACTACAACTACATAAGAGCGCTGTCAATGTCTAATTGTTAGGTACCAAAAATTTGCGGTTGACTATACTAGCGGAAATGGAACTGACTTGGCGGAGATTCCCGAGTTGCGGCGTCGGGAAGAATTGCTAATTAGCAGGAAATAAACTGTAGAAGCCGGCGTGAACATGAAATGGTTGAAATGGGAATGTTAGGAATTTTAAAATAGGGGGGATGATGAAGATGAATAATAATACATGGGAAGTTGGCTTAGCTAACCAGCTGGGCATAAGTATGGGCGAAAGTCAATCCTACAAATTGAAAATAAATGTAGGTAAATTAGAGGTGTGTTTGACAGATTAAAACTGACATTAGAAAGTAAACTTATGTACTTTAAATTACGGAAATTGATCAAAAGTTGATAAAAACCAATGTTATTCCACCACAAAAGGTGTATAGACAAATCACATTACTGTTTACCATGCAGTACTAAGTAAATTTGATTAAAATAATTGCTGTGCAATTGTGCATATGACCTGAGAAATAGAATATATAAAAACAGACTTGAAGTTATCAGCGTACGCACTAATTATTATGATAAAAAAGCCATATTGTTCGAAAGAGCACAGCTGTTCAATGGTATGATAAGCTTAAATAAATGAAATAAGCTTAAGAAACTTGTAGGTACATTGTAACTTCTAATACTCTGTAGGAAATACTGACTGAAGCTTCCACCCTTACTAGTATACTATGTCGTGCTATTAACTGGACACGCTGTAAGTACTCGTACCTACGTAGCTGATGGTACTGCGGTACCTCGACATCTACCTCTGTCGAGGTATCTACCGTAGTCTGCGTGTGTAGGCAATTAGTAGCCCGATCTATCCAACCGTTCCACTCACTCAAAGTACACTGTCTGTAGAAGCAAGCTCAAGACAGGTCCGTGCAAATATTTTGACACACAAGGACTGCTTTTGGGTGTATGTTGCTTGTCCCAAATAGGGCACGACAGTGTATAAATGTGTTTTGTTTATACGTGTTTAAGAAATAAGGAAGGTTCTATGTTTTTCCCATCTTTGATTTTGAGATTGTGACCATACCTGGGAAACTTGTGGTAGTAAAGATATTGAAGGTCAAAGTTCAAAATAAGTTTTAAATCTCATAACTAAACTCTAAATACCCCCACGGCCCTTGTACTGTATGCACCCGTAAGCATAATGATTTGCGCTTGTTACATTACAATATAATTTTATTAGTAGTTTATAATAGTTTAGATATACACTATGTAACAAAAACCCTGTCAGATCAGTGTTGCCGTTGATCAGTTTTTATGTTTTATTTTAATTTTAATGACTTCTTCTTTCTTCTTTTTTTTTCACTGGGGAAAAATAATAATCTCAAATCCATTAAATGGTTACGTATATGTGTACGCAGTACGATGCCGAATAATACCCTTAAGGATCGGACAGAGTTTTTGTTACATGCTGTATTATTGTATAGATTATAAATATACATAACTAAACTAACATACAGCTATAATGTTAAATTCTTATAATAAGATATCTTATATTTTGTTTTTTGTTTTGTAACTATGAACCAATTTCTTATTCTTAATATTACATGATACCATAAACAGTGATCTTTCAAACCAATAATAAAAAAATCCCAGAAATTATTTTAACTAAATGTTTGTTAGTTTGATAGGCAATATGCGTATATAATATAATGGGTATATGTAATGTGTCTTTTTACGTTCCGCATTTAATCCGAGTCTAAGTTGTTAAATTAATGTAATTAAATGTTCCTGAAAATCATTTCCAGCTAAACCATCGATGCTATGAGGAATTATACCAAGAAATTACTGATAATTTTTGTTTCAAATTATTAGTAATTAAAACCTCAAATTTTAGATATTTAACTTAAAGACAGTCAATTAAAACATACTAATCATCACTTCTCAACTACCATTTATATCAAATCCTATTAAAAAAATCGGCCAAGTGCGAGTCGGGTTCGCATCACATACAAATGGTTCTGTACTACCTTATAATATTTTACACTACGTACAAAAACACGTTTCTTGTTACATTTTATAATTTTTTATTATAATAGGTACTAGCTGACTCGACCACGCATTGCTGTGGCTTGAAGTAAGTAAAGATATTGAGGTCAATAATCGAGATAAAAACTATCCTATCTTTCAAGTTATATCAAACTGCACACGGTCTGCATCGGTTAAGTAGATTAGGAGTCGAGTTGCTCGTTCTTCTCCATAGAGGCCTACCTCCGTATTGGAACGAGCAACTAGCTTCAACTTTTGGACTAACTAATCGACTCCTTGACAGTTCAAAAGTGCCTGTAAATGGTCAAATTGAAATAAATGTTTTGACTTTGAGTCCATCCCTGACAAACAACGTGACGCTAGCGGCTGCGGCCCTAGTAATATACACTCTTTAAGGGAGGCCTATGTTCAGTAGTGCTATTCTCTAAAAACACAGCGCCGCGGCAGCGCTGCGGCAGCGCCGACACTATGGTTTGTGTTTAGTGGATTTTCAACTTTATAGTGTAGATCACAACGTTGTAAATCCACTAAACACAAACCATAGTGTCGGCGCTGCCACAGCGCTGCCGCGGCGCTGTGTTTTTAGAGAATAGCACAGCTGGAGTGGACGTCGTTTGGCGGATATGATGATGATGATGAGACAGCCTTGTGACAGCCGAAAGTACGTTGAGTTTGAGCAATAGGGTCCCCCCCCCCCGAGCACGCAACTCTAAAAATCAACTAGAATATTCGATGCGTTAATAAAATTCAATTTCCCAGTGGAAGTTGGTTCATATTAACGCTTGGAGAAAGTTCATAACTTCAGGTGACGTTCTTCCCACACTACTACATAGCTCTAGTGATGTGGCTTCGCACAGTTCGCACTAATTATGTCGAGTTATGGAGGCGGTATTCGCTGTATGAAAATTATAGTGTGGAGGATCGATTGTAGTCTACACTAGTGTTTGAATCGATTAGTGCTTCATGCGAGTTGTGGTGTCAATATGGGGTTGCGATTAGTGGGTGGGAATAGCTATAGATATAATTAAGGGTTTACGTTGTAGCTCTTGTTACAGTTACCGGCACGTAACTTGGCAAGAGATTTTCGTAGTGGGGGAAGTTCGCGCATATAAAAATGTATAAAATTGTGCGTGCGCAAACTTCCCCCACTACAAAAACTCTTGCCAACTTACGTGTCGGTAACTGTACTAGTTACTAAGAAATAAATGCAAAATGGCTAAAATAATCCTACTATTATTCCTGCCAGAGTTGCGGATTTGTAGTTACAACACAAAGGGCACTAGGAGGAACACGGATGGGTTTTAGTCAGTAAGAGTCTGGCACTACCTTCCGCTCCGCCCAGAGCGGAAAAAGTCATTTGAAGAATTCTCATACTTAAAAAGGAAATCCTAGTATATTACAAATGTGTATATTATAAAAGTGAACCACTAACCGATTTTGATGAAATTTGGTAAAGGGTAAGTTTGAACCCCAACAAAGGACATTTTTATTCGACTTTGTCCTCGTCTGCGTCCGCGATAATTGACATTTACGCAAACGAAGTCGCGGGCACAAGCTATAGTTTAGTATAAAACCCACATAACCTTCATTAAAATATATAATACCACGTCCACATCATAAAATTTATTATACTCCAAAATATAATAACATTCTCACTGGACGAGTTTCCAGAGCATTATTTAATGAAGTTAGTTTATTAGTTGTCGCTAGTTTCAGCGACGATTTCAGCGTGCTCCCCGATACTCACATACCTAATTACACTAGTTATTAGTAGCTTTAATTATGAGGGGTTATTGTTGTCCCTAGAGCTAGACATTGGGTAATAGTGCGGCTAGTTTGACCCTAGTTTTGTTTGTAGAATTTTAAAGGAAAAAGAGATGGTAAAGAATTATATGTATAACTTGTGCCCGTCTCGTCTGCGTCAAGGTCGATTTCTCCATACAAACTTTGGAACCCCCGTTTCATCCCCTTAGGGGGTAAAATTTGGAAAATCCTTTCTTAGGGGACGTCTACTAACTATAAACTACCTTTCTGCCAAATTTTATCTTTATACGTCAAATGGTTTTTAATATTTCGTGATGAGTGAGTCGCTTATAAATACATACTAGCTGACTTGACCACGCGTTGCTGTGGCTTGAAGTAAGTAAAGATATTGAGGTCAATAATCGAGATAAAAACTATCCTATCTTTTACGTTTGACCAAATTACACACAGTAAGCCATATTTTATAAAAAATGATTGAGGAGTTTCGGAGTTCATCCCGGACAAACAACGTGACGCGTAAATTTTAATTGCATAAAATCTTGCGACGAGCGACTTACAAGTATTTTCAACCTCTGTAGTACTAGGTACTATCAATCGATAAGCAAGAATCAAAGTTGGCGTCAATACTCCCCCTCTGTCCATTTCACTTCCTGCCGGATGTCGAGAAAGATAAGCACACTGGCTAGCCAGTTTGTGTCCGAGTGAAAATCTACACGGGCGGTATCTGCTGTTGAAGCTCTGGTTGGAAAAAACATCATTCAACCTTATTTCAATAGTTCATCTTTGATAAACTATATTATGAGATAAAAACTATTTGAAAATAGAATGATAGGGACTTATTTATTCAATCGGTAGGACTGACAGGCGGATTTTTAACAGTTCCAATAAATTATTTTTTAATTAGAAATACGACTTGTTTTTTACTATTTTGGTTCATAATCAGATTATTACTAATTACTATTCGCCTATGAGATAAAACTAAAGCCTGTAACTAAAAAAAAAATATTAAATAAAATATAGTTTTAAAATATTATATTAATATAATATAATATATTATATTAAATAAAAATAACAAACTTTAATAAATAAATATAATTATACAGATTTTAGTTTACTTGTTGAAGTTAAAATACCCATTTTATATATATAATTAGATCGAAATTACGTTACGTTATCTCTCCAAGGGTTGGAGCAAGGCTTTTTTTATACTTTCAAGAAACATATTACGAGTAAAGCTTGGCTAATCTCTTACAGAATAAAACAACTTACGACATCTCATACATTTCTGTTTAAAAAAACAAACAGCAACAATATCCGCAGCGAACATTTTTTCATGTTAAAAAAATATTCCATTTCACTTAGCTTGCATCAGGCCAACTTACGTTGACCTCCCGAAAAGTATCAAACACCCTTACAAGAAAGACTTGAGGTTCGATTTGGATGGGCAGAGTGGTGTCAAGTTATGTTGGTCACTGATCATCCACAAAGATTTCGCAAGCAAAATATGAAGATGAAAGTTGGCTGGCTGGCTGTTTCGTTTTTGCCGAGTTTGTGCACAAAATTGCCGAAGACAGCGTTGTTTGTGTATTGAGAAACATGGTGTTTTTCCGATGATGGATACGATTAATCACGTAATATGGCGCTGAAGGGGAAACTCCTTCATGTTCTGTTGTTTTTGGTAAGAAAAAAAAAAAAATGTTGCGTGTTTATGAGAAGCAGATGTGACTTTTTGAATTTGGAAAACGGTTGGTTAACGTCTCATTGCGTTGTGTAAAACGGTATAATGACGTCACTCGACTGTGTTAAGTGAAATACTTGAAACAGATACGAAGTTGATCAAGTTATACGTTGTTTCTTTTGAGATGTGCCTACAAACTCAATACGTTAATTTTCTTTATACAATATTGTGAAGATTTTTCCTTGGTAACGACCTTCATAAATGAATAAGTTATTTCTATTATGTTTATTTGATATTCATTTCAGCTTGGTACTCAGACATGTTCCTGAGAACAAAAGTCTTGACAAATGGACAGACAGACAGACAACAAAAGATTTGAGGTACGAAACGGGACCCTAAAAAGAGAGCAGAGAGGATACATGCGAGGCAGAGATTAAAATCTCACCTTTTACAAAATCGCAAATACAAACTATAACATACAAAAAAACTCTTACGACCCAAAAGTATTTATATAGAGCGGTTCGCACTCAGCGATCAACATGAGTCGTTCAAGAGCCCTCAGAGCAGTTACAACCCCCACAATTCCAAGGAGTTTACCAGATTTTAGAGGGTAGTTTTTTGTGGGGGCAAACAGTTTATCGAGATTTGTTCAGGCTTACCGGATTGGTGGAAAAACGAATGTAGATTTTAGTTGAAATACATTTCGAGTTTTCTCTGTTTTATCGTATTGCTTTTGTTTTGGCTCGTTGAAGTGTTTACGAATGTTATTACTGTGTAGCTATGTAAAGATAGAAAACGTATTAAAGAAATAGGTTTATTTAGCTTTTACTTAGTGTAGGCTTGTAAGGAATATAAAAATATCAAAGTTAATACACACATCAAAAGTGTCTAGGGATCAACATCCCTAATCAATGTTAGGGATGTTGATCCCTAGACACTTTTGATGTGTATACATTTATTTCAATTAGACCAATTACAGGCACTTTTGAATAGTCAAAGAGTCGGTCAGACAGTCAGAAAGTTGAAGCTAGTTGCTCGTTCCAAAACGGGGGTAGGTCTATATGGAGAAGAACGAGCAAAACTCCACGGACACTCTTTTCAAATCTCTATAATCATATTAGTGATTGTGATTGTCCCAATACGGGGTGTAATTTGTAAAAGTGAAATATCACTGTTTATGATAACGCACAAAACATTTTGATTACGAGTCCATGCAACAGTACACACAGGAGCCAAGTGTCGTGAGCATATCCGATGTAAACATTTAAAAAAAAATCGTAAAGAAACATTTAAATATTCTTTTATTTTAATCCTCTTTACCTCCCTAACTAGAAGGTTCCTAAGTATAGTCCAGAACAAAAAATTGGTGTAAAAAATTGTAACTTTCAGCTTCATTAAAGTATGTTTTTACACTCATTATAAGTATACCATAACATAATGATTTGTAACAGTGCTGCAGTGCTATGGTAACGAAACTGAAAAAAAATATTAATCATCCTAAGAAAACCGATATTATTAGCTCTCTGATATTATAAATAGAGATTGGAGTCTGTGCGGTGTCTCCGAAGTGATCTATAGCGGTCCTGCGCCATAAATTACAGACAAGAACATTATTAGGAGTTTACAGACACGCCACTCGTTTGGTGAGAAAAGACGGCTATTTTGTAGATAAATATATTATGTTGCCTGTTATAATATTCATGATGGTAACAATATAGTTATTGGGGCGTAACTTTATTATTTTATTGACTCATATTATATTTATTAGACTGTAATATGTTGTAATAATAAAAAAAATATATAGATGACCAAAGTGACTTTTTCAATTCATAATTTTATGTAGGTACTTTCTAAAGTTTATCTTGGACATCACTGACATCTGTGAAGGAAAACATCGTGAAGAAACCTGGACTTATACCAGCCTATTACTGTCCCACCCAAAACCATGTCAGAGGCCCTTGAGGCGGTTTAGAAACTCTGATACTAGGGTGTGTGAGGTCGTAAGACCTTACTGCCCACATGATAAAGATTATATAGATTTAATCTATATAAAGGCAACCGTTACTGACAGACTAATATATCAACACATAGCTCATACCACTGAACGGATTGCGCTGTTTGGCACGCAGATAGTTATTATGACGTAAGCATGCACTAAGAAATGACTTCCCGAAATTCACTCCCTAAGGGGATGAAACGGGGGTCCGATATTTACTCGGACGAAGCCGTGAACCAAAGCTATAAACCCATGTTTCAGAATAAATGGCTATAATTGATATTATTCTCTCTTTCTCTCTAACTTTTAAACCTAAATATATTACTAAGCGCATCTAAAATACCGTAGAAATTGAGACCTTAACTACTTTGATGGTCAACGCCCCCCTTTGCTGGTCTCTGCACCCCCCCACTTCAAAAACCTCTGTTACAGAGTGTAATGCGTATTATTGCAAGTCATTCCTCAATTGCAAAATCAGCACAAATATCCCCCATATCGACGTACTCCCCTGTTACATATAAAAATAAACTAAAACTATAAACATTAACAATGAAACATAACTATTTTAATAAAACTAACATCACATAAACGGTTTGCTGCCATCATCAGTTTATGGTGGCATTAATTTAATGGTTTTATGACGAGTTTAGTGAAGTATAAAAACTGTTAACAAGCTGAAATGTTTATATGGGTTTACAAAATTAATGGGTATTTGCTCTCGGGAAAGATATATGTATTACATAATTATTTAATATATTAACATCATGACTGGATTTCCAGAAGGGTAGGGCAGTGGTGTAATAGTACACTCATATTTTACGAACAAGCTTTTAAGCGGTTAAAGCCGCCTCTCATGCATGAGGTTGTGGGTTCAAATCCGGGCAAGTACCAATGTGACTTTTTCAATTCATATGTACTTTCTAAAGTTTATCTTAGACATTACTGAAATCATTCCGTGCCTCGGAAAGCACGTTAAGCTGTTGGTCCCGGCTGTCATACGTGGATCTTTGACAGTCGTTACGAGTCATCAGAAGCTTAAAAGTCTGACAACCAGTCTTACCTAGGGGTACCGTATTACCTAGTTACTTACTGAGTTGTGGAGGTCATGTAAAATACTGCTATTCAGCTGCATTCGGTTAGACTGGAAGCCAACCCCAACAAAATTGGGAAAAGGCTTGGCAGATGATGATGAAGGAAAATACAAATACGATAATACGAAATAATACCAGTGTAATATGTAACCAATTAGTTCTCAAAAAGAAAATAGAAAAATAAACAGGAAAATACTAACGAATGAAAAATTATCTAATTAACTCTCCCATAACAACAGAATCGACTATTGAAATACAGAATTCTCTTTTTCAGGGTTCCGTACCAAAAGAGTCCAAACAGATTATTACTCTCGTTTGTTCGTTCATTCGTTCATCTGTCTGTCTATCGTACGAGTATGAGGTAGACATTTTAAATTACAAAGTATAGCCGCTATAATAACAAGTAAAATAAGTACCACTTTGTAGAACCCTGACCGCCAGTGGCTTAAATCCTGTTTCTGTTACCGGTCCTATTTTTTTTTGTATTTTATTTTTTATATTATTATTTAAATGTAATTTATATGTGTATTAATGAATGGAGGAGTAAAATTAACTTAAATATTAACAACACGTAACATCACGCCTGTAATCCCCGAAGGGTGAGGCAGAGGTGTACCCATTAGTACACCCACATTTCGCCAGTTATTTTTAAGTATCATGTAAACTAAACCCTTCAAAAAATCTTTTTTGCTCGATCTTAATATTGTACGATGCAGGTGGTACAGAACCCTTCAAGTATGACGCGACTTGCACTTGGCTTTTATTAACTCAGTAAAAAATAAAATGAAGTAATTTCCACGTAACTGGGTCACAGTGTTCCGATACAGCAATTCTTCCAAATGGGTAAATAATCACTATATACGAACAATATCGTAATGGATACTAATAGCCGAGATGCGAAGTGTTACACTTTAATATACGATAGTGCATGTGTAGTAATTAGTCTAAACTTTGTAATAGGATGACATGCGATATTCATTTTTGGAGTTTAGGAATTAAAGTTACATTTTACTTTATCATCATCAACATATCAGCCGAATGACGTGCAGTGCTGGATATAGGCTTACCCTAAAGATAGCCACAATGACTGGTCCCGCTGCTCGCATCCAGTGGTTCCAAATATTTGTATGGCCTACAGTTAATTGTTCCGGGTCTGGTTATTTGTGTATGTGACTTTTTATGTCTGTACAGGAACAGTGACATACAGGAGAAACAAAAAGGAGCAAGGTTTTTTTATAAATAAAATATGTGTTTACAAAATAACCTAACCATACTGCTTGCTCTAGCAATCGCTAATGACACTAATCATTATTTATTTTTATTTATTTTATTTATTTATTCATTCACAACGTTATCTCTGTATATTATGTAAGCTATGAGAAATCTGTTTTGGAGCGCGCTACGCAACAAAAACGCAATCCATGCACGTAGCCCCGCGTTATTTGCGGCGTAGCGCATGCCTACGCAGATTCGTAGCACATCCCAACTAGCTACGAAAAGTTGCCTCTCTGCATTTTAGATGGCAAACAGACCTTATCGTTCAAAATTTATAGTTGAATTTTGAACAACTAAGAGCAAATTCTAGTTTTCACAATAAATATGAAAATTATGAATGGAAACTATGTCGCTGCGCTCATTCTAACAGTTTTGTTAAAACCTAGTTTTAGTTTCGCAGTGTAGTATTAGCAAGTTAATGTAGTTTATGCTTTGATGGTATAAACTGTTGCAATGTACGATGAATGTGTTGAAACTCCTCTTTGAGTATGTTACTACAGATTGTTCATTTCATTCAAATGTTTTACAAAGAAGAAATACTAGTTATTTCTATACACGGTGGAAGCGAGATCGTGACTCAAATTTGTGTCATGGATTCAGTACATGATTCGAAAACCATAATAGTCTTTGGTTACTGTTCAATTTCTGTGGGGCGTAGCGTGATGTTAAATAGCAGTTATATAGCAGTAATGTAGGAAAATATACAAAAAGTATTTTTAAAATTCGACTGTTGGTTCTAAAGATTTAACAAAAAAAAAAAACTTTTAATCTTTTGTATCGTACAAGCGTATTTCTGTCTTAGGTTCCACACACAGTAAGCCATATTTCATTAAAATGGTTGAGTAGTTCATTAAAATGGTTCTCCATTCCGGAAAAACAACGTGCCGCGTAATTTATATACAACGTGTAACGTTAAATGCGCAAAACCTGAAAATAGTTTGATCAGAATAACGAGCAGAATCAATTGAACCACTTTTTAATATAGGTCACATTTTTCAAAAAATGTTCATTAAAAACGTTGCCGTGTCTATTTATTAGTAGGTCAAGCCATCCGACGCGCAGCGGCCCGGTGACGACTTCTCCCTCGATAGAGCGTCGTCGCAGACGCAAGAAACGATCAGAATTGCCAGTAAAACTAAATCAGCACATAAAACCTTTACTTTTGTTTTAATGATTTTTTTTCTCTGAAATAGGTCAATTTAATTAAAAATCAGTTGGGGTGTCTGAGGTTTTGCGCATTTAACGTTACACGTTGTATATTTAGATTTATATATTTTATGACAACCTCATGAAGAGGATGCAAAACCGGTCGTAGAGCCTATAGTTATATACAATATTGTATTCAAACTCGGCAGACAGAAAGCGGCATTCAAATAATGAAAGTTGTGCGACGTCACCGCGTTCGACACCCCCTATCACCGTTAAGGGGGAGGTTTGCAGCTTTTAATTAATTTCGGAGCTTTAGGATAAAAAAAATATTGTGAAAATGATTAGCCAGTAAGTAAAGATAGCGGGTCGTCATTCGTGAAGAGTACCTATATCGCCTTAATTGGAAAATAACTGGTGTAAAAAGACCCTGACTAAGCCAAAATTTAAATGTTTTTCCCATCATTATGATAATTGTGTTGTTTTAGACCATACTTAGAAGTAGGTACAGTCAACAAAAGATATAGTATCCAGGGTCGTCAGATATAGTTGAAGTTTTCTTAGAAACCGATGGATGGTTTCAAATGTAATTTAATTTAATAAAAAGTAGATAATAAACAGTTCATTACTTAAGTTAAGTTTCAATCAAAGACATCCATCGGTTCGTAAGAAAACTTCAACTATATCTGACAACCCTGCATACTTTTCTGTTTTGCTGTATGTACATATGAAATAGAACAAGTCACACTGGGTACAGTTACGTGCCGGTAACTGTACTTGCCCGTGCCTACAACCTCGTGCAGAGGTGGGCCACTAACCACTAGACAATCACAAACCCTTAATAAATAATTTTCAACATATTAAACCTAAATATTCAACTCCATCTTCCCTTTAACCCTTCGTCTGCAGCACAGTGGCTAATTAAAGTTAGCAACACACGGCGCGACCGCGACGGAACACTGTTTGACTACAGCTGCGTTTGTGTCGCACAGTCGCATTTGACACGTGCGATTGTAAACAATGGTTATTCAATGTGGTGACTTTTCAAAGAAACATTTCATTGAAAAGGTAGTTGATGGATACCTTTATGTATATTTCGTTGACGTCTAGTTACTGAAAAGATTTAAAGTAGAACTACATTTCTTGATACGTTTAAATTAATAAGGATGTAGTATGTCTGTCATTCTTTCACGTTTAAACGGCTAAACGGAATTAGCTAAAATTTACATATAGATAAGCAATCTAGCTTAACACATGGTATTTTTATTCCGTTTTTATGTTCCCGTGAGATAATTTATTCTTGGAAATTTTCTGTATATGTGCACCTACTATGTTTTGTCTCTGCATCACCCTAAGGTAGACTGGTAGAAAATGCCTAAGGCATTAAGTCCGCCTTTGTACAGTATATCTTTTTACTTGTGCATAAAGTTTTAAATAAATAAATAAATAATTTATTAATATATTAATTTATTTATTATTATTAATAATTTTACTTTATGCACCCAAAAATTAGGCATTCTCTTTCAGTCAACCATAAGTAAGAACAATTAATTAGAAGGATGATTAAAAATCCATTGGCTTGAATCTAAAGTCTACACAAACGAAGTCGTTGACAGAAGCAAGTAATTAAAATTATTTAATAACTGTGTGTAAATGTAGCTGATTTATAAATGTTCCATATTTAAATAAGTATCAGTAGATATCTCTAGCGAACAAAAAATCTGCAGAGCAAAAAAGTGCATTACATACATAATCTCACGCCTTTTTCCCATGGGGGTAGGCAGAAAACGGTTACATATCAAAAAATCAAAATATTCTCGAGCAAATTTCAAAAGAACAATAAACGAAATACGAAAATTTAAATGACCAAATGATTTATTTAGAAAAAATTTAAAATCCCAATGTATGTGACATCAAATGAACGACTGATCAAAAGTTGCTAGATATAATTTTAAAATATCAAATCATAACTAATCAAATTTTATAATCACAAATGATTTAAATGTAGGTATACTTATATTTGAAGTACATCATTAATTTTAACACATTAATTTGTTCAAAAATTATGATTAAAATAACAGTGCCTCAAAATAGTATACATACAAACATAAAGTAATTTGAAAAAGGTAAAAATAATATTAATATTAGCGAATAGCGCCTGTCTGATACAGAAAGCCTTTGCACAACATGATCGGTTTGCTAATACAAAATATCGAAAATTGTCACGTTTTGTAAGCGAGCGAAGCGAGCTCGGGACTTAGGGCACCCCGACATGGACAGGTTAGGTTCGAAGGGGATGGCGGGGTCTGAAAGACCCCGCCATCCCCTTCGTGTTAGGTTACTTTAAACCTTGAACGCAGAAGTAGGAGCCCCGCGCAGCGGGGCTCCGTAGACCGGGGTTCCGTCGACTACAGCCCGTAATGTGTGTAAAAGACGCAAGCAGAAGAGATGACGTGCGGGTAGGTAGACAATACCCGGTCTACGGAGCCCCGCTGCGCGGGGCTCCTACTTCTGCGTTCAAGGTTTAAAGTAACCTAACACGAAGGGGATGGCGGGGTCTTTCAGACCCCGCCATCCCCTTCGAACCTAACCTGTCCATGTCGGGGTGCCCTAAGTCCCGAGCTTGCTTCGCTCGCTTACAAAACGTGACGATTTTCGATATTTTGTATTAGCAAACCGATCATGTTGTTGCAAAGGCTATCTGTATCAGACAGGCGCTATTCGCTAATATATTAATATTATTTTTATCTTTTTCAGTTAATCCATTTGATAATTAATAATTTATCCAGTAATCCATTTGACCATTAAACGATTTGGTCAATAGTGTAATAAATAATATAAACATTGATATTCCAGACTTTGGTCAGTTGAACTTTTGATCAAATCACCATTTTTATTTTAAACTAGCTTCTGCCCGCGACTTCGTACGCGGATCCTGTTGCTTATGCCAGCGACAACGGGGTCGTCAAAATCGAAGATCTGAAACGTCTGATGTAGAATTCTAAGGCCTGGGGACGGGAAAACAACGGGATGAGCGAGATTTCATCGAAAATCAGTCCTAAACTGTTACCGCCTTCACCGCGTGGAGGTACTCCCAGCTTATGTTATTTTATAATTATAGAGTGAAATTAAGCTTTGATTTCCACATCAGGTGTTCCAGATCTTCAATTTTTAAACGTCAACAGAGAGTGCTCATCAGGCTGAACAACTGTTGCTAAGACGTCATTCCTATATATGTTATAGTGTAGCTGGGCGCTTGGAATTTCACAAAGCGTGTGCCAGATCTTCAATTTTTATACGTCAACAGAGAGTGCTCAGCAGGGTGAACAACTTTTGCTAAGACGTCATTCCTGTATACAACCTTAATTTTAATTTGATACAAATCTTTCAGGGGGTGAATGTACTCATGAATATGAACAACTTTTATTAAGGGACATAGTACGAAATGTGAAAAAAAAAACAGCTGATCCATACATTTTGATCGTAATGTAGTACATTATTGTATGGATCAGCTGTTTTTTTTTTCACATTTCGTACTATGTCCCTTAATAAAAGTTGTTCATATTCATGAGTACATTCACCCCCTGAAAGATTTGTATCAAATTAAAATTAAGGTTGTATATGTATTATAGTGTAGCTGGGCTCTTGGAGTTCCACAACAGGTGTTCCAGATCTTTAAATTTCATACGACAACAGAGAGTGCTCATTAGGCTGAACAACTCTTGCTAAGACGTCATTCCTATATATGTTATAGTGTAGTTGGTCTCTTGGAGTTCCACATCAGCTGTTCCAGATCAGAGCTTCAAATTTTATACGACAACAGAGAGTGCTCATCAGGATGAACAACTCTTGCTAAGATGTCATTCCTATATATGTTATAGTGTAGCTGGGTTCTTGGAGTTCCACATTAGCTGTTCCAGATCTTTAAATTTTATACGACAACAGAGAGTGCTCGTCAGGATGAACAACTCTTGCTAAGACGTCATTCCTATATATGTTATAGTGTAGCTGGGTTCTTGGAGTTCCACATTAGCTGTTCCAGATCTTCAAATTTTATACGACAACAGAGAGTGCTTGTCAGGCTGAACAACTCTTGCTAAGACGTCATTCCTATATATGTTATAGTATAGCTGGGCTCTTGGAGTTCCAAATCAGCTGCTCCAGATCTTCAAATTTTATACGACAACAGAAAGTGCTCATCAGGCTGAACAACTCTTGCTAAGACGTCATTCCTATATATGTTATAGTGTAGCTGGGCTCTTGGAGTTCCACATCAGGTGTTCCAGATCTTCAAATTTATTCTCTTAGCAGAAAATGCTCATCACGTGAAACAATTTTTGCTATGGTACCATTTTTGTATATCTTATAGTTTAGCTGGTCTGTTGCGGTTCTGCATCAGGTGTTCAAGTTTCCAAGATAAATTATAGCCTATATGTTGCCTGGACTTAATACCTATACAACAAAAAAAAAATCATTCAAATCCGTCAAGTAGTTCCGAAGATTAGCGTGCACAAACACACAGACAAACAGACAAACAGATAAACAGACAAACAGACAAACAGACAAAAAAAAAATTAATTACAGTTTCGGGTTCGGCATCGATATAATAACAACCCCTGCTACTTTTTTTTTATATATTTCCATTGTACAGACACCACTTTTCTAGAATTTTATTATATGTATAGATATAGATTTTGGTATTTCGTTTATTGTTCTTTTGAAATTTGCTGGAGAATGTTTTGATTTTTTAATATGTAACCCAGAAAACAGAACGCCAACTACTACGATCCTTACATACTCCTTTCGCCTCATCTACGTTAAAAAGTGCATTTTAAATTAATATTCCGCCCATCTGTCTCATTACAACAGTAGGTAATACAAATGACGCGTCTGTTCCATTCAAATCCTCTCACAATACTACGAGTATCAATTGAAAACAGAGTCCCAGAGTAATCCAAACAAAATTAATAAGGCAATCACAAAGTGAATAAAATTAATCAACTCGATTGACATTGGAGCTTGAGTCATTAGCAGTATTATTGATGGCTTATAAATTGCATCGGTTTGCATCTGCAATAATCACAGAATAATATACAAATGGAAAGCTAACATTACCGATGTATGTAAAAAATTGCACCTCGCTGAAGATAAAGGTCCATAATTATTTTTTATGCTGTAGTGTGTCATGGATCGTTATGACGTTATCTCTAGCATATATCTAATCTACACACTTAGGATTAGAAGATTCACATCATTCTTTTGTGTTGTGTCAAGGGCTTGATGTTCACCGAGTTTCAAGCTCATTCTTCTCTATGGAAACATACTGTATTAGCTTAAACTTTCTGATTGACTGTCAACTGTGACTCCTTGTCAATTCAAAAGTACCTGAATAAATGATTTGATTTGATAAATACCGTAAAAATGCTTCACATAGCTGTTGACTGTGGTACCTAAATCTTAATGATAAACCGCGATCAAATAAAATGTATGAAATGTATTTCTCCATTGATTCACTACTCCATGTCGTCCGTAGGTATGGAACGTGATTATGAACACCATTGATAGATCATGCTACTTTGTGAATGGCAGTGTAATTTATTTTGTCTTTTGTTTTTGAATGTTAATTAAAAGGAGACAAACATGAAAATGCAAGGTTTATTTGTACTTAGTTAAAGCTTGATTGCGAGTATTGTATGGTTTTTAGTGCTTTTTTTAATGAATGCGTTTGGTGTCGGAGTGCTGCAGCAAGGACAGTGCGTCAGTCGGACTGTACCCGGACGGTTGTTTTGTTCATACAGTTGATGCTTCAAGAGCGTCATGCGACAATCGTACTGCGCACGTACGACGACAGGACGACGATTGTTACGTTTCAATTGTATAAAAAAAGGTAACCATCCGTATGCAGTCCACATTCATATAATATCGAGCATGTAATATCGTGCTTTCCGAGGCATGGGAGTGTCACACCACAAACTACCAAACCCCCGCTGCGATTGGAAAATTCGTAATGGAAAAACCCAATAACACTTTTTTCCTGACCTGGTAGTCGAACCCAAGACCCCACGAAAACGTTATACATGTAAAAAAGAAATGTATACAAAATATAGTCTCCTAAGTAATTGTCATTATTGTAAATGTAAAGCAACAAATTGCTACTTTCTTTGGAATGTTTGATGAATAGTATATACAAATACTATCTACATTTCAGAAACATCTTCATCGCATCCCTTACAATTAAATTTGTATATCAATACATGAACACGTATCCAAAATTACATTATTTACCTCACATACAAGCACCCATTCATAACAACTCACAATAATGAGATTACTCCAATATTTGCGTACCCAATCAAAGGGGTGCACACATTTGAGAAATTTAAGCGGATTTGTCAAGTTTTCGGCGTCCGACGGACTTTTGTGACCAAATTACAATGGGGCCCGCACATAGAAAAATTGTCAGGCAGGCTCAGTTCGGCCGCCTATGCTGTTAAAAAGATTCGACAGATAACTGATGTGGATACAGCCAGAGTTGTTTATTTCAGTTATTTTCATAGTCTCATGTCGTATGGGATTCTTCTCTGGGGAACCTGTGCGGACATTAATACTATCTTTGTTCTACAAAAAAGGGCTGTTCGAGCCATTTACAACTTAGGTCCACGGGATTCCCTTCGAGAGAAATTCAAAGACATCAACATTCTGACTGTAGCCTCACAATACATATTTGAAAACCTTATGTATGTACACAAGAATATTTCAAATTTTAAGAAAGTGTCCGATGTTCATGGATTTAATACTAGAAATAAGCACAATCTTGTGGTACATCACACTCGTCTCCACAGAGTAGGCAACTCGTTCATGGGTCAATGTATACGTTTTTACAATAAACTTCCCATTGATGTTCGAAACTTACCGATTAAAAAATTTAAAAGTTGTATTAAAACCAAACTATACAAAAAGGGCTACTATAAAATTTCGGATTATTTAGATGATAAAAAAGCTTGGGATTGAACTGCTCGCTCTGCTAAGCCTTGTGATTATGCCCTTTGCAAATTACATTTTTCCTTTTGACACATCTTACGTAAACATGACATTTAGAGACTATTTTATTTTTTCTTTTTTTTTTTTTTTTCTTCTCATCCGGATATACTTTGGAAAGTATATTTTTTTAATATATTATATTGTAAATATGTGGACTATGTGGGTTGTTGCATTTTTTCTGGGATTAGATTTCATGGTTGTCTGACAGTTTGAGTATTCGATGTAGCCTACCCAAATGTCCTTTCTGTGGTATTGTTCGTCGTGTCGTTGAGCTCCTTAAGTTCTGAGTCGAGCTTGACGATTTCTGACAAATGCGTGCACTGACTGGACAGGCCGACTCAAATTTGTGTGCCTCTCTCCTCAAGAGACCACCTCGGACATTAACCTACTTGGTTCGCATATGATTTGACCATTACAAGTAATTGTATGGACTTTAAAAGAGACTTTGACCTCTGAGTTTGTTTCGGTGTTTCTTCTCAGAGCAGTCGGCTAGGAAACACTGGACTCATCTAGTTAAAAAAAAAACAAATGTGACGTGTAAAAGTGTTATTTATAACCAATTTACTGAATAAATCATCATTTCATCATCATTTCATTTCATCATTTCATTTCATTTCATTTCATTTCATTTGGAATTATGTGCACCCTTGTTAGCCGGGCTGCGAGTGACACCATGTGATGGGCGCTTTGAAAAATTGTTCCCGGACAGAAACACGGACGAGGGCAAAAAATCAAGGGTTTTGTGTGGTAGGTGACGGTCTAGAAGAGCTTGTCCCGACGCGTCCGACGTCATCTGTGACGATGTGTTGTCAGGTTTTGCTGAAAATATTTAAATAAAAATTGTTAGAAAATTTCGGCTCATTTGTTTCTAAAATGTTAATAGAATTAAATGTTTTGAGTAAAAGGTTAACTCTTGTACTAAGAAACGTTCTAAATTAATGTAGTCAGCATTTTAATATCTTAGCGGCTGTCAATGTCAAAATTTAGTCATACTATATTTGACAGACGGTGTAAATGTTCCTAAAAGTTACGAGAAATTGCCTTTCTGATAAAAAAACCTAATACTTTAAAGAACCTAAAAAATATATTGTTTTCTCTGAAAATTCTGAACCAATATACATATTTTTACAAATAATTAATGTACAGATAAAAGGATTCATTTACGTAAATATTATTTTATGTGTATGATTTTGTGTGTAGTATCAAACCAATAAATTATAGAGAAAATGACACTGGTAGATTATTTATTTCATTTTGTAGATTTCATTCTAGATATTTCAATATGTATTAATGTAGCAGTAAAACAAAATTGCCAATGATAAGTTAAATTCATACCTACAATTGATTACATAAGATACCTACGAAAAATCGTATTTTAAAAGAAATTGGGCAATGTTATTGCGTTTCGTAGCTCTGGTTAGCTTTTTAGAGCATAAGCTTGAAGCGATTTTTATCATTAAAACTATACAACTTGTACAAAAGTATGGATACATTATTGATGATTTTTAATGTAATTTCTGACTCCCCGTTAATCTTATAGACTCCGTCCTACAAATTTTATAATACCAATCAATCTGCCTAGCCTTTTCACAACTACGTTGTGGTCGGCTTCCAGTCTAACCAGATGCAGCTGAATTCAGCATTTTACATGGAGCGACTGCCTGTCTGATCTCCATAACCCAGTACTAGGTAATACGATACCCCTTGGTAAGACTGGTTGTAAAACTTTCGGGATTACAATACAGAATATACAGTAGGTACCATTCCTAATATACATATATTGTACCTAATACAAAAGTATGATGAAAAGAATTTAAGTAATGAAGTATAAGTATAAGCCTAGTGGTTAATGATTTATCGTATACGTGAATAAAATGTACTCCTAATTATTAAAACATAATATTTGTATAATACTTTGAAAAGAGTAGGTAGGTAAGTATGGAGATTTTTACCCATTTTTCTCCATACGACACTACCATTAGGAAGGAACACCTAGATTCAATTCTTTTTGCTCGTAAATGACATTCAATAGTTCATTTTAACGGTCTAATAAAAATATTTTTGACTTTGACTTTGACTTTGACAAACAACTTATAACTTAAACCATCCCAGAAAATCTCAGCCGGCCTTTTCCCGGGAATCGGGATCAACCTCGAACCAAGATCGTAACTCGATCATATTGTAACATGATTACCAGGGCTCCAAGTACTTTCGATGGAAGCTTTTATCTATAATGGTGTGTTATATTGTGTATGGGAAAGTCCACGGTTTATGTACTGTAAAAGCAAGGCGTATAGGTGAGCACAGGGAGATTTCTTCAATGTTTATGACTTATCCATACTAATTTTCTAAATGCGACAGAAAGTATGTTTGTTACCTCTTAACTGCAAAACGACTGAATGATTGTAATTAAAATTTGACAATAAGGTAGCTTGGAGTTTGAATAAGGATATAGGCTACTAGCGACATTCACGTGAACGAAATCACGGGAAAAACCTAGTTTGTGATGTACGCTTTCACTGCGGTTAGCCAAAAGCTAAAAAGGGGAACGAGGAAATGTTAATAAAATGAAATGTTACTTTCATAATCAAAATAAAAATATAACTCATGTACAAACGAATAAACTGTTTGGTGTAGCTCAGGCAAAATTATTTATCTGACACTGTCAATATTCATATTTATTGTGTGTAAAGTGTGTTGTTGTTGTTTTCAGACTTTTCAGGCTTCAATTATGTGTCCTTAAGCTCACTTCGGATAATTTTACAGAATAACAGAAGAAAAAAATGTTTATCATTATTTTGTGATACTTAGAAAAACAATGAGAATGCGAACTTGAAAAATTCCTTTGATTTTCGTTGAAAGTTCAATAGTATCTTTCAATCGACAGACGTATTCATTTCCTCTAAGCGTCTCATTCGTACGTTGCGAACAGAAGTTAGCCGTACAGGTGTATCACAGTAGTTCAAATACTAAATAGATTTCCCAATTTAATATACCAATATTTCTACTTATCCTAATTATTTGCACATTTTCTAAACGTTTTTTTCTAAACGTTTTTTTTCTATAAGATCTTTGCTCTAGAGTGGGACAAGAATGGGCCTGTATTTTAATTATTGATCATTATCCAAAACTTATCATAACACCATTATAAGGTACCTACTCGCTTTTTCCCACGACTTCGTCCGCGTGAATTTTTTTAATAGATGTTCGATTTTTTTTTTTTATAAAATATAGCCTATGTTACTCGCTAATAACGTAGCTTTCTATAAGTGAAAGAATATTTAAAATCGGTTAAGTTATTTTTGAGTTTGTACATTACAAATATTTTTTTTCTTTAAAGCATTATTATATTATAATGATGAAGTACCTACATAGAATTTGTAAAAGATAGGTTATTTAACATTACGCTGCAACTCACTGTAACGACGTAGTAACCAAACGCGGGTAAAAAAAACCCGCAGATGAAGTCTTATGCAGATCTTTCAAATAAAAGCAGTGAACCTGCTGCTTTCAACCTGTACTGCAACGGAAGCTGTGAATATTCGGCGCGACGGTTGCAGCGCCCCTGCAGCAGACTGCTACGTCCGGTTTCAACTTCCTGCTCTTTCCAAATCACGGTTTTTAGTTCGAAAACGTTCTATTGGTTTTATTTATACTTTCTTTTCTACGAGTAGGTATACAAAGTTAATGTTTGCTTGAAGCTATTTACCTATGTAAGTAAAAACACAATAACACTTTTTGCCTGAGTTAGAAATCGAACTCAGGACCCCACGCTGAGCAGTCGCTCTTGTGACCACGAGACTGATGGGGCTGTCATAAATTCTCATATTCTCTACCAGGGAATTAAAGGTGGCAAAGAGATAACATGGTAGGTGAACATATTCATATTTCAGATTTAGTCCTAAGTACTTTTAAAATATTTATATTAAAATTATTCGTATGAGTAGGTACATACTTTCACACCGTAAGGGATTTCCAATGAATTAAAAATCAGACTGCATTACTCGAATAAAAAAAATCCAGATTTTTCTTATTTCAAAAACAACAAAGGTTTAAAGGTGTTCAAGAAATAAAACAAAACAAAAATAATCTTGACGGTACAACTTTCCTGTATATTAAATCTGTAAGAGCATTTTATTTTACGTCGCAAAGTCACGAGGCAGCTTGACACCGGAGCTGGACGCCCAGCCAATATCAGGTAAGGAAAATGATATTCTGTTGCGCATTCCGACGACATTTTAGTAATATTTCTTGTACAATATCGTGGAACGGTTCAATACTAGAACAAACATTTTAAATTCTTAAACAAAACACTGTTTAAGTTTTATCTCAAACTCAATTTACACTTTTGTCGATGTAAGTACCTACAGTTCGACTCAAAGGACCAGTTTTCAAGTACTTCAGACACGTCAAAGCCTAACACACAATACCCTTAGGACCAATTGAAGCTTTCGAAACTCAAACATCTCAACTGTCAAACTCATGAATCGATTACATAAAGCAGTACCAGTAGCTAGTAGCCACTAAAATTAGCAGCTCAAACCGAGGTCAACTAAATAATCGTACTAACGAGGGAAACCCTCGTCAATGGTGCCTGCTTTTGACAGCTCCTGACTGGAAACTTTGGGGTGTAAACAAGTGTTCCTATACAACTTATTTAGTGCTAGTCGATTGGTGCTTAAGCCGCTTTATCCGGTTTAAGTTTAGATCGACTTATAATGAAGTTGGTTAAGCTGTGAGGGAACAAAACTGCTGCGACAGGCATCGAGATTGATATCGTTGGTGATATCAGAAATGAGAATTCTGTAGGTATCAATGGTATGACTACAGTACGTAGACTAAATAATATAAGCCCTTTCAAAATATAACTAGCTCCTGCCCGCACTTCGTCCACGTGAACGTTAAGTATCTATCCCATAAAATAGCCTATAACACTCGTTAATAGTAACTTTCTATCAGTAAACGAGTTTTGTCACATGTAATAAGCCGCAGGTATAATAATTCCATATTGGACCAATAACACGGAACACAAACTCCATCACAAATCACGCTGAACTACAAAAAATATCAGGCCCCAAAGACCAGATAAGGACCAAGCCGAAACGGTCACTGCGTCTCCAAAGAAACTGTTGACGACCCCTAATCCATTGGACAATACAATATATGCCTATATTGCATCCTTAACACCAGTACAGAATAACCTTTTTATAAAAAAAGGAGGAAAATATAAAGAAATATATCTGAAATTGTGAAACCGCGTTCACAGTAACGCTGTCATTCAATATCCACTGATATCTCATTTTGCCGCGCGAATAGACCTGAACAGAATGGATAGCGATTCAGAGACCCTTAAGAACTGGTTTAAGTTATAGAAGCGTGATTGTGGATGGTAAACACAATGGAGGAAGAGGGAATAATAAATCTTTCTTTCCGCGGCTATTCTTTACTTAAGTGTATGGTGTGGGATAGATAAACAGAGTATAGTATTGAATAACCGGCCAAGTAAGAATTAGATTTACACACGAAGGGTTCCACCGTACAATATTTAACACTACATACAAAAACAAACACGTTTTTTTATACCCCTGTCATTTTTTTTATTATGTACTTATTGTTATAGCGGCCATAATAATACACACTGTGAAATTTTTAAGTGTCTACTTATTACGGACTAGCTTCTGCCCGCGACTTCGTCCGCGTCAAAGTTTTCTTCATACAAACCTTTAACCCCCGTTTCATCTCCTTAGAGGGTGAATTATGGAAAATCCGTTCTTAGCGAACGTCTACTAATTATAAACTACCTCCCTGCTAAACGTACGTCAAGCGATTTGAAATAGTATTATATTGATTTCGCCATAACTTTCAAACCAAACGTCCATGTTAAATGAACTAAAGACTAAATATTATCTACATAAACAGTACTTTGTGACAAAATAGTGTTGTAATGTTTTTTTGATAAGGAGTAATGACATGTGTAAAATAAATGCGTTTAAATGAAGTCCTAAAAGAATTCAAGATTTTTAAATAAAAAAATGGTTGTTGTGCTTAACTCGAAATAGATAGGTATAGTGTGTCACGGACTTTTTTGTAGATATTTTTAAGGTCTTTAATTAATTAGAACATTTTATGGTTCTGTCTTTTATAGTTTAGGCGGCGTACGCCAAATAAAGAACTTTTTTGGTTGATTTTTTACACCTTGGGTCCGAAAAACCCAAATATCTTACGGACCCCTATTTTTTCAAGAGATTTCTTTTAAAAAGAGTAAGTATGGAGTTTCTTGCCCGTTCTTCTCCATACGAAACTACCTTTTGGAATGGGCAACTAGATTCAATATTATAATTTTTTCTCGTAAATGACGTTCAAAAGTGCCTTTTAATGGTCTAATTGAAATAAATGATTTGACTTTGACTTTCTAAAATAATATAGCCTATGTTACTCGCAGATAATGTAGCTTTCTAATGGTGAAAGAATTTTTGAAATCGACCCAGTAGTTTTTGAGTTTATCCATTACAAACAAACAAACAAACAAACAAACAAACAAACAAATAAAAATACAAAGTTTTCCTCTTTATAATATTATATATATATAATATAAGTGTAGATGTAGATTAGTGTAGATAGAAGGGACACGACAGTGGAGTCTCAGTAATAGGGTTCAGGAGGTTTGGGTACCGAACCTTTAAAAAGTGTGATAATTTTCATGCATTCTACACTGCCGGATTACTAAATCAAGCAACCTTGCATGTTTTGTTTTTTAATGTCTATACCGCAAATAATGTTTAGATTGTTGACTTTGAAGTTTGATTTTTTCACTGCTCCAAGCGGTAGCCGGCCTGAGTATTTCATATTAATTTTAACTTGATACTTCCACGCGTTCCTGAGAAAAAGGGTCTTGACAGAGGGGCAGACAGAAGGACAGACGGACATCAAAGTGATCTGATAAAGGTTCAGTTTTTGCCGACTATGGTACGGAACCCTGAAGACAGTAGGTTATGTTGTGATTAAGATTTTTATTTCGTATCATTATCCAAAATTACAAGATTAAATTACCTGTCTTACAAAGTTAACGTCAGATTTTAGCATCCGCATCTGAAACAAAAGGTGTATTTGTAAACCTACGTAAGAATCGTGGATCGTCGTGTTCAATACAGGGTCATTAAAAATTTACCAGAAACCTGAAAAGGGGTCATTGTACTCATCATTATAAACAACTTTTAGTAAGGGATCAACCATGAAATCTTAGTAGAGTACAATGACCCCTTTTCAAGTTTCTGTAAAATTTTCAATGACCCTGTATTATGTATACTTCTTACCTACCTGATAGGAAAAAGAGTATAGGTATGAAACTTTTTGAGATAATCTCTATCAACCATTTTTTCAATTTCCTATAACCTGCACCAAACAACTCTGATCTCGCTAGAGGCACGGCGGCCTCTCCTGGCTCCGAACATTGAATTTTGTGTCGCGACACATTTTGTGAAAAATATTACTCGTCGACACGTATCGTCCTCGTATTATGTTAGCACGTAATGCCTTTGACAGGATATAATTATGGGATTTTAGGAAGCTGTGCTGCTATGGGATGCTCATTATTGTTCCGATCGAGGGTGACAGTGAAACGGCTATGTAAACGACAAGTGTGACAGGTTTTGTGTTGATAATCTGTACTTAATAATTATTATAGATAAATAGGTAAATATTGTATTTTTTTGTTTATTAGGGTCAGATCACACCGAGACGCGACGCGACGCGACGCTGCGTGCACACTTTAAAAGAGCGACTCAAAATATAACTTTATTTTCTACACGAAAAGATACACATTTCATTGTAAGAATTTAGAATACGTTACACCACGCAGCACTACGTCGCGATGCGTCGCTCTACGCCGCGCTGCGCCGCGAGACGCATCGCGACGCAGCGGTGAATCGCCGGTACGCGCGCACAGAATGACGTGCAAGAGCGGCCGCGACGTTGCGATGCGTCTTGCGGCGGCGAGCGGCGCAGCGCGGCGCAGCGCGAAGTCACTGGCCTCTTCAAGTATCTTCACGTTGCGTCGGGTCGCGTCGCGTCTCGGTGTGAACTGACCCTTAGTGTATCTTTGTAAGTTCGGATACGATAAAAAAAGCTAAGCTATGTAAAGCGATTGATATGATACACATCTATTGATAAACGGCTAAACACAGCTGTGAATGAAAGGCAGCTTAATTACTTTTACGGCATTAGCTTCTGCTTGCGACTTCGTCCGCGCGAATTTTTTCACCCGCGTTAATTTATGTCTTTGGCTACTGCTCCGTCCCCGTTAGTCGTAGCGTGATGTTATATAACCTATACTATGTATTCCTCATTAATCTGACTATAATAAAAAAACCCAATCTGTCTGGTAGTTCCAGAGATTACATACAGACAAACAAAAAACTCTTCAGTTTCATCATATTACTAATATTTATTTGCTTTTAAGTGTCGTGATGGCCCAGTGGTTAACGCGCCCACCTCTCATGCATGAGGTTGTGGGTTCGAATCCGGGCAAGTACCAATGTGACTTTTTCAATTCATATGTACTTTCTTAAGTTTATCTTGGACATCACTGACATCGGTGAAGGAAAACATCGTGAGGAAACCTGGACTTGTAATTAATATAAGTCTGAAATCGCCAATCCGCCTTGAGCAAGCGTGGTGATCAATGCTCATGCCTTCTCTGTATGAGAAGAGGCCTTTGCCCTACAGTGGGACAGTAATAGGCTGGTATTATTATTATTTTTATTATTTGCTTTAATGCTGTGTTGCTCATTTAATGTGTGGTCTGTATTCTGTTTTGTGTTCCTTAAATAAATAATATTAATATAGATTTGATTAGGTAAAATAAAAATCTGTATGTAGAATACATTTTTTATAACCTACTACGTTTTGATAAAGGTTAGGAACAGTTTACCGTTTCTTTAATATTCAATAACATTAAAATGTCCCTAAAAACCGCTAAAAGTGAGGTTGCATCGTATAAAAAGCCCGTTCTACACTGTCACCTCCAATCCGTTTTCAATTAACGTGTCCAGAGGAGCGTTAACGCCCGGCGTACACGCCCCGCGTTAGGGTTAGTACACATGATGAGACCGGATTTGAATGATCCGAGTTGTGTAAGCCGGGAACTAGGACGGGTTTAGACTGTTGTGTTGCTTACGTGGATAGGTATATTGGTGTACTAACTATTGAATTTATGCAATGATGTCATGACTATGTACGATTGGTTGTACAGTAGCACGCAATATGTTATTCTGTTTATAGAATAACGAATACTTCTCTCGTTCCGTGAGCTATGGCTCATGTCCTGGTAAAAATAGAAGGCAGTCCGCATGACTGTAGTGCAGCTATCTGCCTAGGGCAATATTTCCCAAACTTGGGGTCGCCATCACCCACTAGTAGGGTCGCGAGTGAATGTTTGATGGGCCCTGAAAAACGACAACAACAAATCAATCTTCTCATTTTCAAACACTTGTTTATTAAGTACCTATTTTTTATTTATTTACACGTGCCTCAGAAAGCCGTTCGTTACCGGCTATCATTCGTAGATCTTTAACAGTCCTTGCGGATATTCAGAAGCCAGAAAGTCTGACAACAAGTCTTACCAAGAACCGTGTTACACAGTAACTGGGTGCGGAGGTCAGATCGATACTGGAAGTTATTGCTTGATTGGACACGGTCCAATCAACTTTAGAAACTACTGATCTAGGATGAACTGAATACACATTTGAGTGTATAGACCACTTAGTTAAGAAGTCAAAATAATGATTGTTAAAAACCAAAAATAAAAAAATGCGTTTTTTTTACTATCCACAATATTGTACACTCACCCTTACCCATGACGCCCGCCCCTTATTCAAATATCTCCCAGACGTGGTAGGATGCTAATTACGTAGACTAGGGTGCCTACAGCCCCATTGAACGATGCTCCCGGTATAATACAGACGGGATTTGACTTAGATTTCATTGTGTGTGACTTCAGTGGAGTCAAATAATAAGAGATTAATGAGATTTGAGATAATTACGTGACTAAGAAAAGTCTGCTTCCATGGAATGCGTATCTAATTAGATGTTACTATTTATAACTCTTCTGGCAATACGGTAGTTGACACCACAAATTCAATTGACGTACTTTTTATGACCTGTCAAAACGCTCCCATAGATTTCGTATGACAATTTCGAACTGTGACGTCACTTATTTGCCAACTCAATTGACTAACTATTTATTGATTTCAAAGCCTCAAAAAATCGAATTTCACAGTAAATTGAAAATTAATCGGGTTTTCAGGGCTAAAATAAAGTGTTTCTTTAAGGAAGTCATGTCTTGGGATTATTGGTTAATGATATCAACTACCCAATTCATGGTCTAAAGGAAAATCTAATAATTAAAAACGAGCCTATTGCCATCAATCGGGCACAAATCCGGACTGTGATGAGGCTGCTACTGGTAAATTCTTGATGGAAAAACCCAATAACACTTTGCCCGATCTGGGAATCGAACCCAAGACCTAATGCTCAGCAGTCACCAACGAGGCATATTCACATTCATTTATTTGCATACCTTAATGTATATAAAAATATGTTACTGCTTAAAGCGAAAGTACAATATTATGGACCCTGTTAGGGCACAGCAACATAGCAACTTAAAATTCAAAATTAAAATTAGGTTAGGACATTAATCAGTCATTCATAAGTTCTTGTCTCCACCAGAAATTACCACCAAAAGTAATTCACATAAACATACACAACCAAAACACAACATACGTAGGTACCTACCTTTTTGTTTATTTGTGATAAACAAATAAAACAGAGATCAAAAGCCGAGGAACGTTTGGGCGGCACATTTCTATTAAACGAGGCACGGAAGCGTTAACTCGCGTGAACAACAAACATACTAGTATTGAAATGTTACGTACAATGTTCTAGATGCGCATTTTGTATGAGACTCTGGCTGGATGAGCCGTATACAATCTCAATTATTTACTTTGTGCTATGAGCAAAATAATTATACCAGTCTATTACTGCCCCAATGTATAGCAAAGGCCTCTTCTCATATAACTATACAGTGATGTCCAAGATCAACTTCAGAAAGTACATTATGAAATGAAAAAAAAATTACAATGGTCCGGATTCGAACCGACAAACTTAGCTTAAAAATCTTTAGCTAAATATGTACTTAAAATAAGAAGGTAATGAATGACAGAACGTGTCTACGGCTGACAAGCTGGAACCAGACAACCAGTAAAATATAATATTAGAAAAGTTATAAATATACAAAGTCAAAATACATCAGAAGGCACTTTTTAACCGACTTCAAAAAAGGAGGAGGTTATCAATTCGTCTGTATTTTTTTTTTATGTTTGTTAGCTCCTAACTTGCGACTGGGTGAATCGATTTTCATGATTCTTTTTTTATTAGAAAGCTGGTGCTTCCCGTGTGGTCCCATTGTCACCATTTCAATATCTGATGATGAACTTCGGAGATATGGAATGGAACTCCTCACAGAATCACAGCAGCAATATTATAACAAGTAAAATTGCTTTGTTTATACGTGTAGTCGATGACTGACTGAAGGAAAAGGGGGGGGTACGTCAACCCCCCTCCTACCAGTTTCAAACATTAATACACAAGCACTAAGAAGTTAAAAATAAAAAGCTTTTTTACAAAAAAGATAACCGCCTTCAAAACTACAAAATAAAAATAACTTTAGTTTTGGAAATCGGTGGCAATACTTACCTACATAACAAAAAACGAAACCAAAGCCGCCGACTTCCAAAACTAAAGTTATTTTTATTTTGTAGTTTTGAAGGCGGTTATCTTTTTTGTAAAAAAGCTTTTTTTAACCAAACAAAATATTACATAAAAAGTGCGAATTCGTAGTAATGTGTTCATCCTTCATTTAACTCATTATCAAACAAATAACAGTCTATCTCTAAAAGATAACTGACAAAAAATAATCTCCCAACAATCTAGATTTCATAACAATATCCAATTCACAAACACTTCAATTCAAACCGCACTCAAACTCATCCCACAAAGTACTTAGCAACCGAATATTGGATTCTGAAGATCCAACATTATTCAAAAGTAAACACAGACCTTTTAAATTTTTGTTTAAATATTAAAAAAGCGTCTGAGTATAGGTAAATCTATTTGGCGTTTCGCAACGTTTTTAATACAATTACGTCGGGGTCCGGGCTGCCTAAAAGCTCGTATATAATATCATTACTTACTTTCGTTTTCGCCGGAGAGCGCGACACTAAACCAATTATGAGGAGTTTGAACGTAGTTTTCGGTATAACCGGCCTATCGCATTTCAAAGGGTTACGTTTTGTATTACGCTTTATGTATTTTCGTTCGTAGGGCAGCTGAAATTTTTTTTGGATTCATTTTTTATGAAAGCAAAATATTCGTAATAGGAACAACGTTATAACGGTATCGTTTTTTCAATGTTGGCAAATAAAAAGCTTCGTTTATCTATCTTTCTTTTAAACAACTTGACGTTTAAAGATGAAAATTGGCAGGGAGGTAATTCATAGGTAGGCAAGTAAAATTAAGAAGTTCTTGGAGGAAGTCCCGTGGAAACGCGGAAAAAGTCGCAAGCAAACACCAGTAAAGCTAAATCTGAACTTGTTACTTGTGACCTACAAAACTTCAACCACATAACAAGACAGCGTCATTAATCCGAAGACACTTCCCTAATTACATCTACTAAGACAATCCAATATTTATTCTGTATCAAGTATACAGATGTTCACTGGGACAGCGGACGCATCCAAAAAGTATTTCCCTGTTCCTACCATTAAGTTAACGTTCCCTATAAATCTTTCGAGAAGGTTCCTCGCCGTTCTTTTGTTTTACTCGGCTGTGGCCCGAGACGCATCTGTAAATATTAACTTTGGTGAGTTAGGAGTTCCTTGAGTGGTCAGGTTTTAGTATTGAGACTCTTCGTCTTTATTAGAATCCTGGTGAATTGGTTGGAGGAACTGATTGATATGCATGGGAACTTTCTGCTTTATGATGTGTAGAAATAGAGCTGAGTTCAGGCTGTTACTTGGCGACGCATAGCTGCCTGTATTTTAATGAGTCACCAACTGCCATGGCCTACCTGGAATTCTGCAAACCGGTTCCGAAGACAGAATAACTAGAGGCAGTTAAACTGGCCTTGTCTGTCAATGATGACTGCTGACATAGCCAAATCCTTGAGTACCAAAAACCTAATAAGATCAGCAAACACAGCGTAGCTGTACGGGATACTGGACAGATACACAATCTGCAGAAAAAAGGTAGTATTTGGATGCAAAAGTAGTATTGTATCGTCTGCTGGTCTCCTTTTTCTTCCGGCCTGATCCCATCTTTATTTAGGATCGAGTCTTTTAATCGTTCTTCTCAAAAGCAGTCTTTTCTCGGCCGCAACTGAATTATAATTGGGAAGCACCATTAACCAATAATTTCAAGTCATAACTTCTATAAAGAAACACTTAGTTTTCCCTGAAAACCCGATTAATTTTCAATTTACTGTAAAATTAGATTTTTTGTGGCTTTGACATCAATAAATAGTTAGTCGATTGAATTGCCAAATAAGTGACTCACAATTTGATATTGGTGCCGATTCCCTTGTTCACAAACTAATCTAAAATTAGACTATTTCTATCTTTTTCTGTCCAATAAAACAAGAAAGAGATGAATGTAAATAAGAGCTGTCAAATTTAGTCAATCTGACACGTCCATACAATAAAATTATAGTTGACATCTTAAAACGTATAGATGTCCTTTTCCTTCGCTGTATGTCAGTAAGAGATGTCAATTCTCTAAATTTAGTCTAATTTGTGAACAACGAAATCGGCACCATTGTCATACAAAATCTATTGAAGAATCGCGTTTTGACAGGTCTTAAAAGTACGTCAGTGGATTTGTGGTGTCAACTAGCCTATTACATTTGCAGATCGTTAAAATATTCATAGCATCTAGTAATGTTTGTTAACTATAAGTAAAGTGGAATTACAAATATTATTGTTTATAGGTCAACGCAGTTTGAGTTTATTTGTTTATTTTGTAAGCAATAACAATAAATTATTATTGTTTGATAATTTATATGCAGTTAGGAATTTATTGTTTACAAAATTATTGCATGAATAAGATAATTGGACTCATGAGTTTTATATTATAATGGGTCGTTTATTTATTACTAGTAGATAATTATTCTTTGTGGCACAATACAGAAATATGACAAGCATTATAATAATGTTATAGGTACCTACTTAACCATTTTTTTTATACGTGTGGAAAATCCTCAGAGTTCGTGGCTGATAATCAAGTCCCTACACTCGTTCTATTTTATAACTGTTTATCTCAGTACTCTTTTCAAGTAATCCATACTAATCATACTAATATTATAAATACGAAAGTATCTATGTCTGTCTGTCTGTCTATTACGCTTTCACGACTAAACCGCTTTTGATTAAAGGTACGGGGTTAGTATGAACCCAAAGCAGAAAGACTACTTTTTATTTCCCGATTTCGTCGTTGACAGATTGAGACAGATCAAAATTCGAACGTTCCTAAAAGTTATTAGAACTGCCCCATGGTTACATCAGCCTGAGGCCTGGTCTACATTAGGTCGGATCAACAGTTTTATCGGACCGACAAACAACTCACAGCTGCTTGAGTTGTTGTGGTAAAACGACGGTTACGACGGTTACGACAGCAACCACCCGACCGACAGTCGGTCAGCGGTAAAACTGTCGGTCCGACCTACTGTACCGAATTATTGTTATCAGTTATCACTAACGTAGGATGGTCCTGATAACATTGCCAATGCGGTGATAAATTATTTGAGGTCCCATAAATCAATAGATAATGATTTGATAACATCGATATACACACATCAAAAAAGTCTAGGGATCAACATCCCTAACATTTGTTAGGGATGTTGATCCCTAGACTTTTTTGATGTGTATACTTTGGATAGTTTAATGTGAGATAATAGGTGATTAATGGTCAATATCTGTTATTTAATAGGTATATCTTTTTAAATACAATTATTAAGGTACTATTTGAAAAGAACGCCAAATGAATATTCAATTAAAATGTTCTTAAATGGTATTTTTTACTGCCTCGTTGGTATAATGGTCGTAAATATGAACAACTACTATTCCAATACACAGAACAATAAAAAATATAGGTAATTACATAAAAATAGTACCAAAATCAACAAATGTTTCACTTCATCTTTTAAGCAAAAAATACAAAAACTATGTTTCCGCCCGGGATCGAACCGGGGACCTTCTGCGTGTTAGGCAGATGTGATAACCGCTACACCACGGAAACGATGTACTTGCAGCTTTATTTGTTGACCACTCTCCGAGTGATATATGCAAAGATATTTATAAACCAACACGTGATCGCCTTTCACTCACATACCGATCGTAACTCGTAACTAAAGCAGTTCGATCTTATCACAATACTGACTCATGCCCGTGACTTTGTCCGCGCAAATGTTGGTTATTACTACATAAATGTATATAGGTTTATATTATGTATTATATGGTACAGTAGCGGTCATAAGTGGGGTAGCAATCTACAAAGCAAATCGATTGACACTTTGGTTAAAAACCTTTCGACGTCGTGTGCGAATTTTGAGGTGTACGTAGGTACTGTGTTATTACGTTCAAAAGTGCCATATAATGGCCTAATTAAATAAACGATTTGACTTTAACTTTGAATCCATCACTTATACACACAGATGTAGGTATGGCCTGTACCGCGTGTTCACAGCAATTCAAACCTTAGCTAGCTACTGCACTTATGACCGCTACTGTACATATTTCTATATCTAGCTGACTCGACCACGCGTTGCTGTGGCTTCAAGTAAATAAAGATATTGAGGTCAATATAATCGAGATAAAAACTATTCTCACTTTTAAGTTTGATCAAATTACACACAGTAAGCCATATTTCATAAAAAATGGTTGAGTAGTTTCGGAGTTCATCCCGGACAAACAACGTGACGCGTAATTTATATATTATTATATTAAGATGTTGAATTTTAATTATTATGTACACACATCAAAAGTGTCTAGGGATCAACATCCCTAACATTTGTTAGGGATGTTGATCCCTAGACACTTTTGATGTGTATACTTGTGTATACACTTCATTTTATTTATGTAGGTAAAACTTTAGCACTTATTATTTAATTTTTTAATCTATAATTTTGTTGTTTTACGCTTTTGCAATAACTCGCGACTACCATGTTATCTCTTCACCACCTTTGGTTGACTGTTAGAGAATACCTATGGCATTAAGTCCGCCGTTGTACTTTTGTTTAGATATATATGATAAAGAAAAATAAATAAATTAAAAAAAAATCCCAATCCGAATGCTTGGCTGGTAGTTTCAGAGATAAGCACGTTCAAACAAACAAACAACCTCATCAGCTTTATAATTTTAGCACAAATTTTTCGTTCGGAAAACACGGGGCTTAAAATCTAAGTAAAACTAAAGTTTACACTTGATAGGTAATATTTTAAGAGCTCCTGTCGTGGGACATCCAAAACTCAATTACATGATGTACGGAGGGTGATTTTAAGGGGTGTATTTTGTACCTAAGCGAAAGCATCGATTTTAGTAAATTTTGAATCTGTAACAAGTTAAAATTTTCTTAGAAACCTATGGATGTCTTCGATTGAAACTTAATTCTTCTTCTTCTTTTCGAGTCGATGATTTTTATTTCCTATAGTTTTTGGGCCCAATAGGTGGCCACTTTAACCGCAGCATCAGTAGCGTTGTTAACGTCCTCTAAAGAGCAGGTGTAGGGATACTTGGGCACTGTAGTAAGTGGGACATCGTTTGAAAAGGAGCACCGCACTCGCGCTGAGTATCGGTGGGATTTATAATCCCCCATTTTGCCAGGTTATGTTTGCAGCGGCCTACTTGGGAGCGCAGTCTATTGAGTGCTTTCCATATATTCCACTGCACCGAGTTGCAAGTGTTCCTGGGATTGATGAAACTTAACTAATGAACTGTTTTTTTTTTCTTTTTCTTACTCCTCCGCTATTCTTTTCTGATTACGAAGACAGTTAATCGTTTCTCTGGGATTCGTCGAGCTTCGTTGCCTCGGCGCTTTTCTGGTGGCCTCCACTGTTGATTCTGGCTTTCAGGGGTGCAGTGGGTGGGAACAGTGTGGCGGGATTGCCCCAAAAAAAATAATAATGAACTGTTTATTATATTTTTTAAATAAATTACATTCGAAAACATCCATCGGTTTCTAAGTAACTTCAACTATATCTGACGACCCTGCATACCTATCTCTTTTGTTGACTGTTTCCAACTTTTCAGTAGAGTAAAATATATAAATATAAAGTACCTAGAAGGTATTTTTTCAGCTACAATATGCAGTAAATACATCTCAAAGAGGTCTGCATAACAAATCAAGCATCAAAGCAAACAAATTTCTCTAAATTGGGGTACCCAACTACAATATGGAAAATCTATCGAAGCGGAAGGGATAAACGGAAATAGGCGGAAATACTCGAGAATAGCCGAAGTTGAAGTTGTTTATTTTCGATGGTACATTACGTTTTGTGCGTACAGTATAAATATTTGTGATTGAAAATCTGTTGGTCAAGTTTTGAAGGTATTTATGAGTAGTTTATTGTTATTGGCTAATAGTTATTGATATTGTTTGGTCTCGAAAATAAGTAGGTAATAAAAGAAAAAATAAACTTAATTATCAAGTCATTTAATTTCATTAACTTTTCAATAGACTGTAATGGAGAATAATCGCTAAGCTATTCTAAATCACAGATTTTTTTCGTTTGATTATGCTATATTTTTTTTATAATTCAGTAATATGTAAAAAAAATACAGACATTAGGGAGAGACAGTACGGGCTAGTTATAATAACATAATATAAGAACAAAAAACAAATACTTAATTTATTAAAATACTAAACCAAAATGGCATTTAAAAAAAATCATTTAAACAACCATTTGATTTTATACCAAGTAATGTAAAAGTTAAATAAACAGACGCATTGAAATACAGATGGCCTAACTAATCTTTAGTTAAAGATTTTGAACATTACTTACAAAACGAATAACTCACTCAAAACCAAAAACACTAAACGCTGGGGAGCGTTTAGTGTTTTTGGTTTTGGTTTTAAAACAAGAAACCACTTCTAAAAACAAAGAGAACCCCTCTAATTACCCCACCTAGCTTCCCGGCGAAAACACAAGCCAACAAAACCTAGAAAGCTACCGCAAACGACTTTTTTATTAACCCGTAAGGAGAAATAAACAAGAACTTATCCACATCACCACGCAATTACTTGATCACAAAACTTCGTGGAAATGTCCTCTAAAATGAGGCAGTTGACCCACTGACCCTATGGTCACTAGTTAAGCCTCTATGACAGATGTTTTCACGGCGAAAATTGCTACAGAACACGCACACACGCGAATCACTAATAAATTGTTCAATGTACATTAAAAATATTCAGTTGGCATAGGCTGAGAATGTGTGAAAAGGTAAACAAGGAAAAGTTACAGTAGGATTTTTTTTCGGTTGATGTTTTTTTATGCTGTGTTCGTCAAGGAAGGAATGACCTTGCATTGCGTGACAAAAGGGAATTGTACTCAGCCACCGAAAATAACTTAATTAAAAGGGTAAGATATCGAGTTACTTCCTTAGTATTTATACTCACACACAATTATTTACTCGTATTTTTTTTTATTTTCCCACGGGGTGTAATAAATTAAGTTTTTGTATCGCGTACGCTTTTTCCTTAAAATGGGCAGCGGCATTGTTTTCATTTGAATATTTTCCTCATAGAATGGCTGCTTCGAAATTCAAATGGTAGATAATTATCACGCCTCGTTCTATGTACTCTCAGAAGTTCTGCGTGAGTAAATTGTTAAAATAATAATATTGATTTTTAGAGTTCCGTACCTAAAAGGAATAAACGGAACCCTTATATGATCACTATGTTGTCCATCCGTCTGTCTGTCAATACCTTTTTTATATGTTGTGAAAATTGGCTATGATTCCTTATGTTATGCTTCTCTACTTCGGTCTTGCCATGGGTTCGATTTCAGGGCGGGCAGTGTTATTGGGTTTTTCCATCAGGAATTTCTCAGTATCAGCCTAGGACTCTGGACTTGTGCCCGGTTGATGGCGGTAGGCCCGCCCCTTATTACATGGGACTTAAACATACTGGCAAAATGTGGGTGTACTAATGGGTACACTTGTGCCTAACCCTTTGGGGATTACAGGCGTGATGTTATGTTAAGTTGTAAACCCACCAACGATACAGAAAACATCCTAGAATAAAATTCCTCGAACCTAAACTTGGACAATACCACAAAAAACCTCAACTACCCTCAAAATAATAAAAGCTTCGGACCACATGTCCTATCTCACGCATTGCACCCCATCTTGGGGTTTCCTTATTGATAAAAATGTTGCCTATCGAAGCATTCCGGGGGTTGAATGCAACGATTGCAACCAGCTGATATGGAAGTTGGTATTTAGATTTTTTTCTGCTTGAATTGACGAAGGGAGACTATGATAAGAAGTGGTACAAGTTATGAACGGAAAGCGGTTTTCCAAATTAAACCAATGTGACAGTATTTTAGATTTTTTTTTACATTATTTGCGGCCTACAAAATGTTCTGAAAACGGCACTGTTATTCTGTAAAAATGTCAATCGAATGAATTAGGGTGAAGTGAGCTCACCTCAAGCTCACTTTATTTAATTTCACCGGGGAAATTTTACAGAATACGGCTGATACTCGGGCTTGATACCTTACCTCAAGATTACTTCACCTAAAGAAATTTAATTGTACACCCGTTCACTTCTGAGTGCCGTCGTGACAGAAGTCATAGGCACAAGTACCGTTGATAGAAAAAAAATGTAGTTTTTTACTGTAAATGTAGGTATTTATAAAATAAAATTATAAAGTTGTGTGTTTGCTTATGGTCCATAAAATCAACACCTGACATTTCTTCTTCTAATTTCTCATTTTATCATTTCAATATAATTATTTAAAAAAAAAAAACAGCTGTTCCCTACAAAAATGGTTTACAACGTGATCGTAATGTATGGAACAGCTGTTTTTTTTATAATTTCAGGATTGGTCCTATAGTAAAAGTTGTTCATATTGATGTGTACAATGACCCCTTTTCAGGTTTCTGGTAAATTTTCAATGACCCTGTATTAAAATTAGTCAACGCTAACTTATCTTTTCTTGCACCATCCAAGGGCGAATTTTCATAAGCCGAGGGAAACAGCCGGAAATTTTATGTTCGATTCGATGTCCAATAAATAGCTTGTTAGAAATCAACCCTATTTGACGAGTGGTATGTCCCAGGGTGATTTGGGGCGGTTTTACTGCGTGGGGGACCTAAAACGATTTGGAAAACAGTTACTAGAACTAAAGATGAAAATTATTCAAGAAAATATTTATTAAGCTACGCTTGCTGGGGTTGGGCCGTGGATGGGTGACCATCTTTACACACCAAGACTCCTCCGTACCTCTACTTTTACAGTTACTGGGTTGTGGAGGTCAGATAGGCAGTCGCTCCATGTAAAATACTGGTATTTAGCTGCATTCGGTCAGACAGGAAGGCGACCCCGACATAGTCGGGAAAAGGCTAGGCAGATTGATTGACCTATAACTAATATAATCTGTCTTATGACTCATTTTTTTACTGGCATAAGTAAAGTACCTATTGAACATTTTTCAGAATGGAAAAAAACTTTTAATTTTTTGTCTGCGTCGGTTTTTTCACCGGCGTTAAGTTACGTCCTTGGTTACTGCTTCGGTCTCTTGGCTTGTAGCGTGATTTTATTATCATGAATCTTTTTTTTTTCGTGGGGAAATCCTCATGGATGCCCTCCGTTTGGGGATAACGGAGGGGTATGTCGGACTCTTACCGACTAAAACCCCACGGTTCCTCCTGCTACCATAAGTCGGGAGCCCGGTATTCGCATTACGCATGATCCGCGCCCCCGACTGGTATTGGACCGCCATTGGCGAGCCCCTTCACTATGTGCGGCCTATCCTGCGACCGCACATTCCACTAGAGAGGCGCGCACGGAACACTGCGCGCCGCCATCACAGGCCTATGTCTGGTCGAGCGACAAACTGCTCTAAGTTTGCCGCTCGCAGGCCCATTATCATGAATCTGGCTATCATATACACAAGGTTTTTTTTCCATTCCGACTGGTAGTTTCAGAGATTGTAAAGAAACAAAAAATCTCTTCAGCTTTATTATATTAGTATACTCATAGATAGTATAGAAAGCTACACACCTAAGTATGCGAGCACACGGTGCGTTGCGGCGGCGGTCCGACGCCGGAGCGGTGTCGCTGCGTCGTTTTACATAGAAATATCTGTGGCATGTCACACGATGCGTTCCGGCGCCGCACCGGACTTGCAACCACCAAGACGAGGCGGGGAGGGGTGAATGCGTTGCGACGTCGGAGCGGCACCGCTCAGTTGTTTTGCGTCACAAGGAATTACACACGCTCGCTCGCTGCTACGGCGCCGCTGCGTTATAACAACGCTGCGGCGCCGCACCGCTCGTGTGCCCGCTCACACGGTTAAATCATTGCGGTGCGGCGCCGCAACGCACCGTGTGCCCGCGCCCTAACACAGAACACTGCAGGTAAAATGATAAAACGACTAGCACTACCACTATCTCTTTCACAACGTTAACGAGCAAAGCCGCGGGCGCTGCTAATGCTGTAATTGAATTTTATGCTCAATAACCTGCTCTTGAACGAGGTATTAGCTTCATTACTACTGCTCTTAACTCTTTATTAGCTCAATATAAATGTTAACGATGGTTTAACTCATAGTTTATCGTTATAGGTATACTAGTTTAAATAAAATAAATAAATATCTTGGGACAACTCACACACGGCCATCTGATCCCAAGCTAAGCAGAGCTTGTGTTATGGTAACCAGACAACTGATATACATAATGTACTTATATAATTTATAAATACATACATATTATAGATAAAACAGTAGCAACAGTAACAGTAGTTCAGTGTAAATTTCGGTTTTAATGGGGATTCTTTTTGCGCGGAACCCTAATTTTAATCTTTTTTCTAAAATCTAAAGTTGCATAAGTTATTCTTTTTAATATCAGCTATCTGCCAGGGGATGTCTTGTCAAAATCCGTCTCTATTCAAAGATTAGCCGGAATAAATAGAAATACAGGCAGAGAGATAAGTTATAATTTTAAAATAGTTTTTTCCGTGTAATCCTGTGTAAATATTCATATTTATTTATTTAGTATTTGTTTTGTATAAAGTTATTTTGGTATTAAACAAACAGACACTCCAATTTTTCTTATTTGCATAGAGCATAGTTAAGAAGGTGACTTAGTTTAGGTCGTTATTCTAGTGAGGATGTAGCTTAAAAACCAACATAGCTATTTACAACCATACAACAGAATAGTGCGTCGAAAACGACCTTTTTTCGATTATATAAAGGCCCAAAAAAACTTTCAAAATCTTTAAGCAATCTTATCCTAGCGACAATCAATGTCAAAAAAGGTAAACGTGCCAATATGTTAGAGTATCCAAATATGTTGTTTGATTCGGTACTGAAGATAGATGAACGGTTATGTCAGGTGGATTACGTATAACAGGTAGAGTGCGTTTCACCGAATAGTTCCTATGGCGTTATGTTGGCAGCAATATTTTTCAGTTTTATTGTTCAAATTAAACAAAATCTGCGGGAGCGTCTTCTCGTCAATGACTTTGACAGACAGATTATGCAACATAACGCCATAGGAACTATTCGGTGAAACGCACTTTAATTTGAACAATAACACTGAAAAATATTGCTGCCAACATAACGCCATAGGAACTATTCGGTGAAACGCACTATACTCATCCACATACCTGGGAAATGAGATAATATGCAACATAGGCACTTAAAATCAGCAGTGTTATTCTTTAAAAATTCTTCTTTGGTAAAGTGAGAGTGAGGTATGCTGTTAATCTTTTAGCATTAGATGGGACAACAACTCACCTTAATTCATCAAGGGAGATGTTTTTGGAGTAGCATGACTGATAGATTTCTTAATATTATATAGGTACCAACTCATTTTCATCATCTCATTCACATAGCTGGGAATAGCGAATGCTTCGTTGGTCTCGTGGTTGCAAGTGCGAATGCTAAGCGTAGGGTTCTGGAATCGATTACCAGGTCGGGCAAAGTGTTATTGGGTGTCATTATTCGTAATTTGTCAGTAACAGCCTGGAGCTTGGAAGCTTCTTGCAATATACCTTGTGGAAGCCAGATCTATTGACCTCACGTTTAAGCCCACAGTCATAACTTGACCCTTCTCACATTTTCTTAAAACCAACCTATTAATTTTAACATGACCCCATCACTTTCCGATCATCGTAAAAATATCAATAGAGCACTAAGGCTACCATTAACCGGGTTAGTAGCCGGACGTAAATCAGTTGAAGGTCGTACAACATACGACCGGGTTGATACATCGCCGATACAGGGCACGTGATTTGTGTGGTAACTGCTTTAGGGCACAGATGAGGACGCAGAAGAGACATTCTACTTTACTAATAGAAGCAACAAGCCATTCGCACCATTAATAAAATTATATTCATATATTAATTTACAATGTCACTTGAGTTAATTCGCAAAAGTACTATTATTTAGATTATGTACAAAGAATGACATAGCTATAATAAGATTAAATTTGTTGTGATATTTTATGTTATATTTTATTTATTTTTATTTTTGGCATGTCAAGTTTTGTTTTGTTGGTTTTGTTTTTATTTTATTTTATATTTTATGTGTTGTGGGTGATATATTTTTATTATGTGCATGTGTGTGTGACTATTTTATCGCATTAGGTTAAGAAACCTGTAATGGTAGTTTTTTAAGGCTTTTAAATATAAATAAATAAAGAATTATTGTAACCAAGATTTTGTAAATACATAATTGAAAAGAGTAGAGTACCTACCTACGTTTTGGAAACGAACAACTAGCTTCAACTTTCTGACTAACTGACCGATTCCTTGACAATTCAAAAGTGCCTGTAACTTCCGAACTTTCGGAACTACGAATTTAGGATTTTACAATATTAAGAATAAAAGATGGAGGTCACTCAAAGTGTATTATTTAATAAGCAGGTACTTACGTTTGCTACCGCTTTGCAGAGTTAACTAAGGCTAAAAGGTTTACTCAAATAATAATTTGAAAAGGAAAAATATTTCGAAAAGTAGGTACCTTTTACGTAATGGATGTTCTTTGACCTTCAGTGATGGGTATTCCCAAAATTTCGAACGTCGTAAAATAATATCATTCTATATTTCTTCCTTATCTTAGCAACTACTAGGAATTGATTCTGGTAGAATTTCCCTAAGGGCAATCATTGGAGGATATCTACGTATGAAGGTAACAATTGGGTTGTCTCTCTTCTTTTGATATTTATGTAATCGTTTTTCGTTTTCAATAAATATAAGTGATGTTTATTTCACTTATTGTTCCAATATTTTCAAACAAAACCTTATTGCTGACGTCGTGTAGGGAACATTTACTTACTTAATGATTACGCAGATCTGGGGTTGCGGGACGTCCTAACAGGATACCGTGGCCCCGGAACGTAAAGGGACAACAGAAGGAACAGGGTGGTTTTTAAATCAGTAAAAGTCAGACAGTCCCTTCCGCCCCACCCAGGGCGGAAAGACTCATTTGATGATTTTTACCACCTAAAAAAAAGGATTACGCAGATACCTAAATCAACGTATCTTTTTCCACAGACCTCATTCATCAATCAGTCAGCCTTCCGTCCTTTGCTTTGGCAACTTTGTGTCCAATCGTGGACTAAATAGGTACCAGCCAAATAGCTGTCCTACTGCAGGGCTAAGGCCTCTTCTCATAAAGAGAAGGCAAGCACGACCGCGAGAGTTGCTGACTCAATGTGTGACATAAGTACTTCCATTACCGAGTAAAATCTATAAACATCATGAGAGAAGAATATTGCAGTCACGAATACCTATGTGGGATGTCTCATCCAATGGCGGATCCAACCTTCAAGTCAAAGGGGGTCATACAATAAGGTCTAGTCAGGGCAGGCTCAGTTTCGATTACAATTATAATTCTAATTCAAAGAAAACAGTAAGCCCAGTGGGGGATCATGACCCCATGACCCCCCCCCCCCCGGATCTGCCCTTGGTCTCATCAATATCTAGGTAAAGTTTTTGGGCGCGAGAGATCCTGAAGTGAACGGTTGAAGAACAGCCAACTAGAGAGGAGCTTAGACTTCTGTCAAGTTTATCGACAATTACCAATTTGTTCTACATGCACTCTAATGAATATTTTTAAGATATTTTTAGCTGGCTTATTAATCTCACTACTGTAAAAAGCCTCCCCGAGTTTTGCTAAATAGATAAACATTCTATTATTATTTTTCATATACCTATGTAAAGTCATTATCAAAAGTTTTATATTCCTACCAACGATAAAATATCACCAAACCCTTCCACAAAAAACTTTTACGAAAACAAACGAAATTGTGTCGTAAATATATCTTATTTCTCGAATAAATATCAGTGGCGTGATTCCGAAGCAGAATCGCCCATCATTTTATTTGATACATGACGCTCAGACATTTTTGGTTTGAAGCCTACGTGATTTGCAAGCACGCGGAAATGGGCGGGAAAACTAAATAAAATGGCGGTACTTTTTAATGTTAACAGAAACGTTTGGAAATCTTGATAATCTGTTGCTTGAGGTAAAGGTACCTACCTAATTCAATCAGCTTTTTTTTTTGAGGTGGTAAAAATCATCAAATGAGTCCTTCCGCCCTGGGTGGGGCGGAAGGGACTGTCAGACTTTTACTGACTAAAAAACCACCCTGTTCGGCCTGTTCCTTCTGTTGCCCTTTACGTTCCGGGACCACGGTATCCTCTTAAGACGTCAAAGAGCTGTCAGGCTGACAGCTCTTTGAGGCGCGCGCGAACAGAACGCGCCGTCGACCCGGGCATGGTCCTTGATCGGACGGCGAGCTACCCATTACTCGCCGTCCGCAAGCCCGCGCCTACGGTGGCCGGATGTCGCCTCGCGACGTGCGACACCCTGGGCGTCTCCCGCGGCGGCTGGGGCAATTCAACCAGCTTAGGTAATCGACTTAGTTATTAGATCCTATGTAGTAATAATAATATTTTCTAGACCAAATATATTTCAAGGCGATCACTAACCAAGTACGCAGGATAAATTATAGCGCACAAGACGTATGTTTTTTTACATAGTTTCTGAAGTACAACTTCCAAACTCCGGCGGGCTGTTACCTATTCTGAGAAATTCTTAATTGTTGAATCCAACACTGCCCAACCTGGGAATCGAATCCAGGACCTCACGCAACAAGTCCAACGGGGCAGTGACATCCACTTAAAAGAAAAGTAGGTAGGTAGGTACGTGTGAATTGAAAAAATCACATTGATTGATACTTCCCCGGATTAAAATCCACAACTTGATGTATCAGAGGCGGGCGCCTTACCCGCTGGGTCTTCACGACATTTAAGGCCGCTATCACACGGACTGCACCACTACAACCGCACGCAGTCTCTATATTCAACTGCATGCAGTTGTACGTTCGACTTCGTGCAGTCATGATACCAACTGCACGCGGTCGGCTGCAGTCGAGAGAAGTCAATATCGACTGTATGCAGTCGAGCCTTCAACTTCACGCGGTCGGCTTGCAGTCGAGAGAAGTCAATATCAACTGCATGCAGTCGTGCCTTCAACTTCACGCGGTCGGCTGCAGTTGTAGCCGACCGCATGAAGTTGTAGCTGACCGCGTGAAGTTGAAGGCACGACTGCAGCCGACCGCGTGCAGTTGGTATCATGACTACACGAAGTCGAACGTACAACTGCATGCAGTTGAATATAGAGACTGCGTGCGGTTGTTGTGGTGCGGTCCGTGTGATAGCGGCCTAAGTGTCTACAGGCTATAGTATCTACCTACCTATCTATCATCACAAATTGGCCTTATTGTGACAGATCATGCAGCCATTGCCCCCCTGCTGGCTGGTCGGCGACGACGTCAATTTATATCGCTAAACGGCACTGCTCTCAGAAAGGGGGACGTCGGCGATAGTTTACATAGTTGACGGAATGTATCTAACTTTATTACTGCTACATGATACTTCCATTACAGTGCATTGTATTTACGTACAGCTATTTTATAGATCTAGCTATACTAGATGGGAATATTTTACCATAAAGTCAAAGTTTGCCATTTATTTGGTTAACTTGAAACTGAATGTCTAAGTTATTTTAGATTTGTAAAATCTATCAGCAAACCTACTTGACTAAGGGCTAATTTTTCAATCGTCAGATAATTCATAACGGAGGGATAAATGGCGGTTTGACAGCTTTTGTATAGAAAATATGTCAAACTGTCATAATATTCTTCGAATAAAAGTTATCTGACTATTGAAAAATCAGCCCTAAGATTAGTAAACAAAAGAAGAAAATTAATTCTAGTATAAATAGGTACCTAAGTACTTTACTTAATTTATATAAATCATATGTTTCAAAAGGGAATAGGTACCTACTATGTGCAGGCTAGTGTGCGCTAGATATTTGGAAAAAAAAATACTACTTATTTATTTTTGTAAGACTCGTTTTGCAGAATGCTCGTAAAAATCACTAAAATAAATAAAAAAACGGTTCCCCTTAATTTGTTTGTTACTGAAATATCTACTAATAATAATAAAAATGTAGAAATAACAAATCCAATATTAGTGAAAATTTTAATAGTCTACAGCTTTGCATTGTGGCACCATTAGTGCCATCTACCAATTATAATATGAACTTAAACAAATAGTATGATGTCGTGCTACTAGATGGCGTAACATATCTTCATCATTGGCTAACAAACGAAATAATGTTTTTGTTTTCATTTTTATTTATTCCAGTGTGTTGTTCGTTTTCAAATGATTAAAAACCAAAAGAAATAAAATTGAAGAATTAATGTCAGCTAACGTCAGTTTCTAGACGTTTTTCGCAACGTCAAATTATTTTCAGAACAACTTAATGATACCACTCACAAAAATTTACTATCCAATATTGCTCGTATGTTCTTGTAAAAATCGGTGTTTTAGTTTTAGATTATTATTTAATTTGAAGCTTATAATAACACTAAATGATCAAATAACAATAATGTAATGATTCTTTATCTAATTTATGTTTTTTTATGGTATATGAAGGAGTTCAAAAGTCCCGGAATAAAAGAAAAATATTAAAAGTCTGGCAACATAGGTATGACGTTAGTAAACTTGTGCTACAGTATTGATCGATTTTATTTGCGAAAATTTATACAAACACTTGTCGCTTCTCGGCTCAAATCAAACATGCATCATTATTGAGGCAACGCGGCAGTTTATCAATCGATTGCTAAATAATTATAACATTATCTAGCACTGTATTAAGTGATAAAATCGTGAAAGTTCGAAATTAGAATATTGTGCGCCAGTGACTTTATTTTTTAAATATTAATTCGAATTACAAAAATAATGATGGATAAAAAAATGCTTTTTGTTGTATTTGCCACACTTGGTTTCGTTTTATTCGCATCAGCACTAGAAGTTGATACTTATGATTTTCTCATGCCTAATGTTTGGCCTCACAAGGTAAGTAATTACTTACTATTATATTTTACCATTTATTTGACACAATATAAACCTTATTAATGACCTGACTATATTTACTTAGTAAGAATCATAGTTGTTTCCGCTTACCTCATTTTAAAACTTGAACATTTATTTAGCTTATAATTTGATAATTTATTTACAAGGTTTTATACTTAAAAAACTCTTGCTTAAATATTTTCGATTGAAGGGATTACTAAACTACAAAAAAAAATAACTCCATAATTAGGTAAGTACTGCTCCAATTAGGTACCTACCTATCCATAATTTATAAAAAAGTTTGAAGACAAGACAACATCAATAAGTACCTACATACATAATTATTAAAATGTCACATCCAAACCTGAGACTAACAGGAAAACACACTGTTTTATTTGCCATACAGCAATGTTATTCTAAAACCAAACATAAAACAAGCATAATATGTTAATATTTTTATCGTTACTGTTGAAATGAAACTTTAATAATGCTTCGCCTCACTGTTCAGGCCATTATCATCCCAAAAAACATGTAATCACTTGTTTAATTAGATAGGTATGTAAAACAAAAAAGTATCATAAGTCTTTTTATTGCTTGTAATACTTACAAAAATGTATGTAGTTCATAGGTAGGTATATTAATGTTGGTATGGTTATTCTTCGTAGCATTTTATTAGCTCAGGGTTGATATCAGATTATCCTAACTGAATCTTGGTCATGGGCTAATCTCAAAGGAGACTAGCCAAGTATGGAAGATATATACACATCAAAAGTGTCTAGGGATCAACATCCCTAACAAATGTTAGGGATGTTGATCCCTAGACACTTTTGATGTGTGTATTATAGTTTCACACCAGTGTTTACACGCCCACTTTCATTAGTCTTATAATCCGATGCGGCAACAATCTGATATTACCAGGAAGGGTTGGTGTCACCCCACTTCCTAATGGTTTAACCGTGTAACACTGCTCAACCTTGGCATCAAACACAGGAGTTCCACTGATCCTGACAGCAACGGGGCAGTCAAAAAGATTCTTCGATACCGGGAATCAGGCTGGAGCTTCCTGTTTGAGACTCAAATACCCACACCACTAGACTGGGTATCAGATATCAGGTTGATATTATAAAATTACTGAAAATTGTTCAACATCTTTCCGAGGACTCCAAAATGTCCTCATAATATATTGTCCCCAATATAAATAAAAATATCATTTTGTATAAAAGGTCAGATAGATCTATACTTACTCGCAGAAATGGCTAATCAATTCAACAAAAACAAAAAATGATGCAAAAGCGAACACATTCCAAAAACTACATGTGTGAGTGGTTAGCATTTTATCTAATGCTTTTATTTAAGTACCTACATGAAACATTTAAACTTGTTAATGCTAGACTAATTTTTGAACAGAATTGAAATGAAATTACCTAGATTTGTTTCTTTTACTTTTTCTTCTTTCTTAATCTTAGTAGGTACCTATCTTATTACTATGTATTACAAATGAGAATGTTTGGATGGATGGATGTTTGTTACTCTATCACTCCAGAACGGCAGAACTGATCTGGATGAAATTTGGTACAGAGATAGGTAGATTATAGGTAGTCTGGAATAGCATTTAGGCTACTTTTTTATCCCGGAAAAATGTATGGTTGCCGTGAGACAAAATATCAACTTTGATGCAAGCAGAAGCTAATATCGGCCTGTGCTCTGCCCCTACCCTACCCTTTCAGGCATAAATGGCGTGATGTTAAAATGGATATTATAGGTACTAGAGTTCAATATCATCTCTTTTGTATTAAATCATGATAAATTATATTGGATGCAACCACTCTTGCTTATCAGGGTACCTATATAAAAGCCTCATTTGTTGATAAGAAAAGGTCAATATAGGTATATGCGTGGGTTATTCTAAGTACCTACCTACGTAAGTAGGTACGTAAAAATGATCGTTAAGCCATGGTCCGTTTATAGCTGCACTCAAACGTATAGTACCTACCTATAAACAAGATTACATAATCGATTGGAAAATCAATTTGGTTCTCATTTTTGCATTTGCACTCTCGCTGTTTAATATGTAGGTAGATACTTAGGTAGGTACTGTCGATTTCGGTTGACTCTGCTGTGGTCTTGTCTCAATATGTGTGCCTACCTAATAATAATAATAATATCGCTGTCAGTTGGTATTGGTCGTCTCTTAACTGCCATGGCTTACCTACATCTTGCTCGTTCTTTTCCACCAACGTTTTGGAACGAGCAACTACAACGAACGAACGACTGCCAAAACCTGCCTAGGTTAATGGTTGACATTGATGTACCCAGCACCTTGATAAATGAAGAATAAACGGGGCATCTTTGCGTCTACCATCGCCTGATCTCAAGGTCAAATTGTTAAGGCCGTAGAAAATTAGGACATCCCGCGTCCGTCCTAAATATTAACATCGACGCGTTGGAAGGTTAGGTGTTAGGTCGAATTTGCTGAATAATTAAACATCCTGCAGATATCGGGGAAATTGCGCATCGGTAGACACAGACCTACCTGCCTTTCGTCCTTGGCTTTTTCCTGTAGGTATAGGTTACTTGTTGTAGGTACAATTTGTACGCAGTGTTTCAAAAGGTGAATTCATGAATTCTTCTAGTATCGCTCTGGATATAAAAGTTTTGGTTGGTTGGACTGTTTGAAGGGGTCCCACACGGTATAGCCTAGACTCTAGGCACTGATGGTCATACGTAAATTGTTCGGATCCCATTTCCAAAAAGAGATCTAAGTTCTCAACAGTTTGCGTCAAAGCTCGTATTTGTATCCAAAGAGTGGCCAAAGTGATTGGGAACGTATTTTCAAGATTCGCATCAAGACTTAAAGCACAAAAGTGATGTTACTTAAGTACCTATCTTTGTAAAGGCCACAATAACTTTTAACGATTTCAAATTCTTTCATACTGAAGTACCGGTGTGCCTGTGAATGGAGTGATCTTTCCAAAAAGTACCTACATTTAATCAGTTAAAAAAAGATTTATGTAGGTAGTCGTAAATAATTGAGGAGACTTGATGGTAAAGTGAAAACAACTATTAAAGAACGACCAATTATAACGAGTAATTGAAAATGAAAGCCCAATTAGTATCAATGGTGTCCAATCGTCCAAATGTCCAATAATATTGAACATTGATTGGAGCACTCCGCTCTGTTGGTCTATTTATAGACTTGACCTAGTTTATCCAGTATCCGATCAACAGTAGGCCGAGAGAGTAAATACCAAAGGTCATTACGTAATAACTTCCCTGTTCCATCAAAGCTTATATCCGGAGACTGATGTTCATAAGCATCAAAATGTTTTAGCCTCCAAATCTATTTTTTTGTTCTGTTATCGACTAGCTTCTGCAAGCGAATTCGTCTGTTAATGTCTATAATACCAGCTTATAGTATTCGGCAATAGTGTTGCTTTCTATTTGTGATATATTTTTTGTAATTGAACCAATACTTACCTCTTACAGACACAAAAAACACAAACAAACAAACTTTACCTTTATCTCTTTGTAGTATAGAATAGATCATAGGGATTCCATGATCCAGGAAGATTTTGATTCCATTTTAAAATGACTTCAACAAAATACGGAGGTTTTACCGTATAAGCTATTCATTCGTAAATTTCACTTTACCCGGATTAGCTCGACCTACCTTTTAACATCTAAGGACCACATCGACAACGGTGGAACGCAATAAAAAATTGAGTATTGAGTATTGAGTATTGACCTTTCGACTTACTTCTTTGCAAATGTAATTAGAGTACGTTTTGTAAAGAAGTAAGGCTAATGTTTTTGGAGAGACCAAAAAGCCTCCGGTTTGTCCTTCACAAAACATAAATGAGTTTTATTTCGGAGAGCTTTTAAGTTCTGCTACTAAGGTTCAAATAAAACAATCAATTTCTTTGATTACTGCCCCGCTCCCGTGAACCCACGGCACGTTATCAGCGAGTAACATAGCTTTCGCTAGCTTTTAGCTTTTGCTTTAGTAGCTTTCTATTAGGTGAAAGAATTTTTAAAATCGTTTAAGTATTTTTTGATATTATCCATTGTAAAAAAAATACAAATCGTATCTCTTTCTTTATAATATTAGTTTAGAAAACAGTTGGAACATGTACGGTCTTTACATAAAGAAAAAATAGCATCTATCTATAACGAACGTTTAGTTATAAATAGTGACAGGGAAACATAAGTACAATAATTTATTTCTAAATAAATAATTCAGCTATTTCGTGAAAGTTTTTCCTCAATCAGACTTTAATCTTTGACAATCGTTACGGGTCGTCAGAAGCCAGAAAGTCTGACAACCATCAGTCTTACCAAGGGCTAGGCTCCATGTAAAATGCTGGTATTCAGCTGCATCCGGTTAAACTGGAAGCCGAGCCCAACGTAGTTGGGAAAAGGCTAAGCAGATGATGATGAGTCTTTAATGTATTACCCGCATATCAAACCAAAAGTTTGTAACGTTTTCGTGAAAGTGGAATATGATTAGTAAACACAAACAGTTCACGTAGGTACCGATTGTTTAGATATATGTATTTACTAGGTACCTCCGGTCGGTTTAGTTAAGCCACTATAGAATTCAACATATTGTCAACGTGGAAAATTTTGTAGGTTGGTACTTACATATTTAAATTCCTACTTTTTTTGTTCTTTTTTCCCTTCTTCTTTTCGAGCAGGTACCTACTACCTGGGCCTCGTTTAACGCGGCAGCAGTTTTTAATATCTTCTAAAATGTAAGTGTAGGGTCACTTTGGGCACTGTTGTAAGTGGGCCATAGTCTGGTAAAGACCTTACAATCGTCCCTAAAATAATGTACATACTTTGTTTAAGAATAGCCCCTATTTTACAAGAGGTAGAAGTTTCATAGCATTTTCTTCTCTTTTTTCTCTGGGAAATGTTCGGGATCATCTATCATTTTTGATCTATTGCTCGTAAAAGCCTCTCCACACAGGCGCTATACATATCACAGGGGGATATTGAGATATCTATTCGTTGAACGATTTCTATTGTATTTCGCGCGACTCTTCACACAAGCGACATACATACCTCACGCAACCTAGGACTTTTCCCTGTGATAATATCGCACGTGCCGGTAGAGGTCTTAACGGAAACAGTAGCCCGCTTGTATTATTTCTGAAGGTCACTCAGTATGCTCATATTAAAGGCAAACTTCCTGCTGTTTCGACATTTTGTTTTTTACTTTCCTTTATGTTGAGCTTAAACCATGTATCATTTATTCATAACTTAGAATTAGTATCAGCGCAAACAGAACAGCAGTACCCATACTTGACCAATTTTATTTATTAATTGATATTCAACTATAAATCATCACAAATAAAGTAAAAAGTTGTATTCAAAAAAACGAACCACGCGGTAAGTATTTACAATCTTGGACCCAATTACGCAATTTTCATTTCTATGTCTTAGGGGATACAGTACATTATCGACTAATAAACGAAAACTACATGAGTAACTTTGTCTGCACAGACCGGTAAACTAAGAAGGAGGAAAATACAAATTTATTTTTCAATCTGGTAATTCCAGCGGAATATTTACATAATAAATATTATGAGCATCGTGTTATCTAAACTAGATTTGTAGATGAGCGTGGTGATAAAAATATGATGAAACAACTTACTGTCCATTATTTGTTCTTCAAGAGATATTAAGTATTACTCTAATTAGCACAGCACGTAGGTGTAACATCGTGAAACAAATAAATACTTGCCTAGTTTTCTAACCATAATAATAACATAATCCCGATCAAATTTCAGTCACAGCTAGACTAGACTAAACAGACGATATTAAACGTGGGATTGGAGACCCTAGGAGAGGATTTAATCGATAAAAAAAATGTTTGGAACACCTGTTTTTATTTAATAACCGACGAAAATGTTACCCGTGAAGTGGTTTTATAATGTACTGAATCCACGGTAAAATTTGCGTCACGATGTAATTGTATAGTGTACCTTCCTTCCTCCGTGTATAGTGCACAAGTGTGCGCGCAAACGCAGTTACACCCCGTTTTTCCCTAACTCTCACAGTCCAATGACTTAGGCAGCAGCTTTGTTTTGTGACTTTTTCATTTCATATAAGTACAGTACTTTCTAAAGTTTATCTTGGGCATCACTGACATCGGTGAAGGAAAACACCGTAAGGAAACCTGGATTTATACCAGCCTATTACTGTCCCACTTGAACCATGTCAAAGGCCCTTGAGGCGGTTTAGGAACTCTGACACTAGGATGTGTGGAGTCGTAAGACCTTATTGCCCACACGATAAAAGAAGAAAGACAGTCCGATAGGTCGGCAATCCGACACAACCGGGTAAAAGACCACCAGCAATGACAATTTCCAATAGGTATCTTTAGTTTTATTATAAATTGTAACACTGTATGCTTTGTTTCAGGATGAACTCTACCTATGCACGCCGATCAGGATTTCACCTCACAGCAACTACTACATAGGTAGGTTGACCTGACGCCTTAACAGTTCTACTCCTTGATGGCAGTTATCCTACGTTACGGTGGAGTATGTTCACCTGAACATCATTTGTTTAGCCAAGAGGCATTCTTTTCCATTTTTGTATGATGCCAGTATTTTCAATTTTCGGACTCAAAGATTAACCTTGTCCTGTTCCAGTTCTTAAGCGTTTTCCTTTCTGTATTAAATGCTAGAGGTTGACACACTCCCAATAAGTAATGCTAAACAAAAAAAACGCTTATTTTGCAACATTCTGATAATCATCAACAATAACTTGACAGATAACAGACATCTGATTTCTAAACATGTATTGTTGTGACTTCGGTAGGTACCAGTTCCAGATTTAGCTCAGTAGCGCTGCTGTTCGTGATTGTAGCTGTTTACGAAGGAATTCCCCGAGCTACTTCGCAATTTATAAGCTTACAATCCAATATCATGTTTATGTACGAGACTCCCTTGGTACCGCGCTTTCTTAGTGCTAAAGTTTCTAAAAATAACTGAATGTCGTTTGGCATTGTTTTTTCTTTTTTCTGCCAAACCTTACTTACCCCCATTTTGCATCTCTTCTAAATAAGACCGTAGTAATTGCTCCAAAAGGCTCAGATTTCGTTTTCTTTTTTTCAAAGTTTTGTATTGTGGTCAGGAGACCCTTTTTCAAAGGAGTTTCTTCTTAATATACATTGTGTGTTTTGGCACAGTAGTCCCTTTTGTTTTCATAAGCTTTCTTGTACCTAAATACATAATTAACTACAATAATACAAAGCTACCTAATAAATTATATTATTAGTATATTAGTATAGATATTGACATCATAAACAACTGGTTTAGTTCTATGACTCTTATGGCGCATTTTCATTAGTCGACCCCCGCATGTGGGGAGTCCCCGCATGCGAGATAACAACCAATGAAAGTTACAAGTCGTTACACCGCATGCGGGGATCCCCCGCATGCGGTGTAACGACCGTGATATCGACATGCGGGCCCTATCGACTAATGAAAATGCGCCATAATGAACACGGTTCCCCGAATGCGGGCCCTGTGGCATGCGTTACTTGTAACTTTCATTGGTGGTTATCTCGCATGCGGGGACTCCCCACATGCGGGCCCTATCGACTAATGAAAATGCGCCATTAATAATTCAGTAATTTTATTAAACAAATATTAATATTGATTGGTTGATTACTGTTTTATGTAGTTCGTGCAGATACGGGGGAGAAGACCTCCACAGAGATGACTATGAATATTTGTTTCAGTGGGCTTTGAACCGAACGCGACTATGCATACTGCTCATCACATGCTGCTCTACGGGTGCTCGGAGCCAGGGTCTAACGAATCTGTTTGGTAAGTAAAAGAGGAACATATAATATAATTTTTTAAGGTATTTCCAGTAGCAGCCTCGGAGTCTGGATTTGTGCCCGGTTGATGGCAATTAGGCTCGCCTCCTATTACATGGGACTTAAACATAACTGGCGAAATGTGGGTGTACTAATGGGTAAACCTATGCTTTACCCTTCGGGGATTACAGGCGTGATGTTATGTCATGTTATATTATTTTTTAAAAACGTTGCCCCATACTAGGAATTTCTCCTGGCTTGTGGGTGCTTTTAACAAACATACTTACCTAAATTCACATACACGATCAACCAGACCCAGAATTATAGTAATCGGACACAAATTACAAATTAACAGACAATTTTTTATTTTCCTCTTTATAATATTTCTAAAGATTAAATAATTATCATATTTCATTAATCGGCCTTGGGCTGTGTTGTAACAGCTGCGAATCTTCGAAAGTGATCTTATTACTGTTAGGTATAAATGCGAAAGTTTGTATGGAGGAATGTTTGTTTTTCAATCTCGCCAGAACGGCTGAACGGATCTGGATAAAATTTAGCACACAGATCGATTATAGTCTGAAAGAACGGTTCCAGTGGGATAATTTTGAACTTTTGGTTTAATTCTGAAAACGCAGAAGTTAGTAGTTAAATAATGATACACACGGAGACAGAATTATCCACATAATGCCATCGATAATGTTACTTCAGGAAAGCCTAACAATAAATGTAAATAAACAGTTTAACTATCCGATTTTCCAATGCCTAGGTCTATTGTTAGTGTGAGAATTACCGGAAACACAATAGGTACCTATATAGTGTTGTAACGAATATAACATTCGCACTTGCGAATGCGAATTTTGACTGTCAAAAACACGCACAAAATATTAGACAGGTTTGACATTCCATGTCGGCCATGTTTAAACCGTACATAGCCGACTCGATACAGCTTGAAAGAACGAAGTTAGTCACATATAGAGGTCGTTCGAAAAGATTTGTTCCGAGGTTAGTTTAAATCGTACTTGTCATGTGAAAAAGTGATATAAAAACATGATAAGAGCACATATTCTATGTTAGCCAAGTTTGAACTTATTCCACAATTTATGACGCTAAAAATGTGAAAATGAAAATTGTGATTTCCTTTTGTTTGTCAAATAGGTACATTCGCCAAACATTCGCATCGTTTCTTGCGAATACGAATGCGAATGTCAAAAAATATGCGAATGCGTCACATTACTAGTACCTACCTAGATTTCTTACTTCAATACGGTATAGATTTTGAACGCAAGTATACATATTACGTCAAAGTAAGTGTTGACATAACACCTACTAACAATATGGTAACCTTTACATCATTCGTCGCATGATGACGTCACTATTAATCAAATTAATAGACCCAGCTGTGTTACGAAAATCGATAAATGGTTTATGGTAAATATGATAATGTAACCTTATTATCTAAATCTCTTTGGTGTTAAAGCAATTTATGGTTTTTGTTATATTCCATATATGATGTGTGATGCGTGCTAGGATATTCTGCAAACTAGGGGTAACCAATATAAACCTACTGACTAGACTAAATGCAATATCATCATCTCATCATCTGCCTAGCCTTTTCCCAATTATGTTGAGGTCGGCTTCCAGTTTAGACTGGAAGGCCGGATGCAGCTGAATACTAGTATTTTACAGAGCGACTACCTATTTGACCTCCACAACCCAGTAACTGGGTAATACGATACCCCTTGGTAAGACTGGTAGTTGGACTGGACTGGACTGGTGGACTTCACCCACATTAAGTCACGTCTTTGGTTACTGCCCCGCTCCCATAGATCGTAGCGTGATGTTATATAGCCTATACTATTTTTTAAGAATCTGGCTATCATTGATTTCCACTCATCCCTATGTTTTGCCTTCTCTGGCCAATCTCTCCCATAAACGTCTCTGAGTCATTACGTTGCCTGGGCTTGGGCGAGGACGCCAAGGGACGCCAAGGAATGCCATATGCAAGATTTTATTCATATCGTAAAATTTTTATAGGAGCTGTGGTGAGATGCAGAGTAATGAGGTGGATAAATTGTACAGCACTGCTAGTCCGTGCCGCTCCGGATCTCAGGTAAGAATTATTTTATACATATTATATACATTTTGTATTCTTCATTAGGTAAAAGGTTTTAAATAATGGAACTAAACTTAATATACCCCACGATCCATGTACGAACGATAGCGCTTTAAGGTAAACACTGCGGCATCTTATGCGGTTGTAATAGAAGCGATTTTACAACGAAAAGGTATAGTCGTAAGCACAAAGTGCAATTACAATAAATAGTGATATATTATCACAGCAAAAGCAAAACTAATTTCCCAGAAGTCATATTGTCTTAATAAAACTTAGCTTGATGGTCAATATGCGTAGTTAACTGCTAATACGTGATGTTTTGTTTTCCGTTCCGTATAATAACAGGTACAGTAGCGGACATTAAATAATTCACAAATCCAGTCCTGTACTTATCTTGTTTATTAAAAACAGCGCGTTAGCAGCGTAAATAACGAGTAAAATTGGTTGTGTCACGGTACTCGCGATAAATAGAATCTTATTAGCATAACGATGTTACAAACAGCCTTATCAAAATACGTACCGTAAGCGGTCATAAGTGCAGTAGCATGCTAAGGTTTAAATTGCTGTGAACTGGTACAGGCCGTACTTACATCTGTGTGTATAAGTGATGTATAGTGCATTGGGTTAATTACGACAACCGGGTAAATTCCGATTTTATTAATTTGCACCATTTACGTACCACATCTTATTTTGACGATGTTTTAAAGATGAAACACGTATAATTATTTATTAGCAATGCACGGCAATGTTTAAATCTGTGGCAGCGTTTGATTGAAATCAATAGAAATCGGAATTTACCCGGTTGTCGTTATTACCCCAATGCACCTTATTCAAAGTTAAAGTCAAAGTCAAATAATTTATTTTAATTATGCCATAAGGCACTTTTGAACGTTATAACACTGAAAATTCGCACACGACGTCGAATGGTCGTAAGTTTAACCAAAGTGTCAATCTATTTGCTTTGTAGATTGCTACTCCACTTATGACCGCTACTGTGTAATTATATCTATGTCTTCTTTTGTACCTGTGAAAACTTGTAATTGGCCTTATTAATGTTATTTACAACCGAACCATTGTAAAAGATCAGTTGTAAGTTTTCCAAAACATACTAAAATAAATAAATAAATAAAATGTGAGTGGTTGACCAAAAAGGGTCCTGGAGGGATTGGAAACCGTTTTTTTTTTTGAATTTTTTAATCTGTGGTCTTTTAGCCTTGTTTTGGTCTAACCAGAATATTTTTAGGTGCCGTAGTGTTTTTTTTATGATTTTTTTTGTGAGCCGAGGCCGAGCCGAACCTCATTGCTACACGAAATTTCAAACGCGATTTACTCGAAATCAATTATTTTCCCTTGAGGTCCCTTTTTGGTCAACCACTCACAAATTATCTAGTAGGTTTAATAAACTTACTACGGAGTGTAAAAAGATATATCACATACCCGTTAACACACAAACTGACATCAAACTACAAACATTTAGCAAAAAAATCGGTTGTCTGTAAAGTTGGTTTACTGACGATAGTTGAACGTGACAACGTTCGCGTTATAAGAAAATACTGATGGAAATATGGTTTCATTTTTCAAAAGAAAATTTTAATTTTATTTGATACCTACTTGACGAAAACATGTAAATGTATTATTGTATAGCAACTGCTGTCCACGCGGACGCATCGCTCACTCAAGTAGGAGATAGACAGATGTCGAAGGCTGCCGAACGCGGAGGCCGATTGTGCCTCTTTGTCGCTCGTTCCGCGCTCTCGCTTGCACTTCAAGCCTTAAATGGAACGCCTCAGAGCGAGGTAACGCCGCATGAGTCATGTTTTTTCGTGCGTGCAGCCGGCTCCATCGAATTATAATACGTTGTCACGTCAAAAAATATTTTTTGCTGAATTTGGGAAACATTTTTTTTTGTGCGAAAAGTCACTGTTTTTGACAGCACGTAAAGCCATTGTTCCTGCGCCTGATCTCACTCCGGTCGTGTCGGATTTCCGTCCCATCGGACCATAGGAGTGAGCGAAAAAGAAGTGCACCTGTGCTTGGGCACCTTGTGCACTATAATATCTCCTGCGTTTGGCTAGTCTCCAATGAGATTGGCCATCGCGACCGAAATCGGTTTGGGGAATATTATTATTATCATAGTAAACAATGTTATAGTAACACTTACTAAAAATAATATTTATAAGTTCAACACGTTTTGTGATAAACTCTATTTGATTACATTGTGGAAACCGGGAATTACCGCGCACGTGGTCATAGGTCACGTTCGGTACTTTACATGTATTTCTATTGAGATATTGTATTCCTGGTACAGCTAGCTGATGTGATGGTGAATATAATTTCATGGATTTGTGGAGATGGAGACAGTGTATCTACTTTTCTATGTACACACAGCAAAACAGATAGGTATGCAGGGTCGTCAGATATAGTTGAAGTTTTCTCAGAAACCGATGGATGTTTTCGAATGTAATTTTTTAAAACGTAGATAATAAATAGTTCTTTATTTAGGTTAAGTTTCAGTCAAAGACATCCATCGGTTTCTTAGAAAACTTCAACTATATCTGACGACCCTGCATACCTATCTGTTTTGCTGACTGTACTTCAAAAACGATGATAAACCACCTAGATTCAAATTATGTAGGTAGTATGTTTTTCATAATGGGCTTTCATTGTACACACGGCTACACATCAAGCTATACTTAACCAGTATAAGCTGACTTCTGATTGTACGAAAAGCATATACAATGCGAGGTCAGCTAAAACTGGTTTTGTATAGCTTGATGTGTAGCCGTGTGTACGGTCCACGAGGCCGTGAGCTATGACGTAGGCGTTTTATCAATTACATTACGTAGAGATCGATCAGAATTTATATGGCTTAGTTCCGCTACAAGGTTTTATGTAATCTTTTATAATGCTTTATAGTACCTAATGATACTCGTTCCTAGTCCAAAACTACCCTAAACCCTAAAACTGTATCCTCGTAATACCCACCTATAATTGTCCCACTGCTAGCCAAAAGCCTTTTCTTCTTATGTAGAAAAGGCACAAGTTTTGATCACCTCGCTTGCTCAAATGACAAAATGTTATACTTACAATGTGCATATGAATTTATAAAGTCATGTGACTTTATAAATTCATATGCACATTGTAAGTTCGATACCGAGCCAGTGACAATGTTGTCACTGGCTCGGTTTCGAACTTGCAACCTCAAGTGACACTTACGACGACGACGATTATCGTAATATTGCCAAAAATACTCGACTTCGTTTGTGTGGTTATCAAAAACTCCCTTAATTCGGCCCTGTCGGAAAATCAGTTTTAGCTCACGTCTCCATAAACTACCAGCTTACCAGATTTCAGCTTCATAGGTCAAGTAGTTTTCGGAGTCCGGATTTGTGCTCGGTTGATAGCAATAGGCTCGCCCCCTATTACCTGGGACTGGGTTACCTCTGCCTAACCGTTCGGGGATTAGAGGCGTGATGTTATGTTATAATATGTGTTCAGTCAGTAAAAGACCTTTCGCTTTTATACATAGAAATATATTTCAAACGGTAAATTACCGAACAGTAGCGCAGTGACTAAGCATATTGTGTCTTAAGGGCAAAATGAATCAGAAATGCGTCCTCACACAGGAAAAGCATAAATATTGTAGTAATAGCGAGTGATCTCTCATTTGTGGCAGTGATTTGATTTATTATGTTCTGTAGCGAGACAGCGTGGGCGTGTCCTTGCTTGCGCAAAGGACGCGGTTGAGAGGTAAACAGAGCGTTCCACCCACCCTCTCACCCCCACATTTGAGAGGCAGTCGGGCTTCGAAGACTGCAAAACAAAAATAGAATATTTTTTTATTTGCACAGACAATAGGTACAAGATGTTTAGATTACTTTAGATTTATGCAACGATCCTTAGACTATCCACGTAAAAATAAATTAAAAGTAAAAAAAAAGGTTTTTTTAAAACAAGCTTTTAAATGCACTAAAAATATTAATATAAACTTTTCCTTTAAAACTTTTACTATCAACATAAAACGTCATTAAACAATTTTTATGATAAAAGCTTCGGGTCCGATTCCCAGGTCGGGCAAGGCGTTATTGGGTTTTTCCATTAGGAATTTCTCAGTAGCAGCCTCGGCGTCTGGATTTGTGCCCGGTTTATAACGGCTTGCCCCTTTTGACATGGGACTTAAACATAACTGGCGAATGTGTACACCAATGAGTACACGTCTGCCTAACCCTTCGGAGATAATTAGGCGTTAATGTTATGTTAATTATTAAGTCGGGCTTCGTACACATAAAATCGCGGACTCTGCTAGTTATAACACAATGTCTCTCACTTCCAGATCGTATACGCCTGGGCCCGAGATGCACCCAGTCTTCGACTTCCCAAGGATGTCGGCTTTCTGATAGGCAAGGATTCGCCCATCAAGTACCTGGTTCTTCAAGTTCATTACATGCATCGTTTCCCAGGTGAATATAGCTTACTTCATTATTATGATTAAATTGTACTGTTCCGCAAACGGTCGTAGTCTAGAAACTACTTACTTGTGGATGGTACTGAGAATGCTCTGGAGTAGCCTTGAGCTCGCTTGCACCAGCCAGGGTTATCTATTAACTCACAATTTGCCCATTGTACAGAAGCGGTCATAAGTAGAGTAGCAATCTACAAAGCAAATCGATTGACACTTTGGTTAAACTTACGACCTTTCGACGTCGTGTGCGAATTTTGAGGTGTACGTAGGTACTGTGTTATTACGTTAAAAAGTGTCTTTTAATGGCCTAATTAAATAAATGATTTGACTTTGACTTTCACTTTGAATACATCACTTATACACACAGATGTAGGTATGGCCTGTACCCCGTGTTCACAGCAATTCAAACCTTAGCATGCTACTGCACTTATGACCGCTACTGTACATACGAAAGTGACTTGAAACTAAACATCATTTCGACGGGAAAAAAAACTAAACTTCTTTCTTGGATACTTGTTATCATTTTTTAATAGTGACTGTCGACCATCATGTAAATGAAATGTTGTTATTTTTTTTACCAAGTGGGTTATCATTCGAAACAAAAACTGACATCAATGTAAATGACAAGCAGTGACAATAAATACGCCAGAAAGAAGTAACAATCATTTCAAAATTCAGAAAGAATTGACGTAAACTTGCACTTAACGGGTTAAATTAGAATTAAACACGAGACATTCTTTTTTTAAATATCTTTCCAGTCGATATTATGTCTAGATTCACCCATTTATGACGTGCGCTGTATGAAGACCCACACAGTGTAATTTAACCCCTTTTTACCAATTACCTCTGAGATAGGCTTTAGAAGATTTCTCACTGATTATTTATGCACCTGTATTTAGAACTCCAATAACCGGGCGTCACAGAAAGTTGTCAAACATCTCGTTAATGGACATTGTGACCGCTGTGTTGTTATTATACACTGACCTTGACAATCGCAAAGGTCACTCAGACAGCATCATTATAAAATGTCGTCATAATACTAAATTATATAGTATGTAATTTGGAAATGCGCACCGATTTCATTCCAAAAAAATGATAATATTCAACTCCACCCCGGTTTTCCTAAAGTCTACATAAGGCTAACTTTTCAAACGATAATAATAAATACGTTTGACAGCTTTTGTAATCAATATGTAGTAGGTAGGTACATTAATTCACATTCGTATAAATAGAATTAATGTACCTACTACTTATTGTAAACCATATATATATTTTTAAAAAGAGTAAGTATGGAGTTTCTTGCCCGTTCTTCTCCATACGAAACTACCTTTTGGAATGGGCAACTAAATTCAATATTATAATTTTTCTTTTCTCTTGTAAATGATGTTCAAAAGTGCCTTTTAATGGTCTAATTGAAATCAATGATTTGACTTTGATGTCAAACCTCCATATTTATTCTACAGATATAAAATATATTATCAGCCGTAAGTCTGAGGCTATGCTCTCCACAATCGTTACTAATATTATAAATGCGAAAGTAAGTCTGTATGTAGGACGGTGTCAGACAGACAAACCGAAATACAGAGTTTATTTTCGCATTTATAATACACGACAGTCACCACTTTACTATTCAATAATAAATGTAAACAATTATAAAATGTAAACAAAAAAAAACAATATTCAATCGAGATCATCGATCTTAATGAATGAACCATGGCAAAGGAATTCACATTCAGTCAAACGCCAGTGTAATTTTATTGACACATTTTGTTTATGTATACGATGTATTTGTTTACACACAGATGTGGAATATAAATAATATTGTTCTAATGTAGATATTATCATAATAATCAATGTTTTGTTTTGCGAGAGAGGAAAATGGAATGCCTTTACCTACTACTATATCGTTAAATCAATCTGCCTGGCCTTTTCCCAACTATACTGGGGTCGGCTTCCAGTCTACCTGTGTTTGCGAATACACTTGTGCACTAACATCCCAACTACCAAAATAATCCTGGATGGCGATTTTATACTTAATTAATTAATTATCTCATAAAACTTTTTTAATATGTATTAGTTAATTTTTATTTTTATAAGTTTATTTTGTGTATTTTTTCTATGGGCCACAGTTGCTTGATAATAATAAGATTTATTATTATTATTATAATGCTAAGTGGACTTATAAAGCTCCGATGATAGTTTTAGTAGTTGCTACTGCGCTTTTAACAGCATAAATACATGTTGTTTTTACTCAAGTACGCTTAATCCTATAATTTGTATATGGGTATATGGGATCATATTTCCTAGCAAATATAGGATCAAGACTCCTAAGAAAGCATGAAACAAAAGTAATTGCATTCAAGAGTAATATCTACTGCGTAATGGCAAGTCTCCAGTGAGATTATAATAAAAAAGCTGTTCAACTTTATAATATACTAGCACTCTCTACGCGACTTCGTTCGCGTGATTTTTCTTACGGATCCCTAATTTTTTGATAACAAAATATAGCCTATAGCACTTAGTGATAACGTAGCTTCCAATTTGTGAAAGAATTTTTAAAATCGGTTCAGTAGATCCAGAGATTACCCCCTACATACAAACTTACAAACAAATGTTACCTCTTTATAATATTAGTATAGATTAGTATAAAACGTAATTCCGATGTATTTTCTTTTCAGAGGACAAGATCGACAACTCCGGCGTTTTCCTCAAATACACGAAGCAAAGGTAAATATCTGTGACATATTTTATTCTGCTCTGTTAAGATGTATTAACAAGGACAAAGAACAAATACTTACAAACATATTTGGAATTTCTCTAAAATACTGGTATTTAGCTGCATCCGGTTAGACTGGAAGCCGACCCCAACATAGTTGGGAAAAGGTTAGGCAGATTGACTGACCTTTGACAGACCTTCGATATCTCCATAATCAGAAGGTTCTCAAGTAAGGTTTCGTATTTTCTGCCAACCCCCTGTAAGGAAAATAGGCGTGAGTTCATGTAGGTGTACATTGATGAGGTACTGTAAACAAGAACTAACAAGCAAGTCTTTAGCGCTAATTCAGCTCACCACTTAGAAACTATAAGCATAGTAATTAGTAGAACGACTAACAATGGGTGGCTATCACGCAAAAGGATCGTTTGAGGGTCGGGTGTATACTTGTTATGATATAATAGACGGTTTCCTGTATCGTAGAACAATATTGCTTGTGTTTCATAAAGTTTTCATTTACCTATTCTATTAAGTACGCGAATAAGTTTATTTTTTTGCTATCCTATAATGTACTGTAATGATTTTGATGTTGACCACATAATATAACATCATGCCTGTAATCCAGAGTACCTAAGGGTTAGGCAGAGGTGTACTCATTAGTACACCGACATTTCGCCAGTTTAAGGCCCCTAGCACACGGCGTATTTTAAACGCGCAGACGACGCGCAGGTGACGCGCGTATACGTGCTTCAAACGAGATTTGAACGCAACCTTGTAACCTAAGCACACGGGGCGATCGTGAAATCCGTCTATACTGCGCGTATGAGCGCAGTTACAGCCATCATCAATACAAACGCAAACCATCATCAAAACAAACGCAACAATCAGCATTTACGGCGCCGAAAACGCACGTTCCTGAAACGCGAGTCGTCTGCGCGTTTAAAACACGCCGTGTGCTAGGGGCCTAAGTCCCACTCAAATTTAAATTCATTTATTTCAACAAATATAAGCTAACAGTTTAGGCCAAATCGCTTATATCTATGCTAATTATACAAATTACATACTTAGGGACTATGTATTAAATTATTTAAATAAGAATAATTATGCATGTTTTACAATTGCATTTTGAGAGTCAAAAAATATATTTGCATCTCGACTACATGTAATAAAGGTATACTAGAGGTATACTAGGGGGCGAGCCTATTGCACAAATCCAGACTCTGAGGTTGCTACTGAGAAATTCCCGATGGAAAATCGAATAACACTGCCCGACCTGTAAATCGAACCCCCAAGACCTTATGCTCAGCAGATGCGGTTTACGACCACTAGACCAACGAGGCAGTTTGATATTGGAACATTTTCTAATGAACTTTTTCAGGATGCGCCGTCAAGCCGGCGTCATTCTCCTGGGTACCAGCGGAGTCATCCCAGCACATCGCGTGGAGCACATGGAGACAGCTTGCACCGTCAACGAGAACAAAGTCATTCATCCCTTCGCTTACCGTACACACACCCATGCCCTAGGTATGTCAATAGTCTTGCATTTCACTATACAAGGCTGCTTGATAATAGCCCACAAAATTCCGCTTTAGCAGTTCATAGCACAAGTCAAGACGAATTTTGATACTAGGAATCCTCTCACAAGTAGGTTCAGATGGTGTGGAAAAACCTATTTCATTTGTTTCGCGTACCCTAAACCCTGCGGAAAAGCGATATGCTCAGATCCAAAAGGAAGCAACCGCCATTATTTACGGCGTGCGGCGGTTTCATCAATATTTGTATGGCAGATCGGAACCGTTTATTCTTCGAACGGATCACAAGCCCCTATTGGCAATTTTTGGGCCCCATAAGGGTATACCGGAAATGTCCGCAAATAGGTTACAACGGTACGCCTTGTTCTTAAGTAGTTATAATTATAAAATAGAATATGTTCGCAGCGCTAACAACAGCGCAGATTATTTCTCCCGCGCGAGCTTACCGCGCACGGTTCACGAGTGCGCGTGCACCGAACAGTGTAAGTGTTGTGATTGCAAAGTATCATACGACCGAGCGACTTATGTTTGTTTTGTTGTAGACGGAAGCATGCCCGTTACGTTAGATAAATTGCGTGAGGAAACTAGTAATGACGTAGTTTTAAGGCGAGTAAAAGACTTTATTTTAAATGGTTGGCCACCGAAGATAAACGATGTAAGTGTAAAACCATACTTTTTATGTAGATCACAATTATCGTATGAGAATGGTTGCGTCATGCGAGGTCACAAGGTGGTTATTCCTTCGAGTTTATACAAAATTATTCTTAAGGAATTACATTCTTCCCATTTAGGTGTAGTAAAAACCAAGGCTGAAGCGCGATCAAGATTTTGGTTCCCGGGAATTGACCAGGCTATAGAAACAATGATAGGTTCATGCGATGTGTGTATTCAGTTGCGCCCCGCGCCGCCGCGCGCGGCGCCTGCTCTCTGGGAATATCCACCTTGTCCCTTCCACAGAATACACATAGACTTCCTAGGTCCGATTAAAGGATGCGTTTATTTGGTAGTGGTAGATGCACACATACTAAATGGGTAGAAGCTTACAATATGAACACGGCTACTTCTTCGGCCGCGGTGATTGAAAAGGGAATAAAGTCTTGTATTTTGTCGACTCACAGCGCGAAAGAAACATCAGTTAAATTACTTAAATATCTTATGGATTACCGTAATTCAGTTCACTCTGCTACTGGGTTGTCCCCTGCGCAATTGGTGTTTGGGCACAAATTAAGGTCGCGACTAGATCTGATGGATCCAAAGTCATCGGCGCCCTTGTCACCGTCTGATCCTAACGTTGTAAAAAAACAACAGTGTATACAAACTAAGCAACAAGGGAAAAATAAAACAAGATATTTTAAGAAAAACGATGTTGTATTGTACAAAAAATTTGTTAACAAAGCAAGTTATACATGGTGTAAGGGCGTCATACTTAAAAGAATAGGAAAAGTTTTGTACGATATTATTAAAGGCACATTGATCAACTGATGTTATACAAAGGAACAAGTAACAGTAATAATAATATCGTACAAAACTCGGAAGTGTACTCACCTGGGTCGGGTCGTCCTCCTGCACAGCAGCCGTCACCGCCACACTCACCGTCGTCGTCGCCTCCGTCGTCGCCGTCGTCGTCGCCGCCGCATTCTCCGTCGTCAGCTGCTCCAGAAGCGCATATACTCCGGCCGGAACAGAACTTACCAGATCCGGGGCCGGGTACTTCGGCCAGAGGGAGGAGAGCAGAATCGTACGCACGAAGTACTTCTTCGTCATCGAGAGAAGTCGAGCCAGAAATGGACGAAGTTGGTTCGAACGACGGAGATGTTGAAACAACAATTAGACATTCATTATTCGGTCTCCGAAGATGTTGGTCACAAGGCAGGGACGGAACCCGATACCCAGACCGCAAAACACGATGAGCCAATAGTTGCTACTCCAAAGAGATCATTACGTAATCGCCCAGTTATTTGTTTTAAAAAGTACTTCTAGCGTTAGATGTTAAGTAGACTAGAATATACTATGTTTAGGAATGTTGATTGTATTCGGTGTATTGGACTAAGAGGGAGGAATTGTTATGTATGTGTGCAAGGCGCGCGCCCCCCGCGCCCGCTCCCGTGTCAGCGCGTCTTAACCGCCAATAAATCAGTGCGTTGCTAGCTAGCGAGTGTTTCACTTGTGCGCGTCCCTGTCCCCGCTCCCGCGTACCTAACAGGTTCTATATCTAATTTTAACAAAATATAATAATAAATATATGTATGTATACATACATACAAACAAAATATACAAATTAGAAAGAGAGATAAAAATATATAGATGGAGAAATACAACAAATTAATTGTGGGACGAGTCTGCCAACTTCTTATGTGATATAGGCGAAGTAATAATAAGTTATTCATGATCTCAAAATTTTAATTATTCTTAAGTTAGACTAACTTATTTCTAATAAATACTTAATTATCTCTTAAAATAGTGCTTCCTCTCTCCTATCATTTTGCTGTGCCCTACAGGATCCATAACATATGGAAAGCTATAAACATATTGAGTATTGAGATAATAATATTGTAAGTATTTGTGTATTTATCTTTCTTAAACTACAACATCAGCAACACGCTACAAATATTTTGCTTTTCAATTTAAAGGCAAGCTAGTAACCGGTTACGTGGTCCGTCAAGATGAGAACGGTGACGTATGGACCCTCCTTGGCAAGAAGAACCCTCAGCTGCCTCAGATGTTCTACCCGGTGATCAGCAACAAGCCCATTGAAAGAGACGACGTGCTGGCCGCGCGGTGCATCATGAACAATACTAATGATCATGCCGTGAGGATTGGGTATGTACTTGCTTATTTATTTTTTAAATTTATAAGGTGCAGCTTTTTTTGTGCATCCTCATCAATTTCAAGGAGGTCACTATGCTAGTGATTCTCAACATGAATCTTCTATACATATAAAATGCTTTGTCCTGAATGAACTGAAACTTGGAACGTTCATACTAAGAATATACCCTATGTCCTTTGTATGACGTAACCATCCGTTAAGAAAGGATTTTCCAAAATTTCCCCCCTAAGAGGATGAAACATCACAACAACTTCATGGGGCCCAACGTTTGTATGGAGCAACCAACTTTGACGCAGAATCTAGTCAATTATAAAATTAACAGGTTTTTCGTAGGTGATTTTCGAATTCTAACTAGCCATCTTACCACTGGGTTTAGGCAGCCGGGGCGATGAAACCCCACGCATACACCGATAAAAAAAACAACTATAAAAAACAAGTATTTACTAATTATTGATTGATAGATTATATTAGATATTGATTAAATTTTTTTTATTTAGTGGACCATTTTGTTCTTAAAATAAATAAAAAAATATGTATTCCAATTACAGAGCAACAAACAAAGATGAGATGTGCAACTTCTACCTAATGTACTGGGTTGAGAACGACACCCCATTGGACCAAAAGTATTGTTTCTCTGCCGGCCCCCCCTACTACTACTGGAATCGAGCCAGAGAAAATCTCGTCAACATTCCGCTAAGTGAGATATGAATTCCATTGAGAGTCTACTACGACGATTGGGTGAAAAGAAAGCTTGACACACGGTAATGGATTACGAGATTAGAAATTCCGTCGTTATTATTTTAGTTTAATTGTACCATTTCACAGAAGAACGTCAACCATTGCAATAAGTATCTTATAACAGTGGGTTTTAAGTTCCAAAACGCGTACTCGTGAATTGCAAGGACTATATTTACTATGATTGCAGCATTTATGTAAGTATTGGTTTCAAATTTTCAACAAATGACGATCTATATTGACTTTTAATTATCTGATTCATTTTTAAAAGGAATTATTTTGTTTGTGTTTCTTACTTTGTGAAACAATTATTTAATCGACCATTAACATATTATGTCGTGACTAAAACAAAGGGAATGATCTAGAATTAATGAATTTAGATAAAAATGTATGTTGTAATCCTTATTTTGTAAGGTCCAATTTATTAGATGAAATATTGGAGCAGCTATAATAATATTTATTTGAAGAATACATCTCATCTCTCACAGCACCGCTCTAACACAGTAAATAATTAGCCATTCAAGTTTAGACTTTAAATGGTGTGTATTAAAGTCAATTTTAAAATGACAAGTTGACGGCTCGCGGGCGGTGTGTTACCACCTGTTAGATTTTTGAGGCGGTTTCGGCTGGGCCGCCATGTTGGAGTGGTGTTGTTATAGTGAGTGATTATCATTAGAATGAATACACAATGTAGATCACTGAATTGTTTGTTACCCTTTCCAGTTTTTGTATGACATTAAAGCTTATATAGATACTAGCTGGCCCAGCGAACTTCGTACCGCCATTTTTTTTTGTATGAATGAAATGAAATTTCATAAAAATCGGTCCAGCCGTTTCGGAGTACTTTGGTATCAAACACTGCGACACGAGAATTTTATATATTAGATTTGTTAATAGGTTTTTTTCACTGGATTATAATAAGCCGCCTTTCAGCCGAAATCTGACCTTAGTAGGTATACTTAGTAGAAAAAAAAACAGATCTGAAAATTAAACGAAACATTCCACACTAAAGACTTCTTTTAAATTTTATTTAATTTACATTAATTTTAGGCTAAGTTTTATACAAAGACATACACTGTGTGTTTTTATAATTTATTTATTAAAAAAAAATAGAATTTATTTAAAACAAGAACGATCTGAGAAAATGGTCTTTAATGAAATTATAATTTATCTTATTTGCAAGGTCGAATAAGCTTTTTGGTTTACAGACAAAATTAATATCTTTCTGTTACATTGCCATTCACTTTTAAGCACACTTTTTGACACACTCTTCTCACTTGTTTAAAAGTAGTAGCCAGTTAGCTGCCTGTATACCAAATGGCTTATTCGACTGTACCTAAGGGCGCGTACACATAGAACGTCCGATTTTACAGGATCCGTTTTAACTGATCCGTCGCTACTGGAGGTAATATTCACACAGCATTTACAGGACCGATTTTAACTGATTCGTCGCTACTGGATGTCGGATCGGTATTTTTTACTGGTTCCGGAATACTGTATTCTGTGTGAACTCGCTCATACAACTACATACGCTAATAACATATACGTTTAAACGGACCAGTAAAACGGACGTTCTATGTGTACGCGCCGTAACTCGAATGATTTTGTAATCTGACTTTCTTTTTTGATGTACTTTTTTTATTCAACTGGAAAGGGTCTATTTTAAACCGCGGCTAAGGAATATTTTACCAAAATATTAAACAAAATAGATGTAATTCCAATGTAAACAGCATAATATTTTTTTTAGTTAATGTAGATATGATGTAATATAATATAATAATATATGGGGTGTAAGAAGATAGATAACATAGCCGGTTACTGCATATACTGACCATCAAACTAAGTAAACATCACGCCTTTGATCCCCAAAGGGTTAGGCAGAGGTGTACCCATTAGTACCGACACATTTCGCCAGTTATGTTTAAGTCCCATGTGATAGAGGGCGAGCCTATTGCCATCAACCGGACACAAATCTAGACTCCGAGGCTGCTACTGAGAAATTTCTGATGGATCAAACTAAGTACCTAACTGAGCAAAAACGTTTGCTGGAGAACGACTTTTTTGGTTTGAAAAATCACTCTTTACGGTAGTGTGCAATGTAACGCACGTAAAACATTATACAGGTATATGCAAAAGTATATAGGGATCGTGGCAGTATTTAAAGTTTAGTTAAAACATTTCACTGCCTCGTTAGTTTAGTGGTCGCAAAATGCGACTGCTGAGTATGAGGTCTTTGGTTTAATTCCCAGGTCGAGCAAAGTATTATTGGATTTTTCCATCAGGAATTTCTCAGTAGCAGCTTCGGAGTCTGAATTTGTGCCCAGTTGATGGCAATAGACTCGCCCCCTATTACATGGGACTTAAACATAACTAGCGAAATGTGGGTGTACTAATGGGTACACCTCTGCCTAACCCTTCGGGGATTACAGGCGTGACGCTATGCTAAAACATTTCATTTCATTTTTCCAAGGCATTAAGTCCGCCTTTGTACTTTTCATGCATAAAGTTTAAATAAATAAATAAGTTTAAGTATCTAAAAGTTGCAAATTTGCCCTTCAGTATCTTTGTAACCAGAAATTTCCCAGGTATGGTCTGAAACAAAAAATTATCCCAATTATGGGAAATATATGTAATTTTCGGCTACGTTAAGCGACTTTTTACATCCTTTATTTATGTATTTTATCTTTGGAAGATCTGAATGTATCTAATATTAGTGTAAGAAAAATATATATTTACTTATACTTACCTATTACTACAAAATCTATATTTCTAGTCAAAATCAGTATGAAAGACTTGAAATCTATCGTAATAATTAAGATCTTTAATGGAATTAACTAACTATATTACTAAAAAAAAAACTGATAAAGAAACCATGTATACAGGTATTAGCAGGGATTTTAAGTTATTTTAGCTACATTTGCAAAACTAAAAAGCTATTTTTGGTAACACTGAAAATCAATATCAAGTTGGTTGCAATGTGGTAATATATAACAGTTTATAATAATCATATCATTTTAAAATAGTTATTACAAGAGAGTCATTTTTAATCCTCTCAATTTTTATCTTTACTCCTCCATGCCTCAGAAAGCACGTTAAGCCGTTGGTCCCGGCTGTCATACGTGGATCTTTGACAGTGGTTACGGGTCTTAAGAAGCCCGAAAGTCTGACAACCAGTCTTACCAAGGGGTATCATATTACCCAGTTACTGGATTGTGGAGGTCAGATAGGCAGTCGCTCCTTGTAAAATACTGGTATTCAGCTGAATCAGGTTAGACTGGAAGCCGACCCCAAAATAGGGTGAAGGCTAGGCAGCATTGAAAAGCGAAAATGAACTCAAAGATAAAATTATATTTTGCCACAGAACTAACAAATGACATTACATTTTAATTGAATTAAAACCTCAATACTAAAAAAAAAATATTTATTGTAAATAGTAAAACCTACTTACAGTATTTCTAAGTATCGAATACTTACTATGTTAATAATTTGATGTGTAACAAAAAACTATGGCTTCGATTACTGGACTTCGATAAATTGCATGCAGTTGATTTTGATCCTTTATTCTTTATTTCTTTATAATATAATAAAACTGAAGAGATTTCTTTTCTATCTCTTAAACTATCACTCGGTTTGGACAAAGAATTGTTATTTTGTAGTGTTTTAAAAACTATCATGGCTGTTCTATTTTTTAAATTAATGTATAATATAAATTAATTTCACGATTATTAGGAGGTGCAGCAACAAGCTGTGTTGTTAATTTTTTATTGATTTAAAAAAATATATTTATGTGGTTGGAGTTTGTTGCTCGTTCGTCTCCATAGGAAACTACTGTTTGGAACAAGCAACTAGCTTTAATTTTCTGATAGACTAACTCCTTGACAATATTCAAGTACATACCTGTAATTGGTTGTTTGAAATAGCGTTAACAAACAACATACTTCAGCTTTATTATATTAGTATAGATAGATAAAATAAATAGATTTTTTTATATCAAGTGCATGCAATTGACTTGTAAATATTAATAATTTAGTCTTTATTATATTACTATCAAGCTCACTTATTCAGGTGCTTTTGTCAAGTATTCACTGTTTCACAAGAGTCTCTGAATGACTTTACTTTTTTTTATTTGTGAATTTTATGTTTTGTGGTCTGGATGATACTACCCGTGCGCGGGACCTGAGCGCGGTGACGTCACAGTGGCGTGTTTGTACCGCCCTATTAAAAAAATAGCGATGCGAACAGTACACGCACCACGAAAGATGAGACTTGACTTCACAAACTTTATTGTTTATTAAAATTATAATATTGGTAAGAATTTTGCACTTGCACCTACCATGCTATCTCTTCTCCACCTTTGTTGTTGACTGTCAGACAATGCCTATATTTCGACTTTTAATTTTATTCAGTAACTTGACAGTTCAAAGAAAAATAATGTTACCATAATACAACTAATAGTGTTGGGGTAGTGAACGATTTTGCGTAAAGAACGAATGATAAGAATGGTTTAATACCAAGTTAGGTACATTATTTAAGTTCATTCAATTTCGTTCATTCTTACACCACCTCACTATCTTTTTTTTGTCAAAACTTGGGAACCCTTTATCTGTCAAGTTACTGAATAGAATTAAAAGTCGAAATATATGGCATTAAGTCCGCCTTTGTACTTTTGTTGCGTAAAGTTTAAATAAATAAATCTAAATATCATCGAAAAATGCCTGAATAGATACACATATATTATTATGGATAACTATTTCGTACATCCATACCTGCGCAAGCTCCCCAATACTGAAGCTTGTCAAGTCTCATCTTTCGTGGCGAGTATTGTACAGACGCCAGCAGATCAACTTATCCGAATCTGTCAAATTTTACCAATCGAATATTAACCTTCCAGTATTGTGATAAGGTTAAAAATCTATTAAAGAAAAGTAGAGAAAAGAAATAAATAAAGTTAGTAAAGAAATTTGACAGATTGAGGTAGGTTGATGTGCTGGCGTCTGTACAATACGATCTTATCGTGCACGAGTAGTACTAATTTTAAAAGCGTAGGTACTGTTATCAATTTTTAATTGTTACACATTTTTTCTATTCGTCAACTGGACGTTTTTTTTTTTTGTTATCTTTAAGTAGTTTTTTTTTCGAACAGCATAATTTTTGAAGTGGTCATAATAATTTGTATTTTTTTTGCTCTTTTTACTTTAAGATTTTTTTTACTTATTTTTGTAAGCTAATCTAAAATTGTTACTTTTCTGTAAAACTCAGATATCTTTTGATAAAATCTTTGAGAATTTAGGCTTTAAGTATATAATGAAGACATATTTATGTATGGACTGTTTGGTGAATAATAAAAGGGCTTTGGGCTAAAACTGAAGCACAAAAAAAATAAAATATCTGGTGGATATCATATTATATAATACATATAAACTTATTTATATATACCTAATATTGTAGTAACTTAAAAAGATACGCGGTAATGAGATTTTTCTTAAAAGATGTAAGTTCCTGAGTATTATGCAAATATATATAATTATATTTTTTTTTAATTAAAATATTACCATTCCATTAATTTAGCAGATTTTTGCACAAAATTAGGTGAGACGATTCACTAATTATTTCTCTTTGATGTTTTTATTAGATGATAGTAATTATAAGAAATTACGAATTATTAACATGTTAAAATGTGTTAATTTTCTTCTCAATTGTCAAAGTTTTAATTGCTTAAAAGGGCATTTTTAGTGACTGATTTAGACATTCCAATAAAATATCTAAAAATTTATTCTTATTTATTTATTTTATATTGTTTTTAATTTAGTCTAAGTACCTAACTGCTTTATTTATTTTTCAATTTAAATCTAAATACATTAAAAGATATACAAAGCTTATAAATAATAATAAAATTATAAGGTTTGTACAATTTATAAATAATTTGTTATTTTTTATTTTTATTACACGTCTTGACTTTTACAATCCATTTTAAATTATTGTATAAAATTACCGACAGGCAAGTAAATAGCAAACAAAAAGTATCGGAAACGTTCGGCTAACTTCGGTTTTTACCGAACGGAGCTTCAGAAAGTTATTCTTATTTATTCGATAAAAATGCTCTTTAAAGCAAATCCTGATTAGTATTGACGTACGTACGTGTAAAACACGACTGTCCCGTTTATAATGTAAGTTATTCTACTAGCATAATAATAATAATAATAAATGTTTAAATCATATCTATGTGTTATGTATGCTGCAAGCGTAATGTAAGGACTGGAGGCGAAATGTGCGATTTTAATACGGTGTATGTGCCCTGCATTACTTGACCCTTCTTAGGAAGAAGGAAAAGAGAAAAGGACGGTCAAGTTATAATGGGCAATCTGTATAGTCAGCAACAAAAGTCGACAAACATTTCAGTTTTTTTTTAATCCTTTTTATTGAGCACAACATAAAAACTCTTAACTATTGCTCAAAATTCTGAGAAGCAGTGCATTGTGTTATTTCGTGTCTATTTTAAATTATATATAAAAGTAAAATTTTGAAACGACTGTTGTTGCTGACCGTACCTACAATAAAAAAAAACTTATATCTGACAAAAGGGAACAACTAATGCGACAAAAAACACACATTTCGTTCCAATCGTACACCTATTCTTATAAGAAACGGCACGCAATGTCGATATACATTGACGGATAAAACCTATGAGTAACAAACTGTTATTAACCGGAACCGTCAATGTACAGTAAGCGGTCATAAGTTCAGTAGCATGCTAAGGTTTGAATTGCTGTGAACACGCGGTAGGTACAGGCTGTAACTACATCTGTGTGTAAAGTGATTATGTATTAACACAGTACCTGCGAACATCTCAGAATTCGCACACGGCGTCGAAAGGTCGTAAGTTACAAAGTGTCAATCTATTGCTTTGTAAGATTGCTACTCCACTTATGACCGCTTACTGTACTTAATTGCGTGCCTTTTCATAAAGCATTGTCTACTAGGCCTATTACGTGTCTATTAAAATGAAATTTTGATTCCAGTATTGTATTTATGTCTGTGTAGACACGGCTTAAGCCTGAATCGATGTGCCCTGAATTCCTATGTGTGAACCTCAATTATAATGTGGTATAATTATACTTATCGGAAAAGTGCAAAATAATAAAAAACTATTATATTTTAGATTGTTTGTGTTTTATTTTATTATTTCCTCGTTGGTGTTGGGTCACAAGCGCTACTGCCAAGACTGAGGCCCTGGGTTCGATTCCCAGGTTGGGTAAGTGTTAAACGTTTGTCAGTTAAGTGTCCGATAATATTTGGCATTTTCAAAGTTATTTGAAGTTAGTTAGTTGGTTAGTTTTTAACCTACTTCAAAAAAAGGAGGAGGTTATCAATTCGACTGTATTTTTTTTTTATGTTTGTTAGCTCCTTACTTGCGAAGTTGCGACTGGGTGAACCGATTTTCATGATTCTTGTTTTATTTGAAAGCTGGTGCTTCCCGTGTGGTCCCATTGTCACCATTTCAATATCTGATGATGAACTTCGGAGATATGGAATGGAACTCCTCACAGAATCACAGCAGCAATATCGTAACAAGTGAAATTGCTTTGTTTATACGTGTAGTCGATGACTGACTGAAGGAAAAGGGGGAGGGGGGTACGTCAACCCCCCTCCTACCAGTTTCCAAAATTAAATATATCGTGTGAGGTATTGTTTGAAAGGGCTTTTTGTAAGGATTTCAAACATTAATACACAAGCACTTAAAAGTGAAAAATAAAAAGCTTTTTCACAAAAAAAGATAACCGCCTTCATAAACTACAAAATAAAAATAACTTTACTTTTGGAACTCGGTGGCAATACTTACCTACATAACAAAAAACAAAACCAAAGCCGCCGACTTCCAAAACTAAAGTTATTTTTATTTTGTAGTTTATGAAGGCGGTTATCTTTTTTTGTGAAAAAGCTTTTTATTATTTGAAGTTTTTTGAATAGAGATTCTAAGCTAGAAATACTCTTCACTTCGTTTGTATCGATATACCCGAATTTAACCCCAGGAAAGGACATAAACTTCTTTTTAATCCGCGGCTTGCGTCTGCGTACGCGAAAACCGACATTTACGCAGACGAAGTCGCGGGCAAAAGCTAGTGACAATATGCGGCTTATAATGGAAGTACAGTACCCGGCGATAAATATTGCACATCGACCTTTGGAAAGAGACAATCGGCTAATTTCGGCTTCGTAGAGCGTTATCTCTGTCGCACGAAATACAAACAGTCCGGTATCTATTAGGAGCTGTTAAAACAATTATTATGATTTGCTTCTTTTCATAATTCTTTGTATAAAATACGAAATACGATAAAGGTCGATGTGCAATATTTATCGCCGGGTACTGTGCACACCCTGCCATAGTTGCGGAATTCCTTGCAATGCCCTTTGTGTCCCAGGACCCAAAGGGCATTAATAATAATAATAATATCTTGGGACAACTCACACACGGCCATCTGATCCCAAGCTAAGCAGAGCTTGTGTTATGGTAACCAGACAACTGATATACATACTTACTTATATAATTTATAAATACATACATATAATAGATAATTATTAGGAGGCAGCATTAGGGCAGCATTAGGGTTGGACCTCATCTGGCAGCACGGAATCGCATTTTCCGTCGCCCTTTCTCTTTCTGTCGCTTAGAACTGCCATTTGCTAGGCGGAGACAGAAAGCATAATGCGATAGCACGCGGCGGAATCCTCGAGGCGATCGCATTATGCTTTCTGTCTCCGCCTAGCAAATGGCAATTCTAAGCGACAGAAAGAGAAAGGGCGACGGAAAAAGGCGATTCCGTGCTGCCAGATGAGGTCCAACCTTTAGGAGGAACACGGATGGGTTTTAGAGTCTGACACTCTTTTCCGCTCCGCCCAGAGCGGAAAAAGTCATGTGATGATTAGGAAGTAGGTGCGCACCAACAAACAGAGTATCATAATTCACAATAAAGCATTTCTGTAATGATAAGTCTGGCACGATTTTCCTCTAATAGGTACCGACTTCATAATTAAAACATTTATCACACACTCAACATTGTTTATTATTTTGAGACATCATTAAGGAACACCTACATGCATCCTCTTCTCGTAGTTACACTACAATAATGGCAGGATGTCCGGGCTCCAGCCGGTCTGAAGGAAAATTCGCAATTTTCACGGTTGCAGGAGCTACAAGTGTAGGTATGGTTCCTGTAAATAAAAATGGCAGAAGTGTCATTGACAGATTAATTTTGTAGATAAACATACATAACATCACGCATATAATCCCCGAAGGGCTAAGCAGAGGTGTAGTTATGTTTAAGTCCCATGTAATAAGAGGCGAGCCTATTGCCATCAACCGAACACAAATCCAAACTCCACGGCTGCTACTGAAAAATTCCAGATGGAAAAACATAACTTATTAAAAAACACCTTATATTAGCCTTGAAAATCCGATTTTTGAATTAACGGGCAAATTAGATTTTTTTAAGCTTTGGAATCTATAAATAGTTAATTAATATATTGAGCTGGAAAATAAGTGACCTCAGAATCGTTCTCAATTCAGCTTTTAAAGTTGAAAGGGCACAATGGTTCAAACAAAAGTTGATTTAAGCGCAAATAAGGTAAGGTCCAGATTATAATGAGCAATAAAGATTATATTCGGATGAAAACCACCAGTATTATACTTAATTAATTAGTACTCAGATTTTTAGATCAAAGGGAGGTAAGTGGGCACTTAAGTAGGTAAGTATTGCGCGAAATGGATTTTCTTTTACTTACCTACTGCTGACCGCCCACACAAGGGTGCGGCACGGAGGTAGGTAAACGCCGGGTGGGGGAGAGGGGGAGTCCGCACGTTTTCTCTACATCTGCCGAGTTCCCCCGCCGAGGCAGCGCGTGGGTCCATCATGCGCTACTGAAGAAATTCGTCTGTACCTAAAGTGGGTTAGTAAGCGCACAGTGTGCTTAATTCTGCGGTTAACCTTGAACTCGGTTTGGCTGGGGTTGGCTTTGGTATGCAATGTATGCCGGTTTGGTACAGTAATAGTTGTACGTATTATGTGAAAAGGGATTTTGCGTACGTACTAGAGTTGACTCTTTGGTAATTCACGTGTTGCTAATACCGTAGTTGGTCTTGATTTGAATAACATTATGTAACTACTTAGGTTTATTTAACTAAATTGATACAAATTAACTAGGATATAGGTATACCAAAGTTTTTGTGTAAGTATGTTTTATTTTAAATCTCTTAACCAAAACCTAAATAATAAGTAGGTAGGTACTCGTACATGCGTAATTATACTCGTAGATACGTCACCAACCCAACGTATTGAATAATGTAATACGTACGTATTTTGTTTTGTTTTCAAAAGTATGTATTAGTTTACTATTTTGAAAGATTGTTTTTGTATTTTATCTATTGGCCTTAGTTGCCTGAAAATAAATAAATAATCTTAATACCTACTGTTTATGGAATTTAGCGTTGGTCAAACTTAAAAGATAGGATAGTTTTAATCTCGATTATTGACTTCAATATTTTTTATTGCGAAGAGCAACGCGTGGCTGATAGCTCGCTTAGTGCATTTAGACGCAATTTATAAGGATTTTATGTTAATAAATATGCTTACCGAAGTTCTCGTACATTTTTACCAACATCCTAAAAGATTCATCTAGAGGTAACACCTCTACCCAACACTTAAAATAAATTGGACCAACTCCTAAGTCCCATTGGGATATACGTAATAATGTACTTAGAAAAATATTATCTATTATTTTGTACCTTACTTGGTAACAAGCAAAAATCATATTACTTACATAAGACAAACACTACTTTCAGATCCTATTTCGTAAATATGACAAGTCTTATGGGCCTTAGGACCTGAATCCAAAGTCTATAACAGGCTTACACAGTACCTATATCAGGGGTTCTTAGACTTTTTCTAGTCATGGACCTCCCAAAATTTCAAAGAGCACACGGACCCGTCCCGAAAAAAAAGGGGTTTAGCTTGTACCAGCTTTTGTTTTACTTAAACTTTACATAGTAGTTAGTGTAACGGTTGCTGCTACTGAAGCAGGATTAGAATGTTAAATTTTGATCATCGCATGTCACCTTTCACTTCTTACCTATTAAGATTTTTAGTTTTACATTTACGCGTGTAATTGCTCCAATAATAAATAGCCTTCAGGATAATTAAAAAACGTAACGCGTACAGTATTTTGTATACGCGCGACTGCTGACTATGAGGTCTTGGGTTTGAATCCCAGGTCGGGCAAAGTGTTATTGGGTTTTTCCATCAAGAATTTCTCAGTAGCAGCCTCGGAGTCTGGATTTTGCCAAGTCGATGGCAATAGGCTCGCCCCCCATTTACATGGGACTTAAACATAACTGGCGTAATGTGGGTGTACTAATCGATACACTAACCCTTCGAGGATTACAGGCGTAATATTGTGTTATGTTTTTATATTAAATGCATTATGTTAGGTAATCTCGTCCTGGACTCCGACGTTCATTACATGGATCTTTTAAGGCTCCGACACACAGTGCCGGCGGCAGGGCCGCCGACTTTTGCCGCCGGCATGTGCCACAGAAAGCCGCGGAGCATTATTTCAGTTGTTTTGTCCATAACGAACTGTTTTTGCAACCCGCGCGGCCATGCCGGCGGCTCCTTTATGCGGCAAAGCGTGCGGCTTTTTATGTCGCTGGTCGTACCGCGGCTTTGTGTGTAGGAGCCTTTAGGGGTCAAAGGACAACAGGTTAAGAAACCCTGCCTTGAATAAAAAGAAATCCCTTACACGAGTATCTAAGAATGTAAATGAATAACACAGTACATAAGTAAGTTTACGCAACCAAAAGTGGGTGTAAAGTAGGTAGATACCTTTATAATCTGCTTACCTACGTAAAGTCTATGCGAGGCGAAGAGTGTGGGGACACGCCTGCGGAAGACCGTAAATAAGTGTTACGAGACATGAGCCTGTACCTAGTTGTTACGTATGACTTAAACTGTTAGATTACGCGAGACTTGGAGGTAGGTAGTAAGAAAATTAGTCATTTAGGTACCCATTTTTTTTTTTGGAATGAAGTTCATTGACCCGTGGCATGCTGAAGGAATTATGGCAAGTACCAATGTGACTTTTTCAAACCATAATGTACTTTCTAAAATTTATCTTGGACATCACTGGCATCGGTGAAGGAAAACATCGTGAAACCTGGACTTACTGTTCAACTCAAACCATGTCAGAGGCCCTTGAGGCGGTTTAGAAACTCTGACACTAGGGTTTTGGGATCATAAGACCTTACTGCCCACACGATAAAGAAGAAGAGAGAAGTTCCCTAATAAGGCTTGTGACAGGAATTAATTGGCAGCAATAGTCTCGTAAGGAAAAAGCGTTATGCCACCTCCAGGCGAACTTCTCTCTCTTTCTCTTTTATTTTTCATTGGGAAATCCTCATGGATACCCTCTGTCTAAAGAGAACGGAGGGTTATTCGTACTCTTACCTACTAAAACCCCACGTTACCTTACTCCTGCTATGTTGAGGATCGACTGGTATTAGTCCGCTAATTGGCCTTTACCATGTGCGGCCTGACCAGCGACCGAATTCACGAGCCACTTAGGCTTTCTACGCACTGGCGACCATGGCCGCGGCGGCCAGGTCGCGGCGGGCCATGGTCGCCAGTGCGTTGAAAGCCTTAGTACCCTAACATTGAATCATAATTATGGAAGATAGTTGTGGAATTGCTTTACTATCACCTTTTTGACGCAGCGTTTCATATTTCGATTTAAGGGTAGGTACAGTTGAGTCATGAAGTTTCTTGCTGCTTTAGGTATCGGCTATCGCTAACTAAAACTCAGGACTTTCACAAAATAAACATTATAGGCAGATTAATCAAATTTAGGTGTACCTACTTTGTTTAACCTGGAAACACGAAGGCGAGGGAATATTGTACCTCGTGCTAACAAAATTTACATAGGCAGAAATGTACGATTTGATTGGCTAGTAGGTAATTAATAAATGATAGGTATCTATCTTTCTATACCATAGTTGAAGAGATTTCTTTGTTTGTTTGTTTAACTCGCTAATCTCTTTTTACGTAGGCTTTTAAGTACGTCAATTGATTGATAGTCTTCTTCTTTATCGTGTGGGCAGTAAGGTCTTACGACCCCACAAACTCCGGTGTCAGAGTTTCTAAACCGCCTCAAGGGCCTCCGAACAGAACGACTCACAGTCGGGGCCCATTCAAATTTTACCAATCAAATCTTCCCAAGGGGCCCCGACTGTGAGTCGTTCTGTTCTGCATTAGAATTTATGATTTGTTTTATGTGTGTATCGATTATAAAACTATTTCAATTGTGTAGTTATTTAGTATTACTTAACAGAATTCTCATACTGGGCTTGTTTCTTTCTTTTTAGTTTTTATTTAAGGTACCTAATTAGTTTTTACGCAGTCGGGTTTTTTGTTTTTCTTTAATTTTCTTTATAATTATAAATGATAACTTCTAGGTATTTAGCTTCTATCGTAGCGTAAAATCAACAACAAAAAAGAGTGTCGGTACCTACCTAATTTGTCAGAAAACAAAAATAAAAATAATAGTTTAAAAAACTAAAAAACACGCTTTTACCACGCACTTAAAATTACAAAATAATTCGAACATTTACTACGATTGATTATGAAAGAAAGCTTGGAGCGTTTATTTAGGTAATCTTTACTTTTCTTGGACAAAACGCTCCACGCTTTCTTTCATAATAAATCGTAGTAAATGTTCGAATTATTTTGTAATTTTAAGTGCGTGGTAAAAGCGTGTTTTTTAGTTTTTTAAACTATTATTTTTATTTTATACTTTATAGTCTTCTTATTATTTAAACTTAATTTACTACTTACTAATTTAAAATATTAATAGGTATGTATTTAAAGATATTTATTATTAAAAAACTTAACAAAATTCACTGTTTTACGCATCCAAATTTAATACGGCGTTCGCCATATTGGATTTAAGTCACGTGACTATTTTTTCGTATTCCTGACAGCAAACCCTTTCATTTGATACCCATATCATGGGGGTGCATTTCATATAGCCTGTCCGCCATATTGAATTTAAGTCACGTGACTATTTTTTTCGTATTCCTGATAGCAAACCCTTTCATTTGATACCCATATCATGGGGATGCATTTTAAATAGCCTGTCCGCCATCTTGGACGTCAACCATATTGGATTTAAGTCACGTGACTTTTTTTTCGTGTTTCTGACAGCAAACCCTTTTATTTGATACCCATATCATGGGGGTGCATTTTAAATAGCCTGTCCGCCATCTTGGACGTCCGCCATATTGGATTTAAGTCACATGACTATTTTTTCGTATTCCTGACAGCAAACCCTTTTATTTGATACCCATATCATGGGGGTGCATTTCAAATAGCCTGTCCGCCATATTGGATTTAAGTCACGTGACTATTTTTTTCGTATTCCTGACAGCAAACCCGTTCATTTGATACCCATATTATGGGGGTGGATTTCAAACAGCCAGTCCGCCATCTTGGGGAGGCCGCCATATTGGATTTGTAATGACGTTTCTTAGCTAGTCATGTATTGTCATCAGAACTCAGAGCGTGTGCAAAATTTCATCTCAATCGAAGACTGGGAAGTGGGTCAAATTAAGATTCCAAGATTTTCTTACATAGTTACATACAAGTGAAGCTAATATAAAGCGTGTAAAAATACCTTCTCCATTTAAATTTTCAACCCTTTTTTCCTGTTACCTTACAACATATTACAAGTTATGCATACCTACCTACCCCCATTTGTTTCACAAGACATCGCGTGTTCGCTGACAGGCGAGAGGTCGCGTGGCACCGCATGCTGATCATAATTGGCTTCACAAGGATTATGTGAGAAAGTGTTGTTCTGAAGGCATTCAGTGACGACATTGTACGAAGGTGATTACGTGAATTCGAGGGTTTATGATTTGTCCATCAATGGGCTATGATGTTAGTGAATGAACTGTGTTTGTGAGTGAGTGATATGTGAGTTTATCATTCATCTACAATAATCTAGATGGTAAATTGGTGAGTTATTACTATCGTTTTGTTTTTATGTTTACACGAAACGAGTTTGTCGCGTTCATTTGTACACTCTGAGAGCATGAAAAGAACCGGAAAATTTAATAGTACATACAAAAAAACAATTTGATTTTCACCTGGTACTAAGCTGCGTCACTGACTACGTGCGCAGGCGTACCCCGTAGGAGCTAGCACGTATTCTGCGGAGGTGCTAGGCACGTTTCTTATGGATATATAAAAACACCAGCCTATTTTTGTGTCGTGTCTCATAATTTCGAAAACTATTTTTGTGATTAAAAAGAATTGACACACTCGGACCATTTATATAAAAGTAGTTGCAAGTTGGCTGCCTATATACCAGATGGCTTGTTCTACTGTACGTACAGTCAACAAAAGATAGGTATCCAGGGTCATCAGATATACTTGAAGTTTTATTAGAAACCGATGGATGTCTTCGATTGAAACTTAACTTAATTAATGAACTGTTTATTATCTACTTTTTAAATTAAATTACACTTGAAAACATCTATCGGTTTGTAAGAAAACTACAACTATATCTGACGAACCAGCATACCTATCTCTTTTATTGACTGTACAAAGGCATCCAGAGATTCCACCTCACCCACGCATTATTTCTGAAATTTAATTTGTTACACCACGTCTCGATCCAGAGCTGTCACCTTCAGTTGAAGCAATTTCACGTTTCCCGAATATTTTTGGATTTATCAAAGGTTAAACTCGTATTCCATTTAAGGGATTCACGGACTGAGTAAATGCTTTTAAAAGGATATCCGGGTCGCTAGTTGAGATTTTGCTGAACTGCCATGCGGGCGTAAAATGCGCGTTTGAAGTTTTAGACTGAGGTTGGAAAAGAGGACTTTATAGACAATGTGATCCATACAAATTAAAAGTATTCATCATCATATATTATTTGATTTATTTTATAGAATATTGTATTTTAATTTTAACCTTATTGGTGAGGTTCTTCAGAAAGGTCAGGTGCGCAGTACTCGTAACCGGCGTGCTTGAATGACGAGATGTATGAACGTAGATGAGGCGAAGGATCGTAGCAGGTGGCGTTCTGTGGTTTCTGCCTACCCCCATGGGAAAAAAGCGTGAGTTTATATTGATATTATTTTTTATTTCATTACCTTTGTCAACATCCCAAATCGCATAATATATAATGTTAGTAACAGTACAAACACAGTGCATAAAATAACATCACGCCTTTAATCCCGGAAGGGTTTGGCAGAGGTGTACTCATTAGTATTTCGCCAGTTTTGTTGAAATCCCATGTAATAGGGAGCGAGCCTTTTGCCATTAACCAAACACAAATCCACACTCCGAGGCTGCTACTGAGAAATTCCTGATGGAAAACCCAATAGCACTTTGCTCGACCTGGGAATCGAACCCAAGACAACATGCTCAGCAGTCGCGCTTTGCGACCACTAGACCAACGAGGCAACTAATATTTAAAACTTCTAAAAGTAGTTTTCTATTTAAATATTCATTGTTATAAGTAGGTTCTCATGCTACACCGGAAATAGTCAATGTAGAAAAGTTAACCAAAGTAAATTGTTTGTAGATTATTGAATTACTGGTGGGGTAGGTCAGTATGCTTATTGAAACTGTGTCACATGTTTGGTACCATATATATGACTAAGAGGTGACAAGGTTCTCTAAGTGTAAGTAACCTACTATTGTTCTGTGAAGGAATTTGTGTTTTAGTTAAACGGTGTTATAATTTGTTTTAGTTTGTATCTCCACTAATTTTGGGTTATTTATCGGGTAGATCTTTTAGGTCGGTAATGTTTTATTTCGTTTTAACCGGTCTTAAATAAAAAAGGAGGTTATGTTATTGTAATTTTTTACTGTTTTTGATACAAAATCACATCGTTGATGATAAACTTAGGTGCTTTTGAAAAGGCGCTAGTGTATTTTTAAATGAATCTCGTTTTTTGAGCTGCTTCGCACCTAACGTGTATTTAGTTTCAAGGTTCTATGCCAATCAATGGGTGATACTTATTCTGCTTATCTTATAAAATTTAACCAAATTACTATAGTAAAATCGACTCGAATCAACAACTTATATGTTAGCTTAGCACTTTCGTACTAGACCTCACAGTCGGTCAAAAAATACTCTGGGCGAACTCGATGCCAATAGTAGTTGGACAAACATCGTGGGGATCAAACATACAGCCTTTCCCGAGGCGGAGGTATGTAGTCCATGAGGAATTGCCCATGAAAACAAAAATTCCTACACTACCAGTCATAAGTCAAAAACCTCTATCTTACGATAACAAGTAACAAACAAGTCGCGAGTAAAACGTATCGATTGCAGTTACTCAATGTCTGAATCAAATATTGAAGACAATCAGAGCCCACCATTCGTTATGTGCATGTCACTCATGGCCGCCATTGTTTGACATGAATAGTGACGTCACAAGACAATGATTAAGGCATAAGCGACTGTTTTACGTTGCTATTTCTATTGTAAGTATTTTATACAAAGAAGGTAGCTTATGAATTATGGTACCTATCTAATTAATCTTACTACCGTGATTATAAATCCGAAATTTTTGGATGGATGTTTGTTACTCAATGATGGCAGAATGGCTTAACGGATCTGGATGAAAGGCACAGAGACAGATTATAGTCTGGAATCGCACATAAAATTTTAATCCTGGAAAAATTTACGGACAACGGAGAAATGAAATATGTAATATTGAATCTAGTCGCCCCTTCAAAAAGGTAATTGGTAGGTTTTTTTGGTAGACCATGTGCACACAAAAGTAAAAAAGAAAAGTTATAATAGTAGATTATTAACCAAGGGGATAAAGCAGTGTCTTCTGTCGCGGGTGACGATTTAAATCGCGAGCGTAACGAAGGACTCGAGGTTTACTCCCGAGCGTAGCGAGTGTGTTAAAAACTAAAATCACGAGCGAAGCGAGGGATTTAAGGCGAGTCCTGAGTGTAGCGAGGGATTTACCTAAGTTCACCCAAGACTAAGACAGCTTTATCACCGAGGAAAATACTCTACTTTTCGTACCATTTGCGAAAAAATTAACACAATAATAATATGAGATATGCATTTTAGAACATTAAGTTATTTATAAAAATAAATTAAAATAAACTTATCGTTTATGTATTTGAAGAAAACAAAAACGCGGCAAATTCCTAGACTAATATTTTTTTGTCGGAAAAGCAAACGCATCAAGCTCATACGGCCTCATCGGTTTTCGTAATTTTATTTAATAATCATAACTGCATAATAAATGCGTATTCCTTTTTCAAAAAGATGTGTTTGCTTTAAATACAAACTATGGTGTAAACACAGATGTAGTGCAGTATAAATTTCGGTAAGTATTCCAAATTTAAATCACATTCTCTCCCTAGAGGATGAATGAAATTCAGTACAATTTTCTTTCCCTGTTTTTAACAGATTAAAAATGACTATTGTTATGTTCGCTTTTTGTGGCATAGAATGTCACTTTTTTGAGCAAGTGGTACGAAAAATATTTTTTTTAAATACAAAAATATTATAAAATGGTCACAATGTTATTTAATTAGTGATACACCATTTTGGTAGCTATAAAGTTTTGAAAATCGAACATTTTCGCTTCTGCCTGTAACTAGCGCCCATATTCCAACATATAATTAACTGCCCATACTGTAATTTGTAATAATTTAACATACGGCAGCTTATCACGTAAGAATAATTAATGGGTATCGATAAAGAAGAGCTTATATAGGCATAAAAGGAAGTATAAGGTTTGAAATCCGGAAATACCGCACTTTCTCATCGTGAGAACCTGGACTTACAATGAATATAAGTCTGTAATCCCCAGTCCGCTTTAAGCAAGTATGGTGATTAATGCTTGTTCCTCTCTGTATGGGAAGAGGCCTAGCTTTGACCTGGAGTGGGACACTAATAGGATGGTACAATCTTTTTCTCCACATTCTTAATTGCAACATATTTTTAAAACATTTTTTTTAAGAAATTACAAATAATAATTATGTATAGATATAGTGCTCCACCCGCAAAAAGGTGGTAAAACCCAAGCTACCGGCGGTTAAGGGATCCAGAGAGAGGAACCTCCTCACTATGCGTGCCGTGTCCAAGACGACTGCCTTCTGCATCTGACTCCTGACCCAGCTGTTGAGTGAAAGTTTCTCGAGGTGTAATACATGGTACAATATTATTAGTCATCATCTGCCTAGCCTTTTCCCAACTATGTTGAGGTTGGCTTCCAGTCTAACCGGATGCAGCAAAATACCAGTATTTTACATGGAGCGACTGCCTATCTGACCTCCACAACCCAGTAACTGGTTACATACGATACCCCTTGGTAATTAAGACTGGTTGTCAGATTTTCGGGCTTCTGACGACCCGTAACGACTGTCAAAGATCCACATATGACTGCCAACGGCATAACGTGCTTTCCGAGGCACGGAGGAGTCTCGGTGTGTAAAGATGGTCACCCATCCACGGACCAACCCCGGCAAGCGTAGCTTAACCTGACGGATCGACCCGTGCGGCTGTTATTACTTAGCCACGAGCCCCTCTCTGCTGGTTCTCTGGAAGTAATATCACAAAATTGATGTTTCTTCGAGTGGAAAATAGGAAACAATATACCTTTCTAAAACAATTATTTTTCTTAGCAATTATTTAGGTTCCACGGTTCAATCCATTATATTATTTGAAGAGGAGACTAATTACCGGATGTCGTCGCTGGTGCGTATATCCTTATGTTCAGATTAAATCCCGACAGTTTGACGTCATTGACGGTCTTGTATTATTGCTGCCATTTTGTTTTTATTTTTGTCCTTTATTGTATTTATTTATTTGTTCTAATCTAATCTCCAAAACGGCTGGATCGATTTTTAAGGGAGTTTCACAAGCTGACGGCTGATGTTATAAAGGAGTAAGATAGGCCTATTATTTATATTTTAGAAAAATAATTAGATTTCTGCGAAAAAAAACCCTTGACAATCTATTTTACTACTTATATTTTTTAACCGACTTCAAAAAAAGGAGGAGGTTATCAATTCGTCTGTATTTTTTTTTTATGTTTGTTAGCTCCTTACTTGCGACTGGGTGAACCGATTTTCATGATTCTTTTTTTATTTGAAAGCTGGTGCTTCCCGTGTGGTCCCATTGTCACCATTTCAATATCTGATGATGAACTTCGGAGATATGGAATGGAACTCCTCACAGAATCACAGCAGCAATATCGTAACAAGTGAAATTGCTTTGTTTATACGTGTAGTCGATGACTGACTGAAGGAAAAGGGGGGGGGGACGTCAACCCCCTACCAGTTTCCAAAATTAAATATATCGTGTGAGGTATTGTTTGAAAGGGCTTTTTGTAAGGATTTCAAACATTAATGTACACAAGCACTAAAAAGTGAAAAATAAAAAGCTTTTTACAAAAAAAGATAACCGCCTTCATAAACTACAAAATAAAAATACTTAACTTTAGTTTTGGAAGTCGGTGGCAATACTTACCTACATAACAAAAAACAAAACCAAAGCCGACTTCCAAAACTAAAGTTATTTTTATTTTGTAGTTTATGAAGGCGGTTATCTTTTTTTTGTAAAAAAGCTTTTTTTTCATAAAAAAATAGCACGTTCACCAAAGGTTTGGTATCCCTGCTCTATTATATACTCACCTTTTGTTAGCAAGCATAACACAGACAAACACACACATTGACACGACGAACAATCCTTCCCACTACCATTTTCACAGGCAGCTTAGTGAGGGTAGATTTCATGTAAACAAAATCGGTTTCAAACAAAAATAAATACCTCATATGCATATGACGTAGTGACGTACGCCCGTGGCCGTTCGCATGATGTCTGACGTCATTGGAAACCACCCTTAAAGTAAGGGAGACGAGTGACGAGCAGGAAAATTAATAATAACGTTTGAGTTTGTTTTTGTTTTTATTGTTTTAAGATTTATAAGATTACCGGATCATAATTAAATCTGTTTTGATCACAAGACTAACGTAGCGGAAAATATTTGAAAATACTGCGTAGTAAATTTTGAATACATTAGGAATAGTGATTCCTAATGTATTCAAAATTTACTACGCAGTATTTTCTATCTTACGTAATTATTTATCTGTGGACTACACGTGTTTTGCTCCTAATTGCCATAAACAACCTAACCACAACATTCGAAATTCAAACTTCAATATCAATCCTTCCGAAAGCCTCAAACCGGGACCTCAATTCAAAGTCAAAAGATATCAAAGGTACTCTGATACCGACACGCCTCGATCAGCTGGTACCTAAGTTCAAGGTTCCCCGGGTCAATGTTGCGCGGTACGGGGGACGAAGGGGAAGAGAGGAGGAAAAGCGTGGGCGTTGCCATGGTAACCAGCCTACGCCACCCCCGGCCCAGGTAGTCAATCAATTACGGTGAGAACACATTTCTTCTACATAATGACGTTCGTAGCATGATATATTGCATTTTTTTGTTTGATTATAATTAGTTTATAACATACATACATAAACTCACTCCTTTTTCCCATGGGGGTAGGCAGAAACCTCAGAACGCCACCTGCTACGATCCTTGCATACTCCTTTCGCCTAATCTACGTTCAAACATCCCGTCATACAAGCAAGCCGGTAAGTAGTACCTACCTACGCCGGTAGTTTATAAATTAGTATTTTTTGGGAGTAAATAAGATGAAACTTAGAAAAAAACTTACACACAGTTATAAAGTTTCACTGTTTTATATAAATGTACCCACTATTAATATTCATTTGTAGTTATACCTGTTTTATAAAAATATACTCACTATAGTCATTTGTTTTATTTGCAGGTCATCCAAGCTATCACCTATTTTCTTTTGTCGAATCGATGCCGATGATTCTAGATAATCATTTTTATTTTACTTTTTTCTTACAGTTCCTTGGCCTAGTTGGTCCACGTTTATCGCGGCATTATTAGCGTTAAAAATGTCCTTATAGGTGCAGTTGTAGGGTCACTTAGGGGTCACCTTATGACACGTCTTTATATGTAGAAAATACACACATCAAAAGTGTCTAGGGATCAACATCCCTAATCAATGTTAGGGATGTTGATCCCTAGACACTTTTGATGTGTATATTTTTCTGACTAACTATAATGTACTATGCAAGCGTGGTGATCCATGCTCATGCCTCCTCTGTATGAGAAGAGTGGACAGTGGGACAGTAAAAGGCTGGTATTATATATTATATTTAGTATTATTTATTTATTTATTTATATATGGCACGACTGGCTGTTCACAACGGCGTGCTGGTGCCTACGCTTATGTATGGAAGTGAATGTTGGGTATGGCAAACGAGGCATGAGAGTAGGATTAATGCTGTGGAAATGCGTTCCTTGCGGAGAATGTGTGGTGTAACTTTGAACAATAGAGTGAGGAATGAGGTTATACGGGACCGTTGCGGATTAAAAGAGGATGTAGTGACAAAGATAGAAAAGGGTATGCTTAGATGGTTCGGTCATGTTGAGAGGATGAGTGAAAGACGATTAACAAAAGGTATTTATATGGCAGAGGTGAGTGGCAACGCAGGGAGGGGTCGCCCTAGGAAGACCTACACTGACCTTATTGGTGAGGTTCTTCAGAAAGGTCAGGTGTGGAGTACTCGTAACCGGCGTGCTTGTATGACGAGATGTATGAACGTAGATGAGGCGAAAGGAGTATGTAAGGATCGTAGCAGGTGGCGTTCTGTGGTTTCTGCCTACCCCCATGGGAAAAAGGCGTGAGTTTATGTATGTATGTATGTTATTTATATATTCTTTATTATATTATAACTACGAGTATAATCTAGCAGCTGAATAGGTAGGGTACGCCTGGCACACCACCACCCCCCACTTAGATAGCTTTAACCTTGCTAACTGGCTTATCTCTTCACTGCGACATGCGCCATACAGGGTGTAAAAAAACACATCACCGTTAACTATGTAAGTATACTTCCCATAAAACCAAGCGAGATTTAGTAAAAATTAATTATTGCTAGAAAACCAATTCTTTTTTTGATGTAAAATATCAATGTATATGTTCGTGTGCAATGAACGCAAAACACTGTTCTTACGGGTGCAGGGATCGTGGGGGTAATAAAAGGTTCGTTATAACATTTGACGTCCGCATGTCACTGCAGGGATTCAGCAGAATATCAGCGTCAGGTATATTTGCCTGGCACATGCTGAGCTGGACTCCCATTTGGTGGAACTTGAGACACACACCTTACTTTGTCCTAGTCCATAGCTGATTGATTGTACTTTAGTGTTGTGATGTGTCTTTTGTGTGCACCGAATAAATGTTTGATCTATCTATCTATCTATCATTTAAAACTTCTTGTTTTTGTGAGGGTAATAAAAGGTTCGTTATAACATTTAAAGCGTCTTATTTTTTTTTAAAGGACGTGTCAAATAAATTACTATTGACCTTCGATATCTCTATCGCTCGCGGAGCATTAAGCTAAGTAATAACAGCCGCACGGGTCAGACCATCAGGTTTAAGCTACGCTTACCGGGGTTGGTCTGTGGAAGCAGCAACATAACAGTATCCGTCCATTTATAAGACACAAGGCATTTTTGACACAGTCTGTTAAAACCCGTGCCATTATAGAAAATAATTGCAAACGACTGCGCTTATCCTGTCATCTCGCTCGCTCACTTCACTATGCGAGTGAAATAGCATGATAACCCTCTTTTTGTCCGCCATTTTTGATTCGTTTCAAGTTTTACACGAGTAGTCTCTGTCGTTTTGTCTAAGCTTTATCTAATACTCCGTGTGCAAATATTGAAAGGTATGTAGTTGTTAGGTCTAGTAAAACCTTTGTAGTCTTCAAAATTGACATATCGGAAGGCTGTCATTCTTATGTTTTTCACAGATCCAAAAATATACCATTTCGTTTCTTTCATGTTTAGAAGCGTTTAGGCTAAAATTGCCTTCCAAAGTATTTTCGAAGGACTCGTGAATTCTCACTTGAATACCCTGTCCAGTGGTTCAGTGATTGAGCTATTTTCACTTTTTATGGAAAATGTACTAATAGACCTTCATGGTTGGATACTGTAGGTACCTTTACGTAATATCATGTAATCGTCGTCGTCGTCGTGTGTAATCGTATGTCATATTGACGTAGCCATTATATCCTATACTTTTGAAATATACTTAAACAATGTGACTAGTATTTCTTTTACCAATAAATATATTTATCTGTTATTTCGACATGTGTATTTAGTCATTCATTTATTTCTTTTTTACTTATATTGAACGGTGGCGGTTGTAACCAATAATAATATATAATATATAATAAGACAAAAAACAAAAAAAAAGGACAAAATAAAAACACATGAAGGGGATGACTTTGGAAACAGTAATTTATATTAGATTATTCAGATTTGTTTGTTTATTTGCCTTTTTTTTAAGGATGGAAAACATCAAATAGCTTCTTCCGCTAAGAGTGTTCCAGGGCCGTGGGAACTCTTTCGAACAAAATCCGCAACCCTGATAGGGTGATACGGGGGGAGGTTCATACATTTGGATCATAATTGTAGTGCCCGTATATTGTCATTAACGGGCTGCTACAAATACAAACTACGATCAAAACCCATATTCTCAAAATTGTGCTAACGAAATTATGTTATTCCATTATCCTTACTTTTCATCTCAAATTTGATGGTCCTTGAAGACGAATTATATTCTGTCACGTAATATGAATAAATAATTACCATCCTCAAATCTAAAGTACTCGTAGCTGCCGTTGATTAGATTCGTCTTTTTCATTTTATACCTTTTGTAAATATTGTGAATCACACTTATACACTAATACTACTCGTATAAATGAGAAAATAAGGTGTAGTTCCACTTTTACCCATCAAGCCGCCACCCTGTTGTGGCAAAGTAGACTGATTCAAATTTTGCAGTGGAATATGCCCCATTAATTTGATTTTAATGGGGCAGATTCCACTAGTTTAAAATCTTGGTAGATTCTGCCCCATCAGGGTTGACATATAAGAATTTTAGTAGGCAGGTTTGCTACATTTGTTTGTCAAATGAACGTGCAAGCGTGTGATCTGGAGAACGAGATTGAGAATGGGAAGTCACGTTATAATGCGTGAGTTTGACTGAGTTCAAACCAACCGATATATGCACAGACGAAGGTGCGGGTCAAAGCTAGTCAGTATTATTAGGTTAAACTAAGAAAGAAACATAGAAAACTTACCTAGAATTAAAACCACTACAAAACAGCCTCGTGCCAAAAGGGCTTCAGCTTAGCATAATGTCAGGTGGCAATACTTGATATTACCATCTAAAGCTGAATATTCATCTATAACCCACTCACGTTTGCAATAAATTCTTGATACGTACGTGATTAGGTACAAATTGTCAATTTTTCCACCAATGTATAGAAGCTCTATAGTATTTGAATACCGTATGTACAGAAACAAATGACATAATAAATATAAGAATCTATAATAGCGTTAACCAATCAAAATATCTCCTCAGACACAAATCATTGTTGCCTACGCAATTTCGTAGCTCGTAGACGTTCGTAGCAAGCTACCGCCTTCAAATCGTAGACACCTGCTACGAATCAAGATTTGTCAGAGAGTCAACTCCTAATTTTATTTCTCACATCGTTTGTATATAATACGAGTAGATACGGATAAACATGTTTAATGGTAAAAGAATAACAAGTCACAATTTTTAAATAAATTTTAATTAATAAATTAATAATTTTTATAATTTAAAACGTAATAAAATAATGATTGAATGATTAGAGAATTGATATTTTTGACAGATTGACACTGAGATTAAAATGTACGTTCTTAAAATACGGAAATATTCCGTGATTGCGGCTAGATTCCGAATGTTTTTCATTTCGGGCTGTCTAGTATAAACAAAGAAATGACAAACAATTCCACAAGACAGATGGAATATCATACAGTGTAATGGATACTGTTTGATTCTGTTAGTAATTAGTGAATTTAACGAAATTATTATTATCAATCTTCATTGTAGCGTATTAAGGTATATTGTTAAAGGACCGGTGTCGAGTTAATTGGTTTGCGAATTCGTAATAAGGGGATAGGATATCATTTGTGTTTATTGTTCTATATCATATTGGAACATAATAGAAATGTCGTGATATCTTAGTAAGTTAGCTTGTTTTTCTTATTTTATTGTTTTGTGCATGTGGTGTTTACCTATAAAATTGTTGCGCTAGAGTTTAACTTTAAGAATGTATTAAGTAACTGTATTCAGTGTGAACAATTGTTGGTAAACCTAATTAAATAAATAAATTAATTAATAGCTCAGTGGTGAGAGTTGCTGGGCAAAGGCTTCTTCTATACTAGCTAAAGAGGTAACATTTGTTTGTAAGTTTGTATGTAGGGGGTAATCTCTGGATCTACTGAACCGATTTTGAAAATTCTTTGAAGCTACGTTATCACTGAGTGCTATATTTTATTATCAAAAATTAGGGATCGCGAAGTCGCGGGGAGAGTGCTAGCCTCGTATAAAGAAGGCACGAGCATAAATCACCACGCTTGCACAAGGATTGGCGATTTTAGATTTATGTTAATTATAAGTCCAGGTTACCTATCAAAATACGATTCTTCCATAGATTTTGTATTACAAAAGACAACTTTGACGTCACTTTTGTGTCGGCTCAATTGAATAACTATTTATTAATTTGAAAGCAATTAAAAATTATTAAAATTTGATCGGGTTTTCAGGGCGCAACTTAAGTGTTTCATTCTAGAAGTTATCCGGGGTTGCGGGACGTCTTAACAGGATACAGTGGTCCCGGAACGTAAAGGGCAACAGCAGGAACAGGGTGGTTTTTTAGTCAGTAAAAGTCAGGCAGTCATTTGATGATTTTTACCACCTTAAAAAAAATAAAAAAAATGCCTTTGAATTATTGGTTAATGGTATCAACGAACCAATTTTGAGGAATTGTGGGATGGCAGAACTAAGCCTTATTTCCCAAAAACTGTATGCGACAAATTCATGAACGATCATTTTGTTTACATACGGAAGAACGCTGTAGCACCTTTGAACATCCTTTAATTACCCATCCCTACATAATATACACACCTACACATTATATTACGACAGTATATAATGCCTTATATAGCTATATACAAGTATATACCGCTGTCGAAGGCCCAGGCTCTCACGCGCATTGAACATCCGCAATGACCCATGAAGTTTCATGCCGTGCCGATACTCCTAGGCACTTGAATTGCTATTTATATTAACATTTCTTGTAGGTACTCTTTATGGGGGTTTTTTAAATTAAAAAGTGATTAAATTTGTGAGAAAAAGGCATAGTAGTATTTTAATGACAAAAAAAACACGCCTGTAATCTCCGAAGCGTTAGGCAGACTCCGAGGCTGCTGAGAAATTCCTGATGAAAAAACCCAATAACACTTTGCTCGACCTGGGAATCGAACCCAAGACCTCATGCTCAGCATTCGCGCCTTGCGACCACTAGACCAACGAGACAGCTTTGAAGTGGACGAAATCGGGACCTTAAAATACGTTCCCAAAGATTTCTTATTCGAATTTTGAAATATTATTTTTTTTTTCACTTTTTTACTCTTTAAAAATAAGGTTACAGTATTCTGCGATAAGTTTTGGTACCTTTTCACTTACAGAACTGTATGACGGCGCATAAAATACAAATAAAAATCCGTAAAAACAGTATCAGTAACATTGGTAATGGCGGAGCACGGGCTCTGAATATTTGAGGGCAATCACATTGAGTGCCTTCATTTCGATTTAATCGCGTCAATATTTTATTTGTGAGACACACGGAAGGTTCTAGAAGATTTGTCGTGTGCGACTTTTAGATAGATAAGTAGATACAGTCAGCAACAAAAGTCGATTAACATTTATGATTTTAAATCCTTAATTATTAAGTACAATATTAAAAGTAAAACGCAATGAATATAAAATTAAGATAAAATAAACCCTTAGCTATTGCCTGAAATTCTGAAAGCCAGTACATTATGTGTTTAGTGTCTGTTTAAATGATATAAGAAAGTAACATTGTTAATCGACTTTTGTTGCTGACTGTACTTTTTTTGTTATTTTATTTACTTACTAGCTTCTGCCCGCGACTTGGTCCGTGCTGCAGTGAATTATAACATAACACACAACATAACGCCAGTAATCCCCGAAGGCTTAGATAGAGGTGTACCCATTAGTACACCCATATGTCGCCAGTTATTTAAGCGTCAGCTCACACCGAGACGCGACGCGACGCGACGCAACGTGACTATACTGGAAGAAGCCAGTGACTTCGCGCTGCGCCGCGCGCCGCCGCGAGACGCATCGCAACGTCGCCGCTCTTGCACGCCGCGCGTACCGGCGATTTACCGCTGCGTCGCGAGGCGTCGCTCGACGCCGCGACGCATCACGAGGCGTAGTGGTGCGTGGTGTAACGTATTCTAAATTCTCACAATGAAATGTGTATCTTTTCGTGTAGAAAATAAAGTTCTATTTTGAGTCGCTCTTTTAAAGTGTGCGCGCAGCGTCGCGTCGCGTCGCGTCTCGGTGTGAACTGACCCTTAAAGTTCCATGTGATAGGTGGCGAGACTATTGCCATCAATCGGGCACAAATCCAGACTCCCAGGCTGCTACTGAGAAATTCCTGATGGAAAAACCCAATAACACTGTCTGACCTGGAAATCGAACCCAAGACCTCATGCTTAGCAGTCGCGCCTTGCAAGACAGTCTTAAAAAAATTGTGTCTTGTCTAAAAAAGCTTAACAAGACTTAGTCTTATGAGTAGAATTTGCTTAACTCATAAAAATGTTTCTTTTCCAAACTCTAACATAACCTATATTGACGTGTATGGTCACACAGAAAAGTTTATGGTTTCTTCACAAGCATTTGTTAATTAAAAGATTACCTAACGAGTTAATTAAGTGCAGCGTAGAATAGTTATGCATGTTTGATGACGTCATTTCGTATTAAAATTTATCGTACTGCTGTTGCGTAATATTATTACATAGGTAAGCTTTAGATAACAATAATTACTCGTTCTCGATTAAAAACATCAGCTATTCGTGCTTATTATTATTATAATCTGTATGCATAAAGGTAGTATCAGGTACCTACTTACCTAAATATTTACTAATGAGGGCAAAGACTTGAGTCTTAGCCTTCATTAATAGAATTGATCTTCTTCTATCTATGTATACATCCATACATATAAAATGTTTTGTCCTGAATGACTGACTGACGGATCAACGCACAGCCTAAACCGCTGATCGTAGTGACCTGAAACTTAGAAGGTGTGTTCTTCGTATGACGTAGGCATCCGATACGAAAGGATTTTCCGAAATACTATTCTTTAGGGGGTGAAAAAGGGGGGTAAATTTTGTATTGTACAACGTGATTCCTTGGTCCAATCTACTTCAAATTTTGAAAACATATTTTTTAACAGAATTGATAGAAGACATGCTTCATTCTTTATTGAAAGTCATCCCTTAACGGGGTCATAAAGGGGTAGATCGAGGTTAAAGAGTTATTGATCACCGCGCTTGCTCAAGGTGGATTGGCGATTTCAGATTTACACCAATTAGGTATATGTCTAGGTTTCCTTACGATGCCGAGATTTTGTTTTTTTTTTAAATTTGATGTTTTCCTTCACGGATGTCTAAGATAAATTTCAACTATATCTGACGACCCTAGAAACCTACCTATCGCTATTGTTGACTGTGACATAATTTTGAATTAAAAAAGTCACAATGGTACTTTCTAGGGGTTGAACCCTCAATCCAACCCTATGCTTGTGATGTGGGAGCCCTAACTATTGCTTAGGTACTGTTGCTAGGACAATAATAATTTATTAACACACAGTAACATTAATAGCATAAAATAAGCAAATATATATTTTTTTAGTTTACAACGTTATTATAAAAATTAATACAGTGTAATAAGTATTATAAAGACTATTTCATAATAATGAGTAATCAGATATGTTGCCTCTAATTAAAATAATATTTATCTAAGTACCTTTTACAATATCAAACCAGATTAAAACATAAAAACTCAGGTCATAAACCCCCACTTATGTATCGCCACTCGTGTTCGTTCGGTAATCTTCGGCGGCCGACAAAGACGCCGCTTCGGCGCCGGCGCACCTGATGCTCTTGACTTATAAGTGGTCCATTTGAAACGTGAATGAGACGGTGTTATCGTGAAATATCCTGTAGCTTTAAACGTGATTATAGGAATATTGTTGTTAAGAAAACAGAAGTACTTAAAAGTAATGTTTTGGTTAAATACAATATTAAAACAATAGGCAAAGGGCTCGCCCCCTATTACATGGGGCTTAAACATAAGTAGCGAAATGAGGGTGTAAGTAGTGTTAAATTGGGCTATCTGGATCACAGGAGATCCAGATACCCCAATTTTTACTTCTCAAGAAGTGATTTTGAGTTATTGAGAACTGATTTTCGTTCTTTCAAAAACTTGATCTATTCATAGCGTTTTTTGTAGCAACATCTAGAGAACTGATTTCGTTTTCTCTATAACAGGATCATTCAAACATTTTTGTCTCGATCATTTAATAAGTGAGTTATAGAGAACTGATTTTCATTCTTTCAAAAACTTGATATATTCATAGCGTTTTTTGTAGCAACATCTAGAGAACTGATTTCGTTTTCTCTATAACAGGATCATTCAAATATTTTTTGTCTCGATCATTTAATAAGTGAGTTATAGAGAACTGATTTTCGTTCTTTCAAAAACTTGATATATTCATAGCGTTTCTCGTAGCAACATCTAGAGAACTGATTTCGTTTTTTCTATAACAGTATCATTCAAACATTTTTGTCTCGATCATTTAATAAGTGAGTTATAGAGAACTGATTTTCGTTCTTTCAAAAACTTGATATATTCATAGCGTTTCTCGTAGCAACATCTAGAGAACTGATTTCGTTTTTTCTATAACAGTATCATTCAAACATTTTTGTCTCGATCATTTCTATTTTAGAACTGGTTCAATATAATCTGATATAATCAGATCTGTTTTCTGAGTACTTATAATTATTATATTTTATGTATCCAGGAATAATGTTCTAGCCTGATCTGATCTGTTTTCAGTGGGTAAGTAGTATGAATTATATTTTAATTCTGAGTAATATTGTAGCCTGATATCATCTGTTTCTTCGATCTGTTCTTGATCATAATATTTAGCGGTTAAATGAAATGTTATTGCGAAATCTTCATTTGGGTTTCTGGATCAAAAGAGATCCATTAACCCAATTATACACTAGTTCAAATACGACATCCATTCAAATACTGTAATGTCATTTATTCAAATACCACTTCTGGTCTGATATGTTGTTTCCATGATCTGATCATGTATCTATTTTAGAACTGGTGCAAAATAATTTGACCTAATCAGATCTGTTTTCTGGGTACTTATAATTATTATATTTTATGTATGGAATAATGTTCTAACTGATCTGATCTGTTTTCAGTAGGTAAGTAGTATGAATTATATTTTAATTCTGAGTAATATTGTAGCCTGATATCATCCGTTTCTTCGATCTGTTCTTGATCATAATATTTAGCGGTTAAGTAAATGAAATGTTACAAATATGACATCTATTCAAATACTGTAATGTCATTTATTCAAATACCACTTCTGGTCTGATATGTTGTTTCCGTGATCTGATCATGTATCTATTTTAGAACTGGTGCAAAATAATCTGACCTAATCTGATCTGTTTTCTGTAATGTTCTAACCTGATCTGATCTGTTTTCAGTGGACAACCATCCATTTTTGTCTCGATCATTTCTATTTTAGAACTGGTTCAATATAATCTGACATAATCAGATCTGTTTTCTGAGTACTTATAATTATTATATTTTATGTATCCAGGAATAATGTTCTAGCCTGATCTGATCTGTTTTCAGTGGGTAAGTAGTATGAATTATATTTTAATTCTGAGTAATATTGTAGCCTGATATCATCTGTTTCTTCGATCTGTTCTTGATCATAATATTTAGCGGTTAAATGAAATGTTATTGCGAAATCTTCATTTGGGTTTCTGGATCAAAAGAGATCCATTAACCCAATTATACACTAGTTCAAATACGACATCCATTCAAATACTGTAATGTCATTTATTCAAATACCACTTCTGGTCTGATATGTTGTTTCCATGATCTGATCATGTATCTATTTTAGAACTGGTGCAAAATAATTTGACCTAATCAGATCTGTTTTCTGGGTACTTATAATTATTATATTTTATGTATGGAATAATGTTCTAACTGATCTGATCTGTTTTCAGTAGGTAAGTAGTATGAATTATATTTTAATTCTGAGTAATATTGTAGCCTGATATCATCCGTTTCTTCGATCTGTTCTTGATCATAATATTTAGCGGTTAAGTAAATGAAATGTTACAAATATGACATCTATTCAAATACTGTAATGTCATTTATTCAAATACCACTTCTGGTCTGATATGTTGTTTCCGTGATCTGATCATGTATCTATTTTAGAACTGGTGCAAAATAATCTGACCTAATCTGATCTGTTTTCTGTAATGTTCTAACCTGATCTGATCTGTTTTCAGTGGACAACCATCATTCATTATTTTTCAATCATCATCCCGACCGGTGTTGAACTAAGGCTTACTTTTGAATACTTATCTATTCAGATTATAAATATAAAATAGTTTATGTTGTTTTATGTCTATTCGACCATTTTTAATATAAGTAATGGATATCATGATAAATTAGATATGCAACATGTATCTTAATTCAACATTCATAATTAAAATGAAATTATTTGAATAGATGTCATATTTGAACTAAAGTATAATTGGGGTTGATGGATCTTTTTGAGCTCATGTCATTACGAGTATAAGATATTCTGTATTTTCAAAGTTGGATTTTACTGAATCTTGCTCTGTCCTGTTTTTATTGTCCTGATGTTTGGAAGAAGTGGTATTTGGTTGATGGATCAAAAAAGATCCATCAACCCCAATTAAGTATACTTTAGTTCAAATATGACATCTATTCAAATAATTTCATTTCATTTATTCAAATACCACTACTTACTACAATTTTATAATTCAAAAACTATTATACCATCTATTCGAATACTGTTACATCATTTCAAATAAATCATCTATTTAAATACACCGATACTTCAAAAAACTATTACTTATACCATCTATTCGAATACTGTTACATCATTTCAAATAAAATCATCTATTTAAATACACCGATACTTCAAAAACTAGTATACCATCTTATTCGAATACTGTTACATAATTTCAAATAAAGAGATCCATCAACCCAATTACACACTAGTTCAAATATGACATCTATTCAAATATACCAATTGGAAACCAAAATAAAACAGCTTTTAAAAACACTCAATTTACACCATCATTCATTGTATTCAGAAATGGGAACTATTTGGTCTAATTCAATCATAAAATTAGCATTATCACGTAGAAGCTGTTTCGGAATTTTGGAATAAGTTTGAGATAAATAAAAGCAATCGATTTGTTTATGTCTGCCCATAGAGAAATAGTTACGAATGTTTAATTGATTCTCACAAACAACGTCATCAAAAATAAACACAGAATTGTTTAAAGCTTCACTCGGAGCTATCACATCTTTATCATCACTGAACTCATAAAACTTAATCTGAGGTACTCTTCTTATAACTTCTCGCAAGAAACGATATTTTGGTTGAAAAGTAGTCTTCGAGTAAAGATAGAGATTTTGAAATTTGAGCCCATTTTCATGTAATAACAAACTGATTACAACGTTGGTTTTACCACAATCCGACGGACCGCATATTATACAACGAATTGTATTCGGTAATAGAACGCTATGTCTGATCTGATGAGCATAGTCATCAAGGCTAATATTACTAACGTTTAGTGATACAGGCTGCTTGATCAACTTCATCTTCGCTTTTGTTTTAAGTGTTTTCTTATAAGTTTATAATTTTTTTGCCTGCGATGATACTGCTTGCTTAACCAACTTCTTACTTTCATCTATTACACAATAATAATTGTTAAGGTATTTATAAGAATGATAAACATGAGAAAATAAACTAGGAAGTCAAATATCATGTTTATTAGGTAAATCTTGTATAAATTATTGTACTATTGTAAATTTCAAATTATAGTATTCAATGTAATTTAGTATAGATGAGTGGCAAGGAATTTGTGGAAAGGAAAATTAAACAAAACGAGATTAAATATTAATTAACAGTATATTTTTTCTTTCTTAATTATTAAAACACATTTAAACAAATAGATTAAAAGTATTACAATACAGCGTAGATATACATATTATTATTACATAATCATAAAAATCATTTCATAGATTTATGGTGCCCCCATGGTAAAGTATAAATTTGGTTTGGCAAAATTTGTCTCTTGTCATCATTCCTATGTAAAGCTACTTTATTAATTTCTTGTGTATACAAGACATGTTTTATTGATTTTATAATCATCATTTTATGTTTATATGTCTTATTATTGAGTAAGGCTTTTTTATAGTCAGTTGGTGATAATTTTCTTGTTACATGTTTCGTAATGCCTTTTGCTTTCTTTATATGTGTTTTAACACTACTTATACAGTATAGTTTAGCCCTGAGACCAACAAATTCAGAAATTACATCACCTCCTAATTCGTCTTTAAATAAACCAGGAATCTTTGCATTCATTTTAGGTATTCCATAAGGGTTATCTTCCGTAAAATTGCTAGTATCAAATTGTGAGATATTTTGAATTATTTCTTCATAAAAATCATTGGTATGTATATAATAAAGTAGACTATCGGTATCTGTGTAGCAAAGCATCGTCTGATTTTTATACTTATTTTTAATAAAATCATAGTGAAACTGATATAAATGTTGTTTTGCATATTCTAAAACAGTAAAACCGATATATATTGGCCTATCTAAGGTTACTTTTTCTTGATTCAATTGAATAATTACAAAATTTTCATTTAAAATATAAATGCTTTTTAAATTTGGTTTTGAAATTAACTTTTCAGCACCTGCATGTTTATTCGTGAAATTTTTTGTATCTACCCATTGCGATATTAACCTTACATCTGTTTGTTTTCGTCTATTTTCAATTGTTTTTCCAAAAATAGCATTATTAAGTAATTTAAAAAAGTCTTTTTCAAATGTTGAGGTACTTGTTTGACGTAACTGAGTATTCAAATCAATGTATTTTTTCAGAAAACAGTCTTGTCGAAAAGCCAATATACGATGGATCTTCTTTAAAATTAAACCATGTTCAAGGCACTGTTTCAAGTTTGTATAGTGAATGACATATTTGGTTTTATCATATAGATTTGCTACTAGTTTATAAGTTTTTCCGCCTGGAGGTATTATCTTTTCGGGTGCAAAAGGTAAATCACTATGCAAATCGTGTAAGTAATGCGGATAACCTAAATCTACTTCTAAAATATAACCATAATTTGCGTCATCTGCGATATTAAACAGATCAAATTTCGATATTTCATCTTCATTTAATAAATGAAAGTTTGATATAGGCATCTTTTTGGTCATAGCATGTCCGTACAAATTATTAGCATCGAGATATATTAAAAAAGAAGAAGGTTCTGTTACATCATAATCTGGTAGATATTTGTTATTAGATTTGGCGTATCGAAGTGAACATTGAGCCAAACCACCACGTATTCCATTTTCTAATAATTCATATATTTCCAAATCAGAAATCAATTCTAATTGAACTCCAGTGTATAAAAGCATAGCATCCCAACTTAAACCAGGTGAAGATACATAATGAGCTGGGTCTAATTTGTAATATTTCAAGCACATTTGTCTAAATTTTTCAAATATATCACAAAGTAATAACACATCACTCTTTAAATATAAGTCATTATATCTTCCAAGAGAATCAATCTTAAAAGCATTCCAAATTTTTTGTGCACGTTGGTATTCAGCATCTGTTATATGCTCCGATGTTAAACTATTAAAAAATATATGTTTAGGTGGAAGCTCCTTTTCGTCATATTTAGCCCACGAATCAATGTAATCGTAAGGAAAAACACCCTTTTCTTTCAGTAACACAACTTGATCGTAATTTCTGAATTCACTGGCAAGATGTACATTTTCTTCTTTTGTTAAAGTTTTTGATAAAGTATCTAAACTGCAACTTAAAAATTGAAATGAGTCTATAAATTTTATTTGTACGTGACGAGACAATTTTTTATAATAGATGTTTTTTGTTATCGACATATATTTTTCCTTAGATTTAGGTATTACCTTGATATCACCCTCATACTTAGTTAATTCTTTTAAAAAAAGATGACTGTCATAACCCGATAAATTGTGGAAAACTACGGGAATGAATGGACATACTTTGTAAGTTAAATTACAATGAGTATGCGCTGCGCCACGATACTCACCAGTAATATGATCGTGATCAAGGACTTTATCTCCCAGTAAAGGCTGTTCACAGATATGACATATATTGGCCGTTTCATAGTTGTCTGTTTGCGTTTCAGATAATAAAGACAAAGACTTTTTATTTGATAAAATTTTATAGATTCGTTTCACATCTCTAGTTAAGTTTCTTATAAATATTTTAATACAATCTGGGCCTCTATGCCAAACATATTTATTCAAGCTGGAATCGTGAGAACAGCAAATATAATAGCCGAAACATGAGGGTTGATGCAATTTTATGTTAATTGTATTAGCGCTTGATCTTGTATCACAATTTAGCAATATGCTTTCAAAATCTGCGTATACTATAAAATTTATAATTAATTTTCTTTCATAGTGCTTAAACTTTAATTTACTATTTTCACCTGGTAATATGGCTAATATTTCAGAACATCTATGCGAATTAAATCGAGACTTACTTGCAAAAAACTGTAAACACGAATCACAAAACTCCAGTTTTCCATTATGTTTAGTGATTTGGCGTCTTACTAGTCGTGGCAGATCTTTAATCAGACAGTAATGACCCTTTTGTGCTTTTTCAATATATAATAAATTTATATGATTAATTTTCTTTAAACTAGTTAAATATAGAGGCCCAGTAACGTAACATTTTTTATCTAGACCGTAAACATTGATACTTAAATCAAGATTTTGTTTCTCTAAAAGTTTTAAATCATTGATAGTAGGCGGGAATGTAATCCCTTCAATATTAAGAACTTCTGAAAAATGAGGATACGATGCAGTTCTACATACGTTACTTTTAGCTGGATACAGCGAAGCTACAACGCTCCATAACAAACAGTATTTATCATAGTTTTTAATGTTTAAGCAACTTTTAGTATTTTTTATAACCGAAGGTAATTCTAGATAACTGCCTCCTTTCATTGGTGAATTTTTATTTATATTCATTTCTAAATGATTTACTTTATAAAATGACCAACCGGACTCGCAATGTTCAAAAGCAATCATTTTTTCTACTAATATATTTATCATTGTAATAATCATACAGTTTATATCTGTGTTACAGCATACAATTTCAAATTTAGTATTAAACGATTTAAGTTGATGTTCATCTGACTTGGGTAAAACGAAATAAGCAAATAACTCAAAATTAACTTTGATACACTTGTGTTTTGCTAACGATATCTTTATAACCGAAGGTAATTCTAGATAACTGCCTCCTTTCATTGGTGAATTTTTATTTATATTCATTTCTAAATGATTTACTTTATAAAATGACCAACCGGACTCGCAATGTTCAAAAGCAATCATTTTTTCTACTAATATATTTATCATTGTAATAATCATACAGTTTATATCTGTGTTATATTGCTAATGCAGCAATAATACCCAATTGAATATACTATTTGTTACACCTGGTTTTGCTTTGCATTTAATGTTTAAAAATAAACACACGTTCATTACAATACACTACTATGCGGTATAGGTATACATTTGGACGGCACGTATTGATTTATTAGTAGATAAATTTGTAAACACAGGCAGGCTCAGATTGCATCCGACGCCTCAATGGCGCTAGTAAGTATATACAAACTCTAAAAAAGGAGCGAGTCTATCCTTTTATGAAATCATGTATAGTCAGCGTCAAAAATATCGGGACGAACAGACTGTGTAAAATGATTGAAATAACTATGAAAATTAAATTTTAACTCAATGACACAAGGAATGATTCAGAATAAAGACAGTAGGTACACGACGACTGTAATTCTGACAAGAACTTTATCCAATTGAGATAATGTTTAATTTTTTTAATTGTTGAGATCATTTTGAACTGTGTATTCGTCTCGATATTTTTGACGCTGAGTGTACGCACATATTTCCAGTGAAAACTAATCCTTCATTGCACGGGAAGCCTATACAATGCGAGACCATGTTATATTGGAAATGAGTAGCTTGATATAATTGTATACAAAGATGAGTAACAAAGACAAAAAATGTATTAAAATGTACCTTGGAAAACTAGTTGTAACATTTAAAGTTATTCTATAATAATATTTGGTACAAGTAAGCCGCGTTTGAGATATTGTTAAATTATGACTTCGGTAAGTACCTATTTTTTAATTTTATATTTAAATTAAGTATTAAAAAAACATATAACAGTGGTAGTGATGGTTATTCATATTGTATGTATTCATATTTTATTTATTTATATTGTAAATAATTTTTGATTAATATTGTATTTTGTGTGTAAATCAAGTTTATTAGTTCACATTATTGTCGTGCTAAGATACCTTCTGGTTCCGGGATTGGATAATATACTTATATTCACTCATTAGTTTGGATCAGACACAATTTTATTAAGTATTAAGTAGAAATATTTAATTGTTAAAATATTAATTTCCAGGATTCAGAAGAACCATTATTCAACTTTATTCCCACGGAAGCAGTACGTTCAGAAAGAAACAATGGAAATCAATCGCACCGAAAAAGACCGCATTCCGAAGATAACAACGTAACTTCGTATACATTTATTAAGAAGCCTACCCTGGGGTCCAAGATTGTCCGCATTGAAATCTACGATGCCAAAGATTTCGTGAACCAAGAAGAGAGCCTCTGCAAATGTAAAGCGGAGTTGTGTGCGCAATATGTTGTAAAACATGTATTATTTGACGATATTTACAATTCCACAAATGCATTAATAGAAAAAATTCAAAATAATGTATAAAATACTAAATGATTAATAAATAATAAATGTATGAAAATATATGAATAATGTTTTATTTTAAAATGGTTCGAAGTTTTTGAAGTATCGGTGTATTTAAATAGATGATTTATTTGAAATGATGTAACAGTATTCGAATAGATGGTTTAATAGTTTTAAGTAGTCCGCTATTTTGTTACATATTTGACGACACGTTTGGCTTAATGGTTAGGACCTGATCACAGCACAATCAAATGCAAAATTTTACGTTCCTTAACCACAAAGCCGAAGTGTCGTGGGTTCGATTCCCACACGGACAAGTTAATATTTGTTCCGGTCTGGTTTTTTTTTTGTTTTAGTTTAAATGAAGATTTCGCAATAACATTTCATTTAACCGCTAAATATTACAATCAAGAACAGATCGAAGAAACATATGATATCAGGCTACAATATTACTCAGAATTAAAATATAATTCATACTACTTACCCACTGAAAACAGATCAGATCAGGCTAGAACATTATTCCTGGATACATAAAATATAATAATTATAAGTACTCAGAAAACAGATCTGATTAGGTCAGATTATTTTGCACCAGTTCTAAAATAGATACATGATCAGATCACGGAAACAACATATCAGACCAGAAGTGGAATTTGAATAAATGACATTACAGTATTTGAATGGATGTCATATTTGAACTAGTGTATAATTGGGGTTGATGGATCTCTTTATTTGAAAATATGTAACAGTATTCGAATAAGATGGTATACTAGTTTTTGAAGTATCGGTGTATTTAAATAGATGATTTATTTGAAATGATGTAACAGTATTCGAATAGATGGTATAATAGTTTTTGAATTATAAAATTGTAGTAAGTAGTGGTATTTGAATAAATGAAATGAAATTATTTGAATAGAAGTAATTCAGTCTAAGAACCTAAAAATAGTTCTCAAACATCAGTCCTCTAAAGGTATTTTTAGTAAGTATTTGAATGATCGAGACAAAAATGTTTGAATGATACTGTTATAGAGAAAACGAAATCAGTTCTCTAGATGTTGCTACGAGAAACGCTATGAATATATCAAGTTTTTGAAAGAACGAAAATCAGTTCTCTATAACTCACTTATTAAATGATCGAGACAAAAATGTTTGAATGATCCTGTTATAGAGAAAACGAAATCAGTTCTCTAGATGTTGCTACAAAAAACGCTATGAATAGATCAAGTTTTTGAAAGAACGAAAATCAGTTCTCAATAACTCAAAATCACTTCTTGAGAAGTAAAAATTGGGGTATCTGGATCTCCTGTGATCCAGATAGCCCAATTTAACACTACTGGTGTACTAACGGGTACAACTCTGGCTACTTATTAGTACCTAGTTTCAACTCAAACTCCCTTCGCGTAAATTCATTGAGGGAGCAACAACAAACAACTAAAAGTACATTGGGGGAAGGGGGGGGGAACTGTCTATACAGTTAGTCTCTTTTAGTCTCAGTTAGTTTTACTATTAAAAATAAATATACATTCAGAAACAAGAAAAGAAAATGATTACCAAAAAATTTATTTATTTTGTCCAATTAATCAGTTTAAAATTGTTATTTCGTCTCGGCAATTTCCTTAAAACTAATCAAAAAGCGATTAACAAGAGAATCATTATTAATTTCTCAAAAAAGATAAAGTAAGTAGAGATATTAAAACTAATCCGCTTAAGTACGACAAACAAAAGGCATCACAGAATGTGTGTGGGCGGCCCTTAAACAGCTTAGGAATTTTTATCCGAAGAGTATTCAGTTACCAGCATGACAAAATATCTTTGGGCACCTCATATTTATAGATAGGTATTATTTATTTATTTATTTTAACTTTATGCAACAAAAAAGTACAAAGGCGGACTTACATACATACATAAACTCACGCCTTTTTCCTATGGGGGTAGGCAGAAACCACAGAACGCCACCTGCTCCGATCCTTACATACTCCTTTCGCCTCATCTACGTTCATACATCTCGTCATACAAGCACGCCGGTTACTCCGCACCTGACCTTTCTGAAGAACCTCACCAATGAGGTCAATGCAGGTCTTCCTAGGGCGACCCCTCCCTGCGTCCTTAGTTAGGCATTCTCTACCAGTCAACCAAAGGTGCTGAAGAGATAACATGGCAGGTGCAAAAAATTGTACATGAGAGAAGAAACCATCGTTTAAAAATCATCGAAAACAATTAAGTATCTAAATAAATTTAAACGTACACAAGTACTAAATAATTAAAATACTTCATGTATAAATTACAATACATAAACTACAATACTTTGAGATAATTATATAACCTAATAATTATAATAGCCCAAAGGTTTGCTCGTGCCTTCTCTGTATGAGAAGAGGCCTTTAATCTGCTGTGGGACAAATCTAAGCTGGTAATTTTTTTTATATGCTTTACATATCTCGGGACCCTAAAGTCTAGGACCTTTGTAAGGTGTACGAGGGGCCGAAGTCAACTTGCAGCGGCCCCTTAGGTTGGTTTTGATGAAATGAGAAATAAACCAACGATTATCCCTATGAACTCTTTGATATATATAGCCTATACTATTGCTCATGCATCTTGCTATCAAATCCAAAAAGTTTTATTCCAATCCGACTAGTAGTAGTTCCAAAGATGTGGGAGTCTACCGCCATCTCTTAAAACAATATCATTTTAATTTAATGTTTTTGGATTTTCAACTCTCGGCGCTGAACCGAGCATTGTAACTCCAACAGTACGTAAGGCATAGTAGTAAGGCCCCCAGAGCAAACAAACAAAAAACTCTTCAGCTTTAGTATATTAGCAGGTAAAGATTCGAAATTTAAAATAAATACAATTAAATAAAAACAAATAATAAGTAGGTACTTACCAATACCTATAATAAAACTTTCGAAAAGTATTTAACTCTCATTAAATTATTGCTATTGGATAAAATAAAAAAATGAAGATCACAAACAACGAAAAATTAATTCAGACAATTTTTTCAATTGGAACTTAAATGTTCAAATTCAGTGGGTAAATTAAATTGCTTGGATGGACTTACTTCGGCTTAATAAAACTAACTTCATTATTGAACTGTTCAATAACTCTGTTAGTTAACAATGTAGGGATGTATTAATTGTTGTTATGTTAACGAGAACTCGTGTGGTAAACTTGTGTAAGTATTTTGGTGAACTAAGTTATGTCAACCCTGAAGTGAGGCTAGTTACCTAATCGGGGTTAGTTCCGCAAAAACTAACTAACGTCAACTAAATTAAAAATATAATTTTAACTATAATTCCTAATAAATAAATAATCTCAGTAACTATAATTTAATTCAATTTAATTCGTAATTTATAATTATTTTGTTGTAAAATTTTGTTCTTTTCTATTCGTTCTAAATTTTATTTTTGTTCAATAACTTTAATTAATTGTACTTTAGCTTTAAGCCTTACGTAACATCTGTACAAATTGTAGTATGCAAATAAATGAATATAATATGAATATGTTGACGTAATTGTAATGATGTAACTCTCTTAAAGTTTCTGGCTAACTGACATGTTTGAACTTCGACTTAAGTAGAAAGCATCAACATGCCATGCTGTTAAAGTGTTCTTATATTATACTAGCTTTGCCCGCGACTTCGATCGCATAATAAAAAGTAGCCTATGCCCTTCCTTGAGGTTAAAACTTACCCCGTACTAAATTTCATTAAAATCGGTTCAGTGGTTTAGTCGTAAAAGTGTAATAAACAGACAGACAGACACACAGTGATATAGTCAGGCAGAGTAACTTTCGCATTTGTGATATAATTTTAGTAACGATTAGTAAGATACAGGAATCAAGGTATGAAAAATAAAAGTCAGAAAGTCCCATTCGCATTCGTTATAGCGTGTGAAAATGCTATGCATTGATGAATAATGTACTAAGTAAGTACTCCCATTAAATATTGCAGTAGCAACTGACAATAAAAATCCATATAACTGTACTGTCAACCACACGTCCGATAAACAAAATCCGAACATATCGCTATGAAATAAAAGACAAATCAAAGTAAAATTGTTAGATTGTCATGGAGATGACTGTACGTGGCACATCAATGTCGTGGATTCTCAACATTTTTTATGTAAATTACGTGTTATTACGGCGATTAAACCCCTTTGAACTGTATAACTGTCTTGTTAGCGTTCGTTCAAGTGGCATCCTTAGTCGTTTGTGTAGCTTTTATTATTGATGCGGCAGCCCTGTTTTGTAGCCGTTTTTATGCCGATTTTTTAATACAAATCTTTTAATTTTTAGTTTTATATTCGTTATTTCGAGGTACTCCTGGCTAAGTAATAACAGCCGCACGGGTCAATCCATCAGGTTAAGCCACGCTTACCGGGGTTTTTCGGACACACCGAGACTTTTCCGTGCCTCGGAAAGTACGTAAAGCCGTTAGTCCCGGCTGTCTTAGGGTCCGTTCACACAGACCGGCTCGAAGAGCATCGGCGCGCATTTTTCTTTTCACACAGACCGGACGCAATCGGAGCCGATCGGTTGCGCGAACGAGAAAATGTACGCGATCTGAGCCGGTCGGCTCCTCTTATTATTTCACACCAAGCGTGTTCAAGCATTCTTAATGACAAAAGCAGTGCATATGCAAAAATAAACCTTACTACAAATACTAAAAACTCTATTTTCAACGTGATAAGAATCTGATCTCCTCTCCGAGCCGGTCTGTGTGAACGGACCCTTACGTGGATCTGTGACAGTCGTCACGGGTCGTCAGAACCCCGAAAGTCTGACAACCAGTCTTACTAAGGGGTATCGTATTAACTATTCACTGGGTTGTGGAGGTCAGATAGCCAGTCGCTCTATGTAAAATACTGGTTTTCAGCTGCATCCAGTTAGACTGGAAACCGGCCCTAACATAGTTGAAAAAAGGCTAGGAAAATTCATTCGTTTGTAAACCGATGCCGTAGTTATACTCCTTCAACGGACGACAATAGAAATAATTGTGACTCATTTTTCATTATTTAATTGATTAGGCATGTTACCAAATGCATTAGCGTAACAGAAACCTAACAAATGTTCAGCATTTCACAACCTTCTGTCAAACTACATCAAAGTGATATTTGTTCCTTTATGAGATAAATAATATATTCTTCGAACACCCACACAAGTCGCAACGGCTGAAGAATTTGTGAAACGCTTTATACTCGGCACAGGCTCTCGCTTCTTTACCCCTGACAAATCCTAGTTCAGCTCACCAAAGCGTTCCAAATTCAAACACCTGGAAACATTAAAGAATTTGTAAGAAACAAGTTTTTTTTTCTTGTAAAGAGGTTGAATTCGTTTTTATCTCTGGCACAAAACTAAAAAAAGGAACAACGCAAAAAGAAATCATTTACCTACTTTGAGCTTTTATATTAGAAATATTAGTTACCTACTGCAGCTTGCTAAGCGATATTATGTGTTAAGTCCTGTGTAATTAGGATAAGCATTAGCAACCTTGACAGAAACAATTTACGAGTTAAAAGCCTTTAGTACCTTTACCAATATCTGAAGCTAGCTTCTGCCCGTGGCAGTAGCAATCATATCTATGCTTACAAATGTATCTAGATTTGTTTGGACTCCCATACAAACTTTCATCCCATAAATATTTCAACCCCTTTAAGCCTTTTTTTCACGACAACAGGTATGTCTTTCTGCAAGGTCTAATCGGTACTTAATTTCATCAAAATCGGTTCAGTGGTTTAGGTCTGTCAACGTAACAGATACAGACAGAGTTACTTTCGCCTTTATAATATTAGCAGAGACAGTAGGTATAATAATATTTATGGTAGAAAGGAAGTAGGATGACACGCAAGGTTTTCCAACTAGGTATGTCGCTATCGTGGCGGACGCAATGCAGTGACACGTAGGAAACTTCCTTTGTGGACAAGAAGACAGTGCCTTAGCTACAAACAAAAAAAAACTCTTCTAAATTCAAAATATCGAAGGGGTACATTTTCTCATCAGCCAGTCACATACAAAATCGATATAATAAGTTCGAGTCAACGAGTTTTGACCTTGTGTTGAATATTTCAGGGCAAGTACTTGGGATTACTAAGACCCGGACAGTCCGGACACTTATCTAAATTTTTGGGCCGCGGGTACTCTCAGAGGAATATGCCGGCTATGTGGGTAGTTGAGTATTTTGTTGTTTAATTGTTTAGTTTTGGCACGAAGTTGTGTAGGCGTATTATTGGCTATCCGTTTCATAATGTAAGGCTGTTTGGCGTTTGCTAGTAATATTTTAATATTAAGGACCAGAATTGGTGTTATGGTCCTTATTCTATCTACCTACGTCACGTTGGTATCGACTGTATAAGTTTTTACTAAGTTGCTAAATATTTCTTTATGTCTAGTCTAGATACGGCTTTGTATCAATCCTAAATAATCCTGTCTACATATAACCGGCCACTCTTCGTTGTGTATATTTTATTCAGTTTCCATTGAAACTTCGTAATAAAGTAATATAAAAACACTTAAACTCTTAAAATACAATATTGTGTAAAGAATTAACCAAACTTGTGGTCCAATCTTAATGATTCTTGCATCAATCGATTAGTCTTAATCTCGCGAGTGTCACTAAAGTGAATTATGACGGTAATCAAAACTTTATATGGCGACTACTAGACGCCATATTATACTGAAAAAGAAAAAAGAACTTAGAGGTGTCAAGGGACACCCGGATGGAACGAAGTTATATGAGAGAGAGAGAGAGAGAGAGAGAGAGAGAGAGAGAGACAGACAGACAGAGAAACACGCGCACGCCGCACGGCTTACAACTATAGCAAAAAGTGTCGTTACAACTCTTGGTCTTAATTTTTTCCGCCTAGCCCCCTTTCGCAACGCGCGATAAGGATCTTTGTTCCAATAAAGTGGACGAACTATGATATTAGGTGAGGTATCACTAAATAGGTATTAGGAAATCATCTTTAGGTTACTCTTATTATTTTAAATTTCGAATTACTATTTGTGTTATAAATATTCGTTACAAGGGCCTGCTTTGTTTGGTACATAATAAGTAGGTATCGCATAAAATTTGATTGTTTCAAGAAGCCAAAAAGATTTTTAACCATTTTTCCTTGTAAATTCTGCGTGAAACCACTTTTATCCTATCTTTAAACAAAAACCATAAAACACTTTACTCTTCAAATCATAGTCTTTTACTTACAAAGACAAACATCTCTTTCTTAATTTCCTTTTCAATTTCCGAATGTCAAGTTCAAAATAAACTTACAAATTGTAAAATATCTTTAAGACTAGACACTTCCCTCTTCCCGGTTGAAAAACCGTTTGTTTACCGGTTTTTCCCGCTAATTTTCCCGGGTGATCAACAAGTGGCTACCCCGGATGGAGCTCTGGCTGGGTTCCGGGAGAGAGGGGTGAAGGGGACGCGGGGTGCACTTCGTAGCTACGCAACTAAGCCTCTGAAGTAGGGTAGCTTTGGTTTCGTTGAGAATTTATGGTTACCTATTCGATCTTCGTTCGAGCATTCGATTTTTAAATTTTAAATTTTGTGAGTTGACGTTTTGTGATGACCAATCAATTTATTGTTAAAAGGATTGTGTAGCGAAAAATCACGGACAAAAACTAGTATTATTAATCTAAACTAACTGTCGCCCGTGACTTCGTCTGCCTATATGTCGGTTATCACGGAATAAAAAGTAGCCTATGTCCTTTTTTGGGGTTCAAACTTATTCCGTACCAAATTTCATCAAAATCGGTTCAGTTTAGTTTGGAAAGCGTAACAGATAGACAGAGAGATAGAGTGTTAGAGTTACTATCGAAGTTATAGTATGTACTAGTAAGAATATACCTAATACTCACTTCATTTTGAAGGAGATAATACCTTAAATTTTAGAACGTAAAACACGGTCACCCTACTCTAAGGCAATTCGTAGTCACGTACTTAATGTTGGATTTTATTGAAATCGTGTTTTCGTGTCGAACTATGTTTTTTTCTTTTGCAAGGATTTGTAGGTATTTGATCTTACTGCACTACCCATACATACATAAGCTCACTCCTTTTTCCTATGGGGGTAGGCAGAAAACACAGAACGCTACCTGCTACGATCCTTACACACTCCTTTCGCCTCGTCCACGTTCATACATCTCGTCATACAAGCACGCCGGTTACGAATACTGCGCACCTGACCTTTCCGAAGAACCACGCACTAGGTACTACCTGCCCCCACACACACCCACACTACCTTACTACTTAATAAATGCGAATGTAACTTAATTTTGTTTGTAACTTAGAATTTAGAATGGCTGAAAGGTTCTGGATGAAATTTGGCACTGAGATAGATTAGGCACATAGCCTAACTTTTTATCCCGGAAAGTTGTACGGTTTCCGTGGGATGATATATTAAATTTGATGCGAACAAAGTTTGTTCATAAGTAGTTACTTTTACGCGAGCAGAGCCGCGGGCAGAAGCTAGTACATAATATCTTCCATACATTCAAATAAAATGCCAACTCCAAAAAATTTACTAAAATCAAAACGAATGCCACCAAAAACAAAACTTGTAAAAATTCCAAGTCTCGCAACTCAGTTCTTCTACCGTAAAAAGTTGTGAGATCCATGTAATACCAAGTCAGTCGATTTATTCAGTCCCTACTTAAGGGACCTTCTGTCTTAAGTTATTACGTAATTAGCATTTAAGTATGTTTAATTATAATAGATTGACTTGGCCAACGCATGAAAACACAATGTAACTCACAAGCAATACATATTGTAGTAAATAAGATTGTTTAGTGCGATAGCAAAATCGTGCTGACTGAGTCGCGAGACTTGGTTTTTTACAAGTTTTGTTTTTGATGGCATTGTGTTTTCATGCGATTGCCAAGTCAATCTATTATAATTAAACATACTTAAATGCTAATTACGTAATAACTTAAGACAGAAGGTCCCTTAAGTAGGGACTGAATAAATCGACTGACTTGGTATTACATGGATCTCACAACTTTTTACGGTAGAAGAACTGAGTTGCGAGACTTGGAATTTTTACAAGTTTTGTTTTTGGTGGCATCTCATTTCTTTTTGTAGAAAAAAAACTGAACTGCATAAATAACTTTGTAATTCCATATGATTATATCATGTCATATGGGATTACAAAGTAATTTATGCAGTTGGTGTATCTCGAAAACTGGACTGAAATTGCAAAATATTTTAGTTTTTCTTTGATTTATACACTAAACACTAATTGCATTCAAAATTTGAAGCTTCTATGTCTACTAGAAGTGCCTTAGACTTTTAATGATCACACCAACTGCATAAATAACTTTGTAATCCTTTAAGATGTTAAGATGTCATATGGGATTACAAAGTTATTTATGCAGTTGCCAGTTGGTGTGATCATCAAAATTCTAAGGTACTTCTAGTAGACATAGAAGCTTCAAATTTTTAATGTGATTAGTGTTTAGTGTACAAATCAAGGAAAAACTAAAATATTTTGCATTTTCAGTCCAGTTTTCTAGATACACCAACTGCATAAATAACTTTGTAATCTCATATGTCATGATATAATCGTATGGGATTACAAAGTTATTTATGCAGTTCAAATTTAAGAATTGGTGTATCTAGAAAACTGGACTGAAAGTGCAAAATGTTTTAGTTTTTCCTTGATTTATACACTAAACACTAATTGCATTCCAAATTTGAAGCTTCTATGTCTACTAGAAGTGCCTTAGACTTTTGATGATCACACCAACTGCATAAATAACTTTGTAATCCTTTAAGATTATATCATGTCATATGGGATTACAAAGTTATTTATGCAGTTGGTGTATCTAGAAAACTGGACGGAAATTGCAAAATATTTTAGTTTTTCCTTGATTTATACACTAAACACTAATTGCATTCAAAATTTGAAGCTTCGATGTCTACTAGAAGTGCTTTAGATTTTTGATTATCGGTTTAAGAATTGGTGTATCTAGAAAACTGGACTGAAATTGCAAAATATTTTAGTTTTTCCTTGATTTATACACTAAACACTAATTGCATTCCAAATTTGAAGCTTCTATGTCTACTAGAAGTGCTTTAGACTTTTGATGATCGGTCAGTCAGTGAGTGACAAAATTAAGAACTTTGACTAGTTATAATTCTTAAACTACTGGTTCAAATTGAATGAAATTTGAAATATACCGTGTTTATACAATGCTTGCTTGGTAACTAAAAATACAGGCTTCTAGTTTAATCCACAACAAAGTTATAAGGGGTTGAAAATGGCCTGAACTGCTTCGAGAAAATAATGGTACGGCCGTGCCGCTTTTATTTGCTCGACTTGGCGGGGGCACTGCCGTGCCCCTCGATACCTAATCATATTTAAAAATAGAACTAATTTAATACGATTACATAGAGCATAGTATAAGCATTACACAACAATGTGGTAGGCGAGACGATGACGCTTGTGATTGGTCGACGGCGGCCATTACAGCCGTATAGGGAAAGCGCGCGCGTATCATATTACATTGCGCTTACGCAGACTTGATAGGGTTGGTGCTTTTAGTTTTAAATTTTTCTGACAATACTAAAATTGTTTTACTTCGCTACCTATTTCTTTCAAGATTATATATTCTTCGAAGATTTATTTATTTATTTTTACTTTAACACAAAACGGCCGTTGACCAATTACTAGCTTCTGCGCTTCTGTTTTCAAATTGTACCAAACCGCCTTTAAGGGTCGGTTCACATCTGACGGACGATACGCCGCGTATCGTCAGTCGCGTAACGCAGAAACAGTCAACTAGATAATAAAATATCCAACCATACACACTTATCCGATGATGACTTAGTGCGTCGACCATAAAGACGATACGTTCGACGTATCTTCCGTCAGATGTGAACCGTTCCTAAAAGTAAAATCCTTCATATTTCTCTTTCCATTTCTTTCCCAAATCACGTGACCCCATTAATAAAGTTTTTGACTCGTGCGTCAAAAAAGGCAAATTAAACTAAGTACGTCATATTAAAATTTAAACTTATATCTCACGTTTCACAAAACCCCGAAGTTCCCCCTTCTGTTTAGAATTTTGCAACACTCGCTCAAAGTTTTTGTAAGACTGCGTCAGGAGTATACAACTTCTAATTTGTTGTTTGTCTACGTCAAGTTGGTGTAACGTGCGTGGGTACCTGTGATAATGAGGGCAACAAAGGTTTCTTAAGGAAAGACGGTATTACAAAATTATTTTGCAAAAGAAATATAAGCAGGAAACTGAAGGCACCTTGTAAAAAATTACTTTTAATTTAATTAGACCATTTATTTCAATTCGACTATTTACAGGCACTTTTAAATTGTGAAATAGGTTGGACAGTTAGTCAGAAAGTTGAAGGTAGTTGCTAGTTCCAAAAGGGAGGTAAAGTCTCTATGGAGAACGAACAAGAAATTTCACGGACACTCTTTTCAATTAGGTTGTAACAAAATCCTGGTTACAATATTCTTCTTGCTTTTATATTATGAGAAAAAAATTGAAAATGAATATACAATAAAAAAATATATATCAAGCCTGTAATCCCCGAAGGTGTACCCATTAGTACACCCACATTTCGCCAGTTATGTTTAGGTCTCATGTAATAGGGGAGATCCTATTGCTACTCGTATCAACCGGGCACAGATCCAGACTCCGAGGCTGCTACTGAGAAATTCCTAAAGAAAAAACCAAAAAACACTTTGCCCGACCTGGGAATCGAACCCTAAACCTCATGCTCAGCGGTCATGCTTTGCGACCACTAGACCAACGAGGCAGTCCAGATACAAAATATATTTCATAGTTATTTTCCCACAAACAATAAAACAAGTATAGATTAGTTTTCATTATAGTATGTTATCTAGATTTATTAAGGCGAACAAAATATATGACACATCAATAATAACTGATAATTTTTCTGTCAGAAACGGATGTTGGCTTCAGTAATTATTATCAATCAAGCTATGAAAATGATAATATTCCGTCTGGTATCGAGTATTGATTACTCGGAATATCCGGACTCACTACCCAATCTATACTGATAAAATAAAGGTGTTTATAGTTTGTTTGTTCAAACGCGTGGAAAACATAATCTTCTTGTATATGATAGCTACATTCAATAGTATAGGCTGAATATCATCAACCTACGACCCACGGGAGCGGAGTAGTAATCAAAAACGTAACTTGAAGCGGGTAAAAAAGACCACGAAGACGAAGTCGCAGGCAGAAGCTAGTTTAGGGCCTTAGGGGCCGTCTCCACGCGCGAGAGAATCGCGGCGATATTATCGTCGTGCCACGTATTTCTATACACTCTCTTAGTACGTGTCTACACACGGCGATGTCATCGCGGCGATGCGACGGGTGGAAATACATGGCACGACGATAATATCGCCGCGATTCTCTCGCTCGTGGAGACGGCCCCTTAGGAACGACTGTTTTTAAACAGTCTGATTACGGTCCCAGAGAATAGTTAATAGTCGATCGAAAATCATAAAAAAGCGCAGTAACGTCAACTGCTTCAATCTTAATGGAGACTAGCGAAATACGCAGAGATGTGCACAATTGAGTGCTCAAACAGAGTGCAAGCTTTCTCTTCCCTCATTTTCATGGTTGGATGGGGCAGCAATGTGATTAGACCGGGGAGAGGTCAAGCGCAGTACCAACGGCTTTTAATGCTTAAAAAATCTAAGTGGAAAAATCCAAAATCACATTTCTGGACCTGGAAATCTGGAATTCAAATAAATATTATAAATGCAAAAAAAAGATCAACGAATGCACTGACAACGATTTAGTTCACAAAAAAAAACTTGGCAACAGTCAAAACGCAATCTAGAATGACTCAGGCCATAAATCATCTTCGAGACTGAAAAATTATCTAAATTATCTGAAACTTCTTAAATACTTTTTGTCCTTCAGAATAATGTGTGGAAACCTCGATGTACTCAACTATAATGATGCGAGCCAAGTCACTACATCGCGTTGAGAAAAAACAAATGCACCGCGGCTGCCGTGTAAACAAACATGCGCGGACGCAACATAGAATAGATAGCAGCAGGTGTGGCAGTAGGTAGAAAAGAATTAGTTTAATTTGTTTAGTGTAATCCTTTCTAATATTATAAATGCGAAAGTAACTCTGTCTGTCTGTCTCGCTTTCACGCCTAAACCACTGAACCGATTTTGATGAAATTTGGCATGGAGATAGTTTAAGACCCGGGGAAAGACATAGGCTACTTTTTATTAGACTTCGACTTCGACTTCGTCTGCGTCCGCGATAAACGACATTTGCGCGGACGAAGTCGCGGGCAAAAGCTAGTATACATATAACACAAGTAACTTTTCGGACCCAGATGAAGTCGTGGAATAAAAAGTAGCTTATGACCTTTCTTGGGGTTCAAACTTACCCCGTACCAAATTTCATCAAAATCGGTCCAGTGGGTTAGTTGTGAAAGCATAACAGACAGACTTACTTTTAAATTTATAATATTAATACTGTATGGATGTAATATTATACATGATTACGCTTTTAATAGTTATAAAAAGCGGAAACTGCAAAAATCAAAGTAAAAATATTTATTTCAATTAGGTCATTAAAAGGTAATTTATAAGAAAAAATAAATTTTTCGATTGCATAAAAAAAATATAAATAAATTAAATTACAGGTCCTAATCAAAAGTCTGCTTTAGAGTTAATTACACTGAATTAAAAAAAATAACCTAATCCAAAAATTTTAACAAGTACAATAGTGTAAAGACAGTACCTACATCGTTTAACCTCTTTAAAAAAAAAGGAAAAATTAAGTCAAATGTCGCATCTACAATAATAATTCATTCTATGTCGAAACGTGAGCCAAACGGTGTTGGAGGGCGGGCGGCGCGGAGCGGGGTGCGCAGGGGGGAGGCGCCCCGTATATGGCGTGCGTTGGCGCAGTTACTATACAGTGAAGAGCAAAAATTTGTAACGTGTTTCATTGTTTTTCTTTCGATTAATTTGTATATATTTTTGATTTGGTTATAACTTAAAAAAATATTTGATAGATTAATTTTTTGTAGTAAATACTCAATTATTTATTTCAACTAGATCATTTAAAGAAACTTTTGACTGTCATTAAGTAGAAAAAAAAATCTATTTGGCCCTTCTAAAAGGTAGTTTGGTTTGAAGAAAAATGAGCATGAAACTCTATACTTAATTTTTTTTTAAAGTAAGGTTATAAGTACAGTACCTAATTTGTAATGATTATTTGAATTGAATTTAACTTCCACTTAAAAGCCGCATGCATACCTTCAAAACGTTTATTTAAAATCAATCTGATTATAGACAAACTGTGCCATACACTGAAATTACTATGTACTACCAACATTTTCTTCAAAAAACAAAACATTACGAAACAAACTTTTCTGAAACACAAGTTCTCGCCGACTGTACTCCGGGGCGCCGGCTGTTGTCGGGTGCGCGTGCGACGCGACGCCCCGCCTACTCATCTTTGTGTGTGTGCTTATGACGCCGACAAGTCTTTTACACTCGCACCGGACTCATTCCTTCAGCTACAGTCTGACACCGCTGAAATTCAATACAATGCTTCCTGCTAAAGGCTTTTAGCTTACGGAAATTTTTGTTGCGTAAATATTTTTTCCGTTTGGTAATTTGAACAAAAGATTTTGATGCACGATTTCATATGTCATTGTATTGTAAAAGCAGGGTAACGTAGGTACTTTAATGACTCATCCATATAAGTACATTGATTTCTTAACGAGATATGTGCCTTGCCCCAGCTTGGCTCTTAAAATTGTGACACTTTTTTTTTAAGGTGGAAAAAATCATCAAATGATTCCTTCCGCCCTGGGTGGGGCGGAAAGGACTGTCAGACTTTTACTGACTAAAAAACCACCCTGTTCCTTCTGTTGCCCTTTACGTTCTGGGGCCACGGTATCCTGTTAAGACGTCCCGCAACCCCGGCAGGAAAATTGTGACACTCAGGTGGCAATATTTGAGTGTCACAATTTTAAGAGCCATGTCGGTTACCTTGGTTCTGTGGATCTCCTCATTTCTGGGTCGCGGGAAACTGCTGGATGCGAGCAGCGCAGGTCCGGTCATTGTTATCTTTAGGGGAAAGCTATGTGCAGCTCAGTGGACGTCGTTTGTCTGGTATGATAATGACGATGATATTTTTCTTCTTCAAACGTGTCATGAACTTCAATTTTACTTAAGAACTGATTTGAAACAGAACCTAATTTAGATTAAATTTTGACTTGAGATATCTTTTGCGTATACACGTAGTAACAGTAGGTAACTCCTCAGTTCCACTCCACACATGGATAGTATGATAGGAGGATATTGAGATATCCGTAGAACAATTTCTATGATTTATCACACAAACCTTCACACATAGGCAGCGCACAACCTGGGATCAACCTGGGATATTATCTGCTTCTACGATAATGTATGCAAAAACCTTCAAGCCTATATATTATTGCACCACTCGATTATCAACTCTCGGCCTACGGCATAGTTACATAAGAGTCAATATCAGTATTTCCAAAATTTATCAAGTTTTTTTTATATCGTTACCGGTTAATAACCATTCAATCCTCGAAAAAAAATGCTCTGTGAATATCGTTAATGATATGACGTAGGTACTATTATCAAAATCAGTATAATCGTTTTTTAGGAACGAAGTATGTTGGTGTTGAGCTTGTATCGATTGCAAGGATCAGCCCAAAAAGAGTAGCCAAATGCTCGAGTACCTTTGATTTATTACTTGATAATGAACTAAATTTCGTCACATTTAGAGTTGAAAATTGAGTACAATCTTGCACACACTTACCCAATTTTCAACTCTACAAATGTTGGTTTTTAGTTCATTATTAATTAATCAATAAAAATCTGCTCAATCATTACTGCTCTGTCAAAATTACGTAGAAATGACGTCTATAATCAATTAAAAAAAATAAAATTGAAAAGTCTGTTTGCAATATCAAATAAAAGCTTTTTACTTAATGCATAATGAAGTACACAACACTGTAGATACTTCACACTATTTTTATTTTATTTTTGTCTGTCTGTTTATCTATATCTATACCTATCTATCTATCTATACTATATATATATACTATAATAATATTATAAAGAGGTAACATTTGTTTGTAAGTTTGTATGTAGGGGGTAATCTCTGGATCTACTGAACCGATTTTGAAAATTCTTTCACAAATTGGAAGCTACGTTATCACTGAGTGCTATAGGCTATATTTTATATTATCAAAAAATGAGGGATCCGTAAGAAAAATCACGCGTACGAAGTCGCGGGTAGAGTGCTAGTCTCGAATAATCTTCGAAATGGCTGGACCGATTTTGACGGGACTTAGGCTACTTTTACTTCAAAAAAAGAAATAGAGTACCGCACAATCCCAGCAGAAAGTCGACATTTATGCGGATGAAGTCGCAGCTTCGACTTCCAATAATTATTTTCTAACACATAAACATTGTATTGGCGAAACCCCAGACTTCCTGTCATGACCTAAATAAATCACTGGTTAACCTAGGAATAGTTCTGACCTGGAATTGTCATTGAACTCTGAGAAGTGACGCTCATTTATTTTCATTATTATGTTCTAGGAATTTTGTGGCAACCATCAATAGTATATTCGACTTTTGTCGCTGACCGTACCTTCATCCATTATTTCGTTTAGGGAAGTTAATAGTTGTTGAGAGTAACGAACAAAAGATCAAAGTCCTAATATTCTGCTGTCGGTACTGTTACCTCTGAACGAGGTACGGTTACCTCTGAACGAGTTTAGTTTATCGGGATATTCTATCTACGTAATTGAAAGACTCTTTTAATTGTTATTTCATGTATTAAATTTTAGTCCGCGAATTTGTCTCCGGAAATATCGGTAACTTATTATTTTTTCTAAAATAAAAGAAGCTTAAGTTACTCCTTATAACATCAGCTATCTGCCAATAAAAAGTTGTCAAAATCGATCTAGACATTTCGGAGATTAGATGGAACAAACATATAGGCAAAAAAAATGTCATACATTACACATATGCATTATTAAAAAAACGGTTATTTTACGAGTATTTATTTCTAAGTATATTAATTTTATCATAGGTTTTAACTAAACAAATAAGGTTGCATAGTCTTCACTTTTGGGTTAGACGGCTAAATCTCATAAGATGTTGTCGTTGTTATTATTGTCGTGACTCGTGTGTTGTTGTTGTTATCCTACAGCAATGACACACATGACACGCGCTTGTGAAAGGCAATTATAAAACCCATTATACATATCACATAAGTGCTTTAAAGTAGATAATTATTTTGTTTTTCTTTATATTTTGGCAATAACAAACTCACAGAACACGTTTATATATTACATGAAATAGGATATAGCAATTGACTGATAAGAAAAAATATTTAAATAATGATTATTTTTTTATCTATAGCTCAATTATTACAATTCACGTTCGTAAGTTGATATCTATTTTATAGGTGTGCCTTATTAGGCATTAATCATAATATCAAGTAAGTAATAAAAGGGGAATCCCTTGTACACAAAATTGATTTAGATCGTTTTTAACCTATTACTAAGACTCCGCTGAGTGTTTGTATGTCTGTCACAAGGCTGTATCTTTTTAGCCATTATAGTTAGTTAGTCACTAGAAATTTTCACAAAGTGTGTTATTAAGGCCGCTATAACAACAAATAAAAAAAGTTAAAAATTAAAATTCACTTTACACAAAAACGCTTTTTGAAAAAAAAAAATTTGTGTGAAGTGTATGTAGTAATTATTGTACAGTGGTACGGAATCATCCCTGTGCGAATCGGACTCGCATATGAAGGATATTTTTATTGAACACAATCTATCAAACATGCCAAAACGGCTGAACGGATCTGGATCCATTCAGCCGTTGATTTTCATCTAGATGAAATTTGGAACAGAGATAAACTGTAATAACAGATACCTAGGCTACTTTTTATCCTGGAAACGGTTACAAACGTACCTATACGGTTCCCACACACATACATACATAAACTCACGCCTTTTCTCATGGGGGTAGGCAGAAACCACAGAACGACACCTACTACGATCCTTAAATAATAATTAGGTATGTCAACTTTGACGCGGACAAAATCACGGGCACAAACTAGTTACCTACATAAATAATTAAAATTCTCCATCATTAGCTGATGCAACATCCTACCATCCCATATAAAGCGATGAAATAAAAATCATAACCTAATTAGTTTGACCGGTGGCCGGGAGTACTAGTAGGAAGACTTTAGGCGAGTATATAGGTCGAGTTACTGGCTCTTTGCCAAGGAATTAGTCACCCAGTGTGTAGCCAACGCATGACGATAGCGTTAAAGGTTACTCTGATACGTGAGACGGTGGTTTTTGAGATTAATACCAGCCTATAGTACTGTCCCACTTTAGGGCAAAGGCCTCTTCTCATACAGAGAAGGCATGAGCATTGATCACCACGCTTGCTCAAGGCGGATTGGCGATTCCAGACTTATATTAATTACAAGTCCAGGTTTCCTCACGATGTTTCCTTTACCGATGTTAGTGATGTCCAAGATAAACTTTAGAAAGTAGATATGAATTGAAAAAGTCACATTGGTACTTGCCCGGATTCGAACCTACAACCTCATGCATGAGAGGCGGGCGCCTTAACCACTGGGCCATCACGATGATGTGAATTTTGTACAAGCGGTCTGAATAGGGCATCATTTTGTTGATGTGTACTTTAGATTGAATGGAAAATTTGTTCTTCAATTGTTTACTCGGAAAGTTTCTGTCGGTTATCAGTGTTATTGTAAAACTACACAGAAATTAATGCCTCTTTCCATTATGCTTAAATTTCTGTAGAAATTGGCTGTTCTTTCTCAGAAAATACTAATGTTGTTCCTGCTAAATATTTTGTACCAGTAATCTGAATGGGTCATCATTTTGATGAAATACACATACTCTTAGATTCAATGGAAAATTTGTTACACTTGTTCATTTGTGCTGTTCTTGAGAATTTAGCGTGTTATTGTAAAACAGTAAATCTACAGAGGAAATGATGCGTCTTCTCATTATGCTAAAATTTTGTCGAAATTGATAATTTTTTCCCAGAAAAACTTATGCTGTTCCTGCAAATTGACTAACGCCTGATTTCAATTCCCAGGTCGGGTAAAGTGTTTTTAGGTTTTCCTAACAGGAATTTCTCAGTAGCAGCCTCGGGGTCTGGATTTGTGTCTGATCGTTGACAATAGGCTCGCTCCCTCGACCTAAACATACCTAACTGGCGAAACAAGCTCTGCTTAGCTTGGGATCAGATGGCCGTGTGTAAGTTGTCCCAAGATATTTATTTATTTTAATGTGGGTGTACTAATAGATACACCTCGGCCTAACCCTTCGGGGATTACAGGCGTAATGTTGCGTTATGTTTCAAGAAAAACATCCAATCACGCAGTTCTCTGAATGAAGTTTACGCAAACCAAGTATTCAATGAAAATTTTGGTAGAAAATTCATCGAAAATGTTCAGTCATAAACGTTGGCATCCTTATGTTTAAAAATGATCATTTCACATCAACTTTAGAGAAATGAGCAAAATAATTAATACTGGCACACATGAAACATATAAATTGAAATTAAATCAAATTATGAAAATCATAGTGAATAGTTGTTGATTATGAGTCTACAGTATCGCTAATGTATTCGGAATAATTATTACGTGTATGTCTAGTACTTTAGATAAATAGTCATGTTACGTTGCCAGGGTTCACAATCGAATGTTTTAAATATATGTTACTAGCTGGTCCCTCCGGCTTCATTTCGTCGTTTTTAGGGTTCCGTACGTAAAAAAAAACCAGGACCCTTAAGGCGCTTTACACATAGAGCAACTATTGCAGCTAGCAACTAGCTGTTTACATATATTTAAATTGGACTGCGCACACATAGCAACTCGAGTTTCGAGTTCCGGCGATCGTCAACTGTTTTCAGTTGCTGCAATCGATGACTAAGTTAGTTCCTATTGCCGCAACTAGCAACTGTTAAATATTATACCGGTTTTTAAAGTTGCCGGTTTCCTCAACGGTCAATCGCAACGCGTGGGGCGATTTCACAAAAAAAAATATCCCAATGATGGGAACAACATGTAACTTTCGTGTGTTTTTCACACACGGTATAAGGCATCATCTTCTTCAGGAAAATAACCTATAAGCAAGAGGAATTCATTTAACGATGCCATTTTATTTATTTCTTTAATGGTACCTATTATATCTACCTCTTAACCTCAGCCCATTCACCTAACACATACCCTAAAGATTGCTCTTAAAACCTATAAAATAGCCTAAAATATTGAATGAGGTCAGTGAATTTGACTGGTGTATATCTCTCGTTGGCCACGTTACGCTTTCCGCGAGTGATTGGCTAAATATTTACCACGTGGTATTTACTATGAATGGTTCAATTCTTCGATTCGAGGAAGCACGGGTAAACATGATTTTTAATAGCTTCGGTAGGAAGTTCAGATTCAATTGATTTTCAAAAGTTAACTTACTATGGAACTGGCACTGAGAGCACTGTCGTCACCTCAGAACAATAACTAAAGCATAGAAGGAAGTTAAATTTAACTAATACAGTCGTCTCTGTTTTCTTATACACTCATAACAGCATTAGAGAGAGACAGCTATAGGTTGCTCAAAATGCAAATCGTCACAAAGTAAACGTCAATTTGGATACCTTGGCTACCTTTATAGTACTAAGTTTAAAAGCTACTTAACGTCTCAGGTTTTTATCTATGATTTTGTTCATCGCATTTTTTCGTATAATGCTTATGGGCACATGCCAGTTGAAGTGCTTCGTTGGTTTTACGTGTAAATACTAATACTCTTTTGTCTATGACAGCGTACACTTCAAATGTCGTAAAGCTTTCTATGCTTTAGTTATTGTTCCGAGGTCGTCACTGACACTGACAAGATTGTGAACTCGTTCACAGAGAATTTGTGAAAGAATAATTTGTCACTGATACGGTACGGGAACTGTGACTTCACTGATATGTGACGAATCAAGCTCTAGTCATCATCATCATCATATTTTATCAGCCAACGACGTCCAGTGCTGAACATAAAGTTAGCCACAATGACCATTGTCCATTTTAACAAACGTTACAATCTGACAATTTCACAAATAAGTGACATATTTGTAAAGTTGTATGACAAGTGCTGTTTAATAAACCTTATTATTATTACAATTAAGTACAAATATGTAAATTGTCACCTGTAAATAGATTTTTTTTTAAACAGGAATATGTAAAATCGTAGGTACAATTTAACAATTTTGTAAGTTTTCCAAAATTGAAAATTTGTAAGTCGTATTCTTTATTAAACAGAAACTTGTAGATTTGTAACTTGTAAAATACAATTACAATTTACAATTTGTAACGTTTGTTAAATAGGGCCCTGTCCTGTTCTAGCAGTTTAAGTAAATACTTTTTTTATAGTAGGTACTTGGCCCCAGTAGGTGGCCGCTACTTACTGTCTACTTAATTGATTTTGGCTGTGACCTTGACAATAACCAGGAGAAGCTACACAGAACAACTTCAACAAAGATATTAAAGTAAACAAGTTTCCAGTTCAACAGCGAAATTAAATCAATAAACTACTTGATGGAGTGAACGAAGTACACAGGAAAGTCTTCATAGGGCGCAGCAAAAATAATAAAAATGTTAAGTTGAAGATTTAGTTTCGGAAATCGAAAGTGAAGAAGTTTGCCCAAGGACTAAGTTATTGATTAATGTGGGGTATTTACTAACACCCATTAGAGGGGAAGAGGGGTCAGGTAATTCAGGGCACTGATTGGGCATGCTTAACAGAATTTACTAGCATTTTAAAATAGTGGGGATCCATAAGGACCCATGCCTCTCGTGGGTCCTTATGAGTCCCTAATTTCTAGCTAAATTACTAAAGTAGTGTGTCTATCGCCGGCGAATGACAAACCTTTCACAGAAAACTATAATAATAATAATCATTTATTTATAAAAAGGGGCACATTTACAGTAAAATATATTGACAATAAAAAATAGAGCACAGTTGCTAATTTGCCTGAACTAGGTTGAACCTGTGTTTCAGGCTACAAGATGCATACATACCTACTTAAAGTAAATAAATTAACATTAAATGAAAAGTAAGTACTAAAATAATAACTAACACAAAATAAAAATACAGAAGACAGCGTGGTAACAGTTTACATACACAACTGTTTCTAAATCGTTTTGGAGATTTTTGGGAACATTTGTTTGAACAAACAAACAAGCAACCTCTCACCTTCTCCGTTCTGTCATTTTTTGTATCTGTCTATTTTCTATACATATAAAATGCTTTGTCGTTGATGATCGTAAAGATCTGAAACTTGGATTGAAACGTGTGCTCTTTGTATGACGTAAAGAATTTTCCAAAATACACCCCCTAAGGGGATGAAACAGGGGTCGGTCCAAAGTTTGTATAGAGAAACCAACTTTGACGCGGACGAAGTCACGGGCAGAAGTTAATGGATATATAAAAAAAAATACGATAAAAAAAATTTAAAGTGCCTGTAATTTCACCTGTTAACTTTTCAGTACGGTCAGGTAGCTGGCCCTTTCACAATGGTGCTCTACAATCCCACATTTCCAAACCCAACCACAAAAAGTACTAAATGTCAATTAAAGTGAAGGAATCAGGCCACCATGAAGCACATGGCGCAAAACACACAAACACCATGGATGGCCAAAGTTTACAAAACAAGTCAGTATTGAATGGACTACTAATTTATCCAAATGCTACGTACTATTTAAGAGCCACATCTAAACTGTATTTTCATTGTTTTGTTTGCGTAAACACCGTTCGGTGTTTCGACTCTGACCTAGGTATTCTAAATTGACGGAACTCAGTCTGAGAGAAGATAATAATATTAGTCTCGCAACAGAATTTCGGTCACGGCGGGCAGTCTCAATGGAGACTAGTTAGGTACGCAGGATATTTTTATATTATACTGTACAAGTGTGTGCGCAAACACAGGTATGGTCATTCTACCCTTAGGCCTAGGCCCCACTACGGTTAAACCGCTGCGGTTTTTAATCGCGTGAATTTGTGCCCCTAGAAAACTAATACAAGCGGCCGTACCTGCGGTTTTTTCCCGCGACTGATTTTAAAACCGCGATTTGCTACAAAAATAATGCTCGCGGGTAAAAACCGCGGCAAAATTTGTTGTAAACAACACATACTGCTACCTTGAAATCCATCTTCAAACTGCGGGTCGTTTCGCGCGTTTTTTAATCGTGGTGTGTGCGTCTCTAGCGGTTTAGCGATTGTAGCGGTTAATCGCTTGCTCAAAAAAAACCGTAGTGGGGCCTAGGCCTTACTCTTAAGTCCTATCGGATGGTAATCTACGACCGCGGAATGATGGTGACAGCGATATTTTTAAGGCACGAGGTTATCACACCACCATCTTCCAAATTCCACGCTGTTACTGAGAATCTAATGGAAAACCCCAATAACACTTTGCCCGATCTAGGAATCAGACCCAAGCCCCCTCGGTCCGAAGTCGCGCTTGAGATCAACGGTGCAATTAAATTAGAACGATTATGTGTTGTGCTATATTAGCAGCTATAGCGTATTCTTCTTGTTTATCGTGTGGGCGGTAAGGTCTTACGACCCCACATACCCTAGGGTCAGAGTTTCTAAACCGCCTCAAGGGCCTCTGACATGGTTTGAGTGGGACAGTATTATAGGCTGGTATAAGTCCAGGTTTCCTCACGATGTTTTTCCTTCACCGCATGTCAGTGATGGCTAAGATAAACTTTAGAGCACTTTAGCGTATTAAAACCATGCCACAATTAATATGGTCAGCTGCTTGTTCCAAAAAATCTTAGAAAATAGTATTAAAGCACCGTCAACACAAAAGGAAGAACTTCCACATTTTACTTTAGTTATAACTAAAAAATCTAAGTATATCTCTCTATCATCCTTAAAAAGTTTCATTAAATTTAAAATGGCTTCACATTCAAATCGAAGACTGTTAAAAATTGAAGACGTTTCAACCTTCTATACCGCTTTAAAAATACCGTCTTTCGTTACCTTTCCTTTAAAGGTTTCAATTAATTGATTTAATTGAGCACTTTTACGAAAGGTATTACTTAATTTCATCTAAAACAACTTTAAGAATATTATTTTTCCTTGGCATGTTTTTTTGCTTCCACTAATTTATGTTATGGCGACGCTCAAAATTACATTAATTTTGTTTTTGCTTACAGTTCGTCTTCTCATTTCGTCATTTAGATTAGGTGGGGCATGTTACAAACAGGAAAAGTGGGATAAAATTGAGAGTCTATTGAGCGCATGATTCTGCATATTATCCCATGATGGATACTATTATAAAAGTTTGCTTATCGTGATTCAATAATGTATTTTTGTTTCTTTTCCGTTTTTTTTTTATTGATATTATAGCCAGTCGTAACTACAGATTTTTTTATACATGTGTCAGTGATTAATAACTCAAGTCCAACGTAATGAGACACAATAGGGTAGATGACACCACCAATCAATTGACGTACTTTTTATGACCTGTCAAAACGCGATTCTCCCATAGATTTTGTATAACAAAACTCAACTGTGACGTCACTTTTGTGCAGACTCAATTGACTAACTATTTATTAATTTGAAAGCAGTTAAAAATCCAATTTTACAGTGATTTGAAAATTAATCAGGTTTTCAGGGCCAAAATAAAGTGTTTCTTTATAGAAGCTATGTCTTGGAATTATTGGTTAATAGTGTCATCTACCCAATTGATTATCTATTGTTCTGTCATACCGGTAATTCAGCCGGGGCTTGACCGGTTTAGCTGAAAACCAACGCTTAGCAACATGCTATTAAAGCAATCCTCTATGGGGGAGTTAAGTATATTAAACCACCTTTATTGTTTTAACAATTTTAAAGAATACAAATACTCGATAAGCACTCTTAATAGAATGTGACTTCAAAATGGTTAGCAGTATAAAACTGGCATGTTACATATTCTTAATAATTTCGAACAAAAAATGTATGCTGCAAAGTCGTCACATTAATTCTTCGTTCGAGAAACTGAGTGCACGTGTCTCTAATTAATCAATAGTAGATACATCTGTAAGCGTAAAATTATGAATCACAGAGCTCGAAAATCGATTACTACACTACTAAAATAATTTAGCACGCAATGCATGTTCCTAAAAACACAAAATTTATTAGGACTATCCGCGATAAAATTCAAAGATGGCCGTCTTATTCTACGCCCACATAACTCAGTTTTGGCTCAGGAAACATAAATATTGCTGAAACAGTCATAGGTGTGTCAGAATATTGTCACTAGTGCGATTTTCGTTGCGTTTTGTTTTATAAATAAAGTTTTTTATAATTTTACATAGATGGCGTAATAGCTCAGTGATTTTGCTGGTTCTATACCGTTTGTTTAGGTACTTATACCAATGTGACTTTTTCATTTAATATGTCCATGTGTCTTCTATGTGCCAGAAGAGATCTTTTTCCTGTAATGAGACAATAATGAGCTGGTATTATTTATTTTTTTAAAGATTTTAATATAAGGTCAACAAACGTTAAAAATCTTTAAAAAGTAATAATATAATTTATAAACTCGGTACGCCATAAACCTCAACATTTTAATTTTATTATCATTTTAACAACTTAATAAATAAGAAAAATATAAACTCTTAGATTTTTATTGTCGGAAACGTCTACTCGATTAAATTCTAACATAATAATGAAAGTTATAGTCGTATTAAAAACTATTCTAGAAAGCTTCAACGAAATTTTTTATTTAAACTTTTTTCAAAATGTCGAAGTAATTTAGGTTTTTGTATATTAATTTATATTCCTACTTTGGGAACTCCCTTGCTGAAACGTTTTCTAATAAAAAGATTGATTAAATTCCAGGTTTACAATAGGTACCTACCTACCTTCATTTCAACTCTAGAGTTTCAAAAAAGACTAATCTGTAAGTCAAGACTAACAAATTAATCTTTTTGAAATAGGAATTAATTTAAAAAACGAACTAAGTAAAATATAGAATACATTCAAAATATTCTTTTAGAAGATTGTAACGCTTGACATTGTGTGCGATCGTTCCTAAAGCTTTGTAGAATTACCCTCCATTAGTTTTTGGACTGTCTCGTAGGCAAAAGGCGCAAAGGGCGACTGCTGAGCATGAGATCTTGAGTTCCTAGGTCGGGCAAAGTGTTATTTTGGTATTTTTCATCTGGAATTTCTCAGTAGCAGCTTCGGAGTCTGATTTGTGTCCGGTTGATGGCAATAGGGCTCGCCCCCTATTACATGGGACTTGAACATAACTGGCGAAATGTGGATGTACAAATGGGTACAGCTCTGCCTAACCCTTCGGAGATTACAGGCGTGATGTTATGTATTGTGGATATTTAAAGTTTAGTAAGATTATTTCAAACTTGTTTTCGTAAGAAACGTAGGCTTTATTTTTCGGAATTGTTAAGGGTCATTTTACAACCGTTAATTCTTTGTCCGAACATCACACTTCAGACATTGAATTAACCAAAATGATTGCAAGCAATAAACCACCTTATTGACACATATGGAACTTATTATTGGATTCCAACTTTACACCCAAAATAATTGGTAGCAATCCGTCAGACCAGTGGTCCCCAACCTTATTTTGTTTACTGCCCACTTTGTGAATATTTTTTTTTTCTAGCGCCCTCTTTTTTCACCTACTTAAAAACCACCTACTAGGTGAAATTATAAATCGCTCCCCAAGCCTCTACACAACACCCGGACTTTTTTTTGGGTCTCTTACTTCCCCCCTTTAGGCCTGCAGCGCCCACAAGGGGGCGTTATCGCCCACTTTGGGAAAGGCTGCGTTAGACTTTCGAATAATTGAAACCAGCTGGATTTTGTAACAACTTCAGTCTGTTCAGGGATCCTTTGAACCGTATCAATTGTGTTGACATTGATTAATTAATCAGATTAAAATTGGTATAATTCGCAGCTACCATTGTCTCTTTTATTATTTACAGACAAAAGAGGATTTATTTTTTAAAACTGGAGTTTTTTGTGCTTGTATAATTTTTTTTATCTAAAGTAATTATTACCTTTGCTTATAATTTTATTATTTTCTAGAACTCATTAAAAATAAATTAGCAGACTACATTTCAAATTCATTATTTAAATAGTATAGGAATGTATAAACGAAACATTTTTTTGTTATAAACAGTATTTTTTTATTGGAATACATTTTTTTTACAGACAAACAGCAAGCCTGACCGTCCAGCTATTTCATCGCCTTTACTGTAAGTATTTCTCAATAATAATAATTCCCCTTAAGACCCCATGTTGTTGACCCCATGATGTTTCTGATACCCGTGTATAATAGAAAGAGACAAAGGGAAAGAGAAGAAGAGGGAAGAACGCCTGGAAGGGGCATATCACTTTTACCTAACGTGACGATTTCTGCCAGATAACTCCTACCGCAAGCCGAAGGAAAGTTCCGGGGTTGCGGGACGTCCGGGGTTGCGGGACGTCTTAACAGGATACCGTGGCCCCGGAACGTAAAGGGCAACAGAAGGAACAGGGTGATTTTTTAGTCAGTAAAAGTCTGACAGGCCCTTCCGCCCCACCCAGGGCGGAAGGAGAAGCCGAAGGAAAATTCCAAATGTAAGTAATCAGACAAGGATGTTTACTGTACAGAAAAGCGTAATATTCAGTTTGACTTTGCAAACTACAAAAGAAATAAAGTACTGACTCATTTCATTTTCCCCACAACCAACTTATTATGTGAACAAACAATCAGTTGCTAAGTACATTATGGGGGATAATTGTTAATAGTTTTTCAGTAAACTACTGCCTCGTTGGTCTAGTGCGTCTAAAGCGCGACTGCTGAACACGAGGTCTTGGGTTCGATTCCCAGGTCGGGCAAAGTGTTATTGGGTTGTTCCATTAAGAATTTCTCAGTAGCAGCCTCGAAGTCTGGATTTGTGCCCGGTTGATGGCAATAGGCTCGCCCCCTATTACATGGGACTTAAACGTAACTGGCGAAATGTGGGTGTACTAATGGGTACGCCTCTGCCTCACCCTTCGGGGATTACAGGCGTGATGTTATATATGTATGTGTTAATTGCTTGAAAACGTCGAACACAATGATATATTTTTTCTATACAACTCGAATATAAGAGCAAATCGCAGATAAGTACAGGAGTTTTTGGCTTTAAGCCAGAATTGAAAGTTGTAGTGGTGAAAATTTATATGTGTGTACCAAAGTAGTACGGTCGGCAAAAGAAATTTAGTTCAACCTAGATTTTGTTGACGTCATCACTTTATTACTCGCGTTGGTGGGAAATTAGCATAGTTTTCTGTAATGAGCTGTTTAGATTCAGGTTTGCAGGGTTTTGTTTGAGAAATTTTAATTTTACTTAGGTATTGGCTGGTCGAGGCCTGTCGGGGGAGCGGAGAAAGAAAAAAACACAAAAATAATAAAAAATACTTACAAACAAAAAGGCAATAACAAAAAAAAAATAGAAAAAAGAAAAGAAAAGAAAAAAGACATTATAATTTATTGTGTGACGCACAGCTGCAACAAACAGACCTAGTTCAGCATAAAATGCCAGACCACTTGTGCCTGACGCTGGTTTTCAACTGGCCCTTTGTGTGTGACGTAATACGGATGTACCTAAACCTATTTTTATTATTAAATACATAAACCATTTATTTATTTATTGTGCTTATGAAAATCCCGCACCTCCGGCCATAGGCAGAAGTGAAACACTGCGATGGTTTTAGCCAGTAAGAATTCGGTATAGGTACCCCTCCTCCCCTTCCCCTCCCCCTCCTCCTCCCGCCCCCCTCGGACGGAGGAAATCCATGAAGATTTCTTCAGCACATATAAAAAAGTAATAAGAAAAATGTTTAAAATATCAAAACTAATGGCTTTGGAGTCGTAAGTTGTGATGACTGGGTGGTTAATACACCTACCTCTCGTATCGTATAACAATTCGTAATAATATGTTCTTTCTTGATGTTTATCTGGAATATCATTGATATCGATAAAGGAAAACATTGTGATGAAACCTGGACTAAAATAAATATAGATAAGTCTTAAATCGCCCACCGGTGATTCGCGTGCTTGTAGAAATATACTAGTTTTTGCTTGCAGCGTCACCTATATGAAGCTTGATATCATTTAAAAAAAATATTACTCTGCAACGAACTGCTAGGAAAAGAAATACGTACCCCCGATCATCGCCGATTTTTTTGCAGTTACAGAAAATAAAAATCTTTAAAGTTTACACATGATAGATTTTTTGTCCATAATATTGTTCTGTACTTTCATATAACAGGGAATAATAAACGTGGCTAACACTAGTCATTACTTAGCTTTATAAAGTACATTGGGTAAACTAAAGGCTGATTCACACAAATCAATAAAGCCACAGTGCGTTTATAGAGAATGTCTGAAGTAATTAATTTGTCACTGATAGGTAGGTACGGGACGGTGCCGGAACTGTGACTTCACTGATATGTGTGAATCAAGGATAAGAGTTTTTTTTTAAGCTAAGACTTATTCATTAAAAGAAAACTGTTTTCCCAACGCTACCCGCTAAGAGACGATGACCTCGAATGGACGTCTAGCCAAATGTCGGCGTGCCGATCTTGCGTTACGTCCCTAACAGATAAACAAGCGGGAACGATTTATGCATAAAATATATACACGCAACTGATTGCGTAGTTTACTGAAAAATTATGAAAAACTAGCTTATGCCTTATACTTCGTTCGCGTTAAAGTGGTGGGTACAAACTTTGGACTCCCGTTTCATCAACTTGGGGGGTGAATTTTGGAAAATCGTTTTGCCCATGCCTACGTCATAATAACTATCTACGTGCCAAACAGCGCAATCCGTTCAGTGGTTTGAGCTGTATGTTCATAGATCAATCAGTCAGTAACGGTTGCCTGTAATCCCCGAAGGGTAAGGCAGAGGTGTACCCATTAGTACACTCACATTTCGCCAGTTATGTTTAAGTCGCATGTAATAGGGCGAGCCTATTGCCATCAACAGGGTAAAAATCTAGATTCCAAGGCTGCTACTGAGAAATTCCTGATGCAAAAACCTAGAAAACATAGATTCACTCTATATTTTTTACGCAGAATTAATGTATTGTGGTCTGCCATCAACCGGCCACAAATCCAGACTTACAGGCTGCTACTGAAAAATTCTTGATGGAAAAGCCTTGAAAGTATAGATTCACTCTATATTTTTAAGCAGAAATAATATATTGTGATCTTTTGAGAATAATATACTCGCAAGCTATAATAGCTTTCAAAGAAAATGCTTCCCAATGAGAATGTTTAACATCCCAGACGTTCTTTGAATTTTCTGTGATGCTCTGAGATGTTTGAGTGACAACATGAAAATAATATGATGATTTAAAAATTAAAAACTTGATGTAATGGAGTATCCTTCACTCTTCATAAGGATCACGTGATGTTTTTAGCATCTTCGTGATAAGGTTTCAGACTACACACATTAAAAATCATTCAATTGATTTTTGGTACAAAATATTTTTTTAATATTGTCTTTAAATACAGGTACAATCTCATTCAATTCTGGAAAATTAAGCACCGTTCAACGGAAAAATTAATAGGTACACATGATTTCTCTCTATATCTCCCTCCCTCTCGCTCCCCCCTTGTGATTTTTTTTATAACCCTACCACTTTCCCCTGACGCGGAATAAAAAAGTAGCGTACGTCCTCACTTAAGGTTAAACCATATCACGTACCTTTCATCAAAATCAGTTCAGTGGTTTAGTCGTGAAACAGACAGACAGACAGACAGAGTTAGTTTCGCAGTTTTAATATTAGTATCGATTAATTACATCTTTTAAAAGTGTAGCTTTTTCTATTAGGACTTTTCAAATTGACAACGGCTATTATCTGTCGTAGAATTCTTTAAAGCAGTAGAATTTTATTTTCTACTAGCTGACCCGCTACGACTTCGTTCGCGTGGTATCCTACCCCTACCCAACTGATACCTCCCACCTCTACACTACCGATACCCTACCCAAACCCTACACTACCACTACCCTACCCTACCAATACCTACCCCTACCCTACCCCTACCTCTACCCTACCCTACCCCAACCCTACCCCTGCCCCATATTTTCTCACCGTTTAAACCTTCCCTGGACTACGACAAACATTTCAAAACCATAATCAGCTAAATCGGCCCAGCCGTTCTCGAGTTTTAGCGAGACTAACAAACAGCAATTGATTTTTATATATTAGAATAGAAGATTATTTACAAATTAAGTTAAACATACAAACAAAAAATCTTATAGCATTTATTAGTTTAGTAAAGACAAGTCCAGATTTCACCGACGTCCAAGATTTACTTATTCACTTAAAACCTCGACCATAACACGTTAACAGAACATTAAAATAATATTTTTCCATAAATTTCTTGTGACACGAAAACTGTATCTAGTAGGACAGACCGCCTGTTGCTCCTGGAGTGATGCCAACAAAACGCCGTGCGGTTTTTCACGACAGCTTGTTCAACAAGATAATGTCGTCTATAAAATTTTGGACATGTTTTAGGAGTTTAAATCTTGGGTAGGTTCAACAATTTCTAAGTACTAGTGATGAAAGATTTGCTCCAGTATTATGTTTTGTTGAAAAACCAAGATAATCCCACGGGAAAATACCACGAGTTGAGTAATTTGAGTATGTTATATCTTTACCTAAATCACGATCTACTGAGGTACCAAATTTTATCCAAATCCTTTTAGCCATTACGGAGTAATTAATTAACAGTCATAAAAGTAGTAAAGATAAATTAAATATAATGTTTCTGTACAGACAGCAGTTTTTCTTTGAATTTATTACATCTTTATATTTTTTATCAATATACCAAAATAATACCTGACCTTATCTATAAAATATCTTGTGATATTTTTAGTAATTACATAATATTTTTATGGATAGCTGTGTATAAAAATATGTTTTTCTTAGATATCACAAACATCGGTAAAGAAAAACATCGTGAGGAAACCTGGACTAATTAATATAAGTAAAAATCGCCAATTCGCCTTAAGCAAGCGTGGTAATCAATGCTCGTGCCTGCTAGGTATAAGAAGAGTCCTTTGCCCTGCAGCAGGATAATAATAGGCTGATATTGTATTATTATTATAAAGGTGAACGCTTTTCGACACCTACTAAAATACATGATTCGTTGAGTTTTCAGCAGGGGCGTAGCTACCGTCGTATCAGATAGGGCCCCTCAGCTGCTCAGGCCCCGAATCCGTGTGAGTGGAAATTCGTAAAATATTATCTACTATCTCACTCAGACGTTTAGGCCGTACGCTAATCTTCCCAGGAAAAATAAACAAATCGTGTCTTTTGTGAAAAAATATTTATCCTCCATTTGGACTCCGCCGCAGTTAGGGCCCCCGGGCGTCGGGAGTTGCAGGGCGATTTCACGCCCGTATCGGCGACGCGTTGTGTCCCACGCGCGCCTTGAAGAGATGTCGGCATAGACGGGGCCCGCTAGGGCGAAGCCAGCCAGGGTTGCGGATTTTGTTCGAAAGAGTTACCGTGGCTCTGGAACGTAAAGGGTATTAGGAGGAACACGGATGGATTGTTGTCAGTAAAAGTCTGACACTCCCTTTTGCTCCGCCCAGAGCGGAAGAAATCATTTGATGATTTCTCAAACCTAAAAAAAAGATCTTCTACCTTTTTTTTTGGTAGCAGCAAATTTTGATACAGGGCCCTTCTAGGAAAACGTACACCACTGGTTTTCAGTCACCCACATGTATTGATACGGCTATTTATACCAAATACCTAGCACTATAATTTGTGTGACCTCAATTAAAATAATAACAATATAACTACACGTTGGTGTCCTTGATATCTACTTGTTATTTCAACATTGTACGTACTAATCATTTCAGAAAAATTTTCAGGTTTCTAATAAAATTAACAATCACCATATTATTCTCCTTTTCATTTTTCCATTCACAGTGTTTGGTCGATTTAAAGAATTCCATTCTAAAGTTATGCAACACGTTTTTCAGGAAAAGAAAATAATTATGTTTACGTGTTATCTTGTATCTCCTTCTTGGCTATAAAGTACCACAACCGCAATCAAAATTTTATTACTTTGTGGGTTTGAGAACACTTTTATATGGATGCGTCCGCGCCGATTGACGCATATTATATCAGTAGATCCGAATACCATTTCGTCACTTATGATTAGAGTCTTATTTTATAGGTATTAATTACAGCATATTTTAACGTTAATTTTAATGTATACATTATATTAGGTAAAATAAACAAATGTACATTATACATATAAAATATAAAAACGAATCCCTATTTCCCTTGGTCACGGCATCACGCGTGAACGCTGAACCAAATTCACTAATTATTTTTTGTTGTATTTGTAAGGAGAAGGATGTTTTGAAAGAAAATTAAAAAAATATATGGCGGTACGAATTTGGCTTGGCCAACTAATACAACTATCATTCATATACTTAATTAAATCATCCATCATTATACATACATCTAGTTAAATAATAAAAAACGTTGATGTACAATTTACTACGATATATTATTTAAAAAAATATTATTAATTAATTACTTTACATAATTATAGTGAAGGTGTTTACAATTCTAGTCTGATTATATAAATTATAATCTATCTACTAGACTTAGTGTGGATATATCTCTCTAAAACTACTCAATAATTTTCAATGTAGAAAAACACAGAAATTGTAGACATAAAAACGTACACCTCTAGTGCCTCTGAACGCTCCCATATTTTTACAGTGATGTCCATATATGTACATCTACATTTATTAGGCTACAGTTTCATGCTCTCCCCCCTCCCTCCACCAACTGAGTCATTAACAACCTACGTCCTCCTGAAACCCGTAACTAACGCCCATCATCTATCTTACACACAACGGCAATCAGTTTCATGGTCCAACCGCAATAAAACCTTCTTTTATACATCATGAAAAACATGTTCCCGGCGCGGCGGGCTGCGCGTACGCCTCTGACGCATATCAAAGATGTGCGACGCCATTTCTTTTCCACTGTACGCTCCCGATTTGGCTCGCGGCCAAAGACGCCGCCTGGCGTTCGGCCAACACACCAAATCACCCCCTCTTGACGCTTAGCGGGAGAGCTTTCGATAGTGCTGGCGAAAATCTGTCGAATACTGAAAATATTTCGACATTATTATTTTATTTCGATATTTGTAATTTACCTTGTTTTTGCCGAAGTAAAAAAAAATTGCGTTGGTATCGTATTGCAAAAAGTTTTAAATGATAAAATGCTCTATTTAAAAGAAAGCAAAATGGTACCTACTTGCAATTATTTACAGTAAATTACTCGTGCCCAGGAAAAAATCCAGATGTCCAATAATTAAGCGTGAACTAATTAACATAAACAAGGGACACGTGCGATTTTACCCTCATTCTACAAACTTGATGACAGATATACTTTGCAGGGGGCAGTAAAACCATAATTCACTCTAATTCTATAAATTTTCCACCGTTACTACAAAAACATGATTTGAATTATATCGATTTTCAATATTCGAATTTTCGTTTTCGACTCGATTCGATAATCGGATCTCATCTCGCGTCCCGTTAACAACCGAAGCTTACGCGATCAACAACCTAAGGACATAGTTGAAACGCATTCCTAGCTTATTGGTGTAGTCTTTACGATTGAAACCGAGCCGATTCAACAAGCAGAGGTTGGCTGCTATCATAACAGATTTATTGCTATTCATTTGGGTTGAACTCAATGGAATATCCACTTAGTTGTTGAAGTGTTTTGGTTTTTAGATGTCCGTTATTTTTTATGTAATAGTTTATAGGTGTTCTCTTGATTGGTCTAGTAAGAGATCTGAAGGCATACCGTCTTACCCAGTAACTGGGTTGAAGGGGCCAGTAATGCAGTCGTTCTATGTAAAACTCTTGGTATTCAGCTGTATCTGGCTAGACTGAAAACCGACTTTATAGTTGAGAAAAATACCGAGTTTTTATTTTTCATGTTCGCTTGTAAATTGTTTTGCTCTTATGTGTTCTATTCGCTGCAGATTATTTTTTCGATGCAGAAAATATTTTAAAGCAAGTAAGCGTGATTACTTAAAATATTTGTCCAAAACAAAAAGCGGCTAACAGGGTCAAAAAGATTTTTTCAAAAAGGTTTTCTTTATTTTTTTTCTGTGTTTACGTCGACTTTTCAGACGGACTGCATCCTCGCTAGAGACACAGATGAAAAATTGCATATTTTATTTTCAATACAAGTTTGTTTCATATCCCTCCCACTTGGCATTGCTCTATTTATAGTTCGTATCTAGTTACAAATTAGGTTCTTTAGTCAAAACAAACATGAGCACTAAAAGATTTACGAATCAAAAAAAACATTTACGTAACTGAGAGTAACGATAAAACACAGAAATTAATGTAGACTACATAATCTTGTAGACATGAAAGAATTTTTTTAAATAATATAAGATAAGAAGTCTAATATTTTATATGAATCACATTAATGACGCAGAGTCGTCATGACATCATTGCCTCTCTATTTCTTACAAAGAAATAGGAATTGGTGTATTTTTTCAATGACGCTTACAAATGTTCATTTGAGTTTCGCCTCGTTGTGCCATTAACACAATTTGTTGAAGCAATTCTGAAAACAATTTCATTGGTTTGAAGACTTTGCTCGCGACTTCAATGTCAGTTTTCGGTGAAGTTTTTTTCTGCGCGAAATCTTATCTTTTTCTAAAATAAAATTTGCCTAAATTACTCCTTATTACATCAGCTATCTGCCAGTGAAAGTCCCGTCAAAATCGGTCCAGCCGTTTTGGAGATTAGCCGAAACAAACAGATAGACACAAAAAAATATGTTTGTATTATAAGTATCGTATTATCTTTCAAACACTTTAATTTTATTTATTTGTATAGATGTATAGATTACGTAGTTCAGGTATTTCGGCACTAAAACTTGCTTGTACACACACATACTTACTATTTACGTACTTCCTGAGGCTTATTCTAGGTAAATGGTAACTGTGCTGATTAATATTCCTTTCAGTAAACCAATCATTTAAGCTGTCATTATGCTGTCAAAGATAACACTTCACATTAGGAAAGTTTGCCAAGTGGCCTCACTTTAGTGACCCTATTCTGTAAAAATCTGCCTGAAGACACCTGAAGCTGAGAATCGACAACTCCCCTCAAACTCACTGAATCAAAATTTACTTAACAAAACTTTTACAGAATAACACTGGTTGAAGATAGCTAGATGCACGCATATCTTTTTATTAGGTATAACTTCTACCCCCGACTTCGTCCGCTTAGAAGTCAAGTACGCCATAAAACATATCCTATGATACTCGACAATTTATTGTGTAGCTTTCTATGAGTAAAAGATTTTTTGAATCAAACCAATACTTTCGGAGATTACCTCATACATACAAAACAATAAACTCTTCCTTTTTAAAATAATATTATTAGTATAGTACACGGTATTAGCACGGTGGTGTCATATCACCAACTTCTGAACTCCGGGCTGCTACTGAGAAATTCCTGATGGAAAAACCCAATAACACTTTGCTCGACCTGGGAATCGAACCCAAGACCTCATGCTCAGCAGTCGCGCTTTGCGACCACTAAACCAACGCTATTCATAAACAACATTATTTGTTGGTAAGTAATTAAACATTATTGGTTGTGGGTTCGAATCCGGGCAAGTACCAATGTGACTTTTTCAATTCATAATGTACTTTCTTAAGTTTATCTTAGACATCACTGACATCGGTGAAGGAAAACATCGTGAGGAAACCTGGACTTGTAATTAATATAAGTCTGAAATCGCCAATCCGCCTTGAGCAAGCGTGGTGATCATGCTCATGCCTTCTCTGTATGAGAAGAGGCCTTTGCCCTACAGTGGGACAGTAATAGGCTGGTATTATTATTTATTATTATTATTAAGTAATTAAACAACGTTACAGAATGGCCCGTAGCGGGTGACTCAACAAGAATCAGCGTCACAATTGAGACGCAGCTGCCAAAGGATCTCAGTTTACTTTGCGCACGGCGCACGTGTCGCTCCAAACACCTCTATCAATAACGACACATGCCACATTATTTGCATAAGCCAATTTAAACGTTATGCCAATTAAAGAAGGGTGGCTCTCCCTTGGCAGCGTCAAGAGTCTTTCAGGGAATCGAGAGCCAATTATTTATTTAGAAAGAATTGATGTTTTTCTTTAACGAATTGTTTTTTAATTAGGTGCTGTATTTTTTTATGGTAACAAAAAGTACTTGGGTGATTTTTTGTGGACCGAATGGAAAATTTTAGGTTACCTATTTGAAATTGCCAATCTGTCTTGAGCAAGCGTAGTGATAAATGCTGGTGCCTTCTCTGTTTGAGAAAAGGAATTTAACCTGCAATCGGACAGTAAAAATAATTATTTTATTATTACCTATTCACATGGCAATAGGCCCCCTATTACATGGGGCTTAAACATAATTGGCGAAATGTGGGTGTGCTAATGCGTACACCTCTGCCTAACCCTTCGGGGATTACAGGCGAGATGTTATGTACCTATTCAGACTAATATTATAAATGCGAAAGTGACTCCCTGTCTGTTACGATTTCACGACTAAACCACTGAATCGATTTTGATAGAATTTGGTACGAGGTAAATTCGGACCTCAAGAAAGGACATAAGCTACTATTTATTCCGCGACTTCGTCTGCGTCCGCGATAACCGACATTTTCGCGGACGAGGTCGCGAGCAAAATCTAGTTAGGTATTTACGTAATATTTAAGGAGTGTTTTTGTAAAAGAACAGATTTCGTAACATGACAAAAACTAGACGGGACAAAGAATAACTCAACTGGAGATACAGAAGTTGTATTAACCCCGAGTTGAGTATTTTTTATTGTTAATTTAGAATTTTCTAGAATTCAATTTTAAATTTTCTAGAACTCAAATTCAAAACAATAATAAATAAAAATCACAACGGAAAAATTCGTTATTTTTCCTCTGTCTAAAATATAGCTGTCCAGGTGTTATTCTACAAAAAAAGTCCAATTGATCCATAACCATCATTAGATAAATCCCGTAAAACCAAAGTTACGGGGCCTCACTTCAAGTGAATTTACGAGAGCAATGCGCAAACGCAGCTGTCGTACACTCACGTTCGTGACAGCTGCTTTGTGTAAACCTTGGAGATGTATGTTGGATTTCTTCAAGCTATTGTTTTAACTGATTTGAGAATTGAGACCATTGTTATTATTTTAGAGATAAACATCTCCAAATATTTTTGAAAACTAGTTCACATAAGAAATATGTTCTTTTCATTTTCTTGTACGGTCAGCAACAAAAGCCGATTAACAATGTTACTTTTTTATATCATTTAAACAGACACTAAACGCATAGTTAATGTACTGGCTTTCAGAATTTCAGGTAATAGCTAAGGGTTTATTATAACTTAATTATATATTTATTGCGTTTTACTTTTAATATTGTTCTTAATAATTAGGATTTAAAAATTTTACTTGTTAATCGACTTTTGATGCTGACTGTAGGTACGTGTGTTTGTTACTTAACTCCTCCTAAACCGCTGGACCGATTATGATAAAATTTTATGTGTGTATTTAAGTGAGTCCCTGGATAGTTTAGATTTACAATTAATTGGAACCGATAGGTGGAGCTACTAGTTGGTTCGGGTCGAGGACAACATTTTATGAGAATAATTATAGCAAGTTTACCCTACGCTAGGTATTTTTCCTGTATCTAGTATTGATTGACAAGTCAGCGTCCCAAAGTAATTGTAATTATTTATTTATTCATCCTTTATTGTATCTAATTCTGTAGGTGAAAAGTGAAGAACCTTAAGTCACATTTTATAAAGTATTCATACATACATACATACATAAACTCACGCCTTTTTCCCATGGGGGTAGGCAGAAACCACAGAACGCCACCTGCTACGATCCTTACATACTCCTTTCGCCTCATCTACGTTCATACATCTCGTCATACAAGCACGCCGGTTACGAGTACTCCGCACCTGACCTTTCTGAAGAACCTCACCAATAAGGTCAGTGTAGGTCTTCCTAGGGCGACCCCTCCCTGCGTTGCCACTCACCTCTGCCATATAAATACCTTTTGTTAATCGTCTTTCACTCATCCTCTCAACATAAAGTATTCAGTAGAGCTCATTAAAGATGTCCATACCCGAAATTGGAAATTAAAATAAGTAGACAAAGTATAAAAAGTGGACTTAAGGTCCTTTAGCTTTCACCTACAGAATTAGGCAGCAAATTGAAAAATAAGCAACCCACATAGAAATTTCTCCCATTTTTTCATAGAATTTTTTGTGTTTTTAATCTAATTAAAACAACAATTAAATTAACAATTAATTTTAATACTATTCTTAGTATTTCGAATGTCAGATGACCAGTTTTAAGGCGGCAGCAGACTAATAACACGCTAGCCACGCCACGTCTGTAAAGCGTACTCATTGGCCACATTTCACATTTCTTTGTCTTTTGGCCAATTAGCACGCGTGGGATGGCGTAGCGTGTTATAAGTCTGTCTCGCCCTTTACAATATCATAAACGCGTATAGTTTCATTTAAAGTTCGTAAGTTTCATTTTAATTTCAGTTAGTAGGTAAGATATACATACTTAGTATCGATTTTTTTAATTTATTTTTATTTTACTATTACACTTTACAATTTACTTTAACATTCAATGTAAATATAAGTTTTAATACTTGAAATATATTTTTTTTTATTGAAATATTGAGGGTTGCATCTTATTGGCACAATAAATTCATTAATTATGCTTCTCAGAAATTATGCCTAATAGATTTGTCATCCATTTGTTTTGGCAAGCGTACTGAATGTCGTGTTCTTGAAACAGGTGGATGCCTGTCGATCCTTCTGATTAAAATCTGTGAGTCACTTATTACACCCACGGGAGGTCTCAGTGAGGACTATTTTTAGATCGAGACACTATTTATAGTCAAGACGGAGTCTTAATCTGCTATTTAATTAATTTACTGGTAATTTGTAATTGTGGTTGTAATTGAAGAAACGTTTGACGTCAAAATGTCGCCTGTAGTATTATTCTGCAAAAATGGTAAATAAGCTATAAATTCCTCAGATGAGATGACAGCTCACCTAGATTCACCAAAGATCTTTACAAAATAGACCAGCAGTATTAAATTAGTATTATTGCAGTGGCAGTATCAAAAGTACCTTTTAAAACCAATAACATAACATAACATCACGCCTGTTATCCCCGAAGGGTTAGGCAGAGGTGTACCCATTAGTACACCCACATTTCGCCAGTTATGTTTAAGTCCCATGTAATAGGGGGCGAGCCTATTACCATCAACCGGGCATAAATCCAGACTCCGAGGCTGCTACTGAGAAATTCCTGATGGAAAAACCCAATAACACTTTGCCCGACCCCGAAAACGAACCCAAGACCTCATGCTCAGCAGTCGTGCTTTGCGACCAACGAGGCAGTCAAAACCAATAAAACCAAAAAACCAATAATTTGAACCCAAATTTTTAAATCCCGTTTATTGAGCACAATAAACCCGGAATTGATACGGAATTAAGATACTTAAATTAAATTCTTATGCCCCGGAACGTAAAGGGCAACAGAAGAAACAGGGTGGTTTTTTAGTCAGTAAAAGTCTGACAGTCCCTTCCCTTCATTTGATGATTTTTACCACCTAAAAAAAAGCTATTTTTTAATGCTGAGAAGTAGTGTATCGTTACTTCGTGTTAATTTAGATGGTAGGTACCTAATGTAGCAGCAACTGGGTTAATCGATTTTTCTCGCTTACTGTACCTGCATCAAGTTAATACTACACACGCTGAATTCTCTCATCAAACATTTATTTTTCAGGGTAGTATCTGCTAAGGGCATGGACACATCGCGGCGCTGCGCCGCCACCGTGGGACGGCACGCGACGTCGTGCCACGGCGCCGTGTACAGTACGCAACGCCGGCTCACGGTAGCAACCAATCAGCTCAAATGTGTACCTAAACTTGCAGTTCTTATAATATGCACCGCGAAAGACGTATGTCTACACCTGTTATGACTAAGACGACGAATTAAGAAAAGGCAGAACCAAAGAATTAAAGATCTAGACAAGAACTGCAAGTCTTTGTACACGTTTGAACCGATTGGTTGCTGCCATGAGCCGAAGAGGCACATTAATACTGGCACACATAAAACAGACGCAATTTACGATGACTACTCATAAGTATCGTAAACAACATTACGTAACTTCCACGCTTCCCTTTGCAAGGTTAGCCGCGTAAATCTATACTAATAAAATAAAGCAGAAGAGTTTTTGTTTGTTTGTTTAAACTCGCAGATCTCTGAAACTACCAGTCAGATTGGGTAAATTATTTTTGTATATGATAGCCAGATTATCTAGGAATACTATAAGCTATATTACATCACGCTACGACCTACAGGAGCGGAGCAATAATCAAAAACGTAACACGCGGGTGAAAAAAAATACACGGGCGATGACGCGGGTAAAAACTAGTGTTTGTATGTAAATGATGAGGTGTTTGTGTGAGGTACCTATCGTGTTTTTCATGTTTTTCGTTTTCCACTGTTTTATTTATGAAAATAATGTTTAAGGAAATAATAATAGGTAGTTTGTTTATGCTTCAGTCACACAGTCAAAGTATGTTTACCTAATTGATCTATGATACGGGTTGTTTTGCCCTTTGGGTTTAGTAAGTAGGTACGTGAGGTTTAGTACAATTTTAAATGAAGTTGTAGATTTTTGAAAACGCAATAAAAGGCATTCTTTACGTCATTATCATACAGAATTACCTTTTGGAAGGGACAACTAGATTCAGTTCTTTTTCCCTTGTGGAATTGTAATAGGTAAATTATTTAACTTTACCTATTAACTTTTGTATAGGTACGAAAAGTTTTCCAAATAACTGTCGGAAATCTCTGTACCGTCATAAAATTGAATACCCAGTCCACTTTGAACAATTTAAAAATCAATATCCGGTCCATTTATCTACTCCCCACTACTTCCACTACAATAACTTTAGGTACATAAATCTGGCACCATGGCCGCGAAATCTCATCCAAAAATGTATACGATCGTCTCTTCGCTGTCGACCTATACTTTGTATGACAAAGTGTAACATAACCAAGACTTCAAACAAATAGGTCGAGACAATCGCCATCCGGATAGTGACGTACTAAACTATTCAGTGGTAATTTGCCAAAATCTGCGCGATCGAGAACGTAAGCGCTGATCTGACGATTAACGACTTTTGGCCGGACAGACCATCCGGGTGAATGAGTGTTTATTCATTACTTTAAAGTGAATTCCTTCAAGGTAACATAATTTGTGTGAGGTGGATGTTTTCTAGTTCATTCTTGAGCTAGATTTTTTGAATAAAGTGTGTGGTATTTACTTCCCCAGTTACTGTTTTAAAAAGTGTACGATGTTTCTGTTTTGTGTCTTATTTTATTTTATCCAATATTAATACACTAAAATACTATATTACCCCATGTTTTATTAATAAAATTAATTCCCAAAATAAGAAGGTATTTAACTAAAACACAAAGATTATAAATAATATAAAAATTACAAAGTATGGGCAATTTATAAAAGAGAAAGGGGTAAGCTAATCACGAAATCGTCCGCATCGCTGTCAATGGGACAAGTGCCCAAAAGGCTGGCAGCATTGCCACGTTGTATGGCAATGTTGATTCTTTGGTCCAAGAAAAGGTCACGTGAAGAGTCGACCATTCGCTTGGCGATGTCCTGAAAATTTTTAAAGTTGTGTATCTCTATATACACTCTGATACACAAATGGAGAACTAAGATAACATTGGGAACTCGTAGCTCAAAGTCACAAGAACGATCGAACACTCCATCAGTCGTCAAGAAAATTATTCTCCGTCTTCTCAGATCTCAGATTACCAAACAGTGTGAAAGAGAGAAAAAAAACAATAATTAAGGAATCTTCAAGATCTCCAGCGGTTGGTAACGTTGCTCGACGGGAGGCGCGGCTATATTTAGAAGCGCGCGCGCCGGTACGCGTGCTTCACGGCGCATGCGCGTCGGTAAAGATGTGTGCGTGCGACTTACGCAGTATGTACCTGGGAGAGCAGTGAACTTACGATGCAGGTATATAAGAAATAAAATATTTGATTAATTGTACTTTCTTTGGTAAACGCTTGTGTTTTTTTATATGTCTTATGATAGAACTTTGGATTTGTATAATCGCTGAAAAAGTTTGTGTTTTCTGTAGGTACTAATCTATATATACTATATACTAATATTATAAAAAAAGCAAATTACAAAAACTTTTTACTTCTAGAAAGCTACAATATTGCTGAATACCACAGGATATGTTTTATGGTATATATTGTAGCTTCTGCCCATGACTTCTTATATTATCGTATCGAACCGTACATTTTTCCGGGATAAAAAGTAGCCTAGGTGCTATTTCAGACTATAATCTACCTATCTCTGTGCGAAATTTCATTTAAATCCGTTCAGCCGTTCTGGCGTGATTTAAGTTATAAACATCCATAAAAAAACGCATTTATAATAGAAGTAAGATTTGACTTTCACGCCAACGAAATCGCTTGGGCAGAGCACCGCCGTGTCCTCACGGAGGCGATAGGCGGCGGCGACCTCTCGCGCCCGGGCCTGGTTCAGGCCATGCTCCGGGGCGAGAGGGAATGGGATGCAGTCACCTCCTTCTGCGAAGCAGTAATGCTAGCGAAGGAGGAGGCGGGCCGCGGGAGACGCCCAGGGCGTCGGACGTCGAGAGATGACATCCGGCCACCGTAGGTGCGGGCGTGGGACCATGCCCGGGTCGACGGCGCGTTCTGTTCGAGCGCGCCTCAAAGAGCTGTCAGCACAGGGACGGGGCCCCAACAGGGGCCAAACGCCTGCCGGGGTTGCGGGACGTCTTAACAGGATACCGTGGCCCCGGAACGTAAAGGGCAACAGAAGGAACAGGGTGGTTTTTTAGTCAGTAAAAGTCTGACAGTCCCTTCCGCCCCACCCAGGGCGGAAGGAGTCATTTGATGATTTTTACCACCTAAAAAAAAAAGGCTATCAAATACTAAATATATAATTGATACCTACTTACTTATTAGAAAAACAACCCTATCAGACGAAGGAATAGAGAAGGAACAAATTTTTTTTTGCTTTTTTACGTGATATTTATTTATTCTCCATATTATTTAGGAACTTCATCATCTACTTTATCAAAATAATAAAAGTATTGAAGTAATAAAAATACCGGAGATAAAAGAAAATTTAAGATTACTTTTCTCACAAAATTACGACATTTTGACACTAAATTACGATAAAAATTTGCAATACTAACATTTACGACTGTACCTATCAAGAATTTGTAGTGCTCATCTAACCTTGAAATAGAAAAGCAACGACAAGTTTTTGTATATACCAATATTATTTAATGTCATGTATGATCCAATCATGAGAAAGCTTAGCATTGGTTTTATCAACGATACTATAAGACAACATAGGTTAAATTCCGAAGAAGGCGAAGTTCAAGCTAGAGATGCATTCGTATCATCGAAGTAGGAGATATTTCTTACGTAATCTGCGAAGGTATAAATCTATTATATGTATCTATTAGCTGCTACCGCGTCTTCATCTGCGAAGACTTCAGAATTAGGCCGATGTCCTAAATTATCCCACAAGAATACAAAAACGGGATAAAATTTATCTGTTATGTTTAGCTAGACCAATATCTATTATGCAGCTGATTGCATCCAACCGTTTAAGCATGAAAGATTAACAAAAAGGAACAGTAACATTCATCTACTCATCCATCCATCATCACAAACTTTCGCGTTTATAGAAATCTATACTAATATTATAAAGCTGCAGTGTTTGTTTGTTTGTTTGAACGCGCTAATCTCTGGAACTGCTGGTCCGATTAGAAAAATTCTTTCAGTGTTAGATAGATTAGTTATCGAGGAAGGCTATAGGCTATATACCATCACCATCACCACGCTACGACCTACGGGAGCGGAGCAGTAACCAAAGACGCGGGTGTAACCGCGGCGGACAGCTAGTAGTAGTAAGATAAACTGTAATGGATAAAAAGATTAATAATGACAATTACACAAAAAATCACAATAAAACGGCTCAATAGCTTCAACAGCTACAATCAAGACACCACAAGACATAATCTCTGCAGGGCCTAAGTTAGTAGTATCAATAATAATATATCTCAACCACAAGTGTTTGTTGATATGAACGCCAAGGGACAGGTGGTCGGCCGATCGTCTGCCAACAGTTCAATAATTTAATAAAACAAAAGCAATTCAGACAAGAAACATGCTTTATAAGACAGCGAGTCAATAAGCCACTAATATATACGAGGTGCGTGACATAATTGAAACAAATAGGGGTAACATAGATTGTGAGACTGAAGAAAACATCCTTTGTGATAGACGGACAAAAAGTGAACTTCTAAAGGTTCCATTTTTGTTTCCTCTTCTTCTTTACATACATACATACATAAACTCACGCCTTTTTCCCATGGGGGTAGGCAGAAACCACAGAACGCCACCTGCTACGATCCTTACATACTCCTTTCACCTCATCTACGTTCATACATCTCGTCATACAAGCACGCCGGTTACGAGTACTCCGCACCTGACCCATCTGAAGAACCTCACCAATAAGGTCAGTGTAGGTCTTCCTAGGGCAACCCCTCCCTGCGTTGCCACTCACATCTGCCATATAAATACCTTTTGTTAATCGTCTTTCACTCATCCTCTCAACATGACCAAACCATCTAAGCATACCCTTTTCTATATTCTCTTCTCTTCTTCTATCTTTATTTAAAAAAACGTTACTTCACACTGGAAATCTCTCGTGTATCGTGGGTGCGTTTACAAACATAATATAAACTCATATACACACCAGACCCGGAACAACTACCTACCTGTGGGCTGGCTGAGATATGGAACCCCAATGGAAACGATAACATTATACGATCAGTAAAGGAAATATGAGAACAACTGAAAAGAAAAAGACTACAAGGAAATCCCACTGAGGAGACTTGGGAGCACATGGTGTAAATAGGTTGAAGATAAAGAAAGAAAGAAAGAAAGGGAATGACAGAGACGGAGTGATGATTTAATTTAAAGACAAAGTATGTTAGATAACGTAACTTAATTTATTGACAAATAATACAATCATTTCCAATATTACACTTACTTTAAGAAAAAATAACAGTTATTTTTTAATGATAAAACTGACTAAAATTTCTACAACTTCTTTCCAAACTTGTTGTATTGACTCAAAATCAACGAAAAGACATGCACGTTGTCTATCACATCACTGTGATACTCCAATACGAGAATCTCTAAGTATTATTCTGAATAATTCTCCATTTTTGGTTCCATTCACGAATTTAGGTGAACTCAACATGAGATGAGCTGTCAATTTCTAGCATTAAGTAGGATGACAGCTCACCTCAAAGTCGATTCGTCAAAATACTCCGAAGTGGATTTTTAAAGAATAGCATTTATTTAATTCTTAAACACCGACAAACAGACAGACTTTCTCATTAACAAGTATGCGCATGATTCACGAATCTTTCCTGAAATGTCTGTAGCGTCTGGTGGGATGGTGGCAGCATGTGCGAAGATTTAAGCATTTGGAATACCTACAGGATGTGATGATAGGTTGATTCATAGCTTTCATTCCAGACTTTATGTAGTAGGTACCTACGGATGGTACATAAAAATTTAAATAAAACAAAAGAGTAAATAACATTAATCTTTATTTAAGATGACGTACCTTTTATCGTTAAGATTTTGACGTGAAGTTTCTAAATGCTTTTGCCTTTTTTCTCAAAGACAAACAAGATCTAATTTTTTGGCAATTTAACAATTTTCTACCTTCATTTTCAATCTTCAACTAACCATGTAAATACCGCCAAAAACCAGACCACGCGCCTAACTGAAACTTCCACACCACACCCGCAGAATCTTAGGCATCATAAACAGATTTTCCATGCATAACAATATACCGCGCATTACGTGCCACAATCGCCTGCAGCACGCACGCACACACGCGCAAGCGCGGCGGCCATCTTGCATGCGCGTGGGCAGCCGGCGGCGAGCGGCACGTGCGAGCTATTTTGGGCGGCGCCCGCCCTGCCCCGCACCGCCCACCCCGCAATCTCTCGACTGAATTGCGTAGACACGTCGATTGATTTGATTTTATTATTTTGTGTGGGGTAGATAGTTATGTATAGTTATGTTAGTGGGTGGTTTATTTAAATAATATAGGGATGTATTAAATAATGCTTTAATAAATAAACTGAATAGTTGTGCAATTAAAGACATTATTATTTTGAATAAATTAAATTGAATATCAATTTATACATTATAATTTTTGTAAAAAAAATCTATTGCAAACATTGTCGACGTTAATTATTACACAAGGACACGTTTCTCCTCTCTAAAAATCTTTACAGAATTTTCTAGAACATTCACGCATCGCCTTCTCAACACAGCAAATCAACTGTCTCATCTTTGTGTCTTTTCTCTTAGTCTTTGCCCCCATACCTAGCCGTGGTCACTGGCAGCCCGTCTCACATTTTCCTTCTTGATGTCGTATTTAATGAGCCGTCCACAAGCCTACAGATTGTGTTGTGTAAACATCCATAAATCTATGTTTTTTCTTTGACAGTCATAGGTTACGTTGGTGTTGTTAAATTTACGTGTTAATGACTTGAAATGCCGCTTTTAAAATCGTCATAAATGTTACTTGTCCATAAAATTTGTAGTACCTTACGTTAGGTAGGTACTTTTTTATGAAAAAATGTTTAAAGTTAAAAGGAGTGTGGAGAGAGCATTAGCATGGTAATTCGTTAGAGATTGTAGAAGAAAATTGACGTATCGACTCAAAAAAATTATTTAAAGTCAATTTTTTTTGTCTTATACCATTATAAGGCACTTTTAAAAACCATTAACAAGAAAATATATCCTGAATTATTTTTCTTTGTATTTAAATACCAAAAGGGAGTTTCATATGGAGATGAATATACAAAATAATTTAATAATTACGTAGAGAGTTTCTTAAGAAGAATGGGCAAGAAATTAATTAATTAATTAATTAATTATAACTAAGAATGTAAAGACTATGTTTGTACCTAATATAAAAATCACTCAAAGTACTAAAATAGGTAACAAGTGCTACAAATTAAGAAAGTGTCGTTTAACTAGATATGTAATACTAGCTGTCCGCCGCGGTTACACCCGCGTCTTTGGTCACTGCTCCGCTCCCGTAGGTCGTAGCGTGATGGTATATAGCCTTCCTCGATAACTAATCTATCTAACACTGAAAGAATTTTTCAAATCGGACCAGTAGTTCCAGAGATTAGCGCGTTCAAACAAACAAACAAACAAACAAACAAACACTGCAGCTTTATAATATTAATAGTAATAGTATAGATTTTTGGTATTGGAATTATGATAATAAAATAATAATAATAGGCTGGCCTATTACTGTCCCACTGCAGGGCAAAGGCCTCTTCTCATACAGAGAAACAAATGTAGTCGTAATCGTAATCATAAACTACCAGCGTGCATAATACTATACTAATATTATAAAGCTGCAGTGTTTGTTTGTTTGTTTGTTTGTTTGTTTGAACGCGCTAATCTCTGGAACTACTGGTCCGATTTGAAAAATTCTTTCAGTGTTAGATAGATTAGTTATCGAGGAAGGCTATAGGCTATATACCATCACGCTACGACCTACGGGAGCGGAGCAGTAACCAAAGACGCGGGTGTAACCGCGGCGGACAGCTAGTTATTTATAATTTTGCATTTTCGTTAAGTAATTTAAACATATGTTATGGTATCATGGCTTTATTGATATATTTTAATCAGATTTTCGAAGTAATGATCAAATTACTCAAATGCCTTTATATGATCTTTTAGAAGATCTACCCTCATCACATGTAATTAGATATTTGAAGCTAAAACACCCACAGAATTTAATATATAATTATCATACCATCCCGTTCACTGAATATAGGTAAAGAATTTTTTACCGAACTCTTTTAAAAGAAAAAAACATAATTGTGTATAATGCTTTATGTGACTTTGGAGACACGGTGCTGTGAAATTCCCTGACAAATTCTTAATAAAAAAACTCAACATCATTGCCTGACTTGAGAATCGAACATGCTCAGCAGTTGCACTTGCGACCATAAAACTATTGAGATAGTTAATGTAATAGTCTTTGGAAAGTTAAAAAGAAACAACAGCGAAATTGGCAAAGAAACATACACTGCACATTGACCTAACCATACAAACTAGAAGAGACATATTATAATGTACCTATATCACCCTCAACAAAGTCCAATACATTGTAACATCAAAAACAAAACACAAAGCACAGTTGCCGTTCTAGCAAACTTAAAACAATCAGACACTGTCTTGTCTAGATACAGGAAATCCGCGGGAACTATAGGCTGACACCGTGCACTCGTAAAACCGTGAATAAATGATAAATGCTACTTCGTACCCTTCACTTGTACTTCCAGACGTGGAGCTACGAAAGTTAGTCTTCCTCAGTCTGTCGTCTGTCTGATGCTAGGAACTTGAATACGTAATTCCTGTTGTTTTGCGCTTTGTTAGTTGGATGTTTAAGACTGTTTAGTCATGGTAAACATTCACATATTTCTACGTGGTTCACCTATCAAAGATGTCAGAATTCCAGTGCCCAGGGTTCCGGAGGGTATTTTTTTTCTTCTATTTCATCTCTCATGCATGGGATTGCGGATCCGTCATTGTGAATTTTTACAATTCATATGTACTTTCTAAGTTTATCTTGGACATCACTGACATCACTCATCACTGCAAAAACATCGTGAGGTAACCTGGACTTATAATTAATATAAGTCTAAAATCGGCATTATCTGAATTGAGCAAGAATGTTGATCAATGCTTGTGCCTTTTTTATATAAGAAGATGCCTTAGCTCTGCAGTAAAACAATAATAGGCAAATAACCAAGAGTCCACTTTTTGCATCGAAGCTACTTTAAACTTTGAGTCGAAACAATCGTTTGAAGTGAGAAAACGCGGTTGAACTTTTCTCCATACAAACGCTCTCGCCTGTTTTCTTTCTGGTTTATGACTTTAAAGCAATGATTTTTTGGAATAAAGTAAATATCAACTATTTTTATGCCCCTATGTTTTCCTTTTTAATGAGACATTATTTTTATAGGCACTAGAACCCACAGAAAATGCTCAAAATTGCCGCTGTGTACAGCGGCCTTATACATATTTAAAAACTATTAATGATAAAATAAAAACATAGGTACATAGTATTTATCCTTCTTATTTAGTTTATGAAATATCTTTTATATTGGTTAAATATTAGAGAAGAAAATAGGCGAGAGCTAAACCCCGAATTATGACTTTTTTATTAGGCTATTCAGTCGGATCTGCAGTTGTCCTTTTCGCACGCCGAAGCTTGCAGAGCGACAGCGATAGTTTCTTCTGATACCTAATTTTCAAAAGTCTCTCCTCTCGTGTTTCCTCTTAAGATCTAACGCAATCTCATCTCAGCTAAAATCAATTAGATAAATTAGACGTATTTTTGATAGACAGAAATATGATTGCGATCGTTCCTAAGAATTAGTAGAATTGCCCCTTAAGGTTGCTCCCTCACCGGGAGCATTCGCGTGTAATGTAACATTATAGGTTCGACTTTGAGCATTACATTACAATACTACCTCCCTGACCGACGAGCGTTTGTGTGTAATGTAACATTATAGATTCGTTATGAGCATTACATTACAATACTACCTCCCTGACTGACGAGCATTCGCGTGTAATGTAACATTTAGTATAGATTTGAATTAGGAAAGCGCATTGATGTTACAAGTTGTATCAAAATACCTATTACACATTGTATCATTACAAGGTGCGCATTGTAATGCTCGGTTCTACTCCTTCACTGATGTAACGTCGTTTTGTATCATTACAAGGTGCGCGCTGTAATGCTCAGTTCTCCTCCCTCACTGATGTAATGCTCGACTCTGTAACGTTACATTACACGCGAATGCTCCCGGTGAGGGAGCCCCTTTATGATTTATGTCAATTATTATTGCCCCAATTGATTCTATCATTATTTTCTTGCCTTTTGAAATCCAACATGATGACTTGATTTTTTGGCAAAAAGTAGTATGAATGAAAACTACACCATCATTGACGAGCAGTACCTATCTCAAACCGATGTACCTTAAGGTGAAGCAATGATTTACTCATTGCATCATATCATCTCAAACAAATCTGCGTTGCTACTGCTAAATGAGTTCATCCCACAGTATACAAGTCAATATCCTGGACTTGATGAAAGAATGCTGTTGATTGGAAAACTTACAGAGATGATGACGTCATCGGTAGGTATTAAAAATGTTGTTTGCTTTTTTAGTGATGTAAGCTTCATCTGCAAAATGTTTCTGCCAGTTACTACGCTAGGATTACGGACACGTACGCAATGTTTGAAAGCTTATAAATCAATGATACATCATGTCGGTATTAGAATTTGTTATGTATTTTTTTTTTACCGCTTTGCACCAAAATATGGTTGGTATCGTAATAAGAGCAATGGAACTGTACCACTTTGCATGGTCTAGATAGTGTAGGTTCTAGAATTGATACTGTTTATTGTTGTTAAAAAATATTTATTGTTCTTAAAGTAATATGATGTACACATTTGCTGATTGCACTTTAAAACGTCATATTATGACACAAGAAAAAAAAATGAATTTAGTTGCCCTTTCCAAAAGGTAGTTTCATATGGAGAAGAATAGGCATGTAGGTAAATAATAATATTACTGGCTCTGGCTGGATGAGCCGTATACAATATCATTCGTTTAAAACATTATAATTATGTATAAGCTAAACTCTTTTGCAAAAAAAACGGGCACTTTAGATTTTTTTCTTACTTCAATGAAGAAGAACAAGAAATAGGTTTTATTAATTTGACGATGTATTGGCATGTTATTTGAAGCATCCTGGCATGATTCTTTACGTTCCAAATTTAAAATTAATAAAATAAAAATAATTATTATTGTGGATTATTCTAAAATTGCTTTACTAATGGCGCGAATTGCTGAAACGATTTTTAACTGATTACGATATTTTTAAACTTTTTGGATATTTTCTGCAAATTAAACAATTTAATCTTTCTTTTTACATTAAATACCACTTTTTGATATGAGTGATAAAGCGATAGGGGCCGGTATAATTATAGCCCTACTTGAAGAAGGTTGTTCGCAAACTTTACGTGTCTCAGCGGCTAAATGTGAGTCGTTCAACTGTCCAGAGGACTTGGCAACGGTATCAAGAGACCGGTTCGGTCAAAAGAAGACCCGGTTCGGGAAGAAAACGATGCTCAGAACCAAGAGATGACCGCTTTTTGGTGAGTCAGGCGTTGCGGAATCGTAAGGCGTCAAGTGTGGACCTGAAGAAGAGCCTTGACGAAGTAAGAGGAGTAGAAGTTAGCTTGTGGACGGTCAGGAGGAGGCTTTTGGCTGCCAATATCAGGAGTTACCGCCCAGCTCGGGGCCCTAAATTACTCCGTGAGCACCGTGTTGCTCGACTTCAGTTTGCTCGGAACTGTGCTTCATGGACTCTGGGGACTGGAATAAAGGATTTTTTTTTGATGAAGCTAGAATCTCTTTGTGTGGAGAGGACCGACGCCGGCGAGTGCTGCGAAGACCACGGGAACGCTATGCGGAAGTGTGTTTCGAAGAAATCACTCCTTATGGCGGAGGCTCCGTTATGTTTTGGGCAGCAATTAATTCGACGGAGCGTACGGAGTTAGTTTTCATAGAAAATGGAACATTAAATGCACACCGGTACATAATGGAAGTCCTAATTCCATATGCACAACCCACATTGAGTGCACTTGGGGAAGATTCCATTTTTATGGACGACAATGCTTGCCCGCACCGTTCTGGCGACGTGGAAGCGTACATGCAAGAAGTTGGGATCCGTCGTTTAGATTGACCAGCTCGAAGTCCTGACCTCAATCCAATTGAGCATGTCTGGGATGTTCTAAAGAGACGGGTAAGATCAGTACAACCTGCTCCACAAAACATCAGGGAGCTAAAAAGAGTCATTGCAGAAGAGTGCGAATGTATTCCTCAAAACGCTATTAAAAACATCGTGGAAAGCATGCCCAGAAGGATTTAAGCTGTGAATTTGGCAAGAGGAGGTCACACTCGTTATTAGGTTTTTACATTTGTAACTTTATTTAATTAAAAAAAGTAAAAAAAAAATCTTGTCTTATTTGCCGACCACTTCTTATTGTTTGGGCGTGTACATCAGTTTTAAAGAATCCATCGTTTTTTTTCTTTTAATTGTCCGAATTCACTTCACGCGCATTAATTTACACGATTATAAGTATACAGACTACGTCAAAGAAATAAATTTCATTTAATTAACTCAAATCGACCTTAGAACGTAAATTTCCTCAGGTGCCCGTTTTTTTTGCAAAAGAGTGTATTAAGTTTAAATTAAGAGGGGGTTTGACAGACCATATTTAAAAATATATTTTTGTATGTACAGGCTCATTTTTAATTATTATTAGATTAAAGATATTCACTTTAATCTAAACCTATTAATAAAATTTGGTACGGGATAAGTTTGAACCCTAAAAAAGGACATAGGCAGGCTACTTTTTATTCAGCGATTTCATCTCGTCAATCGCACGATTCACAGGGCGATTTCACACCCTCCCTCCCTCTCCCTGTGCCGGGCAATGCCAGTGTCGCTACGGCAACGGCATACGGCAACTCGGCTGTAAAAGTTGATCACAGATTGCCATAAAGTTGCGGCAACCGTAACTGTAAACGGCAACTATCAACTTTTACAGGAAACTTTTCAAGAGTTGATAGTTGCCTCAACTTAAGTTGCTCCGTGTGCAAAGCGCCTAATTAATAAGGTACTCGCAAGTCTTCGTAATCGCTAAACGACAAGCCACTTTAATTTAAAACCTATTTCTCCTTATAAATAAATTATATATTCTTTCTTTTATAGTACACCTACTATAAAAAGCATAGGTATAAGTGGGCACACAAGTAATTGTACCTTCGTGGTTACTGTGATTGAAACGTAACCTATCGTGAGCTCCAGGAGAATATATTTTTTATGTTCGTGATTGTACATTGAAGTTAAGTGAATACGCAAGTGGGGGTATCGTCGCAGACAATCAATATAGTTGGTCAGTGAGGTATTCTGAATGGTAGTTGCAAGGTATTGACAGTTGTAAATGTACTGTGTAAATACGAACCTACTTTTAAATACGAGTAGCTTTAAATATCGCAGATGCTGACGAATACATAACATGTCACCTGTATTTTCTGATAGAAAAATCTAATAACACTTTGCCTGACCTGGGAATTAAAACCCTCATGCTCAGCAATCGCGCTTTGCAACCACTATAATAAGGAGGGCAGTTAATTGTGTATTTGATAAGTCATTTTGGGTTCTGAACGACCCCCGTCCCCCGACCAAAGGTAGTTAGAGGAACACCGTGGGATTTTAATCGGTAGGAGTCCGACTCAACCCTCTGACTTCGAGGATTTCCCGGAAAAAAAGGTAATTTTGTGAGTTTTCTAAACATATCCACGCACGGCCATAGTTTAGTACCTATCCCAATAATTATATTGACAGCTTCCCTGCAATTTGGTCCTTCGAGTCGGATTCCTATTCCTTATCACACGACCATAAACTGGAGACCATCTTAAACAAATACCTAAACGCAAATTATTGCGAAATCGGAATGGGTCGACGCCCTTTCTCCCCCGCTAGATGAAAAAACCAGCCAAGTGCGAGTCGAACTCGCTCACGAAACCATAAGTATACAATATTTAACACTACATACAAAAAAAAACAAGTTTCTTGTACAGCCCTTTAATTTTTAACTTTGTTCTATTCTTATTATTTGTTGTTTTAGCGGCTATATATAAATATATAACTAAATGTATTATTTGTGATTAAACTTAACATATAAATAGTATCTATGTGTGCACATAAGGTGGTTCACTGTTATGTAAAGGAGCGCCTCTCGCCATCAAAAGTAAAAGTTTGGCGAGCTTAGAATTAAGTCACACCTCTGTATTAATTTCATTAATTTCTTAAGTCCCACGTAATGAGAAAAAAATGATTTTCTATTGTTCTGTAATACCAGTAAGTCATACGGGGCTTGACCGGTTAAATAAATAATTTAAATAAAATATAGAAATACACACTGAAAACTTCAACTGTCTACAATGCGACTATACGACATAATACGACTCTACGACTCATGAGATACAGTTTGCTAAAAGACAGACGGACATCGCAGGCTCAGTCCTAAGGTCCCATTGACAGCCTTCGAGTACGGACCCCTAAAAACTGAAAATTAAAAATTAATTAAATAAAAAGAATAAGCTAACGACACGTTTTTCGAAATATTTATGCGTCATGCTGACCAGAGTTTTGTAACATTTTCTTGTACCTCAACTTGTTTTTTTTTGTTGTCACGTGTTTTAGCTGGGGTTGAAGTTTGAAGTCTTATGAATACCCTCGAAGCATGCGCAAGTCAGCAAACTTTAACGTTGTATTTGTAAAATGGAATGGGGTGAAAAAGTGGGGCACGTTTCTTTTATTTTGAACACTTCAAAGTTATAGCAATGTATATGCAATCTTAACCTGTAAATTAAACGTTATGACTAAATAACATTCAGATCTTCTTTGTCGTGTGGGCAGTAAGGTCTTAACGACCCCACACACCCTAGTGTCAGAGTTTCTAAACCGCCTCAAGGGCCTCTGACATGGTTTGAATGGAACAGTAAGTCCAGGTTTCCTCACGATGTTTTCCTTCACCGATGCCAGTGATGTCCAAGATAAACTTTAGAAAGTACATATTAATTGAAAATTCACATTGGTACTTGCCCGGATTTGAACCCACAACCTCATGCATGAGAGGCGGGCGCCTTAACCACTGAGCCATCACGACACTAGCATTCAGATAAAGTTATGGAAATATTGTATATAATAATTATAATAATAATTAGCCTATTGTCCTACTGCAGGGGAAAAGGTCTCTTCTCATACCTACACAAAGAGTTTAAGCATTGATCATCACACCTTGCTTAAGGCGGATTCGAGATTTCAGCCTTATAGTTATATAATAGTCCGGGCTTCCTCATGATGCTTTCCATCACAGATGTCAGTGATGATCAAGAAACTTAGAAAGTACATATGAATAAAAAAAGTCACATTGGTACTTGCCCGGTATCCGCAACCTCTTGCATGAAAGGCGGGCGTCTAAACCAACATGTTTATTAACAAATAAATAATGTTCATTCTTTCCATACATTCTTCGATTAGCAACAATGTAAAATGACAGTGAGTTTACACAAGTTTTTTGACCGGCCAGCCCAAATCTCATACATTTTATTAACATCACTCTATAGCTGGAAAGTTGCCAGTTTTATTTATAGAAACGATTTCAAGGATTCAATAGCGTAAAAACACATATGAGTCGAACTGAACGATCATCATAATGCTACGAATATTTCAAACTGAGAAACGGAAACCGGGAATTAACGAAGCTTTCAGTTTTTTTTTTAATGGTAGGTATTTGAAATAAAGAAGTGGTGGGGAATGTTTGCATAATTTCTATTAAATCTATGGAAATCTTCAGAAGATAATGTTACTTAGTAAACTAAATTATTCAGTAGCTACGAGTATCTCAAAATTTTCCACTTCACTTATAATTATGTTACAAATATTTCAGGTATTTTCATTATTTATTTAAGACACCTTAATAAATAATTCGTATTAGAGTATCGTATTTATTATGAATTGTTGTTTTCTTCTGCTGTTATTCGGAAATCATTCAACAATATTTTATATTTTGATTTTAATTTTCGTAAACAATCTCTCTCGACTCGTGTTATAAACAGGTCAGGCACATAGAAATTGAGCGTGAGGTCAACTCAAACACAAAGTGCCTTATAAAAAGGGCCACAAAAAATGGCAAAACGTGGCCAGTGGACATTTCATATAATTATCCCGTCATTAATGGGCCGCTGAAAACAAAAGCCCCTGAAAAACCCTTTGATTTGCCGCTCCATCACATTTCCCCGGGTCAAAGGCTCCAAAACTCAATAGGGCCTGAAATTCGAGTGAATCTACTTTCACGTGTTGCTTCAATAAATTTCTATAAAATTTTCTGCATGTGTGGTGAAAATAAGAAAAAATAAAAACAAAAATTTTTCGTGAAACATTTTCTCGTCCGTGCTTTGTAGTTGGTATAAACTTTTATTTTCGTAGTTTTGAAAGTTTTATATTATTTTCTTTTCAATTTCAAAGTAAGTGTTTTTTTTTTAATGAAAATCTTTTTACTTTCATAACCGGGAAACAAATTAAGGCATCAAGCATGTTTTTATGTTTATGAGCTATCGTAAAATAAATTTTATTTAGAACAAAGATGGCTAGGCAGAAATGAAAGACATTGGTTATCTTGGTCATTAAAGCTATCAAAAAAAAAAATAGAACCGTGAGCTATTTCATGCAGTCAATTTAATGGCAGATTATATAAAATATTGCTATTTTCAATATATTTCATCTGCCACATAAGATCAAGACATTCCTAGCAGACAAAAACATTGCAGGTTTGACCAAAGCGCCAGCAAAAAAGACTTGTTCTCATTAGTTGAATGCACCACGTAATTTAGTGCATCACACCAAATTCATCAGCGGTGAGTGATGCTGGATTGCAAATGAGTGACAATAAGATGGCCGACCTGGCAACATGGCCGACAATTCGTAAATGGAATGTCATAAGTTTGGCAGTTACTTACGTATCGGTCGCGATGGGTGGCGGGAGGTGAGTGAATGGACGCGGACGCTGGCGTCATGAGGAGCAGCAGACGGCGTCTCACTAATTTTACCATCTGGCTCGCACGCACCACTAAGTTTAGCCGCCCCAAGATAGCCTCGGTCCACGACCCATCGCGCATAAACTTTTCACAATTAGACTATTATTTTTGGTAGCAAAGTCAGTCGGTCGATTATTAATAGAGGCTTTTCCGAGTTTATATTCGTTACGTGTGTTGTGGTGTTAACTTTTAGTGAATTTATACATAGACGCTTATAAATAGGATGTGCTGAAGTTTCGTCTGACGGACGGGGGAATACCTTCCTGAAATATCGTACTACGGCCGGTGGTTTGCGTGTTTTCGGACGCATTGGTAAACGATTATTTATACATTGATTGTGAGGATTTTCCTCGCGGGAGTTAGCGCTACGCGGCGCGAGATGCGGTCCGCTCCCATGCAGCGCAGCGGGGCGGCGTAGCTCTAAGGCGCGGGGCCACCCTGACGCGTGACCTCTAAGTTATTGCGCTGGTTGCTTGTGGCTATAACGCTTCAGTATCTTAACAAACCTTCACAAAACTTCACAAAAGACTCCTAAGGATTTTCGTTATTATTATTAAATATTTTTAAACTCAAAGCGATGGCTATTTTTTAAGTAATATCAAACTTTCGTAGCGCTCATGCTATGCGTCTCTAATCGAATAAATTAAAGAATCTTGAAGCTATGTTAAGTAGAAAAGTTACTTTAAGGTTTTTCAAAACTGTAGGTGAAACAGATTTTATTACTACTACCGTGATGCAATACAGTACCACAACATAAAATTAACGACCATATCACAAACAAAAACAATAAAATATCCTCAAATATTCAAGCAGAACAAATCAACTCCGCATAATAAACCAAAAAACTAAAAAATACATAACGTAAAAGCTGCACTGTCAAAAACCATTATGACAACAGTGAGCTGCGATATAAACTGAGAACTAAAGGGGGTGGCACACACCCCACACTACAGCCCAGCCCGCCAGACGGCCAAAGGTATTTTAGTCTGGCCTGATCTGCCAATTTGAATTAGCAAGTGCAGTAACAGTCGAATGGTTGAGATGTGAAGTTAATGTTTGGTTGGCGTTGTATACTGAATTGTGGTAGGTCGAAGCATGGAAACAGGCTTTGTATGGAATTTGGTTTATTGATTTCGTGAAGGGATATTTAGGACCTACTTTTTGTTAAGTAATGAGGAATAGAATGTTTTGTACTTAAGGTATTTTTAGACGAAAGATTGTGTTCGTCTTTTGTAGAATTGCGTTCAATATCCGCGAGGTAATTGTTTTATATTTAAAATCATAATTTGCATTAAATTATTAGTGTTAATCAATCAAAAAGTCTTGACGTTAATTGTCACTGAGATGAGATTACGACTAGATTTCGAAGGTCTTTGATTACGGAAATTGGTCTTCTGGTACATATTTTTTTAAATGATTTTTTTTTTCTGTAAAAGTTCACGTGAATTACCTAGTTTTTGAACTGCAAAACAATTTCAAAACTTTTCAATAAACAAAGTAGGTAATTGATGTACTTACGACAAAATCAAGATGAAACTGTATATTTGAAAGAAACTTTTTAAGAACTTCAATAATTCTCTTTTAGACAGATTATAATTAATTTCATCAAATTACATTCTAAACGTCCTCCGTCCTTACTTCTTCAATTACTCATGTTTGTTTACTTTTATCAAATACAGAAAAAAAATCTCGACAGATATTCATGATGACGTCATACTCATCTGCCAAACAATAACAACATCGTCCTGTAACGGTGTTACAACAGAAAAAAAAGAATTGTGACAGGAAGCGAACGCAGCCGGTAAGCACAAAAAAATGCGGCCCGGTCATCGACCCGTGCGTTTACGTTTGCTGTGTGTAACTACCCTTAATACATCCGCCGTGAAATGAAATCCCGTTTTCCTAATTGACCTTAATTTTCAGGTTGACATCAGCCTTGATTTAATTGATATGAGCGAGCGAGGAGTAATTTGTGACGTAGCCATATTAAACGATTAATATTCCGGATTGATTGATTTGAATTTTAGTTAATTAGTTAAATTAATGTAGGTATATTATTTTTTAATGCTTTCATAGAATTTCCAGAAAGTACATTCAAAAAATATATTCATTTATTTTTTTAAATAGGTATGTATGTTATACAAAGTACAGGAAAATAATTACAATATTTACTCCAAAAACTTAATTAATTATCAAGTTATCCAATTACTTTCTCAATAAAGTCTCTTTCTGATTTTCATTGCTAGAAATAAAAAAGGCACAAACGTATTGACAGTGCATATAATTTCGTTAAACGTGCTTCAAATCAATTGTCATGGCGGGTTCATTATTTTGTCGTTGTCTGTCACCCTCCACGAAAACCGGCGCCGGCGCATCGGACGACTGAAACTCATTTGTAAAACTTGGGAAGTGTTTTATTTTAATGTTTTGCTTGTTCATTTGACTAGCTTGTTTTTCTTGAAAAAAATCTTGAATTGTCTTGAAATCTTGAAAATCGATTTTTTTATCATCTGTACACCTTCCAAAAGTAGTATTTAAAAAGCATTATGATCTTAAATAACATAAAAATGTTCTCCAAAAACACATAAAAACACAACAAAATTTACACATATGCAGTTTTTAATGACGTTTGGTGTACAGTAATGCAAGGGCTTAGCTACCGCCGCATCAAACATACGGGCACCTCAGCTGCAGGGGCCCCAAACCGCGTAAACAATAATTTGTAAAATGTTATCCATTACCTCACTTTAACTCTTAGGATGTTACCACACCAATCGATCGATAGTCGATCGATGCCATCGATCGACATCGGTCGACGTTGATCGATTGGTGTGGTTTAATTGATCGACGGATACCGGTCGACTAACCAATCGATCGATTGCCGGTCGATGGTAGAATGGATCGATTGGTCTAGTAGAAACTATCGATCGACATCGACCAATCCATTCTACCATCGATCGATGGCATCTATCGGCTATCGATCGATTGGTGTGGTAGAAACTATCGATCGACGTCGACTAATCCATTCTACCATCGATCGATGGCATCGATCGACTATCGATCGACTGGTGTGGTAACACCCTTAGGTTGTACGCGAAACTTCCCGAGAAAAAAGAAATATGTCGTTTCTAATCTTAATTTAAGCTTTGCTAGTTAGGTAGAAGGGGCCCCAAAATAACTGGGATACAGGGCCCGTCTAGGACAAGATACGTCACTGTATTAATGACTAGACATCAAGCATCATTAAAAAGTGCACGTGTAAATTTTCACAAGAAGTACTTATAATTGCTAGTTTATGTCAAAGCAAAACAGCATTTCAAATAGTCCTTCGAGTCGATGATAATTATATTTGTTCGCAGTCTGTAATTAAAGTCTTTGAATACACCAGTATCAGGGAGTTTACTTCAGGTAATTATCCCTAATAGCGTGGTTCATTATTTATTGAACGTACCAAGTAAAGTTGTTAGGTCTTGAAAGCTGTTGTATCAAGTTTTCATGTAATGGGAAATAGGATGCTTGGTAAAATTTTTGACGAAATTACAAATTGTTTAGGTTCAAAATTGTTTGAAAGCATCTTTTTAAAGGCAATCTGAACACGAGTCAAAAATATTGTATTTCAAATGGAATTCCGTAAGTGCACAGTTCAGCATTCCGTTACTGGTAAATATGACAATTTAGGGCCGATTTTTCAATCGTTAGATAACTTTTATCAGAAGGATAATATGGCAGTTTGACTATTTTCTATAGAAAAGCTGTTAAACTGTAATTTTTATGCCTCGGATAAAAGTCATCTGACAATTGAAAAATCAAGGTTCCGCTTTTAAAATCCCAAAGTTCTACCTTCCAATTACTAAAATAATATCTATTTCATAAACCCATACAAAGATATGCCTATTAAAAACAATTTACAACCCAAAACATTCATACAAGTACGTTAAACTCAAACAAATCTCTCGATACCCTACAGGAAAGAAAATAAAAAACATAATAAAATCCGACATGCGACACGGAGTGAGCACCCTCAGTTTCTCTGGGCCCCCCTCCCTTTACCCCCTCTCTCTCCCCCGTTTCAGCCGCATCCGGCGGGACACCTGCGCGCACGCCGTCACGCATGCGCACTGAGTTATTACTTTTTAATACTCTCCGCTACGGTGCTGAATAATGAACTTTTTAAGTGATGATTGAATAGAAAAATGGGTTTCTAATTATGGTAGTGATGATATTTTTTGGTAGGGTAGGTTAGTCTCTTGATTGATGGTAGATTTTAATAAGATAGAAAATTGAGAAACACTACATTCATTATCGACTAAAAAGTATTTAAAAATCTACAACTATCTTGACAACATAAATACATTATCACTTTAGACCGGCTGACAATTGACTACTTGCAGAATAATATCTTTTAATTTTTAAAGTGTGAACCGCTAATACCTACTTTAATAAAAGCTTTTGTATGCAATTTTAATACTCCTAACCTGACGAAAGATCAAATCAAAATTTTAACATAAATATTTTTTTCTTAAGATTCACTTTTTTTCTTTGGATAAAGAATTTTTTATTAAACCTTTAACCGTTTTGTGTAATTAAGTAGTATTATGAACTTGTAAATATCGTTAAATAGGTACATATCTTCAACTTATGTTATTGACCAATAGTAGTTTTATCTTGAAAAGTAAAATAATTTTTCAAAATAAATAGGAGTTTTTTAGTTTCCCACAACCCCTCAAACTCCCATAACTTTCAATACCCCCAAAAATTTCTATAACCTCTTCCACACAATTCCCGTAGGCACCAGCTATGCAAACAGCGGCGCCTCCATAACTGCAGCATCCATTATTCAAGGACCGCTAAGTGGCAAAGCTATCCGGTTCGCTGCCCATATATTATTCAGTTCCTGACTTGACACGTCGACACTGACGCTCCCACCACCCCCGAAGGGGGCGTCACTTCCATTCCCAATTATGCACACGCTAAAATGTCACAAGCACTTAGCCCAGAATGACCCTTAAACCTATTGGCCTTTTATTTTAGTGTTCGGGATACGGGTTAGGGGTTCGGTTCGCTGCAAGGTCGGGTTGGGTATTCCTTTTTTTTTTAGAATTTTCTTGTCGTGTAAATATGTAATTTGGTCCGTTTATTTAACGTTTTTTTTGGGGTTTTCGATGTTTTGCGGTTATTTTTTGTTTGATGTTGCGGTCTACGGGTTTTGGTTTGTTGTGTGTGTTTTTACAAATTACGTAAAAGTAGCGTTCGTAGTAAGTTGTAAGAAACAAACAAAATAATTATAGTTTATTTTAATTTCTAAGATATTCTTACTTTTTAATGTAAACTTCTAACTTCCGTTTGCGTACTTACTAATAATTGTATATAATACCCTGATTTATCATATTAAGCGTTTTGGTTTTATTACTGTTTGCTCATAATGTATTTATTGAATAAATTAAGATCTAAAAGAACTATAGAAGAAAATACATGACACAAAAACACACCCTTACCTAATCTTTTCATGAATATCGAAAAAGTCAAAGACGATTATGTTTGTTCGAGAATACCCTTTAAAGACTCGCAACAGAGCAGCAAATAAAACTGAAATAGTTTCCATTAATTAATTGATAATTAACAAAAATACAGTTGAAAATTAAGTGCAAGATTACGCACGGTATTTGTTATCTTTCACAAAATCACGCAATTTTCATTTTTATTTCTATTACACTTATAGTTCATTATCAATAACTCAATCATAACTCCTCAAGCATGTTAATACTTTATCTGCGCTGTAAATCTACTTTTGAAGTACTTAAAGAAATTCGCAAATAACTAAACCAGTAGATAAACAAAGTAATCACAAAGTGGTCAACAAAACAGTTCTAAAAGCGCTTTATAAAAGCGATGCAATTTGGATGCAATTCGCGACACTTTTAATCATTACTGACATCTGAACTATATACAGAGTTGCTTCCAGCGGCTCCAGCGCTTATTTTCGGACCATGGAACACAGAAAACCGCTTAACCTAACCAGAGAGTGTATTAATGAAAATTGAGCGACATCCATTGTAACACTCAGACTATTTTAGACCTTATACGAATCTAGGACAAGATATTTTCGAACTAGCGAACTCCGAACCAACTGATGTCCACTGCAAATTAGTGAGAAGTTTCTAGATTGTTGCTGGCAAAATGGAAATTAGTACATTGTATTTCTGTTCTGCTTGGCATAAAAACTGCAGAAAATGATTTAGGGATGAATTTTTTAAATGTTTCTTTTAAAATAACATAAGACACCATTGGATTATATTGTGAAGGAAAGCATGAGCATAAGAAGTAATAGTCAATGCAAAAAGGACTTTGTTATTTTGCTAATTAACGGCTAAAATTGAATGAGGTCGTAATGGCCCAACAAGAAATAAGAGGGTTTTTTTCCGTTTCTCATAATGAGGTTGTGGGTTAAAATTCGGGCAAGTACCAATGTGACTTTTTATTTTCATGAGTACGTTCTAAGCTCATTTTAGAATTCATTGACAACAGTAAAGAAAAAATCGTAAGGTAACTAGGAATTTTAGTTAATACTAGCTGTCCGCCGCGGTTACACCCGCGTCTTTGGTTACTGCTCCGCTCCCGTAGGTTGTAGCGTGATGGTATATAGCCTATAGCCTTTCTCGATAAATGGACTACCAACACTGAAAGAATCATTCAAATCGGACCAGTAGTTCCAGAGAAAACAAACAAACAAACACTGCAGCTTTATAATATTAGTATAGTTTTAATAATTCTTTAATCGCCAATCCTACTTGATCAAGCATGGTGATAAATGCTCGTGCCTTCTGCGCATGAGAAGAGGACTTTACCCTGCCCTACTGCAGGTCAAATAGTCCTTTACAAAATTAAAAAGCAAAATAAATATCAATATTCATTAATAATAAAAAAAAAAAACAAAAGATAAGTAATAGGCTGGTATTATTACTATTAAAAAATAAGAATAAAAATAAAAATAATTTATTTCAGACAAAAGAGTCCATATGCACGACAGGGTTGTTAGTATCAAAAATTAATTGTACTTAAAACTAATGTTAGTAATTAAAAATAAAAAATTAAAATTAATAAACATACATAACATAACATCACGCCTGTTATCCCCGAAGGGTTAGGCAGAGGTGTACCCATTAGTACACCCACATTTCGCTAGTTATGTTTAAGTCCCATGTAATAGAGGGCGATTAATAAAGTAATTAATAATTAATAATTAAAGTAATTAATAAAGTAATTTTAAAGTAATTAAAGGCTAAAATTGCATGTATACAATTTCAGAAAGCTGTCCTTACTTATCAGCTACAACAGTGATTCTGTAAATTCACACATCAAACATATTATGAATTCATATTGATTCTAGTTTACAATATTATTATGAACGTCTAGACGTTTTGTAATAACATTTACGTCTTTTCGAGTGTATTGAGCGAAATTCCAGGCGCACGAGTGCTTATTTGCAACACTTGAAATCACTTTTAACAATGTCTGAAACATTTTCTTTGTAGACTAGCTGTGCTCGCGGCTTCGCTCTTGTAGAACTTAGCGTAAGATGTTCCTTTTCATGTAACTGTTTTTTTTTTCGTATTTTAGATTACTCTCTGTAGTAATTAAATAGCTAATGTAATTTAACTTTAAAATTTAATTTCAAAATAATAATATAATTATTGTAAAACTTATTTAATCTATACTAATATTATAAAGCTGCAGTGTTTGTTTGTTTGTTTGTTTGTTTGTTTGAACGCGCTAATCTCTGGAACTACTGGTCCGATTTGAAAAATTCTTTCAGTGTTAGATAGATTAGTTATCGAGGAAGGCTATAGGCTATATACCATCACGCTACGACCTACGGGAGCGGAGCAGTAACCAAAGACGCGGGTGTAACCGCGGCGGACAGCTAGTATTTTATATAATTTTACTACTATGGGTAAAATGTTTGTAAAAACGTGCTATGCCTGTAATAAAATGATTTTATTATTATTTATTTATCCAAATTATATTATTTTTATTATTATTTTTTTATTTTTTAACCAAATTCATTTACAAAAAATTGCAAAAATTGATCTCTGTTAAACTCGCATTATACAACCTAAATACGCAACACAATAACATAACATCACGCCTATAATTCCCGAAGGGTTATGCAGAGGTGTACCCATCCCACATTTATATATTTCGCCAGTTACGTTTAAGTCCCATGAAATAGGGGGTGAGCCTATTGCTTCAACCGGGCACAAATCCGAGGTTACCACTGAGAAATTCCTGATAGAAAAACCCAATAACACTTTACTCAGCAGTCGCGCTTTGCGACCACTGAACCAACTAGGTAGTCAACACAACATAATAATCCTAATGATTTATTATGAAGCCACAGGATTTGCTCACAATGTGACAATTAATGAGCATGTGCACGTGTCGGCTCACATAGCAGGCAATGTGACTCACCCACGGGACACCTATTGAGTTATTATTGTTTTCATATATCATACTACGCTGGACAGATTGTGGCGACAGCGGTGAAGCGATGCAGCGGATTTGTGGAGTTCGGATTTGAATTTTAAATTTCGAATTTGCGTAGGTATATGAAACTTTTTGTACTTTTAATTTAATCAAAAATGTATATTACTTTATAATAATAAACCTAAATACAATTCTTATAAATAATAATAAAATTACAAAGTATGTAGGTACATTTTATAAAAAAGGTGGAAGCAAAAAAAAATCCACGTCGCTGTCAATGGGGCAAGTGTCCTAAAAGCTAGCAGCATTGCCACGTTTAATGGTAAAGCTGATTATGCCCATTGATTGACTTCACATGCCAGCCATCTGGTCATGTGAAGAGTCGACTAGTCGCTTGGCGATGTCCCGAAAAACAAGATGATTGCTCGGATCCCGGAAACCCTGGCAAAAAAAATCGCACTTTAATATTTTTAAAAGAGAATTAAATACCTAAGTACTATTATTTAATTATTTACTGTCGAATTATTAGTAACATCTTTTCACATAGTGTTTACAGAAAATTTTACTAAAACAACATGTACCTAGTATGATACATATCGAAATTAAGATCTATCTGAGATTTATATCATTCACTGCAAAATGTTTTGTTGTAATTACAGATATTGTATTTTTTTTTAATCATGCTTATCAAATTATTGTTGGAATCTTACACGTACCTAAAATTAGACATGATGTAATCATAGGTATCACAAAAAAAGTGTTGATTTCTTCATAAAAACTTTGGAACCCTGATTCCCCCCTGATCCCCTTATGGGGTGAATTTTAGGAAATCCTTTCTTAACGGATGCCTACGTCATAACATCTACCTGCATGCCCCGATCCGTCCAGTGGTTTGGGCTGTGCGTTGATAGATCACTATGTCAGTCAGTCAGTCACCTTTGAGTTTAGAAGATAAAATACTAGCATCCGTCCGCGACTTCAGCCGTTTAAGCGTAAAATAATAATAAACATCCATCCAAATAGTAACAGTAGAAGGACAGTCAGAAGTGACTGCCTCGTTGGGTCTAGTAAGTGGTCGCAAAGCGCGACTGCAGAGCATTGAGCTTGGGGTCATTTCCCAGATCGGGCAAAATGTTATTGGGTTTGAAATCAGGAGTTTCTCAGTAGCAGCCTCGGATTTCTGTGCCCGGTTCTTGGCAATAGGCTCGCCCCTTATGACATGGGACTTAAACATAACTGGCAAAATGTGGGTATAGTATTAATGGGTATACCTCTGCCTAGGCTTTTGGAGATTACAGGCGTGATGTTGAGTAGAAGAATAGGCAGCCATGGAATCTAGCATCCCTCTTCCTCATAAATAAAAGGTATTAAGGCGCTCCACCCACTGAAGATGCGTCCCGCCGCGGTGAGCAGAGCGACAGATAACGCGCGCGGCGACGGAGGCGCAGATCTGCCTTACTTAGCGGTGAAATCTGCTCCCCCGCGCGGTGAAGCAGATTACGACGGCCTCGCGCTAAATAAATTTGTCTACGTCGAAATCCATCGTGCAAACGTCTTTGCAGTATAAAATCACGCCCGGGGCTGCGGAGCCGGTGTGTCATATCCCGCGGCACGCCCCGCGCTCCCGCGCAGATTGGCAGAATCTGCGCGCGGTGCGCCTTCCCGCTCGTTTCCGCGTCGGCAGTGTGTTGTGCTAGGCGTGATTTCTATATAAATTGAGATACTTGCATACAACGGTAAAATCTGCCATCCCGCGCTACGCGACGGGGCGCGGGGCAGTGGGTGGAGCGCCTAAAAGCAGTAAAGAATATAAATGTCCTTCATACTCCAAAACAAAAAAGAATTCAAAAGAAACTCTACTTTCAGTACTAAGCAAAGTCTCACTAGACAAATAAACAAAACAATACCAGCTATTGGCAATGGCGATAATAGTTGCTCATCACCTATGCACCGCGTGCCATATTAGCTGAATAGTTTAGCTCGAACCTTTCAGCGGCCGGTAACTAACTTAATGGTGCCGTTTAGCAAGATTACTCCATAATAGTATTTAAATGCTGTTTGTTTACTGTCTTGGTGGTAAGTAATACTTCGATATTTTCTATATTATGTTACATAAACTCACACCTTTTTTCCATGGAAAAAAAAACAAAGAAGGCTACTTGCTAAGATCCTTACATACTCCTTTCGCCTCGTCCACGATCATACATCTGGTCATGCAAACACGCCGGTTACGAGTACTGTGCACCCGCACTTTCTGTAGAACCTCACCAATGAGGTCAGTGTAGGTCTTTCTAGGGCGTCCCGTCCCTCCTACTCACATCTGCCATATAAATTCCTTTTGTTAATAAACTACATTGTACTACTTAATGTAACTTCATATAATCCGTGGCGATTAATGCTCGTGCTTTCTCTGTATGATGAAGGGCTTTTGCTCTGCAGTGAGACAATAGTAGGATGGTATATTTTTTTTCCCGTGTGGTCCCGGGCAGAAGAATAGGACAGCCCATTTCCTCCATTGGGGGTCGTAGAAGGCGACTAAGGGATTAGCCGGAATATGGGGTGTCAATACCTATCCCTCCATCTACTTCCGGAAAACCGAAATATGCCGCCATATTTCGGTTTTCCGGAAGTATAACCATATTATGATTCTGGAATGATCCTAAGTACTAATCTTGATGGTGGGCAGCAGCACCATCGGCGAAAGCATTCCAGAAACTGTGGTCACAATTTTACAACTTCATTTTACTGACGGACACTACGAAATAAACAGATTTTTCGATCGGTTAATTATTTAAGTAGGTAGCCGTTCTTTTACTGTCCCACTCCTAGGTAAAGGCCTCCCCCCATTCCTTCTATTTCGATAGATGTTTTGCCTTATCTTGCCAATTACTGCGGAAGCCGTTGAAGTTTATTTTTCTTTTAAATTAAATACATTAGGCACTAATGTCGACGAGCATTATTTGGTCCTTCTGCCTTACTTAAATTCCCAAGATCTCTGCCACACAATCACTGTAGTATGTTGAATAAACAAGTACTTAGCTTCCTAAGGCGGCATTAAAAAAAAAACATAGTAGAATTAAACACATCTGTAAACTAAACGACTTTTAAAACCATCGTAACTTAATGAGAACTTTGCACATGTCCCTAATTGTTATATAACACATGTCTTTCGCATTATGAACATTTATAACATTATTATAATCATTATCATTCGTAATACAAGTTGTCAATTTCTGTGAGTTAAGAAAAACATATTGTCATTTAATAAAATGCATGTAGTGCCTGCTGTATAATATTATTTAGCAACCTTCTAAAGATAAAAAAGATTGTAACCACAACCAAGTGTTGATTTAGATAATAATCTTCCCAATGGTATTTAAATATTTTTTTGATTTTTTAAACTGAAGTTTAACTCTCAAATAACTTTAACTAATAGCTTAATGGGTAATCAAGTTGAGGTCACCAATCATTGGTAAGCAATAGACTTACAAAGACAAAGGACCAAAAAATGTAACTAAGGACCAATTTCTAATAATCCGTCTCAAAAGGCACAGATTTATGTCATATTGCATTGAATGTGAAACTGAAACAGTTCCAGTTATAGTAGCAATTACTCTGCGATAGTCAGAGGTGTCTGGACATCATACGTGTTGTCGAACTACCGTTAGTCTGTTCATTACTCTGAGAGCATGTCGGAGAGATGCCTCAGCCGGCTCCCCGTCTATAATTCAGAGCATCTTCGATACCATTTTCTGCGATATCATTTTGTAGTGTTATCGTTTTGTCGTTTATTGATTTGGACTTTGTTTTGATGATATCGATGATCGAGAGATTTTTTGGCCATTTTTGCGATAACGCAGGTACCTACTGTAGTATGACGTAGGTTTGGAAAGATTTTGTTTTTTTTTTTGAGTGGATGACACATCGTGCCCCAAATATCAAGGTTTCATAATTGTTTGCAACAGTAGGTAAGTTTTCCATACACTTTGATATAGTGATGCGTATTAAAGATATCTAGGCACACTTAACCGCAAAACATAATATTAAGTGACGCACTGTTGACGTCGTATAAGTTCTGAAATCTTTACCAACGTGTGTAAATAATGTGTATACGCCTGGGTGCTATTGCCACGGTCGGGACAAACGCGTTGATATTCTCGCTATTTGAAGATAGATTCATAAAGTTTCTTTTGAATTTGACGACACTTAAGAGTACCTACGCTCAACAGAACCTTTTGTTTATTTATCGACCCATATGAAAAAAGCCTAAGTACTTGTAAATTCATCTTAGAATAGTACAAGCCTCATATTATCCCACTGTAGGGCAAAGGCCTCCTGTCATGCAGAGAAGGCACGAGCATTAATTACCAGGCTTGCTTACAGTAAATTGGTGATTTGAGACTTTGCACATAAATTGTAAGTCAAGGTTTCCTCACGGTGTTTTCCGTCACCGATGTCAGCAACCGATATGAACTTTGTCTTACATAGAAAAATAAATAGACAATATTACTATTTTGTAGGTAATAAGTAGCAAACCACCATTTTCAAGAGTTCACGAGAAGTCATTCCAGTTCAATTTTATTGTCAATGCACTCCACTGATTCCGCCCATCAAAAGAATGTTACAATTTTAAAAAACAATCAGTGGTTCTGTAGCTCAAAAAACATTACAATACAAAATAATGATTCAGAGAGAATTACGAGAAATTCCGACATGTGCCGTCCTCGCATTCATTACACGAGTTATTAATTAAAATTCAAACTGAAAGCTCCTGAAATACAATACGGATAAACATCAGAACAGGTTTTAATTAAGCAAAATAAAACATGTCAGTGTCACTCTAAGTAATTTTAAATAAACTTCCCTTTTGCTGAGTAAAATGTTTGTACGTCCATCAAAATATAAATAGAATTAAATAGGTAAACGATTAAAATAATTTTATCACAACGCTAATATTTTAGTCTTTCACGTTTTCAGTGACTCGGTCAAGGATCTGTAGGTAGTCGTAAATACGTATACGAAACTCCGAACCGATCGATAGTAGGATTTATAAATAAATACTGGCAACACACATCGAGCCGGCATCATTACAGTTGACGGACAGTTCCGAGTTTCCGAGCGTACGACAAAGTGGTTTGAGTTGAAGAGTATGACACTGCAATTTTATCATTAGTAGGTATGGTAAGTAGTGATTTCAATCGGTTAAATCATTTAAATGGTAGGTAGTTACGTCGTGAACGGCTGGTAACGGCACTAATTTACTTGGATATTTTCACACGTTTATTCTCTTACGTGCAAGCATTATAATAGCATAGCAACAATAAAATGTAGACCGTACATTTTTAAGAGTCTTATTCATTTATTTAATAACTTAGATCTCTTTTGTACATTACTGACATCATTCCGTGCCTCGGAAAGCACGTTAAGCTGTTGGTCTCGGCTGTCATACGTGGATCTTTGACAGTCGTTACGAGTCGTCAGAAGCTTGAAAGTCTGACAACCAGTTTTACCTAGGGGTATCGTATTACCCAGTTACTGGATTGTGGAGGTCAGATAGGCAGTCGCTCCATTTAAAATACTGGTACTCAGCTGCTTCCGGTTAGACTGAAATGAAATGAAATGAAATGAAATGAAATGAAATGAAATGAAATGAAATGACGTGGCCTTCTACTCGGCCTAAAGTATTAAAAAAAAAGGTTAACTGTAAATAATATTGATTGACCAGTGAAGGAGCACCTATAGATAGTTTTTTTTTGTAACGGAAACTTTATAGGTATCGACGAAACGTTTTTAGAGTTCCGTATCCAAAAGGTAAAAGGGGATCCTATTACTAAGACACTGTTCTGTCTGTCACCAGGCTGCATCTCATGAACTGTGATAGGTATTTAGACAGTTGAAATTATTACATATGAAGTATTTCTGTTGCCGCTATAACAACAAATATTAAAAAAACAAACAGAATAAAATAAATATTTAATAAAACAGACATGTTTTTTTCTTGCCGTTTTTATAGATACGGAACTCTTCGGAACGGGCCAGACAAAAATCTAAATTCAAATAAAATATTATGAAATAGGAAGTATGCACTTAAAAAATCATAACTTTTCATGAACTAGACATGTGATTGATTTGTTTACGTAAGTCGGAAATAGGGTGGTCAGCCTCTTGAATGAAAAATACAAGATGCCCAAAATACAATAGGTAGTACGGTTGAACTGTATCCAATCCATACGAATATAATTATGTATTTATTATTATAATTTATTCTCGGAAATTTTCTGTATCTGTGCACGTACTATGTTTTGTCTCTGCATCACCCTAAGGTACCAGTCTTGGTAGAAAATGCCTAAGGCATGTTGAAATAAATTGATAAATTGAATGAAATAAATAAATATAATAAAACTGAAGAGTATTTTTGTTTGTTTGTTTAAACGCTAATCTTTGGACGTACTAGTCGGATTGGAAAATTGTTATCGTATTCATGACGAATAGTATATGTCGCTTGTGAACGTGCCATTTTTTATTAAATATTATTAACGTGACTAATGACGTGCCCGTCAAAGAATCTTGACATTAGTGATATAAGGGTCAAAAATGACGTCGCGAGGCGACATCCGGCCACCGTAGGCGCGGGCTTGCGGACGGCGAGTAATGGGTAGCTCGCCTTCCGCTCAACGACCATGCCCGGGTCGACGGCGCGTTCTGTTCGCGCGCCTCAAAGAGCTGTCAGCACAGGGACGGGGCCCCGACGGGGCCAAACGTCTGCCGGGGTTGCGGGACGTCTTTACAGGATACCGTGGCCCCGGAACGTAAAGGGCAACAGAAGGAACAGGGTGGTTTCATAGTCAGTAAAAGTCTGACAGTCCCATCCGCCCCACCAAGGACCCATGTGATGATTTTTACCACCTTTCTAAAAAAAAAAGGGTCAAAAATATAACTAGTTGCAATAAACTCTTTGTTTAGAACTCGAAATTTGTACAAGAATCGTAATGTCTACTATTTTATGTTTATTTAAATAAAAAGGGTAGTTTCATTTCTTCCGTTGTAAATTAGATTCGATTAAATACATATATTTGTGAATTATTGGCGTGCCCGAATTATTTTGTCGCGTACCACCTTTGTCACGCGTGTCATTGGTTCGACATCTCTAGTATAGGCTATATAACATCCCGCTACAACCCACGGGAGCAAAGCAGTAACCAAAGACGTATTTTAACGCGGTAAAAAAACCACGCGAAGACATGGGCAAAAGCTAGTATATAATTTCCATGTTCAACAGAAACACATTGTTGTGGTTTTCGGCATAATGCCAGTATGGACTGAGATCACAAAGTCGTCAGTTCTATGTCATTTAAAGAAGATTGAGATATTGTAAATAGATAGAGGAATAATATGTACTAGGTAGTGCATGCTAGCTGGTTTCATTGCTATCCAGGCGCCTTAAAGTTTCGACGAAGTCATAGCCTACGGAAATTTTATAACAATAATGATAGTTGGTTTTCAACCCCCGACGGAAAAATGACGTGGTGTGAAAATTGACGTGTCTGTGTGTGTCTGTCTGTGGCATCGTGGCTCCTAAACGGCTGAACCGATTATGATTTTGTGTCTTTTCTTTGAAAGGTGAATTAGTCAGGAGTGTTCTTAGCTATGTTTGATGGAAATCGGTCCAAGATAGCCACCGTCGGTAAGGTCGCAAGGTGGCATTTTTTTTTTAACAAACTATTCTGTTAAACATATATTATTTAGAAAACCAGACGTCATACTGTAACATAATTGAGTAAAGTACCTTTCATAATAGACACCTGGAAAAATGCCGAGCATGGAATCCCTACGAGGTACTAAGAGGACCTTAACCGGGTTGGTCTAACCTGGTTAAGGTCAAAACCGCTGGATGCAAGCAGCGCAAAACCGGTCATTGTGGCTATCTTTAGGGTAAGCCTTTGTCCAGCTGTGGACGTTATTGGGCTGAACTGATGATGATGATGATTAAATCTTGCACGTACGCATACCTTCTTAAATACATTTGTCTTAAATTCTTAAATGACGGTGATCTCTCAGCACTAGGATCTTGTACGTAACAACGTAATTCTAGTACGTAACAACGTACTAGAATTCCATCAACGTCCATCCACGTACCTACTTACGTTAGTACGTGGATATAAGTAGGTCTGTCTACGCATTAGTTGTTCTACTTTCAGGAACAAACGATTGTATTTAGTTATCTATGTAACACTAAAGTATTCAGATTGACAAGAATATGTATGAGATAGAGATAAGAATATGATAAAATAAAACAATAAAATAAGACTTTTTGTGAAACCATTCTAATAGGTATAACCGGTGCAAAAAATAGGTATCCCTAACGAGGCCGACAAGTTCTTTATAATATTGTGACAATTTATTTTTCTGGATCATACAAAGTAGCCGAGATGAGAACCTCAAAAATAAAATTTTGGATGCCTCTCTTCTTGGGCTGTCCAAACCACCCCCATGATTACGATTTTTTGTGGTTGTCCTTTCATCAGATTTTGAAAATATTTTCGTAGTTTTATTTTAGTATTTTATATTTTGAAAAACAACTGTCTGTCATATCGTCACCCGAAATCACCAAAACTTAGTTCAAATGGAAAAATGTTGTTTTGCAAAATTCGATGCAGATAATTTTCGGTACTTAAGAAAAAATCACAAGACTTGCATGGACCCACAGCTCTTTAAAACAATACAAATATACACATCAAAAAAGTCTAGGGATCAACATCCCTAACAATGTAACTATAGTATATTAACAGGACATTATTTGGCGGAATTGGAGCTGGAATGTGGTGAAGCAAAAAAAATCACGTAAGTAAAGTTCAGCAGAACATCTTAGTTCATGAAAATTCCCCTTATTCAACCTTAAAAGGGATGAAGAAATTCATAAACCCCTAACTCCAGACATATTTTCCAGAAACTTTACATTTTCTCATGCATTTTCTTCAAGTCAACAATTCCATGGAATTCTAACTTGTATTTCGTAAGGCGATGCGCACACCAAAGTCAATTCTTTTTTCTAAAAGTTTTGTCTAGGTTAAAAATACTTTTGTTTCTTATCAAATCCTTTTCTGACGGTGTCATTGTCCGCTAGATGCAACAGTCAAAAGTTTAGACAAGGCTTTAATGATGAACTACTTTAGTGACATTATTGTTGTTTATGACAGTTTCGGAGTCATTTTGTTTTCTCCAAAAGTCACTGATGCTTCATTGAAATAATTTTCAGTATTTGGTAGTCCAACTGTTTTTATTTATTAGCAGACTTGCCCCACTGGTGGACACTGCCTAAAGCCTTGTCCCCACTAGGAACATTTGTCGAGCGACATGTGTCCCCGGTGACATCGAGCGATTTCGGGCGACGTCGGACGACATCGCCGCGACATTGTTGAAACTGTTCCTTGTCGCACAGTCGATGACGAGTAGTGATAGAAGCCTCGTCCCCACTAGCGATGCGATGTCGCGATGCGACAACGCATCGGCAACGTCGGTCGTCCGACGTTGCCCGACATCGCCCGATGTCACCGGGGACACATGTCGCTCGACAAATGTTCCTAGTGGGGACGAGGCTTTACTCCTGAAGTCACACGAGTCGCAAAGGAAGAATGAACGAGTGAACGGAAGGCATAACGCTACCCACTATTGTCGGTTCTCTCTCTATATTGCACTTGGACCTAATATTAGATATAATAATATAATAACAATACCAGCCTACTACTGTCCCAGATCTAATATTAGAAAAAATATCTATACGAATAAATAAAATTAAAACGTCTGTTTGTCATGTCAAAATAACAGCTATTTATAAAATAAATATGAATGATTTATACGGGACTTATACGAAAAAAAAATCTCTTAAATTATATTTGTCCGTCTGTTTGTTCCGGCTAGTCAACTGCAACGGCTGGACCGATTTTGACTGGACTTTAACTGATGTTATAAGGAGTAATTTAGAGTATATTTATTTCGAAAAAAAAAATAGGATTCCGCGCAAATTAAACATCGTCAAATCAATTATTCATCATCATCAGTCATGGGCGTAAGTAACAGGGCCAAACGCCTGCCGGGGTTGCGGGACGTCTTAACAGGATACTGTGGCCCCGGAACGCAAAGGGCAACAGAAGGAACAGGGTGGTTTTTTAGTCAGTAAAAGTCTGACAGTCCCTTCTGCCCCACCCAGGGCGGAAGGAGTCATTTGAGTTAGTATGAACAAAGTCGCGGTCGCGAGCATAACCTAGAAAAGAAAGTAGAGGAAACGACAAAGAAAGCAGGCGTTATATACTAATAATGATTTATGATCTATTTCTGAAGGATTTCTATTTCTAGAAAAAATACTTCCAATAATAGAGGATGCCGAGATAATAGTAGATGACGGAATACTACCTATTTTTTACACTACCCACTTTTAATATAGGTTACCTTTAGATGTGGGTCGCTGTACTCGATTTAGATAAAAAGAAAAATTGTTTATTCTCGTCAAAATGACGCACATACATGACATACTTTAGGTTTACAAAAGCCCAAAACTAAAACAAGTTGATATTACAAAAAAAAAATGTTCTGACGGAAATATGCAGCACTATCGCGTAAAACGGCATAATGCCGTGCATACAATTTTTATACATATATATTTTTTAATTAGGTATATTATTTGCAATTTTTTGTTCAGAAAAATGTGTTTAGTAGTTATGTTTAATAAAGAATGTGGAGATACAATTCATGACCTACGCACTTTTACGCCTTTTGTGCCCGGTTGATGGCAATAGGCTCGCCCCCCACTGCGAAATGTTGGTTCACTATAGGTACACCTCTGCTTAACCCTTCGAGGATTACAGGCGTGATGTTAAATGTGTGTGTATGACCTACGCAACACAATTTACCAGAATATTATAAATTATGATTACTTTTCGGTAACTTTTCAACCAACTCTCTATAGAATAACATCAAATCTACATGTAAATATAGTTTGGCATTGATATACAAGTTATTAACTCATACAATATCGTAGGACCTTCAAAACTTTAGTTGTTACATAAAAATAAGTACAGTACTGTTGAAATACTACAGGGAAATGAATTGTATGATAGTTACATGTACATTGTTGTGTGAATGATGAAGTTTGTGTTATATAACATCACGCCTAAATACAGATGCAATGACCAGTCCTGCGCTACCCGATCTAGCGGTTTCAATTATACAGGGTGTTTGGTGCATCGTTTGCCAAATCGAATTGGCCGATAGGAGAGGTCATTTGCTATCTCTTCACGCCCAATACCTCATTCTTTGTCACACCAGTTTTTTTATTACTAAAACTTTACGAGTTATTAAAAATGAAAATAAACGCTACTAGCAAGCAATTTTGAATTTGATAGAAACATACAAATTACAACAGTACACATAAAAATTAAAATGAAATTTGAAGACTATACAATTAAGTTTTTTTTTATTTAAACTTAAATGCTGAGTTTTGGATTTTTTTTAAAATCGGTGTGACAAAGAATGAGTTATTAGGCGTGAAGAGATAGCAAATGACCTCTCCTATGGGCCAATTCGATTTGGCAAATGATTCACCAAACACTCTGTATAAACTATGAGTGAAAGATTTTTTGTAATCAATTTAGTACTTCAAGAGAACACCTCTTACAAACAAACAAACAATTTCACCTCCTTATTAGTTTAGATAAAAGTTCACAGACCTATTTATGGTCGCGTTAACGACTTGGTAACTCATCCGATAATATTGTTAGTTCAATATTGTACGGTAGTAACTTTAAAAGTGTTTTATAACTGTCATAAAATCGAACTATGGTGTCAAATCGTAAACTTTCACTCGCTCGTTAACAGTTCATAAGAAAATTGTGAAAAAAATATTGATCACTCATTATTTTGTTAATGTAGTTTTTGTTCACGTTTTTTGTTTACTTACAATTTGGTGTTTCATATAGTTTTTATGACAATTGCTTTAACGGATTAGATATGGTCGGATAATAATATGTAAATGTTTTATGGTGGATAAATGTTTATTTACCCAAGTACCGATTTTTATATTGTCTGATATCTCCTAAAAAATCTAACGGTGGGGGTGACAGCACGCCGCCCGCTAGCTGTCACCTTTCTTTATCTTGTCATTATAAAAAATACTTTAACACACACGATTTAAAGCCTTAACTTGAATGGAAAATATCTGTGTCTGAACTGTGCTGTTACTTACCGGATCAATTATAGCAATTCGACAACTATTATTTTAAAAAATAATACCTATATGTCAAACTGTTCTATTTATTCTACGAATAAAACTTATCTGACAATTATAAAAAAAACTAATTATTTTCATCAAAATAAATATAAATAATTGACGCTTTTTTAAATTTTGAAAATGAATTGACAAATTATTCCATTTATAAAACTATCCGCCATCTTGAATTTAAGACTTATCAATAGTAGCATCCTTTTGAGCCATAATACTAACGAATTTTATTACTACGAGATACGTGATGATTGTAGCAATGTTTTTACGTGCCATGATAGAAGGAAAAAGGCAAGTAAAGTTCAGATAAAGATGATATAGATTAGCTCCGCTTACAGTTTATCTCCAATGACGCGAGAGTTTTAGTTCTAACCGGTAGATATTGGTACGAAATACAATCGTTAACTGATAAAACTGAACTTGTCTGTCGTCGGTAGGTACATATATACGTACCCATAAAATGTTTTAACTTGTGCCAAAGATATTCCTCTTAAAAGCTTTTACACCGCACGGCATTTCATATAAACTTTCAACTTTTATTTTTTAAATAGGTCTTAAAAGTTAGTTGAGAACCAGATAAGCTTAGAAAGTACTATCGGCAACTTTAATGCATATACACGAGATGGTCGACTTTCGTCTGAGCTTAACGAGCGGGTCAGTCAGTGCGTGTGCGAGTGATGTGTCAACATTCTACAGATAACACACACTAATGAACTGTCGGCGCACTAAGCGAAATAGCATGATATTTCTGTTGCATTAAAATACGCGTCTTAAACTGCTAACGTTCTAAGAGGCCGGATTTGACGTTTCTCCTACGTAATAATTTGAAAAATCCAATTCACAATCCTGAATAATTACTATGTTACCCATACACTATAACAACGAGTATCACTTGTAAACATTAATTTAACTTAATTTTGAAAAAATACACTCACAAACACGAATTAATTGCCGATTTATATTTTGACAAGACGTTTTGACAACACTACACAAAGGATTTTGATAGCTGTCAAATCCGGCTTGTTACAATGTTAGCTGTATAGTCACTGGCGCTGTTTTACCAATTCATTGCTAAAACTCGAAACTACTATAATATTTGTGCCGGTAGCTAGGTTTGGGCTTAGCGACGGGTTCACAAACAATGAGGTCTGAGTTCAAATCTTGATTACTGTGTTTTTTGTTTTTGAAACAACAATAATATTACGTAAAAACTTGTTAGTTTTATGTTTATTTCTAATTCATGCTTATAATTATTTATTATAAGAAGCAAATATTAGTTATTGTATTATTATCTTATACTAATGTGATTTTTAATTTATCTTTTCGGTATTTGAAGGTGGAAATAAAAAAATCGTGCTAAATGATAACAAAAATGTTTATTCGATTTACTTATTTACAAAATTAACTAACTTACGAGAATTGTGACGTTACATTCCTACTTAGATAAAAGAAATTCACTTGTAACCGTTCATAAGATTTTTTGTGTTTACCCACGTCATAAAAATATAACAAGAAAAGAATATTCTAATAACACAAATATGATTGTTAAAATATCCACTTATAGGTATCGATATTTAGCAGACTTTATTGAAAACTAATATTTATTTCTTAATTATTTCTTAAATATTGATTTAGACTTTATGAATATGTTTTTTTATATGTAACGTCACAATAAATGTATTGAGGTAATAGCTTAAGTGTTCATTTTCTTGACGAAAAGATGATTGAAACTAAACCTCAATTTAAGATCATTGAATAATGACGGACATAATAATATTAATACTAAATATTTAGTTACACTGTCTAATTAATAATAACAAAACATCTAGGTTTTTAATATAGCAGTCTTCCAGTCAAAATCTTAATAATCCCGTGAGAAACGTAGTGGTTCTTGTTTATGCCTTTTTGTGAAGAAGGGCTTTTTAGCTGGTCTTCTGTGATACAAGCCTTCAGCGTGGAGGGCCCGGCGAACAGTTTGCAATGAAGTGTCGAATAGTTCGGCAAAGTGCCTCGTTGGTGTGATACCATTCGATTCATATTCGCCCACCATATTATGTCTTCGCTGCGCCTCGCTAATAAGCGACGTCCTTCCACTTTGCTGTCGACTAACTAGGCTAACCTCTTCCTCGTATCTCCTGATCCAGAGACTAACAGTATTCCTCTAAAACAAAACAAAAGTTATATTAGGCAGGTATAACAAAATACTAAAGTGACTTAATTGTTATATAATATAGTAATATTTATTTAATAAAATAATATTCATTTAACAAAACAATATGATATTAAGTCTACATTTATAACAATAATAAACAGAATTTATTTATCTTTACAGCCTTAAGATGGATTTCAAAAATAATAAAAAGATCTAATTTATAATTATGTCACCAAATAATATTAGGTTTAAGTTACAATTATAATAACACAATAATATAATACTCACATTCAGTCCGGTTTCATTAGATATTTGCGTTCTATTTTATGACCACTTTTATGCAACGCAATAACAGTCGCCTTCGTCTCAATGTTAATATTTGCTTGCATTTTCTTTGTGAATAATTACCGCTATATAATAATCCACACGTCACTAACCAACAACTACAACCAAACGACAACGTTTATTCTAATCGAGTATTCATAAAACTCATTATTACATTACTTATTTCTGTCTACCTCACAGAAATCTAAATTATTTGTTTAATTTTCTATGATCTACCTTTTTAACTTTACGAAATGTGTGAACAAAGCGAACAAGATAAAGAATATTATGCTTATCAAGTAAAAACTTACAAAAAGTCATAGTCTGGATGAGATTCGATCTCACGACTCTTCGATTCAAGCACCTATCTGCAGGCGTTTAGCCGATAGGCCAACTTGATTTATTTTGTAATGTTGAAATTATGAACTACAAGCATTTGTCGACGGCAATGATGATACATGTGACTGTTCTCGAAAATAGAAGGTCGTAAGTCAAACTTAACTTGAAGCGAATGTTTTTTGAGAATGTCTATCCACTTATGGACTCCACTGTACATAAGTCAAAGTCAAAGCCAAATCATTTATTACAATAAGATTAATAACAGGCAATGATGAATGAAATTAATAAAAAATATTGTCATATGAATTGATAAAGTCACATTGGTACCTGCCCAGTTTCAAACTGACATCTTCATGCAGGAAAGCGATATGCCACCACTGGGAATTTATGACACTGCCCCAATGTATTAAGAAACAATATTTATGAGTGCCTACTAAAGTATTAGGTACCTACGGCCACTCTTGCATTCATCTGAAATCGTTGCACACGTGCCCCCAACGATTTTTAATGTTACTCACTGTTTCATGTATAGATTAGTGTGGATACGACTAGAAATAAAATAATTAAGTACTTAACATTACTAACTAATTATTCCGAGACACAACAAATTAAAAAAAGCTACTTTATTTTATCATCAATTTTGTATTTTGTTTTTGTTTTGCAAAAGTCAACTACCAAAATACAAAACGCCATAAAACATTTACATAGTAGAATTATAAGCCTTTTAATCGACTGTGATGGCCCAAAAAAGACTTTAGGGCTGCACAGTCCGGCCAAGAATATTTAGACAATCAATGTTGGAGTGATTTTTTTTTAATCGCAGTAAAGTCTTTCTTCTTGTTTTTTGAGTCGATGGTTCAAGTTAATCCTTTTTGTTTCTTAAAGTATTTGGGCCTAGTTAGGTGACCACGTTTCACACGTCATCAGTAAACTAAGCCTTTTTTCAATATGCGTGTAACTATACCTACTCACATTACAGTTAAGGTAGTTCCACATGTTTCTAGCGGGCGGGAGCGAGGCGTGCCGCAGCCGTCTCCTGTGGGCCATGTGGCTCCACATCCGACGCACCTTGTTCAGGTTACTTACAGAGTGACGAGTACCGCGCTGTTGTTGGAATGATTCAGATCCGCACGTTATTGTATAATAATAATACCTACCTTTTATTGCCGTACTACAGAGCAAAGGCCTCTTCTCATACAGAGAAGGCACGAGCTTTGATCACCACGCTTGCGTGGATTGGCGATTACAGACCTATGTTAATCAGATATTGTTACAATGTTTTTCTTTACCAATGTCAGTGATGTCCAAGATAAACTTAGAAGATTCATATTTAATTTATTTATTTACACATTTACACATTTTCCTCTTTACAGTAATAACCAAAGCGATGTTATAAGTAATATTAGTACTATACTATAAAATTTCATAAAAAAAATAAAGATAAAAATATATAAATACTAGTTGACCCGCCGCGACTTCGTTCGCGTGGTATCCTACCCCTACCCAACTGATACCCCTACCCCTATCCTACCGATACCCCTACCTCTACACTACCGATACCCTACCCAAACCCTACACTACCCTTACCCTACCGTACCAATACCTACCCCTACCACTACCCTACCCTATTGAAAAAGTCACATTGGGACTTGCCCGTGCCTGGTTGCCAACCCGTAGTCTCGTGCATGAGAAGCCTGGGGTTCTTTAACAACTGGGCTATCAAAACGTCGAGATTTGTCCCTATCTATTATTGTGTTTAGTCAGTGATTCATACATCAGCCGACTTGGTTCGCGTGAATTTTCTTACATACCCCTTATGATTTTTAAGACAAATTATAGCCTATGTTGCTTGCTGTTAAAGTAGCTTTCTATAGATAAAAAGATTTTTAAAATCGGCTAATTAGTTTTTGAGTTTATCTATTACAAACAAAAATACTAACTTTCACTCTTTATAGTACTAGTTTAGAAGTTAAGACTAGCAATAAGCCAGAAAGTACTGCCATAAAATAAGAACGAAATCTTTGCTAAGCTTTGTTTATACCACACAATGCAGATACAGATGTTGGGGCGCCCAGAGGCCTGCAAATCTGCATTTTATAGCTTCCATCGCATCGTGCCTGAGATAAACAAACTTAACTTGTATTATAACAATCATGTCTTCAAATAGCTCGTTAAGTTATTGATAACTTTATGATTGTTATCCACACACATATAATAAAGTCTGTTTGTCTGTTACCTCATTACGGCAAAAACGTTGAACCGATCGTAATGAAATTTGACAAAGAGGTAAATCGCTTAGCTTAACGTGACATCGCGTTCAAAAGCTAATAATAACTTTTGAGTCTTGATTCGGATATGTAGGTGTAAACCTACTACCTTACTGATCTATTAAACATAACATAACATCACGCCTGTATTCCCCGTAGGGTTAGGCAGAGGTGTACCCATTTGTACATATACCCACATTTCGCCAGTTATGTTTAAGTCCCATGTAATAGGGGGCGAGCCTATTGCCATCAACCGGGCACAAATCCAATCCATGATCCATGATCTATTAAAATAGTTTAAAATTAAGTCGGTTTTCATGTCTGTCTGTTCAGCCGCTTAGTTCTTCAAAACTAATGAATGGATATTTATGTAGTTATAAAAAAATGTTATGTATTTTTTTTAATCAGACTGAGTCACGGCAGAGCGTGGCCGGGGTTAGCGAATTGTATATAGAAGTAGATCTAGAATATTCGAACTATTGAGAGATTAGTAGTGCAATAGTTTGAAATATAAGTATTGAATTTGATAGGTAAGTTTTACAGATAATCCGGACTGACTCTATCAACTACCATTTATTATCTCAAACTTGATAACAGCATCTCGTTCTAGAACTAGAAGATTTTTATCATAAAGGACACGTTAATAATGACGCATTTCGATTGTTTTTCTAGGTTTTTATTTTATTAAATTACATTTTACAAAGATGTTCAATCATGTTGTCAAGTAACATTTTAGAACACCATACAACTGATGCATTTTTCCATTTTAGTAAGTATACTAAATAATACTTTGGTAATGCAGTACTATAGAAATATATTGTATTTTACTATGCTTAATATACTTACACTTAAATCTAAACTTATTTTTAAAGTTTTAAAGAAAAAAACCTAAAAGATCCTTCAAATGGTTTTCTGTGCGAAATCCACATAAGGTTCTCTAAATTCTTAGCAAAACAGCAACGGTAGCACTTCAGTCTACTGCGCAGTTTCTTATGATAATATCTGGAAGGAATGGAAATGGCTCAGCAACGAGAATAGACTGATTATTAAGAATGTATATGCGACTGCAGTTGACGCGGAATCGGGAGATGGCGTATCGGTAGTATCATCAATACCAGGTTCTTCCGTGTCGCCTTCCGTAGGAGGAGGTACTGTAGTAGTATCATCATCATCGTCTTCGACCCTGTCTTTTATCTCCCAACTACTTTGGGCATCCAGAAAATGAGTATTATAAATCTGATCCCAGAAATTCATAGTTGCGAATTGAGGATTTTCTAATTGAACTTCGTGTTCATCTACGACTTCTTGCTCATGAAGCACGCGAATGTAATCAAAAGTAATGCTTGAAAATGCCTTCCAAATCACTTGTGAAGTTCCAGCTTCTGGGTTTGGGTTACTGTAAAAGAAATTTTAAAAGTTAATGAAAATGATTTATGAGGTTCTCTTTAGAGCCCTGACCACAGGACACTCTTGAACCCTATTCCTGATGCTGAACGTGGGCTACTATTTTTTTATATTACCATGTTTATTTATTTTTGTATTGAAATATTTTATTATAATAGTTACAACGTCTAAATAATTAAAAAAACGCAACAATACATTCAGAAGTATCTATTATACTCACCCAGTTTTAGCAAAGCTTGTCCATCTCTCCGCAAGAATGCTGCTAATTATTAAGTCTCTATCGTTCGTCGATTCCGTATTTCCCATGGCAGGTGTTTTATAGAACATATAAGCCAACTCTTCACCATGAGCTGCAGAATTAACATTTATAGGACTAGGACCTACAAATTCCTCACCGAGCGTTCCCGAGTATGAAAACTGGTATAAATAAATCGGTGTTGATGGGGAAGCGTAGACTCGACTTCTTACTTCTCTTATAGACGATACTACCATCATTGTTTCGCCATGATATTTTATAAATTCGGTTTCATCAATTCCATCGTCTCTGAAGTAATAACTACTTATTCGCTGAGCAATTGCCGTTTTCTCATCGGCAGTATTGAATTGTAAGTCTGGCTGAATAAATTCCGTGAATGATTCTTCCATTCGCTCTAGCCAATTATCTTCTATCGCTTCCTCGGCTCTGATAGTACCTTCGTTGTCGACATAGCCAATTATGATAGGAATTTTCAAAAACTCAGCACCATGAATGATTTGGGCAGGAGTTTTAACTAAGAAAGGTACCACACCTGCTAATTCTTGCCTTTCCACACAAGGGGCGAAAGCAAGCGAATTATCAGATAAATCTAGTTCGTTAATAACACTCATTAGAGCTGATACACTAGTTCTAGTAAAGACATCTGACAACTGTTGAATGTCAGTTATTTCATGACCTAGAGCTTCAGCTACTTGAAGGGCATATTCCAAATTATCTCGTGATACAGCCCATGGGGCTAATGCGTTTCCACTTTGAGCGATCGCCTTGTGTACCAAACCTTCAGCCATTGGGGATAAAGTGACCAAGTCAACGGCAGCTGCTCCACTTCCGTGACCAAAGAGGGTAATATCCTCTGGGTTTCCTCCAAATTGTGCAATGTTGGCTTGGACCCACCTCAATCCTGCAATAATATCTTTTAATCCAGCATTTCCAGGAGCTGTTTCTGTTCCAAGACATAAGTATCCAAGGATAGATTCGCGGTAATTCAAAGAAACAACTACGACGTCTTTTTCAACAAAATTTCGAAATGACAGCTCTGGTACACTTCGTCTGTCAAACTCTTTTCCTTTAATCCAAACCATGACGGATCTTCTATTAGTATCTGTTGCTGGCGTGAAGATGTTAACTACCAAACAATCTTCGGTGCCTTCGTATCCAACACCCAAGGCATGTACACATTTGATGCCCGTTCTATTCGCCACAAAGTTACTTTCGAAGTTTGGAGCGGGTAATGGTGCCTGTAAATTAATATTTTATTAAAACTTAGATCGCATAGTTCGGTGGCTTCAAAACAATCTTTGATGACGTTGTTTTGAAAATGCCCAACCGAATGTGTCAACCTTTGAAATGTAGCAATCCCTACACTCATTACTTAATATTTGTGAGCAGATAAAATCTATAAAAAGACATATTTCTATTTTGGATGCACACATAATCAAGTACTGGAATGGTATTGTCTCCCTAAACTATATAATGCAACGCATGCTTTCCTTATGGATGAGCTAGTTATTGGTGCGCGGTTCTATTTAACTTGCTGTTACCATCGCCCATCAGTAAACGCGGCGACACCAGAAAGGTGCTGAGCTGCTCCGGTTATGTGCCTACATGGGGTTGACGCCTTTTTGACAGCAAGTTGATCTGATGTTTTTGACTAGTCTGTGAGTTTCATACAAGTCAGTCATACACTTGTTAGTTATTGATATGAATTCGAATGATCCTGCTTAAAGCAAAACAGAATTTAGGTGACTAGCACTTTGCCCGCGACTACATCCGCGTAGATTTCATACTTTTCCTACAAACTCAACACCAAAGCGCCCTTTGAGGGGTAGCTAAAATAACTAATTACGTCTAGCTTCTACTTGGGTTCGCAATCGTACTTACCAAGTTTCAAGTTGATTAACTCAAGAAATACGATTTTTCATGCAATCGAACTCCTGGGTCTTTTCAGCTCCATGAGGATTGAATTTCCAAAAATCATTTCTTAGTGCTTGTCTATATACGTTCCTAGTTTCAGTGGTTTCGACTGTGCGCTGATACGTCAATCAGTCAGTCAAGTTGTTCTTTTGTACTTAAATAGATATTATAATTTACCTTAAACCTGTTGATGCCCGAAGTGGAGTCTGCGTATGGTATGCCATGGAATTCGATGTAATCACCATCAGTTGCCCTAACTCCTGTCACGGTACCTTGTGAGATGGTGACCGTAGGCGGTTGCTGGCTTGCAGCTGATGCTACTAGCACAGAATACACAGCCAATAGTAAAATCATGTTTTCTTTACAATCGCGGATTTGGAACTGGATAAAGGGAACGAGAGGAAAAAAATCATCTCGAAATGATCTTGATAAGATAAGTTTTGTGGTGCCTTTTTTGTTTGATAGTGTCATGATAACAGATAATGTCATAGATAAGAACAATCGATATCGATAAAAAAAATTGTAGATACGCAAATAATACCGTATTGAATTTAAAAAAGCGACCTACGAGTTGACAACGTTAGTAATGAGTATTTAAGATTGCTCAATGTTTTTGGTACTTCGACCAATAACACGGTTTCGCGACTGCTGAGCATGAGGTCTCTTAGATTCAATTCCTAGGTCGGGCAAAAATGTTACTGGGTTTTACCGTCAGGAATTTCTCAGTAGCAGTCTCGGAGTCTGAAATTGTGCCTGGTTGATGGCAATAGGCTCGCCCTTTATTTTATGGGACTTAAACATAACTAGCGAAATGTAGGTGTACTACTGGGATAACAGGCGTGATGTTATGTTCCTGCTACCAACCACCATTACTGGGTTTCGGTTTGAATCTTTCTTAATCGCCCAGAGATGTATCTTTATCTCAAGAATACCAAGGCATCTGCAATGCCTCTGAAAATGTCCATAGATTGTAACGAATTTAGTTAATGTTTACGTATAAAATTATGCCTTTCGCCATAAATATTTCCAAAATATTATCATGTTCAGCTGGAGGGACCCACGTTAAATTATAAACACACTTTACTTGCATATCAAGACTGCAAGGTCAATTTTATTTACACTGAAATCATATGTATAATACATACTAAAGCATACGTACTTAAATTATAATTTACATGCACATAAAATAAATATAAATAAATAACAGATATTAAACAATTAATTCACATAATATCTCCGTCATAATTATCAATCATTTTACTATATTCTATAACAAATGATGATTTCTAATCATATTGTAACGTATTCCGATTCTTTAGAATATCATAAAACTTATGTGCCGGTCGCACACAATTTGTTATTCATTACAAACAAAAATACTTATCTTTCTATTATACTGCCAATATAATTTTATTACGTGTGTAATTGTATAAGCTTATGACGTATTTAGGATTGTGATGTAAAACAATAAAATTGACTATTTAATACACATACAACATTGCTTAAGGCTGGGCGCAAACGTCCGGTTTCAGGATCGGGTTTCCGAATCAGGAGGCGTGTTGCGCCCAGCCTAAAACTACCTAGTTATAAGGCAGTATTTTGTTTCTTTGCGAATATAAATGATTAACTTAGGTATTTAGTAAAACAGCTGTATCGAAAGATAGCGTCTTATCTTTTTAAAAGCAACACTTAGACGTATTTATATCTACAATTACATATTATTAGAAAAATGAATAATTTTAAAATGAATGTTCTAGAAATAGAGGAATGATGTGTGAAATCTTACAAAAAATCCTAACTAAGCAGAATACTACTCTGATACGTAGAAAAAATATAATTGTAGTAAAAATATATTGTACTAAGATTTTGAATTAATTTAAATTTTAAAATTCTTAGTGTAACGGGCCGAAAGAAATTAAATCCCTCGACAAAGAAAACACTAGTGTGGAGTCTAGGGAAAAACTGTGTGTTGTGGGTAAAGTAAAAAAAAAAATATTATAAATTATTATTATAAAATAATACTGAGATCTCAGGCAGTACGCACGCGTCTACGTGTGCGCGCTCTTGTATTCCCTCGTTATACGAAGTAGACCTTCTCTACAGTACAATAGATCTGCTCCATATTATATAACAGGTCTAGGCCAATAAGCAGTGCCTTATGATAATATCAATGAGGAATGGAAATGACTCAGCATCGAAAATAGACCGACTATTATGAAAGTATTTGCGACTGCGGTTGATGCGGAATCAGGTTCCGGGGTAATCTCTTCCTCGGAACTTCCTTCCGGAGGTTCCGTAGTAATCTCTTCCTCAGAACTTCCTTCTGTAGGTCCTGTAGGTAGAGGCTCTGCAGTAGTTCCTTCTGTTGGTGGCTCCGCTGTAGTGCCTTCTGTTGGTGGCTCCGCTGTAGTGCCTTCTGTTGGGGGCTCTAACGTAGTTCCTTCTGTTGGTGGCTCCGCTGTAGTGCCTTCTGTTGGGGGCTCTAACGTAGTTCCTTCTGTTGGTGGCTCCGCTGTAGTGCCTTCTGTTGGGGGCTCTAACGTAGTTCCTTCTGTTGGTGGCTCCGCTGTAGTGCCTTCTGTTGGTGGCTCTAACGTAGTTCCTTCTGTTGGTGGCTCCGCTGTAGTGCCTTCTGTTGGTGGCTCCGCTGTAGTGCCTTCTGTTGGGGGCTCTAACGTAGTTCCTTCTGTTGGTGGCTCCGCTGTAGTGCCTTCTGTTGGTGGCTCCGCTGTAGTGCCTTCTGTTGGTGGCTCTAACGTAGTTCCTTCTGTTGGTGGCTCCGCTGTAGTGCCTTCTGTTGGAGGCTCCGCTGTAGTGCCTTCTGTTGGTGGCTCTAAGGTAGTGCCTTCTGTTGGAGGCTCTAATGTAGTTCCTTGTGTTGGGGGCTCCGCTGTAGTGCCTTCTGTTGGAGGCTCTAATGTAGTTCCTTGTGTTGGGGGCTCCGCTGTAGTGCCTTCTGTTGGAGGCTCTAATGTAGTTCCTTGTGTTGGTGGCTCCGCTGTAGTGCCTTCTGTTGGTGGCTCAGCTGTAGTGCCCTCTGTTGGAGGCTCTAATGTAGTGCCTTCTGTTGGTGGCTCTAATGTAGTGCCTTCAGTTGGTGGCTCTAATGTAGTACCTTGCGTTGGTGGCTCTGCTGTAGTGCCTTCAGTTGGTGGCTCCGCTGTAGTGCCTTCTGTTGGAGGCTCTAATGTAGTTCCTTGTGTTGGTGGCTCCGCTGTAGTGCCTTCAGTTGGTGGTTCTAATGTAGTGCCTTCTGTTGGAGGCTCTAATGTAGTGCCTTGCGTTGGTGGCTCCTCTGTAGTGCCCTCTGTTGGTGGCTCTAATGTAGTTCCTTGTGTTGGTGGCTCCGCTGTAGTGCCTTCAGTTGGTGGCTCTAATGTAGTTCCTTGTGTTGGTGGCTCCGCTGTAGTGCCTTCAGTTGGTGGCTCCACTGTAGTGCCTTCAGTTGGTGGCACTAATGTAGTTCCTTGTGTTGGTGACTCCGCTGTAGTTCCTTCTGTTGGTGGCTCTAATGTAGTTCCTTGTGTTGGTGGCTCCGCTGTAGTGCCTTCTGTTGGAGGCTCCGCTGTAGTGCCTTCTGTTGGTGGCTCTAAGGTAGTGCCTTCTGTTGGAGGCTCTAATGTAGTTCCTTGTGTTGGTGGCTCCGCTGTAGTGCCTTCTGTTGGAGGCTCTAATGTAGTTCCTTGTGTTGGTGGCTCCGCTGTAGTGCCTTCTGTTGGAGGCTCTAATGTAGTTCCTTGTGTTGGTGGCTCCGCTGTAGTGCCTTCTGTTGGAGGCTCTAATGTAGTTCCTTGTGTTGGTGGCTCCGCTGTAGTGCCTTCTGTTGGTGGCTCTAATGTAGTTCCTTGTGTTGGTGGATCCGCTGTAGTGCCTTCTGTTGGAGGCTCTAATGTAGTTCCTTGTGTTGGTGGCTCCGCTGTAGTGCCTTCTGTTGGAGGCTCTAATGTAGTTCCTTGTGTTGGTGGCTCCGCTGTAGTGCCTTCTGTTGGAGGCTCTAATGTAGTTCCTTGTGTTGGTGGCTCCGCTGTAGTGCCTTCTGTCGGAGGCTCTAATGTAGTTCCTTGTGTTGGTGGCTCCGCTGTAGTGCCTTCTGTCGGAGGCTCTAATGTAGTTCCTTGTGTTGGTGGCTCCGCTGTAGTGCCTTCTGTTGGAGGCTCTAATGTAGTTCCTTGTGTTGGTGGCTCCGCTGTAGTGCCTTCTGTTGGTGGCTCCGCTGTAGTGCCTTCTGTTGGTGGCTCAGCTGTAGTGCCCTCTGTTGGAGGCTCTAATGTAGTGCCTTCTGTTGGTGGCTCTAATGTAGTGCCTTGTGTTGGTGGCTCCGCTGTAGTGCCTTCTGTTGGTGGCTCTAATGTAGTACCTTGCGTTGGTGGCTCTGCTGTAGTGCCTTCAGTTGGTGGCTCCGCTGTAATGCCTTCTGTAGGAGGCTCTAATGTAGTTCCTTGTGTTGGTGGCTCCGCTGTAGTGCCTTCAGTTGGTGGTTCTAATGTAGTGCCTTCTGTTGGAGGCTCTAATGTAGTGCCTTGCGTTGGTGGCTCCTCTGTAGTGCCCTCTGTTGGTGGCTCTAATGTAGTTCCTTGTGTTGGTGGCTCCGCTGTAGTGCCTTCAGTTGGTGGCTCAGTTCCTTGTGTTGGTGGCTCCGCTGTAGTGCCTTCAGTTGGTGGCTCCACTGTAGTGCCTTCAGTTGGTGGCTCTAATGTAGTTCCTTGTGTTGGTGGCTCCGCTGTAGTGCCTTCAGTTGGTGGCTCCGCTGTAGTGCCCTCTGTTGGTGGCTCCGCTGTAGTGCCCTCTGTTGGAGGCTCTAATGTAGTGCCTTCAGTTGGTGGCTCTAATGTAGTGCCTTGTGTTGGTGGCTCCTCTGTAGTGCCCTCTGTTGGTGGCTCTAATGTAGTTCCTTGTGTTGGTGGCTCCGCTGTAGTGCCTTCAGTTGGTGGCTCCACTGTAGTGCCTTCAGTTGGTGGCTCTAATGTAGTTCCTTGTGTTGGTGGCTCCGCTGTAGTGCCTTCAGTTGGTGGCTCCACTGTAGTGCCTTCAGTTGGTGGCTCTAATGTAGTTCCTTGTGTTGGTGGCTCCGCTGTAGTGCCTTCAGTTGGTGGCTCCGCTGTAGTGCCCTCTGTTGGTGGCTCCGCTGTAGTGCCCTCTGTTGGAGGCTCTAATGTAGTGCCTTCAGTTGGTGGCTCTAATGTAGTGCCTTGTGTTGGTGGCTCCGCTGTAGTGCCTTCTGTTGGTGGCTCTAATGTAGTTCCTTGTGTTGGTGGCTCCGCTGTAGTGCCTTCTGTTGGAGGCTCTAATGTAGTTCCCTGTGTTGGTGGCTCCGCTGTAGTGCCTTCAGTTGGTGGCTCCGCTGTAGTGCCCTCTGTTGGTGGCTCCGCTGTAGTGCCCTCTGTTGGAGGCTCTAATGTAGTGCCTTCAGTTGGTGGCTCTAATGTAGTGCCTTGTGTTGGTGGCTCTAATGTAGTACCTTGTGTTGGTGGCTCCGCTGTAGTGCCTTCTGTTGGAGGCTCTAATGTAGTGCCTTGCGTTGGTGGCTCCGCTGTAGTGCCTTCTGTTGGAGGCTCTAATGTAGTGCCTTGCGTTGGTGGCTCCGCTGTAGTGCCTTCTGTCGGAGGCTCCGCTGTAGTGCCCTCTGTTGGAGGCTCTAATGTAGTGCCTTCAGTTGGTGGCTCTAATGTAGTGCCTTGTGTTGGTGGCTCTAATGTAGTACCTTGTGTTGGTGGCTCCCCTGTAGTGCCTTCAGTTGGTGGTTCTAATGTAGTGCCTTCAGTTGGAGGCTCTAATGTAGTTCCTTGTGTTGGTGGCTCCGCTGTAGTGCCTTCAGTTGGTGGCTCCGCTGTAGTGCCCTCTGTTGGTGGCTCCGCTGTAGTGCCCTCTGTTGGAGGCTCTAATGTAGTGCCTTCAGTTGGTGGCTCTAATGTAGTGCCTTGCGTTGGTGGCTCCGCTGTAGTGCCTTCTGTTGGAGGCTCCGCTGTAGTGCCCTCTGTTGGAGGCTCCGCTGTAGTGCCTTCTGTTGGTGGCTCAGCTGTAGTGCCCTCTGTTGGAGGCTCTAATGTAGTGCCTTCTGTTGGTGGCTCTAATGTAGTGCCTTGCGTTGGTGGCTCCGCTGTAGTGCCTTCTGTTGGTGGCTCTAATGTAGTTCCTTGTGTTGGTGGCTCCGCTGTAGTGCCTTCTGTTGGAGGCTCTAATGTAGTGCCTTCAGTTGGTGGCTCTAATGTAGTGCCTTGTGTTGGTGGCTCCGCTGTAGTGCCTTCTGTTGGTGGCTCTAATGTAGTTCCTTGTGTTGGTGGCTCCGCTGTAGTGCCCTCTGTTGGAGGCTCCGCTGTAGTGCCTTCTGTTGGTGGCTCAGCTGTAGTGCCCTCTGTTGGAGGCTCTAATGTAGTGCCTTCTGTTGGTGGCTCTGCTGTAGTGCCTTCTGTCGGAGGCTCTAATGTAGTTCCTTGTGTTGGTGGCTCCGCTGTAGTGCCTTCTGTTGGTGGCTCCGCTGTAGTGCCTTCTGTTGGTGGCTCAGCTGTAGTGCCTTCTGTTGGAGGCTCTAATGTAGTGCCTTCTGTTGGTGGCTCCGCTGTAGTGCCTTCTGTTGGTGGCTCAGCTGTAGTGCCTTCTGTTGGAGGCTCTAATGTAGTGCCTTCTGTTGGTGGCTCAGCTGTAGTGCCTTCTGTTGGAGGCTCTAATGTAGTTCCTTCTGTTGGTGGCTCCGCTGTAGTGCCTTCTGTTGGTGGCTCCGCTGTAGTGCCTTCTGTTGGTGGCTCCGCTGTAGTGACTTCCGTTGGAGCAGGTGTATCATCGTCATTTATCTGCCAATTACTTTGGGCATCTAGGAAATGATCTGAATAAATTCGATCCCAAAAAGTCACTATGGGTCCATGTGGGTTTTGTAACGGAACTTCGTAGAGTCCTGAATCACTTATTTCAGAATTAGCAAGTACACGGAGAAAATTAAATTCTTCTGATGTTACTGGACTCCAAATTACAGGTGAAGTTTCACTTGTTGGGTTTCTGTAAAAAATTACAAATTCACAAATTAATTCTACGTAAATTCTTAGAGGTAATAATGAAAAAGTAACAATATAATATCCACGCACCCAGTTTTAGCGAAGTTTGTCCACCTCTCTACAAGAATTTTTCCAATTGTAAGGTCTCTATCGGACGTTCCCGTTAAAGGATTATTGTGGAATTTGTAAGCCAATTCTTCACTGTGTGCTGCAGATTCAACAATTATAGGACCCACAAATGGTTCTCCGAGTGATCCCGAGTACGAAAACTGGTATAAATAAATTGGTGATGGAGAAGTTGCTATTCTACTTCTAACTTCCCTTACAGATGATACTAAAATCATTGTATCACCATGGTATTTTAAATAATCATCAATACTTGCCATATTAATAATATTTTCTTCAAAATAATAATTTCTTATTCTCTGAGCTACCGCCAACTTCTCAGCTTCTGTCTCGAATTTTAGGTCCGGTTGTATGAACTCAGCGAATGAATTTTCCATTCTCTCTAGCCAATTATTTTCTAATGCCTCTTTGGCTCTGATGGTACCTTCGTTATGTACAAAGCCAATTATAGTAGGAATTTTTAGAAATTCTGCATCGCGGATGATTTGAGAGGGAGTTTTAACTAAAAATGGTTCAACATCTTTTAAATCGTGTCTTTCCACACATGGAGGGAAAGCTAATGAATTATCAGTGAAATCTAGATTATTCATAGCATTCATCAAATTAGGCACGATAACTCTAGTGAAGATATCTGACAACTGTTCAGTGTTAGTTATTACATGACCAAGACCTTCAGCTACTTGGATGGCTACCTCCAAATTTTCTCGGGATACAGCCCATGGGGCTAATGCGTTTCCGCTTTGAATTATTGCTTTCTGAATCAAACCTTCAGCCATGGGTGACATAGTGACTAGGTCAACGGCAGCTGCTCCACTTCCGTGACCAAAGAGGGTAATGTCATCAGGGTTTCCTCCAAATTGTGCAATATTTGCTTTTACCCACTTTAATCCAGCAATAATATCTTTTAATCCGGCATTTCCAGGAGCACGTTCTGTTCCAAGACACAAGAATCCAAGGATAGATTCTCTGAAATTCAGAGAAACGACGATAACGTCCTTTTCAACAAAATTTCTAAAAGACAGCTCTGGAATATTTGGTTTGTCGAACTCTTTGCCTTTAATCCAAACCATGACGGGCAGTTTTCTATTGCTATCTAATGTTCTTGTGAAGATGTTTGCTACTAAACAATCTTCGATGCCTTCGAATCCGACACCCAACGCTCGAACACATTTTATATCTTTTTGATTCGCCACAAAGTCACCATCGAAGTTTGGAGCGGGTAACGGTGCCTGTTAAGAAATATTTATTAGAAACTTCGAAAATTGAAAAAAAAAATTACGCAATTGTAAATATAATTATACCTACAAATTAGGGATGGTAAGAATTTGTAAACTTAATTAAACTGGATAGTTTTTACTGTAATCATTTTTTTTGCTGTTCAATTTTGTATTCAAGACAATAATTATGTTAGTAGAAAAATTTACAAAATAATGTACTTAATATATTATTTTTAAAACAAACAACAAGATGGCAGAATAGTCTACATTAGCCCTCAGAATGTCAAACCGTCTAAGTAAGACGAGTAAATAACTAAAAAATAGTTAACATACGACATACGACTCAGACTTGACCACAAAGGTTTCCGACCACCGTAAAATATTTAGAACTTCATTAAAAAAACACGTTTCTCAGTTTATTTTGTTTTCATTATTTTAAACAAAAACATATTTTTTTAATAAGACACCTTACAAGAAAAAAATAGAATTGCATCTAGCTGCCTCTTTAAAAATTTTTATTTTATATATTTTTTTTATGCCCTGCAAACGTGTCTAAAAAATTAAATCTTGCTCAGTAAACTAATCACAGTTTTATCAATAAAGGACAATTTAAAATCGTGACCAGATAAACTGATAAATAATTTAATTACTTAAATCATTTGTAATTATGTATAATTTGTTTGTAATCTTTTCTTTAACATTAATTTTGTATTCAGTGATTACTATGGCTTGAACATTGATCATTGTCTCTTGAAAGATTAGCGATCGTCTACGATAAAAATATTGTAATTTTTTGAGCACCATGTATCTAAAAACATAGTTAATACAGCTGTCATTGCATATTTAAATCTGCTTAGTCTTTTCGAACTATATTGGGGTCGGCTTCCAGTCTAACCGGATGCAGCTGAATACCAGTATTTTACATGGAGCGATTGCCTTTCTGACCTCCACAACCCAGTAACTGAGTAATACGATACCCCTTGGTATGAGTAGTTGTCAGACTTTCGGGTTTCTGACGACTCGTAACGAATGTCAAAGATCCACGTATGAAAGCCGGGACCAACGGCTTAACGTGCTTTCCGAGGCATGGAGGACTCAAGGTTGCGTAAAGATGGTCGCCCATCCATGGACTAACCCCGGCAAGCGGCAACTAATTCCCTTTTCTTTCATGTTATTTTTCACATATATTTAATTATTAGTACACGTATACAAAATATTGTTAAATACTTTTTTATTAAGAAAAAGTAGGTATGTAATCACCTTTTAGAAGGGGTATTTTTTATTTTTATTTTAAAAGACGTGTTTAAATATTTTTTAATGGGCTTTTTAGAATAAATTATTTATTTGACTGACGTTCAACGAAATTTTAAAGCGCTTTTAAAATTGTAGATGACTCGCAATCTACATTTTAAAATTAAAAAAATAATTTTAATAGCGACTGTCCTTCTGTTCTCTTAGCAAGTTTATTATTAGGTTTATTTTACAAAAAACTATTTCAAGAAAGAATCAAATATGCAGGTTGGCCGTAGTTGTAACTTGCACTTAAAAATAAATAAATAGAATAAAATAATAATAGCCTATTACAATCACACAGTAGGGCAAAGGTCTTTTCACATACAGATATGGCACGAGCATTGATCACCACGAGTGTTCAATGCGGAATAAGGATTTCAGAATTATAATAATTTACCTGACACAAAAAAAAATATATAGTTAAAGAAAGGTGTGTCAAAATTCAAACATAACAACTGAACAGGGTTTTTAATCTTATATTTTAAAAAAATAATAGCTAATAATGGCTAAATTAATGTGCAAAACTCGAGAACGGCTGGATCGATTTGGCTGATTTTTGGCTGGTTTCGTTTTTTTTTTGTAATTTCCCGAACAAATTTATATAAATATTAATTATAATTTTATTATATTTTCTTTCATATAAATATAAAAGAAAATATTTGACAGATCCACCGAAATAGTCGAAAATTTACACCCGTACGGAGCCGGTCGGTTGGCTAGTCTATATTAAAATTGAGGTGTTTGAAGTTTTGAGTCATTGCAATAAATTACACACTGTATATCAATGTCAAATCAAAGTCATCTTAAAAAAAACACGATTTAAAGTATAATTTACCTTGAACCTATTGTTCCCTGAAGTGGAGCCGGCGTATGGTATCCCATGGAATTCGAAGTAATCTCCGTCAGTTGCCCTAGCGCCTATCACGGTACCTTGTGAGATGGTAACCGTTGGTGCTTGCTGCCCTGCAGACTTTGCTAACAGTACAGAACAAACCGACACTAGTATTATAAACATGTTTTCTTTGCAACTGAAGATATGAAACTGAACATATCGAGGGGAAACAAAATCATTTTAATTAGATTAGGTTTAATATTTTTTTTTTTACATTTGTGATATCGTCATCGAACCGAAGATAAGGAGACTTAATTGATATGAGACTTAAGCTGCGTGCACATGAGGGCAGTCTTGACCGTCGAGAGATACGAGGATATCGTATACGATTGCCGTTAAGTGATCGAAATGTCACTGAAATATATACATTTTCATGTGCAGTAAATCGTCGAGTGATTACTGGCTTTTAAGTCTAAAAAATTAAGCGAATACTTTGAAAGAGTCCACACTGAGATGATACGGTCATGTAGTTTGAGTTCGACAAACAGATGAGTATGCCAACAAAAGAGATAGGTATCCAGGGTTGACAGATATAGCTGAAGTTTTCTTCTAAACCGATAGATGTTTTCAAATGTAATTTTGTTTAACCTCTCGAATGTCTTATGTTACACAGTTCGACATAAGCCATTGTCTTACTATTGTGTTACTAATTAGACATTCAACGGGTTAAGAAGTAGATAATAAACAGTTACCAATTAATTAGGTTTTTTCATTCGAAGACTGAATTAACTTAATTAATTGCGATTTTGTTCCATGGCTACAAAAAAGAGGGAAAGAGGTATAAGATCTCAAACCACTTGGATGACAAAAGTCCAAAAGGACTGGAGGAAGATAGGACTGAAAATGACGCACAAGACCGAAACCAACAGGAAAAGGTGAGGCCAAAGAAGAAGTAGAAGAAGTCTCGTTTAGACGTAACGACTCGACAGTAAAAAAACTCAGCCCGTGTAAACGCGGCTTAATAGTGACTTAGTAGAGACGATAGTGAGTTTTCAAAAAATGCCTTTCTGATGACGACCTGTAATAATTGTGTTATCGTAGGTATATCTAGCTATTTTTAGACTTCCGTACGTGAAAAAAATGAAAATACGGAACCTATATAGGTCATTATGCTGTCGTTTATTTTTCTCTAAAACGGATAAAGACATTTATCAAGTAAAAAATTAGGTGCCTTAGATCTATACTAATAATATATTATAAATGCGATAGTAACTGTCAGTTTGTCTGCTATGATTTCACGACTAAATACCGAACCGATTTTGATGAAATTTGGTATGGAGTTAGGTTGAACCCCATAAAAAGGACATGGGCTACTTTTTTTTCTACGACTTCGTCTGCATTCGTGATAACCGACATTTACGCGGACGTAGTCGCGATAAAAATAGTAGCCTAAGATGTCTTTTTAATAAGTTCAAGTTTTTAAGTTAACGGATCATCCTTTTGCTATAATAATATCTATATCTATACTATCTATACTATATTACTACATTATATATATATATATAATATTATAAAGAGGTAACATTTGTTTGTAAGTTTGTATGTAGGGGGTAATCTCCGAAAGTAATGAACCGATTGTGAATGAATGTTTCACAAATTGGAAGCTACGTTATCACTGAGTGCTATAGGCTATATTTTATTATCAAAAAAATGGGGATCCGTAAGAAAAATCACGCGAACAAAGTCGCGGGGAGAGTGCACACTCACCTATTTAAAACCTATTTCTAGCTTCCGAACAATACCTACATCCTGTTAACTTAGATTCTTAAGACTTGATAAGAATCAAGGTTGCAGCACAAGTTAAGGAAATAAAAATCGAAAATTATTTATTAACATTTTATTTTTTGAGTTTTACTTATTACAGTTAAATAGTTTTGGTGGTACGGAACCCTAAGTCCGACTTACAATTGACTATTTTTTAATAAATTGACAGTATGTTTTTCAATTTCAATTGTAACGTCACGCTGTTCAAGATTGTTCAATGATTTTCCTTGTTCCGACCTATGACAAACATTTTGGTGTATATAAAAGTACATCAATTATTTACATGATTAAATATTATACTACATGCAATTTATGCTAAATTGTACTGCAATTTTGATTATTCAGTGTCGTAAAAAAAGTGGTAGCGGGTATGTACAGTAGCGGTCATAAGTGGAGTAGCAATCTACAGAGCAAATCGATTGACACTTTGGTTAAATTTACGACCTTTCGACGTCGTGTGCGATTTTTAAGGTGTACGTAGGAACTGTGTTATTACGTTCAAAAGTGCTTTATAATGGCCTAATAAAATAAATGATTTGACTTTGACTTTAACTTTGAATACATCACTTATACACACAGATGTAGGTATGGCCTGTACCCCGTGTTCACAGCAATTCAAACCTTAGCATGCTCTGCACTTATGACCGCTACTGTACCTACAGTCAACTGCACGTATATGGCAACAATTTGTAATTGATTTGATCGTAGCAGTGCCTAAAGATGCTCCCCTCACTGGAAGTTTTCGTCTGTAATGTAAAGATCCAAGATTCGGTGAACTAAATTCAAGATTTTCTGTTTTTCTTTTAAATGACATTCAAAAAATGTTTTTTTTGTCTGACTTTGGGCATTACCTACAGAAGCGTATCTTGGGTGGGGCAGGTAGGGCACGAGCCGCTGGCGCCTATCCAAGAGGGGCGCAAAAATCGCTGACTATTAAAATTAAAATTTTGTAATTTTAATAGTCAGCGGTTTTTGCGCCTTAAAATCAACCATTTCATACCGTTATAATATTTATTTTATGATTTTATTATGACTACTTTATTTAGTGTATTTGTTAATTTTTATATTAAGATAATCTACGGGGTCATTTTCTATAGGTACGCCCCTGATTACCTAACAACACTGCCTCACTGACTGACCAGGTATCCGCCTGTAATGTAACAATCCGCCGAGATTCGAATTTAAGCTCGAATTTAAACTGTAACATTATCAGGTCCCGGTGAGGGCGTGCCTTAATGTTACAAATTGTATCATTACAGGTTGCGCTCTTCAATGTTTGGATCTAAACTGTTACATTACAGGCGAATGCTCCCGGTGCGAGAACGCCTTAAGGATGGTTTCGTAGTCGAATTGTTATCACTTATCATTGACGTGCTTCTATCTATAGATACGATATTAAACACGACTATAGATAATGACCGTCTGAAAAAAAACTTTAACTTTATTCAAAATTGGACAAAATGTGTTCTTAATTTAAAATCATAATTCTGACATGAAATTACCCGATTTAAAAACAGTTACATTAATACTAAAAAATGTGTAATTTAAATATTTGAAATTGGAACTAACGTTTAAACAAAGGAGAATGTGTCAAAATGTGTGCCAAATAAACAGGTCAATGACCTAATCCAAATAAATTAAAGAAAAAAACATGTCCCTTAAGGTACCGTTACTCCACATTCTCGTCTTATTAAAATATAAACCTTATACTCTTCCACATACGGGTCACTTTTTATTTCCAAAGTAATTCATGGTCCATTTTTTCAGCGGTTCCCTTAGCGGGGGTGGGTGCTACGTGTGCGAGGGGAAGGGTAGCGGGGAGGTTTCACAAAATGTGCGCAACATGTGTATGCGCCCGCGCCGCTCAGAATTCATGAGAATTTCTGATTCATTGACTCTTGTCATATTTGAATTTTGTTTGTCATAATTAACTTTTTGCGTCATTCGCGTTTATGATTCTTTTGGTAGTGATAAAGTCCATTGTTATTAGGGGTTTAATTAAATATGGGGTAGGTAATAAATTGCCATCGCACGCTGAATAACACATTTGAATAACACACTAAAAACACTTTGACACTTTGTACATTTTTTTTGTAATGTATTTATTCTTATATTTTATTCTTAGAACAACGCAGCAACGCAGGGAGGGTTCGCCCTAGGAAGACCTATACTTAAGATATACATAAGACCTTATTGGTGAGGTTCTTCAGAAAGGTCAGGTGTGCAGTGCTCGTAACCGGCGTGCTTGTATTACGAGATGTATGAACGTGGAAGAGGCGAAAGGAGTATGTAAGGATCATCTGTGCTACGCAGATGACGTTCTGTCGTATCTGCCTACCCCTAAGGCAAAAAGTCGTGAGTGTATGTATGTGTATTCTTAGAAATTTTCTGTAGGTACCTGTGCACCTACTACGTTTTGTTTCTGCATCACCCTAAAGCAGACTGGTAGAAAATCCCCAAGGCATTAAGTCCGCCTTTATACAGTGTATTTTTTTTTACATGTGCAAATATTTTTAATAAGTACATAAATAAATTGATCGTGTTACCGTGTTATACTGCTAAAATTACGTAAAGTTATTTGCCGTAATACTGATTAACTACAAGATAATATTTAGTGCCCTTATCCTATCTATAAAACGTCATCGAGTTTAGTTATCAATCAATCGATTAATAACTAAACTATAGGTAAATAAAATATTATATTTTAAACTAAATACATTTTATGACTACTTAGAAATATTCTACGAGTATTTTCTAATCTTGAATATTATAAAATGTTTAGGTAACTAGCACTCTCCCCGCGACTTCGTTCGTGTGATTTTTCTAACGGATCCCTAATTTTTTTAATAATAATATAGCCTATAGCACTCACTGATAACGTAGTTTCTAATTTGCGAATGAATTTTCAAAATCGGTTTAGTATATCCAGAGAAATACCATATAACCTCACAAACTCAAAAATGATATTAGTATTAGAAATACACAATATTGTACTAACAAAAATCAGTAAAATCATTAAAAAAGTATTACTTACTATAAAATTTTATACAGTAGTAATTGATACTTTTACCTAAAACCAATATAAAACGGAATAATAAAATATAAAAGGTAAACTTTGACCTTTCGTACGTTTGTCGCAACTGCCTTAATAAACCACTAAATTGATATTATTGATATTATTTTCTAAATAAAAATATTTTTAAAAACACGCTTTAATTTCAAATTATTACAATATTTAGTATTGGACATTGTATTGTCATCAGAACTAAAGGTGTATGCAAAATTTCAGCTCAATCGGATATAAACAAATGGTCGAAAAATGGTTTGGAAAGAACAACTTACATAACGAACAGTGCAAGCTAAATAAAAGCTTGTAAAAACCTCTAGAGTTGTAATTCAAAATCCATTTAGTAATTTAAAAGACAAACCCCTAAATTGTATTATCTCCCGTCTCCCGGGTTGGCTCGGGATGCGATGGTCCTAAACATGTGTCACACCACGTGGGTCCTGTGCACGACTGCAACAAAACAAACGATCCTAAACGACAACTATACATTGTTGAAGAAGCAACCTTAAAACTAAGTTAATTAGACCGCAATTTCAATTGTGCAGATGCAGTTGTTATGATAGTAGATGTAAGTCAATGTTACCTTGTGGGAGACTCCAATGAGACAGGCGAAAGGTTAAACGTTATGCGTACCATATTGAACAACGTGCAGCTCTCTGAGATAGGAAAAAATGAGATTTGTAACAAAAAATGTTTTGGCCTACGGTTTGTAAGATACTGTTACTTTCAGTATACAAAATGATGAAGGTGATATAATTGTTACAGAGTATCAATCTACTTAGCCTTTTCCCAACTATGTTAGTGTCGGCTTCCAGTCTAACTGGATGCAGCTGCATACCAGTTTATTACATGAAGCGACAGATAGGCATCTGCCCTCCACAACCCAGTAACTGGGTAATACCATACCTCTTGGTAAGACTGGTTGTCAGACTTTCGGGTTTCTGACGACCCATAACGGCTGTCAAAGATCCACGTACGACAGCCGGGACCAACACATCGTACTTTTCAAGGCATGAAGAAGTCTAAGTGTGTATAAAGAACCACTTCTTTTTTTTTTGTTGTGAAAAAAACACTGTTTATAGTATAATACAATGTAACACGCGCATATTATTGTGCATATGGATGCATACAACAGCAAAGGGGTCATGTGGGTATTTAAATTTGAGTAATTTAAGACTTCTTTACGTAAAATAGAATATTTATAACATAGAGTATTTTTTTTAATAGTTTAAAAAACTAAAAAACACGCTTTTAGCACGCACAAATTTTTTTCGTATCCCATTCAGCAAACCCTTTCATTTAATACCCACATCATGGGGGTGCATTTCAAATAGCCAATCCGCCATCTTGGATGTCCGCCATGTTGGATTTAAGTCACGTGACTATTTTTTTCGTATTCTTGACAGCAATCCCTTTCATTTGATACCCATATTATGGGGGTGGATTTCAAACAGCTAGTCCGCCATATTGGATTTGTAATGACGTTTCTTAGCTAGTCATGTATTGTCATCAGAACTCAGAGCGTGTGCAAAATTTCATCCTAATCGAAGACCGGGAAGTGGGTCAAATTAAGATTCCAAGATTTTCTTACATACATAGTTACAAGGGAAGCTAATAAATAATAATAAAAGCGTGTTAGAAAAGTTGTAACCTTCAATATATCCGTAACCAGAATTATCCCAGGTATAGTCTAGAACTTAAAAAAGAATCGCATTATTGGGAACCACATGTAACTTTTCTTTTGGCATGCGTTATATGGCAATTGCAACATGATTTTCTCTTACTTCAGTTTTAACTTTAAGTCTGAATTTCACTTCTCCTGTCTTGGATATTACAATTTACGTCCAATAAGCAACTCCATATTGTTTTAATTACAAGTAAAACGTAAACCAATACTTTGTTTAATAACAATAATATTACGTTTCCTCCTCCATCCGTGATGTTGCTCTGATTAGTTTACGGTTTTATTGGTCGGCCGCGAGAGGGCGCCGTGGTCACGTTCCGTTCGTTTAATGTAGAGTGGGGATTGTTTTAAGAGTTTTGTGTACACATACCTACGTGCTAACTGTAATAGCGGAAACTGGGCATAAGCTACCATGTTTAGGCAGGCAATTACTTGAAAAGTTTGCCCGCCACGGAAATTTTGAAGAGTTCAAATACCTTTTGTATTGTAAGTAGTAGGTAAAAATACGGATCAACTAGGTAGTTGATCCGTATTTTATTGGCCGCAATGTTTTTATCGGAATGGTTTGCGCTCTTTGGGGGAGGCCTACGTTCAGCAGTGGAGGGCCATAGGCTGATATGATGATGATCATTTGATTATTTCCGTATGTACAATTTTTTGCACCTGCTTTGTTATCTCTTCATCACCTTTGGTTGACTGGTAGAGAATGCCTTAGGCATTAAGTCCGCATTTGTACGCTTTTGTTGCATAAAGTTTAAATAAATAAATAAATAAATGATGATGAAGATAAATGTTTTAATTCAGATTTGATTCATAGGACTTAAGCAGTAATTAATCCATACTAATATTATAAATGCGAAAGTGTGTCCGTCTGTCTGTTACCTCTTCACGCTTAAACCGCTGAATCGATTTTGATGAAATTTGGCATGGAGATAGTTTAAGACCCGGGAAAGGACATAGGCTACTTTTTATTAGACTTCGACCTCGTCTGCGTCCGCGATAACCGACATTTGCGCAGACGAAATCGCGGGCCAAAGCTAGTACCTAATCTATAATAATATGAATGCTAAAGTTTATGAAGACGTTTAGATGTTTGGATGTTTATTACTCAATCACGCGTAAACCGTTGAACAGATTTTGATGAAAATCAACACATAGATAGACCATTTTCTAGATTAACATATAGGATTTTTTTTTTTTTTTAGGATACTTTTAATTCTGGTAATATAGTCTTTTGGGATAATAGTTCAACTTACCTTACTAAAAGTTACTTTTTACGTAGGCAAAGCCGCGTGCAGAATCTAGTTAGTAATAAAACACATGTTTAATGGTATTTTTATTTTTTTTATTCCATAATAAAATAACTATCGAAATAAAAATAATCTCATAAATTATAATCTATTCTAATACTTATATAATATAGCTGAACAGATTTTTTTTCTGTTTGTTTGTTTAAATGTGATAATCTCTGAAATTACCAGTTCGATTGGAAAAAATCTATTTGTACATGATAGCCACATTCATGACAAATAGTATAAGCTATATAACATCACGCTATGACACACGGGAGCGGAGCAGTAACCAAAAATGTTACTTAACACGGGTGAAAAAAACCACGCAGGTAGTATCATAATAATTTTTTTAAAAAAACATAGTAAATTGAAAACGGACCAACGAGGCAGTCTTAAAATTGAATCTATACTCAATACTCATTTTTTTATTGCATTCCATTAACATAAAAATTAACATTATAATTATAATAAAGTAAAAGAGATCAATATAGACTCTATATTATGTATGTTAAAGAAATCTGAAAGCTAATTCTATTAATCAAGTTGCAGAATTTGTTCGAAAGAGTTACCGCGGCCCTGAAACGCAAAGGGCACTAGAAGGAATACGGATAGGTTTTAGTCAGTAAAAGTTTGACACTCAAGTCCGCTCCTCCCAGACCGGAAAGAGAGGTTTGATGAGTTTCCATCCTTAAAAAAAATGTACTAATCAGAAACATATAAAATCTCATTTTAACGAAAATCCATGTCAAAAAAGTGTATCTAGGTAGGTGAATTTTAGGCATATCTGGCTGACTGAGGTTGGAAATCCAGGGATTCCCCTGAATACTTACAAATTATCAAATTACTAACAATTATCAGCTTATCTTAAGTATCTAATCTAAGGTATTAAGTTGAGGAAAATGCTGACTCTAGATATTTCCTGGCTAGAGAAAAATATTATGGTCCGGTTTCCCGAAATTGGTGTCGATGGTACCGGTCTGTTTAGTCCCGAAAATTATGAAGATGAAGATGGTCTTTGAAAGAACATGTCTTAAATAAATGATATCAGTACAGTCTTCAATAATAAAAACGAGTAGCCGTTACAATTTACTATAATATACTTAAATTGTAGGCATATCAAAAATATCTGAATAATATTTTATTAGGTAAGTATGTTTTAAAATGATGTAAGTAATCAATTTTAGTGATAACAGTTCGTAATAATTCCACAATACGGGCGTCATTGATTTATATCAATGTGCAGCGCGATGGCTTTCGATAAATAAAATAAATCAATCCATCGATTGGGCGTGCAGTTCGATGGTAAAATAAGATTGGAATTTAAATGTTTACACCCTAAAATTGAATAACATAACATAACATCACGCCTGTAATTCCAGAAGGGTTAGGCAGAGGTGTACCCATTAGTACACCCACATTTCGCTAGTTATGTTTAAGTGCCATGTAATAGGGGCGAGCCTATTGCCATCAACCGGGCACAAATCCAGACTCCGAGACTGCTACTGAGATATTCTGATCACTTTTATTTGAAAAATAAATATGATATTTTTGTTCAATGCATTAGGAGTGACTATTAAAAAATCAACCCTTTAGTGCCTGTGTTCTGACAAATTGGACTGACGGTGTTGAATTATAGACAGTCATAAAGGAGACTGGCCACCAAGTAAAACTTGCACAAAAAGACTACGAAGTGAGTCATATTCAATATAAATCTACAAGATCTAGATATTAACACCGATAGCCCACATCAGTCAAATCGCGTCATTAATCCCTTAAAATCTTGATATAGCACGAAAATTCGCATTCATTTATCAGATGTTTTAATCTTGATGGCCATAATAATTTAGTTCCGAATGTGTTCACATGCTCAATAGCGCCACTGCAGTTCCTGTTGAAAATAACCGATGATGATTTGATAGATAGGTATTATTTGCGCGGACACTGCGTTAAGGGCCTGTCAATGGCGAATGCTACACGCTCGATATATATCGTGATATTTATCGTAATATTTATCTAGTAATATTTAGTAATATTTTCGTATACTACACACACGATACGGAATGAAAGGGTTTACTGCAGTGAAATTTTGTTAGTGAATCCTAATTTTTTTTTAATATTTAATAGAAAAAATAATTTAACGTTAACTAAAATTTTTGGAAGTAGTTCTAAACGAAGCAAATAAAATAGTTTGAGATATTATTTTGTATGTTTATCCAGCTTATAAAGTGCCTTATAATGGCCTAATTGTTTTATTGTTAATTTATTTTACTTTTTATATTTTGTAGTATCCACGTAACATCTGCTTCATAAAATCCGGATTTCCGATAGGATCTATAAGTATAACTTATAAATAATAAAAAATATACATCTCACTTCCATTACACTTATTGGTACATTAAACTTAAAAGTCTCCCTGAGGAGTGCGCTCGCGCCGATGGCGAGGGGAAACGTTCAAAAATAGAACTCTCATGGATTCCTATGCTTGCATATTGCCATGGTGCTTGAGCTTTAGCACGCGCCTAAGCTAAGCTGTTGTTATTTAAGTTTATAATTAACGTAAGTTATAAGCAAAAACAAGATTGATTTTTTTATTATAAAAAATGATTATCATATCGTCAAATGATTATCATCTGTCTGTGTTTTCACGACTAAACCGCAGAACCGATTTAAATAAAATTTTGGTACAGGATAAGTTTGATCCCCAACAAAGGACATATGCTCGTGGGAGGGTCTTCTCTCACTGCGCCTTTCGTTACGTGGTCGCCACTCGAGAGCCTTACGACCCGCTGGATGCGGGCAGCGCAAGACCGGTCATTGTGGTTATCTTTAGGGGAGGCCTATGTCCAGCAGTGGACGTAATTTGGCTGATATAATAATAATGATGATTAGCTATTTTTTTTTTAAGGTGGTAAAAATCATCAAATTAGTCTTTCCGGCCTGGGTGGAGCGGAAGGGACTGTCAGACTTTTACTGACTAAAAAACCACCCTGTTCCTTCTGTTGCCCTTTACGTTTCGGGGCCACGGTATCCTTTTAAGACGTCCCGCAACCCCGGCAGGCGTTGAGGTGAATTGTAGATGCCAGGTTACTTCACTTTAATTTACCGCGAAAGATTTGTAGAGAATAAACCGCCTGGTTTACCTATATCATAGGTTATCATACATATTTGGAATTTCCACGTTCTTATTCAAATCTAATCTAATCTTTATTTAATCGTCTTGTAAGTATTAGTAGGTACTAATACTTAAGAGATTAAATAATAATTATAAGACAACATACATACCTATTAACATTATTAAAGCATCAGTCATAGAGGCATATAGTGGCCGGTGTGTAACTATTAAATAAATAATAAAATAATACATGTCTATTACTGCCCCACTGCAGGCAAAGGCCTCTTCTCATACAGAGAAGGCACGAGCATTGATCCAACGTTTGCTCAAGGCGGATTGGCGATTTTAGACTTATATTCATTGTAAGTCCAGGTTTCCTTACGATGTTTTTCTTCACCGATGTTGTATATTAATTTATTTTTGTACTTTCGGTTTTCAAGTTTTTTTTTAAATACTAATTTTATGTTCCAATTTCGGAAAACCTATGTCAAAGTGCATTACATACTTGTTGTTTTTTTTAAAACTAAAGACAGATAAAAATTTTTTAAAAAAAATTGCTGAGCCCGACAGCGTTCATATTTGTTTCTATTTATCAACACCTGTAGTTCCACGTTATTATTGCAATAAAGTTTTAAGATTTGATTTGTTTTTTTTTTCATTTCATTACATTTATGTGAAGTGAAGTGGGGTGGAGTTTCTTGCTCGTTCTTCTCCATAGAGGCCTACCTCCGTTTTTGAACGAGCAACTAGCTTCAACTTTCTGACTAACTGACTGACTCCTTGACAATTCAAAAGTGCCTGTGAATGGTCTAATTGAATAAGTGCTTCGACTTTGATTTTGATTTTATTGTGGTAACAACTTTCACATTTCTTTCTTTATCAGTACTATGGGCAGTAAGGTCTTACGACCCCACACACCCTACTGTCAGAGTTTCTAAACCGTCTCAAGGGCCTCTGACATGGTTTGATTTGATTTTATTTTAACATTGCGCAGTGGGGTAAAAATGTGTCAGACAATATTTTAGGGTAACGTTCATAACATTACTTAATTTCACACTAGAATAAACGCTCACGTGGTCATTTCCCATCGATTACTTTAATAGGTATGTTTCTTCGATTTATTCACAGTTCTTGGTATTGTTCCTGTGTTTGTTATTGAAGTATAATTAAACACGGTTCGTGTTTCATTTATTTTTAGCGGCTATAGTTCATCGGTTAAAGCAGGGACTTGCTAGAGAGGTTTCGAGTTTGATTGCCAGCTGGTGCACTGATTTGTTTATTTACTAACGTCAGCCCCCCACTTCGTCCCCGTCAAATTGAGTAACAAACATCCATCCGTCCAAACGGATTCGTATTTATAATTAAATAGTAGTAAGATATGGAATCTAAAACAAAAGATGTACGAAAATTATGACATACAAATAATGTTCAAGAAAAGATATTAAGTCCGCCTTTGTAGGTAGTTTTTTGTTGCATAAAGTTTAAATAAATAAAAAATATTGTGTAGGTGTACTCCTTTACTAATAGGAGACCACAGCGTGCACGATAAAGTGAACAATAAGCAAAAAAAGTAATAATAAAATAGTTTATTGTACAGCCTGTTCAAAAAGATGATATTCATTATCTGCCTAGCCTTTTTCCAACTATGTTGGGTTCGGTTTCCAGTTTAACCCGACAGTTGAATACCAGTATTTTACATGGAGCGACTGCCGATCTGTCTTCCACATCCCAGTTATTCGGCAACATTGTAACACTGGTTGATAATACCGGTGGTCAGACTTTTGGGCTTCTGACTATTCGTAACGACTGTCAAAGATCTACGAATGACAGCCGGTACCAGCGGCTTTACAAACGTCCTTTCCGCGCGAGACACACAACACACCACACCAATTTCCAATCTCCGGGCTGCTACTGAAAAATTGGTAATGGAAGAATCCGATAACATTTTGCTCATCAATGCCTAGATATACCGACGATATACCTAGATCTAATAAGTAGTAGAATTTATTTTAGATTATGGGACGAAAAACAAAGAAAATAATATTTTTAACACGTTTCATCTGAAAACTTTTTCTTTTATAATTTATCAAGAAATTACAACTATAAATCATTGTAACAAATAAGTCTCAAATTCTTTAGTGAACGTCATTAATTAAATGTCACTAATGAAAAGGTAAAATTAAAAAAAAAGTACAACATTATCAACACTAGAATCCCTATTCCTTTCACTAACACTTTTTCTACTTAAATCTCCGATACAATTTCCTGTAATATAATTACACAGAGTCATTTCAAAATCAATCTTATGTGGCGCTTAATAAAACACAATTTGAAATTTCGCCAAAATGTATACGTAGTGCAAAGAACATGGAGAAGGAAGGCGAGATTGAGCTTTGATCGTGGGAAGTTAAAGTTGATTTTTCAGTGTTGGTTGTTATGAGCCGACGTGGGTGTTTAATGGTTGAGGAGTGAGGCTTGGAGACAGCTGGCGTTCCCTCGGGCACCACTAAGGGTTTTGTTTACAGCACACTCTAATGACAAAGATCTCTGCGGTACCTACCTACTGAATTGCTCTGAATATTTACTCACACCCGGATTTATTATGGGTACTTCGTGTTTGGACGATGATGCTGTCTTCAAGAATATTGTGGAAAAAAATTCTAGTACTTAAACATATTTTTTTAATCTACATATCGTACTGTATATACGTATAATTTTTCCGTAGGTACGTGTGTTTGTAACCTAACTCCTCCTAATCGGCTGGACCGATTTGGATGATATTTTCTGTGTAAATTTAAATGGGTTCTTGGTGGGTTTGGATATACAATTGGACCCGATAGGTGGCGCCGCAAACCACATTTGGTCACAACGTCTGTCGGGGCCGCTAGTACTACTAATATAATAAAGTTGAGTATTTTTTTGAAGTGAAAACTTCTTTAGCGGCGTTGAGCACTTTTTCTGTAATGGGTATAAAATCTTAAACTCGCGTCAGGACACGTGCGCGTCAGGACACGTGACCTGATCGAAAAAGCGTAGGACAGCGCAGGGCGCTTGCGCGAATGATAGGTAATTGTAATAGTTTTAAAGTTAAATTTTTAATGTAATATAAATTGTCATGTTTGTGTACGATAGCGCAATAAATGAATATTGTATTCTACCACATAAATGATAGTACTTTTATACTGATAAAGCAATTGGTGCAAAATTATTCCCTAACCATTCCAAAATATCAAACATGCTCAACGTTAATAATCAAGTTTTTACTTCTGCCGGCACTCCCGGAGTGCAACCCGTTTTTTTTTGTTTATGGGTTTGTTTAAGCCCCCTAATCTCTGGAACTATCCATCGGATTATAAAAAATCGTTTTGTATATGATAGCCAAGACTCATGAGGAATAGTATAGGCTATATGACATCACGCTACTATCCATGGGAGCAGAGCAGTAACCAAAGACATAACATAACGCGGGTAAAAAAAAAACATGTTTACGAAGTCACAAGATGCAGCTAGTCATGGATAAAAATTCCAGTACTTAGACACATTCTTAATGCTATTATAAACAAGTACGTGCAGTAAATACTTAGATAAGATACATATAAAATGTAGATTATGCAGTGTCACCTAATGGGATTTTAAGACCAAGAAAACTCATCAACACACTTGAAGTTGCACTTAATCCTATAATATTTCCGGTATGATGGCTAAGACCACTATGAAAGGGAGCTAACTGCTACCACAGGGGCCCAGTCGACGGTCCTTAAATACAACCCTGGTAAAAAAAAAACACGCCTGTAATCCCCGAAGGGTTAGTAAGAGGTGTACCCATTACTACATCTACATTTCGCCAGTTATGTTTCAGTCCCATGTGATAGGGGGCGAGCCTATTGCCAATAACCGGGCACAATTCCAGACTTCGAGGCTGCTACTGAGAAATTCCTGAGGGAAAAACCAAATAACAGTTGCCCGACCTGGGTATCGAACCCATGCAAGACCTCATGCTCAGCAGTCGCGCTTTGCAACCACGAGAACAACGAGACCAAATATGTATGTATATAAAAACAACAATTATAAATACAGGATAGCACCACTCGCCAAGCGACTGGTCGACTCTTCACATGACCAGAAGGCTGGCCTTTTCTTGCGTCACCGAATTGCCATACAATGTGGCAATGATGCCAGCCTTTTCGGCATTAGCCCCATTGACAGCCATGCGGACGAATTTTTTGATGCCCTATAGCTTCCTTCGTTCTTTTTACATGTTGTAGGTACTTACTTTGTAATTAATTTTTATTTATCTGAAATTTTGTTTTTTTTTTTTACTTTTTATCCCTTTTTGTGTTTCGGACGGAAAATATATCAACTTTGACGTAGACAAAGTCGTAAGGCAGAAGCTAGTTATAATATGAAACTTGCGTAATAAAATACTCTATTGAAAACCCGAAGCATTTGGCCGTAAGTTATTAAATATTGACTTCAAAGGGCGTTGTATTTAAAAGGCCCTTCAAAAAAGTCGACATTGCTACCGTTACTGTAATAACTAATGACACATTCTTCAATATTCCATATCGACCTTCGTCCTTATGCCCAATGGTCAAGGTTTCATATCAATCAAACAAATCGTTTGAACTACAATTTTTATAAAATTGTAATGTACTAGTTTCTGACCGCGGCTTTAAACGCGTGTTTTTTTTTTCAACGGAGTTAAGTTACGTATTTGGTTACTGCCTGGTTCCCGTGGGTCGTAGCTTGATGTTACATCATCATCATATACACAGATTTCTAATAGGTCCGGTTGAAAGCGGCTTGCATCCAGCGCGATCCTACGCTGCGCTTGCCGGTGCGTGATCTCCATTCGAGAACTTTACGGCCCCATCGGCCATCAGTTCTGCGTGCAATGTGGCCTGCCCAGTGCCACTGTTACATAGCCTTTACTATTTATTAATCGCATCGATTTTTATGAAACATGGTACAGGGTTAGATTGAACCCTGAGAAAAGATATAGGCCACTTTTTATTTGACGCGATTTCGTCTCCCTCTGCGGTAAAAGAAATTTACGCGGTAAAAGTCGCAGACAAAAGTTAGCATCCAATAAGAATTTTCATAATCCGACTGACAGTTTCAAATATTAGCGTTAAACAAACAAACAAACCAAAAAACTCTTCAGTTTTAAGTATAGATGTATAAACACTACCTAGAAATTACCAATCTTTTGTGTACAAATTCCAATTCCAATAGTTATGTCGCCTGCCGACGTCACCCCAATTCAGGGTGAAATACGTCACGGAATGATTTTGAAGGGCAACCTCCTTTGAAACAGCTGATTGAATTAAGTTTGTGTGCGTCGGTACGTAGGTAATACCGCAAACTTTGACAAATCAACTAGATCAAGCTGGATAGGTAACTATTATTAAGTTATTAAATCAACAAAGCAAAATTTAAATCAATTAAAGATACTCGTATTTTGGACTATATGGGATATTTGGGTCTTCTACAGACTGTACTCACCGCCTCCTTCCATTATCGGACAGTTTTCACATGTAGAATCAACAAGAATAATATAACCAGGATTATGTAAAAACCTAATTGAAAAGAGTGCCGTGGAGTTTCTTGCTCGTTCTTCTCCATAGAAGTCTACCTCAGTTTTGGAATGAGCAACTAGCTTCAACTTTCGGACTAACTGACCGACTCCTTGACAATTCAAAAGTGCCTGTAAATGGTCTGATTGAAATAAATGTTTTGACTTTGACTTTGGACATCTTATTACTCTTTTTTTTTTAGGTGGTAAAAATCATCAAATGTCTCCTTCCGCCCTGGGTGGGGCGGAAGGGACTGTCAGACTTTTACTGACTAAAAAACCACCCTGTTCCTTCTGTTGCCCTTTACGTTCCGGGGCCACGGTATCCTGTTAAGACGTCCCGCAACCCCGGCATCTTATTAGCCTGGCCCAGCAAATTACCATGCCTACCTTGTGACTTTTCCAAATGTCTTTTATAATGCGCACAGCAAAGAAGTGGAACTCTCTGCTTGCCTTAAGTTAGGCTTCTTCTGGGGAAGCTCACTTCATCGTAGGCCTCACCTTCAACTCTCTTTCACCTCTAACCTGAGACTAGAGTCAGAGTAAACCCATTTTGTACACATAAACTCACGCCTTTTTCCCATGGGGGTAGGCAGAAACCACAGAACGCCACCTGCTACGATCCTTACATACTCCTTTCGCCTCATCTACGTTCATACATCTCGTCATACAAGCACGCCGGTTACGAGTACTACGCACCTGACCTTTCTGAAGTACCTCACCAATAAGGTCAGTGTAGGTCTTCCTAGGGCGACCCCTACCTGCGTTGCGTTGTTAAAAGACAAATATATAGGTATATACAGAATGCTCTCAAAATTGCGAAACTTAAATGGCAATGGGTAGGGCACAAAGCCCGAAGAGCAGACGGCCGTTGGGGTCGTAAGGCTCTCGAGTGGTGCCCACGCACTGGAATATTTACCGCCCAAAATTAATAGTGTAAGTATTTCAATCTGAGCCTTGAGATCGATCTTTGTCTGTAACCAATCAATGGCCGAGTTTGCAATCTATCACTGAGAGGACGAATCAGTATTAGTGGTCAAAAAGATATTCGTGCATTATTAATTTTGGACGTACCTGAGTATTGTAACGCCTGGACAAAGGTTATAGCTAGTCAAATTATATATTTTTTAAATCCATACTAATATTATACTTGCGAAAGTGTGTCTGTCCGTCTGTTACCTCTTCACGTTTAAACCGCTGAATCGATTTTGATGAAATTTGGCATGGAGATAGTTTAAGATCCGAAGAAGGACATAGGATAGTTTTTATCCCGGAAATCACCCCCTAAGGCGGTGAAAAGGGGGGTGGAAGTTTGTATGCAAGTACGATATAAACAAGTTCCACGCGGACGTAGTCGCGGGCAAAAGCTAGTATTTAAATAAGTCTCGTCAGAAAAAAGAAAAAGCAGCAGCTTTTAAAGATTTTAAATCATAACGGTTAAATTGAAGAACCTTTTTGAGAAGTCATAAGTATAAGAACGTAAATCGAATGAACAAATTATTCTCTGCATTGAAAAGTACCTCACTTTAGATTGGCAGATTGAATAGAAGATTGACAAATTAGCTAAAACAGATGGGAACGCGTTTATTATTAAGAGAGGCAAAAAAGTTAAAAATCCATTTATTAAAATATATATTTACGAAATATGGCTAACACCTACTACTTTCTTTACACCATTATTGTAATTACCTACTTGCTTTTGCTATCGACTTTGTTTGAATAAATGTCGGTTATCGCCGACGCAGACGAAGTCTCTCAATAAAAAGTAGGCTATCTCCTTCTTTGGGGTTCAAACTTACCCCGTACCAAGTTTTATCAAAATCGGTTCAGTAGTTTTGTCGTGAAAGCATAACATACAGACAGACAAATAGAGTTACTTTCGCACTTATAATATTAGTAAGGATGAATATTTTATTTTATTTATTTACTAGCTTAAGCCCCACGGGTTCACCAGCTATAAAAGTTATTTTTCTATCTCTAAGAAACAATATCTTACTATCGGTAAAAAGTATCCTATGTCCTTAAATGTATCCCTGACAAAGTATTTGCAAAATTTCACTGAACTAGCCTTTCATTGGCTCATGATGTTATAAAAAGTAACTTTAGCTATTTTTACTTTAGCTTTGGGGTTTTCCATTAGGAATTTCTCAGTAGCAGCCTCGGAGTCTGGATTTGTGCCCTGTTGATGGCAATAAGCTCGCCCTCTATTACATTGGACTTAAACATAACTGGCGAAATATGGGTGTACTAATTGGTTCACCTCTGCTTAACCCTTCGGTGATTACAGGCGTGATACTATGTTATGTACTTTAGAAAAAGAATTGGGATTCTGCGCAAAAAAAAACCCTATGATAACTGACATCCATGCTACGAGTAAGTTACGGTAATAAGCTAGTAGAAAATAAAAGCTGTCCATTTAGGATCTATCTTGAATAATTCATCTCCACTTCATTTTCCTGTCAATTTATTTCCAACTGGTCAAAATGTAATTATTTATTCATTACATCATAAATGGCTACTGCCCACACTTCCTCAAACTTTGGCCCTCGTCACATAAAATATACAGTTTCTACGTAAAACAAGTCCCTAGGCTAAATAATTATTTCCATCAACTTTACTCCATTCAAAAAGTACTAAGCGAATTCATTCAACATTAAGCAGTCTTGTATTTACAAAGTTTAGTTTCTTGTTCAACAAATTGTTTGTTATTTTAGCAAATATCAATATTTCGCTAGCTGAGAGATAAGTACTGAAACTTTCATTTGTTTAAACTAAACTTTGTAATTTGAGCCCTAAACAAAAACAACAAAGTAAACACAACAAGTGCGTCCAATAAAATAATACCTCTCTTTATTTTCTACTTTATCTCCAAAGAATAGAGGAGCTTTAACTTTAACGAGTTACTCGAATCGATTTTCTAATCATTTTTGTATTTATTTAGCGATTTTGTATATAAATCTTGTTCAGTATTTACTCATTACGGGATCTCATTTGAATAATCGTTTCAGGTCCTGAAACGTTTATATAAACGGAAAGGTTACAACCGTAAATAATAATTATTATTCTGATCAGTTGAGGATACCAAATAAATTATAATAATACATAATTCATTATGCCGTGATTTCTTTCCGTGCTGGCCGCCCGCAAAAGCACACGCCCTAGCTGAAGAAAGCTCTGTAGGGCGGGCGACTTCCTCGACCGCAGCGCCTCTACCGGCAGGCGGCGGGAACTAAAAACCGAGCGGCGATTGGCCACTTTGCGTGACGTCACCCCGTTTCCAGCCAATGGGGGGGAGCGCGCTCTTGCTCGGCCGCAGTCCTCGTCGCCGCGCCTTCGTATGAGCTGTGTGTCGCTGCCGGTTTCCCCCCGCACCCCGCGACGAGCCGTCTCACCCGCATTCTAGTTGTGGGTGTCGCGCCGTGCAGTCCTCGCGTGTGCCGCTCAACTTAGTGCGCCGTTTGTGAGTGCTTTATATCCCGCACGAGTGTCAGTGTGACGGAGGATCCCGTGCCACCCCGCGGAGGATGTTAACAGCGCACGGTGAGTGATGTCGGCGAGTCGTCGTCGGACGCTTATCTCGCTGCGGCGCCACGTGAATGCGCTCTATTTATAAAATGTAAACACGCAGCTAATTTGATTTGAGACTATATTGCGGTATTACTACTTAAAAGCGAGAGTACGCGTCCGGACCGCGCTCTAGTAGCGTTCGCAAATTAACAATAAAGACGGCGCGCGACGGTCGAGATTGCCGAGTTCCTGTAAGACGGACGACGTGCCAGTGACGTGTTGATGTCGTTGATTTTAAACATCGAGAATCTAGATGTGAACATTCAAAAAGTGGATATTCGTCTGTTAACCTTGGATTGGTTCAGGGCTGGCGATAGCACGATAACGTGACCTTGGAGCGGAGTCTCACGAACGCCGGCCGGCGCTGGAAGCGCGCGAGCTCACGGAAAATGTCCAGACAAACAACGATAATAGTGTCGCAAACACAATGATAATTCTGTTAATGTGAGAGATTCGTGCAGGAAACACAATGAGAAAATATCTTTAATATACACTGTCAACTGAAACATTAAGAACGAATTTAAATACGCTGATCTCATTGTAAAGACAAATATGCAAATTGAAACGGTCGAAACAACAAATTAACAAATGGCATTGATTGCCGTCATCGAGACTGATAAAGCAAAGGAGATCAAGCTAGTAATTTGGATGCGTTTCAATTAACGACGTGCAAGACGTGCAAGTGACTAATGAAACGGTCCAATGATTAATTCAAAAGAACATGAATCTGCTTAAGTTAAGTGGAAGAACCCAAGAAATTGTCGTAATGTATTTAATTATCGGCCTTAACAAACAACATGCTACAAGTGTTCCCTTTTCTAAATGGTTGTAATTTCTACAACACGGTTTTCCCTTATAGCTGTTGCAATTTTTTTTTATAATGGCAGTCGAGTCGAGTCTGTCCGGTTGAGATACCTCGATACGGTCAGGTTCGAGGCGTTGGTCCCACGCCTCGTTCCACATACTCAATTCTTTCGATTTGCAATCGTATGGTCAGTGGGCCTGACACCGATCTAGTGATTTACGTTTCCACTAAGAAGAATAAGTTCAAAAACTTATATGACAAGTTTTATTGTTGTTTGATAACTTCTAATAGCAAACTTATTTGAATCAGATAGTTTATGCATGAAATATTTAAAACAAAACTTATTCAAATGTCAACCAACCAACCAATGCAGCAGTATGTGTGCTACTACCACACCAAGGTCAAAATACGTTTAATCTGAAAAAAAAAACTGGTAGCAAAAACGAAACTTAACAAAAATTAAGAAGATTTGGGATTCTCATTCGCACTTACGCACATTCGAATGTTGAAAGAGCAGTTGCCATATGTACAACACGTATTCTGTCTAGCGTATAAGAACTGCGTACATGTGCGAGTAGGACGAAGATAATTCGCATCGAGTGAGCGAACCGGCCATGCGAGATGCTCAGCCGTATCATAAATATTAATCAGGCGCTGGTGTCAACAGCCACCGCGTAACGTGACACCGCCACGATCCGCTGCTAGCCTGGTACTTGAAGTAGTGGCCAGACACTGTACTCCAGACAAACATGACAATTGAACGTAGGACTTGACAAGGCTACTCATAAAATGCTAACAGTAAGGACGAAAAAAAACGTAAATATTACGTTACAAACCCTGCACTGAAGTAAGAGATATTTTGCATGAGATTTTAAATACTGCAGAAGATAGCGGAGATCAAATATTTGTTTTCTCTTAACTGGCTCTTTTGCTGCAAACAGGCTTGTGAAATAGTGATAATGTTATCGTTTGCACATCCGTTTGTGCTTACGCATTTAGCCATGACCTGCCCTACAACTCTCAGACTCCAACTGGTGAATGCACTACAGTTTTATGTTAATTTGCTCTAAGAATTTGAACAGAAGTTAATTTAACAAACAATTCTATTGTTTTAACATTACCGATATCACTAGTTTTATAATGACACTCTCGTAAATTCAACGACTACACTCTTGCTTTCGTTCAATGGTTTACATGGATGATATTTGGTTTTTCTGTCTTTTTTTTACGAACAGTAAAAGTATTTCCCTATTTTATGCTGTTTTGATGTCAGACCTTCACGAATGTTTTACAATCAGTCGTTTTAAGAGTCAGTTACAGTACGTCATTGATAAAATCAACGTTACAAAGTATCGGAAGTCTTGGGTGTTGTCGTCGGTTCTTCGCACTATCGACCTTCATGTTTGACATTTTACATAAATCCACAAACAGGTTTCACTTATATACGTTTAAAAAAAAACAAGAATTAGACACTTTTGTGTGTGTTAAAATGAACAATTAATATGGCGGGTATTAACATAATAGGTTCTAGTTTTGAAAGATAATGGAACTTGTAATTGAATAAAATTCTTTAATATGATATTGGAGTTCGTGAACAGTTGCTCATTGATATTCAAAGCCACGTACAACCTTTTCTTTTTAAACAGTCGCTCTACACTCATGTGTCTAAGCGTTTTATATGCATAAGTGGGGAAATACATTGTTCACGAATCACTGATACACTCACGATTAAAATAGTATCAGCAACATTAATAATTATGTAGATGTACCTATCACATGCTCTACATGTTTATTATTATGATGACGACAGCATTACACCAAGTACTGACGTTCAAATAATGGGCGACGACGTCGAGTTATGTTTTGAGAGTTGTTTTGTATAAGTAGATGTGTACTTAAAATGTAATTAAAAACGAGTTACCACTACGACAGCTCGGCTTAGGGATAATAAAGATTTAATTGCACAGGTGCTGAATAGAATAAAATGAGTGAAATTATACAAAATAAAACAGAAAGAAAACAAACACTGGCAAGAGATCGTAGCGACGATGAAGATTATCTTTGCAGACATTTTACACAAATGAAGACTTTATCGGAAGACGGATTACAAAAGTTTGAGCGGCTATCGAATCATTTTGAGCAAATTAAAACTGTAATCTTCCTTATCTTATACCATTTTCTCTTAAAAAAGAAAGGCAGTATATAAAAGATATTATAGGTAACTCAAATCTCACAGAAAACTCAGATAACATAATAATAATAAAATAGATTCAGTTTTTCCAAGGTCACAATTAAATGATTAAGAAAGGACTGAAATTGTAAAGAATTTTTATGAAGCACAAATAAGAGAAGTGAGGAGATACAAGCAAACTGGTGGAGCTACTCCGACGCAAGATCAAGACACGCCGGTCGCTTTTTGCTCGACAACGATGCGTGTGAGCACATCTGCAAAGTTTTTGCTTCTGTATGTGTATGTACGAACACGTTTTTTGCTAATGTGCGGGTACGCGCCAGCGGTCCGCTTGTGGGTTCTCGGCGTGCGTGTTTAACTGTCTTTTTTGTTTTTTCTTCATTAATATTGTTCATTTTATTACCGAACTCTACTACTGAGTAAATAAGAAAATATTTATTTTATTCTTTGTTTTGAACATTATAAAAATCGTTAGTGTTAACAACTGCATTGTCTGTTTATATTACGTGTGTAGTGCTATCACCTGCTAATGTTAAACAGAAACTATTTTCTGAAAAACATACCTGCATATAGATATAGATAATTACATAGATGTCACCTTACATAAAGAGATAATTTAGAATGACAGTGGAATCCATTTGTAAAGCCGATTAAATATGATTGCTGGATATGTACCAGAACTTCATATTTATGTGCCATATTAAGTTGACATGACATTCAATGTAATCAAAAGGATCAATGAAACGTTAAAGCTCTAATAAAATGATAATTTGAGACAGACTAGGAAAAAGCATGTTAGTATTCGCCGGGCGAGGAAACCCAGCCGCTCGCTGTCACTCAACATGTGATTGTATTGATAAGCGTTGAAGGTTCACTTTTGTTTGATGAATCCAAATAGACATGTAACGTTTATTGATTGTGACACTCGTAATAAGAGTCACGAGTTGTTGCGTAATGCGAACAATCTCGTCCACTTCATGTAGAAAACTAAAGCGGATTTCTTCTTACTATTTGTTACACTACGGTTGATATTCTTTTGAATACTTTTTCAGTCACTTAAAGTTTACTATTACGAGAAATATTAATGTGCTATCCTTATTATAAGCTTAAAAATAGCTACAGTTATTCTTGACATTGAAATAACTTCATTCAAGTGCAATGCCTCGTAAGTAAAGAAATATAAACGATTGATTAATAAAAAACATAATAGGCATTACTCAAGTGTCTGCCTTTTAATCATTGTAATACACAAGTCACTTGAAGGTTTTCTGTGTAACGTCATTACCTAAGCACTGTATAATATTGAATGTTACAATTTCGGTTAATTTCTAGTCCTCATTAAGTATGTTTTCCGTCAAAGAACGAAGTGGGCGTTCAGTCGGTGTGCCCCAATGGTTCTCAGATTTCAATTAGTTTGGCGAATCTCAGAGAAAATTTCATGTAGGTAGGTTTTATTCAAGCTCATTTTCGTTGAATCAAAAATGTTCACCCACTATCCGAGATTGAAATCAAATACCTACATTCATATTAAAAAAAAACAGGTTTTCAATCTAAATTTAGCTTTGATAGAATTTTATTTTGCATTTATTATAAAAATAGTAGGTTTTTGTGGATATGTACAACAAAAGTTGTAATAACAATTTACCTTGCAGATAATGATGTTCGGTTTTTCCAATGACAGGAACATGGGTAGGGCATTTACATCTTATCAGCATAAAAAACTCTAAACAAAGCCATCAATAAAATTTTCCCACAACATGCTGAGAAAAATGGATTTTAATGTAAAGGATGGTGGTCTCTTTAGAGACATAAGAATCCATTTTTCTCTCTGTTACTAAAAAATGCTGTGTCATTCCTGATAGATGCTGTGGCTGGAAACTCGAAATCTTCCACGTACAGTGTCACCCTAGAGCATTCGTTGACAGACGCGCGTCGAGTGATGGATGTGCTCTTATCACGTTTGATAACCTTCCGACGTCTTCCCCCGGCACCCCACCGCAGAGATGCGATATTTTAGCGAAAGTGCGCCTATAAATATCAAGAAACTACATTTTGTGATGATTTTTTATAGTTAAGTCACTATTTTTGATCGTAGGAACATTTGAAAAATTTATCTTTTAAGTGCCAATTTCTAGAACAAAATACTTCGTTCAACCGTAATTTTTTTGTAGTTTTTAAATTCGGCTTTACCAGTAACTGTACTATACTATGGGTATAGTACTATTGATTTGTCATCAACAATAATATTACTACGACACGATTAGACAACTAGCCCTTAAGTCAACAAACAAAATCCGAATCTGGTAAGGCTTTCAATAAAAAATATTCCTCAATTCTAAATAAGCTATAACAAAGTGCAATGAAGCGATGCAATAAACAGAATTTATAAAGTAATTTGGATAATGACTGCAGTAGTTATTACCAAAAGTCACGTGAAACAAGAAGTTTGAATGAATGAGCACCTAAACGAAGTATATTATAGTACTTGAAATGAAGATATACATACATACAAATCTTAAAAATCAGCCAAGTGTTAGTCAAACTGGCTCATGCAGCGTTTCGTATCACCGTACAATATTTAACACTACATATAAAAAAAATATTTTTAATAACAAGCTTTAATTTAAAATTATAACAATATTAAGTATTGGACATTGTATTGTTATCAGAACTAAAGGTGTATGCGAAATTTCAGCTCAATCGGATACCAACAAATGGTTGAAAAATTGTTTGCGAATTTTGAAAGGACAACTTACTTACATACGTACATACTTACATACGAACAGTGCAAGCTAAATAAAAGCTTGTAAATAGAAATAGAACAGGTTTCTTGTATAAAAACTTTTTTATTTTTTTTATTTATTACTTGTTGGAATAGCGGCAATAGAAAGACACATTCTGGGAAAATTTCAAGTCTACCTATTACGGTTTATGAGATACAGCCCGATGACAAATATATGAACAAATTTTTCTTTTCCTACTCGTAACAGCAATTATTGTTATGACGACATAGATGATTTTTGTCTAACTAATAACGTTTACTAATATTCTTTGGTCTTTGACATTTTTATCTTTATTGTTGATCTCAAAAAAAAAACAGATTCATCTTTGTTTCAATTTATTGTCAGTCTACACCTAAGTCGCTTAATTAAATACAGGGGCGCAAGGGTAGGACAACAACGGGGACCGGAAGAGGTGTGTGCGGGGGGGGGGGGGCTCGTAGCGTGATATACAAGAGGCGAAATATGCACTGGACAGTTCTTAAAATATGTGACGTCACAGTGGTTAACAGTGAACAGTGTCATCAGGAGAGGACCCAATTAAACGCTTTAGCTATAGAGTAACAAGCTGTTATCGCGGAAGTGTTTGTACTAGTAGGTAAATTTGCTCTGTCAGTAGCATGATCTACTGCAGACAAAGGTCAAACGTTTAGATAACCTCGTGTCTTTTCGTACGTTGCGAGTTTTTTTACATCTCCGTTTACGTGAGGATCCCTTTCGTTTTCTTTATCATTTTTGTTAGAAATTCTCGTTGCATCATTGTTTCCTATGTTGTTTTCACTTCCTAGTTCATCTAGTATTATTTTAACCATTAGCTTATGCTTTGACTTCGTTCGGGTGTATATCAGTTATCAAGGGATTTTATTTCTTATGCGCGGAACCTATAACTCTTTTTCTAAAATGAAAGTAGCCTAAGTTACTTCTGCAACATCAGCTGTCTGACAGTCAAAGTTTTGTTATCTTTATAATATTAGTTACCAGTGAAAGTCCCGTGAAAATCAGTCCAGGCGATTCAGAGATTAGCCGAACAAACAGACAAACAGAAAAAAAAAACTACAAAAAAATTGTGTAAACATTCATTTATTTAAATCTATATTTTTAAAGCTATTATTTCGATATTACAAACAAACACGTCAACTTCATTTATTTGTATAGTCTTTTATGTATCATATTTCTTGTGAACATTGAAATACTTTATTTTATCTTGCTTTCATCAACAACTTATATCCTTAAGTTTTTGCTCCAATTCACTTTGGTTATCAGTATCAATGAACAATCCAATACTGGAAAAGGAACTTTCGAATGACCTCGTTCTGACCTTATCACAGCCCATAATTATACAAAAAAGGCGATCGGCAGAAGTGAGAGGGTGTTTTTTTTTTTTTTTTGTGGAGCTCCCTTCTTAAATCATCAACATTCTGACGCTTGACAAGAGTGTGGAGAATTTTTGGATATTTTATCACAATACTACTACTAATACCGCCTTACTTAAGAGGAATACATTAATTTATTTCTCTTAAGTAAGGAGGTATAGTAACAATATTAATAATTAGAACAACAACACTGGTTACTTTTATCTGATTTTCTGACAGCGATCATATTATTCGCAGTTTGATGATAGGGATGGCGCAGTGGCTGAAAGATTCTGCTGCGGTGCACATCGCAGGTTCAATCATTGTACGGAATAAACTCTTGTATAGCCTACAGTTAATGGGTTTGTGGACATACAGAAGGATTTGCAAAGTAGGGCAACGTTTTAAAAAAAAACACAAAAAAGCAAGAAATTAGTTCGAATTCTAAAATAAAAACCAGTCTTTAATGCAATTGATAGTTTAGAAATACAATTCAAACATTATTTAAATATTTACCTTTTATGTAAATTGGTGTGCTGTACACTGAACTACAATAAAAAAATAACAGTATCTACAATTACATACAGTTTAAATCCGTGACAATTACTAGTAGCCAAGGCAATTCAATTAGGCATTTATTATCTGCGTCGGCGCATTGTGTTTTAGACTGCACCGGTGGCGGTGCACAGATAAAAAATAAACTCCAAAAGTAGACTCGGCCGAATTCCGACATTATTTTCATGGGACAAACCTGCCACACTATTTCCAACCACTGCAAATCCTGAAAGCCAGAATTAATAGTAGCAACCGCCAGAAAAGCGAGGCAATGAAACTCGACGAGTCCCGGAGAAACGATTCAACTGTCTTGGATCCCCGCAACTTTAGCGGAGAAGTAAGAAAAAACATTATTTCCACATCCAAAGACATATTTTTTGTGTGTCTACTGGACTGCTGCATTCGTCTCGTGGTCGCAAGCACGAGTGCTGAACGTGGGGTTTATTCCCAGGTTCAACAAAGTGTTATTAGATTTTTCATAAAGAATTTCTCAATAGCAGCACTATGTTTGGCAGTTGATGGTGTGACGTGACACTCCCAGGCAAAGCACGAAAAACTGTTGGTCCCAGGTGTCGTTCGTGATCATTGACAGTCGTTACGTGTAGTCAGAACCCCGAAAGTGACAATCAGTCTTACCAAGGGTAATCGTGTTGTTCATTAACGAGATAGTGAAGGTCTGATAGGTCAAATAAAAACCAAAAACATGTCAAAATTAGTCCAACATTTAGCATTAACAAAACAATTTATTCGTGAAACACGTTTTGTTAAAGCAGCGACAGTATCTTTGTGTCCCGTTTTCATTAGTGAACTTGTCGCGTGTTATCGCACGCCGTGGCTAATGGTTCCATATCAAATATTGACTGTTTTGCTATCGTATTACGTCATTCCAACCAGTAGTTCTACAGCACTTGAGTATTGGTGTCTGTCGATTTAAATAATCATAAGTGCCAATACTAAAAGGCCGCGTTCTTTGATGTTTGCTAGTTCGCATAGTTCAGTTGTTGTAGATTTTTCTTTGATAGCTACTAGACTTGATCGCAGATGTTGCACTTCAGAGTTCATTGATGAATTACTATTGTTATTGTTTTTTTTATTTGTAGTGTATAGAGCGTTGGATGCGGAAGTGTGTGTGGGGTATTTTAAATTTAGATTTCCTTTTGCTTGTCACTTTGTTTGCATGGATTATTTCATGTGTCTTTGGTTACTACCAGTGGGTCATAGCGTAATGATATATAACCTATACTATACCTCATGAATCTGACTATCATATAAAACGTTTTTATATGATTCTAAATGGTTGTTTTAGAGATACGGTGTTGATTGCGTATAAACAAACAAAAAAACTGTTCAGCTTTTTTATATTAATATAGATTTATGATTCTATAGATAATCTTAAGTTTTGGAAAAAAACATAACATTTAAAAACGTTGTATAAAATTGCCTCTCTTTTTTTTAGTTTTTTTTTTCAACAACCCGTTTAGAGGTTCTCGTTTTAAAATTTATTGACAAGAGTTGATGCAAATACTTAAATTATTCGTTTTTTTTTACCTTCAAGTTTTATTTTACTGATCCAAAAAACTAGTTAACCAAGTTTTGGATTCTAGTTTTCGATGCACCGTTTTCTGGTTGTTCAAAAAACCGGTATCCACAGCCAATCCAATCCTTTGTAAATTCGTGACAAAATGTAAACACACCTGATTGGCTACAGCACTTGTTTGTGCTTACGATTTTTGGCTGCGTAGTACATTACTATTTTTTTTTTTGTTTTTTTTTTTGTAAATTTTGCTCTACACTGGGAATTACTCCTGTGTCGTGGGTGCGTTTACAAACACATAAACTCACAAACAGGACCGGAACAACTTTCTGTTAGTCATACAAATATTTGTTCCGTGCGATAAATAATTAAAGCCGCAACATGTAGGACAGCAGCCAATCTCTTAGCCACTGCGCCAACTGTACCTTTATTGTCTCTAAAAATAATGTATTTGATTAGTACATAAATAATATCAGCTAATTATATAAACTAAAAATCATAATTAGGTGTGGAATTATTTATAGTTGACCTAATATCTTGTTATACATATTATATTCATATAATTTTCTTTACTTTTATCTTGATTTCTTTTTGCGTTAGGTACATCAAATTTTTTTTTTCTTTTTCACGTCATCTTTCATCGATGTAATAGTTTTTACTGCCGATTTATTCTTACGGCTCCTTAATTTTATGATATTAAATAATATATAGAATTCAGGGATAACGTAGCTTCCTTTTATTAGCAAACGAATTTTCAGAATCGGGCCAGTAGTTCCAGAGATTAGCGCCTTCAAACAAAAAAACAAACAAACATTTGAGCTTTATAACATCGGTTAAGATTATTTTATACAACAGTCTACAGTGGAAATTATATTTTTTCTTACTCCTCCGCTATTCTTTTCTGATTAATTTCGTTGCGGGACCCAAGACAGTTAGTCGTTTCTCTGGGACTCGTCGAGCTTCATTGCCTCGGCGCTTTTCTGGTGGCCTCCACTGTTGATTCTGGCTTTCAGGAGTTGCAGTGGGTGGGACCAGTGTGGCGGTCTTGTCCCAAAAAATAAAAACAGTCTACAGTTAGTTACAAATCGAATGTAGGCATATAACGGGAAATACATTCTGCATTAGAAACTATAGATTAATAAAATATATTACTACATACATAATGTATAGAAAATATAAGATGAAATAAAATATCATTTCGCTATTGCTATAAGATGATACTTTAAATACTTTATTATTCATTAACTTAGAAGCATTGAAATAAAAAGTAATCTTCTACGACATCTCAAGATCAGTAACGTCTTTAAAACTAATGTCGATGACGTCAAGATTCAATTACCCTTGATCAGCTGATAAAGTATTTTTAGCACAATGTTATATTAACATTATTTATCTTCTTATTTAGGAAGTAACTTTATTATTTATGAGTATAAATAATAGTATAAATAACATTGCATCTTCTATGAATTCAAATCTTGAATTTTATTATCATCATAATTATTTGAGTTTAAATTAATATAAATCATATGGGTAATGTATTCAAACTTTCGTTTTTGCGGACTGACAGTGCTGATCTTAAGCTCCATCACAACGTGATTACTAAATATTCATATCAAAATACTTCTAAAAAAACTACCAAATATAATGACTACGGAAGACACAAAACCAGTTAGGTATATTTTCCTAAATATTCCACCATTAAGACCTTGAGATCTATTTAATTATATACAATATCGACACAACTAATGTCATCTAATAGTGTATGATATTAAGTGATAAATTTTCCTAAGGTCATGCAAATATTGATACGGAATGATAAGGCGACCCTGCATTGTCTTTCGCAGGTTGCTTCAATACATCTTCCGCGGTTTTCAAATATGTTTACAAAGCTACTAGAAATGCCCTTGTTCCATCCGAAGAACGTGTCTTTAATATAAACTTTCCACATTATGTCACAACAGAATTATATGACACTTTCGCTAAATCGACTAGAGGACTCAAGACTTTTGACTAACACGGTTCAACTCTCACCATGTTCATAATCTAAACAAACAATATACTCATGAACTTACAAAAAGATTTGATCCGTTTGGAAAGAAATAAATTAACGAAATCAAAACAAAGATGACAGAGCAATATGCGATTATGAATATGAAGTGCACTCGCCAAGTGGGTATGAGCTGTGAAGTGTTTTCCAAGCAAACAAGTTCAGTTTTCAAACTCAGTGTACTCGTCGCTCTCAAAACTAATCTAAAATGTAAACAACAAGAAAGAAACAAAACACTATCATATTCCAAATTCGAATGTTTCGGATGAAACAAATGCTTGAGAAAAAAGGGTAATTTTTTTTACACACGTGCATTAAAATAGCTTCTTTTCCAACAAGATTTTTCTACTATTCCATGTTATACCTCTATTATGCTATCTGCTATACTTCTAGTCATTGACTCTTTAAAAACGCAAACCGCAATTTTAGCATATTCATATGCCGTTAGATTATGTAATTGGTCTTCGATCATCTTTCTGTCAAACTCGTCCAAGCATTCGTCTTTAGTCTCACATTTTTCTGGTATTTCATTATTTATCCAAAAAGGAGCCACGTCAGTTGATCTATCATTAATATTTAAAAATTTTGCTTCATGGTCCTCAACATTAATTATGTCAAGAAACTTTTTGGGAATTGTAAACTTGACAAGGCTATCAGCTATCCCTTTTGCTTGCCCATTTAAAGTATTAACTTGAACACCATTGGCCATGATGGTTAACTTGATTACTTTGTTTATGGATCAAAGAGAAAGGCGAAATATCTAAAGAATTTTGAGACAGTTTGCACATGGTCATTTTATCTGAAAAATTAAGACAAGGTGACTTCTTCAGAGAATATTGATACAAACCTGGACTTATATCAATCAGTCTGACATCGCCAATCCGCCTTGAGCAGGCGTGGTGATCATTTTTGATGCCTTCTCTGTACGAGAAAAGGCTTTGCCTTGCAGTAACAAAATAGGAAACCTAATTTTCAGGCATGTTTTGGTGCACCTGATAGCTGTCTATATTCATTCATCATTCATCCATCCAAACATTAAACTGCCTCGTTGGTCTAGTGGTTAGTGACCCTGACTGCAAAGCCGGAGGTAGTGGGTTCGATTCCCACCCAGGACAAACTTTGTGTGATGAGCATAATTGTTGGTTCTGTGTCTGGGTGTAATTTATCTATAATATGTATATATTTATAAATTATATAAGTATGTATATCAGTTGTCTGGTTACCATAACACAAGCTCTGCTTAGCTTGGGATCAGATGGCCGTGTGTGAGTTGTCCCAAGATATTTATTAATTTATTTATTTATTATGCTTATTTCACTAAACATGATTAAGAAATCATGTTTAGTGAAATGAGCATAATACCAGTTACCATTAGTTGAAATCTTTTATAAAATAATTATTAAACTAAGAAGTTTAATAATTATTTTATAAAAGATTTCAACTAAATATTAATGCAAAATTGCGAACAGTGAACTTTTTTAAATCTAGAGCATGAATATTACTGAGCCTACAAAATACCAAACAAAAAAAAAGCGTTCGTTTTCGCACGCGTATCTCAAACATTCAAAAACCGTGCGGCCTTAAGTATACATCATTAAAATTGGAAGCAGAAGGTTCTACCGTGGAAACTGAAAATCCGCCCAGCCAACACTTACGTGGGCGTCGGGCTCGGAATGAATGAACGCTTCGGCTCCTTTCGGAAACCCTCGACTATCTCCGCCACCCAAGGTCACAGGCGAAGGGAGGCCGACCCATTTCCACGAGGATCGATGGGAGCGAGAATCACCACCCTAAAATTTTGGGTGTTTAGGGCTTTCGGCATTTTCAATGTCAAGTGATTCATGTCGGCTGTGGTTATGAATTTTACGTGTATATTACTATATGTCGTGACTAATAGCTGTTTGGTTTCAATGGCTTGCTAGCTGTTTTGATTTGCACCCCACAAGTTTTTGTTTTTCCGTCTGCTGCTCGGGGTAATGTTTGAAAATTCGTCTCGATGGAAATCAAGTTTGTTGTTCTTTTGTCTTTTTATTGGGTAAGTAACTTCATCCCTTAGGAGTCTTTAACCGCTGGCAAAGTTAAAACATTGTTTTATTTTTCGTGTTAGATTTTTCCTCGGTCTTTTCTTAAAGTTTTTCTTACATCATAGAGATGTTTTGTTATAATATACATTTCGATTTTATTTAATAACTAGGTAAGTTTTGTGGATAAAAGAAGGGAATAAAGTCTAAAATATTAATATTGATTTTACAGCTCAATAACCGACTAACATCTAAGTATCTACTTAAAATTCTAAAGAGTTATTATGGCGTTTATTGATAGCATTGAAAATCGATTGTTTAAATTAGGTTTTCACCTAATCTTCTGCTTTGTACAAAAACAAAGCAGCAAAGAAGGACTTCTTTTTAAGGTTGATGAAGAAACAGCTTCTAATACAAATTCAGAATTAAAATGTACCTTCTTTCAATGGTGGTTTAGTTTATGCTCTTAGTTCTTTATGGTGATGGTGTTTGAGCCATGGTGGCCCAAATGCTCAGGGCGTCCAAAAGAAACTTTGATAAGCCCAAGAACCAATCAACAAGAAAAAATGAACCATAAGACACATAACTATTAGGTAAGGATATCCTTGACAATTATTGTAAAGTTACCAGAATATAATATAGTTTATTTAGTTTTCAACGGTTGTACGTTCTCCCACGGGGTGTGCGTTTAAGTAAATTACACAATAACCGCATATGGCCCCTGTTTATTACCAAGCTGGTAATGTTGGACTAGCACACTTGTGTGAACACTAATAGGGTTGAAATTGTAAAATAAAACCAAATTGTGTCCTGATCTAAGCTGGTAATTTATTTTCTAAAATTCACTCGACCCCAACCAAATCGCGGTAACGTAACCATAGCGCGATCTATTTCGACCCCAACGCCATCTATCGAGCTTGGGGTCAAACTTTTGAACTTTTACAATTATCACTACGGTTTCTGCATTAACATACCGCCCACCAAGGACATTTAGTGACGGAATGTTCTTCTTAGATTATCCTTAAAACTAAAGCACCTTGTATACGATATAATCTTAAATTTTTCGTAAATCTATAGTACAAAAAACAGCAATAATAAACAGTTCTAAATATCTAAACAATGGTAAAGGCTTAATCTATCGTTAAAATATGCAAGAAGTTTATAAACAAAGTAAAAATAACCCTATACAAATGTTTAAAATAGAACATGTTAAACCTTGTAAATATAATACATTTGATCTTAAATACAACATAGGTACTTGATCTGGTGAAGTTTTATATAAGCTAAATACAAAATAAAAAACACTAAAAATAAACAATTCATTGCGCTATTGGTAAAACACATAATTTAGAAGTTGGTCTCTTAATTGTAGAGGTTTTGGTGCGCAATGTGACCACACGGGTGATGTTATCATCACCTGGGTGTTTTTCCATGACCCGTCCTAACAACCAACGACTCGGTGGTAAATCGTCTTCTTTAATCAACACGATATCCCCGATATTGGGCTCCGGAACTTGAGACGACCATTTGTATCTGTTCATAAGATTTGCCAAATACTCGTGAGACCATCGTTTCCAAAAAGACTGCATCATTCGTTGAACTAGTTGCCACCGAGTTAAATAATTTACATTTGAACTTGCATAATTTTTATCTGGCACATTAACTATCGGTTCGCCGATCAGAAAATGACCAGGGGTTAACGGCAGAGGTTCACCAGGCTCAGCAGAGTTAATAACGCTCATCGGTCGTGAATTTAAGCATGCTTCCACTTGGTTGAGGAGTGTAGACATTTCCTCGTACGTAAGTGTAGAGTCGCCGATTACCCTTTTAAGGTGAACCTTAGTGGATTTTACACCTGCTTCCCAAAGACCACCAAAATTGGGAGCATGCGGCGGTATAAAATGCCACTCAGTATTGTTTGCTTCTAGGTGTTCTGCTATTGCTGGCTGTATAGCGGCCAACTGTTGCAACTCTCTGGAGGCACCTACGAAATTGGTGCCATTATCGCTCCACAGTTTAGCACAGTGCCCCCGTCTCGCCACAAATCGCCGAAAGGCAGCTAAGAACGCCTGCGTACTCATGTCACTGGCGACCTCTAAGTGCAGAGCGCGTGTGGACATACAAACGAAAAGACATATATAGCCTTTGTATGACCTATGACCACGTCCCTTTGTCGTTCTTATGTTTATGGGACCAGCGTAATCCACACCACTATGCAAAAATGGTCTTGCTGGTCTACATCGGACTGATGGAAGATCGCCCATCAGCTGACTTCTGACGGTAGCCCTCTGTTTTGCACAAATAACACATTTGCGAACATATTGTTGGACTAGAGATCTAGCGCCTATTATCCAATAGGCTGACCTTAAAAAGTTTAACATCAACTGAGCACCACCGTGCAGTGTTTTCTCATGCGCATCTGCAACTATGAGATAAGTTAGATGGCTGGAATGTGGGAGAACTATCGGATGTTTGGCATCTTTGTCCAGTTCCGACTTTGCAAGTCGTCCTTTAACTCTCATGATACCCTTTTCGTCAAGAAAAGGGCAAAGTGACTTCAGTTTACTAGATTTGTTATTCAAATACCCTTTTTCCTCTAACTGTGTGTATTCTGCTGTAAATATCTCTGTTTGTATCTTCTTTATACAGGTATCTAATGCTGCTTCTATTTCTTGATTCTTTAAATATTTAGTATTGGTTTTGTCCTTTTTCAAAAAACGTCGGCAATACGCAATTACTCTGACTAACTTTCGCAGGCTGGAATAATTTTCTAAAACTACGTGCTCGGGAATTACAGCAGCGTGAACTTTTATTGTTTGCTCTAAATCTATTTTGTTTAAATCTTTTGGCCTTTTGTACTCAATTGTTTTGTTTTTCAGGAATTGCGGTCCAGAAAACCACAAGTCATTACAAATTAATGAACTGGGTAGTATTCCCCTTGAAGCGCAGTCTGCTGGATTCTCTTTGGTCGACACGTGAAACCATTGAGAAGAACTCATTGTACTCAATATTTCAGCAGTCCGATTCGCAACAAACGTTTTCCACCGGCTAGGATGGCTGTTAAGCCATGATAGCACTACAGTCGAATCTGTCCATGCTGAAATCCTATCCTTTGGTATATTTAAGACCTCTGCAGACTCTGTCAATAGCTTGGCTAAGAGTACTGCTCCACACAGTTCCAATCGAGGAATGCTGACTTGTTTGATTGGAGCAACTCTTGTTTTTGCCACCAGCAATGAAACATGAACCTTGCCTGTTGAATCAATTACCCGCAAGTAAACAACTGCGGAGTATGCAGCCTTTGAGGCGTCACTGAAACCTTGCAATTCCAGATCATCGGTCGAACTAGTCTTAAGCCAACGACATATTCGTACTTTGGTAAGCAATTTTAACTCTTCGCGGTAAGTGCTCCACTCTGTTATTAATTCCGTTGTTAACTCCTCATCCCAACTAACACCTGTGAGCCACAACTTCTGAATGAACACCTTTGCTACAATCACACTCGGAGCTAACCATCCTAATGGGTCGAACAAACGAGCTATGTCTGATATTATAGATCTTTTTGTTACAGGTGCCGTCGTTAGCGGTGGGAGTTTTACTGCATACTGAAAGGAGTCTTCATAGCGATTCCAGGTAAGTCCCAGAATTTTTGTAGTACTATCTAGTTTAATCTCTCTTTCCTTGTTAATTATTTCTTTTTCTTTGACTATCCTATCATGTTCGTCCTTGTTCTTATTGTCCTTTTTTATGTTTTTTTGACCTGTTTGCAGCATTCCTTCATTCCTATCCATTGAACTTATTTTCTCTAATAGTTGCTGGTTATTACTATTCCATTTCTGTAATGTAAATCCTCCCTTTCCTAATAATTCTACCATTTGATTGCAGATTTCTACACCCTCTTCGACGTTGTTACACCCAGTCATCAGATCGTCCATGTAAAAACAATTTAAAACTCTATCTGCTGCGAGTGGGAATTTATCTCCTTCATCATATGAGACCTGATGGAGCGATCTAACGGCTTGGTATGGTGCAGAGGCTGTCCCGAACGTCACCGTTATCAGCTCATAATCTTTGACCGGCTTTTCAGGGTCGTCTCGCCAAAGTATTCGCTGGAAGGCAGCATCTTCATCGGCCACTCTAACTTGGCGATACATTTTAATTATATCTGCTACTATACCAATCGCATGCATTCTCCATCTTAGCACAGTGTGTCTTAAATCTGCTTGCAGCGTTGGTCCTACCATTAGAGTATCGTTTAGTGATACTCCGTTCTTGTTTCTTTCAGATGCGTTAAAAACAACCCGAACCTTAGTCGTGGTCTTGTCATTTCTTATCACCGCGTGATGTGGTAGATAAACGGCTTCATTTTTACTGTCCTCATCTTTTACAGGCCTCATGTGTCCTAATTGTAAATATTCATTAATTACCTCTGTGTATTTTACTTTTAAATCTGTATCCTTGCTTAACCTTTTTTCTAAGGATTTAAATCTTGCTTCTGCGATATCACGTGAACGTCCAGCCTTACAAGCGGGTTCCTCATCTCTAAATGGCAGTCGTACAATGTATCTGCCAGTATCATCTCTCTTGGTAGTTTTAATATAGAATTCTTCACACCGTTGCTCTTCTGGATTAAGTAATTTCCCTGTGCTAGTTTGTTCTTCGATCTCCCAAAATTTCTTTAACATGTCATCTTCATTTAACTGTGCACAATGTACCTTTATATTTTTTGTGCGATGTTTTGAATTTTCAATACTTGGACTGGCTACACCTGAAAGGACCCACCCTAAGGTGGTGCTCTGTGCGATGAGAGTACCGGATGGACTCTTGATTATACCTTCCTTCATAATGTAGCAGTAAGCATCTGCACCCAAAAGAATATCTATTCTATTGGGTGTGTTAAAATTAGGATCCGCTAGATATAGGTCGTTTAAGGCAATCCAATCCAATGAACTTGTGTTTACACTTCTTTCAGGCAAGTATGAGGTGATCTTACTCAAAACGTAGGCGTTTATTTTGAGTTGAAACTCGAGATCAATTGTTGACTCAATTGTCAGATTCACCATGTGCTTTGCGATGGTTGATCTATCGTCACCTAAGCCTGAAACGAGACCTCTAACTGGAATTTTCTTCAGTCTAAGGAGTTGGACTGTGGCCTCTGTAATAAAACAAGCCTGTGAACCTTGGTCTAATAATGCTCGAACTGTTTGAAACTCACCCGTTTTGGACTCGGCTTTTATTAACGCTGTGGCTAATAGAACCTGTCTGGGTTTAGAGACCTTTCCTGTAGACAAGCATGAGACTATCGGATTATCACTAGTTGAAGAACTTGTGTTATCCGTAGCCGGTTTTGCGGTCGCGTCTCGGCCTTCGTTCTCTCCGTTAGGTTCTCCATTCAAGTGCAGCAATGAATGGTGGCGCTTGTTGCAAACTTTACAGACGGTCTGTTTTTTACAGTCGTGAACTCTATGGTTGCTGCCCAAACAATTAAAACATATTTTATTTTTTGCTACAAATTCGCGTCTAGTTTCTGTGGGCTGTTTTGCAAATTGCTTGCAGAAACACAGCTTGTGGACTTCTGAGCAGAATTCACAACGCATACTGGACGGTTTCGTGGCTAGCATTGCTTTAGAACTATGAATCTGTGAACTATTACTGGCCTGGTGAGCCCCGGCTTTTCTTGGCTCTATAAATTCCAATGCGCGAAAACGACTTTCAATAAATATTTTAAGTTCCTCAAAGGTAGGCAACTTGTTACTTAAATCGTTAGCACTGCTTAACTCCCACTGCTTTCGCGTTTCATTATCTAATTTGAATGTTACTATATGAATGATGATAACGTCCCATGTACTCACATTGATATTTAAATTGGTAAGCGCATTAAGGCAGTCACTTGTAGTGTCTAACAGCTCCTTTAAAGCGGAGGCTGATTCTACAAGTAATCGCTTCTGGCTGAACAGCCTTTTCAAAATACAATTGACTAGATACTTTTTATTAGCATAACGCTTTTCTAACTGAGACCAACATTCGCTGTAGTTGGCATCTGTGATTGGTGTATGCCTAATCAACTGTTCGGCTTCACCAGTGAGATGACTTTTAAGATAATGTAGTTTTTGCACATTGTCTAAAGATGCGTTATTGTGTACAAGTGACTTAAAAAGATCGTGGAAGGCCGTCCATTCACTGTATTTGCCTGAAAAATTAGGAATTGTGATCTTGGGCAATTTTACTAATGAATTAGATGGCTTAGAAGAATTATTGTTAGAGCCACTATTTTGTGGTACTGGGTCTCTAGTATTGATCTTATTTAACGTAGCTTTCATCAGTGATTTACATGATATGTATGTATCTTCGGTGGAATCGTAAATATCGACCACCTTTTGACTTATGTCTTCTAACTTAAAACGACCATAAAGTTGTGATTTGGTTTCCTTAAATGAAGACCAATCATTTTCTAATAATTCGAGCCTTGTCTCGATGTATTCTACGGTCAACCTATCTTTAGGACTCTTCTTAAAATTTGTAAAAGCCTTCTGTATTACATTTTGGAGGTCTTTCAATATATTAACTTGACCTTCCATCATAAACAACAACCAAAATATCTAAATAAGTCCTAAAAATCGATTAAAACAAGTATAATTTAATGATTAATAAATCAACAAAACATACAAAAGAAAACCTAAATTGAGCCCTAAAACTTATAAGTTTGATTCTAAACAAAACGTGCTGATTTTTTCTAAGTATCAATGACAGCGAAAAAATTTTACAAGTGTTTTTTTTAAAGCAAAACCTGGTAGAAATCGGGCATAGGTTCCCCGTTCCGTCGTTTTTTGTAAAACTATTCTAAGTCTAACATGCACAATTTAAAGCTAAGTTAAAATAATTATTAAAATGTTAAAGTTAAAATCTTCTTTAAATTAAGGTTCAAAATTGCTTGGCAAAATCTTCGTAATCACTGCTACTAATATTTATCAAATTGTACTCACATTTGCACTTCACTCACACTTCCAAGTTGCTTTTGTAGTGTATCGCTGGTGGCGCCCTCTATGGCGTCGTTTGGAACTTCCACTGCCGGTTGTTGACGTCGCTTTCGTTCACCTTGCTGACCGAAGCAGTTTCCGGAACTCGTGGTGATTTTCTGTTGAACTACTGGTGGCGCCCTCTTTCGCGTCACGTTGAACTAACAATTCCACAGCGGCTGAGCTCGTCCACCTTGCTGGACCAAGTTGCTGCCTCTGCGGGGTGCCCCGGTACTCCTGTCGCAGCGATCCACTGCGAGTACACTGGGGTGCGGTCCAAAGCTGGCACCGCTAACTTCAAAAAGTCAGACTTTCTGGGTCTGATCCAGGGTCGATGGACCAATGTTTATTACCAAGCTGGTAATGTTGGACTAGCACACTTGTGTGAACACTAATAGGGTTGAAATTGTAAAATAAAACCAAATTGTGTCCTGATCTAAGCTGGTAATTTATTTTCTAAAATTCACTCGACCCCAACCAAATCGCGGTAACGTAACCATAGCGCGATCTATTTCGACCCCAACGCCATCTATCGAGCTTGGGGTCAAACTTTTGAACTTTTACAATTATCACTACGGTTTCTGCATTAACAGCCCCTTAGTTTAAATGTCTTTGCTTTGAATTGTTGTCAGGTAATTTTCTTTACTTATCTAGTTTATTCTATTACTATATTTGTAGCAAGATGCGTATGGAGTTTAGAGTAAATGTTTTTCATGTTGATTTTTCTATAAAATGTTTAGCTTGGATATTATTCAGACTTTGAAATCGTTACTTCAATACTTCAAAAACAACGTTACGTTAGATTTTTCTTTAAAGGCCTCTCCTAACGTGTGCGATATTGTCACAGGTGGATATTGAGATATCTATCCGAAGAACAATTTCTATGATATTTCGGGCGACCCTTCATACATAGGTGACGTACGCAACCTGGGATATTATCTCCACTATGATAATAGTACAAATGTGTAGAAAAGCCTAACCACCTAAGGAACAGACACTTTAAGTAGTCCCTAAACATATGAAAATTATGTTTTATAAATAGTTCTTAAATTGATAGGCTGTGAGTTTACTTTACCTTGCATGTCCAATTAAACTTTAAAGTCCTATGTAATGGAGAGCATTTGACAGTGACTTTAAATTACCTCATTCGAAAGAAACGTGGAACTTCGTATCAAAACAAAAATATTATCATTGTTATCATTAGGTACACTACGTTCAATAATCTCGTCTTATCAATTCTTCAATAACTAATAATCATAATTTATCGGTAGATAATTCACTATCAGTCTTAAGGGATACTTAATTGATATTTCTGCGTAAATCGTGCAAAGTTTGTCGTAAAATCGTAATTTAAATTGGAAAATTAACCAATCATTTTCCTGGTAGTTTTTGAAAGACAAATTAGCTTTTCCTTTTATTGAAATTTTCTTTTTTTTCTTGCAAATTATCTTTGTCTCCGATCGTTCAAAAAGATGAAAAGCTTTGCCAAATATTAATAATAAAAAAATACATAATATGGTTTCCATGAACTACGTCAAAGGATCTTACGAATATTTAACTTAGATTAAAAAATAAATTCTGTTGGAGAATCTTCCCTTTATTTTATATCTGAAGATTCCATCTTAAGTACAACAGATAGGACCAACGATACTGTGGTCCTTTTTAAAGGCATAAAACTGTATATTTGCAGTTATGCTTCTATGAAACTTGATCTTCGCAGTCCCCACCTTGACAAAGCTGGTCTCCGAGAATGTAATTACGTGAAGTATTAGAAAGTAAATTATTATAAGACAGCACAATAAAATCCTGCATTTAATGCACTTGACATAGCAGAGACAGAAAGCAAAGTCCAAATGCGAACTCGACTCGAGATAGATGTTACATAACAAATCATCCAACTGAAAAGCAATGAAATAAATGAAGTCTCATTCACAAGATATCACGATTCAATATAGAGAGAGATGAAGCAAAAAAAATAATTGTATCGATAAAGGACTTGTGTCACCTTTATCTCGGCGTAGTTGGCCGATTGTCGTGATAACCAAACACTTCCTACTTCGGACGCTTGTCTGCGCTTGAGTTGCGAAATCGCTCCGTGCATTGTCTATTCACTTCCTCCCTTATGACCTTGAGTGACGCAGTATATCGAATATCGAGTGCACAGAAAAATAAGTTGATTTCAAAGTAAAATGTGCAACGGAATATTTAAAAGGAGAGCTGAAAATATTTCCTTGTTCATACTGCTATCACTTATCCCATTTGTAATGGGGGTTATAATCGCTGTTCCTTGTCGATGAGGAGGACCAAACATATTGTTTTGATTGCCAATCTGTTTTGCTAAACCCGAATAAGTGATAATTAAGCCGTACCATCGTCAAATCATCAGTAAACCATTTATTAAGCCCAGTAACTGTAGTAACTGGACAGGTTACTTTGATAGATGTCAAATGGTGAATCTGTCTTGATGTCAATATGTCAATCTGTCATCATGGAACCTTAAGCCTAAAGCAATGTTAGAATAACATAATTAATTTACTAATATTAATATTATAATGTCTATCTAAATAATAGTACTAAATAAATAATACGAAGACTCTGAAACTCTTTTATTAAATAAGATAGACATTAATACATGGCGCAGTCGAAGGATTTAAACGGATTATAAAACACGGCAAAAAATTCAATTGCGGGAAGCAGACATTTTTTTTTCAAGAAAGAAAATGCTTGAACAAGAAAACGATACAATGTCGTGTGCAGTGGAATATAAAATGCCTAAAGGCCTGAATTTGGAAAATATTGAGAACTGCTATCCTCAATGGCAAAGATTTGTACAAAGTTTTAAAATTTTCATTATGGCGGCCGGATTTGAAAAATTATCAGAAACTAGAAAAGCGGCAATTTTCTTAAACTGTATTGGCCAGGAAGCGCAAGATCTTTATTATAATGTTTTAAAAATCGAGGATAAGGCGAAATTACAAGAAGTCATAGAAATTTTTGAAAATTATTTTAAACCAAAACAAAATGAAGTCATAAATAGCTATAATTTTAACAAGCGGAATCAAGAAGATGGCGAAACATTTGATGCTTTTTATACGGCAATTAGGAAGATGGCTGAAAATTGCAATTTTGGTGAACAAAAAGAACGTATGGTCAGGGACAGGATTGTCATTGGTGTCAGAGAGCAGAGAATGCAACAGAAGCTTCTCGAAATCAAGGATTTGACAATGACCAAAGCGGTGGAGATTTGTCGATCTGCAGAGCTGTCCAGGGAACATTTGAAGGTGTTGAACAATTCGGAGGTTCATGCAGTGCAAGCGGAGAGATCATCACAGCAGCACACATCTTCAGATTATAAAGCTAAGTATTCTAATAATAAAAATAGGCCATTTAATAATAATAATTATAAAAATAATAATTTCAACGGCAATTTCAATAGAAATTATTATAGATGTAAAAAATGTAATACAGATCATGGTCCAAGACAATGCCCGGCTTATGGTAAGCAATGCAACAAATGCAAAAAGTTGAATCATTTTAGTGTTGGTTGTAAAATTGGAGATCACAACAAAAAAGTGTTAAATTTTGATGAGAATTTACAACAAAATAATGTACATGATTTATGACTAGTCTGTACCATTAATTTGGACAAGAATGAGTGGACAGAGATGTTAAGAGTTGAAAATAAAAAAGTTAATTTTAAATGTGACACAGGGGCACAGGTCAATGTAATTAGTCTAAGTGACTTGAAGAAAATAGTCGATGATGATAAAAATATAAGTTTTTCTGAGACTAGAACAGTTATTGAGGTCTTTGGTGGTGGTAAATTAATGCCATTAGGTAAAGTAACATTAAGAGTTTTTAAGAATTTTGATGAAAAAGAGTGTTTTCAACTAGAATTTATAATAATAAAAGAACAAGTTAGACCTATATTGGGTTTAAATTCATTAATAAAACTTAGCATGATGAATAATATTAATATTAATACAATCAAAACTGAGAAAGAATGTAATAATAATAATAAGGAAAAGATTATTAATATTAATAATGAACTGTTTCAGGGTGTTGGAGAATTTAAGAGTCCTCTACAGTTGCGCATTCAATCTGGTGTGGAACCTGTAGTGAGACCACCACGTAGAGTGCCTAATGCACTGATGAAGCGTCTCGAGGACAAGTTGGAAGCTCTGGTGAAGCACAAAGTCCTTGCGAGAGTTGAGCACCCGAAAAGTTTTGTAAGCAATCTGGTAATTATTGAAAAGAAAGATGGTTCATTGAGAGTTTGTTTAGATCCAAAAGATCTTAATAAAGTATTAATAAGAGAACATCATTTAATACCTACCATAGATGAAATTGTGTCTAAGCTTTGTAATAAGAAATGTTTCTCAGTTCTTGATTTAACAGATGGGTTTTATAATATAAGACTTACTGAGGATTCTAATGACCTTTGTACTTTTAATAGCCCTTTTGGGTGTTATAAATTTTTAAGAATGCCTTTCGGTTTGTCAGTTGCTCCGGAAATATTTCAAAAATATAGTGAAATGGCTTTTGGAGATATACCAGGAGTAATTGTATATTGCGATGATTTATTAATATGTGGTAACACAGAGCAGGAACATGATGCAATACTGAATAAAGTTTTTGAACGTGCCTTAGAAAACAATGTCAGATTTAATAAGAATAAATTTCAATATAAATTAAGTGAGGTAAAATATTTTGGTCACATATTTTCAGAAAAGGGCATGAAAATAGACCCAGACAGGGTAAATGCCATATTAAATATGAAAAGTCCCAATAATAAAAAACAATTACAAATTTTTCTCGGGATGGTTAATTATTTAAGAAAATTTATACCAAATATGGCTGATATTGCCTCATCATTACATTTATTGTTAAAAAAAGATGTAGAATGGATTTGGACTGAAGTTCATGAAAAAGTTTTTGATAATATAAAGAAAAAAATTACAGAAGCTCCAATATTACAAAATTTCAATAGCAAATTGCCTATTGTAGTACAATGTGATGCATCTAAGGATGGAATTGGATGTTGTTTACTGCAAAATAATAAACCAGTATGTTTTGCATCTCGTAGTTTAACGCAGTCAGAGCGAAATTTTTCTCAAATTGAAAAGGAATTGTTGAGTGTAGTATGGGCTACCAAAAAATTTCATTATTTTATTTATGGGCATAAAATTACTATTATTAATGATCATAAACCATTAGAATGTTTGTTAAAGAAACATTTACATGATATACCGTCACCTAGATTACAAAGATTAAAACTTAAATTATTAAAATATGATATAGATTTTAAATATTTACAGGGTAAGTTTATGTACATAGCAGACTTATTGTCTCGTTCATACCAGGAAGAGAATAATGTTGATGATTCTTATATGTATGAGGTCATACATTGTGTGGGTTTGACACAGAATTTAGAATGTACTGAAGAACAAAAATCACATTTAGTTATGGAAAGTTTGAAGGATAGTGAGTTAATAGAATTAAAAGAATTTATTAAAAATGGTTGGCCTAATAGTAACAAAATACCTGATTATTTGCATAGTTATCATAGGGTAAAAAATGATTTGTGGTTTGATGATAAATTATTATTTTATAAAGATAGATTAATTGTTCCTAAGAATTTAAGAATCTCTATTATAAAAACATTACATGAAGGACACATAGGCATGTCAAAGATGAAACAATTGGCTAGAAAATTATATTATTGGCCTCACATGGATAGTCATATTGAAGAATTTGTTAAAAAATGTTTTCCCTGTCAAACTTACCAAAATAATAATGTAAAAGAACCATTAATTTCACATTCTATTCCTAGTTTACCATTCTCAAAGTTAGGTATTGATATAATGGAGTTTAAAAGAAAAAGTTATTTAATAATTTATGATTATTATTCTAAGTGGCTAGATATTAAGTATTTAAATAGCAAAAGTGCTAGTGCAATTAACAATAGTTTAATAGATTTATTTAGTAACTTTGGTGTTCCTAGTGAAATTGTTTCGGATCATGTACCTTTTGATTCTAGAGAATGTAAACAATTTGCTCAGGAATGGGGTTTTAAATATACATATACTAGTCCGAGATACCCCCAGTCAAATGGAATGGCTGAGAGAGGAGTTCAGATAGCTAAGAAAATATTTTATAAATGCAATGAAGACAATACAGATTATAGGGTAGCTTTATTAAAATATAGAGTTTCACCAGTGGTTGGAACAAGTTTTTCTCCTTGTGAATTATTAATGAATAGGAATTTAAGAACAAAATTAATATCATCACATAAATATTTGCAACCAAAGTTAAATTTTAATGTAAAGTATCAATTAAATAAACAAAAAGATAGAAATGTTAAAAATTATAATAATACAAGTAGAGCTAAAAAAGAATTTGAAATTGATCAAAATATTTGGTTTAAGAAAGATGTACAAAAGAATGTGTGGTTAAAAGGTAGAATAGTCAGTTATAATGGAAATAGGTCGTATAATGTAAGAGACTTGAATAATGTAAACTATACTAGAACCTCTTTCTACATTCGACCAGCATAGGCTTGGTGCTACATCAGATAAGGGTGTTAACTGGTTGAATGCGTACCTGTTGTTTTGTAACATATGTTATAATTTATTGATAAGATTTATTTTGTTTTTAAAAGGGGATGAAGAAAGTAAGATTTATTTTGTAAGAAAATAAGATTTATATTTATTAATATTTTGTTTAAGTAAGTTGGATTTAATTGTTGTACCTAAGTAAAATTTATTTTGTTTAAAAGGGGATGATGTAGTAACTGGACAGGTTACTTTGATAGATGTCAAATGGTGAATCTGTCTTGATGTCAATATGTCAATCTGTCATCATGGAACCTTAAGCCTAAAGCAATGTTAGAATAACATAATTAATTTACTAATATTAATATTATAATGTCTATCTAAATAATAGTACTAAATAAATAATACGAAGACTCTGAAACTCTTTTATTAAATAAGATAGACATTAATACAGTAACTGTTGCAGTTTTCTCCAGAATTCTATTTGAAAGACCATCTTCTTTACTGTTTTGACAGTAATCAGAAGAAATATTTTTACATCACCATACAAATCAAGTCAAGATAATCTATTCAAGTCTGTTTAATATAAGGGTCAGTTCACACCGAGACGCGACGCGACGCGACGCTGCGTGCACACTTTAAAAGAGCGACTCAAAATATAACTTTATTTTCTACACGAAAAGATACACATTTCATTGTAAGAATTTAGAATACGTTACACCACGCAGCACTACCTCGCGATGCGTCGCTCTACGCCGCGCTGCGCCGCGCGGCGCCGCGAGATGCATCGCGACGCAGCGGTGAATCGCCGGTACGCGCGCACAGAATGACGTGCAAGAGCGGCGACGTTGCGATGCGTCTCGCGGCGGCGAGCGGCGCAGCGCGGCGCAGCGCGTAGTCACTGGCCTCTTCAAGTATCTTCACGTTGCGTCGCGTCGCGTCTCGGTGTGAACTGACCCTAAGGGTCTAAGAACGATCGTGTTTCGTTTTGTTCACCGATAGGTACGTAAACCGTAATATGCCGTGAAACATTTTAACTGTATAATCGTTCACTTGAACGATACAACTGAATTTGAATACCAATATAAATGACTAGGTTTAATAGAAATATCAAGATATTTCGGCCGATATCGGTCCGTTTGTAAATTGACTTCGTAGATAATATTCAGTGGGTTGAAAGATGTTTTAATCTAAATGAATACAGTTAAATGATGGAGCTATTAAGATTATAATGCGGTGACACTTGAATTGTGACTGGCTTCAATATGGAGAAGATACAGAATAGATGTCCTTTAAATGAATACAAATTAATGGTGTAAACGAAGAAGAACTTTATGCTCTTAATAAAAAGGCTCTAGATGATAAAGACGAACATGAAAATATTCACGATGAAGTAGAAAACAATTGAATGAATATTATATCTACCAGAAGATGTTGGAGATGCCAATGTCAGAGACTGCTGGACGTAAGTCTCTCCAGAGCTTTTCCAGACGAACAGATCTAGCTTCTACGACTTTTCGCGACTTTCAACACGTCACAGGTCCACCTTGTAAGGAGCCTGCAAACCCTTGAAAGAATGTGAAATCTGTAATACAGAAAAATCAAGATTCTCTATCATAAACAAATTCTCAGACGAATAATGAAAATAAATAAAACTGACAAATGATTCCAATTAAAGGCTCCAAAACCATTTAAATAAATAACAATAGACAATATTTTTTTTCCTTATCTATTTAAGGATTTCAATAGCAAATCTTTTGAGGTACAACCTTAATGTTGTACGGTTTTAAATTCAAGATACATAGCGTAAAGGAAAAAAAAACATACGGTCTCATACAAATTAATTCAAAATTTTTGGCCGCTCATACAGCCAGTCAAGGCCACGTATACGTATGAAAAGAAAAAAATAACACATCTGTGTAAATTATTATAACGAGTACTCAAAACTATGTAATATATGAACTAGTTTTAAATAATGGAGAACGTGTTATGATTTTCTTGAGAAATACATTTTTGCGACTGCTTACTAACTTACGGAGTTACGTCATTTAGATTTTAATCACATTTGGTGAGGCTGGTGAGATGCGAAATGATGTAACTGACATGTAATTGACAACAGCTCGTAGCTGTATAGTCTGCCTGCCACTATTTTATCTTCTATCTTATAACTGAGACAGGGCTAGATGGATGGACGACTTGGTCGGCTTCCTTGAGGATTGGAAAGACGTACCCCAAAGCCGCGACCGATGGAAGGATACGAGGGCGGGAGGCCTTTTCCCAGATGTAGGAGAGTATAATAGGCTAATTAAAATAATACGTTCGAAGCTCCTTTTATTATTAGGTGCGAAAAAGATGTAGTTTCTCTTAAAAATTAAAAAGCGTGTTAATTATATGAATGAGAAAAAACATGCAACTATAAGTAAATATTTAATTACGCGTTTAATTTGTTACGTGATCCTGCTAATATTTTTTCAAACCAATTATTTCTACAAGTCCATACTTTCGTAGCTAAAAATGAAGTACAGGTAAATTATGCTTCTGATTAACTAATCCCTACTTGAGATCCAGTTTTTAAAACTGTGTATCCTGTTTACCAAAATACGGTGTTGTTCAAAATACCACATAAGGACTTCGTTTAGAGCTAAACCCTATTCATATAATGCCTCAAGTTCTGCGCAAAATAAATCGGAGTTTTCCGTTGTACGTATGTACAAGTATTGGTAGCACTAAAACAATCGTCTTTGCGTGGGTGGCGCTACGCTATGCAGTGTGAATATTAAGCGATAACGACCACTTAATCCTTCGTCTTCGTAATAGAAAAAGGACGTAAGTCCTCATGATGCATTGGCGCCATCTAGAGATTAATATAATTTTTGTTAATTGAAACGGACTTGGAACATGTCTTCACCAATTGGACAACCAATTTTGGATTCTGGAGCGTCTAAATATAACATTTTTAGATGTCACAAGACCAAGAAATTTGGTTGTAACTAGTTGTTTAATGTTCGCAATTTGGGTCATAAGTATAAAAATTGTACTAGCTGAAACTCCCGGAGTTACTCAGCCTTCGTAGAATTTGAGTCACCGTTATGTTTATTGTTCTGACCTTTGTTCTTACTTTGTTTTCGAAAGATTTTAATAATATGTATGTTTCCTAAGTTCTATGAATATTGGCTGTGCCCTCCTATCTTCAGGCTACCGTTTTCATAGTCAATTGTCGAGTTCCGACTTGATTAGAGATTGCACGTGCATCCAACAACTGCTTGCCTTGTTTATATTTGATATGCAGAACTATCTGGTTTCAAAGTCATAAATTACCACGAGAACTCTAAAAAAAGTAGTTTTGCAGCGCTATTCTGTAAAAGTCTCTCTCTAAAAATTGATGTAAAGTGAGTTTGGAGCGAGTTGTCAATTTTTTGCATTGAGGTGGGATGACAACTCACCTTAAATTCACTCCATTCTCATTTTTACAGAATAGATCAGCTGAATTTTATTCCTACAATACTTGAGGCTTGTTAAAGCAATTTTTATGAAAATGAGCACCGTACCTATTCTGTTTTGTCAATTTACCGACTCATTTCATTCTTATTCTTTTTCCTTATTGGAATAATGAAATTCCCATGAAAGTACTTTTCCTATCAGTATGAATAAATAGTTCATTATTTTCATTGACAGTTTCCCCGTACATTTTGTCCTTAAATTCTTCGTTAATTTATGTGGGTAGCTATTATATCGGCTATGTGAAGTGATAAGATACTCGTATACTAGGTAATTAAATTACAAACTGCTTTAATTACCTCTGGGTAATTATTGTTACTGGGACAATGGGAAGCATTGGAAAAATCTATACTTCTCTACATAGTATAAAACAAAGTCACTTTTCGCCGTCTGTCTGTCCGCTAATATCTTCTAAACTACGCAACGGATTTTAATGTGGTTTTCATTAATAGATATAGCGATTCAAGAGAAAGGTTTATTATGTACTATATTGTAACTGTGCAGAGCCGGGGAGGATCGACAGTAATCTTATAAAGCTTAAGGGTGTTTACGTTTGTTTGAAAGCGCTATCTCAAAAACTACTAGTCCAATTTGAAAAAAATCTTTACGCGTTTTATAACCCGTTTATCGAGGAAGGCTACAGGTTATATAACATCGCGCTATGTCCCACGAGAGCGTAGCAGTACCCAAAGGCGTAAATTAAAGCGGGTGAAGACACAAGGTACAGCTATACATTAATATGATTATCCGTTCCGTGTTTTAGAGGATTTCTTGTTACGTCTATTTGAGAGATTTTAAATAATTATACTGTTATTATCAATAATTAATTTTCAATGAGATCATAAATATTAATGACGTATGGGATGGAACTTCCTGTTAGTGGCCAGAATTGTTCCCTAACTATGAGTAATATCATCTGTTTAAATACAAATAAATAAAATTGTAGTATCTGTTTGTTATGTCAAAATATTTATGGATATTTACACGGTAAATAATTATACAAAAAAAAGCAATTTATGTCTCTCTATCTGTTTGACTATTTGTTGCGGCTAATCTCCGAAACGACTGAACCAATTTTTAGTTGTTAGGAGGAAATAAGGCTTCTTTTATTTTAGAAAAATAAATACGTGAACATAGTCGCGGATAACAGCTAGTTTTTACTAAATGATTAAATTAAGAAATTCATCTGGGGTATATATCCATACAAAACTAAGTAACTGAACCCGAACTCAAACTTAATGAAACCCTTAATACAGTTCTCTATCCAAAACCCACGCACACGATTCGATTAAACTTAATTAATGAATGTAAAAACTTATCAAAACACCACAACGACTCAACCGACAGCAACAACAGCAAAATAAAATAAATTTTAATCCCATGTACTTAAGATACATTTTTATTCAACACTCACTGCGTATGTTTACAATAGTAGAACGGTGACGTAAAGTGACCTCCGCGTTTTTCAACAAGACTTTGCTTTTCAACTTGTTTCAGAGTAGCCGATTTGCGGAAACATAATAAGTCTTTTTTTTTTGTAAGTTGATGTCGTAACTTCACGGTCAATGTCGACAAGGCGGCCTTGCTACTCACTCGAGCACGTCTCACGCTCGATATCATGATCATCCGAATAGTGGACATCTAGTTACGTAAGTCAACTACTAATTTGCTAATGTACCTTCGCGTAGTGAATTTAAATCGGGTACTAATCGAATCAAATCGTGTTAGCTGGCGACGCTCATTGGTCGAAGTTTGATTAGCAAAACTTTAATCGAGCCATGTATATTAATTTATGTTTATTTTTGATAATTTTTATTCGCATGTGTAATTTAGAGATTTAATAAGTCTTTGTTCCGTGTATACCAGTAGTTATGGCTGGTTGGTAAAAAAAACATAGAACTTTATTACTTTAGGTGGTTTCTGTAACCGGATTGCCAGCAAAAACCATGTTAAATAAGTATTATTATTACCGTGTATTCCATAGGAGTAATAAAAACAACTTTTAGTGAAAAAAGCAACGCTTTTAATTCTAATCAACTCCTAACGTTTAGTCAGAAATAATAACAAACTAGCTAAGTATAACACGCGGTTTTACCCGCGTAAAATTACATTTTTTTCTACTGCTCCGTTTCCTTGCGTCGTAGGCGTCGTAGCGCGATGTTAAATCACCTATAACCTTCTTAGATGAACGAGCTAAATAAAGCAAAAACATTTTTAAAACGGACTAGTAGTTTTTAAGATTTGAGCATTCAAACAAACAAACACCTAAGCTTTATAAAAAAAAATATATACATTATATATACGTCAGTACACTGTGGTATGGTCGTAAGTGCACTTTCTCCATTACAATGACCTGTCTAATAGTCCAATGATTGGCGATAACCTCAGTTACGACGTTCTATGTCAATTGTGCACGATATAACCAATAAATTGCACCAAGTCGTTGACACTATTACATTACATGAGTAACATTAGTATTATCAAGTGTAAGCGTCATTGCTCGCTTCTACGGTCGCTGTATTTTTAGCCTAGGCCGCACTAAAAATAGTACAACAGTTATTACTGAATTAATATTTCTAAAAACGTATCGTCTACGCGCGGTGATAACGCGACCGAGACCGATAGTACAAGTGACGTTTCGCCGCCATATTGGATTGTTTGTTTTCGTTTCTTGTTGACGGATTTTTTTTATGCCAGTGTTTTTTTTTTGTTATTAAAACTTTTTGCTTTAAAATTGAATGTGGATTGCGATTTATAAAAAATATATAGGTATGTACATGTTTATGCTGTTGTTTTGTTGTTAGGTATTAGGTATTTCTTACTTAGTATTTAATACTTGTTTAAGTATCTACTTATTCGCATTGAAGCATGAAGTATAAAAAATATAATTAGTTAGTTAAATCTACAGTATAATAATTAAAATGTTTTTTTTTTATGGTGTTGTTGTGTTTAATTTTCAAATAATCCGGTGTTGTCAAGTGCACTAATAATTAATTTAGTTGTATAAATTAATACACAATTAAAACCTTCACATATGTTAGCCAACGCAACAATAAAATGTTATGTAGGTACGTACATTGTCTTGTACCTTTCTCTTACTTAATTACTTAGTGAAAGGCGTACACTTGCCTAAGTATTATCTACTGTTAACCAAATTTTTTTACGGTTATAAAATCTAAAGGTGCATTTATATTGTATGGGTATCATAATATCAATTCTATAGAAAGCTAATTCTATCTTGCTCTGTTACCTACCTAGCATTTTACCTCTCAATAACTAAACTGCTAGAGTTAATCTAGAAAGGAAAGAAAAATAAAGCTGTTTTTTTTTTAAATATGTACATACCTAATGGTTAATTAAAAAATATTTCAAAGAAATAACTATCACGGCTAAAACAAAACATTTTCAAAGCTTAATTTAAAATTTAAATTCAGAATTAGAGTCAGTCAGACAAAAGAAACTAGACCCCAAGCGTTTAGAAAACAAACAAATGAGTAAAAAAAAAATTGGCAAAACCATTTTTTTATTGCCTTTTTTTTCATGATTATTTGGAATATTTCCGTTCACAAATAAGTACTGATATAATTTACAGTAGGTACCAAAACAAAATTGTAAACATGACCCCTCTTTCGTTGCAGACCATGACTTCTTGCAAAGTATTTAGATAAGACAGCCTTGTTAATAACTCGAGTATAATGATAACTATTTTATTACTCATCGAAATTTTTCCGAGACCGGTGGTGTCAAAATATTGCAATGGCCATTATTTTAAAGTTTTTAAACTAGCTGATCCCGCCCATTTTTGTCACCCGACCGAAGTTACGTTTTTAGTTACTGCTCCGCTCCTGTGGCTCATAGCGTAATGTTTTATACACTGTACTATTCCTCATAAATCTGGCTATCATATACAAGAAGACATTTTCCAATGAGACTGGTAGTTTTAGAGATTAACGCGTTTAAAGAAACAAACAAAAAATCTCATCAGCTTGATATATTATAACTAGCTTCTGCCCGCGACTTCGAGTTCGTACGTGTGAAAAGTCTATTTAATCTTGTTTTTCCATACAAACTTTGGACTCTTGTTTCATCTCCTTAGGGGGTGAATTTTGGAAAATCCTTTCCTAGCGCATGCTTATGTTATCTCATTTTCAAAATCTCATTTTCGACCTAAAGTCCCTGACATTTGGTCGAAATTAGATTTTCGCCCAAATGTCCCTTACGTTATTTCATATTTCCGGTATCGATATGTGTGATCAATTTCAGTGCAATCTGTTCAGTAGTTTGAGCTGTATGTTGATGGATCAGTCAGTCAGTAGCGGTTACCTATTATTATAAATTAGAACAGTATGGATAGCAGGGATTAAAATCACCGATACCATACTAAAAATAACTACTTTGAAGACTAAAAATACAAACGGAAATTGTTAATATCCTGCTATTTGCATAAATTATATACTATATTAGCGTCTATATGATAATTAACAAAATTCACTTAATACATCTAAAACATGGCCATAAAATGCAATGGCATAAAGCTTAAAATTACAAATTATTATTTCATCGAATTTATCACTTACACTTCAAAGTCAACAATGCTACCTCCCATTATCAAATATGTCGAAATATTAAATCTTACATAAAACGAATAAATGCTAAAATATTAACCGGTTAGTGTGAACGCTACCATGACAGTTTATCCCAAATTACCTTTTGACACGCCATTCTGACGCCTATACAATTTGTCTAAAGTATAAACCTAGGATCGAAAGTGCATTTAAAAAGACATTCACTTTTTTTTTCTCCACATTCTTTATTATAACATATATTTACACAATTAAAAAAAAGAAATTATAATTAGTAAAATAGATTTAAAAAATATATATGAATAAAAATAGTGCTCCGCCCGCAACGAGGTGGTAAAACCCAAGCTACCGGCGGTTAGGGATCATTCACTATTATTTTTATATTAATTTGAGCCAATTAGGGCTTTGTCATAATATACAGATTGATGTACCATGGATTTATTTACACTTAAACATAAAACCTTAAAGTAAATGTAAAATATGTACAAATTATTAAAAAAAAAAAAAAACAGAACCACGTTAAAAAAAAAGTGACTGAATTAGGGCTTTTCTTCATCTGCACTTGGCCCTTTTTTTAAATGCCCCTAAAACGAAAGTCAAAACTAGTTTCTGGGCAACTAAGACACAATGCTAAAAAAAACTAGTCTCTTTAGCCTAATAAATCAAAACCAAAGTTCAGTTCATCACTAATCACAGTTTCTTATACGAACAGTCACAGTCTTGTAAGAACTTTTCTAATCTCTACCTAGTTTTGTCTAACCTATTTACTAGGTCGCTCGCTAGTTTACGAAACGAGCTCTGAACACGCATGGAGTCTCTCATGTCACTTCGTTAGTTCGGGTCACAATATCTCACGACAAACAACGAAACTAAATAGATAAAACAGAAAAAAATGACTCGATCATTTGTAGTACTTAATACGACAACTGATTAATGTTGTACAGAACAAATTAAAATTATGTATTACTATTGAAATAAATCTATAAGCTGGTTGTCGTGTAGAGAGGAAAGATTTGTCATTGAATAAATTATTTAAATCAACAACAATAATACTATATTTTAATTTTATTTTGTATATTTATATTTTGGACAATAGGATTATTTTTTAAATATCGAATTACATAATTATATCAAATAATTTATACGTTATGTATGCGTACCTACTGTAAAGTGTTTACGTGTTAGTGGAATTTCGCACATATATAATTTAAGGCTGAACTAAAGTTGTAAAGTAATTTAATCAATTATCGACATTATAAATATAATTTATTAATCACTATAATTATCTTGTTACAGGTATGTACTGATCCAGTTCTGGGTGTCAATTCGAATGAGTTCAAAACACTTTCGACTGGTCGGGCGTAATATCAAATCGGTTGTAGTCGCAGTTTGACCTCCGCAGTGGGTGTTCAACAGTGTTCGACAATTTTGGCCGCGCTTACGTCACAACCTTAACGTGAGTATGTTTTGGAACAATGCCCTCCGTTCAATCTTCGATAGTAAAATTTTAAAACTTCTGCTTTATGAGCTTAGGTTAGAGTTTATGATAACAAAATACATAGCCACGCTCTGTTTAGATATTTGAAGAACTTGCATAGGAACAGCGGTAATACCGAGAACCCAGAGAGCGGAAAATTTATGTGTAAGATTACAATATAACGAATAACACAAAATTGTATACATAATTATTTTAAACTTGAATAATCATTTAATTGTGTTTATCACTGCAGACAGGCGACCCATATTTTGTTGTCAAAACAATATCTTGCGGGTTTGATAATTATAAAAAGATAGGCCAAATAAATAGGTACACGTTCACTGTCTTTAGGTTTTAGCTGATACCTTATCATTAACTTTTCGCATAATCTCTATCGTAAACAAATCATGTAAGTTTATCTATACGAAAAAGATTAAGATTGATCGGTTGGATGAAAGATAGACTCGAAAGACCAAAGTTATGTCATGGAAAGAAAATGACAGCAAATTTTCTGTACTTTGAAGGTTCTTTTAGTAGTTATTTTATAAGTTTTCGTGCGTTCATTCATGTACTTTCAAAGAAAAGCAAAGTAGTTAACAAGTAATCGAATGTGAATTTTTCAATTCATATGTACTTTCTAAAGTTTATCTTGGACATCACTGGCATCGGTGAAGGAAAACATCGTGAGGAAACCTGGACTTACTGTTCCATTCAAACCATGTCAGAGGCCCTTGAGGCGGTTTAGAAACTCTGACACTAGGGTGTGTGGGGTCGTAAGACCTTACTGAGTGCCCACACGATAAAGAAGAAGAAGTAATCGAATGATTCAACTATTCTTGATTTATGAATATATTTATGAAACCATTTATGACAACGAGAAGGACCAGAAAAATACGTACAAAAGTAATGCTTGTATCCAAAGATATATTTTCCAGCATACATGCGATAGAAGATATATTTACTGGTGTGTATCTAAGTAATAAGATAATTCAACAATTTACATCTCATTGTCAGGGATTAGGCAATTAGTAGTCATAATCACATCAAATGTATTCTTTTTTTTTACTTTCTGAGATGCTATTGTATAAAATCTTTTAATAAAAAATATATTACAATTAATTTAGCAGTAAGTGTCAAACGGTTTTCTGCGAGTTGGCTTCTCTCCTCGTATGCCTCCCAAAGGACCAGGACCTCATGGTCCCGCGTTATATATAATATAGGAACTTTTAACAATATTTGTTTAATCTTGTAAATTAATCGAAGTGATAACAAAACGTCTGCGGAGCCCCAACGTATGACATCATTGACGACGCCTTATGACTTTAATGACAAGTTGTACCCATGATTACGACATCGTGTTAATATTTACGACTATTGAATAAAATCGAATTAAACAATTTTATCCTTGACTATTTTTTTTTCTGTCCATAACTGAATTTATGTAGGCACATCTTTATAATATTATATAAAAATAATTATTATACATGTTTTTAAGTCGTAAATTTTTAATTCTCTCCTTGCCATTAGGTATGTACACTGCTATTACTTTTATTAACGATTTAAAGCTTATGAGCATGAATTTTCTAACTACCCTACCATGATTATTAAATCTAATGTAGATAAAATAGCTTCAGCCGGTCAGTACAGACAGGGACGGGTATCTTAGTGGAACGGCCGGATTTTTCTGTAGACGCCTGTATTACCAGGGTTGTCAATTGGGACATTATAATGGTACTCAAAAAGTCATCTTACAACAGTAACTATAATATTTATAGAAGTCGTAACGATTTTGTTAATTCTGATTGAAATAATAAAATATGTATAATTCTATTTTGGTCTTTTGACGGTTCATCTAAACGCTTTTTTTATTCGTAAGATTACCAGTTACACATTCTCGTTTTCTGACAGAACAAAACATTTTCCTGATTTGAGACCGTGACAATTGTAAAAGGAATTTAAAAACCACGCTGAAACTAGTTTTTTAATCTCAGATCACCAGAGGCACAAAAAGTAGAAGACACTTAAAATTAATTACAATAATATTCTAGAACCTTAATTATCGTAATTAACTTAGCTAGTGTTAATAAAATACATATTAAAATAAATTTTAGCCGTTTTCTTGTATAACATCTAGAATTCCGCTGTTGAATATTACAAAGCGATGACCACAAAATGGTATTTTAAAAACATTTTTCTCTTTTATTTAAACCAAAGTGTACACCTGCAAATTACACAGAATAATGATGAAGTTTTTTCTTAAATATGCGTCGTAGTCAACCCTAAACCGCAGCAGACTAGGGCACCAATCAGGCGCGCCACTGCGAGCGTGAACTGCGCGGACGCATCGCTTCGCAGATAGTAATTTAGTGTCGTTGCTACTTGCTACCGAGCTGGCCTCAACCGGTCCTCTAGCATTTAGCAATTAAGTGACACAGTAAAAGTATTAAAAATAATAACTTTTAATGCACACGTTTTACATGGCGTCGTTAAGGGGTATTAGTTAGCAAACATAAATAATAGACTTTTAGTCTTATATTGGGCTGAGAGCATTCCTATTGGCTTAATGGACCTAATTTTTGTAAACACGTACGTCATTTTTTTTCCTTTTTTTTAATGGTTTTTTTCTTTTCTTTTAGTGATTTATATTAAATCTATTCGTCTAAGTAAGGATTACTAAGGATGTATATTAAACTGTTATTGTTTGATAGTAATTTTGGATTGGCTGGTTTTGGAAGAAGTTCAATAATAAGAAAAATATATGTTAATATGATATAATTATTATAGTTCAGTTTCTTTTGACTTGGGTTGGGATTAAATTCACTGAACCCATCAGCTCTTAAGATTGAACAAGCGGACCTAATAACTAATTGCCAACCGTCGTAGTTTAATATGAAATTCTAGGAATAAAATTGATAAATCAATTATTCAATTATAATTATTTCTGTAATCACAACAATCACAAAAATGTTTATAAACATGACGTAGGTAAGACGACTCTTTCCAGAAAAAAAATGATATGCAAATTTGTAAGCGAGGTAGTACCTACTAAGTATGTACAAATTATATCGTTTGTTTCGCGAAGGTCACAAGTTACCCAGTAAACAAACCAATTAATGTTTTTTCATCAACAAAATTCGTAATTGATTAGGGTTTTTAGTACTTTGATTACATCTTCTATACGTTTTGACAAAACAATTTTTAAAACCAAAAACAAGTGAGCGTGGTAACAAATACAAAAATCGTTATTTTTTAATATTAATAATATTCTAATTTTAATGGTTGTGCCAATTTTTTTTGTAGGTTAACTAAACTATAACAACATTTTTTTATATTAACTGTTGTTAAGCATTTGTCGTATTATTTGAAAGATACGACAGTTAATATGACGTATTATTTTAAATCTAAAATTTATTACACTTTTCTATAAAAATGTTATGTCATTATTTTATCTTGTATATAACGCTGAAAAGTGCCTTTTAATGGCTTAATGGAAATAAATGATTTGACTTTGACTTTGCCTCAGCTTTGTTAACAAGTTTTTAATTATTGTGATTTACAACCTAATTCCTACAACATGTCTAGTGCTAGGAGCCTAGTGACAGGTGCAACGCCATTTATGGATCTTCCCACTTTTTTCAGCATCATACAGAATATATAAAATGAGCCTTATTGCGTAGACTTACGGTTTGGCACGATTGAATAAAAAAATTGTAGAGCCGATGCGCTTACGACGTTCCCATGCGATCTTCACGTACAAAACTTTTTTTTTCTTATCTGAAACGGGTCTACAATGAGAAGATTCTGGTTTTGCAAGGCAACTGCAATGTCGATACTCGATATTATCGACCGGATAGGTATTTCGGTTTTGTTTTAAACAAACTACACCTAATTTTGTACTGATATCATGTTGTATAAGTGCTTTGATGGTTCATTTTAAAGTTGGCAACATTATGTAACCAAATGTCAAGAATTCAAGATGGTCTACACAAAGCAATCTGATCGTAACAAGTTGGTTAGAGCTTAAAATTTGTTATGCAAATATTGAATTTAGATACAAATATTGGCTTTAAAATATTATCGATATCTATTCATCACTTACTTAACCGACTAGTGAAAATTTTAACTTTTAACATTTACAAAATGATGGAAAATATTTTCTACCACGTAATAAAACTAGTATTATCTAGAAAGGAAAAATCAAAAGGCGCCCTAATTATTACTATTACTCATTAGGATAAAACCCCTTCTATTAATAAAACAGTTTTTTTTAATTTATTAATATTTTTTGTGCTTTCGTTAAAGGGGCTGTGCGGTTAGTATATGTATATCTGTTTAAATAAAAACCTCAAACAAATAAAGATGAAAAAAGAACAACATATTTTTAAACCGATTTTTTTTTGTGTTAAAATCAACAACAAGGATGTAACGAAAATTCGAAATAAAACATATTTTTATAATGACTGCTACTCGATCACGCTTCTGTTAGCAATTTTGAATCATTTTATATCTTAATAGATATATTGGGTGTGAAATACTACATTGCAATTACTGACAATATTATGTCTTTGGCGCTATAAAATATACAACCTACATAATGTGTTATTTTTTCTTGAAGCATACTAACCTATATCAATAATTTAATTATTTAATCCAATTTAATTGATGCTGATTCGAAATTATGGTATCGAATTAAGGGTCGAAGTAAGTATCTACTACAGTTTCGTATCAGCAACAATATTAAAAATTATATGAAAAATATCATAATTATTATTAACTATAACGTTGCAGGCCCTGTATAAAAAAATGTAAATGCCCTCCGTGACTAGGACAGCTTCTTGTGACCTTGACGGCGGCCATTACTTTTTTTCGCGCGTTCAATGTTGCCAACACGACGCCGTGCGGTGCGTTCGCTATTTCATTTTTATTTTTCTTATAAGGAAACTCGTTATGCAACTTCTTTTTGTTTAAACAGGGTATTACAGCAATTAATGGCGTTAATTTCTTTAATTATATAATAATATTTTAAATTTGATAAAACATAATTACGTAAGGCTAACATTGCAATCTAATGTTATCTTTCTTCGCCCACAAGTAAACGATAAGCGTTTTATACAAGAATCACTCTAGATAATGTTATTTATCAACTTATCATAATACATCATCTAACAGTATGTAAGATAATTTTGTGATTTTGACGTAGCCCTTCATATTTTCATATCAAATGGTATTTAATTGTATTGCTTATAGATACAGTGTTAATGAACAGTAGTCTTGTACGTCGTTAATAGGCCAATTTATCTAAAACCATTAGAGGTTTGTTTATTTATATCGTATCATGACTTATAAGCACGTCACGTGGCACTATTTTTAACTTTACCGTTACAAGCAACTTCGATATGTTTATATTTAATATAAAAATAGTTTTAATGATTCATCAGGTTCTAAATTTAAACTTATAAAGCATCGACAATAGCTCGTACATTAATTTTTATTTTGTACATTAAGTATTAGTTTGACTTTGCCTCATTAAAAAAAATGATATGTTGTTTCTATGTAGGTGTATATATTTCTTGTTCATCCAGATAATAATAATACCAGCCTATTACTGTCCCACTGTAGGGCAAAGGCCTCTTCTCATACAGAGAAGGCATGAGCATGATCACCACGCTTGCTCAAGGCGGATTGGCGATATTTCAGACTTATATTAATTACAAGTCCAGGTTTCCTCACGATGTTTTCCTTCACCGATGTCAGTGATGTCCAAGATAAACTTAAGAAAGTACATATGAATTGAAAAAGTCCAGATAGTTTCTACAAATTATAATCATATACGAGTACCCGTGTCCCTCCATTCTGTAAAAGATCTGAAATGTCGATAGCGTCTGGTGGGTTGGCAGCATGAGCGGATTTTTTTACAGAAGAGCACTTCCTATCATTGTCAGATAATAATACCAGTCGATTATTGTCCCACTGCTGGGCAAAGGCCTCTTCTCATGTTGAGAAGACACGAGCATTGATCACCATGCTTGCTCAAAGCGGTTTGGCAGTTTCAGACTTAAATCCATAATAATATTATAAATGCGAAAGTAGCCCTGTCTGTAATGCTTTTACGACTAAACCACTGAACCGATTTTGGTGATATTTCGGGTAAGTAATATTTGGTTAAGTTTGATTTGTGATTTGTACATAATATGCTACATTTTATTTGACGACTTCGTCTGTGAGCGGGATTACCGACATTTATGCGGTTGAAATCGCGGGAAAAGACTAGTTAATTATGAGTCCAGGCACGGTAATACTGTGGTCCAGGTTTCCTCACGATGTTTTCCTTTACATGTCAGTAATCATTGTCAGATACCTAAACAAAATAACGTTGACACTGCAATTATCTTATCGTGTTATTTGGCAAATAGCGCGTGGAAGTAAATAAATATCGATTGCGATACGCGTTTGGCAAGAAACATGTGATGTTGTTATCTATCTCGCCTGACGGAGCTTGGTAATCCGCTTCCTAGTGGAGATAGCACGTTTGCCGGATTTGCCGACGAATTTTGCTAATCGAGCGTTAAGATTAGTCTAACGGAAATGTTAGTTTATTAGAAACTTGGGTTTACTTTGGTCTAAGATGTTTACGTTACCTGAAGATGCTGTAGTTTTAGGAGGGTTTAAGCCAGGTTTTGCTGGAACATAGACGTGATTTAGGTGCAGAATTTAGTACCGATAATTGTTTGGGTAGACGGGTTCTTGAGTGGAGACTGCGAATCGGCCAACTTAAGTTAGATGCCCTCAAGATAGATGGAGCTGATCTTTACAGGGTGGGTGTTAGCAGCTGATTGAGACTTGCCGAGAATAGGGATGAATGGCATGCGAATGGAGAGGCCTATGTCTAGCAATGGATGGCTGTAGGCTGATAATGGTGATGATGAGCTGCACACACCACAAAAACAAGATTGTTTTTTTTTTTGTCAAAGTCTTTTTTGGTCAAATGTTTATATAAAACCTTTTTTTGCAAATAAAGTAACGTCTGAAGGCGTTTTATTAATGATCATTCGAGGGCCCTCAATCAGTTGCGAGTGTCTGCATTAATTATGACGTCACCCAACCCATGAGCACAATTCTTTATACACATGCAGATTTGGATACACAAAGATCAGATATCTTCTAAAAGTCAAACGTAGAACTGGTTCTAAAAGTTACGTTACATAATATTAAAAAACAGATACACGAAGCAACTCGGCTGATGACCGAAGATACGAGAATCACAAACGTAATGCACAAAATAGTTGAAACTCGCACTCGGCCCAATCTTTCTACTTTCTTCCAACACGTCGTTAGCACCATATTCAAGGACAGAGACGATACACACCTACAAGGGCGTAGTCAAGTTCCCCATAATGCGTGACACAACAATTTACAACTCTACTGGTTATGTCAATAAAAGTTAGTTTTGCTTGAATCGTTTCTTAAGACTCTCGGCCCGCAGATTGAATAAACTGCTTGACACAGATTCGCGTTTTGGGTCAGACGGGTGCGAGAGTGCTGTAAACAAAATGCTATGCCCGTTACGACATCTCGCTATTGGAAACAAAGAATTCGGTAGAACTAATGTGTGAGAATATTGTCGGATACCTTTGTCACTTGGAGAATTTGTTTTATGTGTATTAGAAACAATTTTCTGTTTAGCCGATAGAGAACTGCTAGCAAATTATCTACTCATATTTATTTACAAATGAGTACACGAATCTGATATTCGATAAAAAGCTTTTTTACAAAAAAGATAACCGCCTTCAAAAACTACAAAATAAAAATAACTTTAGTTTTGGAAGTCGGCGGCTTTGGTTTTGTTTTTGTTATGTAGAGAAGTATTGCCACCGACTTCCAAAACTAAAGTTATTTTTATTTTGTAGTTTTTGAAGGCGGTTATCTTTTTTTGTAAAAAAGCTTTTTATTTTTCACTTTTTAGTGCTTGTGTATTAATGTTTGAAATCCTTACAAAAAGCCCTTTCAAACAATACCTCACACGATATATTTAATTTTGGAAACTGGTAGGAGGGGGGTTGACGTACCCCCCCCCCCTTTTCCTTCAGTCAGTTATCGACTACACGTATAAACAAAGCAATTTCACTTGTTACGATATTGCTGCTGTGATTCTGTGAGGAGTTCCATTCCATATCTCCGAAGTTCATCATCAGATATTGAAATAGTGACAATGGGACCACAAGGGAAGCACCAGCTTTCAAATAAAGAAAGAATCATGAAAATCGGTTCACCCAGACGCAAGTAAGGAGCTAACAAACATAAAAAAAAAATATAAACGAATTGATAACCTCCTCCTTTTTTGAAGTCGTTTAAAAATGATATGTATTAAAATACTTTATTAGCATCAATAATCGGTTTAGCCGGTAGAGAATTGTTTGCACATTATCTGATACTTACTTATAAATTAATACACAAAATTCTGATATACTACTTACTTTATATTGTCATCGTCTTCGATTTAGCCGGTAGAGAACTATTAACTAAAAGTAAATTGTCTTATGATGACTTTTTATCAATGCGTGCACAAATCTGTTATTCAAAAGTGAATGGATTTATATTCGAATACTTAAAATTAGAATCAACTTTCGGTTTAGGCTGTAGAGTAGCTGGCAGATCTAACTGATGATATTAACCTACAAATGAATGCAAAAGTCTGATATTCGAAAGTTTATTGATTTCTATTCGAATACTTAGGCTTATAATCTTAGACAAGAAGATTTTTTGTTGTTCGAAAGATCGATTTTGATACTTAAATTTTACCTGAAAATGAAACTGAAACCGTATACTCATTTGTGCCGTAAACGAAATAATCACATGTTAAGTAATGTCAGTAGATAATTTCGATTAGGTAATCAGATAAGATAATAGTCCGGTGATATCTGCAATTAACTGGATTTATCGTACTCATGTCCCACACATGAAGATATTAATACTAATAAAAATACATCCACTATTATTGAAATTATGAAATGATTAATAAAAGTCATATTATCAAGAAACATAACATCTTACTTCAGTTGTCATTGGTTGAACGTGATTAGTTTTAACTCAATTAAGTCAATATAAGTAATGAAAATATTAGAACAAATATTTTACACTTTTCTTTAGCAAATCTGAGACGTATTTTTCATCATATCAGCAGAACGATGTCCACTGCTGGAAATATGCCTCCCCTTTTTTTTTCATCAAATGAGTCCTTCCGCCCTGAATGGGGCGGAAGGGACTGTCAGACTTTTACTGACTAAAAAACCACCCTGTTCCTTCTGTTGCCCTTTACGTTCCGGGGCCACGGTATCCTGTTAAGACGTCCCGCAACCCCGGACGTCCCGCAACCCCATAGGCCTCCCCTTAAGATAGCCACAATGACTGGTCCTGCGCCGGCCGCGTCCAGCGGGTTCTGGCAACCTTTACCTGGTCGTCGATCCTCCTCGTGGGGTGCCTTCCTACATGATTCCAATATATTTAAATCGTGGCATTCGGTATAGTTGGTCACCCTATTCTCATTTCCAGTGTCAGAGATACCATCGGCACTGGCGCCATTTCCCCCACACATTAGCATCTGAAGAGATCCACTTAATACAATTTGACATTGTAATCTTCAACAACAAAGGAATGACCTGACATCGCCTTATCAGTAACTTGCTCAACAATTTTATCATTATCCACCTCGACAACAACAAACTCTTTATGCTTTGCTAGCAAAGTACAATTTTCAACAGTAAATATAATGTTGTAATGAGTATCTGACTACATCTTTTCAAGAGGAAGAAACGGAATGATCTCGTCGAGTGCAATAACTTCCTTAAAGGAATAATGCTGTCTAATATACAATTTAGTCGCCGATCTAACAATGGTGAAGTTTACGAGAATGTTAACAATCTGAGTAATGAACTTCACAGCTTCATTTTGCTGTCTGTTGTCGAGAATTCCCAAATTGTCAAGCAACAGGTTGATCGGATTCGGTACCATAGGTACATCTATTATGTGCATTTTGATTCGAGTTTCAATGCCACCTAACTTTAAGTGTATTTTTCATGGCTATGTTTTTATCTGTGTTCTATTCACTATAAAAAATCATAATAAAGAAGGATGGTGAATTGGTGAGAATGGACACACATAATATTATACGTAGATGTAAAGTTTGTTTGTAAGAGATAATCCCTAGAATTACTGATCTGATTACAAAAAGTCATTCACTGATAGAAAGCTCCTCATAAAAATTGAGTTACATGGAAATGGATGCGACGCTATACAACTATCTTGCCATTCTCCTTTGATTATGGCACAGTAGAAGAGAAAAAAACAAACCAACCATCTTTAATATACCTACGAATAATAAAAAAGCTACAAAACGAATTCATAAGATGCAAACAGAAAGATAGAAGATACTTGAAGTTGGCTGAGCAATAGTAAATATTGTTAGTACCTACCTATTCAATTATAGCTAGATTTGTACTGCTTCACAAATGCTCAGCAGTTACGAATGATAAAACAAACTCAAGTGGGTAAAATGAACTTGAACTTAATATAAATTGATTGGTGAAAGCCTAATAAACTCAGCTTAGGTAAATGGCTTTGAAGGATCTAAAAAATTAAACCAACAAAAACATTTTTCCAGGAACTAAAAGTAAATCGAATCTTGAAATTATGGCTCTTGAGAAGGCAAAAAGCCTTTTATCAATATTCAAGAAGAATAAAATTAAATCAATATTTATAGCACGCAAACTATTTATACGTGCATATAAAACGACATAGTTCTCAGTTCCGTAGTTTATTACACATCTAATAGGTACTAATGTCCCTGTAGTTGGAAAAGCACGATCAAGCGCAGCATTTGAAGTATGCATCATTCACACTGTGTCGTGCCAATCAGTTGCATATTTCATGTGTAGTCACACGTCTTCCGTACAATGGCTTACTACTGGCATAAGATTAAGTACATTGTCGATGTCACCTTCACGTTTAGTACAAATAGAATGTGGATAGTAATTATCGGTAATACAGTGACAGTTGAACGAAATGAATTGATTACTGCGTAAGTTTCGTTTAGGTTTCATTTTAAATGCACCAGTTTAATACTATCATCTTCCTGCCCTTGTCCCATGTTACTTGAGGCCGATACAAAACGTTTTCTTCTTCCATTCCGTCCATTGTCATGCTATCACTGACTTGCTTTTCTTTTATATAATTCTTCACACAATCTACCCATTTGTCTTTAATCTTCTTCTCCCTCTCCATCCTAGATGGGTTTTTATGAAGCTGTTTTACTACTAATATACTTTTTAAAAATTTGGTTGAATTAAGTTAGAGTATGTCATAATTTAGCGGGCCTATTCTCTAGAAATTGAGGTAACTGTAAACCTCAAGCTACAGATGGAATGACAGCTCACCTAAAACTCACTTCACGTAAATCTCATTTCACTTAAATTCACCGAAGGATATCTACTTTTACAGAATAGCACTACAGATAAATGAGCATTTATGCTTTAATCTGCTCTAATGTCTGTTGCTTTGGGCTGTTTTAATGTTAATTTTAATTATGATAATAGAGAAGATAATACCACTCAAAATATTAAAGGCGTATTTCATTTGTCTCTTAAAATACGTATTAGTACAAAGTTCGTATAAATCATAGTATAGTTTTTGGGTAAGGAATTTGCATTCAGAATCACACTTTGACCTTTTCGGCATCTAAAATAGACCTGCACCTCACACCTACGGCAGAATTTATAGTAACCTTATTTTTGTCCAATTACGGAGAGTACGAGATCCATATAAAACACTTTTCGTGCTTCGTGTATTTAACATAATCTACTCTAGATAGATCTGGACTTTTCTGAGAGCCGTCCATATCAATTTGTCAATCACTGGATTGAATTACACTTTGCCTGTTTCGCAAGTCGCAATAATAGCATCAGTTTACTCGGATTTAGGTAATTCCAAGTTCAGCTTTTGTTCAGGAAAACTTTCCTCTTAGGTATCTGATAATCCAATAAAGATTACTGTCACTTTTCCAATATCCTCTATCACAAGTAAAAGTTCCTATAGTTAATACAATATAAGTAATCTTTTCACTGCCTCGTTGGTCTTGTGGTAGCAAAGCGCGACTGCTAAGCATGAGGTCTTGGGTTCGATTCACAGGTCGGGCAAAGTGTTATTGGGTTTTTCCAACAAGAATTTCTCAGTAGCAGCCTCGGTGTCTGGATTTGTGCCCGGTTGATGGCAATAGGCTCGCCCCCTATTACATGGGACTTAATATAACTGGCGAAATGTGGGTGTGCTAATGAGTAGGTACACCTCTGCCTAACTCTTCGGAGATTACAGGCGTGATGTTATGTATGTATGTAATCTTTTGAGTAATGTAACGGATAGTGACGTCTTGCCTTTTAAATATTAAGTGTCGCCTGTGTGTTTCGAATCAATAATGTTTGAATACAACGCCCATTTCACGTTACTTGATTATTTCATGGCGTTTGATCGATGGGCTTTCACAACTATACTTTTTTTTAATTTTGTGTAGGTATTAAGTATGCATGCGTCAGTCTGCGATAATGGACAAATGAAAGCAATGAGTAACAGAGTAGACCTGGGGAAAATTGTGAGAATCAGAGACAATAGGTTTTTACGTTACATGCAAAGGGTACAAACGATTACAGACTAACGTGTTCATGATTGACTTATCCTTGACTTTCGTATTCTAGCAATTACTAGATTTCATGTTTCCAATTAGTTGCTGACCACCAATCAATTGACACATTTTTATGACTGTCAAAACGTGATTCCCCCATAGATTTTGTGTAAACTGTGACGTCACTTTTTGCCAATTCAATTGACTACTAATTGATTTCAAAGCAACTAGAAATCTATTTATCGTAAAGTAAAACTCAATTGGGGTTTTAGGGATAAAATAAAGTGTTTCTGAAGAAAAAGTTATATCTCGGAATTATATATAAGTACCTATGTTTATGGTGTCTTCTAGAGTAGGTACTCATTTCGAACTCTCAAAACTAAAACAATTCACTCAATCGTTTACGCATATACTTTAATAAAATTTCAACAGAATCTATCATCATTAATTACATAACAAGCGTTGACAGGTAGCTTCAAATCGGCATACATTAACCAATCTACAGATTGTTGAAACCGACCTTGTCAGTCAGTCAGTACCAACAATGTGAGTTTGTGACAAACGTTTGACATATCACTATGAACCTATAGTAATTACAATCGTACCATCACGACGGTAAACGCAACAGAATGTAATCTCCAACACCCACACACGTTTGTACACATACAACTACTAGCCAACATTTGTGGATTTCTTTATCAATACGTACGGTGGGTTTGTGGTTGTGTGAGTGAGGTGACGTCATGCAATTGTCATCGCTGTCACGGCTAACAAGCGGCACTCGGTCACTGTTCTTGGTTCTGTTTTGCGTGAAAATTTTTATTTGTTTATTGTAACAAATGTTTGTGATAATGAGTACTTACACATGTTATTGCTGGATACTTTTATTGTTTGATATCAAGCTGTAAAGGTTATAAGAAAGTTGTTTTTTTTTTAATACAAATAATGCTGTCTCGACGTTTTTGTCTGCAACGTCTCGTTTTTTTAATATTCAGCTGTCCTGTCAATGTCAGAATATTTAGGATTTAACTCCTTTCATCTGGTATGAACCTGTTTAAACCACATTTTGCTACACTGACAAACAAGGACAATAAATTATTATATTACGGATACAACTCAATTCCAGCCTTGTTTTGGTCGTAGGTACTATATTTCTCTGATGTTACATTGTGTCCTGAGTGAAGCGCATCATTTACAACTCCATTGCAAGACAGGCACGTGTTTTTAATTTAAGCATTCTTTGTAAACTCGCGATGTATACAGTACTCATTAATACAATCATTTTTCATTGGAGCGGTTCGTAAAAAGTTAATATTCCTAACCGTTTAATTTGCAAGCAGTCCTTAGTAATATGAATCATTGTGTTTGTTTCATTAAAATGGATCAACGACAACTGTAATACACGCTCAACGCTGCAGGATAATAATAATTGAATTCAGTGAAACTGCAAATCAATTAAAATACAATTTTAATTAACATTAATATATTTTTTTGTTTATGTCTCTCACTCTTAATTTCAACGCACTGCAAAATAATAATGATAAAATTCAGTGAATTTTAAAATCAATTGAAACAAAATACATATTTTAATTTTTATTATATTAAAATCATTTTTGCTATCACTCTCAATTTCATGAAGGTTACGACAAATTTTCGGCTGGCATTGACTTAGTTGATACAAGTGTTGTTTTGACAGGTGCTTAATGATACATGCTCGCGAGCCCACGTGAGGCACGTCCATCGAAAGGACTTTTGAAAAAAAAACGTTTCACTTTCTTTTTCACTGAACTTGACACGGGTCGAACCGAGTGATACAGCTAAACAAAACGTTTTGCTGATGTCATAGACACGCGACATGCGACTCGTAGTATACATACCTAGATATATGTACTTAATGAACCTGTATTGTATACCGTTTGGACACATTGTTACGTCCTTGAATGTCAATGTTTTAATCGTTATTATTATGTTTTTAAATTGTATTGAAATGCTGCAAAATATCCGAAAATTTTAGTCAGTTTTTTTTTGCTACTAAATCTTTAGATTGTTGTTTATCTTTTATGAAATTTGAGCTTTAGGCTTTATCCTAAAACGTTTGAACTTTAGTTTACAGCAAACTGATACAATTTCCCTTTCCAAGATTCTCATTACTCTAAACTTCATCTTGTACTTTTGCCTTCCGCCAAATTCAAGGACAACCCCTGTTTTGGGTTCTCTCGAGTCTCTTTTTCACTGGGAAGTGATACGGTCGTCGGTCGACAGTGAGACCTTGCCCCCCTCTCCCCTTCCCGCCGCTTGCCGCCGCCGTCCGCTGACGTCATCCGCGCCATCTTGCGACAGTGACGCGTTGCTTGGCAACCGAACACACGCGACGCACTTAGACAGGTTGTATCGCGAATTTTATCATGCAAATTGATTTTTTTTATGGTTACTCCAAAGATTCGTTAGCATTTTCCGTACGAAATTGGATATTATATTATATTTAATGGACGCCTATTTTGCATTTTGTTTCTGTAGTTTTGGTTTGGGTAGGTACCTACTACGATTTTTTATTGAATGACCGTCCTCTTCTGTCATCATTTATAATTCTCATGTACCTACTTGCTTTACCTAAATCTACATTACCTATTATAGCTTTTGAAAATAGTTATTATTCTCATTCCGTTAGGATATAAATTCCTTTGTTATTTGCAAATAACATTTGCACCAATTATGCAGACCCTTTGACACATGAGACGTCTTAATCGTTGTCAGCTGTCAAGCGAAATTGATTCAAGACACCCTTTTAATTGCTTAATTAGGACCTTCGCTAATTACAATCTAATCTTTTGTTGGAAGTATAAAACATGTGCAGGGTATATTTGTAAAGCTTAGGTACCTAATCTCGTCAACCGGTTAATTTCAAATCAAATACAAGAATGTAGATTATGAAAAGCCACTTTTAAAACAAAAACATCCTATTGATACACACCTTTTTTAAAAAGACATCCTGTAGACACACGTGAATCTAATTAGGTTGGAACGAAACTCTATAACGGTTTGTTTTATTACGAGAAATGTAGGTGAGATGAACTAGGAAAGATATTTTATTTAGTTTGAAATAAAATACTGCTCAAGTGCTCACTGTGTGTGTGTGGTTTTTTGTCACCCGTATTAAGTTACAACTTTAGTTACTGCTCCGCCCCTGTGGATCGTAGCATAATGTTATAAAGCAACGGTCGGCAACCCGCGGCCCGTGGACGTCTTACTTGCGACCCGCGAATGTTTTGTTTTGTATAAAATCAGTTACCTGTTTAGGTACTTTGTAGTTTTCATTTCTGAATGATTTACAGTGGTTATTTTTCTAGCTATAAAGACCAAACAAATAAACATAATATATATACATAAGTATTACGTGTACGAATGAAATCCGTATGTTTAAAAATAAAATTATGGGATGATTATACGTAGGTATATCGGGCTTCTAGGGTTAATATTACAATTGCGGCCCGCCTTTAGTTTATTTTGCCACCTTGTGGCCCTTACCTGCCAAAAGGTTGCCGACCCCTGTTATAAAGCCTTAGATATGAATCCTCATGAATTTGGCTATGATCTATACTTAAAAAAAAAATCCAATCCGATTGGTAGTTCGAGACATTAGTGCGTTTAATTACTCAAGTCCCACGTAATGAGACACAATTGATATTCTATTGTTCTGTCATACCGGTATGGCAGCCGACCCACGGGAGTGAAGCTTAACCAAAGACGTACTTAACTTAAAGTGGATGAAAAGAGACATTTCCACGGGAGGATAATAATCATAATAATTATCATATTTATTTATCTTATATTACTCGTGACGGTTAACTACAATATTATCAAAAATGTAAATACTATGAAGTCAAGTTTATGTGAATTACGCTGGAACAAATATTTGCGCTTGCGCTGAGAAAAGTACCTAGGTACCTACTAAATGTTTGTTATTACGCAGTTTAGTTCTCGAATTATGACGTAGCCATTTAAATGTCTTTCTAATATAACTGGAATGTGCGTTTCTGTGGAACTATGTGGACCTTGTTTCGTGGAATTTTAATAAGAGATTGCATTGACATCTAACATCTGAAGAGAAAACACAGGAAAATTTCCCTGTTTTCTTTAGAAATATTTGCGGTGTCTTTATCTACGTAGAAAATATACCCCTTTACAGGAAAATTATAAATGTGGGTAGGTACTTAAATCGAATAAAATTAGGATGCTTATTCATTTGAATAATTATCGAATTTAACGAATTGTATAGGTACTTGGTTTATAAAAAAAAAACAGAAATGCTTTTTTATGATACGCTAACGTCTACCCGCGACTTCGTCTGCGTCGTCTTTCGAAGTCAAGTGTACCATACAATTTAGGCTATCATACTTGACAAAAATGTAGCTTTCTATCTATAAGAATTGTTGTAATCGGACAAGTAGGTACTTCTAGAGATTACCTTATACAAACATGAAAACAAATAAACATCGTGCGATTTAAAAAAAAATCGTAGTAGTTTCAAATGAAATATCTCGATTGGTTATTTGGCATTGTAGGAAAGTAACTATGACAAAGGTCATAGGTCTTTTCTTTCATCCATTATACTTAAATATTCTAAAAAAAATATTCAGAATTAATTATTAAAATACCATACATATAGAAAGGTATTGTTCATTATGTACCTAGGTACTTACTACGTCCTACTAGGGTTGCGGATTTTGTTCGAAAGAGTTATCGCTGTCCTGGAACGCAAAGGACTTTAGAAGTAACACGGATGGGTTTGTCAGCAAGAGTCCGACACTGCCTTCCGCTCCGCCCAGAGCTTAAGAAGTGATTTGATGATCTCCCATCCTTAAAAAAAGGTACCTAGGTACTACGTGACATCGCACACCAAAATTTCCGTGATGACATGTCACCGTATTGTATTTTTCCAGGAAAATCTGACGAATATTATAATTTTTATGTGAATTTATTAAAATAATATACTATCATATTATACTGTAATTTATTTATAATACAATACAAATTCCTATTTTAACCCACATTTAAATTGCATTAACACAATGAAATTACCTTTAACATTATGTAACAACAATAACGTACTACATAAATCAATAAACTGGCTCATTGGTCGCAAAGAGCGACTGTCAAGCATGAGGTCTTGGGTTCGATTCTCAGGTCGGGCAAAATGTTATTGGATTTTCCCATCAGGAGTTTCTCAAAAGCAGCCTCGGAATCTGGATTTGTGCCCGGTTAATGGCAATAGGCTCGCCCCCTATTACATGGGACTTAAACATAACTGGCGAAATTTGGGTGTACTAATAGGTACAATTAACTCTGCCTAACTCTTCGGGGATTACAGGCGTAGTGTTATGTTATTTATAAAACAATGCAAATTCCTATTTTGAACCTTATTTCAATTACATTAACACATGAAATTACCTTTAAAATTACGTAACAACAATATCGGTACATATCGCAATAAAATGGACAAACAAAGCTCAATTGTCATAGAATAAGATGCGTAGTGAATATGAATACACCAGTCTATAATTATAAATTAAAACATTGTACTGTTTGTATAAATAGAGTCTTTTGTAAGTACGATCTAGTTATTTCGTTGGATGTAGGTGACTAAGTTAATGGCATTAATCTTGATACAGCCAAAGATCAAACAATAATTCTAGAAGACGGTATAATTTCTGTTCATTTGTGAGTATTAATAATACCAGCCTATTATTTCTCTACTGCAGGGCAAATGCCTCTTTTGAAAAAGAAAGCACGAGCATTGATCACATTGGCGAATTCAGACTTTTATTAACTACAACTCCGTTGATTTATTATATTAAATTTTAAATACGTGCTACTTAATTCAATAGTTTTGGAAATGAGCTCAGATCATGCGATTGTTGTAATTATGTCATTTATAATCTAATATCGAATTTTAATTTCATCAAGCTTTTAAATCAATAAGTAAGTATGTAGTGTCGATGTGCTAATAAATTTTGAATTTTGACAGTTATTCCATGCAATACGTAAATTTTATACAAAGGGTAAAAAAAAGGAAAGGGTCGGAGACTGGATTTGTGTCTGGTTAATGCAATAGGTTCGCTCCCTATTACATGGGATTTAATCATAACTAGTGAAATGTGGGTGTACTAATGGGTACACCTCTGCCTAACCCTTCGGGGATTACAAGCGTGATGTTATGTTATGTTATAGTAAATAAATAAGCTTGGTTGAATTTGCCCTAAGTCTACCTATATCCAGTCTAGTCGTAGTGGAATTTTGTTCTCGTTTTTATCCAATTATTCCACCTGTGAAGGCCATTCATACGAGTCAACAATCTTTGTCTGAGGATGTCCAAAATTTGGCACTACCACTACTAGATCTGGCAAGTCGCCTGATAACGCTAGCCAAGTATGATTAGTAAACAATACAGTTTACAATTATGTCAATAATGTCATAATTATTCCTTTTTTTTTCTTTTTTTTAAACGTCATCTCTAATATCATAAATAAAGTCGCTTCCAGTCTGTACGCTTAGATCTTTTAAATTACTCTACGAATTTTAATGCTGTTTGTATCAATAGATAGAGTGATTCAAGAGGAACGTTTTTGTATCTGCAGTGCACCGGTACCAGTATCACAATAAAATTGATAGAAGAAAAATTAAACTGGGGATATAAAAGCTTAGTTGAAATAACAATTCAACGAAAATATTTACATGATTTCAAATTAATTTAAATTCGTATTTGTCGTCGTAAAAAAAAACATTTACAAACTGACATAATTTTATTAATATACTAACCTTTGCCCGCTACTCCGTACGCGTTGAAATCAATGATCCCCTAAATAAGGCTCAGTCGCGAAATCCGGTCTTAGCTGACATCCTATAACCTACCTGACTAATTTCAGCTTAAAAGGTTTAGTAGTTTTGGAGATTTCATATTTCGTCAATGACCTATGGCTTTTATAATTATTAATTTGCTAGGTACCGATAAATTAGCTTTTCATTTCATTGTTTCCACCCATTTCTCATAAATAAAAACTATTGTTCAGCTTTTTGTATTTATAAAATATTTGTATGAATAAAAATAATGCAAAAATATCCACAGTCCATTATATAAATAAATAAATTCCTACACTTAATTTATTTTGGATTTCCAACATAATAGTATATATTTATCCTGTATAGACATAGGATAAAATGAAATAATAAATAATCCTAGAAATTCCCCATTGCGTCACTTTGTACTTAGAGGTACATTAAGTACATTGGACTAATTAATAGTTTCGATAAATAAAAGGTGCTATAATGGTGGCAGTGAAATGAAACCAACGTTGGAACGGAGGATAGCCCCGCAGTCCATCCCTAGAACCACTCATACGTCTAACCTTGTAATTGTCTTGTCAAGATTTCAAGACAAGTCTGTTAAGTGTTTGAAAGAATAGTAAATAAATCCTATCTGTCATCCAACGTTGGGTTCATTCCACCGCCACCATTATAGCACATGAGTAGATAAACGGACCAGAGGTAAAGCTTCTTAAGAACGAGCAAAATTGATACCTATTTTGGTAGGGTTGTCACAATTGGGTAAGACAAATTAAACAAAACATTTGTTAAATAGTTTTATTATATCCTACATCCCGAATGGTCCCATGAAAATTTTATCGAAATCGGATTAGCACTTTTTGAAAAATCAACAAAAACCTAAAAAGTTATCAACATTGTCTACACCAGAGGTTTCTGGTCCGATTTCGATGATTCTTTTTTTGTTCCATACAGTATACCTGCCATTTGGTCCCATAAAATTTTCATTTAGTTTGGTTCAATAGTTTTTATTTTCAGCTCATTGTGTACATGGGCGATGTTATTATCGGTGCTACGGATTACAAAATTCTAGTGCACATGTAAGAAAATTACGTATTTGACAATAATTTGGGTTGAATATTTAAACTAAAAAGGATAAAAAAACTTAAAAAAAAATTATTGTAACTATAACTGTAAATGTAACCATTATTAACAAATACCACGTTTACCATAAAAATATTCAAAATTGCAACTAACGAAATAAACAACGTGCGTTGTACTAACCCTGAGATTGTCAACTGGCTGTGCAAGCGTAAACCGGTTTTTTCCAGTTTCGCCGCGTACGCGACAAGCGGCCAGTGGTCACGCACACATGCCCCGCGTGCTTGTAGTAGTGCAATCGAATCGCGCGGTTGTTCGAAACTGGGACTCTGTATACTCTGTGATTATAGTGCGTCAATTATAACGTCTTTTCAAATAATGGCGCCTAATTTGGACCAATTTTCCGTCCTCTTCATCAGCCTACAACAGACCACTACTGGACATAGACTTTTCCAATGACACGCCACATAGCTTGATCCTCAGCAATTCTCATCCAGTTTCACACAATCCAGTAATGGGTAGTACAATATCCCTTGGTACCCATTACAGTCTTATGGTTGTCAGACTTTCGGGCTTCTGACGATACGAAACGACTATCGAAGATCCACGTATGACAGCCGGGACCAACGGCTTAATGTGCTTTCCGAGGCACAGAGAAATCTCGGTGTGTAAAGATGGTCACCATCCACGGACCAACCCTGGCAAGCGTAGCTTAACCTGATTGGATCCAACCGTACGGCTGTTATTACTTAGCCACGAGCACTTCGTTGTTCTCAGCAGTATATGGAAAGTAATATAGAGCATTATTCGTAGCGTATTATTTAATTTGTTCTTTCAACGTGCAGATCGACCATTGGCCTCATGACATCTTGCAATACGTCACCGCATGCTCATGGATAGACCCCGCTGTAGACATTAATATCATCGTTTTCCTTGTAAGCACAGAATTATATTGTAATTTATTATATGTTTTGCAAATGGAATTTATTTGATGTATGAAAAGGATTTTTTTTTTCAATCTTAATTAAATTAATTTGGAAGTTTTATTTACTGATCGTATAAGTTGAATAATAGAGGCAAGATTTAATTAATAATTTTATATTTCTATTGCAAATAAACCAATTCTACGGGATAAATGGCTAATTATTTGATTATAACATAACATCACGCCTGTAATCCCCGAAGGATTAGGCAGAGGTGTACCCACATTTCGCCAGTTATGTTCAAGTCCCATGTAATAGGGGGCGAGCCTATTGCCGTCAACCGAGCACAAATCCAGACTCCGAGGCTGCTACTGTGAAATACCTGATATAAAATCGGACCTCTTTTGTTTGTTATTACATATTTTAACTAGTTTGCGAAAATTTCCTACTAAATAATGCATGTCACACAAAGGTGGTAAGTCTTTTGTAATTTGGAATTTTAATTATTTTCAATATCTATTGTTTCAGTTTAAATTAAAATTGAACCAAAAAAAAATTGGAAACTAAAAATTTTTTTACACACACACAATGACAACATCATAACAGTATAACAAAGAAACAACACTATACAAAGTATAATAAAATACGGTAGATACGATTCCATCTTTTAATCTGATTTATTATAACCTATTCAATAAAATTACGTAAGTATAATAAAAAGATAGAACTTAAAAACAAAACACGATTCCCCGCAGCAGTGGAAAACTCCAGGGGTAGCCAATAAATTGCATTTTCACATAATATCATCGTCGACCAACAATTAAATCTGCAGGGCGGCACGTGTAGCCGCCACACACGCTCATGTATTCCCTAGTTTGCACGTGTAGGTGGGTATGTGTGTGTGTGCGTGGGATGTGCAAAGTGCCACCCTTTCAATGCAACCCACCTGCGCGGTTGTGACTGAACTGGGGTTATAATCAAATTGAGTAGATACCTTGGTACTTATTTGAAAAATCTGTCGCAATAATAAGCTGTTTCATTTTTACTTATTTAAACCAAGTATTTTTGTTAGTGGGTTAGTTTTGGCGAGACAAACAACAAATACTTAAATGGCCTGAGTTGTTACATGTCTGGCTGTTTGTGTATGTGAGTTTATATTTATGTTTGTAAACGCACCTACGACACATGAGAAATTCCCAGTGTGAAACTTTTTTTTTTGTTAAAATAAATAGTAAATAATTATGTTTATTATTAAATCCAAATGTAACTAAGGTTGAATAGATATTTTTTACATAGGTACATACATAAACTCACGCCTTTTCCCATGGGAGTAGGCAAAAACCACAGAACGCCACCTGCTACGATCCTTACATACTCCTTTCGCCTCATCTTCTATATTTTTTTAACCAATAAATAAAGTATTTTGTTCAACAATTCTAATCAAATTATTCAAATAATACCCCAAATTTATAGATCGATTCATCAAGACTTATTGTCAAAACAAACCGATACTGATTGAGCCGAGATTCCACCGCGATATCATATTATGTACATTAGGATTCTGGACATAATAAACGCGTGGGTGTATCCCCATTCGCCCTACCTCCCCCCTTGCACCCACAAGGTCGAACCGCACCGTTCTGACTGCGGAGTAGGGAGGGCAAAACAGGTGTTTAACTAATGTTGAAATTGCAGGAATACATTTATCAATCGTAAGCTTTATTCGTGATTTGACTACAGTTAAGGTTCCTCCATTTTGTGTGAAAATTTTGTACTTAGTTTAAAGTGAAGTGGAAACCCCCAATTAGTAATTGAATGCGGAAAATAAAAGAGTTATTATGTTGATTTAAAGCTTTTATCGTAATTAGGTACTTCAAAATCTTGCGGTTAGTTTTGAACATTATACCTAACTGGTATTTTTTGTAGTAGTAGGTTCAATTTTTACTACATTTAAATACATTTTAAACTAGAAGAAACATTTACGTTATTGTAGATCAAAAGCCCCCAGTCTCCCCTATACATCTCACAACTACTCTAACAGCAATTTACAATTTAATTAATTACCTGACAACACTAGCGCACTTGACCGAGAAAAGCTCTTTAATATTGTTAGGTACATCCCTATCGAGTTCCACGAGGCGTTACCATGGCAACCAGATTGTACCGGCGCCCGCCATGACAGCATTATTGCATCCGGGATTTCCGTGAAGTGAAATCAATTTAACGGATAGAGGCACCTACTAGAGAGAAATGTTTTAAATTAATTTTAGTTTACAAATCGTACTAGTAGTATTATAAATGGATGGATGTTTGTAACTCAATCACGGCAGAACGGCTGAACGGTTCTGGATGAAATTTGGCACAGAAATCAATTATAGTCTGGAATAGCACATAGGCTACTTACTAATTACCTTTATTCAATTGTATCCCCATTATTTTACTGTTTTTTTTTTCTCTATCCTACGCCATCTCACACCTGGGCAAAGGCGGCCCCCAAATCCTTCCAGGAACTACTTTTTCCTGCCACCTCGAAACAGCCCACGTGGTCCGCGTCCAGAATTTCGAGTCACCACTTTCCGGGCCGACCTTGGCGATGCTGTCCATCTTTAGGCACCCATTGCGTCAAGACTCTAGCGCAGCGGTTACTGTTCCTGAGTTAAAACTTAGATCACTAGTAACATAATTTCAAAAGACAAGGAATCAGTGTGCGAACTGTAGTAATCACAAAATGTAGAATTAATGTCGAAGAAAAAGAAATCAAAACAAATTACATAATTAAATTAACAACCAGTTGATTTTGTCAAGGTAAAAGGTTGTAGGGAGGGTAAGAAAATAAGATTTAGCGTTTTTGTAATCAGTCTTTCAGATACACCATACGTAAATGTTTTTGAAACAGATATCAAATCCAAGTTTGAAGCTCGAAACTTGAAAATATAAAATGAAAACCCAATATTATGTCAGCGTAAAAGCAAGCGCGTTGTTAGGGTTGGTAAATATCTCAACTTGCACTGAGAAATACACACATCAACAGTGTCTAGGGATCAACATCCCTAACATTTGTTAGGGATGTTAATCCCTAGACACTTTTGATGTGTATATATTGAAATTACCAACAATAAATTCAAGCATAATAATGATTCAGTAAAAAAAAAACAAGCGGTCGGAGAACCCCCATCAGGAACGAAGTTTCTGCCTCCCGATAAGATAGAATAGAAAGTGAAAAAGAGGGAGGGCGGCCTTATAACGCTTTTTCTTTACGTGATGATTTCTGCCAATTAACTCCTACTGTATGCCGCGTTAAGAAACCAAAAATATACCGTCATTTCGAACAAAACAATTGTTGTTGCCACCTATTTAATGATAATACAATTATCTGCTAATGATTAGACTAGAAATTGGAATTATATCGTAATAAAATCGATAAAGGTACTTTTCAAAACCGGAATTTTCGAGTTTGTCACAGTTCAAAAACCGGTATTCAGAACAGTTTATCGTGAATATACGTAGCATGCCGTTATGAGTTTGTGCGTCTGTTACACTTGGCAAATTCCCATATTGACCTACAAAACAAAAGATAAGCGGAATGAATCAGCTTCTTATTATTATTCCCTGCATGTTTTAGGTGGAAAGTGGGGAAAAAAATTACTATGTCGTAAGAGGTCGATTTTTTAGTGTACTGCCGCAAAATCAGGACAGTTGAGTTGAGTTGACAGACCACAAATTCTCAATATGCCTAATGTGGTCACTTTTCAGCAGTACCAGCAGCAGTGAGTACATCCCAATCTTAGATTTTATTTCCAAAATCTGTACAATTATTTAGAAAAATTCATCAAAAATTTAGTATGCTGAATGGTTGTGTCGTTTTGCAACTAATTGCGTTATAGTCATAAAAATATCACTCCATCAAAATGGGCTGTAGAAATACTCTTTTGTGTAACTGGTTTTTCGTCACTAATCTAAGTTAATAAATAAAGCTGAAGAGTTGTTTTCTTTGTTTGTTTATACGCGATAATCTCTGGAACTACTGGTCAGATTTGAAAAGTCCTTTTGGTATATGAAAGCCAGATTCATGAGGAATAGTATATAATTTCACGCTACGACCTACAGGAGCAGAGCAGTAATCAAAAACGTTACTTAACACGAAAAAAAAACCACGCGTTCGAAGTCGCAGAGCGTCATTTTGTAAGCATATTATAAAGAAAATATTTAGCACGCAAAACAAAAGACGAACGAATCCGATAAAGATATTAAATCTACGAATTGAAACCCCTGGAAGCTCTGTACCTAGACGCATACCAACGTATATATGACGTGTATATACGTCGAGCTACCGTAGGCGAGGTGCCTGGAAACCGCTCGCCCACGCGCCACGGTCCTTGACTACCGATTTTTTCATTACTACACAAGTGAGTGTCATTATTGAAAATTTGATCTGTGTCATAATCTTAAAATGTGTTTGTCTTAGTTTTATGAGCTGTAAACAGAATTACTACTAGATCTTCTTTACGTACTACTACTATATTACCTTGTGAAACTTTAGCTTGAAGATTTAGTTTATTATTTATTTTACTGTTAGTTTCGTTATAGATGTCTTCTTGTTTCTTTTCTTCTCTTGTGTTTATTTTAATTGGCAATTTATTAATTGCTCCATAATTGGAAGCTTTGAAAGTCTCTTAGCTAATTATAATATGTAAACAGCGTGATATATCGTCATGCCTAATATGGATTGTCATTGAGGAGATATTTTGTTGTTCAAGAATTCCACGATCTGTAATTGAATGTACTTCATTAATGTGAACGTGTTTTGCATTTGACATAATTTGTTTCGTAAAGTAAATTATTTATCTTCAGTATGTACTAGCTTTTGCTCGCGATTTCATCCGGTGTAAATGTCGGTTATCGCGGACGCAGACAAAGTCGCTAATTAAAAAGTATCCTATGTCCTTTATTGGGGTTCAAACTTACCGCTTACTAAATTTCATCAAAATCGGTTCAGTGTTCAGTCGTGTAAGCGAAACATACATACGACAGAGTTACTTTCGCATTTATAATATTATTAATATTAAGTATCGATTGTGTAGTTATCATTAGAGCAATAGCGCACTAGCGGCCATGGCCGCAGCGGCCCGGCCGCGGCGGCCATCGAGATACATACCTTAGTATGAAATCGCCACAGAGCGCGCGCACCTGGCCGCACGCGCCAGCGGCCAAACCGTGCGGCCAGGTGCGCGCGCTCTGTGGCGATTTCATACTAAGGTATGTATCTCAATGGCCGCTGCGGCCAGGCCGCTAGTGCGCTATTGCTCTTACAATTCATCATACTAACTGCATCATTGTGCCTGCTCTATTGGCTCTGCCTTTGCCCTGCAGTGGGGCAATAATAAGTTAGTATTGTTGTTGTTTGCATTGTTTGTTACTTTTAAATTGACTGCACTGAAAGACAAAATCGAATTTCTCTGAGTAAGTATCCAATCAAAGTCAAAGTCAAAACATTTATTTCAATTAAACCATTTATAGGCACTTTTGAATTGTCAAGGAGTCGGTCAGTTAGTCCGAAAGTTAAAGCTAGTTTGTTGTTTGTGTGCATTGTACTTTTCTCTTTCTCAACAAATCTTTTCGCAACCTTCTCTAACAATATTAAACGTAGTTTTATTTACTGTAAACAAGCTATAAAGTTCATTTTGCCATTGCACATCCAATTTCAAGGTTCCATTAAAACGTTCCTGTTGAAAGCTCTCTGTAGAATAAATATCTAACTATAGGTAGGGAGTTATTGGATTCAGAGGATCGTCGGAGCGCGGCACGTGTAAAATTTTTCCTTTAAATTTTTTTACTCGTGATAGGTACTGAAATTAAGATCGGAAAACACGATCTCTGAATTCACAACAATGTTGACGTAGTAATAATGATTTCATGTAGGTAGATCTTATTTAATATTCTCTCTTTTTTTCATCACGCCTGCAATCCCCGAAGGGCTAGGTAGAGGTGTACCCATTAGTACACCCACATTTCGCCAGTTACACACGGGCAATGCCAGTTATGTGTTCTTATTTGTATTGTGTATTCTTTTTTCTTAGCTCTGAATCTAAACATCTTTATTAGTATATAAATAAGTAAAGTTGAAGTATCTGCTTGTAATGACAAAATAATAGCTTTTTACTCAATGCATTTATAAATGTTTAGACGGGATTTATAGCCTAAATCATTTTTGTTTTTTTTTGTAAGTACGTAATTTTTTTCATGTTACTGTCTGTTTGTCTTTCTTTTTGTTACGGCCATTGTCCTAAACGGTACTAAACGGGACTTTGACTGCCAGATAGCTTATATTATTAGAAGTAACTTATTCCATTTTATTTAGAAACAACTCCATTTGGGCGGTCGAAATCACGTGCATAAGCTAGTCTAAAATATTATTATTATGCTCTTTCTTATTATCATTGACTGTCTTGTAAAGATCTAGATCATGGTTATGATCTTGAGAAGGCAGAATCATCTGTGCACATACGCTTCATGTAACACTCATTTTGTTCTCATGTTTCTTTCTGAAGCCACGTTATTATTTCCTAAGGGCATTGATTGCAGACGATCTCTAGACAGAATGTAAGCTTTTAAACTACTTATAATATTATAAAGAGAAAAGATTTGTAGTTTTGTTCGTAATGGATAAACTCAAAAACTACTCAAACGATTTTAAAAATTCCTTCACCTATGGAAAGCTACAATTTCAGGGAGTAACAAAAGATATGTACCTAATTTATAAAAAAAATATCTATTCGAAGATTTGTCTGTAAAAAAATAAATAAATATCTCGGGACAACTCACACACGGCCATCTGATCCCAAGCTAAGCAGAGCTTGTGTTATGGTAACCAGACAACTGATATACATACTTATATAATTTATAAATACATACATATTATAGATAACTTACACCCAGACACAGAACCAACAATTATGCTCATCATCACACAAAGTTTGTCCTGGGTGGGAATCGAACCCACTACCTCCGGCTTTGCAGTCAGGGTCACTAACCACTAGACCAAAAGTCATTATTTGGCGTGCGCCGCGAATACTATGGGTATTAGGTTTGTATGGGAAGTACAAAATCTATGCGGCCGAAGGAACGAGTAAAAATTCTGTTTAATATTGTAAAACTTGATTTTAAAAGTGTAAGTAGGTATAGAGCTTTTTGCCTATCCTTCATACAAAACTACCTTTTGAAAGGGGCAAACTAGATTCAATTAATTTTTCCTTCTTTTCTTCAAAAGTGCCTTTTAACGGCCTAATTGAAATAAATTATTTGACTTTGACTTTGACAAGAAAAACAACCGCTTGCTCAATTTTTTTCATCTTTATTCCGCTTGTCAGGATAATTCCTCTCATTAATCTATGGTCCAGGCTTTCCTTTTTGAGTGTTGCGTTAAAGATATTCTCAGTTATTTACCTCTGAGCGAGGCCAGTTCACGGCTTTACGCTTATGTTAACCTTTTAAGAAAAAAACTTAATGAGCCGTGAGAAAAAAGGGAAAGACTGCGTCGTCGTTAATGCTTAGGCTTCACTTAAATTTGCATACACTCTCTTCCAGTTCATTTAATTAAAGTTAATAAAGCTGAGGTCAGTCAAAAAAAATTGCGTTCCGATATATTTTTTTATTTCTGAACCCACTGTGGGTACTTCTAAATGCTTTGCAAGCTTTACAGCTATGTTTAAAACGCGTAATTGAGTGGCGTGCTACACGGCTCGTAGCGTGATACACAAGAGGCGAAATGTGCACTGGACAGATCTTAAGATATGTGTCAGAGTAGTGTAATATTATTTATTTCCCGCAGTCGAGGACTCAATTAATCGGTTTAGCTATAGTAGTTACGCGGAAAATATATCACGTTGACAACAAAACATTGATAAGGTACAGCCAGGACTTCAGATTAAATCAAAATGTTGTCCTGTTTACGGATTCTGGATGACTGTGTAATACAGCAGTAGATAAAATTTTGAGGTAAAATCAAGTTTACCTCAATTTTATACCTTATGCAGCACAATTATTAAGTCGAGGTTTTGGTTACAATCTGTAAAGCGAAGCTGATAATTAGACCACACGATAATCACCTGCAGAGGGAACGTGATAATGCATGATTAGACGCAAGTGCCGCGTAACAAGCCACCTATAAACACAGTGACCTGACACCCCCCCGCCTGACTCCACCTTGCACCCCCTACAAACACCCTTTGACCTACACACGGGCAATGCCAGTCAAATGCACACAAACTCACACATGCCCAACTAAACACACACCAACAGACTGTCATGCGTAGGCCAACGCACACATGCAGTGGAATGGGGGAAACTGGGCAAACATGACACCGTGAACTATATTTCATGCACACAGAAACGTTCGTGCACCAACCCACACATTTGCAGAATCGGAATTTTGCGGTAGCGCGTTTAATTCTTAATTTTTTTTTCTGTTGGCAACTGAAAAGTGGTGGAATTAAATGTTGACACTTTAATTTAGTCGCTTCAAGTTCTAATCGCGAGGCGTCAAAATGAAAACATTTTTCGCTTTCACTTTTAATTGCTTCCAAAGAAAATATTCCATGCAATAAATAACAGTTTTACGATCTTATCTTAACGTCATTTATTTTGAAACAAATTATTTGAGGGCTATATTTAAGAGCCTTTACGAGGTACGACATTTCATACAAACTTTCAAGTCCTTATGAAATGAATGAACCGATTTTAATGAAACTTCCTACACGTAAGCTGAATACATACGTCTAAAAAGTTAGTCGCGATCATTTTTGAACTGTCTCATTTAAAAAAAGATAATTGGAAATCTTTGTTTCTTTAGAAAACTTAAATTCGGTCGAATTTAGTTAACAATTTAGTAACATAATTTTTCGAAAATGTTATCAATTTACTTTTTAGACCTGAAATTAATAATTTAAAATAATTTAAATAAATGTGATGTTGCAGACACACATACATACATTCACAAATTCACTACAACTAAAAATAAATAAATTGAATTACAAAAGTAACTCATGCTCTAAATTCGCATGAATTTCGCTTATCGCAGGTTTTATTTTTTTTTGCGCGTTACCCTTATATTAGTTTTCTAAAATAAACGTAGCCTAAGTTACTTCTTATAGCATCAGCTACCTACCAGTGGAAATCCCGTCAAAATTGATCCAGCCGTTTCGGAGATAAGCCACAATAAACAAACGGCCAGACCGGTTTTTTCGTGTAAGTTCTACGTAAACATTAATAATTATTTTTTATTTTGTAAAAAGCTTTTATTTTGACATTACAAAGAGATAATTTTTTATTTATTTGTATAGATTGAAGGAATAACTGTTCTAAAATCAAATTTAAATGCAACTAAAGTAAAAAAATAAACAATGGCATATACTTTAGTGCAATTTTCTTGTGACATGATGAATTATGAAATTAGGTCACAATAAAAAGCAACCTAGAATTTAATCACGTCAACAGTGCTCCACATCACGCACTAATGGAAACTAAGGGGACTAGGGTCGCTCTAAGGCGCGTCGCTCACTGGTTAAGTCGAGGCGACGTCGCGTCAGCGGCGGTGCGGCGTCGCAGCACGGTCGAGGATAGGTCTCTGCGTAGAGTCGAGGCGCAGGCGGCTATGCATTTTGAATGACAAAATGACAAAATGGCGGTGGAATCGTGGCTTGGGCACACTTGAGCGCCCCTCCTGCGCCTGCACCTCGCCTCCGCCCCGCCTGCACCTCGCCTCCGCCCCGCCTTCACCTCGCCCTCGCCGCAACTCTTATAAGTGAGCGCACTACCATTCATTTGTAAAGAAAACCTTGTTGCGGCGTGCCTCTTATGCGCCTCCGCCTCAACTGCACCTCGACTGTTAATCGTGTGGGCGACGCCCCTAAGGGTTTGTATAACTGAACACATACATTTGTAGAATCAAAACATGCGTGAACTGCGATAGTGTCAAATTATCTAGTGGATATTATGTTTATGTCTCCTTGTAACTTGTGAAAATTCTTTCAATCCATTGTTAAGATCGTTGAATGATTTCCATCAATGTTCATCTTGATTTATGCAGAAATAAATAAGTAGGTACACAAAATATTATTAAACGAATATACGACAATTTTTTATTTTTTGAAAATTTTTGTCGTCTGATTGTTCCATCCCATCTTTGAAACGGCTCGACCAATTATGATGAGACTTTCAGATAGCTGATGTAATGAAGAGTAATTTAGGATAGGTTTATTTTGGAAAAAGATTTAGGGTACCGTGCAATACAATACACCACCGTGATTACCGATATACAGATACAATAACAAAACAAAACATTTATCAGTGCTAATATTTTTCGTATTATCTCCATCATAGTTATTTACAAAATCAGTGATGACACACATACTGTTTTACCTGTACATAAACCATTTGAAACGAACATATTGATAACATTGTTTCATTTACGTATATTTATTTTTTTCCTTTTGCATTTTAATGCACGTCATATTCCCGTCAAGATGTAGCTTAACGATAATATGATTAACACGACTACAGAAGAATTATTGCCATAAGCTTAGTACTCAGGTGTGTATCATGAAACCTTGCAAGAAACACACCCTTTGCTCGACCACTGACGTGTAAAACCCTCGCGTGTTTGCTGTGGACCAGCTATAAATTACTTATGTATTGTAATGCTCTTTTCTCTTAGCGTATAAGAACGCGACGTTGTACTAATTGAAATTGAAAATCATAACAAAGCTTTAATAAGAAAATGGGCGTAGGCAGTCTTTTTTTTTTTAGGTGGTAAAAATCATCAAATGACTCCTTCCGCCCTGGGTGGGGCGGAAGGGACTGTCAGACTTTTACTGACTAAAAAACCACCCTGTTCCTTCTGTTACCCTTTACGTTCCGGGGCCACGGTATCCTGTTAAGACGTCCCGCAACCCCGGGCGTTGGCAGTCTGACGGTTATATGGGCAGAGGACATTGTTACGATTATGGGTGGAACCTGAATGGTACATTGGCACAAACTAATAAACAATTAAATAAAAATATTTTTTTACATAAATATCGAGGAACTGACGCCTGCCTGCGTTACAGGAGCCAGTGTCTTCTCCTTATTAAATGAGTTGAGTTTAATGAAATAGGAATCCATGTAAATCCCAAAAAAAATAATAATATGCGTGTGGAAAAAACAAAAATTAAGTTTTTTTTTATAAACAACAAAGAGAATATGATGATGGTGATGACGGAATAAACGAAAAGATTTACGATAGTAGAGATGCTGAAAGAAGTAACGGTTATTTTCTAATACTAAAAATAAACAAACAATAATCTAAAATAATTTTCAGAAGAAAAAAAGAAAATAGTGGACTATCTTTGTATCTGATTTTCAAGTAACTATCGTTCGGATTCTACCAACTCCAGTTTGAGAATTTCTGAAGACTTTGTAATCGAATCTAAATACGACTAAAACAGCAACTTTAATAAAATTACAACTATTTGTCCGGCATGCGGCAGACATGGCCTGCCCAGTCCCATTTAAGTTCTTTTTTGAAAATGTACTGTATTAATTTATTAGACTAGGGCCTGTTTCACCACGACACGACCTTTGATTAAACGCTATTCACCAGACACTTTAAAAAACAGAACAGAATTTATATGAAATAATCTGCCAAATAATTTAATCGAAACTTATTCGAAGATTGTGAAACAGGCTCTTAAATAAATTAATAATTAGTTTTGTTTATTGCCTGCTAGTTTTCCAATCAACGTTTCATACTCAACGCGGTTTGATAATGATAATACATTCACATGATTAGGAAACAGGAAGTAATTACGTGATTATCTTCAAAATAACCCAACATTTTCCTTTTCAAATCTATCGGTTAATCGCTTACCAAATTCCGCTTGCTATGAGTTTATTGTGATTTACAATAATCGGGAGTAATCAATGATGAAACCTCGTAATTTTTTTCCTTTACATCTCTATTGTGTCCATTAACAGTCGTTTAATTATCGCCTACGTATGCGTAGACACAGTACTTAGATCCAGGGATCATTACTATTATATTTATAGCAAAAGCGCATAAAAGGTTATGTGTTTCTATGAATATTGGCAGGTACTGTTGTTATGGCGTCGTTTACTATCACCACCCACGGTATTATATTTAAAATATTATCAGTACTTATTTATTTTCGTAACTTTAGCTATGCTATTTGCTCTTCCATTTTTCATTCCATGGTTGAATCTCTCTGTCTACAATATAATTGCTTAATTTGAAAATGTTTAAACTATGTCAGATTTTAATAATACTTTTTGCAAAGTCTGCCCACCTAACGTAAATATCGGTAGCAACTAAAACGTATTATAAATTTCTACCTCTCCATTTCATATACTACTTTCCTTATACCCACGCAAGTACGCACACAGTAAGTCCGTTCAAATATTCTGATATCGTGTCTCAAAAATAATTTCAAATTAAATTACATCAACAAGTTTTAATTTATAATTAATAGAATCCTTGTTTTATGGGACGCAAAGTATAATTATTGTTTCATCTTCCTATTGAGTAAGTTAAAACTATAAGTTCATTGTATTTTACTAAATAAGTATTACCAAAATTATGAAGGGATATGGATAAAAATTGGGAAAATATTTTTTGTGCTGTAACTACAAAACACCATAACCATTCAAACTAAAACTGAAAATATAAAAACACTACAAAAAGACTAGTACGCTCGCCACAAAAATCAATAAAAACAACATTTGTCAAAATCCATCAATTTACATTCTACGAGGCAACATCCGTCATCCGTCTGCGCAACAGCTAAAGTAGTCATCATGTGGAATATAAAAACTATGTAGAAAATAGTTCAACAGTGTTATCGGCTAATCTCGACAAAGAGGAACATTAAATTTACCATAAAGCGCGTACAAGACAGCAGGTCACAAGTCACACAGATTTGCATAATAACCCTACTATCAGCCCACATGACCCCGTTTTTTACCTAACTGTGCTGTTAACATTGGTAATCAACGTTTTCCTGTTACAAACACTGTGTCTGTTAACTATCTCATTTTACAAATACCGCTTTCTAGTGTTTCAAAATTTTGACTTATGAATCCCCACCATCTTTAAAATTTTGAGTCTCTAATTTTTGAATTATCCATTTTTTTAATCCTAATTTCTCCCATTCATTCTTCGAAAATTTAATACACATGAAAATCCACTTCACAATTGGAATTGTGCCAAATACTTTTTGTAATGTTAAAACGTAAAACGCCTACTTTGTTTTGTAGTTATTGTTTAACAAAGACGGGCCATGAATATTATGGATGACGATATCCAAACCGTCAATGACATTGTCGAGTTGAAAAGATTTGCGGATAGTAATATTGTGAATATAGGTACTTTTATTTGTACGAGTATCATTGTAATGATTCTGTTTTTCACTTTAAATCTTTTCTTTATTTTTTTCTTTTAGTTTAGAGGGTCTATTCCTAGTAATGCCTCTATTGCCTTCTTTTTCGCTAAAACTGATTACACTTTTAAGTGTTAAAATACTATTAAATATATTATTCATCTCCATTAAATTCTATGCATTAAAATTCTCGACTTTTAAAATCTAATTTCTTTATTTTTAAGATAGCCTTTGCATAATCATGTATCAATTTTTTATTACGTTGTTGTCACACTCCAATATAAACTTAACAAGATACCATATCGGACCCCAATAGTCCAATAAAGCTAGTTCCACCACTGATTACGTAATCGTTGTAAACATTATCACTTTAACTGTTGCACGTAGTAGGAATGTGTGATGTCCGGTCGGTTTGTCTCCGACCTTGCTTTGGAGCTTATATATTATTGTGTTTAAATTAAAATCTATAAAGTTCGTTATTATTTAGTTATATAACTACATGTGTTTTTCCTGTTTGATAACAAGTTTTTTGCTTTCGTACTCAATTAGAGATCTAGAATTTTATAGGAACTGTATCTAATAATCACAAGACATTAGAATAAATTTATGTATTATTAAACAAATAATATACATAATTAGTTGTCTATGCTAATATAATAAAGATGAAAAGATTTTTTGTTTGTTTAAATGCGCTAAACTCTGGAACGACCAGTCGGATTGTGGAACTTCTTATTGTTTACTTATAGACAAATTCATGAGGAGTAGTGTAGAGTATAGGCTATGTAACATCGGGAGCGGAGCAGTACCTAAATACGAAACTGATCGCGGGTGAAATCTCGAGTGTATAGCTAGTTTTTGAATATTCACCCTGTTTATAACCAGTCACAAACAATCATGAGGAAACATACATTGAAAACAATCACTTACCGACAATAATTCTTTGAGAACAGTGACAGATAACCCGATAACATTATCTGTTATGGATATCAGCTACTGGATTATGGTTCAAACGAAAAGCAAACGACTATCACATGTGCTGACGATACAACACAAACCAAGAGATAAGCAAAGCTAATTTATCCACAAAAGGCATTACCTAATAGCTTATTCGATACTATATGATTACCAAAATACTATTCTGTTTACGTAATTATCTTTGCATTTTTGTTACGTCACCCTGTTCTATAATATCTGTCATCGGCCTTGCTTCGGCTATGGTCACAATCACGACCATGGCTTCATGGCACAAGCGCGATGACGAGAGCTTTTGGCCTTTATAAATCGTCATTTACTACAACTTTATATCAATAGCAATAAGGGACACATTTAAGAATTGATTCATGTTGTGATTTATCGTTATTGTTTACTTGGAAATGCCTGTTATTGGAAGTGTTCATAAGTTAAGCTTTATGATTTTAGTATTAATGTTTGTTTTTGTTTGCCTGCAGGTAGCAGCTGTTGACGTCCGCAGTAGCAGCCAGCCCGAAGGCAACTCTTTTTTCTCGCCCCCGCTCCCCGCATCCCCTTCCAAGATTGCTGCCACCATGGGTCGGAAGAAAATACAAATATCCCGGATTACGGACGAACGGAATCGACAGGTTGGTTTTAAAACTTGAACAATTTCTTCTTTTAACACAAAGAATCCCAGTAGTAAAGGGTCAGCGAATCCGACAGTCTCACGCACAATTTCACTGAGTAATTTCGGCAATCTCCATTATAGATACACACCAAAGCAATCATGGGTTATTTAAGTACGGGTAATAAAAACATGATTACAAAAAATGTCGAAACTAAACCTACAGAAGAATGATGAATGATTTAAAGCTTCTTAAAATAACCTGTACCGATATTAAGGCTTATGCAACTGTAACAGAGACCAAAATTGATATGTGCAATACTAAGTTCGCACATAATATTGGATGAGAGTGAAATGACCTTACCATGAGGCATGACCTAACAGATGCGGCCTATCAACACTCCCACTGCAAAACATTATCGCGAGGGGACAACGACCGCTGCCACTTGTAATTTATTAATTATACGATTACACTGTATATCAACCTTGTCCAGTTTATTATGACCCTACAAAGCACTCCTCATCTGCCCCTCTCTCAAAGCACATTTTTAATTAGAAGAGGGCAGAGAAGCTCTCTGTATATGGTCTAGTAGTACCCGCAGCAGACATGTAAAATTAAAATTGCGAAGGTCAATTTACTTTTGGCGGTTTAACTTCCTTTGTTCTTCATAGTTATATGTACTTCCATAAAACATAATCATGCTCTAATCAGACGACATATTTGGTACCTATAAATAACAGGAAACATGAACTGTATTTACTAATAGTTAGTTGTTCCTAAACAAATGATTTACCAGAACACCTATCGATTTTTTAGAGTATTAAGGAAAATTACAAATAAACCACAGATGATGTGTAGGTTTGAACAATGGTGCATTATTTGATAGCTTGAAATATTGGAATTTAAAACGTCCTGAATGACAAATAACGTTGATGAGTTCCAGTTATAATTATTTCATTCCGTCCGTGACCCAATAAAATACTTTTTGTTTTCATGTTATCAATATCGAAATGACAATATGAAGAGACCGTGTAGTTTAATGATACATTTTGTGTAGTCAAGCCTGAAAATGAAAGTAGTGGTTAAAAACTCTATAATTGCTTTATGAACTTTGTGGTTTGACCCTCGGAATGTTTTAGGGATATTCCATTAATTACATGGATTTAAAAAAATACTTCTCCACAATTGTTAACTCAACCTCACTAAGTGTTCCGTCATTTTCCTTATGTTAGTCATTTGAATGTTTCAGGTGACCTTCAACAAGCGCAAATTTGGTGTGATGAAGAAAGCCTACGAGCTTAGCGTACTATGTGACTGTGAGATCGCCCTCATCATCTTCAGCTCCAACAACAAACTCTACCAATATGCTAGCACTGATATGGACAAGGTTTGTGAAATTAGCTTCTTATTCTTCAAATTATATCAAATATGTTCTGTTTATTAACATTCTCAGTATTGCCATTAGAGAGTATATACCAATATACTTAGAATATTTTTTCCGTCTGATTCACTTGCCATGTTCATCTGATTTCTTGCAAATATCATCTTTATTGTTTTAGTAATTAATGTTTCTTTTTAATTAATGTATTCTAGAGTATCTACTACTGTAAATAAGGTATTTTATGAATAATATGAATTCATTCTTATTATCAATTCTTTACGAAGATCTTTGATATTAATTATGTATGTAAATTCTGTTTTACTAGCTTCCTGTTCTCCGTGGTTTTTTGTAGTCATGCTCATGAGGTTGAAAGATGAGTGCTTAGCATTTTCTGAGATACGTGTTTCTTTAAAAACTTATTTGTTATTTAAAGTAATTAAAAACGTCTAAAGGAAAAATTATTTCATTCCAACTAATGGAATTAATTTCTTCTAACGTGATTCTCGGTAATTTATCGTTACACGGCTAACACGCCCCAGTTATAATACTTATAAAGGTTTATGTTTTAATGAAACTCTTGGTAATACTAGCTAGACTCGAGCTATTTGCATAAACAGTTTATATACAGAATTAACTGCTCATAAAGATCACACAGTTCAGGCAAATGATCTGCCTGTATTTGTAATTTCGTATTCAATAGTGTAAGGTCAAGGTAGCGTTGCTAAACTATACACAGTGGGGAAGATAGGTATGCAAAACATAGATTTTTTTTATTCAAAGAAGTTTACGATGTTGAGTCAACAGCACTATTGTTATGAAGCTAATGTCGTTGGTAAATTGTAGGCTTTATATAATTTCGTTACAAGCAAAATTTACAGGACGGCTACAAAAGAAAAATCAATGGAAATAAGAATGCTAATGGAAGGAAAATCAATTAAACAATAAAGATGATTTGTGAAGATATCTCAGGCGATACGGTTTTTTATTAAAGATCATAAAGGAAGGTAGATTTTAAGACGTAGAAAATATGATATAAAATTAAAGAAAAATGTTTATTTATTTGCAGGTTCTTTTGAAATACACGGAATACAACGAGCCGCACGAGTCACTGACAAACCGCAACATCATCGAGGTACATTAAGTACGGCGTCATCTGTGTGCCCGTGATCGCAATGCAATGTCCATGCAAAATTGACTTATCCCATTAACCGCGTGCTTTGTACTTACACACAATACCCTAATGCATATATTTGATACTAAAACAATCCCTGATATAAACAAGCAAATGTTGTTCGAACCTCACTAGATTATAGATGTAGATCTCGTACCCAAAGACCTTGTGTAAACGATATCACATCAATATATACACATAAGAATAGACAAACACGAGCAATAAAGCAACAGCATGTTTATTTCCTGTTAGAAAAAAAGGAGAAGTACAAAACACCAGACACCCCGTTTTATACTAACAGTTTATGACTAGATACCCCAAATATTTATGTTATTTTTTCCTGTACCAGCATGGGTTTTGTAAATATATTTTGTGTTTATTTGAATTAACCGCGCCTACCTGACTTCGATGTTTTGATACAAGGGTAAAGTCAGTGTTGCATCATTGCGTTCGACACCCACACAAATGTACGCTAAAAAATTTTGACACGTACAATTTTACCTAGTTACACTATAGTAGTTATATTGAGAGCACTGTTTTATTTTGAACCCTCCACTACATACTGACGTGATAAAATCTAAACAAACGAAACAGTAGCAATTACGTTTAACGCGATTGAAGCCGATAACGCTAATGGTGTGTATAGAGGGTGTAATCTAATAATTTAACAGGATTTTAGTGCATGCCAGATTAATACAGTACGCGTAGAGTATATATAAGTTTGGCTCGTCAAGCCACCTGAGCTGTGTTCGCTGACACTTACAGGCACTAACGAAGAAGGAGCATAAGAACGGAGTGATGTCACCAGACAGCCCTGAGGCTGAGCCTGAGTACAATCTGACACCAAGGACCGAGGCAAAGTATTCCAAGATTGATGAGGAATTCCAAATGATGATGCAGAGGAACCAGTTGAACGGGAGCCGTGTGGGTGTGGGTGTGGCAGGAAGCAACTACAACCTGCCTGTCAGCGTCCCGGTTGGCAACTACGATCAAACACTACTTCAAGCTAGTCCACAGATGCATGCTTCTATCAGTCCACGGCCATCGTCTTCCGAAACCGATTCAGGTATAGCACCTTTACCAATTATTTTTATGTCTCTGATTTTGCTCACAGTAATCAGTTTTTTGAACCTAGTATTGAATGACTTTAATGTAAATCTAAAGATCTTCCTACACCAATTCAAACAAACCCTTATTCCAAGTTCCATAACTAAATTCAAACGTTGTTTCTATTCCAGTATATCCAAGCGGCGGAATGCTAGAGATGTCAAACGGCTACCCAGGTTCAGGATCTCCACTAGACGCCGGATGCACACCGTCGCCGTCACCCGGGCCGGCGCCGTCACCGCACCGGCACGGACACAAATCGCACGGGCACGCACCACCGCCGCATCACTCGCCGCGGCACAATAATCTACGCGTTGTTATACCCAGCTCTATGCCGCCACCACAAGACGACATATCTTATGCTGGAGAGGTGATTGTGAGGCACTTTTATATTATTCATCTATCTTTCATTTCTTGTCTTGATTCTAATAATTGATTTCTAAATTAGAATTTTAGAAGTTCTAAAGGAAACGAAATCATACTGAGCTAACAGCGAAGCGGGTAACTAGTTACGTAACACAAATCTATAATTTCAATTATTAGAATATTTCTGCATTATGCAGCACTTCATATTCTTCCATACTCTACTCGTTGTCGCCATCCTATACATGGTCGTCATCACAATTAGTAGTATCCGTATCGTACCCTGAGTCAAAGTCAAAGTTAAATCATTTATTTTTAATCATGCCATTAAAAGGCACTTTTTAACGTCATTTGCGAAAAAAACCTAATAATAATGAATCTTATTGCCGTCTCAAAAGGTAGTTTTGTATGGAGAAGAATGGGCAATAAATTCACATATAAACACTTAAAAAACAAGTTTTACAATAAGTGTAGGTACATTAATACAAGAATTTTACGAATGTGAAGACGATGTACCTAAAATAAAAATCACTTAAAATATTACAACAGGGACCAAATTTTACAAATGTAGAAACTTAACATAACGCCATGCCTGTATTCCGCAAAGGGTTAGGCAAAGGTGTACCCATTAGTACAACCACACTTCGTCAGTTATGTTTAAGTCCCATAAAATAGGGGGCGAGCCTATTGCCATCAACCGGGCACAAGACTCCAAGGCTAAGAAATGAGAGCTGAGTTAACATTGACATTATCTTATTTCCAGACACCACTCGGCTACTCAGGACTCGGCAACTTCGGACCACAAGACTTCAGCATCAACTCGGACATGGGAATCGGACTGACGTGGGGGGCGCACCAGCTGCAGACGCTACAGCACAACAGGTACATGTCTGTACTCACTTTCATATCACTTTTTATATGTGTCGCTTATGAACCTTTTGACACGTTTAGACTGATGGCTTGTATCGGATACTCAGTTGCTAATAAGTGGAGAAACTTGGTGAAGTCAGAATATACCGGGTGTAAAAAAATATCACATAGGCAATTAACTACGAATGCCGATCAAACTAAAGTAACTTTAAGCAAAAGTTATTTGCTGGGATAAGTCTTTTATTTATGGTGTTAAATATCACTGTTTTCGGTAGAGCCCAATGAAATGCTAGAAAAACAGTTCAGAAGCTTTCTATATCTCCTTAAGGTTCCCAGGTATGATCGAAAACAAAAACAATTTATGAGATATAAATTTTGGCTTGGCTTCGATAAGTGTTATATTATACCCGTTTTAAAAACTTGCTTCTTATGCTACTTACTACTTAGCCAGTTATCCATACTCTTGAGGCACGGGCACGTGCTATCTGGTAGTCTAAATGTGTGATAAGGGGCTAAAAGAAATCTTTTTAACTGAGTCTTAAATAATATATTTTATTTTATTATTTTAGATTTAGAGAATCTAATTTTAAAACTGTCACTAGAAAGAATTCAAAACAAAAGACTCGGTTGATGAAGATTTTTGTAATAATTGTCCTCTAAATAATAAGACATTAGTAATACTAACATGAAGCACAAAGCTATTCAGAATACTAATAAAGATAATAAAGTACAATAAAGTATTTAAAAAATGGTTGATATAAAAGCAAATGAACAAAAAGTGAAATCCTGAATAGCTTTGTCAACAAATTAAAAAAAACCCAAAAATGAGTTCCGCCGCGACAGTGCAATCACTGCCGTGACCAGGATTCGAACCTGGGTTACTACGGCCACAACGTAGGGTCCTAACCACTAGACGATCACGGCTGTCGGAACCACTGGTAACACTGCCCAAAACAACAATGTGTTTAATAACTGTTGCATAAGACTTCATGAACATTCACGGTTGCGTGCGCCGGAGTGGATAAAAAAGCGTGTAAATGGCAGGTTAACTCACTAATAATTTGCACAAAAGGAACTAATTAATTTAACATCACGCCTGGCCACCATTTTTTGTATTTGTGTCTATTATGTTGACAGAACTAAGTACTTACTAGACTATTTATACAAGGTGTAGTTTTGTGTACTCATCAAATTCAAGAAGGTAACTGTACTAGTGATTCTCAACACGAAACAGTAGGTTTTTTTCTTTTAGTAGGTGATTTTTTAATTTGAACTAGCAATCTTGCCGCTGGGTTTAGGCAAGCGGAGTGATGAACCCGTATGCATATAAGCATATGGTCGTATGACATTGCAACCGCAACGGAGTGATTCTGTTCTTTAAAAGAGGTATATTCTGAAATACTGACAAACATCGTCAATAAAAAAAAACAAGTATTTTATTAATTATTACTTAGTCTTTTATAACAACCACCCAACAGATGAGGATGGAAAACTACACCTTGTATAGCTAAGTAATTTTCATAGCCCAGATGAAAAAGGCTTACCACCTCATATTACAAGTAAAGTATATGTGACAGAAAAAACTACTAAACGAATTTAAATTGCTGGTTGCCGTGCAAAGACATTTAAGCCAAAAAAAAACAAAACACATTGAGAGACAGAGACGAAAAAATAGAAATTATTTATGTTAGGCCCCCAGTACGCTGATACCGTGGTTGCGCAACTAGGTCGCGTTCACTGGCCAGCAATGCGCATGTGGAGTGACAACGATGCCTCATATACCTACCATACCTCTTGTTCTACTCTTTATGCACTTCTTTCTTCTTCTTTATAGTGTGGGCAGTAAGGTCTTACGAGCCCACACACCCTAGTGTCCGTTTCCTAGTTCAGAGTTCGCCAATGACATAGAAACCGCCTCAAGGGCCTCTGACATGGTTTGAGTGGAACAGTATGTCCAGGTTTCCTCACGATGTTTTCCTTCACCTTCTATGCACTAACACCTACAATATAAAAGCCATCGCTAACGCTGTCGACTTGGCTGAATTCTCATCCTTTATAAGAAACAAACTTCTCCCTACGACTGCGTAAGCATATGGTTTTTTCACCCGCGTTTAGTCCTTAAGTTATATATTTGGTTACTGCTCCGCTTCCTTAGGTCGTAGCGTGATGCTACATAGCCTATACTATTCCTCATGAATCTGGCTACCAATTTTTACAATCCGACTGGTAGTGCCCGAGATTAACGCTTTTAAACAAAAACTAACAAAGTAACTCTAACTCTTCAGCTTGATTGATTTAGTTAGATAGAATCATCAACAGAGAGGAAATGAAATATATTAATGATCATAAATACAAGGACGTATTCTCAAGGACACTATGCAAGATACAATCTTATATCAGATTGTCTTCCGGGAGGCGTAGCGTGTCAAATGAATGGCCGTTACGCATGAGCAGACTCAGATTGGATTTGTATTAAACCAACGAAAAAAAGAAGAAGAAAAACTTAAATTAATTTGTAAGAGTTTTTGTGCCGAGCAAGTGAATTGTTGAATCTGATAAACAACTCGATAAGAGTCTCTCAGAAAATGTTCTTTAAAATTTTTTGATGGAAATTACAGATGACGATCGATTCTTAATGGAGACGAGGAGCCAGCGAATATGAGATATTAATTTAATTTGGACTCACTGGACTTACAGTTGGAAACTAGGGCAAAAGAGGCCGAACAACAAAATCCACGAAAATCCATAATTATTACTATTTATTTGCTATTTTTGGAATCCACCCATATTCCTCAAAATCTCTAAAAATCGATTATTATAAGCCGCGACGGTCATTCATCTTTTGCTAATGAATCTTCAATTAAAAAATTAGGAAAAATAGCAAAAGATATCTCCTCCACCATGACAGTGTAATCACTGCCGTGACCAGGATTCGAACCTGGGTTACTACGGCCACAACGTAGGGTCCTAACCACTAGACGATCACGGCTATTGGAGGCTGTGGCTGTACCAATAAAATTTCATGGTCTCTTTGAAATGTGAAAGTCATTGAACCGTTTTCTTGACAAGTATTCGACTTTCGTGCCCCTGCTCTTGTTATTTAGATCAACGAGAAGTTCTTATAGATCATAAAAGATGGCGCATATATATTTATTATTTATTTATTTGTTTGAAATATAAAGAGGCCATGTAACTACTAAACTATTTGACGATAAATAATATATCAATAACCTAGTAAACGTAAGGATTTGATTGCTAATCAATAAATTAATGACTTCCTCTAACAGTAAATAAAGGAGGATCGGCAAAAATGTATGGAAACTGGTCTAGAAACCAATAACAACCACACATATGTCATTAGATAATAACTTTTTTCCCACAGCGATTTGAAATGAACCGCCATAATGACTATTGTTGCAAATTAAAAGAGCTATCTAATGACATATGTGTGATCGTTATTGGTCTTTAGACCATTTTGCCGATGATCCTTTGGCCATAGATAGACGAAACGCTGCCAAGCTTTATAACAGTCAATCATCTGATAGATAAATTTTAATGGATGTTTTTAATATTATTATTGGGAGATTATTTATTACGAATGTAGAATTCTGACAAATATTTGCATAGAAATTGGTTAACAATTTTCTATCGGTGCCAGTTTGGATATTTATAAACTATTCTGTATCACAATTTGAATTAAATATTAATAAAAAAACGTGCACGATTTACATTCGTTTGATAGTTATTAATAGTTTCTACATAACTATCACCCAAGCCTATGGAATTCAAGTTTCCTGATGTATTCAGAATATTTATCTGTAAAAAATTTACTCCGCCGCGACAGTGTTATCACTGCCGTGACCAGGATTCGAACCTGGGTTACTACGGCCACAACGTAGGGTCCTAACCACTAGACGATCACGGCTATCGGAGCTGTTGAATACTGGTCCAAAAACTGCAACTGTATCATGTCAGCCTTGCAAACAAACCAGTACGGATAATCTACCCTGCCTCCCGCAAATCTACAAAAACAAGGCGACCGAGGGGGGTCCCGGCTGTTATTTGAAGTGCTACTTTCACTTGGTCGCTGCGCTTGACTGCGCCAATCGAGCACAGATAATTACGACATAAATTAACTTTATCGGTTGCTACGGTGTCCATAAGTTCTTTGCATGTTTCTAATTGGCTGTTATGAATTAAACATAATGCTAATATGAACTAATGAGGTTAACGTACTGCCGTTATGGCACCTCTACCATGGTGTGATGGTTGGCTTCATGTAGTACCACATTTTTCATTTGGAATTCTCATTTTCTCATGTACATGTCCATGAGAGGGCTGGATTTTTTTTGTGAATCTGTTTATGTATTCATTGCGATTATGCATAGGTAGTTTTTTTCATGGAAGTACTCGTTTTTTTTTTTTTTTTTTAATGCACAATGTACACAACATAGTTTACACGCTAGGCTTAAAACTAGTGAGTACATTACCCTGTTAGGGCGCAGCAAGATTACTTAAGACTAATAATATTGCTATATATATACATATCTATTTATATAATATATTAGGAACTTTTACAATGAAAATATTTATAACTTAAATTTAGCTTTATATATATTATAAGGAAGAATATTATATATATTTAATTAATTAACAGGTACACATAAAAACTATTTTAACATTTTGTCTTCCATAAATTCTTGAATACTATAATAACATCGTTGGGCCCTTATAAAATGTCTATTGGAGTCACGCTCCGGGTTCGATATTGGAAAATTAACAATGTGACTTTTACAATTCAAATGTATTTTCTAAGTTTGTTTTGGACATCACTGACATCGGTGAAGAAAAACATCGTGAAGAAACCGAGAGTTATAATAATAAAAATAAACCTGATATCGCCAATCCGCCTTGAGCAAATGTGGTGATCATGCTCGTGCCTTTTTTGTGGAAAAGCCTTTGCAATGGGATAACAATAGGCTGGTAATTATTATCGGACTTCGAGCTGCTTGTGACTCCTTTTAACTATATTATGTCAATGTAATAACATGAATGAGTTGTGATCTTTCCTCCTTGGCCTTAATTCATCTCCTACCATGACTAATAAGTCCAATAACTCAACAGTAGCAGCTTGCCTGTCCTCGGCGGCGGCGGGACGCCTCCCCCTGCCGCGTCGCCTAGCAACGTCAAGATCAAAGCGGAGCCGGTGTCGCCTCCTCGCGCGCCTGACCACATGCATCGCGCGCCGCCGCCTGCGCCCGCGCCTCAGCCCGCCCATCTCTCTGGAGTCATTGATGGTGTGTATTTGTTTTCTGTTTGCTAACATCGTTTGAAGTTTCGATAATGAAGTATCCACTAATATCGATGCAAGGCATTATTCTTTGCCCTCAGTTGTTTTTGTTTGAAAAATTAATTTTATAAACTTAGCTAATTTAAAAGAACATAATTGCTTAATCGCATGAAATATTTAGTAGTCGTAGATAATATTTTAGTTACTAAAAATGTTTTTATTAATATGTGAAACCTATTAACCAAAACTAACCTTACCAATTACAGTGTATCGGCACGTTGCAGGTTCAGTATCGTCAAGCAACATGGGCTCGCCGGCTGGGCAGGACATGAGGCACTCCAGCGCAGGGCCTCTGGACTATGAGCAGCCGCACACGAAGCGGCCGCGAATCGAGGGTTGGGCCACATAGCTAGGCTATGAGGCCTTCGGCTCGTATCCGAGGCCCCTGCACCCGCACTGCTAAGCCCCGCGAGGCCCCGCATCGCACGCCACGCGGCCCCTTCTCTCTATCGAGCTTCGGTGACCGTCCTCTGACCGACGTGCTCTATCTGGACTGAACAGAGTTTCCCCGCGGCACAGTGCTAATCTTATCACTCCAAAAGTCTGATAAGGAAAGGTGCATCCAAATGAAACGGTGCTTAAATTTTTGATGGCACGGTCGACTAACTTTCTCCTAAGAGAAGCAAGCCCCACTTACTGGGCAGTTACATATTCGTAGATCTCTAACGAGGTCCTATATAATTGAATGTTCAACTTTACACTACCCTCTATTAATACGTAATTAATTATTGTAATGCACATGAGTACACTAAAGATTAAGATTAAATGTTAAAATTAAGTACAATAGCAACCCTTCAGAACAATTTTGAACTTTAAGTACATTATAGATAGATATTGAATTCCCCTGTAAATAGACGACATTATATGTGCAATCCGTGCCATTGTCTGTTTAGCTTAAAGTTAGTCAATTTAAAGATTAGTGACTGTAACAAGTAATAGTGCACTATGATGTTGGAGTTAATAGTGTGTTTATGGAAACGGCTGGACGGTGTTATAAAGTGCGTTGGACACGGACCACAAACGTGTGAAGTGCGAGTAAGACTATAATAAAAAAAAAACAAACGACTGTTGACTTTTTGTGTTAGTGTTTTAAAAAGTTTTTTGTGCCATTTAAAAAATTATAATAATAGTGTGACATCCGAACTTGAATCTGTAAATTTGTAGTCGTAGTGTCATCACAGAAGATAATAAATTATATGTATTGTAAAATCTACTTTATCTATTGACATATTTATACATGGAAAATCATAATGATATTTACATAATATGTATACACGTCCCGTTAGGAACGAATGTTATGTAAGTAAGTAGGTAATGTTAGCTAGAGATGAGTATATAAAGGTACCACACGAAGCTTTAAAATTTCTTATGATAACACTTGCACTCTAAGCAGATTTTGTAAGTAAACACAGTTTATATCGTAAAATATAGAAATTCTTGACATTTCGACACTTGAGTACATAGTTGAGTTTGACAGTCAGAAAAGAACTTGTTGAGTTTGACAGTCAGAAAAGAACATAAGTCAAAAATGCACCTTTTTCTGGATTTTGGTTCGAGCTATTATGAAAATAGCGTTACAGAATGTTCAATATTCGGGAAAAGAACAGTCGTATTTTATTCTGACTCAAATCTGTCTATGCTTCGATCATACCTTATACTATAAATCCCGTTCATATTAATTATGTATGTATGGTCGCATCTTGTTGTAGACCAAAATATTATCGAGTCAATTTTGAATATCATATTTATGTAATTACTTGTTAAGTATGTGTAGGTTTATTTAGTGGCTATAATGGGTTACAAAAAAATGAATGGAACAACTTTGTTGATAGTACATTTACTTTTTGTTTTGTTAATGTGATCTGAAGATATTTTTTTTTATTTCTACTTAAATAAAGTTAATACTTAGTAGCTTATTGTAACTGTGAACAATATACCTACGAGTCAGCTTTAAGCACATACAAAATTATATTTTACATTAAAATATTTACACTAAAATATGCACTATATCACGATCCGCCCTATTTTTAGATGATATTGTCTGAAAGAAATTCTACATTGTGTCGTCCATAGATCATAAAGTCCTTCATCTCCCCGCTTTCCTTAGATGTGGCTTACCTTCCTCCAGTAGCAAGTATCCTAATACCCCAATTCTTTGAAACGGCCTTTACCAGGTCCAAAGAAACACGATTCCCCTTCTCCCCTCCCCATATCGTCTCACTGTAGTTGCCTTACTCACAGTGCCTAAATGTACCATTTTGTACCAAAATTTGTATGTTATAGCATTTTTGCTTTAATATTCACATCCTGGTAATCTTAAGTCATTTAATGATGATGATGTCTAATTGTCAATTGTTCAGGTCGTAATACGCAGTAAATGTATGGGTACAGTCAGACGCAGAAGTAATAAGAGTATTGAATATTAGATGTACTTAGGTGTCCTGATTAAATATATGAATGTTTCCTGCTTTTTTAGAATGTAACATCTGACCCTGCGGTTTCAACTCTTTTTATTTTTGCACTCGACTGTATACAAGTACTACGATCAGAACGATAAGTTGAAAATATATATATTTCTGTACCACATTTGTCAGTAAAACTGTTTAAATGTGATTATAACTATATAAATGTAATTAAGTGTAATGAACAACTTTGCATCATAGAATATCATTAGTATAAATTAACCTTCAAATCACAGTAACAAAATGTTAAATGTACATTTGTTAAATTTGTACAGGGAGGTATCCATTTTGAAGTTCAAAAGTCTGAACGCATATTTAAAAAAATAAATAAAAAAATGTATTTTCGCATTGTAAAATAAGTACACGGTTAGGTTTAACGAATTAATATTTTATTACCGGAACATAATTGATGTTGACCCGTTTATAGGGAAATATTATAATGATCATGTAAGTACACCTTGAATGTTAGACTAAATTGTTAATGTGATATAAGTACCTACACTGTTACAGCCCTGGGCCCGCTCATTGTTAAACTACCTTTAGGGTCGCCACACACCTTTGTGTCGGTCATCTACTAGGTGTTACATGTGCTTGTTAAGTGAGTGGCGATCTTTGTAAATTTCTCCTCTGGGCCCCGTAGTTTGAGATTCTACAATTGTGTTATCTGCTGTTTTCGGTCGTTCGTTCCTAAATGTTCCTTTCTCTGGAAACGTCGATGTGTTTTGTATTAAAATTTGCTCAATATGTTCGGCGACGTTGCGATATCCTTGTTTCTTGTTAGAGTTCATTTCTACTTGTCCGTTGTAGAAGGTGGTATGATATGATTAAGTGTTGTATTGTACATTATCAAACACATTTATTGTTACCTATGTACCTATCACAGTATAGACGCACTGGTATGAGGTCATAACCAAATCAATGAACGCAATTTTGCACAAAAACACATTGTTATCGGATGAAAAAAATACAATAAGTCAAGTTTCCTTTGTATTCACGTAGTGATAAAATATCGGACATTTATGTATTTTATCGCTTGCACAGACTATTGCATGGACTGTAATATTGTATAATATTATGACAGTTAAGCTGGTATTGGGAGCATTATTTCCGAGGTTGTGAGCTTTGCTATCGGGAATGAGTTTCAAGTTTAATTAATTAATAAATATATAATATAATTATTCATTTGAACGCACAACCGTGTTGTGTGTTATTGTAAAAAGCGTTTGTTTGTTCTTTATATTATGTACCTACTTTCGTAATTATGTGTTTACCTGTATTTTATCTCGCTGTGTGACAATAGCAAAGGGCTTGTTCACTTGTTCAGTTAACTTATAATCTAGTTTATTGCATTTAAAGAGATACGTAGTTATAAGATAACAGAAAATTTTGCTGAACTTCTTCACATTAGATGTCGTTATATTTACTTTCCCCCGTCTTATTGCTATTGCACCACAGTGTATCGTGAACAATCCAAATAGAATATAGGAATATAAATACATATCCTAATTGAATACTCAAATCGATTTCACATTAATTTCTCTTGTAACAACAGTTGTGCAATACATATATAACAAAATGCTTAGGTAGGTATTAGGTATATTTTCGTTTGAATTTTACAAAGAATGCAAAATCTGTTGTATTTTATCGATATTTTTACTGATAATGAGAGAGATAGCCGACGGTTTACCGGAGGCTTGTCTCGGAAATATTAAGTCATAATTGTGTAATTATTTTTTAAGATAAGGCCGGGCCAAATATTGCATTAATGTAGGTCATACGGCGCTGTATCTCTGTGTCGAGGCAGCCATTTCTGCCCTGTGTATTATAATTGTATGATGAATGAAACATCTCAGTGGCTGAATGAAATATTAATGTTTATCGACAGTGTTAGAAAATTGTTATAAATTATTTTGATGACTGTTCGAAGGATAATAAAGAGTTGGATGTCAGGTTTTGTTCTTTATTTTGTAGCTAACCCTTACCCATAATATTTAACAATACTTGCAATTACAAAACATTCATAAAATTACAACTTTTATTATGATTTCAAAATCATGCACTAGCATCTTAAATGCTTACAGATAGTTATAGAATCTGCAGTAAAAATGAATATCTGAAAGATAATCCTTAATATTGCTATGGTAAAGTTGATAATATATCGCCTCCAAAGTCGATAAAACTGCGGTCAAGTTGGACATAAGTGGAAGCAGTACCATCAAAACGCTGATGTATAAGAATATGCTTTTCTTATTTATCATGGTTTACAGAACCACCAAAAGCAGCTCGAGAAACAGTGCCTCCATTTTCATCTAAAGACTCCATATCATGAGCAGTAAATCTACGTCTCTTCTGGTCTTTTTCAAATATCTCTCGCACTTCTCTATCCAGATCTAACGAGCTTGATCGTCTTGAATCAAATCTGCCAACATTGAATGTATTGTGTACATCAATACTGTCTTCAGTTACATTTATTACTTGGCCATCTAAAGTATCCCTAGACACTGCTGTAGATGGTCGACTATCAAAGTTTAGTCTGCTCTCAGTGTCACCTATTATCTTTATTTCACTATCAGTATCTGTTCTTGGTGTAGGAATTAAGTGTTCCCTAGAATTGACACTTATTGGTGTGTCAACTTTTCTGGTTATTCTGCATCTTCTAGTAAAGCCTCCCATCCATTCTGAGACTAATGCCGTTCCAGCTATGATGAAACCAGCTGCTAAGAGCAAAAACATGCCTTGTGTATCTTCTAAACTAAGTCCTTTTTCCTCTGCTGATGGTATTGTTATTATGCCACTGCCAGCCTGTTTGGAAACATGAATATTAGTAACGTCATTAGTTCTTTTTATTTTTGAGATATTTTAAAACGAGGGGTTACTTAACTAAACAAGCCATCGGGAGCATAATCCAATAATAATATCATCGGCTGATATTATTGACGAGACCTTGAAGAAAAGGGACGAGCATTTATCACCGCGCTTGCTCAAGGCGTATTGGCGATATCAGACTTATATTCATTTTAAGTCCGGGTTTCCCCACGATGTTTTCCTTCATCGATGTCAGTGAAGGCCAAGATAAAATTAGAAAGTACGTATGAAATAGAAATAATCTCATTGGTGGTAGCCCGTGCCCGGTTGCAAACCTACAACCTCGTGCATAATAATATGAAATATAATAATTTATCGTAGCTATCTAATTATTGCAGGTTTACTCCATCATCTAGCGTGTCTTGCCTTACTATTTAATTAATAAAACTCACGGCGAGGAACTTTCCAGTCAAACTCCGTTGCATTTCGAAGCGCACTTCATCAGTAATCTTGTCAACAAGTCCGCTCTGAATCATTCTACTGATATCAAAGTTCATTTTTGCGGAGTAGACGGAATCGTTAGGAAATCCAATCGTTATTCCAAATGGTACAAAGCATTCATTGGAAATATGGAGCACTGCACGTTTGGATCTGAAAAGTTTAATTGTAAAATAATTTTCTAAATAATATTTGAAGACTCGTATTTGAAAACATCGGTCCAATGTGAGTAGAACCCAAGCACAAGGGGTTCCGTACTACCGTAATACAATATTTAACACTAAATAGAAAAAATGTCGTTTCTTTTATGGTGCCCCACTTTAATTTTTATCTTTTTTTTTTCTATTTGGTAAACATTTCAACTTTTCTATCTTTTACGGCTTAAGAGATACTGCCTGACAGGCAGACGGACAGACAGACGTTGGCACACTTGGGGTACCGAATCCTAAAAGAAGGAAAAGGAAAGCATTACAAGCACAAATGTATCAGAATCTTACTTCGTCACAGTAAAATTTGCTTGTACAATATATTCAAGTTCAGCTTTGGATCCCAAAAACGCATAAGGCCAGAAGAAAGCTTTGGTCGTATTTCTGATTCCAGCTTCTACATTTGGTACCAATTCAAGTTTTTTCAACAATTTGAAGGTGTCAGGATCAGATGAATTCACGAACCATTTTTCCCAACCACCTTTGTCTGCAAAATACGAATAATAATATTAAAATTAATGATAAAAGTAATATTTGACTCGACTAGTAACTCGTTCCATTTAAGAAATTAATTAAATATGGCGGCCAAGCAAAGGAGCTTGTTCGGCAAGCCTTTACACTCGCACAGTGTAGAGAGCGAGTGAGAGGACATGATAAAATATACATACCTAATTTAAGCTTACTTAAATTGTGTATAATATGTCATTGTACTACTGTTTTTTATCCCTAATAAATAAATAAAATAAAATAATCTTTATTTAATGGCGAGAGAAAAAAATGTGGATTTGTATAAGCCGTCTACAAATTCACTTAATTGTTTATACAGTAAATATTTTTTATTTACCTAAAGTGCCAACTCTGTAAAATCCAGACAGCAACTGTTTTATAGTATCCACAGTTTCAGGAAACACTGGTAACGTTACAAATGCTATAATAGATCCAGTGTAGCAACTCGTAATAATTATTGTGAAAATCCAATACCAACCTAAACAAAAAAATACAAAAAGAAATCAATAAAAAATTTAAATAAGACGATCATTTTCACGAAACTGTACTCACCAATCAGGAGCCGCGTGGTGATCTTATCAGTCTTGCTCCAAGAATTTTTACCAAGAAACGTAAAGCAATTTGTAAACGTTCCAAAGACGTACCAGAACATATTTTCAATTTCACCGCTGTTATGCAAGAGATGCCTTAGAGTATGTTTATCAGAGAAAGCTAATGGAAACATCCCGAAAAGATAGGTGAACGTTAGAGCAACCCAGACATGCCAGTGGAAAGGACCCAGAATTGCTCGATAGCTGAGAAAAATAAATCACATTAATTTATGTATTTGGTAGAAACTCAGGTACAGATACAGACAAGTGCAATAGAGTTACATACGGAGATGATATAACGGGTGTAAAAAAAGGTTTTAAAAAAGCCTAAGGCCTTAAGTTACATGTTCTTTCCAGCATAGCGATATTTTTTTGCTCTGGACCATGACTTGGGAATCATCTGGTTACGGAGATATTTAAGGTTCTTATCTTTTGACGTTTTTTACGAAGATAAATTTTGAAATGATCAATATCCCCCTGACTCGTGTACTGTTAGATGTACGCTAAAGCATAATGTTTTGCTAACGTTACATTGCACACTACCATAAACAGATGTTCCTCCCCAAAACTATAAGTAGTTTCCCAGCAATATATTTTTGCTCAATGATGCTTAGTTTATGGGCAGAATGGGTAAATAATTACTATATGATGTGTATGTCTACACTCAGCTAATGAATCAATACAAGTTACCGCGGCAATGCTGTTGACATTAGGGTAACAAAAATCGCGCAGTCTTGAGAATGCGGTAGAGACACATCAATTTCCCTCGCTCTATCGCTTGTCAGATACATCCCTGCTATTCCAATATCTGCTCGTCCCATTGTTATTTCTTTGACCACCGAATCTCCAGGCCTAACAAATAATTCCCGTATTAGTATTTTCCAATAAGAAAATGATCATATCTTCAAAATTGATTTAATTAGTTTACCCCAATTTGGGCTCTTGTGGTTCGATGATTTCGATTGAAAAGTTGTTTCTTTCTGCCAACAATTTTATGAGTCGTAGTTCCACACCATCCCATACTACTCGGGGATTTCCACCATCTAGATCTGATTTTATCCTAAATAATACAAATATCTATGAAAACCATAATTATTATTTTTAAATTATCTTTTGGAAAGGACAACTAGATTTAACAATTCTTTTTTCCTTCAAACGTCTCATATAACAGTCTTATTAAATTGAATGATTTGATTTTGACTTTGAAAATTGGTTAAATTCTGCTATAAATCCTTAATATACATTACCTTCTAAATACGTACGGAGGCTGATGAGCTGCAGCAACCACAAACCTATGACCGGCGTACCCTCCTGTCATTTTAGGAGGAAACAAGTCAAGATCTCTTGAAAACTTTCCATGAGTCCAGGAATTCAATACAACAGGCTGACTCGCACCCAATCCATCTGTATACAGTTTATGAGTATACAGTATGTATGGTGATTCCTAGGGCAGTTAAATATGTTAACTACAATATTCATCTTGAGCTTAAAATCTTTTAACAAAAAAAACTATATTCTATACTAACCAAAGTTACATCGTCTCCTTCTTTGAAGCTCTGTCCAATTACAAGTAAATTAACAAACATTCTTGAATTGACACTAGCCAGAAACTCCTGCACAGCCCATTGAGATGATCTTGCTATAATTATTATTTTGTTCTCTGGTTGCTTACCCAACACCTTTGCACTTATTCTTATGTCAGACAAAAAGAGGATAAAATTTTGACAATCTGAGCTAGCATGTAATAGTTTAGGCTGTTCTAATTCTCCGTTGTCATTGATATATCCATGTACAAAAGTCATTGGGAATCCCTTGAAAAGATTTTGGACCAAATAACTCTCCTTGGATTTGACTTGACTGTCGTAAAGTATTACTGGTGTACAGTCTTGCAAATATGTCATAGATATGTTATGTAGCAAATTCACAAGCGACGGTATTTGATCAAATTTTGTAGTTTCATTTAAAAAACGCTCACTCCATAGTTCTTCTCTGGTTTTTGGATGGCCGTGGAACACAGGATCTAACGCTCTTTTATGGATTTCTCCGTCATCATCAAGTTTCTCTTGATTAAAATGCCTCCAATTTATTTCTTTAGTGCCATTATTATATTCATGTTTACTTTCAGGCGTTTTATTACTTTTGATTTCCCGTTTTGTGTCTACTTTGTAATGCGTATCTAAGACAGATTGGGAGGGATAAAATTCTACCAATACCTCTTCACAGAAAACCACATGGTAGACCAGAGTGACAGCAAACCAAGAGACTCCCATATTTTCTGAGTTCAGTTTGAGTCGTTTTGCTTGTGAGTGAGGTTTTTTATAGGTTTTCATTGACCATGGTGAACGAAAATATCACAACACAGGTGTTATGATTGAAATTTAATTTTTGATGATCACTGCGGTTTCTTTATGGTCACGGTCGTAACCGTGACTTTTGGATTTATTTCGTGGAGTTAATTCATTCTTCGTACTTGGTACATTTTTTATGAAGGACAGAAACATAATTATAACTGTTTCTAGTTTGTTGGCAAAAAAATAGAACTCATACGAAAGGGTAATTAGTTTTATATGAAACATGTTAAGTATAGTATTAAAATTATTGGCATTATTACCTTTTAAATAAGCAAGTTAGTAGAACCGATCAAAATATTGAAATATGGTTTCCAGTATAGTGCTACGCATAAGAATGCATTGTCTAGACGTACTGCTAAACATCAACCAATTGTTGGTAGTTCAAAAAATACTTTCTTTACAAAGACAACGCTGTGTCACCTCTAATCTAAGGGTCTCACGGGAATAAAAAGGTGTCGTAATATTACTTATTAAATAAATGGTATCGCGAAATAGACCCAACGTCAAGTGGCGAGACAAGTCAAGTGTCCAGTGTGTGTTTTATTGTGTGTGGATTTATTTTTGAAACTTTAGGCAACATAAAATTAGGTAAGGTAAACGCAGCTATCAACGACCCATCGAAAATCTGCAGGTATTACCGACCTATAAAAGTAATTCGAAATCTTTACGTTTCCAGAACTATTTTAGCTATAGTAGGCAAAGTTACACACGCGTTTATTCCATAAGCATCGTATACTTTTACGTTTTTGTGAGTAGCTGTGCAAAAAACAGATAAAATACGCTAATTACTGCGGGGCAGCGTGGAGGCAGGGCGTGTAGTACTGTTCCCTTGTTCCTTCAAGTAAGTACGTGACTTTTCTATTTAAGACATTTATACAAACAAATGACGTCTATACTTTATCTTATATTACTAAATGTATTCATTTAAGTGTCAACTCTTGATTTCTTACGACATTTTATTAATAAAAAGTAATTTGAAACGATAAAACTTTAAATTAAAATGGGACGGTGTTAGCTTCATCAGTTTTAGTCGTGGCAGCTATCAACGACCCATAAGTCGGCAATGGCAGCAAAGTAACTGTTCGTTTTATTTTTCTTTTATGTTATTAAATCACACTAACACAAGTATTTTTATGGACCAGTTTAAATCTAAGCTATCAGTCTTTATAAAAATCTATTAGCGACTAAACTTTTTTGTCTAGTTTTTACCTTTTAGCGTTGTCAATTTAACCAAAGTTATGATATTTTTCGAGGATCGATATTGAATAGTATCAGTAATAAATCATTGTTTTTGTATTTAAAACAGTGTGCATTTGTTCATAATTTTTGTGACATTAATCAATTATAATCTATTTTATAGTCTGATGGTCAATTAAATTAAAATAACCATTTTTTTATGAGTCGGTAATACAATTTATGTTTATACTTACATACTTTATTACCGACCCATGAGGGTCGGCAATAGCAACTATAAGAAGCTATTACTGATTGTATATAGATTATTTAGTTTCTCACCTTACTTTTATGATTTAGCTGATTTTGGTTTTGAAATGTTCGTGGAGGTCTAGGGAAAGTTTAAACGGTGAGAAAATATTGGGGTAGGGGTAGGGCAGAGGTAGGGCAGAGGTAGGGCAGAGGTAGGGCAGTGGTAGGGCAGAGGTAGGGCAGAGGTAGGGCAGAGGTAGGGCAGAGGTAGGGCAGAGGTAGGGCAGAGGTAGGGCAGAGGTAGGGCAGAGGTAAGGCAGAGGTAGGGCAGAGGTAGGGCAGAGGTAGAGCAGAGGTAGGGCAGAGGTAGGGCAGAGGTAGGGCAGAGGTAGGGCAGAGGTAGGGCAGAGGTAGGGTAGAGGTAGGGCAGAGGCAGGGCAGAGGCAGGGCAGAGGCAGGGCAGAGGTAGGGCAGAGGTAAGGCAGAGGCCTACCTCTGCCCTAGCAGAGGTAGGGCAGAGGTATTGCAGTGGTAGGGCAGAGGTAGGGCAGAGGTAGGGCAGAGGTAGGGCAGAGGTAGGACAGAGGTAGGGCAGAGGTAGGGCAGAGGTAGGGCAGAGGTAGGGTAGAGGTAGGGTAGAGAGATCATCACTAGCTTATACATTCCATTGCTGGAAAAAGGCCTTCTCTCATACACGATCGGGAATAGCTGCATAAAAATCGTTAATAGCTTCATAGCCGTTTTTATGGGTCGGTAATAGCAACAATCGACTAAGTCACTTTGTAAATTATTTTTTACAGGATAATCCTTTATTTAAATGTATTTGATTCAGTAAATACATTTTTTATACATAACACTAGCATATAAAATTAAACTATCAATCTTTAGAGGAACCAGTATACTAAAAAAAAATGGTTGATTTTAAAATTGCCTTAGGGGGGTCGTTATTACCTGCGTTTACCTTACTATAAGTGGACTTAATGCCTTAAATGTTATCCTCCAGTCAACCAAACCTGGTGAAGAGATAACATGGCTGGTATTAATTATTGTGTTAGCGTAAAACAACAATATTAGAGATTAAAAAAAAACGATATAATTAAAATGTACACAAGTACAAATAATTAAGATTCTACTTAAGTACTTGTAATACATTTTACTTTGTAGTTGATCATTCCGTTTGACGAGAAAGTGTAGTACCAAATGTTATGCATTGTAACATCATAGATAATCTTAGACGGTTTCTAAAATAAAGATAAGGAAAAAAATTAAACAAAGATATATTTATTTATAGAATTTTATTATTCAGCACTGGTTACAAAATTGTAACAGCTCTTGTACAATAATATAAATAATGATGCCGATACAAAATACGAAATCAACTTGTTCTTAAGTTTTGCACTAAAGGACCTCAGTGCAGAGTCATATCCGAGATACATTGTTCTAGCCGAGACGATAATATAAAAGTGAAACTACCAATTTTAAATACTAATCCTATATTTACATTAAGGCATTATTAAATAGTGAATAATTTTTAAATAAGATTCGTAGCAAGCGCTTCCAATTACTTCAGTTGCAATAACAGACCAAAGCATTAATTCTAATAGAGTAAGAAGTGAATTTACCGTAAGAATCATAGTAGTGTTGAAAGATAAGCTAGAAGTAGAAAGCAAAAGTAAAAAATGGAAACCTACGACTCAAACGGGAATTCTCCTAATAATAATGATGTATTTTAATACGTTCTTAAATTAATTAACAGTTGTATAGACATGTGCAACATCACAGATGAACATAACGGCGATGTGGACAGACGTCTACACAATGCTACACACTACAAACTTTATTGTCCAAAACAAAAAACTATTGTTGTGCATCATTTCAAAATCATAAATTGTATTTTGACGGAGGATTCGATCTAATTTAAACACAGCATAGAACGTACATAATACAACCCCTAACTAAACATTACACACTAAAAACTATATCTATATTTACAAATTATAAAAAAGGCAGTGTCAACCACGAAGCTGGCAAGATTAGAAAAACATATTTTCTAAATTTTAATATGGCTTTCGTTTAAAATTATTCGGAAAATGGTAATCATTTTTTTTATTTAGGATGCATGCGATAAATACTGGAGACTGTAACTTTATATCACGATAAGTATGACATATAAAAAAGTCTAACTAAACGTCTGCATTAATTAAAAGAGTATTACAAACTAAAACGAACACAAAATAGGAAATATTATTATTGCAAATAACATTGCACGAGTATTGTTACAAGTAGATCATGCAATTAAACCTAATGAAATCGACGCTATCTTCACATTAGACGATTGAAAACACTTAATATCACAGTTTCCAATACATTTAGGACGTATTTTAGAGAATTATAACGAACACCATTCGTTACTATGAAATTGTCAAAGTTTGCTTTGTGACCATCAAATTCTAAATGGCACTCTTCAGTTGGTGACAAAACAATTTCTACTGTGAGTCTGTGAGTTACACAAACATAATTATCCTTTCTTGCCTCGTTGGCCATGATACATTTGATGTATCAACAATCAACATGTATTGTATAATCGAGGATGGTTGTATTATTATGCTATAGTAACTATTCCGCTTATTCTCCGATGTCGTTGTCTATGCGTGATGATCTGATGCCAGATTTACCGGTCCAGGGGTAGACTTCGGGACAGGGTTGACACGTCCTCATGTATCTGACTCCGGATTTGTGCCAGAGGTTGCAGACTTTAGGGTTGTTGCATTTCTTCGGCCGATCCTGGAATTTTTAAATGTAACAGTTAGGGTCAGTTCACACCGAGACGCGACGCGACGCGACGCTGCGTGCACACTTTAAAAGAGCGACTCAAAATATAACTTTATTTTCTACACGAAAAGATACACATTTAAATATGTTTTTTTTTTCGAAAATAATAAATCATACACACCTGGTAATTGCACTGGAAGGGCTGGAAGTTGTTAAGCCTGTTGATGGGCGTAGGGTCTCTAACCCACTGCAGCGCTTGCCAGTTGGTGACGATCCATACGTCTTGCATCTGGTTGATGAAGTCCAAGAACATGAGGAAGCCCTCTTTGTGGTGCGGCTGCGTAAACCATGCTGCGTGGTAGTAGAGACCGAAGGGTGCCCTGAAATGATTAAAAACATGGTTAGGATACCCTGCTTCCATGTGTTAGTCCCATGTAGGATCCAACGCCCCTCGTTCAAACCACGCTCCACACTGTCCTTGATAGTAGAAAACTATTTTCGAGTTTGATAGAAAAATTATGTGGTAACCAATCGTATCGAGGGTTTGATTATTTAAATTACCTGACTTAATAGAGTAGTAGAAACCATTTTATTGTCAACTTACCTATTGGTAGTATAATGTCTGTCAAAGTTCTTTAGTATCATCTTGTATACATTCTCGGCTTCGGGAGGGTTGGCGCAGGCGTCACCCATGGAACAACGGCCTCCGTTCAGGTCCTGCCACATCACCATAGGTACCTCCCATACACCTGTAAATGTACATAAGTTTTACATTAGTATAGTATCTGCTATTCAAAATATAGGAGTACAACTATTATTCAATTGTTTTTGTTATGTAATTACCTGGATAAGATTTCGTTGGGCAAGGCGGTATCATACAATCGTGGAACAATTTGTAGTCAAGGGTGTAGGGCCAGCTAGGTGGTCTGTTCTCATAAACGGGTAGCGACGAGTCATACGTGAAGTTAGCATCATACAACATTTTGAACATCTTGTTGCCACCGACGGATAGGAAAGGCGCTCTCATGCCTCTAACGTCTTCAAGCTTGACTCCACCGTATGCTGCCAATATCTCTCTTTGACCACCTACTTCTCTGTACCATTTCTTTTGGGAGAACTGTTCTCCGAAACTATGTCTAAAATCATTATTAAGTTCCATTAGTTGTTTGCCTCATTCCGTTTAATAAAAATAAAGATAAGAAATAGGAAATTGTAGCAGATTAAAAAAAACAAATGTAGAAATGCTACATAAGAAAATCCATAAAATTAAGTTTAAGCCAGAAAATGAGAGTAATAGAAAATCCAAAGGCAGAAATTTTGAGTAAGATAGATAGTTAAAATTAAGTCTAAATTGAATCTGTAAATTGTTGGTGGTGCTCAAACTGTCAAATGTGCTGTAGTCCATGAACTTACGAAATCGTGTGTGATGCCATCTCGTGTCCAGCGGAGTAAAGGTTCTGTACTTGACTGTAATCGGTCCATTCGTGGGACACGTAAAATGTTGCTGAGATGGGACAACCGTTGGGGTTGACACGACCCTTCTCAAACAGATCAGCGTACAGACCCTTGTTCAAGTCGTTTACTGAGTCGTCAAAGGTCAGTAGAACAATCTGAGGCACTTGTTCCACCGGCATGTCGGCTGTGTCGCGGGATGTAGTATGTGCGTGTGGGTGTGTGAATTGTGCCAGGAAGAGGAAAACAGAGACACCAGGTTTCAAGAAGGACGGAAGATGGAAAATTGAGGAAGAGAAAAACATAAAAATGATTAGTGTCAACATAAAATACGATACGAATACGAGTTTTTATAATAAAAGTACATATCATAAATATGGCCGTAAATATCCCTGTTAGTGGCAAACCTGCAGTCTACCAAAGATAGGTTCAGAGAGAATTCTATACTCATTGACTTACGATACTGTATGAGAGCCAAATTCATGGCCATCTGTATAAAGATTCTGAACTTGACTATAGTCCGTCCACTCGTGGGAGACGTAAAAAGTTGCCGTTATCGGGCAGCCGTTCGGATTCTTTCGGCCTCTCTCAAATAGTTCTTCATAGTACATTTTATTCAAATCGTTCACAGCATCGTCGAATGTTATCAATACCATTTGTGGTACTTCATTGACGGGTAAATTTCCTAAGTCACAAAATTCATTTACAACAAATATTTTAGTCTATAATATAATATTTTATAAAACTAAATAAATAGTAAACTTTATTAGAGGGAAACAAATCACATTCTTCATATCATGAAGACTTGACGTACCAGGTATTTCCTTGCCACCGCAGTAGCAATCAGGTAGAAGACAGACGTCCTTCCTGCACTTGGCTGCAGTCTTGTCAGGAGTAGGCTGAGGGTAAACAGGATCTGGCCTGCTTGGTGGGTGCGCGTAGACATCAACGTACTCAGTCGTTTTGGAGACAATAGCCGTCGATGGCTTCAAAGTTGGTCGGCTGCGACTGCTCAAGATACAAACAATTTTAGGTGCTGCTAAAAGGAGTCGTGCGTGTGAAGGAATGAAATGAAGTGCATGAGTACGTATACAATATTTACATTTAAAAAAAATGTGATGCCTCTTAATAAATATGACTTTTAAATATTCAAAACGATTAATAAATGAATTATCTGTTTAATGGCACTTATGTTGATAAACAAAAGAAGAAAAGAAAAAATAAACTATCATGGAAGTAAAAAGCCAGGATTTGGAAGTAACAAAGGGGTGTTATTGCCAAAATCCTGGTAAAAAATAACTTGTATAATATGATAGTACTAAATATAATATTAACTTGCAAGAGTATAAAATTAATTATGCAAAAAGAAGTGAAAATGAATTGGATAATTGAGTTTGTATTCAATTCTAACGTTGGTGGTGTTCCTCTGTTCGGAGGCGGCTGTGCTGACTGCGAATCGCTCGCAGTTGAGTAGTGCGCTGAACCACGGCCTCTGGTGCTGGCAGGCCTGCAAATAGTACATTACCAACTGAACAAAATATTCGCTCATATAACCTTCAGTTAGTATGCGTGAATTTAAAGACGAAGCATTTTCAAAATTATATTCAAATAATGATTCAAGTATTTTTTAATTTTATTATCATCATGATGTAATGTTTTATTCAAAGTATGAATAATATAAACATTGGTAATCAGACGTGGCTCCATGATTGTCTGTATTATGAGACCACAAATATGTTAATAACAGTGTTACACAACATGCAGTAGCGTATCAAACACGAACACATTTCGATACACTTATGATTCTGGTGCACTTAAGTACTAATGATGAGTTTGCAATGTGGTGCAATACGATTACGTGAAGCTACATTGAGGAACTTGCTACCCAAATAGCTAAATTACTTAACTACAAACATTCCACAAACTACACAAAATACCAATAGTGTGCAGGAAATGGAAAGGTCGCGTCAGGAGTTAACAATTCAGAAATTCAACTCTACCGACATGAAGTCCCCCAATGAGAACAGTATGTTAAGCGAAAGAGTTTAGATGTTGGTGCTATTAAACGATTGTCGGATAAGATGTTTGACTTCATGCTAGTTACTCGCGAGGCGGAAATAAGGATGTTTTTAATAAACGAAGCCTCCACCCTCAATAAGTAATGTGAGATATCTTCAGGCTGCTTAGACTACTAGCCGGCGAGTTTAGTACCTCTGGTATTTGATTTCGTTGCATTTTGGATTCGGTTGCAGACTGTTGTCTGATGAGCATTTGGACGACGATTGGTAACTCCTGCGCCCACCTCCTGGGTTTGTCGCAGCTAACTTTATGGCGGGATTGACTCGTGAGGCTCGCGGTGGAAAGGATATGCTTTTAGTCGTCGATGTCGTCGGTTCAAACTTCATAGTCGTAGTCGATTTCGTGGTACTTGTCGTAGAAGCGATTTCGTTTTCGACTTTACTATGTTGCGCATCAGTCTCAGTCGTAGCTCTATCCTCCACAATAGATTGAGTTGATTTTACTACTTCATCGTTAATATCGACATCTTGAATATTACTTTCCGTAGGTGGAACTTCGTTAATAATGTTTCGGAATTTGTGTGAGCCTTCGTTTTCTGTATGTGTTGTAAAACTACTGAATTTAGATAAATACGAGTCCCTATTTGGTTTGCTCCTATAATCATTTGTTGAACTTTGTATAGGCATTGGCGATGTTGGTAAGTTAGCGTATGTGAAGGGAGTGCTACTCATGGTGGCCATAGTTGTAGTTGTCGATGAAAAATCTTTTATCTCGCTCTCCTCCTCAGTGAAACTAATAGATTCAGCACTCGGGATAACGTACCTACTAACAGTGGGCTCCGTGATGATTTGTAAACGCTTCACGTTGCTGCGCAAAGGTTTTTCATCAACATACTTCAACGGCTTCTTTTGGTATCCTATATTAACTACTTTATCTTCGTTTCTTTCTGTAGTTGTTGTTGTAGGTTTGGGTGTAGTTGTTGTTGAAATATCTTCGACAAACTGTGGTGCAGATGAACTTCCAAAATTGTTCAGGAATGCTCTTATGACAGTTTTAACTTTACCATTAAATACTTCCGTTGTTTGGTCTGGCACAACTTCATCTTCTAATCTGTAACTATAGTACGAAGGCTTACGCGACTGTTTTTGTTTCTTAGTAATGCGTTGTCGGGATGGCCTGCGTGTGGTAGAAGTAGGTACAGTAGTGGATGTAGTTGAGGTAGTATAGTCACGTGCATCAACATTTCTGAATGTGTTGCGTAAATTATCGAATGTTTTAAAAGGCGAAAAGGAAGGTTCGCTCCAAGTGTATTGAGATCTATCATACTCTCGTGTTGGTGGTTCTTCATACAGTGTATTATTTAAAGCTACCGTTGATAGCTCATTAGCACGGGCATTTTGCAAACCAGTCTCAATTAATGCTTCGGTATTAATTGAATTCTCTGTGGAGTCAACAATTTCTTGATGGTTTGTAGAAAATGGGGTTGGTCGAGTATTGAAGGATTTGATATAGTATTTCATTGATGTGGTGGAGGGCAGAGTGGTCGACCTAATTCTAGACTGGACGGGTTTCGTTTTGCTCGTTGGTCTTACATAAACAGGAATATCGTAGTCATCTTCGCTGTTATCAGGACCAAAATCATTTCTACGCATAGAGCTCTCGGAAGACGTTTCGTATTTACTATCAGATTCAACTATTGGTTCTACAGACGCCTCTTTACTATTACTACTACTATCATAGTAATACCTATTAGGCTGTCGTTGCCTACTACTACTTCCACCTCGACTATTCGGGTTACGAGCCCTATCGAAATCTTCTAATGGTCGCGTTAGAACAGTCAACGTATAAGGATTATGGGTATTATTAAGATTACGCCTGATTGAAAAACCAGATGTTAGTGACACTTTTTTATTGTTCCTATTTGACTTGGATCTTACCACTTCCACGTTATTATTATTGTTAGTCACTTCAGAAGAACGTCTTGATACAGTTGCAAGCGTTTCAGTCGTAGGTATCGTCTCTTTTAATCTATATAAATTGTCAGTCGCTTCAAAAGGTTTGGCAAGGGAGGAAAAGTTTAAGGTAGGTGATTGCGTGGTAAGGACCGACGATGTAGTCTCGTCGGAAGGTTGTGAAGAGGATTCAGGAATTGGACTTTCATCTGTGGATGATCTGTTGAATACAAAGCAAAAAAAAACTTTCTAATTGAAGCTCTATAACAATACTACTTATATAAATGTTTATTTTAATAGGCGGAAAACTGTCTCACATGTACAGATAATTAGTGAAGTTAGTGAAAACGGAAACAAGTTACAATATGTTTAGTGTTCACGGCTGAGACAGGTAAAGATACCACAAAAGCTACATATATATTATCAATGTATTAACAGAGGTAAAAGAAATAGAACTGATAAAAGACTTAATACTGAAATGAATTTTGAACAACCTTAAGACCGATACAAAAGAAGGACAGACATTAGTAAAAAGTTAGAAGTTTGAATCAGTTAAAAGGTTGCAAATGAAAGATGAAATTAAATGAAAATATATAAGATGATAGATGTTAATGAAATTTTGAGAGAATGATTTAAGCTGGGATGATTTTAATTTTGAAGATTGGTCTTTTGTAGTACCTTGGGGTATATCGAGACGGGGTCATTGCTTCAGTGTATGGTGCTGTAGTAGGGCGTTGTGTGGTCGTGCTCGTGCTTGTGGAAGGAGTAGTGCTTATAGTAGTGGCTTCGTACAAAGTCGTCCTCACGCTGCTTGGGTTATGATCGTATCCCAATTCATTACCTTCGCCCCTGTATCGTAGTCAATATTTTCATGTTAATTGTTTGCTAATATTACATTAAAATTTGGCTCTTCCTATTAGATTTTAAATTATTATTGAATTGATGTAATTATTGCATGGAAAACTTACCTTGTCGAATGGCGAATTGGTGTTTGGTATTGGTTCTGGTTGTTGTTGATCTGAAATTTTATTTGGCATGATTAGTAAGGGATTGAAAACTATAGTATTAAGATTGCGATTAATGAATTCCTTGTTATTTTTTTTATTGTCAAAGAAAAATAGAGAACTAAGACAAATTAGGTACCTGTGGTTGTATAAGTTCATCATCGTAGTCGACTGGTGAGGGCCTCGGGGTGTAGGTCTCTACGGGTCGTCTTGCAGGTGGGGGGGGTGGGGTACCTCGGTACGTCTGCTGCACAGCTGGGCGGAGCGAGGCCTGGTTATATTGCTGAACGTAGTCTGCCAATACCAGTTAGTGGGTTACGTGCATGAAGTTGTAAAGTAATGTGCTTATGTATATGGTGTCGTAGTAATAAGAGGTAAGTTGCTTTGAGGATAGTCGCTTTTAGTAGATACTTATAAAGAAGGACCAGTAAGAAAATCCATGCCAGCCCAATTTTGTTTATAGTTCTTTTATTTCAGTACTATTAAGAGGTTTGGTGTTACAATGCCTTGAGATTCCACCATATTATTTATCACAGCCTTATTTACATATTTTAACTTACTTAATTATGATATTTTGAGTTGTTCGAACATTCATCATAACCATTAGTTTGAGATGACCTATTTATAAATTAATATTATTTGAAGGTATAAAAGAAAAGGGTTTCTAATAGGTTGATGTTAAGAAATAATAGTCATGCGAATGCCAAAATAGTAAGACTGTTCCGAACCAAAGAGTAGGTTTTTTTCTATACCGATTAGAACTACAATTATATATCTAGTCTTGAAAATAATTAAATTATCATGAGAAGAGCTCACTTTTCAAAGTTAAACTGTACAAGTTTGATGTTTTTAAAAAGGTAACCAAAATTCTTGTGCACTTGCAACTAAAATATTACCTGTATCTTTGTACAATTCACCATCTTCATCATAAACAGCATAGAAGGGGTCGTATTGATCGGGAGTGTAGTTCTGAGATCCATTGTACAACATCTTCGGACGTGGACTTGCTGAATAGGAGACTGGAGCTACGTTTTCTGTCGGTTCCAAGCTAAAAATACCATTGGTTCTGTTGAAACCCCAATAAACATGAACAACATATCGTAAATTTAAAATTTTCAACCAAGTTTTTACGTAGGCGATTCTCAATAGGCCATTTTTGTACCTTATTTCTAAGAGTATAAGGGTGAAAATTGGTCTACACGCAACTTTTGTATGGATGATTTTGCAATATATATGTACAAAGCATTTTAGTCAGTCTTTTCTACAGTCAAAGTCACTATAGTCAATGTTAGTTTAGTCAGAATAGATAGTGCGATAGATATCAAAATGCCGAAGGAGTTCTGTACAGAAAGTGTAAGTTAGTTGTGCCAAAAGTCATCTCCAGTTTATCTCATAGTTAGTATTATAGCTTTATGATCTTCTAATTACCTGTTTGTTTTATCGTCATGTTTAGTCTTTGTAAATCTAGTCTCTTGGTTGTAGCTATCACGGGGAGTAGTCAATTTCATTTGTGCAACAATATTCGGATGTCTTATTCTTCCTCTCGTCTGCTTATCATCTTCACTTTGGGAACTTTCTTTGAGAGTAGTCGGCTTAGCTAACCTATGCCTAACAGTATAGGGACGCAAAGTCGTTTGGTTCAAATATTTAGGAGGCCTAACTGTGTTAGGTCCATTTTCAATAACTGGTCTTCTAATATGCATAATAGTTCTGTTTCGGGGCAGATGATGTATAATTTGGTAATTAGATACTTCAGGGCGAATCAGAGTATTCGGCGTAGGAGTACCGTAGTCTACATAAACAGGAATGGGAACTTTTCCATTATTATTTCTATTATAATCTTTCACTGGAGTTTTTGTCACGATGGATACATCGTTGTGATTCTTAGTGGCACTTTCTGGTTTGTGGTTGTTGTATTTCATAGGTACTCTTGTAGGTTTTGGCTTGTCATTGGCTGGTGCATTGGTATCCTCGTAATTATCGTCATATTCCTTGTAATTCTGAGCCATGGGTGGTCTTTGTGGTTTCACTTCAGTACTTGGCATGTATTTTGGTTTAACTACAGGTTCGTAGTAATATTGTTCATCTTCGTCATCATAATAATAATCGTTCATTTCTGGAGAAGGCTTTGGTATCGGTCTGCGTTTATATGGCGCTCTTGTTGTAGTAGTGATGATGCTTTCCGTGAATTGTTGTTGGTTGTTATACGAATTAGCTACATTTTGGTGATTACTATGAGTTTCAATCGGAGTTTGAGTAGATTTTATTGCTTGTGAAAACAACTCTCCTAAATTTTGAATATTTTTTGGTGTGCTAGGTTTGAATGAAATAGAACGGAACGGCGATTCTGTTGACGGATTGTTCCAATACTGTTGTAAAGTTGAAAGTTGTTGATTTGCCAAAGTTGTCAGGGGTTTTGGTGTAGAATATTTTAATGCAATATAGGCATTATGGGGTTTGATAGAAGACACTAAATAAGGTTTTGCAGTGGAAACCATTTGTGGATGGAGTGATATAATCTTTTCAGGCTTTATTAAGTATTGATGTTTCGGCGTTGACAAAATGATAGGCGAGCTTGTCCCAGAGATTAACAAATATGGTTTTGGACTGGCAGAAAATGTATGGTGACTAACTTCTTTATATTTATTTTCTTGATTAGGTTTAGAAGTGCTACTTATTGGTCTGTTAAAGCTGTAACTAATTGGTAACTGACGGTCGTCATTAAAATTTGGTGGTTTCAATTTTGGTCTATTAGCGTCTAGAGGAGTAGCAGCAGTTTGTCGATTTACGTATATGTTTTGATTATAAGCTTGTTGCTGCTGTTGTTGTTGCTGCTGTTGTTGTTGTTGCTGTTGTTGTCGCTGCTGCTGCTGCTGCTGTTGTTGTTGCTGCTGATGTTGTTGATGTTGTTGTTGATGATGATATTGTTGTTGATGTTGCTGTTGCTGTTGTTGATGTTGCTGTTGCTGTTGTTGATGTTGCTGTTGCTGTTGTTGCTGCTGCTGTTGTTGTTGCTGGTTTTGTCTGGTCGGTTCTGGTCTTTGAATTACGTGTTCGTATGTCGGCTCTTGTTTTATTGGCGCTGACGATGGTCTTGCACTACTTACATATGTTGGTGCCGAGCTTCCAGGTCCAGAAGGTACGGTGAAAGGCTTAGGTGTACTCATTCCATTGTAGCTAAATGTCGAACTAGGTACTCGAGAACCAAGCTGTGATGCAGTAGTTATCTCAATCTTAGTATTAACTACTGCTGCTGGTCGAGGGTTATTGTTGGAATTTCCAGGGGTATATTGACCATTGCTTAACTTTGTCAAATATTCATCAAAATCAAAGCTAGGATTAGCAAACGGATTTTCTATGTCTTTGTATCTATTACTCGGGTGTGTAAATTCATAGGGTGGCGGTGGGAAATGATCTTTATGGCGATCGTCATCATCATCGTCATCATCATCGTCTTCTTCCTCTGAAGACTCATCCTCATCTTCATTAGAATTTTCGTCATCGTCATAATCTTTATCGTCTAATGGTCTTTTCCCAGCATTTTGTTGTAAAATCTTTACATTTGTAATTGGTTGTTGGTTATTGTTATTTGAATATTGGTTTTTTTGCTGGTATCTATTTCTGTTTTGTTCAGATATTCTGTAGTTTTCTTGAGGCCGAGGTGATGTTGGCACGAGAACAGGTTTACCCGTAACAATACTGCTAGGAACATGCGATGAATCGGGGAATGATATCGGATTGTTTTGATGATTCGCAGTTGAAAATTGATTCATGTACTGGGAGTTGCCTTGCTTAGGAGCATTATTATAAAAACCACCAGCCAATGAAGCGAGTTCACTATTAAGCGATGATATAGGTGGACTTTTGGTTATTATTTGTGTTGCAGCATTTAAAGGGTTATGAGCTAATTGCTGACTAGATGGGTCTGGTAAACTAGGTTTAAAAAGACCGTGTGATTGTGAATTGCCTACTTGATAAGATAAAAAAGGATTAGCTGTAGAATATAAATTATTATTGTAAGATTGTGGACGGCGAGTATCATAATAATTGTTATTATTTAAGTTACTATTATACGTTTGCTGGTACCTAGAATTTTGAATATTAGTATTGTAGTGTGGAAATTCGACAATTTTGTACGGCTTTAAGGCCCAATTCTTTCCAGCGGGCTTCTGTACATTTTTTACAAAATATCTAACTTGTCTCTTTCCTCTTTCAGTATCATCTAATGATGTACCATCTTCAACAACTTCAGTATCTATTTCAACATATTCCATTTCTCCGCCACTATCACTTCTTTTAGACATTTCTTCTGGTTTTGTTGTAGTAGTACTAGTTTTATTAGCAACTAAGTCTTTTTCTACAACTTCCCTTTTCTTTCTCAAGACTGGTTTTTCAGTTGGGTCATTAGTAATTATTTCATTCGTCTCAACGTCTAATTGTCTGTCATTAGAAGAGTCAGTCACGCTGTCACGTTTGTCTTCACTGCAAATAACGACACTGTCTATTAGTTCCTTATTCATGGTCAACATAATTGTCTGGTGTCATACTTTTTCAGAACTTACCTGTAAGATTGAGGTGCAGGAGTAACAGTTGCAGTTCGTCGTTCATCGACTTGGGAGCCAAATGAGAAGGAGCCTATTTTACCATTATTTTGAGGTATGGACGCGGGAATAATGTTAGAGTTAAGATTTCTTCCGGAGTTTATTTGTTGAACTCCGTAACCATCTCTGTCTTTTTGAACTTGTCCAATGGTAGGAGGCTGTCCTCGGTAAACACGTTGTTGTCTGTCACTTTCAATTTCCTCGACTGGTGGTAGGTCATCTACTTCCTCGTAAAGCTGTTGTTGCTATAATGAAAGTAAAATATTGTTATTTATTCACTAGGTAAGCTTTAGTCATGAAACTGCTGCCACTAAAATCTCGAGGTTTTCTAAATACCTTTTCGTATTCTTGTCGGCTGAATTTAGGCTGTCCTCTTGAGGTGATAACAGGGTTGGGCTGTGCTCGCGGGGGTGGCGGCGGCGGTGTACGGCGTGGCGGCGGGGGAGGACGCCGGGGCTGATCGCGTTCGTTGATCCGCTCCAGCTCCTCACCGCCGACTGCGCTGGTGCCGTCACAGCCTACGTTGCGCGGCCAATCACACGTTTGGAGCTCGTGGCTAGAGAACAATAGTAAGACATTAGCTAAGGATCTATATTTTTGTCGAAAGTGATGATTTATCTTCTAATAAAGGTACCATAATTATGCATGTGTGACACGGACGTGATATCATTCCATCTATGCGTATGACAAACATCATTTATAAAAACTAGATCAAAAGCTTTGTTAGAATCTAATCAAAGCATAGACCCATTCTGGCATATCATGGTCATGGTCATTGGTGTCCCTTCCAGTTTCGAACAACTCAAAGTCATGCTACACAACGATTTCAATATTGTTAACGCTATACTCATTATCTTCATCAAAAATAAACTTTTTTGATGTGAATTTCTCACGCTTAACAAGATGTTCCCATAAAACACAACAGCGTATCTCTTAATATGATAGATGTTAATATTGTCACGCATATGTTTGTTATTTGAATAGCATTTTCTCAGAATCTGATATCATGCAAAATCTAGCATCTAGTTTAGAAAATCTAAAGCTATTTTACAACGTTTTCTTGCATCTTGTCTCAGGTATGATAATGAAATTGTACAAGAAAATAGACATGTAACAGTAACGTAGTACGTTGAATATCTTGCATATGTAAGGAACAAAACATATTAGATTCAATGTAAAGAACCTTAAACAATTCTAAGTGACATTAATAAATAGTGCAGCTAAAAGATTAGTTTTGAAAGAAGAGCAACAGGGTCCTACTGACTCTCTTCGACAATATAACATGATCATAAATCCATCTGCTAAGCGTAATTATTTTGGCATATGGCTGATCAATGGTTAGCCCATGAAACAGACAAGTGTTTACTTGTAGCCACATTTCCTACTATTCAGTAGAAGTATGCAGAACTTAAGGAGATCTGTCAAAATGAAATGACAGATCACTGCAGCTAAATTCACTGAGACAGATTGAACAGTGGATGATGTTGATGTCTCACCTGTACATAAGGCCACCAGTGCATGACTCGAGAAGTGCGCCGCCAAACACGCAGACATAGTACAATGTGCAGTCGGTGGGGTGGGGGTAATAACCGAACTCTTCGGGACAATCGAAGTCGATGTCACGTTTGATGTTGGCTGCTACGGGAACGCTGCGGACCGGGCCGGATCGGGACCGCGACCGGTCGGAGTGGGCGCCGAAGCATTCTGGAAAGAGAGAAAGACAATTGATGAGGTTCGGCAATTACAATTTGATTCCAGTTATTATTTACTAGCTTCCGTCAGGGGCTTCGCCCGCGTCCATGTTGATATATTATCTCATGGGCATATAAAAACGGGATATAAATTATATTAAGTATTCAGCTAGATCAATCAATACCTCTATATGTGCTGAATTACAGCAATTTCCGATTGCTTATATTCAGCAAAAAAAAACGTAAAAAGTAAAAAATACCAACAATTCTCACAAACTTCCGCGTTTCTAAAATAGTTATGTATTATAGATATAAGAATGTTTAAAGAGTCCATAGGTGAGTTGCACGTTAAATTAATGAATCTCTGTACGTATAACCCAATGCTGCACAATATAAAATTATGGCTATGGAAAAAAATTGGAGCATTTCCTTATGAAACTCTCCGATTGACGCCATGCTTTCATGTGTGACAACCCTTAAATACAAAAGAGTAAATTATACCTATTTATAAAATTACAAAATAATAAGGAAACTCACCTATTCGATAAATCTATTATTATAATCGAGGACATCAATCACAAATTGGTCCCAATTACGCATAATCGACTACAATCGACTATCGATTGTCATGATAGTATATCGCAAGCTATATTGAATGCAACACGCATAGCTACATTGTCTTTGATTCGCTTCGAAAGTGATATGAAACAATTGTCGCAAACGTTTGCAATAACACGAACGACGAAACCGTTGCTGATACACATCGAGATAACCGCATACTAATCGGAATAATAAGCTGAACCCACCGAGACTTAATGGTGGTACTTAACACTGATGTAGGGATACGAAAACAGTATCGATGTTATAAGTAGTATCGATACTTTTGTTACGCTGTTTCAAAAGTTTTGTAGTTTTTTGAATCGATACTTTAAATAGTATCAATTATTGTTTTTTTTTTTTCATTAAATAGTTCATTCAATCAGTTTCAATCCTTGTGTGTAACCTTAGTTACATCAGTCCCAACAAAGGGCTGTTTCTTATTCGTGAGTAGTTTTTAAACGCATAATTGAAATTATCAATTTATAATAATGTGCTTTCTAAGTTGATCTTAGACATTACTAACATCAGTAAAGGTGAACATCGTAAGGAAACCTGGACTTATAATTTGCATAAATCTGGAATCGCCAATCCGCCTTGAACAAGTGTGGTAATCAATACTATGTACTATCTATCATTCTATATACATATGAGTGAAAAGAGGCCTTTGCAAAGCAGTGAGACAATAATAGACGGATCATTATTGAAAAAATAACCTACGTAAGTTCAAAATATTTCCCTACCTACTAAATTATTATCGATACATACCCCTGCACTAAACTATGCAGTTGCCACACAGCTGTCCTTGCAAGCTTATGCACCGTACCTGCAACCGAATTCCTTATCCTACTATCTTTGCACAGTGATCCGTTTATCAGATCTACGCCATCCACAGACCACAGTAGGTACCTAATTGATTTCGCAATTGTGCAAAAGTCTGAATCGTCAGCTTTATAGCATATTCAATTGTGTAATATCAAATTATCGTAACAATAGGGATTGTGTATATATTTTTTCACATTCTGAGCATAATGGTGGAAAACATATTGGCAATTGATGCTGTGTAACGTTTGAAATTAGCGGGGCTAACATAATAACGTTACATAGTCTTACATCAGTTGGTAATTAACGAAACTTTGCACAGAACATTGAACACTGTTTCGCACAGTGGTCTGGCTCGCAAGGAAACGAATGCGTAAAATTATGAAGGCTTACGGTTTTCCGTCACGTGTTTGTCGTGTTTGTTTGATATTATGCGAAATACTCGCAAGAAAAAAAATCATTTATCATTTCATCATCATCATTTTCATCATTTGTGTTTGCATTAGTCGATAAACTTTTATTTTATTTTATTTCTATAAGTCGCTAAATGTATGGATCAGATGTTTTTTTTTATTTGCGATATCAGTTAACCTTATGTTACGTACCTTCCGTTTTAGAACGAGCAACTAGCTTAAACTTTCTGACTAACTGACCGACTCCTTAACAAATCAAAAGTGCTTGTAATTAGGCTAATTTAAATAAATGTTTTAACTTTGACTTTGAGTAAAAGTTGTCCATATTGATGAGGTATAATAATAATTCACTTCTTCACTTTTCAGGTAAACAAAAAGTAAGCTTGTATAATAAGTTTGTAAATTCTGATTGCTATAAAAATAATCTTACAAATTGATGAACCAGAAATAGTTATAATATATATCTTGCTAAAATGTATATGTTCTATACATTTTCGCAACACATACAACTAATATTTAAATTCACATGGTGATGTTATTATCAACAATGTGAAAAGGAACCGAGAGTTAAGAGCTTTTATCTTGATTACAGTCAATTTTGTCACGTTCACATTGTATCACGAATTACGTGGGATTTGGGACAGCTAGCGAATCACGCGCATGGATTAAGAAGATATAGTTAAGAGTTCCTTTTCTTCTCTTTGCTAACGGCTCTTGGCTAATTTTGTACTTCATTATACGAATTTAAATGCGTGTCGTTAGGTGAGCAAATAGTCCTTGTCTGTGATGAAATGTAAACGGAATAATCTGCATAAGTGTGTATAAATTGTCTGGGTGTGATAATAATAATTATTACACATACTATATAAAACCCAACGGAGCATTAATGAAAATCTCAAAGTCAAAGTCAAAACATTTATTTCAATTAGACCATTTACAGGCACTTTTGAATTGTCAAGGAGTCGGTCAGTTAGTCCGAAAGTTGAAGCTAGTTGCTGGTTCCAAAACCGAGGTAGGCCTCTATGGAGAAGAACGAGCAAGAAACTCCACGGCACTCTTTTAAATTAGGTTTTTAAAATTACAAAATCCTGGTTACATTAATCAATAATGCTCCGTCTTTTTACCCAGAACTTTCAGTTTCATTTTTATCATGAAGTACTTTTAACTCCCTAATAAACTCTATCATTCAATAATATCCATAATAATTCATGCTCTTTTAGAGGTATGAGAAACAAGAGTGTAAAGTTTCTCATCCTCTGTTGAAAAGGGAGGATCCTCCGACCAGACAGGTGTTATGTCTGGTGGACTACTGCCTGACGGTTGTTGTCGGGATTTTGTACATTAATGTCGCGGCGAACTTTGATTGCAAGATGTAGAAATTGTCAGCTGTAGTTCGTATCCTGTGCGATAGATGTCGCTAGGTAGGTACACTCTAAATCCACGCACATAACTTTATACACTTTACTACTATAACTAGGTACTATTATGGCTCATTTTCACTAGTCGATAGGGCCCGCATGCGGAGTGCGACAGATTTCTGGAACGCATGCCACAGGGCCCGCATTCGGTGAACCGTTTTCATTAGTCGATAGGACCCGCATGCTGGGTGCGACAGATTTCTGGAACGCATGCCACAGGGCCCGCATGTCGATATCACGGTCGGTAAAAAGCATGCGCGGCGGATCCCCGCATGCGGTGTAACGACTTTTAACTTTCATTGGTTGTTATGTTGCATGCGGGGAGTCGCCGCATGTCGGCCCTATCGACTAATGAAAATGCGCCATTGACTCCGTCACAGATGACAAGAAGTAGCGACAGGTTACAGCGATAAACTCCACTACTGGTAAAAATGTATACTTACGTATATATTGTTTTATCAAATTTGTATTACCATATACCGCGATAGGTAAGGCACACTCTCATATTGTCTCTTCATAAAATGTATAGGTTCAAAAAAAATGTATAGGTATCAGTAGTGTCAGTTTGTTGCTGTCGCCTGTCGCTACTACTTGTCACCTATGACAGACTCAAGCCTATATTCATCTGAAGGTGTAAGTTAAAGTCACATAAATCTACAGAACAATACTTAACAGCACATTACAGCATGAACTTTCTTAGTTTAATAGCTGCAAACACATCGCTAAGATCTTGTTATGATCTTATGTCATTTTTTATGGAGTTGCTCTCGATTCTGTTTGTTAATTCATTTAAAAATGGCATGAGTGTGTGTGTCTGCTTATGACGTAATAAGCAGAATTACTTAAGTTAAATTAAGTAAAATTTTATATTTTTATAAGTAGATATTATTATGTTTAAGTCCCATGTAATAGGGGGCGAGCCTATTGCCATCAACCGGGCACAAATCCAGACTCCGAGGCTGCTACTGAGAAATTCCTGATGAAAAAACCCAATAACACTTTGCCCGACCTGGGAATCGAACCCAAGACCTCATGCTCAGCAGTCGCGCTTTGCGACCACTAGACCATTGAGGCAGTTGAGCTGGCGAAATGTGGGTGTACTAATGGGTACACCTCTGCTTAACCCTTCGGGGATTACAGGCGTGATGTTATGTTATGTGTTATTATTATGTAAGTAGATGACGCCAAAATTTGAAATTAACTGTGTGAAACGGTTAGTAACCAATTATCGTCAGACTTATATTTAGAGCAATTTTTTTTTGGATTTTAAAATGTCCTTAATGAGTTTATATTTAAGACTAGCTTCTGTACGCGACGTCGTCCGTGTCAAAGTTGGTTTCTCCATACAAACTTCGGACCTCCGTTTTATCCCCTTGGGGGGGGGGGATTTTTGGAAAGTACTTTCTTAAACTACCTCCCTGCCTTTCATCTTTCACATGTCAAGCGGTTTTAGCTATTTTGTAAAGAGTGAGTGATTGAGTGACCTTTCGCTTTTTTAAATTAAGATTTTAGTTGAAATTATGGATATTGTCATTATCTAGTATTGTGGGCGCGAATCATGTCAAATGTAGAAGGAACCGTAAGGTTGTAATCGGTCCGACATAACCCTCCATTTTCCCCAGATGTAAGGTATCCATGAAGATTTCCCCACGAAAATAAAAAATTGTAACCAATTGTCACTGGCGCCTAACTTCACTCTCAATCCAATTCTTTGCGAATCAATGGCGCTCCTTCCTCCCACAGAGCTATTCCATACACACCATTATTAAATCCAAATCTGCATACAATAACAAAGACACAGGTAGACGTAGAAATAACCAAAAAAACAATATAATAATTATCCTCTAAAGGTAATAAGCAAACGTTATCTAGATAAGGCACCATCATACCATACGTTTTGCAAGACAACCTTGTGTTTAAGACAACTACATACAATCTGCAACGAACAATAGTAATAGTCGAACAAATGCTTGAGTTTCCCACAAGTGGCTAATCCAAAACCTTTCAAACAAAAATCGTCCTTAAACGACTGGCTTAAGAGTCAGACTATCGTCAGTTATTTTGTCAGTGTCGACACACGACCGTCAACATTCAGGCCGTGATCTGAGCACGCGCTGCTTCAAGTACCCTAAGGCTTAGTGTTTACACACGTATAATTTTGATGTTTATCAATTGTATATTAGTGTTATATCGATAACCATCCGATTTTATTTAACTTAACAATCTATTCAGTATGACATGTTGGCTTCAAGCATATTTATTATTACTTACGCCTCAATAATTTTATATGCAAATTCTAAGTCCGTATTTGAGATCGACGACCTTCAATACCGATTTCAAGTAAGTTTTTTGTCTAATATTAGGTATTTTATGTGACGCAAAAAAATGAATTTAGACCATACGCCCATAAAAAAAACAAAAAGTCTTGATCGAAGTTTGTCTGTTCTGCAATGAAGCCAACCAGTAATTCAATTAAACAGTTGCATTATACAAACGACGGATGCAAAGTCGCACGCCCATCCTGATGGCTAGCCAAACCATGGCAAAATCGTCGGCAAAATGCAACCAACTCTAGAATTAGCGGACAACGAAATCGACCCAGTTGTCGCAACGAGCTCTGTACACGCATTAGCTTATTAATCAATCAGCAGATCCCCTGATCGTGGCTTCAAGTGTTGCAAACTATAATAAATCCATAATTATTCGTCGTGGACGAACCATAGAAGCATGAGATCCATAATAATGCCTAGTTGTGTGGGAAATGATCGGGCAATAGGCGATTTATCTGCATTGCATTATGACGTGTTGAAATATTCTCCAACCATTGTGTAGATATACTCGATGCTCTAAATATACTCGGATCCAACGTTTCAAGATCGTTGACTCCGACATTCTCAAGCGTTTTCTTCCTATCCTACTGCGATTGCGTTTCCATGTTTGTGAAATCAGAAAAGAAACTCTACGACTATTAGGCGATAACTACAGGATAGGTGTGGGCGGTAAAACGTCGAATATCGCCAAGTGTTGCGAGCAATTTGCATTCTGCATCCATGTTGTATGCATTTACGTACACCCACTGTGTTGCGAATCTCAGAAACAGATTTAAATTACACTTGAAACAAAACAAAAATCCCTATCTCTTTAATTACAGACAGGAGCAAAAACAAATAAAATTTGCGACACCTACATACAAGCCGTCTGTTTCAAAGTAAACATTATTTCAATTTCTGCCAGTTTTCTAGGAAATAAATTGCCAAAGAATTGTCAAACAATAGAAAGAATTATCTGCGCAGAAAACTCTCAAGTATGAATGAAATATGTTATCATAAACAATGCTTGAACTATGTTCGGCTCGCTAAACTCATATATCAAGTAAAATGAATGTGTGATCATTGCCATCTACGTTAACTGGTTGTATAAGATTCACGCAGCGAACAACACCATCAGAGCTGTGGGGCCAGAGAAAACATGGCGGCAGGATATGTATGTGGCCACGTGGGAGGTAAATGGACCAGGATAGTCAATATGTGGGTGAACTAACTCCTAGGATGAGTAGGCGAGCATGGACAGACGTGATTGTATTGAATGATTTATTATATCTGTAATCTTGTAATGCTAATGTAGTTAATGCAAATAAGATCAAAATGTTGAAGAAAACAGTGTTGGATGTTTCCAGAGCGATTTATGTTCTCTTAGACATGTAAACGGCTAACTTGAGAGATGTAGCTCGATTTAACAACATAGACGAGAGTAAAGGTTGTTTAAATCAATCCATGTCAATATTGACACCAAAACATTTCTTGAATGAGATTGATTCTTTAGAATCTTCAGATAGCTTTTGTAGCAACTAGATCTAAGTCAGAGGTCAGTTGCTTTTTGTTTTTTAATATTGCAGCAATTATGATTAGTTTGCTCTGATATTAAGCAAGAGCAAAAATTTTATGTGCCTTACACATGAACAATACATTAAAATCGTGATCACGTGCCCTTTGTGGAGCGTTGACCTTTAAGCTTTAATTTCTATCTGCAACCTATATCACTTCGCCAAACTGCCCATTCGTGATTCGCCTGCACAATATTGATAATGATACGTCAAAATCGGCCTTGGACCTCTCACTAACAATAAATTCATTATTAACAATAACAATTGTGTAGGCGAGATTTTTGAATGTCTCATGCAATCTAATTTAATTTTGACAGTCAATATTTCATATTTTATCAATATTTCGATTTTCCGTCAAATATGTAGGTATCTTATTCCAATCTAGTGATACATGATCCAATTAACGTCACAGCAAATCGATTATGAATTGATGCCCTGACTCAATCGGAATCTCAATTAAAGATGTTAAAAACTAAATCAGATTCGTTTAAATTATTGAATAACATCGATTATCTAACAATAGTTCTGACACAACTGTGATGTTGTGGCGGTACGACAACGAAATTGATGTTGACTGCGATAACTAAATATCGCGTAACAATGAATGCCATTCTTTGAGATAGATTGGTAAAAATCAATAGTTTTATTTTTTAACCAAACTTTGGGTTTAGATCGCTCTGTTTACAAAAACAGTATTTAATAAAGTTCGGTTAGCATGAAAATATGACTCTTTTGGTCTGCACCTTTAGAGCATTGCACTAATTGCTGATTGCATGCAGAGTGCCAGAGTTAGAGAGGTGCGAGTAAGAAATACAGAGGGCACCAGCGCACGGAGAAAATTTACCGTAAATTCGATCGATAGTAAACCACAAAATTACCCGTTTTACACATAATATTTATTAATTTGAAGGTTTTATTCAAATCAATGGGTGATACTAATATTGTGCTAGTCGTTTAAAATTAATCGAAACTGCTTTAGGATAATCATATTTCCAATTCAAATATCGATTTGAATCGAATACTTTTATGCTACTAATAGATCTATGTTTTGGTCTTCGATTACTCCATCTCTATTTTCAGGATCAATAATAACATTCCTTCTTAAATAATTACGAACGATTTATCGCTAATGTTCTCGTTAAGAGTAGTTCATGCACGTTCTTTTATTGCTGTAATATTAATAGTTCTGAACGCAAATGTGTAGTAACATCGCCCCAGGCATCGCTCTAGTAATGTCCAAACACGCCCATTTGTAATTAATGTTATTTAACGAAATTGAGTAATGGAGTTTCGAATCTGTTACTTCTTTGTTTCGCGCCTACAGTAATACTTTTTCAGTGAAAATAAAAACGAAACTCTTTCCTTCTTTCTTTTTCATTCTTGTAAGGAGATTGCGTGTGGTTGGTAAAATGTTTTGAGACATTGTTTTTACATTAATGTATCTGGATAGTACTGAGAGGATTAACATTTTATTCAAAAATTTATCTTATCGTGCCTACATTTTATTGTCCTACAGTTGACACTTTTTTGTTTAAGACTTTTATTATTATTTTTAGTAATACGAAGTTTCGTATTGTTACAAGTAAAATGTAATCTTACAAGTAAAATTTGAGCCACTTCCCTATGTTCGATTGAACTAAAATTTTGATTACATATACGCGTTGCATGATACAATATAAAAGCTCGTTCTTTTTCTAAATATAAAATCAAATATAATAATAATAAGAACAATATGTTTTAGATTATTATTTAATTATTTTATTTTTGACTTCTTTTAAATTACTCTAAAAAAGGCAGCAAAATATTTTGTTCCTTTTGTTTCTTTGTCATAAGTGTCACATTTGAATTGAAACAATGTACAGTCGGTTCATTACAGTTTATACATAGACGTTGTCGTGATTTCTCGTACAGAGTATGAAATATAAATTATACATGGCACTTACACAGAACTGCGTGGATTTGGTCGATCATTGCACTTCGTTGCGACATGACATTACTTTCCGCGTCCGTGTTTTTGAACACTGTGCAAGATATAAACTTATGGACACATAGTTTTTTAAAACAATGGAATAATATGAATATTAAATTAATGTTAAATTATGTACAGACAGCGTCTTCAAATTGTTACCCCGTAAATTCCTTCGAAAAGGAGGTAACCAGTTGCTGATGCTGTCCGTACTTACCTACCTAGAAATAATTTAATAAATAAATTATGTCTAAATTCAAGACAATAACTGCACATTATAATAAAAAATTGTGTTCAATAATAGAATATTCCTAGATTCCATATGACAATTACTAAACATTATAGTAAGTAATATTTTAGATGAGCAAAATGAAATAAAATAATTTGTGTAATAATATTTTTGTGCACTTGAAGATTATTTTATGCGAATGGAACAAAGATTTTAGTTTCACTCAGCATAAAGCACACAGTGTGCCACTATCAGCACTTTCTGGAAAAAAAATAGAGTACATGGTATCATCGTGAGGTACGATGTTATCGCCTCCCACTCATCGCTTGAGCCTTAACGTTACTTTAGTTGTCACGGTGTACGGCCTCGGTATCGTAATAATAGCCGCCTTTTCACTTTTTTTATGCACAACTACTCTAAAATATGCCTGCACGTTACAACATTCGATACTTTAAAATGTCTCAAGGTCCATACTGTTATTTTTTTGAAGGAAAGGTTATTCTAAGCACACGTAATTCTTTTGTTTTGCGTAATAGAATAATGTAGCAGTGTTCTGGACAGGAACTGCTAATAGGTTACTGTTCGTTTAAATTCGACAATGGGAAGGACGTTGGTATTAAAATCAGCTGGTAATGATGCCTCGCACGCTGTGCTTTAATGATGCACAAAATTATACAGAAATTGAGAGGAGGATTTTATTTTATCGTATATGTAACGTGTAATAACTCAAGTTTACACATTTACATAAACATGTAGAATACAGAATACGCAGTAGTACTGTTTCTCATTGATTTTTCAATGGGTAAGAAAAATGTACGACCGCCCAGAAATTATGTTATATAAGTACCCTTTATGTGTAACGCTTATCGTTTGACTAGTTGTCTGCCTTGGCATTTGGTTGAGTTAGATGACATTTTTCATAAAAAAACGCACATTAACTGCAAATAATTGTAGCTATCGGTGTAAAATCAAGGCCACATGCCTTTTCATTATTGTCTGTTTATGATTTAATAAATTGATCTAATTTCATTAACAAAAAGTGAATTTATGACCACTTATCGCCGAGCAATTGCTTGTAATAACTTCCTGCTCTATTTAAATCATTGACTTGAACAATTACGTTTATAATGTCATGTGCGGAATTCGTATGCTACTAATAAATCAACCACACCAAAACAGCTTTTATATATTTTAGTCCAGTAGTTAAATTACGAATTACATTTTTTGTGTAGCATTCTTTCAACTTTAAAAATAATATATTTTTTGTCTACGTCGGGTTAGATTTTAACCACTATGCACTATTAGACGTGATTAAGCCGAGCAGATATTGCCCACATAATATGCAAATTGTTTTTCCTTTGAACTCGACAAAATGTCAAGATTCTTACCTGTATTGTGGGTGGTAGATCGTGATGCTCAAGATAATGCCTATAGCGATGAGATAAAACATTTATATGTAAATTATAATGTTGATATGCTGTAGCAATGCTTTAAAATCGTGGTAGTCATTTAAAAGTGCAACTTTTTGATGGCACAGTTACATGGTTTGCCCTCGATTGAAATAAAACACACTCAATAAGAGTACCTATTTTTAAATTAAACACATCTGGACAAAACTTTACGTAACATAACTTCAACGTAAATTAATCTTTCTGGCGTTAATGAAAAACAATAATAATGAAACAAACATATTATCTTAGCATTTAATAAATTACCAGCATTTTGTATTGATTAAGTTGCCTACTTCAGAATAACCCCGAATATTATAGTTAATCTAGAATTCTGATTAGATTTTAATTTACAAGACATGACTGTCATAAATAATGTTGGTTTGGCAAAAACAATATCGTTCAAATTAACATTTTAATAAAACCTCCCACACCTCCCTCCTCCTCCCTCCTCCCCTTGATTAGATCTTAGTGATCTAATCAATAATACATCTATTATGATTAGATCTGCAAGACTTTAATATTGGTCTTAATTAAAAATGTAAAACACTGTAATTTTATCTATAAAACAGAAAAAAACGAAAGAACTAACAAATTTTATATCTTCATTATCTTTTATCTTATTTATCATCACGAATTATGTTCATAATTTTTGTCCAGAGAATTTGTCATTTGTGACACTGTGCCTTTTTTTTTTGCTTTTGTCACAATAAAAACCTTTTATTCCTTAACAGTTTCTCTTGTGAATGTCAAGGCAATATTATCTGTATCCGGGTGTACCTAAATTAAATACTACAAGTTGTAAATGCAAGGTACAGTACGATACTATAGTACATTTTTCTGAGTTTTAACTTTTAATGTAAGGCAAAGTATAATTTGCACAGCAGTCTTACATTCATGTCAAATTCAAGATGGTAACTTATACTAGTAATTCTCAAGTAATTCTCGCTTGAGTGATTATTTGGGTGCTAATGAGCCCGCCGCGGGCTAATTAGCGCCCAGAAATCACTCGAGCGCCTATAAAAATAAATAGTTTTTTTTAACATAACATCACGCCTGTAATCCCCGAAGGGTTAGGCAGAGGTCTACCCATTAGTACACCCACATTTCGCCAGTTATGTTTAAGTTCCATGTAGGGGGCGAGGCTATTGCCATCAAACGGGCACAAATCCAGACTCCGAGCTGTGCTCCGAGGCTGTTACTGAAAAATTCCTGATGGAAAAACCCAATAACACTTTGCCCGACCTGGGGCCTTTTTTCTTTTTTTGTAGTATCTAGTTGATTTTCGAATTCGAACCAGCCATCTTGCCGCTGGGTTTATATAGGCGGAGCGATGAACCCGCACGCACACAGTGATATAGTCACGCGACACTCGCTACCGTATACGCAATAGGATGATTCTGTTCTTTGAAAGAGGTGCATTCTGAAATACTGTCAAACATAAGCAACTAAAAGAAAGTATTTTGATTATTATTATTGACCAGATGTCGTAATTTTATTTGATTATTTATATCTTTTATGATATTCTCAAATTACAGGAGGTTTCAGTTTAGCTTTAGTTTTTTTCTTAGATCAGTGTAAGAGCGGTCAGAGCACTCTATGATGTTACAAGTACTCTGTAGAGTTAAGACAAAAAAGGTTTTATTAGAGCCACACTTTGCAGGCGAGATTATGATTAGTTTTATTTTTAGCTTTGCTGTTTTTTGTTGCATGAGCGTGTAGTTAAATATGTAGTGTTTTAAAGTCAGGTACGGTCAGCAACAAACTTCGATTAGTATTTTGTTTTATTATTAATTTTATTTAATCGTTGCAATTATATTACTTTGTGTATATCTATACCTATGATTTATCATGCAAAAGTAACAGTTTTAAACAACTTTTATCATCTATCAGATTTTATGTCTAGATTATCCTGCATTAATCTATACTAATATTATAAATACGTAAAGTTCGTTTGTTTGTTTGTAAGAGGTAATCTCTGGAAGTCCTGGTCCGATTACATAAATTCAATTCAAAGCTACACTATTTATACGTGTCATAGGATGTTAAATGTTTTATGGTGTGGTTACATGACTTCCACGCAGACACACACAGAAGTTAATTAAATAAACTACTCTTCAGTTTTAGTAGATTAATGTAGCATAAAAATGAATGAATAAATTAATAAAAACATAAACACGATAATCTCATTAGGTTAAACATGATCATTTTCAAATTCATGGGAAACTAAGTAGGTAATGCGATAACTTGAAATTCCTATTGTCTGCAAAGGGCAGCCAATCTCAATTTACATTCACAAACCAGCTGACAACCAGTCACGATTTTGGCTAGAAATCTATACTAATATTATAAAGCTGCAGTGTTTGTTTGTTTGAACGCGCTAATCTCTGGAACTCCTGGTCCGATTTGAAAAATTCTTTCAGTGTTAGATAGATTAGTTATCGAGGAAGGCTATAGGCTATATACCATCACGCTACGACCTACGGGAGCGGAGCAGTAACCAAAGACGCGGGTGTAACCGCGGCGGACAGCTAGTTATTAATAACTAGCTTTTGCCCACGACTACGTCCGCGTGGAACTTGTTTATATCGTACTTGCATACAAACTTCCACCCCCCTTTTCACCGCCTTAGGGGGTGATTTCCGGGATGAAAACTATCCTATGTCCTTCCTCGGATCTTAAACTATCTCCATGCCAAATTTCATCAAAATCGATTCAGCGGTTTAAGCGTGAAGAGGTAACAGGCAGACAGACACACTTTCGCATTTATAATATTAGTATGGATACCCAGATATTTTAGACGTATCAACATTATTAGGTAAGATTTATTACTTTATGACTATGCAGTGACTGTCTCGTTGGTATCGTGGCCGCAAGAGCGACTTCTAGACGTGTGATCCTGGGTTTAATTCATAGTGTTATTGAGTTTTTCATTAGGAATTTCTCAGTAGCAGCTCAAATGTTAGCTGCCGCAAAGGTCAACCCATTGGTCTTGGGCTTGATCTATCCTCGATTTTGTTAAATTACCGTTCTATCGGAGTGAGGAAAATACTTGGCTGTCTCCATTGAGATTACTTGTTGTGAGAATCCAAACATAAGAATCCATATTGCGAGTATCCATTAAAAAAAGTTGTAAATAAAATAAAAGTAATGTTAAGTTAGTGCAAATACATTAAAAATGGACATGGGTATCCAAAGATAAAAAAATTAAAAAGGATGTAATTAATATGTCGTGATGACCCAGTGGTTAAGACGTCCGCCCCTCTTGCACGTGGTTGTGAGTTCGTAACCGGGCACAGGCAAGTACCAGTAGGTACTTTCTAAGTTTATCTTGGACATCGGTGAAGATAAACATCTTGAGGAAACTTGGACTTGTAATTAATATAAGTCTGAAATCACCAATTCATCTTAAACAAACGCGGTGATCAATGCGCATGCCCCATCTGCTTGAGTAGAGGTATTAGCCCTATAATGGAATAATTTTTGTCATCATCATCTGCCTAGCCTGTTCCTAACTATGTTGTGGTCGGCTTCGAGTCTAACCGGTTGCAGCTGAACACCAGTATTTTATTTGGAGCGACTGCCTATCTGACCTTCACAACCCAGTTACTGGGTAATACGATAATGGAATAATCAAAGGCAAGTATTAATATTTATGTAATGACTGATTGACGTTGCTCTCTACATAAATCACCTTTGCTTGATTCTCCCACGATGCACTTCCAATTTTTCCACGTAGATAGGTACCCATCATTATTAGAAGCCACACTAAATGTCTATACCGTCAATATTTAGCAATATACCATGAGAATCTTTGTTGTAATCATAAATGTTAGCTCCTCTTCGATTGCCTTCGTAACATTATAATAATAGGTCCGTGTGAAGAAACTTTGGTTTTGGTTGAAATTTAGTAACACTCTCTTAGCATGATGCTGTTAAATCTACAGCTCACACCTTTCGCTTAAGACTTATTAAATCATAAATGTGTGACAAACTGAATTAGATAGGTATTTATAACACTGCCAGGGTTGCGGATTTTGTTCGAAAGAGTTCCCGCGACCTTGGAACACAAAGGGCATTAGGAGCAACACGGAAGAACATCACTATAATAACCCTAGTTTTCTATAAGAGCAGTGCTATTTTGTAAAAATCCTCGGTCACCGATGCAGAGAGTGTAATGTGTGCTGTAAATTAATAGCATTAGTTGGTACGTTGACTCAACAATAAGCTCACTTGATTTTTACAGTAAAAATCTGCTGTTTAATTTATTTTGCTGTGGTTTAATTTAGTTAGTTTTCGTGGGGATATCCACATGGACTGCCTCCGCCCCAGGGAAAGCAGACGGGTATATCGGAATCCTATCAGCCAAAATCCCACGTCGTTCCTCCAAGTTTCTTCGGCCAAAGCACGGAGATCCTTCACAGCATTCTTCTGCACCCAATTCAATTTGGCCAAGTTTGTTCTACGTCGCCTTCCAAAACAAATGAAGGGGTGCAACATTGCCAATCAGGATTATTTAGCGACTATTGTATCTGTATTTTAATTAAGCGTGATAGGTCAGGCGCCGCACTACCCACTCAGGCCATAAACCTGACAAGCCCAAATGAATTCGATAGACTAGATAGGTACGCCTCTATTTTGGAATGCGAGAAAGGTGTGAGTTGTGAAATTGTATCGCTTAGGAACTGGGCTACGGTGCTTGATATTTTCGAGATGTATTAGGTGTCACTTGTACTTAAGGTCGGTATTTGTTCAAAATAATTAATGTAGTCAATAGAGTGCAGTCGTGTTATTGTTTTGCAATGAAAAGGGTGCAGTCTGGGAACAGTTAGATGAATTTATAGAAAATTTGAAGTCACATGAAGTGGACTTTGTTAAGTATCTTATCTCTAGAAGTTATTGTTCTTTTACATACTATAATTTACCTATCAAGTCTTGATTGATAATAAATATAATGTTTTTAAACTGTAACCGGCTTGACGTGAACAAAGCGAAAGGAGTACGTAATTTTCGTAGCAGGTGGCGTTCTATAATTTCTGCCAACCCAATGGGAAAAAGGCGTGAGTTTACGTATGTATTATTAACTATTCAATCTAACTTATTGCACGACCCCGGGGAGTCATACACTCATTAATAATAAATTAAACTGAATAGTTAAGTTAAGAGTGAGTTTAGATGTTGAGTATTTGTTGAGTATTGAATAGTTAGTAAGTTAAATTGAGTTTAATCGTTATTGAAGCAAGTTCATTACATTAAACAATGACAAAATTATTCGCTATTACACCCACTCACTCAAAAAGCCACTAAAGGCACTTCAAACCTCCCTAAGCCCTACAATTCGCAATTTCACGTGCCAACATTAATCTCAATACAAAATCCCATTGTCCAGTCTTACCTCATAGCTAGTCGGGCAATCGGGCCGCGTTCACTTAGATTCGTTTCGACATTTCCTACATTCCCGTGACAAGTGGGCGCGGGCAGCAAGTGCCCGTTGCCGACGACAGACAGCGACACTGCGCGTGACTATCGCAATAACGCTGAATGGCTGCCGGGTCGGCGCAAGCGATAAGCGACAAGCGGGTTTTGGAAAATCTTTTGATAGTGGTTTTATTGAGCTGTGGTGTATGGATTTATTCAGCGGGTCGATTGAATACTTTTTAAATAAAGAATAACGTTATCTGTCAAATTAAAAATGATAACCAGTAGAAAAAATCAAAAACGAGAGCCTGTCACCAAGTTTCTCACATGAGAAATTAATGCGACAAATTGTCAAACGCACGGAAGCTACTGCGATTAGTTGATTGAAAATCAACAACCATTGCAACTAGTCATTGAAGTAAGGGCAAACAGGCAAGCAACATTGATACGAAAAATGAAACGGGTTCAATAAAATATCCACTAGGTAGATACAGATATCATTAATGCTTTGTCATAATAAAAATTAGCGCCTATGGCAAACGTAACTTGTGAAGTGACAAGACTGTCACACTTGATATTCATCATAACAGCGGTATAACTTATCAAGTAGGTAATTTTAAAGGTGAAGCTGTCACCTCTGCCACTAAATATTTTATATAAAACATTATGTAAGTAAATAGTACTTGACAGCAAGCAGTGACCGGAGTCCGTTCGTGACTATCGCAATACGAGTGTTAGGTATTTTAAGAATTGAAAGGTCAAATGCTGAGAGGAAATGTAAGTGAGTTGTAGACCTTTATTGACATCTGTAGATATTTTGATCAAAATAGAACTTAGTAAATGCCTTGAAATGCATTACGAAACTCGGACTGTGGATATTATAGACCCTGTTGATCCTGTATAAAAAGTAATTATGTGCCAAATATAGGTTTGTTAAGCAATAAAGAAAAAAATCATTTAAATTTCATTCGTTCAAAGACGCGCTTCCACCATAGATCCCTCAATACAATTAGCGTTAAATGTGTTTAGAACATTACTGCATCCCTGTCCGATCATTTGAAGTTAATAGAGACAGAATGATGTTTAAAATACGAATGATTGGTGATGTTTGCTTTTACTTTTGGAGATAAGTGGACGGGATGGAGTAATGGCCACCATGGCTCACGCGCAATGGTCCAGCATCGAGGATTAAGTGCGGAAACCAAACGAGTGAGCCAAAAATTTCGCGCACTTTTTTATCTACGGGCGAAAAAGATTGCCAAGCCATAAGGAAGCGTAGGTAGCGTAGCTCGTTCGGCTACTATAATTTTTTAGTAAAATTCTATGACTTTTATTCGGCTGTGGTTGTTTTGTTGATAAAAAGCCGCGTTTCGCTCATGACTTGACGAATTTCCAAATTAAAAGCGATTCGTGATAACTGTCTAAACATTGTTATTGTTTTATTAGAGCAGTATATTTATAGAAAGTAGTATTACTATTCTATTACAATATAAATCGGATTCGTGTGTTTGCTTTGTTTTTTTTTTTGTATAAACACAATCTTAAATGAAAACTATAAATTGTTGCTTACTCTTTCCTCTTTACTTTTGTTAGTGTAAGTGTAATTTTAGTTTATGTATTTACTTTTTATACGAAGACAATTTTATTTATGTATAACAACTATAAGCAACAAAAAATAGTAGGTACAAAGGCGGACCTAATGCCTCAAGCATTCTCTACCAGTCAACCAAAGGTAGTGAAGATATATCATTCCAGGTTTAAATTATTGTATGAGAGTAAAACTACCATTTTAGGGATTTAAAACACAAAAACCTAAATAAACATTTTTCAAATAAACTCATTTGTTAGCTAGTTTAACGATTCTATTTATAAAAATAGGTTGATTGAGGTATAGGAGACCCCCCGTCCCCCCCAGAGTGGGAGTCATCCACGAGGATTTTCCATCCCGGAACATAAAAAATGTGGGTAAAGAAGTTTACAAAATCATCGACCAATTTTTTTCGAGAATACCTATTATTGAGCACTATTTCATAGATCATTGAGCAACTAGTACAGATTAAAAATCCATGATATAGAATGTAATATGAAAGGTATCTAAACACAGCCAATAAATGACTGACATATCTTTCATCAAAACGACATTTCAATCCTTCAACGCTATGTTGGTATCCAGGTATCAGTATCGACAATAAAAAAAATACGACATACCGGTCAGCACCAAACGCATGATTAACTTTCACACATACATATCGATACCGGTAATCTAATAACAAATTATTCGGTAACAAAAGCAGTTCCGTCAGTCCGCGTTCGGAAACGGATCAGCCGGTTGATCACGAAATAATCGTGACAGGACTGTATCACTTTCAAATTACTTACAGTACCCAGCGATAAATATTGCACATCGACCTTTATCGTATTTCGTATTTTATACAAAGAATAAAAAGAATTATCAAAAGAAGCAAATCATAATTGTTTTAACAGCTCCTAATAGATACCGGACTGTTTGTATTTCGTGCGACAGAGATAACGCTCTTCGAAGCCGAAATTTGCCGATTGTCTCTTTCCAAAGGTCGATGTGCAATATTTATCGCCGGGTACTGTACGTAAATTATTTTGACTTTAATTGTATAGGCAAGTAGGCAATATAATTGGGTGTTTCACCAATAATTCCAATACATAGATTCTTAAGAGAAAAACTTTATTTTAGCCCTAAAAACCCGATTAGTTTTCAATTTACTTGTTAACTTCGATTTTTTGTGGCTTTGAAATCAATAAATACCTAGTCAGTCATTTGAATTGCCAAATAATATAATGGTGTTCGCCTCGTCCACGTTCATACAACTCGTTACCTATACTAGCACGCCGGTTACGAGGACTGCGCACTCGACCTTTCTGAAGAACCTTTGTTTACATATTTGGTCTTAATCTAGGCCGCACAGATGGTAATCGCAAAGCTTAACTGAAGTATAAGCAAAGCAATAATTAGTTCATTGCCCGTAGGACTGGCACTATAAGAATAATATTATGTTCAGTATTTAATAGCTTTTAAAATACTATATAAAGACAAAAGTAGTAGTATCATAAATGTAGGTACCTACCTCCTACCTACTTCTCGGTATCAAGCAAGTAACAAGCCATTAACTACTTCAGTTATGAGCACTTTTCTCCTTTTATGGAAAATGTTAAAAGAAAATCTCATAACAGTAGATTTGATAAAATAATTAAAACTTATAATTTATTTTATTGAATAAATTCACACATTTGTCTTGGTAGATAAAGTCAGTGAATAATTCGTTTTTAAATTATTTATAGAACAAGCAGGGTTGTCAGATTTTAATTTGATCGTTGCAACACGGCACTCGAGGCACGTTGTACGTCGCGAATTTTGCGTTGCATCGGGCATTATTACCTGGGTACTGCACCGCCATAATGGCGGTGCAGTACCGTGATGTGTGTGATGTGATTTCCGACGCACTGGATAAAATATTATTACCAAAAAACATAAGTTCTACAATTATTCAGAAGGCCAATTTTACTAATTCAAAACATTCAAAATGTAGTCGCAATCTCGTCTCAGCGACAATCAATGTCAAAATGTAGGTAAATTATAGACATTTTTGACAGTATTAGATTGTGATTGCTTTTAAAAGTTAGATAGTAAGTAGAATTCCTATTTAGTGCAACGAAAAAATTGGCTTTAGTTGTCACCAAAAGCCAATTTTTTCGTTGAGTCTGAGAAAATAACAGTTTACTTATAACTTAAAAGGAGACATCCTTTTAAGATATAGACTGTTATTTTCGGACTCATAAATTTACTACTCTATTAATCTCAATCTTCGTAAAAAACGTCCAATTTGACAACCCTACAGAAAAACGTTACAAGTGAATCCTGTTTTATAATATAAATGACATTTTAAATAAGTTATATCTATTTTATTACGACAGGCCATAACCTACGACATATTGACCAAACATACGATAATTCACAATAGCATTTAATTTACCCAACTTATCTAACATCTCAATTTAAGCATAGTGAACCTTATCTCTGTGATTTTAAGGATATTTTGGCAGCAAAGATTTCTTGGTTGTCGTAATTTTTTCTTTGATTAGGTGAAGATTGGAATCGTGGTTAATAATCATGATTAAATGGTCGTTAAATTAAAGATAATATCGATAAAAATCTTTAAATATTTTGTTAGTAGATAACAGCCTATCTTTTAAAAGTCATCATTTATAAAATAGCTAATATTTTAGTTATATCGAGTTTTTGATTAAATATTACACATAGTATATTTTAACTATTAAATTACCGATATGTAAAGGTCTCGAATTAGGTAAAACCACATTTTTCCCTTTGAACTAAGTTTTGATAATTTTGGATGATTATAAAACAGACAGTTTTATCGATTGAAGACCATACTTTCAGGATTATATAACCATAAAAATATTTCCAAAAAATGCGACACATCAGCAAAATCTGATACAAGTAAGATCCTAAAAAAATATTAAAAATCTAGCTCTAAACCACAAAAAAATCGTAGAACATACCTACATGGGGTTGATTTAGATAGCCCAAGAAGAGAGGCTTCCAAAAGTTTATTTTGTACTTTCTTGTCTGCACCACCCTGTATGTCTTTTAAAACATAAGAAACGTTTCTTAATTTTTAAAAGACTATTATTTCAAGATTTATTCGCATATTTTGACCTCACGACCTCAATCGATATAAAAATGTCGATCGAGGTCGTTAGGTCAAAATATTTCTACGTCTGCATCTACAAATACGAAATAACTGTCGATAAAATACTAAATTTAAATAATACGACATCATATTGATCAATCCGGAACAGAATTTAATCAATTTTATCTGAACGATAATTTGCCAAAATCAATTCTATCTGAACGATGATTTGCCAAAATCGATTTGTTGAATTCGATTTTGATACCGATTTTGCTAGTAGTGCACAACCAATTAAATAACAACAATAAGATAAATAATACCTACTTATTCGAATCGAATAGTCTAATCTAGATTTTTACAGATTTTCAGTAATGTCTGTGAAATTGTAGCGAATTTTAGACACGCTTTCGATATTACAGAGTTCGATTTATGTAATAAATAATTAATCGAAATGTTTTATTCGGTTTCACTTCAGGTAAGAAAGCAGATGTCATTTTAAACACGAAAAAAGAAAATCTTTGTATTGCACAATCAGGTACATAATTTTAATTATTTATTTTATTTAAAGTGGAATTACGTAGTTTCTTGATAGAGGATGTCATAATAATCTTTTACTTTTAACCTATGATTATTAAAAAAATGTCAATAATAAAAAACAGTGATAATCTAGAATTTAAATCCAGATGCTTTCAAGGCACCACATAATATACTACAAAAAATAACCTTTTGAATTTTTAATAATTATTACTATTACTTATTTATATTATTCTAATTACGAGTGCCCACGAAATAAAAATATTAAAAGCTTCCATCACATGTACTTTTTAAAACATGAGCCATTTTTAATCGAAGAATCTAATTAAACTGCAACGTATTTTAGTCATTAGTAGTATAAAAGTGAGTTTTACGTCTATTACCAGAAAACAACGGAATCGTAAAAGTTTCAACATTTTTTTTAAGGTGTTCCGATGAAATCTGCAAAAATCATAATTGAGCATACAATCAGCCCCAAAAACATTTCATTTTGTAATAAAAATCTAATTTTCCTTATCTGATTTAATCAAACACACATTCACAAAAATCTACCATAATATTTTGCATAACGTTACCTCATAATAACTAATACAACCTAAACACTACAAAGTACTAATATCCGTTTTTATTACACCCATTACATAGAACATTATATCATTACACGACCTGTATACCTACTTACCCATAACCGTTTATACCTTTCATACAATCAGATATTACCTTTATGACCTCTTACAATAGAATTTCTTTTCAAATGTCGGTGTCAATCAATGGTAGCGCACTATGACCGCTTTGACTAACTCAGTTATATAATTTGTTATGTACTGATAGATATGTGATAAGAAATATAAGTAAATATAGAATAATAATGGGTCTGTTTGTTTAGTAAGAAAAATACATGTTAAGTACACTAGCAATTGTCAAGAATCCAAAAAACGGTTCAACTCTTTTACGAGAAGTGAATACTTTTCGTTAAAAAGTTGAACAGTTTTTGTACGATTACCGCTCATAATAACACATCTAATAATATGCCATTTAAAATAGGGCTTTAAATAGTATACGCTAAAATAATATTTCTAATGACAAGACAAAAAGGTGACAGCTCGCGGGCGGCGCGCTGGCTAACGGTTGGATTGTTCGAGGCGATGTCGACTGGGCGAGTGCAGTTGTAATAAACTTTGACCATTTACATCTAATTGTTTTATTAAGAAACATGAAATCAATTGAGGATTTATTAATAGAAATTTATCCTAACTTGGCTCAACAAATAAATTCATCACATCATATCATATCATCATATCATATTTATATATTGCATACCATAATATGTAAGGATGTTACATAAGCTTAAAAGCTAAAGTACAATTTTATTATGGAGCCTGCTATTATTGCGAAAGTAAATCTGTCTATCTGATTTTGATGAAGTTTAAACCCCCTAGAAACTTACCTACTTAACTACTTTTTATCGCCGCGACTTCGGACATTCAGGAAGACAAAGTAGTGGACAAAAGCTAGTGGCTAATAAAACGAACATCCATCATAAACATACAAACAAATCATCCCTCTACATAATTACAAGTAAACGTCTCATCTGGAACAGCACTATTTCATTTACGTTACTTTACACAAACTCAGATATTACATTACCCTGTCACAATACTTGCTGCGGGTAACATTAGAATGAAAAGTGCAAGCCGCAAGCGTCTGCAAGGGACCGTGCGTAAATTGTGCAAGACACCACCTGCCGTGTATCCGGCACGGCTGAGTTATTCAAGCTGAATGTGCAGCTCCATTGCGCGGTACGATACGGGATTGGAGTTGTACGATTACATATAATTATTTATTTATTTTAACTTTATGTAAAAACGTACCAAGGCGGACTTATTGCCTTAGCCATTCTCTACCAGTTCACCAAACGTAGTAAAGAGATAACATGTTATGCGCATATTTTATAATAGATTATTATTCGGTCTTAGCTGTAAAAATCGATCTATAAATCGCGGGAAAAAAACCTTTATTTTCTTAGAATTCAAAATTTACTATTCTGTCACTGTGCAATGTTTGCGTTTGTGAGTTATAAAGAATTTGTTTCAAGACTAAAACCGGATAAAGACTTTACTATTCCATCTATGAAGACATTTAATTTTAATTCCTAAACCACTGCAACTACTGAAAGCTAGAATCAACAGTGGCGACCACCAGAAAAGTGCCGAGGCAATGAAGCTCGACGAATCCCGGAAAAACGATTAAACTTGGATTCCACATCGATATTAATTAAAAAAGAACAGCAGAGACTTTGATTTTATCGAAGTAGAGCTAGCCGAATCCTAAACATAATATCCGATGACAATGGAAACAGTTCCTAACAACGAAGTCTACAGCACAGCGACAGCTCGAGATAAAACACATTACAAACATTCAAAGATTTATGAATAATTCACAACACTGTAACAAATAAGAAGCCACCTTATTAAATTAATTATTAGCTGCATTTTCTATTAATCTGATATCCTTCCTTTTATAGCGTGCGTATCAAGTGAAGCAATCAGTTATATTTATGCACACCTGGCAATTTGTGTTAAATCGTATTAAAATGAGTAATATATAAACTTAATGGTTATTTACATATCAATTAGATCAGGGAGGTAGTTCTCATATTTCTGAGAACGTTCGCAATCTAATCTCAATCTGTCAAAAATATCCCTAATTTACACACAGTTTTGACAAGTTCTTAGTCGTCGCTGAGATGAGATTGCGGCTAGATTTTGAATGTGTTAATTATTGAAATTGGCCTTAATTATGTCCTTATAAAGTACAGAATTATAAAGTACGGAATTCAAATGAAGGATATGATAGATTATCGAGTGTAGAGACAGATTATTTTACTAGAATTTTGTACTAATATTTATGTCCAAGATAAACTTACCCATACTTATAAGTAGAAAAAGACACATTGGTACTTGCATAATATGCCCGGTTGAGAACTCTGAAACTGAAACCTTATGAATGAGCCATCACTGGTGCATCACCATAAAACTTTGTAATATCGTAAACACATAAAAGAAGCCTACAATTTTTTCTTATCAATCACAAACACAATTGACCAACATTATTTAAAGTGTCGTAACTATCCACAAGTGTAAAAAGAACCTTGGGCTTGAGTGCTGTTAGTTGGGATTAGTCATCTTTTAACTGCCATGGCTTACATTTTTATTCTTATTATATTTTATTATTGTTTTATATTTAATTTATCTTCATGGTTTTACATATAGAAGCAACAAGAATATAACCAAGAGTATAAGACCCTAAAGGTATCATCCTCATGTTTATAGCATAAAGAACTAAACATAGGTTCTAGAATCTTCCCAGCTCATTAACCGCAGGATTCCTTAATCAAATGTATCGCAAGTTTCTGGTTTTGCGGAACCATTGCGGTCTAACTTTCACAACTTTTTAAACAGAAACCGCGTTTTGTAGGAGCACCTTAACTTTTTAATTATATTTTATACTTATAAATTCTTATTAAATCGTCTCTTGGTACCTAGTAAGAAAATAATTATATATTGCATTTTATTAACTGTGCTTAGTTGTTGCAAAATCAGCTAATCCACAATCTATCAATAATTAAATTAATTACGTCAAACTAAATACATAATTATGTCAAATGCACACTAGCTATACGTTACTGCTCCGGTCCCGTGGTTCGCAGCGTGAAGTTATATAGCCTATATCACCAATCCGCCTTAAGCAAGCGAATTAGAAGAGGCTTTACAGAGTGAGACTATAATTATTACCTACTGGTATTATTTTTATAAAAAATACAAACAACTGAATACTTCGTCAGTAATACGATAAGTACCTACCTATAATTAATTAATTACTATCACATGTACATACTATAGATCACGCACGCGCAATCGACACTACCTGACACGATATCCAATCATGTTTACGTTTTCAGCGATTGCATTTGTTTTATCACGCGTTAAGAAACTTTGCTTCATAATTTCCTATCATAAAGTCTCGCAGATGGTAAGATAATCTTTTAGACAAAACCTAGCTTAGAAGACTAATCAAAGAGTCACCACAGAAGCCAAGAAGAAGAACAAGACCACAGAAGCCTAGAAACAACTGATGTCTTGTCTTATAAATTACAAAAAACCTGTTTAAAATCCAGTCGTTCATCTTTAGTGTGTAATTCCATATGAAATTGTCTTGGTTTGTAGCAATTTTTACCTGAAACAAATAAAAAATATGTTCATGAATAAAACTGAAAGTAAACACAAAAATGAAAAGCTAAAAATAATTATTATTAACATTACGCAATTATAATCTTACGTATTTTATTATAATATTCATAATTGAGTCTCAAAACAAAAAACAGTTGTTTAATGAAGTTCACGCTTGACCAAAGACAAGACGAGGATGGTCAAATACCTAGTAACAATGAACAGGAGGGGCATTCTACGAAGTTTGAGGAACGATCGCAATCTAATCTCAGTGTCAATCTGTCAATAATGCCTATAATTTACGTATTTTTTTGACAGCGATTGTCTCAGAGATGAAACTGCGATTAGATTCTGAACGATTTAAATTGTAGAATTGGCATTCTATTAAACAGACTTACATAATTATTATAATTTTATTTTCTATTCAAATACGTATAAATATGTAACCTAATAGTTGTTTGTACTTTCTTGCAAATAACAGCATAACATAACATAACATCACGCCTGTAATCCCCGAAGGGTTAGGCAGAGGTGTACCCAATAGTATACCCACATTTCGCCCGTTATGTTTAAGTCCCATGTAATTGGGGGCGAGCCTATTGCCATCAACCGGGCACAAATCCAGACTCCGAGGCTGCTACTGACAAATTCCTGATGTAAAAACCCAATATCACAAATACCTAACAGCTGTGTAAAATCTAACCAAGCTTAGTCGTAGTCGCAAACTTAATTTCCTATCTTATATTCTATATTTAGAACGCTATGTTCATTAAATATAAAACATCGTAGGTATATACGTTACCTACCTATTAAAACCAGTACATAAGCCGTTTCATAGCCAACAAATAGCTGGATCACGATCTGCGGTCGTAAATTATAATGCGCGCGCGCCGTATCGGGAGTAAAGTGTTATGTATCATTAATCATTGGTTTATGAGCTAGCCGTAAAATAGACAATAGGTTTACCACTTTATGTAGTTAAGTTAGTTTGCAAGTGATTTTGTAGAAAGTGAAATAGTAATAATATACGATTTTTGATCATGGATTGAAAGCATCTTGAAGGAATTATTGTTAAAAGATTTCTTATGTGTTTAAAATCATGAAACCATAGCGGCTTATACATCAGATAAGCAGTAGTCTAGTAACTTTCAAGAACAATATCATTATCAAAGTCAAAGTCAAAAATACTTCTATTTTACCTTTATTTTTGACAATGATTGTGACTGAGATGAGATTGCGAGTTGCGACTCGATTTTGAACTCGTTTTCAATTACGAAAATTGACCTTCTGTAAGGTTCAAAAGTTGACGCGGTACAATTAAGCAGACATCATGCTATAAGTTCTTTAGTACCTAGATATAAAAGTGAATAACATATAATCATGAAACTGATGTTAATACCTATTTAATTGAAAGACTTCACTAATAATAGTGTCAGTTTCAATTACACACATATTATTTGAAGTTTAAAGTACAGTCGTTGCATTTCAAGAGCGCGCGTCAATCATTTCAATCCTTTTTGCCTATAACATAGAACTGCATATAAAAGTCAAAATGTGACGCGCTCGTGACATGTAATGACTATACCTAACTGCAAGCAAAGCTATAATTTCCTTACAATCATGAATACAAGATTGTAAGGCTGGTTCTCTTCTAGTGCATTAATCTTATAATTCAACGCACACTGACCAGAACTAAAGCATAGAATGGGCATAACAAAATGCGGCACGGACCGTGTTATGCAATACTGAAGCCGATGGCAATATAGATATACGTTGAATTAATTATTTACCCTCTATGTTGTATCTGACTAGCTTCTGCCCGCGACTTCGTCCTCTATACAAACTTTGGACCCCTGTTTCATGCCCCTTTTTTATAGGTGGTTAAAATCATCAATTGAGTCCTTCCGCCCTGGGTGGAAGGGACTGTCAGACTTTTACTGACTAAAAAACCCACTATGTTCCTTCTGTTGCCCTTTACGTTCCGAGGCCACGGTGTTTTATCTCCTTAGGGAGAGAATTTTGGAAAATCCTTTCTAATTTGATGCCTACGTCATACAAGGAACACACCCTCTAAGTTTCAGGTCTCTACGATTAGCGGTTTAGGCTGTGCGTTGATCCGACAGTCAGTCAGTGAGTCATTAAAACATTTAAGTATAACTAATCCGAAAAATGTGGCACAATATTAGAATAGGTAATTCTAAATAATATTATGAGCCAAAAGGCGTGAACGGACACTGTTATTGAATTTAACTCACAAATCAAAGTCAAGACAATTTTCACAAATCGATATAAAAAACGGTCTATTTCACACTATTTCAGGCACGAAGTTAGGCGCCCGCGCACCTCGCCGTCCGTGCGCGAAACATTTAATTTATAGACTTTCGTGTTCCGGATTCCATAAAGTGTTCCATAATATTACGCCATTGCAATGTTACGCTTGCATTCTGGCAAATTGATGTAATTGGATTTTGAACAAGTGTTGACGGCTGTACTAAGTACAGGCGCGCACAGAACTGGAACGAAGGAATGTGCATTAATATTGCAGTTTGATGGACTGTAAATATTGCAGAGAAAATTCTTACTGAATAGATTTTGTATTGATTACTAATCTTCAAGTATGAAGTCTTGTGTAATTTGTAGAATAGAGCTTGTAGCGACATCTATCGCACAGAATACGAACTACAACTGACGTTTCGATGTTAACATACAGGGTTATTTTGCAAAATTGCAACCACCATCCAAATTTTCAGAAATGATTTAGAATCGATAACATTATCAACTAATGAAAAAAAAAATTACATGATTTTCACCATTGTCCGCTACTAAAATCACAACGTGGGGAATAAATACAGTTCAACAATAGGTTGTTGAACTTGACTGCACACGCGCTTACCTCAAAATTCGGGAACGCACACAAACAGCACGCACTACTCCCCCCTTGCTACGTGTCTCTACATTCTGATTTTTTACGAATATTTCCTTTAGAATGTTTTTTTGTTTTTGTTATTATTTGATTTGTTTCACATATAAAAATATCTTAATTAAGAGACCTCGATTTTAAAATTTGGATGATGAATGAAAAGTATCCCTGTATATATACAAAAAGTCCCGACAACAACAGTCTAGCAGTAGCCCACCAGACACAACACCCGTCTGGTTGGAGGATCCTGCCTTTTTAATGCTGGATGAGCTTTTCACATTGTTTCTCAGACCTCTTAAAACTTACAGTTAGGTTATTATAGCAGGTAAAATTTCAAACTTTATGACAACAAAATCGGAACTTTAAATGAATACCTACAACTAGTCTGGAATACCCAAATCAACTTCTTTTCCCAAATCTTAAGAATTAGATACCTATTACATAAAAGTAATAAAATTCATTATTCACTAAAATAATCAAAACATTTAAAATTACACTAAACTTTATACATCTTAAGTCAACTACCTACTTATAATAAACGTAATTATTTGCATAGATTTCACTTCTGCATCTGATAGTACACTCATCTATCTACTAAACGTGAATTTGTTACTAGCACATACGACTCAAAAAAAGCAAGCGTATTGTACAGGTAAACAGAAAAGTGGATTTAGTTACAATGCATTACAGTTCTAATTACTGTACGATCGTAAATTATGCGTAGACTAGATTCATTTGCATTTTAATGGTCCTAACTAAAGCATTATGTAACATTAGGTTCTGGTAGTGTGGGACTTAGAGAGATTAATTGTCGCGAAAATTAGGTAGGTAGGAGATTTATGGGCCGTGTCCATGTAATAATGTAGGTAAGAAAATTAAAAGGACTTCCTACAATCAGCTTTGTAATAGGTATTGCATAGCTGGCCAGTGGCTATTTAATATACCTAGTAGGTTAATTTTACAACGCGAAAGTATTGAAAAAGGATGGATAGATGTTTGTTACTCTTTCACTCTTATACGGCCAAAGAAAAAGAGCTGAAACTTAGCACTATATTACTATACTTTTTATTTCGTATCATTTTTATCCGTTTGGGGTAAGTCTAAGCAGACTAAGCTATAACTATAATATGAGAACACATATAGATACGTCGATATTATTGTTGGTCCTAAGCGTACCAAAAGGACCAATAAAATTAGGGTTCAGAAAACTCCCATTATGATATCTCGGAGTAGAAAGCAGGCGTAGCAACTTACATACCTACTTGTTAGTGTTTTTTTTTTATTAATCTTTTTGCAATATATACTTAATTCAATAATTCACAGAGTCATGACACGGATCTCATTAAAATGAAAACGACAGTAAGCTCGACCAAACGTATGATTGGAATATAATTCATTCGGTCATACTTTCAATGTATGCAGAGATAGTAATGGAAAAAATAGTTCTTGCCTTTCGTTTTCGTTCAGTAAAGAATTTATTGTAATGAGTTAACTATAAGATACACGTACACCAATGTAGGTGAGACGGAGCTCAAGCTCATTTTATCATACATAACAGCAGTCTGACTGTTGTATAGATAGTGTATGTGCGATGGCACGTTCTCACCTCGCATCACGTTAGCTCACATAACTCACACTCACAAACCTTCTCTCTCACTCACAAACATACACTCACCTCCACACCCACAAATAAGTATGTTTACCCAATATTTGTATGGAAGAGCGGAGTCTCCCAACACAGGCATTACTTGCTTAAAGGGAGGCTCCAATCACTAAGCTGTTCTTGTAAACATTGATGTGGAAATAAATGATTTTTGATTTTGATTTTGATTTTTTTTGACATATTTGTGTATGTGAGTTCATATTATGTTTGTACACTCAACCACGATACAGTTGAATTTCATAGTATGCGGCATCGTATCCTTACTAATATTATAAATGCGAAAGTAACTCTGTCTGTCAGTTTCGCTTTCGCGGCTACACCACTGAACCGATTTTGGTGAAATTTGGTACGAGGTAAGTTTGAACCCCAAAGAAGGACATAGGCTACTTTTTATGAAGCAACTTCGTCTACGTTAGCGATAACCGACATTTACGCGGACGGAGTCGCGGGCAAAAGCTAGTAATTATATAAGTTTTTTTTTTAATTAGATGCAGTTATAATGATAATTATGTTTAGTGTAAATATTTACAATATCTTGAGCATAAATGAATTCTCACACATCCCAATTCTTGAAATAGTTCATTCGAATAAGATATTTGACTCTGGTACAGTCAGCAACAAAAGTCGATTAACATTTATGATTTTTAAATCCTAATTATTAATGCCTGAAATTCTGAAAGCCAGTACATTATGTGTTTAGTGTCTGTTTAAATGATATAAAAAAAGTAAAATTGTTAATCGACTTTTGTTGCTGACTGTACCTATGATGAAACTTAGTTTGGAATTAAATGTGTACAGTCAACAAAACAGATAAGTAACCAGGCTCGTCAGATAAAGTTGAAGTTTTCTTAGAAACCGATGGATGTCTTCGATTGAAACTTAATTTAACTAATGAATTGTTTACTTGTTTACTTTATTGTTTACTCACGTTATTGTGTTTTTCGTGGCGTGATTTTATGTTATGTGAATTGTTTACTATATTTGAATTAAATTACATTTGAAAACGTCCATCGGTTTCTAAGAAAACTTCAACTTTCTCTAATGTTGACAGTACAGGCGGTCTACAAATCTCTATGAAAACTAAAACATATTTCAACAATCCCAAACCCCACTTATTTGATCTACTTTCAGTTCTTGACACACACAACCTTGAATACTAAATGCTATCAAACAGTCAGAGGCGTGAGTCATATCAAGTAACATCTCTTTAGGAAAAGATCGTGAGTTTGCGATTGTTCCTACTTAACTCACGTTTAGTATGTAACCAGTATGACGGGGTCACGGTGGCGGGTGTGTGGGGGCTTCAAACTACACTTAATTGAAATGTAGACTTTACTGACATGCTATTTAAATAAGATTAACAAAAGGAAGAAAATAATAATAATATAGGTATGAAAACAAAACGAGCCCATTATTTTCCCACACCGAGCAAAGGCCACTTTTCATACAGAGGAGTCGAGAAGAAGAGAGAGAGAGAAGAAACGGCTTTGGTCACCTCGCTTGCCCGAGGCAGATTGGCAATTTCAGATTTATATTAATAAAATTATAAATCGAGGTTTCCTCACGATGTTTTTCTTCACCAATGTTAGTAACATCCAAGATAAACTTAGAAAGGACACAATTATATGAAAAAGTCACATTGAACAAGGAAGCAGAAGAAAAACAAATTATATCCAGTCGAGAGACAGTAACTCTGAAAATAATTATGATTGAATAAAAATAAACCAGTAACCAGTGCCTACCTACCTAAATATATTAAATCAAGACACCAACTTTAAAAAAAGCACCTACAACCTTTTTTTTATTTTGCCAACCACTAACAAGAGCACTTAAACATCCCTACCACAAATAAAATCCCGACAAGAAATCCTTCTTTACCAACAAGGTACACGTAACTTAAGATAATACCTCACTATACCCAAACCAATATCCTCTATACAGTCTACTATTATCTATGGCCATTAAACGAAGTAGTACTGTTATGTGCACGGTACCTATTCGGAGATAAACGTCTTTAACGTGTTGTTGCGCACGCGCCACCGTTCTAAAGTGTTTGGTGCAAGATTGATAAAATAACTGAGAACTTATAGCACACGGAAAGTGTTTGACAATACTGTATGTTGGTTTTTGACAATTTCCTGGAAAACATTAAGTAAAAACCAGCCATCACACTTATGAGTGAGGCACCTCTAATACCTGGGGGGCAATGCTACTAACTTTTAAGAAAGATCGCAATTTTATTTAATCTTAGTGTCAAATAATTTATGGGCAAGCCAGCCACATCAACAGTAACGATCACCATAAAAGAGCCGAGGCAATGAAGCTTGACCGAGTCCTGGAGAAACGATTCAACTGTCTTGAATTCCGCAACAAAATTAATCGGAAAAACTGGGACCTCCTCCGCTGTTCTTTTCTGATTAAAATAAAACAAAAACCTAAAAGAAAAATAACGATTCGAAAGAATGATTATCTATCTATCTTCATCAGAGAAAACATTATTTCGGTCTTATATTCATTTCCCAAAAATCGCAACTTTCAGCAACTTGTACCACTTCCCAATACTTTATAGCCATGTTCTCTCTTAAGACACACACTATCCTACTAACAAGAGCGATCTAGTTACGTACCCCTTACATAAAAGCCTTCTAGTCAATGAAAATAATTTCCTTTATCGGTGGAATTGATCAACCATATTTCAAATAGAAATAGGTACCGTCGAACAAATTATTTGGTATGCAGCAGCTGACTTGCAACTACTTTGTGTAATCATTTTGAGAGTGTGCTTAGTAGTCAATTTTTTTGCGTTAAGTACTTTCTCTCTCTCTCTTTCTCGTGATAACCCAATGGTTCAGGCGCCCGCCTCTCATGCATAAGAGGTCGATACCGGGCAAGTGTCAATGTGACTTTTTTCTATTCACAATATGTAGTTTCTAAGTTGATCTTGGACATCACTGACATCGGTAAAGGCCGCAAAACATCGTAAGAAAATGTGGACTTATAATTAATGTAAATCCGCCTTGAGCAAGCGTTGTGATCATTGCTCGTGCCTTCTCTAAATGAGAAAAGGCCTTTGCTGTGCAGTGGGACAATAGGCTGGTTTTTTTTTAATTTTTATTACTATACTCTCTCAAAAAGTTTAAAGTTATTACGCACACGATTTAAATGAATATTGGCTATAGTGTAGTAGACTGATAAATATTTTTACGTATATATCAAATAATTTATTTGTCTGTAAGTACTTACTTGTGTAAGCTACAGGAATAATTTAGTTAAGTAATAGTGTTTTTAGGTCGTTTCTGATTTGTGGTTTTCTGGTTTAGAATACTAATGGAACGCAGATAGATACTTAGATACTAAAGCTTGTTATAATAAGTTTAGGTAATCGTGTAATTATAATTGTACCACTCTAGAGCAAAATCCTCTAATATACATAGAGTATGTAAAAACCTACAAATATTTATGCATGAAATTAACAACATGGCATTTTCTTCATACCCATAACTACAAAAGGTTTAATCGAATGAACTTTATAGTCGTTCATAATCATTCATATTCAAAACGTTGCGCTTGCGTCGATAACAACATCATTACATATGTTGCTGAAATGTCACGTCAATCAACGAACCTAATTCAAATGTTCGAACCTATAAATACATGGCAATGGGGCTCAAAGTTTACAAGACTAAGGCCTTGTTTACGGAGACGCGGGGCGTCGCGCGTCGCGTGCGCCGTGGCGTCTGGCGGCGCGGGAATATTAGTACGTCAAAAATCGCTTCTCCGTAAGAAACGCACTCATACAACGCCATATTACGTTTGAATTCAGAGCGAGCCGCGCCGCACAACGCGACGCGCGACGGCCCGCGTCTATGTAAATGAGACCTAAGGCCGTCAAAGTATTGCATAAATTCGAAAAATAACTGGGAATTAAACGAAACAGCTTTTACTTGCGACTTCTTCCGCGTGGATGACGGTTATTGCTAATGCAGGCGAAGTTGCTGATTAATAAATAAAAGCTTTTAAAAAGTAGCCTATGTTCTTTTTTGGGGTTCAAGCTTAGTCTGTAACATATTTTATTTAAATCAAACAAACAAACAATTTAATTAATACCTCCTACACTTTCGCATTTATAAAATTATTATTATAATATTAGTACCTATATGGAAGTGTCAATGTTAAGTATTTCGTAACATAACTTTACTCTTTTGTGTTTCCGAAAGGGGTAAGTAGGTAGGTACACACATATAAAATTAGCAATGTTTATAAAAGAGGACCAATCTATTGCTGTAACCAAGGCGAGAATAGGTGACAAAGAAGGATGGCGAGAGCGGACCCAAAATTAATGGAGCACTGTGAAAGGTCTAATTTATATCAATTATAATATCAAGTTAATAAGTGTTGTACAAAAAAAATACTAAGTTTTTACAAAACGGGAATCAAAAGTTATCAATTATCCCAATTTAATAAAAAATAATCATCGTGCAGTTTCTAAACGAAACTTATAGTTACATTCCTTTCTAGGCTAATGATTAGATAAAAAGTAGTTCGTTTTCGCTTGGTGATTTTCCTTCTTTTATACTTATACATCTTGTTAAAAAGTTGTTAAATATTCTGAAAACCCATAACGATAAAACATACGAACCATGTTAATAGACCGTAAAAAAAATAAGACTCATTATTTTGATACATCATACGTAATGGATTACATGAAACGGAGAAACGGAACGTCAGTATCAAATTGACACTGACGGCATTTTTGTTGACATTTTTGTTTTCAACTAGAGTTGCCCATCTGTCGATAGTTTCTCTATCGATAGATGACCTCGAAAACTAGTAACAATGCTAAACCACTAATACTATCGATATCACAAATTAACTAATTGTACTATTGATTGGAATCGAGAGTATCGATAGGATCGATACTATTACATGATAATACTATCAATAGTATATCGATTTTTTTAAAGTAATACTATCGATACTAATGATAGTTTGTATAACTATCAATAGTATTACAACATCGATAGTTTTTTCGATAGCTCACACTATAGATACCATCAATACTATCGACATTATTGTTCCTAAACATATGCTGGACTTCGATAGTATCGATACTATCGATATTATCGGAACTAATACTTTCGATACTATTTTTGTATATCATTATAAAAATGCGTAAACTGTATCATACTATTATAGATAATATGGATACTATCGATAGACTATCGATAGTTTAGCGATAGTCGACTTTCAATAGGCAACACTATTTTCAACGGTTAGCGTTGTAAAAAACAAATAATATATCGGCGATTTTGTAAATTCTTGACGACTTGGCTTTACCTTTGGACTGATTATGCTGTATACCAACCTAAATTACGGCATTTACTACTGGATGACGATTTGTAAGTGATTTGGACTTCGTCAAACTGTTCAAATGCGGTGCATTATTGTAAATTACACAGAAGACATCGCTTGTCCGAAAAAGTCATCAAATTGTTAAAAGAGTTCAGAGATGGGTGTACCCGCGCGATGTGAGTATATATGTGAACTAATTTGTTGAATTTCTGAACAAGAAACCCTACAACAACTAACAATTCGACCATTGTAATGTCTGTGCTGCATGTGGCAATCTATTTTGAGAATAAGGAGTAGTTGAAAATCAGTTTCTTCGTCCTGACATGACTGAAATGGTAATCCGAATAGAAAACATTATAATAATATCTGAATGGATAAGACCCCGTGTTTAATGTCGAGCATAAATACTTTTTACATTAATATGTAAAAAGTATTTATGCTTGAAAAAAAAAACCTAAAAAGAAAGTAAAGTGTAATGTCATACCGTAACCATGGAAACTCTATATAACAAAGATGTCAAATTAAGATTAATTATTTTATAACAGCAATAAAAATGGTTTAAGTTTTATCAAGCAGTATTTTTAACTATTTTTATTGACCAAAAGATATGTGTGATATATATCAAACACCCCGACAGGTTGGTTATGAAATTAATAAATATTCTTTTTATCCATATTATTATTTTTACTTTTACATTGTATTTGTATTTTTGTCAACTTTTTACTTGTTTATTGTTTCAGTTAATCTTTAACAATAAAATATGTGTGCCATGTTATTTGCAGGCAGAGTGGTGGACAGTTCTCACAGAAACTCTGCTCTTGTTGTTGTTATCGCCATTGGACATAAATGTGGACTCTTGCTCACATGGTATGAGCATTTTGTGGTACGTGGATTATCCCAGACACCAAAGCTATGTCGCTGCACCAGCTAGCTTCTTAGATAATCTTTTGATTAGGTAAAAAGATTATTTATTATAAAATACTATCTAGGAACGCAAAACAAGATTAAAGGAAGATACAATGTTTGTATGTCTTGAATATTTTACAAGTACATAATTACAAAAAGAATAAAAGTTTTTAAATAAATAAATGTTGTTTTATTCAACAATACTCTGGTAAATGTAGATAAAAGTACATCAACTGTGCTTTTAAAGAATATTCCAGGAGATATAAAGCTGCCTCCTTATCCTGTGATATTATGCACAAATATTAATTACTGGTGAATCTGGCTAAACGGGTATATGACTGATAATTAGCATCGGAATAAAAATAAATAATAATAATATAGTATGTAAAATAAATAATAACCAATAATTGCGAGTCTTAGATTATTTTAGGTTATAATCTTCCACCTTTCATATTTTTTCTCTCCCAACTTTTTCAAACTACTTTCCATTTGATTTTTGGTTAGCCTTAAGTCGTTCTTTAACTGCAAATCAGTTTCAATATTACACACTACTTCTATCACTGGGTCCCAAATTACGTGTACTGTCGCCATTCTCCTTTCTTATGTCAAACCTTATGTAATAACCAGCAACTAAGGAACACATAAGGAACATAAGGAACACCATATTATGTTCCTTATGTGTTCCTTAGTTGCAGATTGTGAAATCAAAACTTCACAATCAGAAACTGTCTACTGAATCAAAAAGTCAAAAGAATAAAGAAATCAGTATTTCTAAAAGCCTCCTTGGTTACATACCAAAATGGCCGTCAGAAATATAAATTTCTTTCTTCAACAGACGCTTGCATAGTTACTTACGTCTTATTATTATCACCAAGATAATCTAAAGCATCATAACCCATAATACTACTTATCTGACAACCCTATTCATAGCACATACCTTACGCCTCCGTGGCTCTGCGTGAAAATATCGCGACAGATTTAGTTCAAACGATAGCAAAGTTAAGTAAGACGATAGTAACTCGCATTTCTGATATTGCGCAAAGTACCTAACCAGCTTATACCTGCTTTAGCTTATGCTAATTTGATTTGACAGTACATATTTTCGAATCGTGCCTATTGACTAATCAAATGCTTGTGTGAGGAAATTGAGTAGATTAGTATCTAGTAGTACCTACATTTTATTGAGTAAGTGTGTTTTGTATATTTGCTGGAATGTGCTTGACAGTTAAGCATAGGCATATACATACACAAGCAAATTTTTTGTTTAGCAGTATCGGGAAATAAAATCGGCTGTAGGTACATATTTTATGGTCGTATAATTAGATCAAATACAAGGATTAACATTTAAAAAAATGGGCCCGCCCCCTGTTTCATGGGACTTATATAACTGGCGAAATGTGGATGTACTAATGGATACACCCTCTGCCTAAGCCTTCGGGGATTAGAGGCGTGATGTTATGTATTTAAAAAAAAAACAAAGTAAAAGTTGTTAATGAGTACAATAGATATGTCTAGTTAATTATTAAAAAGTTGAAGTAATTTATGGACAATGTAGTGGACATCTTATTTGTCTTAGATTAAGATTAATGCCATAATATGTATTCTTGTATGCTAATGGCTGTTTTTTCTTAAAATAGACTAACATATTTTACCTAAAAATAAAGCTAGAGAGAAGCAATTAATATAAAAGCTTACCTCTATAAGAAAACATTTGTCTTTGATAAAGTTTAAAGCCTTAATATATAATATATTCTTGTACGCTAATGTCTGTTTTTTTATTAAAATGGTTAAAATATAGGTACTCTAAAAATAAAGCTAAAACAAGCAGCAATTAATATAAAAGCTTACCTCACGTACCTATAAGAAATTCCAATAAAACATTAACAGAACCAATTTGTATTTTTAAAAACAAAACAGCGTTATTAATCTTTCGAATAAAAAAATATAATTAATTTGAGCAAGACACGCCGATGCATTGGTCAAAGATTAATCTTACACCCAAAAAAGAAATTAGACGAATATATACTTAAGATAACAGATAACGTCTGTATTCCCCGAAGGGTTGGGCAGAGGTGTACCCAAAAGTACACCCACATTTCGCCAGTTATGTTTAAGTTTAAGTAATAGGGGGCGAGCCTATTGCCATCAACCGGGCACAAATCCAGACTCCGAGGCTGCTACTGAGAAATTCCTGAAGGAAAAACCTAATAACACTTTGCCCGACCTGGGAATCGAACTCAAGACCAATAAAAAGCAAAAATATATTATTAAAAAAAATTAATGACCTAATTTGGACAAACCAATAGGCCAAACTTACCTATTAGATAACTTTTGATTTTAATTAAACATTTATAGGTAAACAAATGGATTGATTGATTCATTCATTGAAAGTATTTTATGCGTAGGCTGAGCAGAATTCTCAGATATCATTTTGCAATATTCCGCAGATTTCTTTATAGGATTAACCTTCAATCATTTTTTTTATTGTGATCACAGTTTGTGGTTTCAAAATATTCCTTGGGTTTTTCTGTAGGCCATTATCTTATGATTTGTTTGCATTTATTAGTGATCGATGTTTGTTTGCTAAGAAACTATACAAGACCGGATTTCAGCAAAACTGACTTTCATATTGAAATCTATAGGTAGGTACTTCCTAAATATTCTTAAGCTGAAAGGTTTTTTTTTTGTTTCTCAGAAAGTTCTGGTCCTTTGAAAAAAATCTTTTTGCGTTTTTAACCCATTTATCGAGGATGATTATAGTCTTTATAACAATACACTACTATTCACGGTAGCGGAGCAGTTCCCAAATATATAACTGCGACCTTGTGATGGAAAAGGATAACAATCTTATATAGTTTACGGTCATCAAAATTATGATGATACTTCATTATTAACCGTATAGTGACGTGCCACTTTTCTACCATAACGATAACTTCTGACACAACGAACGTAAGTGACAATATTGATACCTTCCTCATACAATTTATCAGTTACCGCACAATCGCAATACCGCCACTTTAACAATTTAATAAATATTCGCATTTACAGTAAGTACGGCAAACCATTGCCCCACACTTCGACAGTATAAAATGACTTAATAAACAAAAGTGTTTCGTAACAAAACCGTAACACAAAATGGTTTCCTGAACGGAAAATTGCTAGGCCGATCCGCAACCGATCTGCGGTAGTCAACCGATTTGCGGCACTGTCGACCGATTGATGCCAATTTATGTTCATGTAAATATGCACGATTCTCCACTGTTGTACAACTTGTAATTACGTTCGGAAATACTTTTACTCTTTAAGACGTAACGAACGTAACAGACAGACGTGGAAACGCCTCTGAGGAACGGTGCGTGAGGAAAGTAGGAAGGAAGTGTTTAGGTAAACTACTTAATTATAACTATTGAATAGTTAGAGCAAGAAGAGTTTATTTGCATAGAGTAATAAATACGAGATAGGTTCTGTTCGTATTATATTATTATTATGTTATATTATTCGAAACGCCCTGCCACACAGGAGCGGACCACTGTCAGATATTGCAGTAGTATTTGTATGGACATGTCCACCACAGGTACACCAGTGCGGACAGTGGCTGTGTTACTGCAGTACGCGACCGCCACTGGGTCTGCGAGTTGTCCGATGTTGTCAAAGTTTTACAAAGTAAACCTCTCTTTTGTAGGATATCACGTCAACATTGATTGATATTTTCGTCTAAACTTAATCCATGAATAAAAAATTATGAAAGGACAACTTATTTACATACATATTACCTACTTACATACGAACAGTGCAAGCTAAATAAAAGCTTGTAAAAAAAGTAAAGCGAGGCGCGAGGACGCGGCTCTGAATTGAAAAATCCTATTCATAATTTTTAAATTCGTAATTGTTATTCAATATCTTATTTTTACGTAACAAAACACTGAGGAGGCAGAGTTGCCATTTATTTTCATTGAGCACTGTAATAAATAAATACAAATATATTTTACATACGTAAATTACAAGCGTAGTAATCTAACCAATTTTATTTAATCAAATCGACCCAAAAATTAGTATGCATCTTGCTAAGCCGCTGAAAGTGTGTGTAGTAAGTACATCACATACATCAAACGATACGCTACATGCTCAGTTACGTCAACACACTATTAAAAAACACAATTAACTAACAAACTATTAACTTAAATGTTTAAAAATAAGAATTTTAAGAGTACCTAACCAATGGTTACTTAGCCATCTTAATTACTCTTTTAATCTTTATCCAACGCAATTTAATTTAAACATTGACATACTTATGCACTGGACTGTACTTTTAGGGCTGCCACAAGCTAGACTATGGACAGGAATATGGGCCCAGTAAATAATAATAAATAAATATCTTGGGACAACTCACACACGGCCATCTGATCCCAAGCTAAGCAGAGCTTGTGTTATGGTAACCAGACAACTGATATACATACTTATATAATTTATAAATACATACATATTATAGATAAATTACACCCAGACACAGAACCAACAATTATGCTCATCACACAAAGTTTGTCCTGGGTGGGAATCGAACCCACTACCTCCGGCTTTGCAGTCAGGGTTACTAACCACTAGACCAACGAGCCAGTGGTTGAGCGATTGGCTGCTGAGCTGTGTATCCAGAGTTTGATTCCCGTACTGAACAATTACTTGTGTGTCGTTACAGATAGTTGATCCCGGTATGGTTGTTTGTTTATGTGAGTGTGAGTGTTTGAAAACACAATCTTGTGGAAATAGGCTCGTCCCCTATTACATAAGACTTAAACATAAGTGGCGAAATGAGGGTGTACTAATGGGTACACCTCTGCCTAACCCTTTGGGGATTACAGGCCTGATGTTATGCTGTGTGAAAACATAATCATATTACAGGAAAAAAAATCTAGTATGGGGCAACGTTCGTTTTTTAATAAAGAAACAAAAAAAAAATTCCTAATTTCACAAGAAAAATTTCACAAAATTCATCATTGTCCCTAGCCTTAGGGCTGCCCCACATAACGACACGCAATCGTATTTATTACGATTACAAATACATTATCATTACGTCCACGTATAGAGAAAGTAGTTGCGACAAACGGAAGGACAGACAGAACGATCTTACTATGTTTATGTACGTGATTCGAGATAATTTGAATCCTTGCATAAGCCGTAACTGTAACATGCGTTGTTACACTCAATTATCAACCTTATTGGCTATACAATACAATACAAAAAAAGTAAACTTGGAGAACTTTAAATGGATATGCACTAATACCTATTATCTTAAGCGTGGACAGTCAACCACTGTGGTCAATATTATGCAAGGAAGAGAAATCTTTTACAATTAATTAGGACTACAAAGCATTTTGCTCTACAAGTAAAACGCACTATAAAGAGTAATAAATGTCACTTAAAAAACATGGCGGCTGTAATGTACCTACCTACTTTCATGACGTAAATAAGGATGCAGAAACATTTTAGTCTGCCTCGTTGGTCTAGTGGTCGCAAAGCGCAACTGCTGAGCATAAGGTCTTGGATTTGATTTCCAGGTCGGGCAAAGTGTTATTGGGGTTTTCCATCAGGAATTTCTCAGAAGCAGCCTCGGAGTCGACATTTGTGCCCGGTTGATGGCAATACCAATGTGACTATTTCAATTCATATGTACTTTCTAAGTTTATCTTGGACATCACTGACATCGGTGAAGGAAAACATCGTGAGGAAACTTGGACTTATAATTAACGTAAGTCTGAAATTGCCAACCCGCCTTGAACATAGAGATCAATGCTCGTGCCTTCCCTGTATGAGAAGAGGCCTTTGCCTTACAGTGAGACAATAATACTGGTATTATTTTTATTAATTTTTACAAAAAAAAAATGAAAAGGAAGAAAACAATGAGCCGTTATTTCCCTTTCTTCTAATTTTAATTAATACCTGGTATCGTCTTAAGATATATCAGATAACAAGCTTACAAAAGATGAATACACAGTAATACACCTGCTTAAAGTCTTTTACACAAATCAAATATTACGTAACGAAATGATTATGTAACTGATAAAGGCTCATTATATTCTGAAATTTTGTAAAGCACAGCCATTCACAAAAAAATAATACAATTATTATAACAATTAGAAACTTTTTAATCGATAAAGATATTCGATTATGTTCCGATGGTACGTTCTCCGGTGTTCGTTGGTGTAATTTTAATTATTAAAACGATTCTTTTTTTTGTTGTTTTAAAAATGAAATTCAATGTTGTGTTGAAAGAGGTGTAACATTACGGGCCTGTTTCACGACCTTTGATTAAACGCTATTCACCAGATACTTTCAAAAACAGAACAGAATTTGTATGAAATAATCTGCCAAATAATTTAATCGGAACTTATTCGAAGATTGTGAAACAGGCTCTAAAAGTCGGACTCGCATAGAAAGGGTTTCGTGCCACCATACAATATTTAACGCAACATACAAAAAATAAATATTAATTTATTATTTGTATTTTTTTTATGTTTTAATTTTGCGATTATTAAATCGCAAAAAAATAGTTATTTCTTGATGTAACTACAAAACGGTTTTCAGACTTATAAGGAATAAGTAGTTGTGCTACATGGCATTGCTTCTTGCCAAACATGATTCTAGATCAACGGGAAGTCCCCTATGGTCCCCTATAGGTTTTTATTCCTAAGCGAGCGTCAAAATATGCGACATAAACGACCTTATCTTATATAAAAACTAAACTTCTAAGTCAACGCATTCTAAAAATGCGTTAACTTAGGAGTTTATTTTTTCACTGCTCCAAGGGTATTTGATTTTAATTCAATATTAGTCAATAGATTGGTCTTAGTGTCCATAGTTTTCAATTTCGTGCGGCATTTGTTATCTTGCAAGCAATTACTCAATTTTCAACTCTATGTTGATTGAACTTTAGTTCATTAATAATTAATCAAATGAAAACTGCTCGAGAAGATTACTGTACTGTCTGCGTCGAAAACTTATGAAACTCCAGTAAGAAAAGGGTTAATCCATAACAGATTAACCCATACTAAACTGGTACCATACCGTATTACCAACAATTCCGCTCTACTTAACATTGGATTCAACCCACAATCGCCGCTGGGCCGCTGCGCAGTTCGGGAATTAATCAACAATGGCCAGTGAAAGTGATTGCGACTGTACACGACCAGAATATATACGAGCACAAAAGTATTACGTTTATCCTGCAAGCTTTTAGCTTAAGTGTTATTATGCAAAAGGTTACAATAGGATAAATATTAAGTAGAAGATAAAACAGTTAATACGGTTATGTCACTTACCGTAGTACTAGTATCTGCTGTGGCAACGTCTGCGTATACTTGGGTATTAAGCCACAGACTTAAATTATCCCTTGAGAACATTCAAACGGGATAAAAATTGTATTGTTAAGCTAGATGATTATGATTCTATATTCAAATATTGTAAAACAATAATTTTAAAAGAGTAGGTATGTACCTACTTATGGAGTTTCTTGCTCATTCTTCTTCACACGAAACTTCCTTTTGGAAGGGGCAACTAAATTCTATTCTTTTTTTTTTATCTTGTATATTGCGTTCAAAAGTGCCTTTTAGTGGCCTAATAGAAATAAATGATTTGACTTTATCTTTGACTATATAGGTTCTAAACTTTAGCTAATAAATTCCGTTCAGCAGTTTAAGCGTAAAACAGTTACAAACATCTTTACAAACTTTCGCGTTTATGATAGTAGTGGAATCTATTGATATTTGGTTGGTATTATGAATGTCGATAACGATTTTGTTAAATGCTGTCTGCGTTTTGTATTAAGCTTTGCGCTTAAATAAGCTTTTGTTTGGAGAAACAATTACTATTTGAAAGAGAGAAACAAATCTTTAGTAAGAAGATTATCGATAATCGTTTGTACTGGTTAGTATTTAGAAAAAGAACATAGTAAGAATGCTTTTAAAGAAAAATAGGAAATGAACTGTTTCATCGACAATCCATACTAATATTACAAATGCGAAAGTGTGTCTGTCTGTCTGTCTGTTACCTCTTCACGCTTAAACCGCTGAACCGATTTAGGTGAAATTTTGTATAGAGATAGTTTAAGACCCGGGGAGGGACATAGAATTTATCCCGGAAATCACCCCCTAAGGCGGTGAAAAGGGGGTTGGAAGTTTGTATGCAAGTACGATATAAACAAGTTCCACGCGGACGTAGGGGGCGGGCAAAAGCTAGTTGAAAATAAAATAGTCTATCTTCATTTCATGTCTATAAAAGTCACATTACATTTAATCGATTAACGTCAAGAATAGAAATTCGAGCACATCCCTACATGCATCGAATACTGATATTGAGTAATGTATACTAATCCATCCATACTTAATATTGTAAATGCAAAAGTAACTCCGTCTGTCCATCCGCCTGTTACACTTTAACGACTACACTACTGAACCGATTTCGATGAAATTTGGTAAGGGGTTAGTTTAAAACCCAAGGAAGAACATAGGCAGTAGCCAGTAACACGAAATATTACGGGGGGTAGTGAGAAATCACGTATCAATCCAGTAGGATTGATACGTGATTTCTCACTACCCCCCGTCCATTTCATGCCTTACATGTTTCTCCTACGATCTGTTGATTATGTCGGAAGTGCGTGAATCTCAGGCGTATCGGCGCGAGCGCGTCACGCCCGCCGCGTTATCGCGCATGCGTCGAGTTACGCAAGACAAAAATTAGGGCCTTATATACTGGCTCATTTATTTTGTAATGCTATAGAGTGTAATTATTTAGGTAATACCGATTTAGGTAATGTTTGTAGTGGTATGTGGGTTACATTGTGTCTAGACGGTTATTTTACTTATTATAAAACTATAGGCTCTGTCCGTGACTTCGCGCGCGTATTTTTTTATCCGCGTTAAGTTACCTACGTCTTTAATAATAAACCTTTATTTCAGGCAACTAAGGCCCATAAAACACAAATACATTAATAAGTACAATAACAATAAACTAATACATATTTTATATAATAACACATAACATAAAATCACGCCTGTAATCCCCGTAGGGTTAGGCAGAGGTGTACCCATTAGTACACCCACATTTCGCCAGTTATGTTTAAGTCCCATGTAATAGGGGGCGAGCCTATTGCCATCAACTGGGCACAAATCCAGACTCCGAGGCTGCTATTGAGAAATTCCTGATGGAAAAACCCAATAACACTTTGCCCGACCTGGGAATCGAACCCAAGACCTCATGCTCAGCAGTCGTGCTTTGCGACCACTAGACCAACGAGGAAAAACAAAACTTATAAAAACTACTACTTTGGTTACCATCCGCTCCCATGGATCGTGCCGTAATATATCTTTACTATTCTTCAAGGATCTGGCTATTTTCCTAATCCGACTGGCTTTTCCATACATTTTCCTTTTACTTTTGTATGGAACAGATTAATTTAAAAAAGGAACGTAAAACAACTCTGGGCGATCTAGAATCATGCGTAGCGATAGAGGTAATAGACAACATTGACTAACAAATCATAGAGTAACGAGTATCCGTACAACAACAAAATACATTAATCTCAGAGCTCTTAGTTGTACCATAAATGTATTAACACATTAAATTAATTACTTATGCAGCATTACAAAGCTGTAAGTAACACGACACAACTTAATTACGACAGTTCAAATATATTATAACAAGCGAAAGTAAATTAGGTTAGAATTTATTGCCCAACAATCCGCAACGCACCGAGCAATACGCAGTGCAACGCAAGATCATTGGTGCAGGTGTAAAAACACTTGGTTAAAAACTAGGTATTAAAAACTGGTCATTCAAAGCTTTCGCTAACGGTCAATGCCAGAGATTGTCAATCTAGTTTCGCAACTTCCAGTTATACAACTAAGTAAAGTCATGTGTCTTTATAAGTCAACTGCGTAAATAATACGTCTAAATAAATAAATAAAGTTTCCATTTTAAAAACGAATTTATTAAATAAATTGTCAATAAAATAAATGTCAATTTATTCAAATTCATAATTTTATGTACAGACTTAATTAAAAAAAGCCATCAGAATAATAAAAAACTAAAACTAAATGGCAACAAAAAAAAATCCGCATCGCCGTCGACTAGAAATATGCCCAAAAGACTGGGCCGCATTGCCACGTTGCGCATTGGATGGCAATGCTTAGCCTCTGGCCAAGATAATATCCAGCTCTTGGATCACGGGAAGTGTCAACCAACAGGACCCGAGAGTGTCCATCCCAAACGGCTCGAAATATCCGTTTTTATCTTGAAGTTTTTCAGTTAATCGACATCATCTGCCTCAACATGAAGTTTGTCAATTAATCGACATCAACTGCCTAGCATTTTTTCCAAAATATGTTGGGTTCGGCTTGCAGTCTAACCAGATGCAGCTGAATACCCAGTATTTTAGATAGACCGACTGCCGATCTGACCTCCATAACCCAGCTCCCCTTACTATGTAAGTAAGGGTCAACTTCCAGTCTAACCAGATGCAGCTGAATACTATGTAGTAGGTATCTTACATATAGCGACTGCCTATATGACCTCCACATCCCAGTAACTGGGTAACACGATACCCCCCAGACTGGTCTGTCAGAATTTCGTGCGTCTAAGATCTACAAATGACAGTCAGGGCCAACGGCTTTACGTACTTTCCGAGGCACGGAAATGCACAAACTAACGTGCACTATTTCTGCCAAATAATTACCTACCTTACAAGATATTGTGTTATAAAGTTCAAAACAAGAAAAACTGTGTTGTAATTTATAATATTCTAATCAATATTCATACGCATCGATCTGTATTAGTTTTATATATGAAATATTGGTTCTATGACCTCATCATAATCGTGAGTAACATACCTACCTACACAATTTCGTTTCAGATAGTTGAAACAAAATTGAACTGTTTCCTTGATTTTCAAAAACCAATCAAATCCATTATAGACATTTACGCAATAAACAGCAAACCACAGCTGACCCAATATTTATCTTTACACCATTCCTAAGTCTACGAGACAATGCAGAGAAACAATCGACGCGGGCGCAGACATCACGATTCGGCTGCGCGTGCGACCGCGGGCACGTTTTCATAACGCTGTGGAACAAATCTAGGTCATTTGCGCTACTGATCTCGATTTCATACAATAAAATCGTCTAGATTAAAACTTATGGACTATTATGTGGACGTGAGGTCGAATTTGATAGTAAAAAGTTGACCTGAGATGTGTTACGAGGCTGTAGGGAGTTTTTGTGGGTGTTTCTCATATTAATCTTAACCTACGACTTGGTTATGATTTAAATTATTCGAATTAAATTGAAAATAAAATCCACAATCTTTAAAAATCTTCGATATACTCGTATAATACATAATTAAACTAAACAGATTGCACTGTTTGGCGCGCAGATAGTTATTAGACATAGGCATGCACTAATAAGAAAAGATTTTCCGAAAATCACCCCCTAAGGGGATAGAACAGAGGTCCAAAGTTCCGATAACCGACATTCAGGCTGAAGAAGTCGCGAGCAAAAGCTAGCAAGGTATAAAATTGAATGAAGCTATAACACCTAATTAGAATCGTTTGTCAATGTTTGCTTCAGCACTCATTTCGTTCATTTATTAACCAATTAGCTTAATTAACTCTAACTACTTACAGGAACTAAAACAGTTCATAAACCTAATAAAGCCTATTTAACTATATTACAAAATTCGACGGGAACAAGATAGCGGAAAGAATCGAATTAATTCTCTTTTTCCGGAATTGATTATCGATTTCGTAAGCCAAGTGTTAAGTTGTTGACGTACGCATCCGATTTATCGGTAATCGGATTCGACCTTGTACAGCGCCACCCCGTGGAAACTATAGGAACTAACGCCGCCATATTGCAAGTTTTCACCTTCGTTGAGCCCCGAAGGTGGAAATGCATGGCCACCGTCACTTTCTAAGCCTACAATTACATCGTTGACGAAAGGAATAATAAATATTGCACAAAATAATAACAGTTTTTAACCGCTGTGTTGCGTTGCGAAAAGGCAGTTGATATTAATTTTCATTCAGACTATTTCAAGTCATATTTCTTATGACATACCGCCCGCTATGTGTTGATTGAATTTATTGCACTATCATATTCATATTGAAATAATAAAAGCGTGTAAAACAGAGCACAATAATTATTACTTAAGAACGATGCACCACACTACATTACACTTAAATGGAATATGAAAATTTCCCCAGTTCAATTTCAAACTACAACTGCTATTTAAAAATCAATTATGAGTGTTTTAACTTTTTGCTTTAATTCATTAAAGTGGTTTATTTCATGAAATGCAAATGCAAATAACAGCGGATACTAGGGTTGGCAAACTTCACGCATGATTGGTATTGCCATGTCGTAAGATAGAATGCGAAATGAGAGACCGTTGATATTAACGTAACATGTAACAAATTAACGACAGCCCTAGGGCTATAGAATGTTTTGTACCGCAAATTGTTTGTTCTACATTTTTTTTAGCACCTCTTGCTTAATATTGTTTTGCATAATTTAACTGCTTTGCTAAATGGCGATGATCAATTAATTTATATAGTTACTTATGGCTTGCAGTCATTATAATAAAGGGAAATGTATCTAAGTAGATCGCTTTAAGATAATTTCAGGGACCAAGATAAGTCTCCTTACAATAAAGTAATGTAGGGTTAAAATTGAGTCAAAAACACTTTTTCTAGAAGGTCCTGTTAGGGGGCTAAGTATCGTATACAGGAGAAACTAAGAAGTGTATTTTACGCCGCTGCTTTTCCAAATTATATCCACAGCAAAAGAACATGTTTTAAAATACAAAGTTTGCGCTCTAGCTTACAAAAGTGGAGACAGTGGCAGTTAATTGTCATAATGACATTATTTAACTACATGACAGATGTCAAATGTCAATCATGTCAAACTGACAAGTGACCGCCACCGCTTCTGTCAACAACGTATTATTCTTGCAACATTATTTGTAATCCTGCTGCATGGCGCGTCTCTCTTCTTTTGCAGGTTTGACGGATGTTGCTCAAAGTATCATGTGCCAGTAATTAATTCTGACGCAAATAGACAGAACAATTAAAAAGAAACCGAGGTTTACGGTTAACGTAATTGAGCTTTATGGTTATAGACTGTTGGTTCAAATCTTGATAACATCTTATCTTGACTGTAGATTGAGGTTAGGTCTTAGTTACAGGTCTTAAGGTTTTAATTGTTTAATTCAAGGTTTTTATCTAGAAAATGTTCTTCCAGTACCAATCTATGCTGATATTTGCTTCTAAGCTGACGAGTTTGTTTGTATATTATAACGCGTTATGCTCAGAAACTAGTGGTGCAATTCTTTCGCTAATAGGAAGCTACGTTATCCCTGCGTGGCAAAGGCTATATAAATCAAAAAGTTTAGAGGTCCATAACGGGGACGCGGGCAAAATCTAATACAATATATCTATGTTTGTTGCGGGACGTCTTAACAGGATACCGTGGCCCCGAAACGTAAAGGGCTACAGAAGTAACAGGGTGGTTTATTAGTCAGTAAAAGTCTGACAGTCCCTTCCGCCCCACCCAGCGCGGAAGGACACATTTGATGATTTTTACCACATCAAAAAATTAATGTATCTATGTTTATTACATCTAATTGACACGCTTCCGTACCGCCACAAGTCCGTAACCATCACTAATTCGAGATGCAAGCACAAAAACAAGGAAGCAGTCCCACGTATTCAAATAAAGACAAAACAAATGACGATCCCCATACATTGTAACATTCGTAATTCAACATTATACAGAATCATTAGGAACTACGCGTCACGTTTAGGTGTTTTTCTCACACCTCACTTCCCACGGAACACATTAGTTGGTACTACCTTTATTTATGATTTACTTACGACACTTTTCTATATGGTTGTACTTAAGGGTTGCTTCATCTCGTGTGGCTTAAGGGAAAAGCGGTGAGCGATGTGAAAATTGCATGTACTATGGTCACGTATGTCTGACTGATTTTGAACAGTTGACTTGTTAATATTATTGGATAGTATGGAAGTAAAACGGCTGTATTTTTTATTACGTTGACTTAGAAGCTTGATTATTTTTACAGCCCCAAGGGACAATATATCTAAGTATTTGTTATTAATTTCAACTTGATACCTTGACATGTTCCTGAGAAACAGGGTCTGGACAACGAAAAAGGGAGAAGGAAGGAGAAGGAAGTTCTGTTTCCTTTTGAGATATGGAACTTTAATAAGAGTGGGTAGTGTCTTTCAGATCTTTAAGTTAACGGGTAACTTGAACCAGAGACAATGATATTACATAACAAAACATCACGCCTGTAATCTCCTAAAGGGTTAGGCAGAGATGTACCCAGAACACCCACAATGATATTACGTACTTAAAATTAAAAAATGAAAACCTTAAATCACTCTTCCGTAATAACTGTAGTCGCGTCTTTGCACTGCTTGTACCACGCGATAAGGGTCAGTACACACGGTCAACTGATTGCCTGACGCGGTTGATGCAACCGCAAATGCATTTTATTGAGGGCAACGAACCGCGACCGGATGATCGACGGATCATTTTGATGCATCTCCGTTGATGCGTATTGCGTTCAGATGCACCGATGCAATCGACTTGTTTGAGTTGTTTTATGAGATAGTAGATACGCATCGCTGTAATAATAATGAAATACGTTCATGCCAATGAGAAGAGAATTATTGTGGTTAGTTTTTATACAGCGTGCAAATCTAAAATGAGCTTAGAACGATAGAAAATAGCCTCGCTACAACCAGATGTCATTATAACCCACACGATTCTAAACAAAACACATAACAAGGTTCCCATTCGTCTTAACAATGTATGTGACCACAAAAACCCATTAGGACCGTGAACTTTACACCACATCATAAATAACCACAAACCTAAGTACATTATCCTAGATTGTAAACAAATGATGGACAAAAACAAATATCATAACGAGCCAATCATATAATCGTTAACTAGTGACACGATGAATCGATTCGTCAGACTCGAATATAATCGATCATAAACATCGATTGGGTCGACGGACTTTAATAAATGTTTCGCGGTCGACATGTTGTATTCGTTGCGACATAATATTTACTTGAGTCTTGGGAGATGTAAAGATATGTTTAAAGAGACGATTGAAGTGGTAAATAAATGTAATTACTTTAATTAACAAATCTGTGCAATATTCACACACTTAATATGAACATTAAACATTATACTAATAAGATAACCTTAGATACACTTGCGTAGTGCATACAGGGATAAATTGTCGGTTGATGTATTGTTTCATTTTAATTCATATTAGGATTTTCTGGGTTTTCACCTCCTCGTACGCCTTCAAAAGTACGATCCCTTTCAAGGGTCCCGAGTAACATAAAGTAAATATAAAGAATTTTAGAAGAATAAAGAATTTTTAAAAACTAGAACAAAACGGCATCTAATTATTTTCCTATCGCCGTCTGAAAGAAACTGACAGCAATTATTTTGATCGAAAGTAAGTGTAAAGATTTAAAATGTCGGTAGATATTTTGGATTAGGTACTTATTGAGCAGATATGACTAGACTGATTAGACTTTTATATGCAACACGCTGTCAGTTAACTGGCAGAAATCGTCACGTAAGGAAAACGCGTTATGCCCCATCCAGGCGACTTTTTCTCTCTCTCTCTGTCTCTCTCTCTCTCTCTCTCTCTTTCTCTCTATTTCTCATCACAAATGGGGGATATTGCTTTGAATCAATATTGCAAGTATATACGCTTTTTCATCAGAGATTATCACTGTTATATGAGCACAGCCTAAGGTAGGTGCTTTGCAACTTCAAGTACTTTCAGATTTCAACACTACACATGGTGAAGTAACTATTGATAATGATATTGAGCCCATATTGTTTTAGTGAGGCGAAGTAAGTAAAAAAAAAAAAGATAAAACAATCGATGTTAATCTATCAGAGAGTGTTACACTTATATTGAGAACCATTGACTGATCTCCAAATAAACCTTTTAAAATATATTCAGTTGAATATAAACCTTACACTGTTTAAAAGAATGATGATAATAGCATGCATGTTTAATTTCTTGGTACAGATTTTGACGACTATCGAATGTTTGATGAATATTTTGTAATACCAACCGGATTTAATGGAACAGTTCATGTTGTAATAACTTCAGTTACCTACTCTTATATCATGAGTAACCTGTTCCAAGATAGGCATCAAACTTAAGCAGGAAATCGACGATTTTGAAAATTAATCAATACTCAATTCCACGATTATTGAAGCATAATTTATTGCTACTATGACAGCCACCGATCGAGTAATCGAATAAACGAATCTGATGACATTTAATCGATATTGAGTGGTCAATCGATTGTTCCGAGATTAGAGTCTAAATCAACACATTGTTCCATATTGCAATAGCATTGATATTTTTATTTAATAAACTAGTTTCTTTCTGACTTCGCCGGCGTTTTTTTTTATCCGCTTTATTACGCTTATCGTCTTTGGTTACTGCTCCTCTCTCGTGAGTCGTGGCGTGATGTTATATAACCTATACGATTCCTCATAAATCTGGCTATCATAAGCAAAAAGATTTTTTTCAATCCGACTGGTAGTTTCAGATATAAGCGCGATTAAACCAACAAACAAAAAATCTCTTCGCCTATCTATATATAATACATTATGAATATAATGCATATATCAATCTATCAACTTTAGAGGTCCATTTACTATTTGCGGCGAGTTTAACAACGAAGGTTGTATTGCTACACTTTGTGTCAATATGACTAACGATTCATTATGGAAAATTACATTGTTAAAGGATCGAATGCAATTTGTCAAATAAATGCTTGAATTAAACGTATCAGATTAATATAGTCGTGTAGTTATATTATTGAAATGTCAATGTTCAATGATTGATAGCTATTTTTTGTAAAACCTGGACTTATTATCAATATACCTAAGTCTGAAATCGCCAATCCGCCTTGAGCAAGCGTGTGGTGATCAATGCTCATGCCTTCTCTGTATGAGAAGAATCATTTGCCCTACAGTGGGACTCTAATAGGCTGGTATTTGATTACCCATACTTAGACGATCCTACCAAGAAGACGAATATGAAGACTCGGTAAGCGCAGAGGCTGAACGACTGGATGCTGCGCTGCGTGTAACGCGTTTGAATCTCACACGGAACAAATATTTTAATGACCCTAAAGTTCTTCCATTGGTTGTGTATGTGACCTTGTATAAGAAATTCTTAGTAACAAGAAGATCTATAAACCCATCAACCTTGCACTCAGCTCTCAGGTAGTGTTGCCCAAAATGCAAGAACAAGACCAAGACCGCAAGACTTTGGGCAACGCTTAGTGTTGCCCAAAATGCAAGAACAAGACCAAGACCGCAAGACTTTGGGCAACGCTACTCTCAGGTCGAAGATTCCACGTAATCGATTCCCCGCGACATCAACATTAGGTAATAGGGTTGCAGTACTTACCTAGACGATGTCGCAACTGTAATGACCGACAAGGTCGAGGCTGCGCGCGCGCATGAGGTCGCGAATGCACACGACCTCATCGACTCGATACAGCTTTCTATTTTCTATGACTGAGTCGTAGATTAAATTGTTTTCTTGCTATTAATTTCGCTTTCGTTTGTTCGTTTGTTTGTTTCGTTCTTGTATGGAATATGGTTTGAGGTTTTTATTGTTTGTGTAATGCGACTTGACACAATTACAGCAGTGCTATTCTGTAAAATTCTGCTTCGGTGATTTTAAAATGAAATGAGCACCACCTAATGCTGTATATTGGCAGCTTATTTCGATCTTACTTACCAAAATTCACTAAAATAGATCTTTAAAGAATACTACTGGAGATTGTTGTTTTTTGTTGTTAAACATCTACAATTACAATTTTATTTTTTCCTTTGAAGTTTTAATGCACCTAAGTCCGTATAATCACAGGTTTATTATTGAGATTTTGATATCTTTCCGTAGATAAAATTCTATCACTCAATAGGCGACATACCCAACTTGTGATACGCAAGCATTTAAATATGTTTTTGAGCTAAACCATTCACAGGCACTTTTGAATTGCCGAGGAGTCGGTCAGTTAGTCAGAAAGTTGAAGCTAGTTGCTCGTTCCAAAACGGAGGTCTAGGTCTCGATAGAAAAAGAACGAGCAAGAAACATTATGGACATCACTCTTTTATCTCATCTGTGATAATAACACATGTAGGTACATGGACATCACTCTTTTCAATTAATATTTTTTCTCATCTGTGATAATATCACACGTAGGTATGTGGAGAGGCCTTTATGCTCATTATTTGTAACTAAATTCAAAGTTCACATCCTCAATTAAATCGAAATTATCTATACAAATGTAAAGAAAAAAATGCTTAATGTAAACATAATCTTAATATGGTTGGTACATAAATATTTTATCTTCCATCTTGACAAGAGCATCCATCGATCGAATTACTCAACATATCAAAATTATCTGTCGAATCTTAAAGAAATGGTCTCGGTCGGTCGACCTTTGATTGCGCCGGCGCGGCGGCGCCGTCCGATGCATCAAATCATCGATCCGAGTGAAAGTGAACGATTACTGCAATCGAGTTATTAGGTGTGCTGATGTAATGATCACTTGTTGCACTTTTTATCGATTGTAACAATTGTTATGCGATTACGATTCTATCATGAGATGTTTGCAGCGCTTTATTGCGTTGTGCAGTTTGCTGCAATCCGCTGCAGCGCTTTTATTTGTGGAGTAATGTAACTTTGACCTCTAAGCTCGATGTTTTACCCAATACTCAATCATTTATTGCATTCCACAATGTACAGTCGAACAAGCTGTTTGGTATACAAGCAGCTAACTTGACAATGTTTCGAGTGTGTCAATTCTTTTAAATCACTCTAAATACTCGTAGGTTTCAAAATTATTAGACATCACAAGCTTAAAAAATGAACACAAAATAACAATGAATGGCAATGTAGCATAAAGATTTTTGTCTGTAAACCAAATAGCTTATTCTGCCGTACAGTCAACAAAAGAAATAGGTATCCAGGGTCGTCAGATATAGTTGAAGTTTTCTTAGAAACTGATGGATGTTTTTAAATTAATTTAATTTAAGAAGTAGATAATAAACAGTTTATTAATTAAGTGAAGTTTCAATTAAAGATATCCATCAGATTCTAAGAAAACTTTAATTATATCTGACGACCCTGCATACCTATCTCTTTTGTTGACTGTACTGCTTAGGTGGCAATTGAAGTAAACATTTGTTGTATAAACGATCGTGGAGCCAGTCGGTCACAGCATAGAAACATGAAGACGACTTACTTAGACTTACAATCTTGCTTGCTTGCTTTATTTTGCTTTCCTTACTTACTCCTAAATATTTTTCATCTATATAGAATCAGAATTCATTCATCAGAATCATTTTATAGTAAGTATGTACCTAGAGTTTAATTATTTTGTACTTGTGTACACTTCATTTTATTGTGTAAAATTTTTGAGTACATTTTTTTATTTTTTTAATATTTAATTTTGTTGTTTTACTCTCGTACAACAAATTGCACCTACCATGTTATCTCTTCACCACCTTTGGTCGACTGTTAGAGAATGCCTAAGGCATTAAGTCCGCCTTTGTACCTTTTGTTGCATAAAGTTTAAATAAATAAATAAATTCTACCAATTTTCATAATTATTTGTTTCAAATGTTATTTGCTTCTGTTGCTCGACAAAATGTTACATAGTATGTACTTGCATAAAGGCATGTATCTGATGCAATATAGAATATATTATGTACAGTACATAGTTCTGAATGATCAAGGTACGGTAGGTACTAATTTGCCTAACGGCCTTTTAATTGCTTCATATTAATTGCGCAGACGCATACCTCAACAAGTTATTACTTACTTAATAGACTTATGGTGTTGGTAATTTGCATTCAAGTGATGAAAATATTTACCTGGAACAAAATAAATGGATAATTATTAAAAGAAATGGAATGATTAAAAAAATTGAAGGATGCAGCAGATTACATAACATAACATCTCGCTGTAATCCTAGAAGGGTTAGGCAGAGGTGTACCAATTAGTACACCCACATTTCGCCAGTTATGTTTAAGTTCCATGTAATAGGCGGCGAGCCTATTGCCATCAACTGGGCACAAATCCAGACTCCGAGACTGTTACTGAGAAATTCCTGATGGAAAAATCCAATAACCATTTGCCCGACCTGGGAATCGAACTCAAGACCTCATACTTAGCAGTCGCGCTTTGCGACCACTAGTCCAACGAAGCAGCCACATTAAATAGCACATAAAAGACATTACTGTCAATTCTTATTATTATGAACGTTTCACTCAGTAATAAATTCACCAAAATATGTCGTATCAGAGAAGAAAAGAATCATTCTGAGGTCGAAGAACATTTATTGGTAAACGAAATGACAATCGTGAAATTAAATTTCATTGTAACGTTACGGTCAAGCAAAAGTGACAGGGGCTGACTTTTGGCGATCTTTATTAATTGGATTGTTTACCTTAACACTGGTAAAAGCAGGTTGCTTCATATAACTTTGGTAAACAAATAAATGTATGTGATAATTCATACTATAATTATTAAAAATGAGAAAGTAAGTTAGTTTGTTTGTTGGGCTTTTACGACTATACCACTGAACCGATTTTGATGAAATTTAGTACAAAGTAAGGTTAAACCCCGAGGAAGGACATAGGCTACTTTTAATACCGCGACTTTGTCTACGTCCGCGATAAACAAAATTACGCGAACAAAGTCACGGGTCACGAAGGCGCGGTTTTATTTGTTACACTCTCACAGCTAAACTACTAAACCGATTTTGATGTTTGGTGTAAACAAAGCTAGAACAAGAAAGGATATTAAGCTACTTTCTGCTTCTAAGATAACCAACATTACCGCAGACGAAATCGTGGGTAGAAGCTAGTGTGCCATAAAGTAGGAAGCTTTGCATTCAACGTTGTAGCGGGAGCGCGCATTTTATGTTCTCATTCACAGACGTGTTACTGTCTGTTCAACTACATTGATACTTTCAAGTGACAAAACAAGACTTGCGAATTATTTGTCGTCTAGTACAAGGCTTAGTGTGGACGTACATCTGATGGAAGAAGTGCTAAGCAATTGTCATCGCTCACAGCTATCAAAAAGATAATAAAACATCCAAAGTCAAAGCATTTATTTCCACTGAACCATTTCCACTTTTGAATGGTCAAGATAACAGTCAGAAGGTTAAAGCTAGTTGCTCGCTCCAAAACGTAGGTAGGTCTCTATGGAGAAGAACGAGCAAGAAACTCCCACACATCTTGAAACTTGTACACATGACCAAAGATGCGTTATTGCGTCGAGCCTACTAACAAAGATACGTCCGACGCCTTTTTTGTCAGATATCCGTCCACTCTTACCCCAAACATCTGTGATCTTATACATACGAGTGTTTCAAATAACGTACTTAAAAATGAGGTCGATAATTATAATTAATATTTTATCTACTCAAGTATTTTGCACCTAGCAAGACTGAACCGAACAGCGTTGTGTAATAGCAAAGATTATGATGAAGCTTTGAAGCAACGTGCCCTTAATCTACGCATGTTACTTAAAGCAATCATAGATCACACGATCATCGGTCAACTGCTAATGAGTTTAAAGTTATAAATCAAAAGTCGTTGGCAGAATCTCTAAAGTACAGTTAGCTGAGCAAAGGGGTGGGTAGCCAACCGCAATCAGCGAGTTCCATCTAAAGGACTTATTTGCCTTCATTACATTTGGCACGTCATTGTTTGAAAAGGTCGAAATCGTGTCTCGAATACAAAAGGACATTTTTAGTGTTCAACGGGATTTCAACGGGCGTGGTGTAAGGTCGAGAACACGCAAATAATCTCGTACAGTTAGGCACTTAAACGTACCACAATGAAATAGAAATAAAAATATACATAATCACGTGAAGGTTACAAATCTCTTAAAAGCGGATACAACCAATTTGCGATCATGATTCTATTTATAGTAATTGCTGAGTTATCTAGTCAAAAACACCGAATCCAATAGGTTTCCTAAGACCAATTTTAAACAAACTGAAAAAGATGACGAAGCTTAAGTTTGGCAAGGACATTCCAAATGCAAATTCTCTTCCGAATCACTGCGAAACTATGTTCGGAGGCGACGTTCAAGGCTTCATACATTCACGTACTGTTACCGTAGGAACCGCTACAATGCTTGAAGTATGCACATTCCTTAACGGTGATCTTCAAAAAACAATAAAAAAGAAGTAAAACAAATACCAAATGTAGGTCACACTGAATAATTCAATACAGGCATTACAGCTTCGAAAGATTCGGATCAAGATACTGTTTTAGGATTATTTACAACGTTCGATTATAGAGGATATATTACTTATATTAATATTCCGGATGCAATTTAATGTATCAGTTTCAAGGTAAGCCGTTTGATTGATATCGAAAACTAGTAAATTGCCGCGACTAAGTGCTGTCAATTTTATGATGACAATGATGAATGTTTTAATACAGATAGATTTAAAATAGACAATAAAAACAAAATAGAAACAATTAATATTCAAGGCCTAAAGAGAGAGAAAACTTGGACAGTACAGACAACAAAAACAAGGTAACATATAATTTGTGCGTCCCTTGTAAGAGAGAGTCACAATTGTATGCAACTTTACATGAAAGCGAATAAATACAAACTCAAAGGGATTGACTTGATCCAATCTCAAGGCAGTCACTCAAACATCTCTTGTCTACACAGTTGTACGGCCTACAGTCGACATGCTAGACGAATCGCTCAAGTCAGATGTCATTGAGATAAAGCTTGCAATTGTTCGCAGCAAAGACCATGCCAACAATGGTTCACGTACATGCATTGTACTGTCCGCTTGGAGAGTAACGGAGGAAGCTGAGGCCATGCATCTAAACCTTGGACGGGTGAATAGCGATGAATCGAGTCGACCCTATCAACGCTTTACATACAATAGTGAACCCAAAATGAACTAAAAATGAGGTTTAATTGATGTTGTAAGATCCAGTAGTGTTGGAAGCGGAACTAAATTATAATTTCCGCTCTTATAAGACAATGGATCGTTAAGAGGTGTCGGTTTGTTGTATAATACGGGTGCTGAACTAAGTTTGTCTCCTAGTTGTTGCTAAACGGATAAAAATGTAATTTACTTTGCAATTTAACACACCAGCGGTCGCGGATTAGATAATGGTACGGCTTTTGTTTCTATTTAACCGTTTGCTCGCTGGACTTAATAGTAATTTAGAAAATTAAGTCAATTAAAATGTTGCTTCTTTTTCGCAAATTAATATCAATTCAAATCTCATGCTTTTTTTCTACAAACTTTTTGTTTGACGAAGTTGTCAAATCAACTAGGTGCAATATTTAAAGCAATATACTTTCAATTGAAATACTATATTTCAAATTCATTTTAACAGGTCCAATATTCTTAAATTGTCAAGGTAAGCTATTTATGTTTTTGATCTAGTATTCTGACCTTTGCGTTTACTTTCAAGTTTAGTCTAGAAAAATATGATTGTAAAAAATGCATGTCAAAATTAGATTTCAATGAAATTAATACTGCAATTGTAACGATGTGAAACCAGGTAGTTAAAGACATAGTACATGTAAAAATTTTAGAACATTTAATTGAAGGTCCTATTACAAAAATGGTTTCACTGTTGTAATTTTGTAAGTCATGTAATAATTTAGCAATTCGTTTTTCTGAAGGATAGTGCTCGAATTATATATATACAATGATGTATGTTACGATACGCGTATTTTATGTATATTTATGTTAATTGAGACCTTATGTATTGCTTCATATTTCAGACAGAATGTAAATTTTTGCAAGATTCGAAATTCAAAATGATCTTTTTCGTACAGCATTGTAATTGCTTTTTAAGTTGCCAGTTCCATTAAAATTAGAAAAAAACTGTTTTTGGAAAAGTGGTATATAAATTATTACTCGGTTTTATAAAACACGGTTGTAAAGTTAAAATTACTAAATATGCAACGATTTACTAAATTATAATAAAAATTCAATTTAAATTTTTAAAAAACAGTCGTAATAAATCCTCTACATACGATTTTGCAACAGTAGCGTGAGAAGTTTATGGTCCGTGTGAATTTATTATGCGATTAATTATCATTTTATTTTCATAAACGCTTACGTTTTAACCGTCAAATTATTATATACACATCAAAAGTGTCTAGGGATCAACATCCCTAACATTGATTAGGGATGTTGATCCCTAGACACTTTTGATGTGTGTAATTAGATCATTCATAATCCCCTACCTGGAAAACAAAAGTATATTAAATAATACTCCGAGGCTACTACTGAGAAATTCCTGATGCAATAACTCAATAACACTTTGCCCGACCTGGGAATCAAACCCAACCTCATACTTAGCAGTCGCGCATTGCGACCACTACAAAAAAAATGTTTTATCCTGTCTGTGACACCCTTTTATATATCTGTTTGTACCTATATGAGCCTTGTTGCTTGAATTAAATAAATTTTATTTTATTTATTTAAAATGTAAATAAATCGCACGACAATTAAAATAGTATAGTCTATGTATTCATAACGCAATTGTTTGCTTCCATTATTAAATGTCTAACCCAAAAATTAAAGGATACTGAAGAAAAAACCTCTACCTTATCTATTGGTAATCATTTACCTAAAAACGTATTAATGTAAACGAAACCTTGCTATTTAGACGGTAGCGTTCGGTATGCAACGACATTCCTTTACTTAGGTACCAACTTACCGACATCGTTACAACATCCATGATTTGTTTTTATATCGCCTAGTTTTGGGTTACTTGAATTAACGACGCCATATAAGGATCTAAACAAGTTGCCAAATTAAATTCATTCAGGTTTTTAATAGACTATATTTGGTTATTAATAAGATTGCGGTGGGAACGCTGTGAGACTAAAAGAGGAAAGGCTAATCACTTTTTTGACTGCCTAGTCATGTTTTAGGGCAGTGACTACATTATTTCCTTTCTTCAAAAAAAGATGCCCCACCCTAGGAATTTCTCCTGTATCCCGTCGATGCGTTTACAAATACATAAACTATCATACACAAACAACCAGACCTGGACAACCTTTAGGCCATATAAATTTTTATTTCATGTGGAAATCGAATCCGAGTCAATCGCTCAGGCACGGCACTAACCATGCCGTTGCTGAAAACATTCGCAAACTAAAAACTTAAAAAATATACTACTTGCTTACTACTCAAGGGTTAATATGAAAAGAAATATCGCAATTTGCACACCTACTTACATCTCCTATATTTAAACATGAATTTTTCTTCCATGTCAGACATAAACAATCATAATTACTATAGCATTGAAGATAGCGCAATGGTATAGTTTAGGCGTTATATCTCTCAGTCAACGAAACAGTTTTCCACAGAGATGTAAATCTTTCGATGTGCCATACCGTGTCAAATGGTCGTCACGTTTTATTTCATTTGTTTTGTATTGAAAAAAACATTTTTTTTTTATTTGAATAAAATGCGTGAGCTTACCTACTCTTCTACTGTATGGCCAGGGCATATCTAATCATTTAAATCTGTAGCTTTGTAAATTTTCTTTAAAACTTTCCATCATTTCTAAACCTGTCTTCTGCATTCGCTTCTATTTTTAGCTTCTAAAAACCTTCTGATCATCGGCCACCTGACGTCATAACTCAAACATTATACAATATAGCACCAAGTTCAATGCCGTTGGGCAAATATCTCACAGAAGGTGAAAGTTGGATACGTCATCGTGATAACCCGACCGATGTTGTAATACCCAAGCAGATGGTCGAGCTGAGGCAATCGCGTGCTTTATGATTTAGTAGCGTTATGTGACTTCTGATCATGAACTTTGTGTTACATTTGCCAGTAGGTTGCAGCTATGGAAAGTTTATTGATTCGTTTTATGACTTTTGTGAGAACAATCGCGAGGAAGACGCGTTTAAACTGCACTGTTCGTGTTTAACTTTCGTATTATTTAAATAAAATGGCGTCTATCAAACAAAAATGATAATTTATGTAAATTAATTGTCATGATTTTTTCCTTAAATTAAACGTTAAAAAAGGTTGCTAAGAATATAATTTAGAAATGCCAGTTCAGTTGGTCTATTCTGTAAAAAGAATTTAGTTTAAGTGATCTTGAGGTGATCCTGTCAATTGGATAATTATCAAAAATTAGAAGTTGGAAAAAACAAAATAACGCACTTTTGTAAGTACTGCACTAAAAGCAAAAAATATTATAGACTATTCTCTCTTTAACCCGTAAAATCATTAGTCTAAGTCTTGCTTGTAATTCATTGTAATATTTGACTATAAAAGCGTAGGCCACTTTTACATACTATTCATCAAAAATCTTTTATTTTGAGTAAAATCGACCTACATATTTTGTCATCAGTTAAGTACCTATCACATACATTTGCAAAGTTTCAAGTCGATCCGACAAATTAGAAGTCGGTTAAAATCGACTTCCAAGATTTTTACATAGTAAAATTATAGGTGAAGCTAATAAAAAAATGTGTTTAAAAGCCATAAAAACACACTTAGTATAGTGTTTTAAATAAAATAGAGTTATGATTTGTAATAGTGTCATAACTTTTTGTTAGTATGAAAGATATGTCTACTAAGAAAGTCATTAATAACGCAACATTAAAATGATATTATGTACTTTCCATTTCTCTGACTATAATTAATTGGTATGATAATCGAAATATCTGTGTGATTAATCTTAAGGCCCTTTCGTATTTGTAATTTATACTTTCAAGCATTGGAACATTTTATTCTTGATTTCTTTTATGAGAACTTTAAATGAATACAATACAAAGATGCCTTAGGGTACGCCTTGTACGAGCTTGCTAATGAGAAATATTAAATTCGAGTGGGTTTTTGAAAGCATAAAGTAAATAAGAATAGATACAATTTTCAGGCTGCATAATTAAAATCTTATGTCATAAGTTTCTACTTGTGATATGACTTTTTTGACCTTTGCTTGGAATAGTAAGTTTATAGTATTTATGAGAATACAAAATAAAAAGTAGCCAGTCAGCAAATTTTTCTGAGAGGCCGTCGAAATTTTTGAAAACTGACCAAGTTCCAGAACGGTAAATCGGTTGTTAAATATCATATTTACTGTTATTTTGAGAGAAAAGAAAGCTAGAAACTGGTGGGAAAATACAACATTTGTAAGTAGAAATAAAATCATTAAAGTCCCAAAGGACCATTTTCTTCTATTTCTATCTTTCAAACATAAATCTTTCTACTAACAAGTTTCTTAGGCTGCGATAAATAAACTTTATTTAGCACATAGGCTTAACTATCTTTCCATCTCTTTCTAACACTCGAAGTTCGATAGTTGTGCGACAGCAACAGAAACAATGCTTAACCCAGTCGGGACCAATCTATCATCCGAACAGAAAATCTCGCCAACATGCATAACAATGTGCAGAAAATAATCATAAAGCTAAGAATACGGTCGTCCATCACATCTCTAACAATATAACATCATTGTATGTGCATTAGGTAATCACGTTATATCATGCGCACACGCACCCACCTACTTACATAAAATTTAAACAATTACAGTTTGTCGGAAGTGTCATAGTACGTCGGTGTCGTAGTTATTTATTATGCAAGTCATTTTTGTGCGGTTTTAGACAATCCGTTATAAATAGCAGACAATACTCTGTTTAAATTACATTTTCTTTTCGCTTGAATTCGACAATAGTACCAAACTGCCAATCAATTTAAGTACAGTGGGCGGTAGACGTACCTACTACCAAAAACATATACTTCAGTAAGTATATGTTTCTAAGCAGTCTTAACGATCTTTTCCGCCCATGTGTTACCCTAAATAAGCGAACTTTTTGAGTAAAATATAGGCGAAAAAGGTCATTGAGATTTAAGTACGCATACTTGTTCGTACGTCTGTAGCCTGCTTGATTAGCCGGACATTAGTCTAATAAACTTACTGTTTATTGTGTCAATATTTAACCTCAAATAATGGAATTCCTGTCACGGGAATATTGAACACAACCGAATTGCTGCTTGATTCGTCTTTTTTCCGATAGGCCAGTCTCTTTATGCCAATCGTCATCTTACTGCCATTTGTTGCATAAATAATACAATCTATGCTCTATATTGGGTTAATGTCAATGGTTGACTCGCCATTTAGTTCTCCACAGACAATGAAGTACTCCTTATGTCACTTTTTGACATTAGAATGGGCATACTTTTGTAGTTATCTCAAAGCAGATCACAGCAAAAAGTACATAGGCAAGCATGAAGATCGACCATAACGTAGAGGTCAAAAGCCAATATGAAACACTTTTCAGTCAAGATCCATGTTTGAGCACATTAAATAAAAAGAAAACAAACTTATAAAGTAAATCAATTTACATTTACATGACCACGATTTGAAATAATCGGCGAACTTTGAAGGCTAATTATAAATGCCAAACGTGGACAATGCCCTTAAATTATTCCGATCTGAATGGCTGCTTTTACAATCACGATAAACGATGACCTATTAAGTTACATTAAGTCCTAAGCATTCACTTCAATGGCAGACAATAAGCTAAGTACCTAAGCTAAATCTGATACGAATTAGATCAATAAAGTCGCAATATCCGTTTATTAATACGTATTAGAACTAATTTAAATACTGACAAATTCAAATTACAGTACTAGATCAACTTAGTGCATAGTTGTAGTACAAGAAATTCTATCTAGAAACATGCTGTAGTTTGTAATGAAATAAAAACACGAGCTCATTTCATGCAAATCATAAATATTTACACCTTGTTATGCACTAATTTTTCCTTCATTGAACATCCAACAATATTCTATATTTATGACACTGATATCTTGAATATTATTGACGCTAATCACACCTATTGTTACCAAGTACATAAGGACCAATAAATTTGTAATTACTGGTCCTTGCGTACGCAACCTACCCATAACATGCAGAGAGTCACGAGAATTTTCCAAACGACGTGTTTTATATATCTGTATTATTAAAAGTGGGCTAGTCGCAAGTGAGCGGACTAGACGACCTCGAGCCACGCCTTGTAAGGGCTGGTTACCACGCGGAAACCAAGCTGCCTGGGAAACTATATGACTGCGAAATTCCTTCACTTTAACGCAAGAATATAGCTCGAAAGTTGGTAATACTGGAGCAGTTTTTAGGTGTCATCGATAAAAGACAATTTCTGACTCAAAGGAATGTGAATAGATGTTGTAGGTACTCTCCTCTATGCTGTTTTTTTATGATTGCGATGTTAGTTACTATGGCAAGAATGAAATATGATCATGATCCAAATTTTTCCAAAGAAGTTGACTTAATACGTTGTTATATGTACGTTTGAGGAAAATTGAGGTCAGTTTGGAATTCCCTTCATTAATACTTCTGTTCTCAGTATCTACTCTTTATCATTCAGTAGAAACAGTGATATTTAAGCAGCTGCAAAGATAAACATGATAAACATGGTTCTTTTAATAAATGGACTGTTTTTTTCTTAATGTTGGGGCGATTGATTTACCAAACGATTAGATCAGTTCCTGACTAGATTGTCTATATTTCATTAGATTTCTATAATTCGACATTTAGACTCAGTTTTTATACGATTACTGGATATGGTAACTTGGTTTTAACTATTTAAAGAATTATTGTATCCGGCAAACATTATAAAATATGATATCATTTTAGGAATATTTAGAGTGCGGGGGCATTTTCATTTAAATCAGAGAGCTGCGCAGTAGACACCATAATTATTTGAAATGTTTTTCTCTACATTGTATAAAACAAAGTCGCGTCTCACCGTCTGTCACTCTGTACGCTTTGATCTTTAAAACTACGCAACGGATTTTAATGCGGCTTTCACCATTAGTTAGATATTCAAGAAACGATACATTGTGCATTTAATGTAGATTGAAATTGTATTTTACAGTATATCATTTAGTTGAATATCTTAGAAGATATCACAGATTTCAAATTATTGATCGGAAACAGGCGGTCGGCCGGCATAAACGGCTTTCGCGGACAAGTGCCACTGGAACGCACAGACTTGGTCCAACTAAGTGATACAAGCATAGTTTTAAGTTTTATTTACTAACAAATATTTTATATTTACGATTATACATATTGGTCCTTTTACCCTGAATATAAAATTGGTTTATTATTATTATAAAGACATTCTATAGTTATACGACCGTCACATACACTGTACCCCGTGCGAAGAAGGGGCAGGTCGCTTATTAAGCAATCGTTTGAAGAAACTGTCAAAAGCAGTCAAATAAACATGGAGATAAATTAAAATCTTCTGACACAGTCCTACTGACACAAATTCATGTAGGTACACTAAGTACCAACATACAGTCGTTAGATTATGCAAGGAACTTAGTGAGACTGCCTTGCCTTGATGTAGAATACCTATAGCTTGAATCAAGTAGGTACGTCTATCTAGATATCAGCTGCCTATATTATGTCAAAGTTATAATCAACTGAAATTGTCATGTTAATAATTAATTATCCCATAAATAAATTGATATTTTGTTGTCCTAAAATACTGATCAATACTGATCGTCTTTTTGTGAGGCTCTTGTTTAGTAACTGCGATGAATTTTAACGAAACGTTATTTTTAAGCGGACAAAAACAAAAAAGTATCATAAAGTAATTAAACTTAATCAAAAAACATCGTTTTTTTTATTATAGTTCCGATTTATGCTTATATTACTAACTATTAATATAACTTACCATTCTAAAGATTTTTGTTTTCTATTTTTTAGACTAACAATTATTAAAATTCTACCACTTTATGCTACCAATTTCAAAATGATTTCTTAGTATCTGAATATTACTTATATTAATGTCCATACATTAATACAATCTGTACTCTTGATTAAAAAAAAACCATTTATTTAAATGCAAGGACACTTATCCAATTAAGCGAAACAATTTAGCGTCAACAAGTTCCCAATTTCAAAGCCAATAAATGCACACACAGGTTGTCCACGACCATTAAAGTAGACCTATAAATCCACCTGAATTGCATCAATCAGTTGCCTGGTGAAAGGGATGAAACCAGTCCTCGACCTTCGCGTGTCCAATGCCTTACCAAGACGTCATTAGCAACTGGACTTCCGCATACCCAACATGAACGTATACGCTTTTAAATTACTAGATCAACACCACTAAATTACATGGGGATTGCAATATTCATGAGTTTGTAAATTATCTGAGTCCGTATGCCTTTTTACCCGCGATAAGTTACAGCTTTGGTTACTGCTTCGCTCTTGTCAGTCGTAGCGTGATATTGTATACCCTATATACAATATCACGCGCAATATACTTATGAATCTGCCTATCATATACAAAAAGATTTTTTCCAATCCAACTGTTAGTTCCATTAATTATCCGCGTTTAAACAAACAAACAAACAAACATAAAATCTTCAGCTTTATTATAATTATTAAGTATATGTTTTTTATAAAAGAAATCAGTGAGTAAAGATTCTTTAATTTCGTTCCGGATAATCAATTCTCTTCTTTGCCATATAATTATGGTACTTAATTACATTAAAACATTTACGCTCGCTTGATCGAATTCGAGATGCAATTCGGTTAATGAGTGTTGACTTACCGAGACCTCGATTAAGCTTGCATTAAATGTATGATTTGTCTTCAAAAATCGATGTTCATAATTACCTGTAACAGAAACAAATTGATTAACATTTCATTGACACTTAACAAAGATGTTGACATTTCAGTAAGTAGGTCGTACGAGGTACTCTTATATTCTGTGCGCACGCCCTTACGACAGCCGGCCACACGACGTAACGTTGGGCCAGCGACGCGTCGCATACGAATTTGTATGATATAAACAAATCTAATTTAGTTTGAGTTAATTGAATTTTAAGGCAGGATGTTTTGCAATATTATTATTTAGAAAGTTTGAGCGAATGTTTTTTCGCGACGCGTGAATTAAAGTAAAAAACCTGCTTGTTTTGAAGTCAGTTAGCGAACTATCAACCAAAGAAAAAAAAAGGGGGGGGTTCTCAAATCGTTTAAATGTCTTTTTTTGTATTATTATATTTATGGCTAAAAGTAGAATCAATGATTGAATTTCCACCTAAGTATGAAAGAGGTAGCAGAAGACAATGTCAAATTTAAAAATCGAAACAGATCTAGCAGGTGTTGGTTTAAAATCACCGTGATTTGATGCGATAGTTATCATGAGATTGTTTTAAAGTCCCTAATTAAAATGATAGTGACAGACCACACGATTGCCCAGATAAGGAACGCCTTTATAAACGTCCAATTAATTTGAACTGATTGAAATGAGAACGTAGATGTGAGGTGACATGTGTCAGAGCCGTAATCACGACTTCCACGTCGAGGTCTATATCAACATACATGACACTCCGCGGCTGACCAAAGCCTTGACAGCAAATCGTAGAATATTCGTTCCTAGAAAAAGTTACGGATCCATTTATAATATAGCTATATTTCGACTTTTAATTCTATTCAGTAACTTGACAGTTCAAAGAAAAATAATGTTACCATACTACAACAGAGTGTTGGGGTAGTGAACGATTTTGCGTAAGGAACGAATAATAAGAATGGTTTAATACCAAATTAAGTACATTATTTAAGTTCATTCAATTTCGTTCATTCTTACACCACCTCACTATCTTTTTTTTTGTCAAAACTTGGTAACCCTAAGCTTTATCTGTCAATTTACTGAATAGAATAGTCGAAATATAGCTGTATCCGTGGCTTTGCTCACGTAGACCCAAGTGAAAAAAGGAAATAGGTTAGTATAGAATACTACGTCATCATAAACCTCCAGTTCTAATGGTTGCAAGCGTGACTTTTGAAACTTATAATTACCTAGCTTCTGCTCGCGACTTCGTCCGCGTCAAAGTTAATTTCTTCATATATAAACTTTGGACCCCTTTTTCAACCCCTTAGAGAGCGAATTTTGGAAAATCTGTTCTTAGCGGACGTCTACTAACTAAAGATTTCGCGATTAATGAGTGAGTGAGTGAATAAGTAAGTGATCTTTCATAACATCACGCCTATAATCCACAAAGGGTTAGGCAGAGGTGTACCCATTAGTACACCCACATTTCGCCAGTTATGTTTAAGTCCCATGCCATCAACCGGGCACAAATCCAGACTCCGAGGCTGCTACTGAAAAATTCCTGATGGAAAAACCCAATAACACTTTGCCCGACCTGGGAATCGAACCCAAGACCTCATGCTCAGCAGTCGCGCTTTACGACCCCTAGACCAACGAGGCAGTCATTAATTCATTTTTATTAAGTAAGTATTTAAAAGATAGTGAATTTTCACATATGGAATTGGAATGTAGAAGTCCGGAGTTTGTATTTCTGCCTGCTAGGCTAGCGGTCTACCTAAAACTAAAATATATCTACCGAAAGGAAAGCTGTAGGTAGGTATATGACTTTAGTACATTTGTAACTGCAAAGCATTAAATACTTTCTGTTATTAAACTTAATAGTTCCTGAATATAAGCATTGAAACAGCAAAGTTTAAACGTAATTACATACAAGTGAAATAATTGCAGACGAGAAAATAAAGTCGTACTCAGCACCATAATGACGGGGTTGCAAACTTAACACATAAACACATGTTTTACTGACAGCGCACGCCGCTACAACATATTAATATCAAATCAATAACGTAATCCAAACTTTGCATAATCCGATATCTTATAAAAGCTCCACTTTTCAAACCGGTCGCTTCGACCTTGTACCGTCGAAGTAGGCGTTCGAGATCTGTCAACTGTTATGAAAAGAGAAGTGTTGGTTTAAAAACAAATAAACAAAGACGCCGTTGCAAGGTTAGTGCGTCCGCCCTAGCTTCCGGCGGAACAGAATCTTGAAAATCTTGACTGCCAATTGACCATAATACATGGGAGTTTGACCTCGTATTGTGCTTTCGGGTACGTTCACATAGGAAGCAATAAAACCGAGAGTACACAGTTATGGAATCGTTTTAATTGTAGCTAATGAGTGTATTCTTTGTCCGCAGTGTTCATGATAAAGTTTCGAAATATTTGATAGGCTTCACAGTTTTACACCTTGGCCACAAACAAAAACATTGAAACGACAATTGTAATGAGATCCGGTTATTTTTTATCTGTCAGATACTTGTCAAGTCTTCCGGGTATTTGACATGGGTTAAATAATCTGATGGATTACATTTTTTTTCATGTTATCAATTTATGTTGGATTAACCATGAATTACTAATTCTGTTTAAATTGAAAATTGATTTGAGCTGTAAAAAATGAATTAGGTAGGGTATAGGTAGGTACTTACTATTACTTTTCACATTCTTTGCTTTTTGCTGAATCTAGATTTAATCACCAGTCGAATGACTCATGATTAGAATTTAATTAAACCCAAATAATGCAATAAGGAATTATCTGTTACACCAAAAAAAAATGCAGTAAGTTTAACAATATAACCCAGAAGCTGCCGTAACCTGGCTGTTATTTTGTGAATGCTAATACTAAATTAATGGAGTAATGTCAATAATGTATATATAAGAGTAGGTAAAACAGGCTCTTAGCAGCTTAATTTCGTAACAGCCATTCCATTACTATGCCTACACTTAGTTTACCAACGACCACCTCAAATACCAAGTTGACAGGGGCAATAAACATTTACTATATTTAGTTATCTTACATACTTTACACGAAAATTATAGCACAACCTTATTTCATTGCGCGAACTGTTATACTTAATATGATCAATTAAATTGCATGAGAGTTGCATCAAAGATTTAAAGCAATTGCATGCAATAGGGGTGTCAGGTAACTTATCGCGTGAACACATCAGGGATTTCGCGTTTTATAAATTGTATGCAATAATTCAGCCTCCCAGGCTTCGGTAACTCGAGCCGAAGTAACCCGAGAGTACCCGAAGGCGGTTTCGTAATAGTCGTGTGCGCAGGCTGTCGTTGCCCGCTACACGTTTAGTTTTAATTAAAACAGTACTATGGTTGCCATAGCGACGACGTACGAAATGGACGTTTGTAATTGGTTATAATTTACTTTGGATTAGAAATTACGTGTATAAATATGATTGCTAGGTATTCTAAATTCAAGTTTCATTAATGACGTTGGCTGGTTTCCTTATGAGGAAAGTATTTTCAAGTTACTTGCTAATCTTAATGTTCTATACAATGCAACGAATGTATGGAACATTGTCTTAGAATTACCACATAACATTTACATAATAATCAACTCACTGTGGCACTATAATTAAAAAACACGGGCGTAGAATTAAATCACCTGCTAATCCAAAAATAAACTAGACCACACAGAGCTTAAGGCGACTTAACAATGCAACATGTCTTAACTTGAAAGTGACAACATATACTCACACGAGTCACGTGCTGAACAATTCAAATAATACTAGCAGCTTAGCTCAACTATTTAAATGAAGCTTAAGAGATATTTTGTTTCTTTGTTTGTTTAAATCAGCGGTCGGCAACCCGCGGCCCGCGGGCCGCATGCGACCCGTGGACGTCTTACTTGCGGCTCGCGAATGTTTTGTTTTGTATAAAATCATACCTATTTAGGTACTTTGTAGTTTTCATTTCTGAATGATTTACAGTGGTGATTTTAATAGCTATAAAGCCCAAACAAATAAACATGATGTACATACACAAGTATACACATCAAAAAAGTCTAGGGATCAACATCCCTAACAAATGTTAGGGATGTTGATCCCTAGACTTTTTTGATGTGATTACATACGTGTATGAATGAAATCCATATGTTTAAAAAAAAATGGGATATGACCAGTTATACTGCCTCGTTGGTCTAGTGGTCGCAAAGCGCGACTGCTGAACATGAGGTCTTGGGTTCAATTCCCAGGTCGGGCAAGGTGTTATTGGGTTTTTCCATTAGGAATTTCTCAGTAGCAGCCTCGGAGTCTGGATTTGTGCCCGGTTGATGGCAATAGGCTCGCCCCCTATTACATGGGACTTAAACATAACTGGCGAAATGTGGGTGTACTGATGGGTACACCTCTGCCTAACCCTTCGGGGATTACAGGCGTGATGTTATGAAGTTATGACCAATTATACGTAGGTTGGGCTTCTAGGGTTAATATTACAATTGCGGCGCGCCTTTAGTTTATTTTGCCACCTTGTGGTCCTTACCTGCCAAAAGGTTGCCGACCCCTGGTTTAAATGCATTAATCTCTTGAACTACCAATCCGATTGGAAAAAATCTTTCGGGATATGATAGCCAGATTTATAAGAAATGATATAGGATACATAACATCACGCTACGATCCATGGGACCGGAGCAGTAATCAAAGACGTAACTTATAAAAGTGTCGTGATGGTTCAGTGGTAAAGCCCATCTCTCATCCATCCGGGCAAGCAAGTACTATATAATGTGACTTTCTAAGTTTAACTTCGACATCGCTGATATCGGTGAAGGAAAATATCGTTAGGAATCCTTGTCATTAATAACTACGAGTATATAAGTCTGAATTTGCCAATCCACCTTGAGCAAGCGTGGTGATCAATAGTTACTCTTGCCTTCTCTGTATGAAAAGAGGCATTTGCCATGTAGTGGGACAAGAATAGGCCGTTATTATTATTTTCAAAAATTAGGCTTTTAAAATCTAAAGTGCTTTGAACTTTTATCCCATGGCCGTTAACTAAAGCAAACCTCATATTAAATCATCAAAGCCTGATCTGTCGCGGTTACAGTGACTTCCTACCGCGAATAAAGTAACAACCACACGAGTTAACCACCGTTAAGATCTTACTACGGAAGAGTGATATCGAGATACGGTGGGCAGTGAAAATGCATTCCTTGCTGGAGCGATGCGGAAAGCGGAGAGATGCGCCCGACCGGGGAATGACAATTATACTCAGTGTAAAGATGTGCTGGATGTGGCAGACGAGTTGTTTAGAGTTGTCGAGCGGGGTAATTTTGACTGTGAGGTAATTCTAACGAATGAGAACAACCTAGATTAGTTGTTATTCTTCTGTTTCCATAGCTCTTCTTCTTTTTGAGTCGATGGTTTAAGGCAATCCATTTTTATTTCCTATAGCACTTTGTTTTAGACTAGGTCGAAAATTAACTGTCACAATAAACAATGTCGCGTAATTAATGACTTTTATTATAAACATACATAATAATAATAAAATCTAGATGAACAATGGAACATTCAAAGAAATATTATAAAAATAAATTCGCAGTATTAATATGGAACAAAAACCGTCCTTACGTGTTAATGAAAATCTCACATTAGTTAACGTAACTAAGTACACCCAATTCACCACGGAAACTACACCACTGTGTCATATCTAGTAAAACGCGATCTCCGAATCGTTTTCCTTGCACTACCATTAAACGTGAAGATTGTAGCACGCGTGATAAACCTAGACGCGGAACAGTAATCTCAATGAAATAGAAATAACTGACTTTTAAATAAAACATTTCATTGTTGTTGTCTTCAAGAGTTACGCGCACGCGCATGGTATAGTAAAATAAGAAATGAGAACTTTTTATGATACAGACATTAAGTATTACGATCAACCCATTATGGCGCATTTTCATTAGTCGATAGGGCCCGCATGCGGGGAGTCCCCGCATGCGATGCGACATAACAACCAATGAAAGTTACAAGTCGTTACACCGCATGCGGGGATCCGCCGCGCATGCTTTTTACCGACCGTGATTTCGACATGCGGGCCCTATGGCATGCGTTCCAGAAATCTGTCGCACCCCGCATGCGGGCCCTATCGACTAATGAAAACGGTTCACCGAATGCGGGCCCTGTGGCATGCGTTTCAGAAATCTGTCGCACCCCGCATGGGGGCCCTATCGACTAGTGAAAATGAGCCATTAGTAATAATATTTTAACTATGAAAACTGCCCTTATTGCTACAAAATAAAGGTGATGTCAAAATGTTATCAGTAACATGCAGTTGACTGTAATGGTTATTTAAACTACTATTTATAAAACTATTATTGGTAAAGAAAAAAATACTGTACCTTTTTTTGTTTGTAAGGGATAAACTCAAAAACTACTCATACGATTCTAAAAATTCTTTCACTTATTTTATAATGAAAATAATAAATATTATTACAAATGTTTGTAAGAGGATTATTTCGATTCTGTTTAAAAGATTTAAATTCATTACTTTAAACAAAAAAAGCAAACTTTTCTTAAGAAATTATATGTTTAATATTACAAGGTACTCTTTCTCACATCAACATACATAACATTACAATCATAATATTATTTCACCGAAGTCATTATAAATATAAAAGTCATCGAAGAAATCTTCGCAAACAAGACAAATTTTAATGGCTAAAGAGATTCGATTATGCACACTCATGCATCCGCTATAAACCCTTGAATTAATGACTTTAAAATACCTACCTATTCATCTCTATATGTAGGTACTTAAGTACTTAAATACATATATTTTTGAACTTCTTATTGTTATAACCATAGGTCGGAATAAGGTAGAGATATTCATGTACTTGTATCGAAATGTTGATATTATATGGATCTACTATCCCGTGTGGCCAACAATATTACAAATAAATAATAATAAAAATCTCAGAGATAGATAAGACAAATAAAACAAAGATAATTAACATACAATTTTGATTAGTATTTACATTAATTCACAAACCATTTTTTTTAAAGTATGTAATTAACATTTTCATTTTTTACATTTATTTTCAGTCTCAATCTGTCAAAAACATCTCTATTTTTGACATTCATTGTCGCTGAGATGATATTGTGACTAGATTTTGAAGGTTTAAAATTAGGAGAATTGGCCTTTTGAAAGATCAGGTACCGTCACCTACTTACTCGATGATTAGATAGAAATTCGAATTCTTTTCATAAAAAGAACATCGAATTATTCTTAAGTAGGTACTACACCGTAGACAAAGGAGCTAACTAGATTTAACCGCAAGACATCATCGCTTGTTAAGCTGTGACAAAAGTTTACGTAATCTGCTGGTACATTTTGGTAAAATTTCTTAGGTGGAATGAGCTTGAGGTGAGCTGTCATCTCACTTGATGTTAGAGATTGACATCTCATCTCACTCTAATCATCATCATCATTATCATCATATCAGCTGAATGACGGCCACTACTGGACATAGGCCTCCCCTAAACATTTCCACAATGTCCTGCGCTGGATCTTATCTAACCTTTTAGACATATGTATCCTGCCTATGCGTAGGAAGTTCCATTAAAATCGGTTCATTCATTTCGTAAAATAAGGACTTGAAAGTTATATGAAATGCCGTAAGGCGTAAACGGATCTTATCTAACTCTAAATTATTCTCAAAATATAATTTTGTTCTTTCTCACTCAGCAAACATTTTTATAACATGACAACATCACGCCTATAATCCCCGAAGGGTTAGGCAGAGATGTACCAGTTACGTTTAAGTCCCATGTAATAGGGGGCGATCCTATGCCATCAACCGGGCACAAACCCAGACTCCGAGGAAGCTAAAAAAAATGTATGAATGATAAATATTTTTAACATTTAAGAAAAACTCTTTGGTGTTTCTCACAAGCCCCCATACATTTGTGCTTTAGCAAGTTAATGATGCCACCACACTTACCCAATACCGATTAAAAGCAAAGTGAATCATACAACTTGAATCGAGAGAAATGAGCCGTCACATCTTCTTGATGTTCCATATCATTTAACATTATGCAATCCTTAAAGAATTCCATACAAATATGGTCGTCGCCCTTCATACAAGTCATCTCGTCTTGTTACATAAGATTTTGAAAACACAATTTTTGTTATGATAAATGTTTATTTTTTTTATGGTTTTTCAAGTATCACGATTATTTACCTGATTTGGTATAGGTAGTATGTTTTAGTATGGTGCCAATGATTTATACATACATGTATTTTTATTTATTTCAGACAAATGGATTATAAAATTATGTACAATAATTAACCTAAACACAAAACTTATGAATAATGATAAAATGAAATGTATCTACAATTTATAAAAAAAAGGAAGAACGGAAGCACATTATAGGAAAAATAATTATTATAATGCAAATAATCTTTATGATTACTGAATTCATACATAGGTCGCGGGTAGCGGTAGGGGAAGACCGTGGTGGCCCAGTGATTAAGACGCATGAGGTTGCTGATTCGATACCGGCAAGGACCAATGTGACTTCTTCAATTCATATGTTACTTTCTAAGTTGATACATAATGAGGAAACATGGACTAAGAATTAATGCATAAGTGAAATCACCAATCCGCCTTGAGCAAGCGTGTTGATCAATGCTCATGCCTTCTCTGTATGAGAAGAGGATTTTGTTCTGCAGTGAGACAATAATAGGCTGTTTTTTTTTTATTTAATTTCGTAAGAAACTATCAGTTATATCTGATATCCTTGATTCTTCAACAATTTCTTAATAGTAAAGAATTTAAAAAATGAGATTCATTACTTTCAATTATTTAATTGGCCACCTCGTTAATTATTTCTAATTCCTTTATGACTATCAAGTGCAATTACTATTAATGTTGCTCTATTTATTGCGAATACCTATTTCAATTACACCTGGCAATATAATTGCTGTTCTTTTATTTAAAGTTCAATTAAACTTGCGTAATGCCAACATTTATAATTACATAAACGCAACGACGATAAAAGTCGTAAAAGTTATCGATCTATACCTAAAATTCACTTTCCAAGCAAAGCTCTTTCTTTCAATCAATAGTAATATAATAAAGTAGTTTTTTTTTGTTTTTTTTTTAAACGCGTTTGTCTTTGGAACTACCAATCCAATTGGCATAAATACTGTCACGAAGAAAAAAAAAATTTTTATTGCAAATAATATTTATTACTTTTGAAGTGTGTTAGTTTACTACATAAATATAAAATAATTTAAAATATAAAAACCTTATTCAAAGTGGTCTCCATTGGCTGCAATACAGTCCTTTAAACGTTGAGGCCAGGGTCCTTAGACAAAGTAACATCGCTTTGTAGCGAAACGATAACTAAATTCGTCATCGTCTCTGACTTGCTGTCACTTGCTTGTCATGTCATGTCTTGCTTCATGTCCACGTGACTTAACGCGGCTTATGTCAATCCCATACATTTTAGTCTTTTCTAACTTCGTTATCGTTTTGAAATTGTTACTTTGTCTAAGCCCCCAGTTATCAATAGAAGCACGCACTCTTTCCATGGGAAAATTCTTCACTGCCAATCGTACAGTAGTAAGTATATGATAGACATTTTCATGAGGTAATAATAGGATGACTCATACTATTGTATTGACTGTATAACATCACGCTACGACTCACGGTAGCGGAGCAGTAACCAAAGAACTTAATGCGGGTAAAAATATCCACTCGGGCAAAGTCGCGAGCAGAAGCTAGTTCTCAATAAATTGACGATCGCACTCCGATACCAATTTAATGTACTTCAAAATCAATAAAAACAATTACATCATCGAAATTGTTTGAAAAAAGATAAATAAAATGAAAATCTTCGGCGCAAACGATGAGAAATTATTTATAATGATTTTAACTACATCGGTACTGCACATACCTACTTCAATACATATCCATAAAGCAATGAAAATAATTGATGATGAATATTTGAAATAGAAAGTATAGTAGATTCCGAGTTTTGATCGCAGCCGTTAAGGAGGTACCTTAACGTCAATCACGCGTAAACCGTTGAATAAATTTAAATGAAAATTAGCACATAGATAGACCACTTCCTAGATTAATACATAGAACTTTTTATCCCGGTAATGTGTTCCCTTGGGATATTAGTTCAATTTACATACATACATAAACTCACGCGTTTTTCCCATGGGGGTAGGCAGAAACCACAGAACGCCACCTGCTACGGCGTGCTTGTATGACGAGATGTATGAACGTAGATGAGGCGAAAGGAGTATGTAAGGATCGTAGTTCAATTTATTTACAGAAAATTACTTTTTACGCGGGCGAAGCCGCGAGCGGAAGCTAGTATAATATCTAGTAGAATATGTTTCGAATTTCATATCACGATTTCAACCATTACATATGAATGCTCCAAATATGCCCAAATTCTTGGTCAACAAACTTTTGCAAAACTCGAAACGCTCCAAAAACTGCATTGCATTACAAATTCCAAAAGAATATAATCCAAATCATGATACATCTGATATGAATACGATACTATAGTATGGATATGAAGAATGAGGTGCTTTTGATGAACCGCCTTAGGGCTGTGTGCAGACTTGAGTCAAAACTGTCTTTATTGGCAAGATATAGCTTAAAATACTTAAATACCAACAAGTCGCTATGAATGCTATGGGTCTTTGAGCATATTATGAGAACACATAGGTAAACCTATTATACTTTTAAGTAGTGTCTTGAAATGTCTTTAAAAAAAAATTAACTGTCTGGCTCTGTTAAGATAGACTTATCACTATTATGATTACAATAGCAGCGTTTTGTCTTTTTGCTTTTTTCTTAATTTGGTGTTAAATCAAGAGTATTACTATCTACGAGACTCTAAACTGTTTTGGACATAAAACTATACTATTTTATCAATGGCAGAGAAAACTGAAGATCAATATTCTACTAATTTAAAATCTAGTCGCAATCTCATCTCAGCGATAATTAATGTTAAAAAATGTAGGTAAATTAAAGGCATTTATAACAGATTGAGACTGGGATTAGATTGCGATCGATCCTAAAAGTTAGTAGATTGCCCCCCTGGTGTACGCACGTCTTAATCTCAAGTCCTTAGCATGCTGCAATTGCTCCAGTTTCCAATGTTACATAAACTACCTTATTGGACAAGCTTCTTGTTACTGTGGTCATTGTAGGTCTGGTAATAGCAGTATTCACGTTAATAGTATACGGGGTTCAAGACATTTTGGATGTTGCAATGGACATGAGAAAACGTAATGTTAGTTCTAAGGATTCTGACATGACCATGGAAGGTGGAGGAGACCTCACGAAGGAAATAGATCAATAACAATCGTAAATAAACCAGAATCCCAAATTTTACTCATTAAAAATGTTCTCAATCTAGTCAGAATCTCATCTCAGCAATAATCAATGAGATTAGCTTGCGATCGTTTCAAAAACTTAGCAGTATTGCATCCCAAGCATAAGAAAAAGAAGTCAAAAAACAAAAGAATGATGAACACCATTACACAAGACACGCATTTCAAAGTATCTACGACGACGTAGGTACTTTAAAGAGTAATGTTCAAGTTGATTCATTACATTTAAACATACACCCCATATGAACAAAGAGAGCTTCTTAACAAAATAAGAGCATCATAAACATTGACTTTACAAACCTTCAATAGTAGTAATTCACACATGGTCAATATGCACTCAATGCATACACGTGACCTTCTCTTAAACGAATCACATAGTTATGTACAAGACAAACGCGTGGTTGTTCAAAATGCAAACCAATAGTAAAGGAAATATACTATAGAAGAAATCCTTGAAGTTTTCTTCCGATGTATTTAATTCCATTAATTGCTTCAGGCGAAATCTCAATTAACTTATAATTAATTAATTAAAAGTTAATTGAGATTTCGCCTAGTATTCAACAAAACATCAGCCTATAGCATTGGTTAATAGTATAGCTAAGTACCTAACAGTAAAAAACAAAATTGTTGTCGAACCTATGCTTCCAGAGATTACATCTTACAAACGCAAAACAAACAAACGTTACCTCTTTATAATAATGGCATAGAAGAACTCGATTCGATTAAGTTAGGTTTAGTAGTTAGTTAAGATACTTTTGGATGCAGAATTCAGATCATAATTTATTTATTCATACAAACGACTTTATGCAACAAAATGTGCATTTACACCGTATATTGCCGTTATTCAGGAATCGCAATAAATAAGCGTGCAAAAAGAAAATTGGCAAAAACAGAGAAAAGTTCCAAAACTTTAAGGCGCTTTGCACACGGAGCAACTTGAGGCAATTATCAACTCTTAAAAAGTTTCCTGTAAAAGTTGATAGTTGCTTTAATGTTTACGGTTGCCGCAACTTTATGGTTATCTTTGAGCAACTTTCACAGCCGAGTTGCCGTATGCCGTTGCCGAAGCGACACTGGCTTTGCCGGGCACAGGGAGAGGGTGGGAGGCTGCGAAATCGCCCGTCGCGTTGCGATTGACGGTTGAGGAAACCGGTCAATTTTAAAAACCGGTATTATATTTAAAAGTTGCTAGTTACGGCAATTAGCAAATAACTTAGTCATCGATTGCAGCAACTGAAAATTGTTGACGATTGCCGGAACTCGAAACTCGAGTTGCTATGTGTGCGCAGTCCAATTAAAATATATGTACTTAAACAGCTAGTTGCCAGTTGCCAGTTGCTGCAATAGTTGCTCTGTGTGCAAAGAGCCTAAAAGCTACAGCTTAATCATCATCATCATCATATCGGCCGAACAACGTCCACTGCGAGACATAGGCCTCATAGCGGCAATGACCAGTCCTGCGCTGCCCATATCCGACTACAGCTTACTAGGAAGAAATTAAAGTTCAATTCAATATTAGCAACAGTTGACTCATAACTAAGGTCCAAACTACTGTGTTATTTAACGCAAACCGCTGCAGGTTGCATAGTTCTGGTCCTACCGTGCAAAATGTGCCCTAGTTCGGAACTTTAGTGATGGCGAAAGCAGTGGCGTAGCTATCAATGGCCTAGACGGGGCCGTGCACCGTGGCCCCCATGCTCAGGAGGCCCTCGGACTCTGACAAACAAACCTCATATCAAACTAACTAAAATTGTTCCCACCTTCAGAATGTAAATAAAATAAGTTGCAACACGAATATCATGGCAACTCATTTGAAAGAATACAAATCTAGAATATAAATCTAAGCAGTTTAGTTAGGGCCCCAGTTATTTTTTGCACCAGGGCCTTGGCTACCTAGGTACGCCTCTGGGCGAAAGATAAATATCGATTTAAATGTAACAGACCAGGAAAGGCTGTAGTAACGGGACACGTTTCGTAACCTATTGTCGATATCTCGCTAAGATCTAAGACATTAGTGTTGCGGAATTGTCGATATTTTTCTTACGTAACTATAATGTACAGATGTGAAATTATTTGTATCGTAAACATTGAAAAAGTATTGTTCAATAATTAATTAGCAGTCTCCGTTTCTTGTGGCATGCCTTATTTGAATTAATGTGCATATTGCGTTCGTTTTGCTCAGATTATGCGTTTGCGCAGGCGTGTGATTTTCACGCGGAAGTATTTACTGCAATAGACACGTTCATTAATATAATGCTATATTAGTGAATATATATTGTAGTAAATGTTTAACTATCAACTTTGCCCAGCAGTGGGACAGCATAGACTACGGGAGAATACCTTTAGTAAAAATATACTACAATGCAAAATTTAATTTACACTTAAAATATTTTGTTTTATATTTTGGGGCTTTTTCACCCGCTTTATTCTTTGGTAACTGCTCCGTTACCTTGGATCGCAGCGTAATGTTATATAGCCTATATAATACCTCATGAATTTAGCTTTCTATCAATATACAATAAGATTTTATCCAAATTCGACTGGTAGTTCTAAAGATAAACGCATTTAAACAAACAAACAAAAACTCTCCAGCTTTACTATATTATTTAAGATTTACAAATGATTTCTATTACAAATATAAATAACCAAAACAAACGTAACACCCAATTTCTTATTACAGCAAAGCCTCCGTAACGGACCGCAAATTGAAACAAAACGCACCACTGCGCTATCGATTATTATCAATGAAAACAGGTAATCGATATTTCGCAAACGTTTTCGAATCGAGTCGGGTGACAACCCGATTAGTGCAGGTTAATTGGAACAAGTGCATTTTATGTAATGTATTGCTGAAACTCTTGTCTGCTCGTAGTCACGTGGTAGTAAAATTAATTCAGGACTGGTATTTCTAGTTCGGTATGGTACAGGGTTACCACCTGTAATTTAGAATAAATCATAAAACATTATTAGAGAGTAAACTTTATGACGGTATCATGTGAAATATTTTGTTTTACCTATTTTTTGCCAGGCGAAATGTGGGTGTAGTAATGGGTACACCTCTGCCTAACCCTTCGGGGATTACAGGAGTGATGTTATGTTTTATGTGTTTGTAATTTTGACTTCTAAAGGTTTTTTTATTAAGAAACAAAATCGTTAAGCGAATCGCAGCGATGAAGCTAGCACCATAAATAATTATTTATTTTAAAAAGCAAAATCTTTTTTTTTACCTTCTAAAATAAATGTAATCTATTTTCTTAAAAAAGAAGGTGGCCACCCTAAGAACAGTACCTACGAATTAAGTGACAGTGTACCTATCTGTTACAGTATGTGGTAATTTGTGTCCAAATCGGAGGCTAGTAATTTAGTATGACTATTTTGGGAAGTTAGTGTTGTGTACTAATAATAGGGTTGTGCTCACGTTTATGCCTGAAGAGATGCCTGTTTAATGACAAATTGTGTAACGGTATTGTTTTGTAACTTTGTTTATCGTTGAAAGCTAACTAAATTATATCTAAATTTTAAGTATTTGGCGCACATAAGTATTTTTTTGCAGCATGTTTTGTACCCCATTTTAAATTAAATCCATAATGAAATTTAAATACATAATTATGCCATTTGACATTTGAGGTTGTCATTTTTATACTTATGCATATTTAAAAATGTAATTGAATTTCAATTTCTTTCGCATCGCTGCCAATGGGTTTTGTGCTCATAAGGTTGGCAGTATTGCCACATTGTATGGCACTGGCAGTTTAAATTAAGTGTAATACCCTCGGACGCATCCTTTACTGTCCCATTGCACTCAGGCCATCTCTCTAATAAGAGAGGGTCTGTAATTTTCTTGGCTTACCTAAATAAATTCTAAGAGATATTTAATATTATCAAATAAATTATAGATGTAATTGTGACTGTGTAATTGTAGATGAAGCGAAAGGAGTAGGTATGTAACGATCGTAGCAGGTGACGTTCTGTGGTTTCTGCCTACCCCCATGGGAAAAAGGCGTGAGTTTATGTATATATTATGTCTAATAAATTATTTTGTAATAAGAATCCCTTACCTACGTACTATTTTATTAACATCACTGTTATAGCCACATTAGCCACTTTGTTAACCGTGTAACATATTATTATTTATTGTGTCGTGTCCTTTATAGCGAAGTGGGCCAAGTAATTGTTTATAATAAATGCCTAACAGTCGCTCTAAGACCTTGGTGCTGTGATAACGGCCATTATCAATACGATCGACTCGTAGAACATGGTTAGACCTTAGTACTAATTGGTACCTACTTTAGTTTAAGTAAATAAATACAGGCGTGAGTTGTACTGAAGTTTTAACTGTGTGTAGACATTTTACAGTTATAGCCAAAAACAGTAATTTTAAGCAAGATTTTCCGAATCTAATATTTCTTCTCTAAACAGAAAAACAAACGAAAATATTCCTACCTATGAGAAAATAGTAGATTATTAACCAAGGGGATAAAGCAGTGTCTTCTGTCGCGGGTGACGATTTAAATCGCGAGTGTAACGAAGGACTCGAGGTTTACTCCCGAGCGTAGCGAGGGTGTTAAAAACTTAAATCACGAGCGAAGCGAGGGATTTAAGACGAGTCCTGAGTGTAGCGAGGGATTTAAGTTCACCCAAGACTAAGACAGCTTTATCACCGAGGAAAATACTCTACTTTTCGTACCATTTGCGAAAAAAATAACACAATAATAATATGAGATATGCATTTTAGAACATTAAGTTATTTATAAAAATAAATTAAAATAAACTTAACGTTTACGTATTTGAAGAAAACAAAAACGCGGCAAATTCCTAGACTAATATTTTTTTGTCGGAAAAGCAAACGCATCAAGCTCATACGGCCTCGTCGGTTTTCGTAATTTTATTTAAAATCATAACTGCTTATTAAATGCGTATTCCTTTTTCAAAAAGATGTATAATGCTTTATATACAAACTCAATGGTGTAAACACAGAATGATGTAGTGCAGTATAAATATCGGTAAGTATTCCAAATTTAAATCACATTCTCTCCCTAGAGGATAAATGAAATTCAGTACAATTTTCTTTCCCTGTTTTTGACAGATTAATAATGACTATTGTTATGTTCGCTTTTTGTGGCATATAATGTCACTTTTTTGAGCAAGTGGTACGAAAATATACTTTATCAATTAGCTTTTGCCCGCGTCTTTGTCTTCGTGAATTTTCTAACGGAACCCATTTTTTTAAATAACATATAACCTAAGTATGTTACTCGCTAATAATGTAGCTTTCCATAGGTGAAAGAATTTTTGAAATCGGTTAAGAAGTTTTTGAGTTTATTAATTACAAACAAAAAACAAATCTTTTCTCTTTATAAAACCAACAATTCATTTAGAAAAACACTTTTTTGTCTGAATATCGTTGTTTTTCAAACTGGCAATCAACACCAAAAATATACACACGCGTTCCATTGTTTAAAACTCAAATTGTATAACACAGATATAAATTAATAATTCCATAGATAAATAATCTAAATCCTAACCCACTTGCTGAATTACGTAACATAGTCAAAGAGGTTCTAATTAATATCGTTGTCAGCACTGAAAGAGTCGTAACACTGACTTCATAAGCTTCATATTAGATTGATTTATGATCTAGAATAAAAGAAACTGTATCTGACAGATTGCTTTCAATAGCAACTGTTATTTTCCGTTTACGAAATGTAACAGATGTCTTTTGAGTGTTGAATGTTGCGCAATTGTTTCGCGTGCCGGCTGTCAGTTGGTATGGATGAAAGATAGCCACGATTTTTTACAATTTGCAATGGCTTATATGTAACATCTAATCTAGTTAGCTACATTTCAATACCTATCTTAGTAATCATCCATCATCATTTAAAAGTTTAGAGAACATTTCTTTTGACGTAAATATTTAGTCCAAAAAGTTTTTGTGCTTGTCGTTTTTGCTCTTGTAAAGTTTTTCAATAGAGCGTCAATCAAGGATCTAAATCGTTTGATGTGCCTTAACATGTCAACTGATTTTCCACGTGCTTTTTCGTTTGTTTTATCATGAAATAAAAATAATATCGAGATTTGAGCAGCAAGCATTGAGCGCGGCCAGCTGTATAACCTCAATCCTAAATAAAAACGTGTAAATTTAAAAACTTATTTTTGTTTTAATTTAAACTGGACTTCATTACTGATGAAGGTCCCGCGAAAGCACAATTTTTAACAAAATGAGTGAGGTCTCTGTCCTTAGTATTACCGCTTTTACCCGTCACATAATTAGGTACGCTGAGGGCACATCTAACAATTTAAATCTTTGTTGTCAGCCATATTTTTTTTAACCTGCACATTATTTAGTTGTAACACGTTTGTTTTTTTTCAATATGTAGATGTTAATCATTTGTTTTTTTTTCTGACACAGCAGCCAGACTAATTACTCAATGTCATAGAACTCCAATTTACGTGAGTCGAACCTATTCAACTTACATGCTTTGGAACATCTGTATAGTCTGGGATAATATTGATGATGATTACCTGTAACAAAAACCATAAACACGTTAGTGTTGCCATTTAAAAAAAACATGTAGAATCTCTAAAACATTATACGGATTTTCATTTCGAATTTCTTGCTTATTTGTTTTCTTTTTTTTGTATATTGCCTGTTAAGCATAAATACATAGTAAAAAGAACTTATTTTGCAAACAAAACGTGATCAATGCCATGAAAATGATTTTCCATACAAACATGAACCGCCATCACCTCAATTCACCATCGATTCTAACCATAATTGACATAACTATCGATTTGTTCCGCCCATGAGTTCTCGATTCTACTATCGATTATTGACTCCGATAAACGGCCTTCACTTACATAACACTGCACCAGTTTCCGATCAAAATTTTGGTGCGATGCGATTAATCGCGGCCCCCGATTTCGTAAATCGATTTATTAATCGATTACTAGCTCGTTAATTGAGTGTTTATTGGGCAGTCATTAATTATTATTGCGATTGTCTTTTGTTCTTTCAATTAGGGGCTTCCTCGGAATGTGTTTGTAATTTAATTAGGAATGTTTGCAATTGTTTTGCGGTTTCTAAAAACGCTTGGAAATTGTAAATTAGATCCTGTTATACGCTCTAAGGTAGAGGATAAAGCTGTGTAACAAAATGGTGATCAATATGTCTCATTACAGAGGGTTAAGCATTTACAAGCAATTTGTTGTCAAGATTTCAACTACAATAATACACTACAACTTTACTGCAGCAAGCACAAACAGAGCATCAATCATTTTCTTTATTTATTTATTTATTTAATGAAGCATGGAAGACTTACAGCTAAAAAACTAAGTAGAATAGAAAACCATAGTTGACAGGAAGCCAATTACAAGTCTTCGCGTATAGAAATTTATTAACATTAACATAAACAATCTTAAACAAAAATACTTAGTACTTAAGAGCCTAATTCGTGCGCTAGATAATTATAGTACCTGTGTTACAGGAGTTAGTGTCTTCTCGATCTCCTGATTACATGAGTTGAGTTTGATGCAATCAAAATGTTTAATGTTTGATCCATATGCTTTCTGCTGCATCATCATCTGCCTCTGTCCCATGTTACGTGAGGTCGATACAACACGTTTTTTCGTCCAATCAGTCCTATCGACCGTCTGCTATCACTGATGCCCTTTTCGTTCATACCATTCTACACACAATCCATCCATCTTTTCTTTGGCCTTGCTCTCCCTCTCCATCTATCATTATTGATTGATTGATAAGAAACTAAAATAGAACAAAAATTGTGTAATGACGTACAAGATACTTGATGAATGAAGCGCGGCCATTCTGTGAAAAATTACAACTCTCTAGCTATTGCAGTTCTTGAGTTACAGCCCGCTGACAGACAGACGGATAGACGGCCGAAAGTAGTACAGTACCCGGCGATAAATATTGCACATCGACCTTTGGAAAGAGACAATCGGCTAATTTCGGCTTCGTAGAACGTTATCTCTGTCGCACGAAATACAAACAGTCCGGTATCTATTAGGAGCTGTTAAAACAATTATGATTTGCTTCTTTTGATAATTCTTTTTATTCTTTGTATAAAATACGAAATACGATAAAGGTCGACGTGCAATATTTATCGCCGAGTACTGTACTTAAATTATCAGTTTAAGTACTACAACCAGGTACCAAGTGGCACAAAATTTAAGAAATGAGAGCTAAATTAATAATGTTTATAAATACATGGTACTCACATCTTTACAAAACAGTGATCGTAAACGATCACTCCAAACATTTCAATAGACAATGAATTCTTTGAGTTGACCCTTAACCAAATTGAATGCAGCCGAATACCAGCTGTGTTTGTCTTTTGTTTTAAGCAATGACATTGACGAATGGGTCTTAATTATCTAGGTCTCAAATACCAAGTAATAATAGACTTGAGGCTGCTGTAAATTAATAGATAAGAGAAAGGCTTGACACCGCTTGACAGCTACTTAATAATTAGGTACATACAAAATATAAACTTATAGGTACTTATTATGCATTGTTGCCTTGTATACCCATTAATAGACAGTCAGTCGTCAGTTATGTTTAAGTCCCATGTAATAGGGGCCGACACTATTGTCATCAAGCGGGCACTAATCCAGACTCCGAGGCTGCTACTGAGAAATTCCTTATGGAAAAACCCAATAACCTGTTGCCCGACCTGGGAATCGAACCCAAGACCTCATGCTCAGCAGTCGCGCTTTGCACCACTAGACCAATGAGGCAGTTATTATAATTAAATAGGTTAGAAAGTAAGCGACAACAGAGCCATCGATTACGATGTATGTACATAATATTATTATTTGTTTATCCATTTAACAAAACCAGGGGGCGGTCCAAGTGCTATTGGATAATATTCTCAACTTCACACTGTAATTTATCTTGCGCTTGAGCATCATCGAAGATGGCAGACCTTTCTATTTGTATTTTTTTTTCCTGAATGGTATTTTTTTTAACACCATTTATAACACGAGTGTAAGTAGGTATCTAGAAAAATATATTGAATTAATAAAAAGAACACGCGATACTTGTGTTTTGAAATTCGAATCGAATGTAATGACCACATTTACATACTTATATATTTTTTTTAATAATCATAATTATATATGTAAATATTGAATTATTATCGAATAGTATTAGGTAAATACCCATTACTACTCATAATCTCTTGTTAATCTAACTCATCCATGAGATTAGTTATACGCAAGGTTATATGTACGACTATATCATAATTTACATACATGCGAAACTATGCTCCTTCGATCATCATCATCTGCCTAGCTTTTTCCCAATCATGTTGGGGTCAGCTTCCAGTCTAACCGGATGCACCTGAATACCAGTATTTTACATGAAGCGACCGACTATCTGACCTCCACAACCCAGAAACTGGGTAATACGATATCCCTTGGTAAGACTGGGTTGTCAGACTTTCGGGCTATGCTCCTTCGAAATTATTCGATAATTTTAGGACTAGGTGAAGTAATAAGCTTGAGGTAAGCTGTAAGGTAAGCTGATTAGGATTCAGATCGTTGTTTAAGTACATGGCATCGACTTATGATCTCCCTGAGGAAAAAAAACGATCTGTTTATAATTTTAATACAGACACATTTTGGCACACCAATCCAGGATTCTTCTGACAAATGTAAAGATGGAAAAGCCCAATAACCCTTTATCTAACCCGGAAAAAGCTCTGAAATCGCACTTACGCTCATTAGACCAACAAAGAATACCTGCCTATCAATTGAATGCAAATTAATTGGCAGCCTACGCTTGAAGTACCCATATATGTGTGTTATAATTGGATAAATATTGGGTAGGTACTAGGTAATGTGTCTGCAAAAAAATATGCAGTAGTTTGTTTTTATTGCCATAATTACTTTTAATTAGGAGTGGGTGATAATCAATTTCATATGTGTAATATGTATTTACGAAAACAGATAGGTAGATTTCAACCAATAGATATGAAGTGTTGGCTAATCGGAGATCGGACTGACTAAAATCTGTTCGCTCTGTCCATAACCAGACAAATCTTAATCAGATTTGATATCATATCAGATCTTTTTTGATATCAGATTAGATTTAATTTGAAATCATATTAGAATTATTTTAGATTAGATTAGATTTCAAGTCAGATCTGGTTTTAAATTAGATTTCATTGGTCAAATCATTAACTTTTATCGATTATCGGTTTTCATCAGTAGGTAGGTACCTACCGAAAACTGACTTAGTCAAAAAGTCCAAAAATCATCCAGGTGTGTATATTTTAACTCATGTTAATAATTAAATCTTTCAATACCATTAAATTAAAACTATTTAACATCAAAATTAATAATGTGCACTTATTTCACAATTTCCTAACAATTATTTGTCTTTATTAGTCGATAATTATTTGAAGACAAGCGTTAATTACTAATTACGCTATTTAACTTGTCACCTCAATAGTTCCTTTACACTATTTGTAGCTAGTGGCATAACTTTCCAATGTATAGATCAATAATGAAATTTGAACTCTATTGCAAAAGAAATTTAGTGTAAAATACTTTGACGTAGAATAAAACTGTCCAATTCTCTTGTGTTTTGAGGCTACCTAGGTCATGGTTACAAAACCGCGGCTACGAAGGTTCTTCAATAAATTCAATACAGGCATACACATACATTAAAATTAAATACAGGCTATTCTTCGTTCGGCGTCAGATTATTAAACTTTTGTGTATAAAATCATTCTTGCATACCATTAAATGAATAAATTACTGTACTCAAATTAAAAAATTGGACGTTTAGAATAACCCTCCACCTTCCTCAAACTTAGATGTCCATTTATTATTTATTTATTTATTTATTTATTTATTTTACTTTAATTATTACGGTTACAACCAATTAAAATAATTAAAGACAGAAGACAGATCAAAATATAAAAAAAGAAAGAAAACACAAATATACATTTAAAAACAAAACAAAAACAAGTAGGAGAAGTAAGTACAGGTTGAATGATGTCTCGAAGATCCAGAACATATCTACACGTCTGACAAAAATTGACGAAGAGGACCGACTCCAAATGAAACAAGAAAACCCTGCGTTTTGGAATTCTGTTGACATAACCGAACGGATAAGTATTTTTACCGTTAATTTTTAAATATTTTTTTTTGGAATGATGTTCCTTAACGTGGATGAACTGAAGGATATAACTGACAGAAATCGTCACATAAGCGTTATGCCTCACCCAGGTGACCTTCCCTCTCTTTTTTTGTGTCTCTTTCTTTATATCACATATATTCTTTATACCTATATATACACATCAAAAGTGTCTAGGGATCAAGATGTATTTGGTAATAATAATATATTGATCCCTAGACACTTTTGATGTGTGTATTTACGGGTGTCAAGAAAATCGTTCCTGTATGTCACTACTGGACGCCCTGGTTCTTAACTAAGTAGTGCTACCAACCTACCTATCATAAAAACTTGAAGTTAAACTAATACTTATAAATCTAATTTTATTTATTCAAACTTGACATTGATTGATGTAGAGAAATCAAACAAGACACAAAAAGTCTAACAAATCTAGAAAAATGTATGATTAAAACACAGCAACGTTTTACAGTAGATATATCTTTATCTATCATAATTGTAAAAAACATTAAATAGTTTTATAAAAAGTTGGAGAAAGCAGACAAATATCAATATTTTTTTATTGGCAACACTAAAACGGTACTACTTTTATGCAAACTTTATAGATGTACATCATTCACCAATACCGGTGTTCTTGTTTTTTTTTTAAATAAATAACACAAGGCACTCAAGGCAGGCGTTTATTTAAAAAAAAGCTTTAAGTAAAACCATATATTAACTTTAAAAGAAAAACATTGCGATATCTTTTTTCCAACTCTTTAAACATTTAAGATATGTAATACACTTGAATTATATTATTACTAGCTTCTGCCCGCGACTTAGTTCGCGTCAAAGTTGATTATTATCACACGGAAACCGAATATTAGGTACACAAAAAGAAGCCTATATAGGTACTATTCCAGACTGTAATGTATCATCCAAATTATTTCAGCCGTTCTGGCGTGATTGAGTATCAAACATTCATCCATCCAAACTTTCACATAATTTACATAATAATAATAATATTGTAAACAGTTGACAACTCCTGACAACTTAATCTATTAGAATGCTTATATCTCTGTTTATCTTAAAACCCATTTGTATACTTAAACTCTTCACTGATAATACAGACACTAATACAAATAAGATACAACAAAACTCAAGCTCATTCAACTCCACATCTGTAACAGTCATCTCAATGTCAGCATTAACATGTCAATTACAAACTTTTTCTTACATTGCACACTTCAAAAATCACCTTTATTGCCACACATATAAGAGTAACACCAACAGCAAAGCAATAAAAAGTCGAAATTCACCACCGAAATCCTCTTAAGTGTCGCAGATCATAACCAATTGCGCAAGAGTTTTCACCGCGTACGCATGACAACATTGTGACAAGTCGGCCATTGGCGTACAATGGCGGGCGGCGGAAAGAATACACTAATAATAAGACGATTAATCAGGCTCTTGTTATATGAGCGGATGTGAAGACACTTTCTATGGAAGATATAATGAACTGTGATCAGGAGTCTGTCTTTACAACTGAAGCTTTGTCAGTATATTTCCCACTGGAAGTATAGGCTTTACGATTTCCTGATAAAGGCTTGAATAGGCTTGCATAAAGTGGAACATAGAAGACACACAAAGAGTTCATAATTTCCTTCTTTTTCTTCTGAATACCTATTCCGGTAATTATAACTCTAGTCGTAATCTCATTTCAGTGACAATCAATGTCAAAATCTGGTCAAAAATGTAGATAAAATGGCGGTATTTTTTACAGATCGAGACTTGACATTAGAATGCGAACGTTTCTAAAAGTTACTATAGGTAAGTGCCCCCTACAAACAATCATTTTGACTTGAATTTACTATCTATTCAAATGAATAATCATACAAATTAACATCACGCCTGTAATCCCCGAAGAGTTAGGCAGAGGCAGAGGTGTAGGCACCTACTCATTAGTAGGTACACCCACATTTTGAAATGCACAATCAATTTAATTTAATTCAAATATTATTGTTAAAAGGCACGACGGAATTCGGAACTGTTAAGAAAAAACCAGAAAACAAAAACAAAATATTGTTATATCACGGTAAAAAATCTCCAGAATTCGACATTCGAATGCAAATGTGAAACTTATAAAGAGTAAAAATATAATAATGTACTTTATATCTTCGTAACAATATTATAAAAGTTTGACACTGAAAGTGGAAGTGAAAATACGAAATCCAGTTTGAAATTTTAGCTCGTCATCTTAAGTATGAAAGAAATTTTATAAGCCAAATGAAAAGAAAGATTTTATATATGAATGTTTTCGTCTCACGTAAATATGGGTAATATGATAATGTTTATATTCGGATTAACGATTAGATAGAGATATTATATATCTACGTTCGTTTAGATCCTGTTCCCAAACTTATTTTGTCTGCTGCCCACTTTAAGAATAAATTATTTTCTAGCGCCCCCAATTTTTCATCTATTTAAAAACCACCTAAACCACCAGTAAATGAAATTACAAATCGCTCCCCAAGCCTCTACACAACGCCCCGATTTTATTTTCTGGGTCTCTTTCTCCTTTAGGCCTGCAGCGCCCACAAGGGGACGTTATCGCCCACTTTGGGAAAGGCTGGTTTAGATATTGGCCGATTTACATTTTCTTATAGTTCGATGGGACTGCAATCCGACACGACCGGAAAAGATCAGGTGCCGAGGAACTACTGAGATATTCCTTATATAAAAACAATATCACTTTGCCCGACCCGGGAATCGAACCCGACCACAAGACCAACAAGGCAGTCAGACTACAGATAGCACAATTACTATCAATACCACCATCATGGCTCGTGTAACTCGTACTCGTGTCATGGCTACAAAGGAAATTAAAACGTTCATATACGCTTCACACACGAGAAGGTCTTACCTAATTAAATATTTATTTAACAATGATTTTAACCTCGAAGGCATCCTGCCTTTTCTCTTTTTTTTGGTAGTCAGTATGTATTTAGCTTTAGTTGTATAGTAGTAAGTATGATTTTATCTCAATCAATGTGTGCCGATGTTTAGGAAGATAGGATTAGGTAAGTATAGTGTTTTTGGTAGACTTAGATGGGTTCATATTTTAGTTTAATCAACGTTTGGTTATCGACATCATTTAAGCAAGATATATTAGGACAAAGACCAGTCCTAAGCACGGAATGTTGGGGTGAGGGCCAGTCCTACTAACTTTACGTTAGGTAAAAGACAAAAACGTTTCATTGGAACAAGGACCAGTCCTAAGCACATTACATTGGAACATAGACCAGTCCTAAGCACATTACGTTGAAACAAAGACCAGTCCTAAGCACATTACGTTGGAACAACGACCAGTCCTAAGCAAAGTGTGTGAATATAAATTATAAAGCAGCTAAATTTAAATACAATCTAACATACCTATATATACCAAGGATACACTAAAGAAGTTAATTTTTTTAGGATACCTAATAACATAGTTAATCGTATTATTGAGTAATTAGCACATCGTGTAAATAAACTACATAGTTATCTGAATTGTTCATCAAGTGAGCTGTTAGAATGATCTAAGACGCATCATAATGCAACACCTTGAAATATAAGTGCATCCTACATATAATAATAATAATAATAATAATAATAAAATCTTTATTTCAGATCATGTCCATATGAGTTACAAGAAGGTTATAAAATTTGTGCACGAATAAATGTTTTTAGGACATTTGAGTCCTGTTTATCCGCAATGACCTGTAGAATGCTGTTAGTGCTGCCATATGCACCCACTGATGAAATTATAAGGATGTTTAGTTAGAATGATAATAATTACATGTCTATGAATAAACTGTTAAGTACAAAACCTAACATACCATCACGCTTATAATCCCTGAAGAGTTAGGTAGAGGTGTACCTATTAGAACACCCACATGTTGCCATAGAGTGAAATCCTAGTGCCATCAACCGGGCACAAATCCAGATCCGAAGCTGCTACTGAAAAAATTCCGATGGAAAAACCCAATAACACTTTGCCCGACCTGGGAATCAAACCCAAGACCTCATGCTCAGCAGTCGCGCTTTGCGGCCACTAGACCAACGAGGCAGATACCGTTAAGTAATCGGGGTGATGGCAAGCATTGTAAAGAAAATGTTAGTAATGGGTAGCTCGCCGTCCGATCAAGGACCATGCCAAAGAGCTGTCAGCACAGGGACGGGGCCCCTAACGGGGCCAAACGCCTGGCGGGGTTGCGGGACGTCTTAACAGGATACCGTGGCCCCGGAACGTAAAGGGCAACAGAAGGAACAGGGTAGTTTTTTAGTCAGTAAAAGTCTGACAGTCCCTTCCGCCCCACCCAGGGCGGAAGGACTCACTTGATGATTTTTATCACCTCAAAAAAAAAGACAGACTTACAAAAAGACAATTGTAGAAAATTTTCTACGTCAAATTATCTATTGCTTCGGCTCAATAAAAAGGAAAACAGATATTACATAAATGTCTTCGTAAATAGAACATCGATCGTAGCCATTATAAAAACAGGTAACATAAAATCAGCTGTTCGTCTAAAAATAGCGAAAGATTCTACCGGCCACAAAGCGGCGCGGGCGCAAATAAAGTTTTTTTTTTCTTTATAACGAGTTCACCCAAAACTAGACACTATTACGAGTTCATTTACACTACGGACGACTCGTTTTTCTTTTGTTTTTATTATAGTTTCGTCGGAAGTATGTTACGTAACAATAGTTTTTGCGACAAGCCGTTTCGAGAATTCCGAATTTCCGACTACTGATTTATAATTAACATATATTTTTTATGTGCTGTGAAATAATAATTGAACTGCGGAGACTTTGTTAACCTGAATTTGTTTGTTTCAAAAATAAAGTATGTCATATCGGGGGGCACGGCAGTGCCCCCGCCAAAGTCGAGCGCGAAGCAAACACTGCCGTACCATCCTTTACTGGAACCATTTCGCCGCATTTTCAGGCCCCTATTTGAGAACCTCTGGATAAGACCAGAACGCAGAAATTTTCGTCATCCAGTAAGCTGTAATCATATACTTAAAATCCAAAATTTCAAGTCTATAGGTCATTTAGTTCCGAAGTTAAGCGAAAGCAAAGTTTCGCATTTATGACACTCACTCACTCACTCATGATCATCAAAATAGAACTAGTACTTCCCATAAACTCAGAGAGCTGAAATTTGGTACAGAGCTAGGGTTTAATGGCCACATAAAGGGAAAACTATAAAAACTAGGACAATCGAAGATCTGGAGTACCTGGTGACCCTGATTAGAAAACACAAGAGCCCAACCAAACTATTAGAGATCGCGACATACCTGCCTTTACAAAAAATATTCAAGTTGGTGGGCCGCTTCATTAAAAAAAAAAACAAAAAAAATAACAAAAAAAAACTGTGTCAAATAAGAAAATCTAATAAAATAAATCAATATAATATACGTTTCTATATGTATACGTTTCTACAAAAAGAAGTGAAATCCCACCAAAAACATTCTGTAAAAAACTAGCCAAGTCTCGATGGAGCTGCTTGTTTATCTCTAAAAAGTAATGAAATCTAAACAAAGTCGTGCCAAGTCTAAGGTTCCTTACTGCGATTTCTTTATTATTATAGTTAATGTTGTGTGACTTGGCCGTTGAAGGGTACAAAACCAGGTGCTCCATGACACCATTGCACCAATCTGTCGCCAGAACCGCTACCCATTGACGATGGAAAATTGCCACTTGGAAAACGTTGATTCAATAACCAGTCAATTGTAGGCTTGGGTTGACTTGTACACACTAACGTATAAAGAATGTTCAACGGCCAAGTCACACAACATTAACTATAATAATAAAGAAATCGCAGTAAGGAACCTTAGACTTGGCACGACTTTGTTTAGATTTCATTACTTTTTAGAGATAAACAAGCAGCTCCATCGAGACTTGGCTAGTTTTTTACAGAATGTTTTTGGTGGGATTAGATGTACTACGTTATGTTTTGTGTTATTCCTTCCTATAAGCGAGAAATAATTAGTTAGGAAAATGTTTTTGTTATCAAACCAATCATTTTATCATTGGTCAACCTAACTTAATTGGCATGTTAATAATAATCTATCCCTACTAATAAATATAGTGAAGAGTGTAATCACTGTCGTATTTGTATTTTCTTTCTGAACATTCAATTTCGGATGAACATTGTATGGAAAAGCACAAAAGTCGAAAGTGGTCCAAGAACCACCACTGATGAGACTTAAAAAAAAATGTTAGATTAATAACATAACAAAACACCACGCCTGTAATCCCCGTAGGGTTAGGCAGAGGTGTACCCATTAGTACACCCACATTTCGCCAGTTATGTTTAAGTGCCATGTAATAGGGGGCGAGCCTATTGCCATCAACCGAGCACAAATCCAGACTCCGAGGCTGCTACTGAGAAATTCCTGATGGAAAAACCCAATAACACTGCCCGACCTGGGAATCGAACCCAAGACCTCATGCTCAGTAGTCGCGCTTTGCGACCACTAGACCTACGAGGCAGTAGATTAATGTAAAAAAAAACCTTACGATTCTCTTTCACCATCACCCGTTGCCCGTAAACCCTAGTTCTCTATGGCAAATCTACTACATAATACGTTCTTTCGCTTCTGTATGTCAAATATAAGTCCAAGTCGATTTGATCTTTCGGATGCTTCAAATGTCAAATGATTCTTATTCTATTGCCATTGAAGTTGTATGAGTAGGCTGCAAGTCAATGTAAATGTAAATTGATTTATACATAATCTTATCTTATTATAGAGTCTTGTAGATGACCATTAAAAAACAAGCCTTCTGTAAGAACGCTTCATATGATTCCCTTGAAAAGATCGATTCTTGAATTAGCGATATGTTTTGAGATTTATTTTTTAATTTGAACAAAACATGCATAACATCACGCCTGTAATCTCTGAATGGTTAGGCAGAGGTATAATAATAAATTGGAAAAATATCAAGGAAAATACATCTTAATTCTATCATTGATATAATTATGAGATAAAGAAACAGCCAGACTTCGTTTGATATTTTACACACGTATTAAAAAAAAATGGATCCTTTTAAAAACTCCCGTTCACAGAATGTCACTATTTTTAAACCAGAAAAGAAAAAAGTGTATTCTTTTAAAAGTTCCCGTTCACAGAACATCACTCTATTTATAAACCATTAAAAAACGGACAAGTAATTATAAAGTCGTTCTCATTCTAAATTTATTGACGTAATTTTTAAGATCACTGGCAGACTTAAGACCATTGACCCTGTCTTTCATAAGAAATAAGATAAGGGCATCAGACCCTAAACGCTGGGACCTAAAATATCTCCTTACCTTCAATAAATCTTATAAGATTATAAAGCAAATGATTTTGGAGTACCTTTTCTGGTTATTATTCTTGTTATTGGGTTTTTCCATCAGGAATTTCTCAGTAGCAACCTCGGAGTCTGGATTTGTGCCCAGTTGATGGCAATAGGCTCGCCCCCTATTACATGGGACTTGAACATAACTAGTGAAATGTGGGTGTACTAATGGGTACACCTCTGCCTAACCCATCGAGGATTACAGACGTGATGTTTCGTTATGTTTTGTTGTGAATTCCCAAAATTTTTTTGGGTTTTTCCCTCATTCGTTTTTCGGTTTTGGTGTTAAACTAAAAACATGAGGAACGTCGCGGGTACTTGGACTTGTAATTAATATACATAAGTCTGAAATCGTCAATCTGCCTTAAGCAATGATAGGAATCAATGCTTATGTCTTCTCTGGTTTTTACTCTACAGTACGACAATTGGTTTTACATTTTTTATATGGTAGATCTGTAATTAAAGGTGGGTTTTGAAGAATAACATTTTAAGATAATTGAGCATAATATACATAATATCACATCTGATATCCCAGAAGGGCTTGGCAGAGGTGTACCCATTTATTGAGCATAATATCTTTAGATAAAATCCAATATAAATAGATACTGTACCTTCTAAATGCTACAATGTAACATGTAAAAGAAACAACAAAGCTTACATCACAAATCAGTACGAATTAACCTTTATGATGACATTTCAAGTGGACATTCAAGTGGTATTCCGATTAAACAGGAAATTCTGTTTAAAATACGTTACCTCTATAATTTCTAAACTAATGTCTAACTTACTGAATTTATAAAAACAAACAAAAAAGAAACTTGATTCTAAGTAGCCATTTATACCTCTTCTTGTCTTTGGCAACATTCTTATTTTAAATAACGAACACTTTTTTTTCAAACTTGACCCTTTTCATAAAGGCAATGACCCAAGCAGGACTTGCCATTTTTCTGAAATGCAAAATGGCGGCGAGTTCTTATTTCATAATTTATAAAATGACGTAAGCATTTTAAAATTTCTGAAAGTTCATAAGGTTAAATCCTTATTGCGTTTTGTAATGACTAATACTTGATGTCATCTTCGTTTCGATTGTAACGCGCTTATTATTTAGAGATTTATTATTATAAAGGTGTTTTAATTATGGAAACTTTAATTATGGATGGTAGGTTGGAATTAAATACAAAAAAAAACTATTTCTGTAAATTATTCATCGATGTTATTTAATACTTATCATTATTAAACAAAAGCAAATATCAAGAATTTTAGCACAGTTTTCATTTTTGTAAGATCTTGATTATATTTATTCGTCACTAATCTGCTCATTCCCAAATGAAATTTACCTTCATATTATAAATCCATAATTTAATAAACAGATAAACACCTTTATTGCTAAAAAATACATAATTTTTGCTATAATCAATACACACACTATACACTCAGTACATATAGTCTTCAGTGTTTAGCCAATATAACTGTACCTGTGTACCTGTGATTTATCACTTAAACTGCTAACGTTCTAAGAGGTCGGATTTGACGTTTCTCCTACGTAATAATTTGAAAAATCCAATTCACAATCCTGAATAATTACTATGTTACCCATACACTATAACAACGAGTATCACTTGTAAACATTAAGTTTAACTTAATTTTGAAAAAATACACTCACAAACACGAATTAATTGCCGATTTATATTTTGACAAGACGTTTTGACAACACTACACAAAGGATTTTGATAGCTGTCAAATCCGACTTGTTACAATGTTAGCTGTTTAAGTAGCTACCATCGTTGAGTGATCTCATATACATCCACCAACTACAAACATCATTCATTTTGTTCATCATCAGTTCAGTCAAATTGATAGGATAAAACACTCTCTTAGTCAATATTCCTACAGTAGATACTCAAAGTGCAAACGAAACTATCCACATGACCTTAAGACGCGACATTTGAGTGATTTTCACGGCACTATTCACTGTTGTTACCGGTAATTTGTTTGCATCACGACCGTAAATTGTAGTAACGTTTTGTAAGGCATAATACACAATAGTACATACTATAAATAACAGAGTACCTACACGTTTTGTGTAAACTGTTTGTCTTAATAACAAAGTAATAGGTATGGTAACAAGATAATCTGTAGCTGTAAAGAAAATAGTTTAGGAGATTTTAGGGAGGTGCAAGCAGCGACAACGACTATTGGTTTAAATGACATCTTGAATTGGTACCAAGAATCGGAAAATATTAGAACTAAGTTGCATTCTTGCTGAAGAATCTTATCTAGAGTTGATAATAATAGACAACTTTGAGATATGTATATTTGAAATGAAAGAAGGAATACCACACACCATTTCCTTATTTTTCTGGGACGCTTAAAGGATGTATGTCTATAGGTATTTTAAATATTTTGAGGTATTAATTTCATTTATTTTCATATTTTATTGTTTTACGCTAGTACAATAATTTGCACATGGCATGGTATCTCTTCACCACCTTTGGTTGAATGATAGAGAGAGCCTAAGGCGTTAAGTTCGACCTTGTACTTTTTATTGCATAAAACTTAAATAAATTAATAAATAAGCCCACGTGGGATAGAGATGAAATAATGTGCGTAGGGTCTGTAGTGTGCCTAAGGCATTGTAATGACAGTAGTTTGGTAAGGCGCGTCCGTTTTACGAATTTAATAAAACTGTTCAACAAAATAGCAGGGGTCACGGACTCACGGTGACAGAGTTAGTCATAGACGCTTATGTAAGGAATGTCTCAATAAAATAACGATTTTATAGGTGTTTGTTTCAGAGAACAAAATAATGTATACATTGTTCATGAATTATTTTAAGTGCGACAGTGGTTATGTCCTTTTAATATTATGTATTTTTAAATTAATGAAACCCTTGACATGGCATAATGCACATAAAGGATGTTTTATGAAGAAATATTATTATTTAAATCTAAATAATTGTTAAGATCGTAAAGTTTTAATACTTTAATTTAAACTTGCCTGTTGAAGGTAACACTAACTAAAATATTACTTAGAATTATTCACTATGCATACATGCTAGGTGGATATACCTACAGAAGTCAGAAATAATAATAATTCTCCTTCTGACCTAATTTCGGTGACAGCAGCTAATCCCAAAGGAGACACAGGTGCACTCCCTCTTTCCTACCTCTCCATGACCTAGAAGAGATCAGGAAGAAGCAACGGTTTTACGACCGTGTTTTCCGAAGCACAGGGGTATCACACACCAGAAATTTCCGGGCTGGCCCAGATACGCAAAATATATAGTAGTACGCTTGTACTACTGGTGACTTGTACACGGTGACGTTCACGGTGATTTGCGTGTCACCGTGTATACGCACTCGTCACCTTACTCTCGTGTTAGAAATGTAACAAAACATTCATTAAATATGCATAGGACACTAATCATAATATTCATCTCTAAAATCTGATAACATGTCTTACATAATAAAAATGTAGATCAACCTAAAAACTGGTAACAGAAAACAAGAGTAGGCCTACCGGTTTTATACTGAACCACCTTACTAGTTATTATGACCGTTTTGGAGGAAACCTACATTCAATAGTATACTATTACGTTATTTGTAAACTAGGCATCGCCGCAGGCTGTAGTTAGTCGAGCGCTATAAGGCGATGACCGATGCCTTGCTGGAATTGTGGCATTTGTGGGCTGGTTGACCTTTGGGCCTTAATTTAGTCAGAGACGCTCAATACTCTGCACAAATCATTAATTTAATTATAAGTTTGTTAGGAGAATCTTAAGTGTCCATTATTTTATCTAAGTATTTCTCGAATTTTTTTCCAAATTGCAAGTGAAAGACAACTTTATTTGTATAGCAATTGCATTGCAGCAATTTATTTTGCAAAGTAATAAACACTCTATTCTTGAAGCCATACCTACAGTTCAATATTTCGCGAGCATCCAGATATTTCATACCAAAGATTGGCGTGACGTGAATTGAACTATATTGCTGATTAAATTGAGTATATAATATTACTTAAACAAATTGTAATTCTCATCTATCTTATCCTCTCTTCGCCTCGCCGTTATAAAAGCAACTTAAGAACACCATAATGCAGTAACAATCTCGACCAAATGGTATATTCTGTGTTATTATTATACCATATTTTCGAGGCCTCCACTTTGACACTCGCGTGGGTGGCTACTCGTAATTATTTACTGCTAACAGCCTATGTCACAACGTGATAAATGTCTCATTAAGCAAACTCCTGCGTGCGTTAGGTTTTGCAAAACCGTATTTTGTAAATCATTACATAAAATGGCTCCGCAAATTGATAAACACGGCTAAGGCGTTAACTAGATAGGTAACGAAGTGTATAAGTGTGTAATTATACTTTTTTATTCGAGTTTAGTGAAATGAGGTTAGGTTTTTTCACTATAAGCTTTGGTTTTACTTTTTTGTCGCTTGCAACAAAGTGACAATGAGGTTGGTTTTGAAAACAATGATCTTCAGTGAAGATGATCTCAAATTAGTAAACAATGAAGAAGCCACTGCATTGTTAACTAATTTGAAATCTTCCTCGCTTGTTTTTACTTAAATTAATTTTTATCGAAAAAACAAACGTTTGATTGAAATGTGGAAACCTGGGCTTCCATATTTTTGTATACAAGGTGTAGTTTTGCTTTGTTTTTGAGTAACTATGCTAGTGAATCTCAACACGAATCAATAAAAAATTGATTACTTTTTTTTGTTGGGATTTTCGAATTCGAACGAGTCATCTTGCCTCTGGGTTTAGGCAGGCGGCGGCGATGACCCGGCCGCACACCGTGATATAGTCGAATATCAAACATGAATAACTAAAAAACAAGTATTTATTAATTTTATTTGATTATTTATGTCTTATATGACCACCTCCTGTTTCACGACGATGCTAAACTACAACTTGTATTTCTGCTCACTCAACCTTAGATTTAATATCCAAATTATAAAAAAAGAGATAGATATAATATAACAATAGCAAAGGCAGAAAATTATAGCAAACAAGAATTTTACATCATAATCATTTATTAATCTGTTGATCATAACATTCGACTAATTACTATCCAAACGGTCACGAATTTCATCGAAAATTCAATTTTTTATGAAGTTATAAATCTGTGATTGTAATTATGATGTTTAATTACTTATATTTTATACATGTGCCGTGTGCGATTTTATTGAAGAATTTATGATGTAAAATTATTTTGATTTACATTTCCTTGTTGAATATGAATGTTTGTATTGCTCAAATTTTGTTTTATTACACGATTTTTCTGCTTTCCGGTATAATTTCTACATGAAGTAATCTTAATGTTTAATCTTACCATCGTAAGTACTATGTTCTTCTACACTTAATGCTCTACTTATATTAACATGTAGTTTTGTTTTGACAACTACATGTTTTTACAAGTATAGTATAAACGGCTACATAATATAAGTATTGTCAACTAGTGTTCGTACGTTAAGATGTTCAACTAACACCAAAATCTCATCGCCAAATAAAAAACAAAAGAACAGACCACAAACAATTCGCTTATTGACCTCAAATGACAAATGACTATCGATGTTCTGTTCAAAACCCAAAACAAAAAATGTTCCAAACACAAAAAACGACGCGAACAAAATGATTTTCAAGTTTATTAGGTCCAATTTGTCTTTATCAATTTTCATTCCAATATATCTTCCTGCAATAGACATTGATGAATATGGATGTTTAAGTGGACACGCTACAGCGGTCACTAGTGATGTGTTTGAAGCTATTTATATCGTATTAACTTAATCCCCGCAGCGACAGTTTGGTATGATTGGCATCCGGAACGATAAGTTTCCTCATATTAATTATCCGAGGGAATTTGCTGTGTTTTGCTTGTTAAGAGATCATCGATATGTCTGTGTGTGAGCTTAGTCTGCAAAACGAACAAATCCACAATTTAAAAAAATAGGTAGGTACCTATTCATATTTTAATTATTGTGGATTTGCTCCTCAATTAACTCAATATCTCTGTTTGTCTTACAATTCGTTATATATACGTCTCAAACGACGAAGATTTTAAATTTAATCAGTGTGAAATATTTAAAAACATGTGGAAAATTGGAGAATTTTTTAATTTACACACTAATATGTGAAATATTAGTGTCCAAATTGATAATACATTAATTTGTATAATACGAAATCCTTGCCAGATACACGCAAACTTGTTGTATATGTATGATGTATTATGCAGAATGATGTAATAATCGTGAATACTTGAAGAATTTAAAGAATATTCTTATAAATTTTTTGACCATTAAGTACTTATATGTCAAGTAATCAAAGAGAATCTTTAAACAATTCCTTGATATTTATTTTAGCCACCTCAATACCAAGGTTTTAATCATTATGGGATTCTAAAAACACATACCACGATTTTCAATTTCCGTAACCATACAATTAATTAAGAAACCGGCCAAGCACGAGGCGGATTCGCACATGGAGGGTTCTGTTCCACCGTGCCAATTTGAACACTACATTTTTTTTACATAACATAACGTCACGCCTGTAATCCCCGAAGAGTTAGGCAGAGGTGTAACCATTAGTACCGACACCCACATTTCGCCAGTTATGTTTAAATTCCATGTAATACGATACGGGGCGAGTCTATTGCCTTCAACCGGTCCCAAATCCAGACTCCAGGCTGCTACTAAGTTTTTTTTAAATAAAATGTGGTTTTGATCTTGACTTTAGTCTAGGTCAAAAGTGACATAGACTACTATAATAATAATAATAATAAATATCTTGGGACAACTCACACACGGCCATCTGATCCCAAGCTAAGCAGAGCTTGTGTTATGGTAACCAGACAACTGATATACATACTTATATAATTTATAAATACATACATATTATAGATACTATGGAGTGAGATTACCCAGAAGATGCCTGTTAACTCTAACTTTAAAGAGATTAGGGTCGAATGCATTCGGAAATACAGACGCAGGAAGAGAGTTCCGCTCCTTTGCTGTGTTGTGCATAAAAGACATTTGGAAACGCTTATCCATGTTCGCTGAGAACAGAGTTGCCAACTTCTTTGAGCTAATGATGAATCTCAGGACATCGTTCTGTACTCGAGTGGGTGCAAGTAACAATAAACTTGTTAAGGCTGTGTTTGAGTCCGTCCATTTGCTGAGGGAGTTAAAATAGATGTTCCTGCATATCGTGGTGAATTTGTTTTGATTCCCTTAGTGCGTAAAATTTTGAATGGTTTTATCTTCTTTTTAATTTTTCTAATATACTATTTTTTAGCTTGTGAGTAAAATTTTTATAACACTTTAACATTTTATGTAATTCTATGGGTGCCAATGCCTGAAATAAACAACTATTATTATTATTATTATTTTATGTATCTCGGGACCCAGAGGTCCCGGGCCTTTGTAAGGCGTACGAGGAGCCGAAGCCAACTCGCAGAGGCCCCTTAGGTAGTTTATATGAAATAAGACACCAACCGACGATTATCCCTATATGCACTATGCAAGTGCACCCAAGGACAACCCCCGGTTGGTGCAGGACTATTACAGGACATGGGAACTAACAGTACTGGACTATGGGTATGGGTTGCTAAAGTGACTTGGTTACCTGAAACTATGAAGTGACTATGGCCCCTGCCGAATCAATGTTTGTATACATGGATAAAATGGCAGGGGGTGACTTGCACACTCACTAAATGGGCCCCCTGAAACAGTCGCTAGCACGCAGTGACGTAGCGACAAGGGGGCAACATATCTTGAGGTGCTAGAGGAGTGGAGAGGTATTTCACGGCTATCAGGACAATCCCGGAAGTACGGTCAAGATCCCTACCAGCGTCTTACTGAAATACTTCCTTACCCCGAGCACGAATGCTCTCGCGAGTTTCCACTCTAACTTATTATTATTATTATTATTATCCGCTTATCGCGCTTTGCGCCATTAGACCAACGAGACAGTCGTAGTCGGGTGTTTTTTTTATTTAAAATACATGTTCCATCTATGTAGACCTTACATTTTTAACTTTAATTTTATTATTTATTGTAATACATACACTGTCAAAGTATCTACCTATTACAGTTCAATAAATTCAGCCCTGTGACAAACAGACAGTGGGGTCTTAGTAATAATAATTATGGTCCCAATTGTACCCTATGGGTATACGGATCCCCAAAAAGTACATATACGGCATATACCCACCTACTTCGTTATTTAAGTTCTGCCTATTGTTCTTCACCATTGTTTGGTACAACCGGATAAATAGTTTCTCACTGTTCGGAAGTTACCTCATATGCTGCGTTTTTGTGTGGCTGTCTGTCTGTGTGTCACAAGTGTCGGAAGAGAAACAATACTGTATGTAGGTATGTATGTGTGAACATTTTATGGTATTACGTCGTTTTAATGATTGACTGTTTCTTTTATATTATGAGGTTATAACTGTGGTTGTTATGACAGGAAAAAGGTAGCGGAAAATATTATAAAATATGTCAGAATAAATTTCCGCCATCTCTGACTTGAGTATTAGTTACCGGTTATATAAAAGCTTTTAGGACACGTTATATGAATGTATATTAAAATAAAACAAAGGAAAATACGTGCAAAAGTGAATCCTATTTCAACTAAAATAGAAGTAACCTATATTTTCTGCACTAATATTATTACGAGCACAGTAAAGAAGCTTTTAGCACAGCCATTTTTTGTTCAAGATTAAACTTATTGAACCAATATTGAAGAATACCTTATACTGTGAGGAATTCATAATAATAATTTTGTATTTATCTGTGGAGGCTTGTAATTAGCAATTTAGTTATATATTTTTGTTATTATATTGTTTTTAGTCTGTAAGCTTTCCCAAAATAAAATAAATAAATAAATTTTTCTTTAGAAAAAACATTTTCTACAAAATATTTTTACTCCAAATTCATTATTGCATGCTAATTAAAAAAACGATTATAATAACGTATTGTATAACCCTTTCACGGAATCTTGAGCTATAACAAGTCACCCTGTATTTTCCTATTCAGAGCTACATACGATACGAATATACAACTATGGTACACAAACACATGTATTCGTATACCATCATACGAATATTTACAGAGTGTTAATCGTAGAAAATGCTACTTTCGTCTGGCAGTCCATAATCATCAAGACTCAAACAATTTTTGGTGTGAGCGTGTTTTTTTTTCATTTATTATTTATTATCACACGAACCATCAACATTACCTTTTAAGAGTGAATACTAAATATTATAGTAACTTTCGTTTAAACTATAGACAAAAAAATACAGCACGAATATATTCCTAGGAGCAATTCTATTAACTTTTAGATACGATCGCAATCAATTCGTTAAAAACGCTTCAAAATCAACATTTTTTTAGACATTGGTTGTCGCTGAGACGAGAGTGCGATATTTTTGTAGACACAAATCTCAGGATTGTTGAGATTTGTGAGTAAGGTTTGGTCAATTATAGTATCAATAAACTTATTCTGTTCTATTCTATTTTAGATTTAGAACGTTTTTAACTACTAAAATTGAAGAATTGACCTTCTGAACACAATGTGTGTGAATAAAATTATTACCAGTACTAGTACAATAATAAACGCATCATCGAATGCATGCTAATATGTCACTGAACACCAATTCTCACTCACAATATAAAGTGCTAAAGTGTGTCGCAACTGTTGCGCAACACTCCAATGCTGCGAACTATGCGTGTGCGCATCCTTGAATGAGTCTGTTTGTAAGTAGAAGACGGGTGGCTCGTATGAATCAGACTGGTTTCATAACAAGTGGTGGACTGAATCCTAATTGAACTGTATGTTTGAAGAAAAAATCTCTATTTTTCGATGAGTGATCTGAATTTGTAAGTAGTGTGTAGCACTGGTTAATTTTATAAACAGTGTTTTGTTTGGCGACTGCTGAGCATGAGGTCTAGGTTTCGATTCCCAGGTCAGGCAAAGTGTTATTGAGTTTTTCCATCACGAATCGGGTTAGATTATTTTAACAAAACTAAGCTCATCTATACTAATAATATTATAAAGAGGAATGATTTGATTGTTTGTTTGTTTGCATTGAATAGGCTCCGAAACTACTGAACCGATTTGAAAAATTCTTTCACTGTCGGGAAGCTACACTATCCCCGGGTGACATAGTCTATATTATAGGCTATATTTTATTATAAAAATATTAGAGATCCGTAAGAAAAATCACGCGAACGAAGTCGCGGCGTCAGTGCTAGTTTTATATAAAAAAGTGATTATCTCCGCTTTATAAATTAAAATCTACAGATTTTTTATTGCGATTAAGCAACAAAATTACACACGCTATTAGCATTCAATTAAAGCACATTACTTGCCTATTTTAAATTAATGATTTTAGATTAATTATTTGCCTACAATATTCATTACATATTTCAACTGATTAACCTACTAATGCCAAATAACATTGAAATTCAATACGAACAGATTTCTCAAGAGCTCGTTTATAATTATGTGATTAAAATATGTAGACATAAATGCACTAAAAATTAATCAAGTTTCTTAAGTATACAATTTGTTCACTATATTGATAGGATCAGATAAGATATTGCGCACACTGAGTCAAAACATTTGGTTGATCGTAGACAAAACATGGGCTAAGGAATATGAAAAGAGATAGCACTATACGCCTCGTCATTCCATCTCTTTTTACGCCGAAGAAATGATTATCTTGCCATATTTATTTCAATTCTAGTTCTATGTCTTAACAGATTTCTCAGTCACTTTTGACAACTTTAACTATGGTTTATTGTGAATGCGCCATCTTTAATTTAATAGACACTACTTTATCTAAGATAGTTCTATAGACCAACTCAAGTAACTTAAAGCGTTCCACATCTAGGCCCAAACTCAAAAATAATGAATGTCAAAATTAAATAAATTGAAAAGGGATAGCATTACACGTCTCGCCTAACTCCATCCTTTTTTTTCTTATTGGAACAACGACTTGTGATACAATACTCTTACGCCTTGTCAAAATAGACTTTTCAGTAGTTTTTTGCTACTCTTACTATGTTTTATTCCAAGTTCGCCATATTGATCTGACTGACTGATCTATCAACACACAGACTCAAACCACTTAACGAATTGCGCTGCTTGGCACGCAAATAGTTATTATGACATAGGCATGCCCTAAGAAAGGATTTTCTAATTTTCACCCCGTAATGAAAACGGAGCTCCAAAGTTTACAACAAGATTAGTACAAGATTATACATAGATTTTCCACCTGTACGACATCGCAGTCAGAAACTAGTATGTCATAAAAAACATTCTTAATGTGCGCGTAACCTTATCTTCTTGTATGTGATCATGTATTTGTGCTCAATTCACGATAATGTACGGCTGTTGGCCAGTTCTTGTAAGCTAGTTACGAAATGTGAGCCCGATGCAAGATATAAACTTGAGAAATGGATAATAATCTTCGCTAGTTTTACGTATCATAAATATTATTCGAGCAAGGTCTTCTTCAACATAATTTTTTCAAATTACCAGTCGTTTTATATAAACTTGCATTTATTTTACGAACTGTTAAATACCTACTAATACTACTTTTATTCTATTTAAACTAATATAATATTTGTAATATACTAATAAGTTATTAGAGTTATTAGTTTAAGAGGTTTGTTTGTAATTGGTAATCTCTGGAAGTACTGATCCGATTCGACTCATTCGATCAACAATTTTTAGTAAAATACCAAGTGTAGGTAAACAAAACATCAATTGTCTCCAGCACCTACCTACTTCTAAATCGCTGTCACTTGAAACTTGTCACAGTTACTAAGCTGCAACATGGCGTTAACACAAGTAGCAATAATCTGTTGCAATGATTTATGATTACAAACAGTCGAACGAGAACATCTACTCGTGCATTCAAAGATTTGAACTATTATTGCCCATACACACTGACTATTATAAGCTGCCTTGTCTCGTTGAGCGTAGGGTCCTGAGGTCAATTTCCAGGACAGACAAAAAGTTTTGTTTGATTTTTCTATTAACAATTCTTCAGTAGCAGCCAGGAATTTGAAGGTTGGTTGTGTGACATCCCCGTGCTAAGCACGTAAAGCTGTTGGTCCTGCGCCTGGGTGCTTAGACAAATAGACAAAGTAACAATTTCAAAACGATAACGAAGTTAAAAAAGACTAAAATGTAAGGGATTGACATTAGCCGCGTTAAGTCACGTGGTCAATCGACATCGTTATCACAATTTGGTAGACAATGTTAATTATAATTCATAAGGAAACCATAAAGTACCGAATCATTATCGTGTTTATCCCATACAAATGCGTAGACAAGCAGCGCTTTCAGTGTTGCCTTCGCCTCGTCAAATTATATATTAGTATTTGTCGTTATCTCAGAGACGATGACGAATTTAGATATCGTTTCGCTACGAAGCGATGTTACTTTGTCTAAGGACCCTGATCTCTCCCGGATTGTGTCGAATTGCAGTCCCATCAAACTATGAGAATTAGGAAAGAAAGAGTACACCTATGTTTGCACACACACTTGAGCACTATAACAAGGACTAGTCAAGTAATTAGGAGATAATTACTTGACTAGTCCCCATTGACAATGGCCGCGGTGACCAAAATCGGTCCGGAGAATATTATCATTACTTAAGGTATATGTATCTATACTATACTACTATCTATACATAGTATAACGCAAATTAATGGTAATCTAATGCTTTATTAATAATTATTAATACCAGTTAACAAATTATAATTATATAAAAATGATAATTCGGTTTACTTCGTTGACGGCCATGGTGGCATTGACCGTACGCATTAACGCGCTGAGATCGAAAGTTAATTTTATACGGAGAAATGTGAATGCATTATAAACACACATTCTGTTTTACACTTTAAATGAAGAACGAAAAGGTGCATTATAAGACAACACAAATTTCATTTTTCCATTACGGTGGAAACAAGAAAAAAAAATCATATTTAAATGGTCATTTTCATAAGGAAAATAATTTGCATGGGTCTTAAAAAATCATTATTATGTATTAAAAAAAAAATATGTGTGAATCGAGAACTTCCAATTAAAAAATCGATCGAATTTACGTTGACTTCAAACGCTCACACTAGGCCCTCTGCTCCGTATGTCGCCATCACACCTGACTGCACATACCGCGCCAATTTTCTTTAAAATCTCGCAACGAGTGACGTTGCGAGATTTTAAAGAAAATTGGCGCGGTACAAAATATCAATTTATTTATAAACAACCTACTAAATAGTACACCTTCCTAATTGCATCACCAACATTCATAACATAAGGTGTTATTAAATGATAATCTAAAAGAACTATTAACCTTTTGGATGGGAAACGCTCGCGAGTTTATTTCAAAACAGTGGGTCTGTAAGGCATTGTGACGCTTGAGTCGTGTGAATGACGTGGGAAATTGTACAATAACAATTATTCTGTGTAATTAATTCTTTCTTTCGTTCGCACCGAAAGAGTGGTAATAAAACCCCTAAAGATTCGACGGTACTGTGTTACTGCCTAATTTTTAACTAACGAATTCCTAATAACATAATAATACGTTGCTACGTACTTCCGACTACGCCAAAACTAAATTTTCCTAGGCTAAACTAGTATATCCTGACATTGTTTGGCTTAGAAGAAACTAATTTGGCCTGAAATCGAGTTTGGCCGGTAACATATACAATTTATTGATCACCTGTTTTTTTTATGATTTCAGCGTTGGTCCCATAGGAAACGTTGTTCAAAATAATGAGTTCAAACACCACTCTTTAGGTTTTTAGTTTATTTAATTATACCTTGTATATTCCTTAATCCTTAATGTCGTGATGACCCAGTAGTAAAGGCGCCCGCCTCTCATGCTCATGGGTTCGAATCCGGGCAAGTACCAATGTGACATTTTCAAATCATATGTAAGTACTTTCTAAACTTTATCTTGGACATCAATGACATCAGTAAAGGAAAACATCGTGAGAAAACCTGGACTTATAATTAATATATTATATATATGTCTGGAATCGCCAATCCGCCTTGAGCAAGTGTGGTGATTAATGCTCATGCCTTCTCTGTATGAGAAGAGGCCTTTGCCCTGTAGTGGGACAGTAATAGGCTGGTATTCTTATTTATATTCCTTAATCCATTCTCAAAAACCACACTATACTGACGTAGGGCTCATAACTCGGGCACGCTGCAATCGCGGCGGTAAGACCCCTCTTTGAGGAGTGGCTAGAGAGGCGCCACGGCGTCCTCACCTTCCGGCTGACGCAGGTCCTCACCGGACACGGTTATTTCGGGAGGTTCCTGTGTCGGATTGCACGGGAGGAAACGCCCAGGTGTCACCACTGTGTGGACCGCCCGGAGGACACGGTGGAGCATACGGTGCAGGTCTGCCCAGCTTGGGCAGAGCATCGCCGTGTCCTCACGGAGGCGATAGGCGGCGGCGACCTCTCGCGCCCGGGCCTGGTTCAGGCCATGTTCCGGGGCGAGAGGGAATGGGATGCAGTCACCTCCTTCTGCGAAGCAGTAATGCTAGCGAAGGAGGAGGCGGGCCGCGTGAGGGAGAGAACAACACCCTCCACCTCACGCCCCAGCCGCCGCGGGAGACGCCCAGGGCGTCGGACGTCGCGAGGCGACATCCGGCCACCGTAGGCGCGGGCTTGCGGACGGCGAGTAATGGGTAGCTCGCCGTCCGATCAAGGACCATGCCCGGGTCGACGGTGCGTTCTGTTCGCGCGCGAATCAAAGAGCTGTCAGCACAGGGACGGGGCCCCCCAACGGGGCCAAACGCCTGCCGGGGTTGCGGGACGTCTTAACAGGATACCGTGGTCCCAGAACGTAAAGGGCAACAGAGGGAACAGGGTGGTTTTTTAGTCAGTAAAAGTCTGACAGTCCCTTCCGCCCCGCCCAGGACGGAAGGACTCATTTGATGATTTTTACCACCTCAAAAAAAAAAAAAAAAAAGGGTTCATAACTCTGGAGTCTCAAACCACTGTTTACTTGCATGTTTCCCTTGCAATGGCCAGTGTTGTGATCTTTGACCTCAACTAAACCTATAGTCAGTGTTGCCACATGAGATTTAAAGGGCACTTATGTAACTAACTTTAAATATCACTTTGAAGCTTTTCTTGTGTCGTTAATCAAAACAAGAAATAAAAATGTTTTGTGTGTCCACTATAATTGTCGTTAGTAACAATTTTACTACTACTTGCTATTAAAAATGCGGAAATTTGGATGGATGGATGTTTAGTACTCAATTACGCCAGAACGGCTGATCGGATCTTAATGAGATTTGGCTTAATAGTTAATAGTACGAAATGGGGGATACTTTTTATTCCGGAAAAAGTTTACGGTTCCCGTGGTATAATTATATCAACTTAGACGGGCGGAAGATAGTATGAGCATATATTATACAACCAAATACCATGTATGTTTGTGTGTTATACTGTAATATTGTAACATTGTATGAAAAAATATAATTAAGTACTATCTACGCTAAATTAGGTGTTAGTATCTTAAGCAGATTATTAACGTAAGTAATTTACATCTCAGGGCAAAATTAAATTAATTCCAACAGGATTACATTATTTTGCTTTCAAGACATAATTCTTCCTGGCTTTTTTTATTTTTCATTCAATTTTCACCTCTACTTCTGTTTCAATTAAATTCATTATTAATTAATACCTACCACTTTTTCTCATAATATTATGTGATAGCATAACACATTAAGTCACAAAATAGGTAATTTTTACCTCCAAATCTGGGAAAAAAACCTTTCACAAAAAAATTAAAGCTTTCTCGCCTGAGAAATAAAAAAATCAAGGTAAAAAACACATATTACTTAATTAAGGTGACAATCAGAAAGTATAAGAATTTTTCCTTCCCATTCATACCTTTGCATTCGTATAAGATTTTCTCTCACGGCTCACGATCAGAAAAGTATTTACCTGCAACAAAAACAAAAGGTCGTTATTAGAAAGTGGAATAAGTCACATAAGATCTTTTGAAATTAGACATTCAGTCTTTTGTTTCAAACAAGAAAGCATAGACACTAGACAGTTAATATCATCATCTGCCAATCCTATTCCCAACTATTTTGAAGTTGACTTTTAGTGACTGCTTGTTGCTAGTTGCAAAGCGCGACCGCTGAGCATGAGGTTTTGAGTTCGTTTTCTAGGTCGGGCACAGTTTTATTTGATTTTTCCGTCAGAAATTTTTAAGTAGCAACCTCGCAGTCTGGATTTGTAGCCGGTTGATGGCAATAGGCTCGCCCCCTATTATGGCAGCTCTCCATTTGCGCGGACACGTCGTGCGACGCGTCCGCGCACGCGTGTGTCTAGAAATACGTCTGCCCTCTTCACTTCCGTCTGTGTCAGTGTGATCCCTTTGATCCCTTTGATGCGTGCCCAAAAAACCGACAAATCACGGATTGCGGCAGGGACGCAGGCAGACGCGGACACGCAGGCAGATCTCGACAGATTTCGCCCTCTCCACTATGCGCGGATGCATCCGCGGACGCATCGCACTACGTGTCCGCGCAAATGGAGAGTTGCCATTACATGGGAATTAAACATAACTGGCGAAATGTGGGTGTACTAATGGGTACTCCTCCGCCTAACCCTTCGAGGCGAGGTATTATGTTTATGCTTTGAGTGTCACCCGTTTTGTTTTTAAGCATGGGATATCATCAAATGATTTATTCTGACGCTCTGGGCGGAGCGGAAGGGAGTTTCAGACTCTTATTGGCTAAAACCCATCCGTGTTCCTTCTAATGCCCATTGCATTCCAGGGCCGCAGTGACTCTTTCGAATAAATCCAAATATTACTTATTTATTCAAATATTAGGTATGTACGAAACGGGTATTTCCAATTTAAAAATCGATCGTTTACTTCGCACACCCTCCGAGCTCTGACCACTTTTAAGAAAATACACAGAAACGTGTGTTTTGTGGTTTCTGTTACCACCTAGTTACAAGTAGTGGGTGTCTTAAGTGGGCATTAAGCCTAATCATGACATCATGCTGCTATAACCAATCTGTTTGCTAAGTGATATTGTGGCTTGGGTTGGTCTGAGGACTAATCTTCGGCATTTAGAGGGATATTCTGCAAGTAATTGAAGTTCCCTGTAAAAGATTGAAGGTTTTTTGTTTGTTTACACTCGCTTATCTCTGGAACTGCAAGTAGGATAGAAAAAAAAACTTAATTTTTGTAGATATCAATTGAGGATTTATAATTACGTGATATAATATTTGAGGACTTATTACACGAGACTCCCGTACTTTTTTTTGGATAGGAAATTCTTAAATAACTTCTTCCGCTCTGGGCGTAGCGAAAGGTAGTCTCAGACTCTTACTGACTAAAAAACATCCGTGTTCCTTCAACGCCCTTTGCGTTCCAGGGCCGCAGTGACTCTTTCGAACAAATCCGCAACCCTGGCAAAAACACTACCCCTAGTTTACATTTTTGTAATCATGTAATATTAAACTAAGGTAAAATACCAACACTTACTACAAATCCAATCTCAAAGTTCAACAAAGCTCAGGTACATTTGAACCGATTATATCCTAAAAGGTTTAGTCAATTCCACTCCTACACTTCCAACAGGCTTCTCAACAACAAAGAGGTTGAAGTTACCTCACTTTAATTCCACATAATCCATACGCAAATGACGTGCAATTTGCGTCCGCAACCGCATTTCTTATGGGAAACGGTTGAGTACACCTGGCTTCAGGGCCGGCTTGAGTGAATGGTACGATTTGGTCAAGGGTGCCAAAATGTGAATGTTGATCGCGCTTTGTTTCTTTAATTTTATTCGGTTGTATTGTTTTGTGGAATTGCAACAGTCTTCTTCAGACTAGGATTTTCTCAGACGGTAACGTTGGATTTGCAGTGAGAGCTAAATAGTATTATCAATCATAATGTCGATGCTTTTGGTTTTGCAAGAGGGACAATCGCTTAAAATATATACACATTTTTCCTGGAATCAATGGGGCATTTTAAATACTGTTTAGTTATACTCAAATAAAAAGTAAAAAATACTTTTACTTCACAACAAAAACGAATTTATCATCATCTTCCTCCCTAGTCCTACCCTGTCTCTTGTTGTAATAACAAAACCCAACCATAGTCACCGCGGCAGAGGTTACAAACATTCTGTGAGAAGAAAACTAATTGCAGAGATTCGCAACCTGTGAGAGTGTGAAACAAAGCGAGTTAGCGGCACTGCGCAGGCGCAACGCTCGTCTAATTGATGAACTCATACAGTAAGTAGCACAATTTTGCAATATAATATGCTTCATTTACTATGTCTATTTATGCAGATTTCTTTACTTTTATTAATCTCACGACGGGCTTAAATGGTGATAGACATTCGCTCAAGAGTGTGGTCTAAACTATGCATAATACGAGTAGGCCTACTTTAGGTTGCCTAAACTCATATACCTACTCCTTTAAATAGCAATAAAATCTAGTGCTAGTAGATTTACTGAGAAGTTAGGTTATTTCATAGGGTTTATATCTGTCAAGTACATATAATATAGTAACATCTATTACTACTGCTGCCCTACCATGAACTCTTATCGCGATCCAAAAACTGAATTGTTCTTCAAATAAGTCAATATAACGCATCAATTTATGCGTTATATTGACGTATTTGAAGAACAGTTCAGTTTTTGGATCGCGATAAGAGAAAATACGTCAATAAATGACATAAATTGATGCGTTATATTGACTTATTTGAAGAACAATTCAGTTTTTGGATCGCGATAAGAGTTCATGGTAGGGCAGCTGATCAGACTATGTCCCATAAGCTGGAGTGTCCCAATTGTCGATGACTAACTTGACGATCTCAATAGTGCCTGAGGCACCTACCACCTCCTACTGGGGTCACAAAATAGGTATCTTGTCAGGGGATCCCGTTTCATTTTTAACTTTTATTTATTTTTATTATTTGTTGACATAGAAATACACATTCTGTGAAAATGTCAACTCTCTGTCTATTACGGTTCGTGAGATACGGCCCGCTGACAGACGGACGCACGAACGACAGCAGAAGCTTTATAAAAGCATTAGCCTTCACGTACGGAACCCTAAAAAATGGATGACATAAACTTTAAGTGAAATAAGATTGTTCGCAGAGAAAAGTGTATAACAAGACATAAAGAACGCTGGGCGGCGCCGAATGAGCGCCGTAGAAATTCTCAATTGACTGTTATAAGAGTTACTAATTACAGTGCTGATATAACTTGAACGAGATAAGCGTATTTCATTACAATTTTTATATTCCCAAGTGATATTATCGCACAAAAGATAATGATATCTAAACTTCGTAAAAAAACAAGTTCGAAATCTAAACCAAACGAAAAACAAAACAATTATTACGTTTACGTAGAAAAGTGCTCATAGCGAAGCGAGATTGTATTTACAATTTTAGCTAAAACTTTTTTCAAGCACTGTTGAATACAGATTTCAATTAAAGTTTTTTTTTTCCTTCGACAATCTTATTTTTCTTTTTTTTTCTCTCTTTGTCTCTCTTAGACGGAGACGCCTCTTTCTTTATCTCTTTGTGTAGATAGCAGCCGTATTTATTGATATTTTTCTATCCATAATCTCTAACTCTACTACTGGGTGGGGCGGAAGGGACTGTTAGACTTTTACTGACTAAAAAACCACCCTGTTCCTTTCTGTTGCCCTTTGCGTTCCGGGGCCACGGTATCCTGTTAAGACGTCCCGCAACCCCGGTACTGGTCTGATTCTGAAAATTCTTTCGCTAATATGAAGGCTCTACGTCATCCATCCATATTTCATCAATACCGTAAGAAAGTTCACTTGGACAAAAACCTCCTTTATAAAAAGATACCTATTTTGTAAACCTTCTGCAAGTTTACACCTATCAAAGTCTTGTACCAAATCAACGCTAAAGTATTAATTAGCAAAATCTTAGTTTATTTTGAGTAGTGATTAAACACACTATAAATAAAGCTTTCTTAACAATTGCATCATCGCTTTACATCGCTAAAGTTTACCGCTTCAACGAAATAAATTATAAGGTGCCGATGCCGTCAAGATCTTCACAGACACGCTAAACTCTAACATTGACTTAGTCATAGTTAAAACAATGTCTTAAAATGACGTCACTCATCTCACTCGATATAAACGAACATTGAGGAAAGTTTAAGTTTTTCTAACAAACATTATTGTTGAAAAATCAATCTTATCACTAAAAGCATAAGAGATATTGAATTTAACTGCGTTAATTTTGCGTTAGAAGAAAGTAATGTTATATTGACTTGTAGCCATATCGGTGTATCACCAAACCGGATCTTTTCTAACAGTACACATAATATAATATAATAATAATATTAATCAACAGCTGGGTCAAGAGTCAGATGCAGAAGGCGGTCGTCTTGGACACGGCACGCATAGTGAGGAAGTTCCTCTCTATGAATCCCTAACCGCCGATAGCTTGGGTTTTACTACCTCGTTGCGGGCGGAGCACTATTTTTATACATATTTTTTTTAAATACGATATTATTTGTAATTTATTTAAAAAAAGAATGACGTGTTAAAAATATGTTAAGTATAATAAAGAATGTTGAGAAAAATATTATTATTATTTGATATCCTATTTTATATTTTAAACCAAAAAAAATAAATAAAAATGAAGTGTCTGTTTAAAATGTCAAAATAACAGCTTTTTATTAAATGCAAATTATTATGAATGTATTTGTATACACGGAAGTTATTCCAAAAAACCAATTTTTGATTTTTTTTAAACCTGTTGGTTTGTTTGTTCCCGCTTATCTCCTAAACGGCTGGACCGATTTTGATGGCAGATAGCTCATATTATAAGGAGTGATTTAGGCTTACTTTTATTTTTCAAAAAGAATTAGGGTTACGCGCAAAACCAAAAAAAAATTACATTTCTGATAACCGTTATTCACGTGGACGGATGGATAAAATATTAATATATAATTCTTATGCACAACGCAGCTGTTTTATTTTGTTGAAAGCCTTCAACTTTACGAGGTGATCTTCTTCATAGTAAACCTGTGTTCTGATGACATCGATACTATTCAAATCAGTCAACTTGAATTGCGTTTACTAATCAAATGACAATCGTATTATGAAAACTATTGAGAATAAATACTCTTTTTGTAAAAGATGATGATCTTTTGTTCGGCATTCTTTTTTTAAATAATAATGTATTTATTTTGCATAAAACACGGAATACAAAAGTGTTAGAATATAATATGAGATCATACATTTTTTTCATTGAAAATTATCTTGTAAACACTAATTGTCTATGATGTACTTATAGTAACTTATGCCCCCGATTTCGTCCGTGTATATGACGGTTAACTGCGAGACTGCTTTTATATGCGGAATTCTAATTATATTTCGAAAATAAAAACAAAATATTACTCTTCATAATATCAGCTATTTACCATTGAAAGTTTCGTCAAAATCGGTTTAGCTGTTTCGGTGATTAGCCGGAACAAACAGACAGATGAACAGATTGACAGACAGACAAAGATGACTCATTTTTTTTTAAATACCATGTATGCGTTCATTATGCATTTTCTAAAATCCTGTTATTTTGACTTTACAAACAGGCTACAATTTGATTGTATAATTATGATTTTCAAATACCGATTGTAGTAAAACAAGAGACGATCGAGACTTGCCTCACCCAACCACGTGTTTCAAAAATACGTATTTAGCAACTGACTAAAACGCAAACTTTGACATTGACGCAATCGTTATTTGTATAGGTATAATATACTACATAATTTTAAACTTATTTGACATTTTGTTTGATGTTTCTTATTTTGTAGCCAAGACGACGAAATCTTTTCGTAAGCGTCATTCGAATTTAAGTTTTTATTAATTGGTTTAACTTCCGTGATTGCTCAAAAATCAATATAGAAATACAAAATCCCAACAAGTTTAAACATTTCAAATACTCGAAACCAAGTCAAATCATTTATTTCAATTAGACCATTAAAAGGTACCTTTAAACGTCATTTACAAGAAAAAATAAAAATTTAATAATATTGAATTTAGTGGCCCATTATGATTCCGAAAGATGAACGGGCATGAAACTCCATAATACTCTTTTAAATAATATATGTTTTACAATAAGTAGTAGGTATATTGTTATTAGATATATTATTATTAGGTATATTATTATACTAATGTGAAGACGATGTACCTAGAATAAAAGCCATGTAAAGTACTACATTACGTACGTACTAAGAGCTACAAAATTAGAAATAAGAGCTAAATTAATTATTATATTTTTGTAGTTGGACTAGTACTTCCAGGCTTACCTCTTACAAACAAAAACAAACTTTACCTCCTTGTAATATGTATTAGTATAGAAATATAAATAATTTACCGCCAATTTGTCACCCACTTCCAACACCAAAATTGGTAGCAGGTATAAAATTATGTGCACAAGAAATGCGCAAAAAAGCTACCTAATACAGGAAGCTAAAGGAACCGCACATACAACCTATATTCAAGTGTTTTCAACCGACGAGATGAAAGTAGTTCTGAACGTTCCTGGCGTGAACACTGGATGTATACCCGGAGACAGATGTGATAAGTGACATCGCCATAAGATGCTGTTTCGTAATATGTCCATTAAAATGCCTATTTTCACCTGTCAATGAGGCGAAGACGGGTTAATCTTGTATTATGAAGTCTGAATATCTTGAGATTGGTACTGTACAGGCTCTGGCTAGTTGAGCGATATACGACCTTATTTTTTTTTTGGAAATTGCAACGAGATTAACGCTTTTTTAAATAAGAAGGACGGAATAGTTCGCCACGATGGCTTACTTTTTTTACTTAGAATATTCAGTGAATATAATTCTTATTAAGGCGCTGATAAGGCCCAAATAGGTACTCCAAATGGGCGTATTTTAAACATGTCTTCAGCCTAGTATATTGAGTTTGAGACAGTGGATAAAGTACGTTTAGTACTTCTTCCATGATACTAAAAAGATGGATAGATGAATGTTTCTTACTTAAAAGACTATTTGGCACACATAATTTATATTGGTCTAGCTTAATACATAGGATATATTTTATCCCATTTGTGTGTAGCTATGCTGTCTGTCAGTAATCGCGCATCAGCTGTTATCTGCGCTTTAAAGCGTTGACTCTTACTTGAAACATCATTAACGTGTTACTACACCTCATTACTTGCTCACTCTGCTAATGAACCATCATTGACCATCTAGAAAGTCCTTGGGTCTTAAACGACCATACATTTACAGAAGCTTAAGTTGTTGTTGCACGCCATATTAATTTTTAATAACGTGGGTGAACTTGGCCCACGGTAAATTACGAAATTCGAAAATCAAAAATTTTATTTTAAAAAAATATTATTCGAAAATCAAAATAGGCTAGTTGACACCACCAATCAATTGACGTACTTTTTATGACCTGTCAAAACGCGATTTTTCCATACATTTTGTCAACTCAATTGACCAACTATTTATTGATTTCAAAGCCACAAAATCTCTGATTTTACAGTAAATTGAAAATGAATCGGGTTTTCAGGGCTAAAATAAAGTGTTTCTTTAAAAAGAAGTTATGTTTTGGAATTCTTGGCTAATGGTGTCAACTACCGAATTTTTTTTTTCTCGCATTTATTAGATCAAGCAATGCGTTCGATCTAGAACTTTTTAATTTAATTTAAAAAATCAACATAAATATTTAAATTGTTGCATTAACAGTGACACAACCGTATCGGCAATCTGATATAAATCAAAAGATTAGTAAGCGTGCTCGTGTGGTGTGGCAAAATACGCGACAACGTAACCTTGGAACTTGTTAGAGATGCAAATGTTCTAAGTTTATTTGTATTGTTCACTGTTTGATCATTATTGTATAATATTGAAAACTAAATACGGGTTTTATTCGTGTGCATTGTTTACGTTAGCAATATTTTGAAACGATTTAGTTTGCCCATGTCTTCAGGGTGCATCGCCTTAATAAGTTCACCATATCAATTTAAAAGACAAATGGCAAAATTAGTCCAAGTGTTACATAGGAATAGGAACCAAGCTTTTAAATTTGTGCCCTATGTCCTTTTTGTTGTAATGTTGTTATTGTTTATTCTGCCTTTTATTGTTTCCTTTCATTGTATTTAATTTTTATCATTCTATGAATTTGCAATCTGAACGTATAGTGGTTCAGACCTACAGAACAGAACAAACTCCACTATCAATATTCTCCCTACAAAACGAGTGAACATTCACTTCGTAAACCAACACGTTATAACAAAAATTTCCCTGGAAAAATCACGCTTATTATCGCCAACACTTCCAGTTTGCAACAAGGTGAAACGCAACGACGCCGGCGCAGGCGCATAGACGCACACACACGTACACTGCCGTGTGCAAGTAGCTCTTTCTTCATAGTTCAACTTTATTGGTGCAAGTCACATTTCTTTTGACGATGTTTCATAAGTTTATAGCTTAATAATGTGATACGTGTATGTAAATGTAACATGCATGCAAAGATGGAAGTAAAAATGGGTTTCCGCTTCCGTAAATGTGACATAGATCTCACGTCTCACGGATGCTCACTTCTTTATTCTTTTCCAGTTACAAATAATACCAGCCATTTTTTTTTAATCATTATTCTTGTGCTTTTGCTGCTAGTGGTCCATATATCTCTATATAACTATTACATATCTACTCGTGTGAACCTATAACTGGCTTTATAACTGTAACTTATTCAGTTTCTGTATTCATTTTATGTATAGCTATTGGTTTTCCATCTGATAAATAAGTAATTTTAATCTCCTCTTTTCAAATAGATAAGGCACGAACATTGATCACAATGCTTGCTTGATTTCAGACTTATATTAATTATGCCAAAGTTTCCTCACGATGGTTTTCCTTCATCGATGTCAATGATGTACTTAATAAAGTAACATAGATACTCGTAGTACATAATTTCATATGAATTGAAAAAGTCACATTGGTACATGATCGGGTATCAAACCCGCATGTACGCACCACACGCATGAAAGGCAGGCGCCTACATACATACATAAACTCACGCCTTTTTCCCATGGGGGTAGACAGAAACCACAGGACGCCACCTGCTACGATCTTTACATACTCCTTTCGCCTCATCTACGTTCATACATCTCGTCATACAAGCACGCTGGTTACCTACGAGTACTCCGCACCTGACCTTTCTGAAGAACCTCATCAATAAGGTCAGTGTAGGTCTTCCTAGGGCGACCCCTCCTTGCGTTGCCACTCACCTCGGCCATATAAATACCTTTTGTTAATCGTCTTTTACTCATCCTCTCAACATGACCGAACCATCTAAGCATACCCTTTTCTATCTTACCCACCTATTTTTATTTTTTAGTTACGTGCTTACCGTTGGATAAGCAATAAATAATATAGACAGTTTAACACTTATTAATAACATGTTTCTATTTGAAATTGACACGATAAATAAAGTATAGCTATGATCAGGTCAAGGGGCAAATATACCGCAAACAGTTCATTCGCCATTTTTATGGTAAAAAAAGATCTGTTGAATTATGAGTCTGAGCATTTTTTTAAAGTCTTCCTACTTATTTTATTTATGTATCTGTAAAACCATGTTTTGAATTTATTTATAACTAGGTTCTGCTCGTGACTTTATAATATAACTAGCACTCTCCCCGTAACTTCGTTCGCGTGATTTTTTTTACGGATCCTTAATTTTTTGATAACAAAATATAGCCTATAGCACTCAGTGATAACGTAGCTTCCAATTTGTGAAAGAATTTTCAAAATCGGTTCAGTAGATCCAGATATTACCCCCTACATACAAACTTACAAACAAATGTTACCTCTTTATAATATGAGTAGGTATAGATAATCTTTATTAACATAAATTGTGCATACATTTTTATGACTGACCGCGTAATTTTTTAACCCCCCTTTATTTGTTATGTGTTTGATTACTGCTCTGCTCCCGTGAGTTGTAGCGTGATGTCGTGTAGCCTTTATTATTCGTCATGAATCTGGCTATCATATACAAAATATTTTATCCAATCCGACTGTTAGTTCCAGAGATTAGAGCGTTTAAACAAACAAACAAATAAAATTCTTTAGCTTTATTATATTATAATATAATAGATCTTAATATTATATTTAATGAAACCAATATAAAAATCTACATGTGAACAGAAATCCATTAATAAATCATAACCCGGTGAAATATTTTGCAAAGGATTATATGTTTCTGATTTATATTATGATCTGTAGAAATATAATTTATAAAACGTAAATTATATGTATATGTTTTCAACTTTAACCGCAGCTGTCCTCAATACCGAAACATTGCGCATGCTTGATCGGTAATACGTTAAATATAAACTTTATGAGAAATTGTGTAGAAACACCTCGACACTGACTGCCTTGTTGGTGTAGTGGTCGCAAAGCGTGACTGCAGAACATAAGGTCTTGGGTTCGATTCCCAGGTCGGGCAAAGTGTTATTGGGTTTTTAAATCAGAAATTTCTCAGTAGCAGCCTCGGAGTCTGGATTTATTTATTTATTATTTATTCAACCTTTATGCAACAAAAAGTATAAAGGCGGACTTAATGCCTTAGGCATGCTCTACCTACCAGTCAACCAAAGGTGGTAAAGAGATTACAAAGCAGGTCGCGCCACGCCACGACTAAACCATTCAACCAATTTTAATGAAGTAAGTTATAGTACGGCCGACGTATCTTGGCCGTCTGAAGATAGCTGTTTGGCTGCGCAATGGATCTTATAGAAACGAAATTGTTTACTGCGCAGCAATCAGCTAACTTCAGGGCCGCCAAGATACTTCGGCCGTATTGTAGTTAAGTTTGAACGCCAAAAAAGGACATAAGCTACTTTTTGTCTGCGACCGCGAAAACGTTCCTGAAATAATTTCATGTACCGGTCATCTTAATATGGTTTACTGAATTCACCCTGTAAGTTTTTGGAAGGATGTTCCTTACACCCGATATACGCGGACGAAGTCGCGGGCAAATCTATTTTCCCCATAATTAGCAACCTACTGACAAACAAACCCATACAAACATTCCATCAATCAATCCTATTCAATCCTTCAATTCAATCCTATTAATAACACACCTCTCCTACTTCACAAATCACATAGCACAATAAAATTACCGTTAGCCAAATCAATTGTGTACCACAAGTCAACAAATATGTACATATATTAGCAAAACGGCAGTAAACCACTTCCTTCCTACCGTACGACACTTTCTTTCCTTTATTAATTAATACATACGTTACTCGGTACTAATTACTTGCGCAAGTATTGCACAATGCAGGAAGTGCTCCATAAGAAGCATCTTGATTGATACTTTAACTGTATTGCTACTTCCATGAGATAATTGAGAATAAAGCATGGAGGCGTTGTGGAGTCGACGTTGTAATTGTATGGGTGAGCTGGGAAAATATGATTGTGGCAACCCTACAGTATTGTTTAGTAGTTGTACTAGCAGATAGTGATGTTTCTAAGAAAAAAATAGGGTTGTCAAATTAACGAAATGCTTGATCCAAAAACAAAAATGATTAATTATATATAAGCAGTAGATTGCAAAACGTTGCAAAAATTTGCAAAAAAAAATTGCATCGGTGCAGGCGATACGTTTTTAAACATTACTTAGGTATTACGTCAAGATTGTTATTTTATATTTCTCAAAAATAAAATAAAATGCATCAATATTTAAATATTCGTTTGATTTTAATCAAATATCATGCAATAAAATTGACAGTTTTAATTAGCTATGATTGAGTAAGCGACTAATTTAATCAAGATTATAATATTAATAAATGTGTCAATCTTGTTTAAAGTATTTCTATATTTTTAGACCGTCTTTCTGAATTGAACCTTGAACTAGGTTTTATAGATAAATAATATGAGCTTTTTGTTAGAATAAAATATTTGAAAATCATATTTACTGTAATCACTACGTCCAAAATTCTTATAATGTAAAGTAATTAGACAACATTTTCGTTACGTAAGATTGCACGGGCTCGAGAAATACGAAAGTGCCCATTTCACCTCGCCTTAACGCCAACAGTATATGAGACGAGATTTCTTCACTGACTCCGCAGTTCTGCATATTTATCGCGTGAAATATGATTTAGCTTAACATTGATCGGAACCTTGACGGCCATATAAATCTGGTTGGTTTATAAAAAAAATCCTTTATTTTTAAGCGGAAACGCGAATCATGAATTAAATCGTGTTTTTTTTTAATTGTCTGTTTAGAATTATATTCAAATATTTACAATTAGAACGTCAATCATGTCATTGTCAAAAGTGTTTTGTAGAAAACAATCTTAATTCTAATATTTGATATACCTAAGCGTTATTAATTTCCTACATTAATAAACTTTTTTTTAATAAGCAAGAAACGTGAAGTAAACAAACAAACATACTAATCATCAATCATTATATAGGCGTATCAATCAGCGGCATTAAAAAAATAATGGTGTAGGTAAATGCCAAATCTTAAAAAAAGATCTTCAATTTTTTTGACATAATAAATGACGTAAGCACCCATGAATACCAAACTATTACATCTAAACATACAATACTTGAACCTTGAATCGACGTAAATCGTAACATCTTAAAAAAGAAAAAAAAATGTGAGGCACGCTGTCTCGCCAAAGATGAACAAACAAGTGAACAAACATCTCATGATCAGATAACTGTTCGCGACAGTACGACTCATTAGCACTTTACGGGTCATTTCTTGTCAAGTACTGTTGAGTTCACAAGTGATAAAGTGAATGAATAATGTTGTACACTTAAACGGTTGTGAGATTATCTGTCACTTAGGGTCAGCACAAACGGAGTAACAATATGGTAGAATAACTTTGCTTAGAATAGATCCACACAAAGAATTATTCACACTTTTTTTAGATTTTATTTTTAGATGTATTTGTTCGTTTTGGCATCAAATAAAAACACTACAAAGCAATTAGGATAATTTCTATTCGAAAAAAAATCAAATGTTACTTTCATGAAGAACAGGTCTTCAAAATGCAGTCGACATTCATGCCATTAGATAACTATCTTTATTTTCTAACTAGCTTTGGTATATGACTAGGTCTGCTTCGGATTTTATTTATGAAAAAAAAACATGAAGCTTATTTTGCTCGCTTGTCTGCGCAGAATGTATTTACGAGTCCTTATTTTTTTGGAAAATGAATATGTCTATTTTACTCGCTGATAATCTAGCTTTCTATAGGTGAAAGTAATTTTAGAATCAATCAAAAAACAGAACTTATGGCCTCAGCTTCACAAGGGTGCTTTCGACTTTTCCAAAGATTTTCCAAAAAAAAATCTAATTACTTTATCCTGACAGTTAATAACACAACAAAAAAATCAGTCTAATCTTTCTCAAATGATGATCTTTCATACACGTGGCATTGATTTTTATTTATAGGAAGAAGATGATTCTAAAACATAATATGTCATACTCAAAATATGCACATACAAGACGAGACGTGTTATATCTGAAAACTTTACATATTCTACGCCTTAACCTTTGACAAATTGATTGTGACTGTTTTAACAATAAATTAAACAGCCACAATATTTATATGACATTAAAATTATACAATTTGACTTAATTTTAACAAGTTTCAGCTTTAAATAATCCGCAAACATGATATTATGTATACACTAAAGATAAATATGAATACCAAATGCATTGAAATTATCCGATTAAATACTACAACAAAATAAATCGACCTTTAAAAAAAATTTACGCATCGTTATCCAAAAATAACACTACAAAATCGATTTATCGTTACATAATCGATTAAGCAAGAAATTACCGCCGTGATTAGCCGAAATAATTACTGACGGTGACATTGCATCACTCGGTCAACGAGCGAGTGGAAAACACCTGTTCAATGCGCTTGCGCACCAAAAGAAAGTCACCCACGCGACGCACCATTCATGACCGTGAAAGTGCGCGGAACGTTGAAACAATAAAAAAACTAACAATTCCGTGACTTCGCCTCGGACAACGTAAGTTATGTAACGGATAATGATCGCCGTCCACTTAAGTATAACGTGTTAGGTACTTGATGAGGTAATTAATGAAATGAAACTAGATTTACTATCAGTTAATCTTGTGTAGACAGCTAAAGTATAGTAAAGGTAAAGAGGAGTTCCGACCAAAATTTTATTGGTAACGCAGAAACGGAAAAAAAAATACCTGCCTAATATTCTCCGACTGGCAAAGGCTTCATCTCATACAGAGAAAGCACGGGAATTGATCACCACGCTTGCTCAAGGTGGATTGGCGATTTCGGACATATTTTTATTATAAGTCCAGGTTCCCATCACCGATGTCAATGATACATACATACATACATACATAAACTCACGCCTTTTTCCCATGGGGGTACTCCCTCTCGGAAACCAGAGAAACACACTTTTGCACTATAATATCTCTTGAGTAGGTACTTGGCTAGTCTCCATCGAGATTGACCGCCGTGAAAGAAATCTGTCTGAAGAATATTATTATACTAGCTTTTGCCCGCGACTTCGTCCGCGTATATGTCGGTTATCGCGGACGCAGACGAAGTCGAAGTCGAAGTCGAATAAAAAGTAACCTATGTCCTTTGTTGGGGTTCACACTTACCCTGTACCAAATTTCACACATATCGGTTCAGTAGTTTAGGCGTGAAGAAAAGACAGACAGACAGAAAGACAGAAAGACAGACAGACAGAGTTACTTTCGCATTTATAATATTAGTTAGGATTAGGATATATTTTACATAACACACGTAATAATGACTATGACACTATAACCGCATTGATAAACGACAGATGTACAAGGTTGTCGTTTAATCTGTGTTAATAAAACCTACATGTTAGAGCGCGTAGAAGTTTGACCATCCGTCAGATGTTCGTAACCGATGGATGATTGTGTTATGATATCATCCATCTTGTTCACACCTACAATATTTTATTAAAATTAAAATGATTTTTTAAATATCTCTTATCTCATCTTAAGTGGATGATATAATACGTGAAATATGGATTTGGTGATAAATGTATCCTCGTTGGTCTAGTGGTCGTAAAGCGCGACTGCTGAGCATGAGGTAATGGGTTCAATTTCCAGGTCGGGCTCCAAGGGTAATTGGGTTTTGCCATCAGGAATTTCTCAGTAGCAGCCTCGGAGTCATGGATGGCAATAGACTATTACATGGGACTGGCGAAATGTGGGTATACTAATACCTCTGCCTTACCCTTAGGGGAGTATAGGCGTGATGCAATGTGATCATAACATACTGTCAGTATACAACCTGTAATGAATCTGACATCGCCAAACAATGAATCAAATTATCGATTCGTGACATCAACCCGTCTCACGTTTCTTGTTCTTATGCAAATGTTATAAAAAGAAAGAAAGAAACAAACAAACAAACTTACAGTTAACCAACTTCTGTCAAAGTTGATTTCTCCATACAAGCTTTGGACCCCCCTTTCATCCCCTCAGGGGGTGAATTTTGAAAAATTCTTTTTTAGCGGACATCGACTAACTATAAACAACCTGCATGCCAAATTTCATCTTTATACATCAAGCGTTTTTTGATATTTTGTGATAAGTGAGCGAGAGAATGACTTTCGCTTTTATATGTTTAGATATAAGTCTGAAATCGCCAATGCGCCTTGAGTAAGCATGGTGATCAATCCTCGTGCCTTCTCTGTATGAGAAGAAGCCTTTTCCCTACAGTGGGACAATAATGGGCTGTTATTATTATTATTATAATATCGATGCAAAGAAGGTGTCTCGATGCGTAAAAGTCTCAAAAGAAGTGGGCGTACATATTGACGAACAGTCAATATGTACGCCCACTTCTTTTCCTACCATTTTTAAAGTGAAAACATCAAAATATTAGAGGCTTCGATCGCATGAATGCGTATCTTTCTAGATGTTATGAATTTCCTATGTGTCTATTTTAAATATATGCAAGGAAACAGAGCATTTAAAATTCTGTGAAATGTTGTATTCTTATTTTAGAAAAGAATTTTGTAATCATTTATTTTACAACATATACTTAACTAGTTAAATCCATCATTAAATATATGTATGCAAAACTTATCATAATATCGAGGTAGGGCTTAAATAATCTCGTCATGACAGGGCTGGCAGCATTGCCGCTTTATATCTAAAAGTTAAAAATTGACAAATTTCAATTTTAATGCTCAAGTTATTTTATAATTAAGTTATTAGTTTAAGGTTAAGTTAACTAATGGTTATAACTCAACTCAATTAAAACACCATTAAACTTCAATGGTAAGTACATAAACGTATCCGCTTTCCATAAAATAAAATAAGTTACAGCAATTAAGATGTCGAAACATTGTTTACAACACTGTGAAGCAATAAACTAAAGGCTACTAACCCTAGAAACATTTACAACAATAGATTTATGTACAAAATAATTGATTTACACGTAAACCATTTAAGGGCATTCTTTGTTCGATAAATCAGAAAGATAATAATCGCACGAATATGTTGTCAATTAAATAGTTTAATTGGGATTTCATCTGCGAAACTGTAGCCATCACGTCATTATTTCTACTATTTTTTAATTTAATAGTAGATTTTGAATTATTTTTATATCAACACATCGGAAACATATCATTATTTTAGGTATTAATTTTAACCTATACTTAAAATTAATACGTATAGTTCGAAATCGCCAATCCGCCTTTAGCAAGCGTGCATAAAAATGCTCACTCGTGCTTTCTATGTATGAAAAGAGGCCTTTCCCCAGCAGTGGGACACTAATAGGTTGGTATTGTTTAAGTCTGTTGTTGTTGTTGTTGTTGCGAGATGGATAATGTAACACGTTTGACGTATTGGATTAGTTTGACATGATTAATTCAAATATTGAGAGATTGGGTGTTAATTGTTTGGGAGTTTACAGATGAATTTGATATCAGAACATTGCGTAATATTAGCTGTTATAGGAATGAATATAGAATAAATCTTCACTTAATCGTATTCATAGACCTCAATATGCACATAACCTATATAACTTACGACTTTATTCGCCTACACAGCCACGTGCTACCGTTTATTCCTATTCTATAATTTTGCAATACATAGGTATTTCATTGCCTTTCACGGTAATCACGACTCTAAGTTGTTAACCTTTAATTATCTATTCAAATAATAAGGCAAAGCATGAATCCTTTTCCGAAAATGAAATATAAAAACTCCTACACCATATCCTATTACCACATACTTAATATTTTTCAATCTCATAAATTACTTTTACATAAAAGGAATTTTATATATATTGTGGCTTAGTCTTTTATACTAATATTTTGAAGCGGTAAAGTTTGTTTGTTTATAAGAGCCAGAAATTTCTAGAATAACTGGTCTGATTATGTAAAATATTTCACTGATACAAAGCGATTTTATTTCCGGCTGCAATGGGTTATGTTTTATGATATACCTACTTGAGTTAGTGTTTTAATAAAATAACTAAATTGTGATAGTAACGGCCTATATTATATTAATATTGTCCTACTGCAGGCAAAGGCCTCCTCTCATACAGAGAAGGCACTAGCATTCGATTTCAGACTTACAACTATCAGTTTAAAGTTCAGTTTTCATTACGATGTTTTCCTTCACCGATGTCAATGATGTCTTCTACTACAAATAACTAAGTACCTATAAAATATTGTATAGTCAGCCTTGACCTCCTCAATATTTTTGTCACAAGTTTATGACATCTAAATAATCTTCTTAAAACGTGCGCGTGCGTCGCGGTCATGTGTCTCAGCTGTCCATATTTATTATACTTGGGTTATATAACTACTGTATATTATGTTAGGAAAGAATTACACATGACTCACATGTTTGGTAAATCTGAACTTAATGTTAAGAAGATGTTTGTTTTTATTTTGTTTGTAAGAAGGTTATCTCTGGCAGTACTGGTTTAATAAAAAAAAAACTTTTACTGATAGAAAACTCTATGTTTTATGGTATAGGTACTTGAATTCCACACGAATGAAGTCGCGACATGAAGCTAGTAATTATAGTGTGTTTTGAGAGTATCATTTTTTAAGACACTGTGTCTTGGAAGAAAAATAATTTGGTTGCAACAAAAATGACTGACTTAAGTGCTAGATATTTTAGTGTCTATTCAAGCAAGTTTAAAATACCTAATGCCTATAAAAAAAATCTACTCAATTCTATTAATAGTATTGATCGATATTCAAACCTATTGCCTAGAAGCTCTAAAGATCAATATCACTTACACACCTATTTTACATCTCTTGCGACAATGGCAACTCACCCGATTAAGACATTGACTAACGACTCGTAGGTCGTAGGTTACCGCTCGATGAAATATAGTGGTCGAACCCCGTTTGAACTTAAAACAAGAATGTTGTTAACCCCTGCTGTTGGTCTAGGATTGTGAACTTATATTTTATTTTATTTATTTTAAAGAAAGCTTACAGACTAATAACAAACATAAATATCATACATAGGTACATTTGCTAATTACAAGCTTCCACATATATAAATTATATTATGTTGCTAACCCCTGTAGATTAAATACTGGTTAGGGGTATGGGGTTTTTTATCCGTGATGGTGTTTGGACTATAAGTAATGGAATGTATCAAAAATTAAATTTATTTATTTATCATTTATCTTTTGACAAGGTGTAAATATATAATTCTTTTTTTAATATCTTTATTAGTGCTAAAATAAAGGAACTTTTTAATGCACATTTACGGCAGTTCCATCATACCTTAATCTAAATCACAAAATCTTAGTGTTTTATTATTACATAAGTACTACTTAGGAACTAACAAATTATACACCATCTTGGCCTCTCTTGAAGTGGGTTTAGATAATAAACTTAAAAAAAATACCTAAGTACATCTAACTTATTAATTTTTAGTGTTTCAACTATAATTTCTCTCTGAGATTTTTAATCCTTGTAAACTGGCTGTATATGAAAGTGACAGTAAGTGTTTTCTTTTTACTTTTTCTTTTCGTAATTATACCAAAAAAAATACACGCTTTCAAAACTGCGAGTCACAGGTAACTTTACTATAATCGCCAACTTTTGTTTTATAAAGCAATTATGCATAAGCTTAGATTTCAGACAGTAGCATGACATTTGTCAAACGAACAGATTTGATTACACTTCTGAACAGAGTAAACGTACCTATTTAAATAAATAATGATCATTCCTGATAAATTATTATTCTTGTTTCTTATTGATCATGATCATCAAAATGTAACTTCCCTACAGGTGCAAAAAGAAATTCATTTCATAATAAATTACGTATTTTATTTAATCACTTTATCTGAAAATCATTTGCAACAGTACGTTAAGTCCTGGCAACACGATCGTGTGCCAATAAAATATGTTATTTATTACGATAGACTCACGTAATTACACATACTAATAATTGTTGAACTTTACTGCGCAGACCATTCAGAAGAAGTCTGAGTAGACTACTACCAAAATTTTAATAGAAAATAAGATTGTGTGAGTGTTACCATATATCATTTTGAAACTAAGTTATATAAGACAAAACTGACTAACCACAAGTCTAAGTATTAGTATCCTTATCCTGTAATACAAAATTTTATCGAGAATAACATAACATTAGGCAGCGGTGTACTCATTAGTACACCCACATTTCGCCAGTAATGTTTAAGTTCCTTGTAATAGGGAGGGAGCCTATTGCCATTAACCGGGCACAAATCCAGACCCCGAAGCTGCTACTGCCAATAACACTTAGCTCGACTCGGGAATCGAAACCATGACCTCATGCTCAGCACTCGCGCTTTGCTACCAGTAGACCAACTAGGTAGTTTATCGAGAATAATTAATTAAATTATGACTAGAATTCTTTAGTATGGCATGCATTATCTTAAGTTATACAAGTCTACTCAAGTTTTATGTACTTTGCAACGTTTAACACGACTTATTTGTCAACTACACACACATTAACTAGCATTCTTATGCAGACCAAATCACTGATTTCTGGTGAGTTAGAATTCAAAGAGCATTCCTAAAATTTCAACATTTAAACCTAGGTCACAAAATTCTAAACTATTTCATCATGTTACTTAAACACACATAGTTTTAAACAACGATTGTTAACCATGGAAAAGTGTTATGACAATTTTGGCAGAAAGAAACGAAATTCAATTATATTAAATTCAAAGTCAAATCATTTTTTATTAGATCAGAAAAAGGCACTTTTGAATGTCAAAATTTGAAAAGACAAGTATTGAAATTAGTCACCCATTCCAAAATTAGTTTCGAATAAAAAAACTACTCCATACTTGACTCATTTTAAGATAATTATTCTACAATATTCAATCTGATTATAATCGGATTCAATATTGTAGAATAATTATTTTAAAATGAGTATACATAAGTGTACCTACCTACCTTATAGTATACATAAGCGTACCAAAAGCCATGATTTTGTCAGCACGAAGACTAATGTTCTCTAGCTTTTGCTCGCGATTTCGCCCACGTGGAAGTAAAGTACCACATAAAGGCTGATTCACACATATCAGTGAGGCCACAGTTCCGGCACCGTCCCGATCAGTGATACATTCTTTCATGCATGCTCTTATTCACTGATATGTGTGAATCAAGCTTAAATCATAACATATAGGACTCGGCAATAGTGTAACTTTCTATCAGTGTAAAAATGTCAGTAATCGGACCAGTATTTTCAGAGATTACCTCTTACAAACAAACTTCACCTCTTAATAATATAAATATACACATAGAATACTAGTTTTTTCCCGCGACTTCGCCCCGCGTAAAGGTCGGACCCCTGTTTCATCCCCTTAGGGGGTGAATATTGGAAAATCCGTTCTTAGCGGACGTCTGCTAACTGTAAACTACCTCCCTGCCAAATTCCATCTTGAAGTGATTTAGTGACATTTCGCTTTTATATACTAGACACGATGAACCAATCTCATTGTTTTCACCTCAACCTTGCCGTCATTCCCAAGGGTCATACAGCTTCACCCTACTTTTAGAAAACACTGACCCAGATTCCTTTGTTCCTACATCTGTGCCTAGGACAAGACTAACAGACAGACAAACAGACATGCGGCGAATATCTAATGCTGCCGTTTGTGTAACTGCAGTATCCTTGGCCGACATTATTAAACAACTATTGTGGGATTTATGCGGCTATAAAGCTCAAATTCTGTTTGGCAAATGTATTTTAAATCTTACGTTACATTATTTAAGAATTATTATGTAAAGTGACGATTTTGTGTGTAAATAATAATGCCGCGCCTATTCTTCTTTTATAAATAATTCTAGCATTTATAAGTTTTTAGTAAACCATTAGAATTGTTTAGTTATTGCTGCAAAAATAATTGGTGTTTGAGACAAACATTGCTGTGAATTAATGAAGATAGTGACGTCATAGGAATTCTTTAGGCATTCTGTCTTGATTTTTACTACACTAGTTTCTGCCCGCGAATTCGTCCGCGTGGAAGTCAAGTATACTATAGTACGGCCGACGTATCTTGGCGGTTTGAAGATAGCTGTTTGGCTGCGCAATGGATCTTATAGAAACGAAATTGTTTACGGCTAACTTCAGAGCCGCCAAGATACGTTGGCCGTATTGTACAAAACAAAGGCTAGGTAAGTCGGCAGAAACAACAAACAAAAAAACAAAAATCTTTACCCCGTTATATTAGTATAGATAGTTCCGATCTTGGGACATTTTACTAACTCTTATAAAGAACGATCGCGATCTAATCTTAGTCTCAATTTGTCAAAAATGCTTCTAGTTTACATTCGTTTTTGACATTGATTGTCGTTTAGATAAGATTGCGACTAGATTTTGAACGTTTATTAATTCGTAGAATTAACGTTTAGCACAACTATCAGGCTAGCAAAGCAAGATAATTCATAAATTCTTAGCATTCAATACTTCCAAAGTCTCATAATCCCTTGGCAATTGAAATTACGATACTAAGTCAACACATAATCCCAATTACTTAAAATTCATAACACAACAAAACATACACACGAACATATTACGCACATATTACATATAGCTATATAACATCAATATGACCATATGACTTGGCATGAAAGTGACAACGCCATACCGTAGTCGCCACTACGACGTACTACAACGCGGGAAAGTGACCATGAGCCACAGTTCACTAAAGAACTCAGTACAACAACTGGAAAAACTGTTTGCATAACAAAAGCAACGCGAATAATGTGTGTGTTAAGTAACTGTTGCTATTGTTGGTCCTCTGGTGAAAAATGACCGTGGCCGTATCAATTTTTTTACACTGTGGCTTGTGTAAGTTTTGTGCTTATAGAGAGGCGTGACGCGAAACAAAGGGGCATAAAGTCCGGAAAATTTTGAGTGAAGAAAGAATTTTTAGACATGATTTATGGTAGTCATGAGTTTATAAAAAATTTGGCAATGAAATGTGATTTTTTAGTTGAATTTTTCAGGAAAAAGAAAAAATAGTAGGGAAATATATTTAAAATTGTTACTTGTTTGTCTCTACTGATACTGGTCCTATTTAAAAAAGAAAGTCCTTTGCGTTATATAGTTCGCTTGTCTAGGAAGGATACAGGCTATATCATCCAAGTACACAAGCTGATATAAACTTCTTACTGTACATTTTAACAAAATATTCCAGAATAATAATCTAGAAGCATCTAGAATATTCTAGAAGAAATACATTTTTGTAGGTTACGTGTTACGATTAAAACTTCACTCTATAAAGAGACATTTAGACGCCACACGCGCATCACAAAACACAAGGATAAAATCAACAATTCAAATCATTAATAAATAAAATAAATCAAACCAAAATCTTTCAGACGTGTGACTTAATAAGTATTAATTTAAAATGCACCTTATCTATTACTGTATAAAAATAAATTTAAAACCGGATTCACACAAGACTATAAGATGAAAAATTTTAAGTACCTACCTATAAACGTCTTAATTTATTTAAGGTTTTAGCAATTTGTGGCAAAAAAAAAGTGATAACAATACATTTTTGCCACATTGACCCAGAGACATTTAAATAGCATTTACGGGACTTTTATGAGTCACTTATGTCATTTACCTTTTAAAGAATTTATCGCCATTATTTAGTTTTTTTGCGTTTCCATAAATTTTCCCAATTTACCATATTTATGACATAATGCTTTGTTTTTCAACGCCTCTTCAGTCTAGACTTCACAAAAGGCGCAGAATGATGAATTTAATATTTATGTAAGTTTATTACTGACTTTAATTATGCCATTAGTTGTTATGGGATTTTATTTACATTTTTATAAGGTTATAGAAAATGTGTCATTAAAATATTTAAACAGGAGCCGTAATTTTGACCTCAATGATATATTAAAGTAAAGTTCTAATGCGGGCAGATTTCCGCATTAAAATTATCTACTCAAAATACTGACATTTTAATAATTATTTAGAACGATACGATATTTTAGGTGTAATACCGTATCAAACTAAAAAACTGAATAAAACTATTACAAATTACAAAACTGCAGTTTCTACTTAATAAAGCCACAATAAAATAAAGTACGTAGACATAAGGAAAGACATTACAAGATGTCAATGGCCTTTTAATCATTTCTAACAGACTTTTTCAACAAATCATCGTTACATAATATTTGCAACTACTCGTATCAATATGAGCGACTAATATGTTTACAAACCAATCATAAAAAGGAAAACTTAAACGAATGATAATTTTTCACTGACAGTTACGCGCGATAAATGCTTGCGGCAGCGCCGTAGTGCGCATGCGTCGTTGAAAAAACAAAGCGGAGATTACGCAAAAAATACGATAGTAATTATAGACATACACATGGGCAGCGAACTGTTTAGCGAAGAAATTGTTATTCATATCAGTCAGTAATTGTTACACTGCAGGGCAAAGTCCTCTAGAAATATTGACACTTTGCTGTCAAGTCAAAGTCACAGCATTTATTACAATTAGACCATTACCTAAGTATGGTATTTATGTTTGCTATTAGTCTGTAAGCTTTCTTTAAAATAAATAAAAATAAAATAAATAAAATTTTACTCGTACAGGCACTTTTCAACTATCAAGGAGTCGGTCAGTTAGTCAGAAAGTTGAAGCTAGTTGCTCGAAGCTGCTAGATTTGTACCCCAGATTGTACTTTTAATTTTTGGTTTTTTTTCCAACTTCTGTGTTGAGTCGTATACCTATACCTAGTTATTAAAATCTCTTTATTTGTTTGTTATAAAATTAATTGGGCCACATTTTGTCGATTTCAAGATTTTTCCGTAATTTATTGGCGCCTCAATATGACCTAAAATGTACGGTCAATCAAAAAAGATCAGTAAACCAGGGTCGTCAAGTATAGTTGTTTAGACAACTATAATTCTGTCGACCCGTCACAGGGTCGTTGGTTTCTGTCTTCGTATGTTTAATTTAGTTAATTACCTGTTTTATATTCTAGTTTATAAATTAAATTTCACTTCTAACATTAACTATATGTAACGAATCTGATTACTAATCTTTTTTGTTGATTGTACCTAGCAATTATTTAAAAAAAAAACATAGCTACAAGGTACAGACATAGTAGAATTAAATGCATTGCCTAAGTTATGGTATAGACTTTTTCTCGCGCCATTTTTCCCATGCGCGCGCAATGAAAACTCTGTTGACAGCGCCTAAGGCGTCGCAAGCGCAACTCGTTATAGAGAATGAAAGTGATTAAAACATTTTAACGTATATTTTATTTATAAAAACCTTAAAATTGGAAAGTGTAACATTTTGTTTGATTTTAAACATGGGTCCGTTTTATATTATGTATTTTCGTCGGTTACGAAATGTTAGGTTTTTAAATATTTATTTATTAGCTGGCATTGAAAGTGATATGATAATGACCGAAATAGCAATTAATGTATGTATTATTTATATATTTTCGAAACAAAAATTTTATAAAATGAAGGTTATAAATATTCAGCGTAACTTAGTTTTATTTTGAAATAAAATCATTGCAATGATTTTATTTCAAAATAATTATTTTTAATTGAGAAATAATTTTACATAAGTATTAAAAAGAAAAGTATTTATAGCCAGACAGCATTGCCGTGTGCTGACATTCTAATTGCCTACACTGTTTAGTTAGATGACTGCACATTTTTACAAGACAGACCAATTAAATTCACCCACTAAAAAAATCTTTCAGCGGAAAAAGCAAAAACTCACCTGTTATTATCGCTAGAGTAAAAAGCGCCACAGCGCTGAAAGACCTCATGGTTGCAGTATAAGCACAGATCACGGTCTTTGTACAAAATCGATATCGTACACAACACTGGCACTATCACCACCGACGCATATTACACAGGGGACGCGCGTAAGCTCAGCGCGTGTGCGCAGAGTGATCGTTGGCACAGCGAGGTGCGCCTGCGACGGTGGCCACCAGTAGTGGGGGGTTGCGATACAATTGTTACACTTGAAGGCTGAGGGTCGGGCGGTGGTGACAGCGGCAGCGTTTAGATAGATTTTAGAGCAATCATTAGGTATGTACTTGTATTAGAGTTGGGTTTCCTCTGGCATAGCTGGAACGAAATGTTAGAATGAGGTAAACTAATAGGTTTAGCGATTGTGAAGGTTTAGTTGCATATTACGTGATTTAGACTTAGGGACTGTTCCTTCATACAGATACAGTACCCGGGGATAAATATTGCATCGACCTGTTTGTATTTCGTGCGACAAAGATAACGCTCTACGAAGCCGAAATTAGCCGATTGTCTCTTTCCAAAAGTCGATGTGTAATATTTATCGCCGGGTACTGTACATAAGGGCTATTTTCAAGTCTGCAGATTTCTGCCCTGTAGGTATGCATCTGTCCCGCATCCTATCGATTCATACATACTTTTCCTGAGAAGAATGTTATAAACGCACGCGGGACGGGGGGGTGTACGAACACAAATCCGCATGATAGGAAAATAACCTTTATCTATATGAAAATTGTGAGGGTGAAAAAAACATTCTTAAAGTTAAAACTTGTAGTTTGTTCTGTGTGATTAATCTGTTCTTCGAATTCATTTGAGGCATCAGAGTAAAACACTTGCAGGTACCTTTGTCGTTATTTACGAAAGATAATGATCGCTCCCGCTACCGCCTAAGGCCCTTAAAATCGCTAGCAATGTAACCTCACCCAAGGGTTACGGAAGCGAGCGAAATGTCAGGGATTTGGCGCTTAGGCGGATATCGAGTAGGGCGGTATAATGCAACATTCCGACTGACCAACAAGTAGATACTAAATAGCAACTAGCAACGTTGCATTATTGAAAATTCTGTCTGAACATAAATCTGTTAAACAATGGGTCGTACTAAAACGATTTTGAAAGAAAATATCGCAGTTATTTATGTAGATCTTAAAACGAGAAATAATTTGTGTAACTTTTGAAGTTAAAGAATATGGATTAAGTAATTTCATAAATACATTCATCGAGTCGGTCATAAACCTACATGGTTTCCATATGATCAAAAGGCCAATTTTTACTAATTAAAAGATTATACAAAGTGGATACGACAGATGGGCTTTCTTTTAAACTGCCTATACTAGGTACCATTTTCAAGCTCTGTGCCAAAAATCAATTAAATAGGAGCAGTAGTTTAGACGCAAATGATTTTTTAAGTTTTTGGCCGACCGCTTTGATACGAGAGAATACACGCGCGCAGCGCGCGTGCGACGTTGCCGCTTTAATACCTAGGTATCTAAGGTCAGTTAAATTTATTTACAAAGGGTGTTTGCGTTTTACTCTGATTTGCAAGCTATTTAGTTTGTTTGAAAAATAAAAAAAATAAAAAATAAATATTTATATTTTATTTTAAACCGTGTCAAATTAATACTAAACACGTATAGTATACGTAGTTTAATTTAATGCCCCTCTGTCATATCAACTCTGTATGTTAAGATTATAATCAAAATCATTATAATTATGTTAAGATTATATGTATGTATTTGTCCGAAATCTACAATTTTTAACAGTTTACTCATATTCACACATCATAAGTAAATACAAATGCTAAAATAATGCATATAAAAGACAAAATTATACAAATATTTGCAAATCAATAATTAATAAAAGTGTCATAATAACAATCCTTGTAACGTTTTAAAACCAATTTATTATTTACGCCCATTTAGAGGTAATTAACGCAATTTACTTAAAAAACCAATTTAACGAGTTTCATCTCAGACATTGATAAATTAGTAATAAAACAACATTTAAATACTAAATAAAATTGTATGAAATGGTTCCGGTTCCTATTTATATTTAACATTCATCACGCCTGTTATCCCCGAAGGGTTAGGCAGAGGTGTACCCATCAATACACCCACATTGCGCCAGTTATGTTTAAGTTCCATGTAATAGGGGGCGAGCGTTTTGCCATCAACCGGGTACAAATCCAGACTCCGAGGCTGCTACTGAGAAATTCTTGATAGAAAAACCCAACAACACTTTACACGACCTAGGAATCGAACCTAAAATCTCATGCTCAGCAGTCGCGTTATACTTTTAAGTTTACGATATTTTACCACACACTCATGTGGACATACAGTCACATGTAGACACTAAGTGACTCGTAGACACACGCACCATACTGACCACATTTTCTTTTATTACCCGTAAATGGATCGAAATATTTATAAACAAGTCATAATAATGACATACCAAAACTTTTTATTGGTGCTATTAAAATATATAAATGGCTACTAAAGATAAAATTAAACGAAATAATACTTTTCTTGACTTAACATGGGTTCCAAGTTTCCGTGACTGCGTTGATGTCTTTTGTACAGAGGTCCAAACAACCATTTTGTGGGACAAATTATTTTACATTCTTGACATTTTTATTATACTGATAGCTTGCGCCTATACATGACATTATATCTATATTGCCTGAAAGAGAAGGGTAAAGGTATATAGTACAGTCCACCTACATTACCCAAATTATGTTTAAATCTTAAGTAAAGGCCCAGCCATACTGGGGCGGGTATCTAACTATTGTATCAGGAATGTCATCGCATCTGTAAGGTCTGGTGTTGCAGTTTGCAGTCAGCGTTGACCACGTAACATCAGGTGACAATGGTGACCACTTAGCAACAAGTAGGTTATTGGCTTGTTTGCCATCCAATGACAGCTGCCCGCGTCGGTGTAGATCCGTCCATATAAATATTACTGCAGTATATGACCGCACCCGCATGTTGTCCGCTCCTGTGTGGCTGGGCTTTTATAAAATGTAAGATTATTGCATAGACATACTAAAATATAACTAGACAACATATCTACGAATAAAAGCAAAATTTATCAAATTCGAAAAAGTATTTCACTATAAATAAGCACGTAGACAGATGTTTACAATATTTAAGGATGATATCATCTATGACATAATTGATGTAATAAGATATTCCAAGAGTTCAAGGTCACGTGATATACCTTTATTTTAATTTTATTCACAGCAGTATGTTAATTATTAGTCGATTCAACTTTTTTCTTCAAGCTTAATTAAGCTTGATAAGAAATGTTCATACAAAAAAGATGTTGTCATTGCTTAAAATATTTTAGATTAGGGGTTCCCAACCTTTTACCATACATAACATTTGTTAGGGATGTTGATCCCTAGACACTTTTGATGTGTATATATTGTTTTTTTAATAATAGGTAGAACATACATTTTATTAATTGGAGCCGACGCGCCCCCCATCTGTCACTTACGTTAGGGCGCACCTCTGTGGTTGGAAACCCATGTTTACTCATTTTCTGTTTTAAAAGAATACATTATGAGAACTGTTACTGTTTTTTTATTCAGCACTTACGAGTATATACTATAAATTCGCAAAAATCGACATATGGATGCAATCAATTTTCTCTGAATTAACATCGGAAATCATACTACAGTAATCGCTGTAATTAAATTCAATATCTGCCACTTTCGAATTAAACTTGAGCCTATAAGTAAGCGGCTTAATATCTAAAACGACTATTTTTTTCCTCCAATTTCTATAAAAAGGAAAGTGCAGGATGTCAATAGGAATTTCCTTTTTCGATCGAAATTTGAACTTGAATTGAACAATTTACCAACTCTTACTTTCGATCGAAATCAAACCGATGTACTGTTCCTTTCGTTTCACACTGTATATTATAAAATTGATTATGTTATATTTTAATTTGACTCTAAACTTAAAGTCATTTTTAAAATACATTTTATACAGAACCTAAGTCTAACAAAACAAACAACTCAATACCTTTAACAATCAACGGTCGAATTCTCGACTCCCTTTCGTTCAAACAAATCCTATCAGTTTTGAATTTCACTTTCAATCGAAACTGGAAGTAATAATAGTCACAGTATGTACAAAACAATGGTTCAAAACTTCCTTTCGATCAGATCAGAAACCTCGACCACTCCAATACTTCCACTTTCGATCAGGCAATGCACCAGTGCAACGTTACGCAACTGCCCAAAAACGCGATGTAGGCCGCGAAACACTTTCGTTTTCGCACGAACTGAACCGAATACCGACGGCGGCCGATGATAACCGATGATAGCCGATCACGGCCACGCTGCTCGAATAACTGACATAGATAACATAGAAAGAAACTTGATCAATGATGGTCTTTGGAATATAGACCTTATATTGTAAATGACAACATCGATAACTAAATCTGTAGTATTTACTTTAGGCGTCTGACGAACCTTGCTGATGAATAACTCTCCTGATACTGCCTAGAGAATTTATATCACGACGGTCAGTCTAAATTGAGACTAATATTTAAGTACGGAAGATATAATTTATTACAGTGCAAAAGTGTATGCAAAAACCTAGGTACACTCCTTCTTCCCTCACGTTCATAATCCAATGGAACGGCAATATGGCGCGGGCGGGGACAGATCAAGACCAACGGCTTTATGTACTTTACTAGATACGGGGGTGTCACATCACTAACTTCCTTTCGGGTTGCTACTGGAAAACTTCTTACGGAAAAAACCCAATAACACTTTGCCTAACCTGGAAACAGACCCACACTCAGAGCCCTCACTTATGACTATAAGACCAACGGGGCAGTAAGCTAAACTAATGGTAAAGGTACAATGATCAGAGCTCCATTAAGCAGGGTCAAATTTAGGTAAAAGGCAGGCTTTCAAATCACGTCGTCTAAGTTATATATTACGTCCTATTAATACCTACACAAAGTCATATTATGGCGTAGCGCAAGTCAGCTTAAGCCTCACTTATTAACATAGGCCGATATATCCTGCTTCAGAGGTCAGTGATAGTGACATGTGTGTGTATTATATCAAATGCAATGACTTTTATATACAGACGAATATAAAAGAAAAGAAATAACTAAAGAAAAAAAGATGTAGACTTGAAACACAAAATGGTTACCGAATTCATACAAGTTTGTACTTTGTTTTAGTCAATAACTGATACTCAAAATGGCAGACTTGACACGTTCTGACAGATATTTTCTCCATACATTTAAAAGTTAAGGATAGCTCCATAGGTAGGTCCTTGAGAAAATCATGGTTTTACACAGTAGGTACCTACGTAAGCGTTCGGGTATTTCCATAGACACGGCTTTACATGCGGAACTACTCAAGAGTGGCCGAAAGTTTTTGTCTATACTCAAACAGACGTTCGTACTCTTTACACGTATCATTAACTCGTGTGTGGCATATTTTAAATTCATTACTCAGAATTGGTAGAATAGCTTGATTGTGACATAATAGTGTGGACACTTTTTATTGTAAGTACCTACTGGCAACCGCACAGCCATGGCAAATATTTGGTTTGACAGCGCTTGTAGTTCGTAGTAATAACTTAGGGGCAATTCCCTAACTTTAACAACGATTGTATTCTAATGTCAGTCTCAATCTGTCAGAAAAACCTCTAATTTACACATATTTTTGACATTGATTATCACAGAGATTAGATTTTGAAAGTTTTTAGTTAAGAGAATTGAACTTCTGGTCTTTGAAGACACGTGTTTATGTGCTTTTGGTTATAGCAGCCAGTCTATGCGCATACTTGGAATAATAACTTTTACACATCTATACTAATATTATAAAGCTGCAGTGTTTGTTTGTTTGTTTATTTGTTTGTTTGTTTGTTTGAACGCGCTAATCTCTGGAACTACTGGTCCGATTTGAAAAATTCTTTCAGTGTTAGATAGATTAGTTATCGAGGAAGGCTATAGGCTATATACCATCACGCTACGACCTACGGGAGCGGAGCAGTAACCAAAGACGCGGGTGTAACCGCGGCGGACAGCTAGTACATACATAAACTCACGCCTTTTTCCCATGGGGGTAGGCAGAAACCACAGAACGCCACCTGCTACGATCCTTACACACTCTTTTCGCCTCATCTACGTTCATTCATCTCGTCATACTAACACGCCGTAACTTTTATTTTATTTTAACCTCTGTTGTCCTACTGCAGAACAAAGATCTCCTTTTCTCCTTTTCAATCCTCTCTAACTTTAGCTAGTGTGGACCAATCTTGTCTATAACTTCAAACTCGTTCCATCATTACAACAAATTCTAATTTAAAATGCATTTACAATAATCTAGGAAATGTTTAATACATAACAGATGTTATTCAGTTATTTTTTTATTGGATTAGACAATGCGTTGCAACAAATTAACATTTCAAATTAGAAATTAAATATTTAGTGCAATTACGATATGTTTAACATTTTTACTACTTTTTAGAGCAAAATAATTACTGGTAAGTACAGTCAGTAAGTACATCAAGCTATAAAATACGAAATATGTACTGTAAATTACTTAGTATCTCATATCGGTCAGAAATATAGAAAAAATCGATCATAATAATATTAATGGCATCTAGCCGATTTCAGACACAGTGAAAGCAACTCTTGTTACGGTGATTGGGAGCTTCAATGCTCCTCTTTCATAGTTTATCATATGACTGGTATACCCAATATAAGCTGAGAAACTTTGACCACAAATGAACAAGGCAGTCTTCTAGTATGTCCACTTTGTTCTTTGAAATTCCTTCGCTGCCATAATAAAACCATCTCGAGTCACCTTAGCGTACGAGAGGCCGAAGCAAATTCACAGCCGCCCCGGCTGCGAGTTTATTTCGGCCCCTCGTACGCTTTCTAAAGGTCCGGGATCCCAGGGTGTCGAGTAATATAATGATAAATACAAAATAATATCAAAAACTAGTAATGGACAATCCGACTTTTTGAGATTACAAGTAACATTTTAAAATCAAGATGTTAGTTAGTGCTCTTATGCTATCTACAAAATGTTTTTGTTACAAAATTATGACTGAACCACATCTTTATGTGGTTCAGTCATAATTTGGTCAATAAGCAAACATTTTGTAGATAGGATAAGAGCACTATCAAAACATACTGTATATCGTTATATACAGTATGTTATGATAAAATAATTAGCAAGTCAGTAAAATTAGCAGCGCCAGTTCGGAGTACACCGGATGTATGGACTTGTAGAGGCTCTAATAAAGTTATTTAATCTACTCTATTGCTGAATCGGATGTTATAATATATATCTTTACTTCAATTGACCCTAAAGCCTTATTCACACGATACAAGTTGCCTGTTTCATCCAATAAAATTGAAGCAACAAGTGACTTGCATCGTCGATACAGTGTTTAGACGATGCAGTTTTTAATGTTCATTAACTTATTGCATTCAATAAGTAATTTAATTGTACCGTGTAAGTGAGGCTTGTCAGCTAATCTTGCCTTTCTGTATCGAGTGTAAAAAGCACTGAACGATTCCGAATGTTACATATGTTTCCCATCAAGGCGTTAATTTTTCTGTTCTGGACCACACCCTCTTTTTACGAAGATTTTAAAGGTTTTTTTTACTAAAATAAGTTTTACAAATTATAACTTTAAATATCCCTATATACCCCTACACTATTGCATGCACCCAAAAGTACAATATTTTGAGTGCATTACAGAAGGCGCTGTCAAAACAGTACCTTTCATACCAATTTTTTTTTTGTTTTTGCTAATTGTTACTTAGTTCGATAGGCAGCTTGCGTAGTTTAGTCAACTAAGTGACACGTCTTGTTATACCCTGTTATATAATATTTTTTATATCTCTCATAAAAAAAAATCACACCTGCTTCCAAAATCACTTTTGAACTCAACCATACACTTACACATTCGCAAAAAAGCAAAGGCTTAAATTTCATAAGTGGTATTTTTATATAGGCACCGAATTGTTATAGTTATTACGATAATTGTATAAGTAGGTACACCTACATAATTGTAGGTTACCAAATACAAGTGCATGTTGTATAATAAGTAGATCAGATAAGTAGGTGAGATATGCCTTGATATTGTTGATACATACAAAGTGACCCCAATTATTGTTTTGTCAGCGGACTTACTGGGGCTGCTGATAAAATATCTTTGTGCCCTCAGGCATGAGGTATTGTGCTGAAACTTTTGTGTTATTAAGGTCGAATTTCATCAAACTTTTGTCCTAAGTTTTGTAAAAGTGACGTCTGACATTTTGGATTATCAATACAGTTTTAGCATGCATAAATGTCAATAATTCAATTTTTATTTCGTATATTTAGACTTTAATACTATGCTATATATGAAATACATTCGAACTAATTTGTCTTTCAAATTATGAGTGTCCAGTTTTATTTAGATGAATTTAGCTAAAAAAAAAATTTGGATTTCAAATAAAGAACCGCCATATTATGTGAATCTGGCAAAACCACAAAAATGGTCGAATGATAACATCATTTGACAACTTTTAAAGTGTGGCTTCCATTATCGTTAATGTTTTTATCGTCGTGTTGAGATTTTATATACTAGATTAGCTTCTGCCCACGACTTTGTCCGCGTGGAACACGTATAACACACGGCAATAATATAGCTTTCTATTAGTTAAACATTTTTTTTTGTAAAAGTATCAATACTACTAGAGATTACCTCTACAAATACACAAATTTTACCTCTCTATATTAACCTGTATGTATATTTATTACTAGTAAATTATATAAAATACTAGCTGTCCGCCGCGGTTACACCCGCGTCTTTGGTTACTGCTCCGCTCCCGTAGGTCGTAGCGTGATGGTATATAGCCTATAGCCTTCCTCGATAACTAATCTATCTAACACTGAAATAATTTTTCAAATCGGACCAGTAGTTCCAGAGATTAGCGCGTTCAAACAAACAAACAAACAAACAAACAAACACTGCAGCTTTATAATATTAGTATAGATTAATTATTTTACCTGTGAATATTATGAATAATTATATAAAAGCCAGTAGTACAACCGTAGCTATTAGAGTTTCCATAGCCCGCACACCCAGCATGATAAGCACGAAAATAATAGGTACTTATATCGATACCTTTAGGCTCAAAGGGCGTAAACGCCATTTTGGCCAAAATGAGATTTTAATGCAGTTTTACTTAGTTTTTCTTCCTCTATCGATTGGTATATTTAAAACGTCGATATTCGCAAAAAAATGATGGATACAGCCATAATTTTTGGTTCGCTAAACATAGATTTTCTTAAAATTTGGGTCGTGTTTATTGGCTCTCCTGAAAAGTCGTGTTTTGGTGGATACGCCCTTTGAGCCTAAAGGTATCGATATGTATAATTAAATTAAACTAAATAACCACGTACAAAGTTCCAAGAAATGTACGCTAAAGCCTACGATCTTTACTCCATAATAATAGTAATTCGTTTAAAGGACAGCGAACGCACGCAGTAAACCGTTGTTAGATTTGCCCTTACTGAATCAATTACTTACTAGTTACTACTTATTTTTACCTACCAATTGTTCAGTTAACTTTAACTGTTTGACCTCTCAACGCAGTTCGGTTGTATGACCTCCTCGTTAATTGTTTTAGGATATGGTTGCATATGGAGAAAAGGTCAGGCCACTTAATAGTGTAACTAACTCACCATGAAACGAATAAAAAAAAACAAACGTTGTGTCCAGTGATGCTCACTTTTTTCGTGATGAAATCTTCATTGATTTCAAGGTCGATGAATACGGAGCTTTATGTGATGTCATTTTAGTCGGGTTGTCTCTGGGAAACACCAAAGATTTTCCTTTTTATCATGACTCCAGACTTCAAGATATTCGCTTAAGAAAACTTAAAAGTAAGAAAGAAAAAATGTTTATTGACCACACAAAAATAATAATAAAAAACAAAAAATAAGAAAAAATCATTATTCCCAGTTCAACATAAATGCCAGACCACTTGTTCCTGACGCTGGTTTTCAATACTGGACATTTGTAAGCTTGATTTTTACAAATAAAAAAAAATTAATCCTTAATTGTTATTGATTTATGAATTAGAGCTTATTTCTGTCCGCATCCTACTAGTTTGTAACGATAGATGAATAGATGAATGAATGTATCTAACTCTTTCACGCTTAAACGGCTAAACGAAATTAGCTGATACTTGGCACAAATAATTGGAAATTAACGTTTTTGTGTTTCCATGGGAAAATTTAGGACTCTGACTTAATTCTGAAGTCTACACAGACGAAGACACAAGCAAAGCTAGTAGTTTTATAAATAGTAACTATTTTCAAACAATGTCGAAAGGTATCTTAACATGCAGGAGTACACCAAGTACATTTAAAATACCATTGTTGAAATATTAATTAAGTAATTTGTTATCATTCGGCCTCATCTCTAAACCGACTACTTCACAAGATCTCCTGACAAAACCATTTGCTGCTCTGACAGAGATCTTCGAATACTGGCTTCTATTTAAGCTTGTATTGTAATAATTTCATCAATTGTTCAATAAATCACTTAGAGTACCTACTCTTATTATGTACTCCTAATTTAGTTTTTTTATTACTTAGCGTTTCGTAAATCTGTCAAGAACTTCTGTGCATTGTTTGGACACGTTTGTGGTTACATGAGTACCTACTTTAATACAATTAGAAAAAATCTTGTTTAAATAAAAGATGTGCTAAGTATGTATCAAATTAAAAGAACCTTAAGTAATAATAACAAGTGTTTGTTTGTTTTTTGTAGTCTTTAGCTAATCTTGAAAATGACTAAGATAGTTTTGCTACGTTTTTCCTTTTTGTATATAACGTTCAAAAGTGCCTTATAATGGCCTAATTGAAATAAATGATTTGACTTTGACTACCAAAACGGTGCTGATTTTTTTTTAAATCGGAAAGAAAGATGGGTCTAGCTATTCTACAAATTTTTGGAACGATCGCTATCAAATCTCAGTTATAATCTGTCAAAAATGCCTCTAATTTACATGCACTTTTAACATTGATTGCGTCTAAATTTAAACGTTTTTAATTACTAAAATTGGCCTCTAACATTTAAAAACAATGAAGCATTAAAAACATTCGCAACCAAAAACCAATTAAACTGCGACATGTAATTCCAAATTGGAATAAGATAATTCCCATAAGCCCGTACATACAACTACAAGGCTACCCCGCGAATTATGCGGAAATCCTTCAGCAGGCGCATACGCAAGTTCGCGCGTGATTCTAGATCACTTATCGAATTCCTCACGTCAACTTGTATCGTCTCTTGCGCCATATTTGTGACCCAAGTGGGTGATGGCTGTCACGTTCCGTTATGGAAAACATGATCTATTTTGTAACGTTTACAGCTTAATCGTGATGGAGTAAGCATATTCTAGTTGATAGTTGGTCTTGGCTCCTGTGAAAATTGGCCAATGTTGGTCACGTCATTTTGGGTTGCATTTTACATAAGTACCGATTCGTTCCACTCCACTGCTATATTAGACTTTGCTTGACTATTGATGTCGTAAAGACTAAGTAAAGGCACATGAGAGAGCAGAATGACAGAGCTCTCATTTCCCCTTATTCAACAAAGGAAAAAAAAATTAGCGAAATAAACATCACATGCTGTTTCATGAATGAAACCGCATTACCGTATTACCCAGTTACTGGGTTTTGGAGGTCAGATAGGCAGTCGCTCCATGTTAAATACTGGTATTCAGCTGCATCAGGTTAGACTGGAAGCCGATCCTAACATAGTTGGGAAAAGGCTAGGCAGATAATGATGCTGTTTCATGAATAAAAATAAAACAGACTGAGGAGCGATTCCCGTAATTCTAAGAATGTTCATATTCTTATTTTAGTCTCAATCTGTCAAAAATATCAAATTTTTGCCAAGTTTCAACATTGATTCTAAACCATTTCATTTTCAACGTTTTAAATTACTTGAAGTGGCCTTCAGTCCTTTGACACTTTTAGTAGAATAGACGACATATTATCAAATAATTAATACCAAGTTAATATAATTACCTACCTATATATTTTATTTATGTTTACCTATAACTAATAATTATTACATTAAAAATAAATGAGATCTAAGTATACTTTGATAAAAAAATACCCATTTTTCCAAAAAATCTGTTACAATACCAACATCAGGAAAATAAATACTCAATCCAGTTAAAATAGTTGTAAGCATTCCAAGTCTTACAAGTGTCCAAACTCATTCCATTGACATGAACATTCATTTACTAACATTGAGGTCATGAAACAAAGCATTTTCTAAATTGCTGCTTCAATTCTCTTTGGCAACGACCTTATTTAGTACCTTACCGCTATTAGGCGCACAAAGCGCTGCAGTGACGTTACTGACGCTTTTCTGAGTGTATTACGCGTTGAGGTAAAACTTAGAAATAATTAGTAGATGGACTGTTTTGATTGTAGAAAGTGATAATGTATTTTTTGAAGCCCTGAAATACATTGTTTTGGTCTGGAGGTTTGTTTTTTGTTCTAAGTTTAAAATTACGAAATGATTTTGGAATGTCAGGTATAAATGACATCTCATATCTCAATATGCACTCTGAATCCTGTCCCCTTTTATCCCCCAAAATCATAAATGCAGAGTAACTAGATTAAACATATATTTTTCGGGGTCAAAGTTTTGCATAACTACTAAATTAATAACAATTTTTGGACAAAATTCACTACCACCCACCACTATCACACCCTATCACCCCCCTATTCACTATTATAAGAAACAGGCGGATGCGGGTAGAGCAGTACCGGTTTTGTCGCTATGTTTAGGGAAACCGAGTAAGTCCAGTAGTGGACGTTATATCCATATAAGAAAATCTTGTTAAAATAGGTTTATTTTCAATTCCGAAGGCCAATTCCCGTAATTAAAAAATCCCATGTCAGCGACAATTTAGAGTTAAGACTTTTTTTTTTTTAGGTGGTAAAAATCATCAAATGACTCCTTCCGCCCTGGGTGGGGCGGAAGGAACTGTCAGACTTTTACTAACTAAAAAACCACCCTGTTCCTTCTGTTGCCCTTTACGTTCCGGGGCCACGGTATCCTGTTAAGACGTCCCGCAACCCCGGCAGGAGAGTTTAGACTGAGATTAGAAAGCAATCGTTTTATGAATATAATTGGGGATTGTCCCTAAGATCCTAACTTAACATAATATGTATAACATTATCATTACATTGTCATCTATATTAATTTGTTGTAAAACCGGCCAATCACAACTCATTAACACTTCTACTTGTTACTGGGACCTAATTCCGAAGAATTATTCGAACATTATAATCAAGCATAAGACGGCCTTGCCAACGGCCTTTGCGTCAACCACGGAACCTTATCAACTATCACCGGCCGGGTGCTGTTACATATTGATAAATAAAATAAATAAAATAAAATAAAAAAGCCTTTTATTTCCTACTATTTTCTATCACATAATTTAAAAGTTACATGACTGAATTTTAATGACAGTGGGTTTACTAATTATATTATTTAATACACTACTGGTTTAATTCCCATACTTTCTATACTTCACTACATATTATAAAATAAAGTCGCTTTGTCTGTCTGTCTGTCTGTCTGTCCCTATATATGCTTAGATCTTTAAAACTACGCAACGGATTTTGATGCGGTTTTTTTTAATAGATAGAGTGATTCAAGAGGAAGGTTTATATGTATAATACGAGTACGTGCACCCGTGCGAAGCCGGGGCGGGTCGCTAGTATTAACTATATCGTAACTTTTTAGCATAATAATAATTAAGTTAGTGCTTAGCACTATCTGCAGGAACCCCATATTGGGTAAAGGCCTCCTCCAAAGATGCCCAATGGTCTCTATCCTGTGCGATCTGTTTCCAGTTTGGGCCGGCTGTCCTTGTTACTATATTGATAATTGTGCTTAATTCTACTAAGCCAAGTCAACCAGAAATCTCTTCACTTAATTAAATTAATTACGACAAACTAATCAAATGAGGCAAATGTGTTACATTTCTAACAGTTTAATGTGCGTCCCAGAGTTGTTTGGAACAGATTTTTAGCCTTTTCACCGCCAGCGAACACAGAACGCGATGCCTCGCCCAGCGCCAAGCTATATGATAATAGTTAAAATGGTGGCACGAAAATCCGGAACTTCTATTGAAGTCCGTGGCGGTGAAAAGGTTAATAAATTCATTCATTTCATCTTAAGATAAACCTTATTTTTAATTTTTCTTTGAGTTCTTGGGCACGTTTATCGCTGAAGCAGTAGCGTTTTTGTCCTCTAAAGTGTAGGTGTAGAGATAATTTGGATGTAAGTGGGCCATAATCATTGTACATTCATCATTACAAATACGTCAAAAAAGTGGACATTTTGTGAAGTGGATTGGTTTGTTCTGGCAGGACTAACCCCTTTGTAGTAAAATATTTGAGACCGAAGCATGAAATAAACAACAAGTCTTGTTGATAAAGTTATTATTACTGCTAATGTACCCAGGTGTGTTACATTATAAGGAATTCTAAAGCAAATTCGATGTGAACGGCAATTTAGTACAACTTCTAGCATGGTAATCAAATATGAACCATATCTGTTAAAATTTAGAGCACATTATAGTTTCTTTAGTCTAAACCATAATGCAACTGCCTTTTTTTTTTTTTAGGTGGTAAAAATCATCAAATGACTCCTTCCGCCCTGGGTGGGGCGGAAGGGACTGTCAGACTTTTACTGACTAAAAAACCACCCTGTTCCTTCTGTTGCCCTTTACGTGCCTGCGGTCAAATACGCTAAGGGTCATTGGGTAAGTTTTTATATCCGCGTTTTACTATGTCCTGTACATTAAACACCTTTTTAATTTACATTTATGAATATGATGGATAATTATCGCTTCATAATTATGAATAGGCCTACCAGATCTCCTATAAAAAGTTCCTATTAGGCCTTCCGGAGCGCAAATATTAATACTAAACTTCCTACTCTTATCAACTCTATAGGCATGTACAGTTGTGAGCATAAACATAGACTACCCGTTCACTTCAAACTGGCCATTGTGACAGATGTCATACGCACATGTACCTACCCTTGACCAAAAAATATGAAAATGTGAATTGTTTACTGAAAATATTTCTTAAATTATTTATAAAATTCTGTGTATGCTTATTGATGGTTCATAAAATCAACACCTAACATTTTTTCTTTCATTTCTCATCTTTCCTTTTTTCATTTCAAAATCTACCGAAATACAGCTTATTTCTGTCAGATTTGTAAACGCGTCCTTAACAAACGCCAGAAAATTTTCGGAAAATTTATTTTGATGGTATTTTTGTATGAAAACACCGTGCGAAAACGGGGCGAGTGGCTAGTAGGTAATAGATATTTAATTGTTCCAGACTATGTTACAACCGACCTTCTTTTAAAGGTCTTATTCAAAGGTATTTAAGTCTAGATTATGTCACGTCGAATCCACTGCCTAGCCTAGTAAATTATCTGCCTAATAATAGTAATCTAGATACGGACAAGTCATTATGTGGTCGCTGCCTTGCAACAATGTGCTTTTATCTCAAATCTTAAGTATGTTGAGTATGGGTTGTAATTATCACTTATGGGCATAATAAGTCTTCAAACTAATTTCGCTTTGTTGTTTGATTGTAGTGTTAACAGCCTTTGTGGTAGTTTTTTAAACTACGTGAGTTGTTAATAGGGTATTTGACACCAAAAATTCCAAGGCACAGCTTCTTTAAAAAAGCACGTCATTTTAGCCCTTAAAACTCGATAAATGTTCAATTAACAGTGAAATTAGATTTTTAGTTGCTCTGAAATCAATAAATAGTTAATCAATTGAGTTAGCTAGTAAGTGACGTCACAATGGTCTTTTGCCATACAAAATATATGAGAGAATAGCGTTTTGACAGCTCATAAAAAGTGTGTCAATTGATTGGTCGTGTCAAATAGGTACTTAATTGGAACATTTTTATTAACAAAAGATCTTTCAGAATAAGTGGCGGCTTGTAAATATTCTTCACATGCGTGTAATGTTACGTCTTTGGTTCCTGCTCTGCTCCTGTAGGTCGTAGCGTTATAATAATATATAGTCTATACTATTTCTCATGAATCTAACTATCATATTGTACACGATAATTTTACATTTATTTCAGTCGGACTAGTTTAGTTCTAAGGATTAACGCATTGAAATAAACACACAAACAAACAAAGGAAAAATCTCTTCAGCTTTATTATATTAGTATAGTTTATAATATACATTACATTACAGACAAAACCGTGTATGTATTGGCTAAGCTAAATAATGATTAAACACGATATTTAATAATAATGTATGGATTTAGATTACATTTAACAAGTGTCTAAGTTTTGTGATAAAACCCTCTAATTTTATGCGTTTACTTAAGTTTTTTTCATTAACTTGGTGTCATTTGGAATCCACACGGAAATGCATCTCCATAATGATTCTGAGAACCATTTAACCTTTTGAACGCCATTGTCACATATATGTGACAAATGAAATCTTACCCTGAACGCCAACGTCACAAATATATGACAAAATACAGTCGCTCCATTTTATGTAATAAACAATTTAATTATTACTTTTGTGTGTTTTTATTTATATAATTTAAAAGTTGAAAAAAGTGGCCTGGCGTCAGGGGTACGGCGATATGTTTATACTCTGGCGTTCAAAAGGTTAAAGTTGAAAGTATTCACCTTAAGCCCATTTCCATGAAATATCAGTAAGTAACAATTACCTTTAATGTAAGGTAATTTGTAAAAAAGTCACGTCAAAATTACCCACTGGAAAACATGGTAAGCTGCTTAATTATAGTACGGGTCAAAATTACCCACTGGATAACATGGTGTCTATTAACATTCTTGCACATTATAATTTCGGTATTTATTATTTTAAAAGGTATCAGAAACAAAAGAATGCGTCCTTGCTTTGCTTTTGCATGCTCATTAATTTAGACATTAAAATAATTGCAATATTTCATTGTTGCCTACAGTTTAAATAATTACTACTATAAACAATTTAGCTCAGGGGTGCTAAACGTGTATGCTGTGGAATTTATTGTGCGCAGGCCGTCAAGGTTTTATGTGTAATTCTAAACTTGCTATCGTTTCCAGTGCCGGACACAGAAGTTTCTCAATGAAGGATGTGAGCTATGGCTCGACACTGATCAACTGAATTGGTTGGTAAACAGATAAACACAATCATTGGTAAAAGAATTACAAGTCATCATTTTTAAGTTCATTTAAAACGTTACCTAAACATAATTATTCCTTAAATCAAATTGAAACAATGCAAAACTTAGTCATTCAATTAATGACCTCAAAAGAATTATTCATTCATTCACCGCAATTTTCATTTACTATTTATTATTCATTATAATTTACTGTCCCTAAGCTCATAATCTTAAATTCACACAAAAATACCAAAATAAGAAGCATTTCCGCAAACCCATAATACCTACACACAAAACTAATAACTCAACCATTTGCATAGACTATAGACCAAATATTTAAACGTAGAATTCACAAAATTGCCTTATTACTCGCAACCGTAGACGTCTGCTAACCATAGACAATTATGCTACCTTTCTTGGGGCAAATTGCCCTCTAACAAAGGAAATGAGATCACGGTTGTGCCAAAACTAAGGTCTGAAACCACAACTCCTTGTAAGGGAGGTCTTTGCAAGCTTATCTTGATTCTCTTCCCAGGAAGTTTGTGCACCTTAATCGGTGAGCTAATTTAAGGGGTATTTATGATAATTTTTGTGGCTTTTTCAGTATTCATGCTGATCTTTTATACGAAACTAGCTTCTGCCCGTGACTTCGTCCATGTCTTTGATTTCTTCATACAAACTTTGGACCCCCGTTTCATCCCCTTAGGGGGTGTATTTTGGAAAATCCTTTTTTAAGCGGACGTCTTTTAACTATAAAGCGGTTTTCGATATTTCGTGATGAGTGAGTGAGTGACCTTTCGCTTTTGTATATTTTATTATTTATTTATTTGTAAAATCTCCTTTACAGCTATCATTACAGGTATAATGCGATAGAGTGGCCTCAAAATTAACTTATTAACATTAAAAAATAATAATTAGAAAAAGAAAAGAAACAATATTTAAAATAAAAAGTAAAAATAACAACTTATAGCCTTTACTTTAATCTACTCCATAACACAAAATAAACAATAGCAAGAAAAAAAAATAAGATTATAAACTAAGAATTCGCTACTCAGCCTAAACGCCTTTGACAATCCGTCCATTTAATAATACATCGCGACCATTTGCAATAAAATAACAATAGATACAAAATACACGAGCAACCTTATTATTGTTGGACAATGATGATACTGCCTGCCATTGCGAAGTGACTTCACGAATAATGTCTGCATTGAGAAACTGAAACGAATCGGTGGAATACACCATATTATGGCTTGTATTGTGATGGTATAATATAATGTCCTGCCCTGTATATGGACACCCTATTGATGGTGTTGCAGTTGTCCGCACACGGTTTTGTAGATGGTGGTTGTATTATGTCGTTGTGTTGCGAAGCGCATCGTCCAGAGGCGTATGTAGTGGCTTACTTAGAGTTTCTTCAAAGCACGACTTGACTTCACTTTAGATATTGTGTTAAACAATGCAATTTGACTGCCTCGTTGGTCTAGTGGTTAGTGACCCTGACTGCAAAGCCGGAGGTAGTGGGTTCGATTCCCACCCAGGACAAACTTTGTGTGATGAGCATAATTGTTGGTTCTGTGTCTGGGTGTAATTTATCTATAATATGTATATATTTATGAATTATATAAGTATGTATATCAGTTGTCTGGTTACCATAACACAAGCTCTGCTTAGCTTGGGATCAGATGGCCGTGTGTGAGTTGTCTCAAGATATTTATTAAGATATTTATTATTTATAATGCCATTTGGCAGGCAGCTAACCTGCAACTACTTTTAGACAATGTTTCGAGTGTGTAAATTCTTTTAAATCACTCTAACTAGGTTTTAAAATTATTAGACATTCAAGCTTAAAAAGTGAACAATATAACAATTCAATGTCAATGCAGCAGAAGGATAATTATTTTATTGTTGTTTGTAAACCAAATAGCTTGTTCGATCATACATTAAGAAACCTTAGTGTATATTATACAAACTGAGTTTTAATTCACTGTCTGTATTACAGGGGATGAAAGTATTCATGTATGTTCAACAACCATCATCATCTGCTTAGCCTTTTCCCAACTATGTTGGGGTCGGCTTCCAGTCTAACCCGATGCAGCTGAGTACTAGTATTTTACATGGAGCGACTGCGTATCTGACCTCCACAACCCAGTAACTGGGTAATAAGATACCCCTAGGTAAGACTGGTTGTCAGACTCTCAAGCTTCTGACGATTCGTAACGACTATCAAAGATCCACGTATGACAGCCAGGACCAACAGCTTAACGTGCTTTCCGAGGCACGAAATGATGTCAGTAATGTCTAAGATAAATTTTAGAAAGTACATATGACTTGAAAAAGTCTCATTGGTACTTGCCCGGATTCGAACCCACAACCTCATGCATGAGAGGCTGGCGCCTTAATCGCTAGGCCATCACGGCATTGCATGTAGGTATATTCAACAACCATTTTAGGTAAATCATTGTTTTCATACCTATATGATTGTCACATGAATGACAAAGATGACTCAGCCAAACAGGGCGGAAGGAACATCTCAAAATGATAACCGTGGGCTGAATCCATGTTAAAAGTATTCCGAATATTTTTGAATCTATGCAATGCTGTAATCTATACTAATTAATAAAACTGAAGAGATTTTTTATTTGATTTTTAATTTGAACACGCTAATCTCCGGAACTACTGGTCCGATTATGAACATTCACGAAAGGGAAGCTACGTTATTCTTGTGATCTCCTTTAAGTAAGTTTCAAGATACATAGAAGACGCTACACCATAAATAAAACACAAATCCACCTGTAACATTGACACACCATAAGAATTTCTCGCGACAATTAACATTACCCTTTTACAAACTCAAAAAATATTGTATTTGTTGTGATACTAAGGGCTTAACAATTCGTTCAGCCAATCATCGGGTGTAACTGATTCGTTTGTAATCTCTGGTGGTAGCGACAACAAAAAAGTTCTCTAGTGCCTGTGCTATTTTTTTTTCTAAAAGAAGGTTGGTAGTTTCCTAGGAGTTTCTCCTGCATCGTGGGTGCATTTACAAACATACAAACTCACATACACATAGAGCCAGTATGCCGAAGTAAACGTATCTTATTAATGTTTTCTGTTGTAATATTTTAATGGCTGCGTTAAATAGATATTACAGTCAGAGCTCACGCCTCCGCCCTTTTAAAATATAAAACTTTTTTTATGTCAATGTTGAATTTGAGTTTTTACGTATTTCGGCTTCTACCGCCAAAAACTGATGGAAATGTTAAATTTACTTATAAAAGGCTTTCTTTTTCTCTTTAGTCCTCGCTGTTCCATTGCTGGGTAAAGGCCTTGCCCGAACCCTTCCTGGAACTCTTTTCCTTCTTTGTAAAAAGTTACCAAACCAAACAAAAAAAAAACAAAAAGTATTCAACAAAGATTATAAATATTGTGTTTAATTCTTGACATTATTATGCTAGCTGTACCAATCAACATTGTTTCGGTAAATGTGAATTGACCACGAAAACAACAATGTTGCGACACTCACGTGTTGCAAACTCGCCTTGAATTGAAGCCGAATGATTGTAGCCAACGAGCAATGGTGTACCCTATTACATGGGACTTAAACATAACTGGCGAAATGTGGGTGCACTAATGGCTACGTACCTCTGCCTAACTCTTCGGGGATTACAGGCGTGATGTTATGCATGTCTAAAACTGAAATGTTCTGCGAAAATCATGAGTTTGTCATGTACTCAAGTAAAATAATTAGCAAAAAAACAAAAGACGATAATTAATAGATATTGCGACACTAGATGCTGAGTTGATCTGCCGATCCATTAAACTGATTGATCATTCAATGATTGTGTTACTGATGCAATTGTCATTGCGTAGCAGTTTAGTAATTAATCGTGATTTGTAATAAATGTTTGCAATTGCCAAAAAAAAATTTGTTTTTATCTTTTTTTGTTTGTAGAAATGTTGTTGCCACTATTTTTTTTTTATTATGCCTACAAATTAACAACTACTTTAAACTTTTCAATTACTTTGAATGAGCTTGAGGTGTGCTGTCATCCATCACCTATGATGCTAGGAATTGACAATTAACCTGAAATTCACTTCATCAAAATTCACCATGAAAGCTTTTAACAGAATAGCAGTCCTGTATCGTATTATAGTTATTTTTCATATCAGAGGGGCAATTTTACAAACTAAACAATCACAATCTGCCAAAACGGCTCTTATTTATCTAAGAGATGAGATTGCTACGAGATGCTAAGCGTTTTTAAAAAGTTGAATTGGCCTTCAGAGATCCCTTAAAGATTAATGTAACCAAGATTTTGTAAAAACCTAATTGAAAAGAGATTCCTTGGAGTTTCTTGCTCGTTCTTCTCCATCGAGGCCTACCTATATTTTGGAATAAGTAACTAACTTCATCTTACTGACTAACAGACCGACTCCTTGACAATTCAAAAGTGCCTGTAAATAGTCTAATTGAAATAAATGTTTTGACTTTGATATTTCATAAAAATATCTATGTATCCTACCTACGCACACTTTTTTTTCTTCCAGACATTTTAATAATTTATAGGTCATTCAGCGGATACCTACATTAGACTAATGATACAGAATGACTTTATCAATCAATCATTATATCAATTCACATCTCTATAAGTAATTGACGATCGTAATTAAGATATTGCCTGTTAAGGAAGATTAATTACAACATTAGATGTTAAATGTCGAGTTAATTAGTATTAGATTATTATTAACCCGTGTGCAGCCTTGCATACGTGGATGTTGCTGTGAAATGTTGAATATCGTATTTTTGGAAAGTTACTGGTTAATCATAAGATCCTCATACCGAATTACGGCGGCCAATATCTACGTAGGAGATATTAGAGTGCACGAGTTTGTCCCAAACACAGAAGCACTCCCTCTTTCTTCACTGTCGTAGTCCGGTAGGGTGGCAATCCGGCACGACCGAGGAGGTATCAGGCGCACGATCAACGGCTTTTCGTGCTTTCCAAGGCACGGGGATGTTACACCACCAACTTCCAAACCCCGAGTTGTTACTGAGAAATTCCTAATGGAAAAACCCAATAACACTTTGGACCCGACCTCGTGGATCAGCTATTCAGTAAATAAACCCTTACCTATAATATATTGCGCACATTAAATAAAACATTTATTTATTTAGACATGGGCTGAACGTGAAAAGAACGAGGCGTGTCATTTTATTCGGTAAGCATTATAAATGCACACCACGAACTAACTAAAATGCTCTTACACGTTTCATGGATTTTGTCATATTTTGTAAAACAGATTCAAGAAATTCCGTGATATGTCTTGTCACGATATTGTACGTGCAAGGCCGAGTAGTGCAATAATGGTGAAAATAGTACAATAGTACAAGTACTGAGGCATGCTACTAATTGAAACTCAACTCATAATCCAAATATCCTCAAAATCCTTTTTTCGTTTGGGTTTCGGTTCTGCCGAAACGAGCCAACCCACAATCGTTTAATTATTTACGTAAGGTTAGTTTAATAAGATACATAACTGTCTAAAACAGTTCAATACACGTTCAAAATTAAACCGCATATTCAGAACAATTACTTCGAAAAATGGGAGAAGTGTGTTGGTTCGCTTTAGAAGAACTAAGCTCATTTTCCATATAATTTCGTCTTACAGTACTAAACAACAAGCGTACATAGATGGTATTTTGGCTTACACAACATAACACATTAAAAAAAGCCAAGCCCTGTCTCAAAAATGACACTAAAATAAATTAGTTATTATGACTTTTAGTAATAAAATATTAAAATCAATTATTAATTAATTAACATACAGCCTGTAAAAACATGTTTTATTATTATTATGATTGCGTGTCTATTTTATGTTTATTTACCAGACAGACTTAAGGAAATATTATTTTATTTATTAGTTATTACAAAAAAAAATGCTCTAGTAATCAGACCTTTATGTAAAATTCCAAGCAAGCGTAAATCTTTGTTGTGTAAGAGAGTTCCGTACCTCCTCTTAAACAACTTTTATGTTATGTTTTCAACTACCTTTTTAAACTTATGCTATGTATCCTGCTTATGTGTAGGAAGTTTCATTAAAATCGGTTCATTCATGTCGAATAATAAGGACTTGAAAGTTTGAGTAAAATGCCGTAAGGCGTTAACGCGTCTAATTGATAATAGTGTAATGTAATTCCGCAAATTACGATGTAGGTAAAAATTTAAAACAAGCTCCAACGTTCTAATTACCATGAAACTATGACCTTGTATTCAGGGCGCCTACCGCCATCTCCTAAAACAATATTATTTTAATATGACTTTGTAATTTCTGTTGTTGCATTTTCAACTCTCTGTGCTGAGCCGAGCGTTGAAAATCCAACAGTGCTAAAGGTAAAGCAATATTAAAATAATATTGTTCTAAGAGGTGTTGGTTGGCCCCCAGACCATAAAGTTTTTAATACAAAAAGTGTCAATTTTGTAATCAGAACTATACCTTCATAAACTTGTTCAGAAATACTAAAACTGGCTCAAAGGATTAAGCTGGGACAGTACTCGTTTCATAGGCTGTCGCTGTAGGTTTAAATAAATATATAAGTTTAAATATATAGTTATTTTTGATTACAAAATAAAATTGCACATAGGTATAGGTAGGTGGGTAGGTGGACATGTTTTATTTTAAAATTGCACTCCTCTCTACTGCTAGTTTTGTACACAATAAAATTCAATTGTTTGTTAGAGAATTTAGTAGAAGGGAGAGCAATTTTAAAATCGAAATATTTCTGCTCTAATTTTGCAATATCACCACAGAACCCAAAAAATTTGCAACACCAATCTTGATCTACATATGCCAAAATCAATTTCCTATTTCTATCTCATTCAGACGACAGCGTTACAGTAACTGTCAAGGTCAAACAGAATCAGACAAGCAAGAAATATCTACAATTATTCGGATATCATAAAACTAATTGAAGTCACAGGAAATTCATAATTCGTAATGGTAGTTTGATAATTAAGTTTTTGTAATTGTGAATAATTCGTTTTCGTCATTTTATTAACGGATAAGTTGATTACATACACGTGTAGGAAAAACTTTAATTGTTAAGTCCTAATTAGAAAACTTTGTTGTAATTACGTACCTTTCTTTAATTATTATGCTTGCAAGTCATTATGTATAGGCAATTTTATAATTACAAGATTTTCTCCTCTTCATTATTTATTTCTAAAGGTCCGGCTACACTGGAGCGGTCAACGTAAGGGTGTGAAGGAGTGCAGTATCTGTACTGTATTAACCGGACAAGTACCAATGTGACTTTTTCAATTCATATGTAGGTACTTTCTAAAGTTTATATTGGACATCACTGACATTGGTGAAGGAAAACATCGTGAGGAAACCTGGACTTACACCAGCCTAATAATACTGTCCCACTCAAACCATGTCAGAGGCCCTTGAGGCGGTTCAGAAACTCTGACACTAGGGTGTGTGGGGTTGTAAGACCTTACTGCCCATACGATAAAGAAAGACTGTATTTCGGACAGAGGGTGCCCGCTTTGGTAGCGGACCCGTTCATATAAATACTATACTATTGCAGTATCTGGGGGCCTACCACTATCTCTTAAATCAGTACCATTTTAATATTAATTTGTAATTTCAGTTGTAGATTTTTCAACTCTCACTTCTATTTTTCGGCACTGAGCCGAGCGTTGAAAATTCAACGACTTGCGTTGCATTGCGTTGCGGAAAAAAGTCATTTGATGATTTCCCATCATTTTCTTTTTTAAGTGGTAAAAATTAAAAAAAATATATATATTAATAAAATGTATGGATATATTTATAACTTAGTTTTAATTAGGTAAGTGAGTCGTAAATCAACCGGATTCGAAACACATATCCGCAAGATCATGAAAAAGTAAAGGAAGGAAGTAGCATGACTTCTCAAGCAACGCACTGGTGCTTAATTTCCTCAAGTACATTAAATATTAACTCCAAGGCGCCTATTTACATAAAAATAAATTCAATAATCTCGTTCCAAGTAATAAATTATGCAAATATGTCTACACAAGTGTTACAAATTAATTTAAATTCAGATTCGTTGACAAAGAAAGCATAGATAACGACCAAAGACAATACTTTGATTTCCATAGAGCCGAGAGTTTTGGCAATATCTCGGCGGGCGGGACTGTTAGCCGCGAAAGATTATATTGTTTGCAGACTTATAATGGTAATAGTCCATTATGAAACAAACAATACGCCCCAAATAATATTGCATAGCAATTGTAAAGCCCTACTATGGAAATCGAGTTTGTAATCGAAAGTAAATTTCATTGCTTTAATTTGGGCCTGATTTCGTTGTACGCAATTTCGTGATTCGTGGTATGACATTAATTTTCGAGTTCGGCACGTTGCTAAATGCTAAATGTAGGTATTAATAAATTGTAGCACCTATTTGTATGTATGTCGATGTCACATGTACTTGCGACATGCTAAAGTTGAAATTACGGTGTTAACACAGATTGTAGTTGAATATAAATTGTTATACTTACATGATTTAAAGTCTCAGTTCATAAACGAGTTGAATTATAAACGAGCATATTATGGTATTCAGTAGCGATAGGTATCGCATCAGTAACTTAATGTCTTTGAGAATATTTCAAAATATTTTTGACACAATTTGAAAATTGAAAAGGCGGACATGTTGCCATAGGCATTCTCTAGTAGTCAACCAAAGGTGGTGAAGAGATAACATGGTAGGTGCAAGTTATTGTACGAGCGATTTCGGACTTATATAAATTTAAGTCCAGGTTTCCTCACGATATTTTCCTTCCTAAGATAAACTTTGAAAGTACATATAAATTGGAAAAGTCACTTAGGTACTGAGTCCAGTATTGAATCTATAACCTCCTCCATGAAGCGACCACATTTACCACTAGACCATCACGCCACAAAAGAAGTAAAAAAAATAGCATTATTTGTACTCAAGACAATGATTGGCACGATTCGAAACTTAAATTAAAATAATGGTCCTACAAAACGGATTTACTTTACTCAAAATGGTCCGAAAACCAATAATTCACACCTACAATGTAATCAGTTATTCACGTCCATTTTCGCCGTGAACCACATCGTCAAGGACGCGTCAGTTCCCACATTATTTAACCTTTAGCCTACTTGCCTAAGCCATGCCCATTGAAATACAAGTTAGCTATTCTAAACATGACGTGTCTGCTTTATTCTCTTGTGTTGGAAAATCTGTACCAATGAGCATTGAACGCTAGGTATGTTACGACAATCTTTGTAGAGCCTACGACTTCATTCTCATGAATGTCGCTTATCGAGGACGCAGACGAAGTCGTGGAATAAAAAGTAGCCTATGTCCTTTTTTGGGATTCAAACTTACCCCGTACTAAATTTCGTTAAATTCGGTTCAGTGGTTTACTCGTGAGAGCGTAGCAAACAGACGGAACTTTTTTGAAACTATGCCGTTTTTGGTGAGTGGAAAAAAGTTTTTTTTTCACATAAATTATGATATTTCGTTCTTTATTTAAATTTTGACAGATCAAGAATCAGGAAGCTTTTAAAGTTCAAATACCTGAAGGTAATGAGACAAAATAAATAAATAAGTAACATTATTTGTTTCAGGAAATGATTATCGTTGTGATATTTGCAACACTTCGCCCGTGGGGATCATAAAAATTCTTTAAACGCACGTTAATCTCCACCAAATTAATTTCCCCTTCAGGCAATGAGAACCAGTTTCAATTAAATTCGTCAACACCTCAAAAGGTGTTTAATATTATGACATTTAAAATAATAGGTACATAGGTAGGTACTATGAAGGTTGCACACCACGGCAACCTGGCTGTAACGTTTTTAATCCAAACACTCAGTTGAATTCCATTCGAAATTCGAATTTGAAAATAATTAGGGTTTTTTTAAATTAGACAGTTGGGTAGTTAACACTTTTAACCAATACTTCCAAGACATAACTTCTCTAAAAAAACACTTTATTTTAGCCCTGAAAACCCGATCAATTTTCAATTTAGTGTGAAATTTGATTTTAAATTGCTTTTAAATTAATAAATAGTTAGTCAATTAAGTCGGCACAAAAGTGACGTTACAGTTGTCTTTTGCCAAACAAAATCTATGGAAGAATCGCATTTTTTGACAGGTCATAAACAGTACGTCAATTGATTGGTGGTGTCAACTAGCTTATTGTTTGGCCGCTCTCGTGATGTGATAAGCATAATCAGTGTATAGTATACAATACTAGCTTCTCCCCGCGACTTCGTCCGCATAAATGTCGGTTTTTGGCGATCTAATCTTGTTTCTCCATACAAACTTTGCCCCCCTTTTTCATCACCTAAGGGGTAGAATTTCGGAAAATCCTTTCTTACCAGATGCCAACATCATACAAAGAAGACACCCTCCAAGTTTCAGGTCTCTACGATCAGCGGTTTAGGCTGTGCGTTGATCCGTAAGTCAATCAGTCATTCAGGTCAAAGCATTTTATATGTATAGATAGATTAGTTTAATAGTGATTCCGTGTTTCAGTAAAACGTACTTGGAGCTCCGTACACTAAGACAAGCTACACCTGGTAGGTACCTCGGCCTCTTAGTGACCACAGTACTAACAAACAGCCCATTTGATAAGAATGAGACAAAAATGTATATCAATAAAATATTACGGCGAGCCCATAAACATGTATTGTGGACCAAGGTCCAAATACCAATTTGATTGATATTTAATTTATTACCTCAGCTACCGCGAGTTTTATTTCATTAGTGTAGTTTAACACAATAACAAAAATGTTAATAAAGGCCGACATTTTTAGGGTTATTTCCAATGGTAATCCAAATGGTACCAAACGGGACCCTATTATTAAGAGTTTGCTGTCTGCCTGTCCATCTGTCACAGGGCTGTATCTTTGAAACCATAATAAAGAAAGAAAGAAAAAAAAGTATTCACTCGAAAGAGACAGTAAATACGCGATAAGTACATACTTAAATTTTTCATAGAATATGTATCACATTGTATGTGTCTTGTCGTGTATTACTATGGCCGCTATAACTACCAAGAAATAAAATAAAATATAGTTAACAGTTAAAGAATTTTGTATATAGTGTTACATATTGTACATAATTATTGTTGTTGTGTGACTGCCTCGTTAGTCTAGTGGTCGCAAAGCGCGACTGCTGAGCATGAGGTCTTGGGTTCGGATTCACAGGTCAAGCAGTGTTATTGTGTTTTTACATCAGGAATTTCTCAGTAGCAGCCTCGGAGTCTGGATTAGTGCCCGGTTGATGGCAATAGGCTCGCCCCCTATTACACGGGACTTAAACATAACTGGCGAAATGTGGGTGTACTAATGGGTACACATCTGCCTAACCCTTCGGGGATTGCAGGCGTGATGTTATGTTATGTTATTGTACAGTGATGCGGAACCCTTCATATGCGACTCCGACTCGCACTTGACCGGATTTTTATTATCGATTTTTGAAAGCCTTTAACATTGCTCTGCTAGACATTTAAATGCTATATCTGCATTAAAATGTAATAAAATACACTACGTATTAGAGTTATGTTATAAACGCATTAATTGAAACTGAAAGTCATTTATTTTAATTAATAAAATAATTATACGTTAGGTGATTAAGGTTAACAATGCGCTATCTTATGCGGTTGTAATAGAAGCGATTTTTCAACAATAAGGTATAGTCTGTGCTGATCACTGTACCTATATATACGACAGCAACTTGTAGAGCCCTATTCCCTAAATAATAATAATAATCCGATCCAGCCTGTCGTTTTGCTGCCCTCCCCAGCGACGCCCTAAGCCGAGGCTCGTACCCCACAGGGTGTGCCCTTAGCGTGTAGTCGCTTAGTTTGTAAGTTTTTAAGCCCTGGCTGCAGGCCTTAATTTTCTTTAAGGCACCACAGGATAGGATAGTCCGGTTAAGCAGCCGACAACCTCATAGGTGGACCTGCGAGATGCCATTACGAAAAAAAAATAGAGGCCTTAACAGAACAGCGAACTTAAGTTGTTGCTTTTGCCCGTTATCTAGTCCGCATAAATGTCGGTTATCGCGGACGCAGACGAAGACCTAGAACAGGGATCGGCAACCTTTTGGCAGGCAAGGGCCACATGGTTGCAAAATAAACTAATGGCGGGCCGCAATTGTGATTTTAACCCTAGAAGCCCATTATACCTACGTATAACTAGTCCTATCAAATCGAAAAAATAAGTGTTAAGAAAAAAAAATTAAAACCTACGGATTGTATTCGTACACGTAATACTTACATTATGTATACCTATAATTATGTTTAGGCTTTATAGCTAGAAAAATAAACACTGTAAATCATTCAGAAATGAAAACTACAAAGTACCTAAATAGGTAACTGATTTCATACCAAGCAAAACATTCACGGGCCGCAAGTAAGACGTCCACGGGCCGCATGCAGCCCGCGAGCCGCGTGTTGCCGACCGCTGGCCTAGAATTAAAAGTAGCCTATGTCCTTCCTTGGGGTTCAAACTTACCCCGTACTAAATTTCATCAAATTACAGTGGTGAAATCGTAACAAACAGACAGATAGATAGAGTTACTTTCGCGTTTATAATATCAATAAGGATTTCGGATTTAGGATCCCACGCCTTGAGGTTGACGGCACCTGCACAATGAAACCGAATTATTCCGACTGGCAAGCGTTGATATTATGACTTTATTCAGTTAAAAACCGATATCCTGCAGCGGACATTTCACGGTTAAATATAATATCAGAGTGAATTATTATACCAGACCATATAAACCAAGCCATAACCAGAAAAAAACCGTTTAATTATAATGCATAAAAACGCCATATTAATTGCCAAGTCACTTCTAATCTGATCTAGTTCATTTGTATCTAAACTATTCTAGCATGACCTTTAAATAAATAGGTAGTCATATTAATCGGTATTGTGAGAACCAACGCCATATAAAATCTGAACTGGACACTTGGTTATATAAACCAGTTATAAAAGACCTTCCTTGCTCCCCTGTCACCCTTAAAATACAAGCCAGTAAAGGGAAAGCTATAGTTTTTGGCAGCTCAAGTTATGATAGCCGGTAATACAGTCCAGTAATGTAATGTCTTACGCCTTGGCATTTAGAAATTGGTTCACGTTGTTGACGCAGGACGATGATTGATAAATGCAATGGATAATAAAATATGTCCTTGTTAAATTAAAATGTTATAATGATATTAAATCTAATTGTACCAATAGGAGGCCTTGAAATATACAAAGACTAGCTTTTGCTTGCGACTTTGTCAGAAAATGGTTCTAATAGGATTTTGTAATGATTTTTTATGCAAAATTTGAAGTAGATTGGCCCAAGAAATGACGTTGTCCCATACAAACTATGCCCCTTTTTTTACCCCATTGGGGGTAGAATTTCGAAAAATTCTTTCTTATCGGATGCCTACGTCATACAAAGAACACACCATCCATGTTTCAGGTCTCTACGATCAGCGGTTTAAGCTGTGCGTTGATCCCTCTGTCAGTCAGTCATTCGGGACAAACCTTTTTATACCACATAGGTATAAAAAGGTTTGTCCTATAGATAGATGAGGTGTTGAGATTGATGATATATGAGAAGTTCACCAACTTCTTTCATCATTGCTTTACTTAAAGTGGTCATTAAGCAAAGCAATGACGAAAGAAGTGAATAGCTGCTTAAAAAAATAGGATCAATTAAGTCCTTTCACTTTTTTATGTATTTTTAATGCATGCAAGTGCATTAATTGTGCATTAATTTTAATATTTAAGTAGCTGTGCCTGAGGCTTTGCTCACGTGGACCTAAGTGTAAACTAAGAAAATAAACAGAGAAAGAAATAAAATATAATGGAACATTGCTTATCCCTCATAGCAAATAGCGTATTAATATAGATCAGACTAAATAGGAAATATATACCCATTTTAATAAAATTTATCCAGTAGTAATTGCGTGATACTTTGTTAGATTTTATTATTGGTATATAGAATTAAAAGTATTCGTGGAGTTTCTTTCTGGTTCATCTCCATAGGAACCATTTTGACTGAATAACTGACAAATCAAAAGTACCTATGTGTAAACGTTTTATTTGATGCGCTTATATTACAATTTACATCTAAATCTATAATTAACTAAACCACAAAACATATAAATAACTGGCTGTACCCCGCGGGTACACACGCGTTTAGTTACGTCTTTGATTACTGCTCCACACCCTTGGGTCATAGCGTGATGTTATATAGCTTATACTATTACGCATGAATCCGAATATCATATAGAAAAATATTTTTTCCAATCCGACTGGTAGTTCAGAGATTCGCGCGCTTTAACAAACAATAAAAAAAAACTCTAAGTACAGCTTTATTATATTAATATATGGATATTAAAATTACGGTTTAGTCCCATCTCATCCCCTATGCTTTTATACCTACAAAAATTTCACACCTCTCACTCCTGGCATAAATCTGTCAACGGTACAGTCATGAACGAAAACAAACTCAGACAGTTGAATTAATATGATTATATTAAAAATTAACAAATAAAATAGTCTTTTACTTTAAGATAACCTATAAAAAAACAAGGGAGGTAATACAAGGTATGTCATGTACAATTTTAAAAAAACAAAGGTGAACGCTCATAGGGCATCAATAAACTCATCAGTATCACTGTCGAACAAGAGCCCAAAATGATTGGCAGCATTGCCACGTTCACACGCTGCATAGCAATACTGATTTTTTGGTCTCTTTTTAATGCTTTCTATTTAAGTTTGAGTCAGAAAATATGTATCCGTCCTATAAAGCTGAATCTCTCCCACTACACAGACCAGTAATGTCTGAAACCCTGGCATTAAAATAAATAATTGATAAAGCACTTTAACAAAATACAAATGACATTAATGTAATTGATTGTTAAATGAACTACTTACAAATTCAATAAATCTTAGTCACATCGAACATTATAAGTTAGTTATATTATTTAGTGGAACTATTATGAACAGGACCTTGTGTAAACTAGACTAGTTTTAAGACCTTAGTATATATCACACATATAAAATGAATAGTCACCGACCACCTAATAGTCGTAAGTGTTGGCGCCTTATGTAACACGACCCTAAGCTTTAAATAATAGCATTTAGGTTGTTCTTAAGGTAGGGCCGTTGGTATTATGTTCTCGAGTTAGAACACTATTTAAAAGTTGCAAACACACGCACTAAAGAAATAATGTAATTTCTTACGATTGAAGTTATCTAAAGATATTTTTATTCGCGGATGCAAACAAAGTCGTGTACTAAAAAGAAGCCTATATGTTTATCCAAATTCCAACCACTTAATATTTTATTTCGATCAGAAGTTTGGCTAATTATGAAGTTACAAACAGACAAAGATAGTTACTTTCTCATTTATAATATTAATGTGCCTACTTTATTTTCTTAAACCTATATTTCTAGGTTCACAAATTTGTCGCCTACGCGTTCCAATAGAACCATTTTTAGAATATCTCAATAAAAACATTACCTTCATGAACACATGGTACAATTTCCCAAAGCCGCCAGACTTGCATAATTTTAAAATGGCTGTAATTTTGAGAATAGTAGTAAGAAGGTATACATACTTGCTACCTTGAATACTGGTCCCTTTTTCAGGCGTCGAGTAAAAAATATACCATACTTACTTACGTTCAAGTGACGTAGTCTTTAATAGATTTAAGCTGTGTAAACATAACCCAAACATAGTAACTCTTGAATAATGGAACTGAAAATTGGAATCAAAATAAAAATTCATATCAACCTGTGTAAGGAAAACGATTTATATATTTTATTAACACATTGTAGCATAAAAAATAACACCACAAAATATAAGTGTATATTACCACGGCATAAAGTCGTTTGACACAAGAACAATCTATTTTTGGCCGCCTGTAGCCATGTATCAAGGTCCACCACTCTCCTAAATGCCTAGACAGACCGCGGTTTTAGAAAACCTAGTAGGTACCTATATTAGGCACTAAGTGATCTAATATCTGAATTGAAATTATGACTTCCTTGAACGCGATAAAAAAGATAATTATGTTGATAGTTACAAAATTTAGTGTTTGTTGAATGATACAGCGATACAGATCTTTAGTATTTATGGTTATTTTTTTGTAATTATAAATATAATAAAGGAAATAAAATGGTCAGGAAATGAGGATAATTTGAGTCAATTTAGTCAGTTAATAAGGCGATTATTACCTCAACTGAAAAACACTACACACACACTATTACAGAACTGAATTAAAATTTTTGAAGGTCTTACCAAATTTAAATCAAGTGCATTTGATTGCCTGTTTTTATATCGTTTAGTCAATCACAGCAGCTAGTAAAAGATTTGAACAGTCTTCATCACCATCATATCAGCCGTAGGACGTCAAATGTCAAACATAGGCCTCCCCTACAGATTTCCAATAGGACCGGCTGGGAGCGGCTTGCATACAGCGCGATTCCGCGGTCCTCATCAGATCGTCTGACCTTGTGGGTGGACGTCCTACGCTGCGCTTGCCGGTGCGTGGTTTCCATTCGAGAACTTTACGATCACATCGGCCATCAGTTCTGCGTTAGTCTTCAGTCAATATTCAGAAATCATTTTTTTTTATGTTTCGGTGCATTGGGACCCGTGCCGCGAGGGCTGGTTGGAGGTGGCTGGAAGGATTTAGGAGAGGCCTTTATCCAGCAATGGGACAGCATAGGCTACGCAAAGGCACTTTACATCAGAACACACCCAAATGCTGGCCCAAATCTGGCTTGTGACTGATTTCAAACTGAATGAAAATAACCAATACAACTACAATTACATTACCTTAATTTGTGGGTTAAATATTTTCAAATTTCGAAAGAGACTTAGCCTTAATTAAATGTTCTAATTAGTGCAGAAAGATAAGCGTTGATACACTCCATTTATTCTTTAATCCGGTACCCATAATAAGTGTAGAGTGGGTTGTAAAATGAAATACCTATTTACCTAGATAGGCATCAGTACGATATATCAATCTTAATCGCCTGGCGAAGGAGTAAACTGAAAAGGTTACAATAAATAATTTAAAAACGGCTGGACCGATTTTGACGATTTTTACAGGGGTTAACATGCTTCGATTTGAAAAAAAAAAGGGGTCCACGCAATAAAATTCAACCTCATAAAACTGTGAACGATCGGGGTCCGCGCAATAAAATTCAACCCTATAAAACTGTGAACGATCATTACTTTTCGTGAATTCTGCAAACTGAACGAACATTTTTTTTTTTTATTCCACTCGGACGATGTCGTGGGTAACATGTAGTCCATACATAACTAGCAGCGCTCCTCGCCATTGTACATCAGAAATCCTGATCTTACAGCTGTAAACTTATGTAATGCGAACTGTAGGTACTCAACCATTTCATTTTTCTTTTAAGGAAATGCCACATGAAGGTGTAGGTGATCGTGATAGGGTTTACGTGATAACCCAGTAATAAGGGCACACGCTTCACTCATTAGTTTGCTGTCTTAATACCGGGCTAGTCCTAACGTGACTTTTTTTAATTCATGTGTGCCTTCTTTTCAACCGACTTCAAAAAGGAGGAGGTTCTCAATTCGGCGCGTATGTTTTTTTTTTTTTTTGTATGTATGTATGTTACCTGATTTCTCAGCCAATTATGAATCGATTTGGATGATTCTTTTTTTGTTTGAAAGAGTATACTTCCGAATAGGTCCCATAGAAATATTGTCATGATCTGATGATGAACTTCGGAGATATGGAACGGTACTCCTTATAGGATCACAGCAGAACCGTCGTAACAAGAAAAATTGCTTTGTTTATACGTGTAGTCGATGACTGGCTGAAGGAAAAAAGGGAGGGGGTACGTCAACCCCCCTCCTACCACTTTCCAAAATTAAATATATCGTGTGAGGTATTGTTTGAAAGGGCTTTTTGTAAGGATTTCAAACATTAATACACAAGCACTAGATCCCATATAAATATTGTCATGATCTGATGATGAACTTCGGAAATATGGAATGGAACTCCTCATAGGATCACAGCAGCAATATCGTAACAAGTGAAATTGCTTTGTTTATACGTGTAGTCAATGACTGCCTGAAGGAAAAGGGGGAGGGGGTACGTCAACCCCCCTCCTACCACTTTTCAAAATTAAATATATCGTGTGAGGAATAGTTTGAAAGGGCTTTTTGTAAGGATTTCAAACACAGCACTAAAAAGTGAAAAATAAAAAGCTTTTTTACAAAAAAAGATAACCGCCTTCAAAAACTAAAAAATAACTTTAGTTTTGGAAGTCGGTGGCAATACTTACCTACATAACAAAAACAAAACCAAAGCCACCGACTTCCAAAACTAAAGTTATTTTTTATTTTGTAGTTTTTGAAGGCGGTTATCTTTTTTTGTAAAAAAGCTTTTTTAAGTTTATCTTCACAAACATCGGTGAAGAAAAACATCGTGAGGAAGCCACACAGGAACACCTTGAACAAGCGTAGCGATCAATGCCTCGATCGTGCCTTCTCTGTGTGAGAAGAGGGCTTTGCCCTACAGTGGGACAATAATTTCTAGTATTGTTATTAACTGCGACATTACTGCGTATTAACTATTGACACACCTCAGAATGAGTAATTAAAAGAAAATGAATGAATAAAAGATGAATGAGTTGATGTTGAACTATTTCTTATAAGTAGCTTAGTTGAACACCTGTCTTACCTGGAAGTAGGGTTGCTAGGCGTGCTGATAAAGCTGGACATATTCGGACTTTTAGGATGCGTGTTCGGCTAAATTAGTAGGTGTCCGGCCTGCCCAACTTTTTTTAGGCTTTTTACATTTAATTTATTTTAAGTTAAGTTGATTTCATGGTCAAGTCATCATTTTAAAATTCAGACACAAAATCCGAAATTTTTTTCTCCAATTTCACCCAAAAGTACGGTTTAACTGGCTGGTGGTCCGGCTTTCCAGTTTTAGAATCTGACAACCCTACCTGGAAGGTACCAATTTCGTATCCGGGTTGAGGTATATCAGTGCAATCTCTCAACTTTCAGGAAGTGTAAGGTACTGCATGACAATATACACACGTTTGATAAAACTGATACAGAACACGTAATTTGATAAAATGATAAGGTTTTCTTAATGTTTCAAAGTGATGTAACGGTTCATTGAAACATCCTTATTGTTCTTTATGAATGGCTTTCAGTGGATAGAAATTATGTAATGTTTGTTTTAACTGTAATTTAAGTCTTTAAAGATAAGACTATTCACAAAAAAATTGTATTCTATAACAATGAAACTAAAACAAAGAGGCAACTGTACGCTACGAATCTACGATAGGTCGTGGTGGAGCAAAATTAATTTTACGAGTGGACTGTAACATAATATCACGCCTGTAATCCCCGAAGGGTTAGGCAGAGGTGTACCCATTAGTACACCCACATTTCGCTAGTTATGTTTTAAGTCCCATGTAATAGGGGGCGAGCCTATTACCATCAATCGGCCACAAATCTAGACTCCGAGGCTGCTACTGAGAAATTCCTGATGGAAAAACCCAATAACACTTTGACCGACCTGGGAATCGAACCCAAGACCTCATGCTCGGCAGTCGCGCTTTGCGACCACTAGACCGACGAGGACTGTATAACATTTTTAATCTGGGGTGTAACATTTATAATCTCAAAACTGGGGTGGTTTAGGAAAAAAATCACTGGAAACAAGTCGCGGGCAGTAGCAAGTTCATATTAAAAATCATTCAACAAATATCTCAAACTAACTAAACTTTTATCTATAAAACCGTCATCACAAACCAAACACAAATCAATACCAACAATCAAAATCGAATTGTACACTATCCATTGCAGCATTCTAACAAAACCTTACAAACCGAATGGTACAAAACACGCAATGCACTGAAGAATTAAACGTGAAACTAAATTTTCCGTTAAACATTTACTGAATTCAACAAATGAGACATTTCACTCGATAACAATCGTGATTCTCGATTTACGTAATCGATTGTTTAAAAAGCTATTATTGTTTTTGTTTTTTGTCCAAACTTTAAAGGCATGATTTACTCCGTTCTTGATTATGCAAGTAAAGACACGAATAAAATGCTTTACAATGTTAAATCGTGATCTGATAGCAGTAAGATTTCTTTTTCGTGTTAATTATTTTGTTAAACTGATCTTAGTAGTTCTTCCCAAAAAATCCAACCCACAATGTCTCAAATATGGTATAAACGTTGTTAAATTGTGCTTAAGTTCGGTGCCCAAACGATGTAAGCAACAATACAATCTATCCATAATGATATTAATAACAATAAACTAATTCATATTCAACATTCGAAGTGTGTACTGTTCTGTTACTTCGCAGCATTAACAGTTCAATGTAGATTTTTTAAGAATTGACTAATGTATGGGTGGATAAATGAATGGATGACTCTTTCAAGCATTTTCATCCTGTTTTTGTGTTCCCATGTGGTCTAGATAAGACTTGTTCTTTATTACGGAGTCTACGCAGACGAAGTCGCGTGCAGAAGCTAGTGTTTCATATACCTACCTACGCTATAAATTAAGAATTATGACAACTTTCCCGACTGTTACTGTTTGAAATAAAATGCATTTGTTACAACAAACGAATTAAATAATATTTTCCTTCAACAACTTAACTCAAGATAAATATTATTAACATTTCAATTATTCAGAGCTACACAGAGACACTTTTGTTAGCTACAGTACAACAATACATATTTAGAGTACAGCCGAAAGCTAACGGATTAATAATAATAATATCCTCTCGACGGAAAACTGGAATATATTAATCAAACGGTTTTCCTAGGAATCACGCTTGACGACAAATTACAATGGGGACCTCATATAACATCAATTGCGGGACGGTTAAGCTCAGCAGCTTATGCCGTTAGAAAGATAAGACAGTTGACAGATATAGAAACTGCGCGATTGGTCTACTTCAGCTACTTTCATAGCATTATGTCGTATGGCATTCTACTGTGGGGTCGGGCTGCTGACATTGAATCCATTTTTATTTTACAGAAGAGAGCTGTCAGAGCCATTTATAATCTACCTCGTCGCGAATCTCTTAGGGAATTATTTAAAACGATTAATATTATGACAGTGCCTTGCCAATTTATTTATGAAAATATTATTTATGTGAGAAAAAATTTAAATCTCTTTAAGAAAATAAGTGATAGACATAATATTGATACTAGAAATAAAGATAAAATAGCTCAACCATATTTTAGATTGTCTAAAGTAAAAACATCTTTTATGGGGTACTGTGTTAAATGTTACAATAAAATTCCTGCTGATATATTAAAATTAAATGAAAGAAAATTTAAAACTCACATTAAAAAAACGCTTTGCAAACAAGCATATTATAAATTAGAGGATTATATTCAAGATAAGAATGCTTGGAAACATGCTGGTCCTGCTCCATGGGACAATGACACATTCTAGACTCACTCATCAAACTGGTTATTAATGTTTTTCATTTTTCTTAATACTTATTTTGTTATATTTTTATTCTTGTTTATTTTTGATTTTAAAGTGTGATTGATTGATAGATTGCACGGACTCACACACTATTTCATGTTGGTTGAGATGTTATGAGTGGTCGTCTGTAGTTCTAATATTTGTAAACACGTGAACACTATGTATATTTGAACATATATTTTACCTTTAAATTCTTAATTTGTAATACCTTTAAATTATTATAATTTAGTAGTTTTTATATAGGGTATGTACATTGCTTTCACGTGCCATGTCGTGTATGATTCTGTATACAAATATTGTAAACATTGATTTTAAAAGAGTACGTATGGAGTTTCTTGCCCATTCTTCTCCATACAAAACTACCTTTTGGAAGGGGCAACTAGATTCAATTCCTTTTTCTTTTTGTAAATGACGTTCAAAAGTGCCTTATAATGGCCTAATTGAAATAAATGATTTGACTTTGACTTTGACTTTTGACTTTGGAATTTCTATTACGGCAGACAATCAACCAAGATATTTATTTAAACTTTATGCAACAAAAAAGTACAAAGGCGGACTTACAGTACCCGGCGATAAATATTGCACATCGACCTTTGGAAAGAGACAATCGGCTAATTTCGGCTTCGTAGAGCGTTATCTCTGTCGCACGAAATACAAACAGTCCGTTATCTATTAGGAGCTGTTAAAACAATTATGATTTGCTTCTTTTTTTGATAATTCTTTTTATTCTTTGTAGTAAATACGATAAAGGTCGATGTGCAATATTTATCGCCGGGTACTGTAATGCCATAGGCATTTCTACCAGTCAATCAAAAGTGGTGAAGAGATAACATGGCAATACCAAGATACCAAGTAAACAGGAGATATTTTAGTGCACAAGTGTATGAGCAAGCACAAGAGTAATCCCTCTTTCACCCTTATAATCCGATCGGACAGTAATGCGAGATTAGATGTAGGACCAACGGCTTCACTTGCTTCCTGAGGCAAGGTGGTGTCATGCCACCAACTTCCAAATTCAGGGCTGCTACTGAGAAATTGCTAATGAAACAACCCTATAACACTTTGCCAGACCTTGGAATTGAAGCTAGACACCTGTCCGCTCACCAAAGTATCCTCAGAGAAGCTGGTAGCTCAGTGGTCACGTGCACAGCGAGGCTCAGTGAAGACCCCCTTACAGTCTCCCCAGGGATGTGTCCTAACAGGCACTGCAAAGGGAGGGTACTGGTGCTGTCTTTTAAGTGGAAAAGGAACCCTCCTAATGTGCGAATGAAGAACACCGGAGTGGTTTGAGTAAAGTACGAATCCCACACTTCCCGGTGTAATAACTGAAGACCGCCGGGCGCCCTTTGGAAGGAGCTCCCCCGAAAACTAAAAAAAAAAAAGGGGTGGGGTCCTTTTTTTGGGGTCAGAAATTGCGTTTACGTACGACCACGAGACTAAAGGAGTAGCAAACGTATTAACACAAAGTCTAGCACATTTTTTTCCACATTATCCAAACCTGTAGTATGTTACAAGGATTTCATCATCAACAAATCATCGGGTAACATAACAATGCGTACAAATAGCTGTTAATGATTATTAATTATTCCACATTTCATACTAAAATAAGCGTTCCGTGCGCGGTTTCGTCAGCTACCACTCAATCGGCCATTACAAACATTTGATAATACGAAATAATACCCTATTCATTAATATTACCTCACACGAGTTACAAGCGAATATGGGAAATATAGCGTTGTACAAAAACCACTTACTTATTGACACAATAACAATAGAAACTGGCAGCCACATGGGCAAGAGTTGTGTCCATTAATCTGAACGATAAATGCAAGAAGTGGTATTTTGATTTTTTTACTGAAAAGCTTAGCCTATATCTTTAAACTAATAACGGTAAGCAACTTAGCATTTCGATTTAATCTCATCTAAGAGGAACAGATTGTAGGACCTGGAAGAAGGGTTATATCCGGGTCATCTCTCTTACTGGGCGGAATAGAGGGGGGCGAGGGTCTGTCTGTCTCTTACTGACTAAAAACAACCTACACCAAATAAAATAAAATAAATTAGCCTCGTTTTGGATACAACACAATCGAGTAGTTAGTTACCACTGGATGCAGACAAGGCCTAGATTAATCTTGAATATTATTTATTCGTCGGAAAATTTACATAGGTTCGCCTAGTAAACCTAGCTTCCATTCTAGGTAACACCAAGGTCTTCGAGTTTGAAGTTTCTATTTGGTAGATTAGCGGTTAACAGACGCAGTTATTCAAGCGAAAACGTCATTATACAAATTGTACTGCACAGATATGTTTGGGTTATTTTAGCTCTTAGATGTTTGTTATAAGGTTCAAGATTTTTATACATTGCTTAACCCATAGTTCAATATCAGGACTGGTATATACAACGTGTAACGTTAAATGCGCAAAACCTGAAAATAGTTTGATCAGAATAACCAGCAGAATCAATTGAACGTCTTTTTAATATAGGTCACATTTTTCAAAAAATATTCATTAAAAACGTTGCCGTGTCTATTTATTAGTAGGTCAAGCCATCCGGCGCGCAGCGGCCCGGTGACGACTTCTCCCTCGATAGAGCGTCGTCGCAGACGCAAGAAACGATCAGAATTGCCAGTAAAACTAAATCAGCACATAAAACCTTTACTTTAGTTTTAATGTTTTTTTTTTCTCTGAAATAGGTCAATTTAATTAAAAATCAGTTGGGGTGTCTGAGGTTTTGCGCATTTAACATTACACGTTGTATAATATAGTAGTTCTGCATTTACTGTTGTCCTTGGGTGCACTTGCATAGTTCTTACAAATATGTATATTGGTGTCTCATTTCATCTACAGTTGCTTAAGGGCCTCTGCTAGTTGGCATTGGCCCCACGTACACCTTCCAAAGATCTGGGACTCAAGCTAAAAATTATTTGTATACGAGTTATACAGAAATTAACAAACGACATAATAATAATGTATATTGTTGTGCATTATAAATAAAAAAAAGATCATAATAATAATTAACTTTTTATCAAACATTTACAATCTAATAGGACCACATTTAAAATTTTTTAAATAACTAGCAATCCAATAATTTTTTTCTTCTTCTTCTGCTATACATAACTAAATATATTCAGTCTGTACCATTGATTTGGTACAATATTCACCGTTTATCTAACGGCATATTACAAATGTGAAGCGACAATTTTGTTTTTTACCGGATTCAATTATTTTTAATTGTTCCTTAGTATCTACTTGAAGTTTACGTAACTCAATGGAAACAGTGAAAAATATATTAAATTGCGTTCCGGCCGCATCTCACGGTGTATTACCTATTGTTTCGACAAAATTAAGCGCTCACATTAACAATTGACGCGGAAAACGTCAAAGTTTACAGAATAATCATTCAACTCCTTGACTTAATCCATTAAAATGTATGAAGTAATTGTGTAAAACCTCTCATCATTGTGATTGGAAGACTTGTTCTTTTTTTTTTTTACCTCTGCTAAGTATGTCTCTTCAGATTTGTCTTATGTTTTCCTGGTATGTGCGAATCTCGATCTATGCTCTAATTATTATATCCCTCGGTGAATTTAGCTGAAACTAGCTTAAGTCCGCGATTCATTTCGCGTAAATGGCGGTTATCTGCGGGGTCTTAATGTTTTTTGTCGAGATCCCAATCCTTTTTCTAAAATAAAAGTGTCCTAAATTATTCTTTATAACATCAGCCATCAGTCAGACAAAGTCCCGTCGAAATTAGGTCCAGCGGAATCTGAGTATAGCCGGAACAATAAGACAGACAAAAAAAAAGTTTTTTTTTTATAAATATCTTATATTTTCTTCAATATTATTTACATTTTTGCATAGATAAACTTAAGGTGAGCTGTCAATCCCAAGGATCTGCAGTGCTATTCTATAAAAACCTCCCTCGTTGAATCTATATAGATGAAGCACTAAAACTTAAACTGGTGAACTTCTCTTCATCGTAGTGCCTCTTCAACTACTGAAGGTTTGCCGTTAGATCGTAATACTTCAATCTGTCCTTCGCGAGGCAGAACAGTTCAGCGACTCAGGGCTGTTCAGAGTTCAGTGTGAGTTCACTTCACTTAAATTCACCGAGAGTTTATTTTTTACAGAACAGCTCGTGAGGAGAGATATAACAGCTCACCCACCCCAAGATCAGAGGGATTTTTTTACCAAAAAGACTAGGCATTCGCTAGCTCTCTATCTAGCTGTTTATCAACAATCCACCTACCGGTACCTACCTTTCAGGTTTATATTCTCATAACATTAACAGTGAAATTGTTTTCAAACAGCTGAAGGTGAAATCAATTGAAACAACAGTGACATTGAATGAAGAGGTCAATTATCGAATCCGCGACAACAACATTACAAGATACACGTAAGAACGGGTAACATACGCTAACAAAATTATTCAACGAACATTTCACAACCCTAGTTGGCTAGAAGGTTGATTTCATCACCCCATTCACACCCCCCGATATTCTAAACAGAAAAATTGGCACCTGACTACTAATTCTCATAATAGCATTCGCTCATGACCTTTGACATGACAATGCTTATGTTTCGAAATTTAAATAATAGTCACACAAGTTCAATGGTAGAAGGTATACGAGCTGCCAGTTTTGCATTAAGTGACAAATTCAAGGAGGTAGCTACACTAGTAATACTTAACGCGAATAAATAATTAAATAAATAAGTTTTTTTTTATTGGTGATTTTAAAATTCGAACTAGCAATCTTGCCGCTGGTTTGGCCGCACGCACACAGTGATATAGTCACGTGACACTGCCTACCGTATACGCAATGGGATGATTCTGTTCGTTGAAAGTGGTGTATTCTGAAATACATTCAAACATAAGCAACAAGTATTTATTAATTGACCAAATGTCTTAATTTTAATAGATTATTTATATCATTTGTAGCAGCCTCCTGAAAGACGCGAATGCAACACTGCCTTGTATAGGGTAACTCCGCCGGTTTTCGGCCAGTTAAGCGAACGTCTGACTTCATGGCGATTTTTATCTTTGATAATAAAGTCGCTGGTTAGTTTCTTAAATCTTTTTGAACTCAGAAGATACTGTAGTTTTAATATTTGTAGATGTTTTACTCGTAAATATCATAATAAAATTACAAAAAATAAAAATCTGTGAAAATAGCGATTCCGCCGGTTTTCGGCCATCTGTGTCAGTTCCCGGCCCTTATTTTTGCTAGTTTTCGGCCACTATTCTACTATTGAAAACTCATCTCTATTTGCTCTGCATAGGTTCTATAATGGATCAACAAGTAAATAATACGTAAGAATCAACGGTTTTAATTAAAACCTTTAAAATATTACTTAAATGGCAACATTTTTGTACAAAATCACAGGAAAATTAATCATTACAAAATATAAAATGGCAAAACGAAAAATAAATAAGAATAAAAAAAAATATGAATATTCACATTTTCTTTAATAATAACTTTCTGTGAATTTTCGTCTCTGAGAAAATATTAGTCTTTCATTATTTCTAAAATCTTCTTAATATTAGTTTTTCTTCATATTGATTCTCGTTTCCTTATTTATTTTTTAAATATTTCTGAGTCAGTCTCTGTACTATATTTATTGTTCTTTAACATGCTAAATTTTTTGACTGGCTAATAATACAAATTTTGGGGAAGACACTTAAATAAGTTTGTTTTATTCGTCTGACTGAAGATTTTCATTGAATTAGTTCAATTATGAACATTTACTACCGTTATTTTTTACTAGCCGAGAATCGGTAATCAAATTGTTAGTTTTCGGCTATATGGATTTGCTTAGGTCGAAAAGTAAATATTAAATCTCTCATTTTCGGCCGTCAAAAACTAGATAGATAAAAAGTGTTATTACCACATAATTAGCTCGATAACATGCGGCCGAAATCTAAACACACAAATGAGAAGGGGTTATACTTCGTGTAAAAAATATTTATTTTGAAAAACATCCTTTTTTAATATTCAAAATAATCAATTAAATGTAAAAGGTTTTCTTCTAGTTTTCGGCCTCCCGGCCGAGAAGTGGGAGATCTTCTAAATCATTATCTAGTTACCCGGCCATTAAATTTAAATGTAAATAATCTAATCTTTCTTCGATTTTAATTGAAATAACACTAATTCAACTTATCTCTCATACACAGAAATACAATTTATGTTTATAAACCGGTAAACAACAATGTAATTTCCCTTTCAAAAATAACGCGCGCACTATTTTTTTCGTTAATTTTGACACATGCGTGCACTATAAAACTTTCGGAGGCTTACAGACTTATTAATTAGATCATTAAAAATCCACAAAATTCAAGAGTTATAGGGTTTATACCAAAGAAATAAGTAGGCATTGACTTTTAATTATGTAGGGTAAAGTTTTCTTATTATATTAATATAACTATGAACTGGCCGAAAACCAGAGGTGGCCGGCAAACCGGCGAAGTCACCCTACATAACTGAGAGTACATACATAACAGACCGATAACAATTACCTCGTGTTGCCAACTCCGTGATCGTTGACAAAAGATTTCGCAACACAATCGATAATTGAATTAAAAAAGTTCCAAATCAAGGAGTCATTATTCAAAATCTTTTTTCTAACACTTAGATTAGACATGCATTAAAAAAGTTCAAGTTGCTATTATAATATGCGTTCTTGAACCTAATTTCGTTCGAATCCGGGGCACGTACAACAAAAGACAATAACATTCAATGTCGTTTCCATCACGACTGAATCCGTCATATTTGCTGTTGAGTATCGATTATAGGCATGTCAATGATCGATACTGGATCGTATACGATTTATCGATAACCAAGGCTACAAGTATTACACGGTCATAATTAGTGAAACGTATTAATAAAAGCGAACAATGAGTGAATGGACACGCACGCTATTCGATAGTAAATGTGTTGTGCTTGTGCGCCATTGATCAATGATTTGAATGCGAAATTCAATTTCACACTCTTACAATTCACATATTGTGTAGGTTTGAAAGAGAGTTTCAAAGCAATGACAATGAATGTAAGAGGTAGGATAATTAATCAAGTAAACATGTTTTTGAATGAGTCCCTACAATAAAGATTCGCACCTAACACTAGCACGTAGAGTAAGTATTTGGTCTGAAGGACCCAAATCGAATGGCCCGTGACCGAAAGGACCGATAAAGATAAAGATGCGTTTATTTGTGTAAAAATATGTGTAACATGATACATAGATATGCACTTAAGTATGGATGGAAACTAATAGCTTGACATTGGTTCAACATGTTTTGCCAAATTCGGCGTACAAAATAGATTGATAGTACATAATTATAGTCAAAATTCAATCATTTTAATAAATACATAATTTCAGTCAATACAAAATTAAAAAATTAAAAAATTAGAACAATAAAATTAATAAAACTAAAATATAAATTACATTATCTGTCATATGATCTGTCAAAATTTGTCATTCAAGAATAATAAAATAGTTTCAAAATTATTTAGCGTAAGTAGATTAACGTATCGATTTTCAGATGAGAAATAGTTTGAAGACTTTATTGTGCTTTCAATTTTTATATCGCCTGGAATACTTTTAATTCGAATACTTTAACATCAGCGCGCTCGTACTAATAATATCTAAATTTTTTCATTAAAATTTGTCTAGTCGTTTAGAAGAAGTTCAGTGGAAACACACTTATCAGAAGAATATTTTTTAGATGTAGATAACAAAACTAGAAGACATAACAAACAATAATTAGGTAATTGTTAGTTAAGTCATAAAAACAAAACGGTATGAATGAATAAATCTCAAGAACCCAAACAAGGTCCTCCCACAGTAATTGTTCACTTATCTACACCTGCTAATTAAAGTATCAGTTCACGTTTGACACAAATGCGTCGCAAGCGCAAGGTCCCGATCCGCACAGTGACCTTTTCACATAGATTATTATTTTATTAATTACATTAATTAACAACTTATAACGCGAACTGAATGAGTACTTATAGATCATCAATCACAGAAAATTATAGTCTAATCTTTGGCACTTTTGCTGTTTTGTTTGCATGACAAAATGATCCCTAATTTGTAGTTCTGAGTTCAATCAGACATAAATAACTAAGTAGGTAACTAATATAACAACGTTATTTTAATCCACGGGTAGGTATATAATTTGTGATTAACTTTTAATTTTGTTCGAGAATTTAATAAATCTAGTTATGTACAGTCTGAAAAACTATTCTGTATACCGGTTCGATATAGTAAATATTCGTTTTGATATAGTGCGAAATAATATTTCAAGCTTATATTATACCTACCTGGAGAGTGGTATATATAATACAATTGACAAAATTTTATCTACTCCTCACACTCAAAATATACACATCAAAAGTGTCTAGGGATCAACATCCCTAACATTGATTAGGGATGTTGATCCCTAGACACTTTTGATGTGTGTATATTGTATAAAAATAAGTTGCAAGTTAGCTGCTTATTAAGAAATCATCAGAGAAACTCGGTAGTTTCTTTCAAGAGACAGATGCAGAAAGCGGTCGTCTTGGATAGAGGATTGATGTTATTGCTTATACTATTCCTCATAAATCATACACATGACATATCATCGTATCATATACAAGATATTTTCCAATCCGACTAGTAGTGTCAGAGATTAGCGTGTTTAAAAAGAAACCAAAAAATCTCTTCAACTTTATTATATTATAAACTAGCAAACCGCCCCAGCTTCCTACGGGTGTAAATTTTCGATATTTCTGGTGGGATTTAAAAAAAACTTTCATTGTGAATCTTATCCAAGAAATTATGACCACAACAAAAAGAATCAGCCAAATCGGTCAAGCCGTTCTCGAGTTTAGCGCTTAGCAACACATTTAGCCATTCATATACTGTATTTATATAGATAGATAGATATGTAGTATTGATATCTTATTTGTGTGCACATAACGCGTCGTTAAACTAGGTTAATAAATAAGATTTGTAGAAGGAAACAATTTATCTTAAAGTGGTCCTTTATTCATATCGTCGTATTTATGTGGTCCAATCAACTGACGGATTTAGGGTCATGGCTGAACCACAATGACAGTTAGTAGGTAGGTGCGTTTGATTAATCATTGATCTTGTTGCCAAGACCGGACATTTTTTTTGTCAACGTTAACTTTAAATATTGTCGCAATCATTATGGGTGTGCCTAATCTATACAGTATGAAACAAAGTCGGTTACCGCCGTCTGTACGCTTTAGATCTTTTAAACTACGCAATGGATTTTAATGCGGTTTTCATCAATAGATAGAGAAATTCAAGAGAAAGGTTTACTTAAGTATCTATGTTGATCCCGTACAAAGCCGGGGCGGGTCGCTAGTGATCTGTATACTTAAATAAATAAAGTTGAAATATCTGTTTGTAATGTCAAAATAAAAGCTTTTTAAAAAACCAATATTTCCAATATTATCGAAACGGTTGGACCAATTTTGGACTTTAATACCAGAACGCTTATGTTATAAGGAATAACTGAAGTTACTTTTATTTTAATAAATGAATTAGTGTTCTGCGCAAAAACAAGCGTCGTCTGCGTCCGCTATAATAACCGAAATTGATGCAGACGAAGTCGCGAGAATAAACTAGTCAATATTTAACTATGAAACCTTAATATTATAATAATGACAATGAATCCATAAAAGACAAGATGTTATATCATTAACATAATATTTATTTCGTAATCGCTTACGTCCAATCAGGCGATGCGATTAGGGTCAATCAATTTAAAGGATCAACAACCATAATAATAGTGATTAGGTATTTATTCTACATTTTTAAACATAATCCGGGGTTGCGAGACGTCTTACCAGGATACCGTGGCTCACGTAAAGGGCAACAGAAGGAACAGGGTGGTTTTTTAGTCAGTAAAAGTCTGACAGTCCCTTCCCCTTATGTATCCTGCTTATGCGTAGGAAGTTCCATCAAATTGGTTCATTCATTTCGAAAAATAAGGACTTGAAAGTTTGTATGAAATGTCGTACAACGTAAACGATCTTAACGAGGGTTCATTAAGCATATATCAATAAAACAAACATAAAACGGTCAATCGAATGGTACACACGACCTTGATAAGTGTACCGTCTCACTGTCCGACTGCCGGACACTTACACAACGATAGTGAAAGGTGTCTATTGTGCAACCCGCCTTATCAACTGAACTATTTCACTGAATGTCGGTTACGAATAGGGTTGCCAACCCTACTATACAGGGTCATTGAAAATTTATCCGAAACCTGAAAAGGGGTCATTGTACTCATCATTATGAACAACTTTTACTATAGGACCAACCCTGAAATCACGAAAAAAAATCAGCTGTTTCATACAAAAATGCTACATAACAAGATCGTAATGTATGGATCAGCTGTTGTTTTTTTGAAGTGAAAACTTCTTTAGCGGCGTTGAGCACTTTTTCTGTAATGGGTATAAAATCTTAAACTCGCGTCAGGACACGTGCGCGTCAGGACACGTGACCTGATCGAAAAAGCGTAAGACGGATGGAGAGTAGACAGCTATCCCCTCTCTACGGCGCGGCGAAAATGTATGCCTGGGCCTACTGTTTCGTTTAGACAGCGCAGGGCGCTTGCGCGAATGTTCGTGTATGTTAAACGTAAACGTAAACGTAAACGTTAATAATCAAGTTTTCACTTCTGCCGGCACTCCCGGAGTGCAACCCGTTTTTTTTTCATGATTTCAGGGTTGGTCCCATAGTAAAAGTTGTTCATAATGATGAGTGCAATGACCCTTTTTCAATTACCCTGTATAATATAGTATCCTACTACACTACTGTATTTCTGAGTAAAGGCTAAACTACTATATTTTTAAAGGCATCTAACTAAAAGCAATAACATTCATTTTAAACTATTCTTGGACATTATTCTGGTATATCAAGTTGACAGTACGTTCACTTTTTACCCACCTACTATTATTTTTTTCATCTACTATATTTTTATGTGTAATCATTTTAGAACTACTATTTTCGACAGACAAGGAGCTGGCAACCCTAGTTACGAACCTTATACTATACACGACGGAATCAGGTGGCCGATGTCGCAAATTGTTGCCAATTTTGATAACAGGTTCATTGCAATCATTATTTTTACATTAATTACTGGCGGGATTTAAATGTAGTTCGTACTACGTTTGTTATGTAATTTTATGTGATTTGCTTTTGATTTATGTATTGGGGTGCTTTGTTTTAGAAATGGTTGCTTCAATTGTTTATTTGATGGCAGCGATTGGCTTCCGCGCTGCGTGTCGTGGTTCGATTCCCGCACGTAACATATATTTGTATGGCCTTCAGGTAAGTGTTCCAGGTTTTTTTAATTCACCCACAACACAGGAGAAAATCTCAGCCAACGATTTTCTTTAAAAATAAATACGGATGGTTTATTTCATGGTATCCAGCTGGTTTTCTTTTCTCCCAAAATCGTGGTAAATCTGAATCGAATCGAAATTGATTTGAATTATTTTCAAATTGCCACCAAACGAAAAAAAATTGACAATCATTCAATTTGACACAATTTCAAAATTATCACGGTAGTAGGTGAGCTCGCGTTTGTAAAATGTATTTAGTTTACCCATTTCTCTTTCATTCTCCAAATAGATCATCAAATAAACGATAATTCCCGTAATTGGCAACGTTCAGTCGCAATCTCATCTCAGCGGCAATCAATGTCAAAAACTTGTCAAAAATTATCGTACATTAAAGGTATTTTTGGACAGATTGCGACTGAGATTAGAATGAGTTCGATTTTGAATATAAAGAGAGTTGCCCCTCCGTTAAAATGCTTTTGTCTGTAATGAATGGCATTCCTCTACTAGATAAAACCTTAGTCCATGACCTTAATACTTAGCAACAATTCATATTTGTTACATTATGTGCGTTGTCTATGAGTTCTATGTAGGGTTGCCAACCCTACTATACAATATCCTACCATATTAGCGGCCCGAAAATCTGACAACCAGTCTTACCAAGGGGTATCGTATTACCTAGTTACTGGGTTGTGGAGGTCAGACTGATAGGCAGTCGCTCCATGTAAAATACTGGTATTGAGCTGCATCCGGTTAAACTGGAAGCCGACTACTATATTTCTGAAAAAAGCTTATAGTAGGCTAAACTACCTACTACCTAGATTTTAAAGGCATCAAACTCAAAGCAATAATATTCGTTTCAAAATGTAAAAGCGTAAAACGAAACGTCAATAACTATTTCTGAACATTATTCTGGTATGTCAACTTGACAGTACTGTACGTAACCTATTAAATTTTTCATCTTATGGCTTTCTACTATATTTTGATAGGTAATCATTTTAAAACTACTATATTTGACAGACAAAGAGTTGGCAACCCTAATTCTATGACATAATGCATACTGACCCGCGTACAATGTCAAATACCTACTAATTAAGTACTAATTACATTCCGTTTGTAATAACTTAATCAAGATGTCTATGTCTAGTAAAATGTTCTTTATAAAGGTTTTGCATAGGTCAGATCATTAGGAGAGCTTTGATATGCACCGAGGTAAATTGCCTATTGAACAGACAGCCTAGAGCAATCCATATAGCTGGACAGGGGGCCAATCCTTAATAGTTCTGTTTGATATTTCGCAAATATGTATCAAACAACGTATTGTTCGAAATGAATAAAGTCAAAGCATTTATTTATTGAAACTTTATGCACATGTAAAAAAAATATACATTATATAATTTCTATACAATTATGCTTCCATATTTATATAATACTAGCGACCCGCCCCGGCTTCGCACGGGTGCATGTATTATACATATAAACCTTCCTCTTGAATCACTCTATCTATTAAAAAAAATCGCATCAAAATCCGTTGCGTAGTTTTAAAGATCTAAGCATATATAGGGACAGACAGACAGACAGGGAAAGCGACTTTGTTTTATACTATGTAGTGATAAGCTGAAGAGTTATTTTGTTTGTTTAAACGCACTTATCTTCGGAACTACCACAACGCAACATCACGTCTGTAATCCTCGAAGGGTTAGGTAGAGGTGCACCTATTAGTACTGCATTTCGCCAGTTATATTTAAGTCTTATGTAACCCACACGGGCGAGCCCGTGTGGGTTTGGTCTAAACTCTAGTGACAGAGCCAAAGTCTACGCTGGAGCGAGCTTGCCTCTATGAAGCCTCTGTTCACTATAACTGTAAAGATATTAGGACGTTAATTTTATTTTACGAATAACAGTCTTAAGTACTATGTATTAAGAATTTGGTGAAATTCATCCAGTTTACAACTCAAAACACCTCAATCTAATGACGTAAAAGTGACACAATCTACAATAGAAAGGTACAAAAGACTGATAGACATTTTATAATAACGCTATTACTCAGTATTAAAACACCGAACGACTATACAATAGTGCTACAATATCTTATTATTCAACTGTTTCCATCGGAAAATCCATTGGTTACGTGTTTGCGAAACAACTTGACAATAGTCAAGATAGAGTCATCATTACTTATAATAGTGTTTATTTTGGGTTGTCGTGGATCAATGATTTTGTATTATAGCGAGATATTGAAATTATTACCTATTGTATAATTTGTTTCGGATGCGACGGCGGCGTTTAGGTTGACTGCCCTGTTGGTCTCATGGTCGTCAGTCGTCAGTTGGTTGCAAGTCCTGGATTCGATTCCCAGGTTGGGCAAAATGTTATTGAGTTTTTCCATTACAACTTTATAGCAGTGGGTGATCTGACACCCCCGTTCCTCGGAAAGCACATGGAAGCTTTTGGTCCCGACTGACATTCGTAGATCTTTGGCAGTCATTACTGGTACTCAGAAGCCCGAATGGGTGTTGTGTTGCCCAGTAACTGAGCTGTCGAGGTCATATAGGCATTAGCTCCATATAAAAGACAGATGCAGGATGCATTCTGTAAAACTGGAAGCCGACCACAACATAGTTGGGAAAAGAATAGGCAGATGATGATGCTTTGGCGTTGAAGTCGTCAAAGGGACTGCTGTTGTTCTGGTTTATATTTAACCTTATGTCAGCAACTATCTTTAAGTTAAGCTCTGAGTTAAGTGGGCTTTAGTCAGTTACACTAAGGATGCATTAAATAGGTACTTGTGCTAAAATATATAGAGTTAGGTATCTCAAATCAATTCCCAACCTATTTGGTTATTCCATTTCAAAATCGGTATTGGAAGGTGTATCATCCTTTTCTTGAGGTGTAACTATGCTCCTGTGTTTTAAGTACTGACTGCAGACATCGATAATTTACTGTGTAGGTACTTGACAACATAATTTGTGGCAATTGCCGGAACTTATGTTCTGATTTAAATTCCGAATTACAAAAAACTGCGAATTGTACAAATTATGTAGGTTCATAAACCCATAATAGGATTTCAAATTACGAAATATTTCCAGTAACATCCGGTCTAGTTTATAGCTTAAAAGCATGCTATGGTATTTAATACGCGTTACACGTTCTAACATAGTTGCTTTCAATTCAATTTTGTTATTAAAACGATAGCACGAAACTATTACGTCAAACTACATAACATTCCAGATTACTGTTGTAAAAGGCGTTTTAATTATGGGCTCGCATCATCGATATCGGTGTTTAATTGAAAAGAAGACGGGTTTTATCAATATTGTGTAATGGAAGAGTCGAGACGTGACCAGAGGGCTTGCCTTTTCTTGGGCCAATGAAGCAGCATTGCTGTACAATGTGGCAATACTGTCAGCCTTTTGGGCACTTGTCCTATGCGGACGAGTTTTTTAAGCCATTTGAGCTCCTATTAAGCTTTAGTTGTAAAATAAATGATATTGTGTAATTGGGATTGTTTTACTCTACGATTTTGACGTTTTTGTGTATTTCCATCTTTTATGTATGTGCCTCACTTTCACGTGATTAACAGTCTTTCTTTCTTTCTTTGAACCAAAAAAATGTATAAAAAAAGAATACATCGACATTTCGAAACGCGATGTTTTTTTTTTGTTCATTACAATCCAGAGGCACCAGGAAAGGTACTGTCACACAAAAAAGACAATTAATACCAATACCAATATTAACACGGAAACGATCTTAGTCATCTGCAAAATGTCAATAAGCTGCATTTTAAAACGTGATCAATTAAATTTTAATTACCGAGCAAGTCAGGAAGTGGAGACTGTATTGTATGTATCCTTACTGCTTTAAACGATAAAAAGCTGCTTCTACTGCAAGCCACATTTCTTTATCCCATATTTATTTTGGCTTTAGTAACAAAAGTAAATATATATATATATATAATATGATAGACAAAATATATATATATATATATATAATATGATAGAAAAAAATCTGCAACCCGTTTGCCTAAAATTAAGTATCAAAATGTTTATTGCACATTATTACAAAGATTCTAATTAGAGTACTTTTTTGTTTGTAAAAAGCAGCAATATTCTGATAATTATATTATAGGTTAATTAAGCGGGTTAATTAAGTTGTCATTAAAGACTTGATTTTAAGATACATAATAATATCTTAAAATCAAGTGATCATTATTTTATTTTTAAAAAGCCAATTACAGCCTGGACCTAATCCAAATATGTAGCATAAAATCCTCAAAAAATTACCGACATAATTTGTGATTAAATTCGATTATGTTGCCAGTACTGACACCTACACAAAACAAAACAAAAACAAAACATTGTAGCCCATCTAATCGATCAGTTGGCTATTAATCATCTCTCTGGTCCATCGTTCGGCCCACGCGCATCACTTTCACGCAAAACTTATTACGGATATTAATGTTTATAGTTACGGAACCATTATTTCTGTCTATATGCTCTAGTAGGTACTTCTGATTGGGATGCTTTAGATCCGGCGTGGTTCCATTGTTACACGATATTTTTATTAATTGACGTGATCTCTCAATACGTACGAGTGGACCCAAAACTTATAGAAATTCTTCATAGATCGTGTTGGCAATAGCTGTAACAGGATATATCACACGGTTGCTGTGTCCGGTAACTTCCACCGGACACAGTTGCCGGTTACAACTACTGGACACTTTTGATCACATTTGATACTTGTTTTCCGAACATTTCGTCAATGTCCTGTGAGCGATACAGGCAACTAATAATGTGTGCAATAACTTTTTTTCTCATACAATTGGTAAGTTGACACCATTAACCATTATTCCAAGACAAAACTTCTTTAAAGAAACACTTCTTAACACTTCTGACAAGACATTATTTGCATACCCATGTGATGGTTAAACATGCAGAACTTTATTATTCACTAGCTTTTGCCCGCGACTTCGTTCGCGTAAATGTCGGACGGGACCCCCGTTCATCCCCTTAGAGGGTAAATTTAAAAAAATCCTTTCTTAGCGGATGCTTACGTCATAACATCTACCTGCATGCCAAATTTCAGCCCGATCCGTCCAGTGGTTTGGGCTGTGCGTTGATAGATCACTATGTCAGTCAGTCAGTCAGTCAGTCACCTTTGAGTTATATATATTTAAAGATTTAAAAACAAAACATCAATGTATTTTTTTTTTTGATAAATGAAATAAATGATTTATGACTTTATTTTAGCCCTGAAAACCCGATTAATTTTTAATTTACTGTAAAATTAGATTTTTTGTGGCTTTGAAATCAATACATAGCTGTTAGTCAATTGAGTTGCCAAATAAGTGACGTCACGAATCGTATTTTGACAGGTCATAATAAGTTCGTCAATTGATGGTGGTATCAACTAGCCTATTTGTATGGAAACTTAATATTGTTGCGTCTGTGTTCCACTAGAATTTGAGTGTCTAGTTAATATCAGTTGGGCATAAAAAATAGAAAAAAAATATCCGAGATAAAAACTTTTCACTTTAAAAAGTGCAATGGAAACATCGATTCGTTAGTACATCTGCCTCCATTTTATATTCAAACAATAGCCAAATTACACATTCAGTCCAGTTATCTAATGCGTTACTATTAATTGCTTTTATATCAATCGTATGGTGTTACATCAGTCCTTTCTATAGCAAATCTCTAACATTGTAATTATACACGTTGCATATAGGTACGAATATTTTAAGTCTTGCTGTCTAATTACTTAGAATAATGATCGTGTGCAATAAGTAAATAGGTAGTGCATAAGGGAGCAATTATTTTTCCATTAGGACTACTATTATTAATTAAGAGTACCTAGTTTTATTTTATTGTTTCTTGTGTAGGCCTAATATAAGCGCAGTATTTGATTCGAATCGATTTTTTAAATTGAATTTAATTTTTGCATAAAGTACAATTTATTAGTGTCACTATTGATATAAATAAAGCATTCAAATTGAATAAATATTATGTAAGAAATATACACTTTCAATTGAGTATAAAAATCGATCAATTTTACGTTACGTTTACTCCACGCCGCTCGTGCCCCTCCGACTATTTATTATTTTGTTTTCTAATTATACATACTAAAATCATTGAGTTATAATGTACTACGTACTAGAGAAGACACCTCAACTCGATTGTTTGTAACACGAGTTAGAGTGCGTGCACTCCAACTCACTTAGTCCATGCCGAGCGTTTGCTGCAACGTGACACATTTAAGTGAAGTTTTGTTTTTTATATTATGCCTTCGTGCGTATTGAGATACTGTACAAATAACTCCAGAAACATAAATAAAAGTCAAGGAGTGACTTTTCACCAGTAAGTTCATTAATTATGTTTAAAACACGCTTAATTTTTAATTATAATTTTTCAATTGCAACGCGTCACCGCGGCGGCGCGGCGGCCATGTTTACGTGAATGTCAAAGAGTAAAACATTTGTATGCGCAGACTTGACACTATCGACGTATAAGTTTACATAATTAAGGGCAGTAAAATATTAATTTTAAATCACGATAATAATGTTAATGCAATAACATTAATATTTTTTTATTATTATTTGGATTTAAAGGTTTCCTCGGCGGTGTCATGAAACAAGAGAATCATGGATGTTCAGAATAATCGCAGCGAAGAAACGTGGTTACCTTCAGATTATTCACAAAACGGCAGAAACTAACTAAACTTATATTACTTAAAGGAAATTAAAATATTATTACAGCATAAATACTTTTTTATTTATTCTTTGAGTAAGTACACAAGTAGGCAGAATAATAAAATTATGTCGCATCTGCACGCATTGATTGTTATCTATGAGAACATAACACCTCCCCGCTTGTCCCGCGCATGCCCCGCTGTCATCAAGTGCGCCCATCTTTTGTTTGAGATAGCTTCTCTAGTACGTAGTACATTATAACTCAATGACTAAAATTAGTTTATTGCAATGTTAATGGCTTAGTAGATACGACTTAGAATATAATTTTTACCAACACTAATTGTCTTGTGCCACCATTGACATTAGGTACCTAGTTACCTACACCTATGAAATTAAAATGCACAATTTTTAAAATTAGAATTCCCTTTACGTAGCTGTCACTCTCTTGTTTTCCTTTTTTGAATGAAAATGCTCAAAGTTTCCACTGGCCAGTATTTAGTTGCTGTTAATGGTATTTAACTGAAACCAAACTTTTTTTATTGTTATTTTTTTCTGCGCGGTGCAGCAGTAAATAGCTAACTCGGACTAACTCCAGATAGCCCAAATTGAAAGTGAAAATGATTAAGCGATTAATATCTGTGTCAATTTCGTGATCGTAAAATGCGATGAACCGATACATGTTACACAATATTATAAGTTATTGCTAATCTAATTACAGTCTAGTTATAGTAGATAGGTATTTGTCGTTTATCTGCTGTTTAATCAACCAGATAAATAGGTACCTATTTTGCAGTGCACACAAAATTGGCAAAACGGAAAATATTTTTTGTAGTATTTTACTTTCGATATTGTTACGTTAACAATCTTTGAACATCATTTCTTCGCAAACTGGGGTCCATTTGCACTACAAATCGCTTAATATGTCTTATAAACCATTATTTAAGATAATACATTTTTATTATTAACCAAGTAGTTGCTTGGTGTAGAGGTCTTGGATTCGATTCCCAGGGCAAAGTGTTATTGGGTATTTCCATCAGGAATATCTCAGTAGCAGCCTCGGAGTCCGGATTTGTGCCCGATTAATGGCACTAGGCTCGTCGCCTCCTATTACATGGGACTTAAACATAACTGGCGAAATGTGGGTTTACTATAAACACTTCTGCATAACCCTTCGGGGATTACAGGCGTGGTGTTATGTTAGACATAAGTAAAAGCAACCGTTAGGCGCCCATTACACGGTAGGTTTTGCGTTTTGCCATGGCAAAACCATGGCAAGAAATTTTGACTGACGGAAAACCTATCGTCTAATGCGATGATTAACGTTTGCATGACGAAAATTGTAGGCGATAAAATTCCATCATTCACCATCAGTCATGATTGATGGAAATGTGCCATGGTTTTGCCATGGCAAAACCTACCGTGTAATGGGCGCCTCACACTTGAACGTAGGTGAGTAAATATTGTATAGGTACACTTTGTGCCTGGTACTTAAAATCCCTATATCTATTCTCAAAATTTCACCTGCCAATGACTCGCAGTCAGGATTAAAATACAAGTCGTATGTTCGAGTACAACTATCTCCATTACATTTACAAGTCGCGTATCTGTCCCATGACCGCTACGGTGAACGTAATGTCACGCAGAGCCAAAGGTTAGCCTACCATTCGCCAGCCCACGGAATGTCCGATCCCAATACTATTTTAGCCTACCTAAATGCACCAACCAGAGGCGTAGCTTGCCCTAGGTGGGCCCTGTATCAAAATTTTTCAAGGGCCCAAATGGAGGGTTAAGATTTTTTATAAAAGAAACAATATAACATAACATCACGCTTGTAATTCCCAAAGAGCTAAGCAGAAGTGTACCCATTAGTACACCCACATTTCGCCAGTTATAGTCCCATGTAATAGAGCCTATTGCCATCAACCGGGCACAAATCCAAACTCCGAGACTGCTACTGAGAAATTCCTGATGGAAAAATCCAATAACACTTTGCCCGACCTGAGAATTGAACCCAAGACCACATGCTCAGCAGTCGACACTTTGCGACCTCTATACCAATGAGGCAGTCAAAAGAAACGATATGATGTTTATTTTTTCCCGGGAAGTTAAGCGTAGGGTTTAAGACTGTGAGTGATATAGGGGACAATATTTTTGCTTATACGGGTTCGGGGCCCCTGTAGCAGGGACCCCTTACGACGGTGGCTACGCCCCTGGCATCAACATCAGTATTCATTGGTCTTGTCGGTAAATTAGTGAACAGAATTTGAGTGATTCATTCGTTATTGCGTGGTTAATGTACGTACAATCATAAGTATCTTGGCTAATCTTGGCTTGATGATTTTGCACCCACGCTAGTCAATGATTATAAAGTACCCCCATCAGAAGAAGATAATCTTAAAAGTACTTTTGTCGGATAATTCACATCCGCCATTTATATTCAATTAAATTGCCACCAATGGTAGACGATCGCCATTACAACCAACTTGAAACCAAACAACGAGAATAATGTAACCAGGATTTTGTAACCCTAAATAAATCACACATAACATCACGCCTGTAATCCCGGAAGGGTTAGGCAGAGGTGTACCCATTAGTACAGCCACATTTCGCCCGTAATAGGGGGCGAGCCTATTGCCATCAACTGGAAAAAAATTGACGCGGAGCAATAAATTGCGGGCAAAAGCTAGTGTTGTATATTTAGGGAAGGGCACTGACCGTTCTTGCCATGTTCAACTTCACCAGAAATAGTTTTCAGAAACACACTATCCATTTCTCGTTAGGTACTGTGGTCTTTCTCCACCTCCTATAGTCAGCCACCACCATAGTCATACTCAATACCTTCCTCATGTATAACAGCATGTCCTTTATTCTTTAGCATCACTTTTCATGCCACGACATTCGATTTCCATACAACAACGTTATAGACTTCAAATCTTCCACAATATCCGTCACAATAAGGCGACACGTGCGTAGTATAGTAACATACAGTTTTGTTGTTGTTTTCATCTACATATTCCTAATACTATCCATGAGTCGAACTCTTAAATTGTGACGTCACTGCCACCCGAGCGACTCCGCCCCTAGTGGGGTGAGTGGGCATCGCAACGCGTTAGTTCATAAATTGCCAACTAGATGGCGTTGTGCTTTTACGTCACGTTTCTGAATCGCGGTGTTAAGATTCTCCGCCGTTGAATGACCCTCGCGCTTTAGCCACTTTAGCAAAATCATACTTACCTGGCATAGGGGATACCGTGATCAATAAGGCGGTTCCCCCAGGGCGAGGCCTTCCCATTGCACTGCGGTTGGGTTGACCCCTGCGATTATCCCTAATGTGGATAACTCGGATGCGTTATTTTTGGTAGTGGGGACTGCGTACGCGCTGTCCCCCTCAGAATTCCTCCTTACAATATATTTAATAAGATCTCATGTTATTTAAATGGGGTATCCGACACATCTTCTAATCCTAATAGTGGACTAGAAGATGTGCCGGATAATAATTTTAGTATCTATCACTTTAAGTTCTAGAAGTATACGATTAACGATTATTTTAAATAATCTAACTCTTATTATCTCTGACCACGACAAAATAATAAATAAGTTACGTTGGTTTATTCGCAGACCGCAGTCCACATTACATTCGTGATCGTACCTAAACAAACTTGCTAGTCCCTCATTAAACACAATTACAAACCAAAACCACCAACATCCGTAAAACAACGCCCTATTAAATCTATAATAATAATTAATCTACAATTTATAGGACCATGTCAATTAACATACAATGAATATCACCCTTACGACCCAAAAAATAAGAGTTATAATCCGGATTTGTTTGGAACGTGAATGTGCCACTTGAAGGACCTTGGGATTTGAAAGTGCACGCAGTAACCGGAACATAGACGTACTTACCCGTTATTACGTTCCAGGAAAAGTCGAGAACATAAAAAGTGATATTTTAATGATAACCTTCATCATATCGTTACGGGATCTTCGATACTCGCATTATGGACATGCACCATTTCTGATACATTTCGTTCATTCATTCACAGTCACAAATTAATGTGAGTTACTGTATTTTTTTATAGTAGGTTCATAATAATTCTGCTGTGCCCTACAGGGCCCATAATGATCTCAATTATTTAAGAATACCTATACTTACTTATGGAAAGTAATAAAAATATTGAGTATAAAATAATGTATAATGAATGATTACCATATCTTCTATAGAAAAACTGACAATTGTTTATATTTTTTTATAAAATATTGTTTTTTTTTTTTGGCCGGGTTTGGCTAATAAACAAATCTATAAAACAATATTCTGTTAAAATTTTACGTTGTGTAAAAGTCAATTCATCGACAACTTCCAAGTTTGGCGAATAAATATACAGGAGTTGAAATTTTGTATGTTTACCTAGGTTTACCTAAATAGATTCCCCGGATAAAAGTTGGGTGATCATTCAGAATCAAACCCTGTCAGAATTGAACTAGACCCTACTTTTATGTATTGTTCGTTGTTATAATTATAAAGATACTAACATTAGATTAAAGTATCAATTCAGACAGTCTTTGTTTCCAAACATATCAATGGCATTGTCATTATGTTTGCCATTATGGCAAAACATAATTAGGTACTCTACTCATTAATAGTTCATTTTCGCCTAAAAAATGATTCTTTCTTCCGTTGTCTACAAAAATTTCAAAAGAAACGGGTCTGATTTTATTGGTCAGGCTGAAACTGAGCACCCACTCCCGGCCGCTATCCCACTACTGCCCGATACGGAGACTTTTGGCTGCTGGGTTTCCCCCCTGGCCCGGTTCGCCCCTCCTTAGATGACCTGCATCCCCCAGACTCCTCTGGGGGATCCATATCAATACCGGGCTTAGTGTGGACGTCCAGTCAACATGGGCCACTTAGCTCCAGTACCCCCGACCTCAAACCATCCTCCGCTTCCGACCTCCGAGAAGCCGGATTACAGGAGACGCCACGCTCCCAGTCGAAAGATTGGTTCAAATTTACGTACACATTCAGTTTAAAGATTGCCAATTCAAATCATAGAAAATAATATGTTCATTTGTGTCAATTTTTTACATTCTCATTTCCCTTTTATAAATTGCGATTTTAAAATTGTGTCTCAAATTCACAATTTTTGTGTAAAATTGACCCCAAACAATTAGCGCCATCTTACATTAACTCTTGAAATCAATGTTGACGTACTCTGAAAATAAAGCAAAACTTAAAATATAGGTGGCGTTATTCACAGTTTTCTAGATATCATTTACTTTCTTATTAATATTCTGGTCGCATTTATAATTAATAACATAAATTCCTTTATCATTTATTGCTAAATACTGTAACTGCAATTAAAGACATAATGTAATAATAATTGAATAATCAACGAAATGTTACGATTACAAAAAATATTGGAAGCACAGAACAATATACTCCTAGCGGAGAAGAATGACAACTCCATATAAAAAAAATGTAACCATAGATTTACACGCTGATACTACTAGCGCCACAACGGAATAGCACTGTAACTACACCGCGGGCGGCTGGGCGGGAATATTTGAATTTGTACCGGTATGTATTTTATGGTTTTTAATTTATTTACAGATGGAAACTAGCTGCGGTGGAAAACACGATAACGGATATATTAACTGACACACGCGCGATATCATGATTATCACCGCATGCTGCTTCCATCTGTGTTGACAATGAAAGAAAGAAGAAACAATAAAATAATAAAAACAATATTTATTTAAAATAAAAATTGGTATAAACAATAAACAATAATACTTTTAGTTTCTAGCATAGTTTTTAGTCATTTTAGTTGCAATGTTATGTTATTTTATTTTATGATGAATAAACAAATTATTGTACGACCAGGAAAACATTAACCATATTACAACCAATTCTTGATATTTACATTTTCAAGACCTAAGTAGATCACAAAACACACCTTTACAATAATATGTTTATCAATACATAATTGTATTAGTAAATGGAAAACAATGTTAGCAAATCTGTTGACATTGGTCTGTTTTAAAAGGTTGCTGGTTGAAAGTAGTTATTTCTTGTTCAGTATAAATAAGTTAAAATGCGAATATATTGCCAATATTGGCAGTCAAATGAAATAATATTATTATGATTTATGGTAAAAAATGTGAAAATTTGTCTGATAAAATAATCACAATATTACATACGACTTTACCCAAGTCATAATATTATTTATTTTTTAATATTTTCATTTTTCTTTCTAGAGCTTTGTTTTTTTCGTCTTCTTCCATAGCCCTATTTTTTAATATAATGGATCTTTTAATACATATCGCAAATGAACTTATTTTTATATGTTCAATGTTTTTTGTTACATGAGTTTCACATTTGGTTAAAAAATTAAAATCAACACTATTTAATACTATCATTATATTATTTTTTAATTTCTTTTCCCACCCATGATTTTTCAAATAATTATTTATTATATTAGCACACTGCTCTACTGATCTCACTACATTTTTACAAACGTATTGTAATGCATTATTATCGTTGTACTCTCTAAAGCTCGTGAATATGTGAATGGCTTCTTGACCGTCACTTAAAAATGCCTTTCGGCAATCTTGGCATTCATTGTGTCTAAGCTTTTTGAATATGAAGCCACTCACGTATGCACAAGCTTGACTCTCGGGCGTCGCTTCCTCTACAGTGTCAGCTGCATCAGATAACAATTTGTCCAATTCATCAACAGAAGTATCTAATGCCTGTTGTGGCTGCACTTCTTCAAAATTATTTAATAAAAATGCTTTTAAATTATTATTTAAAATTGAGTGGTCTTCTTCACAATTTTTTTTTTGGCCTGAGTGCCTCAAGTTTGTAATAATGGCGGTTTTAATTCCCGCAACAAACTGTTGAATTGTGGGATTCGCATTCGACCCACAACTGTATCTGATGCAGCCGAAACAATTTTCTAAAGCATCCTGGTTCAGTCGCCGCGTGGAAATTGCTTTAATGTTTTTATTTTGCAAATTTTTCCACAATCTCTCAATTCCATTGAGAGTGTGGACCCATCCATCCTGTGAAGGAGGTTTACCCCTGGCTCCGATATATTTCATAGAAGCTATGAATCTTCGCATAGTATTAAAAAGTTCTATGTGAGGACTATGTGGCGTCATGTTCGTGGAATACTTCTTTCCTCTTCGTAGATCCTTGGTATCAGCATTGACGGCATCGAAGAGATCATCAAATTTTTTTAAAAAACTTGCCGTTACATGAGCCTCCGTCGGAAGATCGCCTGAAAATAATTAATAACAAGTTTATTAAAAAATCCTCGAGTTTTAAGAGTATGCGCGAAAATGAAATTAATAATCATTCAAGCGAATTTCATCAACAGCCATAGACATTAATTATTATAAGTAATAAAATAGTACTAACCTGATGCAATTTTTGATAATATGCCAGCTGCAACAGAGTGGCTAAAAATTTGGGCTGCTAGCTTGACCCTCATTTGTTGTTTCACATTAGGATGAATGTGTTGGTCCGTTAAAGCAGGGGCGAACACAAAATTGGGGTTATTTTTGTCCAGATTATAAAATGCTTCTATATGACTCCACTTTGCTGTACCTAAAATAAAAAAATTAAACTTATTTTTAATGTGTTGGTGAACCCAACCCAAGGAGGGTTGAAGTTAGGCAAACAGCCGGTAGTAAAATCTATACCAAATCATAATATCATTGGCAAGTATTCTTGGTAAATGGGTAACCTTACAGGGTAAATAAATCATATAGATTAAAAAAAGATTGAGCTACTCTTGTCTCACACTAAGTTGTGAACTTGTTTCGTGGGTGACATACTAAATCAACAATCCTATTGTACTGTAGAATAAAATATTATGTATACTATATTTATATGTATATGTACATAAATAAACGTCAAAGACCCAGGTCAATCAGAAAAATATTGTTTTCCGTCATGACAGAAGCTGGGTACTGAGGTTGTCAAATATTCAAGTATACATTTATAGTTTACCTTTTACAGGAATATTATCGGACTGAAAATCTGTAGTACACTCCACATCATGTTTCAGCAATAAATTGCGTGTGCATTTCAGCAGGTGAGGTGGATCCAGAATTGCGACATATTCTTTACCCATATAATTAAAATAAGGTTCTCTTGTAGTTGCGCCCAAGGTTTTTAATGTTTTGATGTTAACCGTTGATAGGTCACATATAGTACCTACAACATCAACTTTTGCATTGATGCACTCGGTTAGTATCTGAAATTATAAATAAATTGGTTAAGTGCATGTCGGGCTACGCACAATGTAGGGTTCCGAAGAAGCCTACCTTGCACAAGTGTGGCCATAACCAGATCGATCATATTCAATGAAAATTGCTCTTACGAATATTTTTCATACTAAAATAGATTTTGTAAGTTTATTGTTAATTACTTGTTAACTTGTAAAGCCTTTATAACCGTGATAGTTTTACTTTTAAATTCATTATATGCTTTATATCTACGATTTTTAATAATCTAAATAATAATGATATTACCTCTTTTAAAATTACTGTCATCCTATCGGCTGTTAGTGCCTGTGTAAAATAAAAAGCAACTGGTTGCTTCCATTTTTTGCGTAACCCAGCTAGCATGAAGACCAGTGCTTTAGATGCCACATCTTGGCTTCTGCCATGATTGCCATGGTCCTGATATCCTAATATCATATCTTGCTTACTGTCGTAAAAGAGATGTTTTCTTATCGACATCTCGTCAAACAACAGCAAACAAATATTCTCTTCATCTGTGTTACTCTCTGCCATTTTTTTTAATGACTCAAATATATGCATGTTTATGCCTGGTTTCAAGGGCACTCTATTTAACAGTTTATTTAGGCAGCTTTGGGTTGGTAAGGCGAACATGCGTCTAAGCAATCGATAACAGGCTGGGGATTTTTTATATATAACCAGGGCCATTAATTTCTGGTCTATGGAATATCTTCTTCCTTTTGGCCTTTTAGGGCAATTTTGCAATTGTGATTGTAACAAAGTTATAAAAGAATTGGTCATTTTTAAATTATGGAGGTCTTTTACATTTTCATTTTGGCAAATTTTTTCTATGATATTGGTCTTTTTCCCTTTCAGTTGAGTTCTGAGCCTGTTGATAAGTCTTATTTTCTTTTGACAAATTTTATACATCTTCAACTCACGTGGAGTTAGTTCCTTTTTTTTTGAAACATTCAGTTCTTTCAAAAGTCCATGTTTCTTCCTGCGTCCAACAGTATTCTGAAATCACAACACCATTTTTTTACCTACCATAGCTTAATTCAGCAAATTTTTTTTTTTTGCTATTAAAAATAACAGAGAAATGTACCGCTGATCTAAGCACAAACCTGATTGCATATTCAGTGGTGTAATATTTATGAGTTTGCATTATCGTAATGAGGAATAATATTTACACTATACAGTAATTACATAATTTGTTAAATGTTTTTATGGGGGATTACATATAAGCCTGATGCCATCTATGAGATGTTAATGTTTTGGGCTTCAGCCATGACATCCACAAGAAGAATTAAAACGATTGTATTCTTACATTCTTAGGATTATAGAATGTTTAATGTCTGAAATTCTTTCAGACTTACTTGTGGTTTTTATCCTTATAGATGTGAGTATTTAAAAAATAATGTTACCTGTATACTTTCAATGGCAACAAAGGCTTGACTGGTGGCCGCAAATTGAATATCAATTGTAGGCTGCTGATGTATTAAATTGTCCACCGATTTCAATGGCAAAGATGAACCAAAATCTCTTGTTTGCGATACATTCTGAAACAAACATAATAATCATTTTATTTAAAAAGCATAACATATAAGGTTTTTAGGCTTTAATACCAGTGTTTGCCACTTACATGAAAAATTTATCTAACAGGGATATAATTACACACAGTATATTCAATAATAATGGTAGGTACCTGTTCGCTGCTTGACACTTTAGATATATTTTTGAAAGCAACAACTGCTTGTTGGGTTGTTGTTATTGCAGGTTCAGTTTTACTTGTCACATCTTCTATCTCAACTGATGATAGTGGTTGTGACGGACCCGCAAGTACTGCTTGCTCAACACTCTGAAATAATAAATAAATATATGTATTATCAAATTACACAGATTGAGTTAGCCCCAAAGTAAGTTCAAGACTTTTGTTATGGTATACTAACTCAACAATACTATATTTTATAACAAATAAATATATAGATAAACATCTAAGTACCCCGATCAATTTGAAAAAGATCATTTTCCATCATGATCGGACCAGGGATCGAACCCGGAACCTCCGGTGTGGCAGTCCAGCATGATAACCATTGGGCCACAGAGGTTGTCACTACAAGTCGGGTGCTTATTACTTTGAAATTTAAATAGTAAAACATATGACATAATGGTTACCTGGGTAAAAATATTGTCTCTCTTATTAAACAGCTCTTGTACTTCATCTGCATCGGGCACAGCAAATATGCTGAGTTTTTGTCTGCTATTATCATAAAATGCGGAAGAATGAAAATGCCTTCCACATAACACTTTGTTTTTTTTATAGAGTGATTGCAGGAATTGTAAGTCGTCGTCTTCGTTTGGGTAACAATATTTGGCCCAAGCGCTAGCCCTGGAAATGCAATGAAAATAAATTGTAGTAGAAAAATACAGAAAACAATATACAAATATAAAGATACCCTCACATCAGTTTATTAGCTGCCAGTGTGTTCATAAATCTAATATAAATGTAAGTCATCCAAATAAGAGAAATATGTATGTAAGTAATGCAAACTGATATTTTTAGGCTTCCTTCGGCCTATAAAAGCATAGTACAAGAGTAAAATTTTTGTAAGATTTACTTACTTCGTCTTATTCGCCATGCTAGGATTCGGAAACCTGTGATATGACACAGTCATATCTTCGGCGCGAGTTTTACCACACTTGGCGCATCTTCTATGGTTGTTCCGATTACTCATGATGGTTTTAGCACCTTTGTTCAATTCGAAAAAGAATAATCAAAAGTTAACAAAACTATGCAAACTTTTTAACGTCCTGGTCGTAACACTATAAATAAAAACGTCCTTTCGTAAATAAATCTAAAACTATTTAAAACGTCTTTCCGTTAAAAACTAACAATATTTACTTCAATATAAACTTATAAAAGTTTAAGATTACAATTTAATGCGGAGGGAAACAATATTTAAAAGCACTCGATCGACACAAAAAACTGTAATGGCGGGCGGGAAAATCAAGTTTTGACTTTACCCCAAGCATAGAGTAAATAATTCCCAAGTTGTCAATTTGCCGTCCAGTGTTGCCAGATTTTGTTATAATTTTTTTAGCATAATTTTTTTATATGGTATACAATAGCACTCGCACACATACAAAGGTTTGCATGTGTGCAAGAGTCAAATATCGTCTATACAAGACAATAGACCCTGATTGGAAGTGAAACTGCGAGTTTGACAGCCGAAACCAGCACAGCTGTTCAAATAAATTGTTTCTTTTGTTTGAAATTTCAAGCAACGGTGCCTATTCAAAATCGTAAATTCATTTCTTCCGTCAGAGTATCGTAAAATATTTCGAATAATTTGTGGTTTCCCGACATGGAATCTGCTGGTTTGCTAAACTGCCAAAGGTAAAAGTGGTGACATAAACACAACATACACAAACTTCTTTGATCTTGTCTTCCTTTCGTATTTTGAACTTGCGCGCTCTAATGTATTGATTTTCCATCCCAAAATAAGTTAGAACGATGTAAATAAATCATAAAGCAGAGCTTTAGCATTTTCTTAGCATTTAGTTTAACAAACAAGCTTTCAATCGGAGTTTCAGGTGTTTGGTTAACAGGAATTGTGTATTGTAGGAATAGTGCCGGGGATACGTCTAGCTTGACCCCTGTAAAGCCTAGACTCGGAAGATTTGTAGATGTTTACTCGCCCGAGCATCTAAATATAACACCACGAACTGTAAGTAGTTTATTATACGAAAATTCAATAAGTTCTTTGAATGATTGATGAATCTTCTAAACCATATTTTGCAGAAACCAAAACTTACGTTCACTGAAGCCAGGGATGAAAGCCCAAATTTACTTACCCCTGAAAATTTTACTGAAGTTGATTTTAAATGCAGGTATGCAAATAACAAGACATTTCACTCACCCTCTTTTCAGAAAACTTATATTTTTTCATCCTATATTTGCGACAATTTCAGTATGTAAACCGAAATAAAAACAAACTCTAAAAATGTTGTTTGTGTCATCAAATCCAGGGATTGTTTTCATCAATTTATTTCTTGTAGAACTGCAAAAGTCCAGCGCCGTTTCCAGAATGTGTTCAGCAACTGTTCCTTTGAAGGTAACCAAAGCTACCCGCGTCTGAGCCGTAAGGTGCGCCCTATGACCATGGAACTAGAGACACCAACCAAGTTAAAACAAGCTGTTGATCTTGTTAGAGGTTTGTTTAATAACATTCTATGTTTTAACATTAATTGTCAGACTATGGAAAAGTGATCTAATGCATAATATAATAATTTTGTTATTGCATTTGCATTGCAAACAATGTCAGAGGCCCTTGAGGGGGTTTAGGAACTCTGACACAGGGGTGTGTGGGATCGTAAGACCTTACTGCCCAGACGATAAAGAAATAAGAATTGCATTTTGAAAGAGATAGCTTAAAAACTGTAAAATATCATAAAACCTCTTTGATTATGAAATTAATGTTCTTATAGCTCAATAGATAAGTAGTGCATCCTACTTCCTACTTATATTATAAATGTGAAAGTCTGTAAAGATGGTTACATGTTTGTTATTCAATCAGATGTAAACTGTTGACCGGATTTGGATAAAAATTGGCATATAGATAGACCATTTCCTGGATTAACATATAGGATACTTTTATCCCGAGAATTTGTTCCCTTGTGATAATAGTTCAACTTATTTTTGAGAGAAGCTAATTCTTATGTAGAATACTTTGTTAACCAATAGTTTTCGTGGCACAAACAAGATTAAAATCAATTGTAAAACAATAAACATTGTAGAAAAACCAAATGTTTTATGTTGTCTACAGTGGATGGGCCAAATGGGCTTAGATTCAACACATCCCTTGCTACTGAGGGAGGGTCCCCTGCTCCATCTCAGACTGAACGCCTACAGCCAACCATCAACCCAAGCAAGGCTGTCTTTACCATTGAACCAAACACTTCTAAGGTAAGAAATATTAAAAATTTAAACTAAAATCTAATATTTGTTTCAGGTCACTTATCTATACTAATATTATAAAGCTGCAGTGTTTGTTTGTTTGTTTGTTTGAACGCGCTAATCTCTGCAACTACTGGTCCGATTTGAAAAATTCTTTCAGTGTTAGATAGATTAGTTATCGAGGAAGGCTATAGGCTATATACCATCACGCTACGACCTACGGGAGCGGAGCAGTAACCAAAGACGCGGGTGTAACCGCGGCGGACAGCTAGTTTGTCATAAGTGTGTTTATTTTCTTTTCAACAGAAGCACTGACCTTACTGAAGACTCAAGCATTACTTCTTATTTTCGTGTTGATTGACTAAATTTTGTCCAACCAGTATTGAGCAACCTGTACAGCTCAATCATTGGCCTTGTTAAGATCTTGGAAGGTCAAACAATACTAAAAACTAATTTAAAAATTCAATCAACGGATTGCATACTAAGTTCTTCAAGTAATGCTTGAGTTTTGACTTTTTAAAGTTCTGTAATACAACCCATAGACTTAATAATGCACTATGCTATAAATGAGGCAGTCTATTATAATACACTTTTGTGTGTTATCAATCACACTTTTTCTGTACACCCTTTTTCAATTTTCAGATTCTAATAGTAAACAACAAAGCCTGTTCATTGTTGGGCTATTCATCAGGAGAGCTCTGTGGACTGCGCTTCTCAGACCTGCTCCGCAACAGGAACTGCAAGACTTTTAGCTTACATGAGCCTGAAGACTGTGATACTTCAGAGGATGGAACTGTTGTTTTGCTTAGTGGGAAGGTAAATAATTACATATATTTGTTTAAAAATTGTATAATTAACAAAGTCTATTAACACTGTTATACCTGTATAAATATCATTTATCAGCTATGGATGTATAGTTTTCTGTAGCCAATTGATGGCCATTGATTGGTAGCGGGCAGGGCAGGGATTGATCAAGAGATATATAATAGATTTTGAGGCTTAATAAACACAAAATAATCAAATACACTGCTTTTTACCATTTCATGTAACAGAGAAATTATTTCTGTGCTCAATCATTATTATTTAAAAAGCTTTGTGTTAATCAACATTTGTTGCTGGTCTTACAAACAAAGCTTAATTAAAATGTTTATTTTTAAGATAGATTACTCCAAACTACATAAAACCAGTCTCTAATCTCCCGTCAACCATGGGCTATTGACCAGAAATGTTCAGGATGCGCCGGACACACTGTATTCAAGCATATCCACTCATGTAGGTTATGCACCCCTGTCTTGTACTCTATTTTTACATCCCTTATATAAATAAAAAGGGACTATTTCTATTTTTAAACTCGTTTCGCACAGCTGCTACGAACCTGACCTTTTGCTTATATGTCATACAATAATAAACATTGTTACAGGTAGTTGAACTTATCTCTAAGGACGGTGGTTCAGTCCAGGTGTCATTGTGGATAAGACAGCTCGATAATGATGGTCCATGCTTAGTTGTCGCTGAGCCGGTCAACTGTAAGAGCGTTGTGGTGAGTTCGCAGTTTTATTGGACCGACAAAAAACTCACAACTGCGTTGTGAAGTTGTGAGTTGGCTGTGGTAAAACGACGGTAACGACGATGGTGTTCACATTAGGTCGGTCAACGGTAAAACTGTCAGTCTGACCTAATGTGAACCAGCTCTTGTGTTCTCTATGCTAGCTCAATGTGTTCACTATGCTGAGCTTGCTATGCTAGTGATTCTCAGCACGAATTAATAATCGACTTGGCGGGGGCACTGCCGTGCCTCCCGATAAAATAAATAGGTTTTATTGTCGTAGATTTTTTCGAATTGAAACCAGAAAACCAGCCATGTTAATGCTAGGTTTTAGACAAGACGATGAACCCGCACAACTCGCACGTCACTGCCTACAGTATACGCAACGGGGCGATTCTGTTCTTTGATAGAGGTGTATTTTTATGTATTTCTGTCTTTTATGACAACCTGAATTTAGACGGGGATACCATACTGCACCTTGCATTTGAAAGAAAAGAAAGAAAAGCTTTTTATTCACGTGAAAGAGACGCACAATACAAAATAATAATTTTTCAACAGGCCGAAACAAGACAAGTTGGTACTTAATCTAAAAAAAATAAATACATAATAAAAAATAAAATGTCCTGAACGGAAATTTGGACCCGGTAGGCGACGTTGTAAGCCAACGTTCGGACAACATCTGTCGTGTCAACTAGTCTGAAGCTAAAATGTCTATTTACTTTTCCAGTTAACTGTAGAAGCTGACACAGGCATGGTACTGTCATGCGAGGGAGCTTCCGCAGCGGCTTTATTCGGTGCAGAGTCCCGCGACAAGCTAATTGGAGTGCCGCTTGCGTCTCTCATACCAAATGCGCGCCTGCCATCTTATGATGCGCCTATGCCAAAGAATATGGCGAAGCAGAAACTTACAGGTATTATTTTTTAACAATCTTTCTTTTCTTTCTAGGAATTTTTCCTGTGTTTTATGCACCCAGCATTTACAAACTCAAACAACAAAAACAATCAGAGCTGGAACTAATACTACCTGTACGCCATACAATTATTTGTTCCATGTAAGAATCGAACACACGACACGCAATGCAACGCAGCACCCAATCACTCAGCTAATGCGCCAAACGTGTCATCGTGAAATATTAATGCTTCTGAGTAACTTTCACTTCTTTTATGTCTCACGAAAATACAAAGTCTTTGGATCTTTTTATGAATTGGTAATGCTATTATTTTTCCCCTGCGAGAGAGCGAGACAAAGCTACACTTGACCATCCCTTTTTGACTTCTTGCAGACTCAAATTACCAATAACCATCTATTTTAAGTGTTTAAGCATATTTTTTTAAGTACTATTTTTGAAAGTGTTTCATTAATATAGAAGTGTTTTGATATTATGTTTATTTCTAGTTGACCTTAAAACGTCCTTCCCGTCCATTTGTCATCTAGTTACCAGCCAATAATAATAGGCCCCCGGCTAATATCAGCGGATGCTAGCCAGGTGTTTTTTCACAACAAACCCAGGTGCACTCCCTCTTCCCTTGCTCTCATCAATAAAACATTTTTATTTTACAGGGAGGACGCTAGACGGTGGATGTTTCCCACTGTGCTTGTGGATATCAAAGCCAGATGCCACAGACAGCTCTCTATGGTCTACGGTCTGTGGTGTTAAATCACACAGACCTGTGTTTGAAGTTAATGTCAGGGTAAGTTACAATTAAGTACTTTTTATTGCATTTTTTCCTAATTACGTCTTTGATTACTGGTCCGCTCCCGTAGGTTATAGTGTGATGTTATAATAGCCTTTACTATGCCTCATGAATCTGGCTATAAATAATATGCAAAAAATGGTGTCTTAAGGCTCCTACATACAGGCCAAGCCACGGTGCGCCCGGCGGCTTATAAAGCCGCACGCTTTGCCGCACAAACGAGCCGCCGGCATGGCCGCCCTGGTATGCCCGCGTACCGCGCGGGTTGCAATGACAGTTCGCTATGGACAACTAACAACTGAAATGATGCTCGCGCGCTTTGTGCAAGTTTCTGCGGCACATGCCGGCGGCACGTTCTTCACTGTGTGAAGGACCCTTTATACCCAACTGTGATATTCAGAGATGGTTAAACAAGTCCTATAACACATTTTACTCATTCCCAGGTCACGTACAACGTCAGCGGTCTCCTAGTAATAGACGACAGCGGTTTAATTACTGCCTGTAACCACCACTTCGCCATGCTGACCTTCGGGAAGCCGCACTCTGAAGTGATCGGCCATCACATTGAAGACGTCATACAGAACTTCTGCGAGGAGGCCGATTTTGTGAAGATACCTGAGAGGAACAGAAATATGACGCTGTCTCCGGTCAACAATGATGAAAATGGCTCAGGTATATTTGAAAAAAATTATGAAACTTTCAACTTACTGGACTGTCATAAAAACCTCGAGTTTTATGACCCATTTCTTCTCAAGGTTTGTTTTGTCAGAAAACTTTTATCCGAGAAATAAAATACTTTTTGTGTAGAATACTTATATTATGTCAAGTAACCATGTTCTCTTGGCGATATAAAAAAATCATCCCCAAATGAAAGATATAATGCGATCCATGTAAAACACTGATATTCGGCTGCATCCGATTAGATAACCTCAACATAGTTGAGAAAAGGCTAGGCCGATGATGAAGCATTATAAGCCGTTTGCTTTCCGAAATAAAGATAGAGAAAAATGATGTGTTAACAGACAGTCTTAATTTTTATTACAGCATCAGATACAGACGAAGATTCGTGCGGTGCATTCAACGGCAGCCAGAAATCCGCCTGCATGTCCCTCAACGTCCATCCATCCCTCCTGTCCACCACGAGAGAGAAATCGTCCAGCGCCCTCTGTCTCGACAAGTCCTGCAGCATGGTCACCCACACCCCAACTCCCACGCAAGACATGGTCTCGAGCATAAGCACTACGGAACAACGAAACGACATATCCGCCCTGCCTGACGTCACTTCTGGAATGTCGGGAATATCTATAGATGATGACAATTTCTGTCACAGCAGCATATCGAAGTCTCGGAGCGAGAATATATTACGCTCTGAACAGAGTAATCTTGCAAGGCCTATCGCCAAGCCTTCAGAGAAATCTGATTCTATCTACTATACTTCACAGCATTCCCAGGAAGTAACTCCAACTGGTAGTACTCCTAGAGTGAGGCTTAACGATCCCTCATTGAGACTTTCATTCGACTCAAGTAAATATAGGTCTTTGAAAGCTAACCTACCAGGCAAGGATGATAAAACCAGTTTGTCGTTAGACTTCTGTGACTCGAATGAGACCAGTGCGGATTTCCTGACTCCTATTAATGAGATGCCGCCCCCTGGCTGTGAGATCGAGGACTTGCCGAAACACAACGGTAATGAAAGCGTTGATAGCTTGAGTAATGATAACGATTTGGAGACACAAACTGAATCTGCACCTAGGAAATTGTATTCTGGTAAGTTAATTGTTATTTATTATTGGTAAAGGCAAGTTTGCGTTTAGACGAGATGATGACGATTTTGACGTTCAAAAGTTCATTTCATTAATTCATCAAGTTCATTAATTCGAATCAAATCAAAATCGGAATAACGTGGTGGTGATCTATTCTAGTGTCTAAAGACAAGCCCACCTTTACCAAAAACTTAACTCCAAGAGAACTTACTCGAAGTTACATTACAAAAATGACATACAAATGGGCCAGTGTTAGCCACTAACTCGAAGTTAATCAGATAACCTTGACTGATGCAAGCGGGCTTGAGTAAACAAAAAATAGTCTTTTATCCGTTTTGACTCAGATTTCGAAGATAAACAAAACCTGAAAAACGTTCTACCTACGACAGTTTTTTCTCCAAGATTGCACTCTATTATTTTTTTACTTTTCCTTCCCACAGACGACGCACCCGAAACTCCGTGCGTAGCGAAGCGTATAGTCCGTACGTTAGTGATGACGTCAACGCCACAACACTCGCGGACCAAAGTGGAACCTTGCGAGTGCGCGTCTGACTGCCCGCACAAGGACGGCACCTACAGGGGCGTGGTGCTGCACAAGGACGGAACTCATCTTAGTGAGTACACACTGATGTAGCAAGTTATGACGTCACAAGGTGTGTCGTCCACCTGTCGATCGTGACTTAGCCTAGCTGTTGAACCAACGACGCAGTTCATTTTAGGACTATCTGGATTTTAAAATGTGACAAGACAGTTGGCTGATGTTTGGCTGCTGCACTGCATGTCGCGGATCGATTTCCAAACAGAACAAATATTTATTTGGCCTACAAGTGCAGTCGGGGATAGCTGTTTCCTGACCCACACTAAAAACAAACGAATTTGAACCCTTTGCTAATAACATTAAGAGTTATTCAATTTGTATGAGTTAATTACACTAGCGCGGCTTTTGTTGGCCTTGCTCGAAATCTGATTGTTTGTGAATTTATAAATGTTTGTAATACCCACGAAACAGGAGAATTTCTTAGTGAGGGCCATTTTTTATTTTAGCTTTTTCGGACTACTTACATCAAGGCACAAAAGTATGATTATCCGAGTAACAAAAATAAGTACAATTAAAACATTACACAGATAGAAAACGCATATAAACAGATACAAGAAAGGAAAAGACAACGTTATTAACTTAAATATGTTTAAAAGTGTTGGTAAAGCAGAAAGAAAGAAAAGAAAGAAAAAAGCTTTTAAAAACTATTTAGAACTACAAAATTTAGTAAAAGGAAAAAGTCTTAACACAAAATGACTGCTCTTTTCCAGATGTTCTATACACGGTGTCAAGCATGCAGCTGAACACCGGCAGTCGCGTGCGCTGCGTGTGGCTGGGGGTGCAGCTGGAGGACACGGTGCGACACACCACGCTAGCCTCCAGTGTCGCCTCCACGGCTGACAACTCGCTGGTTCTCGCTAGCAACAATATGGTATATTGTGCCTTGTTGTGATTTTGTTAGAACAGTAATAGTAGTACTATTTACGAAATTTATCACATAAACTCACGCAATGCTATGAATACAACGTGTAACGTTAAATGCGCAAAACCTGAAAATAGTTTGATCAGAATAACGAGCAGAATCAGATAGGATCAGATAGGTCACATTTTTCAAAAAATCTTCATTAAAAACGTTGCCTTGTCTATTTATTAGTAGGTCAAGCCATCCGGCGCGCAGCGGCCCGGTGACGACTTCTCCCTCGATAGAGCGTCGTCGCAGACGCAAGAAACGATCAGAATTGCCAGTAAAACTAAATCAGCACATAAAACCTTTACTTTTGTTTCAATGTTTTTTTTTTCTCTGAAGTAGGTCAATTTAATTAAAAATCAGTTGGGGTATCTGAGGTTTTGCGCATTTAACGTTACACGTTGTATATTTTTATTAATTTTCTTTTCAGGCTAATAAGTCGGGTAGCAGCAGGCCCCAGTCGATGTCGATAGCGAGTCAGTGTGCCGACGAACAACAAATGAGCGGCGAATACAGCAAACATTACGTTACACTCAAACAGATTGGTAAGACTTGATAAACATACTGCAACAATGTATTTAGATTTATTAAAAGCTTAGAAATGGAATAGTAGACACCAAAAAACACTACATATTATAGCCGCGAAAACCCGGCTAATTTTACTTGCTTTGAAGTCAACAAATAGTCAATTGAGTTGGTAAATAAGTGACGTCACAGTTTCCAAATACCATACAAAATGTATGAGTTAATGGCGGTTTAAGTCAATTGATAGATGATGTCTCTACCCGCATTATGATTGCATAGAAAAGTTTCGATAACAAAATCACTATACCACAGATTTATACCAATACAATACACTTCTAGGTAAAGGCGCATACGGCTGCGTCAAGATGGCGTACCGGCGGTCTGACCGCCTGCTGACCGTCGCCAAGTTCATACTCAAAGAGAAGGTAGGCGAACAGTTTTGGGTGGACGCGCCTGATGGACGTCGCGTGCCGCTGGAACTGAGTCTGTTGCTCACGCTCAAACATCCTAATATTGTGAGTATGTCAACGTTAATAATGAAGAAATTCACTTTGCAAGGTAGAAAGGATATCGAGACCCCCTGGTCTTGAGAGGTTGTGGTAAGGCCCCTTCCTTACTTTAATATTACTTTGCATTCCGCTCTGTTGGATTTTCAACGCTCAGATCAGCGCCGAGAGTTGAAAACGCAACAACAGAAATTACAAAGTAATATTAATTCCTTACATTTTAACCTTTTTAGAATTGCACTTTTGTATCGAACAGCTTCATTCCTCAAATAAGTTTTTTAAAATTTCAATGCTGTGAGGGTCTAGAATCATGGAATATTCTCCATACCGATTTCTGCCACGGTGGCCAATCTTAATGGAAACTAGTCAAATACGCAGAAGATATTATAGTGCACAAATCGTCGGCTGTAATCTAACTTGGCGTAAGGGACATTTTGCTCAAAATGAGTTTTGAATGCTGTCCGATACAGATTTTTGCGCTCTTTCGAATGGTATATATAACATCGCTGTAGCTTGAAAAAAATGTCCGATACGCCACAGAAAAATGACGTTCCTAAATCATTTTTTAAACAAAAACATGATGTATCGGACAAAAGTAAAAATGGGATTGACGTATGTATTGGTAATAACTTATCGCATTGGCGTAAAGTACACACTTTGTATTAACTGTCCCTTACGTAAAAAAAAATTACATTTCTTGGTGGCCCTTACATCATTGTAACATATTTGTTTGAGTCTGAATGCCCGCGGGCCCCTTACGTATTGACGTAAGGGGCGTAAGTAATGGACAATTTTAAGTAAAATTGTCCAAATTTACTTTAATATGCACGCATTTTTTGTTTTGTATTTTGAAGCAATTTTAGAGAGTAATACCGTCTCATTTTAGCGCACTGCTAAAAGAAAGAGAACCAAATACTTATTATTAGTCACTATGCTTTAAAGCAAAAGTTATAGTAGGTAAGTAACTGAATCTTCATCCACGTGCCAATGTTTATTTATCAATCGTGCTTAAACCGATGAAAACCATGAACCTTATGTCAATATACTAAAGTGCATTTTTCTATGTATGTATGCATGCCCAGATGTTTTTTTCAAATTCAAATTCATTTATTGCGAATACAGGTATAAGTTTAGATGTTATACAAATATTTTGAACAGCTATATTCAGCTTTTAAGCATCCAATATTTTTGTCATTTTAATTCTGATTTCATTTAATTCATTATTACACACATGCTAAGATAAATTGTCAGAAATTAAAAATACACATTGATGTTATGTCATACAATTACATCATTAATTTAATGTCATACAAATAATAATTATAAAAAAAAAAAAAAATAGAAACGAGAAATGTCAATCACTATCTAGTCTCTTTGTGGTTTAGATACTCATTTACACTATAATATGTCATAAACACTCATAATATAGTGACAATGATAAAAGCACTCATGATGAAGAAGAATAGATTTTTAATTATTTAGTTTATTCGAGTATGTAATGTCAATAGTTATTGAAAAATTATGGCTAAGCTGAGACAACATTTATTTAAAAGCAAAAATTTATAATTAAAAGTAAATATAAATAATTAATAATAAAAAAGGTTAATTAATCATAATAATTTTGTCAAAATTAAAGTTAAGGAAGTGTTTATGTTTGTATTGATTCAAAGAGTTAATTTTGAGTTAAAAAATATTATAATATTAATAAAAACACTTTGGTATTTTTATATTTTGCTTCATTACCCTTTGTTTGTCTATTATTATTATTTACTAATAATAAAACTTTAATTACCTGATAAAACACTTACGCCATTTTGATTGTATTTAAGAGTGTTGATAGTCTTACGTCATTTGAAACTCGAGTGCAAAAAAAAGTTAGGGCTTAATGGACATTTTTTTTATTTTTTTGGACGTAAGGGACATGCTATCTTTGTAACTAATGCCTTAATAGGCAAGTAGATAATTTCAAGTTTTAGAGGCCAAAAATTTATGCAGAACCACATAAACCACTTCAATATACCATAAATAATAAAAAAGTTATCATCACATTTCCAAAAAAAAAAAAGTTTTTTGGCTCTCCTGAAAAGTAGCAATTTGTCCCTTACGCCAAGTTAGATTACGGTCGACGAAATGTGTGCGCAAACACAGGTGCACTTCCTCTTCCCTGACTCTCATAGTCCGATAGGACGGCAATCCGACACGACCGGGAATAAAGCAGGCGCAGAATCAACAGCTTTACGTGCTTTCCGAGGCACGGGGGTGTTACACCACCAACTCCCAAAGTCCGGGCTTGTAATGGTGCTTTTGTAATGGAAAAACCCAATAACACTTTGTCCAACAACCAAACCAAAGGAGCAGTCAAGTCAAGTGTGCTGTTATGTGAAAGCTTTCGTGTTAATGTTGATATCCCACCTGGTAGTACACATACACACACACATAAACTCACGCCTTTTTCCCATGGGGGCAGGCAGAAACCACAGAACACCACCTGCTACGATCCTTACATACTCCTTTTGCTTCATATACGTTCATACATCTCGTCATACAAGCACGCCGGTTACGAGTACTCCGCACCTGACCTTTCTGAAGAACCTCACCAATTAGGTCAGTGTAGGTCTTCCTAGGGTGACCCCTCCCGGGTAGTACGTACGACATAAAGATATTGACAGCTAACGTATCTAGTAACTACACATTTATAATAAACATTATTTTCAGGTGAGCGTGGTAGACGTGTTCGAGAACGAGAAGTACTTCCAGATGGTTATGGAGAAACATGGAGCGGGCATGGACCTGTTCGAGTTTATCGAACGTCGGCCGAGACTCGACGAACCACTGCTCAGTTATATATTTAGACAGGTATGTTTATAAATATTAGTTATTCTTAAAAGGTCACGCACTATCTAATGTCGATAAGTTCAAAGAGGGTTCAACCCTATGTTGATATAATTTTTTAATAATACAACTGCTAGAAAAGGTTACACCATTTCTGATTTTAAAAGTTTGTTATAGTCGATAAATTATTATATCATAATCATTTGACGTCACGGCGCGGTGCGTGTCGCGGGTTTAATGCCAGCACGGAACAAATATTTGTATGGGCTACAGATGATTGTTCCAGGTCCGGCTGTTTTTATGTGATTATAAACGCACCCGCGATACAGGACAATTCTTAGTGCACCCGCGATACCGGACAATTCCTAGTCCACCTAGTTCTTAGTTCTAGTTCCTAGGTCTTTTTTATTATATAAATACTAATGCCATCGACTAAACATGCAGTCTGTACACTCATATTTCAGATAGGACTAGCAGTCGAGTACCTCCACTCCCTTAACATCTTACACCGCGACATAAAAGACGAGAACGTTATCATAGACAACAGATTCCACGTCAAACTGATAGACTTTGGTTCAGCAACGTTCATGAGCAAAGATATGCTGTTCTCCACCTTCTACGGAACTACTGAGTATTGCAGCCCTGAAGTTTTAGCGGGGAACAAGTAAGTTTAATTAACCAAGCATTTGTGATTTGTTTAAGGCATTCGATTTTGTTCATCATAGGTAATTGGTGAAAAAAAATCATATCTACGAGATATAGAATGAGAACGTACATTTCTTGATTTTCACTTCATTTGAAATAGTCAAATTGAAAACTTTATGATAATAATATGTTCAGTTCATCGGGATAGAATGGGTGTTCCCCAAGGCACAACACTCGGCCCATCCTTGTTTCATTAAAAAAAAGCAGGTGTATGTCGGTAATTACTTTTAAGAATATTTTTATGTCAATTTTACTACTTTATTTTACAGTTTATTAGTAGCCGATACATTTTTTAGCTGAAATTCGTTTACTTCCACAGATACGCGGGCCCTGAGTTAGAGATGTGGTCAATGGGGATAACACTGTATGTGCTGGCATTCTTTGTTAATCCGTTTTCCGACATTGAGGATACAATACAAGGGCCGCTAGCGTTCCCGCAGGAGATTTCTACAGGTAAAGTTTTTTTTTTATTGCTTAGAAATTCTTTTTACATATTGTCATGATCTGATAATGAACTTCGGTGATATGGAACAGAACTCCTCATACGTGTAGTCGATGACTGACTGGAGGAAAGGGGGGCGGGGTTCGTTCTACCATTTTCCAAAGTTAAATAATTCGTGTGAGATAGTTTGAAAGGGCTTGTTTTTGTAAGGATTTCAAATATTGTTCCACTGGATGTAAAGCATTTATATGGGTGTAAAAAGACGAGTTTTTGCTCTGGACTATACCTTAGAACTGAAATAAACTGTAAATGACCGGACCGTTCTATTGCATGCACCATAAGAACAACATATTGCGTGCGTTACATTGCACCAAAAATAACGAATTGTTTCCCAGGAATAATTTTTGCTTAATGTTGTTGTTGATTGCTATACATATTACATAACCATTATGTCTTTTACACTCCTCCATCTATTTAATTTGCTAATAAATTCGACTATTTTTACAAGCTTTTATTTAGCTTGCACTGTTCATATGTATGTCAATATAATAAGTTGTCCTTCCAAAGGAGATCGGACATTTTAGTATGGACCTTGGTCCAAATAGCGTCGGTTGATGAAACCTAGTCCATATGATAGTTCATGAGTGTAGGATATTTTCATACTATGGGCACCATAAAATTGGCCTATGGAGAAAAAAGTTATACAGTCCAGAAAAATGGTACATTGTAGACGAACAATTCCGATTACTCGAAGACGCCTTAACCGATTTCGAACATTCTTTATTTATTTGAAAGGGTATAACTGCCCAAATAATCCCGTATAAATATTGCTATGATCTGATAATGAATTACGGAGATATGGAAAGGAACTCCTTATAGAATCATAGCAGAGCAGTCGTAACAAGTAAAATTGCTTTGTTTATACGCGTAGTTGATGACTGACTAAAGAAAGTGGGACAGGGGGTACGTCGACCCCCCTCCTACCACTTTCCAAAATTAAATATACCGTGTGAGGTATCGTTTGAAAGGGCTTTCCCTAAGAATTTGAAATATAAACGACTACTTGTCCTATCATATTGCACTAAAAGGTGAAAAGTTTGAAAAGTGGTAGGAGGGGGGTCGACGTACCCCCTCTCCCTCTTTCTTCAGTCAGTCATCAACTACGCGTATAAACTTTTATTAATAGTATTAATTTTACTTGTTACTACGACTGTTCTACTATGATTCTATGAGGAGTTCCGTTCCATATCTCCGAAGTTCATGATCAGACCATGGCAATATTTCTATGAGATTACTTGGGAAGTATACCCTTTCAAACAAATAAAGAATTTTCTAAATCGGTTCAGGCGTCTTCGAGTAATCGGAATTGTTCGTCTACAATATTTTCATTTTTCTAGACTGTATAACTTTTTTCTCCATGAGCCAATTTTTTGGTGCCCATAGTAAAAAAATATCTTACACTCACGAACTATTATATAGACTAGGTTTCATCAGCCGACGCTACTTGGAACACTTCCGCCCGAAGGCAAACTTTTTCATTGTTCGTCTACAATATTTTCATTTTTCTAGACTGTATAACTTTTTTCTCCATGAGCCAATTTTTTGGTGCCCATAGTAAAAAAATATCTTACACTCACGAACTATTATATAGACTAGGTTTCATCAGCCGACACTACTTGGAACACTTCCGCCCGAAGGCAAACTTTTTCATTGTTCGTCTACAATATTTTCATTTTTCTAGACTGTACAACTTTTTTCCCCATGAGCCAATTTTTTGGTGCCCATAGTAAAAAAATATCTTACACTCACGAACTATTATATAGACTAGGTTTCATCAGCCGACGCTACTTGGAACACTTCCGCCCGAAGGCAAACTTTTTCATTGTTCGTCTACAATATTTTCATTTTTCTAGACTGTATAACTTTTTTCTCCATGAGCCAATTTTTTGGTGCCCATAGTAAAAAAATATCTTACACTCACGAACTATTATATAGACTAGGTTTCATTAGCCGACGCTACTTGGAACACTTCCGCCCGAAGGCAAACTTTTTCATTGTTCGTCTACAATATTTTCATTTTTCTAGACTGTATAACTTTTTTCTCCATGAGCCAATTTTTTAGTGCCCATTGTAAAAAAATATCCTACACTCACGAACTATTATATAGACTGGGTTTCATCAGCCGACGCTACTTGGAACACTTCTGCCCGAAGGCAAACTTTTTCATTGTTCGTCTAAGTACAATATTTTCATTTTTCTAGACTGTATAACTTTTTTCTCCATGAGCCAATTTTATGGTGCCCATAGTAAAAAAATATCTTACACTCACGAACTATTATATAGACTAGGTTTCATCAGCCGACGCTACTTGGAACACTTCCGCCCGAAGGCAAACTTTTTCATTGTTCGTCTACAATATTTTCATTTTTCTAGACTGTATAACTTTTTTCCCCATAGGCCAATTTTTTGGTGCCCATAGTAAAAAAATATCCTACACTCACGAACTATTATATAGACTAGGTTTTATCAGCCGACGCCACTTGGACCACTTCCGCCCGTTCTCCTTTGCAAACCATTTTTCGACCATTTGTTGGTATACGATTGAGCTGATATTTTGCATACACCTTTTAGTTCTGGTGACAATACCATGTCCAATATTCAATATTTTAGAATTTTAAATTAAACCTTTCTTTAAAAAAAATATTATTAAATTATTGATACTTCTTGTAATCATTTCGTATAATATCATTAATTTCTGAATGTCTTCTCTAGGGTTTCAAGCGCATTGTATCAAATTATATTCAACATTTTAACAGAGTTCGAACACCTCCTCCGGTGGATGCTGTGCAAGGACCCAGAAGCAAGATGTACGATACCGCAGCTGATGGGTCACCCTTGGATCAGTCAGTCCGTCGCCATTTCCAACTATGTGTTCCATGAGGTCGTTGACTGTGGTAAGTATATACCTAGGTAATTTATGTATATTTTTTTGTTTTTTTTTTCGGTAAGTTAGTTTGTTATCATGAATACAACCATGTGTATAAATATCGTACTCTAATTATTAATGTAATTTAAAATTACTTCTAGTTACTTCAGCTTCACATTTCAAAAACGAAACGGGTGCGACATGTTTAATGACGCAAATGTCGACAGTTTTTCAGCCATTATGCACAAGGCCAAATTATATGGAAAAATCCAATAACACTTCGCCCGACTTGAGAATTGAACTCAAGACCTCATGCTCAGCAGTCGCACTTTGCGACTATTAGACCAACGAGGCAGTATTTGTAATGCTATTTATCATTTTATCATGTTAATCATCATTTTATTATGTTAATCATCATTTATGTTTCTTTTAACTCAGATCCACATGAGGCGAATCCTGAAATGTATTTCAACGGAAGTCTAGGCTCGCCTCAAAGCGAATCCCTAATATCATTAGCAGATGCACTTGTTAAAGGTAAGATTTAATTTAAAACTTCTATAGAAATGTGGGTGTACTGATGGGTACACCCCTGCGTAGCCCTTCGGGGATTACAGGTTTGATGTTATGATGTTATAAAACTCAATCGATAGATCCATAACTTCTTGTATCAGTTTGTAGAACGTGCGAGGTATTGTTCTCTCTGTCTTTTACACGGAGCTTAGGTACGAGCAAAAGAGACAGTTCATGTAAGTCTGGCAACAATGTTTAGCGGTTATTTATTGCAAAACCGACTAGAGTCTAACTAAATCTGTCTGTCTGTCAAAATATTGTTGCTTACTTATTAGTCACGCACAGTAATGTCCGTTGGTTATATTTTATTGTACTTGCCTGCAACGTACAAAAGAAACATTTATACATTATATGAAAAACTAAAATCAATATTATTAACTACTGGGTATACCCCGCTGTTATCCCCTCGTACTGCACCGCTCTTGTGGTTTGTTGTGTGATATTATATAGCTAACCTTTACAACCAAAGGGGGTCTTTGCTTTGCTTATTTTTGATGACATGGGGGGGAGAGCCTAGATGGCGATTACGTCAGCGATTTATTTTTTTACTTTGAACCTTCCTCGATATAACGACTTCCTTCCTTGACTATATAACGCAAAACGATTTTCCACATCAGACCAGTACTTCCTGAGATCAGCGCATTCAAACAAACATACAAACTCTTCAGCTTTAAAATAGCTTTTTAATATTCTTATTTTTATTTCCAGAACCTTCAAATCCTTCAGAAGTGGCAATCCGATCAGATGGCAAGAACTTATCGCGCGAGGAGCCCAAACGTAGCTCTATAGCGATGCATGCGCTCTCCACAGCAGACAGAGATGCGCAGTCCGACAACTATAGCCTTCGGTCCTCTGCCGATGTATGTCATATGTACTAGGGCAATTAACATGGACTAATGAACAAATGGAGTGATAACGCATAAACGTAGCACTAATGGGGGGTCTTTGTTTTGTTTATTTTTGATGATTTGGGGGGGGGGGGGAGCGGCCTGGATGGCGACTACGTCAGCAATTTATCGTTAAAGCTTTTTAATTTACATTCATTTTCTATTTCTGCAAAATTTTGTAGATTCTGTGTATACTCAAAAGCAAGATTCTGGGATACATATACATTTTACTTTTGATGACAAGCGCGACGGATGACTGACATAATACTAAATGGTTATTAAATTAGCTTTCATTATTCCATTTGTTGATTATTCCGTGTGTTTCACAGTAACATTGGATATACAATTGTTAAACTAACTAAATCAGTTTAAAACTAAATGTTTTGAGTAAATTATTTATTTTTCAATAAACCGCGTTCTAACAATTGTATTTTCATTGTTTTTTATTTGTAGTTATTGTGTAGAAAATAGAAATAATATTATAAAAACTATCAAAAAGTTTTAAGTATTGTAGTCCAAAGATGGTTTCTTCGTCTAAGGGCTGATTTTTCAATAGTCAAGTGACTTTTTCTTTTATTTTCTCTTTTTTTAAAGCGGTTTATTCGTCTAAGGGCTGATTTTTCAATAGTCAAGTGACTTTTTCTTTTATTTTCTCTTTTTTTAAAGCGGTTTATTCGTCTAAGGGCTGATTTTTCAATAGTCAAGTGACTTTTTCTTTTATTTTCTCTTTTTTTAAAGCGGTTTATTCGTCTAAGGGCTGATTTTTCAATAGTCAAGTAACTTTTTCTTTTATTTTCTCTTTTTTAAAGCTATCAAATTGCCATATTTATCTCTCCGTTAAGCGTTATCTTACGATTCAAAAATTTGCCCTAACTCTGGTACTATCTCATCTCACAGCGGGATGATTAAATCACAGTGTACAGTCAGACCAACTTATCTGTGAAATGAATCGACAGTGCCGTCCTCTTTTAGTTCACAGATAAGTAGTGAGGCTAAAAAGGACAGATAGCTTGAAATGAGGACGTTTCATTTCACAGATAAGTTGGTAGGACTGTACATAAAATGACGAGTATAGACAAAAATAGACTCTACCACAGATAAGCATACTTTAACTTCTCCTCCAGATCTTGGACATATCATCAAAGCCTGTATCTGAAGCGGCACTCACAGACATCAGTTCGGACGCGACCGGCCACGCGGCATGCGACATCGACTACGATTGTGATCAGTACGAATGTGACAGCTGGGATGAGTGCGAACAAGACAGCTTCTCTTAAACAGTAACCACAGTGTATCTCAATCCAACGGTACGGTCCCGAGCTACAGTATGACAACTCGGGATATAAGCTTCGCCCACTTCCATCGTATGAATGTTCTACGGTCATACGCCTGTGTTGGCCTACTGTATGGAGTAAGATATGGGTAGACTGTGGTCAAGTACAGCCAAGTGAAGGGTCCATTGTGTAAGAAAATGTGTGTGAATTAAAACTATGGGAGGTTGAAATAAAAGAAGTTTATCTTTGTGTTTGTTAGAATAAGGACCCGGTATCATAAACGTGATGCGTATATTTAGTAACGATGGACTATGCGATGTGATTTATGAAGAACAATATAACAATGTGTTGGAATTGAATGTCAATCTTTACTGTTGCCATCATTGTTGCTTCGTCACTGGTTCTAAAGACGTTTTAGGCTGATTTACACATATCAGTGAAGCCACCGCCGGAATTGACATTGAGAGCACTGTGTCGTCACTCGTCACTGATACGGGACGGTGCCGGAACTTTGACTTCACTGATATGTTTGAATCAAGCTTTATAGTGTAGCGAGCTTATCCGGTCCGCAAAATCTAGTACTGTCTGAAATTATAGCTTTCAGTGTAGGCAATGACGTAATGAACACATCTTCGAGATCAACTCTAATTTCTAAAAACCTGATCAAGTCTTGTACTTATTAAACCTCGTGTCAATTTTTGTGATTGGTTGATCATAAATAGTACCTACCAATAATGAAACAACCAATCATACAAGAAAGCACTGTATCGGTTTTTAGAAGCCAGGGGTTAACAACATAAATTAAGGGTCTGTTTTACCACCTATTAATTGGATCTGAAGGTTAATTCCCGTAAATACAAACAAGCGTTCAAAATCTAATGTAATCGCAACCGAAAAAATATTACGAACTTGGCAAAAATTTGGGTAATTAAAGGTATGTTATTACATCCAGTGTTGTGGCCCATTTGTTGTTCAAGATGTCCAAGGTGGCTGGGGCCAAGTACTATAAAAAGGAAGTATCGATTCGATTTCAAAACTATCTAAGATTAAAATTCGAACGTTTCAAGATACGGGAATTGCTCTTCAGATAATTTATATTTAAAAATAGAACAGAATTTGTAAGAAATAATCTGCCAAATAATTTTATCGGAACTTGCTGAATGGTAGTGAAACAGACCCTTTTATATGAATTCTCTTAACTACCTATGTGATTAAATTCGTTAGGGTAAAATAGAGCATATTTTTTTAATTAGAATGTTTGTTCTTTTTTCTTTTTACTTAAGTCCAATACCAATTAGTTGTGTGTTAAACAGTATTAAGTTTAGCTTGTAAAGAATATCTTTATTCTATGAATATTACATGACATTTGTAACATTAAATTCGAATAAAAATTGAGACCAAAATTGATATAGGCGTAGAATCTTTCGTAGTCAGCATTAGAGCAATAGCGCACTAGCGGCGGCGGCCATCGAGATACATACCTTAGTATGAAATCGCCACAGAGCGCGCGCACCTGGCCGCACGCGGCCAGCGGCCACACCAAGCCGCAGCGGCCAGCGAGATCGAACGACGCATGTGCGAGTCGCTGGCCGCTGCGGCCAGGCCGCTAGTGCGCTACGGGTCTTAATTTTGTTTCTCTAGTTGTAAAAAAAAATGAGTTTTAGTAAGTAAATAAGTACTAAAATTCTAAAAATATTGCTAAATGATCTCAATACATAAATAAATGTTAGGAATTGCGTAAAATCACTTGTTTACATTAAAAGCACTTTGTGATTATATTTGCGGAGTCTTGCCATGTTTTATATAAGGTTTAAGATTTAATTATTTACTGTAAACAAATTCTATCACCTCTTTGTCTATTATTCAGATTGTTATATTAGGTACACTTTGAAATAGTCAATAATAGCACTGGGCTGTCTTAGTGTTGGTGACGCCGTTATTTCAAAAATATTTTATGGCTAAAGCTGCGGTCTTACAGTTGACCAGTATAAGCTGACCTCTTATTCTATTCAAAATCCGTACTACGCTAGGCCAGCTTAACCTTTTCACCGCCAGCGAACACAGAACGCGATGCCTCGCCCAGCGCCAAGCTATATGATTAGTTAAAATGAAGAGCAAGTAATGAAGTCGTGGCGCTGGTGGCACGAAAATCCGGAACTTCTATTGAAGTCCGTGGCGGTGAAAAGGTTAATGTCAGTGTTACCACTGACCTGAGGTCAACTGTACTTTAAAAAAAAATTCTAAGCGCGACCGCAGCCTAAAGTCTTTGTTATACTATCTCGAGGCCATAATTCTCTTCCATAGTTACTGTTGTTATGATATAAAAATACATTTAGAATTTCACGTAATGCACTATAACGGCTAAATAATTAGTTTACAAAGCCTCTTAGTGCAAAATGAAGCCAAAATAACTATGTTTTATACATTTGTTATAGTTTAACCTACTTAAGTGTCGTGCTAGAAATACATCTGCATAATCTGTGTTAGTCGTGTTACAACCCTTGAAAATAAAAATAAAAAGAGCTCAGTTCATAATATGTATCATATTTTCACTTCAATATCTACAGCCAACCAGGGTAATAAAAATTCTCTTGTAAAATAACTTGCAGACTACATCATTAGCCTGCGCGAAAAATTATGATTCTGTTTCAATTATTGGGTAGTTGACACTATTAATAAATAATTCCAAGACATAACTTCTTTAAAAAACGCTTTATTTTAGCCCTGAAAACCCGATTAATGTTCAATTTACTGCAAAATTAGATTTTTGTGGCTTTTAAATCAAAAAATAGTTGACAATTGAGTTGGCAAATAAGTGACGTCAAAGCGTGCTATTACCATACTAAATCTATGAAAGAATCGCGTTTTGACAGGTCATAAAAAGTATAGCCTATTGAAGAACATATGACCGATTGTGACCTCTTCAACCCGACATTCCGCGAGGAGTCGGCTGAAGAACGTATGGAGTGTGGGGGTGCGTTTTAATGTAAGTTTAGGAGGGGAGCGGACCTGCGCAGTCGACACCATAATTGGGTACTTGATACCATAAACCAATATTTCCAAAACATAACTTCTGTAACACTTGATTTTAGCTCTGAAAACCCGATTCATTTTCAAATACCCGTAAAGTTATATTATTAATTGCTTAAAAAAAAAAAGTTAGATAATTGAGTTGGTAAAAAATGACACCACAATTTACTATTGCCATACAAAATTTATGGAGTAATCGCATTTTGACAGGTCATATAAAGTATATCAATTGATTGCTTGTGTCTAATCCAAATGCTAAAAATGTTTGCCGGTTATTATATTTCTTTTTATTATCCTGGTCTACCATTTTCGTGTAGGTGTACTTGAAGCACATAATATCTAAATTATTTATCATTATATTATTAGTAAGATAGCTTTTAATTAAATTAAATATCCAGGAGTGTACAGTGAACTCTTATTGCAATGTTATATTATCTGATTCATTCTACTTTTGCCAAAAATCTCAACAAGAAATTGCAATAATACTTCATTGTAAAACATCCATCTCTTATGACTAAAATTACCAAAAATCAGTATTAAGACAATACTATAGATTTTTCTTACAGGCTAATTTACTTAGTTTTAGATTTAATAGAAATCCTAAAAGAACCAATCCTATTCATTTTATTTGAATAACATTGTAAATATCATGAAATAAATGTTAACATATCTGTGTTGAGTTCAAATTAGTAGATTTTCAATGGTTTACGACCAAAGCAGATTAGCTACTTTTAGCAATGGCGACTGTTGATTTTGCGACTGTATCGTTTTGGCGGCTTTTTGCGTTCGAGTCGCTGTATCGACTACCTTCCTTTAAGCGACACGATCGCCGAGACTGGCGTTTATATGTGTGCATCGAGCGTTCGAACACGTCACATCGTCACTCACAGATGCTAAAAGAAGCTAGTCTGCTTTCCCCATATAAAATTGTTGCTATGATTTCATAACAATTTTATATGCGAATCCGTAGAACAGTATTTAATTTAATTGATATAGTAAGGATTATATTTTTGTAGTATTTGATTATTGATTTGTGTTAATTTCAAATGTAGTGATTATTTATGTCCGGGGCGTCCGTTTCTTACTTAGTGCCTTACGACGGACGGCGGGTTACGTTGCTCGTGTAGGACGCTGTGACCACTCATCGTAAATAAACGATATGAATTCCCAATATTTATTTTAATACTGGCCCTTTGCTACCCCTCATTTTATTTCATGTCCCGTGAATTTAGATGAAGAGCTTGAGTTGAGTTACCACGATACAAATTGTTTGTTCGACAAGAATAGAGAGTCTCATGTCCTTCGAAATGCCTAGGGCATCCCCAATTTATCTTCGTTACATCCATCATATTAAGACAACCGACATCAACAACGCACGAAATCGCGGTGTCTCTATTCTAAAAGTGCACTTATCTAATATGATCCAGTTAAAACCTTAAAACTTTTTTTGGGAAATTGATTTTTAATTTAATAAAATTCATCGTTGTTAAACATTGCCATAAAAGGGCGAAGAAAATTCGAATAGCTCTTTATGAAAACAAAAACAACACCTTTTTGTAAGTCGGTTAAAAAAAACTACCTGAGCAGTGTAAGAGATAGATAAATAGATCGATAGATAAGTAATATATGAAAATGGCCTAATATCTTGATAGTAAGCTGCTTTTAACTGATACCCTATACAAGAGCAATTATTATAATTATGGTGTTTTCGCTGATAACGATATTTTCCCGATAATGTTTGGATGGGCAAAAAGAACACAATTACACAGACGCTCACATGCAAATGAACCGAATATACAGGATCAATTTTATGTGTTAACCGTAATATCCCCTTGTAATTTTATTAGTTTTGAAGTGAATTCAAACAAAAAATAATATTATCTACTAAAATCTACCTAGCTTTTTACTTGACAGTATTATTAATATTTTTTTGGGTGGCAAGACCGACACTACAATGTCAATTTGCATGGCGGTGCGTCGCTTTTTTGCCAATCATTGCCGTATTACTACAAAAATACCCGTATTTACGCCTCGGCAACAGAAAATTTTTATTTGTGCACATTCTACAAGAAATTTTGTTACCAACAAAGCAATATTGGTAAGATATAACATTGTTTACTTTATAAACTTGAGCGCAATATGTGATGATTTCTACGATAACAATTTGAATTTGAACTTATTGTCCTACTTATTTGGTGTGCCAGTTTCCCGCTGTAACATTAAAAATATATGTTTTATGTCAGCATTACAAAAATAAGTTTTGCAAAGTTGAAATAACCTTAAAGTTGTTTGAGAAACTTGTCGGTCCCTTTTTTCGTAATTGGTTCCAATAAGTGGTATATCCGTTATATTCTGTGCCTCAATGTCGACCTTATTTCTTTTGCAATAAATCTTGTTTGTACTGTTGTCATGCTATGGTCGTCTAACCTTTTTGGCATAGTTAAGTACATTGAATGCTGATTGAACCACACAGATCGCCACTGTGTAGTATTGGTCCGTTTTAAGAAGTACTAATGACCAGCCTTGTTCTCTAAATATGTGCCAATTTAGGTCAATTTAATGTATAAACTACTTCCTGTATTACTTTCGTATATGTAGGCCTGGCAATGCTTTTTGCAAACCCAATTTCCAATAGGAAACTATAAACAATTACCTACATATATTTAATTACAATGGTTACTTTTTTATTTTCAATTGCTAGCACAACAGGTAAATTTTTTGAATTGGCAATTTTAATAATTTACTGCCAGACTGCCAGCTGATTCAAGAGTAATCTCAGTTGTACTTTTAACAAAGTTTCATAAATTGAAATTTGCAGTTTAATTCTTATGGAGGATAGAAACTTTTTTATACTACTTGTTGGAATCCTCACATATTTGTTTAATTTTTTGCCAACTCATGCTACGTTTCAATGCATGCAGGTTGGGAGTTCTTTGCGCCTGCACTATTATAAGGAAATCACAACAAATCAGGTTAGTGATAAATATGACATACCTTTTTAGTCAATCCCCTATTTATGGCCACTTTGCTTCTCTTACTTTTGTACTAAATTAACTCTACTATGTGCCTCTTTGATAGCAACCGTGGATAAGAATAATGACCTCTACATTATTTTTTTCTAATATGTAAGCTGTTTGGCTCTAAAAAATAATTCAATATTATTCTGTTGAAAGAGGTAAGAATACAAACCATAACTTTTTGTATTAGTCTATGAATACCCAATAAAGTTGGATATAGTTTTAAATCCAACTTTATACCAACTTAAAAAAAAAATACCAAGTTATAATTTGGTTGTGTTAACAACCAAATTATCGCATGGTAATTTTATTTTCTCAACCATAAGCCTACTATGCACAAACTTCACACTTTATCTATAAACTTCATCATAATAAAATATAGGTACTGTGTCATTAAACTGAAGTATAATTTGTATTACGAACAACTTGCAACATGCACCTCTTACATTAACTGCATAATAATAAGGCTACCACTGTATCCTATGATATATTGCCAGTTAAAACAATAGACATTGGTATTTTCACACACAATACTTCTTGTAGTATTTCCTTTGTACAATCTATTAATAAATGTGTAAATTATTTGTATAATTATTGTCCAAGCACTTGTTTATTATTATAACATTTTGTTCATTGAGAACAACATTTCATTGTATGATTTTGTGGTTTAGTACTAAAGTTTAATCAATGAATACTATATAATTTAATTTACTTTTTCGCCATTCATTTTTATTTATATAGACAGATAGATTTTCACAACATGTTTTTTATCTCAGTTAAGATAATTATTTCTCATTTTTCAAATCAACCCAATCAAAAATGCTGTCTCTGTTGACTACATAGAATCTCTTTCAGCTTAACTATATGAATTCCAAACAAGTGCTACAATTAATAAAATATATAATTATGTACATCTTTATCGTACTTTTCTCCCCCCTCCAAATACGATACGCGTTGTCATATCTAACAAAACATTCACCAAGAGTACATTTATCTCTTATTTACTTCAGTTACCAATCACGTACGAGACGTAGTACATAATCTAATTATAACGAACGACCAACTGTGTACAGTGCACGTATTACGAACAAAATAATATTATATCAACACAACAACACTTTCACTGCTTTCGTAACAGTCCATAACAACAGCGCGTAAGTAGCCTAAACTATTAATTGATCGGTAATAGAATATTGTCTGTAGCAGTGGCGAATGATCAATTTATGTTACAGGGAAGCCAAAGCAATAATTGCTTAATTCTTTAATTAAATTATACAATAATGTTTTTATTTGATGATGTATTTAAAATGGCTGGATTGTGACCGTGTGGTTTTTAGTTTAGTTATGTTAGGTCTTTGTTTACTGATCCGCTCCCATAGGCCTATATACTATTTCTTATGAATCTGGCTATCACACATATACAAAAAGAGATTTTCCAATCAATCTGGTAGTTCCAGAGATTATATGATGTCTTTTTATACCCTCTTTAAGATCTGGCTACCGTACTTTTAACTACATATTTGTAAATATGCCTAGATCTTGGGATAATAATGTGGTTCAATAAAATGAAAAAAAAAACAAAAACCAAGTACTACCCTCGCAGTAAATTGTCAGGAGTCACGCAATACTACTATTACTAGTACGTAATAAGGGTTGCCACCTTTTTTTTATTAAGCAAATAGAGTATATTTACCTTCCAAGGTTAATAAAATAAAGTACAACATCTGAAAATAAAGTACGATTAATTACTCATCCTTTATCAAGGCAGACCCGTCTGCTTACATGCAAAAAGTCGCTCATCGTCTTGTTATTTTTTCCTTAAAAAACCTTCAAAAGTCGAAATACGTAAAATAAAGTACATATTTTCACGTACCTACTTTATTGCCCTCATAAAGTACATTTACAATACTTTATTATAAAGTATAGGTTGTAACCCTATACGTAATACATAATACGCAAAAATAAAAGATTCTGTATACATAAAACGTACAAATAAAGCACTCTGATTCTGATAATAGTATACCGAAATAGTTCCGGTTTAAAACACATTCGCCTCGGTTTGTCATTACGCAAATATTGGCTCGTACCATAGTAAAAATCTTAAACACAGTAGTTAACCAAAAGCAGTTTTAATACAGCTGACCGTACCATCGAGGAATATTGCGGTGAACCAACCACTTTTCACCTTTACGCCCCTAGGAGTAAGGTTCAGAAATCGTCAAACACTATTGTCCTGGATTGAACCTACAGACAAGTGTTCCGGACAAATACTTATTAGGTACAGGCACTCGTGAAGCTCTTCTTATGCACCTAACTTTTGCAACAAAAATCCGGACTTCTCTGTTTTACAAAGAAACTCTTTTTTTTTCTAGAATCAAGTGAACTTTTCCGATAGCTAAAGTAATTTAATCATATTTAATTAATTAAATTTTGAAATTTTATACGGATTATAATGATTTTTAAATATCGACCGAGATTTTGTACTGTACCTATATATAATTTTGAAATTATAGCGGAAAACTGATGAACCACATTCCTAGAATTATGTACTAATCATGTATAATTACCGCCACGAAAGATGAGATTTGACAAGCGTCAATCATTGGGGAGCTTGCGCAGGTATGGATGTACGAAATAGTTATCCATAATTTGTGTATCTACTCAGGGATATTTCGATGACATTGAGATTAAAATTCTTAACAATATCATAATATTTATTACAAAATAATAAAGTTTGTGTGGTGTGTCAAGCAAGTCTCATCTTTCGTGGCACGTATTGTAAGTGTCCTTATACCTGTATAATTGTAGGCACAAGTCGTGAGCACAGATTGTACGATTTCGCGCATGTACACTTTTGGCCAAATAAAGACTTTAAAACACAGCAATTTTATAAAACGAAATAATAAAAATCAACTTTATTAAACAAAAAAACACTTCAAATATGAAATAACGAAATTAAACTACATTAAAAAAAAACAACTAATAGGTACGTATTAACAAGAAAAAACAATTTGAAAATATTTAAAATGTGACTCATTAAATTTGCACAAAAGTGTACAGTAGCCGAATGACAGGCGATAGACCAATAGACGACGAGTATCAATTGACGAACCAATCGCGTGCAAGATCGGCGCCCCCCGCCTTCTTCATTCCGCCAAAGAGACCGAAAAATTAACAAATGCGCAGTGCTCACCACTGGTGCCGATACCTATACCTTGATGTACCTTTATTATCTGACCAAAATATGGCTAGACTAAACTAGACTTTTGCATGGAACGCGCTGTTGGTAGTCTCCTTAAACTGACTGCACCGTCCGTTCGGGATGTCGTGGGCGTGCTAATCGGCTCCATGATCTTAAACTGTGCTCTTTGTTAATAAAACACGATTAATTTAACACGTAATTGCGTGCGATAACAACGTTAGTTGGGAGTAATATGATAAGAGCACGTACGGTACTGTGTGTCGAATGGATCCTAGACATGCTTGAATGTTTAATGATAATATTATATTCAGTATCATGAAACGTTCGCTGTGTGAAAAATGCTGATAGTAAAACACATAATATTAGGCCTGTAATCCCCGAAGGGTTAGGCAAATGTGTACCCATTAGTACACCCACATTTCGCCAGTTATGTAATAGGATGCGAGCCTATTGCCATCAACCGGGCACCAATCCAGACTCCGAGGCTGCTACTGAGAAATTCCTGATAGAAAAGCCCAACACTACTTATGCCCGACCTGGGAATCCAACCCAAGACCTCATGCGCAGCAGTCGCGCTTTGCGACCACTATACCGACGAGGCAGTCTAATAGTAGTAAAACGCAGACTTTCTTGCAGCTCTTTTTTATTTCATTAACTAAAAGGAGTTAAACCCTACCTTCTGAAAAACGATCAAGTGATTATTATAATGACTAATACCTATATTAACGCCTACATAGGCCTGACTAGGTACTAAATTAATATCCTCATTACGCAGGGGAAATTACTAAGAAGACTGACTCAGTGCCCCATAATTTACAACTCACAAAAGTGGTAAGGAAAATTGAATAGGAAATAGTTGCAAATGAGATCACTTCGATAATTTCTTTTTGATTATAAATTTTAATACTCTAATCGCACACAGGGAAATTACTATGACCACTATCAAATTCCCAATTTATGCGTAGGTACTATTTGAGTCCGTAAAGACATCCTTCTCATCTCCTGTCTCTATCATTCTGTCGGAAGTTAGGGCTCGTAAACATAAACACGATACGACGTCGTATCGTCCTACGACGCGACATCGTTTTACGATGCGACGTCGTGTCGTGGGAATCTACGACGAGTAAGCGACACGACATCGCAACGTGCCATGATTTCGTCCTGCAATAATTATATGGTGTTAACCGCCCTATAAAATTATAGTACCTAACTCTTCACTTGACTAATTCTAAAATAATTTACTGTTAAAAAAAATTTTAAAAACAAGCTTTTATTTAAAATTATTACAATATTGAGTATTGGACATTGTATCAGATTGAATATTGTCATCAGAACTAAAGGTGTATACAAATTTTTAGCTCAATCGAATAACAACAAATGGTCGATAAATAGTTTGCAAATTTTGAAAGGACAACTTACATACGAACAGTGCAAGCTAAATAAAAGCTTGTAAAAAAAACAAAAAAAAAAATTCGGGATCCATTTTCAAGGCGTTATACTTCTTCTTAAAATGACACTCATTATTAATAATTTAAAGAAATGGATGTATCCAGTATCTTCTGTGTATCTGTTTCTTCTTTATTCGTCTTCTTAATAATAATAATAATAATAATAATAATCCTTTATTCACAAGAAATGTGGTTACATAGTGGTGGTAAGGTAATTGTAGTCCTATCACATTCTACCATAACAATGGTGCGTAAATATGTCAATATCAATGTTATAAAATCTGTTGATTGTTAATATTGATTGGTAATTTATTTAATTAATGTCAAAATTTATGTCATGAATAATAATTGTATGTAATATTAGATTAGATAATTGTACAGGAATGAGAAAGGAAAGTGAAAATAAATTTAAAAGATAAATATTGTGTTACAATGTCAGTGAGATTAAGAAATTTCAACATTAATTAATTATTTAGTTACATCATCATCTTTATACGTCATAAAATCCTTTAAAGTATAGAAACATTTTTCTGCAAGCCACACTGTAAGTTTTTTCTTAAATCCAGTAAGTCGTAATTCTTTAAAATTGTCTGGTAACTTATTATATACATCTATTGCCTTCACATAGACATTCTTCTCGTATATATCCAAGCGACATCGAGGTCGGAAAAGTTTAAATTTATTTCTAGAATGTCTACCCTCCTTTTCAGAATATTTACTAAAATATTGTGGATGCAGTTTGACAAAGACACATAGTTCTCTAATGTACATGCAAACCAGTGGTAATATATGCAACTTTTTAAATAGTGGCTTACAACTGTCGGTAGACCAGGCTCCGCATATTGCTCTCACGCATTTCTTTTGCACCCGAAATGCTTTTTCAATCTCAACCGAGTTACCCCACATCATAAGACCTTAAGAGAGCACCGACGTCACGTATCCGTGATACGCACTAAGCGCCGCTTCCGTTGACACTGTTTGTCGTAAACGTTTAATAGCAAATACGAATCTATCAAGTTTATTGCAAACATATTCTACATGCCCCTTCCAGTTGCAGTGCTTATCAAGCATCAGCCCTAAAAATTTAGCAGTGCTTACCTCTTCTATTTTATTATTTTTGTAATTTACATTTAAGTCAATATGTTGTCTTCTATAATTTTGGAACTGTATCATTTGCGTTTTATTTACGTTGATTTTTAAATTATTCTTACTTAGCCATGCAATTATCTTATTAAGCGTCAAATTTATGTCAATCTCATATGTATCCTTATTTTCACACCTGATAATGAGTGTTGTGTCATCTGCGAATAAAATTGTTTTGTGGTGAGTTATATTAGGTAGGTCGTTAATATACATTAGAAATAAAAATGGTCCCAGTACGCTGCCTTGAGGGACTCCAAATCTATTTAGTTTGTAACTTGATCTACTTGTAATTTTGTAATTATTTTCTCTTTTAGATATTTCTATACACTGATATCTGTCTTTTAAGTAAGTCTCTATCCATTCATTCGCTACTCCTCTAATTCCATATTTTTCTAACTTATAAAGAAGCAGTTTATGATCGACATAATCAAACGCCTTACTCATATCTAGAAATAAGGCTGTTACAGGTATCCTGTCATTAATAGATTCAGTAATTATTTTTATCAGATTGAAGCAGGCTAGTGAAGTGCTACTATTTTTGCGAAAACCGAATTGTTCTTGTTTTAGAATTTTTTGATTTCGGACAAAGTCATATAGTCTTTTTAACATGGCCTTTTCAAAAATTTTAGACATGACTGGTATAAGGGTAACTGGGCGGTAATTATTCATATCCGTTGCATCTCCTTTCTTATACAAGGGCTTAACAATAGATTTTTTAAGGCTTGTGGGAAAAGTGCCTTGTTGAAATGACATGTTAATTATAAAACTCAAGGGTCCACATATGAACTGTGCACAAAGTTTTATAATCTTTGTATTAATCCCATCAACACCTACGGAGTTAGTATTATTGAGATTATTAATTAATTGAATTACCTCCATTGGGTCTGTCGGACTTAAGAAAATTGAATTAGAATTATCCATGTCCATAGTTTCATTGATATCGCTACTGTTAAAATTAAAATCATTCTCATTGGTCAATTTAATGTAAAAAGTATTAAATAATTCGCTTATATCATCTGTAGTTGTGTGTAATTGATTATTATATAATATTTTGTCTATTTCTGTATTGGTATGTATGTCTCCAATATTTTGATTTATTATTTCCCAAACTGCTTTACATTTATTCTTTTTCTTACATATATATTTATGATTTTCCAACTGTTTCGACTTATATATACATTGCTTAAGTAATTTTGAATATTTTTTATAGGAACTAATATTTCTCTTTTTATCAACCCCCACTTGTTTGCCTTTTAAATAGAGAATTCTTTTTTTTATACAACACTTTTTTAATCCTTTTGTCAGCCATGTACTTTTATTCACTTTATTGCATTTTTTTACTTTAAATATAGGAAAGCATAATTCAAATATCAATGAAAACAAACTATGAAATTCATGGAAAGCTTCATTTAGGTTAGATTTTTCATAGACATTTGAGAAAGACAATGATGAAATATGCTTGCAAAATTTGACAATATTTTCTTTACTAAAATCTCTAACTTCCTCGTACCAATTTTGCTTGTTACGTTTAATATTGGTCTTTATCGTTAGCGTTTGCCCTGTCTCATGATCTGAGAGCCCTAAGTGGTGAATATCAGCTCGGGCTTGCTTCACATTACTTGCAATTAGGTCAATACACGCCTGTTTTCTAGTAGGTAATTTAATGTGTATATCTATATTAAAGTTTTTGAATAGGTTTATTAGGTCTAAACAACTTTTGCTTGGCTTGAGCATATCTAAATTCCAGTCACCGCATAAAATAATTTTTTTTGTTCTATATGAAAGTTTTAATAATAGTTTTTCCATTTTTTCAAGGAAAGCATAAGGATTAATTGTAGGGGTCCTGTAGATACATATTACGATAATTTTATGTGTTACTAGCTCAACACCACAGTATTCAAAATGAAAATTACACGCCAAGTCAGGTGTACACGTTAACGTTTTGTAGTCAAAGTCATTTTTAATCAAGATACAGGAACCTCCTCTTTTTGAGTTGCGTGAGTACGATGCGACTAATTTATATCCAGGTATCTTTAATAAATGTTCCGAACCTTTTTTTATAAATGACTCGGTAAAACATAGTATGTCTATATCTAAGGATTTTTGGAATAAATCATGTAAAGCGAAAATAATGTCCTCGGTTTTATTTATAGCCCCTGCTATATTCTGGTGAAATATAGTTATTTCCGATTCACTTTTAGGCAAGAAAAAACAAATCTTTTTTGGGATTTATTTGTGTTTGTTGGTCCAGTAAAACTATGTCATGATCATTTACTTGTGTTGTGTCCGATGATGCTACCAATTTATACGTCTCATTTAACTTCGGTTGAGTTTGAAAATAGTATGGAATAGTACCTTTTTTTATAGGGTTATACGCACGAATCCCGGTAACTGGTTTACCTGTATTACATTCAAACAATTTAGATGAATTATTAGTGCTACTATAAATGGGTTGTGGTTTTTTAATTTGTTTATTATTTTCCAAAAATGCGATTTCTACAAGCAACCTGAAGCTTAACTTTTTAATAAAACGTATCGGATTTGTTTTCAATATCTGTGTACATTTCATTTCGATGAATTGGCAGTTACAATAATTTTTCAGTAATAATTTTATATTGTTATTTAAAAATTGTTCGTTCAAATAATGATTATATTGGACATTTATTACAAATACTTTATGGTGCCTCAATATGTGTAGTGAATTACTCAAAGCCGATAACACTTCGTAGGGATTTTTATCATTTGAACCCATCGACAAGATAACTATGTCGTCATTATTTAATGATTTACTCATGCTTTCACAAGACTTTAGCACTTCTCTTCACTCACTTCTCTCTCTTCTTAATATCAGCATGAGGAGAAAACGTCTTAGTGTGGTCCATTTTTCGAAATTTACTGCTACCGACCACACGACAAAATCGTGGCACGTTGCGTTGTCTTGTCGCTTGCTCGCTACGACGACGATACGACGCGACGTCACATCGTGTTTATATGCACGAGCCCTTAATTTTCAATTTTATTCTGTTCATGATCCAACTAGGTGATTGTAGACTTCATTCTCCACGATCTAAGCACAATCTAAGTGTCTTGCTTACCTTAACATACTTATTTGCAAGAACATATACATTTTTTAAAATTTATTTTTTATTTATCTCCTTACAACTATCAACCAGGCCTTAACCTAATTCGACAGTGCAGTTATCAACTAATACTACCTACTAACCTACTAACAATACTAAACAAATTAAAAAAAATAACTCATTTTACCTTAAATTCCTATCAACAAACATACGTTTTACACTTAAAAAATAAATAAAATAAAAATATACACATCAAAAGTGTCTAGGGATCAACATCCCTAACAAATGTTAGGGATGTTGATCCCTAGACACTTTTGATGTGTGTATGTACTTTATTTCAAACCTTGGTCCATATGACGTTAGTAATACACAGTACTTAAAAACTACGTTAGTAAAAAAATACAAGAAATAATATTAGTTCAAATATCTGTTCACTCATCTGACACACTGAATCCATGCATATGCATGCACCCAATGCGCCATAATGACTCCCACGCACTCTGCGCATTATGAATGCAATCCTTTCGCAGGATAGTATTGTAACCATCAGTATGTGCTTCGGCAAACATTCCTGAAGCACTACATTTGCCCTAGGTAGGCCTTAGGTAGGAATAAAAAATGTGATATGTTCTAAATTCTAGGAGGAATACGGCTGAAATCGTACATCTCCTTTCATCACTTCTTTTACGATAGAACATTTAAACGTCCAGCTTTCATAGGTATATCATCAATAACCACCCTGCTTGCTGATTACGGAAATTATTTAACAAGTATGACTATGGAATCAGCAAGACTCCTCACCGGCGGCGCGTTCCCTTTTTTGAGTAGGAGTCTAGGACATCTCTCTTTTTTTGCAACTTAAACTTTTTGCACTCAATAAACCGATTTAAGATACTATCGAATTTTTAGGGACTAAAACTGTAAGGAGCAGTATGGCTAGCTTTGAAAGGGTCCTTCCTACATATAATACAGGCCAGGATCAAATAGGTATTTTTGCTAAAGGTTTTGGTTTGAAGAGTTTGAATATTATGACGGTTGGTGATATAATTCACCGGGCGTTCACATTCATATCCATCAAGGCCCAGTCAGGAATCGATTTTTCGTGTTTGAAAAGCGCCTGATAGAAAACCTGCAATTTTGAAGATTCACCAAAGCGCTATGATATTGATATTTTACTACGGCGACCGAAGGAAGATAATCGCCAGAACGCGATGTACAGTTACCGGCACGTAAGTTGGCAAGAGTTTTTGTAGTGGGGGAAGTTTGCGCACGCACAATTTCATACATTTTTATGTGCACGAACTTCCCCCACTACGAAAATCTCTTGCCAAGTTACGTGCCGGTAACTGTAGCATTGGTAAAGTTGTAAAATTGCCGATTGCTAAAACTAAAAGTAGCGTGTCTATCCATATTAATAAGTCCAACTTTTATTTATGAGGCTTTTTTAATCTCTGATTACAATAAAACGTATCTTGGATTTTTTACATTCATATATTCGGCGCGCCACGTTCTATGTTAACTTCTCAAACAAACCTGTTTGGTTGCTAACAAATCTTGACTGGCTGTAAAACAAGATTTAAAAAAAAAATCAAGTCAAATGTTTGATGGAAAATAGCAAGAATGTCTATCAAGAACGTCACGAGCGCTGTATTTTCGGAGATTTGTCGCAAGAAAGACGATTGTAGCTACAATACGGTTGGTTGGCTCCGATGGTGGTGTTACCATATAAGTCGTTGGTTTCCCCGAAGCCGGCCAGTCTTTACCGAGTCTTAGAGCGCGCAAGGTTCGCCATGCGCGTTTTTAAATATGCGAGTGTTGTGTCAGTGTGTGCGTTGTTGCAGTGCGCCGGCGCATCCACTTCATCCCCGGAGATAATGACCTTCCGATACCCCGAAGCGAGGAGGGATGACAGCGTCGTCGATGATTACCACGGCACTAAGGTACTGTATCAAAAGGACAAAAGGTCACTACACGATCTTTGTATAACACTTTTTATTATGATTATCAACCGTCACTATCGATTATTAAGTTTAGATTAAAATAAACTAGCGACCCGCCCCGGCTTCGCACGGGTGCAATGTAGATGTACTAACAATACGTAGGTATGAACCTTCCTCTTGAATTTCTCTATCTATTGATGAAAACGCATTAAAACCCGTTTTGCGTACCTAGTTTAAAAGATCTAAGCGTTCAGAACGGCGGGAAGCGACTTTGTTTTTTACTAAGCAGAATTAGTTTCTGTTTTAAAGATTTAAGCGTAGAGACGACGGGAAGCGACTTTGTTTTTTTCTAAGCAGAATTAGTTTCTGTTTTTGCGACATGTACACATACACAATAAGGCATCGTAAACAATGCATGTAAACAACAACTAAACACTAAAGAGTTTCATTAGCGACATTAATTGCCGGAAAATCCGACAACAAAGCACGACGCAAGCATTACAAGTCTTGTATTCGATTATTTGTAGTATTTAAGCGTAGTAACCTTAGAACGACCATTGTTAAATGGTCGTTCTAATTTTTCACTCAACAATAAATGCTATACTATTTACGATAATAAAATATTTTAATCAGCTTTTTTAGGCCAAGGTCATGGAATAACCATATGTAAATGTGCGATTACTCGAGACAAATTTTATCTGGCAACCCAATTATTTAAACTATAAAGAATTATAGCTTGACTAGCTTCTGCCAGCGATTCGTCCGCGTAAAAGTTGATATAATTATATTATACTTCGGGAACTGTAATTTTTTCTGTAATAAAAAGCCTATGTGCTATTCTATAATATCTAGGCCAAATTTCATCCAAATCCGTTCAGCCATTCTGGCCGGATTAATTAACAAACATCCATATCCATCAAACTTTCGTACAGCTATTTACTTTTTTTTTTTTTCACTTCTCCATTTTTATATGAAAAATATCGGCAGTTATTATGTTATATGGTTGAAATGACAGCATTTTGGTGTCATTTTTGTAAACAGCTAATGGTCTACATTGCTTCATAATAACGTAAAATAACGGAGCTTAAATAACATTAAAAAAAAACGTTAAGAAACTTAACATTAAAAAATAACGTTACAACGCTATCGTTATTTTAATGTGATCTTGATTGGAGTATGAATAATAATCTAAATTCTAAAATATCAAGCTAACAGCTATAATCTCGTTCTACAAGTTATTACCATAAATACGTGTTTACGTTGCTTTAGAGTGCCTTTGGAGGCACGTAATTTCCATATTAATCGACCTGTGTGAAGGACGCTGCACTGCATCAAGTTATATAAAAAATGTATGTAAGAAATTTTTGGAACATAATTTCACGGTCGAGTGCTTTTGTTAAGAGTTAATTTTTGTTGTACGTGTCATATCCGTTCTTACTATTAATAATAGTACCGGCCGGTGCTTTAATACCTAAGAGTATCGACTAACACCTGAGGAGACTCCAGCTTCAGCCACCAAAGGCAGTTGGTGTTAAAGAATGACATAGAGCTCATATTGTAATAAAAACTTGATAAAAGTTCGTTTTAACTAATTTTTCATCAGCTTTCACTTGAAAAATAAAATACCTAAGTATTGCGTTTTTTTGCCTCAACATGCTCGAGCTCCAATTGCACCAAATAATGTCCTGTAAAATAAAGTTATACTATCTTTTTTAATAATGTATATTTTTCTATCAAAATATGTATGTACCTATAGTAAGAATGTTTAAAAACAAAACATACATTAATGTTATACTCGTATTATGTTGTACTAGTTTTTTTTTGTATTATTTTAAAGAGCTGAGGGTCCGTAGAATTTTTTGAAATGACTTTAAAGTCTTTTGGACCCTTTTGGTGATATTTCTTTATGGGACTGAAAATCTGCAACGAATTTTACAAAACAACATTTGTTTTTCGATCAAAAACCATACTTTCAAGATTAATTATGAATAAAAATATTTCCAAAAAATGCGACACAAAAAGAAAAAATCAACAAAATCTGATGCAAGGAAGAATATTCCAAATAAATATTAAAAATTGTCTAGCTCCTAAGCCACAAAAATCGTAGAACATATATGGGGGTGGTTTCGATAGCCCAAGAAGAGAGGCTTCTAAAATTTTTTTTGACGACCTTATTTCGGCCACCCTGTACATGTATGCTACGTACATTGTTCTATCTCTGTTAGCTTTTTTAAGATAAAAAAAATATTTTTAATAGTTGTTATTAAAAATATTTCTTTTATCTTATTTAAGCTTTAATTTAAAATTATTGCAATATTGAGTATTGGACATTGCATTGTCATCAGACCTAAAGGTGTATGCAAAATTTCAGCTCAATCGGATACCAACAAGTGGTCGCAAAATGGTTTGCAAATTTTGAAAGGACAACTTACTTAGATACTATACAACGTGTCACGGAATACACGCAAGACCTCAGACACCCCAATTAGAATATTAAATAATAGAACTAAAACAACATCTGTAATTCAATTTACTTAAAGAACACACAGTTTTTTTTAATAAAATAGTTGTCCTGACTGAACGTAAAACGTTCGGGCATACTAGTCTATCCCTACGCACACACTCACAGTTTTCGTGCCTCCACAAATGCATGTTGTGCTGGTTGTAAATACCAACTCGTCCAGATGATGTTTTGTTGCCAGTTTTCCAACAACCATCTACAAAATTGTAGTCGTGGCAAATAGTCAGTCGGCATCAGCTCCTGACAACGTCGTAGGTGGAAGGGGTGTTCGCCATCAGCACGTAATGTTCTCCACACGTACATGTGGCTCCGTTAAACAACGGCGCTGCTTCTCTCGTGCTGCTCTCTGAATTTTCATCGAAATAATCAAGAATGTTTTCCTGCAAACGACTAGAGCGCACATTCGTCCCTCTATCCATTGCCGTGTTAGGATAAAACGTTCCGGAGTCCCTCAGGCGCTGAGTTGCACCTAGCATTGTCCTGGCGCTCACTCTGGTACCATGTCGTTCATTGAACACTCGACACGCTAACTCCACATTATCGCCGCAACGAGCTAGTGTCCTCACCATCTCCGTGTAGTGAATATTGCTATACCGGAAAGCCATCGCGTGCGTAAACAAGTAACAGCAACAACAACAAAATTACGAAATTCACTATTTTTTTATGTCAAATGTCAATTTTTTTTATGTTAAATGTCAAATGTCATCAAATGTCAAAGGGCTAAGTCGGTAAATTATTGCGTCTCGCTCTTTCATATTGATTTTGCGTTTGCAAAAAACGTACATTAGATTTTCTAATATTTTGTCATTTCTCAACAAAAGATTGGGAAATGCGGAATTAAAAATTCAGTTATGCATTTAAAAAAGCTTTATTGTTTTTGAAATAAGGTTAAAATTTCCTTAAATTACGTACAATAGGGGTGTGTGTGTGTGAGTAAGGATACTAAGGAAGGATAGATATGAACTACAAAGTACAAATTCGGTTGTGCAGTTAAGTACGACGTATTGCTTGGAATTAAAGATTAATCTTCCTTAAATTAAATATTTTATTTTTCGCACACTATTAAAATAATGCATTGATATTATTACGTGTGTGTATGGATAGCTATTGAGCGAGCTACAAATTCAGCCATACATTCATATGGGTTTTTATTGCTTTGAGATAAGACTTAAATTTCCCTAATTAAAATATTTTATTACGTTGGTTTTACGCAGTGATCCTAATTTAGGTTAAATAAAGGATTTTTCCGGAGAAAATTAACACATATAAATAATGATGGAAATCGATTCAGAAGCCGATTCTGAGCAAACTACTTTCAGGTCTTGCGTTTATTCTGTTACATATTGTATACGAACAGTCCAAGCTAAATAAAAGCTTGTAAAAATAAATCAGGTCCTTTTAGTCAGATCCTTCCCGCAGATATATAATTGTTTATTACTAATTGCTATAACTGCCAATAGATCCGGGATCAACGCTCGATGGCATGGAGATTATTATTTCCTATTAAACCGCACTGAGTTTTTTTGCTCTATACCTCCTCTTAAGTGTGAGGTTAAGGCCCAGCGGTTAAGACGCCTGCCTCTCATGCATGAGGGCTGGTGCCGGGCAAGTACCAATGTGCCTATACTATTCCTCACTTCGACTGGTAGTTCCAGAGATTAGCACGTTTAAACAAACAAACAAAAACTCTTTAGTTTTATTAGATAATTTTGTATCTATGAGAACAGACCGGCTCCGTACGGAGCCGGTCGGAGGTAACTATGCGTAAGTTGCATGCAAATATGAACTATAATTACTGTTGATACATTTCAATGTCCAATTGTAAAATGCCGCCCGGCCCGGCCCGGTGCGAGCCGGTTGGTCTGAATCGTACCTTAGATTACAGATAAACTGCTGACGATCGATTTGCAATTTCACGTTCGTTAGGGTTGCCTAGCATAACACGATTTGGGTTTTTTTTTCGTCCATAACATTTTAATGGTGCCGTGCATATTTAACATGTTTTTCCTTATTTATATACAGCCTTCAGCAGTCCATTGCTAGACATAGTCGCATGCCATTCATCTAGATTTTTGGCAAATCACTGCGAAGATGGTCGCTCCATCTTACTTAGGGCTTATTGTGACATATATATACAAGGGAATCGGCATCAATGATGCCGATTCCCTTGTTCACAAACTAAACTAAAATTAGACTATTTCTATCTTTTTCTGTCCAATATAACAAGAAAGAAAAAGCTATCAATATATCAGCTATAAATAAGAGCTATATATTTAGTCAATCTGATACATCCATACAATTATAGTTGACATCTTAAAACGTATATTAAGTAGATTAAAAATACGGAAAAGTTCAAGGCAAAACTAATTTGACGTCTCTAACTTAATTCTAAAATGTCACCGTCTTTTTCGCTGTATGTTAGTAAGAGATATCAATTTTCTAAAAGTCTAGTTTTTGAACAAGGGAATCGGCACCATTGGCAGATTCGCGGTCTCCTTACAAAAACACGTCTACCCCTACAATTGTCCACACCAGTGCGCTTTCACGTTCATCTTGCCTTTTCGTCTGACGCATGCATGAAGCGCAATAGCGCATCCAATAAGGCATACGCTAAATCTAGTTCAAAACAGCGCATGCCCGTAGTGCACGCTGATCCGTCTCCGGGTGCACAGGTGTGGACCTTAAGGCAAGGGTCTTAATAAGGCAATCAATATTGCATGCGCTTGATGCGACATGAACTGAAAGTTGAAGACGCAAGACGAACGTGAAAGCGCATTGGAAATAGCTTGTAATCAGACTAGATTTCATTTAGATTTCGCTTAGTGTAAGTGGATTTAGACAAACATGAAGATACTCAAAAACATATTAAAGTTGGTGATCTATGTATAGCAATTAAAACGGGTAAAAATACAAAAAAAAAGTAAAATCTGTAGATGTCTCGTCTGAGAATGTGTTTGTGTTATCCTCATTGGGATTTGTCGTACAAAACTTTAATATTATTTTGAATGATTGTAATACAAAAACCACACTGCTTCAATAGCCTTTCCCTATAAGCTGACCTTTACGAGTCAGACGCCAGGGTTGTCACTACAAACAAATCAAAATTCTAGACGAATATAAAATAATAACAGGAAAATCCTCCATAAATCCAAAAAGGTTCGTTATAGCTCATTTTCATGGCCAGACAGCTAAGCTAAGCCTATATGGCCTTTTTAAGGAGTTGTCCAAACTTTTTGTTCCCGTGACCCAACGGCTGCCTATTACCTTGGCCAGAGGCTAAGCGTTGTCATCCAACGTGACAATGCCGCTAGTCTTATCGGCACATTACCAGTAGACGGCGATGCGGAAAAAATATTTGATGCCATTTAATTTGAGATTATTTTTTTATAATTAAGTCTGTAAATATTGACATTATTATTTATTAGAACATAAATAAATACCGCAATAATATTGAAAAAAAAAAACCAGCCAAGTTATAGACGTTAAAAGTTCAAAAAACTTAAAATCGGTAAACTTGTCTTGGGTAACGGAATTTACTGTAATAAAATCCAGTCTAATGTTCGCCTTTAAATTTGAATTTCGATTTATGATCCCTAGAAACGAAACTAACTGTATAGGTACCTAATAAAAAAAACAATTACTACTAAAATCTTCATCGCAAGTGTGTCCAAATTCTGGTTTATGTCCGTGTTTTAATCAAACCTCTTTTTATGTATCACTAATCGAAATAGCGCTAAACACGAACGAATTCAATCTGTTTTTCTGCAGACGCTTTACATGCAATTTCGTTCGTTTGAATTTCGAATTTACCCATACTTTGAGCATCTTTATGGGTGGCTTTTTACCCGACTGCAAGAAAAGGGTTATGTTTTTCGCGCCTATCTTTGTATGTTTGTTTTTTTTATCCTATTCCTCAATTTTTAAGCTACGTCTATAAGTAAAACCGTAAACCGGTTCATAAAAAAAAATGTAATTACCACACAAACGTGAACGAATTTATAATTTTTAGGTTTTAACTGCCTTATTGGTCTCGTGGCCGAGCACGACTGTTGATCGTGGGGTCCTGGTTCGGGCAAAAAATGCTATTGGGTTTTCCCATTTTGAATTTCTCAGTCAGCAGCCCGGAGCTTGGAAGTTGGCGGTGTGACACTCCCGTGCCTCGAAAAGCACGTAAAGCCGTTGATCCTGCGCCTGAGCTCTCCCCGGTTGTGTAGGATTACCGTCCCATCGGACAATGAAAATTAGGGCAGAGAGAGTGCACCTGTTCTTGCGCACACACTAGTAAACTGTAATATCTCCCCCGTACTTTCCTATCGCCAGTCTTGAGATTACGTGACCGAAACCGAAATCCGAAATCGGTCTGGAGAATATTTTAATTTTTTGGAGGTATGGAGGTTATGTCTCCCATTGTGATACGAGCGAGTATATTCTACTTTATTAATGGTATTCTGTCATGAACAATGAACCTACGTCATCAGAACACAGCTGGTACTGCTTCATACGTCATTACCTAAATACCTTAGGTAATTTATTGGTCGTACGCCCGCGCCCGTATCGGCAAAACAAAGTATCTACTGAAACCTTATTATTGGTTATTGTTCCGAATTTATTTATGACCAGGAAATAGTAATTAACATTGTAATTTCAGCTGAATGGCTTGACTCAGCGGTAGCGTTTTTTTTTATTAATTTCCCGTAAATGGTTCAACATAGACGGGGGGAGGATTAGTAATTAGTTAATTACCAATCAGTCAATCAGCCTTTTCCCAACCATGTTGGGGTCGGCTTCGAGTCTAACCGGATGCTGCTGAATACTAGTATTTTACTTGCAGCGACTAAACTGCCTGTCTGACCTCCACAATTCAGTAACTCAGTAATAATACGAATACGATACCCCTTGGTAAGACTGGTTGTCAGACTTCCGAGCTGCTGACGACCCGTCGTAACGACTGTCAAAGATCGACGTATGACAGCCGGGGCGAACGGCTTAGGGTCGGTTCGGCAAGGCACGAAGGGGGGTCTCAGTGTGTAAAGATGGTCGCCCATCCACGGACCAACTTCGGCAAGCGCGGACGTCTTAACAGGATACCGTGGCCCCGGAACGTAAAGGGCAACAGAAGGAACAGGGTGGTTTTTTAGTCAGTAAAAGCCTGACAGTCCCTTCCGCCCCACCCAGGGCGGAAGGAGTCATTTGATGATTTTTACCACATAAAAAAAAAAAAAAAAAAGCTTAACTTGTTGGATCAGCCCGTGCTTTCGTTATTACTTAGCCAAAAGCTCCTCGAGTTAATTATCAATCATGACCTACTAATTCCTTTATTTATTTTCAAACTGTCTTTTCCACTTACAACATACATGCAGTCAGTTATCGGTTTTTTTTTTTACTTTTTGCTAGATGCGCTTTATTGAAAACTTGACAACCTTAGATGCTGCATGTTTACCTTGTATTAAATATTCTCTAAGCATAACGCAAACGTGCTCAATAATAATGGGGCCTTCTAATAAAAATAAAAAATCATAAAAGCCAGTTTTTGTCAACAAGCACACAATGATAGCTCATTGACCTCTGTTAATGCCAATTTGTGTTTTTTTTTTTTCTTTTTGTATAAAATAAAATTCATCAGCAATCTGGTTTGAGACTTGAACCAGATTGAGGTAACTTTAGGTTGGCTGTGCTTGTAAGTCTAAAGTCATGCGCGTTAAGGTAAACACTGCGGATATTCGATTGTAATAGGAGCGATTTTACAACAAAGGTGATGTGCTGGCGACTGTACTGTAACGTCAACTTAAAATTCGAAATTAACCGTAAAACAGGGTAAATTGGGATGAACCTTTAAAATGGATTTTAACGTTGAAATAGTATATGATTTATTGCCTTGAAAGACTATGTCATGGTTGGCATCAAAATAAAAGTTGCCAAAGACAAAGAAAATAGTACAAAAATAAAAATTACTGTGTTTGTTTAGTTCCTATAGGAATCACTTGTTTTTTTTAGTTTTCCTAATAATAATTATTCTTCTTCAGTTAACAAACTACTTTATCAACGTTTAAATAATTTCTAAGATTTGTCCTGATTCCGCCTGCATTCCAATTCATTCCGTTATAATGATGGTATGTGACTCGCGGCTTTTAGCTTGATATTTTAAATTATTTATTAAAACAAAGTTGATAAATATTAGCTTCAATAAAATAATCTAAAAAAAAGGTATTATCGGTTTTATATTTATAATTATTTGACTGTGACATTTTATTTGTATAAAAAAACTATATTTTTTTTAGCAAGGTGTGTTAATAAGTATACTTTCTGGGCGGATGCACATGTCTAGATTTTGACCTGCAAATCCAGTCCAAATTCACCAACAATGATGATTTCATCTCTTAAAGTACCTATAAAGTCTACATATAAAATCATTATTGAATACTGATTTAATTTTGGAAATGAATGAAGATAAAAATCTTCTATTTGCCTAATGACTTCATAAAAAAGACGTGGGCGCGCTTTGTTCTTAAACGATCATTTTATGTAAGACTGTAAGTACTTAACTTCACCAATTTATGATGATAATAATAATAATAATATCCGTCATAACCAGTGTGACGTTAACGGCATATTATTTATTTTTTGTCATTACTTTAAATTGCAGAGGGAATTTGTTACTGTACAAATTGTTTACTAAGCAGTAAAAACAATAGTACATTATGTTAGACATGAGATCAGTTTGTCAAAATAAAAATACCGTTCTAGTGCGATAATGTAATGTATAAAGCACGTGTGCGTAATACACAGCATTGTACCCTACAAGCAGTGCAATAAGAGCCAATTTACGAGCTAGTGTGTTGAAAAATATAATTAATGATTTTTTTCCTGCATAAGCGTGATTCTGTGCGACAATAAAAAGACTTAAATGTTGTTGAATCGTTAGACAGACAGGTAGGTACTATTAAAAATAAGTTGCGACTTCTTAGCCATTAGGTAGATTTCCAAATGTCAAAGAAAAATAATTACAAGCTATTAAGTAGATTTCCAAATGTCAAAGAAAAATAATTACAAGCCATTATGTAGATTTCCAAATGTCAAAGAAAAATAATTATGGATTAATTTTTTTATAAGATGACATTTTGAATTTAAAATCCACGTGTACGAATGTTTATTTATAAGCAATTAACTTGTGCGTAATGCTTAAATTATTTATAGGTTATATTGCCAGTGTAATCAATGGTAGTATAATTATAGGTATTTCATAACAACCATGTGTGTGTAACATTTAAAACTACGTAGGTATGTTTCTTGGAATAATTAACTGTATCTCTCGTCCTATCCCCGCACTCGGTTTTATTTCCAAACTTAGTATTAAGAAGCTCATAATATCACGCCTGTAATCCCCGAAGGGTTAGGCAGAGGTCTATCCATAGTGCACTCACATTTTGCCCGTTATGTTTAAGTCCCATGTAATAGGGGGCGAGCCTTTTGCCATCAACCGGGCACAAATCCAGACTCCAAGGCTACTACTGAGAAATTCCTGATGGAAGTACCCAATGACACTTTGCCAGACCTGGGAATCGAACCCAAGACCTCATGCTCAGCAGTTACAATTTGCGACCACTAAACCAACGAGGCTAAGAAATCTATATTTCTTCATCAATCATTAATTTTATTAATTCTTCATTTAATAACCTACCTTTATTATCTACAGATCACTGACCCGTACCGTTGGCTAGAGGACCCCGATTCGAACGAAACCAAAGAGTTCATAGATGCAGAGAACAGAATAACGCGACCGTACCTAAACGCGTGCCCTGTGAAGAACGACATCAACCAGAGACTAACGGAACTTTGGAACTATCCCAAATACTCGTCCCCTTTTAGAAGGGGGAATAGATACTTCTTCTACAAAAATACTGGCCTACAGAATCAGAAGTGAGTTGTTTTTTTTTTATCAAGCTTTTATTTCACTTTGCATGTTTGCTTAGGTCAAATCTTGTAAGCCCTTATTTGAACCATTTCCTCTAAACTTACATCTTTGAAATTTTGCATGCTCATTCAGTTCTGATGACAATACACTAAAATCGTAAAAATGACCTAATGCTGCAGCCAGGATTCTCTCACTTACTCTTTACTATCCGTTAAGGTAAGTAACCACGCCAGCGTTCTCTAGGTCCAACATAAAATTAATTATACACAAACATATATTTTTTTACCTCTACAAAAACATAAAATTAGGTGCTACATAAATTACAATAAAACAACTTTCGTATCGAAAAATTATTGCGAAATTATTTAAATATCATTTAGGATGACCTTGAAAGTGTTTTTATAACCGGTTATTAGTATTGATATTTAAAATTAAAGAAGGAGTTCTAGGGGTTCACATGGGTAACCTCATTTACTACAGCTTCTAACCTTTACCTACCCAGTGACGCAGATTTTCTGGGTACATAAACCGCCTAGTATAAGTAAGAAATGAAATAAATTGCATTTTTTTTAGTTTCTCTGTTTTATATTTAATAAGAATAGGCAATAGGCTCGCCTCCTATTACATGGGACTTTAAACATAACTGGCGAAATGTGGGTGTACTAAGGGGTACACCTCTGCCTATCCCTTCGGGGATTTATGTTAGTTAATTCTCAGGTCGAACAAAGTGTTATTAGATTAGGATTTTCTCAGTAGCAGCCCGTTTCTCAGTTTCGAAATTGAAGGCACCCCTGTGCCTCGGATACCACGTAAACCCGTTAATCCTGGTACTGATCACACCCGGTCGTAAAGAGTTAGAAAAGAGGGATACACTGGTCCACTATAATATCTCCTACGTATTTGACCAGTCTCCATTGAGATTGGTTGCCGCCACCTTGACCGAAATACGTTCAGCAGAATAACATAACATAACATCACGCCTTTAATCCCCGAAGGGTTAGGCAGAGGTGTACCCATTAGTACACCCACATTTCGCCGGTTATGTTTAAGTGCCGTGTAATAGGGGGCGAGCCTATTGCCATCAACAGGGCACAAATCCAGACTCCGAAGCTGCTACTGAGAAATTCCTGATGGAAAAACTCAATATCACTTTGCCCGACCTGGGAATCGAACCCAAAACCATACACCAGGCGCGCTCAGCAGAAAATCATTAATAAAGTTTCATATTTGTCCCCTAGTGTCCTATACGTACAAGATAGTCTGGACGGCGAGCCTCGTGTCTTCCTGGATCCCAACACGTTATCAGAAGACGGCACCATCGCTCTGTCAGGCAGTCGGTTCACGGAGGATGGCAACACATTCGCGTACGGACTGTCGGCCAGCGGTTCCGATTGGATCACTATACATTTGAAGGATGTTGCCACAGGTAAGAAAAATATGAACGCAATTCCGAAAAGGAGGTCCCAATAATTTGTAACAGCAATTAAAGTGACCTCTGTTCATGGAAATTCTATGTGGGCTGTGTATTTTTTTTTCTTTTCTGTCCTTAACATCACATCACTACTGCAGGAAGTTTACAAGAGTTTTAGATTAATTTCATACTTCAAAGCATTTAGAAAGATAAGATATAGTATCTTTTTATGCCAAAAAATAATAATGTATCTCAATCCCAATCTTGATCTCGATCCTTTGTTTGTAACCAGTCTGTAGCAAAGTTTGATATCTGTAACATTGATCACAAGCCAAGGACCACAGATCTATAGATTTGGGGATACAGATACATAATTAATTTTAGGCGATACTAGCTGTCCGCCGCGGTTACACCCGCGTCTTTGGTTACTGCTCCGCTCCCGTAGGCTGTAGCGTGATGGTATATAGCCTATAGCCTTCCTCGATAAATGGACTACCCAACACTGAAAGAATCATTCAAATCGGCCCAGTAGTTCCAGAGATTAGCGCGTTCAAACAAACAAACAAACAAACACTGCAGCTTTATAATATTATAGTATAGATTAGATACTGCCCGCGATTTCATCTACGCAAATTTTGACACGGATCCCTCATTCATTTAATAATAAAATATAGCCTATAATACTCGGAGATAAAGTAGCTTCTTTTTGTAGAAAATTCAGTATAGGCCTTGTAGGTAGTGCGCGATCAGCGCTTTCAAACAAAATCAAATAAACTCTTCAACGATATTTACTAGAAATTGTCCATGTCAGAAGATTACTGATATGTACGGGACACGTCAATAAAACAAGGCGGCTCAACGCAGACTGGTGTATTCACTAATTAGTTACATGTACCCACATAGGCCAAATACATAACACTTTTCCCTCCCAAATTTGGCACATATACATAATGTATATTAACACATATTCAATACTTAGATAGCATTAAGCATAAATCAAACAAAACGCTAGAGTATAAGTGTAAGGACAACTAACCAAAGACATAACAGCTTACAATTAAGTAAGTAAGTATATAACATAATATTATAACACATATTTTATTTTTACATTTTTTTAAGAATTTCTTGACAACGAATAGCCGCTTTCCTGCGCACGCGACAAGTGTTATCAGTAGCAGGTGGCGTGGACGACGGCGGTGGGCTCGACCGCGCTGACTGCGCCGCGTTCCCCACTTCCTCCCCCACACTATCATAGAACTCATCATTGCCCTCTGTATCGCTCTTTGAAACTGAGCAATCTGCAACATCTTCTTTGCTGTTATTTTGATCGAAAGAAGTTACATTAATTGCCTTGCTCAGAGAATGCCGCGATTTACGAGTTTGCAGCTGGTCGATATGCCTTTTATAGTTCTGACCGTCACTTGTTTTCACCGTATAGGAAACTGGCCCCGTACGCTCAGTCACAACGCCCTCAGTCCACTTACGATTTGATTTAGTATAATCTCGTAACATGACTGGTTCATGCTGTGCCAGCGTTCGCAGTGGACGATTGTGACTATCCTCACGCCGCAGCTGATTGCTGCGCACACGCTCTGCAGTGTTTGGCCGCAGCAGATCAAGGCGCCCGCGCAATCGTCTGCCTAGAAGGGCTACCGCCGGTTCCATGCCGGTGGTACTTTGTTCGGTGTTCCTATACATAAATAGAAATCGATTCAGTGCGGTGTTTAAATCTACCCCTTCTAATTGTGCCTTTTTGAGAATACGTTTAATGGATCGCACCGCATTTTCTGCGGCTCCATTGGTAGAAGGGTGATACGGCGGTATTAAAGTATGTTTAATACCATTGTGTTGCAAATACTGACCAAACTCAGAGGATGAGAAAGGTGGCCCATTGTCGCTTACTATGCGCTTAGGCAATCCGAAACGAGCAAACAACCGTCTTAAACAGCCTATAACAATAGTGGCAGACGTCGTGCTGACTGGTTCCACCTCTATCCACTTAGAGTGAGCATCAATTAATACAAAAAAGTATTTATTATTAAATGGACCGAGAAAATCTAGATGCAGACGTGACCACGGCTCGGCAGGCCACGGCCACGAATGCAGCGGCGCGGCGGGGGGTGCGGGCCGCAGTTCCATGCAAGCAACGCACTCGCGCGCCACGCGCTCGATGTCTGCATCAATGTTTTCCCACCATACGTATTGACGCGCGATTTGTTTCATTTTAACAATTCCAGGATGTCCAACGTGAATCTCAGTCAAAACTTGCTCTCGTAAAGATCTTGGTACGACAATACGGTAACCCCATATTATACAACCTTGATCAACATGCAAGTTATCTCGTCTATTGTAGTAAATATTTTCTGTTTTATCAGCCCATTTATCAGTGGGCCACCCGTACATTATAAAACCGTATATTTTACTAAGTAGTGCGTCCTTCCTAGTCTCAGTTTTAATATCTTTAAAACTGATTGGGAAGTGTTCTTGCGCGTAATTTAGGTAGCTACATTCTTCACCTTTACCTCTAACTTGACGCTTTGTCAAGTCCAGAGGAAGGCGAGAAAGAACGTCAGCAAAACAGTTTTTTGTCGATGTTACGAATTCAATATTGAAGTCGTAAGCAGCCAACTTAACTGCATATCGCTGTAAGCGACTTGCAGCGGTCACTGGTATTCCTTTGTTTTTACCAAAAATGTAACTTAAGGGACGGTGATCGCTGCGCAGTGTAAAGTGTCTGCCATAAACGTACTGGTGGTGCTTGGTAACACCGAATACAATTGCCAGCGCCTCTTTATCTAACTGCGAGTAGTTAACTTCGGCCGAGTTGAGCGTCCTTGAAGCACAACACACCGGGCGCTCGCAGCCGTCACTGTGGCGCTGCGTCAACACCGCGCCCACGCCATATGCACTGCTATCCACCGATAGAATTAACGGGAGGCTTGCATCATAATGTGCTAAAACAGGTGCGCGGCTTAACACTTTTTTTATGCTATTAAAAGCCCTATTACACTCGTCCGTCCATAGCCACTGTACATTTTTCTTTAACAAACTATAAAGGGGCTTCAGAATGTCACTCATATTGACACAGAACTTTGAATAAAAATTTACAAGACCCATGAAACTCTTGAGTTGTGTTACATTTGTTGGTTCTGGTGCTGCTACAATGGCGTCAATTTTTTTTTTATCTGTATGTAACCCAAACTTATCAATTTTATAACCCAGATAGGTAACACTGCTTTTAAAAAATTCACATTTTGCAAAATTTATTCTTAAACCGTTTTGATTGAGCCTTTGTAGCACCGCCTTTAAATTAGCTAAATGTGTATTTCTATCTGTGCCGGTAACGCAAATATCATCCGCAAAGACTGCCGTTGACGGCAATCCACTCAACGTTTCTTCCATGATTTTTTGAAAATTTTCTGGTATGCATTTGATACCAAATGGTACTCTTCTGTACACAAAAGTTCCAACGTGAGTTGTGATTGCCGTCATCGGCTGGGAATCTTTGTGTAAAATACATTGTTGGAATGCATTTGACAAATCCAATTTACTATACTCCTCTCCACCACCTAAAGCTGCAAACAGGTCCTCAATGCGAGGCAGCGGATAGTGGTAATCTTTCAAAAGTGGGTTGATTGTTATTTTATAATCACCGCACAGTCTAATATTACCGTTAGCTTTAACTACTGGCACTATAGGAGTGCCATAATCTGATCGCTCCACTTTATAGATGACCCCTTCCCGCTGCAGCCGCTCAAGCTCCTGCTCCACAGGCTGGCGTAAGGCCAGAGGTAGCGACCGTGCTTTAACAAAAACTGGTGTGTCATCTTTTAAGTAAAGGTGAAATTTGGTTTTAAATGTGCCTAAACCTTCAGCAAAAACCTCTGGAAACTGATTACGTAACGATGCCGCCAAAGAGTTGTCGTCTGTTAAATTGTAACATTCCACAACAGCTAGCTTTAAATGTTTGATCCAAGTACGGCCCATTAACGGCGGACCACCATTATCTATTACATACAACTTAAGCTTAGCATAATGTTTACCGCATATAACATTGACAACTATGTAACCGGCTGTCTCGATGACGTCACCAGTATATGATTTTAAAGTTAACAGTTTACTTTCGAGTGGAACTTTTGAAAAATAGTTTCTATAATAACTTTTTGAAATAACAGATATTTTGCTTCCAGTATCTATTTCGAATCGACATTTTACGTTTTCGACGATCAAATTGGCGTAATACGGTCCGTCACCGTCACTGCTAACTACCAAGTTATAGAAATTACAAATGTCATCATCCGAATCTGAGTCATTTAAAAAGAACTGACCTTTAGATCCTTTTGCACTTTTATTTTTGACACACACTGCTTTTAAATGGCCCTTTTCACCACACACATCACAACTATATTGCTTAAACCGACACTTGCCCTCGGAATGGCCCGATTTACCACATCGCGAACACGTGCGCCGCGCCTGCTTACGGCCCGAGCCTGCGCCGCCGCCATCGGCACCGCTCCCGTTGCCGCGCAAGGCGCCCGCGCTCGTGCTGATTCGATGCAAGCCGTCGTCGTCTTGCTGCGCCGGCGTCGCTACCGAGCCGACCCGCGTGGCCGCCGCGCCAGCCGAAGCACACGCCGTAGCCGCATGCCGCTCCGCCGCCTCCAGCGCCAACGCCAACTCCACGGCGCGCTTGTAATTGATACCTCGTTCTGCGAAGATCCTAGATCTCATGTCTTCATCGTTCAGTCCCGATACAAATTGGTCTCGTAGGCACACTTCCAAACAAGCCCCGAAATTGCACGTTTTTGCTAAGTGTTTTAGTGCTTGTAGGTATTCGCGGATATTTTCACCTTGCCTTTGTATTCTTTGCCGAAAAATGTGCCTTTCCGCGATTTCTGACCTGTCTGGTTCTAGGTGCTCCTTTACCAATGCTACTACTTGTTCATATGTTTTTGATTCTGGGGTGTCGGGAGCACACAAATCACACATCAACTCGTAACACTCCGCGCCTACCACCGTCACTAAAGTTGCTAACTTTAAGTTCTCGTCAATGCTATTTAACGCAATGAATTGACTGACACGTCGAATATAAGCATCCCAATTGTTGTTTGCTAAATTAAATGGTTCTATGCGTCCAATTGGCATTTTTAACAATATGTTGACACGCGTAGGTAGGTACCGTATCGGTAAATCCTCGTCGCCAGTGATATGTACGGGACACGTCAATAAAACAAGGCGGCTCAACGCAGACTGGTGTATTCACTAATTAGTTACATGTACCCACATAGGCCAAATACATAACAATTACGTTTTCCTTATTGCTTTTGCTTGTTTTATACATGTAGAAAATAACCTGATCCGTGTGTTATTTTCCTGTTACGCTCATGAATTCGAAATCAGAGTCTGCTCAAACATGATAGTAACATTGTAAAAGAACCATTCCATGACGCTTTTTGGACGTTATTTGTTTGTAAAATTGTAGTGATCTTTTGTATCCACGAATGAAGATCATTCTTTAGCGAATTTTTGATAATTTCGCGTGCTTCTTACGGTTTTTTTTTCGTCATACCTAATATTTTTTTTAATTTTATTTGCGTCACTTTCTTGTGAATAAATAGTTTTTCATTTCTTCTTTCAACGAAATAATTTTCAAATTTGGACCAGTAGTTACTTACATTAATTTCACTAACAAACATTTTCACAAGTCTAAAAAAATATTCAATTAAAATGTGTGTTTTTCTGTAATTGTGTTTTCTTTTCCAGGTAAAGACTACCCAGAGGTGCTAGAAAAAGTAAAGTTCGCTTCAATGTCGTGGACCAAGGACAATAAAGGGTTATTCTATTCGGTGAGTTTCCATTTTTTTGCCAGGAAAACATTTTAATGTTTGTTTGTTCCTGTTTCCTTACCTTGATTGTCACGATCGTGATCAGAACCACTGCGTCATTGTGGTCGTTGACGTGATGCGATTAGTAATTCGGTTTTTATTTTCCTAATAAAGTAGATATGAAATTAAGGATAAAAGCAGTTCCTGTTTTAGAAATTGAGGAAATAAATAACAAAAAAAACAGGTACTACTGTTGAACTCAAAAAAATGAACTGCTTTTATTTTTATTTGCTCTAAGAAGATGTAGTATTGATATTATAAGTAGACAAATAAAAACAAAACTTTGATACCAACGATAAAAAAAATAACAATACCAGCCTCTTATTGTCCCACTGCAGGGCAAAGCCGGATTAACGATTTCAGACTTACATCAATAGGGTAGATGACATCACTAACCAATAATACCAAGACATAACTTCTCTAAAGAAACACTTTATTTTAGCCCTGCTAACCCAATTCATTTTCAATTAACTGTCTGTTTTGATTTTATTTTTCTAATTTATAAATAGTTAGTCAATTGAGTCTACTCAAAAGTGACGTCATAGTTATTTACACCATACAAAATCTATGGGAGAATAGCGTTTTGACAGGTCATAAAAAGTACGTCAGTTGATTGGTGGTGTCATCTACCCTATTATAAGTCCAGGTTTCTTCACGATGTTTTCCCCCACAGATGTCAGTGATGTCCAAGATAAACTTGAAAGTAAAAGTACATACGCATTGACCAGCCAGCTATTCGTCAAATTTAAAATCCTATAGCATTTTCAGTATTTTGATTTGTTTGGCATATTATTATATAAGTTATTCATTTACTTATTACTAAATTTGACAGCCTAGTCATTACTAGTCATAGTCCTTTAAAAGCTAGAACTTTGTATATTTCTAACTCAAGTTTCTCCCCACAGCGGTACCCAGACCAGGCAGGCAAGACTGACGGCTCCGAGACTGAAGTAAACCGCGACCAAAAGCTATGTTACCACAGACTGAACACGCCTCAAGCTGATGACGTCATCGTCGTTGAGTTCCCAGAAGAACCTCTGTGGAGGATGTGAGTATACACCTATTTTTATATAGCGCACACCTAGGTCTCATCTGTCTCCTGCTTGTTTGTAGGGAAGTGGAAATGAGGCAAAAATTCCAAAAGTGCAATAATATTTAGGTGTGTGTGTTAGTTACAATAGGCATTGCTTTTTTTGTATGTGAAAAAAAAATATTAATAACTAGTCTCTCTGCGACGCGTGGTTTTTTTTCCCAACCGTGTTTTTTTTTTTTTTTTTAGGTGGTAAAAATCATCAAATGACTCCTTCCGCCCTGGGTGGGGCGGAAGGGACTGTCAGACTTTTACTGACTAAAAACCACCCTGTTCCTTCTGTTGCCCTTTACGTTCCGGGGCCACGGTACCCTGTTAAGACGTCCCGCAACCCCGGCAGGCGTTTGGCCCCTGTTGGGGCCCCATCCCTGTGCTGACAGCTCTTTGAGGCGCGTTTCTATTTTGGTTACTGCTCCGCTCTCGTAGGTCGTAGCTAACGTGATGTCAAAGTCAAAGTCAAATAATTGATTTCAATTAGACCATTAAAAGGCACTTTTGAACGTCATTTACGAGAGAAAAGAAAAATTAAAATATTGAATCCGGTTGCCCATTCCAAAAGGTAGTTTCGTATGGAGAAGAATGGGCAAGAAACTCTATACTTACTCTTTTTAAAAAAATATATATGGTTTACAATAAGTAGTAGGTACATTAATTCTATTTATACGAATGTGAAGACGATGTACCTAAAATAAGTCATGTAAAGTACTACAATACGTACCAAGTGCTACAAAGATTAGAAATGAAAGCTAAATTAATTGTTGTAGATACACAGTACTCACACGTTTACAATATAGTGATCGTAAGCTATCTTTTCTAACATTTCAGAAAAAAAAAACAGCGAATCAGTGTGTGATGTTATATAGCATATACAAATCCTCATTAAACTGGCTGTCATATACAAAAATAATCATTCCAATCGGACTAGTGCTTCTAAATATTAGCGTATTTAAACAAACACACAAACAGAAAATCTTTTCAGCTTTATGAAAACGCTTGTCATTTGTTTGTGAGCGTTTTTTTCTTGCAACCACACAATGTTAAGTAGTGTTTGTTCAAAGTGTAATGAATATTTTTCTTTTATTTATCTGCAGTGACACCCACACTCAGATGTTCGGTGAAGAGAAACGCGCGTAACTTTGTCTTTACTTAATTTTTTGTTTCTTTTTCTGTATTCTATAGTATGAAATTGACGTATTGTTGTAGTTTTTTTTTCTAAAGTTTGTTGACATTGCTTTTTAGAACACTTTGAACAAACTTAATGCTTATTGGTTATTGCTCATTATATTAGCACCGCTCCAACAAAGGAACTGCCCGATCAGAATCACCTTGAAAAATCAATCACCCAGCACGCCGCCCGCGGGTCGTCACCTTTTTTTATCTTGTCATTTTAAAACTATAATAGCAAATTGTTTTCTGGGTCGGAGCCGTGCTTATTATAATTAGATATGACCTTATTGTAGGAAAATTATTTATTACTTTGACGCAATCAGGTAATTTTGATATGGGCTGATTTTTTAATCGTCAGATAACCCGTTAAATGAGGGATCAATATTGCGTTTTATATCTGTCTGTAGATAAAAGTTATCTTACTATTAAAAAATCACCCCTAAGTATTAAATATTGTAGTATCGAAATTCATTCAAGTATTTTTGTTTATAAATGAATTAGAAATAGAAATGTACGTAGTTAAGTATTTATTTGTGTAGTTTTTTTTTAATACGTTCGGCAATCGCATCCAATTGCAGACCGTATGTAGTATAACAATAACAAGATTCAAGTATGGATCCGTTGTTACAGCGGCGCGGAAGTGACGGACTGCGGCAGGTACCTAATCGTGTCTCCGGTGAAGGACTGTCGCGACAACCTGCTGTTCTACGCGGACCTCAGCAAGCAGCCCGAGATCAACGGCAAGCTGAACCTCACGCAGATCGTGCACAAGTTCGAGGCTGACTATGAGGTAAGGTGCTTGTAGTGCGCATGCGCATAGACATGTAAAGGCTTTATAATAGTTTTGTAGCAGTTCAACAGTTTTATAGTAGCGTTCAATTCGACGCATAAGTTATACTGTATTATTTATTTTGCTAGTTGGGCACGGATAAAAAAACTCCCCCGTTTTTTTAAGAATATTCAAATTGTCTATGATGGTATCTATCATTAATATCTTATATTAATTGTTATTTAAACCGATTGCAATGACTCAATTATACCATCTAAATAAAGATAATAATTAATTTCAGACTTTGTCCATATATTTCTTACTAGCTGTCCGCCGCGGTTACACCCGCGTCTTTGGTTACTGCTCCGCTCCCGTAGGTCGTAGCGTGATGGTATATAGCCTTCCTCGATAACTAATCTATCTAACACTGAAAGAATTTTTCAAATCGGACCAGTAGTTCCAGAGATTAGCGCGTTCAAACAAACAAACAAACAAACAAACACACAAACAAACAAACACTGCAGCTTTATAATATTATAAGTATAGATTAACAATGTTTGTTTATGGTCTTGTTCTTAAATGATGTTGAATTCAAAATTTCAGTATATAACAAATGAAGATTCCGTGTCCATATTCCGTACCAATAAGAACGCGCCGAACTACAGACTCATCAAGATAGATCTGCACAACCCTGCTGAAGAAAACTGGCAGACTCTAATACCTGTAAGTAAACAATACAAAATGTACCTATTTAAATAGTATTACGGTCGAATTTAGCTTGAACACAATGTTGTTTGAATTTATGTTATTAAACAGCGCAAATTTAATCTAAATTCTAAAGCAATAAGATTTTCTTTAGTTTAAATATCAGCGCTTCACACATTCAACAACACAACGCAAATTGAATCTTATGATCATTGCAATAAATTCATATTTTGCTTATACATATTGTGTTTGTTACAGGAACATTCTAGCGATGTATTGGACTGGGCTTCCGCGGTAGACAATGATAAGCTGGTTATTCACTACGTCAGGGATGTCAAGGTACACATCCTATCCTATATTAAAATAAATTCCTCGATTGACCTCATACCACATTGTTGCTAGCAACATAAAATATTTTGGAATGGCAAACGAAAATATTTTTTGTTCACAATAGGGTAGATGATTTTTATGCAGTGATGAGGAAAAGGGCCGCCTCCTTTATGGACAGAATAAGAAACACAAAAAACATGACTGTCAAGGCTGTGTATGAATGCTGTAAATTTAGTATTTGTAATATTTAATTATTAATTTGTAATTTTAATTTTAATTTGTATTTTAATTTGTATTTGTATTTTAATTTGTATTTTATTTTATTCTTATTATTGTAATGTGTGTAATTTTCAATTTAATTTTTTTTTTTTTTCAATTTTTGTCAATATGGGTTAAATACCTGAACGAATTTATTATTATTATTATTATTATTATAGATACAATAGATTTGCATGTTGCAGTAACATTGTTTCCTGCAACACAATTACAAGTTGCTGAAACAATATTGTGCAACTTTGTATCCCAGTAGAAACTGGGTATGGCGTTCAAGTCATGATTTTTTTTTAGCTTAACTCAGCCTGTCCCAAAGTGAGCGATAACGCCCCCTTGTGGGCGCTGCAGACCTAAAGGGGGGCGGGGGGCCTCTACACAACGCTTCTGGGTCTCTTAAGACCCAGAAAATCGGGCTTGGGGAGCGATTTGTAATTTCATCTACTAGGTGGTTTTTAAGTAGGTGACAAAATGAAGGCTCTAGAAAATAATTTATTCTCAAAGTGGGCATTAGACAAAATAAGTTTAGGAACCACTGGCCAAATTTGACAGATAAAAAGTTAATTTATTCTCTTATTTACTCTCCAGAGTGTCCTACAACTGCACAGCATGAAAACAGGCAAGCTACTGCAAACGTTCGACCTGGACGTGGGCTCGGTGGTCGGCTTCTCCGGAAAGAAGGAGCAGTCGGAGATCTTCTACCACTTCATGTCGTTCCTCTCGCCCGGCGTCATCTACCACGTGGACTTCACCAAGCAACCTTACCAGCCTACCGTGAGGACTATTTTTTAGATCTGTTTTTTTTTTACCGTTTTTTAGAGCCCTTTGAGAGCGGACTACGTTTGTCGGACTGCACACGAACGGTTGTCTTTTTTCATACTGGACCGAATCTGGAGTTCGGTTTGCTAATGGAAAGCTACTTTGTCCTTGAGGCTATATTTTATTATTATGTATTTTGAGTATACGTATCAAGTAAAATTAAAATGGATCCTTTAATTTTGGACTTGTTTGATTCGACATACATGGCGTAAACGCTTTTAAAATTTCCTATTTATAATATATTTGATTTACAACAAAAATAATTATATTCTAACCAATGACAACCTTATTGATTATTTCTTGTAATGTTCCAGGTGTTCAGAGAGGTAAAAGTGAAAGGCTTCGACGCGTCGCAGTACGAAGCCAAGCAGATATTCTACACCAGCAGAGATGCCACTAAAGTTCCTATGTTCATTATATCTAAAAAGGTAATTTATAATTTTCTTACTATTAATGTTATTGCAGCATCAGAACCTTAATTCAATAAATTATAAATATTTAAGTCACAATAATAATCTTTACATATAAAATGTTTTGTCTTGAATGACTGACTGACGGATCACCGCACGGCTTAAACGGCTTCATCATCTCAGAGCGTGTAAAGTGTTTTTAAAATGTTAATGACTCAGAAACCAAATGCTTTTTGGTCTTGGCCATGTTTTGTTCTTGGAATACGAGACTTGTATAATAATTTCTTTGCGTTTTGAAAACAATTGTAATGTTTTAATAATATAGGAACGTATGTCAAGTAATAATATCAGCATATTACTGTCCCACTGCAGGGCAAAGGCCTTTCCTCATACAGAGAAGGCATTCAAGTGAGCTTTGATCACCACGCTTGCTCAAGGCGGATTGGCGATTCCAGACTTACATTCAAGTCCATTTTCCTCACGATGTTTTCCTTTACCGATGTCAGTGATGTCCAAGATAAACTTTAATGAATTGAAAAAGTCACATTGGTACTTGCCCGGATTCGAACCCACAACCTCATGCATGAGAGACCCGGGGTTGCGAGACGTCTTATCAGGATACCGTGGCCCCGGAACGTAAAATGCAACAGAAGAACAGGGTGGTTTTTTAGTCAGTAAAAGTCTGACAGTCCCTTCCGCCCCACCCAGAGCGGAAGCCCGGAAGGAGTCATTTGATGATTTTTGCCACCTAAAAAAAAAATGCATGAGAGACGCACCTTAACAGCGTGGCTATCACGACATTTTGATGTCAAGTGTTTTCAAGACAATATTTGTTTTCGCCAGGGTCTACGCCTCGACGGGTCCAACCCCGCGCTGATCTACGGCTACGGCGGGTTCAACATCAACATACAACCAAGCTTCAGTGTCACGCGGCTCGTCTTCATGCAGCACTTTAACGGAATCGTCGCCATACCCAACATACGAGGAGGAGGGTAAGACATATAAAATTATCTGTAATATAAACTCGGGTTCATATTCGAAGCTGAAAAGACCAGCTCATTGTTATACACGGTTACTTTTAGGTCGTTCTTAAACCGAAAGCCATAAACTCGATCATCAAACTCGAAGCGATTGGGACCATTTTTTTTTTTAAATAACAATAAAAAAAACAGCTGTTCAGTACATTTATGTTCGTCTAACTCGTCGAAGTGTACTGAACAGCTGTTTTTTTTTATTGTTATTTTTGAAAAAAAAAAATGGTCCTATTCGTTTCGAGTTTGATGATCGAGTTTATGGCTTTCGGTTTAAGAACGACCTAAAAGTAACCGTGTATAACTACTACCGCTACAACACGGCCCGGTCGAGAACGCTCGAAAAATTCAATTGCTAGCTGCCAGCGCTCCGCCCGCGAATCGTCATTTTTTTAACTAACATGTACTCAACATCACGCCTGTAATCCCTGAAGGGTTATGCAGAGATGTACTCATTAGTACACCCACGTTTCGCCGGTTATGATTAAGTCCCATGCAATAGGGGGCGAGCCTATTGCCATCAACCTGGCACAAATCCAGACTACCAAGGTTGCTACTGAGAAATTCCTGATAGAAAAACCCAATAACAACCAAAAGTATTTTAATGCTCACGATCTAGAAACTTTACTGGCAAATTATTTGCTTTGTCGTAGCCGTGCTGTTATACTGAGCCTTAAAGCCAGATCATTTACCAAGTTTTCTCGTGTGTTGTAATAAAACCTTGTTCCACAGAGAGTACGGCGAGAGATGGCACAACGCGGGCCGCCTACTCAACAAGCAGAACGTGTTCGACGACTTCCAAGCAGCCGCCGAGTACCTCATCAGGGAACAGTACACCAGTCCCTCACTCGTCACCATACAGGGAGGCTCTAACGGAGGCCTGTTGGTCGCCGCGTGCATCAACCAGAGGCCTGACCTCTATGGAGCCGCCATCGTGCAGGTCGGGTGAGTGAAAGAACCTTTATTTTAATTTTTTGAGGATTTTCAACAGAAAGTGTACAGTTCAGGGCCCGGCTATGATATTAATGCTTGGAATCGCATGATTCAGAAGAACAACAAGAGAGGGGATCTTTGAAAAACAGTACTATTGTACTTCTAAGTTTGTATCGACTACTGTTTACCGCTAATATATCACGATTTCTAATCGGGCAGTAGACCAATAATACAAAGACACAACTTCTTGCAAAAAAAAGCACTGTATTAGCCTTGAAATTATTTTGAAATTAACTGTGAAATAAGCTTTTTTTACATACATACATAAATAAACTCACGCCTTTTTCCCATACAAGCTTTTTTTAATTGTTCTGAAATCAATAAATATGTTGTCGAGCTGGCAAATAAGTGACGTCACAGATTGCTATTATCATAACAAATCATTAGAGGATATAGCGTTTTGACAGCTCATGAAAAGTATGTCAATTGATTAGTGGAATCAACTACCCAATTCTCATTCAAAATATTGTTTTCTCGCTATTATTTTATGAATTGTTTTCGCTTGCAGAGTGCTGGACATGCTGAGGTTCCAAAAATTCACGATCGGGCACGCGTGGGTGTCAGACTACGGCAGCTCAGACAACAAGACCCAGTTTGAATACCTGCTCAAGTACTCGCCGCTGCACAACATACATAGGCCCGAGAATGGTAATGCATTTTATGTATTATTATTCAAAACATTTTTGCTGTCTTGTAAATGTTTGTCCTCAAATATATGGGTTGTGTGAGTCTCCACTGGTGTTTATATTTGCTTAACACAAAATTGTACGTTACTGAATCGAGTACAGTTCAGGATACTATAACGTATAAATAAATCATTAGACTAGTCTTCACTTCGACTGTTAATTCGATGTGGATGGAGACTTACCTGTATGTCGGGCAGTGTTATTGGGTGTTTCCATCAGGAACGTCTTACTAGCAGCCTCGGAGTCTGGATTAGTGCCCGGTTGATAGCAATGGGCTCGCCCCCTATTACATGGGACTTACACGTAACTGGCGAAATGTGGGTGTACTATTGGGTACACCTCTGCCTTACCCTTCGGGGATTATAGGCGTGATGTTATGTTATGTAAATATTTATATCCGGGTACTGTATCAATATTCTCTTGTCTCCAGGCACGGAGTATCCAGCCACGTTAGTGCTGACAGCTGACCACGACGACCGCGTGGTGCCGTTGCACTCACTGAAGTTCATCGCGGAGCTGCAGCACGCCGCCAAGGGAACCTGCCAGAAGCGCCCCCTGCTGGCGCGCATCGACACTAAGGCGGGACACGGTGGAGGAAAACCTACCGCTAAAATTGTAAGTACAACTTACTAAATAGTTTTGTCCAACATCAAAAGTCTCACGCCCTTTTTATAAAACGAAACAAAGCACAAAAAGTTATCTAACAAATGGTAGAGCGTAAGTTGCTGTGATTGAGTTGACTGAATTATTAACAGTCAATTGAATAACTTAACTTGCGATTAATTTCGACACATCGATACTTTTTTTTTCCAGAAATTAATTTCAGTAATTTGCAGTTAAAAAATCTAGTTATAATTCACGACATGCAATTGTATAATGTAGAAAGGAAATCCTACGCGGTGTTCTAGACAGAAGTTCGGCACAAAACTTTTTGCCTATTGTCATTGTATCGTTTGTTTCGCGTGTTTCAGATCGAGGAGCACACCGACATCTTATGCTTCATGCGCCAAGCTCTCGAACTCGATTTCGTGAAGTGACCCACCTGCCATACGTAATAACTAGTATTAAACGAGATGAACGCTAATAGTATTATGTAAATACAGCAACAACCACAGTGTCTCGATGATTACCTCTTAGCTAAGACTGGTGATATTGTTACGCATTGCTACTATTTTTATTAATAAAACTTTGTTTTTATTTTTGAATAATTCGTGTTTTTTATTTATATCTGGGGGACTATTGGGTACTTAACACCATAAGGGCATAAGTCCGCCTTTGTCCTTGCGTTGCATAAAGTTTAAATTAAATAAATATTAATCAATAATTCCAAGACAGAACTTCTCTAAACCACACCAATCGATATCGATCGACATCGACACATACATAAATAACACACACATGTAAAAAAAATATGAATGTATGTGTAATTTATGCATGTGTGTGTATGTACATACACGCCTCCTGATTCGGAAACCGGACGTTTGCGCCCAGCCTTAACAGGTCATAAAAAGTACGTCAATTGATTGGTGGTGTGATCGCAATCTAAAAATGTCTCTCGAATTTACCCACCTTTTTGTTTCGCGCCCCCTTGTTCATACAGGTGTTACATTTCGTGTCAAGGGCGACTCGCCGCAACCCTCAAAACTGATTCCTTGCGGTTCGATTCGATATTCAATTTTACACAGAAGCATGCATTTCTGTAATCCCGATCTAAAGATTTTATTGAAATAAGCAAATCGTTTCATCGCTTGGATCAATTTCGAAGAAATAAGTTGAGGCACATAGGGCCGTACAATACACTTTTTGGATACCACTTCGATTTTTTTTTAATCCATACTAGTTTTTACGTGAGTCTATTATCGAGGATGCAAACGTAGACGCGATTTAAAAGTAGCAAATGTCCGTATCTACAGACCCTTTCTTTATCAAATTTAATTTCGATTGGTTGTGGTTTTGCCGTGATAAGACACGGACGAAAGTTACTTTTTAAAATCGTGTAGATTTTGGGACAACCCCATGTCAGACTTTTTGTACGATCGATTATTATCGGATCAGACGATCATTTCATAGCAGAACCGCCTTTTTGTAGGACGGGTGCGTTGCACTATTACCATCAGTACGTTCCATTTCTCTCCGACGAAAAATTGGTCACCGATTATCGGACTTTACGAGGACAAATCCGTAGTGCAATATTGTAACATTTTTCTCTTCTCGAAGGAATCCTGCAGTAAACGATGCGATGGATCCATCATAGCAAATAGCGTGATATGACTAAAACCAGCAGGGAATATTCATGCAAAATTAGAACAGAATCTATTCGGTAGCATTTGCGTGATGCGTGATATATTTCATAAATAAAACAAAAAGTAATATTCAACTTTTATTGTTATATCCTTACAGTACAGTTGCTAAAAGCACGAAATCCAATTGGGACTTGCTCCAACCTACGTAATAATATAAAATATTAGTTGCTTACAACAAAATAAATAAACTTCTTAATGCCCTTTTGGCGTTTTTCTTTATCCAATAATAAGTTAATTTCTTTATGCTTAGTTACTTGTGCAACTTTGAACATGAAGAAATTGATCGATGGCCTCGATTTAAAATCGTTTGAACATACAAACGAAGAAGTAAACACATCGCTAGTGATTATTATAATGCTTAGTACGTACGCTACAGACAAGTACAGTTGTAAAAGTAAAAGACACGGTTACGATACATTTTCGTGTGATCACGGACCCATTACAATGAAATGTACAATCGGTTGTTACTGGACATACAATTGACCGGTGCCTGGGTCCCGCTTGGATCGCATCCTCGCGACAACACACCTTAAACGATACACACGCTAATCCTTTCTAGATATGATTATCATTAAAATATATTAATATCGTACCGATCAATTGTATTACATTTTACCATATTATTTAAACACCTAGAAAGAACATTGCTTAAATGTCATTAATAAAACGCTACACTAAAAAATTACGTGGTACAATGCATTAAATATAGGTTACATAGAGCCTAGGTATAACAAGCAACCTTCAATCTTGTACTAACTCGATAGCATCGATGGCTACTCGTGTTAGCTTCATGTACTCTATCATTATAAGTTTAAAATTACACATTTCATAGCTTAGGGTCGGGGGAACTATTCTTACACGCTCATCCACTACAAAGTCAGTTAAAAATCGAGGCCAAACATCGTTCTAATCGCCGTAGCCCCCGCGCGTGTTTCCTAACTATACAGGAATAGTACCAAGAACCGTAGAAAATACTGGAGACAGAGAGCCGCGCACCTACTAGCTACAGCTACAGTGAGTCGAGGGCCACGGCGATTACTACCGTAGAGCTAAACTAAGGTGACACCATGGCCGCATGATGTAACTTTAGCGTCCGTCGGGACGGCCACGACCGCCCGGTGTTTACGTGCGCGACTCCAGCGCCACAGCTCAAACAGCGAGGGTCGCGGGGCGCTGCCCAGTCCCAAGGAAACTGTTTTGGTTTGGCTTCACAGCCCCAGTTTCGTTACAATATTCGTTCCTACATAATTTTAATGATATTTTATTTCTTTATATTATTACTACCCTTATAAAATAACAGACGAGTTTCAGTATATATTATAGCCAATAAATAAAGCGATATTTAAGATCGTTCATGGCTAACGTGTCTTTGTAAACTAATTTATAATGAGCGCTGCTCCTAAAACAGAAAAAAGTTCTAACGAACGATTGTATTCAGCGTGTTAAATAAATATAAAACTTTATCCTAATTTGTGAGCGATAGTACATAATTCCAGGAAAAGTAAAATAACTAAATAGTTTCATACAGATCGTTATGTATAACAAAAAATATACATTTGAAATTCTAATAATATGAAAGTTCATAGAGGAAATAAACTAAAAGTTGTTGCAAGACTCGAGATCAAACAAAACATCGTGAATATATCATAGCCGGAAACGGCACACAACAGTTTTTGCGAGGTCGTCCCGAACATTTCGTGCTGTGAGATATTCACATGGAGTAATATTGCAATATAATCGAGAAGATAGCGAGATGAGTGGTGAACGTTAGCTGCTTGTGACGAGATGTCGCGCGGGTTACTCTGCGATGCCGTTGCTCACCACGCTCGCCTTGGGCGGCGTGCCACCCACACTCTGGATCCTGAAACGAAAAATAAATCGTTTCAATCCATCAGATCAGAATAATTTCTAATGCTAAACAATATTTCCATATAATCTTTTAAATATTGTGGTGAGAAAATAAATGAATTTATTATTATTATTCTCATTTATTTATTTTTTATACATATAAATTACATTTTTAAATATTAATATAAAAAACATAAAAACATTTAAAAATATAAAAAATAGTAGCCCACCGGCATCGGGAACAGGGTCCAAGCTACCGGTGGTCAGGGCTCCTGAGAAAGGAATCTCCTAACAATACGCGCCGTGTCCAGGAGTACCGCTTTCTGAATCAAGCCCTTGATCCAACCGCCCAACGAGAGCCTCCTAAGGTATTGGTCGAGGCTCTTGGCTATTATGCCATTGGCAGTCACGACTATCGGCACAATGATTGCTGTACTCACATCCCACATATCGACAACCTCGCGAGCTAAGTCAATGTACTTCATTTGTTTATCTTTCTCAGCCTTCACGAGGTTCTCGTCATGTGGGACCGTTATATCCACAATCACTGCGCGACGCTCTAATCGATCTATCACCACTATGTCAGGCTTATTGGCAACAATAGTCCTGTCAGTGATGATAGATCGATCCCAATACAACGTGATATTGCCATTTTCAAGAACTGGGTCGGGCACATACCTATAGTAGGGCACTTCTGATTCCACAAGACTATATTTAAGAGCAAGCTGCTGGTGAATAATCCTGGCTACAAGGTTATGTCTATGCAAATAGTCTCCGTTAGCCAGACGAGAACACCCAGATATAATGTGTCGGATTGATTCCCCGGGACGGTGGCATGCCCGACAAATGTCAACCGTACCGTCCTTCACAATATATCTCCGATAGTTGTTCGTCATCATAACTTCGTCCATAATTGCACAGACAAAACCTTCGGTTTCCCCAAAGAGGTCACCAAAGCGCAGCCAGGATACGGACGCCATAAAGTCTACATCGGGCCCATGTAGGGCCCGGTAGTAGCGCCCGTGAAGCTCCTTGCTCTTCCATACTTCCATGCGGTCATTAGTATCCAATTATTATTATTATTATTATTAGATTTGACAAATATTTTTAACTGTATTGTAGGCGTGCCTCTGTAGAGAAAGAGGGGACACTAATTAATCGAGATTTTTTTATGAGCTATCAAAACGCGGTTGCCCCATAGATTTTGTATGGTAGTATTAAATTGTGACGTCATTTTTTTGCTAACTCTATTGACTAAAAGTTTGTTGTTTTCAAAACTAGAAATCTAATTTTTAAATCTAGTTTTTTTAGAGAAGTTGGATTTTAGAATTGTTTGATAAGTGTCTACTACTCAATTGTAGATGTGTTTGTGTTGTGGATTTATCTGTATGGTATATGTGGTGCATGCAGTACGTACGGGTGCGGGGGCGCGTCGAGCCCCATGAGCGCGAGCGCGCGCAGTGCGGCGCGGGAGCACTGCTCGTGCGAGTGTGCGGTGGAGGCTCCGCCGCCGTGGCACATGACGGGCGGCTCCGTCGAGAGCGACACCAGCGACAGGTACTCGCCGTGGTTGCGCTGCGGGTTACCACACAATCATGTCATATACATTCTTTGAATTGAGAACGATTCACACAATCTGTATACTAAGACTGGCTTTTTCGTTCGCTGATCGTCGGCGCCAAGCGACGTGCCTGTGCGCTGGGCAGGACCGTTTACGTTTCGCACTGAACACTATTGCCACTGGAGCAGCCCAGTCACACTTGGCACTGACCGGGTGCACGCCAGTTGCTAGCGCAGACGATCAGCTTAAGAAAAAAACCAATACTAAATATTTGGTTCCTTACCTTGGGGAAGTCTGAGAACTGCACGCTGAAGCCCAGTAGTTGCGACAGGTACATGAGCTGGTCCTTCGCGCCGGGCGTGTTGCCACCCGACCCGCCCGTCGCGCTTGTTTCACTCACACCTGCAAGACCATTAGTCCATTACATAATTATGCGTTATACACACCATAGGAATCATACAGTATGTCATCGAAAATGTCTAGACAGAGCAATCAACGTAGAGGTGCGCCATATTTGCCGATAGGGAGCAATACCGCAAGGCGTTTTGGGGGTACATTGTACAAGATGGCGGCAAGATAGCGGAAAAATGATTTTATTTTATTTGTCACCTTATTGTGGTGCCATTTTTTTTACATTTTGGCCAATGACCAGGGGCATTGGAACAGCCAAAATGTCAAAATCATAATCCAAAATAGCGGCAACAAATTGGCGATTTTACTAAAAGAGGCTGTAAATTAATGCCCTATTTTTTCAGAGAGAAACAATTTTAAGCAAGTAATACTGACCGTTAGGCTGATGCGGCTGTCCGGTCCGCGTGTGGTAGTCCATGAGCAACACTCCGGGCACCGGCTGCCGCACCTCGCCGCCCGCGCCGCCGCTCGGCACGTCGCCCTCCTAGCGAACACAACATGGATATTATGTTACACAGGGAGTTACAAATACAAAGTAAGTCGTCGGTTATTCCTATGTAACCCGTCCGATACCCAGTGCGATTGCGGAGCTCCAGTTCAAACTATGCTCCTTAAGCTGGTGTCAGTGGTGTTAAAAAAAAACAATTTTACAAATGTTTGTCTGTCTATTTGTTCAGGTTAATCTCAGAAACGGCTGGACCGACTGACGGGGCTGGCAGAGATAGCTTTTGTTATAAGGAGTAATTAACACCCTGCAGAAAACATTCACGCGAAGTCGCAGGCATAAACTAGTGGTATATTTTTATCTCAGCAACCAATCATAGTAACATGTACCTATTTTAAATAAGTAGTATGTGCTTACTTTCCGTTTGGCTTCACTGGCGTTGCTCTTGGTGTCAGCAGACGCGGCAGGGTCGGGGCTACAGCTGAGCTGCTCCGCCGGCTTACTGCTCATCTCCATCGCTAGTAACACGTCTGCAATGTTCATATAGAGCCGTTTGTTGTGGGTAACATATATGTTAGTTAGTATTTGTCAAACATTACTTAAATGTGGGTTATTGTATGTTTATCATACGAAATGTCGTCGGTCTTAATCGGGTGGTTGACACCATAAACCAATAAGTCCAAAGCATAACCACTTAAAAATATATTTTATTTAGGCTCTGAAAGTCCGATTAATTTTCAATTGACAGTAAAATTAGATTTTTAGTTGTTTTGAAATTAATAACTAGTTAATCAATTGAGTTGGCAAAAAAGTTATAGTACGGCCGACGTATCTTGGCGGTCTGAAGATAGCTGTTTGGCTGCGCAATGGATCTTATAGAAACGAAATTGTTTACTGCGCAGCAATCGGCTAACTTCAGGGCCGCCAAGATACGTCGGCCGTATTGTACGTTGCAGTTTATCGACGAACAAAATCTCAAAAAAGGAATGTCAATTGATTTGTGGTGTCAACTAGGCTATTTTGTGGCACGTAGTGTGAGTAAGCTCTGTAGCGCACGATACTGGTCGAGCCAATGGTTCTACGTATACTTAAGCTCGGGTGCTTCGGGAGATAAAAGTACGGTCATGGTTTATAATGTAATTTCAGGGATTTAGAATGTAATGAAAAATATTCTAGACTTATTTTTTAAAATTAGCATGTATCGTAAATAAATTATTAGGTGTAATACAATACATACTTTTTTATGTTTCAGTAAGATGTTACAGGTAATAAGATCGAGTATTTGTGATTGGTGTACTAATTTAAAAAATGAAGAGCGACAGCAATCAAATGAGATATGTGTTCAAGTATACCGTATGTGCTATAGTGCGCAGCGCGAAGCTGCTGGACGGGCCGATGGTGATAGTAGGTAAGTTTTATTTAGACTATCTAGCTGTCCTATGACATGTTCTATAATAATTATAGAACGCGTCATAACGACAGCTAGATAGTCATCGCTTATTATAACAGCAACGGCCCGTCCGGAATCCTGTCGAAAAATTTAACCGTTAATTGACATCGCGCCCCCCGCGAACCGTCACCTTTCAAAACTTGTCATTATAAAAAAAACCATTGAATGCACGATTTAGAGCCATAACTTAGAGCGTTAACCCTTATGATCCTATTAGCGGACCTTTCTATGTAATGTTGGTTGTCGCGAAAACAACAGATTTATCGGAGTGGTGTACGCTTGTTGCAGTGATACGTACTGTGCGCGGCGCGTCGCTTGGCGGTCTTCTTGTTGGGGCCGAGGCCGGTGGCGGAGTGCGGCGGCGCGTCGCACTGCACCACGAACTCGCGGCGCCGCGCCGCGCCGCGCTCCTCCAGCACGCGGTACTGCGGCGAGCGCGCGCGCACCGCGTGCCGCGCCACCGCCAGCCGCGAGATGGGGTTGTCCGCGCCCGCCGGGCCCGCGCCGCCCGTGCTGCCCTCCTGCGGGGGGAACCACTATATTACTAAATACACTGATCAGACCATCTACAGAGTGAGACCAACGACAAAAGGGAGTCCCGAGTATGGACCTGTGTGTTTCCTTCAACTTATTCGATAGACAATCTGTCACATTGTGGGACCCTTTCATATAAACACAAACACATCCACACGTAGGCGTCCGTTGCGTCGGAACCTTACAACACATTACTAATGTTTAAAAATTATTGAGGCTTAATACAATATTGTGTTGCTGGTCACCTTGATGAGATTCCTAGGTTTCTTCTTGGTGGGTTGCTGCCTGCGCTTGTCGTGCGTGGGGCGCGCGCGCAGCAGGGCGGGAGGCCACCTCCTGCGCATCTCGTCCAGCATGCGCTCGGCCGCGCGACGCTTCGAAACCTTCTTGCCGTTGCCCTCGCCCTCTGTCTCCATGTCGCCCACCGTGCACGCCGTCACGAATACCTGGACATTCACACAGATAATCATCATTTTAATCAAAATAATTTCATCCAGACGTCATAAAGAAGGACTATGACCCGCAGTGTTCCTTCTTTCTTCTTTCGTTTCTTTACTAGTTTTCCTTTCCTAAACAAGGTACAAAACTTTACATCCCTGACAAATCTATGATTCCTATGAGACAAAAGGAAAACAAGACGTGGGTGAAAAGCTAACTTCTCACTGAAGAACTCCCTAAATGTCTGTCAATTCATTCATCAATTTTAATTTAAAAATGTGTTTGAGTAGATCCCTGAATGTTTTAGGTTTTACAATTAGATTCGGTCGGTAGCACTGCAAGCCAACGTTTGTCGGGTTAGTAGTCGGAATTTAACACTCACTCGCATATGCGGCGGGCCCCGCTCAGATTTAACGGTGAACTGCACGGAGAGGTTACGTTTGAGGGCGAGCTCGTGTACTAATGATACCGGCGATTTGACTTCCGAGCTCAGGAGGTCTGCGCTCGCATCACCTGCTAAAAGTGTTACAAACAGTTTATTTTAATATGAAATGCCTATAAAATTATAAACATGATAATTTTAGAGTCTCTGCGTGTTGTGTGTATTATTATAGTTATAAACTTGTTTAAAGGTAAAATATATTATTAAATTAATGACACGTTTTTGGAAGTGGATCACACTAAATACTTATCTGTCTTATACCACGAGTTCAATGAAGTATAGTCACATATAGTATCATTACACTAACCATGGGTTACTAACCTGCATCAGCATCAGCGTGCGGCGCAGCAGGCGGCGGCTCGGCGAGGTCGCCGGCGGGGCGCAAGTCGCGCAGGGCGCGCGCGGCCGCGTCGTGGCGCGCGGCCTGCGGCGTGGCGCCCTCGCCCAGCCACGCGCGCCCTCCCACCGCCACGCGCACGCGGTACAGCAGCGCGGGCGCGGCGTACGCGGGCGCCAGCAGCGCGTGCGCGCGGTACGCGCCCCCCGCGCCCCCGCCCCGCGCCGCGCGCACCAGGCGCGTGGGGCCCGCCACCGGCGGGATGGACGTGTATACCGCCGGCTGGCACAGCTTCATTGCTAGCGCGTTCAGCTCTACTGTCGGCATTACTGCACCTGAAGAGACATGAATTAAACTAATTAGAAATGTAATTGACGAATAAATATTTTAAAAATAAATAATAATCTTTTTTAATTTACTCCCACACAAAAGCTTCCTTTCATTCCTTCCATTTCTAGTGAAATTGTAATTATTTAAAATATGAATGAAGTTTTAACTGATCGACAGTGATATTCTATGGACTTCACAAAAGAAACTGGTTGATTTAAAAAAAAACAGTACTGATAAAAAACTACACCATTCCCGTCTACCAGGATACTTTTGGAGGAACTGTAACTGGTGAACTTCGTACCACCAAATTTTTTATTCCAAATTTAGATTAACGCACAGCAATTGATTTCAAATATATAGATAGATTTCCATGCAAGTGTATAAAAGAATATGTACCGGCGTGTCGGTGGTGCGGCTGGTGCGCGGCGTGTGGCGCGGGCGCGCGGGGCGGGGGCGGCGGGAAGCTGGTGGCCGACAGCGCCGTCTGCGCCGCCGCGTGCTGCGCGCGCTTTATTGACGAGCCCTGCGGGGGGGACCACGCTCATTATTACACAAAACCATTCATCCTTTGAAAAAAATTAACTATCTATTTGACACTTTATAGATAATGTAATAACTTCTCATTGTATAACCTATTTCTGATTGGAAATTAGATTAAAGGAATTTATACATGAGATCGATAGAGACGCAACTTTCGAAAATATCGGTAGCTCATCATCTGCCTAGCCTTTTCCCAACTACGTTGGGCACTTGCTGAATACTAGTATTTTACATGAAGTCTATCTGACCTCCACAACCCAGTAACTGGGTAATACGATACCCCTTCATAAGACTGGTTGTTGGACTTTGGGGTTTTAACGACCCGTAACAACTCGAAAATATCGGTATGGTAAACAAAAACATTAAAACCTGGGATGGCAAATAAGATGAATCTAAAGCCATCTCTTTTACACATAACTCAAGATAGGAAGGTCAATTTACTAATTTAAAGCTATCAAAATCCAGTCATACAGTCTCAACTGGGCGACTAACACTGTCTAAAAAATTTAATTTAATTTAATTTTTAATTTTATTAGATTGCGAACGTTAGAATTGCTCCTCCAAACTAAATCAGATTGAGTTTAAATACGCAAACGATTGGAGTCCGTCCCATTATGCTTTATACTGAGAACAGTCTATAGAGTCGAAAAAGAGGTTCAAACCGCACTTACCTCTGCAGTATATTCCTCAGTATCACCCAGTCGGAGTGTTACTGTGAATACTTTCTTGTGAGCGGGTCCCGTCTCTGATGTGAGGCGATATTGATGCTTAATCTGAAATAAACAACGTGTTAATATGAGTTGCTACGAGCACATGAGATATTTAACTGTGATGTACATCGGCAGCAGGGACCACCCTCAAGACTAACCCTCGACCTGCTTGTTGGGTAGTAGTTACACATGAGTTCATGAGGCAAAAAGTGGATATTATTATGTGTGTGTTAAGCAATAGGCTCGCCCCAATTACATAGCGCTACCATATGAAGATCGCTGATGTTGCATCCGCACCGATACTTATTATTGCCAATTCACCTATGACGTCAATCGATTTCGCAAACTGTTGTTTGCTCAATAAATTGTAAGAATGATCATTCTATTGTCCCACTTCGACTTGGAATCGTCATTCATAGGATTAATTTTTGTAATATTTAATCAGTAATTAAATTAATTTAAAATCATTTCGGTTTTTTTTCGATCCTCCGATCGCAGCAAACGTAATTGGCGCAGTCGGTAGGATACTCGCGGGCCGGTTCGCGAATCGCGTTAGAGTCGATTCCATATCAATCACCACGATCGCGAGTCACCTGGGCGGCTATCAAGTCACGTCACGAGTATCCTGAACCTACGGACCTGCTGCAGACCAGAAGGAGAATCCAGCCATCGATTCACGGAGAGAAACCAGAGATGAGATACCTGTAAGTACACTTGAAACATTCTCGTGTTGCATCCCTTTGAATCTTAAACCTCAAGATTTATCATCCAAGGGCCTCCAGTGCGCGGGAGCCTGAATCACGACAGGCTCGCCAACGTACAGTAGATATAAATAGAGATATAACTTTAGGTAACTTAGAATTAGACAATATGACTCAGGCTCAGAATAACCCAGATACTATCTACAAGGCTCTTCGCCTTATTCCAGAGTTCGACGGCAACCCGAACATCCTTACCCGTTTCATTAAAATCTGTGATTCGTTAGCTACGCAGTACTTAAGTAATACGCCTGGCAGTGAATTTTCCAACTTATGCTTAATAAACGGGATACTTAATAAAATAACTGGGACCGCGGCATGTACTATTAACGCCAATGGTATACCAGAGAGCTGGCTAGGCATTCGAACTGCCTTGATTAACAATTTCTCGGATCAGCGTGATGAAACCGCATTGTACAATGACCTCTCTTTAGCCACACAGGGTAATAAAACGCCACAAGAATTCTATGATCATTGCCAAACGTTGTTTAGTACGATCATGACTTACGTGACTTTACATGAGACTGTACCGACGACCGTAGAAGCGAAACGCGACTTGTATAAAAAGGTTACCATGCAGGCATACGTCCGAGGGCTAAAAGAACCTTTAGGATCCCGCATACGTTGCATGCGCCCGCCAACAATAGAGAAGGCGCTCGAGTTCGTTCAAGAAGAACTCAATGTAATGTACTTACAACAACGTGAGACCCCAAAAGCCCAAGCTCCTCCTAAAGTCGCTTATCCCACTCTAACACCAGTAGCGTTTACCCCACGACCTCATAACTTCCCGACACCAATACCTAATTGGCCATTACCCATGGGCCAGCGTCCAGCGGGGCCCGCACCTCAGCCTTTTAAATTCCCTGCACCAGCACAACACCAACAACGTATGCCAACGAGCACGCAAAGGATGTTCAGTGCGGCACCTCCTAACTACAACCCCCGTAGTAATCTGTTTAAACTAACACCCCGAAATAACGCACCTCAAAGCCCTCAGCCAATGAGTGGTGTTCAACGATTCACTCCCAAACCCCTACCTCCAACAAACCAGCCAGCAGCCCATGATTGGAATAGGTTTGGAAATCCACCACCTTCGAATTATTTTAAAGCCCGAGAAATGAATATGAACGAGTGCATGACGTATGACGACTCATATTACAACTATTACTTCGAACCGGTGTACAATTACTATACCGACTACAATGACAGTGTCTCTGACCCGAGTAGTCTCGCCGCTGACTCGACTCATTATAACGTGCCGATGAACGACCAAGTATTTGATGAATCGCAAACAGGTGTAACTAACCATGCTCAACAGGATTTTCAGGAGGCCCCGACGTCGCAAAAACCAAGATAGAATTAAACCTTCAAACACAGAGGCAACTCCCCTATATACAAACCAGAGACCCACCTTTAAAATTTTTAATAGACACGGGCGCCAACCAATCCTTTATTAGCCCCGAAGCTGTCGAAAAATATTTCGCCGAATATCCCTTGAATTTCGACCCTTTTGAGGTAACCAACATACACGCAACAAGCAGGAACGACTATTCTATAACCTTACCATGTTTTGCGGAGTTTAACGACGCCAAAACCATGAAGTTGTTCATCTATCGGTTTCATGATTACTTCGATGGTCTCATCGGTTTAGATTTGTTAAATGATTGGGAAGCCCGCATAGATTTGAAAGAAAACGTGTTAGTGACTCGATCCGCAGTAAACCCTATTGTAATGTATAACTCGTGTAACGTAAATTTATACGAAGATATTATACCAGCCGGGAGCACCAAGGTTATCCGTATCCCCATTGATGTGCCAGAAGGCGACGTTTTAATTCGGGAACAAATCCTTTGCAATTGCATAATTCATGAATGCATTACTACCGTAAGCCGCAATCGTGGCTACCTGGAAATCGAAAATCCGACACTAAACGACGTAATATTCTCAATTGATCGCCCAGCGCGCGCGGAATTACTTAATATTGAGTGTAGTAGTACCCAACAAACATCGACACGCGCTCAGGAAGTAGTATCGCGTTTAAGAACCGATCACCTAAACCCGGAGGAAAAGGCTAACCTGATAGCTCTTTGTTCCCGTTACTCGGATGTTTTTTATATTGAAGGTGAGGGACTAACTTTTACAAACAAGATAAAGCATCGAATAAGAACTACCGACGACGTTCCGGTGCACGCTAAAAGCTACCGGTATCCATTCGTACACCGCCAAGAAGTTAGGGACCAAATAACTAAGATGCTTGATCAAGGTATCATACGACCATCAGAGTCCGCATGGAGCTCGCCTATCTGGGTGGTTCCAAAGAAGATAGATGCCTCAGGAAAACAAAAATGGCGTCTCGTAGTCGACTTCCGTAAGTTGAACGAGAAGACTCTAGACGATAAGTACCCTATACCCAACATCAATGACGTTCTCGACAAATTAGGTAAGTGCCACTACTTTACGACCCTTGATTTGGCAAGTGGATTCTACCAGGTGGAGATGGACCCTCAGGACGTAGAAAAAACCGCATTCAACGTAGAACACGGTCATTTTGAATTTCTCAGAATGCCGATGGGACTAAAAAATTCGCCGTCCACGTTTCAACGTGTGATGGATAATGTCCTCAGAGGACTCCAAAACGAGATATGTCTGGTCTACCTAGATGACATTATTGTCTTCAGCACATCCCTTCAGGAACATGTAATTAACCTCGAAAAAGTATTCCAGAGGCTCCGAGAGTCCAACTTTAAAATCCAGATGGACAAGTCCGAATTCCTGAAACTTGAAACAGCTTATCTAGGTCATATCATCAGCAAAGACGGCATCAAGCCAAATCCCGATAAAATATCTGCAATTAGGGGGTATCCCATCCCAAAAACACCGAAAGAAATCAAACAATTCCTGGGCCTTCTCGGTTACTATCGAAAATTCATTCCTGACTTTGCCCGAACTACAAAACCGCTTACTCAATGCTTGAAAAAAGGACGAAAAATCTCCCTTGACTCCGAATATGTGAATTGTTTCGAAAGATGCAAGACTCTCCTGACTAATGACCCCATCCTTCAGTATCCAGACTTCAGTAAAGACTTTAACTTGACAACAGACGCTTCGAACGTAGCCATCGGCGCTGTCTTATCCCAAGGACCTATAAACTCGGACAAACCTATCTGTTATGCATCCCGAACCTTAAACGAAAGCGAGATGAACTATAGTACCATAGAGAAGGAATTACTCGCTATAGTTTGGGCTACAAAATACTTCAGACCCTACCTATTTGGACGCAAATTCAAAATTTACACTGACCATAAGCCTTTACAATGGATGATGAACATGAAAGAACCAAATTCCCGTCTGACAAGATGGAGACTTAGACTTAGTGAATATGACTTTACAGTTATTTACAAGAAAGGGAAATCTAATACAAATGCTGACGCCCTCTCTCGCATTGAAATTCACACCAAAGAAGCCAAGTCCCTAATAGAGGAAATTGATGAACTCAACTCCTTGTTGGGTAATCCATCAGAAACTATCCTGGGCAAAACAAACTCCTCAACCGAAACAGTACATACAAGCGTTGAGAACCCCATCCTAGAAATTCCCATAACTGACGAGCCATTAAATAAGTTTAACAGGCAGATATGCTTCACCATTGTAAATGACGTTAAAAAACGACCCGTAGTTACTAGGCCATTTGACACCCATACACGTATAAGTATCCAGCTATCCGAAAATAACTTGGAGGAAGATGTGATCTGTGCCGTAAAAGAGTACGTTAACCCCAAGGTTAAGACAGCCATTTTAGTTAACCCACCTCTAGCCATGTACTCAATTATACCGATTATACAGGATAAGTTCAAAAGTTCATCCTTAAATCTCGTTTTAGCTAAATCCGAATTAGAAAATGTCAAAGATTATCTTCGACAACAGGAGATAATACGACACTATCATGATGGTAAAACTAACCATCGCGGAATTACCGAGTGTCAACTAGCCTTATCTCGCAAATATTACTGGCCAAAGATGAAGGACCAGATAACCAAATTTATTAATGAATGTACGATCTGCGGTCAGGCCAAATACGACAGAAACCCAATAAGACCCCAATTTAACATTGTACCACCGGCCACCAAACCGTTCGAGACAATCCATATGGATCTATTCACCGTACAGGGTGAAAAATACGTAACATTTATCGACGTATTTACAAAGTACGGTCAAGCCTACCACCTACGTGACGGAACAGCTATTAGCATATTACAAGCCCTTTTGCAGTACTGTACCCACCATGGCGTCCCTATAACTATTATCACAGACAATGGGACTGAATTTACAAACCAATTGTTCATGGAATTCACAAGGCTTCATAACATCAACCATCATAGAATACTAGCTCACTCACCCAACGACAACGGAAATATCGAACGACTGCACTCAACCCTTCTAGAACATCTTAGACTCCTTAAATTACGGTTTAAAGACGAACCAATAATCAATCTTGTGCCCTATGCTTTAATAGCTTATAATAGCTCTATACATAGCTTCACAAGATGCCGACCCTTCGACTTACTGACTGGTCATTTCGACCCCCGAGACTGTAAAGACATTGACCTTACACAGCATTTATTACAACAGTACACGCAAGCCCATAGAGACAAAATGAAACATGTCTATGACATCATTCATTCGACATCACTGGCTAACCGTACCGCGATAACTGAGAAAAGAAATGAAACCCGTGAACCTGAGATAGAATACGCCCCCCAACAACAAGTATTTATAACAAACCCTCTTGCAAGTCGACAAAAGACTACCCCACGATATACACAAGACACAGTTTTAGCAGACCTGCCGATTCACATTTATACCTCAAAAAAACGCGGCCCCATAGCGAAGTCAAGACTTAAGCGTATACCTAAATCAGCAAAATTGTTACAGGATCCTACTGGTAACAATGCTCCCAATGACGCGACCTCAGGAGATAAGACTTGAAAGCCTCGACGAAGGACCCGGACTTCTACCCTTTAAACTTGGACAAATGAAAATCACGACTCATCATCATACCTTTATTCAGTACATACAACTAAGTAATATCGAAAACAATGTTCACTCCCTACAAACCCAACTAAGGAACTGTCAAAACCAAATGACTAATGACACTTACGCGCTATACGAAATTCAGTTGGAATATCTTGCTAACAAACTTGGCAATGTCTTAAAACAATTACGATCTTTAGAACCCAATAGAGCCAAAAGAGGTCTTGTAGATGGACTAGGTTCAATAATAAAAAGCCTAACCGGGAACCTAGATCACGAGGATGCACTAAAATATAATCAGGCAATTAAAATCTTAGAACGCAACCAAAATAAATTAGCGACCGAATTTAATGATCATATTAGTATGAGTAAGGAGTGGTTGTCTAAACATAATAGCATAATCACACAGATAGTACAAAACCAGAATAAAATTAATGTCACCTTAGAGACTATATTACAAAGCAATGCATTAAGTGAGAAAAGTTTAATAAAATATGCCCATTTTGCCCAACTACTAGAAATTATAAGCGATAATGTAGAGGATTTATTTCAGGAATTAATCAGGATAGAAAATAGTTTAGCTTTCATTCGTGCGAGTAGTACCCATCACTCCATGATAGACATAGAAATATTAGAGTCAATGGTAAGAAAACTTAAGACTATTTACGCCGAAGAGCAAGTTTTAGACCTAGAACTTAGAGATTACTATGATATTATAAAACCGGGATCATATTACGTAGATAAGCAGATAGTATTCGTATTTAAATTCCCAATCTTTTCTAGAAATAGTTACGATATCTATAGACTCTCTGTGGTACCTAATAAACACGCACAGGCACTTATTCCACCCTTCCCTTTCCTTGCAACTAACGAGATGTCACATGTGTACATAGAGGCTGAATGCCCGAAGTCGAAAGACTGGTACCTCTGTGAGAAAGATATTACCCACCAGATACGCACCAAAGCTGACTGCATCCAGGAGTTAATCACCAACCAAGTTCTACAAGACTCCTGCAGGTTTACCACAGTCACCCTGATGAGAGAAGCCATGGAGAAGCTCGACGACCAACATTACGTCCTGTCCTTTCCTCAAGAAACGAAGATACAACTAACCTGTAACCAGAAAGACTACACATCGCTTCAGGGTAGTTACCTTGCAACGATTCCTACTGGGTGCTATTTGAAAACTGAAGAGTTCACAATCGCGAACGTTTACGACGAAATTAACGGCCAACCCTTGAAGTTAATGAAGATACCCTATGACGCTGAGAAGCAGGCCACCACAGCTACCCACGTCAATCTGAACTCTATTGATCTCCAAGGACTACACGGCATCCAGGACCAACTCATGATCCAGAAACCCGTTCAACTTGAAAACGTGCTCACCGACGGACTTTATCACACTACAATCCCGTTCTATGGAGTACTATCGATTGCAAGCGTACTCGCCATCATCGTAATAACCCGGCGCTACCTACGCAGACGCACGAACACTATGGAAAAGAAACAGCAACCACCAGCCACAACCCTGGAAGGGAATGGAAGTCCTGGCGAACTCCCGGCAACATTTTCACTCAACGTGCTAAAATAGTCGCCGTTCTAAGGGGGGAGGAATTACATAGCGCTACCATATGAAGATCGCTGATGTTGCATCCGCACCGATACTTATTATTGCCAATTCACCTATGACGTCAATCGATTTCGCAAACTGTTGTTTGCTCAATAAATTGTAAGAATGATCATTCTATTGTCCCACTTCGACTTGGAATCGTCATTCATAGGATTAATTTTTGTAATATTTAATCAGTAATTAAATTAATTTAAAATCATTTCGGTTTTTTTTCGATCCTCCGATCGCAGCAAACGTAATTCCCCTCTATTACATGGGACTTAAACATAACTGGAGAAATGTGGGTACACCTCTGCCTAACCCTTCGGGGATTAGAGGCGTGATGGTATGTTGTTTAAGCTCTATCGATTTAATTATTTTATTGCCTCAATACTAGAGTGGTTTAAGAAAAAGAAAATTTCGTTTAAACGTTTAGTCATCAATAAAATACGAGACAAAAAAAGAATAAAAAATATAATTATCAAATTTTACGCCATTTTGATAAGTGTAACTGTAATACTATCAGCTCGTGGCTGATACTATACGCTTATCTTAACGGTACCTATCATTATTTCGATTAACTACGTCAGCAAAGGATATCTTGATAGGGTTGCTCGTTTGAGGGTTTGGCTTAGGACATATTCATAGTATAATATGGTTGACTTTCAAGCAACATTGTGAAGGCAATGCATCCACCTTTGAGGCGGCGGAGAGGAACAGGAAGCGGACCTCTCACACGTGCGGTCGCAGAACAAGCTGCACATTGTAAAGGGGCTCGCCAATGGCGGTCCAACACCAGTAGGGGGCGTCAAACGAATACCGAGCTCCCCTCTCATGGTAGAGGGAAGAGCCGTGAGGTTTTAGTCGGTAATAGTCCGATATAACCCTCCCTTGTCCCCAGACGGAGAATTTACATGAGAATTTTCCGACAAGAAAAAGAAATGTATCCATCCTTTACGAGGTTCGTTGTTAAATAAAGTACAAAGCACTTTACTATGGTTTCCCTTACCTCTCTTAGTTATTCCGTAATCTTTATATAGTAATAGTTAGTCTTTGATTAATCTGAGCAATGAGATCAACTTTATCAGGGATGTGAGAGAAACGCTAGAACATAATTGTTACATGACTTTATTACATAAAGCATACACGTCATTATAGATATATAATCTATGATGAAATTTATCGATATTAACACATTGAAGGTCAATGTGAGACCCAGACCTTTGATATTTGTTTAGTATTCAATCTATAGTACAAGGTGTCAGCATGGTTTAACATACTCAATCACTCGAATTTCATCTAAACATATATGTGAATATGTTTCTCTATCTACTGTGTTCACCGTACGGTCACTTCAGTGAAGTTCTAAATGAATTTTATATAATATATATATAATTTGTTGTATATTTTTCAGTGCTAACTATAATGTATTGAGATGTTTGTAGACCGTGTCTCAAATACTTTAGGTTAAATTATACAATGACTGCGGTAGTCGCAAGTGGCGATGGCTGCGGTGATGGTGGTGGCGTCATATCCTTAAAGATCTTAACTTTTTAATGATAAAAAGAAGTTTTCTGCTCTTTCCATCTGAACTTCCACCAGCTTCTCTTAACCTCACCCTCTGCGCGGATACAATCGATCACGACTGTCCAAAAATTGGCCCCAGAAACTCCGACCAAAAATACGGCCGTTAAGCTAGCACAGAGAAGAAGATGACGGCTGTATTTTGGTACGGATGTGTGGGAGCCCGCCACGGTCTTTACTGGTTTTTTTCTTTTGTTTAAAACCAACATCTTTTGCGTTCTCCTCTTTCAAAGATCTTTGATTTTGGTCCACCCAGGTTATGAAAAATCTTCCAAATACTTGTGATATATTAAACATCATCGTGTTGTTAGTTTCAAGTGGGTGTGCATGTATATGCGGATTTGTGACTACTTGCTTATAAATGTCCATAAGTGCACATGAACCTGTTAGTTCTTGTAGATTATCGGCCTCCTGGTCGCTTGAGCTATTACAATTTGATGTACTAGAGTTTATGTTAGAAGGTTTCCAGTTTTTATTCTCCAGTATATAACGAAAGGCTGTGAGGCAATCAGCCCACATGATATTGGGTAAACTGACATCAAATTCCTCAAGTTGTTCCTGTAGTTTCAGTATGGGCAAATCAATATCGCCTTCGTTATGACAGACTAAGCACACAGGTGATTCTTTTCCATTAATAAAACTAATAAAATCATAAAAAGCGTTCTTATCAAACTCGGATTCCTCATCGTCACTGTTACGGTTTCTGTAAAGTCGGTATGTCAGCTCTTCAGGTGCTGACATGTTGTCATCCGATTCTAGATATTGACTCCGGTGCTCAGCTAACAGGCTCACTTGTGTTATTCTGGTTATTTTCGTCACTTCATTTTGTTCAGTCGTCAAATCCATGAATATGTATGTATTTATCGGAGTCATTTTTAAAACTGATAACTTCTGTGTGTTGAGTATTTATTTCGGCTTAAATGCATAGAGCGTTCAGTAATCACTTGTTTGAATGACTCGGAATTAATATTTTGATATAGGATACTGTTATCTTTAACAAACATCAAACAGCACAATGTAGATAAGCTGATAAACACTACTTTTTTGGGGTTCCATAGTCACACGATATATTCGGTTCCCTTCGAGATGGTTTAGCTAAATGGTGACGATCCACGCGTCATGTTTTGGAATGAGCACCTAGATTCAATATTACAATTTTTTTACTCAACGTAGGCAATAATAGTTGCAATGCACCACTTTTCCTCAAATATTAACTAGCTTTATTTCAAACTAGCTACCGCCTACGACTTTGTCCGCCTCAAAGTTCAAATAATAACCCATAAAACAAGATAAAAATTAAAAATTGTATGTTGAGTGCACGTTAACCCTCCCGATGTGACGAAAAAAACGATTAAAAATGATTAATTAATGTTACCTTATTGTACCTGGCCAGTTCATTGACCAGGCACATGGGTGTCTTCTCTTTACTGTTGGCCGAGTTGGCGCGCGGGCTGTCCTCCAGCACGTCGCCGGGGGGCGAGGGCGCGGGGGGGGCGCCCCCGCCCGCCGCGCCCTCGGCGGCAGGCGCCGTTTCCACCGCGCGCCCGCCTACGCTACTAGCGGCTGTGTTTGATGATGTTGATACAACTAGAAAAACACAATGAACCTTCCATCAACTTACACACAACAACAATTTAAAAATTCTTTTTTTTTTTTTAACATGTTCAGGATCCCTATTTTTGGACTGCCTGGTGGTCTCATGGTCGCAATAGCGACTGTTGAGCGTGGGGTACTAGGTTCGATTCCCAGGTCGGGCAAAGTGATATTAAGTTTTTAATTGTACTTTTTCTGTATTTTTTTTTTGTAGAAGACTGGTGCCTAATCTAAGTTTTTTTTTAAACCTGTAGGGCTGCACATTTCAATACTCGTCGCACCTACGATTATTATAATTAAAAAGTGTGTATTTGTTACCTGCGTGTGCGATGGGCACGGCAGGCGGCTGCAGCGGCGGCGGCTGCGCGTACTGCGGCGCCAGCACGGGAGCGCCCGGCCCGTACCCGCCGCCCACCGCGTACGGTCGGCGAAGCGCCTTCATTGGTTGCTGTCCAACGTCAACACATTACTACTTACAACACATGACAAAAGAGCATATCGAATGCCTGACGACACAGCTTAAAAGATCAATTGACAAAATGTACACACAGCAAAACAGATATAGGTATGCAGGGTCGTCAGATATAGTTGAAGTTTTCTTAGAAACCGATGGATGTTTTCGAATGTAATTTAATTTAAAACGTAGATAATAAATAGTTCTTTATTTACGTTAAGTTTCAGTCAAAAACATCCATCGGTTTCTTAGAAAACTTCAACTATATTATCTGACGACCCTGCATACCTATCTGTTTTGCTGACTGTACATGATGATCGAAACACAGCGTCAAGGACGAGCTGTTATATTCTTACAACATTAGTGGAATAGCTGTCCACCATTCAAACGTACTGTGTCGACATAGTCTGTCTCATATGGAGAAGGCAAGAATATTAATCACCACGCTTGCTCAAGGCGAATTAGCGATCTTAGACATATATTCATTATCCGGGTTTCCTCACGATGTTTTACCTTCACGGATGTCCAAGATAAACTTAGAAAGTACAAAGTAATTAAAATGTTACATTGGTACTTGCCCAGAATCGAACCCACAACGGCATGCGTGAAAGGCAGGTACCTTAACCACTGGACCATCACGACGTTGGCGGAATAGTCAACTTAATACAGACTACTTGAGGTTTCATATTGCAAAGTAGTGTCTCACCGGCGGTACGGAGTGGTGCTGCGCTTGCGGATGATGTGGCATAGCCCTGATGGGGTGAGGTGGTCGCTGCGGCGTGTGGTGCGGCGGCGGCACGCCCATGGCGCCCAGCCCGCCCAGCGCCTGCGCGTGCGCGCCCATCGCGCCGCCCGCCTGCGCCGGTCCCAGCGGCACCCTTCACACCGAAACGCAGTCAGAATCACGCACTATCATCACGTTATAATTAGTCAATAAAGCAATATCACAAGCACCACACAGCACTGTAGACATCACAACTTCTTAATTTTCAAAGAACGACAGTTGCAAACTATTCGCTAGTAACTGTCGCAGCACCGGCTCAGCTCGGTGAAAGTAATCTTTTCAGCTCCGCAGTTGGCGAGACAGTGTTATTTCAACTGTCCAGTAATCAATGGACGTGATATATTAGTCTGAGTGAAGAAAGGTCGGCTGGTTTTGAAACCTCGGTCCCCGCGCATCAATAGAGACGTCGTCATATGTTCCTTTGTCAGTTTTATTCGCAACCAGTTTACGCGACAAAGGGTGCCGCAAAAGACCCTCGACATATCAACAAATTACACAATATTTGCATATCAATGTGGCTGTGCCACTCTTTTCTCAGACAAAGACAGTATTATTTTATTAAATAGTGTCAAAGTTCGAGTAACCAACCCACATTCAGTTATTATTACTGCAAGGATATGTAATATGAACCTTCTGAGACTTCCAACACTACATTGCTAAAAGACTTTTATGAATATGATTAAATACATGATTGCTCGATGAGACACTTAAAAATATAAAATGTGAAAAACATATTTTGTGCAATAATAGGCTATTATAGTTACACATTTTGTTATGAATATATTCCTATGCTCATAAACTAGTCTACATTAGCAACACACACACTAGTCCAAAAAGAAGCTTAAATAACAGGTTTTCTAACTGTGATTGCTAGCCATGTGGTGTTATAAACTTAAATGTTTGTTAAATTAAAGTTGGAACTGCTTATAAGAATAAATGTGCAACTAGAATACACCATTATGGTCTCTTGCTATTTGATCTGTAGATTGATCCCTCCCCCTTTAACTGCCCTGTTAGACTTGTGATCTTAAGTAATTAACCCTTTGACCGCCAGGGACGTCTATACGTAAAATCAAAAAGTGCTCAGGACTGTGACGTCCTGAGCACTTTTCAAAAGAGTATGTATTGTATGGAGTTTTTCATCCATTCTTCTCCATACGAAACTACCTTTTGAAAGGGGCAACTAGATTCGGTTTATTCCAGAAAACCCCACCGACAACTCCCCACCAGTAAAATATGTGTTAATCAGTTACAATACAATTACAATTATTTACCACTAAAAAGAAGGAGAATAGATATTTGTAATTGTATTGTAACTGAATAACACATATTTTGTTTAATACTTAATTCAAAACAACAAACAACACCTGGTAGGGATTTTTACTTATTTTTCCAAAAATCCCCACTAGGCTGTGTATATACCTAGTGGGGATTTCTGGAAAAAAGTAACAATGCCCACTGGTGGGAAGTTGTCGGTGGGGATTTCTGTTTTCTGTTCTGTTTCTGCGGATTTCAATTCTATTTTTATTCTTGTGATGTTTAAAAGTGTCTTTTAATGGCCTAATTGAAATAAAATAAATGACTTGACTTTTGACTTTAAGCCAATCTATGGGCAAGTTGAAGCTATGAAGAAGTGAAGAGAGAGAGTGAGTGAGAGAGTGAGTGAGTGTGTTGAAGTTATTATTATAACGTAGAAGTGCTACCCAAAAATTCTATGGGCACTCTTTCCAATCGGGGCCGATCCAGTTGGCAGAAAAACTGTATAAAATTCTCTTTATAAACAAAGATCAATAATTATTAAGAGATTTATAGACAAAGTTGCAAAACATTGTTTCTACCTAAATTAATGTTGCACAAGACTGGAAGCTGTTCCCAACATAATTGGAAAAAGGCCAAAAGATGATGAGGCAACTAAAGAATTGTGACAAGTTGAGACAATCATGACATCAGCAAACATGAGGTTTTAATATTACCATTTAGCATTAATGTGATGATGATGATGTGGACTAGTAAATTATGAAAAAAAATAAGGCAAATATGATGAACTTCCACAGACGTAGTGAATGTTCGCCCATGGTCAACAGGTTAACAGAGGAAGAATGTCTGCAGACTTAGTCTATCAAAAACCAATTCAGCAATTAAAGATTAGGTAAAACTACAATGAAATGTAATTGTAGGATTATCTATACTAATATTATGAAGCTGAAGAGTAGCTCCCTAATATTAGGAATTCTTGGTCTGATTTGAGAAAATCTTACTGCGTTATATAGCCTGTATATTAACCCGTGGTCTGCCGGGAATAGAATTAAAAGTCTTGACTTTGACTTTGACAAGTAAATAAACATAAAATATTACCGTCCAATGGCGGCCGTTCCCGTTGAATCAAGTTTTGTACCTGTGCGGTACAGTTGACATTTGAAGCGTTCACTTTTGTACCACATAGGTACAGTTGACAGTTGAGGAGATAAGGAAGGTTAAAGGTCAAATAACATTACTCTATGACCCACGCATGGGCAAAGCAGCAACCAAAGACATAACTAGACACAGGTGAAACTTTGGGATATAACTTGTGAGATATTATGTGATACCTCATGTATCTCATGAAATATTATAAAGTTTTACATTTTCATTTCCTTCACATTATATGGCATTTTGTTGAATGTAGAGCAGTCTTGCATAGCATAAAATTGTGGTAGTAATAACCAGACATCGAAGAAATGTGAAAGTTATCATTTGGCAGAAAAATCTAATTGAATATGCAACACAAACATCTTTTGTTTCCATTTGTTGGCTCAATGAGCAAGTCATTCAACAGGTTAGTTTGTAATCATTTATTTGTTTAGATGTACTTACATTGGTAGTTATTGTTCCTGACTCAATTTAGTCAACATAGAATAGGTTACAGTTTTTGACAGAAAAGTGCAATATTTGTGACATGAACCCATTGTTATTTACTAGAAATTATATGAAACTGCAACTACTGTATGGTATCAACACAATAATTCAATCTTAGCTATAAACTAATGTTATGTTTAACAATTTTGACCTATTTAAGTGCACGATTTACGACTCTAGCTCCGATACTGTTACTACAAAGCGTTTGGCTTTGGTTTGTTGCTATTATACGATCTGTGATATGATTGTGTGTACAGCGATATCTCGGCGGGAAGCATTACAAACAAATAAAGTAATGAAAAGCCGAACGTTACTCTACCTAGTTAGTGTTACGTGCCTGTTCTCTCTGTGCATTTGATGTGGAGCCATCTGATGGTGCGCGGGCATGCCCTGGTGCCCGCCCATGTGCTGCGGCGGGTGCCCCGACATCGGCTGATGATGCATGTTCGGGTGATGCATCATCTTCACGAACCACTGCAGTTGTGACACAAACAAACTATAAATATCGCGAACTGCCACCAAATAAACACCGCAATTTTTTTTCACACTGAATTTCTTACCCTTACTATATGTCACGAGCAAATTAGTCCCACAGCTATGCAATCTACATAAATCCGCTCACTAATTACGCCTATATTAGTTTATTTTGGCAAACAGTAAAGAAAATCGTTTCGTTCAACATGCGGCCATGTTAAAAATGTTGCCATTTGCATAAAATTTAAATTCATCTAAATATTTAACAAAATCTACCAAAATAAACTACCACATTTTTTTTACAGATTAAAAACAAAAAAAAATATTACCACTGAAAAAGATCACCATTACTATTTTTACAGCCGTTTTTAGTCTATTTCAATAGACTAAAAACGGCCGCTTTGATATTAGTGTCTCTATTGTTATCGATCATCTGCTTGCCTTTTCCCAAAGTATTTCAACGTTTTCCCAACTATACATACATGATCCAGCGTTACTGGATCTAGCTGAAGCTGTATTTACCAGTATTTTATAATATGAATACTGAATATCACAGTCATATTTTTAGAATTTATTGAGTGAATCAAACACTGCCTGTACATAGGCCTCCCCTATAGATTTCCTAATAGGACTGGGGGTGTAGGTAGTCGTAAATAATTTACCAGCTAAAGGCCGCTGCATACGTGACGGGTTTTTATCCGGACGGGACGTGACGGGAAGTTTTGGAAACATCGTTGCATACAAAATGTATCCAAATACGTATATGTCACGGGAACATGGACGGGCCGGGAACGTGGACGGGAAAAATATCGTCGGCGACAATGTTTAGCACGTCCCCGTTTAGCAATAACAATTAAAGCCAATTCTTGAATTGAAAAATCCATTTTCGTTGTTCACAACACTAGCACGTTAGATACGAATCAATGTCACGTTGCGTATGCGTTTGCACCACTTCCCGTTTTGAACGAGACAATCACGTGCCCGTCCCGCTCACGTCCCGTCCGGAGTATTCACCCGTCACGTATGCAGCGGCCTTAATAGTCCACGTTCCCAGGGAACGACGAAAACTGCTCCCCATATAGGATTTCAGTGTCGATCAATAAGTTAAATAAACAAACAGCTTAGCAGAAAAAAAAAAGATGATTTATTTCATTCACTTACATAATAATTATATCAAGAAATATTATAACTCGGTTTGACAAATGTAAAGAAAAACTACCGACATAAAGTGAAAGTAATCTTCGTCGTTATTAATTTGTACATCGGTTAAATTAGAGTAGGCAGGCTCTTCGATTTCTTGCAGTGAACTGTCTAAAGTCTCGTTGCTATCCCTGGTGGTTTCCGCCCACGACACACGCTTCGAACTTCGAGAAGTTTCCTTTTTCTTATCTGACGTTGGAGTTGAATGGGAAACAGGCGATGGCGGGCCTTTAATTGGCGTTTGAGCGCATTTGTCAAGGTAATGCTTTCGAAGTATGTACTCGCGCATCGAATCATGAGCCACACGTTTAGGCGGCGGGGGCGGTGGCAGCGACCTGTCCTCTTCATTATCACAAATGCTAGCGATTCCCTCTTTTCTGGCTTCTTCAATGCGTTTAGTTTCTTCTTCGTTAGCTGTGAGCGGCCAGGCGCCGAGTTTGTTCCGCACCAGGTGAGGCCGTGCGTGTGCGGCGCACAGGATGCGTTTGCGCACGAAGTCATGGAACATGGTTAGTTCGGAGCTCAGCTCGCGCCGGATGAGTTGTTTGTGTCGGGCTGGCACGCTAGGATCACGTACTGCGAGCAGAGCCTAAAAAAAAATGGTAAATAAATTAATCTCGGCAAATATATTATATTTTACTTATTTAAGAAGATCGGTTTAAATACCCGTTCGGAATGAGTGACGTCACTAATGTCATCGTCTTGTTACCTGCGAGGCGAGCAGCGTGGCGCTGGCGTCGAGCGCGCCGGCGACGAGCCGCTCGTCGAGCGCGGGCAGGGAGGCGGCGGACGAGATGCTGGTGAGCGACTCGCTGCGGTTGGCGCGCCGCTCGCCTGCCGCCGGGCTGCCGCACGAGCACGCGCGGCGCCGGGCGCGGGGAGAACGAGACCCGCTGCCTTCTTCAGTGTGGTATGCCTGAGATACAAATGATATAACACAACCCCTCGAACTTTATAATCGAAATAACCCTTAGATTACACCGCCACAACTGTGTGTCTGTGAGCCCTGCTGCCTGACTGGGACACTGGTCCCAGTCAGGCAGCAGGGCTCTTAATGGCAAGTCATATGTGTATGGGTTGCATGTATGGTGTTATAGTGTGTCATATGGTGTTAAAATGTGCTGAGACAAGGCTGGAAATCGGATGGGTGAGAACACTAAAAATGTTTTCAGTAGCATCTACTGACTACATAAAATCAATTTACAACTTACATGATTTAAAGATCTGGTCAACAAGCAGATGGCCGACACCAAAGTCCCGAAGGTAAGTTGTGGGAATGGCTCGTAGGATATCTTGGGTGCTCCGAAGTGTAGCTCAACGAGGGGCTGCCAGCGCTCCAGGTCTAGCCCAGGGTCGGCCAAGAGAGATAGAAGCTCTGGACTGAAGGATAGCAGGCAGAGTGTTGCCATATGCAAGATCTCGAGAGTTCTGGTAACAAACATACAATAATTTATAGTTAGACGTCATGTTTATAAGCGTTTTTATAATTTAAAATTTGAGGTTTTGTAAGTACATAAATTTTGGTATTCTCTCACCTGTGCAGTACGTTAGGAGCATGGCTGTGTGCGTCGTCGGGTGGCTGCAGCGCGGGCTCGGCGGAGCGGCGCGAGCGCATCATCAGCGTCACGCATTGATACAGACACGCGCTTATACTTCGCTGTACAAATAAGATTAATTTTAAGTCCCAGATAGTTAATCTTATTAAACCAGAGAAGACCTTTTTGTTGAAGGACCACGTTTATCTGATCATCTAATAGTATAGTAGGAAATAAAGTCAAAGCAGATCACACTTACCATAATCCCAGTCAAAGAAGTAATATTCTGGATACGCCACCTCGCCTCAAATTTCACCAGCTGTACGACCAGATTGAGCGTAGACGCGCACAAGTTAAGAGCATCGATGTTGAACACCTGCCTCGGCAACAGCACCGCTTCTATCAGATGCTCTAAATGCACCCCAACGAAAGTTATAGCATCGCTGGCGAAGAACTGACCATGCTTCATTACCATCATGGATATAAAGTCTAAACTGTAAGCATACACCCTCCACCACTCTTGCGGCTGCCACGACGAACCTCCATCGAATTTCGGAGGCAATAATTGCAGCCAAAGAAACTGATCCACATCACTCATCAACAAGTCTTTGTTAAACGGCCCTCTAGAGTAGGCCGTCAAACAGCGCAAAGCAGCTAAAGACGTATGATAGTGACGCCTGTTTTGCAAACACGTTTGTAAACAACAAAGAATCTTGTTGATGAATCTACTGGACTGGAACCACTGCGATAATCCTGAGAACATGTCGTCGTACAAGTCTAAACATTGTTCTAACATCGCCAGAGATAGTACCACGGGCGGAATGTTCTCGTTTACAGGGTGACCGTTTACTTTCGGTTCAGGTTTCGGATCATCTTTGATATCATCTAACAGTTTCTCAAGCTCCAAACTATTGATATTCGTGACAGATCTTATAATATTTTGTGCAGTCACACTGTTGGCCTTTATTTCATAGTCTAAGCTGCTTATAGCGACTGTGCATATCGAAAGGATCGCGCGGATCGCTCTCGGGTGCAGACATTCGTAAACAATCGCTGTGTTGGTCAGTAGATTGTCGACTTGTTTTGCGCTAGACTTTCTGTTATCAAAACAGTCGTCTTTCCAATTTGCTAGCATTATAACGTAAAGCTCAGCGAGGATAACGACTAATCTACCATCTTTTAAGTCGTCGAGTTCGTTCAGCAGAGCGCTCATGCACGGCGCAACCATTTTAGCCTTGTGTGCTATGTTTAAGGTAATAGGTAAGCACTTGCAGAATATTGTGATGAAATCTTTCCACGAAGTCAATAGACCAAGCCAGACAGGCACTTTGTCGACCGCTTCGTCACTCTCATATCGACCGTTAAAAGAAAATATGTAGTCGATCCATCTGTCCAAATGCTTTTTGTTCGTATCGAAAAATTGTTCCAACATTTCTTTCAGATTGGGCTCAAGTTTGTCCCTTGAGACGAAAAGTTCTATTCCAATAACGTTAAATATTTGAGAATACGTTCTTAGCCCTGGTTGTATTTCACTGAACAAGGGACTGGTCAAGTATTCCCAAAAGTGGGGGTTTTCTCGTAATTTCTTTACCAGTATTTGCATGTTGTTCTTCCATAACGCATGGAACAGAGCCATGATACAAGACAGTAAGGGGCTGTGAAGTAATTTGGGATTCTGAAATGAAATACAAAATTCATTAATCCCATTGCCTGGTAAAATAAATAAAGGTATGAAAGAAATGATACTAACACTCCTCACGGTTCCAAGGTACTCGGCCATATATCCTAAAATGCCTTCAAAACTTTCATCTTTGTCAGTTTTGTTATCAGTCGTACTTTTCTTTTCTTTACCATCCTCCTCTGTATCCATCTTTTGAATATGGTTCATCATGAAGAATGCTTCAGTAAGCCCCGGCTGGGTGCCTACACAAGTGGCCACGAATTCTAGAATAGCTACTTTTAGTTCTGTAGTCTCGTACTCATCTCGTAAACGATCGAGGAACATCACACGAACTTGGTAGGCGGTCATATCTAGTGATGCGAATAGGGACATTTGGAAGCGCTGAAACACAAGTAAAATTTTTATGATACATATCTTCAGAAAGGTCTAATCTTGACTAAAAGACATTTAATTTTGACCCAGCGAACTTCGTATCGCTATATTTCTTTTTTTTTTTTTTATTTCTTTCATAAGATCCTTCTTACAATAACAAACACAACAAAAAAAGAATTAGTCAAATTGGTCCAGTCCATTGGTCAAGGGAAATAGGGATTCATTTTTATATTTATATAATAATAATATATAAATTAGTTTTAACTTACATCAGCAAAACTCTTGAGCAGTCGACAGCTTAGCACCGGTAAGCTCTTATTGAACGCATGATTAATATAGCTGGTCACTTTAGGCACGACCTTCAATTCATCTTTCTGTTTATTCTGCGCGAAGATCAGATGTTCCAGTGGTGTTACTTCGTTGGCTTCCGTGACCAACGACTTCAGGCGCAGAGCAAAGATCACGATCGCTACACAGCGCTGTATAGTTGATATGTATTGGGAGCCGGTGCCTGATATCCAGTTTGTTTCGTTTCGAATTACACTTTCTAATTGGTCATTTCCTAAACAAGAAAATAATTTTATCAGCTTTTGAAACGATAATCATTGTCTTATGATGTAACGGATTAAAAGAAACTTAAGGCTGATTTAGACGGTGCGAGAAATATCGTGCAAGTTGTGGTACATTTCCGTCAATGATCAGTCACTTTTGACATGACAGCCGCGCGGTCCCGCAATGTACGTCAAATCGCACAATATTTCTTGCATCGTCTAAATGAGGCTTTAGATTCCACGACACAGGGAATATTTAGTATGCGGTCTAGGGAACAAAAACTGTAAAGTTCTTTTTGAGACAATAAGAAAACACATTGTATAACATCACGCCTGTAATCCCCTAAGGGTTAGGTAGAGGTGTACCCATTAGTACTACCACATTTCGCCAGTTATGTTTAAGTCCCATGGAATAGGGGGCGAGCCTGTTGCAATAAGAAAATAATATTATAATAAAACATTTTGATTGAATATTACATACCAACAGAAATAAATTTCAATAGTTCAAGCGCATTTTCAGTATGCATCAAACTGTACACACAAGTTTGTTTCAGCAACTTGTTGCAGGGTTTAGTACTCTTGGTGTCTTGTAACACGAGCGTTAAGAAATGTGCGCAACGCTGTATCATGTCGCGACGTTCACGAGTGTTGCTGTATCGCCAGCCGTATACGTTGGGGAATACTTCTCGAAGTATTAATATTAGGCCGGGAAGGATGACCTCAGTAGATATGCGGTCATCATTAGAGGCTTGCTGAAAATAATATGTTTAATAAAAAAATGTTGCAGGATTTTAAGCAACACACTGTGTTTATTTTATTTAAATTTTGCAATCCTCCTAGTATTATAAATGTGAAAGTTTGTGCAGATGTTCAGATGTTTTGTTACTCAATCACATGTAACCATCATCATCTCAGTCCGGATGCAGCTGAATACCAGTATTTTACATGGAGAGATTGCCTATCTGACCTCCACAACCCAGTAACTGGGCAATACGCTACTCTTTGGTAAGACTGGTTGTCACTCAATCACACGTAAACTGTTTAACAGATTTGAATGAAAATTGGCACATTGACTATTTCCTGGATTAACACATAGGATACTTTTTATCCCGGTAATGTGTTCCCTTGAGATAATAGTTCAATTTACTTTACGGAAAGTTACTTTCTGCGCGGGCGAAGCCGCGGACAGAAGTTAGTTTTTCTATAAATATGACTACAGAATATATTCTGATATGATGAATATATTGGATTTACCTTGAGACCTATATTTATTTGGCAAAGGCTAATGATTATTAAGATGTGAAATAAATATATAGGCTATTATAAATATATAGGTTAACTGGCTGACTCGGCCACGCGTTGCTGTGGCTTGAAGTAAGTAAAGATATTGAGATCAATAATCGACATAAAAACTATCCTATCTTTTAAGTTTGACCAAATTGCACACAATAAGCCATATTTCATAAAAAATGGTTGAGTAGTTTCGGAGTTCATCCCGGACAAACAATGTGACGCGTAATTTATATATATTAAGATTAGCGTCAACATACCTCATGAAAAGCGCACAGCAGATCAATGTAGGCTCCCAGGAAATTGTAAGTACCGCTCAGTTGTTCTATCGTTACTAAATAAGCACCAACTGCGGCCGAGTCGAAGGACGCACCATTTGCATATTCAATGTGAGACAGTTTTTGATTCATGATTCGAGGTAGAAGTCCTGTGTTTATTAATCTGCAATATTTAATTAATATTATTTTAAACATAATTATATAGAAGGTAAGCGTGCTAAACTTAATGCACTTAATTTTTTCATTTAATGGAGCTATTGCAAACTGTCTAATACTTGGTCGCAACTCAATATAAGCCGCTTTCAGCCAAATTCTCAAAAACAGCTCCTTTTTAAGTCGTCTTAAAGTCGTATGCTATCTCTGTCACTTTAAGCTGTATCGTAGCAACAGAAATACATTTAAGAACGTCTTAAAATTAACGTGTCGTTTGAAAAATCGAAGTTATACGTCTTGAGTCTTAATAACTTTAAGTTATGTTCGAGCATTTGAGGGTGATTTTTTAGATATAATTTATTAGTTTAGTAACTATATACCTCTGATGGATTTCCTTAGGAAACACAGGCACCAAGGCAGTGCAAATGGCAACGCACTCCACAAGTAGGGCCAACGGCGGCGTATCTGCCCTCATGAACCTGACCAGCACATCGAATACGCCTTCACTCGGCCCCACCAAACTCTTCGGAATCTCCCGATCCTTAACCAACGCTGACAACACGCCTTTCAACACTTTCGTACCCTGATAGATCCTTTCCAAAGTTACATTTATATTATTCTGATGATGTTGCTTCCGATCCAATGCTTTTTCAATCTCGCTGTTGAAAACTGTCCAGTACGAGTATGGGGTCCGGAAGTGAATCATTGTGGACTCTTTTCGTTCCATTAGTGTGGCTTTAGAGCCAACTTCGATGCGGTATGTAGGGTCTCCTAGAGGGTAATATTCTCTGCCTATGACAGCATCATCCTTTTCGAGTGACATTACAGGTACTGCAGTTGGATTGTAAATCTCTGTGTAGACTGGTAGATTCTTGAGTTCACGTAAAAGCTGTGTGCAACAGTTGTTTTATTAGATTGGTAGGGAAACAAAATGGGCAATGTAAGCTTAGTATGTAAGTAACTAGGTGTAAAATAAGATAACACGAAAATACTCTTTTCTATTTTATTCTATAGAATTTATATAGTAAGTTTATACTATTCTCAAAAATACTTCATGTCAAAGTATACTTACATTCAAAACACTGGCCTTCCCACCCTGAGCTAGTCCACTTGCCAAAATGGACAGAGCATTAAAATTATATGGGAAGTATTCAAGCGCAGTGTTCCACAGCGACACCACGCCGAAGTTCTCATCTCTTTGGTGCAACTTCCAGAACTGACAGTTGATCTCCGGAGAAGATAGGAGATGGGAACAGAGTTGCATGATGCCAACCTGGTGGCTGAGGGTGCCGTCACCATCGAACTTGTCGCAGAGGTCGTTCATAAGGCGAAATATTCTTTGCCGCGCGATAAGCGAGCATTTTGATTTATCCTGTCAAGGTCAAATGATTTATTTCAATTAGACCATTAAACAACACGTAAGTACAATGGCGCAATAAAGAGGCTAAAGGCGCGTTTCCATTATGCAAGTATTTGCATACATGTATGACGTCAGACTTGTGTGCAAGTGATTTGAATTGGAAACACGATTTTGTTCAACTTGCAGCTTGCATACAAGATTTTAGTGGTATACAAGTTAGTTCTAGTCATAAACAAAGTAATCCTCTATGCACGACCGCATGCGCTTGCAACTTGCGTGCAAATGTGCCGACTTGATTATTGTGCGTACAAGTTTTGCAAGTTGTTGTTTCCACTATACAATTTGCATGCAACTTGCAACTAGTATGCAAATCACTTGCATAATGGAAACGCGCCTGTGCGGAAACAGCCCAGTTAACCTAGACCATTAAAAGGCACTTATGAATCTCATTTACAAGGAAAAAAAATATTGATTCTAGTTGCCCATTCCAAAAGGTAGTTTCATAGAGAAGAATGGGCATAAAACTCCATGACTGTGAAAGAGTTTTGTTATTTAGGAAATGCTTATTTTTTTCTTACAAGTTAAGATTATGGAAGTTAGAGATCTAAGACTGGATTATGTGTTTTATCATACTTACAGAAAAAACAGAACTATTCAGCATTTGTAGTAGAAATTCAAATACTTGCATCCTTAGTGCTGTAGCTCCAAAATGTTGATACTGACTCTCAAATAATTTCACATGTTGATCACTCTGAAACAGATCATCCTTAGTTGTTACATCAAAAATAAGTTATTGAAAATTGACATTCTATAAATATTGACATTGAAAAAAATAAAGGAAACAAAAAGGCTATAGAACCATGTTTTAGAATGTGCTGTAAATTATGGACCTTACGCCCCACTACATGTACCTAATAAGACTTTTAATTGAATTATTCAAGGACTTTTACATCAATTAAAATCAATAAAGAAAAAAGGTTCCAACAATTAAATGGATTTGGATTAGTTTTGTCCAGCAGGCAATTCTACTAACTTTTAGGAATAATCCCAATCTAACCTCAGTCATAATCTGGCAAAGATGCCAATAATTTACCAAATATTTTTTTTATTGATTGTTACTGGGATGAGATTGTAACTAGATTTTGAGTGTTTGAGAATTGGCCTTCAGAAGTCCAGATGGGAGGAATTTCGAAATAGGTACCTGAAGAGTGAGCATCATCCAAGTGATGAGCATGGCACTGTGCTCGGCATTCATGTGGAGTTTGGTGAGTTCACACTCAACCAACTCTTTAGTGTTGTCTATCCAAGATGACAAATTGTTGCTGAAAATAAAATCAATCATGCAGTAGATTAGAAAGGAAAGAAAAGAAAGTTTTCAAAATGCTGGTGAATTTAAAAATAAGCCTCCATTTCATATGGTACAATTAGAAACCCTTTTTTTTTGTTATTTTCCCCTAAAAAGTATCCCCCTTTTCAAAATTTACTTATTTACACTAGACATTTTGGTTCAGTAGTTTCAGAGCCAATTAGCTGTGTCAGGCGGACAGATATACATACAAGTTATCCTATTAGAATTCTGTTTCGAGTTTACCATAGAAAAACACATATGGTTGTGCGTGCGCTGCGATTTTTATTAGAAACACAATGGGTGTGTTTTCCCATAGTCAATGGGTTAAGTTTTAAACTACAATATACTACTTACATTTTCATACTATCTGCAATAACCATGAAGATGCACACTTCCATGTACATGATCCTCATGCACAGCTCTCTGTGCCTCTCCTCCAGAAGCTCACTGTACCCCTGGCTCTTCCCAAACCCATGCTTTCTAAACAATGCAAACAACTTGTTGAACTCCGTCTCACTAAATATGTCCTCTTCAGATATATGAAGCAGGATCTGTAAGATTGCCAACTGCTCCCTCATATTACAGTCTGCCCACTCTTGCCTTATATTTTCATTTGAGAAATCTTTTTGCATTCTCCTCGATGGAGGCGCTGTGTTCAATAATTTATCAAACTGCGATATAAGGGAAGTCTTCAAGTTTTGTATGCCTATTTCTTTTATTATCTTCTTAAATTGCTCATTGTATATATGATTCGGCTCGTCTCTAAACTGTACTATGTATTGTAACAATTTAAGCAGGAACAGTCTCTCCGCATAGTAAAACGTCCACACGTTTGGTAGTAGGAACACAGGACGAGTATCAACAAATGCAACATTCTTGAGGGCATTTGCTGGGGTTCCGTACGATATATCACACAGGTAATTCTTCATAATTTCCCATATTTGAAAGCAATCTACATCCTAGAAAAAGGAGAAGTTTAACATACCACTGGTGAAAATTGAAGATCAATATAAAATTTCTGAAAGATTTTTGTTCCAGTGTTATACTTACAACATAGTTCTGTAGTGTTTGCACCACACTCAACAGTTTAGTTTGTTCTGCATGTTTGGTTTGCAGTTGTGAAAAACTGTCAGCTTTGTTTGGCTTATAACTTGCAAGACCTTGTTTCAGGCCTTCCACTACTTCTTTATTCCCAAGTACAGAACCTAACTCTTCATTGGAAAAGCTCTCAGAGGTGGTCCAACGCCATAATTGCTTCCAATAGCTGCAAAAATAAGTCATCATTATTATGAAAATGGCAAATAAATTAGGCGACTAAAAATAATATATTTCAATTTATATACCTTATGCCATTTGCAGCCATGATTGTAATTGTAACAGTTATAGGAATCACACACGACGTTTTTCTAGCTTTATTTTATGTTAGATTTATTTACCGCCATGGCATTTTAGGTTACAAGATTTATTTCATCAAATTAACCAAACCGTCACCCTGTCCTGTCAAATCAGTCTAGGGATGCCCAATACGATGCGATATATCGAAATATCGATACAACGCTATACGATATATCGATATTTAATACGATATTTTGGCCATACGTATCGTTTATCTATAACTTTGTTTAAAAAAAATCTTTTTTGTTTATATTAAACCTACCTACCTTTAGACATAATATTGTTATTCGTAATAACCAGAGGTCGGGATTAGTTAGAGTTATTTATGTACTTGCACTGATTTCACGCAGCGAAAAAATAAATTTAAGTGCTGATAAGTGGCAACTGTGATTTTTTTAAATGTCCTTTCATACTTAAAAATACTTTTCTTTTATAACTTACAATATATTGTAAAAATTAAAGAAAGGTATGTCTTTCTTTAATGTTTACGATATATTTAGGGTTATAATAATATTTTACCTACGAAATAACCTACCCAATCGATATACCCAAGCGATACGGTTACGATGCGATATATCGATACAAAGGAATACGATAATATCGCGTATCGATACAAACGCATTCGATACGGTTACGATGCGATATATCGATACAACAGACTTTTTTGGACATCCCTAAATCAGTCAAATGTCAAACAAATAGGAATAGTGAAGTTTAAATAGACTAAAGTTTCTATTGATGTGATCGTGTGATGTCCCTTGAATTGAGTGATGTCCTTTAAAATTAATAGAACCGCGACTTCTTTTTTGCGCGGAACCCTAATTCTTATTTCCTTTTTTTAAATGTAATGTATTTCTTTGAATTTGTGTGTTTTCTCTATTAATTTGTGAATCTATGGTAGAAAGAAATGATTGCTATTATTTTGTTGAAATGTCAGATTTATGTCAGTCAACAAGTCATTGTTGACTTGATTGACATAAATCTGACTTAAAACGACCGACGTCACCACATGAGAGGCGGTAGCTTCACATCAATCCAAAATTATCAATTTTAATTTGGTTGGTTCATCGATATAGCCTTAATTTAGATAATAAGCAGTCCACGTGATGCTTATACTGTAGACGAACGTATGTAATAAGTTTCATTTATACACGTCTTGTTTTTTTGTTGGTTATAGTTTTACTTTCCCGGTGCTTGATTGACCAGCGACATGGCTCCACAAGCTGCTGCATTAAAACCTAGACCCGATGATGACCCCATAGGCATAAGGGCTGTACTTCTTGGGCCGCCAGGATCCGGGAAAGGCACTCAGGTAAGATAAGTCTGTGTGATCTTTGACCTTTAGTCCATTATGTAGCTTTTATTATTAATATAGTCATATACTGGTTATATACTTATATACTGAACAACGTACCTAACTCATTCATTCATTTTTTTAAACATTTTTATATTATGTAATCATAGACTCAACTATTTGAGTCCTATTAATAGCTTAAATATGTATTATTATAGTTATGACATTTGTTTTCATAGGTATACAAATATTTATATTTAGCTATCCAACGTATTTCTGTTGATAGGCACCACTCCTTAGGGAAAAATACTGTGTCTGCCACTTAGCTACTGGAGACATGCTCCGAGAAGAAGTTGCATCGGGCTCAGAGCTGGGTCGTTCACTTAAGAAGCTCATGGATGAAGGAAAACTGGTGCCTGATGAGATGGTTGTAAACATGATAGACAAAAATCTTGATCAACCTGCATGTAAGAATGGTTTTCTTCTTGATGGCTTCCCTAGAACCGTGCCTCAAGCTCAAAAGGTGAAGTTTGTTTTACTTTATTCTTATCTTATTTTGTTTACTACCTATTCTTACTACATTTTATTTGACATTGCTATGTATTAATAATTCTGAGAGTATTTACATAATTACTTATTATATAAGTAGTTTGTAATATTTTTAGTCTATCTCTAAAACTTTTTTAGTAATTATATTTTCTCATTGTGTTGTTTGTAAAAAAAAAGTTATAGTATGTAACACATACTATACACTATGTAACAAAAACCCTGTCAGATCAGTGTTGCCGTTGATCAGTTTTTATGTTTTATTTTAATTTAATTACTTCTTCTTTCTTCTTTTTTTTTCACTGGGGAAAAATAATAATCTCAAATCCATTAAATGGTTACGTATATGTGTACGCAGTACGATGCCGAATAATACCCTTAAGGATCGGACAGGGTTTTTGTTACAGGCTGTATATACTTTGTTCATTAATTATTTGAGCTAAGAATCCTCTGCTTCTTCTTCTTCTTCCTCTGATTCATAGTAAAATATCAAAAATACTGCTGTGGAACACAATGATTTTTTAAATTCATGATAAGAACTATCATTGATATATTATTTGGTAATTATTATACAGATAAAGGATTAGTATGTTTTTTTTAAAATGTTTTTTTACACTTTTTCTTATTACAGTTAGATGACCTGTTGGAAAAACGTAAAACTGCTCTTGATGCTGTCATTGAGTTTGGCATTAAGGATAGCCTGCTGGTGCGCAGAATTACAGGCAGGCTCATTCATCCACCAAGTGGTCGTAGCTACCATGAAGAGTTCCATCCACCCAGGAAAAATATGATAGATGATGTCACCGGGGAGCCTTTGATAAGAAGGTCTGATGACAATGTAGATGCTTTGAAAAAGCGGCTCGCCGTATATCATGAACAGACTGAACCCCTTGTGGATTATTATATGAGGAAAGGTCTGCACTGGAGGATAGATGCTTCTATTTCTTCTGAAAAAGTGTTTAGCAAGATTGATAACATCTTCAAAACTAGGATCCTTTCAAGGGAAAAAACAGGCCAGAAACTTAGTATTTAAGAAAATATGTTTTGTACAAATCTTATTTCCATATTGCAGTATGTTAACTGTCATTTGTTTGGTTATGTGAATCTACAATAATTTATCTATTTTAGAGACAATTTTTCTTGAACAAATACAGTGGACTGGAATCATGGACTTAGTTGTTTGATTCATTATAGCAAGATAACAGGTTATCAAATACTGTGATTAATACATGAAGATTGTATTAAAATACATAGGTACCATCTCTTTTCTTATTATTTAAGTTTGATAACACAGTTATATTGCATTTATATAAAACATCAAAATACCTTAATACAGTAATTACAAAGAAATAGGAAAATTCAAAAATGAAATTGTAGTTTGGTTTTAGAACTTTATTATTTTTCCATTAATTTGTTGTTCAGAAAACTAATATACACAACATGGTAAGCTCGAGGGAAGGCTAAAGTTATACACACTTTATACCAAAAACAGGTTACTCGATTAGATATCTTTACATAATACTAGGATAATAGTAAACAATTTTCATATATTTAGTATAAATTGGATATCGGAAACTTCAGAACATATAAAATATCATCATGATAATCAATCAACATTTTACTAAAGACTGCACTTTGTCAACTTTTCTAAGAGTTTCATATCTAATACAAACATTATGCACATACGAATAAGGTTCATAATAGTATAAAACGAATAAAATCTATAGTGCGGTTGGTCAATCTCGCTTAAAGAATTCAATTTGGAGGCTGTTCTCACGACGATTAAATCGAATAGGTGTTGAAAGAACAGCTTAGAAGCTATACAAATATGTCTATTATAAGGTTTTTTGTTTGTTTGTCTAAACGCGCTGTTCTCTGGAACTAACAGTCCGATTGGAATAAAACTCTTTGTATACACGGTTAAATAACAACGGCAAAAATAACAATAAAAAAAATCAGCTGTTCAGTACACTTTGACGAGTTAGACGAACATAAATGTACTGAACAGCTGATTTTTTTAATTGTTATTTTTGAAAAGAAATGGTCCCAATCGTTTCGAGTTTGATGATCGAGTTTATGGCTTTCGGTTTAAGAACGACCTAAAAGTAACCGTGTATGACAGCCAGCTTCGAACGATAAGAACTGCTTAAAGATATTGCTGCCTTGCTGTTTGCTCTGGCCCTAACTCTGGAAGTCTGGACTAGTTTATTGTCTATTTTTGATTGATATAACGTTTAACTATTTTATATTATTAAAAAGTGGTATAAAACTCACGGGTGGTTTGTAGCAGTAGTACAACATGGGTATTATTTATTAGAACGTTGATAACTAATATAGGGTGACTGGTAATATTAGTAACCGACACTTAAACACATGATTGTAGGTTTTCTCGATAGCAAAAAACTTTCGCAAAAAAAAATTTAATTTGCTAATGAATTTATTTTTGTTAATTATTATGTATTAGTAGCTATTTATAATCAATTACGTGTTTAAGTCATCATCATCTGCCTAGCCGTTTACCAACTATGTTGGGGCTGGCGTCCAGTACTCCAGTCTAACCGAATGCAGATGAATACCAGTATTTTACCTACATGGAGAGACTGCCTATCCCACCTTCACAACCCAGTAACTGGGTAATACGATACTCGATACCCCTTTATAAAAACTATTTGTCAGACTTTCGGGCTTCTGACGACCCGTAACGACTGTCAAAGATCCACGTATGATAGCCAGGACCAACGGCTTAATGTGCTTTCCGAGGCACGGAGGAGTCTCGATGTGTAATGATGGTCACCCATTCACGCACCCGTGCGGCTGTTATTACTTAGCTACGAACTCGGTCACTAGGTATAACAATTGGGACCAGTCACCCTATAAACTTACTAGGTAATATGATTACGTTATATGTTATAAGTTACTTTGAACAATAAATAAAGATGCTCATTATGTACTTAAATACTTAAAGGTACCTACCATCTAATGTTATACAATTATTAGGAGTCAATTTATAGATAAAATTTTATAAAATTCATCACTGGGTAAATTCACAGCCGTGTATTATATTTTGCACTTTACGGAATCAAAATTTTAAGAAAATTTTAAACGTTATGATAATATGTAGGTTACAGAGTTTAAAATGTCGGTACTTATGTTCCTTCATATTTTATTATACTGGGTATTCCACTTACTATGTATTTAGAAAGCTTTCGTCTTATATAGTAGGTCACACCTAATATACTACAGACCGATTTCGGTCACGACAACCAATTTCAATCCAAGGGCGAATCCAGGGGGCAGGGGTCTTGCCGGGGTCGCGGGACGTCTTAACAGGATACCGTGGCCCCGGAACGTAAAGGGCAACAGAAGGAACAGGGTGGTTTTTTAGTCAGTAAAAGTCTGACAGTCCCTTCCGCCCCACCCAGGGCGGAAGGACTCATTTGATGATTTTTACCACCTCAAAAAAAAAGGGCGGCAGGGGTCATGGAGGGCATGACCTGGGATAACTATTTTCTTATAGGTAATTATAATTATTATTTTAATCAAAACGGAGCCTGTCCTGACTAGACCTTATTATATGACCCCACCCCCCCAGACTTGAAGGCTGGATCCGCCCTTGTTTCAATCAGGACTAGCCATGCACGCAGGAGATATTATAGTGCACGAGTGTGTGCGTAAACACAAGTGCAATCGAGGAGAGACCAGGCGCAGGACCAACGGCTTTCTGAGGAACGGCGGTGTCACACCGGGTCACCAACTTTCAAACTCCGGGCTGCTAGGTAATTTCTTAGTAGAAATTGCAAAAATGGAAAACTCAACATTTTCTGCCCGACCTGAGAATCGAATCCAGGATCCCACGCTCAGAAGTCGTGCTTGCAACCACAAGACCAACGAAGGAGTAATTCCTAGTTTGTGACAACGTTCGCTAAATAAAAGAAAAACATTTAGGTACTACCTACCAACTTACCAAGTAACCGTGAATCGTGAAATTAATAATAATCGGCATTTTACGCCTGTCTTACTTAGGTAATCAACATTAAAAATTGGCGGCTATTATTAGACTTAGGATTAAGGTTAATTTCTGAAAAGCTATAGTTCAGCGATTGGTATACGTACTAATTTCGTAATGTGATCTGTGGAGCAGCGTTATCTAACATACATAATACGTTGAAAGGTTATCTATTATTTAACATACACAGCATAACATTACGCCTAGTCTAGCAGTACATACGGACTGCATCATCAACTGGTCACCCCGTTTTCGAACGAATTTTAATGCGAGAGGGGTAACCAGTTCATGACGCTGTCTGTACCTACATAAGTATTGAGAACCTCCTCCTTTTTTAAGTCGGTTGAAAAATAATAGGTTATCAATGATCAAGGTATAATCGCGGACAATGACGGTTGACCTCTTTAGTAATAAGGTTGAAAAGAGGTCAACCACCATTGTCCTCGGTCTTACCTTTATAATAATACCTAGATATTGTAATGATGATAGTATGCAAGCACAAAGGAAGTAAATAAAACACAAAATAAATGGACCGATTCAGTGTAATTGTGATCATTTTCAATAAGTATAAATGTAATTTTATACAAAAGAACAATTATTATAATAGTAGGTACAATTTTTTTATGTAGATTTGACTTTACATTACAATAATGAGACGTTACCGAGGCGAAACAAAAGTAAAAAGTGATAGGTAGATATAATCAAAAAATATAAAAGCAAATGAAACATCATGATACGCTAAATTGATAGTAGTTAGATCGTAAAAATAATTCACGCCGACTAGCAAAACACATTAACATACCTAAGTGCAATCCTCGAAGTATTACACTAGTAATATTTCCATCATTGAGATATTTAATTTAATTATAATAACGTATTATTTGCACCAAATGACGTTTTTTAAGACTAAGATATTATGATAATAACGAATGGTATGAAATAGATCGATCATAAAAAGGCGTGGCTTACCTAACACTGACAAAAAGACAGTTGGAAATCATACGTAGGTCCCTACAAAGGGAAAACATTACTATGCACGGTCTGTCATGGGAATTGAGACGTAAACACGAATAAACACCGAAAGCTCAACTAGCATCAAATAAATAACTATAGTTAACAAAATAAACGTAGATTATAATATACAGAAATGATACGATACCAGTCACAGCTACTTAACAACGTCCTACGCCACTATACCTATATAGCTTTGGATAATCGTAACGACAACACGTTTTGGCTAAAACTAATTTACAATAAAGCTTTTTAGAACAACATTTACATACATTGAAAAATATTAACAAGTGGGGTTCCGGGGCGTTCGCTACTGGTGCTGGGAAACAACTTTTATATCTACACCGATATCAATATTTTTAACCGAATATGATTACGAAGAAGACTATCTGAGGCACTTGGTCTTAAGAAAACACCAGATTTAGTGGCGGTCAGGTCTTCTTACACACCCATATTACAAGCTAACTGACCGGGGACTTGAGACGACAAGAAATAACGAGCACTAGATGTAATTACTACCAAACTCTGTGTAGACTCCGCCAAACAGTCGTTTTAGAAACAATAGGCTGAATAGTCTACTACCGGTTGGGAGTGGTGTGACGGTGCGACCGTGACGCGGTGTGGTCAGGAGGTGCGGCGCGGCGGCTCAGTGCTCGTGCAGGCGCTCGTGCGAGCGGCTCGACGAGCGCGACGTCTTGCGCTGGTCCAGGTACGCCGCCGGCGCCCAGCCCTCGCCCTGACCAGCTGGGGAATTACAACAAAAATGTTAATAGGTTCCTTAAAAACTCAGGAGGCTTCCAAATAGATTACATATTGAATCAGACAACCAGAGCTGACAGTGAACCGTAGATATTAGATATTGCTGAGTGTTGAAAAACAGTTTCGATTTCGCTGCTCAGTAAGTATTATAATCATATACTTATGTTACTCAAGCACAAGTCGGTCAGTCTACATGCACTTGTTCCGTGGTCACGGGTCACGTCGTAACTTTCACTTTGAGGAGAGATACCGTCGCGCCCGCGTCGCCTGGTTGAGTATAGGTGTGAGTACGTACCCGCAAGCCGCACGTACCACCAGCCGGCGCAGCCCACCTTGAGCAGCTCGGCGTGCTGGCCCTCCCGCAGCGAGACCTCGCTGGGCCCCACCGCCGTGTAGTCCGACAGCGCCACCAGCGCACACCCCACCGCCTGACACGTGACAAACCTCTTAGTATCGACGTACATACCTCTCTACTGTCTAGCTTGCTATGTATTGCTTTATATTACTGAGATGTTTCACTGTGGTAAGGATCCTTTCAATTTCAATGGTTGTTGCAACTTCATTACTTTGAAACTTGTACGCGGTGATGTAACTTATATCAATGTAGGTCAATGGCATGAGCGCATAAAGGAGGACGGGAAAGAATACAGAGGACCGGTCCAGACGGCCAATGACCAGATTCAGTCATGTTATTGTAAAGCTCTAGTGTGAGTTGAAACGAAAATCTATAGGAACACTTTAATCATTACTATGTACCTATAATTGAATTATTGAAAAGTGGTAAAATTTTGAAAATTTCCCGTATAATGTAGAAATATCGGTCTACGGTAGTAATGTCAGTCTGTACTGTAGTCATGAGCTTTAAAATAACATGAATATGGTAATCATTGTCGGTCATTAATTGCACCATCTATGTTTTGTATTAACTTTAGGATTATTCAAAAGTATCGAACAATAATATTAATGACTGCGTTTCTTTGTTGCAACAACCGTTAAATTAAAAGTACTGTTGGTTGTCATGGAGTCCAGTTCGTTTCTCTACTACATGTTTTAATGTTGCCTCGACTGTTGGATCCCGTGTAGGTCCAGAAACAAGTGTGTTGTGTACTGTCGTGATTCTAGCGTTATAATGACTGTAGCAATCATAATGTAGTAAATAAATACACCATTCATCCTGTACATCGATCAACATGCATTCCTTCACCACTGGTCAAACAGAGCGAAGAGTCACATTGAAGTCAAATATCAACTCACAAAACCGCAACAGTGGCTTCTTCTTCGGTATTATTTTGCAAGTCTGACTTAGTAGTCGGTCCCAGATTTACTTTGGTAATTATTTTTTTAAAGGAATGTAGGTAGGATTTCAGCCATCTTTGAATGGTAAAGAAATAAGGTGGATATTTGACAGTAATTTGACTCTAAACACAAACATGCATTTTCATTCTGTAAAGTAAGATAAGTAGATGGAAATACAAAAAGGAAACTTTTTGTATTAAGTATCTACTTAGGTGTATAGTAAGTAGTTATTTGTTTGACCAGACCATGCATGTTAGTAAAGCGATTAAGTAATAGAACATTAGATAACACTGATATTAATTGTTAGGTAAACAGTTGTTGTAGTCATAAACGATAAGAGATGACAGTCATAAAATACTTTTAGAAGATAAATATAGTAATTATGTTGATAGTTGTCGTATACATCAATATAGGCAGATATTACATATCAATATATAAATATAGACAGTTCCTAAGTAAGGTATAGTCGCACTAAACACTCCAGCAATATGTAGTTTATAAATATTTATAATATATCTACGTCCATAAGTCCAGTTGGTTCGAGTGCTAATAAACTAAAAATTGATCTCGTATTATGAGCTTATGTAATAAGTTGGAAGTACCTAGCTTATTATAATTTACAGGTACATAGAGAAGGTGCTACGATCTTTATAAATCATAAACTTTTCATGTGTAACTAATTAATTTGTTGAGCGATTTATAATGATAACTCAGAATCATTCAGCGTTACAAAGCTGTTTAGTAGGTAGGTTCATATCTAACACATTTTATGGCAGATTGCTACCGTAAATTATGTATTAATATGGGTGTGTAAGCTCATAATACGTTAGATATCAATTTTCAGATAAGTAATATAAATACATATATAGTATAAGTAATATCAGAAATCGTGTCACACTGAAGTAAACAAAACATTACAGTAAAGCTATTTGATTGCACGTCCAAAGCGGTGGTCAGTGAATGATGCAAGCTGTGATGCCGTGCTCAGCTGTGTCCAATCACGCTACATATCTTCTTAACCTCCTTGGTCATTACTTAGATTGACAACAATAATTTTTGAATAACAACTATCTATAGGTAGATACTATAGGCACACACACACGTAAACAAAGATTCGTTTTAATATAAAGACGAGACATCTCTGCAATTTGCACTAAATCAATTAATTGGTTTTAGATAGTGCACACAATCTTGCGTAATTTTATTCAAGCGAGATATATATGCACTAAAATATATTTACGTAATAATAATAATAAGGAATATATATGTATGTATGTATTACATAATATAAAGTGTGTTTCCGCTAATGTTTTGTGATATTGTAATACAAAGATAAAAATAACAATATTTATCGACACTGATGTATAACATTTAATCGAAGCAAGCGCATAATTTAACATAAAAACCAATAAGCACACTGACAATGAGTGACATAACAAACAAAACATGACTTACACGATAGTTAATGTTCAGCGAAACAACTGAAATATCCACGTTCTCTTTGGTTAGATAGTTTAAACTTTGGATATAAATTCAGTCTCTTTTTTTTTTCATTATGTACAAAGCCTCTACTGGCTGTGTGCTCGAAACATTTATAATATTCAGTACTGTGACACGTAAAACGTGGATGTGGCTTGTGCCGAGCCGGCCACTGAAAAGAACTGTACCATTCTGTGGATGGTACCGTTGAGACCGACGGCCACGGCCTCCGTCACCTGTAGAACAATACAACTTAGAGCACGGCGTTCGTTACACATCGCCTGGGATAGTACACCTCTCTCGGTAAGTGTTGGTATCTGGTGAGGTGCCACGTGGACCGTGCAGTTACTAAATTCATAAGTTTTCAGTGCTAGTGTCGCTAAATCATTTGAAAGGAACTAAAAGCGATGATGGCTAACTTAACTTTTATGCTGTGAGAGCGTGAAACCTATTGGACTAGGGCAGGACGTTATGATTTTAATCGTGTATCGAGAATTTGTAGTACCCATTTACATAATTTACACGACTAGTTCTAAGTAAGCAGATACTGCAAATTCTCTGACGATGCGCATGTTCTACCACCGTTTGACCAATATTTGAATCCCGTAAGTATCCACAATTTAGAGACAGTAATGTTATCGGGAAGCATCATGTGCGTGGGGTTGCCAGCGTTGTCATGCGCTACCCGTGACTATTCAGCCCGCATTCCTTTAAAAATACACTTTACACTTACATAAAGAGTGGGTTTCACTTCACTCAACACTGCAAACCCAAAATTAGTTGGCATTAATTTAAGAGACCCACGGTTTAGTAAAGCTACCCCGACATTAAGCACTACAGTCATAAGTTAGTAGTCGTTACCGGAGAGGACATCAATAACATAAAATTTTACTGTAAACACAGGTTATTATTTACTGACAGGTAAATTTTCTGAATCCCATTCCATCTTGAATACCCCCCAAACACAACATTTAACAAAAAAGACAAATAAATTCCTGCTCTTAATTCTTCAAATCAAAATTATTTTATTACAAATTATTACTTTAACAGTTTCTTTCATTAGGACTATTGATTGATTAAGTAATTCTTTAGTAAGAACCACTCATACTAATTAAAATGATTTTAAGCTGTATTTAGTGTCGGTACATATCTGACGGAAGATACGCAGCGTATCGTAAGTCGCGTAACGCAGAAACAGTCAAATAGATAATAAAATATCCAACCATATACACATAGCCGATGATGCTTTAGTGCGTCGACCATACTAAAGACGATACGTTCGACGTATCTTCCGTGAGATGTGAACCGACCCTTACAGCGCGTACACATAGAACGCCCTATTTACAGGTCCGTTTAAACATATATGTTATTAGCGTATGTAGTTGTATGAGCGAGTTCACACAGAATACAGTATTCCGGATCCAGTAAAAAATACCGATTCGACAAAATATTACCTCCAGTAGCGACGAATCAGTTGAAATCGGTCCTGTAAATGCTGTGTGAATATTACCTCCAGTAGCGACAGATCAGTTAAAAAGGATTCTGTAAAATCGGACGTTCTATGTGTACGCGCCCTTAGGCGTCTGAATTTTAATTCACCATTATTTTATGATTAGCCTTAATCAATCAACAGTCCGTCCACACCCTACCCAGGTACATACAGACACGTGTATGTTAGCATGTAGTACATACCGGCGGGTGGTCGGGCTCGTCATCGTCGTCGTCCGAGGGGTCGGTGGACCAGCAGGGCTCGTCGTGCGTGTCGCAGGACGCCGTGCGCGTGGGGTTGGGCACCACCACCGCCGGCTTCTGCGGCAGAGCGCTGGGCGGGCCCAGGTCCCATGAGCTGGCTTGGATAAGTGTTCTGTGGGAATGGCGGGTGCAGGACATTGTATAGGTGTTTAATTTGCTACAATCATAAATCATCATCTATGGGGCGACCTTTGCTCAACAGTCGAAAGTGATAAATACAAAGTGTCTGTTTGTAATATCAAAATAACAGCTGTTTATTAAGTAAATAAATATGAATATTCGCATGATAAGTAGGTACAAGGTCTTTTTTTTAATTTTTATTTGTTTGTTCCATCTAATCTCCGAAACGGCTTTTGACGGGACTTTCACAAGCAAGTGGCTAACGTTATAAAAACAAAAATTATTTAGCGCAAAAAATAAAAATCTATAAAACAGTAAGAAAAAAAACTGATGATATCATGACATTACTTTACAGTTGCTGAGCTCATCTTAATCCTCCCCGTAGCGGCACATACCTGTGCTGCGCGGTGTACTGTCGCACGCGCTCGCCCTTGAGCTCGTTGAGCTGCTCGAGCAGCACGCGCTTGACGCGCTCCACCCAGGCGCGCTTGATGTCCGCGCTGGCGGCCGTGAGCGTGTGCACCTCGGCGCGGCCCTGCCGCCACACCTCGAACTTGCGCACGTCGCCCTTCACTGATTCCGTCAGCCCGATTTGTGACATCTGCATGAAGAAATAACGGTGAAATTGCTGTGACCAACGTTTCATGTAGAATGCCGATTTAGTAGAAGACTCGAATCATGTTGACAAATAATAATAGAAAATTCTGGAAGCGATTACTACAATTTATTTCTCTTTATTCATAAAATCAGTGCATAATAGCAAAAGTATCTAATTCTGCACAAAGTCCGACTTATTAAAATATAATTTAGGCATTTTCCTTAGGGTAGATTTAACAGCCCATTTAGTACATTTCGATTGATGTAACGTATAAACGAAAATAGACAGGACTCTAGCCCGACTCTAAGCCAAGTAAAGTTAGTTGCTCGTTCCAAAACGTAGGTCTGTAACGTGAAGAAGAACGAGCAAGAAACTACACGAACACTCTTTTCAACCAAATTTTTAAGCAAGAATATCAATCTCACCTGTAAATCATGTTTGAAGTGGTAGGTGGCCTTATTATGGCTGTTCTTGGTGGCAGGCTTGCAGAACAGCATGGCCTTCTCGTAGAGGAAGATGTGTCGCCGCCGCGGACGTATCCTGAGGCGAAGGTCGCGCTTGTTCTCCGACACCACGAGGAACGAGCCCTGCATCAACAGCTCGCCTTGCTGACTTAGGTCCAGCTGAAGATAAGGAAATTATGATGGTGATAAGTACTTTCGTGATATCTGCTTTGTTAGGAATATTTATGGTGTTGCCATTGGACACTGTGACACTGGACAAGCCCAAGGACAGGACTGAGTCGGTATGTTCAACTTACCGAGTAAGTCAAAAAACGAAACAGAATGTATATGAAATTATCTGCTAGATTAGTGAATTGGAATTGGGAAGTTGACGCCATGAATCAATTGTTATATTTTTTATAAGCTGTCAAAACAAGATTCCCCCATAAATAGATTTTGTTCGGCTATTGTAAATTGTGACGTCACTTATTTTCCAACTCAATTGACTAACTATTTACTGATTTTAAAGGGACTAAAAATCTAATTCTACAGTTGATTGAATTGAAAATTCATTGAGTTTTCAGGACTAAAATCATTAGGTATCTTTCTAACCTTTTCTCAACTACGTTGGTGTCGGCTTCCAGTCTAACCCGATGCAGCTGAATAAAGAACTGAATTCAATGCCAATAAAGATTTGTTATACTCATATTTTTTAATTGATTTAGAGGATAAAACATTCCGTGACTGTGATTTAATTAAGATGCCTCTAGTTAGACGGAACAGACCCGAACCTGGTTTGGAAACGGCTATAAGTGAACATGATGTAATAAGACAACGCGATTTTATTAACAACTAAATTAAAATATATATCCACACAATAAACCCATCAATCTTACGAAAGCGGCAGGAAAATCAACAGGTAATTGAGTTTATAACTGTATCGCATGCCGCAGTGCAAACATGCATACGTTAATGAGTTAATCTTCTGGTCTGTAATGACATGCTCGACTAACTGTACCTTGATTTCGTTTTTACTTTGCACGCTAATTTGAGCCTTATGAAGGTATATTGTTACGATTATTTTTAATAAAAAATTGAGTCTTATTACAAGGCTATAAATATTTGGTTGTTGTCTTCTAACAAAACATTGATAACGTTGTTATGGCGTGTGAAAAGATAATGTAAAGGCGAGATGATGGTATCTATAGCATAATTTCACGCCTCACATAGGTAATATTATGTTTCTTGAAATTCCTTAAAAAAAATAATTTTCGATATTAGTTGTTCATATTCAAAGTAGACGTCTAAAATTGCTATTGACACGAAACTACTTAATTTTCTAATTCGTTCCATCCTTGAGGATTTGCTTAATGTAGGCAGAATGAAGCGATGGTTAATAGCTACGAGCTTCTCTAGCTACTTTGACTCTAGCAGTTAATGTTTTTAGTCAATTGAGTTGACAAGTAGTGACGTCACAGTTTGCTACTGCCATACGAAATCTAAAGAGGAATCTCGTATAGACAGCAATATAGCAGACAATATCTCGACAGCTTAGAAAGTATATCAATTGACTCGTGGGCAATACAAATATTTGCTTCGTGCGGGAATCAAACCCGCAACACGCAGCCAATCGCACAGCCACAGCGCCAACCGTGCCGTCAAAATTCTATTGTTAGATAAATATTAGTAAAGACTCATCTTACTACCACAAAACTGTGTTTATTTATTGTCTAAGTAAAACAACTGTTAAACATGATATTTTTTTATGGATTTTGACATAAGACTGACATTAGACATGCGTTAAACAGTGTTTAGGCTTTTGTGGTAGGACCTCCAATGTTCAATGTCTTTGGTGTCTCATTCTACAGTTCAATACTCACTGGGACGCCGGTGATGGCGATCTGATGCATGGAGTCGTTGACGCACTTGAGCACGACAAGCATACAGTCCAGCGCTGACTGTAGCCCCGTCGTCATTGAGCCGCACTCGCCGTATCGAAGCAGATCCTGCAAACAAAACATTATGTTGAAATGAAGCGGTAAAAAATTTAAATGTTTTGTCGTTCCTTCCTGTATGGAAAATAAAATGGTTAATTGATAATACGTGGGTGTTGTGGGTGGAGTTTATTGAAACCATATACTTACTCCGAATATTTCGGAGTACAAGAATTGAAAAGATATATCTATCACTGTAGATACCTATTGGCAATAAACCGCGTAAGGGCAGCTAGTGAACAATGGTGCAAAGTGAGTGTGTAGGATTACTCACGTTTAGTTCATTATGTATTCAGAGAGCATAGGGCCAAAATCTAATTTTATCGATCATCTATACTCGTATAGTATAGACAAGACAAGAATATAATTAATTTCCACTTGATATAATGACGGGGTCCGGCAGACCACAGGGAAGACAACGAGGTGGCCAACGATATCTTCCTTGAGGGAAAAGACACTTTACATTGGGAGAAGTGAAAGAACTATGGTAGTCTTCTCTCAGAGAGAGACAATATAAATCATAGAAAAAAATCATGCAGCACGATATCGTCGTAAACTAAGGTAAATATATATATATAAAGGTAAATACACGGTGACACATATAAAGATACATGATGTACCTCTGTGGCCAGCAATAGACAAGAGCACTGCAGTTGGTGAAGAATCCTTAATGTCATGGTTTTTTTTTATTTACGCGTTTTCCCTTCTACCTATTTCTCCTGTGTTGTTGTTTACAGAAATATAAACAAATAACAATCAACAAATGGTAGACTACAATAACCCAGTACAATACTGACCTTCAGCAACAGCTGGTACTTGGTGATCCGCTGCACCGGCTTGAGTAGGTAGGCAGCGAGAGGAAGCTTGTGTCCCAGTCGCAGCTGGCACGCCTGCAGGAACAGGTGCGTATCCACAAGGGTCTCGCGCAGTCGCTCTGACCGCGGGATATTTTGACAGTAGTAACTGTATAGCCGGAAGAATGTGTCCCTCTGCCGATCACGAAAAAAAAAACAATGTAAAGCAGGAGTTGTTTTAATTTTTTAATTTTGAATGAATGCAAAATAAGTAGGTACCGTAAAACGGGGTGACGATACAGGGGTGAATCTGAAAGAAACTATTTTAGCTACATATCGTATTTCAATGTTAAAATCCCTTTAAAGTTTTATCCTAATTTAGATAACCTGCATCCCAATTCACAGCGTTATATGGTAGAAGGCGAAATGACATCAATTTACAAAATATGTTATGATTTTAAAATACCGGCCATATTGTTGTTTTTTTTATTTCTTATAAAATAAACAGAACGAGTGGGGATTTATTAGTAAAAGATTAATTATGTACCTGCGAGATTGGATGATGGACGGAATAAGTAATTGTTAGAAGGGTAATTATATACGTGGAAACGGAAAGGTAGAAGACGGAAGGCGATCCGTAAGATCCTTGGAATAGGCTGCTATTTAGTAACACAGGAAACCGGAATTACCGCGATCTTAAAATTTTTTACACAGACGAAATAATAATCTAAATGAAGTAATCTTATACTGAAAAATACAAGTGATACATAAAACATAAACAATCTATACTAATATTAAACATGCGAAAGTAACTCTGTCTATTACACTTTCATGGTTAAACTATTGAATCGATTTTGATGAAATTTTGTACGAGGTAAGCTTGAACCCTTAGAAAGGACAAAGACTACTTTTTATTCTGCGACTTTGCGTTTGCAATAATACGCAGACGAAGTCGCGTGGAAAAGCTAAAAATAAATAAACATACCTTTTCAACAAAACATAAGGCAACGAGTTCTGTCGCAGATATAGATTTCTCTAAATCCTTTAGGAACACGTCTTGGTGGAATGTGAACAATTCGTGTAAGTTGCCGAATAACACGTCAGCCTGTCCAACTAGTGCTGCTGGTAACAGGTGCTGATTTTCTGGCTTTTCAATCTCTTCTTTGTAACCCTGGAAGAGAAAATAATAAAAGGATTACAATTTCGACAAAATATAAGTATGTATAGAAGGATCGTGTATCGTTAAACTAGTGTACCAGATCAAGAAGTGATGTGCAATGGCTAATAGTATCACACCAGTCCTGCAAGCGTCTATCATAGTCTTTATAGATGGTCTCCAAGCATTTACATTCCGAAGGCGTTAAACTGTGACTCATCTTCCAAAACATCGTCTTCTTCTTTAATAACTGCAGTGTCGACGTCCAATTACTAAATGTTTGGTTCCGATTCAAGCTTTGTGTTTTTCTTATATCATGAACATTGCGTTGTTTTTCATTACAAATTCTTGAAGCATATGCGTAGCTGTAATGATTGTTGCTTGTAGATTTGAGACATTTGTTTGGTTTCCGACATGACAAGGTAGAGTGTAAGCTTCGTACGTAACTGTCGGTGTTACTTCTTCTGCACATTGTTGAATCCCTTTTACTACTATGAGTGCAGTGAGAAACTGATGAACGATGATCTTTGATAGTATGATTCCATTCTTTCATTATTCTTTTGTAATCTTTGAGGATATTTGTTAGGATATCCTTTGAGTCTTTACTGCTTCCCATTGTATTTCTTAGCTCAGTACAGCTGGAAGATTTTAACTGGGAATCTCTTGAAACTACTGAACAAGACAAATATTCAGGTGTTGATAGATCCGCATCTAAACACCCATACAAAGGATTCTTTACCAATTCCGGAACATCGAGTACTGTAGGCGCAATGGTCGTGAGAGATTCTCCGGTTGTGTCCTCGGAGGCAGTGACCGCGTCGGAATCCAGCAAGTAAGTTATTTTTTCCTCACTTTTTTGCATGTACTCGTAACCGGGTAGTGTTTTACCGTAAAAGAAATTTCCAGTGAACGGTTCCATACGCACCGGTTTAATATTACGAGGGTCATATTTAACACGACTACTTTTTCCCACATCACTCACTGATTTCTTGCACTTTTTGTCACGAAGCTTCCCTCTTTCGAACAGGGATATTTGGTTAGCGTAATCACTGAAGAGTGTTGAGTCGGATGCTGCTCTGGTTAGTCGTTTTTTCTTTCGCGTGGTGGGGTTATCGTTTTTTCTGTAGTACCACGAGTAGGAAGTGCCGACGCTGAGATTCGCGGAAGATTTATGGAGGTCGTATTTTCCATATTTCATGGTGCAGAGGGTGGCGAAGTGTAACAAGCGACCGAGAGCTTGCACTGGCGTGCAGCTGGCGAATGAGTAGCATGCATTGCGTTCCGCTCGAGGGGCTGACGCAGTCGGTTGCGTGCGGTGCATCCAGTGCACTAGATAGACGTACTGAGCCGCCTCGCCGCGACCAGTGCGGCGGGAGGGACATAAACAATTAGCACACGCACTACATTATGGTCGGTGATAGCACATTTGTTTTTCAGAGCGCGGCGATGGCATGGAGATATGCGTGTGTTTTCTTGGAACTAATCTTCCGTGACCGAACGTTGATTTGATCTAAATAACATCCATAATTATCATTTGCTGCAATTTGCCTGGCCCTTTTATTGTTATGTTTATACCTACTATGTAACTATAACTACATCAGGATGTGGTCTATAACATTATTTAGTTTGGATAGCTTTATAGCTATTATTACGAACCAGTAATATGAGTTTCGTTACTAATTGATGACATGCAACTCACGTAGGTACTTACAGGATGATTATGTTTTCCAGTTAGGTACAATAGCTATTTGGTTTGGGTTCATAAAGAGTGCGTCATAAAATGGCAACGCCATATTGGGCAAAGCTATCAACACTGTTGAGTTACGTGGTCCTGGGACCAGAGAAAGGCGTGTTTGCTTTCGCTTCTTATTCCAATTCTGACACTATGAATATTTAAGAGAGTTCGTTCGACAGGTTAACGGACTTGTTTTTATATAGACATTTTGGCGCATGACGTCACGCGAAAAAAAGTGTGAGCATCCGTTTCAGTGAGTTACATCCCGACATCTGGGCCACAAAAATGCAACGCTGGATGTGATTGGACTGGATGTCAGCTGTTGTGGAATTCCGTAGGTATCCGATTTATATTTAGATTGATGGTTTACGTTCTTTTATTGCTTGCTTACTTTTTAGTATAGCCACAGTATAAAAATACTACAGTAGGTGATCTTCATAGAAACGGCCGCAACGCGAGTCATACCTACGCGCGTCGAGTTCGGTACACTCTCGGTACACAAACAGTCTTGACTGCGCCGCCGCCGCGCCGCGCCGCCGCCGCCGCCGCCGCGACGAATGGATCACAGAGTACATTTTATATAGGAATGGATGGTTTAATATTTTTGTAAGTAAGTAGTGAGCGTGCGATAACTCAACATTGCAAGGAGAAATTATAAACTATATTGTGCAGTGTTTGGTTGCTTGAATTCTTCGATAACGCACCCAGAGATAACATTTTTTAAAATACGAAAGGTAAGTAAGACTTTAAAAAAACAATTAAACACTTACCTACCTAGGTACTATTACGTAATTTGTTTAATTTTTTAATACTTAAATACTTACCTACACATTTCACTTTTTCCACCGAGTATAATACTTAATAATTTATTAATAAGTAATTTAATAAAATACATATTTAAATTGTGGATAGGGTGTAAAAAGTGATACGAATGACCTACCTACGCCGTTCCCGTAGAACTGGTACCTAGGTAGTTTCCTAGTTTCGGCTATCTGTACTTAGTTACTTAAATAATTAGGTATTTACCATAGATGAAATATCATTATGAAATGATTATGAGAGTAATACCTTAATGGTAACCTATTACCTGGTAATGATACCTGCCTACTTAGTAAGATTTTCATTGCTGTAGATACCTACGGCACACGCGATGAGATGGTTGATATTAAATAACGTTTGCAGCAGTGCGACATTGGATGGGTGACCAAAGTGCTCATAGCTGTAGCTATAGGTAGTAATGTGAACGTTAATAAGCTGAGATGCAAACAGATTTTATAATTACTCGTTAGATGTTTCTTTCATTTTGGTTGAGTAAGTAGATGTTGAAGTTTGTAAGGATTGGAGTTTGGTTTCCTTCGGCGAATTTTTTGAATTAAATCTTTGAATTATAAGTACAACGCAACATGTATTTTTATTGAACACTATTTCAATCACAAGGAATTATTTTTTTAAACTAAAAAAAATATATATTTATTCATATAACTAGAATGAAACTCAATAGGTTGATTAAATTAAAATACTACTTAAGTGCGGGCAGCCCTAACGCGCACGAAATCGTAGGTATTTAATTCAAGGTTACGGCCGAGTGCAACTACTGATTATCTTTATATTGTGGTATAGCCCTTTGTGTCATTTTTTTAGGCCTATTCTTGAACGATTTAATTTATCTTAGCGTAGGTAAGTTCTGTAGTTACTTACAGACAGTATGGAACCGAGTTCCTGCACGTAAACGCGTTCGGTCTGCATAAGCTCGGCCAGCACGTGGCCGCGCCGCGCCCGCCGCGCCTCTGCATCTTCTCCACCTGAACTCTCTGACCCGCCTGACGTCTCCATCTGTTTATAATCAAAAAACTACGTTTAGTTCTGTATCGACAGCATAATAAAATTATGAAGTGTAGTTTCAGAAGTATATAGGCGAACGAGTATCACCTAAAGGATAGTGGTTTTGGTAAAGAAAAGCTAGTCTAGATAAGGCAGGTACATAAATCTACTTCAGAAATACGTGTAACAAACTTTAGCACATTTATTAAAAGATAGAACTACATTACAAAGTAAAGACAGAATTTATACATATTTGGGAAGCTTGTTAAATCCGGTTTCTTATTAATTGTAAATAAAGCTTAGGTACGCACTTTCTTTCATAATGCATCGCTGTCTATCCCACTTGCACTTTCAAGAAGAAAGAGCTAAGTCTAAGCTATAAAAATATTAGTTCTGAACGAAATACTGTAAACACAAATACCTACATAGATAGTACTCTAGATGGATGGTCTGTTGTTTTCCGCACAGAGAGCGTTTGTAATAAACGTTTTCAGCAAATAAGCTTAGCCTTTTCTAAACTTTAACTAAATAACTTCTTGTTAAAATCATTTGTGCACAATAGGTAATAACTGCATTATTAATTTGTGAGTATGTATGACCTACCTGTGAAAGCCCCATAAAACGCGCAAAATAAAATAACCCTATATATTGTAACTACATTATTAATATGTGACTATGTATGACCTACCTGTGAAAGCCCCATAAAACGCGCAAAATAAAATAACCCTATATTTATTTATATATTTTTATTTAATGCCTACCTACTTAATTTTTGTGAAAATACTTTGAGACTGCTTGAGACACGTTACTTTTTGACATTTTTGTTGATAATTGATTAGAACATGAAGATGACGTTCGTCTTGACATTCTTAAAATTAAAAAGTATCAGAGGGCAAAGATAACTTGAAACTGCATACAACAAACGAAAAAGATTTTAAGTAAGTACTGTAGTAATCCTTATCTCTAGTAGGTTCGACCAAACAATTATATTATGTAGATAATTTGTGATGATATTAGCAAATTCAGTGCACCTAATTTTCTCAACAGTAATATGTAATACCAGGTAAACAATAGACACATAAAAAGTGTTACAAATGGTTGTCCGTTGTGTGAAGTCTACTGACAAGTAATAATAAGTTTGTTACTCAAGATTGGAATCCAGCTGTACAACGTTAGAGTTTATGGTGGACAGCTAAGAGCTAAGTGTTAATTAAACTTTATAGGCCAACACATAAAGTTTACTTTAGCAGCTAAATTACTTACAGGTTTACGTTGCTCTGAAAAAACTTTAACAATTTTATATCCAGTTTTGAGCACAACGTTTAACGCATCCATAGTTATCAAATAACTTGACTGTTATCACTAAAATAAACACTCGTATCACAAAAATCACTTAAGTTGTCCACTGTAGAATGTTTCCTACAATATTTTTAAGTGTAATCAGTTTGTTGAAAGTTACCGAGCACATGGTGTCTGTGTCTGTTAAACGTGTGTAAGAATAAGGAACGGATGGCACTGGGCCGGGATGAGAAGGGGCCGCGGGAATACGTTGGGACCGTAAAAAAAGTTGTTGCCTCCACTTTTGTGCAGTGAAACTGGCACGGTAGATGCTCTACTTTATTTATACAGCGATAAAAGGGCCGGTTAGCCGTTAAAAAATCTTGTCAACTGTGTAGCCTCGTTTTATGTTTGATTTATTTTATTAAAATGTGTATACAGAAATAGTTGCAAGGCTGTAAAGTCGAGAAACTAACGTGAAATTAAATAGGACGTGCTATTTATAAAGATTAAGATGTCATAAGGAAATGTTTCTAGGTAAACTATTGGAACTGTGTTTAAATTGTGGTTTACGAAATGTTTTAAAGAGTTGCGTAGGTTTTTGATATATTCTATACAATTGACGAAATCGCAGTTTACGAAAGCTACTGTAAACATATAAAGTCTAAATACATAAATATACGTATAGTCGGGTTAACCGTTCACCTTTGAGTATGGTTTCGTTTGCAAAATCAAATTATATCATTCGTCTGCCTTACTTAACAAGCAATAACAGGTGTGATGTGACATAGACAGATAATAATATGTAGACTGGACAGAATGGTAATTTATGGAAATGCTACGGATCGATAATTCTTTGTTTTTCGTATATTTGGGGCAACTAGATTAATTTTTTATCGTGTGAATGTCGTTCAAAACTGCCTATTAATGGCCTCATACATATCAATAAATTATCTAACTTTGACTTTGCCTTTTAGGTAATAAGTAGAACTCTAAAAACTAAAGCAGACAGCTGCTACTTTAGGAACAGCATGTTGAAATGTTTAGTATTTTTTTAAAAGTAGAGCAGTATTCCTGTCGGTGGCATTACAACGGTAATAAAGGGCGGCGTGCAGCTACGTGCGCCATCACTACACCGAGCACGTTATACGGCCACCCGTCTTTGTGTGAGTGTGTATCTACACGTGTACACTCGTGCATGTAGGCCACTACCACCTGCCAACATCTTCGTAGCTCCAAGGGTCTCTTTCTACACTTTTGGTACCTTCTCAATGCTATTATTGATCTTAAATAGGGTCGTTGCACCGGTTGGCGGCCTTTTAGTCGCCTTCCCAACTTTGCTCTTGGAAATTAGTATGATATGTCCATAATTCAGGTTCTGATTGTTTCTGCAGGTGTAGCAGATATCATCAAGTTATTTTTTTACATAATTATTGGAGGACTATTCTAACAGTTTTTTTTTAAATAAATAAAATCCTAAAATTTACTCAAAATGCCGGTTGACGGCCACTTTTTTCAGTTCGCGGCCACCCTAGAGTTAGTTTTCGGCCGTCAGTTTTGTATACAATTATTACGTACACTTTTCGCCATACCTAATGGTCCTATCATAAAATTCATCATGGCATATGATCGCGATTGTCAATCAAATGTCTTTACTCTTAAAAAGCATGTTCTCTTCAATATTCGTCCCTTTGATGTGCTCTAACTTACCTTGCCTTTTCTAACATCTCTTATTCCCACAAGATTTGTTAATCTTATTTAGGATCACGCACTACTATCTCGTCATTCAGGCATTATGATCTCTACAGCATTTTACCTTCTCCCAACTCACTTTCATAATTTGTGCAACAATTCTTTCCGCTCTGTCCTTTATTCTTTCCTTCCTCTATTTTCCCTCCTTTCTTTCCTTATTCAAAACTCCTATCATATCAGCCGTAGGACGTCCACTGCTGAACATAGGCCTCCCCTACTGATTTCCAATAAGACCGGATGGAAGCGGCTTGCATCCAGCGCGATCCCGCGGTTTTTATCAGATCGTCCGTCCACCTTGTGGGTGGACATCCTACGCTGCGCTTGCCGGTGCGTGGTCTCCATTCGAGAACTTTACGGCCCCATCGGCCATCCGTTCTGCGTGCTATGTGGCCTGCCCACTGCCACTTCAACTTGCTAATTCGCTGGGCTATGTCGGTAATTTTGGTTCGTCTACGAATCTCCTCATTTCTGATTCGATCACGCAGAGAGACTCCGAGCATAGCCCTCTCCATAGCTCGTTGGGCTATCTTGAGCTTGCTAATGAGGCCCACAGTAAGAGACCACGTTTCATTCAAAACTCCTAACCTCTAGGTAATTCATTTATTCTTCTTCCATACTTCCAGTGGCGTAGCGTGGGTCTTTGCCGCCCGGGGCCGGCCGAAATTTTGCTGCCCCCCCCCCCCCCATAATGATTAGTTTAAAGTTTAAATATTCTATTCAACGGACTATATAACTTATTGAAAGTCAAGATAAAATTTACCACTACTTCGAAAAGAACATACATCTAACAGTCAGGGCCCGATATAAGGGGGGGGCGGCCGGAGAGTCGCACCAGGCGGCAGCCGACCTAGCGACACGTGGGGTTGCGACAGTCGTCGAAAGGATCCGGCAATTGGGACTCGAAGTGGCATTGAACAAGTCCGAGGCCAAGTGCTTTCATGATATTCGGAACGCGCCACCGTCGGGTTCCCAAATAACGGTGGGAGGGGTTCACATCGGCGTCGAGTCGACGGTGAAGTACCTAGGACTCGTCTTTGACAGCCGGTGGAGCTTCAAGGAGCACTTCCGACGTCTGGCTCCGCGATTGGACCGGGCTGGGGCTGCTTTCTGGCGGCTCCTGCCCAACCTCGGGGGACCAGGCGCCTTCTGCCGGTGGCTCTACGCGGGAGTCGTGCGGTCCATGGCCCTCTACGGGGCCCCTGTGTGGGCCCCCACCATCAGGCGGCGGCCACCAGTCTTGTTGATCGCATGCCAGAGGGTCATGGCCATCCGGATGATCCGGGGATACCGCGCGATCTCCGGCGAAGCGGCAAGCCTCCTTGCCGGATTGCCGCCATGGGATCTGGAGGCGACAGTCCTCCAGCACGTTTACGAGTGGCGTGTGGAAAGACCTCTCTTTGAGGAGTGGCTAGAGAGGCGCTACGGCGTCCTTACCTTCCGCCTGACGCAGATCCTCACCGGACACGGTTGTTTCGCGAGGTTCCTGTGTCGGATTCAGCGGGAGGAAACGCCCTGGTGTCATCACTGTGTGGACCGCCCGGAGGACACGGTGGAGCATACGGTGCAGGTCGATAGGCGATAAGCGGCGGCGACCTCTCGCGTCCGGACCTGGTTCAGGCCATGCTCCGGGCGAGAGGGAATGGGTTGCAGTCACCTCCTTCTGCGAAGCAGTAATGCTAGCAAAGGAAGAGGCGGGCCGCGTGAGGGAGAGAACATCTTCCGCCTCACGCCCCAGCCGCCGCGGGAGACGCCCAGGGCGTCGGACGTTGCGAGGCGACATCCGGCCACCGTAGGCGCGGGCTTGCGGATGGTGAGTGATGGGTAGCTCACCATCCGATCAAGGACCAGGCCCGGGTCGACGGCGCGTTCTGTTTCACGCGCGCCTCAAAGAGATAGTGAGATAGTGAGATTAGATTTCGGTTTTTCGTCCAGAGAAACCACTGTTCCCAACTCAAGGCTGCTAAAATCGGATGTAACTAAATTCGACATGCCATGTTTTTCGTAGACATCTGTAATAGGTAACAAAAATATCTAAACACCAACCAAAACAGTCTGTGTAAAAGAAGTGGCCGTAAACTGACTCCTCTATTTTCAAATAGTCAGATAACGGCCTTCTATTTTTCATATGATTTTCAGAGGGCCGCGAACCGGATTTGTTTTGTTAGCATGTGTTAGTTTGCGGCCACATGATAGCTATAAATCCGTATAAAATTATATTTTGGCGGCCGTGAACTAACTATGTCATTTAAACCAACACCAACAATAGAAAAATGTTGCACAAAGCGAAGCTTTATTTACATTACTATTAAGAAAGAAAGCAAACTTAGTTCATTCAATGAGCTAGTGCCGCGGCCACCCGGCCGTATACCAACTCTACTAAAAATTTATTGTTTTGGTTGGCGGCCCCCAGAAAATACTGGTATTAAAGTGATTTACTCCCAAAACAAATGAAAAATAACATGAAACAAACAACTATGATAACTCAAAAACAATCACACTAGTAATAAGTAATCGTTAACTTGAAATAATTACTTTTGAAGCGGGACTTGTTCACTAATTTTTTCGCAGTTTTGCGTACGTGTGAGCGCTGACAGCGCGGCTGGCAAAATCGACGATTTAGTTCCGGCACATGGATAAGGTTAACCGGCTAATTTGAATAGGCATGACATTCTGTAACTATCCATCTTTTTAAAGTGCCACAACGCGTTGGCAGGAGTGAGATAGAATTCTTATTTTTGCAATATTTATACGGTTGGTCCTCTAAGAGGCCGCGAAACAACGCAGGGCCGCGATCCAGCGTAATGACCCTATTCAAGTCGAGGTTTATTATATTTTTTTTATCTCGTTTCTCTGAAACATCTGTGGAGTTCCTTTGTTTTGTGTACGGTTCGGATATGAGTTTGAGCACGTGCTAGTGGGAATATTATTAGTTACGTGTTTGAAAACGACGCGGTCAGACGGACGTGAAAATAGGTTTTGGTATAAAAGATCAAGACTGACACATTATTGGTGGATACCTAATATGTAACAAACTAAATGACTGTCGTGTTAGGTACCTACCCATTCCATGCAAATTGTGTAAGAGTAGGTAGCCATGACAATGTATTTAAAGTTAATAAAATGATTCATAATAATATAGGCTAGCAAGTTTTCTAACATTTTCATCTATATTACAAAAAATTACAAAATTTACAAAAAAAATCATAATTATGCTTAAATAAAAAAATTATAGTAAACTAAGTAGTTAATATTATCAACCTATTTTTTTGTTACGCATTTGCTACCCACAAACGATACTGCCAGTAAAAGCCACCCCTTTTAATAGACTTCAAAAACTAAAGGGGAAAGTTCGTTCGTTTTTAATGTCAAAGTCGTTAAATATACCTTCGCGATGCCTTCGCGTGAAAAGTCAAGGCACTTTTAAACTTATATTTCTTTAAATATTTTGTACACTAGTAGGTACAGTAGGTACAATCGTTCGTAAGTTTCGTATTGTTGCTTACCCCTGAATTTGGTAGACGAGATCAAAATAAAGTACTTATTATGTTATAGGGCAGAACATTACAAGTGAAGGGCCAGCCTTGATTGTACAGTAAGGGCAATTTGTATCTGATCTATAGTTTAATTTTTCAATATTTTAGTGAAAATAGTGGTAATTTAAAATTCACATTTCAGATTGTATTCGATTTATGTAGTGGCAAACATATCGCAAACGGGATTTGATGCGGTATAAATGAAAATATGGCAGCTTTATTAATCCATGACCCTCCACAGCAAATGCACTTGAACTGATTGACCATATAATGCGTTCAATTGCCGCTCGGCGGCTGCGCGCGCGTCGTTTTGTGTGGCTACTGTGATTCACTGTAGACTCGATGAACATAATGTGTGTTGGACTTATTTGTTAAATTATCAAAAAGGGTTTATAAAGTATACACATTAATGTGAAGCCATGCTTTAGTAAGACAACAGAGATTTTTAGATGCCTTTGTCGCATTGGGTTGTCGTATCATGTAGGTGCTGATATACCAGCTTCACACGTCGTTGTTGTAAACTTGAAACTAAGTTATTTTACCGAAACAAACAGTCATGACGGTAATGTTCAAATAATACATATGTATATGAAAATGCATAAATATTCCGTTGATCGAAATCTTGACAATGAGTAGACTTCCACAGCTTTTTATTTCTCATTCTTCATGTTTTGGTATGATTCCTCGGCAATTCAAACGTGCATAATTTAATTTAAATGAATGCTTTCACTTCAATTTGCCCCACGCAGCGTCTACGCGGCCCTACGCAGCGTCTACGCGTTCCTATGCAGAGGGGTCTACGGGGCTCTACGCAGTGCACTAGTTATAGCGCTTACTCCAGTCTACGAGCGCCTACGCTGCGTCTACGCGGCCGAATACAGTGCATTCGTAAGACTTACGCGGCGTCTATGTGGGCCTACTATGACAACCACACAATCAGACACTAAGAGCCTGTTTCACAATCTTCGAATAAGCTCCGATTTAATTATTTGGCAGATTATTTCATACAAATTCTGTTCCATTTTTGAAAGTATCTGGTGAATACCGTTTAATCAAAGATCGTGAAATAGGCCCAGTAAACAGTATTACTATACTTATAAGGTACTCGTAGATATGATATGGCTACCACATTTCTTCATTGATTGAATTGATATATCATTTTTTCCATTCTTTAGAATAAGATGCCTTTAACGGACGGAAAATTTAACTGACACGTTTATTTTAAGCTAATTGAGCTAAGCAAATTAGTGCCAACGTGACGCCTGAATAGCTATAGCGATACAATACCCAACTTCTGTTCCAAATTGGTAGCAAATTATGCATAATATTATTTATTCCAATTCTTTGACAGTCTTTCACTTCCGCGATATGTAACAATCACGGTTGACGGTAGCGACTGAAGAAATAAGCTTATTAGATAATTTTTGTTTGTGATGATTAACGATTACGTCTATCTTCATATGAAATATTTAAATCAATGTTAAGAATATGCAACCATAAACTATCGTTGCATATTGATGACAACAGTTTCATTAACCTCACCTGATCACAATCATTTATAAAACTAGCTTTTGCTTGCTACTTCGTCTGCATGGAAGTTAACTATACCATAAAACATAGTCTATAGCACTCGGCAATAGTGCGTCTTTCTATCCAGTGAAAGAATGTGCGGACTAGAACTTCCAGAGATTATTAGGTCTTACAAACAAAAAATAAGTTTTATTTTCTCCTCCTTTTTATAATAGTACCTATGTAGGTAAAAGCTGGTTAATCCGTGGAGGTTATTGTGGGTGATATTAGTAGGTGAACTAAACTTCTAAAAGATAAAAGTTTAATTGTGCACCTACTTAAGTATTGCCCGCAGGACGTTCCAGACGAGAATTCCTCTGTGAACTTTGTGGAAAGAACCGATAAAAATTGCATTGGATTGAAAGACAACAAACAGTAGGTGCTAGCAGGGCTACCTGGTTAGACGTACCTATCATAATTATCATCAAGTTTTGTTAGCTATAGAACATCCATTAGTCTGTTGAACTGTGACATGTCATGAAACACGAGTTTCTCAAACTCCCAGGAACAACAGTTGCGCAAGTGCGTGGTGTAACTGGACCATTCTCCCGTTACGTCGACCGTTAAACTGTAATCACGGTTATATGGAACTCATGTTACTATAGAAGGAATTAATATCATCTTTATCTTTTTGACTATTACATTTCGTGGAAGCGATAACTTGTAAATACAGTGCAAACCTGTATAACTAAGATCTTAAGTGACCTAGGAATTTTAAACACATAAAGAGGCTTTTCATTTACCCAGTTTCCCAAATAGGGAAGTTTAAAATGACAGTTGTCTTATTTATAGAGGGAGACATCGAAATACACCGTTTTTCATTTAAAAAGGTGAATATGTTAATGAAAAATGCATATTGTATGTTGTGTATTTTTTTTTGTCAAAACAATACAAAGCTTATGGCTTAAGAAATCAGTTGTATTGGTTTAATAAATTGTCTTACACGGGCTATATAGTCCCAATTATAGAAGTAAACATGAAAAAATCAGAGAAACTCAAATCTTTATTAAAAATGTTAGAATATTCCTAGTAAAAGAAGTACATGTATATTTCAATGCAAAAGAGACAACGTCATTGTAATTATCAGTAACAGAGTTTTCTCATATATCCAGGGCCCACTCACTGGTTTCACTGTATAAGACATTTTATGCTGTGCTGGATCACGCATGACGTGGTCAACTATTTATCACTAAGTAATGTCTAAACGTTAAGTAGACGTTAAACGTTTAAGATATTACATTGATTTATCGATTTACTATTTATAAAACTGTTTGTTGACCTCGATGTACTTAGTGGGCGTCGTTTAGCAAAAACATCTGCAGAGTAAATTATATAAATAAATACATTAATTGTCTTCTAATTAGATTCATCGCATTTTATATTTATTTGTGTGTGTTTTCTATCTTGAAAACTTTCGATTGAAGTAGATACCATATTATTTTATGTGTCCCGTATTTTTCTAAACAAGTTACATAAGAACCTGGTCATATAATGATTATTAGGTAACTGAGTGCGTGCAATCGTTCACGCTTGGCAGTTTTTTTTTGGTGATCGATGAAATTAATTTAATTCTGTTATTAATACGTTTCATATACCTACTTGATTAAATTTAAATAGGTATGTCAAAAATTGTGACAAAGTAATCAATTATTACGAATTAGAAGTTTTTGAGAAGGAAGATAAATTGTATCTTTTGTAAGATGACAATATTACGAGATATTTGTAGATTCCTAATGCATATTTAAATTAATCATGTAATAACAAGTAGCTACGTGATTATGGCAACAATATTGATTAGCTAACTTATACCCGCGACATCATATACGTGGATGTCAAAGTCAAAGACAAATCGCCTGCCAACGTTTTTCGCGAGATTTCACCTTTATTCAGTGATGACCTTACGCTTTTGTAATATACGATTACTTATAGTGGTAATTGATCATCAAAGAACTTAATTACTTACCGTAACAACAAAGTATGTGTGATTAAAAGATATCTACTCATTAACTTAACTTGTGATGACTGAATCTAGACTTCGTGTAAGATTATCGCAAACAGGGATCGTGAACGTCCGTGATATGACGTGTTAGTCTTTCATACAATTTACACAGGTAATGAGGTAGATAACAATTTTAACGTCACACGATGTTACAGTGATATGAGGCACCTACCTAGTTATTACACAAAACAGGAAGATATTTTAAAAGCTCGCGGATGAGATTTTTGATAAAAGTCTAAACACACGCTAGTACTTGCACTTGTATGAGCCATGTGAATTTACCTTCATAACTCCAGTCTTTCTATAGAGATTGAGATAAGCATTGTGTCAGATTAATAAACAGCTACATATCGTGTAAACATTAAACGGTTAATAGGTAACGTTTTCAAAATCTTGTATTCTAATATGTTAAGTACAATGAAGAGATGTGCATACAGTTAAGAGATTTAATGAAAGGCTTAGAATACAGGTGAATAAAGAAGAACGGAAAATCATTCAGTCCAGAGTCTTAATGCTATTAAACAGAATAGAATACACTAATAGAGGTTTAAATGATTAACCTAAACAATTGCAGGTAGTGATTTACATTTCAACGATACAATTTTAATTAATAGGTAGGTAAATGTGTCAGGTTAGTGACGATACGTTAGTCACATCGAACAAACACTCACTGCGCTTAGTTTCCATGAGAGCTCTTCCACGACTTGAGCCCATCCCATTTGAAAACTCTTCACCCTAGGTTGATGAAACTGAGGCGTAGATCTGATCTGCACAGTTGGCGAAATAGGTATCGACTTGGTACTTGAGTTTTCCAATATGGCTGTCGATGTCAACTTTGGGTTCGGCAAGGTAGATGTCGAGTTCTTTTCTGAGACCTTCAATGCCAGCCTCGGCTTTGGTGAGGCCCGTATCGAGTTCTTACTCGATAGCCCCTTTTCGACGGTCAATGCCGCCATTGGCTTTAGTGAATCAGGTATCGAGTTCTTATTTGAGAGCTCCATTTTTACCGATAATGCTGCACTTGGCCTCGGTGAGGCTGGAATCAAGTTCTTACTCGAGATCTCGTTTTCGAGCGACAATGCCGTCTTTGGCTTTATTGAGTTCTTATCCGGGACCTCCGTTTTTACTGGCAATGCCGCACTTGGCCTCGGTGAGTCAGGTATCGAGTTCTTATTCGAGATCTCCTTTTCGACCGCCAATGCCGTCTTTGGCTTCATCGAGTTCGTATCCGAGACCTCCATTTTCACTGGCAAGGCCGCACTTGGCCTCGGTGAAGCAGCAATCGAGTTCTTATTCGAGATCTCCTTTTCGACCGACAATGCCGCCCTTCGCTTCAGCGAGTTAAATATCGAGTTTTTATCCGAGATCTCTGTTTCTGCTGTCAATGCCGCACATGACCTTGGTAAGGTTGTAATCGAGTTCTTACTTAATATCCCCTTCTCAACCAATAATGCGGGACTCGGTTTCAGTGAGTCAGGTATCGAGTTCTTGTCCGAGACCCCCGTTTCAAAGGTCGACGCCGCGTTGGATTTCGGTAAGGCAGGAATCGAGTTTGTTCTCGAGATCCCCTTTTCGATCGGTAATTCTGCTTTCGGCTTTAGGGAGTTAGGTACCGATTTATTATCCAAGACCCCCATTTCGGCTGCTAATGCCGCACTTGACTTCAGTGACGTAAGAATCGAGTTCGTATTCGAGATCCCCATATCGACTGTCAATGACACTTTATTGTTCGTCACTACACTGTCACTTTCTGATAGTTCTGTTGGTCCTGATGACGTCATTGTCACATTGCTAGTTTTTTTAAACTTTGTGTGGCACAGTTGCCGAGTTCAACATACGTAACTAAATTTATGCATTTTAATTATAAACAAAGAGCGTAATGATACTTTAGTCATTATGATACGTAAATTGAGTTCTAATATAATGGGGTCGAAGTGTTTTCTTCCGGTAACAATTAGTGATATCTAATTGTAACCAGTGGAATAATTATATTGATATTGGACTTGGATTGTAGTAATTTATAATCCCAGAGATTTGTTTTTGTCTAGCGGCTTTGATTAATCATCCTAGCGCATCTAAAAATGTGAAAGTGTTAAACAAGTTGGTGACGATAAATGAATCCAACGTTTTATGAAGCTATGGGATTGTTTTATAGTCTTCATAAGTCAACTGGATTAAGACGCAGACAACCGGCAACGACGGGACTAAAAATACCAGTCTTCTAAAATATATTGGACGAAATATTGAAAATAAAATAAACAGAAAGATCAAATATATTATAGTTAGAAGCAGTAGTCAGTAGTTTATTCTTTGAAGTTATGAAAAAGATACGGCCAGCTAGGTAATCAATATACGAATGACGAGAATATCGAAACTGTCGGAAATGAATTCGATTGACCTGGATGATGGCTTGTGGGCTCGTTCATACCGTTCCGCGACTATGTTTTTGTTAGTCTCGATCACGGAGCAATCAAAACAACCGGTCTCGCGGAAACGAGCCAGGAAGTGGGACAGCGTTGTAGAAACTCGAAACTTTACATGCGCACCGACATACAGACGACCTTCAGATTTGAATAAAATGAAAAGCTAACGACCGAATTCTCAAAACACTCTCTACAGCGGTGACTCGAGAAACCATTGATTGATTACAAAATAATAAGCAGGTAGGTGTAGCTATAAACTTAGTTACTGATTTAAATAGCGTAGCAAAACCAAAATAAATAAAGAAAAACCTATCTTCTCATCCCATCGGTTATGATTATTAATTCATTCATTACACAATAATTATTTGAACTTTGATTTCCAAACAGTGTCATAAACGAAATATTTGATAATTAGAGGCATCTGAATACATAAAACATAGGGTAGGACGTACTACGGAACTTCAGTTACATCATATGTATACGTAGAAGAAACAGACAAACAGGCATAATTGGTTTGAACTGTGACCTAAAACGAAGCACTACAGCAAACTTTCACAGGCCAGCGTTTTGAAGGAACTCAGTCTCGAAAGCTAAGAAATAAAATCGTTCGTTCGGACAAGATCTGCTATTGAGTGTGTACCATTAATTATTAGGTTAATTTATGGGATCAATGTGGTGCGAAGTAGTAATTTTGGTAATCATCAGATGGATTTTCAGAGTCAAGACTCCACAAAATTAATGACTCCAGACTGCTCTGAACAAAATAAACAAACTAGGTGGTACAGGATGAGCCAAATTATGGACCATGAGTAAAAAAGAACCTTTAACCTTACTAGTTAATGTAACTGATCCAAGAATTCAGACCAACAAAGTAGTTTTTGAAGAATCCAGCAAGAAAATCTCAAAAAAAAACAAAACGATGGAGAAATAGAATTAAGAAATATTATGGAAAGACGTGTTCATAAAAAAACGTATATTGCAAGTAATGCATTTGAATATTCATAGCTAGAAAAAAGTGGTTTGTTACGGGTATCTATAATTATACATACTACTTATGCACGCGTGGTCTATTAAGTCTTTTTAAACGTAATCATACACTGTCTCTTAAACTGGTTTCACCCGTTTAGCAAACTCTAGAGTCTGGAACGTAATGGATATCTTTATGCATTGCCGTCATGATAGTTCTGACCAAACTGCAAGAACTTAATTGCATCATTTTACTCGTTTCAAAAAACTATTTACTAAAAGATATATTTGGCGGTTAACTATTAAAAACAAGTAAAATAGAAAGGAACTATCAAAAAGTTAAAACTTGTTTTAATGGTTGGACATAATCAGATAAAACAAGAGTACCTAACCTGCTTGGCTAATGTAAGAATATACGAGTATTTCCGGGTGACATTTCGCTAAGCGAAAAAGTTCTTACATCCACTTTCTACGGCCAATTGAAAATAGCTAATGGCACATGCTTTTGTCATCCAGTTGCTTTCAGTCGTTAATGCTAAACGTGAACATGATGAGTGCATTAGTGGTGAGCTAGTAGTGGTGCTGGTGACGGTTTGCTGTGTGGAGTGCGACGCACATCCGTTAAGTCAGCAGCACATGCAGCGAAGGAAATAGCGTCATAAAATATACGTGTAAAAAGCTGCGGTGCAACGCATGGTTACAATCCCGTTAGCTCCGTGACAATGGAATTGATTCTGCGAAGATCAGCACAACACTAATCAGCTCATGTAACGCTATGAACAGTTATGCTGGGAAGTGGGAACACATTACAGATTCATGTACCTATATGAGATTAATGTCACTTATAGCAGACAGATCAAAAGATTCACGAAAGTCGTCATGCATGCACGATAGCAATAAACTTACAACGGTATATTGATCGCTCACAAGTATTGAACGAGTATTAAATTGATTGAATGTGGGCCGATGAATTTTTAAGCATCAAGTTTTGTGGAAATCTGTATGTTTGGGTAGAAGCTGTATAAAAGGATGTAGCTAGCTACCTACGTTAACTTAAGTAAGATGAAACTTTTGCAAGATGGTGTAGACGCAAATGATAAGTAACATTTTCCTCAGCATTATAGATTACAAAATTGAATTGCCCCCAAATGGAGTGAAATTTTTATGATGACCTCTTTGCAGCCCAGTGATTTATGATTAAAGTTTATAAATGCTTAAGTCGATGCCCAGATGTCGAATAAGTTTACTTTCACTTGGACCAACGTATTCCGTTACTAGTGAGAAATCGGAGTTTGCAATTAAACCACGACGAACTGAATGAGTAATTTGTGTGATTGACCAGTTTTAAAAACAGGAAACGAAACGTTTGTGGAATTACTACTAGACACGAAAGCACGTGCTAGGAAGAATAAATCTGATGGAAAGATTGTTTTACATTTTATTTATGAAACAATAAAAGAAAACTCGTAGCACGTTGTATGTTGAAGAAAGTTATTATTTTTTCTTGTGTTTATCGCAGTTTACATCTGAATATAATAATGGATAATTTATATAAGCAGGTAAACTTATTTGTTTAAAACAATAAAGCCGAGTGAATACAGTCGGACGAAGCTAAATATTACTACCTATTATCGCTTAGAAAAACAAAAAGATAAAACTCGACGACAAGCTCATAAAAATGGGTAAGATGTAGCTAAGAAAGAATTTTTAACCACAGACCGCATCCTTGACGGCCTAGTTGAAACAAGTTGAACCGCCGCGCCGGCGGACGAGAGATGGGATGGGAGGAGGCTGAGCCTGGCTATCTCGTAAAGAGCGCCTGAAAGGGCAACGCCCGGCCACATGTAAACAAAAACAATATAAAATCCAGAAATAGAGCTGCCATTAATCAGGAATGTGTAGATCATAATTTAAAACGGATTTCAATTATGCACTCAAGTTTGTATTTAAAAATAAACACTGATTAATACTTAGTTATAACAGGATAAAATCACGAATTGCCTGCGTGTTTTCAAGTTGGTACTTGATAATATCAAACACGCTATTTGATAAACAGTCTATAATTATTGAAATATAAAGCTGGTAAAGTTTTGGTTGTGGATAACTAAAACAAAATCTACGTAAATAGTATCTGACGAGGCAAATAATGTCAAGGCACATTGCCTATCATCGTTTGTCGCAGCGGAAACAATGCAAAATATTGTCCTGTTTAGTTAAATATTACGATGTTAGGATTAATTAGTTAATTGTTTTACTACAGTACTGATTTTTTTTTATTTACTAAGAATATGAAATCATTACGAAGATAATGTATTTTTTCTGTTTAACATGAGTAGATTACAATACAAATGGATGCATGCAATGATGTCAAATATAAGTAGGTGCTATTTATTATGCTATACATAGGTACCACGAAAGGTGTAAAAATTATAAAATTTTCAATAGAAATAGAGATTACAAATACAATTATATATAATTTATTATCAATGAATTTGTCAAAAATTTAGAAAGTCAACATCTATCATTTATGAAGTCAGCTATGCAAATAAAATCATCAAAACGTTACAGAGGTCGTATAACGTAGTATAATTCGGCATTGCTAAGAATTAATACAACACCGGTAGTGAACGCGTTATCTGCAAAGCTATGTGTTAATGGCGATGCGTGTTTGTTTCTCAAACAAGTAGTTAGCGCCTTTGCGGACGCTAAACAGTTCTTTGTTTGCTGTGTCGGCTACAAGCCAACATTTAAAGGTCATTCTTTTTTCAACTTGAATGAAATCAAAACACATTTTTCGTCACTTCTTTAGCATCGTTCTAATGACGATTACTATCGTCTTACTCGTTATACATGGAAAATTTAAAATTGTCGTAAAACAGTCATATTATAGAGATCAGCTACGAATTTATTAAGATTGTTTTTATTTGGAACGATCTAGAAACGTAGACACTCCTCGTTTATGATCAATAATATTTACTGCGAATAATTACTTTCACACTGTAACCCCAAAATCAGAAACATGTTCACTATAATGCAACTTCACAAGTTCTGTGTTACAAGCTTTCTAAGCATTTTGCGTAAAAGAATAAAGACATTATTAACTGCACACGCGTGTGGACGGTACGGGGTCCAGGAAAACTGATGAATTAGAGTTAAATAACTCAGTATTAACTTTCCTTGTTTGTCATCATTATAATCTATAAATACATACTTGCAATATTTTAATTTAATTCCTTTTATGACACCAACTAGCTAATTATGCTACGTTTTGATATTATTTTTTTGAAGATTTTTATCAATTTGCACATTTCGAGAATCATCATATTAGGTACCGGGTAAAAGCACAGTTCTAAAGCCCTGTAGGAAAACTTTAACTCTATACAAAAAAAAACATTTGACAAGAACTTCCCGCCTTTTGAATGACAATAAACCTTCTTGTTAATGATTTTTTTTTTTTTGTTTAAGTACCTAGTTAGTTTTTTTATTTTTGTAATTTTCAAGAGATGAGTTATTTCTGTAATTTTCAAGTTCAAACGTTTTTCCTTTTTGAGCCAAAGCATTTACTCGGTATTTTTTTGAACAGAAAGCTGTTTTGAAATGTCTTAAAACAGCCAAAATACTCATCTTGCTGATACAAAACGCGCGAGTTATCCAATACATAGAACGTGAAAGGCCAACATAATATGGTAATGTGGATATTAGAAATCAGAAAACTGCTAGCTCGTACCGTTTTGACGTCTCCCGGCACGACACGACCGACGCCCCGCGCCGCCGGAACAAGTGGTATACCATCAGAACTAACTTAAAACGAGTTTTTTTTCTCAATCAGCTGTAGTGTGTGATAATTTTACAAGTTTGATGTTACTTTTATTTTATTATTGATAGCGATTTCTCTTTCGATTTTCGCACCGCTCCTTAATTTCTTTATACATATACGATTCCATCAATTTCGACCCGTGAAATTGAAAATTTCTTACGTTTTTTATATAGGAGAATACCTATTTGGTTAGACATTTTTTTTTTTTAAATTTCATAATGTTCGCCTTTTATACTAACTGGTATTTTTAACTAAAAGTAGTTTTTTATACCAAATCGTATGTTGTAGGTACCTAATTTCTGACAATAATGATAACATTTTTATGATTTAAAAGGATTTTAAGGAAATGTTGTGGCAACTATTTCATAAAAACATGGAATTTCCGAAATCCTTATTTTAAATTAAGTACATTTTCTTTCAAATTAACTTATTTACCGCCATAATAGAAATGTTTTCGGTGCAAGTTCAAACTACGTAATATTCAGTCATTCAAAATGATGTCATAAAAGATGTAGGTACCTACAGTGTTTCTCTTGAATCATAATTATTATTCTGGAGTTCGGTAGGTACATCCTTGATATTTTATAGTGTACCTATAAAACAATTGACATTATTCAATATATCATAACAACACAGACCAATTTATTTAACAAATAGAGAGGTTGAGGATAAAATGCGTGGACCGTATTGAAACTATCAAATCGCTGACACATTTCTGTTCTATATATTTTGACAACCAAATATTTAAAAATATATTAGATGTATAAAGAAGCTTAACGGAGAAATGTTCTTCTAATCATTGCAATATTTTGTTTTAGTCTGGACCATACTTGGAACCTTCTGGTTAGGAAGCTATTGATGGCCAAAGTCTAACTTTTAGTTACGTTTTTTTTACGAAAAAACAAGTTCTAACTAAACTATAAATGCCCTCACGACCCCTGTGCCGTTATATGCACCCATATCACAATAATTTGACAACAATAAGCTATCGATTGTTCCTATTGATAAATAATGAATAAGTAGACCAGGTACAGTGTGAAAATGAACTGAACGACCCTAAACAGCTAGCAGGGAATATTGCAGCACTAAAGTTATAGTCCGGAACACATTACTGCTGAATTAAGAATAATACGAATTCTAGGCGTAACGAATGGGAATGTTTGTATTCAAACATTCGAGAGATGTTGATGAGTTTAATCATCTTGGTAAATGCATAAGTTTAATACCTACCTAGTAAAAAAATCAAAATTCAATTTGTTTACTGTTTTTTTTACGTTTTTTTGCAATTTTTATCTCAGCATTAGGTTGCATGGTAATAAAAAAATGAACATGACATTAACACATACGTATTATACAATTTTAGTCATTAACGTAACTCCCCAAGACAGTGTAACAAGTTATGTGCCTATTTAATGAAAACATGACAATTGCGGCCAATTTTAACTTAAAGAGTTATTCAGATGATTGTAATGATTATAAATCTGTAAAGACATGTTTTACAGCTTTCGAGTAACGTCTAATTGTTTTATCATCATACGTTACTGCGCCGAGTAAATTGCAAAAATCGTGGAATTTTTCCTGCAACCTTACCGCATCCCCCCATAAACGATAAATGTAAGAGTACCTATAACAGGTTGCCATGGTGATAGTTATCAAAGAATAAGCACTAGCACTATTCAAGATCAAAGTTCAATTAAATTGAATGGAATGAGATTACCTAATTAATAAGTAATTACCTTAGAACTAACAAGCAGTCTTGGAAACCAATAACCCTAAATCAACAATGATAAGATCGTGCACAAACAAATCAATTCTCAATTCCATAACACAGAAATTAATGAATGTAGCAACAACAACAGTTAAAGTACATTAAAGTATTATATCAAGTATGTAGAAATGCAAATATTTGATTAAGAAAATATGGAACAAAGGTTTCGCCTGACAACTATTTAATAAACAATAAATAATCTTGCTATTCGGAACGTGCACATATAACGTTTTCAATAACGTGATATGAAAACATTGTATTTAACTGACTGTAAAGTATCATTTTCTCTTACTTTTATGAAAATAAAAATATGATTTGAATTACTTGAGAAGGAAATTGTTTCATTTTTTTAAAAGTTGGCCGTCTATGACAATCGAAAGCTCAGGGCAAGATTTTTCCTCAAATATGAATGCATTAATTATTTTTAATGTGTACAGTTTTTACAAATCTATAAAGAGATATAAGAGATATGAATTCTAAAATGTAGCAACGCAAATTATACAAAGTTTAAGCAACAAATGATCCATATCGTTGCTGAGAACACAGCAATCAACATTGTATGTAATACAAATGAAACACCTTGTCTTACAGCGATATCATCATCGTAAATCACGAGAAAGATTGAAGCGAACAGGTTCCCAGCAACACTATCGCACAATCGATAAACAATATCATAAAAGCTTTTCCCAGGCATCATACGGGTAAAACAGCTCGTTTCACGTTTGCGGTGTGCGCTTTAGACAAAGCCGGAGGAAGGCAAGAAAAAACCCCTCTCGAGTTTCACTTTCCTCATGTATTGTAAAGCGGCATTGTATATGACACTACATAAAGGCAACATAAGAGGCTAGCCGTCTTTTTGTCAAGGGTTTCATTCACAACTTTGAAAAACATCTTCAAGGAGAAACAACATAAAACAATTTTTTGAAATATACAGAATTCATAAGATTCACAGACGACATATCGAGGTATTTATGGGCCAGAATCACCATTCTCGGATTTATCGTTATAACAGATTTGGTAGGCGTACTTATATGGTTGTCCAATAATGATGAAGTAAGTCAACATTAATTCCAAGGTGGGACGATGAACTTAACATTTTTAATAGCTACTGTGAAACATATTTCCCAAGATCTTTGAATACATAACGAAAAGAAGCTAGAAATCCCAATGAGCTCTAATATCCTTGGCATTGTAACCTGGAGACTTTGAAACCAAATTCAATTTAAAGTTTGTAGCTTGTCTAAAATTGTTTGTTGTTTTTTGCTGTATCAATCACAACTGCTAACATGTTATTGACAGCAGATTAACTGGTTAAGCCACCAATGTGTGTGAATGGCATTTGAGTTTACTTAGATCTTGGACATTCGACGGACTTACACGATGAATGAAGTTCGCTGACTAGGAAATTTTAGATTAATTAAAAATCAATGATAATTAGTTCTTGTTAAAAGTGATGATTTTATCTCCGAAAGGAATAAACTTTACACTTTTAATGGATATGATAACAGAAGGGCAACGTTTGATCTACTTTTGCATAATGCACACTAACTTGTAACATCCTGTTGTAACAATGTGACTTGCACTGGAATTACGGATTATGGATATTCATATAAAAGTACCTCGAAAGCATTTCAGTACAAAATACTTACGAAACATTCAAAAAGAAAACAAGATAACTTTGCAAAGAATTTCTACTTAAAAATGTTGGCGTAGCTTGCAGTATCACGTCACAGCGACCACAAAATTTTACCATGCCCATAATTTCCACATGTCAGAGACAAGTTGCGTGGCTACATGCTAAAGTTCCACGGCCATCAATGTCTCATCATACTCCGAGTTAGAGGTAATTTGCCTCAATAGTTTTTCTCAACGTTTAAGTACATTAACTTGTACGTACGAAAGTAGGTTATCTTAGTATGTAAGCTTTATAAATTATAGACAAGTTTGTATGTCAAATGTTGTAGTTTGCCCATAACAGAAGCAATCTTTATAAATGGGACTTGTGAATGTAATAATTACTTTGTATAAAAATTCACACGGCATGAAAGGTCGACGGACCTTGAAGACTGAGTTAGCAAATATTTGTACATTACGAAAAGAGATAACGATGCTCAAACTTTGTTATATCAGTGAGTAACCTTTCTTTATGCTTTATACCTACCATAAGAACTACAAACTTACTGCAATGCAGACGTTTGGAATAAGCGAACAGTCTTAAATAACATATTTGAAGAATGTTTATTGTACATTGTTTGTAATTTCGAATGACATGTTTCTGTAAAAAAACAATAACATAAATGTACACTATTGATGCTGTCAGAATATCCACAGTAAGTCATAATACCTTGTCACTACACACGCAAACGTAGTTTGGGTTGCAGTAAGAGCAATCGCAGTCAGCGCATTCGCTCCAGAAGATCTCGCCGTTGCAGCCGAGGCGGCCGCCCGTTTCCACATCCACCCACGTCGAACGCTTCATTAGGATAATCTCCCAGTTCACAACACTCTTAATAACTAATAAAACGTTTTAAAACACTTGCTCCCTTTGAAAAGAAGTCAACATCACCAAATGATGTAATTCACGTAGGCGTCCCAATTCATCACTTAACACTGGATAAAATGTCACTGACACTTCGAATATATTCAATGCATGCACAGTTTAAACCAATAGAGTCACAGATTTTAATACCATTTTGAAAATTTTTACCAAACTTTCCGAGTTCACTCTCAAAATGTTAAAATGTTGTCGAAAAGTATGCAATACAAATCGGTGCTAAGGTTACGCGAGCATGGCGGCAAGACCGCCGCGCTACGGCTCATCGGGCAGACTGCTACGCGCGCAAACCCGCCGCGCCTGGCACTCTCCTCCGGCAAGGAAGTCCTCCATCAACGCAAAGACCAATACAAAATTTGATTTTTGAAAAATCTATACGTTATTTTCAAAAATAAAATGATTTTACCCTAAAATATAAAAATATTTCAATAGGATTTCAGAAAGACATGAAGAGAATTTTGACGAGAACGCTCTTTAGTCAACAGTGAAAATAATATGGTTATTATAGTTGGTAGCAAACCTGGAAGAACCTTGAGAACTTTCATTATAAATAAAAACAATTGTATTGTTTTATGCACTGCACAAAACACACACGCACTGCAGCCAAGTATTGCACGAAAATCCATAACCAAAAATCGATAACACCCTTGTCACGTCCAAAACGAAACTGAATCACTGTTCGAGACGACCACAACCCAATCATGTAGTAAATATTTCTCATTGAGTGCTGCATAAAGCTTTGTTGACAAATATCTAACGTAAACATGCATTCTTTGCTTCAGTTTCATGCAACCAAGTCACCGTTTTGGAGTTTCATTTCACTTTATTTTAGATTTATTCGATAGGAAACAAACAATTAAAATGTCCTAACTGACGTTCGCACGAATTGTGAACTGAATGGATTTCCCACGAATTAACACGCTTAGAACTAATATAAATGAGGTAATAAGATTAATTAACAAAGGCAGTTGAGTAATTTAATGCATTATTGCATCGTACAATTGATGTATAACTGTGTCAGATATAAACTGAGTGTTACAATTTTTATGTCCCACAATTCTCAAAATTAGTCTTTAATTCGATTTCTTTATTTCAAAGGCCATGGTCATAAACAACGTTTATTGCATGGAAAGGCCAACTTTATGTTACTAGTGACCTTCGATTTACAATCAATCCATTAAAGCTTTCGATGTTTGTGATTTCTATTAGATTTTTCATCTTATCTTTTAACATTTAGCATAGCAAGTAAAGTACGGAGAACGAATAGTTATAGTTCAGAGTTAAAATCAGATAAGTTTCATCACAGTCGAACAGCTAAACACTTTCGATTCTAAACAAAGCATTTTAGTGAAATCTTGTCGTACTCGAGCAATTCCTCAATTCAGGGTTAACTTATTCACTTAAATCGACCACAAATCTGTGCGTCTTCTGTCTGCGGTCTCCTTTCGTGACATCAACTGTACGTGATTCGAATATTTTCCGAATTTGGAGCACAAACGTATCGCAATTTGTATGTATTTGAAAGTAAATGGCAAAGACTTTCCTTGAGTTTCTCAACATGCTCCTCAAGCTTACAAAACTGTAAGGCGGAATGCGGCAATGAAAGCTGGCTAATTGATAAAGCCAGTACCTACTGCTTCTAAATATAGCAGTGTGATCAGAAAACCCTTGTAAATTACCGGTTGCGCTAGCGCATAAAATGTTCTACCGTTGCTGTGCTTGCTATGTCCATATTTGTACTAACCAAATGCGAGTGTTAAATAAACAACAATTTGCCATGTGGCAAATAGACGCGTAGTGCCATTGCTTTGAAAGGTGCGTACACAATATCGCCTACAAAAACTGAATTAAAAGTTAACGAAAAAAATCACGCCAGAACAATAGTTGTGGGTTAGTAGCACTCAGCCATACGCGAGCGAGCTTGTATTGTATCAATATGATGGAATGATATTGCAGAAACAAGATTCAATTTTTTGTTAAGAGATGCCTAGTCATCGGACTCGTTGGCGCTGCTGTCTGCGGCATTGAACTTCAAATCGTGGTCGTCGATTGATAGACACGTATAGATACTATTACGATTAAATTAATTGGGTAATTAGAAATCGTGATCTCGCATCGATACAACCTATCAAAAGGTTAATTTTTCAAGGACCATCAAGTCGATTTCACCGATACATTCATTGTCTTCCAGTCAACGCGGCTAGTTTTAGTGCGGCATTATTTGTATGTAAATTATATCATTACTGCTAGTTCATATGTGCAGCACGTTCAAATAGATGTTAAATATGAAAGCTAGGGACAACTTAAGAGGTTTCTTTATAAATAGGTACTTCTTAGAAAGTTTTCTCATTTGCGATTGACAAATTAAGTAGTACTTTGCAAATGGTTCCTGCGAAGGTAGCGGCTGTGAATGTCCGATGTGGGTGGAACGAAGGAGAACGCGGTTTGGTGACTGACTAACATATACATACTAACGGATATCTAAGTTTTTATATATTTATCTTTTGTCATTGTTAAACAAAGCCAATCGCACATTGACATTGTGCTTATCATTATTTAAAATTTGTGTGCATTTTCCGGGGTACTTGTGTGGATATCAGTTTATATTATAGAATCTAGCTAAATTATATAAAATGACAAACAAAGGTAGAGTGGCATGTGACACTGTAACATGTTTATTACCGAACAATGTTTAAATTAGTAATCAGCTAAGCCTGCGAAGGCTTAGCTGGTTACTATAGATTATACTTACTCCTTCTCCGAGACAGATTAACGTTGTCTCGGAGAAGGAGCTTCGTATAATTATGATAGAACTTCACTTAAGGTAAGTTCGTTTAATCGCATAATTATTATTTATTATTAGATTATTGATTACTTTAAAATTAGTGTTATGTGTTCAGGGTTAATGTTATGTATGTATGTAGGTATGTGAGTTTCTTTATTCCACCATAACTTTTAAACGCCTGGACCGATTTAGATGTATGGGGTATCGTTACAATCCTTGCATCGTTCCGAGTAACATAGGCTACTTGAAAATAAATGAAAACCGGTGTGGTCACTTTAAAACGAAAATTAATACCAGCCTCGATTATTTTTTTTAATTAATCTGGTCGTGTCTATGTTTATCGTCTAGAATTTGACGAGTAGATTTAAAAAATATATAACACTGTAAATGAAAAACGTCGTAAAAAGAAACTGACGAGTAAACAACTTGTACAAACATGTGCAATTTTTGCAGTCGTGTTTTTTAACTTTTTAAATTATAGTAGCTTGTTGCGAAAGTTCCTTATGCAATGTGCACAATATTCTATTCCGACGTATTCCCCGGCGCAGTGGGTCTGAATTCAGCCTAAACCTAAACGGACAAAGGAGATGACACATAAGATCCGATTCTTTGTTCAATGACCAGATATCCAATATTAACAAATATCAGTTAATAAATAAAACATTAAATCGCTGCTACTAAAGCGGACTTTTTAACTCACCAGCCCGTACAAGCTAAATACGGTCCTAAGTGGGCGAACGGCATTTAGGCTACACGCCATCAAACTTGGAGATTTTGCAGATGACTTTCAAGCATTTTATATTACAAACTTGGTAATACGAGGTTGTTAAAATAGAGATACTGTTTGGAAATGCGTAGTCGTGGTACTTAAGCTAAGCCAAAGAAAGAAAGCATAAACTGTAATTTCTGATAGCAATTTCATTCATTTTCAAAAACATTTGGTCACGACAATAGGGCTACGTGTTACACAACAGCTGATAACACAGTAGAAATCAACCTTCCAGTTCTCAGTGGCGCAGTGGAAACCTTTATCTTCACAAGTAAGGTTTCTATATTGTGTAATTTCACATTGACGGTAAAGAAACTGTACAATATAATGAATGTAGGCCTCGATTGTTTCACTATAAATTCTGGGAAGTAATAAGTTTCTCACGTCAAATTCAAGCTCATGTTCAGAGTGCACTTACACAAGGGAACATAATAGATCACTCGTAAATCGACTGTAGTTAAACAAAGCAACGGAAAAGGGACAAAAACGAAGACAATGCGACATGCATCAGCTACTGGCAGGAAACAGGTGCGGCTGAAAGAAACATGTTCATTCTACATTGTGTCATCGGTATTGTAGTAACGGAAAAGCTTGAATAAAAAGTGCAATGGTATTGTAAATGTGAAGATCTCGCACATTGCAGGTGTTTTACTATCGGTTAATTAACAGTGTAGACATTGCAACTGAACACAAACTGCAAATATAAACGACTGGCTTTTCTCTGCGACGCCGTCCGCGTGGTTTTATTTTACGAATCCCAAATTATTTTGAAAAGATGTAGCCTTTGTTACTCGGAGATAATGTAGCTTTTCATAGGTGTAAGTAGTGTAGTTTTTGAGTTTATCCATTACACACAAAATACAAATCTTTTCTCTTTATAATAATAAAATAGTTTAGATGAACAAGACAAAACATACATTTTCAGTTACTCTTCAAGAGGTCGACGTATTATGTGATGTCCGACTTAAAACTGTACAAACAACAATTCAAAATAATTACTTCTGGTTGACATTTCAAATGGAGCATTAACACTAATCAATCTTAATTTTTTTTTTGTCAAGACCGCAGACGAATAACTAGTCAAGACATAATACCAGGCCGGTTTGCAGCGGGAATTACGTATCTATTGTCGGACATGACATAATATATTTTTATGAACAGTAAATGTACTAAACACAAAACCATAATCTGCTCACCTTGGGAATGGAATGTTACCATTACTATGTAACCAGGTCGTCCGAGGCTATACAGCATAATAACAAAATGCTGCCTATATTATTCCCAAGACCGCTGTGTTGGTTTCACGTACAAGGAATCTCAAATCCAATTAAGCGGAGTCCTGTACAATCAGGAATGTAATTTTCTATGACGGGAAAAGCCATATAAGGTGCTGCCCTATGAAAATAAGCCCTATGTCTATTAGGATTAAGGTTGCATTACAAGAAACTTGGTAACCGAACCACATGGAGTCCGTTCACCCCACAACAGCTGGGCACGTTTTATATGGAATCTTGAAACGCCACCTGGCTATAGATTATTATATTTCACCAGGTAAAAACCTCTTAAAATATGAAATGAATATAAAAATATAAATAGTTTCAATTACAGTGATTTCCGAACGTAAGGAAACTGTTGGACCTTGAAACGTTTCTACAATTTAGTAAGTTAATATTATGATTATGTGCTTAAGCCCACACATTGAAATAATATTACATTATGTTGGGTCAGATGTGTTTTTTAAATCAAGAGATACTCCCACGCTTCGAATGCAATATCAATACTTATCTGGTACAGGACCAGTAATCGATTATAAAACATCGAAGGCGTCGGATCGGTTCTGTCACCAACTTGCCTTGATGCCTACATTCCTTGAAGCGGGAAGTGGAGTCAGTATTGGAAAGGCTGTTACGAGTGCATAATATAAATATTTAGGACGGTACTTCTATGCGACAAGTAAAAAAAAACATGGAGTAAAAGTTGAAGAGTTGGTTTGGTAATCTCCTGATGCGGAACTATTGGACCGATCCTGATCATTCTTTCGGTTATAGGAAGTTACGTTAACTCTGAGTACTATAGGCTATATTTTATTATGTATAAAAATTAGAAATCCATAAGAAATTTCACGTGGACCAAATGGCGGGTGAAGATAGTTAATTAATAAGAGCTTAACTTTTAGAATGAAAATAAATAGGCTGAAACCGTATAAGTTAATTTCCTTATTAGACTCATTTAGGTCAACGATTTTGCGACTCCTTGAAGGCGCTAACAACGTTACAATGTTAGTAGAAGTACAGTATATTAATTGCACAGTCGAGGCTGCGCCGTTATGAAATCTCATTAAAATTCGAGTCAACAGTAAATGGTCTCCATTGATGGACCGCTGATAGATCACAATAAACAATTTTCAATTTAAGTTTGTATGTAACATCACTTACGTCTTCATGTTTTGCAACTTGCAAATACGTATGAAGGTAGATCAAATGTCAACCATGTTTAGTAACTTTCAGTAAAGGATAAAAGTGAGTGTTTTGGCGCCAGCAAGAAGTAAGTACGGTTAACGCAAGGGTCGTGAACTTTCCAAATAGGTGCGCTGGCCCGAAGCTCCTTGATTCAATTGATTTGGATTGCTTCACAGTGCGCAAACGCAGCTGTTGTGAACTATGCATCGAGGACGAACGTTCAAAAACAACCGGTTCAATTGGTTCACATCTGACGTTTACCTACATACTGCACATTTTATGTTAGTTCATTGGAATGTATCTAAGATCTTAAATGGCAGGTTGGTCAAGTACTCGTGGCTTTGCTTACTTTGGCTTCGATAATATTTTAATTTTACTAAAAATCTAACGTTATTTTTTTTAATTATCGTCAGCCAAATAGCAGACTACTGCTGAGCATCTAGGACTGTCATTTTTTAGATCCTTTTCTCATTTTTGCGCAATTACTTCGATTATTATGCCTATAACTGTCTCGTTAGCATGTAGGTCGCAAAGCGAATGCTGAGCATGGTTCGATTCTGTCGGGCAAAGTGTTATTGGGTTTTTCCATCAGAAATTTCTCAGAATCAGCCTTGGAGTCTGGGTTTGTGACCAGTTGATGGTAATAGGCTCGCTCCCTAATACATGAGACTTAAAACATACCTCGCGAAATGCTGGTGTACTAATGGGTACACCTCTGCCTAACACTTCAAGGATTACAGGCGTGATGTTATGTGTGTTTAATGTATTTCATTACGATTTATATTCACTATCTGGTACTTACTGTGTTTAGTAAATTAATAACTAAACGTGAACATTGGGTCAATGGAACGCGGAACGATAAAGTGTGTTAATAGATACAGACAACGTTCTACTGCTTTGTTGATTTACAAAGCAAATAACTGTGATTGAATATTCATTCGCGAATTATACTCCAACAATTAAATATTCACTGAGTGCGAAAGGAGTTTTGCTTGCGATATCTTATCAGTTTCTTGAGAGTTTGGATAAATGATTTCTCGCTCTAAAGACTAATATTATGGAAACTTGTTATGATAACTGTAAAGGGCCTTTTTGGCTATTTAAGTCATCGCTAAAGAATGGGACTTAACCGTATAGGTACTGTGATCACAGGACCGGGCAACCAAACCATGCTTCATTATAGGGCAGACTTTAATCACGATATCCCTATAAGAGTATTTAAAATAACGTGCTAACTGCATAAGGGAATATGCATAAAATTTGAAATGGCCTAAAATATTTTTTACTCGAATACTTATTATCGTAATATTATAATGAAAAGGATTTTTTTTATTTACTTATTATTTAAACCCCTAAAATAATATTCAAAAAGTGCAAAATAAGGCAGCGAAATTCAAACTTCCAAAACGCGCCACCATGGGTCGAACGAAATGTGACGTCATCTGACACGACATTGTATTCATCAGCGTCGAAACTCATACTGTTTTACAAGTTTTTGTGAAAAAAATAATGGTTTTAAAGGTATTAAAACTGTAAATATTACGAAGTAACTGAAAAGTCCACAATAAACACTAAGGTAAACACCCACTGGACGTGTCATGTGACATCACGCAAAGCGCGCGCAAAATGGCGGCGTTTGAACTGCTTAAATTTTTTAAAAGTTTTAAATTTCATTTTTAAAAATATCTAGAGTATTTTGAAGCCCATTAATATTTTTTTCTACGTTATAAAATAGTAAACTATTAATTTAAGACAAAAAAAAAACATGAATATTCCCTATTGCACCAATATAAAAAAACAATTGCCTATAGATTAAACATTGTTTGGATAAAAATTATAAAACTTTTTAGGCAGGTTGCATTGGTATACAATCTTTACAGTACTAATAGAACTAGTAGTAGTATAAGGAAACTTGGACCTGGATATTTAGACACCGAAAATTTCAACTCTTACAATGAAAAATAATGTACTTTGGCTTAGATGAAAAACTATGAAACGTAGTACCTATTCCTGTAAAATTAGTCAAAGGTATGTTTTTTCAACCCCTAACTTAATTAAAAAACTTCCGTTTTTCGCCTAACGTGAGTAAATTGTGGCTGTAGGGCAGTGGCGAAAGTTCCAATATCCGTAAGAGGGAACTGGAAGCGAAAATTGATAAATTTTAGCAGACCAGGTGCCATTTTTTATGACCGTATAGTACTCGTAGCTGTTATTGCGAACTTCCGTAGGGAAGCCGGTAGAAATCCAGATGTATCCAATGGAGACTGCTGTAAGCAGGCTAAGCAGGTACTGGGCACTTGGTGCTAATACAATCGAAATTGTATTTGTATTGGCAGTGTCTTCGACAGAAGCTACTACTCCTGACGGATATTGCGCCACCACCCCATGGTCGCCGTACCCATTATTATATGCAGCACTTTCACTTACACCATAAATATTATGGCACGACTTATTTGTCAATGGTACACCATGATATACAACACCATAAATGTTATGTACCTACCAACTGTTGTGACAATTTGATATACATACTGATGAATCTAAACACGAATCGTGACGAGGTTTATAAAACCGAATAGCCTTCCTTTGTTTTAAACAAATACTATTATTAAAACATTTAGAGAGTTTGTATGATATTAGTGCCTTGTTCACAGAGATAAATATGGTACCTGGAACCTAGATGGACCCTATCAGGCATTTCAACGATTGTAGGTTAAAGCTGTTAAGCTGCTGACCGGGCATAGAGTTGTATCTTTAACTAGCTAGTTCAGTAGCTTTACTGTTATGTGTGCTGTTCTGAATAAGCTCAATAATAAAACAGCTCTACGTAAAGTCAGGGAAAATGATTGCTAAGTAAATTAACGACTTTAGTCGTCTGTAGGCTTATAAATCACAGCTGTGCGACTCGTATAAAATGGCTATAATGTGTCAAAGGACAATGTTAGAAACTATAAAAAACTTTGGCCCATTTCGTAAAAATAATGTACAAGTATGCAATATGCAGAATCTTATTGCTGTCTGGTTACTGATAACTAAACATATGTCCTAATGGCTTTAGAACTTGCGGTTTCTGTTTAAATCGCACGCAGGCCAATCTGCTAATCAATCAATTTACTTCACTATTGAAGCTTCTGGGCGCTTTTATTCACATTGTGTAGAAAAGTACGGGTGTTTTATTACAGAGAGGAATAAAATGTAAGCAATAAAAAATTATATTCACAACAATGTATCGATTTTAATGGATCTACGCAGTGTTATTACTAGTTATAAAGAGAAAACTATTATGTTTGATTGTTATGACGTTCGTGTACCTGCATACTATAACGTGTACTCTTTGCCTTCAAGCCTCTAAAATTCTTGAAAAGAAAGCGATCAAGAGTTTTAGATACTATTTAATTAATAAATATGTTCTCGAATAAGCTTATAACTAGAATTCTAGACTCATTTCAATTTTAGAATTCTAACAATTTATTGACAAACAACTACTATCGGAAGTTAATGTTTAAAATCTGGTCGGCGCCACAATCAAAGTCAAGTCATTTATTTTTAGATCATTTAATTAATTGAATCTAGTTGCCACTTTCCAAAGGTAGCGTTAGCAAGAAACTACACTTAAAAAAATGTTGTTGAATTTGCTGTGTTTTTGGTGTGATATTATTATCTAAGTAGGCTACCATCCTGATATCTCTAATATTACGAACGGTTTCATTTATCTCTATTTTCATATAAGGAAAAGTAAATAAGTAAGGGACAAGTAGTCCGTAACTCCGTACCAAAGCAAATAAGGCTTATCTATGGCCGATACACGATTAGCTTTTTAATCGAGGACACAAGATTCAATTTGGCGTGAAATTAGCCTTTGTTACGTGTATCGGTCAATAGGTTGATGTTACGAAGACATCAAACGAAAGAAATATTTTAAATATAGTCGCGGAAGCAAAGTTTATTTTTAAGATACGGTCATGAAGGAGTTGAGAAAGCCAATCGTCAAGAGTGTTACTTCTAATGATTGATTTTTTCAACTTTTCCTGACTAAAATTTGGGTGAACGGGTAAAAGTGATAAATGACATACCAAGCCATGGAATGATTTTCGTTTTGAATTGTAGTTTATATGGTAAATACATAAATGCGCTCTTCATATAAAAGTAGCATATTCTGGTCAATAATATAAGTAATTTACTAGCTTTAATGGTACTTAACAACTGGTTATTAAATTAGTATTAGTAATAACTTGGCTTATCTAGGTTAATTGGGTTCACGTCAAACAAGTCTATTTCAAAATTATTCAAAATCTCGTAGGAGATTAAAAAATCATTATCATTTAACCAAAATATGACTATGACCTTTGTATAGACCGCGCTGCCGGTTCAGTCCTCTTGAAAGTTAAAGTAAACTAACTTCCAACCTTCTCTTTTCTTGATAAATACACAAAAAGCATTATCGACAAAATATCTTACACAGAATATTATTGGCAAGTCCCTATCATCGAAAGTAGAACCTTTATGCGTTGAAAAGTTCAATTTCCCAAAGGAAATCAAAGTTTGTAAAGGAACGGTGTATATGCGGACGCGATCCTTTTACAAGTTTAACAGGTTTTTTGTCGGTTTCTCCCTTTCAGGTTGTATCTGCCACTAGCGCCTGCACGCGACTTCGTTCGCGTGGTTTTTTTTCAACCGCATTAAGTTTCGCCTTTGGTTACTGCTCCGTTCCCGTAAGTCGTAACGTGATGTTATATAGCCTTTACTATTCCTCACACTTCACTATAACCAGTGGTAGATAGGTGCTTGATCCCCTTAGCTCCCCCCCCCTTGATCCGCTACTTAGACTATCGGACATAAAGAATTTTTCCAATCAGACTGATATGTAGAGAGATTACCGCGTTTAAACAAACAAACATACAAAACAGCTCTTTAGCTTTATTAGTACAGATGGAACGTGGAATCGACATTTTGTGGAATTTGTCGTGTCTCGTAGAGTTAGTTACTCGTAAAATAGTTCTTTCAACACTTCTAAATTCCATCTGTAAATAGAATTACGCCATTTTGTTTCTTTTTAAAAAACATTGATCACCCTCCCTAGGAATTTGTCCTGTATCGTGGGTGCATTTACAAACTTAATTTTATCATAAAGTTACATACAAACAACTAGACCTGGAACAACTACATACCTGGGTATAGACCATACAAATATTTGTTATAGATACTTTAACAGGAGAATCATTTGTCATTATTTTTCTAAAGATAAAGATGCATAATTATTTGTATAAACATGTGTAACATGATACATAGCTGTGCACATAGGTATGGGTGGAAACTAGCTTAAAAGTGGTCTAAGCAAATATGATAAAGACAAATAAAAGTAGCAGTCATTAATAGTAATATTAGATCCTACTTATGGTACCTACTATTATTTATTTTTACCTGGAACTGAGAAGGTGTATGTGTTTAGGGTGAGAAGTTAGGTAGGTATTTAATTGTTTGTGTGTTTGTTTGTAAATAGAAATAGATCTTAATTTAAACTTGTCGACTCATTCTTGTTATTTACTTTTTTTTTTTGCCATAATATGAATAACAAACGAAAACAAAAATATTACTTGCTAATGACGTCACATATTACAACCCATAAGGTATGAAAGTTGCGCTTTGACATGCGCAGTGCGCGACCTCTGCGGGTTGCGCGCACTTTCTACGAGACGTAGATATTTACGTTTTTGCGAGCGATTTGCGATAAATCTCGCGATTCACATGTCTTCATTCGTTTTAACGAGACTATGGTTTATAGCCGGAAGCTTATCTAGCAGGTTTCCTGAGTTATTGGTTAGAGAGTCAATTATTTTTATTTAAGAAAGTATTTTTTATAAGTAAACTAACGCGGTCGGTCGGTAGCGCTAATTGGGGGTTATTTTGCGAATGTGCTATAATTTTGCAGTTCTTGCGCAACTCATTATAATCATTATTATTTGTGTTCATAAGCTAGATTACTAAATGTGGAAAGATAAAACGTTTATAATGCAATAACTTATTTCTAGTTGTGTGCATGTTGCATGGTCAGAAGTCAACTTTCTTTGCAAAACCTGTCATAATTATAATTACAAAAATCTTTAAGAAATTACTCCCATAAGTATCCCTTAACTTTCATAGGCAGACAGACAGTTGAGGTAGTTTTCTTGTAATGCGCGGCGCGTATCGGTCACAGTCACAATGTATGCGCGTGCGCAAGAAAGTGGTCGCACAGGTGTCGCGTTAACACTGCACTTGATTGTTGAAGTAATTACGTCATGTTTTTTTATGACGACAGATACGCATTTTACGCCTGTTTGGTTTTATTAGGCGTTCGTTTAGCAGACAGACGGGCGTCTAATTAATTAAATGATCTTTAATTAAGTGCCGACACCCGTCTAGTTAAATTGTTTTTCGTAACATACGAAGGAAGTGAAGCAACCTTGACGATGAGAGTAATATTATACTTGCTTGAATTTATTTTCGCATATACCTACAACCTGAATTTTAATCCGTTGCAAATCTTTTAGGGGGTGAATGTACTCATGAATATGAACAACTTTTACTAAGGGTCATAGTACGGGTGCTCAGCACCCACTAATTTACCTCTCGTGGGTGCTGGAGCACCCGAGCACCCACGGAGTCGGCGCCCCTGCTTATAAAATACTAGCTTCTGCCCTCGACTTCGTCCGCGTGGCTTTATTCGCCCGCGTTAAGTTACGTCTTTGGGTCATTTTTTGGTAAAATTTTCAATGACCATGTAAATGTATAACCCAGAGGCGGATTAAACGTTGAGAGTGCCATAGGCAAGTTTCTCACCGGCGCCCCTTTGAAATTAACTCGCGCCCCTGTATTGAAAATAACTAACTTACTGGCGCAATTAATTTTATGCTATAATATATTTTTTCTTTTTTTTTTACAGTTCCGCCCGCGCGCCCCTTTGTTCCCTCGCGCCCCTAGGCACATGCCTAGTTTGCCTTAAGGGTAATCCGCCTCTGGTATAACCTATTCTTCATGAATCTAGCTATAATAATGACAGCTTTATTTCTCAAACCAGACTATTAGTTTTAGAGATAAGTGCGCGATCAAATCTGTGTGGTACAATCAGCAACAAAATACAATTAACATTTCAGATCTTTAATCCTTAACTATTGAGTACAATATCAAAGTAAGTACGAGATATCTTATCAATATCTTGGCTATTACCATAAATCCTGAGAAGCAGAGCATTATGTCATTACGTATATTTTTAAAATGATTATATTATTATTATGTGCATAATTTTTTAATTGACTCTGTCGCTGACCGTACGTTAGCTGTGAAGAACACTGTTCCCACTGACCTGGTGGTTGGTGGGAGGGATGGCTGCGCTCTGCGGAGGTACAGACTGCACCGGGCGCGCTGGCTTGGCGGCTGCCCGTTGCAGAGATGCGCGCTTCACAGACACCATCAGCCAGACATCTTCTACCCTTTGCGCTACCTAAACATAATGTATACTATGTTATTGAAATTGGTATACAAGGTGTAATTTTGATTAAATAAAAACCCGAAAGGGGGTCATTGAACTCATTATTATAAACAACTTTTATTAAACGATCAACCCTGAAATCGTAAAAATAAAATCGAAATATTATGTGGAATTATGATATTATACAAGGTGTAACGGAAAGGGTATATACATACCAAGAGCAACGCTTCTTTGGATGATAACAAACGATATGGCAAGGGTTTTTTAATCCTAACTCTACATTTTCGGAAATTATGATCAGCAAAGAACACCGCCTGCAGTAGGCTACTATGCGGTACTAGGCGTGCAGAATTACGGAAATAATTTATCGTGATATTAGGCAAGTAACGTGGAAAGTTTTTGACCCACGCAGTGCGGTGACACGTTTGTTATGATTTGAATTTAAAAGGAACATATGAAACCGAAAATTTGGTATCAATTCTTAGAGTATTTTATATTGAGCTGAAACCCTTGCCATATCGTTAGTTATCATCCAAAGAAGCCTTACTCTTTGTATGTATATACCCTTTCCGTTACACCCTGTATAAGTAATATGTTCACTTTAATCGACAAAATGTATAGATCGTCAAATGGCTTTTTGGGGGTATATACACTCCCCTAAACCGACCCACAGTGCATTTACATGTTGATTATAAAGGCCTAAAACATAAAAATCATGAGGTAAACAAAAAGTTTTAAGTAATGCTAAATTGGTTTCATATTAATGGCTGTTCCAAAGAATTTAAAACCTTTATCCTAAAAATGCAAGATGGGTCGATTTAGGGGTCCGGGAGTGCATTACTTTAACTAGTTTAACTGATAGCCTTTTTATTATTGATTGATATAATCGGTTAGTTCCGCTATGCACTAGTCCCGCTATGCCCAACTCATAAAATACCTACGAAAAGGTGCCGCTATGCACGAAATCAAATTCGTGGGCAGTGATGAAGAAAACTGTTACTGTAAAATATTTTATTTAACCACTAGACTAGCTTTTGCCTGCGACTTCGCTGGCGTTAATTTAGAACTTGCCAATCAATTCGAGTTGTACTCTGCTTGTATAGATAAGAATGAATGAAATGATTTATGTTTAATTATCCTTGATTTTCTGACACCCTAGTACATTTTTTAAAGACAATCCCTGAATTTCAGTCTGAGTAAAACTGTTGGAGATATGCTTTGGATGATATTGTCAGTGTAAGGTACTAAAAACTTCCCTCTTGATTTTTACAGATCGAAAATAGTATTGTCGATATACCTGCTCGATTTTATGACACCCTAGTACTTTTTTTCTTGGGTAATCATAAATTTGTAACAAAACAAAACTTACAGACTTCTACGCTTAAACGAATAGCGCTACACAAATTTTCAAAATGTTTCACTTAACACTTTTCTTCCCAACTGTGTCTTCCATTGTTTGCGTAGAATCGAAGAATTTCGTGCATAGCGGCACCTTTCCGTAGGTATTTTTCGAGTCGGGCATAGCGGGACTAGTGCATAGCGGAACTAACCGGATATAATAGGCTAGTTGACACCACCAATCAATTGACGTACTTTTTATGATTTTCAAAACGCAATTCTTCCATAGATTTTTTATGGCAATAGCAAACTATGACGTCATTTATTTGGCAACTCAATTGTCTAACTATTTATTGACTTCAAAGCCACGAAAAATCTAATTTTACAGTAAATTGAAAATTAATCGGGTTTTCAGCGCTAAAATAAAGTGTTTCTTTAAAGAAGTTATGTCTTGGAATTATTGTTTAATGGTGTCAACTGCCCAATTATTATGTATGTACCTGTGTGACAAGTGCCCTGGTCTCCTGTGTAGCAGACTGCATCAGCATGTCTCGGAACGGGTCGGGAGCTGTCAGTCCAAAGCTGGTGGCGTCTTCTAACAACTTGTCCACTGCTATTAACCCTCCTTCTCCCGCTAAGATTTCCACGCCTGTTGCGCACCATTCGTTCGCCTAATATAAGCAGAAAAAAATCAAATCAGGAAATCAGCAAACGTATACTTAGGTATAATTGGTGCAAATTGTCTAGTCGCGTCTTGTGAATTTTATGACCATTGCATAAAGTTTAATTTACAATGATTGACACTCGCTTGCGAAAAACTATCAATTATTTATTTAAAACTTCGCTTTTTTACTTCATACATACAACATACCTACATACAATATTCCATTATTTTATTGTAGACATTAAAATAAGTGCCCGTAGGTTCCATTTCAAATGAAATTGTTGGTTTATCTTACCTTATCTATCCTGTCCATAAGTTCTCTAGCTTTAGTTAGGAGTAGATTTCGTTTTTGTATCTTTTCCAAAAGCAAAGCACTCGTTCGTCTTAATTCTTCGCATTTTGATTCTATGTGGTCGACTTGACTCAACGGGTCTTGCATTAATTTTTCTCCTGCAACAAAATTAATTGTTAAATGAATTAAATAGCTCTAAAATGATAATTAAATTAATCAAAAACAAAATATTATTTGTATACGTAAAAAATAAAAACAAATTGAGTTCAAAAATCGAATCTTGTCTTTTTTTTGTAACCAGCCTGTATTTTCTACTTAATAAATCATAAATAGTTTTAATACGTTACCGTCGTCAATAACTGAGGTTGCTGTATCAAGATCACAATTACAAAGTTTCTCAAAGTCGCCAGCCTCTTGGAGAAGACTGTCTACTCTGATTGCTGTCTCGCCCACCTCTGTCATGTCGCATGCTGCCTTTAGATGGTTATCTAACGTTGCCTACAACAAAACAAGCTTTAATTAGAAGATGATAAAAATCCCCTCGGTGGTCTAGTCTCATGGTTGTAAGTAGGTACGACTACTGAGCATGGTTCGATCCCCAGATGGGGCAAAATAATATTTGGTTTTCCATTAGGATGCTCTCAATAATCGGTATTTTTGTTCTGTTGATAGCAATAATATACCTACCTAATGTTCGCCGGTTATTAAGTACATCGGGAATGTGAGTCGAGTACAATTTTCCCTACTCCTTTGACTAATACGGGCGTTGTGTTTGAAAATAAAAATGGTAATATTTGTAATAATTATGTTTGTATTTTCAGCAGTCCACAACATGAATAAAACCTCATTTGTATTAAAAACAACAAATGTAACTGTCAACATGTAGGAATAAAAAAATGCCCGATGCCATTTAAAAAAAAATTTTTGACACATAACATAACCTATAATTAGAATTATTATTACGTAAGCAAAAGTGTTAAAGTAAAATTAAAATAATACAGTAATGAGTGACAAAAAGTGATATCAGTAATGGCTATGGAAATTGTGTGCAACTTTCGCAAATGCAGAAAGTCTCTATCAAATCAAGCGTGGGTAACGACTTGCTCACATGCATTTTGTGTTGAACACGGAAAAAGAGAATTCAAGCGAACTGCTGAAAACTCATTGACTTGTCCAGCTTGTGGGACCGAATTGAGGGATAAGTTTGATGTGATTCAAGCCGATCTTAGACCAAATGAAACTTTCAAATCAATAGTTTTGGCGGGAATGAGGCCCGACACGATAATGGACATTGCTATGCGAGCGATGTCTTTTTGGGCGTATCAGGTTGAACAGGAGACGTTATACCAAGAGAGCGTAGCAAAACACGCGAGAGAGAAACTACAATGTGTCGAAGAAATAAACACACTCAATATTCAAAAACTAAAAGCGGAACTAGAGACTTGTAAACGCAAGGTGAGCAACTTACAATCTGAATGTAACAAAAAGAGTAAACAAGCAGAGGATTTCAAGGCGCGTTTAGAAGAAAAGTCCAGAAAAATACAAAAGTTAACATTTCAACTGGACGCTCAAAAAAGGAAGGATATTCGCAATTTTGACGGTATGGATAGCAAAGAGAAATGTATGGATATATCGGACTTGGTCGTTAATAGGGCGGTGTCAGACTTGGTCTCAAACAGGGATACTGACTTCGTTTTTCGACCAGCAAGAGACCCTGACGAATCACACAGAGTGTGTTCACCAAGAACACCAATGTTTGATTTTCGAAACAGAAGTAAACAGGCGCCGCATTTCCAGTTCCGGCCGGTAAAATCTTAACAAAAGTGTAATAAGAAAACTGTCTCTGATTAACTGATTTGTAATGAGATTAAGCGTAAGTTACCTGCATCTGTTTGAAATTTAATAAAAACGTTCTGAACTTCAACCAGTGGTTCAGCTTTGTGGAATGTTTTTGCCAAAAGTTGTCGAATTGTTTTTCAGTCTCCTCCAGTTGCACCAGCAATCTGAAACAATATGTAAGATTCTTTTATCACTATGGCCTAGTGGTTGATTCTCCCGCCACTCATTCATAAGGTTGTAGGTTCGATACCGGGTAAGTACCAATGGTTATCAATTCACTTGTAATTTCTAAGTTTATCTTTAACATCAATGACATCGGTAAAAGACAATATGTATTGTGAAAAAAACCCGGACTTATAATTAATGTAATTATAATCGCCAATATTGAGCAGTTTTTCATTCAAAATTATTTAAATGACTAGTCTTTCTAGTACCTAACAGTTGGTATAATTTTTTAATCTCATACAAACTCGGGTTTTTGAGGTAAGATTTAGATTCTACATAATAGCATTTAATCGAGGGCCATATTAAGTCGCGGCCTAAATATTTAAGTGAGTTTTAATGAATGTCATAATTACCTCTCGACCGCAGCGACATGGCTGATAATATTATAAGTGAGGTTTGGTTTCCGTACTTGCGTCAGTAACTCTTCGCCTTGCGACGTTGCCAACGATAATTCAGTTTTTAAAGCTTTATACCTAAAACAGAAAATATGAATAGTCAACATAAATCCTCGCTGTACGACCAGCAAAACACAGCACAGCATTTATAAAAAATATACTTATATAGTTTAGGTTACCTATTTTCCTGACAGTCTAATAAATCTTTGGTTTGTGTCGGGTCGTTTCCCATATCGCAGTCTACAATCTCATGCATGAACTCGTCCAATTTACTTGAGATTTCCTTCATTAACGTAGAAAATTTCTCTAGTGCCTGAAATACAAATATGTTTAGGCAAACCGGTACTAGATAAATAAAAAGCCTTTTAATTCCAGTTTTTGCAGATTAACAATAAAAATTGCTGTACTTATCTACATTTATACTTAATTAACAAAAGAAGAAATTAATAACTGTGTAACCTTCTTAATATAATTATGTATACCTATGTAATTATTTTTAATTAAAAAAAAACGGTACTAGATACGTATAGTTAAATAAAAAAAAAAACCATTAATAGATAATAATGCTATTCGAATTTTAATTTAAATTCAAATTGTCTGTTACCTACATTGCAAAATTACACACTTGAATAGTTAATTCAGGTAATTGTTCTCAGTATTTCACACAGGCGATCGGCGCTGTTTGAAATTTCCCATATTTCCACACAAATAATTTGGTGCGCAAGGATAGACATCATTGAACATTACCAAATGAAACACAACTCTCCGCATCTATTAAAACTGTTTGGAGAACTTCAATAGCGCGATTTAGGATTGTTTGTTTACTTTCAAACGACTAGATGGCGCTACTGTGACCTAATAACAACTGCTTATTCGAAATTGGAACAGATATTTTGAGGAAATAAAAATAGTATAAAGAAATAAACTTACTATTCGCTGCTGTATCCACTCAGCATGTGAATACTGTAGTTCCCCGCCAAGGTCTGGCGTCAGCTGTGATCTATCGAAGTGTTCGTACAACTCCTCCACTGACGAACAGACTAGCACCCTGAACCTGAACTCCTCCTTAAATAATTTACTACTGACTTCTGACAGCGCCTTCTGTAGGAAACTTGCTGGTCGAAGGACGTAGACAGCGTGAATTATTCCGGGGAAGAATTCCTGGAAGATAAGAAAATACTTTGTAAAACCGGCTTTAAACATAATGCACATGAGTATAAATAAGAAAACTTTGTCTTAAAACGTTTGACAATAACTTTTTAATAGCATTAACAATATTTCTGTAATTTTTCAAGAGAAAAGAAATTTATACATTTTTCCCCAATTAAACCCTAATTTATCCTGTCTGCAGTGATTATAATAATACACGTACAAATAAGGAAATTCAAATAGTTCTTATCGTGTCCCAATTTCATCAATAATTTATTTATTTAAAAGTTAATTAATGTAAACTTTTAATGAATATTAAGTACTTACTGAGATCCTTAATAATACTGTTTTGACGGAGTTCCATCGATCTTTTCTTCGGTCTATTATAATGTGGAAGCCCATATCTGCTTCCAATAACCTGTAAAGTCAAAGACATAATCTATGAATAATGAAACTGGATATTGATTAGTATAGTCGGCTAGGTATATCATCATTTAGTTATCAATCAATTATGAATTCTGTGTGGTATCGATTTACATTCATGTGGCCATGGTACAGAAAAAAACAAATTAGGTTAGCGTTCTCTCTAATTTCATTTAGTACTTGTACGGGTTTAATTAATTTATTAATATCTTACTTGTCTTATGAGTTGAGCCATGAATTTAACGACCGTTTTTATTATTTTCTTCCAAAGTTAATTTTTCAGTTTTAGTGACTGCCTTTAACTAATTTGTGTTTGTTATTAAATTGGTATCTTGGGAACGTAAACGACCCATTAATATTTCAGTTAGTGGTAGACCGACGGGCGACAATATTTAATGTACTATGTAAGTACTAAGTACCTACAGAAACATGAGTCTATATTTTTGACGTCAAATATTAACACTATGACGACTGTGGACGCTATTAAAAACTTAACTACAAATTATTTCCAGCGATCCTCTATTTATAAAATACTAGCGACCCGCCCCGGCTTCGCACGGGTGCAATGTTATCTACGTAAACCTGCCTCTTGAATCACTCTCTCTATTGATGAAGCATTAGAATCCGTTGCGTAGTTTATAGAGCATACAGACAGCGGGAAGTGACTTTGTTTTATACTATGTAGAAACAAGACATAATACTCGTACAATACATTATTGTATTACGCAAAGTGTTACAGTGTTTAATGAAGCGTAAGATTCTCAGCGGGTGGCCTACGCTTTTAATGTAAACAGCAAAATGTCACAAAAAATCAAGTGTTGTAGGATAAATATGGCCTTCACAAAAAATATTGATAAGATGGGGAAAATAATGAATTAAGAAAGTAGGCGACAGGCTTTTAGTGCCAAACTTTAGAAAAAAAATTGGGAGCGGACTTGTAACCCCTGTATCCAATGATATTTTAGTAAACAGATATGTTATAAGCGCGCAAAACGTGAAGACCAGAAACCGTCCTAATTAGGACGCATTGCCTTTAGTCTGTGTCTGGCACTACTACGAGTGATACGTTGCGCGCTGCTACGTAATTACCATCCAAAATGCCATCGTGTGTGTTTAGAAAGTGTACCAATTACGATACCAAAGTTAATAAAACACAAGGGATCTCATACCACACGTAAGTACGCAATATACTTCGATTTATTAATATATTTCAATTATTTTCCTAATATTCTGATATTTTGAGGTTAGAAAAAAGAAAGAGATGGAAAATACATTTTTTGTCGTGAGAACGACAAGGATGCGTGCACTCCGGACATAGAATAAAAGTACAGATGCGAATATTAGGCAGTAAAGTCATCTTTACTCCAGAGTTCTAGTTTCCCTTTTAATAACTTTTCATTATAATTTAATACTTAATACTTAAAATCAATTACATAATGATAAAATACAGTCTGACAAAAACCCTAGAACATTGAAGTGTAAAAATTGTTCTTTTAACATTTTCACTTTGAACAATCGACTATAACTTTTACAATACTTACGAGATTTTTACAATTCCTTTTGTAAACCTTGTTTCTATGTGATCTTACCAAAATATGATAGAAATATTTAATATTCCTCCATAAACAAAAAACCTCATTTTCAAGTTACGTAATTATTCCTTATCATACAATTTTTCGTCAAAAACCTTTCAAATTACTATCCTACTAGACTTTTCTAATTGGATTACGCTAACATCGTTCCAATAAGACATAATACACCAATTTTGCACAAATTCCCTTACGTTATGTTTTCTAACCAGACAAGTTTTCCTAATATCCTTATCAGTAAATTAAAGTTTCTGCCTACCTAATAAGTACAATAAAACATAAGAAAACAACTTTAAAATCCTTTCAAAAAACAAATTATAGAATCCTTTCAAAAATTAAACTTAACTATAAAGTCCTTACAAAATATCACTAACTGTACTTGCGTTATAGTACGTACGTGCATGGGGTCTTCGTCGCCGACATCGTAAACAAAGAATTAATGAATCGTTTATATTACTTTACTATGTGACAACAGCAAGAGAGAGTTTATTCGTTGCATAGGCACAAATCCCGGCTACAAATTCTGTACACACGGTTTGTACCTTCTGCCTAGTTAATTTGTTAGTCTATGATACCAACGTGCGGTGATTGGTCACATTGGTGGCTCGAATAATGTCTGTTTACATTCACGCGCAATTGACAACATCTAGCTGTCACTTTTTTTCTTATTGATTTTATCAAGCTATCCTTTTTACTCCTTTTCCTTTTGTAGTGAAATGTAAAATGAATGAAAAGTGTCTATGTGTGCTGCCTCTCGGCGCGGAACACTTTTTTCTGTTGCTTTGTAAGGGTATAACATATCTGTTTATTAGAATATCATTGCCTGTATCGCATAGTACCAATAATAGTTTTCGAGTAGGTAACATTTGCAGGTAACATTCATATGTACTTTCTAAGATCTTGGAAAGCACTGACGACAGTGAGGAAAATTATTTTGAGGAAACCTGGACTTAAAATTAATATAAGTCTGAAATCACCAATCTGCCTTGAGTAAGCGTAGTGATTAATGCTGGAGCCTTCTCAGTATGAGGTGAGGCCTTTGCCCTGCATTAAGACAATAATAGGCTGGTATTACTTTATAACTTGCAACCAGACAATGCAATTCATGTGAATCAAAACTGCAAGTATGTAATGTCAAAGGAAAGACAAAGTTTACAATATTGTCGCATAGTCCATTGTTTTAAATGTACCAACGGTCTACAATACACGTTGTAGGGCAGTATTTATGTAAACAACGCTGTTTGTACTAGCATTGTTAAGGTTTTATAAACTGTCTGGTATTAAATACCGCGCTACAACAGCGCCAGTAGGCATTTGGAACAGGAGTTTTTATCCCTTTATTCGAAGTATTCCCGTTTGAGCACCTATTTCTTGAGCACCAAAGATTTCCATTTGAGTGGTGCTCTAACACCGCGTTAAAATATTGATTGGTGCGGCTCAATGCATATACAGTGCCCAAACGGGAATATTTCCATTATTCGATTTGAGGTGAAAACTTACTTAGCCGCGTTCAGCGATTTTTGGTAAGGGCAAAACTTATGGGTTCGTCTTACTGACATGCTATAGTTACCGCGTCACCGACATGCAAATGTGACGTAAGTCGTAAAGACGTGCAAGTTTTTACTTCTATAAGCAGCCCCATGACTTTTTTTGTGGTGATGTTAAGGAGGATAAAACACTTGACACACTTACGAGGGCACAGAGGTGAGGTAAAGGAGCAGCCGGCGGTACTCCGACGGCGTGATGATGTGAAAGTTGTTGTTGTCGGGGAAGGTGATGAGGGGCCGGTGGTCCCTGGCCAGGCCCCCCGTCGCAAGCGCATACTGCGGCAGCAGCAGCTCGCTGACGTTGCGGCCCTCATCGCCATCGCCACCGCAGCCGTCGCACTCCGCTTCTGAAGATAGACAATCATTTGGTCATTTATTGTTTTTTTTAAACAATAACTTTAGTTAATGTCTTTGGTTACTGCTCCTGCTCTCGGGGGTTGTAACGTAATGTTATACAGGGTAATTGAAAATTTACCCGAAACCTGAATAGGGGTCATTGTACTCATCATTATGAACAACTTTTACTATGGGACCAACCTTGAAATCATGAAAAAAAACAGCTGATCCATACATTACGATCTTGTTATGTAGCTGATTTTTTTATACTATTCATACACTATAATATTCCTATACTATTCCTCATGAATCTGGATATTTTTACAATTAAAATGGTAGCTCCAGAGATTAGCGGGTACAAACAAAAAATCTCGTCAGCTTTATTATACAGAAATATAGAAGAATTTATTCATTCATACCCTTTCATTACAGAATTATCTTTAAATCCTTATTTATTAAAAGTTACTGCTATTACTTACGCCGGTACACTAAGTACTTTTTCGTTTACCTTAATATAATAATTTATATAATTAAATCTTGAATATCCGGTTGACTAATGAGCGCGAAAAGTTGAAAGAGTTAGCCGCATTAACAAGTTAACTTGGAGGATTCATTTAGTTTCAACTCAAGTGGACTTTAATCAGCAGATAGTGAGAAAGTTCGCTTCATTAGAGTTTTCAATTAATTGAGAACTTTCCGGGCGGAGATGAGAAGTGGGATTTACCAAAAATTTTACCCTACTATAAAAGTAGACTGATAGAAAATGCTTACGGCATTAAATCCATCTTTGTATTATGTATTTTTGTTTACGTGCTTTAAATTTAATAAATTATAAATATGTATACAAATCGACTTTATAATTTCTTTGTAAGGAACAATTAACATAAGTATTGAAATAATAAGGGAAACCAATTCAGAATCCGAAGAAGAAAATTGCGTATATTTGGCTACACGTTGTATAAGTTAGCTATGTGTCATTTTTTTGCACTTTTTTCTAAGAATAATCGCTAAGACAGTAATTCAAAGTTTCGACATCATAAAGAGAAAACAAAGAAATTTCAAACTGCGCATTACACTGCCTCGAACAAAGCATTTTACGTAAATGAAGATGAATCCAGCCGGACCCTTTGTGTAGTCAGCGAAATCTTTTAAATTTCCACGTTTCACTTCGCAAAGAAAAGTTTTATTTAATTTGTTTGTTTCTACGTTATTCATAAATACATATAGGTACAATACATTTAAAATGATAAAAACTCATTTTTCGCGTTTTACCGTGAATCAGTCATTGACTACATCGTTACATTTTATTTTAAGTAAATGACAAAAGCAAATGCGTCATGATGATCCAATAGTTTAGGCCAAAGACTACTATAGTGTACTGGTTAAAGCGGACCTCTCATGCATGAGTTAACGCGTTCGATACCGGGAAAGTACCAATGAGACTTTCACAATTTATATGTAGGTACTTTGTAAGTATATCTTGGACATCACTGACGTCGGTAAAGGAAAACATCGTATGGAAACCACGAAACCAGCTTATAATTAATATTAGTCTGAAATCACCAATCCGCCTTCAGCAAGCATGGTGATCAATTCTCGTGACGTTTCTGTATGAGAAGAAGCATTTGCCCTGCAGTGGGACAATATAGGGCTGGTAATATTACTAAAAAACTAAAATATAACATAGTCAAGATATATTTTATACGAAAGCTACAACGAGGATATAAGCATATTAAACAAGAGTATGTAATATTGACGGGCCAACATTGCATCGGTGACCGAGCTGGCCGCTTATCTAACAACAAAGTAAAATCAACTTTTGTAACCAACCTTCAGTTTCGTAGTCAACTTTAGGAAGGTATTTAAATAAATTATACCAATTTATCCTTGTAGCAAATTGCTGTGTAAGCAATCTGTCATAAAGTTAGCTACAACAAGCGCGATCGCGTGATGCCTAACAATTAATTATTTAAAACAGGTAACAGGGTAGAAAGAACTTAAGTCACCGTACCTACAGCATGGTGGATTAATCAAGATGGATTTACAGGAATTTATTTCATGGAAACGTGGTTATGGTTCAAAATCCCACGGTCGCCAGATCTACGCTACCTAAGTAGGTATGGTTGAAATTTTGCGGATAGGTAGAGGGAATATGCGTTAAGGAAGAATGCGTGTTTTGTTTAACAATAACCTGTAAAACATATACACAAAACCAGCCGTTTTACTGAAACATAAGTGAGTAAGGTACCTTTTATAAGTACCTGATGACCAATTGTAGTAATTAAAAACGTTCAAAATGTAGTCGCAATCTTATCTCAGCGACAATTAATGCTAAAAATTGTAGGCAAATTAGAGGCATTTTTGGCAGATTTATGGCCAAGTTCTCTTCGCAACTTAATTTTAAGTCGCCATTAAGTCATAAGCTAACTTTGTCACTATAAATGTATTGTAGCGACAGAGATACATCTAAGAACGTCCTAAAGTTACCTAAGTACCGTTTGAGAATTTGAGAGTGAGACTAATAGTAGAATGCAATAAAATTGTTCAAAAAAAAAATTTGAATTTCCCTCTGATCTCTGAAAAACTTAAGACATGCTGACGTAGGTGTAGCGACTCTGCGTTCTCAGTCCTTTATGTTTCTCAGTTTATTATAGCGTTATACCTAATAAAGTATGTCGGTGTAAGAAGGTAGAGTGATTTGCGTTTTTTGTCGCATGCTTCACTATAATAATACCCTGATAATATCGCGGAAATCACTTATATTACTTTGACCGAGAAGGTTAATGTCAAGGTTTTTTTTGCAGAAAATTAATAGCCATTACTAAGTATTCTTTAAATATACACAGTATACTTATTTTGTATTTTAAACAGGCTTTCATACGCATCGTCAGCGTCAATTTTCTAACGGATTCCTAATTATTTTTACAATAAAATATAGGCTTAAACCACTCAGAGAAAAAGTACCTTCCTATTGGCGAAAAAAAAATCAGTATTGGACCAGTAGTTTGGGAGATTAGTGCGTTCAAACAAAAAAACAACAACAAACTCATAAGCTTCAATATGTTAGTATAGGTAAGTATAGATTAAGTATAAAGAACCTTAACTCTATCACGGTAATATTGTTATACCTACTGTGACTCTACACAGTACATACTTATTCAACAAATATAGTACGGCGACACAACAATATCGCTATCCATTCAAACGGTTTTATTAATCTAGCAACACAGCCAGGTCAGGGATGGCCCAACCTCAATAGGCCCCGGTACCTACAGCCAGACATTGTGACAAACAAAAGCCGGACGAACTGGGACCACTTTACCTGTAACTACGTATTAGGCAGAGGCACAAAGACCTCTTTAGAATTTACTGCTAATAGCTTGACTTCCAGCTTTGTAGGTTGTTAGGAATACTTTATTATCATTTGAGGCATGCTTATGTTACACTGGAGAACTCTTGAATCGCCTTCTTTTGTTTTAACGCCTTTCTTTCATGTCAAAATGCGGTCTGTGAATCACCTCCAAAGAATAAAGTTACTTTCTGAATATATGTTGCTTGCGATATCATAGCTTTTAGAACTATGGTATTGGTTAAATAGACCAAGCCTACTGTTAAATGGCTCAAGCCTAGATATCCGCAGTAGGCGGAGACGTGTACTTAAGTAGGCGATGTAATAAGGGTGACCCGATTTTACAAGAATGCTCGAAATAGGCTCGGTAGCAGTACTACAGGAGGCATTGGATGAAGAGCAAAGAGACTCAAAAAGCCTTTGTTCTAACAGTGAGTGGCTATGGGAAGGAGTACTTTACCACCATCTTAGTATGTGTAATAAAGACAAGACGACTTTCCCGACAGCACACTTCTTAAAAACTCAGATAAGTCATATTTTGGGTGGAAATCACTCAAACTTGAAGTAGTTTTGTTTATAGGATAAGGACACTAATTTTTAAGCTTGTTGTTAACCAGTATCCCGTCACAGAACTATAGTTTTAAATCTCACATGAGATTTTGAATTACGTATTATTCGGAAATTCCATATGATACAGATAATTACTGAAATGTGAGAATATTGCATTTCAAAGCATTTATCGAATATCCTTTAGCGTTCCCAGTTACAAGGGTATCATACGACACAAACAGTTACTCAATTTATCCGCTCCAAGTACCTATTTACCGTCATAATCTAATCATTCAGTAACGAGACCAGAATGCCTCATACATTGTACCAGGGGGCCTACCATGAGCTCTTATAGCAGGTCAATTATTGACGTAAAATAACCTGTCCTGCTATTTTGTACCATGAGCGCGCCAAGTAGCAGGCGAGTCAGCGATCACGTGACCTAAGCCGGTGAGCGATTACGTCACAGCATGTCAACAGGCTGACATGCAACATATCCTTACCATGAAGTATTTTTTGACAATTGGGCATTCAACAATTGAACTGCCCTGCCGTCATAATTAGCAGTCGTGCGAGACTAACTTTTATTGACCTGTTATAATTAAATTTAATCACAAAAACGTAAGTTATTGTAAAAATGAACATATAATATAATTTGAGTGTTATTTCAAACTATTATAAAATATAAAAAATCCGATAAACGCATTGTGTTTACCGTTTATTTTAGATGTGTGATGAAGATAAAATTTTTGAGTTTCTCGAGGAAGATAGTCGTAGCAACAACGCTAAACAAAATGCCAAAATTCAAAGAAATGTATATACTTTTATTAAAACTCATAGCTATAACTCTGTGTGTATTTAGAAAATCCCACAAAATTTCTAATAAAATTGTTCGTAAGAAACTCTTCTTGAAGTCATATTAAGTCACAACACACACTCTTTATTAAATGCACCACTCACAGACACGGCCACCAAACTAATGTCTCAGTTAATACTCTAATCTTTAATATACAAAAACAAATCCACTTGAATTAAAAAATTACGTAAATAATACTTTTTGTGCTTCGACATGTACCTGCTTCGTTCGAAAATAAATGTGAGTTAAGTGTCTGATTTGTTAACTTTTTTGTTTTGAAAGTTTCTAAGTGGATGGGAGGGTGTTCGCTTTCAAATATATTTTTTGTCACGGAACAACATTTCTTTAATCATTCTTTTCTATTTTTAAACTGTTATCATTTAAACATATTTCATTTTCATAAAAACCGTAAAACCGCATAAGTATTTTTGAACGTCTGTTTGTAATAATCTTGTTTAATCTGTGCTGCCAGCTTACTGACCAGAGACTATGTAGCAGGTCAAAAGTTGACATGCTATAGGACAGCGGGAATTACTCATGGTACAAACACAAAACCTGTCAGGTTAACATGCTAAGTTGAACTGCCCTGCACTTGGCAAATATTTTAGAAGTTTATGGTAGGCCCCCAGGGTACTATAAGTCACCTAGGTGTTACGTTAACGGCATACCCGACACCTCGCTCGCTTCGCTGCTCCGTTCAAGAAAACCTGCATGTTAATTTTGTTGGCAAAATTACACCTCAAAGGCATTATTTAAACTTGAATGAATAACCGCAAAGGAAAATTTATTCGCTTGAAGATTTTGTACCAACCAATAGGTACCTAGGTAGGATTTTATTTAGATTTGGTTCACAGAATTTTGGTATAGCTCTCAATAAAGCAAAAATAAAAGTTAATAAACTAACCGAATATGGAAAAATGATTCGAAAAGCAATGAAAAGTATAAAATAAGAAAATCTGAAAGCCTAGCCGTTGTTTTGCTGTATATTCGGTAAATTCGGTTGGTTCGTTATTATTAGGTACGGCATAATGCGACAGTTAGAATTTCCACATTACGTAAAAAGTTTCTTATTTATTATAACATTAATTAATGAGTTTCTTAATTATTTAAGTGAGTACTAAAATATATTCAAGAAGCGGAACTAATCCATTATTTATAGAGCAACATAATATTAAAATGCTAACATTTTTTTTAATACGCGTTAGTTTTTCACACATGCAATAATAAACTCCTGCAAGGCTGGCAAGACAGTGCAAACTGCCAACGGTCATTATTCAAATCGAGTTCGGCGACCGCGCGACTCGTGCGCAAAGGTCAAGATAATTGATTCTGAGCCGAGGCGAAGAATCGCAAGTTCACAACCAAACAAAAGAATCTTCACATGATTTTATCTGTATTAAACGAGATAAATGCGGAAGTATGTAAAAATGTACTTTGTTTTATGAGACAATTTTATTTATTGTGTATAATTTTTGCACTGGAGGTCCATCAACTCATACTCAGTGTCAGTTGAAATTACAATCCATTTTAATTGAATTCAATTAAGCAATAGATGATCAGAAGGTCAATCGTAATGTCATCTCAGCGACAATCAAAGTCAAAATATGTACGTAAAACTAGAAGGATTTTTTGACAGATTGACACTGAGATTAGATTGTAATCGTTCTTAAAATAAGTGAAATATACATATAAGCAGGACGTAAATGTTTTAAAGATTTCAAAACAAAAGACGCTCAAAAACTCCAGTTACCGGAAACATGTTTATCATCTGGTATACAACAACACCACGACCTATGAAATTAGGACAGTTGGTAAAGTTTCAGTCTGAATACTATCTAGAAGCTGAAACTTGTCAACAAGAGCATGAATACGAAGACAAGATAACTATTCCCTTGTTTCAGGTTTCATGAGCTGTTTACATCGTGTAAACTATATAAACGTACAACGTGTAGGAAGCATTTATTACTTACATTTTGTATACGGGGTATAAAAAGAACACATCTTAAGCCGTTAAATACATTCTGACCATCAAACTAAGTAACTTTCAGCAAACATTATTGCTGGCAAACGACTTTTAATGTTGGTGTGAAAAATCACCAACATTGTAAGTCCAGGGTACCTTGCAATGTAACGCACACTAAACATTGTAATTTCGAATGCATACAACAGTACAGGGAGTCGTGGGGTGTATTTAAACTAATTTAAAGTTTAGTTTTAATATTTAAACCCGATTTACGGAAAAATATGTTGTATTGTGTCAATAGATTTGGAACGTTGATGGTTTTTCTAAAGCAGATAAATGTGAGTTAAATGTGAGTGATAAAAATAAAATTTTAATTCAAGATTTTAAGTTTCCATCCAAATGTACATGTTGTACCTACTTTATGGTTTACAATTTTTTTGTCACTGGTCCTTTGCAACGTAGAGAATATTTCCTTATGTCCTTAGTTTTGGCCGTTTAGACTAAATAACCCAAAAAATTGGCAATGTTGGAAAAAACATATGTAACTTTCGTTTTCGTTGTCTTTTTAAACCCGTTATAATGCATTCAAGTCTCGTATCCTCAATACATAAAGTAAAACATTACGAATGGTTTTTAGGAAGTCATGTGTGAAAACTGAAAGTATTATACAGCTTAGAAGATGCGTAATGTTTACATACATATTATTGTAGTTTACACAAATAGCAACGTAACGTAACACTACCGTTTACGATCAACTAGAACGATGTTAGATAACATTTTGTTTACATAAAGTTTTGTTACTCTTACGTAGTCTTGTTAAATACGAGTAAACATTACTGGAATGTTGAGATTACGGTGAGTTTTGCACCTTATTCGGATACAGGGCCCGATCTAGGGGGGGGGCGAGCCGGGCAATTGCCCGGAGCGGCAAAACTGAGGGGCGGCAAAATTGAGGGTGCCGGACGGTGGCACAAAGTCCAACATACTCTCATGAATTTTTGTATACTTGTTCAGAAGTCGTAGTAGACTAATGTATTTAAATATTATACCTTAAAGTAATTTAAAAAACTTCCACGGACCCTCAGCTCTTTAAAACAATACAACAATAAAACTGGCATTTTACAGGACATTATTCAGTGCAATTGAAGCTCGAACACGGTAAGGCAAAAAAGCAATATTTTTATTTTGCAAGCGAGTTTCGAGGAGGGGTCTTCACTCTTACTGCTTAAAAACCACCCCGGTGTTCCCTTCCCACACTTGCGCCGGGGATCACGGGAACGTACTCGCCTTCCGCAATCTCCGACTGGTGCCGGCTCGCCACCGCGTGCCTCCTCAGGTCAGGGGGGGAGTGAGGTGTTTAACTCCCAAAACGACGTCAAAGAGGGGCGCGCGTGGAACACTACGCGCTGCCACCTCGAGTCCCTGGGCCCATTTAGGGGGGCCGGAAGAAGGCGTTGTCCGCCTTCCGCCGACGCCCGGTGCGTCTGCTGCGGGCCGGGAGAGAGGTCGTAATTTCTCTCTCTCTTTCCGCAGCGTCCTTCTGCGAGATAACCGTTTCGTATAAGGAGACCACCGCGTCCCAGGACCCCTCGTCGCCGACCATCGAAGTGACGACGGCCGGCAGCGACAGGTCACTGCCTACTTCAGTGATGAGGGCACGGCGCGGCTCCTCCCAAGCTGTACATTCTGACAGCGTATGCCGCGGCGTGTCCTCTCGGCAGTCCATGCAATGGTGACACCGGGCGTCCGGCTCCCTGTTTATGCGACACAGGTACTTCCCGAAGCAGCTATACCCCGAGAGTACCTGCGTTAACCGAAACGTCAGGGAGCCATGCCTTCTCCCGAGCCAGTCCGCCAGCACCGGCCGGGTCGCCTCGATGGTGATGAGGCCGGCGGTAGGGCGTGACAGCCTGTTCCGCCATTCCGCCACCAGGACCTCGCGAAGCTGCGACCGACGCAACTCAATCTCGCGCTGCATCGGCCGCTAGCCTCACGCCACCGGTACAGTGACGCGAGTACCTTCGCCTCCAGGTCCCAGGGCTCCAGCCAGTACGCAGGCCGCCTCGTAGGAGATCGTGCGATAACCCTTTATGACTCTGATGGCCATCGATCGCCCTCTGCGGTTTTCGTAGAACGGCAATACTGCCGGCCGTTAGGTCAGCCGCCTATATCGGAGCCCCATACAAGGCCATAGATTGCACAACCCCCACATACAGACACCTGCAGGCGCTGCTCGGACGCCCCAAATTGGGAAGCAGCGTTGCGAGCGTGCCAGCCGCGCTCAGAAACTTGGGCGCCAGCCGCTGAAAGTGGGGCTCGAAGTCCCACCGGCTGTCGAGCACCAATCTCAGGTAGGTACTTCATGGTAGACTCGACAACGATCCGAGACCCCCCGACCACGATGTGTGAGCCGGGTGGCGGCACCCGCCGGGGGCCATGAAACACCATGGCCTCCGACTTGCCGAAGGCCACCTCTAGGTCTAGGCGACGTATGCGGCCCACCACTTGTGAGACCGCAGCCGTTGCCAGCAACGCTGCCTCCCTGTGCGAGCTCCCCCGCGTGCAGTGACCAGCGTGTCGTCCGCATAACACGTCAGGTCTATCCCCGGTCTGAACTCACACCTCAGCACACAGTCGTATGTCGTATCCGATGTTCCACAGGAGCAGGCCCAGAACCGAGCCCTGCGGAACACCGCACGACATTTGGTGCTGGCACCTACCATTCCGTCCCACTTAGGTGACCTCTATGACGGATAACCTCCAACGATGGGGCGGAGGTAGGGAGGTTAATCGGAGGAAAATCGTCTAGCTCCTAACCACAAAAAATTGTAGATAGCCCAAGTAAAGAGACTTCCAAAATTTTTGTTTGGACGTCCTTGTCTGGGACACCAGTATGGTATTAGTGTAAAGGGCGGCGAAAAATATTTTTGCCCGGAGCGGCTAAATAGCTAGATCGGGCCCTGTTCGGATATATTTTTGTTTTTTAGGACTGCTGTAAGGTTGTTTTCGATTCAATGATTTTAGATTACATTTTCTTTTTTGTCTACGACCACGTTTATTTTATATTTAATAGCGTTGTTAATGTCTTCTAAAATGCAGGTGTAGGGACTCTTTGGGCACTGGACACAATTCTATTAGCAATTAGCTCAAATTCCCGCGAGTTTGCGCGCTACCTATTATTTTTCTAAAATAAAAGTAGCTTAAGTTACTCCTTATAACATGAGCTGTGTGTGGTCTGCCATTAAAATCGGTCTAGCCGTTTAGGAGATAAGCAGGAAAAACACACAGACAGATAAAAATAAATTCTATAAAAAATGAGTTTTTGGTTTAAGTATCGTGTTAAACATTCGTAAGCACTTAGTAAAAAGCTGTTATTTTGACATAACAAAGAGACACTTCAATATTATTTATTTGTATAGACGTCACGTAGGTATAATTGTGAAACCAACAATACTGAAGCAGACAACGGCTCATTAGTTACATAAGAGTTCAAGAGATCTTCCACAAGGTCGAACATAACAATTGCTAGCTTCAAGATACATTATTTATGTAGTTTTACTGGAAACATAGTCATTTAACGTTCGTAAAAGTTATTACTTTTGCTACTTTACACGATTTTCTTATCACCTTTTTACGGTTCTACCGAGTCAAACTCGTTTTCAAACAGTAAAATGCCTTTTATCAGGGGTTCCCAAACTGTGTCAGGCGTCGCGCCACGGTAGGCACAAATCGCATTTATTGTAGTACAATCAAACAAGCTTACATGCATTTAGCATACTGGCAGCTAACTTGCAACTACTTTTAAACAATGTTTCGATTGTGTCAATATTTTTGAATCACTCTAAATAGCTTTCAAAATATTATTAGACACCACAAGCTTAATAATAAACACTTAATAACAATGAATGGCAATGAGCATGTGAGTCTGTAAACCGCTAATAGCTTGTTCGTCAAATAATTAAGATTAACATAGTTGGAGGTTTAATTAATTAAATAACAAAAAAAAAAGTAATCTTAAATAATCTTAATGTCTGTTAGCACAAACATTTTGTTTAACAAGAGCGCTGGCGTCGCAAAAAACATTACAACCTGTAAAGGGAGTCGCGGTATTAAAAAGATTGGGAGCCCCTGTGCCCCTGCCTTATACATTTTAGGAGAAATGTAATATACGGTAGACAGAGACCAATAGCTGACGGGACCTCACGATATTGTAACGAAACGACGGACGACAGACGACACTTTAATACTATGTAAATACGGTAAAAGAAAATATTTCCTGCGGTATTTCTTCTTGGTACTTGATATTATGGCCATCAAAGCGGAATTACTTCCTCAATATACCTAGACGATATAAGCTACGTTAATGATCCAAACGTGCTATTCAAATCATCGTCATTGTAGCGACAATCACATACTAGACCCAGTTATAATGATGGCGACGACGGAATCCCAATCGTAATGGAGTTCTCGATCATACAAACGACAGAGTTAATGAACGTATGGTCCGATACATCGTGCTGTTCAAAATGATGCACGAGCAACAGATTATACTCGATGTTATCGATATAGCGAAATACTATAGCTTCTTTTCTTTTCAGCCAAGGTCCACTACAAATGGTCCAAAACAATCATGTATTCTCCATGTAATCGTCATTTATTTTTTCCTAAACTTATGTGCAGTTGGCAGACCATTTACTTGATTACTTGGCCTCACTTTGTTGCCTAAAAACATATAGCGTTCCTACGTCTTTGTAGCCAAAACCAAGTTCCTCGCAACAACAATGTTTCCAGTTATAGCGCAAATTCCCAAGACTGGCGGCCTCGCAAACTATAATAAGGAATATTAGGTCCCCTTTGTTCACAATGCAGATAACATCTCCAAAGGATACGAACATCCTTCGGGTAATTAAACTCGATCGTCTTCGGCTTAGATCGTTGATCTTAAATGATGAGATAATGTGTCCTCAGCGCTCAAGGCATGAACATATTGTATCTTGGCGATGTTTTTTCAAGTACTTAATTACCTTTGTCCTCGTTACACGGACAGTTCTATCATTAGGGGCCCTTAATGATAATCATCATTAGCCTGTTTTGAAAGTAATCAAAGTTACATAACAAACTGAGGGGATACCTTCCGCAAACAAGACGAAATGAGTTCTAAATATCAGTCCAAGCTAGGTAGGTAATTTTGGATGTTTTTTGACATCGATTTTCTTTGAACGGCACTTGGTTGAAAATGAATTAAGTACCTACATTTGTCACAGTATTTTCTAAGAGCCTCTTTTGATCTCAGAACAGATCTTTACTAAGTATGTGTATGGTAAATCATTTTCTTTTTTAACAAGCGACTAAAAAGTTCATTTCTCCTGTGTCTGGAATCATGTAAATAATCCATAGTAACTTTGCTGGGCGATGTCCCTTCCACTGTTCACTATAATTTGTGGTGCACTAAGCATTTATTCTCTTCCTTATTCAATATTCAAGAACAGCTGTTGAGCCTCAGCTTATTCAGTAAATAGATATCACAGAGGCAGCGTCGTCAGCATCGTATCAATAGCCGGTATTGTGGCCTGGCCCAAAGAGCTCTTAAACTACCATTCAGACCTCATTGCTATGCGGCGTGCAACCCAATCCCGGGATCCCTTATGTTGTCCTGATGTTCGTATAAGTATGTTAGTAGTTCTGGCTTACCTACTCTTTGAATCCAAGATTACATTATGTAGTAATGATTATTACTGAAATCAAATTAACACTTTGGGGATCTTGTGGTTGCAAAATGTATTCTAGGCTTTGTTTTTCGCTCGCTTATTCAGAATCAACCTTTTTTTATGAAGGCACTGTCCATTTCTTCCGATAATGTAATTTGAAGAAGAAAACTTCGTTGCTGTTATTTTCCTAGCAATAAAACGTTTCCATTCTGATAGCTCCCTATTACAGAGCAAAGGAACTATCTCCACATCTCAACCCTCTGGCGAGATAAAGTTATTTCATCTTCCGAATGCTATCAATACAGTGCTAACGGACTGACGTAATAGCGTGCGTGTCTATAAAATATACGTAGATCTAGACAATCTATGTCAGAGCATGTTTTTATACTCCACCATCAGCTAGTTAACGAACTGGGGAAGATTTGTGGTATAAACACAGAAAGAAATGTAGAACAACGTTATGTCTATTTTAGATCTGATACTAGTAGTATATGAGGAGTACCGTTAATTTTATTCACAAACCTAGTTCTTCGATTGAATGCAGTGGTTATCAATCACTGGGAATATACTGCATTGCTGGATGCGGCGGATGCCTGAATACCAGGTGCATACTATGCCAAACACAAACCGCTGGAATTAGGGAGAGGGTAAACCTCGTAATAACGGGAGACCCCGTGTAATGCAATGTTATGAAAGGTAAATCAAACAGATATTGGTGGTAACAGTTGTAAACCTTCCATTGTGCCTATTGGTCTAGTTCTGGTCAGTCAAAGTCAAAAACGTTTACTGCGGACTAAGTAAGTATACTATGTTTGTCTTTGTTAGTACTTAATATGACTTAGAAGCCTTTTACAAGCATTGCAATTCTCATTCGCCTACCCTTATCATCCTAAATGTAGTGTGCATTAATCATTATTATTTTCCTTTTAATCTCCTGCTTGTTTAAGAGGGAAGAGGAAATTATATTTGTTCTTACTCCTCCACCGTTTTTTTTTTTCTGATGAATTTTTCTCCGCGACTTGCCGAGCTTCATTGTCTTTGCTTTTCTGGTGTTACAGTTGATTCTGGCTATCAGGAGTTACAGTGGTTAGGAATAGTGTGGTGAGATAACTTACGTGGTGCCAGACGCTATGCTCGATTACAGGGGACATGAGCCAATGACAATAGGTCTATAACGATGGCTATCTGTGACAACCACCATTGAACCGAATGATGTCTGTTAACATATTGGGGTAGACTTTGACCACATGTCGTCGTAATTTGTAATTTTAATTTTTATCTATTCAAAGATTCTCATGTAATAGTGTTAAATAACATTAGTGATGGCAGACCAGTCTGGTAAATCTATTTCCGGTGAAATTATGTGTCGATAAGAATATCGCTTTTTAAACATTCTATTAATGCATTTAGAGAGTGGTACATACCTACTTATCTAGTTTTAACAAAGGGTGCAGCTAATACTAGATTAGTAGGTATTACTTTCTAAAAGTCGGTAGGTAGATACTTAGTTCTGCAAATGGAACACTTTTGATTTAAATCTAATTAAAATTTAAAGGTCTCTTATTTTGGTTCAAATAAGTTTTATTTAAGTATTGATTTAGTAGATCTATGCTACACCTAATTAATGAAATATTTATTCAGTCAATGTTATATTAAAACTACTTATAAATCCATATGATAATCATGTTTCACCTAGATTGGCACGTTATCGAAATGCAGTTATTTGTGTTATGTCCACATGTTTATCACGCTTATTGAACAAATTTTGGTTTACAGTTAATTAGTTATTTTAATCATTAAGTAATTAAATTATAGGAATAAATGACTGAATGTTATAGGTATATGTACTTAAGTCTGTACTTACATAAGTTTTCAAAAACCGTTCAAGTATGAATCGATATTTCCTACTATTACCTTTATAATTATAGTCGTCAAATATTTGTGTACTTAAGTAGGTACTTAGCACGTTAACTCGTAAACCATACATCGCTTTGATCTTAAGTTTAACCCGTGAATGGATAAAGACAATATACCTACATGAACTACCTATAACATGTTAACATTCCATAAATGCTCCCCCTCATAACCAAACGCCGCGTTCACAATAATAACTCCAATGTATGCTATAAACCCAGCTATGAAGTATTTCTAATAGCACTTTAAAATAATACAATTTCTTCAAGCGTAACACAATTTACGAACATTTAATACACTTTAATTTTCACATAAAACCTCACACGTGCATATTTCGTGACGCAAACTCCGCACACAATAAAAACATTAACAAAAACTTGTAGCAATACATAATCACTTGCCTATTTTCTCGGTCTTGATGAAAAAGAAACTCAGTCGCATCTGTGCAACCCACACGCGAAACACAATGCGACACATCCGTATGCGCGCCCGCAGGCTTGTGCGCTTCCCGCCTTCCGACTAACAGCATAAATCTCAAGATGTCTTCAATCACTAGCGAGTTGAATAGAGTACCTAACGTCAACGAGTTGAAAAACTAAGCGGAAAATCAATTTTACGGATCAGCAATCTTCAATCGTGAATGTTTGAAAACGAATTGACTGCGCAGTTGCGTTTCTTTAGGCACGAAAATTCGTTGAACGTCGCGTGGTTTTCGATAAGAATCGTCATCGAGGCATTTGTAAGTAACGTGTGTGTCGCGCTTGCCAGTTTGTTATTAATTAATGGCATTACCTTGGAATCCGAAGCACTGCATCCTGCGGCGCACGCGGCAGCACGCGCCCCCCGCGGCCACACTGACACTACAGTTGTCACGCTCTGACATCACATCAACCTTTGACATACGACCTTTGTTACCAACATTTGCCTTAGCTACACGCACAGCGCACCCGTGGCTTTATCACGAAGCAATAAGGTGCACGGAACGTTACACACAGTATAATGCGCGCGCTGAACCAAAACTGACGGTCCGGTATCGTACTGTATTTGTTATCACAAGTTCTCAATCAACAAGATATAAGAACGAGATGATTTCTGTATCTCATCTTCGATTGGATGACCCTCTGTACAAACTATGCCGTGAGTAAAGTGTCTATCTGATAACTTTATCATGAAATGTTCAGTTTCATGATATGATAGTATCGTATCAGTATTTATATCACATTTAAGATAGGTTGTAAAATTCTCACAGCTTCGTTTGGTACCATGACTAAAAAAATACACTTATGGTAGATTCAATTAAATATGATAATGAAAATCGATGCTTCATCGGTGTTCAATCATTCGGCGTGCGTTCCAAAACGCAATAAAAGAGGCATGATGAACGAGAGGAAGTAATAGACTTTGTTTTGAAAAATGAAAAATATGGGCAAACTACATTCGAGTCAAACAACTTTTTCAACCGGGGAAAAGTGCCTGAAGCAAAAAACAGAAGTTCAGATTAAACGCGGTCGGAATGTAGGCAGACATCCGAATGATTCGGTTCCGATGGCGAGGCAAACGGGGCCACAGCGCTACGGAATGCAGGCAAACAGACTGGAACACCGATCTTTAACTAAACTGGACTTTCTGACAGACAAGATAATGAACTGCAAGTAAGTACGTACAACATGCACCTATTTAACGATTAATGAATGAGTGAACGAATGAAAAAAAGGCAATGTTTTCAAGCTCGATCATAAGTTTATCGTTCCCGCGTTAATGTTGTATATTATGTAATGGACAGACCACCCACACGATACATTACTTATTACATTTGATTAACTACTTATTAATATCATTTAGGTACACGTTGAGTTCCAGTAAAAGTTTGCAAATCACACGAAAATGCCCATATGCACCGAACTGAATTCAATAGTTCGCTTACAAATACACGTCTGCAACCAAAACAATCTTTGCCATGAGAAAGAAAACACGAATATTTAATGTTTATGTCATTCGGAGAACAATCGATAAAGCATGGGAACAAACAGAGCAAAAAACAAATAAGCATGTAAATGGTTTATGGGTAAAAGGAATTAAGGAAACGATGCATAAAATATTTTGTTTATATCGATATCATGTGTACATATTTATACCAAGTGGCCCAAATCGCGACGTCCAAAAGAAAATTTTGGAAGCCTTTTTTGCTTTTTGAACTAAGTTTTAGTCACTTCGGGTGATGATTAGACAGCTGACAGCTTTTTTTATCGATCGTAGGCTATATTCGTCACGGTTTATTATCAAAAAAATAATTCCAAAAAATGGGACAGAAAAAGTGAAAATGAAGTCAGGTAAGAATTTCCCAATTTTTTTTATGTTTTAGTCTTATACTGTATACCATACAATTCACCATCGCATAACAAACGTCGGAGTATTTCAGAAAGCCCATACAGAGAGGTTTCCAAAATTTTGTTTTGGATGTCGCTCTCATGAATCAAGATAGTCAGACAATAGACAGATTAATATTGTGAGATGGAAAACTATTTGCTAAAAGTCCATATAAGTACTGTTTTTTTTTCTTTTTTAGGTGGTAAAAATCATCGAATGACTCCTTCCGCCCTGGGTGGGGCAGAAGGGACTGTCAGACTTTTACTGACTAAAAAACCACCCTGTTCCTTCTGTTGCCCTTTACGTTCCGGGGCCACGGTATCCTGTTAAGACGTCCCACAACCCCGGATATAAGTACTGTATTCTATTCATCTACTCAATGATTGCTTTGAATCTGCATGTCTCGTCCTACAAACTTAGAATAACACACTTTGTCTTCTGAATACTTTATTACATCTCTGGATAGAGCCACATGAATCTGTCGAGTGCAAATATTCAGGAGATAAGTAGTCAATGGCGCGGTGGTTGTTGAGACATAATGTTTAGCAGTGGACAGGTTTCCGCTGGTATTTATGATTATTATAACGAAACGTATAGTCCATTTAGTATCCTTGCTTGTCAAATACACATCATGTGTAAATATTGTATTGATTTTTTTACTCTTATCAGTGCACAACCTTATCTACCATAAGCCTAGTACAATACTGCGCCGCAGTGTTTAGTCCTCTACGATTGACTCATACATATACAGCAGTAACACTTTGTTTGAAACTGCTAACGACGACAGGTTGTAAACTCATCGGCTGTGAGCCCCATTACTTCACCTATTTCCTTTTACAGCCTCTTCAAAAGTTGCACAAGAAGACGAGGCAGATAACTACTTTAACACGTTGTATTTTCCTTTGAAATCTTAATACTTACGGAATCTTTTTTGAAGATCTAGCAAGTGAGATATTGATAGAAGTTTTCAGCAAAATGTATCGACATTATGATGCAGAAGTAGGTACTTAATAAAAAAATGTTATATTTGTACAGATGTCACATTATAGCCTTGGTCGAAGCTAATAGTGTTTCTGCGTGGTGATGCCGGTACCCGTGTATCCGCGCATTGTCACACCGTCGCCGTCGACCTTGCCATTGCGCACTTGTTGGAACGGAAGTTCTTTACTAATTCACATTTTCTTTTGTAATTAAGGATTATAATTGTAACACGAAATGCTTAAATTATTATGGCGTTTTTAAAAATTCATGACTCATAAAGCGCTAAAATTAAAGTTAGGTATATAATAAAAAAGAAATATAGAATTAAAATGGAATTAAAGCCAATCTTTTCTTTGGTTAGTATAGAAGGTTCGTTACACCGCGGCTACGGTTTATTGAGGTTTGAACATTATGGCCGTTCATTTAATACCGCAGAACATCAACTATTCAATACATTCTAATGGATTAAAAATCCAGGCAGGTTTTCTGAAGATTCAGTTACGATAAAAGCGTCTCTTTTGATTGGAACCGTATTGTATAAATAACGAGAGGCAGGTCGGTGATTGAATTAAGTAAATGTCTCCAATGACCGCTAGATTTAAAGCTTAGCAATACGATTTTCCGACAAGATTGGTAGTAGCTGAATACATGAAGAAACAACTCCGTACACAATAAATAAACTTTTCCAACCGGTATGATTACTTTCCGATCTCACAAATGAAACGAATACAAAGGTACAGTAGGTCCATTGTAACTGATCACAGGATGGGGTTGTTTTATTTTTTTAAGCATCGGTTCCAAAATATTTAGATTAGTGAGTCGGTACATTCCTCCTCAATAGTAACAATGCCTTTTCGAGAGTGTAAAAAGACTAATGACACGAACTATCTGATAAAAATTAAGCCTAGTAATCCATTCCCGTGTAGTAGGTTGTTATGTACATTTAGATAGTCGCGTGTGATCGATACGATGCGTTGTGAACCACATCTAAGTCAGGGTCACATCAGCGCACATGCCCAGATAACAACTGTAGTAGTTCTGCTGTACCTAGCTTTGTGTCCACTGTGACATACATATTGGTATGTTTAAACAACTTGGTGTATTCCTGGCCTTACTTGGAGTCGAGTACGATACGATCGAGGTGGTTTTTTTAATTTCGTTTTAATCACACTTTTGGGAATGGAATTCCAGACCAGATTTTTTGTGTGAGTTTCGTTCGAACTCTCGGTCCCAAATGGAACTGTCGTTTGTCAATTTAGGTGATTCATATTATCTGGTTTCCTGCGAAGCGACTGACACACGAAAAAAATATCACTATTTGCAGTTATATGGAAAATATTGTGTCTAATGTAAGCGAATAAGGACAACATGATAAAACTGCCGATTAGCGAACTCAATTCACACGTTAGGGTCGAAAATATTGATTACTGGTGATTCATCGTGATGCACCACAATGCCTGACTTTCAATTAAGTGTCTCCTGTGTCTCGTTTACACAGGGGACTCAGTCTGCCGTTACTTTCTACAGCACATCCAATGGAAATCCAACTTCATCGAACGTCCAAAGACTCTATTTACAACAGTTTTTGCGGTTATTTTAGCTGATCCGTAAAACTTTAGAAACCTTTAGCACAAGACAGAGAAAGTTGGCGGTAAACGATAGAAGGCACCAGTACTAGTCAGTAGTTAATTTGAAGCTGTGAACAATAATGATGATGAAAAAAGTTTCGTCTACAAGTTTTTCTGAAAAGTAGAGGCAAACAACATCCCTTTACTAAACAATAGGTGAGTTGACGAACCCTTAAACAGACAGCTATCCAAAAACCACAGACGAGCCTCAAACAGAATACGTCAGTGTTTCAATTATTCAACAATGAGCTCAAATGCGGATGGCCGCAATGTATGACAATTCAGACCAAATACAAAAGGTAACGGATACCCATAGCTCTGAAATGTTGATAAGCTAGGAATGAACATTGAAAGTGGGAACAAACCACCGTTCAATGTTTTATGAGAGATAGAGGTAAATTGTGAAGACTCCTGAAACAAAAGACGCTAATCAAGAATCGAAGTTGAAATACAAACAGAACAGCAACAGTACGTTCAGTAAAAGCAGACAACGTGGTAGGAACAGTTACAAGAAAGTTTCACTTTGTGAAAGCTTTGAATTTCCTTGAAAACTTCTGGCATCTTCAATATCTGATCTGTGTACTCAAAGCATTTGTGTTCTTCAACGAACAATGGAATTTTGTCAGCTGTCTATGTTTCGATGTTTCGGTCTAGGAAAACGGTGACATAATGACGTCATCAATATTTGACATTGCCGATGAATGACTGGCTCTCAAAACAATCTGTGTTGTTATTCCACTAGATTTTGCTCGCGACTTCACCCGCGTGAATTTTTTTAAGGATCCCAATTTTTATTGATGACTGACCCGCCGCGACTTCGTTCGCATGGTATTCTACCCCTACCTTAATACCTACCTTTTCTCACATTTTAAACCTTCCCTAGACCTCCACGAACATTTTAAGACCAAGATAAGATAAATCCGTTCAGCCGTTCTCGAGTTTTAGAGAGACTAACGACTAACTTTTTTTCTAATATTATATAACTCCTAACCCTCCTCCTCCTCCTCAGTTGCCCGTCGTGCACTACCACCTGCATCATCCAAGACCTTAATGAGGCCAATGACAGAGCTGTACAGGTTGCTCAATATTGGTCGGACAAAATTTGAGTCAATCGACACGAGAAGAAGAAGAAGAAGACTCCTAACACACAGAGATAACGTAGATTCCTATTACTGAAAGAATTTTCAGAATCGGACCAGCAGTTACGTAGATTAACGCGTTCGAACAAAAAAAACAAACTCTTCAGCTTTATAATATAAGTATTTAAATAGATGTTTTTCCGTTACAGTAGTAAAACAGGGAAGTAAGTGCATACTTACAAATTGTCTTTTAGGTAAACACTTCTCGGTACGTTTGTCGTTTTAACGTTCGTTCTGAACCATTAATGGATCGGTTATCGAGTGGCCGTCACACACATTTACCTGATCATGCTGGTCTTATTGGAGAGCAAACATCCCGCACTGCAGCTGCTACTCGAGCTCAACTGTTTGCGCGACATAAATCATACCATCACATCAAAGGCTCAACTGGACATTCAAAGCGCTTTACTGTACTGACTACCAACGTTCCATGAGTTACGGCTAATGAAACTATTCATGCAAATAATTCAGTTGAAGCCCTACACCAACATGTGGCGGGTAGTAAATCTTTACATTATAAAGGGAAGCATTACATGGCGTAGGCGCGTAGAGCCGGCGCCGCTTACAAAGCCTTTACAAAGATTCTATTAAACGAGTTACGTTGTTTACATACTTGTAATACTCTACGGATAATACGGGACTAGCCTATTTTGCCAAAACCTTATTTTCGCTTCAGTCAACAACCCTTATTACGATATGATATTAGCTGAGGTAGAAAATTGTTAACGTTACCTCAAAGCCCTTTGAAATTCCTTAGAAGGATAAAAGGAAAATATTTTAATATCTACTTTTTCAAAGTTCATAAAAATGATCAAACATTACGATGAAAGTAGTTTCCGTTGTTTCTGATTTTACTGAAAAAGGTCAGTGACCAGTTTTCTCCAATATTCTTAAACAAAACTGGTTTACTCTAACTAAATATTTAATGATTCATGAAAAATAATGAATTCTAAAACTGTGAAAGTGTTAATTTTACCTGATCTTGTAAGTCTCGAGAGCGCCTGCATTACCAACATGGTAATTGACAATTAATAAAGCACAAAATATCATAACACTATGTACCTCTTCCGAAAGTTATCTCCAATTTGTTTGGCACCTCGAACCGTATTTTCATATCACTCGTTTTTCTATCACATGTAACACGAAACAATACACGAATCTATTTCGGAGCCGGCGAATTTCGAAATTCAAAATTCATACGTTCGCGCCGCGTGGGGCAATGGAGCGGATCGGATATTCGTCGGTGACAACAGAGCGCGTACTGAGCGCGCGGCCGTCCTTCCGCAATGGGATGGCTCCCGCCGCGCCGCCCTACATCTACAATCTACACTGACTGCGACGTGTGAGATGTGATGTAATCTGCATGTGACGAAATGCACACACAGATTAAAGCCAGCCTTATAACGTCACAGACAACTATTCGTTTATCAGTTCACACAACAAACGGCCGCCAGTGTGTCGCACTCGTCAAGAGCTCCCCGCAGACTGTCAACTGTTTTGGGAACTGCTAAATTAAAATTAGTTTGTTATGAAAACAAAGGCGCTCTGCAACACTGAACATTTTGTGAACAAAGGGTCACGAAAGAAATCAAGCTGGAACAGTTTATTGGAAGCCGTCCACCCATTGCACAACTATGGGATTTAATTAGCATAACCCACACACACATTTGAGTATGAGGGAGATCCATTTTTTGAAAACATATTAACTTTAAACGTTTAACACATAAACAAAATATCAGAGTTAAATTCCGTTCTGACGCGTAAAAATTTTTTCCATCACAAATTTTCTGATCGAATGAACCTGCTCGTTTAAAATGTTTAATATGCAATGTTCAATGAACGATGAACGAATAAACATGACAAAGCGGTCAAAGCGAGTACTAGTTCATCAGCCACCAGGAAGTATAAGGCGACTATGACGAATTGGAAATGCAGTTTAATGATAGCCATAATACAAGGCACCGTTATTATTACGAACATACATTATGGTAGTCAGGAGTCACTTGCTTAGGAAGAACTTAAATTTTTAATTTATGAAGTCCTTGAAGATATCGTCAACCAGTTTATTGAAACTATGATAATAATCATAAAATAAGTTAGTATAAACAAGAATGTAAAATTGTACCTGATTTAGACAAAAAACGGTTGATGGTCAGTGTTTTTCACACTTTAGTTAACTTTGTAAACATGTTAGAACTATTTATCATTCAGCTTACCATAAATAAGCAGACATTATTCAACAACATTTGTGTATTCCGTAAAAGACGAAGACAGAAGATATATTTTTTGTAGGTGATCGCTAACTACTTACAGGATTTAAGAATATAATTAATTTCCATATAACATAAAATATAAACAACTTTGTACATCATACAAGACGAACTAGCATCAAATACATTTGACGCCTTTGCAGATCTAAAACGCATGAACTGAAAAATACGCATAACGCAAACAGGATGCCAAAACTGCGCATTAGGCTCAAAGTTTCAATGTGGTAAAGTGCGAGCCTATCAAAAATCTATCTGGCGCTGTGCCAAAACAATTGTAATGTAAAATAATTTTAACTGAAAGTGATGTTTTCTGCAGGATATAAAGAATTATCTAATGGTGACCGTGGAAGTATCAGTAAGTGAACTTGTAACTACAGTCTTTAATAAGAGGTAAAACGGATCAGGATCAGGATCGGATCAGGGGGGTTAACTCTACGAACTTTTAGAAACACAATCAAATCTGTCAAAAATGTCTCTCACTTGACATTGATTATCACTGAGATGAAATTGCGACTAGATTTTGATCGTTTTCGGTCTTCAGCAATCGCACTAAACAAATGGAGTTTAATTTTGAATAATAGGAGAGGTTTTAGGATACGAATTAAATTAAAAGTGCTCCACTATGATTAGCTAGGTATTTGTGTATGTAACGTTAGTAATGAAGAAGTAAATTATGAAGTACTTTCAATAGAATTACGTGCAATTTACATAAATGAGCTATGTATAGACCCCGCACACGTACAGCCTTGTAACTGCTGGAGAATAAGGAGCCAACGTGTTTTTTGAGATGCAAATGAGTCTATAGAAGACATACGAGTATATTACAGGCATATGTTGCCCGATATAGAATTTCATTCCCTAAGGAATAAATATGTTGAAATGGGTCCATGAATGTAAATAAGTCTGAAATGTATTGAGTTAAAAGATTGCCACGTAAATGTTAGGAAGTTGGAAGCTATTGCAGGTCATAAATTACTGTTAGCACATCGCCCACAAACGCTGTAATAAGCTAAATATTTAGGGCGATTCCTATGACCGGGTAGATTCACGATAAGATAAACTTTATAATCAATTTGCTCTGTTATTTTTTTTATTATTATTGCAATTGATACTAAAAAGGTAAGTCTGCATCCTTCTATTATAGTGCCTATGAGGATCGGATTTCTCACTTTAATGATGGGGAAGATGCCTGTTAAGATTAACTTTATAATCAATCTGCTTTGTAAATATTTTTTAATTGTTGCAATTAGGTACCCAAGAATTGTAGTTATTAATCCAGCTATTCCGAATTCACAATCTTCAAGTGCCTAAATGATTCGGGTCCCTCTTATTTTAATAAACGAGTAGATACTGTAATGCTTAAATACATAGGTTACAAATAAGCACTCTTTCTTAGACGTATTCTCACAGGCACTTGAAAGAAAAATGCTTTAGGACATTGATTCCTGACTAACTGGTTTGTCCAGTACACATTCTTGATACGATGCAGCATAAGCATAGCAAAACTACAAAACGAAGTATATGCAAAATATTGCGGAATATAAGTAAACCATTAAAACCTTATGAGAAAACATCTCCATTATCCCAGGATTACCACAGCAAGAAATAAAACCTGCTTTCATAAAACATTTTGTAAGCCATTGTCCGGAAAAATGGAATACTATTTCACTTTGGCCTTTAATATTACAATTACAACCCCTCTTTGTTTATCAGGCCATCATTTGTTGAAGAAAATAAAAGTCTTGTGTCATCAATGTATCTGTCTTAATATCGCGGAAGTTGTTTGTACTCAGCAAACATCCGAGAGCGACAGTCGGTAAATAAGGAAGACTATGTACATACACTCAAACAATGAGGTAGGTAGGTAACTTGTAACTACTTTCAAATAACGTTCTGTTGTGAGTGTGCTGATTAGTCAAGTCTTTAACATCGCTCTTGAAAGTGCGTTATCATCTGCTTTTTAATGGACATTTTTGCCGTAGTCAATTTTGAATTTTCGACGATTTGACATCATAATTTGTCCTATAACCAGCGGAATATCATAGCACTTCCAATGATACTTCATTTGTTCGTACACGAATAGTTTAGACGCACATATAACATACGTATACTGCTAAAATCATAACGTACCGTACCTAACCTACTACGTAGCTAACGTACGTAACCTACGTAGTCGGGTAAAAATTGGTATTGGCAATGTAGTAGAAAAATTAATATTTAAGACTGTATATCAAACTGTTTGTTTGACTGTACTATCCAAGAGATTGTTTTGTCTGTAGTTGTCATTCGTTCCAGTTTCGTCGAATCTGTTCTAGTTAACAAGGCTACTTACTGCCTTGAAGTGATCGGAGTTTGGAAACTTCTGCAATTCGGTTTGCAACTGTCCCGAGATCATTTATTTTTTAATTGTACCTAAGTTAGGAAGCAGGCGTGTACAGATCGGATATCCAAAATGAAAATCTATCCGAAACCGTAACCGAATCTGATATAAAATTTCTATTGCTAAGCCATATTAGTCAGTCATCCACTATTCTGTATTTTTGTTTTACAGTAATTAATATCCGTAACTGAAACTAACAGATAATCCGAAATAATTTAATATCCGTAACCGGTATAATTTTATTCATATCTGGATCCAAAACATATCCAGGACTAGGGTTGCCAACCGTACTATAATATATAGTATTGTACTGTATTTAGGGTCTCCGTACTATATACTGTTGAACAAATATATAGTACGCGAAAATACTATATTTCAGTACAATAGCTCAATGTTTATATTTTGCAATACTAAAATTAGTAAAATAAAAAAAACTTCCTGCAATTTTCGAACGCGTCTTTCGTTCGACAGAAGTATTGTGCGTCAGAGAGTATCACTATTGTGCGTGTGCGTGTAACCGAACGCGTCTCTGTCATATTTCGCTCCTAATTGATACGTCAATGACAAACTTGACAACATCAAACTAATGTTTATTATTCTAATCTTGCTTGCCTTTTTCGTTTGTTTTGGATTTCGTTAATTTTATTGAGATAATGGAGTTAATACGGTTTTAGTAGTTTTAGTCCTGCATTAAATTACGTAGTAAAATAATGGAAAGTTGTAGCGATAGCGAAAGTGTCCCACTGACACCCACTACAAAGAGGAAAATACAAAAAAGGCTCCAAAAATATATACCTGAGTGGGAAAGAGTGTATGAATGGGTTACTAAAGATGCCGAAAGCGTTTACAATGTTAAATGTAAAAAAAAAAAATATGTCTTTTTTTTAGTCTTCCCTACTAAAATACTATATTTTTTTGAAGCGTACTATATTTTTTATGGCTTTTTAAAAAAAATACTATATTCAGACAAAAAAATGTTGGCAACCCTATCCAGGACATCCCTGGGATACAGTCCAAAAATCGTCTTCCACGATGGAGTGATTTCAAGTGGAATCGTGAAACGCATCTCTATTTATAGTCAGTTAGTCGACATGGCGACACCTTCGCATTCGCATCCGTTTGCAGCTCGTCTAGGAAATGGGCCCTGATTGGATTACTCGTTAGGACGTCTGCACTAAAATACCGCACGAAAGTTTATTAGCCTGAACGCATGCGGTTTGAGCACATTCAATAATAGTTTACGTATGGCTGCCGATTAAAACTATAAATAGAATAGCGGTTTGGACTATACATGGTCTATCCTTATATTTATAATTGGGCACAATTAAATACTTTTGACCGTGATTTGGCCCGTGTGAATTTACGGATCGCAATTTTTTTCCGCCGCAAGCACTGGGCTACTCTTGGATAACGTAGCTTCCTTTTAGGGAAATAATTTTCAGAATCGGAGCAGTAGTTCCGGAGATTGCGCGTTCACACAAAAAAAAAACAAAAACTTTGCAGCATTATTCTTTAGTTATGGCTAGGTTAGCCAAAACTGTACCTACCAATCCACTGATTCAAAACTTCTCCAGTCTGTTACTAACTAGAGCAGCTGCCTAGATTTTCTTTTACTAAAACCGATCACGTAAACAATTCACTGATGTAGGCAGACCCTAAATCATACTAACATGAGGGGAAAGTTTTGCTTGTTAACCAAGTACCTAATTCGCGTAAAAACAGCTGTTCCGTAACGTTGGTACAAATCTTTCACGAACGAATGACCTGGCTACCAAACAATTAAGGTTTCCGAGATTAGTATGGGGAATGTATATAAATAAAGTAGTATGGTTTTTACGTGTGTAAATTAGCTTTGATGTAGACCGCCATGGAGCATGTAGAGTATTGTAGAGAGACCCGTTAGAGCTTAAAGGTTAAAACTACAGTTCAGCCTCCATCTCCAACTACCCTCGGCCGGGTGTGAAGCGTACGCGCAGTCATCATCACAGGGCGAGAAGAGTTGATTATGCCACTTCTACTTCCAGGACTGTACCGACAGCATGCTCCATACAAAAGTAGTTTAGTCATACTTTATTTTTTGGTTTTGAAATATTAATAAAGTTATTTGACAAGAAACTGACTAACCCATAGACCACCTAAATATTAGTGCCCTTTTTCTATCTAATTTCATCATGTTCATTAGGTACTTATTGACCCAAAGACTAGACTAGACTACTAGGAAATGGTGAGGTATTTTTTTTTTCTTACTACATACGGTGGGGGTGATTTCTGATATTCTTCTGATAACCTATTTCGGTTTGGAGAGCAAGAGGAAGGCCAAAGAAAAGATGGATGGATTGTGTGAAGTATGATATTCATGAAAGAAAAGGGAGTCAGTGAATGCATGACGGCTGACAGGACGGAGTGGAAGAAGAAAACGTGTTGCGCCGACCCCAAGTAACATGGGACAAGGGCAGGAAGATGATGACCTATTTCGGTTTGGTTTTTCGTTTGCCTTGAAAACGTAATTAACAATGTCGTTGTTAACAATAACAACGTACCTATTACTTAATTCCGTTACTTTGAACTAGATAATTCCAATAATATCCTTATTACCATAGCTGCAATGTAGTTATGTCTAATTTTGGCTAAGCTCCTACGTCATAACCGGCCATTGTCGGCTAGGACGATGGTCTATTGTATTCATAACGTGGGCATTGTGTCCTGGATCCGAAATTAATAATAATGTCTGTGGTTCTCTGTAGAGAGAGATATGAGACCAATTCCGTTGTCTTATGATATTCACTTACTCTGCTGATTGTGTTGGACAGTGTTGGAGAATGTGGGTTAAGAAAAGGGAAAGGTACCTACAAGCTGGTCCCTAGGTACTAAAAGAAGAAAGAAAATACATCACAAAGTTGTTGACTGCCTATCAAATTAAGTAACGTATTGTGCAAAAATTTGTTGGTAAGCCAACTTTATTTTTGGTGTTAAAAACACTGTTTATGGTAACACGCAATGTGTGACGCACAAAAAATAACATTAAGCTTAGGGATGCACCATCTGCCAGGGTTGCGGTCTGCGGATTTTGTTCGAAACTCGAAAGAGTTACCGCGGCCCTAGAACCCAAAGGGCATTAGGAGAAACACGGATGGGTTTTAGCCAGTAAAAATCTGACACTCCCTTCCGCTCCGCCCGGAGAGAAAGAAGTCATTTGATGATTTCCTATCCTATAAAAAAAGGCGTGGCCCATCAGGAATCTTGGGGATATTTATAGTTTAGTTACAACATTTACTTTGACCTTCTAACTTCTTTATCCAGAAAGATCCCATACCCAAAAAAAGCGATTGCAATGATGGGAACAAAATGTAACTTTCAGTTTCGTTAAGTATCTTTTCATATCCGTTTGTATAAGCAATTTTATATTGTTTTGAGGTTTTATTGACAATTATTATGTGTAAGAATCCTGAAACTTGTGCCTGTAAAGTCAACAACCTCCATCCCATTTTGATTAGACAGCAGCGTTGTAGTTCAGTTTATTACATCCATTTTACGAAAGAACTTTGTTTACTAAATTCAATGTGAACAGGAACGTCTGTTTTACTGTCTAACAAGATAAAAGTAAATAAACAATTTGAGGTAGGCAGTTCAGACTGCTCTTGCCCTCATTTCGTAGTTCGCGCCTATAATCATCCATTTTGGTTTACGATCTTTCGAATAGTCTTACTTATAGTTGTTAGCTGTTGTTAACGTTGTTAAACAATTATGGGGGCTCGCTGGCACTGGGGGAGAAATCGATAGATAGATACGAGTAGTTCATACTTATATAGATAACGTTCTAATATTTTTACAGCACGAAAATAATTATGAAGGATTTGACGGAACGGCCGGCGCAGTGTTTGAGCGAATGACTGCTGCGCTGTGTTGCGGGGTCAATTCCTGCACGGAACAAATATTTATGTGGCCTACAGATAGTTGTTCCGGGTCTAACTGTTTGTGTATGTGAGTTTACATGTTTATAAACGGATCCACAACAACATTTTTTTCAATAATGAGAAATTTCTGGGCGAATGTGAATCTCTGGCTGACCCGTCCGTCAATACACACCGAAGTTCTACTAATACTTACATATATAACATTATCAGGGTCGCGGTTCACACTTTTTTCAGTCTACCTACTTGCAGACAGGTGGTAGGAGATTTAACTATGTGCTCACTTCTGTACGTTTGATATTTCACACAATTAAATCCAGGTTTTCAATAGATGCTTGTGAACTCCGACTTGTGCTGTGAGACCTAATTCCAACATATGATCTGGGTTATTTCCTCGACTATCTTCTTAAACTGTGGGTTCTGTGCTGTAGGTCTGGCAGACTGATGAAATCCAGGTACACAGCGAATTGCTTTAGGTGGATATATATGTGATGAAGGTTTAATAATAATTCAAAACACTATAAATGTTATTTCTTGCCACAAAAGGTAGATAAATACGTGTGGTATTAATTTAACCAGTGAAGAAACATGTATGTACCCAACGGATACATAATATTACATAGGTAGCGGATTAATTACTTAAATTGATTATAAAAATGTTGCTGCCGTCCGCTATAAAATGCAATGAAATTTTAATGAAAATTAAACAATGCCTCGTATTCAGTAAAAGTTGGAACGGAAAGGAAGGATGGGACAATGTGAAACGCAAACAAAGGCCGATGGTTGGCGGATTGCGGCTCGCATAGCAATCAGCCTGGAGCCAGCACAGCTTTGCCAATCTATGTAGTGGGCAGTGGGCACAGCCGCGACCAGCATGTGCCTGTTAGATAAGTACCTATATGGTAAACGTTAAACCATCGATAGGTATGCCCAAACGTACGTGCATCGATTTTAAAAACTGATTGGCACGTGTCTAAAAATAACTTTTTGATTGTAGGAACTTTACCGCTTTTAAAAGGCATCAAGTTGACGCCTCTTTGAAGAGTGAAGCTTGACAGTCCATCGAAAACTTTTGGGATGAATAAAACATGCCTCTTGGCATCTTTCGAGTTTCCATTTCATCTTTGGCAAATAAATTCACGAAGATTGTAATGTTAGGTGAATTTATTGGCAACTACGGAGTTAAAAAAATAAGAAGGGTAGGTAGGTATATAGGTAGAAAAGAGTTGTGCTGTGGCTTAACTCGATTGAAGTTTTTGTCCAAAAAGAACTAAATGATGAATGTGATGGGGTAAATTCGAATTAAAATTAAAGATGGTAAATGTTTGGATGTAGGTAGCCTAATCGATTATCTTTGTCACGAAGCTGGGTATGAACCGAGCCGTTGTAATAAACGCCTAATTCCCCCACGCACATCTGTCCGCCCTTGGCGAAATAAACGAGCTTAACTGAAACAGCACAAAAAGAAAGGTCCGTTTTGTACACAAAGTAATAAAGATTGGCGGTCACGCTCTGACCGTCTGTGGTCTTCACGCTGACTTCTAATAAACAAGTTTTCTTTACTAGTGGGCGTTTCCTCTAAAAAGGTAATATAGGCGACGCCGTTATCCGTGAACATGTATTCGATAGATAGCTTTGCTACCTTGAAATATCCTAACCTACTAGCATTTAGTACCAAGTTAGGTAACTACGCTCCATTTAGGGTTCCATAATCCCTAGTCAGAAAGACTAGTGATTTTGGTATTTTGACCCTCATTTCAAGATTTTCCTGCCGCGGCAACTAAGGGAAGTCAATAGAAATGACCGCGACGTGCTACGAGATTGAATAAATAATTAAATATGCTTGATTTCCAGCAGTGTAATTCTGGAAAAAACTCTCAGTGAATTTAGGTGGAGTGAGCTATCATCAATCCTTAATGTCAAGAAGTAGGATGTCTCTTCACGTTAAGCTCACTTCACCAAAGGAGAAGAAGAAGTTTGCAGAGTAGCATTGCTGATTGTTTTTAATTAAGTATCCAGTTTCAATCGCTATTAAGTACCTAGTTGAAGTCATTATTTTGCTTTGTTTTGCATAACGCTCCCTGGCGTAGTTGTTTGTTGAAGTTTAATGGGAGTGTTGTGCTATTCCGCTTTGTATTGTCTGAACAAGATAGGAAATATAGCTCAAGTTACGACACTGTTTAAAACTAAGTAATTTTTATAGGTAGGTATCTGGATTTTGATTTAAAAGATAGAAGTTATATTACTATATCAACATTAATTTAAGACAAATATTTATGATTCTCGATTAATGAAAAACAATAAGATCCAACTAAGTCAGGTACTTATTGCACGATTTAGTTTCAGTTTTCAGTTTTCAGCGAGCGGTAGTGTCTAGTTACGCTGCTGTTTTTACAAGCTTTTATTTAGCTTGCACTGTTCGTATGTAAGTAAGTATGTATGTATGTAAATAAGTTGTCCTTTCAAAATTTGCAAACCATTTTTCGACCATTTGTTGTTATCCTATTGAGCTGAAATTTTGCATACTGGTCCAGTCCCCATGACAATGCATGTTTATGATAAGCATGACGTGATGCTGCTGCCAGGATTGGCTCCAGACGAGGGAACTCCTTAACGGTTAATAGTAGGGACATAAAATTCCACATACTGGTCCAGTCCCAATGACAATGCATGTTTATGATAAGCATGACGTAATGCTGCTGCCAAGATTGGCTCCAGATTAGGGAACTCCTCAACGGTTAACAGTAGGGACATGAAATTTTACATACTGGTCCAGTCCCAATGACAATGCATGTTTATGATAAGCATGACGTGATACTGCTGCCAGGACTGGCTCCAGACGAGGGAACTCCTCAACGGTTAACAGTAGGGACATGAAATTTTGTATTTTACATACTGGTGTAATCCTAATGACAATGCATGTTTATGATAAGCATGACGTGATGCTGCTGCCAGGAAGCAGGAAAAGCTTGAGGCACTGATATTGTGCAGTATACCTGTATACCTAACTGATAGCGTACATCAGTGCCTCAAGCTTTTAAAATTTATATATATTTTTTACATTTTGAAAAGATTTATATTCATATACATCATTTAAGTCACTTAAATTTTTTTTATTTTATTTTTAGTTCGCATTTTATTTTCTTTTTTTTAGGTTACGTTTTCATTTAAATAAAAGCTTGTTTTTAAAAAGATTTTTTTATTTAAAGGTAATATTTTAAAAATACCTAATGAAATCACTTTTATTTTTATCAGTCTGCAAGTATTACCTACATGTTTGCCATATTTTGATCTCACTTGTGTAGAAGTGGTCTTGCATTTATTAGTTTGGTGAGGTCAACATTCAATTATATCATCAGTTTCTATTAACATAAAGCTAATATTTGTCTCAAGAACATACTTGTCTGTATGTTCGACCACTGAGAAAGCAACCAGATTTTTACTAGGGTAAATACGCCAAACGTCGGCCCCCCCCCAAACTTCGGCCGTCTGCACATTTTTAGCTTGCGTTCATTTAAAACGTAATGAAGTGACAAATTTGCCACTCGAATTACAACCTTAGTTCATACTCTATATGTACAAACCGTTACTTTCCGATTACGTCACTCACTCTTCGCACACTGAGCGTCATTAGCGATTGCGCCGTCGAAGCGTCAATTTCATATCAAAAGTACCTTACTTGCTGTGAATACCCACATTTCGGGCATTGATATTAGAACGGTAAGACATTTCTTTTTTTTTGTTTTAAGCTTTATTATCAGTAATTAGTGATTTTTACTATATTTTGAGATAGTTTTTTCAATGTTTTATGTATTGTTTTAAAGGAAAAATAGGAGGCCGCCAATAGAATACCAATTTTGAGTTAAAACCGGATTCTCGGCCGTGGCCGACTTAAAGTAAATGCAGTCTATTTTATAAATTCCAATTGTACTAATTCCATTGGCTTAATAGGAGAATTTGCAACGCATATAGGCAAATAAATCTATTTTACGTTTAATCACCAAATACCGGCCGGGGTGATATTAGTTGAATCTCGAGAAATAATGTACACAAAATAGGGGCCGGCTTTAGAAACATTAAAGATCGTAATGTCGACCAGCCTCGAATTCGAGCCCAACTATACAGGCTGATTACTTTTTCTTATTTTCTCAAAATTAAATATTTATTATACATTTAATTTATTTATAATATAAAGAGTTAAGTTTAAATGTAGGAGTTGATAATATTGAAAAATCTTAAGCTATCATAAAGCTTATTACGGTTTGGGAATATAAGATATAAATTGCTCTTTGGAACTTGCTACCTCATAAACCCATATTAATTAGCTTAAAAAATATAAATTTTGGTCGTGAATCTTTCATTCATTATTTAACCTGCACAGCATGTCACAAAAAGCTGTCTTTAGAATTAATGCTTTTAATTTAATTAAGGTACTACAATGACATAAAACTAAGAAAATTATGCAGTTACGCTTACGATCGCACAAAAATAAAGGAAGCGCTTGAGGCAATAAATTAATAATGTATACTTAATTACTTAGTGAGACTCCTGCCAAAATAAATCATATTAATAATATTTGTCTGTCTTAATTTAAAACACCCTATACCCGGCCGACATTTGGGAAAAACGCGACCGACCATGGGCCTTGAATGGCCGACTTTAGGGTTTTTTCGTTCTCGACGCATCTGAACCTTATAACTTTTTCCTAGTAGTAGAAATGCCAACCTTAAGCCCATAAACATGAAATAGATTTATCAAACTATCCAAAACCGCATCGGAAGCTATCCTTCGTTGGAAATTGATGGTGCCAGACCGATCCCAAAACAGAAAAGCCGTAAGGGGGCCGACATTTAGCGTATTTACCCTACCTATATTTATGAAATTCGTTAACGCGATTAATACTTCTCATATTAATTAATATCTACTATATTAATTATGGTTCAGTTCAATTGATGGTTCAGTGACTTCTCGTTTACAATGCGTAGAACTGTATCTTCTCCACACTCCATAATCAAGACAATTACAGATATTGTTTTCGCAATCCGGTCCGAAAGTGGGTTAATTCAATAACGTTAAGTAGTAAATACATAATGTCATTAAATATTTAATACAAATTGTGCTTTTAAGTGCGTCAATAATATTGATAAGAAACGAGCACAAACTTTGCGCTCAAGCAAAAAATTTGGCAAAACGAAAGTGTTTGCACTCACCGATAGCAGCTGCTCGCCGCTCGCTTTTAGTACTACACTTCCAAAACTTCATAGTTTATCGAGTTTCGCAAAGGTCACCAAGTAGCGAGATGACACAGTACGCGCCCGCTAAGACAAGTCGCCATCGTCAAACTGTCCGAATGGGGCCGAAACAATGACTTTTGTTTACAAATGAACGACGCGGAGGATTTATTAAATTGCCGAGCGAAGTGGCCGGTTGCAGGAGACCAATGAGCCGAGGCAGAACGAGTGCGACGAACGTACACCCCCGGCAGACAATCTCCGGTTGTAACTCAGCACCGGTCTATTGGAGGATGGCGTGGGAGCCTCGACCCCGATCACACCTAACGTCCCTAAACCTTGGTTCAAACGGGTTAATTGAAACAAATTTTGTAGCGTAAAAAAGTTTAATTTCTATCACATCATGTCTTCCTACGGTAATAATTTTGGAACATAGATGCCGAATATCTTGCTAAGGGCAAATCACTACGATTCGAAGCAAACAACTGTTTCGTGAACTTGAACATTCTTAAGATGACGGTAATTAAAACCATGATTTGCTGTATTCGGCTAACTCTGCAGTGTTTCTAGTTAGTTAGAAGAATATTGTGAAAATATATTGACGATATCAATTTATACATCTGCTCCGAATCTTACACGTTATTGCACTATAAAAATACATGGATAAGCATAATTTCTAGGCACATTTCTGTACTGTCTATAGTTAGGTTGATTATGATTACACACTTCTATCAGTTATACATAAGTTACACTATATCTATCTTATTTATTTTAAAAGTAAAATGAGATTAATTTCGTCTCCGGCTCGAAAACTACTAGTCTTGTCATCGCGAGGACTTCGATAATTTGTTTAAAAGACAAAGAATTCAATCAGTAAAAGAAATTTTATCCGTTAATAATGCATTTATGAGTAAAATATCGTTGGGATAAACAAATATGCCAATTAATAGTAGGTATACAATTCTATAAAATATGTAGCTTAAAATGGCATTTAAAACCTTGAGCTTGTCTTGTGACATTTGCAAAGCTGTGATGCATAAGCACAATGGCAAATCTCTCGTGAACACTTCAGATACCACATATTGAAATTTAACTAATTCGCACCTTTGATAATTAACTTTTAAATCTTGAAATGAAGCACCTTGTACAACCCTGAGCAATTTATATTCAAATATTAAAACATTTGGAGCCCTAAAATACTATAGTGGTTCAAAATTAATTACATATTATTTTAAGTACTTAAATTACTTATAATATGCTGGCACGGCACTTCACGTGCCATTACTGTTCCTGCAAATTCTGCCGCTAAATGTTTACAGAGTATTTGTAGTGTTCAAGGGACATTTGATAATTTATTGAAAAAGAAATATTATTAGGTACTTATAAAACATTGTCTAAAAATGCGCTTTTCCAGGCAATACAATCAGTCCGTTAATTGCTCGGTGTTACCGAAACGTCATATTGACCACAATTGCCAAGTATTGCTCAATTGGCCGTGTTAGGCGCATTTCAAGCACAATATTCGACTAAACATGATGTTAATAATTATCAAATTAGCAATGTTTTATGTATTGCTTAATAAAATCACGTGGCTCTTCAAAACGATGTTATTGCAATGTTTGGTCACCGTGATCATAAAACTAGATACACCAGAGTTTCTAGAGTAATAAAATAACTACCTAACTTTGTCTGCATTTATTAAATAAATCCTTATTAAAGTACGAACTCATAGCCGAGGTCTTGAACTCAGCATTTTGAAAGTCAGCCTTCTTCATAGACAATTAAATAGTTTTAAAAAACTAAGTGCGCTGTTGATGTCACTGAACAAATGCATCTCTTTGATTTAAATTGTCTTTATAATAAGCGTTCTTTTGTGATATACTAAATATCTAAAATTGGATAAGTAAATAGACACTAAATCGAAATCACATCACAATACACATGTTTGTTATTTCTTTAACTAAGACTTTTAAGAAGTATTGCTATGTGAAATTATTGCTGGTCTGCACTAGAGATTGTACTACACTGCACTGGAAATAGGGTTTGAATTTACTCAAATAAATATGTTATTATAGGTACAGAACAAAATGGTTAATAATCTTCAGACTGCCTCAGAAAGTAATACTTAAAATGCGTAAAACAGTGACAATGTTTGCGCGTTTCTATAACAACACATTCTTTTCGCTGGCACTCTTATTGGTATATTTATTGGGTACTACAGTAACAAACGTTTCATATTGATATGTATGCAAGTTCAAATAAAGAGAATTATGGGTTTTCTATTATGTAGAAAAACAAAGTACTGGAGACTTTTCTCGTGTGTCTATATAGAATGAAGATAGGTAAATGGTTTCTTTCAAAAATTTTATGTTACTAAAGTAATTAATTGGTTACCTGATTATTCCATTGAAATTACTAAAGTACTGTAAAACATCACTTCATTAAAATCCTAAACTTTATTCTAAATATAAATTCCGAAATTATAATCCCATATTATAATCGCACAAGTCATGTCAAAATTCACATCATATTATGAAGGCACTGTTTTTTTGATACATGAAAATAACACGTTGATCATAATATTGTGATAAATTAATTGATCGCTACTGTAACACATTTTCCTACTAAACAGTTAGCTGTCAGAACCAACCTCCTCTTCATGACTAAGTTTTGAGAGCAACAAGCAAACTTTGTTTGGCTTTTAGTGATTATCAGTTGTAATCACCAGGGCGCCTACCGCCATCTCTTAAAACAATATCATTTTAATGATACTTTGTAATTTCTGTTGTTGCATTTTCAACTCTTGGCGCTGTACCGAGAGTTGAAAATTTAACAGTGCGGAAGGCAAAGTAATATAATTATAATTGTTAGGCCCCCTGATGGCTAGAAAGCTTTGCTTGTTACTGTCAAACACTACCGTCCACAAACTTCTGCATTCATCCATTATACTTTGCAGACTGTGTGAATTGGCCTACTCAATCGACATACAAAACCGAAATGTTCTACTGCACAACAGTTTATTTGGATGTATGCACCCCTTTTACATAATTCATCTCACACGTAGCCCATAAAGCTTCTACACAATGTCTATCTATAGTCATAATAAAAATAATTTTAGTTATCTGTGTTGAAAATCCACATTACATATTTCTAAAATAAACTACATAGCTAATTGCTAATATAAATGGTGTAAATATGATTAAGTTTTATACTTACAGATAGTTTTATTAAATTAGTTTTTCAACCAATACTGAAAAGGTGTTACCTAACTATCCATGCTAACTTATTGCCAAAGTTACGTGTGGCGATTAAAATAACCAGATTTTCCAATGAACCGTTTCAATTTACTACACAGTTCAGTCGTCGAGAGATCGTAGGTTACGTACAAATGTTTACATCTGCTACATTATGGTTCGCATTACTCGAAACTTATGCGGTAGCTGTAAATGGCCGTCAATGCCTGTACCAAGTTCCCTGAACGCGAGTTTGGAAGTGAGAAACAGGAGTCACAATATAGGCTTGTTGTGGTTGTTGAACTACAGCCAAGGGTATGACTTGCTGTGCCATTTCTACTGGCTGTCCATTCTCTTCGGAGACGCCAAGAGGCTGGACACAATGCTGCTGTGTCACTTGTTGTACACCTTGCTGCGTGAGCACTTGTTGGTGCTGGCTCACTTGTGGCACCAGCATTTGTTGTTGCATTTGCTGCTGTTGTTGAGGCTGTTGCTGATGTATAACCACATGGGCCTGGTTCTGCATCTGTTGGTGCTGCTGTACTTGTACTTGTTGCACTTGTTGTTGTTGTTGCTGCTGTTGTTGTTGTTGCTGCTGTTGCTGTTGTTGTTGCTGTTGCTGCACTTGTTGTTGTTGCTGCTGCTGCTGTGCTTGTTGTTGCGCCTGCTGTTCTCTATCAAGTTCCTCTTTCTTCTTAGCCTCTATAGCTGCCTTCTTAGCATCTGCCTTCTCTTTCTCCTGCTGTAGTCTAATAGGGTCCTTGTTCTTATCATACGACATACATTTACCACTGCGGAACGGCACCATGTCTTTCGGAATATCTTGCTTCTTCGTTGCAAATTTAACATGAGGGAACTGATCTTTCATGAATGCACGGAAAGTTGAATAGCCCATAAGTTTCACACCTGGCTCTAAAATCTCTCCATACTCCTTGTAGGCCTCAAACAAATGTTTCCTTGAATCTCCTTGAATAATGACAGTCTTACTGGCTTTTTTGCCTTCCCCAGATGGTTGAACATCTTTAGGTGAACTTGCATGTTGTTTCAAATATTCCTTCAAGAAATTAGTTGCATGTTTATAAATATCTAGAGTAAATGTGTTATAGGGTTTCTTACCCACGTTGCCGTGTATCCGAGGGGCGACACCATGCGTCATTACATGTTGCCTGATCCTCTTCAGCTGATAATGAGTAACATTCTCAAGATACAAGAAAGCCTCTAAACAAACCTTCCTCCCTTGATAAACATAACATGCTCGCAGTCTCCTCCTAACTTTGTGTCTTGAAGTCTCAGCGGGATTCGCCAAGCTCGCCATTGTGATGCCCATCAGGTACATATCATGTTCACTCTTAGTCAGTTCAGCAATATTGAGTCTATGCCTGTAGACTGCTTCTGGATTAAGTCCACGATAACAGTTGTCTTTGCAATCGCAACCTCTCCTTAGTCTTTCTTTGACCTGGAATAGTAGTGTTACAGTTTTAATATAAACTGAAATCTATATGTATTGAACTTGGTATGTGGGTAATGCAGTAAGTTTAGCTACTATCTAAAGTATTATGGAAAACCTGAATAGGTTGGTGTGTACACAATAGCCGCAGAAGGCAGAGAAAAGTGAGTTTGAATAAGTCCGGTACAGAAGACCAACAACGGATAAAGCTCTAAAAGATTATGCATTATAATGTGTAAGGCAAGGTTAAAATAAAATGCCCAGTTCTAATGAACTTTGGAAAGATAACCTCAAAAAAGTAAATTACTTTTAAGTATAAATTCAAAACAAAAGAACTTCTTACCTGTGTAGGATTATCTTCCAGCTTATTGTCTAGAACTTCTTCATCACTATCAGTTTCAGCTTTCTTCTTTTTTTTATTGCCAGTCTTCTTTTCAACTTTGGGTTTAGTATCAACTTCCATGTCACCTGGTTCTCCTTCGACATGGGGCTCAAATTCAATACTGTATGTACCAGGCAAACTCTGCAAATTGGCAGCACCATTTTCCACCTGTATTGTGTGTCCTTGCCATAAAACCTGTAAATTAATAAATTGTTATTAGACTTAGCTTTGTTCCTTCAGTAAGTAGATGAAGATCCTTTGCAAGCAGATATTTATCTCTAAATTAAGAAAAAAGGTGTGATGATGTTAGTACCTGCTCTGGGTGACCATTGTAGTTATGCTGTTGCATGTTTTGTGCTCCCATCTCGAAGACAGAGTGCTGGCCCATGACGGGAGTGTGCCACTGAGCACTCTCGCCATACTCGCCGCCGCCGTTCTGGTCCGCTGGTATGGACACGATTATCGCCTCCTTGCTGTCCACGCTTCGCCGCTCCACAGAAAGCAGCGAATGCAGCACCTCACTCGCTTCTTTCTCAGCAGGATTCACCACTTCCATTTTTTCGAACGACATACTGCCTGCTCGACGCTACAACCGATCGTTCACATCAAATCACATGTACGTACATACGTGTATGTACAAAGCCACACGACAAACCCGCCCCGACCGCTAGGAGAATCGACAACCCCAAGACAAAATACAAGAAAAACCGCGATAACTTTTCAAATTCATGTAAATAAACATAACAAAAACCGCGCAATTATTAACCTTAATCGCATTTTTTAAGTTTCATTATCGCATAGCGGATCGAACTCCCGTGGAATATTGGGCCATATAGTCATAGCAAAGGAAGAATAAAACTCACCTATTTCACGCTATTTCAAAGATTGAGATGCATAAAAACGTATCCCCACAGTTTCTGACAGACTGTGGTTTGTTTTAATTCACTTCATTTTGATATTACAGTCATAATTAGAGAGAAATGCACAAATATTTCACTGAGTTCACGGAAGCAATATGGCGATACACTTTCCGTGAATAAAATCGGAGGACGCCGTAGAACACGTAATTTGTACAGTGCGCCACCACCAGACGGCGCTGAGCACGCGTTTCCGTATCGACGCTCAGCCGCGACCTAGCGCGGCAAAATTTAAATAACATCGTTTTATTTTGATTACAATGACCAGCAGATAAATTAATTACGTAATAAAAAGCAAAAAGAACTGGTTTGAATCCATGTGTGTTAAACAATACTGTATCAGAAATAAGGAATACATTTATTAAAAGTAAACAATTTGACTTCAGTTTTTTTATTGTGGTAAATGGCATAATCAATGGGTAAATGTACCAGTTGTCGACAGTAATAAAGTGAAAAAAAATTCTATCTATAAAAATATCATCTTGGCCTATAAATGAAATGGATTCAACATTCAAATTCGGAGACAGTATAACTCGTATTGAAGTAGGTATAAAATAATTAAATTCAAATAATGAAATAAAAATAATTTCACTTGAATTAACTGTGGGCCGCGAGTTTGTTGCTATAATTGCAATGGTTAAATAAATTTAAATATTAGAAAGGCATACCTACGAACGAATACCTATCATGCATAATGTATTCTATCGTTAATTTTTTTTAATCCCTATGATTCCATTACGAACGATACTCGTAACGTACTACGGTAACGTTTGCAGCATGTAACATTCAAAACCGTAAAGCAGTTAATCAATAACATTCTTTCGTAAAATTTTGCACTTTTATGGATTCTGTTCTTGAAGGTAAAGTTACCTTATGTCGTGTGCGTGTCGTATATTACTTGGATTATGTAACCTTTGCTCATTCAAATTATAAATAATGTATCACCTACCAACAATAATACATATAGGAGTTCCGTAATTTTACGTGTCTTTGGGCATCACATAAAATAACCTGAAAACTAAAAAAAACTAGGTAGGTTCCATTCAATTAAAACAGGGGTTCGACGTACACGAGGCCGAGGGTCCGCAACGACGCGCGACCAACGTGGAACAAAACCAACTGCCACACAACTGACACAACCCTGGCATTTATTTAATGTACTTAGGTAGCTATAGATACAGGCGCACTTTTTTAACTAAACACTCTCTGTGATTAACACGCGTGCCACTATTTATAATCAACGAAGCTTTTACTACTAAAAAAATTGTAGTTATTGCTATGATCGCCATATTATCCAGAGAAATTAAGGGTATCAAAGTCTCCTCACCGTTACGTGCACTGTAGTGTATGTCGTAAAGGTATTCATAGAGACAAAAATGGTGCTAAGAATATATTATTAAAATATTATGAGAAAATGTTGCTGATTAGTCTTTCGTCTATCGGTACAGATATGAATCCTATGGATGGTGGAAGTTCATAAGGTTCATTATCGTAACTCGTTGTTTGTCATTTTGATAAATAAAGGGTTAACTAAACACAATTTAAATATTGACATTTACAGCGGTCGACACACGGGTACCGGTTGTTCTATTATAGTCATTTCCTTTCTACATCCGTGCTTAAACTTCCTACTAGTTTCTACGATGTCGCTCAAATTGATTGTAGACCCTCTCGCTTTGTTTTTTCATGAAATAAAATTCTCCATCATAATACCTATTAGGTAGGTACATATCGTAATTATATTGCATTTTGAATTTTTGTTGCATTGCGAAAATTACATCGCGATGTTTACTACCAAAATAATTTACCGACACGCACAACCTACTAAGGCTGGACAGGTCACGATGAGTTCAATTTGTTATTTTGAATGAAATTTTAATTATTGAGTCATTTAAGTTCATAGTGTTCAAACACATCAACATTATAAAATATTATACTAATTAGAATGAATCTAGATACAAGTTTATAGTAGGTAAGATAAAAGCCCCTAAAAAAGTAAAGACGTCATAGGTAATAAAATATCACTTAGCGCAAAATGAGGTCACACACCCTAAAAAAAAGCAAACTGTCTGTCATCTTTTCTAATAGAAGAGTGAAAAGGAAAACAAGTCGCTGTTTTCATCATCTTAACTCATTTACTAGTTTTTGTACAGATTTTGCAGTTTCGCTTTTTAGAAATAAGTATAGTAACTACCTATCTATTGAGTAAAATTTTAACCCAGCCTCTAAAATTGGTCAAACAAGTAAGTCCATGCTTTCTTTATAGTTTGTGTGCTACGTTAGCTAGTGCGTTTGTTTTTGTGTTAATTATTTACCTACTTATTAATAATTTATGTTGTACACAGGTGTTGGTAACTACCTACCTACGCTGTACAAATAAATCATTTTTCTGAATATGCCGATGCTTCTTATTTCTTATAAAGGACATATTAGTGATTTGGTCAGTAGGTAGGTACTTAGGTATTAGGTACCTATTCAGGATTAGCTGATTATAATATGACGTCAAGGTCTTTTACTCACCAGCTGCTGCGTCCAGGGCGAAGCAGCTACTGCGGGACTTGACTACACCTCCTGGCGATGGACCATCAGGCCACTCCATTCTCTCCTCCATCGCTTTCGACGCACTTCTCTTAAATTGCTCCAAAAAACTGTCTATTTGTGTTTCTATACTAGTCGGGGAGTTGGCCATCGTTTCCACCGAAACACCGAAAACAAACACAACACGCTAACCTGCCGTTTACATTTTTCGTCTAAAACGTACTTTCTTTGTTTTCCAACATGAATCCGTCGTTACGGACTGTCCAAATTAAATCGTATTGCATAGATGACCGTCATTTTTTGCCGAATTCGTTCATCGACCCGACTTCGCGTACAATAATATCAAAGAAGACCGCGGAACGTCCCCAAGTATGAAAGAGACTATTGGATAGCGATGTAGGGATGTAATATTTGAGTGTTTAGAAAACATCGATAAAAATAAGAGTCGGCAAGTAGGTACCTAGTACCCCTACTGTAAATATTCGATTTGATAACGATAATGTAAAATTAACTTAGGCCAAAATCATCTAATTATTTTTGAAACAGGTGGTAAAAGCACATACGTACCGATTTTCTTGTCAAAGCGTCGTACACATGTTCATAATTTGTTTTCTTTTTGGATTAAAATAAGCACGAAATTCACTTTTGATTATTACATGAACTAAGCATCTAAAACAACATTATAATCAAAGCCGTATTGTATAAAGTTGTAGTAATAAAGTCGAAACTACTAATAGCATCGATATTTCTAAGACTACTGACATCCCTACATTAAAGTGATTTTACTACGGATACCGTTATGCTTTATACGGCAACGAAAATAAAGCGACACCCACTGACATCTATCGATCGCCTCTAGCAGCTGTTTGAATGTATCTTGACTTGATGTTGCCAGCTAATAAGTATTTGAAAATAATTATACAGCGGGAAATATTACTTAAATCTCATTAATATTTTATAATTAGTTTCTATTTATATGTACCTTTTATTTTAAAATTGAACGTTTCTAAAGTCATTCATTCTTTTTTATTTTAACGCATGCGTCGTTCTCTCTTTTGTGGATGTGTGAGTGTGTTGAATACGTTGTTTGTGAGATAGTGTGGGTATCACCGCGGCGAGGGGGTCGCGGTCGCCGGTCGCGCACGCTGCGTGCATTAGCTAGTGCTGCGCGAAGAGCGCGTGTAGTTCGTGATATTAGAGGTGACTGGAACTGTCACATACGAGACTACACCCGGCCACAAAATGTCAAGTAAGCACTTTAGCACTATTACTAATACCGGCATTAATTTTATATTTCACAATTTTATGCACCATTTACATTAATAAAATTAAATTAAAGCAACCGGTAATTGAGTAGATTGGGTAGCATTCAACTACTCACCTAATTGAAATGCTTTTAAATTTTATTATTGGTAGGTAGTTATAAATACTACCTACTATATTTTTATGTGTCTCGATGAATATGTTAAAAATACTCTAATTTATATTAATTTCGTTAGAACTAACCTGTTCGTTTTAATAAATTTTGTGAAATAAAACTCTTTAAGGAAAATGTAGGCACTCATAAAATAATAATAGGTCTACCTACGTTTGTTATAAAAAAAGTTTCCCGAAAAAGTATAACCATCACAACATTACAGTTATAGGTAGTTCAAATTATAAATTAGTGGAACATTTTAATTGTAACATTTCACTTTTCTCTCTTACGTACGATGCACAATTTTTCCAATAAATTGGATTAAAATGTGGTCCATGACGTCTATCTTAAACTTGTTATCTTTTATTATATCGACAGTAATGTCCGTATTTATTATAATTTTTGTGTAAACTATGTGTGGAAGCTGGATAACCTTGAATTATTCTGGTCTAGCATGTGTGTCCGATATCTTTATTGACCCCACAAACATCATACGTCATTCATTCTACGTTAGCAGCCAAAGAGATTATTAATTGTTCTACCCACGTTTAATTTCTTTCATATCAGCAGTGAGAGATCGTAAACAGAGTATCGTTATCTACTTAAAATACCTACATTCATAAACACTGAGCCTATCAACTACGTGATATCGACTGTTATGGAAACTGGAGTATTAAGTCAGTCACTTTAATCTTCTTAAACACCGTTTTGTGATAATCGCTGTTTTGGATTCGGACATTGGACTATTAAAATTTTGTTATATTTTAAAATAAGGGTCAGTGGGTCGTCTTAGGGGCGGATTTGTTGGAGTTGGAGTATACGCTTAGGGGCACTATGAACAGCAAAGAAACAAAAAAAAAATTTTTTTTTGGTTGAAAAAAAAAATTTTGGGACTTAAAAATTTTTTGATTTTTTTACGAAAAGTTTTTTCGGAAAAGTTCCAATTTTATTGCAGCATCTTATTAAGCTAGTCCATAGAAACAAATTAAGCTCTGAGAAGTATGGCCCTACGACGCACCGTTTCCGAGTTATGGGTCTTCGAAATTTTTAGTTTTTTATAAAACACTCTATATTTCCAAAATGGTAGGTCGGATGAAAATCTTTTCTGGAAAGAAATTGTTGCTCTAGTCGAGAACCATAAGATGGTGTAAAGAAACCCGCGGAAATTAGTAAAAAAAAAAATATGAAAAATTTTCTAAGTGTCGGATCGTCAGCTTGCGTATCTTTAGGGGCACGGGACTTAGTCAAATATTCTAAGATTTTTTTTTTTACTAATTTTCGCGGGTTTCTTTACACCATCTCATGGTTCTCGACTAGAGCAACAATTTCTTTCCAGAAAAGATTTTCATCCGACCTACCATTTTGGAAATATAGAGTGTTTTATAAAAAACTAAAAATTTCGAAGACCCATAACTCGGAAACGGTGCGTCGTAGGGCCATACTTCTCAGAGCTTAATTTGTTTCTATGGACTAGCTTAATAAGATGCTGCAATAAAATTGGAACTTTTCCGAAAAAACTTTTCGTAAAAAAATCAAAAATTTTCTAAGTCCTAGCGCCCCTAAGGCTACACTCCAACCAAAATAAGGGGGTAGATACATATTGAATCCAGACTAAAATCGGGACGTCATTAACGTCTTCATAGGAGATACCTGCGCTACTAGAGTACCTATATTTTCTTATCTAGGTAGTACTTTTATCAGGAAAGCATCCATTTTATGGCCAGAATCGGACGGTTTTAGCAATATATTTTATCTTTAGTTACTTAATACAGTATTAATGAACTGGCGCCTAAGCCTTGTACTCTTAGCTTGATATCTGATATTCAATACTCCAACCACAAAGGTTCATCCGACCTGATTGCGGCTAAGCTGCCACCGGCTACCATATACCTTCCAATTTTGCAATATCGCTGTCATTTATATGCAATTAAGCATTCAACTTTCGAGACAATAGTAATATTTCATGATTCAAAAGCACCTATTTAACATGATTAAAGGGGACGGATGCAGCTATGAATATAATTTGAGTTATATTGCATGTTCAAAAGGAATTGGAATTTGCACAACATGCAGTCGTTTAGTTTGAGATAGGTATAGCACAATACCTAGAAAGATTTATGGGCTTCGTTTGTACTAAACCCGGAGCAAACCAGTCCCACTTTCTCTAACGACAAGTCTTAGTCTTCGATTTTCACTTTACAACACTGAAAATTGAATATTGACCGAGTGGAATGCATTTCGCATACAGCGCATAGCAGCGTGTGCATCATAGATGCGAACTTAGAAAGTGTGGATCACGAAGGCCACTTTTTCATCGGGAAAGATTTCATACTGTTGAATAGGTGTGTAAACAATATAAAAAGATGAACACGTCATCATTGCATTCCTTTATTCCGTTAAACGGTCGACTGCCCGCGTGGTTCCATCCCGCCGGACCGGCCGCACCTAAATAGAAACCGCAGGGACATTGCTCCCAAGCGCGCCTGATCCTGCATCTCAACTCTCGAGTGCCTTGTTGGGGTGCCTTTTACCAGGAGATATATCTACGCATTCAATAAATTCGAAATTATATTGGGCTTCCCGTTAATTCATCCTGTTAGCTATCGATCTGATATTTCAAAAATAAATCGTTGCGGTTTTACGATGTTTCATGTTGATAAACCATTAAATGCTGTAAAAACATGTAATGAGCAGGCCACGAAAATTTGGCCTCGAAGATTGACGGAATTTCCTGAGATAAAATTAATGCAAGGTTTTGATAGTTTTATGACTTCGAGGATGTTTTGAGTTTTTTTTTAACCAACGTCGAAGTGAAGGTTTGAAGTGGTGGAGTCTTAGAGATCACAAGCGACAAATGAATAAATGACTTCACTTTGAATCTATCTATTCATATGCAGCCAATTGGATAATCAAACATAGTGGTTTTGTGCACGTAGGAATTTCCTACTGTCTAGAACGTCACTACATAAAGGCAGCTCGCGCTGATAGAGAAGACTTACGAGTTTAATTGTGGAATACATAGGCGTGGACGGGCTCGACACCAAATATCTAACGCTACTCAGTAGTTTTATTTTGAATTTTATTTGTGTCGCGCTATTTCGGAACTGAACGTGCGGCACTTGTCTATTACATGGTGGTATATGTAATGGCCCACGCAGACTGAATGCCGGGAGCTATTCCCGTGAATATTTTTGTGGAATATGAGACGTTTCATCAAAATTTTAATATGGTTTGGCCCAATTGATGTTTTAAATGTAGTATCGTATCTATCTTGTTGCAAAACTCAAGCAGTCGAATAAATCGCATTATCATGCCAATACTACACAAGGCTTCATATTAAATCACTAGACAATTAATGTTTCCTAATTAGACTTAATGTCGAGACTACAGTATGAACACGTGGTGATATTGACAGGTGGAGAAATAATAGTGCGCATACGCATATTCGGCGCCAACTCCCGCAGCACGTGCCAATATTATACATTTACGTATGTATCTACTACAAAACATATTTACCAACGTAGATGCTCTGCGTCTTTCTCAGTAGGAAGAAACTGCGCACTTCCTCATAGCATTTTACGATGACGATGGTGACGCCTCGACGTGAACAGACAGCGAATCGCTAAAATATAGATCTACGTAATCCTCCAAAACAACGTTTCTCCAGTTATTTTAGAGATTTACGTCTTTGGCACCAAATGCGTTTACCAGAAATGTGATTAGACTCGTGCGTTTGTAAATTATACACTAAATTATACTGTGAATGTATAAATAACTTATTCAATTGAGCCAGTGACAGTTTTTGTCATAGGTTTTTGTTATTTGCGTCTCTCAAATTTATATTCTCGAAAAAAGAAAGTATAAGATTATAGAGACGGTCCCTAGTCTAATAATGTAAGTTATTTGGAGCCAACTGCGAATGCTGATTTAATTTATAGAATGACTTGCCTTGAACTAGAAAATTTAGACACGAGGACTTGGGTGCTTTATCTAAATAGTTGATATTTACCCGTCTTGATTACAAATAGGCCAAAACACATTAATCTACATGTTACCGGAGTACTGGATCTCAAAATGTCTAGGAGCCCAGAACAGGTTTTTATTGCTATTTGGTAATGAATGAAAGTTTCCATGATCATCTATCATCAGGCGCAGATCCTGCCCTCAAAAGGATGTGGTCACGGTCACTTGCAACAGCCAAGTGCAAGTTGGACTCAAACACACCTATTACATTATCGCATCTACATAGACTCCTGAACCTAGTCTCCTACTGAACCAATTTTTATGAAACTTAAAAAGCTTGAAAGCATATCAAATGTAATTAAAAGCTGGTGTACTTTTTACACTGAATAATTTTGTTTCGATGCCTACTGAAAATAACAAATTCAAAAATAACTATTTTTTCGAGAATTTGGGTTGTGGGCATGCCCACCGTACCCGCAATGGTGGTTCCGCGCTTACAAAAAGCATAAGCGCCGTTTCGGTCTGCTGTGTGGATAACGGTTAATAAAACTACTACCTACTGTATATTCTAAAATCGCAAAGAGTGATCATCATCGACAAACAGCCTGAAGTGCTGCAGGTGTGGTCCACTTTGAGAAGTAAAATTCGAAAGTAACGGTATCCAAGCAAGCACAATCTTTCGGGTTCTGTATCCAGTGCCATTGGGTCTCTAATACTAAGCCTCCGCTGCCCATCCGTCTGTCTATCAGCGGACTGTATCTTATGAACCTAGAGGCAGAGTTAAAATTTTCACAAATTGTGTATTTCTATTGCCGCTATAACAACAAAATGAATGTAGTAAGTATTAGATGTTCTACGGTAGAACGGAACCCTTTGTGTGCGATTCCAACTTGCAATGGGCCGGTTTTTTATTTTATGCTAATCTATGAAACCAGTAACCGGTGCTAGTGACCCAGCAATGCCACTGTTGACAAAACAATGTTGATCGTCCGTTTGGTTTCTCCTTACCGTATTGTTTCGTGTGCAGATCGAGCATGGGTGACGTTAGCCACAAACGACTCTTACGGCCTGGGAGCCCTGGTGCTGGCGCATTCGCTGCGCCGCGTCGGTTCCACGTATCCTGCTGTGATACTCATCACACCGTCCGTCACTGAGCCCATGAGGTTGGTAAATAAACTTCTTTGTATTGACATGCTGCTGCTCATGTTAATACAATGAAGTTGCAGCAGCTGGAATCCGAGTTGTATAAAAATCTTGCTGTGTGTAACGGAAAACCTTGATGAATTTTGTCCTATTCAGTGAGTTTTTATTTTTCTTTTTATCCAAAAAAACCTATAAATCATAATAATGTTGCACACACGAGGATCTTTTTGCCAATTCTTCCTATTAATATGTACGGTACGGTGACACGACACCCACGAGAAGAGGTGGTAACCTATTCTTAGTACGGAATGAAAAGAAAAAAATTGTATGTAAACATATCGATATTTCCAACACATTCATTTGTGTAAAATACAGGTTGGCACAGACTCTAGAGCATGACTTTAATGAGGAGCCAGGATTACACGAAGCTAGCTATATTAGAATATAGCACTCATAAGGTGGGGTGTGTATGTGAGTTTATGCATAGGTATGTTTGTAAACGCACTCACAATACAGGAGAAATTCCTAGAGCGGCAACGTTTTTTTTTTTTAAGGAAATAAAAATTGTTATCTCCGAATATCTACAGTTAACTACCGTTCAAATGATCGCTTCGATAACGATTGATAAAATCTCTAATTACAAATGCATAGATTGACGAGAAACATTAAAGAAATAACGACTTCCAACTGTGCTTGTTTTAAGTCACGAACCGTTCGCATTTGCAGTCTAAATGAACATTAATTGAAATTCAATAAAATAAGTAGGTAGTGAGTGAACACGGGTGGATCTTACTCAGCGTGTGTACGAAGATAACACCTATTTTTAAATTGCCATTATTGGCTGATTGTATGATTGTCGAAGCACAGTCATACGCCATTATCACTGTGCTTTATATTTATTTCGCACTTTACAATCCACAATTTTCAGTTAAGTGAATAATGTATGCATTCGTCAATATTCACAAATGATTAATCAAATAATGTTTCACGTACGCCGTTCGCCACACGGACTCGTTTTGACTCTTTTGTGTATTCATTGTGGATGTGAACGACTACACAAATACCGTCGTACACACAGTCGATGTAATGCAAATATTGACGGCGAATCGTAGCGGTGACACCAAAAAACAGGATGGTATAATTCTTTCTGCTAGTGCAATGTATTGATAGGCAGATAAATTGGGGATCTAAATTGTCAAAAAATCGAATCAAATCAAATCTCTTACAATTGGTCTTAAGTGGTTAACTTGGTAGTATGGAAGATTCTTTAAATGTTTTGTTGTTGGGTGTTCTCAGAGAGCGTCTTCGCGCATTGTTCGCGGAGGTGATCACAGTGGACGTGCTGGACTCACAAGACGCGGCACACCTCGCTCTGCTGCAGCGTCCGGAGCTCGGCATCACCTTTACTAAGATCCATTGCTGGAATCTCACGCAGTACGAGAAGTGCGTGTTCCTGGATGCCGACACATTGGTGAGCTTTTTGGCAGCTGTCTCAGACCCATCTGTCTTCTCTCTAAAGTTTAATTAATGAGTGCCCTATAACGGCGACAGCACTAATGAATTAAACTAAATTAGATCGTACCACGTTGAACCGTTTGCCGATAACGATTTGGTAAACGGTTTCATATCCTCGCGACAATATCCATTGCCATTTTTGCATGCAAGTTTATTCAAGATGATCTGGATTGGTTAAGCAAACTTTACAGTGTAAATATTTTTGCAATATCAAGAGCAATTTAGATAAACGTAGCTCTGCCGGCGATTACTTCAATCAATTTTCGTGTAGTAACAGTCGCCTCGTGTCGTCTATATAAATGTTCTATCATAAAGTGTTCAAGCTCAGCACTCAAGACAATGAGACGTAGGTGGTTTGTGCTAAATTGATGGTCAAACATGTAACACTGACATACTTGTCCCAGCCAAATCTACAAATGTTTGACGAAGGTGATGTGTGATGGCGCGAACTTCGGCAATAGACTTGGTGTCAACATTTATTCAATGTTGTAAATCGTTTTCGATTTTTCATATTATCGAGCGTATGTAAAAGTCGTTAATTCTATTTCAATATGTAACTGTTTATGCGATAAGAAAGTCAATGTTACCGGATGTGGACGTAGTGCAGTAACACGAGATGACGAGACGCATAACCGTGGCCCAAATATTTTGTTCCCGACAATTTTGGATCAGCTCCAATATTTTACACTTTCATTCTTCAGTTCTTTTGAAGGTAGCATGTGTTGTGAAAGTGAAACTATTATTTCACGATGTTTGCATGCCGTTATCATTTATGTCATGAAATTACATAATGTAAACGGGTAGAAAAATTCAATTTATGGATTTATAAGTTCCAATAATAAACAATGAGATAGTGTCCCGATAGAATCCATTGACTCGTCGAGTTTTTATTTATCGCGGGTTATTGAGTCAACTCGAAGTTTTTATCCATGAGCAGATAAAGAGTTCTTGATAAACATACCAGTTATTTGTTATACATGTTCCTCACGTGGATCATAACGAAATCTTTGTTTAATGAGAGCATTATAATTCGTTATTTTGATTAGATCTATAAAAATTACAAGATGGCAAAGGTTAAGATCAGATCTTACGACAGTATACTATTTTATGGCAATTACTTCTGGTATATCAGAATATAAGAGGCGAGGTGCCTTGAAAGAATTGTCTCAATAAATGTTGAAGGCCTAGATACTATTCTTAAAACGGTCTTGAGACTTACTGAGAAGTTCTCGATTTTATAAAATTGTTTTATTTCCTAGAATTCTTCAGATCGATCATTTTTCGATCTGCAAATGACAAAATGCTTGGAGAGCATCAAAAAGTTGCTGCGATGGTTTTGGTTATGTATCCCAGTCAGTAGCTGCATTTATTGTAGGATATAATGGAATCTCATCGATAATGTCGTTCACTAGGTTGTCCAAAACTCCGACGAGCTGTTCGAGCGTGAGCAGCTGTCGGCAGCTCCAGACGTCGGCTGGCCCGACTGCTTCAACTCTGGAGTGTTCGTGTTCTCCCCGTCGGCTGACACCTTTAGCAGGCTTATCACCTTCGCACAGGAGCGCGGCAGTTTCGATGGTAAGACGCTTTTGAAACTAGTAAAAGCCAGCCATAAAATTCGTTTCATTTTTTTCGTGTTTTCTACAAAACTGACTTCATCAAGAAATTGTCTAGAGATTGTAGGGTAATACACACATCAAAAGTGTCTAGGGATCAATATATTATTATTACCAAATACATCTTGATCCCTAGACACTTTTGATGTGTATATTTGCAACATTACTTTTTCCGGAGCTCTTGACAGATGTTTGATTTACATAGCAATTTGAATTTGTACAGATGGATTAAATTAATCATGTTTTTCAAGCCAACTGCGACGGAAATCAAGAACATACAAATATATGAAAAGTGTTACTTTTAGCTCTGAGTATTTTCACAAATTAGTGATGGCGAGTAATTTGTCAAGTGGCTTTATGTGTAATACCATTGACATATGGTAACAGGTGGCGACCAAGGACTGTTGAACGCTTTCTTCTCTGACTGGGCGCATGGAGACATCAAGAAGCACCTGCCTTTTCTCTACAACGTTACATCTGCCGCCTTCTACTCGTACTTGCCCGCTTTGAAACAGTGAGTCATGATCCCATTTTTATTTGTTTAAATTCCAATAATTTCAACACTCAACAACGGACATTTTAAAACGGATGTATTACTCGAATTCTGTTTTTTATTACAATCACATTTAACGCCATTCAATTAGTTGAACAATTCCAAAAAGCATTCCTTTCAAAAAATGTGTGATAGCAAGAAAACCAAACAACAATATTTCTGTTGTACAAACAACCGAGGCAAATGACTCATAGAAACTTCATTAAAACCAAGAAACCATTTATCTTGCCACTTTGATTTGCACGAGTGAAAATACCTGATGCATTCGCACGCTCGATATTGACGTTGGCAATCATGAATACTGTGTCGCAAGTAAACTCGTTTATGGATGTACGTCATAAAGTTTGCATAAAGTACGTTTTGTTTAACGTAATCACGAATGATTTAAAATACTACTGCCACTCCAAATCTTGCTGGAGAGGCTAAAATAATCTATGATCCAACAGTGGTTTTTAAAGTTGCAAAGTAATTATACGTCATAAAGTTTGCATAAAGTACGTTTTGTTTAACGTAATCACGAATGATTTAAAATACTATTGCCTACTCTAAATCTTACTGGGGAGGCTAAAATAATCTATGATCCAGCACTGGTTTTTAAAGTTGCAAAGTAATGGTGTTTACGTTATCTAAGCTATATTCTTGGAAACAAAACAGTAACAGTGAAGGGTTAATTCCTATCTAATCATTCCTCAATATCAGCGGAAAGTAGAAATCCACAGTCGAACTTGCAGTTTTGCACAGTCTGCATAATTACAAAGAACGATATTGCCAAATAGATTAATGATCGCAGTTCTGGCAAGGAGATAGAAAGCTGTTGGCTATCTCTTTACACGTGTTTCCTTTTAAAAGACATCTCAACTGTACGACCAGATTCACTATCAAACAATATAAGTTCTCTTAACCCATTTTCTCTTACAGCTATGGGCAGAACCTGAAAATCATACACTTCATTGGCGCCGCCAAGCCTTGGTTGCAACAGTTTAACTTCGAATCTGGTTCCGTCGATGCACCCGACCACATTCGGGGCTTCCTCCAGCTATGGTGGGACATCTTCGTGGGACAGGTCCACTCTCAACTCGATACTGGCATGGTAAGTCATTGAGAAATTCTCAAATCCACGCAAATTATGACAGGGATTATCTTTGGTAATAAAATTCTATTGATTCTAAACGGCTTTGGTGATCTTGTAAGAACACAAATAGGAAAGTGAATGAGCCTATAAATAACACAAGACACGTCAAACAATGTCTAGTCTGTCGAGTCATATAAACTTAGACTTGTTTAGATGAATATGTAACGAATCGAAATAGAACAAACGAAATCGATATTCCTATATCGAATTACGACAAAAATAAGTAAATTCAACCTCAAGATGTCTTAAGTATTACATATTGCAATTGCTCTAGATTAATTTCGATATCGGTTACACATTGTTGAAATCGATCCCGTCTGTGTGCGGTTTGTCGTGACCGCGGATATCTCGTGGTACCTCCTACGGTCCAGTAAATCGATCCATTGTCATTACAACCTCCGATCTGAACACTACAACATGTTTTCCAAGCATTCACGGAAGGACTCTAACTCTAAAGTTGCAGAGGTGAGACACACATTTCAACTTTAGCTTTCCACCTTGCGTTTACACAATCTTATTCTGTATGTGTAGGTGTATTGATTTCAATATATTTTCTTTATAATATAGCACCGTGTTAGGTCTTGTGAATCCTTGAGTGACTAAACAGTAACTACCTATAACAATAGCTTGCACTCTGCGCTTGTGCACTGTACTACTGCTACTTATTGACGCACTTTTTGTTTGAAGCATTCTTTTACCCGTGTGACATAATATTTCTCCAAAATACTAACATTTTCTAACTTTACCAAATATAATATGTCTGTCTGCTTTTGCACGGTTTGTTTAATATCAGTATGGGACGGAGTAGATGGTGTTGGTATTTTGGTGGAATACTCACCGCGGAATCTTTATAAACATACCGGTTTTAACTTTTATTTATTTTTACTTAATTTGTTTTGTTTACACAATATTTTTTAAATAGTTCTAGGAATATTATTCAAATTAGTATGTTTATTTAGTGACGCAATGTTATTTAAAAACTAATAAGTAGTCGCTTGGACAAAGTTTTTTGCACTGTATAGTGAGATAGCTAGTGCGTGAAGCTTAGTTCAAGTGTTTGTGTGCATGCATACTACTGAGCTGTTTCACTTCAACCGATAGGTTGAGGTGGGGGACGCACATGAGGCACATGACGCGCCACCGGCATTACCTCCACATGACGTGCGACACCAATTCCACTATCAGCCAACTCCGGACCCGGAATCGGAATTCGCTTGGCATCACCCTGATGTCCAAAGTAAAGAAGAAACGCGTGAGAAACAGATAGATGTAACAGAATTCTACGATCCATGGAAAATTTATAGAGGACACATACCGCCAAATACCGAAGATGTACCTAGCCATCATGTGGAATTAGGAAGAGTAGATGATCATGAAGAAATTAGAAAATACGCCTGGGATTACCAGGCACAAGGACCTCCATCCACTTACTCAGAACATAATACGAATCAAGATAATCAAACGCATTACACCGATCATTGGCAACACGAAACTCAGCATGAACATAGACCTGATCAATATCAACATGAGAGTCACTGGCATCAAGAACATGATCACAACTGGAGCAGCCATGACTATCACAGCCACGATAATCACGCTCATCACAGCCACCATCACCATGATCATGATAATCATGCTCATGATTATCATGATCATCATACTCACACTTATGATCAACACAGTCACAGTCATGATCAACACAGTCACAATCATGACCATCATAGTCACAGTCATGATCATCATCAACATACTCATTCACATAACCAACAGCACGATAATAACAGTCATGCACAACACTTTGAACCACCTCCACCACATTATCACATTGATGAGCACAAACATGAACACATCTATAGTAGCCCTACTTCATTCCCTCCACAAAAACCAATAACACATGAAGAGATATCAGTCCACCATGTGCACGTGGTAAAAGAAAAGAAACGCACTCGTCGTAGTCGAAAATTACTCCCCATTGATATTTATAAAGACCAAGGAACGGTGAATGGGGATGTATCCGAAACTGAAAGTGACGATTACGACGACATACTACCAAGGCACCCGTACGATGGCTTCTATCTAAGGCACAGAGTTACCGTCGACGCTCGAGGTCGAAAAGTTTGTTCGCATGAAGTACCACCCACTCCGTCTCCTTCCCCCCCGCCAGACTCTCCGGAGCCAATAGACAATGACATTCTCTTATCAGAAGACGAGCCACTGGATACCAATGACTCTGAACTCCAAGTAAGTTACACCCAGAAATATTCAACCTCAATGACTCCAGGTAAAACATTTTTCTTATTAAAAAGCTTAATTGCAAGTGTTCGTCATTCTAATGTAAGCTCAGTTTGTAGATAAGCTTTGCATGCTCACCATTTGTTTGTACTCCGCACTTACTTAACTATTTATTAACATTATCCCTATAGAAATGTAAATGAAAAACCTATTAGATGTGTAGTCGTATACTCGTATCGTTGCTAGTAGATAAGCTGAAACTACATGTAACCAACCTCTGTTACAGAGTGGTGTTGCCGGCAACCTGGCTCGTGTGCTGCCCGGCGCGGTCGGCCAGCGTGAGGCTCTGGACGAGCTGTCGCGTCGCCAGGGATGGGAAGCTGGAAACATTGACTACATGGGTGCTGACTCTTTTGCAAACATCTGGGCAAAGATATCGCAAACACTAAGCCAGCCCCGCACCTCGCCACCTAAACAGTCTCCCCCCAGGGAACCTACTCCGCAGCCAGCCGCCGAACAGGTGGTAGTTCAGTCTGGTGAAGTCGTACAGGAACCAGTAGCTGAAGTAGTAGAAGTAGCAAAAGAAGTCGTGCCCGCTGAGAGTGCAGCGCCTGCACCTGAAGTGGCAGCCCCCGCACCTGAAGTGACGGCCCCCGCACCTGAAGTTGCGCCCCCAACATCCGAAGTGACTGCCCCGGCACCAGAAGTAGCGGCCCCCGCACCAGAAGTAACGGCTCCCGCACCAGTAGCGGCGGCCCCCGCACCAGAAGTAGCGGCTCCCGCACCAGTAGCGGCGGCCTCCGCACCAGAAGCGGCGGCCCCCGCACCAGAAGCTTCGGCCTCAGCACCTGCAGTTGCGGCTGCCGCCCCCGAAGTGGCGGCTCCCGCACCCGTTGTGGCGGCCCCCGCATCTGAAGCAGCGGCTCCCGCGCCTGTGGAAGCGGCGGCCCCCGCACCTGTGGAAGTTGCTGAAGTGCGTTTAACGGTGGAAGTTGTAGCTCCTATCGAAGCTTCCGCGCCTGCAGAGATCGTGTCTGCAGTAGTCACAGTAGAGACCGTTGCGCCCGTAGAAGCAGCTGCACCTGTGCAAAAGCCAGCCGCGCCTGCACCAGTAGAAGAGTCGCCAATACCAGTTCCTGTATCTGTAGAGGCCATCGTGCCAGATGTTCCTGCGCCTGTGGAAGCACAAGCACCGGTAGAAGCCGCTCCGGCTGCCCCCGCCAAGGTCGAAGCTCCAAAGGCCCCAGAAGCCGTTGTAGAAAAGCCGGCGCAAAAGACTGAAATTCCCGTCGCGGCGGCCGCAGCTCCCGTAGCAGCACCCAAGGCGGCCGCGGCTGCAGCTCCTAAGACGGCGGCGCCCGCGCCCTCTGCGCCCGCGCCCTCTGCGCCCGCACCCTCTGCGGCCGCGCCGGCTAGCCCCGTCACTCCTAAGAAGGCCGCGTCCGCCACCGATAGTCCGCCTCTCGCCAACACGCCGTCCAAAGAAGAAGCGCCCGCGGTACCTGCTGCCAAAAGTGAGTATAAGCACAACGGCGAACGCGCCTTCGACGGTTAACAGCTTTGCACTGTCAATTCTCACCGAGTTCATTTTGCAGTTTTCAGACTTCTACTAATATGTTCATAGTTTAGCTGCATCCGTGTTACGTGTCTCGGTCCGGACGTATGTGCATAGCTTACGGCCGCCACGTAACTCGATGTGCCCACATGTTTTCTTTTGTGCCGTTTTGTGATGTTTGGTTTTATGTTTATTTATCAGCATACGTTTCAAAATTCGTTGTTATTTCACCCAGCTTCCGAGGAGGCAGCGCAAGAGACGCGGCTTTGATAGATCAGGTAATAATTATTATTTTACTTGGACTCAACGCAAATTTGGGTTACGGTGAAGGAACTATATGTTTGTAAATAAAGCTTCCTCCACACCTTGTGAAGTCTACCAGTCCAATGTACAGTCAGCAAAACAGATAGGTATGCAGGGTCGTCAGATATAGTTGAAGTTTTTTTAGAAACCGATGGATGTTTTCGAATGTAATTTAATTTAAAACGTAGATAATAAATAAATAGTTCTTTATTTAGGTTAAGTTTCAGTCAAAGACATCCATCGGTTTCTTAGAAAACTTCTACTATATCTGACGGCCCTGCATACCTATCTGTTTTGCTGACTGTACACGACTATTTTTCATTTCCGATAAATTCGATTCGATCTGTTTAAATTCTTTAACAATGTAAATGTACATTAGCCTAATTGAAATTCCTCATTGTTGTTTAAATATCTACAATTTTCGAGTGAAATATTCTGTGGGTGTTGGGTTGCGTCCAAGTAGATGCAGATCGTAGGGACATTTTGGTCGACCACTCATTCAGCTATTTCTGGAGAAATTATTATAATGGCGTTTCTCCTACCGTAATAAATGCCAAGTTAATTAGTTGAATGTGTGGTCACTGTGCGGTTGCATCGGATATCATCATTTGATGCAACTTCGCATGTCTGTGTGATGCACCCATGGAGATCGTTACAATTTCGCACGACATCTCCATTCGTCGAAATTGCAACAGATCTTTTTCGATGCTTAAATTTTTGTTTTACACATTGCAAGGAACATTATTCAATGCTTTTCATAGCGATATACCATCACGTAGATAGCACACGATTTTGTTCACACCATGTATCCTATTTTTAAATAATTATAATACAATTAATATATAATTATTCATACCTATAACTTCGACCTTTTTGCAAATAATTAATGGATCGTTCTCCATGCCAGACAATTGAATCCAAAAACAAAATAATAATCCTTGTAATGGTCATGTGTAAGCTTTGACTCCACTAAACTGACACAGTTCTAACTTTCCGCTTGCATCGTTTCTAATTAACCAAGTAGCTATGTTTTCCCTCGACTTTGTTCCAGGCCTTAACCGAGCTTGCTCTCTAATGTGACCGCCATACTAACGCCACGTCTAATCGCTCGAGAGAATAAAGGCGAGAAATTGGTTGTATAGCCGAGGAGCGTCGCAAGCCGGCGGGCAAGCTGAAGCTGAGTCCTCCCGCCGCCGCCGACCCGCTCCCCACCCCCGACAGCGAGCTGGAGGACGCCGCCGCGCTCGCCACCGACATCATCGCGCGCGAGCTGCGCACGCCCACCGTCACCGCGCCCGCCGCGTCCCCCGCCCTCAGCCCGCCCGCCGCGCCGCAGTCCCACCGCCTGTCCGTGGACGAGCCCGAGGTGCCCACGCCGCCCGTCGGCGCGGTCTCGCTCGCGCAGATCGGCGTCAAGACCCCTGCCAAGGGCAAGTCCTCCATCGCAGCGCAGATAGAGTCCTCTATTACGGACACCCCGCCGACGCCCACGTCCCCCACCGGCCCCGCGACCCCCGCGACTCCCGTGACGCCCACGCCACTGCCGACACCGACGTCGCCGGCGCCGGCCGCGGACCCGCCCAAGAAGAAGGTGGTGAAGAAAGTGGTTAAGAAGGAGGGTGCGGCGGGCGCCGACGCTCCCGTGCCGCCGCCGCGCAAGAAGGAAAAGAAGCCCAAAGAGAAGTGAGCGCGCGCGACACGCTCCCGATAGTTCCTCTGTGCCATAAACGTAGCCTTTCTAATGTTAAACGTCTATTTAATTTTCGAATAATTATGCTTTTATGTATCGCGTAATTTTTACTATTATGATGTTAGAATTAATTTTATACTCACTATCACACGGCAAATGTATTGTTTAGTTTGATTTTTTTATATCTTTACTTTTTCTATTAATTCTATGATTTATTTATGTTTTTAACAAGTGATGATAATCGGTTTTATTGTTCTGAAGATTGATCTACCAAAGGACGAGACGTATTTATTATGAAAACGAAAGTTTTTATGAATTTTTTTATTAAAAGTCTATTTTGGAATACCTACCAGCTGTTTTATTTTTTCAATATTGTGGTCTGAAGTTTCTGATTTAAAACAATTAAGTAATTAGGTAGGTACCTAACCTTACCTATATTAGTCTATCAACAGCATCAAATTCCTAACAATTTGTTGCGTATTTTAAAATAGTTTAGTCTTTGATCTCTAAAATCCTGATTAATTGTTGACAGCTTAGTTAGGTACAGGCAGGTGCCTTTTGCGAAAAGATTTGAAAATAATCCATAAATTACCATTACCTATACCCAACAATGATTAAAATTGGGGCATTATTAGTTTCCCAAAGAAAAATTTGGTAGGTACTGAATCTTATCATTGCAAAAATTACTCTATTAGTTTCACAGAACCGATAATGATACACACGCGTTAGGCACACATAAATATAGTGTGTACTGTATAGTCTGCAGTGTTATGAAAAGCTGATAAAATAAAAATAGCGGTCAAACGCTAGTCAGAGATAATGAAAGAATTCAGACAACGCGCGCCGCGGGATTCCAAGGCCACGGTGACTGGTGAGGCGGCGATTAGGTTAAAAATACAGAGATAAAAATGTTATATAAGTTCTACATGACAGAATTATTTAGGTAAACGGCCATATCATACGGCAACACATGAAATTCATGGACATTCGCATTATACCATTGCAAGCATAGCAAAAAAGCAAGACTTGGCAGTCATCAGCTGTATTATTCTTTTACTGTGGCCTGAAAGCTTACGAAACATTTCCATAATTACGTGAAATTATTCATGGATGGAAATCAGCGGAGAAAAGAGACGACCGTTGTTCATCGCGTTGCGCATGAGAAAAGGAAATAAGTAAAGTAGGTAATGCTTATTTATGAGCAGCACTAGGGAAGTGCATTTGTCGAACTGCACACTCAGGACTGCTGGACGATAAAGGTCACCTCTCCAACTGTACTGGAAAGATAATGGTTTATGTGCAGTTCGACACCCGGATTGCGGCAGCGCCTGCAGCGCCCGCAAAATAAGCGCCTATTTAACTTGAAAAGCTTAAGTGCGCGTGAGCCAACGAAAAGTAGGTACTCTCAGGCGTCTCTGGGCCAATTTTATGAAAACCTGCATCATACAATTTAAAATATTTACTTTTAGGAAGAGAAAACGGCATTCCAAAAACAATAGTAGATGCTACAGGTCTACAAATACTACGAATAAATAACTACGAGCGTCGACTACAGCTACGAAAGTCAAAAATTCTGAGTAGGTAGGTACAGTCAACAAAAGAGATAGGTATCCAGGGTCGTCAGCTAAAGTTGAAGAGAATACTTTTAAATTAAATAACATTTAAAAACATCCATAGGTACAGTCAGCTACAAAAGTCGATTAACATTTATGATTTTTAAATCCTAATTATTAAGTAGGTACAATATTAACAGTAAAACGCAATGAATACAAAATTAAGATATAATAGACCCTTAGCTATTACCTGAAAATCTGAAAGCCGGTACATTATGTGTTTAGTGTCTGTTTAAATGATATAAAAAAGTAACATTGTTAATCGACTCTTGTAGCTGACTGTACAATATTTATAACAATATTTTACTCAATTATATTGACGACCGTGCATACCTTATATCTTTTGTTAACTGTACATACATAATTACGAACACAAACTGTTCATAAATTATTATGTTGACAGGATTTGAAGGATAGTGTAGGTACCTAATATTATTATTATTTGATAGCATTTAGAGTACTAGGAACCTATGTAAGGTGCAGATCGTTTCTAACTGTTTCTGTAGATCCATATTTTCATTTTATTTGGAAACTATACATTACATACGTAGGTACTGACCAACAGTATCCATTGGTTTGAGATCATTGCGAAACAAATAAAGAACGTTCTACTATCAATATCTATTATCACGCAACAAATAGTGTGAAGTTTGGTGATCTTGGTCAAGCGCAGTTCACTACACTGCAATAATAAACCTCTTACAATAAAGTCAGTGGTTAGAATCTTTTTATGTACCAACGACATAGATTCGACATAGACTCTCACACTTTGCACAAGGTTCAAAATAGGTAGAGTATATATTTTCGACCAGGTCCGCCAGGAAAACATAATAATAACTAAACAATAACTAGACTTGTAATTGGCTGTCTGTCAGATAATCATGCTGTTATTTATCTATCACCATTGTATTTAGCTGTAGGTCTTCCAAAGTCCTTTATAGATAATTATAAATAAATAAATATCATATTTTTTTGGAAAATTCCAAATAATCATTTCCAATACCGCATGAAGGTTTAAAATATTGGTTGTAGATAGATAGGAATCATTTGAATTTCTAATACATAACAAAAAAAATGCAAAAAGAATCTCTCCGGCGGGGAATCGAACCCCGGTCTCCCGCGTGACAGGCGGGGATACTTACCACTATACTACCGAAGATGTGATAGAAGTTTATAAAATAGTGTATCAATATTACCAAAGACATCATAAAATACATACTACAATTTTTATTTATTATCAAAAGTTATAAACACTTAATTATAACTTTCATCTTAGAAGATAATAAAACTGTAGTAGATATCAGACAAACAACAAAAATGAAAAAAAATACATCGCAATGACCACTTCTGTAAGTTTTAAATCAGCGCCATCTAGCGTTTATTATTTAAACAATAAGGTACTGGCGTTGATTATGGTTGCATAAATAAAAAGATAGATCAGATGTCGGCACATGCATGTATTTAGTACATGAAATATCATTACGACAATGTCTTTTGTGAGACCAGTGAGGCAGACAGGCCTCCTATTTACATAGTTTTAAGTTTTTCTATCAAGATTGTTATACACGTAGGACTATGAGGGAAATTTTAAAGTCATCAGCAAGGCCAATACCTTGTTGAGACGTCTAAGATAGCGATTATTATAATTTATGTTGTTTGCCTTGTTTTAGCATCTTGGGCTCTCCTACTATTGGTCAGGTTTAGTTGATAATAAAAATAAATTGACGCAAAATAAAATTGTACCTAAGTAACCTACTTAATATTTTTAACCTGCTTTATATTGTATGAGCATGATCTATCTTTTGTAGAGATAAATATGGAGAACCTAGCAATGTCGGTAGCTATAGGTACTTTCGACTTGTTATTAGGGCTGCCGATTTTCTATTCAAATGAACTTGTAAGCCATGTATGGTCTAACTCTATCATCATGGATTATTAGATTATTAGGCGACTAATGGCAACACATTGTACACTTACTCATTCTAGGTACTAATTACAGTAATTGAGTACTTACTTGCTATAGTTTCTTTTTAACCGCTACATATTAATTATTCACACAAACAATAAAAGGCCAATATTCTACTAATTAAAAACGTTCAAAATGAAGTCGCCATCTCATCCCAGCGACAATCAATGTCAAAAAAGTATGAGTAAAAGAGTTATACTTATTTGTCAGATTCATATTTGATTGCGTTCGTTCCTAAGGATTAGTAGAATTGCCCCTCCCTGAAATTAGCTTACAGATTGACAAACTAAGGTCAAGAACTCAAGAACTGTCGTTCTTTCAGTCAGCCAATCACAACAATTCAAATGCGTTTGGCAGTCTGTTGCTACTTGTGTTGATAAACGTCTGTCTGGCTGTTACTTTGGTTACTTTTCAAGACTAAAACATTGAACCGGTATTGCTTATTTGGCACGGGGTAAATTTAAACCCCAAGAAAGGACACAGGTGACTTTTTATTCTGCGACTTTGTCAGCGACGTAACCGACATTTAGGGACTAACTAGACTTATTCAGCTCAATTCAGCTTCTGTACATCCTGTCAGCTTTCCACGTCTGAACGCATGCGATACAAAACTGATGTTTTCTGTGAACAAAAGCTGAATTAGTGTAGTTAGTCGAGGGCAAAAGCTAGTACTTATAACATATTACTTATATCTTTTCAAGTCAGACACATGATGCTCATGGTAGCCCTAGAGGTGGTTCGTGAGAGGCGTGCCTCAAACTGCGCGGAGCGGCGAGCGTGCTCTATAATTTGGAACAAAATTGCAGACAGAAACAAACAAGAGCCTTGTTCCATCGATCTTGTTAAAGTTATGTGCCATAATTACGTTACGATTTATCCGGTGATCATGTTAGTTTAGTTGCTATGTTGACGTAATAACAATCAGTTCTTTGAGGCACGTGTAATGGATAGGTACAGGGTGGCCCAGATAACGATTAACGACGCACGTCCCAAAGAAAAATTTGAAAGTCTTTCTCTTCATGGGCTTCCCAAGGCATTCTCATGTATTTTCTGCGTTCCATATTTTTTTGAAATATATTGGGAATTCTTTAGCAGCCGTATTTGTTATAAAAGTATAACTTTAGTAAAAAAATAATATTAATTTTTGAAAAAAGTAACCGGCTTTCACTATTTAGTAGTACTTACTTGGGTGAGTGTGTATGAGATTTCTGGATTCTAAATACTTAAGAAAAGGACAGGTTAGGTTAAACTGTGGTTAAACGCTGATCCGCTCCACCGTTGTGGGCATAAGTGAAATATTTAGTTTCTGAAGTAAGTAACGAAACAGCCAAGCCATACATTTTTACTGATATGTAGAATTTGTGAAGTTAGAGTCGGTAGAGTTAGGCCGTGTAGATTCAGAAGCTTGGCTCTACATGAGATCTGATATCTTTTTCACAGGGCAAACCTTATGTGGTTGTCTTGGCAACATTTTACATGAAATGTTTTTTGTGGGATTGCTTTTATAAGATTTTATTGTACACTTTCTATTGTTTATTATTACATAATGTTAACATTCTGTTTTTTTTTTTTGTGGCAGTATTTTGATTTTGTTATTGTGTTTTGTCATCTTATATGGGTTTTGACAGAAATAAATGTTTTTTTTTAATTAAATTACTTAACAGAAAAAATGTTTAATTTCATTTCCAGTGCAGTGATATCACTATTAGAACAGCAACCAACTTTCCAGTGATAAGTATAAGGACATCAACACACAACGGAAGTAGAACCTCACTCATTAGGTACTCCTTTCCGACGCCTTGTATTGATGGCTGATGCAATGCAAGTGGCAAGTGCAGCGACTTTCACACCCCATCGATCGTAACTCGTTCGTGATTCGATATCGAGCTGTTTACACGCTTGTTAGTCACAATGAGCTTCTCATTATAAGACGGTGGCTGTCTGTGGGTGGTCCCATACCGTTCACAGACATCGTTAGCACTACCTAAGTAGCTATTCCATTCGATACCTACTTACTCGCGATTATTAGTACCTATCGACTTTTGTATTGGAATCTCTCAGTACCGCGCTCTGGATTTTTGTAGGATTATGTTAGTAGTTTCTCACTATAAATCTATACAAATAAATAAAATTAAAGTTTCTGTATGTAATGTAAAAATAACAGCTTTTTACAAACAAACTTTTACAAACAAATGCAAACAAACTTCAAAACCACTAAACAATTTTTTTATTGTATCGCCATCTAGTGTACGCCAATCGTAGTTTTTTAAAAAGTTTGTTGCCTCTGCTCCGCTTCGTCATCATATTCTCGTCATCTCTTTTCTTTTCCCACTCATACAAAAATATGAATTCGTTCACAAACGCACACATAGAACTAGCACCCGCTCCGCTACGCAGTGATGCCATATCTACCAACTTTTTGGTAGATCTACCATTTTTCACTTCAGTCTACCTATCTACCACCCTAGACCTAAAATCTACCTATTTTTTAATTAGTTTGACATATCACCACTATGAATTATTTTATGTCGACGAGCGACGTTGCGATGTGTTGCGTGCGCCATGCGACGATGCGTCCAGCAACGCTGGACGCATGGTCTATGGTCCAGCAATGCTAGACTAATATATGATAGAGTCCAGGACATAAACCACAAAAAAAAACGTCAGCAACAGTTCGCCGTTCGCGCCATTTCGCGCCCATAGACATTGTTATATTGTTCCGTGTTCTGTGGCCCATTCCCGGTTGGTTTATTGCGGAATCAATAGTGAATCTTTGCCCCTGTTTTAGTTGTTTTATTGTTAAAACTAAATAACTACGTATTAACGGTGTCAATCCATATCCAATGTTTCCCCTGCCATGCGAATTCGTGAGAAAATTACTGGCACTTTCACATAGTAGCGCCAACGTTGAGAGATTGTTTTCTGCAATAAATAATATGAAAACCTTTCAGAGAAATAGAATTTGCACGGAGACTCTAGAGGGATTGTTGCGTACTAAAAGATTCATAGCAAACAACGGGCAGCCTATTGCAGAACATTTCAATAAAAATATGTAGTATAATTTCCAAAAATGAACATTTTAAGAACAGTTCATGCATTTTTTTAATCTTAAAAAATCTTCTAAATTGAGGTGGTAGATCTACCAATTTTGTATTTTACATTCTACCAACTTCTACCAACATTTGGCACATAATCTACTAATTTTCAAAAATTCGGGTTGGCAACACTGCCGCTACGCACGCGGTGATTCGACGACGGTAAGCCGGTGAAACACACACAAACAACCAGTTTGACAGGAACCGTGGCGTGGGGAGGTAGTGTCGCTTTGTTTCGTAAAGTAACATTGATATTATCAATGTTTATAAACAGAATTTGATAAGATACCGAAACTAAAACATCTATTCATGAATAAAATTAAAGACTTTCGTATATTTACGTGTTAATTCGCGAGTTTACTTGATTTTTCTGTTGGATTTGTACGTTTTATTCGAGTGTGTAATCTTGTATCTGCGAGAACTCAGCATCGTTGATTTTGTTGGGACGGTGGATGAAAATGTGAAACAAAATAATGTGTTTTGGTGAACTTACCGTGGTGTTGGACTTGGAGTTGGTACTTTGAGACGTTTGTGGTGGTCGGAGCTGGCAGGATGAGGTGTCTGGTGTTCGTGTTGTTGTTGCCTGCGTGCCTGGCACACCTCAATGTTTACCTGAGCAGCGCCGAGGTGTGGAGGTTATTAGGTAAGTTCAACAATTGCATTTCCCCTTATCAATGGAACAGCTGCACGTCGCTGCAAGTGTTATCACTGATATTGATAATCTGGTGTAATACGATAAGCCGGTTTTGTACGTTACGCTATAAGAATGTTTAAAATAGTTAGGTGCGGTATGATCCAGTTGACGTAATTTGTTTAGATACGAAAACAAATCATAAAACTACTTTTAGAACAACGTTACCTACAAATCAAAATAAACTGGCAAACGTGATAGCGATATCGCGTGAAGGTTATAAACGTAGTTGTATCACTCGCTGCTAATGCCAATGTCTTGTGTATCAAGGTTCACCTAATTTAAATAAGGTGTAAATTGGTCCAAGCAATTGGTGCTTACCTAGATTTTTGCCGCTAAAAGCTGCCTCAACGTGTGTAAAAGAGGATACTTTTACAGTAAATTAAGTTTTTTTAGTGCATAAACATGAAAGCTTTAGTTTAGTTTAAACTAATAATTCCTAAGTACCAATATCAGATAAATGATTCATGATCAGAAAAGTATAGGTATTGGCTCATGCTTTAAAATGTTAACATTCTTGTGAGTTTACCTGGAACGCAAATCATTTTTCGGAATGGTTAAAGTGGCGGCCAAAAAAACATACCACTGCCATTATTATTTTTATTACATTACGTAAAATTTAATTGAATTTCGGGTGGTTTTCTTTTGGTATTTGCTATAGGAATTATTTATTTATTCATAACTCATAACAATAAGTAAATCGTAAAAAAATAACATTTGAATTAAGCAATTAAATTAATAATTAACCGTTTGTTTTTGTACTTTTTATTTGGATTAAATATTTGTAATCTTGTCTAAAATTTAATTGTTTGAGGTTTTGTATCCGTAATCTACTAAAAACTTGTAATTAAGATTTGCATAATATCAGATACCTAGGTAGACTAGGTATAATAGAATCTTGCTACACTAAGAATAGCATAGTATTCTCGTATTCTTACGAAGAAATACTTTATACATCCTTATTTATTCACACTAGGTAGGTATGTAATTGATAATACATATTAAACTTGGCCATAGTTGCCACACCATAACGCACTGTTAAGAATCTAGCTTATACAAATACCTAGGTAGTTAAGAATTTTTCATTGTGCTAGACAGACGCATAATATAAATATTATCAATTTAGTACGCTAGACAGTAGTAGAAAACAATAAACAGTAAGAGTCGCTTAAAATTACAATACTTGCGGTTATTTTTTAGTGTAGTTAGTTTAACGGGAATTTGAATTAACAGTAAAATATTTTTAGACGTTAGTCAAGTGTCGGTTAAGTTTAAAACACTTAATATCCAGCGGGAACATTGTTTCTATGTATTACTTAAGATATTAATCCGCGAGATTTTAATTAGACGAACGTCACAACTAATACCTGTGAGCTTGTCATTTATGTCTTTGAGGTAAGCCAGAGTGACATTTTCAAAAGGGCCCTTGCGCGCGCGCAGGTAATGAGCTTAGAGATGTGACGCTCCTTACAATAAGCCAGTTTTTGTCCTCGCCTATTGTACCAACCTGCCTCGGCTATAGAGTGCAATCCGTCTTTGTCAACGACAGAGCCATCTGCCTTTTGTTCTTGCTTAAAAATTAGAATAATAATAAACAATATTAAGGACTACCAAGACCAACGGTTTCCTCACTTGATAAATGGGTGAGTAGGGTAAATACGCTAAATGTCGGCCCCCTTACGGCTTTTCTGTTTTGGAATCGGTCTGGCACCATCAATTTCCAACGAAGGATAGCTTCCGATGCGGTTTTGGATAGTTTGATAAATCTATTTCATGTTTATGGGCTTAAGGTTGATATTTCTACTACTAGGAAAAAGTTATAAGGTTCAGATGCGTCGAGAACGAAAAAACCCTAAAGTCGGCCATTCAAGGCCCATGGTCGGTCGCGTTTTTCCCAAATGTCGGCCGGGTATAGGGTGTTTTAAATTAAGACAGACAAATATTATTAATATGATTTATTTTGGCAGGAGTCTCACTAAATAATTAAGTATACATTATTAATTTATTGCCTCAAGCGCTTCCTTTATTTTTGTGCGATCGTAAGCGTAACTGCATAATTTTCTTAGTTTTTTGTCATTGTAGTAAGTACCTTAATTAAATTAAAAGCATTAATTCTAAAGACAGCTTTTTGTGACATGCAGGTTAAATAATGAATGAAAGATTCACGACCAAAAATTTATATTTTTTAAGCTAATTAATATGGGTTTATGAGGTAGCAAGTTCCAAAGAGCAATTTATATCTTATATTCCCAAACCGTAATAAGCTTTATGATAGCTTAAGATTTTTCAATATTATCAACTCCTACATTTAAACTTAACTCTTTATATTATAAATAAATTAAATGTATAATAAATATTTAATTTTGAGAAAATAAGAAAAAGTAATCAGCCTGTATAGTTGGGCTCGAATTCGAGGCTGGTCGACATTACGATCTTTAATGTTTCTAAAGCCGGCCCCTATTTTGTGTACATTATTTCTCGAGATTCAACTAATATCACCCCGGCCGGTATTTGGCGATTAAACGTAAAATAGATTTATTTGCCTATATGCGTTGCAAATTCTCCTATTAAGCCAATGGAATTAGTACAATTGGAATTTATAAAACAGACTGCATTTACTTTAAGTCGGCCACGGCCGAGAATTCGGTTTTAACTCAAAATTGGTATTCTATTGGCGGCCTCCTATTTTTCCTTTAAAACAATACATAAAACATTGAAAAAACTATCTCAAAATATAGTAAAAATCACTAATTACTGATAATAAAGCTTAAAACAAAAAAAAAGAAATGTCTTACCGTTCTAATATCAATGCCCGAAATGTGGGTATTCACAGCAAGTAAGGTACTTTTGATATGAAATTGACGCTTCGACGGCGCAATCGCTAATGACGCTCAGTGTGCGAAGAGTGAGTGACGTAATCGGAAAGTAACGGTTTGTACATATAGAGTATGAACTAAGGTTGTAATTCGAGTGGCAAATTTGTCACTTCATTACGTTTTAAATGAACGCAAGCTGAAAATGTGCAGACGGCCGAAGTTTGGGGGGGGGCCGACGTTTGGCGTATTTACCCTACCTAGTCTATTTGACGAAAGTTAAAACGCTTATTGTAGAGTACTACCTACGTAGAACAAACACAGATGCTGAGTTCTTTTCTGTTGATTTTATTTCCAACAATAATAACATAAAAATTTACATAGGTAATAATTACGTTATCTGATATAACTTTCCATAGTGCAAGTTCGTGCAGTGGTGTACCGGACCGGGCGACTCTGCGGGTAACTACTTACATGGCTTCATGTAATTTATTTTAGATGACATTTATGGAGATTCTATGGGGCAAACCCAATAAACTCCACGCCTAAAATGCGTAATCCGACACGCTGGGACGCATATTTTATCTCATTTTGATTAGAAACTACAAGATCGCAAAACCAAATTTTATTTGCCTAGTGGCTTTATGGATATTGAAGTTTTATTGGACGCCTACATGTTTGATGTTCCGACACCGCATGTAAATTAATTTTGAAGATTTAATTATAAAAAGTTTTAAGTCTGTAACTGTTAATTAATTAAAAAATGAATAACGTTAAACCTTAGCAATAACTAATACCAAATTCTTATTATGATTGCAGTATCGTTGCTACTCGTTAATCCACGACGCCCGCGCCCTTGGCGAGCTAAGGCGGTATCGGACGACAGGATAGTTTATGGTCTCCTGTTATCGTTCATCTGTATTCTGTAGAACTTGCGGACCAACAAACATCCAAGTCTTGCGAGTTCAGCGTTATAAGACTTTATCTTCCTAACTATTTGGTTTTACGACAGTCAGACATGATATGCGTTTTAAGAATCTAATAAAAGTGCAATATAAAGGATGTTAGTAATGCACATACTTGACCAGAAGCTTAAAACAAAAGACTTCAAAAAACGCTCAATCACTACAAATTGTACGTTCCATTATTTTTTTCGAAGAAAGGTGGCCGCGTGCATTGTTTCGCGAGCAGCTCCCAACCAGGAACTTAGGCGCAAACCTAATATTTTCTAGCTTGATACAGTCAAGATAAGTAATCTCAAAAGCAACTCGTTACTTATAATGCTTGCTTATTCGAAAGTTTGGTTTGAATCGGAGAACAAAAGCAATTTTGCGGTAATATAAAGCAAAGCAAAATAAAATGAGAACAGTTGGATTGATTACGGCAATCATACTTTCTGTAACCACAGTATTTTTGCCAGATTACATCACGTAAAAAGTCTTTCCAAACGGTACTATAAATTAGTTGGTTTAAAATTGATGTATTAGAAAAATATCTAGGTACCTAACTACCTACTTACATAGTATTGAATTCCTGCATCCGACGACGGTAAAAATATCTCGTACCAACGTCTTGGGTTACATGGCTAGAGCTGTGGTGGGCACATAACAAAAAATCTTTCGTAATTTGATACTTGGATGCAGTGTAGGATTCTGTCTAGTCACCGTAACCTCCTCACACGGTTACAGAACTGTTGACATTAGAGTATCTTTTTAAGTACTAGAAAAACATTAGCATTTTAAGTACGATTCTTAATCTTTTTTTATTGTCTTCACAATTCCGGATGTGTTATCTTACTTTGTTATCTAAAGGACGTTTTTTTTCTTGGACCTATACCAATATTATCAGTGTCACGAGAATTAAACTGGTCTACGTGTATAACGTGCTTCTCATCTCGGCCAACATCTTACAGATAACACTTTCTTTCACCATTCAGGTATAGAAACGACAATAGAATAAATAAAAACAGTCCGGAATAGACTTTGTTATTTTAATAAATACTATTTAATGCTGCATTCAGCCCGCGCCATTCGGATCTCGTCCCCCAAAACGAAGACGTCCGCGTCGTTTAGAGAATTAACAATGAAATATTTCAATAAACAGCCTCGGCGCAATATAAATATGGGCTCACGTCCTTCTCGAAACTATTCTTTATGTAAATACAGTTGACACGCGGGATGAAGTGGAGTGGGGCCTAAATAAATTTAATTTCATGGACGGTTGGGTAGCAGTTTTTAATCTGTGGGGGTGTGATATGTTTCCCGCGGGCAGGTGCGGCTTAGGCGAAACACTGTACGCTTACGTGATCAGAATGAGAGTGGTTAATTAAAAAATACAAATCTATACTTAATATTATAAAGCTGCAGTGTTTGTTTGTTTGTTTGTTTGAACGCGCTAATCTCTGGAACTACTGGTCCGATTTGAAAAATTATTTCAGTGTTAGATAGATTAGTTATCGAGGAAGGCTATAGGCTATATACCATCACGCTACGACCTACGGGAGCGGAGCAGTAACCAAAGACGCGGGTGTAACCGCGGCGGACAGCTAGTTATGTCTATGTATGAGCTCGATTTTACTTGTTATGTTAGCGAGATGATTACAATACTTACTACAAGTATGCATTATGTACTTACTATAGATATGTAGGGAAATCCAAGCCCCTGGCATAGCTTTAAAGATAGCGGATAGGAGTGCTGTAGTTTGTAGCTTAAGAGTAGGCGTGGAATGCTAATCAAGTAATTTCATTTGAGAAGTCTGTTAGTCATTACAGTAAACCAACCATCAATAAAGCCAGATGATTTAGCTTTCTAAGCATAAACGTCGGTTGGAGAATAGGAGGTTAATTTAAAAGCAATTATGAAACCCCTGTCGACGCAGACTAGATAGCAGAAATAGAATTAGGTGCATATGCAACAAGCCGCGAGCGACAGACGGATTACTTACTACCTATGTGCACTAGGTACATGAATATGCATCTCGTTATTTTCAATTACGCTTGACGTCGGCTTAGCTTTAATCGTTTAAGCTCTGCAATCCATTGTCGTCGACACCTCATGCAATTTTAATGATTAGTCATTGTCATAGCTTTATTAAATGCACGTTGTTTTACTATTCATTATGCTGTTGAGATCTGAAATTCTAATGTAACAGCTTTGTAATGACATGTTGGTTTTGCCTTTTAGATTTTGCTTTCTTAATCAAACAATAGTTGTATTGTAGAAAAGGAGATAGAGACCTAAAAATTATTACGGTTTCATACATACATAGGTCTATCTGTCTTTACAAGGCAATCACCTGCGTCGAGGATGATCGATTCAGTGCGGGAGATCCATCAACTTCGCATAATACCTTGTAGTTTTTGCACTACAAGGCTCAGAGGGACAAAAAATATGACAATAAAATTTTATCACCCTTTTCAATTATTTGTAAAATTTGCTGCAGTTGATAGCCATTGTCACACATCGGTGTGTTAAATTGAATACTTACTACATGAAGTACTCGTCAGATATTATAAAAGGTACTTCGACGAAAGAAAAACTTGTGATTTAAAAGGTGCCAGTTTTTTATGCTCGCCATTGTAAATTGTGGAAAGAAATCTTTCACATCTTTATTATAATTTTACTTCATGTAATCTATCAATACAGTTTTAAAAACGTTCTGATGTTCTTATAGGTAGGTATGTACTATCGTGGTGATGGTATTTTGTTACACCATCCTTGGCTCTATAACCATCAGTCAACTCATTGTGGTTTGCGGTGTACGTCGGGTTGCCAACTATACTGTTAAAATCAGTATTATAGGTACTATGTTTAGGTACTATGTAGGTACTTTATGCTGTTGAACAAAACTAAAGAAAGTAAGTATACAAGTATACGCACGTATTTTTTTAACGCAACAAAGTACACACTTGACTTAACCCTATCTAGCTAGCCCAATCACAACACAGTACTTGATAGTACTATCTGTACACAGAAAGCATTTAATAGACTATTACGCATTGTCCATTAAACTATGCTAACTAAACAATGCAATCGATGCACGTGCGGTGTTAAGTCCCACACTCCCGCGATCCCTGCGTTACGACCCTTTTACCTATACATATAAAATAGAATGTGAAATATGTATAAAAAAAATTGAAGTGTCCGTTTGTCATGTCAAAATTATAGCTTTTTCCTAAATGCTTAATGAATGTTTACGCAGTACCTACGTACTTATACTATACCAAATACCTACTACTTGGATATCTGTCTCTCTGTTTGTTCCGGCTGATCTCCAAAACGGCTGCACCAATGTTGACGGGGCTTTGATTGGCAGATAGCAAATGTTATAAGGACTAACTAAGGCAACTTTAATTTAATAAAAAGAATTAGGGTTTCGTGCAAAAAAAAATTAAGCAGACAGCCGATACTCAAGTTAGACGGGCAATAGTTTTATAAATATTTTTTGTGGTTTTTTTTTATAAATTATATATATTTGCAAGGTTATATATTATATAATAAGGTTATGGTCTTTGTTACCCGAAATAAATAAATCAAAAATTAAATAAATAACCTAGCCTTCCATAAACTACCATAATATGGTAGTTTATGGAAGGCTAGGTTATTTGTAACACTTTACGTGGTAAGGAAGGACGAGAATGTATATTATACATTCTCGTCCTTCCTTACCACGTAAAGTGTTACAAGTTTTTACTTCACTTTTCAAGTACACACTTACAAGTAACAAGGTGCAACGCATCGGGTTATGCAGATACTTGTAATATTCGCGTATCTTTATGGCGCTGATGAAATAGCTTTTTGCGCCATTTTGAGCCATTTTGTGCCATTTTGCTCTTCACTTAGACGCTGGTGGTGCAATATTTTTAGTTTCGCACGTTAACAAAATTGTTGTTCATGTTTATTTATGAATTAACAGCTGTTTGTTTTTAACTTATCAAGGTGTTTATAATTACTTAATGTTAAGTATACGGGAAATCTTCGTGAAGAAACTAGGTATAAACAAGCTTAAGTAATTACTAATATACTCAGCATAAATTGTTGCTTTTATTCATATTCTTTTTTTGACAAGTTATTATAATTTAGGTAAAAGCTTTTCTAATCAGTCTTATTAAAATCAAATTAAAAAAAATAAAAGCATGAATTTTATAAGTAGGACTATGGGGTCCGAATGTTGTTTTTCGGAACATTGCGAAGCGGCTGTCGAATCTTTAATGATCTCAATGATCCCTCCCCTTTTTAATATAAACTGTATAAAATATTATTATAATTTATAAATTTTGTACATTATACCTTATAATAGGTAAATTCAAATACCAAAACAGAAAGTAAACCGTGGGACGCCTTGCAGCCAATAGTGACAAGTTGGCAATGTATCCAGGTCAGTCGACAGCAGCTGAATAAATAGATCTTTTATAAATAACGCGAAACTCGGAGTAATAAACCGCGAGAAGCCACGGCTAATTTGTTCACTGCATCTCTGACTGGCGCTAAGTCAATTGAACGTAATTTTGTGAGAAATCTGTCGATTCTCATTTGTTTTTTGGACAAAGATCAAGAGCATAATAACCGATATAGTTTTTAGGGTGCCAAACGAAATTAATTACTACGACCCCGCTGCCCGTCCGCGTCCGTCCGTCTGTATGTCATAAAGCTGTATCTTTGAACTGTACTAGGAAGACACTTGAAATTTTCACGGAGTGTGTATTACAAAAGCAGCTATAAAAAAATTAAGGTGTTTCCAATACAAGAATCGTGTTAAATATTGTACGGTGGTACCTACGGAACTCTTTCTGTGCAAGTCCGACTCGCATTTGACCAGCTTTTTAGGTGTTTAGATTACATGAAAAACCTGATTCAATCATTTTTTACTGTCGTTTTCTTGCAGCACAAAGCCCATTGTAGATACACATTCTTACTAGTAACAAATTCTCAAAACTGCATTCAAAATCATACATTATGCATGTATGTACATTGAAAACAAAATCGTGTTGAAAGCTCGTTCATCTCTTGAACTGACAATGAATAATCTTTATGCTGTACGTGGTATATATCACGTGGAAAGATCAACGTTCTAAAATTACTTTTCGTCTCGTGATCGATAGTTGAACATATTCAAAATAATGGTTTCGGGCGTCGTCGGCGAGGGTCGACCTCTCAATCACACCTCGGTTTTGTGCCGGCTCGGCAATTTGCCCGAATGGATGGAGATGTCAACGCGACAAAAAGCTTCGATCGATCAGCGATGATGCGCCAGCGCAAGACGCACGCAGTCGCTTTTTGTGTGACCCTCCTGTGTTTAGAAATTTGTTTTTTTAGATTTGTTAGCTTTATTTTTTTTTCCATCTCTTTTACATTATTTTGAATTTTAAAACATTGTTTGAATATTCAAAAGTGTTTTGTCGATTCAATAACCAATGTATGTTAATTATGAATAGTAGAAGAATATCCATTACTGCAAAACTCCCTCGGGAGATCGGGGGAGCTGTACCAGACTGGGACAGTGAGCATGCGCCTGAAAAACGTGTCACTGGCAATATTAGGTGCAACGGCCGCCAGACGAGATGCTTCCGCTACTCGATGACGAAATTATGTAGTTAAACTGAAACTAGCACAACCCGCAAATATTGCAGTAAACAGTAGCGTGCCATTGTACCATAGATAGAGAGAGGTCAGATGTTGTGCGCGTCCCTCCGGCTGGTAAGCAAACGTCGACGAACCGTCACGACGTGTCCGTCAACTGCCACCGCTGACGAGCCAGCGCCGAACCCAGTTTAAGCTCAGTTTAAAACCTGACAGTTCTCCGACCATGATAGATGATATACGAGCGCGTGGAATGTGCCCAAACCGAAATAGCAGCCGCCTCGACATGGACACTCGTTAACGTTTTAGCTAATGATATTACAGTTCATTTTTGTTTTTGTTCGACTATTAAAGATGAGATATGTGTTTGTTTTGGGGCCGAGGATTACCGGCGTTGACCCATAATCCTACGTCCATAGTTAATGACTGCTTTAATAGCCCACGAAGGAAGTATCTCGCAGCGCGACTATGACTAGACGAGCACAATATTAGAACACCCGTAGTGATGGCACACGACTACAGTATTTTATATTTCCTTTGTGTTTGTGGGAGCTCAAAAATGGGCCATTAGGGATGATGCTGTGACAATTTCGCTGGCTACGCACCGTAATTGAATGAGCAGCCGGGTGGCGCACGCGACTGCGTTCTGCTTAGGAGAGCGCGTGCAAATAAATGTGTCTAACTAATGTAATGCAATATTATATGTGTTTACGCACATTAATAAAGGAATCAAAGCTGTTAGTATTCTCTTTCTACGTACATTGCGCTACTAAAAGCTTCGTAATGTTTTGAATATTTGCAAAGCTTGAGACATTATCTAAATTGTTTAATGCACTTAGAGACAGTGTGAAGGAAGACACATTAACATGTTAAAGTTTCACAGATCGTAAATGAAGTATGACTGTTGCTACCTAATGGCTGAAGGGTTTTATGTTCGACCTGATCGGGAAAGCATTACTTATTATGTAAATAAATACTCCTGTTTTTTTGGTTCTTGGTTATTTATAATATAAAATAGTTAGGGACCACACACACGGGCCGGTGGGCGCGCGGGAGCAAACATGGCTGGCGTCAGCACGGAGCATACCTGCCTCTCCTAGCTTCTGTATATGTGTACACTCCCGCTTAGCTTGTGCGTGGTGCTAATCACTTCTAAACGCGATACCACATACTATCATTATGGAACGCCATTCTTTTCCTAGTTAACAACTCGATAACTCTAAGTACTTTCACGGATCACTGGTACTTTACCTATCTACTCTACTCATCTTGTTTGACCATCCAATCTCAAATAATCTCTAAAGTTTCTCCAGCATCCAATGTTTTACCTTGAGTGTAGAATTTAAAAAATAAAAGCTTGTAAAAACTTAACATGATAAAAGTTTCTAAATGTGCTTTGTTAGCAAAACTCATTCTCAATTCACATTGTCGTAATTAAGGACCATGAAATATGGTCCCACTCAATTGTGTCGTAGTTTTGTGACAATACAGTATTTACGAAGAAGGACCAAAAATAAACAAACATCGCGCACAATCGGACGAATAAATATGCTGGCACAATGCGCGGGCCAGCACGTCATAATAAGGCAGTGGCTTTTGTACGGCCGGCTGTAAATCATACAGTCCTTTGAAGAGAATGGCACACCATAAATAATGCCCCAAAATTCGGCTGCGATGCTCTCCACCGGGACATTTTTGTAGCCCGTGAAGAGAATTCTAATGGCGAAACAAATTAATCAATGGGGTCGCGACTGTATTTAACTTTTTTGCCACAAGTTCTATTGTAATAACGTTTATGAGTGTCGATAAAGCCCTAAATGTTTTGACGTTAAAAAGAGCTTTAACGTTATAGTAGGTAACGATATTCACATAAACCACAACGTGCACTATTTACAACTGAACAATAGAAATTCTCTTCCCTAATGTGGTAATTGTTTCGATTTAATAACGTTACGCTTAAAATTGAAACCGGAGTCGTAAATATTGAACTGCAGCCACTTTAGATTTTTATGGGTTCGTAAGAAAGCAATTAAACTTGAGCATTATGATAGTATTGAAGAATTTAACGCGGTCGACGTTGTTACGACTCAACTGAGCTTTAATGGTTCAGTGCACCCCTGAATAAACAAGGCTATTCGGAGTTAAATTTGCTTGCACCGGATATGGCTGCCACTCGAACATATCCATCATGTGCCTCTAACTAAATGAAGACTTGGTCAACGGCGCGCTGCCACTTGAGACTCCGCTAGGATCAACAATGAATAAAGGAAATCTTATTCGTGTGGGGATGTGGTCACCTCACCTTATTTTATGATCAGTAAATCTCTCCAGTTATGAGCTCCTAAATAATAACATTTTATAGGCCTCCGTCGTAGAATTGACGAATGCACACTTACGTTTTATCGTCGATGGGTAACCAGTGTCCCTGGATTTATGCTTTCCAATGAAAATTCAAGTTTATTGCTAATGCAATAAGGCGTTTCGGTGAATTTACGAACAGGAAAGACATTCTATTCTTAAAAGATCAGGAGAGGTTGTGACAATTTATTTGGCTTACCCATATGTGGGTTATTAAAAGGAAGACCACCCAAAAGTTGTCCTAAAACGCAGCGTGAATTGGCATGTAACGTTATCTTTGCATCACAATAAACTCCCATCATGTGACGTTTGTTTGGACCTCCAGTTTGTTTAGACAGATCTCCAAGAAACCAAAAGTATGACATAGATTGATTTGGACAGTAAATCTTAACATGTCTCAAAGTGAATTCGTATGTTTCGCAGCATGGCGTAGAGATGGGTCGAGTCATGGTGTTTCTGTTGGGCCTGACCTCCTGGGGTGCAGGGCCCGCTGCGAGGCCCGCATGGCCCAAAATTTACATTCTGCCTTCAAATAAGGGTTATTGTAATGCGCAGTGAGTTCCTAGCAGTCGACTAGATAACGTCTAGTCACTTTTGAATCAATAAAATACACACAAATTTGTCAATGCGATCCCTGGGGACCGACCCTGGCTTATTGTCCTCTAGTTTTGTTTACATTAGGCTACCAAACTGGTTATTGTGTCCGATGTTTATTTTATTAGGAAAATAAATAAACATTTAGTTACCAGCCGTCCCGATCTCCCGACATGACGTGTGTGGAATTATTTTTATCAGGAATTTATTATTATGCTGACTGTAAAATTTTGGGGGCATACAATGTCAATTGTCTTATTGTCAATGTCAATTGCCTTTAAAAAGAAATAAAAATCTTTTTCTGTTCAATTAAATGAACGAATGCAGTCTTTAAGAGAAGTGAATGTTTGCTTTGTGGAGGCAGGTTAGTCAAACATCGTGACACCCTCGCGGGCGTTGAACGGTAGAAGTTGTTGAATAAGAAAATACACTTTTGGGAAGCAGTTGTAGAGTACAAATATTGGTTGAATCCGTTCGGAGGTGCGCGTGGACTAATATTTGGTTACTAGAGTCGTTATTACATGCTAAAGGTAGTCATACTCATAAAGAACTGACTTACGATTTTCTAGTTTTGACCAATGTGGGAATATGATGGAAGAATTCAGAATATATCTGAGTTTGTCGTCGAAATGATAACTGTTCCTTTTTGTATTCCCACAATTTAGTCACAATATTGTCGAATTGATATTCAAGATAGCTCCAAGTCTCAATGGAATACAAAATAAACGTTGGATTTATTTATCGTATTTTATAGCGGAACGTTCGTAAAACTCATTTCCTTAATTTGTAATGTCGCTCATGATACGATTACGTTCACGTTCGGGTTAAATTTTATTTCTGGCTCAGTTGGTTCGAGGCAATCGTACGTATTAATGGCAGTAATGGGAGACTGCGTTTATTTAACCGCTCGTAACTCGACTCGTTATGGCCGCGTGTGGATTTTTAAAGATGGCTGCAGTACCACCGTACGTCATTTCCTCGCCTCGTCCATCATTTCCTCGCCTCGTCCATCAATTTTGTCAGATTAAGTTTAGACTGTGATGGTGTTAATAAGCTTAATGAGGTTTCTGGTAAATGATTTACATTTATTGAGTAACGACTGAGGGAACAAGATTCTTGATGAATGGTCGAATAATGATAAATGTTGAGAGATTATCTCATCACATTGTTCAAGACCTGTCTAATGTAAACTAAGCAAAAGTTCCCAAAACATAAAAAAACAAGGTTTAACTTGTATATTAGATTACAGGAAAATTCCAGTAGTCCAAGACTAAGATCTAGTAATACTAGGTAAAACTCTAATCTACAGTCAAGAACGTTAAAGCTAACGAGGTATGCTGGGTTGCTAGGTTAATTGTGTCTGTCGAGCGTATCGTCGATCTCGTGCGTTGTGCCCACATTACCATGTACGAGTGTCCCACTGTCGTCTGATTGCATCGCACCGTCCGTCGCGTCGTGATCGGGGAAATGCTTGCCTCCGCTCTACGGTCACGTTTCTACCTGGAAGAAAAAAACGACATAAAACCCATGCAAATAATGTGCTATAAAAGTCAATATGGATTTACCGTCGCAGCTGTATTTTATACCAACTTTAATACCTTATGTATAAATTATGGGAAGGTTTCCTGTGAAGAAAAAGGCTGTCGTGTAGCTAGCTGGTCGGCGGCGTAGGGACGTGTCATGCTATAAAGAGGAATGCAAGTACGCGAGCTAATGTGAGCGAGGTGTGGGCGCACCGAGCCTCGCACACACTTTTTGCAAATGCAAATTCAATTTCAACGCTGAAATCTTTACGAGAATATTCCGAATGGAAATGTTTACTTTACTCTTTTACTGCATGTTTTTATTTGCCAGCTCGCCAGTGTAGCGGAGTCGTGCGAAAGATTAATATTGACTAGTATGCTAATACCTCTTCCACATTCACCCGTGGGTACTGTAATCGAAATGTGCGGTTTTGTTTGGGTTGTTAGGGTCGGCTGTTACCATTACACCCGCTCGCTCGAGTTTAGAGCATCAGATAATTCACGGGAAACTGTTTGGAGTCAGACCGCTCCATTCTACATGCTCCCTCATTAACGACTCGACTTAATTCTTTCTTTTGTCCATTTCGATTGGTAGGACCACTAGGACCTCTACTTTTCCTGATCATTTAAAAATCTACTGCTAAGTTTTTTACTTTTTACACTGGCGAGACTGCTGCTTACTTGGTTTTTATTTTCGTTTGTAATTCGCTTTTTGTTTGTTTTTGGAACGCTACCGTTTTAACTGATTGTAGTTTGCAACCTTGCGTGGTCTGGTACGTCGTACGCGATTTCTATTTCTTTTTGTCCAACGTTTTCGTGACTCGAGGACTTTAAATAAAATAACGTGTCGTGTTTTACAATGGTTATACTATAAGAACCGGTAGCAACATTAAAAGAGATCCGTCTAATTGTAATGGGCAGCAACCAGGTGGAATAATACTCGGACTCGCCCGAAGGTTTTGAAAAAAGAAACGAGAGGCGTGGCTGAGATCCTGTTTGTTTTCGAGTCGACTTTAATCGACGCCGAAAACTAAATCTCCCTTGGCTAACGTCCTTAATTCTGATTTATAGACACCGCATGCTGTTATTATAAAGTTATGGTTACATCTCCTGCGACGGGTGGATTCCCCTCGACGTTCCCAAGTCATAATATCAATTAACTCATTCATAATTCTTAATTAGAACTCTTAATTAAAATACTGACTTTAAAAAGTCTTTTGATGTAAAGTTACAGTTTTAATATTTTTTAAATGAAGCCAAACGTTTCACAGGAAGTGCATCTGTGCACGATGGTTCATTACTGCGGACATTCCAGTAATCTATATGCGTTAAACGTAAATCACTTGACGTAATTTTGAGACAACAGGTAGAGCTCACGGGGACATTGTTATTACTGCCATTTCTAGGTATAAGCTATCCTTGTTAGTCATTCCTTCAAGCAAAATTGAACCGCATGTACAAAGAAGTGACTTGGACAGATTGTCGGCAATTGAAACTCGGTCGGTTATCCGGAGGTGCTTGTTGGGATAATACGGGCAATCCATCTTAGCAGCCGGCACTCGATGATGGATCTGTGATGGAGATCACGACTCGTTTCTTTGTTGTTTTGTTTTGTTGATAAACGCAGTCCGCGCCGCTTTTTCCGCCCTGTTAGAACCTTGTTACGTTTGAATAGGCTATTTATGAAGTTAATTGGTTCCCCTCTAGTGGTGATAGTTTGAAATGTAGTTTATTTATCTATTCAATCTTTGGTTGTATAGACTGTGCTTATTTCGTAAGTGTCTTTAGAAAAACTTAAACAAGTCTGAACTTTCGTCAAGTAGAAACTCAAAGAAACCTTTCTGAAGATCGAAAGCTCGTAGAATCAGTTAACTACTACGGCAACTATGAAAACCTGATTATTTCTGTGAGGGCCGGAGTCAGAACTAGAGTCACAGGCGAAACCTAGTAGGGTAGAAGGTATTCGATACCAGAAGTATTTGTTGCCCAACGAATCTTGAAGTTGATGACTATCTAAGTGTGTTAATGATTATCGAAATATTGGGATCTGTAGTTGTGTCCACTAAAAATGATGACTTGGTAGGCGATGCGTAGGTTTGAAATGTAAGTGTGAGATAACATCATCTCGTCTTATATCGTAGGGTGTCTCCTTAGCTTTCACCGGTGCGTCAGCGATGCCCAATGGGCGCGTGTTGTGACAGCCTCCCACGATAAACTCCATGTTTATATGCGCGCGCGCCGCCCGCCATGTTTGTTTTATCTCGATCCACTGCGCGTCCGTGTTAATAAATGTCTCGTATTGGAAAAAAAAATCTTATCCTCCTTTTTTATTCAATATTTTTATGCTGCCCGTATGTTTTATTTAGACATCGATTTATTAATAATAATGGATCCTTCAGGGTCGTTAGATCAAAATTTAAGATGTACGTACGTGTAGGCGTTTTTTATGTATTGTTTTTTGTTAAAGCCAGTTGTGTGGGTCTCATTTTTATTAGGGTTTGAACAAGGGACGACGGTACGTGTTGGTGTATTTTATATTCAAAACAGATGTTATCCTGCGGCTATGGCTGGGAAATTAATTGAATTGGTTTTGTTTGTTATTCGATACGAATCACACGCATATTTAAACATTCTCACATTTGAATTTAACTAGCTACTTACGTTACACACGTCTGTTGGATAATATCCATCAAGTGGTTATCTAGCTGGTTAATATTCAAGCTCGTCGTTCGTAATGGTAGGCTCCAGAGTGATATAAAACCGATCATTTGTAGTTAGTGTTGATTGCCCAATCTTGTTTTGGTCTGTTGGGCATCGAACACGGCTAGTTAGTGAGGGGCGCATCCAATTTGTGATCCGAGCGATGAGCATTGTCGCTCCGCCCGGAAACTGTCCCGTGACGGAAGGCGTGGAAAACCGTGTAATTAAATAGCTAAATAACCTCTTCCTACACACTTGCTGGCTGCATACCTCGTTATTTAGAAGTTGTAGGGCTGTACAAACTGACAGATAACGAGGCGGCGTTTTTTGTCATGGGTTTCTTTTGATTGTATTTTCGTCGAAAAGCTAGGTAGGTAGGACAAAAAATTATCTACGTTTTAGGAGCACATACTTCAAATTTTTATATTAAGGAAGTCTGCAGTTAAAATTCTTCAGGAAAGTTATGTCGCTATTATAATGTCTGCCAGTGCAAGAACTAGAAATAAAAGTGTTGCGAATGTCTTCATTTTACAAGAGAGTTCGTGAATTCTTTCCTGAGGCCGGGAATTCCACCACAATTCACGCAGTAACCACCCGCTTGATGCTTTTGATTCTTTAAATTTTATTTTATAAGAGTTGAGATGAGAAATAACACGAGTGCACTGCAGGGCACCGGAGGGCAGGCCTCGCTTACACCCACCATTTATAAATTTTGCTCTTTTTGCCCATTGTTGACTTTACGGGCGATGTTTTAAATTTTATGATTTCCATTATGACTGACGGCGACGGCGGCGGCGGATCAAATTATATTCTGAACGGTTGCCAACTCGATAATTCCAGATCGTGTATGCGATTCTTTTCGATTGCCTTTAATTTATTTGATGGGGTCCGGCGTTTGATTATGTGTTCTTAATGGTTTCGGATCTGCGAACTCGGCGTCCTTAACGTGTAATGTAATTCCGTGCTTCAGGTTTACAAGTGTATATGATACGATACGTAGGTGTTCTCCGGGTGTAAACAGGGCAGGTTAAGCACGCTGGCTGGCGTCGACGCTCGTTTAAAGAGCCCTCGTCGAGAGCACTTCACAAACTGCTCTCTTCAAGCCTTCGTTCAACAGACGATTTTTTAAACTGCCCGTCCGTATTGTTTTCCTTCTTTTCATTTTATTTCGTTCCTACACAAATAACAGACGCGCAGTTGGTGTCAAAATGTCAAAAAAGTATTTGCCGTTCTGTGTAATATTTTCCTTCTGGCGAGCGTTATAACCTTTCTAAGTTCCAATGCAAACAGTCGCCACGTCGTGCTTCTGTCCCATACACTGGTCGTGTTAGTACAAATCCACGACATAATACAGTGTGGCGGTCGGATAATATTTGGTGAGCGTTGTTTGACAAGCGTGTTCGTGTGTTTTGTTATTGGACACCTCCACTCCGCACACAGTTTCTATTTGAATTGCCCTGACACAAACTAATGGGAGTTTTCAGGAACGCGGTGGCCCTCCGTCCGGTACAGCTGTTTGTTTGTACATCTGACGACGCGAGTCATTTTCCCAAATAAATGGAAACCAGTAGCCAACGGATATTTGTACACGTATTTCTTATCAAGTGATGATAAGTGAAAAATAAATCATATCGGGCGATAAGGCATCGATTTTAACAGCAGGGCTACCGTGCGATAACCTCTTCGGGTTCGGAAGGATTGTGGTAATCTAATAGATAAGCTCGAGAAATTCGTCGTCGTATGTTATGTCGTGCACGTGGACTGACTCAGTAATTGGAATATAAACGATACAAGACACAAAATTCATGCGGAGGGGTTGGTTATAATCTGGCAACATTGTACAAACATGTCACGATGTCTGCGTCGTTCGTGCTCAGTTTTTTTCTAGTTTACGTGGTGCTGTTTGTCACATCGCACTGGCTCGAGCTGCCGAGTGAAATGGGTTACTTTTTTGTATGCGTTTCATGTTTCGTTTTAAGCTGCTGAGACAGGCAATTTAATCTTTCAGCGGCAGCGTTGCTATTACACTGTTTCCCGGAGCGATAGCGGTGCTAAGTTCTAGTTGCGGTTTTTGTGGTCCGCGGGCGACCACGAAGCTTGCATGGTCGCGTTATGTGGTCACGAGTTCACGACTTCGTGTGGGCAAAGCTTCGCGTAACTAGACTGGGATTAGTTTGATCTTACTAGAAGCAAATGTTCTGACTAACTAGACAGAAATGTACGCTCACTTATCGCTCTCCGTCTATGTAAATAAACCGGTGGAGTAGATTTGAAGTTGCAAGTGCTTTAACCTGTCTTCAAAGTTCAATCAATTTGAAACTTTCTTTATAATATATTTACGGTCTACATTGCGTCAGAGAGCTATTCTTTGTTTTAATGACAATGTGGCGAATTTGGAATTAGTCTATTACACATTTAGGTGTAGCAGACCTCAGTTGAAGTAGTGTAAAGTTATAAATATCACATGAGCAGAGGAGCTCGGTAACTAAGTTGAGCTTAATTTCCTCTGAAGTGTAGAGCACGTGATGTCATAAATTTTCGCACTTCTGCCGACTAAGCTTTTGGAGAATCTTCTAGGGTTGGCTATTGTTGGAGATCCACATTGAAAAACTTTACGCTAGAACACATTTGTTGCCTTTACTATATTTTTAGAAGTAGGAAAACCTTTTCCTTTATAAGTCTTGGTTTCGATAAATAAGTGGCCGCTAGAAATACCCTGCGATTTCACCTGTGTTCAGTAATGTCTATGGTTGCTGCTCCGCTCCCGTAGGTTGTAGCGTGATGTTATTAGCCTATAACCTTCCTCGATAAACGGGCTTTATAATGTAAAATTTTTTTTTCAATTGGGACCAACAGTGCCTGAGATTAGCACGTCTAAATAAACAAACTGTTTAGATTTAAAATATTAGTTTACAATCGTCAAATTAAATTTGACCTGCCTCGAAGTGGTCTGTAATAATGTGTGCGATGAACTGTATTAATAACCGTCATCTTTGGTACGCAAGCAGAGAATCGTACTGTATTACAAAGTCGAAAAGTGATTCTTGACAACCGGCAACCCTAGCTTTTCGCCATCTACCTCATCTTTATACAGCATAAACACAAGACAGATGAGTTTGTTTTGATGTTCCTATATAACGTACTTACGTTAATGTAACGATAATGTTTACGTATTCGCAATAATTCAGCGTCAGGTGCGTTCCGTATTCTGTATACCTAGAGACCTACGAGTCGTAGATCTGTCTACACTCCACTCCGCCTTACCGATCGTAAACACACTGTATATTTTATTACAACACTTATTTATTATATTATCGTTAACGCACGCGCGCTTGATAATTACCACTGCTCAAAGTACAACATCCAACATTTACCCGCATGTAAATATTATAAAATAACTTATAGTTAAACAAAGCTGTAAATAATCGACTGTTTCCCTATCGCTGCACATCATTAGGGGCGGAATCTCAATACCTTCATGTGGTTTAGTGGTATTCCACAGACAAAAAAATCAGGAAAAGATTCCGACTGTCAAACTAATTCGTCGGGATTACGTCTGAGGGAACGCGGGCAAAAAGACGCATCAATCAACGAGCCAATGCGCTGCGGGATATTTTTAACATTTTTCCATTTCGACTATTCATTCGTACGATTCGTGTATCGCTGGCAGCTTTCGCTAATTTAAACTGCGTCCTCAATATTAGCAGCAATGGATACTAACCACCCACCTCCATTCCAGTCGTCGGAACTTGTTTGAGATAAAAGAAAAACCGCGGCTAATTTGCTTGATATGGCGATGGCACGCATATCACACTTATTGGTGATTATACCTCAATTAATTCGTCGAATTAATTCATTATAAGTGGCTGTTATTTTTTTTAAGATTTCTGTTTGCGTAATTTTCTGATCGGTAGATAAGATGTTAAGATGCAATTAAAACAGCAATTTGTTGAGAATATAAAGTGTGTGTTGCAAACACAACTAACAATGTTTTATTGTATGCTTAATTTGTTTCAATTGCTAGTGGGACTGTCCTGATTAATTCAATAAATTTCTTTAATGAACCCACGTGTTGTTGCATTACTATGTAATTAAATGGGAAGGGGAGGTTGGGGGTAAATGGCACATGTAACAGCTCGGCGGTGAGGGATGGTGGTGATTATTGCACACATTATCTGCTCCAAGATGTTGTCTACATCTCCAGCGCCCCTCGATCGGAACTTGCACCTTGGTTTTATTGAGGAAAAGTCTCAGCTATTTTTATTATTTCCATCTTGATATTATTGTAACGTAAAAAAGCGTACTTAAGAGTGCTGTTGCTTTAATGTGATATTTAAAAGTCTTGGTACTTATAATAAAAAAGTATAAGAAAATCTTAAGAATTTGTTAAAATAGTTTTTAGTGGGAATCCACAGACTCAAGCAGAGTTTTGTCGAATACATTTTAGATGACTTCAGTACTTCTCCATCATAAAGTTGGCTCGCAAAATGATTCAGGTTTGATTAAAGAGATTGTTTGACAAGAAAATTGCAAACTGATTGCTTACTAGCGTTTTAGTCTATCTTATACTTACATTACTTATTTATCCATTGACAGAATGCTTTTAAATTCTAATCTATCTTATTTCAAATCTAAAGGCAAAAATCCAAACTTAATACTATAAATGCGAAAGTAACTCTGTCTGTCTGTCACGCTTTCACTGCTAAACCACTGAACCGATTTTGATGAAGTTAGTTTGAGCCCCAAGATAAGAGTACTTTTTACGCCACGACTTTATCTGCGTCCGCGATTGCCGACATTTACGTGGACAAAAGCTAGTTGTATATCAATTAAATCTAAAGCTCTTTGTTCTCTCATCCTAAACAAATGAACAAAAAAAAAAGTGTTAAAAGATATTATATTTTTGTGTTTGTTCCTTAAAGGTTGGCAAAACCCTTTTTTACCGCGGTATCTATAAAAAGAAAGTGAGCTCTTCGCGCCTTTAATCCTTCCTTTTCCTTACAGCCTTAAATTTCACAGGGCTTTTGTGTCGATGATCAGCTTTGATGGCAAGACGTTCGACCGAATCTTGTTAGGGACAAAGCTCGCGCAGACGGACGAACAATGGTGGATCGCATTACCCCATCTCACTTCCGGCACGGTGACTCCGAAAACCTCAAAGTTTTACACCTGACTACACTTCTATCTGACGTTTTTTCGACAAATGCTATTACGCAATTATGTACGGTCCAATTGGCTTGTAATGTAACGCAGTATTATTACCTTTTTAGTATCTTGCTATGCACTGAATCGTGCGGTCCTCAATTTGTCGATAATGTAGCCAATTTTCCTTTTTTTAAAGGGTCTTTGTTAGTTTTTGCGAATCAAAATTGGTCACGAAACCTTTTCGTTTTATCATTATATCCTCCCATATGTTTTATTTTGACATCTTTTGTGTAGGTATTGCATTACATAAGAAAAATTGTTATTATTAAATCCTTTTATGCATTAAAGCCGTACCGTTTCTGGGAAAATAACAATTTATTGTTGCAGATACATAAAATTCTTCGTAAGTTTTACAACTCATGTCAGGATGTGTGTAGAGCATATTCTCTTTTTACGAACATCGATATAGTATCGATAAATAACCGATTACGAGCGTCTTTTACGAGCAAATCGACTATCTCGAGCGCATTGCGATCCCATATTTTATAGCTGTTTACAATTAAGGCGACAAATTTGGTTCGTGTCGTGTCCTCGTGTCGCAGATTTATAATCGGCTAATTCTGTCTAGCGCAGCGCGTCTCACAGCTCTGAGTAATGGAAACTTTATATTGGATGCAGGGATAATTAAACATCGCTTCACAAAAATGTCAATGTTTGTTGGAGACGCTTCGTGCTGAGAACATGTTTATGTGTTTCTTTAACAGTAATACGGATGCAAACGGTAGCATTATAAATTCATACAGAACCATAGAGAAGCAGCTGCCGATAACCATACTCGATACTTCACACCATTAACGTTGAAAACACCTATGAAAGTACCTGTGTTGAAACCTGTACTACCTAAAACGTTTTTAATTTAAACTACTATCTATTCTTAGCACATTACTGTGTTTTATGGCATCTATTATCACACGTCGTTATGGGATGTGGTAATGCTGTAAAATGTTAAACAGTTATTTATTTAGCGGTTTTCCGCTCGCTTGTATGTTCCCTCTGTTGTACAAAACGTACTTCATAATGCAAATGTGTGGGAGAAATAATAAACGACGACATTTTTCCCCGCCTATGAAACGTACCCCAGTACCCCCGCCTCGATCAACTGAAGTGCATTTATAAAACGTGCAACACTATGTTATAGAGATGTGCCGTTCCGTTCTGCAATATTATCGACTAATTAATTAGGATTACGGATTACAGCGGCGATTTATCAATAAACGTACGATTAATGTGTTATACGAAACAAGTTTAGGTGATTTATGGTTTATGGTTATTTTAGAAAGGTTCGTTTGCTATTAATTTTTTAAACGCTGAGCTCTTAATTAAAGATTATAGTAGCTTTTTATTTTAGGTAAATTCTACCGATGTAGATTTGCAGTCAGTCTTCTGATCAAATAAAAATGTTATGGCTATAGTTTATTTATATTTTCAGTTACAGCAATGTGTGCCCGTCCCTATTCTCACCTTTATAATTCCATCGACACCTTTGCACTTTGTTTTATTTTCTTGCACGCCTCGTCCGCATAATTTCGCAATAATGCTCCTGTTGTGCCCTAAAATCTTTACATCCATTCCTCGAAGGGGAACTTTCTATACGAAATATCAACGCGTCCATTGTGCGTCTTTCTATTTTATTCTTCACAAATGGGTTTTTGTGCGGTTGTAATGAAGGCTTTATTCGGAGGTGCGAATGTAGAATGCGTCAATAGTGAGGAGCACGCGATACGCACGCCATTTTGTTGGCATTCAACTTATTAAATTTTATTATTAGAATTTCGGGGGCGATGGCGGTGGCGACGGTCGCAGGAATCCGCGATAAGAGACTAAAAGCTCCGTTAGCGTGTCGAGGAATTAGTTTGAATAAGCAGAAAAAGCAGGCGCCAGAGGAGGCGGGTGCCGGTTATCTCTAGTTATTTGTCGTATCAAGTAGTTCTTTTTGCTGCGCCGCGACATCAAAGGTGCCGCGTACGGTAGCACTCCCGCTGCTTATTACTATGTGGGAATGTAACAGAACAGCTTTATGTCATGCGTATTTATTTTTTATAGCTTGTCGTAAAAGTTGGAGATAACTCTTGTCTGTCCTACTCCTAAACTGCCACGCTGAACTTCGATTCTGTGGAAACAATCTATTAAAACCGTATTCAGGTATTGGCTTAACTTTGGGAGATATCTTCACTAGATAAGCCAACACCGGTTGTTGAATTTGTTAATAAATTAGGTGTTCTATTAGAAAGTTCTTTAACCTCTTATGATTCGGTTTTATAATAATTATGTTAAACTATCAATAATTTATAACCGTATAAATATTATGCATTATTAATGTATGTTATTAAGTTCGTTTGGATCATCTGAATAACATGAGAAATATTTAATTTATGAATTTAAAAGTCACTTGGTTAATATTTACATAAAATATTGTCGCAACCTTTTTGATCTTATCGTTTTATCTTTATAATTTTATGTTCATCTAGACTTTTTTATCGCAACATCCAAAAACCTTGTAATTTTTTTTTTTAAATCAATGAATAAAATCCTCTCAAAAAACAACCAATTAAAATAAAAAATATTGCATAATAAAGTGTAGATAGACCTACAGACAGTCGTAAACAACAGTGCGATAAAACTCAGATGCAACGCATCGCCTGCGCAAGTCGCAGCGATTTGTCGCGTCGAGACGTACACGCGGCGCATATGCAAATTACATCGTTCTTTATTGTCACTCGTTAGCGGTTAATCGGCTTTATCGCGCCACGAATAAACAAATATCCATTAAAAGCGTTAAAATTATTAATTTAATCGCACCAACGCCTGTTTCGGAACCTCATTTGCATGCATACCTGTGTACTTACCGTGTGTTTAGATAGGACGATATTATTTTATGATAATAGTGTTAATAACGTGGCTCTCATAACCCGTTGATAGGATCCTTATGCTATCATAGAACCGGTCACAATATTTAAAACATGTTTATTATTATGACACTTCCATTCCAACAGGATTCGAGGTTGTTGCTAACTCTTAAGATTTTAATCAAATATTCATTATGATTAGCAGGACGTCTAATTAAATTATTTAATTAGGTAGACCTACGCAGCCATAAAGGCTCGAGACTTATTTTTTAGAGTTCCGTACGCGAAGGTGCCAACGGGAGGATATTACTAAACCTCTGCTGTCCTTCCATTTGTCACAGCGGGCTGTATTTCATGAACCGTAATAGGTAGAGAGTTGGAATTTTCACTGAGTATGTATTTCTATTGCCGCTATAGCAACAAATAATAAGAATAAAATAAAGTGTTTTTTTTTTTCGTGTATATATTGATTGTTTAATGACATCATGGCATCATTCCGTGCCTCGGAAAGCACGTTAAGCCGTTGGTCCCGGCTGTCATACGTTGATTTTTGACAGTCGTTACGAGTCGTCAGAAGCCCGAAAGTCTGACAACAAGTCTTACCTATGGGTATTACCCAGTTACTTGGTTGTGGAGGTCAGATAGGCAGTCGCTCTATGTAAAATACTGGTAGGTACCTACTTAGCTGCATCCGGTTAAACTGGAAAGGCAGATGATGATAATTGATTTTTAAATGTTGTACGGTGGTGCAGAACCCTTCGTGTGTCGGTTCGACTCGCACTTGACCGGCTTTATTCTGTCAAGAGTCTTGTGTTAATTTGACTGTAGGTGTTAGTTATTGTGTAGTAACATCTTATTTTGGCATCGTTGTTTGTTAACGTTGACTCATTTCAATTATAAATTCAATTATCTTTCCGTATGAAGTTTTTTCACACCCAAAGACGACATTCTCAAGGATGTTACGGCAGTATTAACATTAAATTCAGAAGTAACTTGATATCAAAACATTTAGATACAATCGAGGACACAGTTGACCAATTTTCAACCTTAATGCTAACATCGTAAGGGTGAAATGTGGTTATCTGCAATTTTCTGCATCTAATCATTAAGCTGAAAAGATTTTTGTTTGTTTAACCAGTCGGATTAAAAAAAAACCGGATTCATGAGGAACAGTATAGGCTAAAACCATCACGCTACGACGCACGGGACCAAAGCAGTAACCTAAGACGTAATTTAACACCGGGAAAAAAACCACGCGAACGAAGTCGCAGGTACTATATAGCTAGTTGTTTATAAAAATCATAAAGTTAATGGTCTTGGAACATGATATGGTCCTTAACGAGACACGTATAATAACTGCGCGACTTCGGAGAAATGACTTCGTCGCAGGAAGCTCATATTAGGTGGTGGTTATCTATAGTATGACAGACATACCTCATTTGTGGGTGCAGTGTAACTCGTTAAGTTATTTGAACAGGAGAACTAATGTCCTTAGCCTTGAGGCTATATTACAGGCCTCTCAATTTGATGGACAAAAGAAAAGGTTACCGTCCAAAATAAACTCTTATCAATGAAAAACTTTACCTTTTTAATTAGTTTAGAAAATAAGTTTACCATAACACTAGAATTCTTTGAGGATCTAAACTGCAATTCGTTGTGAATGGATATTTTTAACTGTTAGTAATAATCCGAGTTTTTATCATCTCTTTTTAAATTTTTATGTTAAAACAAAACAGGAATGTCGCGGTGGCACTGCCACTCATAGTAGATATGTACTTGAGGTTATGGCCTTTGTGGGTTCAAATCTGGGCAAATACCAGTAATAATAATAATAATAATTTAACTTGGCAACACCAAGTCAAATCAGTCGCAACAAAATTTTATTTCCTCATTTACAACAAAATAATTTACTTATCAACATAAAACCTTCCTTTACATAAAACCTTTTAAATTAATATTATTATAAATAAACCAAGAAGAAAACATTCCGTTATGAAAAAACGAAGAAAACAATATTTATAACAATAATGACGGCTGTCAAGGCCGTCATAAGGATTTTATGATATTATGTTGCGATGTTGACAAGAGCAAGGAAAAAACAAATAGCACGCCCACCACCTCCGGACCCGTCGCTCAGCTCCGCCTCGCCGCCGCCGGAATCCAGCCCCACCGTGAGTGCTGTGACACCGGCCTCGGCAGTTGCGTCGAGCTCGAGCGACGAGTATTTCTCTTCGCCTTCGACGCCACCACCTGTTCGTCGGCGGGGAGGACGCCGGCCGCCGGGTTGTTTGGGACTCCGAGGCCCACCGGCCTCTGATAGGGCCCCCGCTCCCGGTGGAAGTGTGCAGCGCATGAGATGGACACAGTCAGTAAATGAAAACGTCATGCGCTCATACTTTGGGGCTACAGAGGGGGGAAGTAACTTGACTGCGTACCGTGGTCGGATGCTCTCTCTGTTTCAGGTGCTTGAACCAGCTGTCAACGTATCGGCACAACGTCTATCGGATCAGGTGCGTGCCATCCAGCGTAACCATATGTTGGATGACATTGTGCTTGATCGACTACGCCTCGAATCACGGAGTAGCTGCGTTACGCTTGCTTCGCCAGTGGTTGCAGTCGCGGTACAATCGCCGAATTTACCTAGTGATTCGCCGCGACTCGACCGCATGGATGAAGAGGTTGATGACGGAGCTATTACTGTGAGTTCCCAGTGCAATGAACAGTTGAGGAGTGCTTTGGAGGATGCGTTCCGGGAGTATCGTTTTATGCAGCCTGAGCTTAGACCTCGATTACCTCGTTTGCCCATGCACAAGAAAAATAAGGCGCTGGTGTGTGCTCTAGATTCACAGCTGTCAAACTGTTTTGACGGTAGTGTAGACCTTGTTGATACCCACTCGATCTTGTACTGTGCAGCTGTAGCGGCATGTCGTGTAGCTCATGTCAAATTTCCCAATAATGACGGAGCTACACGACCAAAATCAGCGGTGCCAGCATGGCAGTGCAGGATTGAGCGTCGTATCGATGGGGCTAGAGCACTCATCGGCAAGCTAATCTGCTTTAGGGAGGGCAATACTCGCCCTAGAGTGATGCGCTTTGTGAGGCGGGCGTTTACGGGGACTGATGTCAGTCCTCGAGATTATTTGTCCTGCGTCACAGAGCGTATCGACTTCCTGAAGCAGAAAATCTGTGCATGGGCAAACCGTATTCGTCGGTACAAGCGGCGAGTGGAGCGATACACTCAGAATCGCATATTCCAGAGTGATGAGAAGTGGGTGTACAGAGCTTGGGAGCGACCAGACCAAGGTGTGATTGATGCGCGCCTACCGGATGATGACGCCATGTGTTCGTTTTGGCGCAGCATCTGGTCGGTGCCTGTCAGTCACACTGAGAGCGATTGGACACGGGAGGTTGAGCGAGCGTGCGACCTGATACCAGAAATGGGGGCAATTACCATCAGCCCCCAGGATGTAGCTTGTGCAGTTCGTCCGTTACCTAATTGGAAATCTCCAGGACCGGACGGGCTGCACAATTTCTGGATTAAATGGTTCAGACGGTCGCATGTTTGCTTAGCGTCCCAGTTCCAGTCAGCTTTAGTGTCTGGATCGTTGCCCCAGTTCTTAACGACTGGAATAACCCACCTGCTCCACAAATCGGGTAGTACTGCGGAGCCCAAAAATTATAGACCGATTACTTGTCTGCCGACGGTCTATAAAGTTCTTACATCCATTTTGAGAGCTAAAATTAACAAACATATTGAAGACAATTCTATCATGTCTGCCTCTCAAAATGGATGTAGGAACGGGTCCCGTGGTACTAAGGAGCTGCTCCTCATTGATATGGCCATTAACCAGCAGGTTCGACGTTCTCGAAAGGATCTGTCGACATGTTGGATAGATTATAAGAAGGCCTATGACTCGGTGCCACATACATGGCTTATGAGGGTGTTGGAGTTGTACAAAGTAGATGCAACTTTACGCACCTTCCTAATGTCGTGTATGGGGCAATGGAGGACGGTCCTTCGCTATCCAGGATGTAGGCAGATCCGAGAGAGCAGCGAACCGATAAGGATAGAGCGTGGTATATTTCAGGGCGATAGTCTGAGTCCTCTGTGGTTTTGTTTAGCCTTGAACCCTCTAAGCACACTGCTGGAGGGTTCAGGTCTGGGCTATCGGTTGAGAAGAGGTGGTCAGGTCATATCTCACCTTCTTTACATGGATGATCTGAAACTCTTTGCCCCCAACAATTTCCGACTGATGGAGCTACTGAAGGTAACAGAAACTTTCAGTAGTGCCATCAGGATGGAGTTTGGTGTGGACAAATGTGCAGTCATGCATGTGAAGCGAGGGGAGATTGTGGAATCTGTGGGAACACAACTCTCGGATTCCATAAACCTTAGATCCCTTTCCTCAACTGAAACCTACAAATATTTGGGTATGTCGGAAGCGTTAGGCATCAATGCTGCCGATATGAAACAATCGTTGAAGGAGCGTTTCTTTGGCCGCCTGAATAAAGTATTAAATAGTCTTTTATCAGGCGGAAACAAGGTGCGCGCCTTCAACGGTTGGGTCATGCCGGTTTTGATGTACTCTTTCGGCATACTCAAATGGACTCAGACGGAACTTGATGCCCTGGATAGGAGGGTCCGCACATTGTTGACTGCAAATCGGATGCATCACCCACGGTCATCGGTAATGAGACTGTATGTCCCGCGGAAGTGCGGAGGTCGAGGTTTTTTAAATGCTAAGACCCTGCACAACCGTGAGATATGCAGTCTCAGGGAGTATTTTCTTAAAGCCGACGTGGGGATGCATCGAGATGTGGTCTTAGTGGATAAGGGCCTCACCCCGCTCTCCTTAGCGAACGAGAACTGGCGCAAACCTGTAGTATTGGATACTAATGACCGCATGGAGGTATGGAAGAGCAAGGAGCTTCACGGGCGCTACTACCGGGCCCTACATGGGCCTGATGTAGACTTTATGGCGTCCGTATCCTGGCTGCGCTTTGGTGACCTCTTTTGGGAAACCGAAGGTTTTGTCTGTGCAATTATGGACGAAGTTATGATGACGAACAACTACCGCAGATATATTGTGAAGGACGGTACGGTTGACATTTGTCGGGCATGCCACCGTCCCGGGGAATCAATCCGACACATTATATCTGGGTGTTCTCGTCTGGCTAACGGAGACTCCACCAGCAGCTTGCTCTTAAATACAGTCTTGTGGAATCGGAAGTGCCCTACTACAGGTATGTGCCCGACCCAGTTCTTGAAAATGGCAATATCACATTGTATTGGGATCGATCTATCATCACTGACAGGACTATTGTTGCCAATAAGCCTGACATAGTGGTGATAGATCGATTAGAGCGTCGCGCAGTGATTGTGGATATAACAGTCCCGCATGACGAGAACCTCGTGAAGGCTGAGAAAGATAAACAAATGAAGTATCTTGACTTGGCTCGCGAGGTTGTCGACATGTGGGATGTGAATACAGCAATCACTGTGCCGATAGTCGTAACGGCCAATGGCATAATAGCCAAGAGCCTCGACCAACACCTTAGGAGGCTCTCGTTGGGCGGTTGGATCAAGGGCTTGATTCAGAAAGCGGTACTCCTGGACACGGCGCGTATTGTTAGGAGATTCCTTTCTCAGGAGCCCTGACCACCGGTAGCTTGGACCCTGTTCCCGATGCCGGTGGGATACTATTTTTTATATTTTTAAATGTTTTTATTGTTATAAATTAATATTTAAAAATGTAATTATATATGTATATAAAATAAATAAATGTGAATAATAATAATAAAATTTTATTGAGACAAAAAAGGAAACATAGTTATAACATTAACTTGTGGACTCCACACTCCAGTGTGTGACCTTTTCAATTCTAAGTTCGTCTTGGACGTTATTGGCATCGGTGCTGGACATCGCGAGGAAACCTGGAGTTATTATAATTATGTTATTATGCGTCGCCAATCCGCCTTGAGCAAGTATGGTAATCAAAACTAGTGCCTTCTCTGTATAAGAAGCGCCTTTTGTCCTAGAGTGGGATAATAATAGCAGTAATGCCTAATTGCCTATAAGCTCATATAAGCTTTAATTGGCGTTACTGTTTACTTTACCTATCAAAGAATTCGTAAAAAACTTACATAGGCATGTAAATTTTAATAACTCGAAGCAAATTCATTATAATTATTAGCCACATGCAATTCACGAGGAAGCTTGAGAGTAAACGAAGACCCGTCTGCAATGGGTTAACAATATTACAATCAAGAATGCCCACTTGTTATTATTATAAGTGCTTTCAAGAGTTTCCAATTTGGCTTGTGTGCACTTAAAACTGTGCTTACTCCACGGGGAAGATAATAAAACGCGATAGGAGTGTTTTTATTTTTTATGGAAGTTATAAAATTTAAATGAATTGTCTAATATTTTACTGGTAGTTTCAAGTTTAAATTCAGAACTTTACAGACACGTATTCTATTACTTTTAAAATTTCTAATGTGTCTGATTATGGGCAAGCAAGTACCTACACACTCATGTTTTACTCTAAAGGAGTCTGCCCTACCATGACCGTGCTATAACCGTATCTGGCACGGAAAGAGTCATGACACGGACTACTATGTCCACTAGAACGTGTCAATAGCAAATCAACCGACATTTGTTTACGCTCCGTGCATGGCACCTGACGGTGACGGGAGAGTTTAGTGACCGTAGTCTTCTTCTTATTTGTCCGACATGGTCATGGCATGACTCCTTACAAAATTAAAATTAAAAGGATACCACATCGCCATGGGCCAAAAATATGGTCGAGTCATAAGTACCCGTACTTGCTCGTACGTCAATCGTTCAGTTTACAGTCACAAATATTGTAAAGTTCATAACACAAGTTCAAGACAGGCCCAACTGCAGAAACTTTCCTTATCCAAACCAAAATTTCGCGAGCAAAAAACCTATCAGTAGTCAGTTTCTGGCCGTGAACGTTTTTTTTCTCTCTCTAAACCAGGTTCTCATGATTTGTGGACAGGTGGCGCGGGCGTCGTTCGCGGCATCTTTGTGGTAGCTCTTTGATCTCGCCGCCTCTTTGTACGCTCGCGTACAAAACTTTTTGCCTCAAACTGTTCGATATTGACGTGTGATTTGTTGTGTACTCTCAATAGATTCGGTAGTGCTTAGAAAAGCTTGAAAAAGTAGACTGCTTGGAGTCGTATTTCTCGTACCTATTGTGTTATAGAAGGGAAGTCAATATAAGGGAATAACAAACCATTTCGATAAGTTTTTTTTTATGACTGTACAATGGTAATATAATATCGCGTATTCCTTTTCCTGTATACTGTACTTTTATATACTTTATGTACATATTTGCACATTTTTTTCAACATAAAAATTTTATATGAAATTTTATGAAAATGTCTATCTCTCTAGCGTTGATCGGAGTGTTTTCTGCGGTGGCTTCTATCATTTTAGCCAACCTGATGACAAGTCTGCCAAGCCAAGCCATCACTTTATCCCCTTTACTAGACGACAATGTTTGATTAAGTAAAAAAAAGCGTTGCTCCTCACTAGAGGTCTCCTCACTATTTCTCCTGTATTGTGGGTGCGTTTACAGACATAAAGTTCCATACCCAAACAGTTAGATCCAAAATTGTAAAAGAAATATTTGACAAACTAATTTATTGAATTTCCTTCTCCATTGTTCTCAGGTCTAACGGCGGAGCTGTTCTACGTACGAGATGGTCAGATCAACGAGTACGCGCTGAATTTCGTGGTGCCCGTGCCTGCGACTATCGCAGACCTGCACTTCACCTGGCAAAGCCTTACTAGGAAACCGGTAAATATACTTAGTGCTTTTAGCCTCAAAGTATAATGATAATCATGATGGGTTTCAAAAAGTTTGGATTCGCTTTAGGGCCCATCTATAAATTACGTCTGTCTAATTTTATCATTTTTCACCCCCCCTCCCTCCATCCCTATCACAGGCGGCCACATTTAGCAGCCCCCCACCCCTCTGGTTTGAAATCACGCATTTTGCAATTTTACATAAAAAAATGTTTAATTTAAAATAGCACTTCCAAAATTACTTTTGTTTCCGATCAAAATATTTATTTATAAAATCAACATCAAATCAAATAAATCTGTTTTTTTGAGGTTTTTCTTTTTGTAGTTAAAATTCAAGTTTTAGTATCCAGCTAGTATTTTTTGTGAAATCCCATGAGAATCTTTAGAATCCAACCTGATCTTCAATTCGCGCTAGTTTTTAAAGCAAACAGAATCGTAACTTTGTTGGTTTTCAACACCAATTAAATACTTACATCGGAATTTAAATAACGGTTAAAAAAACGTTGTAGTAAAAACTATCCAGTTTTTAAACCAGTCGCTAGAAATAGAGCTGTGTGTTGGTTTAACGAACAATTGATTTGATGAAACAATCGCGCTATTATGGTAATACGGGACACGGAACGAATGCGAAATTGATCACGATCATCGAGTATCGCACGTTCCAGCCAACAACTCTTTATTCACACAATTAGCGAATTGTTTTGTTAACAACTTTTTACTATTAACGTCAACAACCTCAAAGCAATTAACTTTTAGAGAAAAATTCTTTCATGTTGCCGGACAGAGATGCTCGCAAACGAGCCATTCATATGGTAATGCCGCAGCCCCTACCCAAATTTAGGATACTTTCTTTTAGTTTATAAAATCATCATTAAACACAACATCTGCTCCGACATTTGATTGATTATAGGTACTTCAATATTCCGTACATTTTCCTCGTTTAGTTCTAATTCAAATTGCATCGCTTTTCATGCTAATGCCGCCGCTGGCTGATCACGACGCACCACATTATGCACTACGTATCCCAGGCTCTGCATCTCTAACCAAATATTATGTGCATTTATTTATTTTATCCGTAGCCGTCAGCACACACGGCAACACAGGCTAAAAGAAATCAGTTGAGCGGCATTGCATTTTGATCGGGAGCGACGCGACATCCACTTTACATATTCAATAGTCAGCCAACAAAAGTAGCATCCGAAGTACCCCGCAAACAAGTTCGGTGAACTTGTCAATAAGACATCTGCTTGTTTAGGAGGTTATTTGCAAGTCATGCGAACGCTCGCCAGATTACGGGATGCTTCATTAATTTGTATGTATTCGTGGCGCCGTCTGTAGGATTTCATGGCGTAATCTATATTAAGTCTATGTAAAGCGCCTTGAAATAATGAATTGCTTTCAGACGTTGCCGCCTAATATCTAAGCCAAACGTTTCAGGATTTACATGTATGAATAACACCAAAACTCTTTTGTAACCGTCGACGCTCTGCTTTGCAGCATTTGAAAAATAAACAAAGTGCTGAGTATGGTTCGGTTGCGATCACGCGGCCGAGCCCTTAGCTCCTTATCAGCATCTCGGCGAGCTTTGTGCGCCGCCACTATCAGATCTGCGATTCCCCCTCATTTCACCGCGCTACTCCCTTATTTATATGGCGGCGCCTTTGACTAGGCAGAGCAAATATTTGGGAACCGGTTAACTAGCGCCGATGAACGCCCCGCCACCACCATTGTCTGTGCGCACCGTCTGCCGACTGATAATATTTAATTAGCGGCCGCGGTGTCGCACCTCCGCGGTCCGCCACTTACGAGCCGCTGCCTCTGTGATGCATGTCTGATGAGCCGGCCAAAGAGCCCGCGGCGAATGCTTGTTTGTTTAACAATTCATGTAACGCCGCCTGATGATTAGTTAGATAATGAGCGCCCCATGATCATAATATTTAATATCTAGCTTCAAAACAAACTCAAACCAACGAGAGGTACAACATCTGTGCAGCATGCCTCCCCGCGGCGTGTCACAATACGTTCACGTCATCCACATAAGGGAAACATAAACCACATCGAACGGCCCGACATCTACATATGCAAATATAGTCGATGGCCAACGGTAACAAAGTATGTCGTTTATTCATCCGATAAAGGAGCGATGTTCGTGCTCTCACGGTGGGTTACTCTCGACATTTGATCTCTTCTGACACGGCTGTGGATGTCAGATGGACCGTTTAGGGTCACCTTGCGTGCCATGGTCCGTCAATTGCGCGTACTGATACAGTTACATTGTGATGTGATTGTACCGTTAGGAATGTGTCGAGTCTGCTTAGATATAAGCAAAAGGTTTGGTTGACTCGAGTCACGAATTATTATATTTTGTTGCAGTTGCCATACACGCTACACGTGGACGTGACGGACCCGCAGAATGCTATGCACCCGCCAACAGTCAATATATCAAACGAGGGCTTCGTGCCGACCGAGCCGCAAACATGGCGAGTGGACTTGCCTTGTACGCACACTGTCGCCGCTGAAGTGGACATCGTTATATTTTTGAACGTGTCGACGGGTCCCTCGTCCTCTACGTTGCGATTTAGACGGAAAAAGATTTGTCTTAAAGAGGCGCCGAGACCAGCCGTTAGAGTAGACAGTGTACCACATGCGCCTACGTCTGCTGATATATTCTACGCGGGAGCTGGTTGCGCTGGCGGTGCGCTATTGATAGCTGCAGTCGCTGCTGCAGCTTGTAGAGCACGAGCAAGAAAACTACGACGAGCACGAAGCGACGAACAAGACGCTCATGCATTCTTACCGGACTCTTCTTGCAAGTCTGCCGCAAGTTACACAAGCTACCGCCGACCTACCTCACTGCCTGCTGCAGCTGCTGAAGAAAAAGCAAGGGACTTACAGCAAAGGATAGCCGAGCTGACGATACAACGATGCCGAGTTAGGCTGCGGTCTGTGGCTATGGAAGGAACCTTTGGTCGAGTTTACCGAGGAACCTACGCTGATGAGGATGGAAGAGAACAGGAGGTGCTCGTGAAAACTGTTGCTGAACACGCTTCTCAAGTACAGGTAATAATGGTTCTGAAATTTTTTATTCTTGTCAGAATTTAATTATGAATATCAGATATCCAGATACAACTACTGATCGTATAACTTAAATTACTAATAATGCTGTTTTGTCGTAGGTGTCACTGCTGCTTCAAGAAGGCTGCATGTTATACGGGCTTCACCATGAGCGAGTGTTGTCAGTCCTGGGTGTTAGCATCGAGGATCAGACAGCTCCATTCCTGCTGTACCCATGGAATTCGACTTGGCGGAATTTGAAACAGTTTCTTCTGGCTTGTCGAGGAGTTACGGTGGGGGGTGCAGCGGGTGGGGCTCCACCACCGCCACCTCTTACAACGCAGCACGTCGTGAGGATGGCACTCCACGCATTAGATGGACTGCTTTACCTACACTCTCAGCATGTCTTACATAAAGATATCGCTGCTAGGAATTGCATGTAAGTTTGAATTGTTCTCTTGTATCTTAAATATTAATAAGGCTGTTATCTTTTGTGTTAAAAAGGTTACCAATAAAGCCACCTCTTTATGAAATTTAACTGTAACTTTTTCAACAGAGTTGACGAAAATCTCCGAGTGATGATCGCAGACAATGCTCTCTCACGAGACTTGTTCCCCGCCGACTACCACTGTCTCGGCGACAACGAGAACAGGCCGATCAAGTGGTTGGCGCTAGAAGCTCTCACGAAGAGACAGTTCAGCCCAGCGGCCGATGTTTGGGCTCTAGGAGTGTTGCTATGGGAACTAACGACCTTGGCACACCAACCTTACGCAGAGGTGGATCCCTTCGAAGTAGCCGCCTACTTGAGGGACGGCTACCGGTTGCAGCAGCCAGCGAACTGCCCTGATGAACTGTAAGTAGCATCACAATAACAATAACCCAACACAATAACTGGTATGATTTGTTCGGATCATACATTTTCTTGTCTGGGCCGCAGCCAATTGCAATAGTATTTTGGTAGTTGAGTGTTGTTTATGCTTGCTAATGTAAAGTTCATTCTCCTCAATGTTATACTCGTACAAGTACACGCCAAAGTGAAATACTAGTTCAATATACTCATGTTGGTGTCTGTTTCCCTAGGTTTGCGGTAATGGCGTACTGTTGGGCGATGTCGCCCGACGATCGGCCGACGTTGCCGCAACTACAGATCTTCCTGCGGGACTTCCACACGCAACTCACGAGATTCGTGTAAACCATTCCTTGTTAACTCTTAAAGACATCCCAAAGACGACAATAAGTGTTATTTAGAGTCAACTATAGTGAGATATAGAAGGACGTAAGAGGCCTTACCGTGAAGTGAGTGACAAGTGACTGCGTACAGTGAAATTGTCAAAGAGACTGATTTTTTTTTTAATACGTTTATTTGATTTGTTAATTATTTAAATTACATAGTCAATCACATATTTGATTTTCATCTTGTGCTACTTCTTTACTATTGAGGTACTGCTTGACCCTGATTTTGCTTTATGAGTATATTTTTTGTCTTTAAATTACTTTCTGGTACACTGCGCTGTATTTGGCAGAATATCGACAATTACTTGATAATTGTTCAAATTACTTCCAATCAAGGTAAAATACCATTATGGGTAGTTTAATTTGTTTAGGTCCACAATTACGCCATATATTATATTGCTTCATCTGAGTACCAAATGTAGCAATTACGTTCTATTTAGAATGATCTACTTCTCTACCAGGGCAGGGCTATTTGTTACAAATAACATGGCGGACGAATGCAGCGTAGTGGACCAAGTAAGTGGTTCGTACCTACTTTATTTATTTAAGTACTTACAAAGTTGTTATAAGTTATCGAGTAAATCGTAGTCAAAGCAGTGCTTCTTTAAAGTTCCATAACAACCAAGTTGAAAAATTTTGTTTTCGTAACTAATATGTGCAATTGTTTTTTAGTTCGATATTTAAAGTGAAGTTGTTCGTTCAAATTGTATAGAAAGCCTTCTTGGCAGTTGGGTAACAAATGAAAGATGACATTGGCCATCAAACATCGTGTATTTAAAAAATCTCGTTTGAAATACAACTTTCAGACACTTTCGTTCGCGATTTAAATCAGAGTGGTGGCGAACCGATTTGGATACTTCGCGGTGTCGAACTAAAAACCATTGAACGATTCGTCGTAGGTACGTCCTTTTTATTAGAAGCGAATATAAAAGGCAACCTAAAGTTGACGACATCTTGGTTGGTGCTATATTCGAATTTAATTAAAAACCCTACTAGCCACACACCACAGTGTACTTACTTGAAGAACTATTCTACTTCATGAAAAGGAAGAACGCTGTTCGTTACGAACTGCAAATCGTCATAATCAACATCTCACCGCTCAAGTCTGGGTGGGACAGCTGTGAGGGGTGGTTACACTGTGGTCGTACTGTGACGTCATTTAAAGTACCAACATTTTAGTTAGCAAATCATTAAATATGTGATTACTATTGATACCATTCGTCAGTTCTATAATTCAACTTCGTAGGAAACATTATTGTTTCAATTTAGAAAATTGACACTAATTAATAATTATTTGAACCTCGATACTGCCATATTAGAATAGATAAATTTTGTAAATATTTATAGTGATAACGACTGTATTGTATAATATAATACGTAATATTGAATGTGCCTCAGAGTTTATCAAGACGTTTATAAGTGTTTAGAATATTATAATTATTGATTAAGACTGGACTAGAAACAATTTTACCCATAAACTATTTAATAAAATACTCTGCCTTACAATACCTTGTCTATGATTTTTAATTCGAAAGTAGTTTTTATCTGGCACTTTGTACCTACTAAAATTATCGATGACTTAATATGTATAATCTATGCTGTCATTTTGTACGTTCAAATAAAGATTTAAATAACAAAATTAATTAATTGAAATGTTTTACTAAATGATCTACGTGTAATCTGGATTCTTGAATAATACCTACCAAGATAATTAAGTTAGTATTCAAATGGGCACATTATAATAAATTGTAACTTTTGAATGAATAATTACCTACTTGTAATAAATTATTAAACATTAATTAATGATTGAATCATGTAAAAGTAGACAAGTACTGATTAAATTAGCTACAACTAAAACAATAAGGATTTGATGTTATGTAAAAGCATTTTTTTTTACAACTTAAAATCAGAATTAAACATTCACAAAGCTAAGTAATATAAATATTATAATGAACAAAAAATCAAAAGCAATGTAAAAGCAATTAATTCAATCTAAAACTAAAACAAAACTTATTTGTGAGACAAGATAACATAATTAAATGTTACTAATCATAATGAATGTTTTATTAAAATTACCTAAAATCGGTAGAGTTAGGCCGTGTAGATTCAGAAGCTTGGCTCTACATGAGATCTGATATCTTTTTCACAGGGCAAACCTTATGTGGTTGTCTTGGCAACATTTTACATGAAATGTTTTTTGTGGGATTAAAATTACCAAAAATGGCGAAATGTAATTCGGACCTACTTCATTATCACTGCATCCAATTATTGTAATCGATGATTAAGAAATGGTATCTAATATTATGTTAAGTCCATAAGGGGCCATCCATAGATTACGTCACACGTTAAGGGGCGGGGAGGAGGTCAATAAAGTGTGAAATTGTGTAACAAAGGGTGGGTGGTGTCCTAAGCTTCGTGACGTCACATGACAACATTTACAGTATTGAAAAACCTTTAACTATATAACGAAATATCTGAAAATATTACCCACTCTCTATTTTAAATGTAAATTAAAATAATTAAAGAACTGCTGTTTTAATTGAATAAATATACAACGTGTAACGTTAAATGCGCAAAACCTCAGACACCCCAGCTGATTTTTAATTAAATTGACCTATTTCAGAGAAAAAAAAAATCATTAAAACAAAAGTAAAGGTTTTATGTGCTGATTTAGTTTTACTGGCAATTCTGATCGTTTCTTGCGTCTGCGACGACGCTCTATCGAGGGAGAAGTCGTCACCGTGCCGCTGCGCGCCGGATGGCTTGACCTACTAATAAATAGACGCGGCAACGTTTTTAATGAAGATTTTTTGAAAAATGTGACCTATATTAAAAAGTGGTTCAATTGATTCTGCTCGTTATTCTGATCAAACTATTTTCAGGTTTTGCGCATTTAACGTTACACGTTGTATGTTAAATTGCAAAATGTGTGACGTCACACCAAATGGCGTCTGCTATATTATGCTACCACTTGTGACAAGGACGGGAAAAGGATGAAAATAACATAAAATTAGTGTGACGTAATCTAAGGATGGTCCTTATGCACAGTAATCTATGACCTAAGTCTAGAACAATTCTTGTCAATAATTTTGTTATGAATGTTTTACGAATAGAGTTGATACCGATAATGTATAATTTGATCTGTTATTTGGGGCAGCAATACATTTTGTACATGTGTAAATATTGTAATATTACAGAAATGTGAATATAATATGAGTGATTAATATTCTAAATGTGTTTTTGTTCCTAAATCTTTTCCCTATAATTAGGTACGTTACATTACCGATCTATCTATCTATCTATACATATAAAATACTTTGTCCTGAATGACTGACTGACTGACGGATCAACGCACAGCCTAAACCGCTGATCGTAGCGAGACTTAAAACTTGCAGGGTGTGTTCTTTGTATGACGTAAGAAAGAAAGGATTTTCCAAAATCCACCCCCTAAGGGGATGTAACAGGGGTCCAAAGTTTGTATAAGCTAGTTAATTGATATAATGTCAAAACGCAATTCTAAAGATTTTGAATGTCAGAAGTAAACTGACGTGACGTCACATTTTTGCCAACTCAATTGATCAACTATTTATTGATTTGAAAGCAACAATAAATCTAATTTTAATTTTAAATTGAAAATTAATCGGGTTGTTACTGCTAAAACAAAGTGTTTTTTAATAAGTATTTGGGTCTTGGTATTATTGGTTAATGCTGTCAAATACCCAATTTGATTTCTCTTTTCCCCCCCAAGTTTGACCTACCATAATTTGTACAAAATCTCCTGGGGGCTGGGCGAGAGAAACTACGTAATTTGCCGGGGCTCGGACTGAGATCTTCTTAACCTTGACCTAATTTCCTACATTCAACATCTTTAGATCCAACCAAAGGATTATTCGCAATATTATGTTTTTTAGCTTCTGAGAAATTCAAGTTGCTTGAAACATAATTTTCGAAAATATGACTTGTACTATTGCATGAAAAATACTTTATTAGTTTTTTTTAATTTTGTTTCCCAGATGAGTATACATTAAAATTCAATAGTTCATAGTATGATAGCTTATTAACAAAATAATTTCAATTCTTCTGTAAATAATAACACATAAAACACTGTAAATAATATAAATAATTAAGTCTTCTTCTTCATCGTGTAGGCAGTAAGGTCTAAACGACCCCACACATCCTAGTGTCAGAGTTTCTAAACCGCCTCAAGGGCCTCGGACATGGATTATAGACCTGGACTTACTGTTCCATTAATTAAGTAAGTAAAGTCGCTAAAATAAACATAAAAGAGCTTCCTTGTTAGCGTTACTATCCATTTAAATGTTGATAAAATAAAGATCCTTCGAAGTTCAAAATACACGTTCCTCTACCACAAATCCACAAACAATAAGTATATTTTTTTTTATCCACACGCACATGACATGTGTGAGTCACTCACAAGCCTCACCCTATATCGTATTGAAGAAACAAATTGTAGCATTTTTGTAACAAATGAGCATGTTTTATTGCCTTTGGTTACACAATATACCTCGATGTTTAGGTATTTTGCCACCCCTCCCTGTATGACACTTGAGTAGATAATGCTATAAATTCACATAAAACTTGCCTCTTTTGAGCTGCCAATCAATAAGCAGTCTTAGGTATAGTACAATTATGTTTACTATTTCCATAATTCTTATTAACATTTATAAAAAAAAATGACGATCATGCTCATGTCATGCTAATTATAAAATGCTTTCTTTCTCATTAGTTCTTTAGTAGTTACTTTAAATGAACTACTGAGAACTTTTGTCTTAAGTGGTTAGTGAGCTAATGAGTCAAGGAATCCTTAAATATTTTGCCAATAAAATCAAAAACAAGGTTCACCAACTCAAGGCCCCGGCGAGATTCGAACTCGCGATCTCCTGTTTACTAGACAGGCGCTTTAACCAACTAAGCCACGGCGCCTTGGAGTAGGGTGACGAAATTTAAGACTACATTGTACTGCTTTCAAAGGAGATGTTGACTGATAAAGGTTAACTTACAATGTATGTCTGATTAAACAATTTGTATTGTGTTTTAGTTTATTAAAATTATACTGATAAGAAGAGTAGGCGAGTAAACAGGTACTGTTATTAGGCATTGATAAAGTGTTAAGTCTAAATTAATCATTAATTAACTGATGATAGTAAATCTTGCCAGGAAGACTAATAAGTAATTAGCCTTGACTGAGTTTGTGTTTGTAACTGATAAAAAGTGACCCCACAGTTTGTAAGCGCCCCTCATTTTACTGGGGCAGGGGTTGTGTTAAGTAGGAACTTCTACTTAGGGTAACTGTAATTAGGTAGGTACGTGCAAAGAACAGAAAAATAAAAACAGAGCATATAAAACCCAGAAGAACAGACATACATTTAAAGACTATGGCAAGGAATAACAGTTATTGCTCATGAAATTTGAAACGTGATAAAAGTAGGAGGTAGGTACATTTTTCCTTAATCAAATTTCATGGGACCACCCACAATAGGAGTTCATATTCATGAAATATGAAACTGAAATGCAGCTCCCTACATAAATGCACTACAACAGTACAACACGAATTAAATGTAGGGACTGTTTTTTTTTTTCAAAGGTACATTTATAGTTGATCTCGTAATAAAAGTTGTTTCATCAATATGTTCTCCCATTGATAATAATAGTTCAGAATATTTTTTTTTACTCTTATTTTAACTTTGATATTATAAGTTTGTTCAAGAATTTCACAGGTTACGTATTCAATAAATGTAACGGATGCTTCATTTCACATTATTTCGTGTGGCAGCCGTGGCCGAGCGGTTAAGGCGTCTGACTAGAAATCAGATTCCCTCTGGGAGCGTAGGTTCGAATCCTACCGGCTGCGAACACTTTTTGTATCTTTAATAGCCACTAAAACACATTTATTTGGGTAATTTATTTTTTATCAGCCATCGTCAATGCAATTTCAAATGAAAACGATCATTTTATTGCACGCACGGGCAATATTTTGTGTGATATTTCATTAGTTGGTTTTCAGGCGAAGCGTTCCCATACCAACCCCTATTTTATACCCCTAGTTATTTTTTAAATATGGCGATCTAATGACGTAGAAAAGCGCGAGAAAAGAGTAATGTTTATCTATGGTCACCGAAGCCATTAAAATGGCGTTTTATATTTGTGTTATACGAGCATTACGTACATTCCAATGTAGGCTATAAATTAGCGGATGTTAAGCTCGGTAATAAAAATGGGAAAATATTCACATGGACCATGGGTTAGTATTGAATTTGTTTTACTAAGCTTGTGGGTAGGTATCTTACTTGTTCCATGAACACGACTGTTTCCATGGGCTTTACCAAGTAGGTACGGTCAGCGATAAAAGTCGATTAACACTGTTACTTTGACATTATTATTATTATCGTCACTTCTTTTTCTTCTTTAAAACAGAATTTAAAATCAGAACTATTAAACGACTTTTATTGCAAACCGTGTATGTAATATAAGTAAGTAGTGGCCATGCGATCGCTACCATAGAAAATGTATTATAGAAAAAAGTTAAAAAGAAATTTCGTTTACAACTTTTGGCGGTCAGTACGGTTTTGTTGTTCTTTTTCGACTATGCGCTAGTACTTACTGGGCCTACTCTTCCCTTTGTCTCTAGAGATCTGATACATATTCAATCTTCCTTAAGAAAAACCCGACGCTTTAAGCTACTAAGACGGGGCTTAGCTTCTAAGCTCAGCTTAATTGCACCAGCACGTGTTCGCAATCCTACCATATGGCAAAGACAACAACCACACTGCCTAAATAAGCCAGGAAGGATTGCCACAGCATAAGAAACTTCATTCGTTACTAGCAGTAGTGCAAGAGATCATAAATATTAATAGGCGAGCTTTTTTCTGAATAATTTATAATTCAAATGTTCAACGTTTATGGAAAGGGAAAAAATCTGCAATGTGTATTCATGTTGCCACTATGTGTTCCTTACATGGGGAACAATAATTCAAGTGTGGATAACACGACAGATCATCATTTCAAGATGGCGGGATTTTTTTTTTCTTATGATATTCTATAGCAGGATAAATTGGACGTGTTTCCATGAACATGAAACCTTACATGGAAAGATTTCCTGTAAGTAGTAGTCTAGTAGGTGCAGTCGCAAATGGAACTTTAATTTGCATAAATTATACAAAGTAGTTGATGCGTTATTTTTAGGCTGTGGCGTGTGTGACGATAAAATCACCTACATATCCCCGATTTGTTTTAAATACTTATTTTTTTTAGTGTTGCTTGATAATATTGAGGTTGAAGGATTCTACATACATACATAAACTCACGCCTTTTTCCCATGGGGGTATGCAGAAACCGCAGAACGCCACCTGATACCTCACCAATAAGGTTAGTGTAGGCTGGTATGGGAGTAGGATCCTTACTCAGTACTATTTTTTTCAATTGTCTTAAAACTGAAAAATGACGAATTATCGTAAATCACACTGAAGACGCGCTTCATTCTTCATTGGCCACCATTCAGCACCAACAAATACAGATAATAAATCGAACAATACATGATTCATGACGCCATTTTTCTGCATGAGTCACACACCACAACATAATAGCCATAGACAAGACTTTCTCCAGATAATAAGAAATTGCCAATAAAGAGATCTTATTGCTAAATATTTTACTGGCAATACATAAATACAGAATGAGTCTATTACTTGTCTGACGTCGCACATTTTATCGCGATAAGAGCTTACGACTCTCAATAGTCGATTGTTGTTAAGAAAATGGGGAAATATTGAGCCTCTCAAAATGCTGAGACAGGGTAGGAGTTGGGAGCTGGTAATTAATTAGAATGAAATACATGAAGGATAAAATATGAAATTGCCGAAAACTCTGCAGTTTAAAATTAAGATTAAGAGCCGTCTGTAGACGCAAATTATAACAGACTGTTCTAAGACGGACATTCTATATTTTGAATAAAAAAATATACTTAAAAGAAACATACTTTTACTTATATTTTTCCAGTATTTAGCTCGAGTTATGAAGTAGAAAATCGGATAACTAATTCGAACGAATGGAATCATAACTTTTTACTCAATTACTTATTATATTTTCATAATTAAGTAACTACTCGTATCAACATCACAAAAATGAAAATAAAATAGTTATCTAATGTAAATTGCTAAATACAGCCCTGTATTTCTGCGGTCGTAATGAAGTTCAAGTTATGTGTCCTCTAACATGGGGGAGTAATTACTGATGGGTCTCTTTGTATTCAGATAACAGTGTTGGGGTCTGAACGTAATCCTTGCTCGCTGATAACACAGCGGTCGAAACAACAGCGATTGGAAATTACAAGATAGTGTCGTTATGGCCGTATGGGCCCAAGTTATGTTGGAAGATAATGGTATGAATCATTAACGTTTGTCATTAATTAATTAATTTAGTTATGTAAGAGATATGCGTTATCTTGTATGAGAGATAAACTAAAATGTAAATAATAAAAATAAAAATAAAATATTGGAAGAAAACGCTGCATTTTAGAATGTTAGGTTTTCTTTAATTTTATGGATTATATTAGTAATACTTAGGAGTTAAAGCGCCAAAGACTGCTCAGAGTAAGTGTTAGCATCACGAGGTTAAATAAAATAGCTCTGTGGAATCTTTGTCTATTCCTTCTTCCGGCCTTCTCCCATCTTTATTTGGGGTCACTCTTCTTCAAAGCTGTCTCCTTTGGAAGGAATAAGGTCTATATCTTACTTACTGGACGTGAGTGTTAAAAATTAACCTTAAGTTAAAACACAATCCTGACTGGAAAGCAGGTCTTACCTAGTAAGTTTCATCTTAGATTTTTCATTACTACAGACATTAAATTAAACTGAAAATACAATCCTTAATGAAAGTTTAAAAACAAATATGTATTAAAAAGAAATCTATCGCAAGTTAACCCAAACGAGGACCACGTGCATTCTTACAATAACTGTGAGTGAAAGAGTATGCTGGTGAAAATCAGTGAAACCCCATGCCCCATGGGATGTGATCTTGCACCACCCCACCGCAGCTGATGGAGAGAGCAATCGCAACTAGCGATCTTTAATTAAAATCGGAGACTACTATATCAAAATAAATGTGTTTGGAAGTCTGTTGTTTTATGTAGAGACTAGCGTATGATTGCGACTTCGCCCGCGCGAATACCGGTTACCTATCTACCTGTCGGGTTTAATTTTTTTGATAAAATAAAAGTATCCTAAGTTACTCCAAGAAAAGCAACAACATCCTTACCACATCACACCTTATAACATCATCAACATGTTAGTGAGTCCTGTCCAAATCGGTTCAGCCGTTTCAGAGATTATCCAGAACAAACAGACAGACAGACAAAACGTGTCAACATTCATATTATGCATTTAGGAAAAGGCTGTTAGCGTTTTCATTGTCTCTCAGAAAACATGTAAAGCCGTTTGTCCTGGCTAGTGGCTGTCTCATCTTTGACAGTCGTTCTGGTTAGTTAGAATCCCGAAAGTCTGACAGTGACAAACAGTCGTACCAATGGGTCTATATTTTGTTAGTTTAAACGCGTTAATCTATGATATTACACGTCGGATTAGAAAAAATCTTGTTGTAAGTACATAATAGCCAGATTTATGAGTCGCGATCAGAAGCAAGTTTTCAAAAAAACGACAATTTCTAGGTGTACGACAGAATTGTCAGGTAGGTACCTACTTATTTCTTCAAAATTGCCTAGCTCACATTCCTTACGACCGAAGTAAGAGGACAATTAAATAGCCGTACTCTTCTAATATATTCCGTAGGTGTCTAATTTCGGAGGAAAATGCGACAATTACCCCGCTGTCTCGAAATACAGTCTGGAATTTCTCATTTAGATCTGTGAAAAATGTTTGCATTATTTAAGCTTAAAACACTGGCGTAATTGGGACGCTCGTGGATTAACATTTTTTCACGTTATTTTTTCTGTAAAGTTTTCATGAAGAGCTTTATTAAACTGGCAACTAATAAATGTGAGTAATTAATTTGTGTTAATAATAAGTATTATCATGTATCGTAATATACTGTGTGACTTTATAAAAGTTGTTCATATTCATGAGTACTTTCACCCCCTGAAAGATTTACAATGATTCAATGAATTAAAAGTCACGTTGTATACATACGAGGTGGAATGTGGGACATTCTACTGTATTTTTTCCCCCTATAGATGCAGTATATGATGGAAGTTTTCTACACGGTCAAAGTATATGGAACAGTTGATTTTTTATATAATTAACGAAAAATGTTATGTTGTGTTGTTATAAAATATTAGATATGTTATGTTGTGTGTGGTAATTTTACAGCTCTACAATCTTGTACTGAATCCATGGTAAAAGTCTCTGTAACGATTTTTAAAAGAAAAATAAAATATCCACTACCATATACTAAAAAATATAATAAGGTAAGTAAAATAAAATGATGTCCTCTTTCTACTACAAAATTATTACATCACTCACACTTTATCAAATTAAGTACACACAAATTATTTCAAATTTTAAATATTTGCCAAGTTAAACGAACTGCAGAAGAAAAACAATAAGGAAAGCGGGGGAGAACGGAACACTGTAATATTTATCTACTTGACATTAAGGTTCTGTATACACGAGCAATTTTTTATTCTGTATGCAACATCTGGTAGTAACGCTGTCAGTCATCTGAAGTTTGGTGATGACAATATATTTCAACATTTTGTATTAGGGATATGCAAGTCTACAACTTTGCATTCTGCAACAGCAATAACTACTACCTGACATTTCGCACGTGTCGCCGAAAGAGAATAAACAGACTTGAAATTGAATATGTTTTACATAAATTTTAAGTTTCGAATATTCAGTCACAAAGTAGTATAAACTTGCACGTTTGTTCCAAGCCTTAGTGAGGAATTCTGAAAGAGGGAGAGTAAAACCGGAATTATTTAATCTGTCCATGGAAACGGTGATTGATGGCTATCATCATATTCATTTACTTACATGACGCGAAAAAACGCTTTAAGTATGATCATTACTGTTGTTTGTGTAATCAAAAGTTTCTGCGGGTTCTTGAGCAATATTAGTTATTTATTCATGAAATTTTAGCTAGCACAGAACATTGCTGAATATATTTATCGATTTACATAATAAAAGCTTAAATTACGAGTCTTAGTATCCATATTTATAATAATAATTGCCTTTTGACAGTAACTTGCATTTGGTATTTATTTTTATTAGTTATTCAGGCAGTTTAACAAATTCAAAATAATGCGTAAATGTTACTTGTGTCTTGTACTTAATGATACAAATTATAAAATGCCATGTTGTCCATTAATAACGGTTATTAAATGTTAAGTTATGAATATCATTAAGCTGCGGTAACGCTATTAAATGAGCACACATTCCGTAATATTTATTAAGAGTATTAATAGCCTCGTAAAACAAAGCGGATACACTTGCAAATGACATTCATAATTCCGAACGCAACATTTCGTTCCACAATGTATCGATTTAATTAAAATTCTGACGTCATTATCATTATTGTGATTGCTTACTGTATTACACTTGTCGATGTAATTCAAGTCATTATACTATCATGTCATTAATGGTGCTCGGTGAGTGACTGACCTGTCGCGACTGTCAGTCGTGATTGATCGCGTGTAGTAAAATCGCTCCTGTCAGGTGCGAGCGGGACGCGCAATCAATCATTCTCATTTTTAATCAATTTACTTGCTCATCTATGAAATTGTGAGATTTATTAATGAATATTCTCTGGTGTCGATGTGTCGTGGGGTTCGTTAGCGAGATTAAAAGTGTTGGTAATGAGTTTGATGATGGGGACTGATTTAATTAATTGATATTTCAGTCTTCGCTGTCGTGTCAATATATGAAAATGTTTTGGCTCTTATCAAGTGTTGTGTGATCATTAATTATTATGGTACGAATGAGTAGTTTCGTTATAATGAAGACTTGTGTTAAGTAATTAATACTGTGTAAGTTTCGATCGATTCATGTTATTTCAAGGAAAGATAAACACACTTTTTTCTCGATTGATATTGATGTCATCATAGTCACTTGTTTTTATTAAACACGTTCTCTTCATTGGATTCTTAAGTTTCTCAAAACTATCCGATTCGTTATTCAAAACAGAAGACGATCACAGTCACAAAAACACTACAGCGTATAATGTGGCGAAAAACATTCCACGCTTGCGGTTTCGTAACTCGACCTCCACCGTGTGCCGTGTTACCGGTCACATTCGCCCCTGTTTACCCGCGAAGAGGTGACACTTCATTTTCCTTTCATTGGACGCGAATTGTGAAACCCAGCATCCCTTCTACTTTACATAATGAATTCCCAACGGCCTGTAAGTCTTCGAAATATCGTTAAGATTATGAATAGCAGCTCCGGTTATCCGGCGCGTCCCCGGAAAATCAATTTGATTGTTTTCAAATCCGGATCTCTTAATTTTCAGGATTTATCGCTGATTATGCTTTTGCTTACTAAGTAAGTACTTTTGAATTTGCTTTCAGAAGACGGATTTGTTTGATGGAGAAGTTTGAGATGGTCGATTTATAAAAGCGATGAACGTTGTGTTTTTTGAATAATACCTACAGGTATTAAGGAAAGGTATACTTAATAAAGATTGTGATTAAGAAAAAACTGAACCAATTATAAGAATAATATTGTTCGCCTGCACATCATAAATGTAGACAAATCTTTTGTAGCCGGATGTATTTTAGTTACCTTCTTGTATTTGAAAACTAAGACCGCCGCAGTCCGCGACCGTTGGGGTCAGCCTCCATCCTAACCGGATGCAGCTAAATACCAGTATTTTACATGACGCGACTGCCTATCTGACCTTCACAACCCAGTAACTGGGTAACACGATACCCCTCGGTAAGACTGGTTGTCAGACTTTCGGGCTTCTGACGACCCGTAACGACTGGCATGGTTAGGTTACGGAACCCTAACAACGAGATTTCAGAACGTACATACACGTTACATTTCGGTTTCAATATTCCCGAATTGGCGTTCTTACTAGAGAAGAATACTTTTTCTCTATTTTGTTTGAAACGGCAGCGCTCTGCCCGGTTGTCGACACGTTCGTTTTGGCTCATCGGGCTGTCATGGCGCCGAGAAACTTGGCCAAGATTGGTTGCATCTCTTAGCAGCTCATTAAGGTAAACTGTCCGTGGATGTGTGTTTAGTAATAGATATTTGGTTTCTTCTTTTTTGGATAGAGTTGACAAAAATTTTCACCGAACTTGGTGGTGTGTTTTATGCTTGAGAAAATTTTCGTAACGATAGTCATTTGAATAGAGATGGTTTTTTTTAACTGCTTGGCCATAAGCAACTCATTGTGAAAGTACAGGAGGTTTTTGCACGTAAGGTAACCCTTGGTGCTACCGGATTAGATAAGACAGTGTTTAGGATTTAGAACATACCTATTCAATATTAGATCTCACAAGGCATAAAGAATTATTGTTATTATACCTATATTATACGTCTATGAAAATTCGCCTCAAAACTTTCCCTTAGAAAATAAACCTCATATTCCTATTATAGTTTCCAGATACTCTAAAACAATATATTTTACCCACACAGATTACCATAAAATAAACCAAACCTTTTCACCCATTCACACAAGCCGTATCGATTTGTCTACGTTGAAATAAAATCCATGATATCGTCTTAAAACCTTCACAATTTCCCCTTCACAAGTTCCCGCGATTCTTCAAAGGTAAGCTCTAAGCCGACACTTCATTTTCTTCAGCCCTTTTGTGCGACATGTGTTGCCATGCTCAAATAATACAAGTACGTACACAGCTACACGTTGGTACTAGGTACTGTCGGTAAAAAAAGTAGCCTGACACTGTGTGACACAAGCTTGAATTTCGATTCAACGTTGAACAGTAAGTGGTCTGCATTACCTGACCCGTTTTAGAAAGAAGGTGAATGAAGGGGCACTGACTGTACAATAAGTTCTTCAACTGCAAAAATTATAATCTGATAAGCAATTTCTTCGCTAGAACAACCAACTGTTCATGCAGCTCGCAAGAGGTTGTGGTGGAGTTTTTTGCTCATTCGTCTCTATAGGAACCTATTTATTTGGAACGAGGAACTAGCTCAAGTTCCTCACTGACTGACTCTTTGACAATTCAAAAGTGCCTGTTAGTGTTTTGTTTTTATTTAAAATTGATATGGCAAATGCGAATCTGTCATGTCAATTAGTATAATATTTTGAGTAGGTATGTTTTTATTTTACTAGATTTCTTTTTTTACTTTTATCGACTTTTTTGTCCGACTGTACATATGAATGTGGATATGAATATTGGGAGAGATAACATAACAGGTAGGGCAAGGGATTTATCCGACGTATGTGTTTAATGTTCGATGATATTGGCAGAAATTTCCTGAAACGATTTTTGGTAGGGAACGTTGAATTTGAATGAAATTAATTTTGTTACTTATTGAAGAGACGCTTCCTATTAGATTGGTGATTCTATACAGGGAAAACATAGTGTTATAGATATATTTTATTCTAATGTGTATGAGACCTTTACAAACGATTTTACCAAACTAATTAGGGAGGTAATTATGGTAATAAAATAACCACTTAATTACCTTCAACTAAGACTGTCTAATTAGTTGGTATAGCCAGGTGCATCAAGTTATGACTCAATCAACTTATTTGGAAAATAAGTAAGTAACTAAGTATTGGGTGGAAGCGATAAAATATTTCGTTTATTTTTTTTAATATCCGTTGTTCTATTTTAACCAATCTTACCAAGGGGTATCGTATTACCCAGTTACTGGGTTGTGGAGGTCAGATAGGCAGTCGTTCCATATAAAATACTGGGGTTCAGCTTGACCCGGTTAGACTGGAAACTGACCTCAACATAGTTGGGAAAAGGCTAGGCAGATTGATTGATCCGTTGTTACAAACAAAAGTGCAACCTGTCAAGGTCAAAATAATGGAAGAGTTTAATCCTTTTTAATAATCGCCGAAAAGTGTTAACCAATCATCACATACTACATCCATGGAGAAAATTTATTACGATGTTCAATCCGATAGATATAACCTTGCCTACATTTAATAGCCGCATGAATAATCCTTTCTAAAAGATTTTTATTACAATATCACGCCTATCATTTCCCTCGAGCGTTGGATCTCTGCCATCCTCGCACGACTTCACTTGCTTCAGCCTCCCATTCCTTTCCCTAAGACTTGGCAACGTAAGACTATCAAGGTGTTCACTCAACCGTTTTTATGTAAACAGAGTAAATATAATTAATCAACGTCGACGCCTTGGTTCTCCATCTACGCGCAATTACCTCATTTTCGGTAAAACAAACATACCCACACAAAATTAATGGAAATTAACGAAGTGGGGGCGCGAATTACTGTGAAATAATTATTAAATTCCGCGTTGGTTATCTGCAATACAACTTAAGTGTGCCGAATAACCATTTTATTTTTGCTGGTGGCGGAATACGGAACTAAAGTTAAATGTACTGAATTTGACGTTTTGTGTTCGCAAGCAGCGCCGCTGTGACCTGCAAAGTTAAATTGGTTCTTTTGTAATACTGTAATCAGCGCCAAAACTTTTCCTTTTTGCTTAGAAGTTGTGCTTTGTTATTAATTTTGCAGAAATTTTGTTCGCAAATGTAATTATTCGGTATTCTAAATGATGATTTGCGGTTTGGTGTTAAATAAATTGTTTGTTGAAGCTGTGGTGAGATTGTTGCTTGTTTTGTTAGCGTTGGCGATGTACGCTTATTTATACTCAAAGTTTAAACTAACTCAAAGTATATTTAACAAACGCAGAGGGGTTAAGTGTATAATATAATTGTTCATGTAAGGAGTATAGAAAAACACTTAACGAAGCAGATAGTTACATTAATAGGTTCTTCCTATCATTGCGATCTTTTTTTTGTTCTGGACTATACTTGGAAACGTTCAGAATACAGAGATAAGTATTGAAGGTCAAAGTCTTTCAAATGCTTTTAGGAAAATAAGTTTTAAATGTTCTAATTAATCTTTAAACACCTCCGACTGGTCCCTGTACTGTTAAATGCACCCGTAAGAACAATGTATGGTTTTTCTGGGATTTTTCACACCAAAAATAAAAGTAGTTTCCCAGCAATCATTTGCACAAAGTTTATACTTAGTTTGATGGACAGAATGCGTAGTAAACGGCACTGTGATCTGACTTTTTACACGCCGTAAGGTACCTAGTATGTCGTAGCCCGTTTCCTTACCAACCAGGGGTTGTATGAAAAGGTGCATGAACGTGGAAGAAGCATTGTAAAGGTCGTAACTTGAATCCCTTTGTAATACTCGTATCTACGTAACCTTCCTATAAAACAGTTCATATAATTTCTTTTTACTTTCCATTGATACCTTTTCATTTCATAGGTATGTAAGTACTTTCTAAGTTTATTTTGGACATCACTGACTTTGGTGAAAATAAAAGTCGTGAGTGACCCGTAATCCCCGAAGGGGTAGGCAGAGGTGTAGGTACCCATATCAGTGTGAAATCGCCGATCCGCCTTGAGCATGCGTGGTGATGAATGCTCGTACCTTCTCTGTACAGGAAGAGGCCTTTGTCCTGCATTGGGTCAATAGGTAATAGGATGGTTTTGGTATTTTTTAAATAATATTACACTATTTGGATTAGTCCATTGGATACGTATTTTTATAAGCTGGATACCATAAAAATTAACTTTGTGGTTTTTGTTGTGATACCTCTTTCAGTTTAGCATGGCAGTAGGTATTACTTCCATATCCGACTAATCCACAAAAGGAACTTGCAATAGCTACAACTTAAACCAGGCTTAACGCTTGCACTAATCACCTTGTACAATCTAGTCTAGCAACCATGTACTATCTCCTAATTCTGAGCCCTACCTACCCACATAACGTGTAGTAGACGTAATCCTTGCACGTCGGTGCCTATGCAGCGTGTCGGCTAGACGTGATAAGAGGTAGCGGAAGACGGGGCTTATCACGTCGCTTGTAGGTCGCTCGATACTCGTAGTGTGACGGGAATTCGTAGTAATATAGCCTGTGGTTCTGCTGTGCGAGCGATTTAGTTACAATGAGATGGATTCCGGTACCGAGAGACGGCAGAATGCTTCTATGTGTCTTTTGAAGTAAATCTATTGAACCTTTATTTATCTACGTAAGCTACTCGTACTTTACTTCTTTATAAACAGAACCATTACTTATAAGTTTAGTTTTTGTCCGTCTGCATGCTTTTTTTTTTGCAATTTTCTTTTAATCATTAGGTCAGGTAGACAGAAACTATTGTAGAGATCTTCATGAGATAGTTCATCTATATGAACTGACGTCGTCCGATTCATGTTCATGTCTATTTGTTAAAAGGAACGTACGGTAGAATGGTAGATTTTCAAAATAAGTAGAAAAGCGAAATCTTTAAATAAAATATGAAAGAGAATTTGAACTAGGAACGTAACTGTGTCAGTAATTACTAAAATGATAAGTAAAACAGTTGCTTGGGGAACACAATTAACTCTTAAAACAGTCTTATTAAAATATTATTTTGTTTTGAGCGTTGTAGGATTTGAAACGGTCTGTTGAAAATCCAACAGTGGAAATTACAGAATATTAAAATAATACTGTTTTTTGACATTGTGGTAGGTCTTAAACTAGCACAACTAACAAAAAATAGTGTGAACAGGCACTAGTTAGTTCAAAAACTCTATTGTTTCAAGTTGAGTCACCGTTTGCGGATATCAGCTTGAATAAGTACTAGGTTTAAGCGCGCATAAAAACATCCTGTGGACATAATGCTTCCGTTATCTTTATTAGAATGGCATAACTGTATTTTGTATCTAACAAATCTAACTATATTAATATAATAGAGTTGTAAAGTTTTTGTTTGTTTGTTTAAACGCCCCATACTTTGGAACTATAAGACGAATTGGAAAAAAATTACAGGAGAAAAAAAATGTCTTCTGAATATTTTTGCAGGAAACGTATCATTAATATTATCTACATTTTTATTGAAAATTTTGCGACTACTTTTTTATAATAAACTTGATATTTATGTTAAGTTATGCCATATGAGCTTTTCTAACAAACCAAGTCGAGGAATGAAATGCAGCTTATTTCTTGGGGTTCAAACTTACCCCGTACCAAATTTTATCAAAATCGGTCCAGTGGTTCGTGAAAGCTTAACAAAAAGACTTTCGCATTTTGGATAATTCTATTTTTATTAACTTTTCATTCGTCGCTGACGAAAAGTGAAACGTAACTTGCAGCCGTATTTTCATCGAAAATCACACACCACTGAAAACATTCAGCAATAAAATCAAATGTCTACACAATACGGAACAGATATTTGAGCATTTTTCAGTACAATCGCGAACATTCGCCGTAGCCAAGAGGGATTGCCTACCGATGCACGGACAAAGGCAGAATTTTTATTAGAATTTCTTCTATTGTTCTGTCGTAACAAATATCTAGTAATGAGACCTGATTTTTCTTTTTAATGGTCGTAGGATGCTTGGAGAATATAAAGGGTTGATAAAGTAGGTTCCATTTATTAGTGTGCGTTTGTTGGTGGAGGTCCAAAGGGAGGAGATATGAATGTAGGGGAAGGCGGGGCATGATGGGGACGCGAGGTAAGACGGGGTCACGCACACATACAAGAAACTAGACTCTTGCGAACAGAAAGCAATAAGCCAATAGGAAGCCATACTCGATCAATCGTCAGCGCGACAGAAACAGTGAGTGGGAGTGCACTCGTTTTTTGTTTACAAACGAAAATCACGTTGAGTGTCTCGTCGATCTAATTTTACGCAGTTAAAAACGCCTTTACTGTAAGGTAAATAAGACTACCCAATTTATGTCTTCTCTCGTATATGGTTGTTAGTGTTGTTTACTTTGTTGTGGTATGGTTAGACAAAAGTTCAGTTAATATTTATTTTTTTAAGAAATTATTTTTTTGTAAATCAGCCTTTGGGGTAAGACGGGGTATTGGGTATACGGTAATCATCCGAAGGTTGGGTAGGCTGCCAGCTTTGTGGACGTTGGGCTCACAATGGTTGTGCTGGTGTGGATGATGAAAACACCGAAGAAATTCATATTTGTATTTATTGTGATAATAATTAGCTTACCCCATCTTGCCCCATTTTCATTACCCCATCTTACCCCATGGTAAGGGGCAAGATGGTTTTTCGAAAGTTCCTATCAAATCATTTATTTAAAAAAAATGCTATAATTTCATCTCCCAAAGACTATGCCAAATTGTAGTTAGATTAATAAGGCATTGTGCCATAAATAAATAAGCATAATAAACGCAATGATAATACTGTATTTTTGGTATTTTCCTTAGATACCCCATCATGCCCCGCCTTCCCTTACAGTCAACAAGAGAGATAGGATAGGTACCTATCCAGGGTCGTCGGACATAGTTGAAGTTTTCTTAGAAACCGATGGATGTCTTCGATTGAAATTCAATTAATGAGCTGTTTATTATCTACTTTTTAAATTATATTACATTTGAAAACATCAATCGGTTTCTTATTATATTTTTTTAATAGATTATATATGTAGTTACACACACATAGAAACTACATACATAATTATATTGAACCTAGTTGCGTATAGAAATACGCAACTAGATTCAATATAATTATGAAATAAAAAGGGCAGTGTGTGTAAATTAATCAACAAGACATTATATGAAAACCACACTAATTTTAAGTTCACATAGATAGCTAAAGAAACAAGTGGATACTAATTATAGAAAATGTCAATTCTTCGAATATTTCACGCAATACTAACAAAACCGACCAATTTTGAACCGATAATGATGTGTTACAGTAAAATAGATCCAGTACTAGCTAAGTATGTAGCTCATTAAGTAATTAAGTTCAACCGTTAATTATTTGGTAACTTACACGCTATACGCCATTGCCCTAGTTCGGGAAATGGGAAATTCATTGGTGTCTGTGTATTTACTAATTGTAACTTATCTATTTGACCTCTATTCATGGGTTCTGTTCATGAATATCTATGAGGAGACCCAATACCCAATACCCAGCGGGCTGTATTTCATGAACCGTAATAGGTAGAGTTGATTTTTTTACAGAGTGGCCGCTGTAATAAATAATACAAATAAAATAAGGTTAGAAATTAAATAGGGTTCCCCAACCCCATACAAGAAATGGGTTTTAGTACCTTCCCTAAAGAAGAATATTTTAGCGTACTCTATGAGTATTACAGATTACTTATAAAGCAAACACGCACTAAGTACTGATCCTGATAAATAAATAAATAAATAAGTACTGATCCCTCCGATACCAACTCTGTGCGAGCGCGGTGCTCCAGAACAGACGATGGCCCACTCCCTACAGTGACGTGGCCAGTGGCCACCTACTGGGACTAAGTACTTTAATTTCTTCAGAAATATTGTAAGTATATGTAAGTAGTAAAGGTTGGTTAACATTTATTTGGTATGGAATGCAAGGCATATTTGACCAGATTAGCTTAATAGGTTTTAAATATTTAAAAACACACTCAGAAAAATGCCTTTGAGTACTTATCTTTAGCTTTATGGTCTTAAATGAGGTAATTAGTTACGAAAATCGTTAGGAAACCTGGACTTAGAATTAGTATTATAAGTCTGACATCGCTAAAGTGCCTTGAGCAAGCGGGTGATGCTTGCTTGCCTTCTCTGTATTAGAAGAGAGCTTTGCTCTGCAGTGGGACAGTAATAGGCTGGTATTCATAATTATAATATTATTAATCAATTAAACTTGATGATATGAATGGATTATAGGACGGAAGTGGAAATGCACAAATATCTAGATATTTTAGCTTTTGGTAAGTCAGTTTCCCATTAAATAACTTATATTCATATTCATATCATTTATTTGCATTCTACACTCCACCACTCCACTCCACTTTTTTATCTTCCACTTAACTTATAAATGACTAGTTGCTGCCTGCGACTTCGTCCTCGTCAAAATTGATTTTTATATCACGGGAACTGTACATTTTACCAAGATAAAAAGTAGCCTATGAGCTATTCCGGATTATGATACATCTTTGTGCCAAATTTCATCTGGATCCGTTCAGCCGTTCTCGCGTTATTGAGTAACAAACATCCATCCATCAAAACTTTCGCATTTATAATAGTAGTAACGGGTCAGCTTAAAATCGAAGGGATGCGCTGTCTGTAAGATCTCCATAGTATCAACTGTATCAAGTCACTTTATGCTAAAACAATAGTACAAGGCCCAGGTCATACAGATAAGTAAGGGCTCTATAACTGATGTATGTGCGGAGGGTAGACAAGAGAATCGGCTCGGTACTAATAGTTCTTTCAGTACTGGGACAATGGTGGACGTGGGAGGAGCTGTTATGTTGACTGCACGAGAATAAAACGATAATGACGAAATAATGATAATCATAATGATAATGATGATGATGAATTGAGATCCAAGTGTCGTTAGACCTGTGTAATTTAAGTAAGGCTGAAATTTTGAGAATAGTTAGAGGAATATGTCGGTCAGTGGGTCGTCTTACGGGCGGGTATGTATGCATCTTGAATGCTCATCAAAGCCCAGCCCCAACCCTTAGATTTAGACAATGGAAATTTTTCACAGAGGTTCACTGTATGTTGTAGTATACATACAGCGAATAAAAAAGGATATTTCATTCATTATTATTTATTTAATTCAACCCCTAAAGAGCTTAAATGGGGGCACAAATGTTGAATAGAAAAATAATATTAATATCGACTTAACTTCGTAGGAGTACATCTAAAAACAAATAAGCAAACACGTAAGTATTTTGTCGTTTTCTGAAAATCAATGCCTCAGACAAAAGCAAGTATATACATTTATTTTAATCCATCACAAAATATCACTCAACACACTGAGCAGTAAATCGCAATTTAAATAACAAGGTTTTCACATCTTCCTCACGATAATAAGCCGATTTGAACCTTAAAATCGGCAGTCGTAATACCCCACAGCTCAGTATCATCTAGGCGGCAACAGACGTGCGAGTGCGCGGTAATTAAAGTAATTGCCTGCTCATTGCTCACTTAGCAAGTACTTAGCATAGGTCGGTGACCTCGACACGTGCTTTTGACATACCTTTGGCCTGTCAATGTGGGCTTTAATAGTTCTGGATAGGAAATGTAGGATTTTAAATCAGGTTAGAAATAAACGGGTCACTACGTCCTTGGAGCTGGTTTACGATTCTTGGAAGGCCATGCCTATAATGGAGGTATTTCTTCACTTTTTGTATTTCTTATTATATTTTAATGGGATACAATAGGCCAATAAGGTATTTAATGCTTATGTATGTAATTTACTAGCTTCAGATCGTGACTCTGCCTGCATGGTTTTTTACTTACTTTACTTTTACTTTCGTTATATGTTACGTTTTAGTCGGATTTATGGGTACTGTAACTGTACTGTATGAGTAATGTATGTTACGTAGCCGGATTTATGAGTACTGTAATCTTACATAGCCTATACTATTCGTATAGGCTATGTAAGATTACAGTACGACCCACCAGCAGACCAGTAACCAAAGACTTAACTAAACGAGTGTTACCGCGTGTTGTAGCTAGTTTATACTTTCACTATTACATAATTAATTAATCTATGGATCTACTAAACCGATTTTAAAAATTCTTTCCCAATTTGGAAGCCACGTTATTTATTTATTTATTTAGGTAAGTATTTTAAACTTAATGAACAAAACAAAAGTACAAAGGCGGACTTAGGCATTCTCTAACAGTCGACCAAAGGTGGTGAAGAGATAACATGTATGATGGCGAAACGTTCGTGGGTGAAAAGTTATTTGGATGAAATGTTAATGGTTTAAAGATTCTGTTGGCCAATAGTTCATGGACCAATCGACTGTTGGTAAAACGTTTCAGACTCGATAACACGTTATTACTGATTGCTTTATACAGGGTGTCCCAGCTAAGGACGTCCAAACGAAAATTTTGGACTCCTCCCTTGCTGGGCTATCCAAACCACCCCCATGTATGTTCTACGATTTTTTGCGGTTTAAGAGCTAAACGACATTTTAATATTTTTTTGGGATATTCTTCTTTACATCAGATTTTGTAGATTTTATCTTTTTGTGTCGCATTTTTTGGAAATATTTCCGTGACTGACTGACTGACATAGTGATCTATCAACGCACAGCCCAAACTACTGGACGGATCGGGCTGAAAGGTAATGGCCCGCCAATGTATGAAAACCATACCCACGGCGTACAGACATGAAAATGTGCTGGATATACAGAGAAATATTATAGTTTGCAATGGTATGTGTCGCATTACTGTGGGGATTGTATAAGACGGTAAAAAAATAAAAAAGCCTATTTTTTATGTGAGTGCATAATATGTGTTGTATCATATTTTATGGGTGATTAAGCTAAGAGTTAAGTATAAAAACCATATCCAACCCTTACAGAAAACATATAAGGCTAGATTTTCAAAGAAATAAACCATACTCACGGCGTACAGTAACGACATAGAGCTCTATTTACAGAATTTATAGTTCATCTAGAGAACGTTTTTGCGCATTTATTACTAAGGAATTAGGTGATAAGGAAATAAAATTCATTACTATTAAGTAACAATAATATTGTTTCCTCCTGACATGTCGTGATTGTATTCTCCCACTTATCAAAACTTTCTTGCCAACCAACTCCCGGTGTCGAAATATTTCGAAAAAGTACAAACTCAACTAGATTAAATTCAATTAATTCAACTAGAATTCAATTAATCAATTAATTCAACTCAAGTAGATGAAATTCAATTACACAAAGTAAAAATTGCAGATTTTGTACATTTAGAAAAGTTTTTTACCAAAACTTTTTTATTTTTTTTACGTGTTCTCCCATTGAATTTTCATAAAATGTTTACATAAAATGAAAAGTGGGTTAAATGGCCGTAATTTAAAATTTATTTGGTCTTTGTACGGTAACTTTTGTCAACCGGGTCATAAAAGAGCCGTAACCTTTGGCATGCAGGTAGATGTTATGACGTAGGCATCCGCTAAGAAAGGATTTTTTAAAATTCACCCCATAAGGGGATGAATCAGGGTTCCAAAGTTTAGTATGGAGAAATCAACTTTGCCGCGGACGAAGTCGCTGGCAGAAGCTACTTGTATTATAAATTAAAATAAATTACGCGAGCGAAGACGCGGGTGTTACTAATTTGTATTCCGACACAACAAAAGGCGTTAATTGTATAAATATAATTATGTATATCGTATAGACTTAGCAGAAAATACTCACTTTACATATTATACGGCTTCGTTATACCGCCCTAATTCTAAAACACGCTTTCGTAATTTACAAATCGGATTTTGCCATACGTTAGGCGGTATCGAATGTCGCAATATTAATTAATGTGCGCAAACCTTGTTATCCACTCATTTATATTCAAATTGAAACGGGAAGCGCACACAATTTGATTAAATTTTAATCAATACATATTATACAATATGATAGGATACGGTTTACATTATACGATTATATACATATACGAAGTGTAAAACATAGCCGTTAATTACGCATTTTGCCCAAGCTACAACTTTGAGCAATATTTTTTACTGGGCTACGACTTTTTTTTATAGTTAAGATAAGGAGAAATCACTCTTTAAGTTAGTTCGCAATGTAATGCACTTAAAATATTGTATTTTCGTGGGTATGCAACAGTATAGGGGTCATGGCAGTATTTAAAGTTTAGTTATAACGTTGAAAACTGGTGTTAAACTGACCTTCAATATATCCGAAACCAGAATGGTTCCAGGACTTCCAGGTATGATCTAGAACAAAAAAATGATCGCAATGATAGAAAGAACATGTAAGTTTCAGTTACGCTAAAGAAGCGTCTTTTTACACATAACGTAAAATATCATACTGTTTACGTTTTTACATGAGATGAACGGAGACATTGTTAAGTAGAAAATAGGCTTATTTCCGTTCATGATTAATTTATTGTCGGCAGAGCTTCAGATACGATATAATTTAATTAATTTTGAACTCTGAGTAGAAGTTTAGTTTTGGAACCTTACTTTTTAATAGATTTGAAATTTAATTAAAAATTCATAATAATTTAATTAAAAAGAGCGTCTGCTAGAGATCAATTAATATTCTATTCAAACATATTCCTCATTTTTCTTCCTAGATTTTAACTTAGGTTTATTTATTTATTTATTCAACCTTTATGCAACAAAAAAGTAGGTACAAAGGCGGGCTTAATGCCTTAGGTAATGAATCAATTCTTCAACGATTCAAATAAAAAATTGCTGAAAGCCAATTCTACAACATACCAACTTCGAATTTTATCAACAAATTAAATCACAAAGCTAACAACTGCACTCAACATTTAAAAAAAAATCGTTTGCCTCCATTCCATAGCTAACTACTCATTTCTGCGTAAACCGCCGTGCTCGTCGGACGTGTGGGCGTTGTTACAATAAAATAAACTAAATATTTTCACTATTCGCGTTCACGATAACAACCGCCATTGTTCCTGCTGCAGCGCTCGCGACCGTAAATCTGGACTAAGGTGGTGTAACGAGCGCTATTGTCGAACAACTGTAACGCACGTCCATTGTCACTACGTTGATATTTTGAACTCAGAATATTGTACTTTCAGCTTTGGATATTTTCCTTAATACTAAACTTATTAGTATTTTTTCACTGCTAATGTTTTTGGGGGAGACTAGCTATTTATTTATTATTTATTTATTTATTTATTTTACTTTAATTATAACGGTTACAACCAATTAAAATAATTAAAGACAGAAGACAGATCAAAATATAAAAAAAAAAGAAAGAAAACACAAATATACATTTAAAAACAAAACAAAACAACTTCATCCCTTTCATAAATGCTAAGCTATGACTTATCTATTAAATAATAGTACTGGAATAATAGACTCTGCCTTGTTTTTGTGGGGATTTCCTCATAGGTTGTCTACGCCTCCTGCAAGGCGGAAAGGTGTGTCGAACTCCTATGGCCTAAAACCCCACAATGTTTCTTTAACTACAAAGGTAGGCACAGGGCTCGCTCAGAATATTCATCTGCACCTACACCACCACTTCACAGGTGTTCTATCAGGTACCACCACCACAAATCGGACTGTCACCCGGTGTGACCGTCACCCACCGACCGCACTGACTTAGAGAATCTGGCTGGTTTAGTCATATCCAACCTTATTTTATTTTAATGTTACAATGAGATAAACTCTGTTCTAAATTAAAAAGTCTTGACAGATCACGACTTGCTAGTCGTGAACTGTCAAGTCTTTTAAAATCTAATTCAAACAATTCGCGTCAAACAAGACGTTTTTAGCTATATAAAAATAAAATATAATGATATAATTAGCTAAATAGAAGAAATAAAAGAAAAAGTGTGTTTCAATCACGTAATGAGCCTTCCGGTACAGTAACCTCGTCTCAGGGGTTACAGTACATATTTACCTAGATAGATAGAGTGTAAAATCTGATTACTTACTGATCGCTGCAGTGCTGTTGCTAAGTAATCCATTTTAGACAGTGCGCCTCTTGGAGTATTTATGCCTTGATTTAATTAATGTCTGTTCGAAGGCACCGTCGTCTCGTCGCCAAATTGAATTAACATTGTAAACATTAATTTAAGATAGGTACGTGTACAGTATCTATGTAGGAGTTGCCAGCACATCAGATTTATACCTTTTTGTTGTAAAATCGGTCCTATTACAACTGCACAAGATGCTGTAGTGTTTACCGTGACCTATCCAGTGTCGAATGTCATAAAAAGTAAATTAAGAAATATGTGTGTTTCCAAACGTTACAATACCTAGTAACAGCAGGCCAATTCTACAATGACATTCAAAATTTAGGTCACAATCTAGACTTAGTGTCAAGAAGACCATTCTCGTAAAAATTTAAGTTCAAAATCTAGTCGCAATTTCATCCCAGCGACAATCAATATAAAAAGCTTAAAAAACTACACCTTTACCCTCCTTTCTTCTTTATTTTCTACTACTAGTAAAAAGAAAAGAAAGAAATACTTGTAAAAGTTTTTTTGACAAATTAAGACTGATTACAATGAGATCGTAATGCAATAATTGTTAAACTTACAGAAATTATCTTTTTGTTTGCAATTTGTCGTATGCCAATGGAGCCGTCCCCACATTCAAGGGTGTTGTTTCCCGATAAGCCGTGGACCGCGCGTGCTTCTGGCTCGGCTCGCTGTGTTGGCCACGCGGCTTCCAACCACGACACAACGGGAACAACTATTTAGACCTGTTATTAAGATCTAGACTAGGCAAACGAATAGAAATTACCGAGAAAATGAATGGTGGAATGAGGTGGAGCATGCGGTAAGAGAGCCTAAGATCTGGCAAAAACTTCTGAATTATGTGAAACTTTCATTTCTTTCTTTTGCTCCTGGCATGATATCTCTTCACTACTTTTGGTTGACTACTTTTTGTTGCATATAGCTTAAATAAATATATTTTAAAAGTCTGTCAAAATAATGAGTTTGGGAAGCTCTAATACTTATAACGTAGCAATACTAAGCTCAGTATGACCTCAATGACTTTTAGTATTTAAATGTAAATATTTACGATAAATTATTTTTAGATCTACAAGAATTTAATCACAAATTGAGTTTCACTGAGTTCAGAATCGCTCCCTGTTTATAAATAAACTTCAGTAAGTTTAAACATGAGATTTTAAATTACTACAAACTTGATTACATTTCGAAACGTAGCAATTGAATAATGTTCATCTCGATAGGCCAGCATCAATTTGTTTAAGCAACAAGAGGCACATAATTTCGCTGTTAACTCAATAAACTGCTCCAAACTCCAAACTCGATTCACTAGAAATAGCCCGTCTTTGTTTGTTAATGTAATTCGCGCCCATCCAATGCCGATTTGTAATGATTTTAATGTGCGAATGATGCCCTTACAACTGTTCAATGTCCAGCATTACCTGAAACACGGCGAAATATGGAACTATATTTTTAACCTTACTGTGTGTGACATTTCCTTGATATTTGCAAGCAGCGCCACTTCGAAATGTCAAGTTATGCTGGTCGTCAGCCACATGCGATGTATTGTTCACGCCCCCTCAGGTCCGCACTATTGTACTCAAGTGTATTATAATTGCTGGTTATTTATTGTGGCGCGGCGGGAGACAATTCTGCTACATAAAATTCGCTTCAACTTAACTAAATTAAACTCTTGTTAAAACGTGAAAGTATTTTCCAGTGTCATTTCCGAATTTTTAAATGCTCTCGCTGTTGTCGATCGTTAATCATGTTTTTATTTGTTTAAGAGCTTTTACGCCGTACGGCATTTCATTATCATTTTCAAAATGTCTTATTTAAAAAAGTCTCTGTTTCTATGGAAAACTTAAAATCGGTCGAATTTAGCCGTAACATAATTTTTTGAAAATATTCTCCGAATAACTTTTTAGACCTATTTATGATGTTTACCTATGCGTAGGTTTCATTAAAATCGGTTCATTAATTTCGAAAATACGGCCTTGAAAGTTTATATGAAATGCCTGTTGGAAATGTTTCTTTCAATCTTTTCTTTCAAATCTACGTTAATTTATGATTGTGTTCTCCTATCCAAAGATTAGCGTTTCTATTCATGCTTCAGTTTTATTACTAACACTCATTTCATTATAATAATGGCTACGCTTGTAATCCATTATGACGTGTAACCGTCGCATAAACACCTTTATTTTCCTTCATGTCTTTTCAGTACGTGAAATCTTTTGGCAGCATTCTCACAATTTTTTGAATACGTTGGAAGCCGGCCAGGTTTCGACGTTTATTTCGCGTGCTCCGTCCAATACACACAAGCCGTCCATCAATTAGTTACAAATAGTTTCTGTATTGAACGAGTACCTAATGCGAAGCCCACAAAGTCGTAATGGCCCAGTGGTTAAGGCTGGCGCCTCTTATGCTCGAGGTTGCGGGGATGGCAATTACCAATGTGACTTTTACAATCCCTTTGTACTTTCTTATATAGTTTATCTTGGACATCAATGACATCGGTGAAGGAATACATCGTGAGGAAACCTGATTTTATTAACCGACTTCAAAAAAAGGAGGAGGTTATCAATTCGACTGTATTTTTAACCGACTTCAAAAAAAGGAGGAGGTTATCAATTCGACTGTATTTTTTTTTTATGTTTGTTAGCTCCTTACTTGCGTCTGGGTGAACCGATTTTCATGATTCTTTCTTTATTTGAAAGCTGGTGCTTCCCGTGTGGTCCCATTGTCACCATTTCAATATCTGATGATGAACTTCGGAGATATGGAATGGAACTCCTCACAGAATCACAGCAGCAATATCGTAACAAGTGAAATTGCTTTGTTTATACGTGTAGTCGATGACTGACTGAAGGAAAAGGGGGGGGGGTACGTCAACCCCTCCTACCAGTTTCCAAAATTAAATATATCGTGTGAGGTATTGTTTGAAAGGGCTTTTTGTAAGGATTTCAAACATTAAAGCACAAGCACTAAAAAGTGAAAAATAAAAAGCTTTTTTACAAAAAAAGATAACCGCCTTCAAAAACTACAAAATAAAAATAACTTTAGTTTTGGAAGTCGGTGGCAATACTTACCTACATAACAAAAAACAAAACCAAAGCCGCCGACTTCCAAAACTAAAGTTATTTTTATTTTGTAGTTTTTGAAGGCGGTTATCTTTTTTTGTAAAAAAGCTTTTTATTTTACTGCTGTTATACATAAGTGTGAAAGTTTAGATGGATATTTGTTTCTCATTCACACCATAACGGCTGAAGAGATCTGGATGAAATTTTGGCACAGAGATACAAATTATAGGCTGGAATAGCACAAGCTAATTTTTATACCTGAATAACGTAAGATTCCTGTGGGATAATATATTAACTTCTGTCTTGTATTAAGCAAGCGTGGTGATCAAAGCGGTTTTCTTCTCTGTATGAGAAAAGGCCTTTTGCTCTGCAGTGGGACCATTATAGACTGGTATTATTATTTGTGCGAAGCCCCTTATAATCCCGCGTCAAATTCAATCTGGTAACACAGTTTAGTCGACGGTTAATCCGACACGCTTTACTCGAGACTCGCCATATGGCGTCTTACAATATTTTTTTGTCACCGTCCAACACAATAGCGGATTTAGATGTATTTGATGACGTTTGAAATTTCACGGGGGCCGCTAAATATCAATACAATTGGTGTGAAATTACAACAAAAAATAATGACCGTTTTAATCGATGGTATGTTATGCTTTATTGTATGAACTGTATCAATAGATATTGTTATTCTTTGCTGAGAAGTTTTATGGATATTGAGCGTGAAATTGCGGTCGATTTTCATTTTGTTAATCATTCTCTATGAAGTTTTTGATGTTATTTATATCGATTTTAATAGGACGTCACTGAGAGTAAAAACCGGACTGCCTCGCTGGTCTAGTAGTCGCAAATGTATTTTCAGGTCAGGCAAAGTGTTATTGTGTTTTTCCATCAGGAATTTCTCAATAGCGGCCTTCGAATCTGGATTTAGGCCCGGTTGATGGCAATAGGCTCGCCCCCTATTACATGGGATGGGACTTAAACATAACAGTCGAAATGTGGGTATACTAATGGGTACACCTCTGTCTAATCCTTTGGGGGTTACTGGCGTGATGATATTTGAAAGTAAATAAGAGAGAAGATTCAATATTGAATGAGGTAATCTCTATACTTTATCATTTCTGGTTCAATGCCAGCAATTCAGTTTTTGAATGAATTTCATATTTTAATACATTCAGCTTTTCGACGAGGCTTTTCTGAGCAACACGACAGCATTAGAGGTGATTCAAATTCACCTATTGTTGTGCAAATCTCCGCCAGGGGGCGCCTGCTACGGCTGTTGATTACGGAAACGGGACCGAATTAAGATCATTCGGAAGAATGGCAGGAAACGCACGAAGGGAGTTCGAATTTTAGAATTATAAAGGCCGTGGGTGAGTGAGGTTCGTGTCGCGATAGGAAATCGGATTGCAGTGAATTTGTTATCTTAGAATTATTATTTATAAGAAGGTCCACACAGAAGTTGGAATATCTTATTTACAGCTTTGATTTCATCTAGTTGTTTTTACAAGCTTTTATTTAGCTTGCACTGTTCGTATGTAAGTAAGTATGTATGTATGTAAATAAGTTGTCCTTTCAAAATTTGCAAACCATTTTTCGACCATTTGTTGTTATCCTATTGAGCTGAAATTTTGCATACTGGTCCAGTCCCCATGACAATGCATGTTTATAATAAGCATGACGTGATGCTGCTGCCAGGATTGGCTCCAGACGAGGGAACTCCTTAACGGTTAACAGTAGGGACATGAAATTTTATATATTGGTCCAGTCCCAATAACAATGCATGTTTATGATAAGCATGACGTGATGCTGCTGCCAGGACTGGCTCCAGACGAGGGAATTCCTCAACGGTTAACAGTAGGGACATGAAATTCTACATACAGGTCCAGTCCCAATGACAATGCATGTTTATGATAAGCATGACGTAATGCTGCTGCCAAGATTGGCTCCAGACTAGGGAACTCCTCAACGGTTAACAGTAGGGACATGAAATTTTACATACTGGTCCAGTCCCAATGACAATGCATATTTATGATAAGCATGACGTGATGCTGCTGCCAGGACTGGCTCCAGACGAGGGAACTCCTCAACGGTTAACAGTAGGGACATGAAATTTTGTATTTTACATACTGGTGTAATCCCAATGACAATGCATGTTTATGATAAGCATGACGTGATGCTGCTGCCAGGATTGGGTCCAGACGAGGGAACTCCTTAACGGTTAACAGTCTTCTTCTTATCGTGTGGGCAGTAAGGTCTTATGACCCCATACACCCTAGCGTCAGAGTTTCTAAACCGCCTCAAGGGCCTCTGACATGGTTTGAGTGGAACCGTAAGTCCAGGTTTTCCTCACGATGTTTTCCTTCACCGATGCCACTGATGTCCAAGATAAACTTTAGAAAGTACATATGAATTGAAAAATTCACATTGGTACTTGCCCGGATTTGAACCCGCAACCTCATGCATGAGAGGCGGGCGCCTTAACCACTGGGCCGTCACGAACAGTAGGGACATGAAATTTTAATTGGTCCAGTCCCAATAACAATGCATGTTTATGATAAGCATGACGTGATTCTGCTGCCAAGATTGGCTCCAGACGAGGGAACTCCTCAACGGTTAACGGTAAGGACATGAAATTTTGTATTTTACATACTGGTCCAGTTCCAATGATCATGCATGTTTATGATAAGCATGACGTGATGCTGCTGCCAGGATTGGCTCCAGACGAGGAAACTCCTCAACGGTTAACAGTAGGGACATGAAATTTTACATACTGGTCCAGTCCCAATGACAATGCATGTTTATGATAAGCATGACGTAATGCTGCTGCCAAGATTGGCTCCAGACTAAGGAACTCCTCAACGGTTAACAGTAGGGACATGAAATTTTGCACACCCATTGGAAAGACATTGGGCGATGTTAGGGGGTCCACCATGAAATTGCTGCCACCTTCAGATTTGGCTCCAAACCAGAGAATTCCTCAACGGTCGGCAGTAGGGACTTGACATTTTGCATACCCGTTCGGATATGATAGACAGTTGGTGAATTCACCATGAAATTGATGCCACATCCAGGGTTGGCTCCAAACCCAGGCATAAGAGGTATACCATGACTTGTGTAATTTGGTGAGATGGGCGTCAATAGCATTGGTTTGCAACCTGTCTAGGAGACGGAAAATGAGCAAAATACAAAAAGTAAAGTGATGTCATTCTAAATCCAATATGGCGGACGTCTCGAAATGGCGATTTATAATTTCAACAGTAGCCCTTACGATATGGGTTTCCAATAAAAGGGCTTGGTTAGCGAAACACAATAACTAAAGTGACGTCATTGCATATCGTCGCAGTAACCCCTATGATATGGGTATCAAATGGAAGGGCTTGGTGAGCGAAGCATAATAAGTAAAATCACGTCATTCTTAATTCAAAATGGCAGACGTCTTATTATAACAATGCAATATTGTTATGACATAGAGCTGACCTGATAATGGACCTGGAATATAGCACATAGCTAAAAAAAATTCCTCGTGGCTAAGTTAATCTTGACTAATGCTAAATCTTATATTGATTGCAAGATTTCAAAAGACTAAAAAGTAGAAAATAAAATATAAATAAAAAAATCTTTTTAAAAACAAGCTTTTATTTAAATGTAAACGTAACCTAAAAAAAAGAAAATATAATGCGAACTAAAAATAAAAAAAATAAATTTAAGTGACTAAATGATGTACCTATATGAATATAAATCTTTTCAAAATGTAAAAAATATATAAATTTTAAAAGCTTGAGGCACTGATATTGTGCAGTACACCTGTATACCTAACTGATAGCGTACATCAGTGCCTCAAGCTTTTAAAATTTATATATTTTTTACATTTTGAAAAGATTTATATTCATATAGGTACATCATTTAGTCACTTAAATTTATTTTTTTTATTTTTAGTTCGCATTATATTTTCTTTTTTTTAGGTTACGTTTACATTTAAATAAAAGCTTGTTTTTAAAAAGATTTTTTTATTTATATTTTATTACAGGCAGAAATTAAGAAGAATATCTAATAATTCTGAGAGATATATATTCAGTATCAGATGAGTTAGCATATAATAAGCTTTTAGCTATGTATTTTTTATTGTTACTGCAACAGTCTATGTAAACAATAAAGAAATGAAAAAATTGGCAGTCAAGGGTACAACTGACAGCACTGAAAACATAACGTCACATTTTCATGTCGGTGACTCGGTGAATGTTGGTGATACATCGCCATGTCGGTGACGGGTAAATGTAAGCATGTCGGTGACGGGTATATGTAAGCAATTCGGTGACGCTATTACATTGGCATGTCGATGACGCGATTGCTATAGCATGTCGGTGACGCGAGACCATAAATTTTGTCCCTACCAAAAGTCCTCAACGCGGCTAATAAAGTTTTCATTTCAAAAATCCTTAACACCGAACAAAAATATAATAAACAAAAATAAAACAACGGCACCAGCTAGTGTTAAAACTATTTCTACCATTGACTGCAGAATAACTCCCCATGACGTGCCAAGTTGGTTTGATGCAAATATTACGAGACAGCCGGACGGCGTACATCATGGTGTTTTATGGCAAACCTACGTGTTTGTTTACAATCCATAGATCTGCTGGATAGCTAGCACCTTGTATACTTATTGAAGCCAATATTGTAGTAGTTACAGGTATAAATATTGTAAAGGAATGTGAATATATTGCTGTGCATATTGAAGACTGCATAAAATGTTAAAGGACCTTCTTATATTTTTACTATAAGATACATTCCGCCATAATATAATAAACATTTAAATATTTAAAAATGTAGGTTGTATTAGTTAAAAAAAAAATATGTTTATTGCATTTTCATAAGGCTTACATAAGGTAACACCCCCAATAATCGACACTTTAACGTGCGCAAACAAGCATTTTTTCAAATATTTTCTTACTTTATGATATTATAAGGTATTTTGAAGCATTGAGTAACGCTTCAGACTTCGTTACGTAATATTTGAAAGCAAACATAAGTTTCATATAAATAAATAAAGTAATAATATATCGAAATAAATTAACGTTTTTTGGTCTAGTGATCGACAGCAGAATTCTATTTTTCGACACCCGGTAATCGACATGTTACAGTAATCGACATCCCACCAAAAACATTCTGTAAAAAACTAGCCAAGTCTCGATGGAGCTGCTTGTTTATCTCTAAAAAGTAATGAAATCTAAACAAAGTCGTGCCAAGTCTAAGGTTCCGTACTGCGATTTCTTTATTATTGTTAATGTTGTGTGACTTGGCCGTTGAACATTCTTTATACGTTAGTGTGTACAAGTCAATTTTGTTTAAGTACACGTAATGTTATATCTGTTGTAACTACCTATGTTTATTAAGCGAGATAATAGCCCATACTGGTATTGGTAATTGGACGCTAGTGTCTCATTTTAGGCTGTTGTTGATTGTGCAATACATGCATTCAGCATTGATAATGCTGACTTCTGCTCTCTTCTTTTTGGAGCGTCAAATCGACCATCGATCTAACATAAAATAGACGTGCAGACGGACTTCTATCAATGATTCAATTGACTGGTTATTGAATCAACGTTTTTCAAGTGGCAATTTTCCATCGTCAATGGGTAGCGGTTCTGGCGACAGATTGGTGCAATGGTGTCATGGAGCACCTGGTTTTGTACCCTTCAACGGCCAAGTCACACAACATTAACTATAATAATAAAGAAATCGCAGTACGGAACCTTAGACTTGGCACGACTTTGTTTAGATTTCATTACTTTTTAGAGATAAACAAGCAGCTCCATCGAGACTTGGCTAGTTTTTTACAGAATGTTTTTGGTGGGATTTCACTTCTTTTTGTAGAAACGTGGGCATATTGATTTATTTTATTAGATTTTCTTATTTGACACAGTTTTTTTTTGTTTTTATTTTTGTTTTTTTTTTTGTTTTTTTTTTTTAATGAAGCGGCCCACCAAGTTGAATATTTTTTGTAAAGTCGGTATGTCGCGATCTGTAATAGTTTGGTTGGGCTCTTGTGTTTTCTAATCAGGGTCACCAGGTACTCCAGATCATCGATTGTCCTAGTTTTTATAGTTTTCCCTTTATGTGGCCATTAAACCCTAACTCTGTACCAAATTTCAGCTCTCTGAGTTTATGGGAAGTATTAGTTCTATTTTGATGATCATGAGTGAGTGAGTGTCATAAATGCGAAACTTTGCTTTCGCTTAACTTCGGAACTAAATGACCTACAGACTTGAAATTTTGGATTTTAAGTATATGATTACAGCTTACTAGATGACGAAAATTTCTGCGTTCTGGTCTAATCCAGAGGTTGTCAAATAGGGGCCTGAAAATGCGGCGAAATGGTTCCAGTAAAGGATGGTACGGCAGTGTTTGCTTCGCGCTCGACTTTGGCGGGGGCACTTCCGTGCCCCCCGATCCAATAATCGACATATTCCTAACACTTCTAAACAATAAATCCCAATAGAAAAGCCGAGATAATCTAGTATTATATGTGACGAAATAAAAACTTAGTCTTAATCAGTATTTTGATCATTTTAATCAACAAACAATCTTATAATAAACAAATAGTGGCTAGTAATTCGTAGGTTTCTAAAAAAATACACTTTTCGCGGGCAGAAGCTAGTTTGCAATATAATACATCTCTTAAATATTAAACAATAAATGTAGAAGATGTGTCATTTGGTGTCGGTTTAGTATCCGCCTTTTCTTGTTTTTTTTTTGTTTTTATCTGTTAGTTTTTTCTGTTTTTTGTTTTTCTATCTTCCTCAATTTTAATCGTTTTCTTTTTTCTCTTTCCTTGGATTTAATATCTAATTTTTTCACCTTTCTGACAACTTCTATTGCCTGTATTATTTGAAAAAGTGTGGATTTTTTTTTTGGTGCCATAAAAAACATTTATGTCGATTATAGGAACATGCGAAAAAAAAAACTCCAGTTATCGACAAGCGTGTTTTCATATTATATTATAAACTTACAATTGCAAAGACATTACTAAAAACTAAAGAATTTGGTTTCTAACTTAATAAATAATTTACATGCTCGGTCAAGCAAAACAATTAAAAGTTATGGGCATTATATCTTGCTCACCTCCTTAGCGATTTCGCTAATGAAACGGGGAATTATTTAGAGATCTCTGCCGATTGGTATGTTCAGCTACGCCATTTTCTTTAAAACAGCCGAATCTATGAAATATCTTTCGCAATGATAGCTAGATAATCCTCAAGTATGTTTATGGTTCAAATACGTTCCAAAGCGAGACTCAACTCTTGTTTTTTTTCGTTAACTTTTTAAGTGTCGAACACTGGGGCTCTGTCGAGCACTGGGTGTTTTACCTTACATACTACATACTTTAACAAAAGATGAAAGACAGCACTTAGACGCAGACTAGTCTGTCTGAGTCAGACCATTATACCTACAATGTTAGAGTCAAAAGGCAAGATAAAATGTAAAGGAATTTGATACAATCTGTAGTAACATAAAAAGGCTGAAGAGTATTTTGTTTGTTTAAACGCGATTGGAAAAAATGATGTTGCATATGATAACTAGATTCAAGGAGGCCAACAGGAGCTGTAGAGTAACCAAAAATGTAACTTAACGCGTGTGAAAAAATCCACGTGAAAGCGAAGTCGCGGGCAGAAGCTAGTGCTAATATAACTTCTTTCATAGGTACGGCTAAAGATGTAATTACAATTACTTTATAAAGAATTAAAAAAAAAGTATTAATTCAAAAAACCTGATCAGCACCGGTCGCGTAATAAAAACAAATTCAACAAAATAAATTCAAATATTTCAACCACGAACTCCATCAAGCGAAAGACCCTAGGATAATTTACGCTAACCTCAATAAGAATAACGTGGCCCGTACCCATAGGAACCAGGGTTATCACTCATCCGCAGATCTTTTCTAATTTCACGATTTATTCGCTGCAAGTGAAGACACGGAAGCCCTATGGTGTGTATAAATCACCTTTATGTGGTACCCCTGGCCCCTGGGCCTCACGCTATCCTTAATCCGAAGAGGAGTTTTAATTGTTAAGTTGGTACCGGAGGGACTGATAATGGACGAGCTAAATTAAGAAAAAAATTGTAGGACAGAAATATTTTTTTGATCAATTTAAATTTTGAATTAGGAGACTTTATTTTTGGGGGTTTCAGTAAATGGTAAGAAGTGATTGGCACTCTTATTAAGGATAATGTATAAGTATACTTTGTTTAGTTTATTTCTTTAAAGTTTTTATATCTCATTAAAATTATTGATCAACTATCACCATTAAATGAAAAGTCGTAAAACCACAACTCACAGTAAATCTATACACATCAAAAAAGTCTAGGGATCAACATCCCTAACAAATGTTAGGGATGTTGATCCCTAGACTTTTTTGATGTGTGTATGTACAATAATACGACGCTGAAGTTTGATTGATAATTCCGATCTGAAAAAAAAACTTTCCTTACCTATATGTATAGGTAGCCCGTTTATCAAGGAAGGTTACATGCTGGAACCAACCTTGAAATCATGAATAAAAAAACAGCTGATCCATACATTACGATCTTGTTGTGTAGCATTTTTGTAGGGAACAGCTGATTTTTTTTTCATTATTTCAAGGTTCGTCCAATAGTACCTAAAAGTTGTTCATAATGATGAGTACAATGACCCCTTTTCAGGTTTCGGGTATATTTTCAATTACCCTGTATAACGTCACACTACGACACATAGGAACGGAGCAGTAACCACAGACTCAAGACGCGGGTAAAACCGAGACGGAGCGATAGCTATAAGTAACATACAACAAACAATATACCATTTGCATGCATGCATTCATTCATCACATTCCGACCCCCATTCAGTTTGTGATCCTTAAAAATGACTATATTATTTTGCGCCCTAAATTATGGCTCTGAAGTTGACTGAATGCACGATATATCTCGAATATTGCCAGTAATATGTCAGCGAATTTGCGTGGGTTACCCATCTTCCGAGAAAGAGATATTCCATTGAAGATCCGACGATTTTTAAGATATTTGAGCCCCTTTGGAATATCTATACTTAATATTATAAAGTTGCAGTGTTTGTTTGTTTGTTTGTTTGAACGCGCTAATCTCTGGAACTACTGGTCCGATTTGAAAAATTCTTTCAGTGTTAGATAGATTAGTTATCGAGGAAGGCTATAGGCTATATACCATCACGCTACGACCTACGGGAGCGGAGCAGTAACCAAAGACGCGGGTGTAACCGCGGTGGACAGCTAGTGTGAATATATTTGGAATTGTTATTTATTGTTGATACCTCATTTTTTCAATGTCTTCTTGCAGATCGGCTTCAACTATACACTAAACAAAAAGCGGTCTAATAACGATAGATTTATGGTTTAAATATTGTTGATCTATCGAAGTTTATTACATGCCAGCATTTAAATAAATAGTTATAACGGTATTTATCTAATGTTATAATGAATAAAGTATATAACAACAATATTACTATTATAACTAGTTAATTTCAGTTTTTATTATTTTAGCCACTTGGGAGTGAAGCTTATTCTCTTTCACAGCTTTCTGCACTTTGCTTTTCTTGTTAATTTTTCATCTTATAAATCTCAAAGGAGAACCTGAGAGATAAGTTAGAAAATGTTGAAGAAATATTCACTTTAGTAAGTTCTATCCAGAACAGTGTTGAGTTGAGACGATAAATGTTTTAGTTTTCATTGAATTTCAGAATTTTAGAATTAGATTACAATCGACTGCCTCTCTGATCTAGTGGTCGCAAAGCGCGACTGCTGAGCATGAGGTCTTGGGTTCGATTTCCAGGTCGGGCACAGTGTTATTGGGTTTTTCCGTCATGAATTTCTCAGTAGCAGCCTTGGAGTCTGAATTTGTGCCTGTTTGATGACCATTAGGCTCGCCCCCTGTTACTAAGGGACATAAACATAATTGGCGAACTGTGGATGTACTCTGCCTAACCCTTCGGAGATTATTCTTCTTCATTTGTTTCAAATTTTTTATCTAAACAGATATATGCCAATCCCATCGTGCCTTGAACATCCTTATTATTGAAAGTCTCAATTTAGCTTACGTGATATATTTATACCTAAGTGTTTTATAGTTTCGGGTGGGAATAAATTCGTGGCCCATCCATCAGACCCTTTTCTGTTTAGCATACGTATAGCATCGCTCAGCGCCATTCGCATACTCCCACACACTTCGCTCCAAATGGGCCATTATAAGAGTACTTATTGCTATTGCTATGGGAAATATTATATGCGTACTTAAGTGAAAGAGCTTCTAATGGCTATAAACTTTCCATTTACGTTTTTTGTACTTAGTCCATGTTGCAATAAAATGGTATTAAAACATCAGGAAGTTGTGAAGTTACTTATGTTAAAAACATGAAAGAGCTCCTTCAAATCTCCTAAAATTATAATTTAAAGATTATTACGATATTAGCTATAGCGATTAAGTACAGTCAATGACGGCTTTAAAGTCTATAATTCCCTGTATCACAAAAAACATTGGGCGACAAATGTCAAAAAGTTCCGGTCATTTGTGCCACTGACTGACACTTTCAGCACTCAGATCTAATGCCCATTCTCTTGGCTAATTTTGGATTAAGGGACAAATGAGTGGAACCAAGTGAAGATCTCTGTTGCAATGTCGAGCCAGCACGTAAAGTTGTAGCCCAGAGCCGAGCATGCCTCTCGCATGATTTACACCCGGAGCGTGCACCACGCGCCGTCAGCAACTCTCGTCTAAACTAGGGGATGTGCTGAATCCTTAATTGTTTTAATATCGCTGTAGAAGAAGGATTGCTGTTGGTGCTATATTATTCATTTATGCATTATTTTCTTAAAGAACATTTCTGTGGTTTTTGGGATTTTCCATCGGGAATTTCTCAGTAGCAGCTTCGGAGTCTGGATTTGTGCCCGGTCGATGGCAATAGGCCCCATTACATGGGACTTAAACATAACTGGCGAAATGTGGGTGTACGAATGGGTACATGTCTGCCTAACCCTTCGGGTTTTACAGGCGTGATGTTATGTATGTGAACATTTTTGTTGTTATTCTTAGGAGTATTTTAAAGTGTTTGTTCTGGTTTGTTAAATCATGTTCAACAGTAGCTGTGTGTTTGTTTTGTTAATGTTTGTATAGTACGCGTATATCCACTACTACTTCCACTACTTTGTTTATCGTGATTTAATGCATTCGTTTCCTTTTAGTTGATTGATTCGCACAAGACTTGAAAGGGAAATTCGATCTGTCATAACAGGATTCTTCGTAACAAACGTCATCGCTGACAAGGGGTTTTCAAAGTGGGGGGCGCGCCATCCTGTGGGGGCGCAGAAAGAGGAGTGGACCAATAGTGTAGTTAAGGACCTTATTTACGTCGTACCTTTGGCAGTGGAACTTCAAATAATCATAGTAGCATACCTAGGTTTAAAAGGTTTACATTTAAACATTCTCGCAATAAACTTATAGGTATAATTATGTTATCTCTGATAATAACCTACAATTATATTATTTGGGCAGGTAGGGACGTGTCATAAATAAGTTAGGCATAAATAAGGCAGGATCTAGACCATCTATTATAACTGCAATTACTCTAACAGCTTTTTTAACTCTGGAAGATACAAGACACAAGTCGTGATTTATGAATAAAGCAAGTATCACTGAAGAGCATATTTTTCATAACATACTAAAAAAAAACCAAAGATAACATGGTCCCCCAGTATGAACGTGACAGTGAATCTACGACATGGAGCTTCCTAATTTCGTTATTTATCGCTCTACGGAGCAACGCAAAAATGTCCGGCGCGCGAGCCCCTAAATCATACGCAGTCCTTTTAATTGAGAAAAATAATAATACCTCACACTTAATTGGTTTGGAATGACTTAAGAATTTTCCCTGGTCCGAATATTAAATGGTTTTTAAGAAAAATCTTCCATTAATTTAGAACTGGACGTAAATAACAGGAGTGCTGTAAATTCTCACGCCAGCCATTCTATAAAAAGTTTCTAAAGTAGGGCAGGGAATTTATGCGAATAATCACGGTAATGCTAGGTATAATGAAGTGAGTTCAGTTTTAAATATGGAGGGAACGTTCATAACCTGAGAAAACTTTGTAAAACAATGTTTCTGAGTAAATATACCTTAAATTTACTCTAGGTATAATAAATGTTGGTTTCCAGTTTTTCCAAGACTGGTGTCCCGAATTGGCGAGAACGGAGACGCGGCAGACCATGAAGGAGATGGCGGGACGACACGTTCGGTTTCCTTGAAAATTGGCAAGACGCAGCGCTAAGTCAGGACAGATGGAAGTAATGGAGGGAGGCCTTTGCCCACCAGTGGAACAGTACGTGATAGTTATACTAAATAATACTATTGCCTGGATTGAGATCTAGTCGAGGTTATAGGAATGGATTGCTGATAATGCTTACAATTAAGTAGGTTAAGTAATTATGAAGAAGAAGCACACGATAAAAGAAAAAGTGAGCAAAAACCAAAAAAGAATCCATTAACCAAAACCTTTTGAAGCAGCTCCAACCATAGGAACATTAATTCTCTGTCATTTCTTCTGTAGAAACTAAAGATAAGAACACAAAAACAATAGCCAGTTATCACTCCGTATAAAATAAATGCAGACAAGATTTACAAGCCGTTACTCATAAAAGATATGGTTACTTACTCGACGCTGGCGCATACCATATCTCGGTTAATTTATCATCTACCGCAAGAAATTGATATATGTACCCATCCGGCATGCCGTCAGATCGTCTACATATATTCTGGACTTGTTACACGAGCTTAACCTTGAGAAACTCAGTACAATATCAAAGGATAATCAACTTTAGATAAGTGTACGTAAAATTTAATATTGGCTGGGTTGTTTCAACTATTGGTTCTTGTAAGAAGGCCCCGTGTGGTGCCAAAGCCCAACGGGGGGTAACTTCTTATTTGCATATGTGTTTGTTTTATAATAACAAATCAAAAATGGTCGTATGCTTATTAGTGAGCGGATGTCTGCCATGTTACTTTTGTTTGAACATGCTCTTTTTGAATTCTATGGGAATATTTATGGATAGTTTGATGTTTATCGTGGAATCAAACGCAGCGTGATCAGGGTTTGAATTTGAAACGGTTTTTACTTTGGGAAAGTTGGTAATAAAGTTATGTGAATGTGATGTTGAACATTTTGTCACCATTTCAATGTAGCTTCGATTAGAAATGCTATGGCTTAAACAATTAAAAAAGCGTTTACTGTTGCTGTGAATAATGTTCAAATTCAAATGGCAGATACAGAGGAATCGGCAGAACATCATTCTTCGGACAATCAATCCGAAGCGAAAGAAACAGCAAGAGAATCCGGGACTGGAATTCTTACAAACAACCAGCCAAATGAAAAACATAACTCTTGAAGCAGTAAAGTAAAGGATCCCATCTATAAAGCAAACGCACGCAGCCTACTGACAGGCAGGCGCGTGCACCCCGAACCCTGAACGTCGGCAAAGAGAGCGTTTATTACTATGAGCCAGTAACCTGTGTTATTTATGTGGGAGTCGTGAATCTATCCGAGCTGTGTTCTCATTGTACTGCCGAAGGTTTGGACAAGGATAATAGGGTTTGATAAGCAGTTCAAGCTGGTAGGTGGAATTGGATAGATGTAGCGGTACTTGGGTAAATTTTGTATGGGGATTTTAGTTCTCGATGGACGAATATCACCAAACTTTGATAGGTATCTAACTAGCTAAGCTTAGCCACGCTTCGCTGTGGCTCAATCATAAAAAGTTACTAAAAAAACTGTTCTATTAAAATCCAATGTTGTTTAAATACTGCAATCGACATAAACGTACGCGGAAGCTGAATTTTTACATATATAAAGATACAAGTCTTAATCTTTGAAAAATCATAATTTTCAACCGACTTCAAAAAGGAGGAGGTTCTCAATTCGGCGCGTATGTTTTTTTTTTTTTGTCTATGTGTTACCTGATTTCTCAGCCAATTATAATTAGATTTGGATGATTCTTTTTTTATTTGAAAGAGTATACTTCCGAATAGGTCCCATAGAAATATTGTTATGATCTGATGATGAACTTCGGAGATATGGAACGGAACTCCTTATAGGATCACAGCATAACTGTCGTAACAAGTAAAATTGCTTAATTGCTTTGTTTATACGTGTGGTCGATGACTGACTGAAGGAAGAGAGGGAGGGGGTACGTCAACCTACTACTTTCCAAAATTAAATATATCGTGTGAGGTATTGTTTGAAAGGGCTTTTTGTAAGGATTTTAAACATTAACACAAGCACTAAAAAGTGAAAAATAAAAAGCTTTTTTACAAAAAAATAAAACCGCCTTCAAAAACTACAAAATAAAAAAATCTTTAGTTTTGGAAGTCGGTGGCAATATCTACATAACAAAAAACAAAACCAAAGCCACCGACTTCCAAAACTAAAGTTTTTTTTATTTTGTAGTTTTTGAAGGCGGTTTTATTTTTTTGTAAAAAAGCTTTTTTAGGTGGTCTTTTCATTCAAAATCGTCGTCGTCGTCAAGACGTCAAATTATATTCCAAGGATAAAAGACTTAAACTAGATATAAAGGTTTGATGAAAGCCCTTAACTTCTATATTCAATACACGACAAAAGTTGATTGTGTTATGTTATTTTTCGAACAGTCGTTCATTATTCAAGTGCAATGATTGTAACACTTAAATAATCAAAGGTGTTATTCACAGTTCTTCATCACAGTTCTATTCCAAGATCAGACATTGACGCTTAGGGAGAAAATAATAATCATTCATGATACTATCTCTCTTTGTCTTGTACTTAGTGTCATAAAATTGTAAAGTTTTTCATGCCTTATTCTATAAAATAAAGGCTCTATACCATAGAAAACTTGCCTTAACAAGGTAAAAACAGTGCAGCTAACTATTTAAAGATATAAGAAAAAAAAAGTTGGCTTTAAAAAATATCTCAAGCCTGATCGTATACTATAAATTCAATTAAGTACATGTTATAACATTGTTGTGATCATAAAGTGAACGGGGCGAAGGCCATAATGTCCTCTATTTAATGGTTCGTAAAGACGAGAATAGCGTGTACATTGTAAAGCTTGCAAGCTCCAGTAACTGGTGTTCCGAAGTTGCGGTTTTCCGTATCCTAGATAATTTATTAGATTATCAACGGCTCGCGCACTGCAGTTCATTCGCCGATGATTAATGGGAGCGGAGAGTTTCCAGAGCAAGCTGTAGTTTCGAAAGTTGGAGAGAATTTTACATGAGATCAAACAAGAAAGGAAAAAGTATGTTGTAACTTCTTTAAAATTGTTAGGAGTTAACATTTTCGTCGTAGTTCAGTTCGTTTACTTTAAGGAAAATATGGCAGGTAAGGGATTTTTTTTTCTTATGTTCGTGAGCTTATTTAGTAAACTTATGTTATGGGTCTTCTAGTGGCACCCGTTGATTATAATTAATGTTTAATCTGCGGATAATATAGTGACAGTACCTTTAAAGTATGTTAACTTTATGTTTTATACCTATCTACAATTTGGTAGCTGTTTATTATCCGACTATAAAAAAAGAAAACGTATGGAATGTGATATGTTTGCTTGCGGTTTTGCTCCCAACTTAGTGACACTACTTCATTGCCAGAATGAAACGTAAACAAAATGTTAATTTAAGACATTATCTGTCAAGGAATGTGCCACCAAAATCTGTTTTGCCATTTATGTACCAAACATATTTATGTTTGTAGAGAAGTACAGCTTTAATTTCACCTTTCGTCTCGACAGAGGACACTCATCCTCAAGCAAGACGCATGAATCAGCATCGTTTAGCTGAACAACGCTACTGTTGTAAGCTCAACGACCCGGCGCAAGTCGCAACGTTTCCATCAGCATGTCACTTGAGAGAGCAATGAGCGTGATATGCTCAAACTGCGGGCAATCAAGGCTATTTAGTACTAATTTATTGGCTTTGCGATGCTCAATTTGTAAGTTGAAATTCCAGAACTTGTAAGCAAAATGACATCACTGTGTGTTAAAATATGTATTTTTTTAATGTCCGTAATCGTAAATACAGTGGCGAATCATGAAGAGAATCACTTCCGCTAATGAGTATTTCTACAAAAGTATCATCATTAACTCCTTCCCTTTGTAAAGTTAAGTCAGTGTTATTGGGTTTTTTGACTAGGAATTTTTAGTAGCAGCCCGGAGTTAGGAAGCTGGTGATATAATTCTCCGTGTCTCGGAGAGTACGTAAAGCCGTTAGTTCTGCAATTGATCTCTCTCGAGCTGCCGTTCCATCCGACTATGAGAGTGAAGGAAGAGGGAGTGCACCTGTATTTGCGCACACACCTATGCACTTTAATATTTCCTGCGTACTTGATTAGTCTCTATTAAGATGTTATCATATTAAAGTTAATTCATGATTTAAAATATTCAATCTGAATGATTGTAAATCGCCGTAACGTACAAGAGTGAAAAGCAACAGTATGACAAATGTCACCCGCACCATCTTAGAGCGTGAGGAATATACTATAATATTTCCTTCAACTTCATTCAGTCTAAAAATGAAATCTTTTACCGTTGTTGTGACTAGTCTAAAACTGCTCCTAGCAATGAACACAGCAGGAAGTCTACTTAAGAAAACAATGTTGTTACAGCCTCATTTTGCATCTAAGTAAAGTGTTTATTACGTTCACGAGTTTCTAATTGTCACAGCTATGGCACGAGCTTAGCTACTTGGATGAATTGAAAATAATTATGCAGAAGGAACGTTTTAAGTTTCTGAAGACTTTAGATATTATGAAAAAAAAATGTCAGAAAGAGGATGTAGTGACAAAGATAGAAAAGGGTATGCTTAGATGGTTCGGTCATGTTGAGAGGATGAGTGAAAGACGATTAACAAAAGGTATTTATATGACAGAGATGAGTGGCAACGCAGGGAGGGGTCGCCCTAGGAAGACCTACACTGACCTTATTGGTGAGGTTCTTCAGAAAGGTCAGGTGCGGAGTACTCGTAACCTGCGTGCTTGTATGACGAGATGTATGAACGTAGATGAGGCGTAAGGAGTATGTGAGGATCGTAGCAGGTGGCGTTCTGTAGTTTCTGCCTACCCCCATGGGAAAAAGGCGTGAGTTTATGTATGTATGTATGTAAAATGTCAGAAATTAGAGCGAAAGCCGAATACATAAATAAGTATATACTAGCTGCTGCCCGCGACTTCGTACCTACTTTTTTTTTCATCACATCTTTGGTTATTGTTTTGCTCTTAGTCATCTCCTCTTAGTCGAAGCGTGATCTCATTATAACCTCATGAGTTAAGCTGGTAGTTCCAGAGTTTCGCGTTTAAATAAACAAACAAAAAATACCTATCTTCAACTTTATGATATTAGTGTAGATAGACATAACCTATAATGATTTTGAAGCTACTACGAAGCATGAACAAGGGCGATGAAATAAACAATAACTTTTCATGCCCTTTAAGGGAATTCGCAAAGGTTACTTTGAATGTTAGGTACTTGCTATTTGTGTATCCCAGTTTAACTGCCCTGTTAGCCTCATGCTTGCAATCGACTTCTAAGCGTGGGGTCCTGGCTTTGATCTCTAGGCTGGGTAAAGTGTTATTGGGTTTATCTATTAGGAATTACTTTGTAGCAGCCGGAATTTGGAAGTTGGTGGTGTTACATCCGCGTGCCTCGAGAACAAGCCGTTGATACTGTGTCTGATCCCTCTCGATCGCGTCGTATTACCGTTCCATCGGACTTTAATAATGAAGGAATTGGAGTTCACGTAAGTTTGTGCACATATTTGTGTACTATGATGTCTCTTGCGTTCTTGGCTACACTCCATTGAGGAAGAGGTTTCTTCTGAAGTTTCTTTGGCTGCTTCTGTAAATTATTGTTAGTAGAAGCCTGGCTGGGTGTCTCAAGCCAAAATTTTCTTTTTTTTCCTTGAGCACCTGGTTAAAAACAGTTATGGTTTTCACTAAAAGGCGGAATGTGGAATATTCTATGTTGTATTATAATGCTGGAAAGATAAGCTACAAACAAACAGCAGAACACAGATTGATTATAGTGCGATTTTTTGTAGTACGTCTACATCCATATCGTTTCACAAGCAGCGGATCTTCTGCATCATCTTATTTCGCGCTCACAGCTTGTGCGTTGTCGTCAGTCGATCTGTCTGTCAGCGTGCGCGCGCGCCGGACCGGCGACCACTAAATACGTCTGCGCCAACGTTACTGTTTCCGATACTATTTCCATTTGTTGTTGTTTCCTCGATTTCGTTTACTACACGTGATAGAGGAAGCTTTATGTCTATTGGGATATTTATTTGGTTGTAGTTATGTGCGGTAGGTGACGGGACATCAAAACGTTTGGAAATATGTTTAGGGATTGACTTTTGATCCTTTCTTGGATTGAGTTTCTTTTTTTAAGATCTTCTCATTTAGAAATACCGAAAAGGAGAGTTTCTTTATCTTTGTAGCATAACGTTGCCTCAAAACGGAATTAAACATCCTTGTTAGAGACAATTTTCTTTTTTAGTTCGAATTTTGAATTTTATTGAATAAACTCTCATTTACAGAAAACTTACAATAAAACGATGTAATGGTCATAATGCTGGCACAACAAAGAAATAAATCAAAAAAAGAACAACAACTTTTTCTTTTAACTTCTACTACCTATACAATACTTCCCTTTCATTTGTTTAAAATCCTCTCTATATACAATTCTCGTTAACATACACCCATATTGTTTGTATTCATTTCCTAATTAAGTAATGTGAAAGCTCCATAGCATTTCGGATTAGATTACACAGAAACACGACATACCTAATTTGATTTCTACTCATCCAAACATTGTTTCCGCCATTCCCGTCCAGAATTAGGTTACTGAGTCAACGGTGCCCCCCTATCCGTTCCAAAAATCGGGGTTTATGGGACATTTCTGTACGACTTTATAGACTTTTCGATGTTCAGTATGGGAGAAGAGCGTACTAACCAAAACTTTTAGGGTCGTTAAAATTTATTTCAGTTTTCGGTCATGTCTTGCAAATTTTCGTGATTTATGATATGTGTAAATGTCATATGTGATATATGAACAAAACTTTGAACAGAATGTGAATGCGATTTGACAGTTTACATGTTAAATTTTAAATGCAGGTAAAATACAAATGGGTATTAAAAACGTAATATCCTGTTTGGTTAGTCGATTTCGTGAGCATTGAAAATAATAAAAGTCGAATCAAACATATAGTTAACCGATTTATAAATCTCATGAATATGATAATGGGAAATGTGAAAAGTTATTATTGAATCGCTCTTTATTTTCATCAAAAGGGTTGTATTTTTTTAACCGTAATAGGCGGTCCCAATGAAATTTTCACAGTAAGTAGGCCACTATGACAAAAAAAATTAAAATCAATACATATATTCGTGGGTTTTTTTGCTCGATCTTCATATTGATAAGAACTTAGCCGGTTTTTATATTTGCTCTAATGCCTATTTGTTGCATTTTGTTTCAATATTGACAACATAAATGTTTACTTTGTTATTCTTAGCCGCTTCAGAACAAGCTCGATTATTGTTTCAGCTGAAACTTGTGTACTTTCCTTACAATAAACAGTGCTAAGGGACTCCTTATCTGAATGTCACAACACTGAGTAAATTATTGCTATTCTTTGTTTATTTGTTTTTCAAAAGTGTCGAGTGCCAGTATTTGGTTTGTTTATCATCAAGTGTTTTTTTTTAGAAACAGTGTTCCAGATGACCGTTTGTTTGTGTTTTGTTTTTATGCAGTGTTTATACTTAACCTGCCCCGCGTGTCGCCACACGTGGGAAAGCTATCGGTTTCATACATTTAGTATAGGACTGATCACAATGTCCCGCCTCGCGTGGCGTGGAGCAACCGACTTTTCAGTTATTTCATTGGTTTGTATATATGGACATGCCCTAGTATATACCTAAGAAATATCCTTATCTCGCTGTACACGTTTTGAAGGTTTTATACAAATATGAACCTTATTTTAACATAACTCTGACTCAAAATGACGGTCTGACAGATAAATCTTCACGCATTTAGCAGTTAAGGGCATCTTTTTAGGCTATCTCCTTCACTGTTGTCATCAGTGGTGTGTCCATTTCATTCAGCCACTCATTTATGTCCAGTATATTATCGAATAAAAGATTCAATCATCGATAAAGTAACATAATATAGGAAGTACATAATTCGCCACCTACATTTCTCTCTCCCAACTACTTGTTTGCGAGTCTCCTAATGCGGAGCAATAAAATGCCCCATTTTACTACCTTCACACAGAGAATAAGGTGATATTATCAGGTACTTATCTCATCGCCATGTCGTAAGTAACTGGAGAAAACAGCAGAGAAACGGCACATGTTTTCTCTTCCACAAATATGTTGGTATGTGTTTCTACACTATTTCTATCTTCAAGATCGTTACGTTCCTCGGAATGGGCCTAACGAGGAACGAATATCCTCTAATCGATCAGTGTGAACTGTGTGAAACGTTCAATAAATCTGTGTTCATGTGTGGTGCAAGTCTGTGTTAGTTTATTTTTATTATTTTTAGTGTTAGTTCCTACTGTTAGTTGATTTTCTCCGTGGGGATTGTGGTTATTAGGTAGCTAGCGTTCAGTCTTTCTATAAGTAGTTATTGTTGAGAAGTTTCTTAGCTTTACGCTCTGAGATTTATTTTCGCTTGTCTTCAAGAAATCTAGACTTATTTTGAGGTGAGGTAGATTTTTGTTGAATTTTCGTTTTTAAAGCCCGTTGGGTCATCGCTCATTATAACAGCACGGCTCCAACACAGCAAATAATATCCATTCAAATTAGGACTTCAAATCACGTGCGTTGAAGTATTTTTTATGATGACAAGATGGCAGCATAACAACTTCGATATCATAGTAAAATATTATTGTACCTCATTTTTCTTGGTAATATAATATAATTTCCAATCATCATAGAATACATAAAGGGTTAAACCCTTTCTATTACAAATATTACATCAATAATCTATCCAATATCTATTATCAGAACAAATAGCTCCATCCTCCATTATAATTTGTAACCATCTTTAAGGATTCTATAACCGTATCGTCGGCTGCAATGCTTTAGTTTAGCATAATCCAGCTATTTGTCGGGACAGCCCTGTCGGCTGATAGACCTGACCCTCATATTTTCAAGATAATCCCACATCTAGAGAGGTCAATTCACTTTTCCTTTAAATCTTTCCCTCATTTGAATGTGGGTCGATAGGATTGAGGATTCTATTACTTATTTTTTTGTGGAGCTAGGGATGTACGAAAATGAGGTAACATAACATCACGCCTGTAATTCCCGAAGGGTTAGGCAGAGGTGTACCCATTAGTACACCCACATTTCGGCAGTTATATTTTTAAGTCCCATGTAGTAGGGGGCGATCCTATTGCCATGACACGGGCACAAATCCAGACTCCGAGGCTGAAATATGTATAATGAGAAAATAAGGTATTTTTAAATAATATGGTATGTTTAATTGTGCAGCAATGGGCTAATAATGATTAATATTCACGGAGGTTGTGGGTTTGCAACTAGGAATGGACAAGTACCTAGTATGTGCCTTTCCTACTTCATATGTACATAATTATGTGTTCTAAGTTTATCTTGGATATCACTCACATCGGTGAAGGAAAACAGCGCGAGATAATCAGGAATTATATAACATACATAAACTCACGCCTTTTTCCCATGGGGGTAGGCAGAAACCGCAGAACGCCACCTGCTACGATCCTTACATACTCCTTTCGCCTCATCTACGTTTATACATCTCGTCATACAAGCACGCCGGTTACGAGTACTCCGCACCTGACCTTTCTGAAGAACCTCGATCACCAATAAGGTCAGTGTAGGTCTTCCTAGGGCGACCCCTCCCCGCGTTGCCACTCTCTCACTCCACCTCTGGCCCTCTGGCATATAAATACCTTTTGTTAATCGTCTTTCACTCATCCTCTCAACATGACCGAACCATCTAAGCATCGACGAACGACGAACGACGTCTGAATTCGCCGTTACGCCTTATGCAAGCGTGGTGATCAATCCTCGTGTCTATATTTTTAAGAATAGGCCTAGTCTGCAGTGGTACAATAATAGGCCGCTATTATTATTTTAGGTAACCGGGTCACATTGTCTACACTTTATTTGTAGCTCAACGATTTCAGAACACCGAAAATAACTATAACAATTCAAAAACGGAAAAAGATAAACATAATACCCTATTGTAGGTTTTATGAAACCTTAAAATATGTACACTCAACAAAAGAGATGGGTATCCAGGGTCGTCAGATATAGTTGAAGTTTTCTAAGAAACCAATAAATTATTATTATCTTTGATTGAAACTTAACTTTATTAATGAACTGTTTGTTAGCTAATTTTTAAATTAAATTACATTTGAAAACATCCATCGGTTTCTAAGAAAACTTCAACTACATCTGACGACCCTGCATACCTATCTCTTTTGTTGACTGTACGTGCTTAAAACAACTATATTATAGTTGTGTTCATTTATCTATACTATAATATTATAAAGCTGCAGTGTTTGTTTGTTTGTTTGTTTGTTTGAACGCGCTAATCTCTGGAACTACTGGTCCGATTTGAAAAATTCTTTCAGTGTTAGATAGATTAGTTATCGAGGAAGGCTATAGGCTATATACCATCACGCTACGACCTACGGAGCAGTAACCAAAGGCGCGGGTGTAACCGCGGCGGACAGCTAGTTAAGTTATATTAAGTGAAATTACCCGTTGTCGTAACCATAAACAACACCACATACGGGAAATAGCAATATGCCCCAACAATTTCATAGCTCAATAAAATAACTACAATAAATAAACTTGTTTACCCCTGAACTTACGTGGCCATTGCAACAAACACATAAATCTAGGGTTCCGTCCATTTCCCTTTCCCTATCAAACGGTTCCGCTTCCGTTTTGACACCGTTGTAATTGTCGTGGGAGACGCCATGTTGATTGTTCTGTACTATGAATTATTTGTAGTGTGGTCTCACTCTAATTTGTGTAGTTGAAGGTGAGAGAACGAGACTTTGGTCTGTAAAAGGGGATAAGTAAATGTTTAAATAGTGAATTACCGATAGATGATTGGACACTGCTGGATGAATGTTGATTTTTTGGATGTGGTATTCTTTATACTAAGAATTTATGAAAAAGATATGTTACTGTCAGTCAATTTCATATCATAAAATGAATACGATTGTAATTCAAATCAAAGTAATTAAATTAAATTAAAGTAAAATTAAAACATAGACTTCCTAAATTTCCTACTACTACTTGGGGTACACTGAAAGTTTTGCGTATCATATTATTAAAACAAGTTGTAAGTAAAATATTATTTTTATTGTTTTTCAAAGTATTCTCCTTTGCATTTTAAACATTTTTTCATTCGGTTGAACCATTTTTGAAAACACGAGGACCACTGATCTAAAGGCATTTTTTCCACGTGCTGATTGAAAACCATCACTGCCTCTTTTGCGTTCGGAAAAATGACACCTCTCATTTAATCTTTGATTTTTGGGAAAATTATAAAATCGCAGGGTGCCAGGTCCGGACTATGTGCAGGATGGGTCACAAACTCTACTTTTTTGGAGTCCAAAAACGACTTTGTTTTCTTGGCTGTGTGCGAAGAAGCATTGTCGTGGTGCAAAAGGATTCGGCTTCTCGGTCGCTTCTCTCGAACTTTCTCCAGCACAGTGGGCAAACAAATGGTGGTGTATCACTCAGCATTAACACTCCTTTGATTCTCAAGTGGAATCGTACAAATTGGACCTGTCCGAGAAAAAAAAAATGCAATCATTTTTTTACCCACGTTCCTCGCCTGCTTCAATTTTGTTGGTCTGTTCTCGCTTCCGAACACCCATTCACAAGACTGCTGCTTTTTCTGTGGTTCAAAACAGTAAATCCACGTTGCGTCTCTCGTGACGATGTCATAAACAGCATTGGAAGGTCCGTGCTCGTACTTAAGCAACATTTTTGACCACCAATCAATACAAGCCCGTTTCTGTTCTGACGTCAGCTCGTTTGGGATCCAGCGACAACAAAGTTCCTAACTTTTAATTCGTCGTGTATTTTTTTATTTTATTTGTCTCATAGCAATCCCTGAATGTTCCCTGATCATCTCATAGGTGATTTGTCTATTTTCTTCAATAAGCCGCTTAACAGTAATGACATTTTCCTCGATGGTCGCAGTTGTAGGACGTCCTTCACGACTTTCGTCATTTAGTGAAACACGCCCTCGACTAAATTCGGCAAACCACCGTCTCACGGTGCTGAGGAGAGGTGCTTCCCTCCCAAAAACATTTTGTAATCGAGCGGCACAATCTTGTGGAGAAAGAGCACTTTTAAAATCATAGAAAATCATCGCCCTGAAATCTTTTTGCGTTAACTTCATTTTGACTACGAATGGCAAACTTCGATGTGCGATAAAAAATAAATGACAAATGATTTTCCCGCCAATCTTTTGTTTTTGTAATGCCTAAGAATGTATCTTAAAAGGAATATATAATTCAAAATTCTAACAGTTATTGAATGCCAAGAGTGCAAAACTTTCAGTGTGCCCTACGTATTACTCCTTTAGGCTTAAACGGCTGTATAGAATTAACTAAAATTTGGCATACACTGAAGATATTAATCTAGCATAACATATAGGATATTTTATCCCCTTTTGTGTTTTCGTAGGTCAACTTAGGACCTTGGGTTAATTTTGAAATCTTCACCGATGTAAATCTGGGCAGAAGCTACGTTAAAGTCAAAGTCAAATCATTTATTTCAATTAGGCCATTATAAGGCACTTTTGAACGTCATATACAAAAAGAAAAAAGGAATTTAATCTAGTTGCCTATATGAAAAATTACCTATTCAAATAAAATATGCCACCTCTTAGAGTTAGGGCTCAATGTAGCTACAACTATTTGATTGACGGACAGATTAGATGATTAACGATAATTTACAACGTCAGTAGCCGTTCGGTCATCCATCGCTCATTTGAGCTTTTATAACCGTTTACCGTTCCTAATTGCATTCTCAATGGTCACGCACGCACGTTAAGATGAGGTGGGTATCGAATGCTTAGTAAAAACTTGGCAAGGTTTTTTGTGGCAGGTGTTTATTTTTGTCATGATTATAAATGGTTTATTACTGTAAATTTTTGTTGAAACTTTTACGAAGTAGGACGGTATTCCTCCACATTAAAGAATAAGATTGAACTGCATGCGACCAATGTGACTTTTTCAATTTAAAAGTACTTTCAAAGATTATCTTGGATATCACTGACATTGCTAAAAGAAAATATCGTGAGGAATCCTGGGACTTACAGTTATTATAAGTCTGAAATCGCCAATCCGCCTTGAGCAAGTGTGGTGATCAATGCTCGTGCCTTCTCTGTTTTAGAAGAGGCTTTTGTCTTGCAGTGAGACAATTATTATACACATTATAGGTACATATGTGCTTTATAAAAAGAGTGTGTTGAAGAAATTTTCCTTTTTTTTTCGTGGGGTTATGCTCATGGATACCCTCTGTCTGTGGAGAACGGAGGGTTATGTCGGTTTCATACCGACTTAAACCTTACGGTTCCTTCTGCTACCATTAGTTGGGAGCCCGGTATTCGCTTGACGCATGATCCAAAAACTTAATCCCTACATATTATATGATCAGTGATTTGAAGTTAGAAGCTTACTCAAGACGAACGTGCCACGCGACCAGACTATTTTCTCGATTCACCTGCATTCTAAAATGACATCGATAAACATGATAATCGATAAGATAGTTCTAGTTAATACTAGGAAAGGCTAAAAAAAGGTTAATTTAATTACTTATTCAAAGCGATCGTTATAATTATGGCAATGTTGATAAAAAGGTACCAATATCTACCTACTAATGTAATGAACAGGTGTGAATTCTATGTACCTAATAATGAGTTATTTTTTCTACTTGTATTTAGCTTTGACACGAGTGATGATAAATGTGCTCATGTGGTTTGTAATTAATTAAGTTTAATTAACATTTGATATAAGGCAGTCAGATACCAGTGTAGCTTCCGGTTGGGGGGCCTAAAAGTGAACTGGTAAGCTTATTTGCAAAGAGTTATAATTAATAATATTTTTTTTTGCAAGGAAAAAATATGTCGTGGTCACAACACACACATACACAAGTAATTTGTGGGTGAGTGTGGGTTGTAAATGTCATGGCGCATTTTCATTAGTCGACCAATGAAAGTTACAAGTCGTTACACCGCATGCGGGGATCCACCGCGCATCCTTTTTACCGACCATGATATCGACATGCGGGCCCTGTGGCATGCGTTCCAGAAATCTGTCGCACCCCGCATGCGGGCCCTATCGACTAATGGAAACGGTTCACCGAATGCGGGCCCTGTGGCATGCGTTCCAGAAATCTGTCGCACCCCGCATGCGGGCCCTATCGACTAGTGAAAATGAGCCATAAGTTATTTATATCGTCTTTATCAATCAAATACTTATGGCCTATTTCACCGGCTTCAAATAAGTTCCGATTAAATTACTTATTGACCGTTTTTAATTTCTGTCAGTCTTTGTAACAAGCTAAAATATAGAATACTATGCTGATGTGTACTGTCTATTCAAAGGTGGTGATCATCATCATCGGCCTGACCTTTTCCCAACTATGTTGGGGTTGGCTTCCAGTCTAACCGGATGCAGCTGAATACCAGTATTTTACATAGAGCGACTGCCTATCTGACCTCCACAACCCAGTAACTGGGTAATACGATACCCCTTGGTAAGACTGGTAGTCAGACTTTCGGGCTTCTGGCTTTCTTTTGAATAAATACCATACCATCATACATAATAATTCCATGTTTTATTGTTTTATACCGGTTGTCTAAAGACTTAATAGACACTAATATGTTTAAGGTATTACACTTCTTAATTGTATCTATCTATCTGTAAATTTAGCTTGTATTATCCCACTTCTGGGCATAAGCCCCCTTCTCCCTTTTCCACATATGTCTGTCTTTGTCTATTGGCCATAGTCACTCATTATATATTTAAAAAATAATATTTCTACCATTTTTCATTGCTACCACCATGTCAGCCATCAATTACTTTCATATCAGGTCAATATCAACAAAAGGCTCGGAACACTCTTATTAAACTCAATTTAAAAATTAAAATAGTGTTATGACGTGTCAATAAATACTTAACTGCAATTATACGCACTCCGGACCCATTACTTAGGGTGTCTTTATTATGTTGTTCTTAGGGCTGTCACGGCAGACAGTGTAGTAAATCTTACAGCTTTTTACTGCTTTGGCTTGATATTGCTAGTATAATTATTTATTATTTTGTAATCTTATGTATTTTTTTAAAGATGTTTTAATTTAAAATCCCCTCCACTAAATTCTCTGACAAACATTTGAATTGTGTACATAAAACAAGCGTTTAAGGGGAGTGCAATTTGAAAATAAAATACGAGTATCTAAACCGCTTGGAGAACTAATCAACTAAGAAAGAAAAGTTTGTATTCTACTGATACATGCACTTAAATACTTAATAGGAAGTATGTGTTTAGTTTCCACATGTTTCCACATGTTTAGTTTCCACAAGACTTGAACGTACACGCATTCAAAAATGACCTTAAAAATAAAAAAAATAATTATAAAAACAAGCTTTAATTTAAAATTATTACAATTTTGATTATTGGACATTGTATTGTCGTCAGAACTAAAGGTGTATGCAAAATTTCAGCTCAATCTGATACCAACCAATGGTCGAAAAATGGTTTGCAAATATTTTGAAAGGACAACTTATTACTTTAAAAACAACAACAAAAATATGACTTAGCAGCCCTAACCTCCGTAGGGTTATTTCACACGGCACGTCATGCGAATCGTTACGTTTTTACCGTGTCGTGCTTTATCATGAGTTATTAATTAATGGTGGATACAGTTTATGTTTAATTAACACGTGAGTGGTCGCCGGGGACGCCAAATTAGTTTAGTAGAATAATGTTATATGTTTGGTATCAAAGGGGCTATTTAGTATATCATGATGGTCAGTGGCTTTTGTTTGCGTGCTACTGCTAATATGGAATTTAGCAAAAGAAGTAAATATCCTTATAGGTAAATCTAGAGCTGTCCCACTATCTCTTAAAACAGTATTTAAATACTACTTACTTACTTTGTAAGAAACTTAGAACTCGTTTAATTTAATAAGTAGGTATGACGTTTTGTATTTTTTCAGAAAATTAACTGTCACCATTTACATTACCAACAACTCAAGACATTTTTATTAAATTTACACAGTTCATATCATGCTTAGCTGCATATAGTATCAACAGTTATAACAAAAATATCAACAGAAATGCGTACAGAAGCCATTACAGTTCCGAGTTCCGTTGATCTTTTAAAAGAAAAGAATGTAAAATATTTAGTACTTCTACGAAGCGTGAATTCGTTTGATATTCGGAATAGATATAACTTTTTACGACGAATCAGCTAAGATTTATTGTTATTGCACTGTTAATGCCCCCTTGGTTTTGCCGCACTAATTTTATACTAAGATTATGGTAGTTTATCTCTTCGTCAACAACTCTACTAGCCTTGTTATTTGAATTGATGTCGTAAAATTAATGTTACCTGTATTAGAGTTTATGTCATATTAATAATTTGGATTTGTAAATAACTGGATTTTGCTCGCGACTTCTTTCGCGTGGAAGTCTAAGACTCCCTTAATTCGGTCGTATCACATAATCCATTTTTAGCTGACGTTTCCTACCTAGTATAAATTAACCACACACACCTGCCTAGTGAGTGTATGAGTGACCTTTTGATTTTATATAAATACAAGGTTGTATAAACTTAAAAATCAGCTGATTTATACTATTTTTCGAATTTTAGTAACATAATGTATGGATTAGCTAATATTCTTAAGTAATTGTTACACTGTTCAAAGTTTTTAAGATGTTATTTTTATCAAGATGCTTGTGTAAACAATTGTTGGTGAACCAAATAAATAAATAAATATTTTTTTTGCGATTTCAGGATTGGCCCCATAATAAAAGTGACTCGTATTGATGAGTAGAATGACCCCTTTTCATGTTTATTTATGGCAAACAATAACTAACTTTGTATACAGATTTATTTGCCATCTTTGATTATTTCTGGTTTAAGCATAATAATGTAACAAATTAAGTCTCATTTTCAAGTTGGTAATATTATTTAAGAAAAATATTTTTATAAAGGCGGTCGGTAATGACGATACGACTTAACTTAAATCTTGTAGTCATAAACTGGAAGAAGATAATAAAGAGAAAACCAAGCAGTAGGTATCTCAGTGAAAATTATACCAGCAGACTTCATTTCAAAGAACTTTGAATCATAAATAAAACTCCGTAAAAGTTTTCGAGATAAAGCTATAGGATTACTTGCCTACTCCGCTGCACCCGCGGTCACTGACGCTGAAAAATGCTTGAAAAGAAAAAGGAATTTTGTACACTTTCAAAGTTCAAAGAAAGACTTAGTAAACTGTAACCTAGGAAAAGTGATTTTAATTTTACGAAAGCATCTAATAATTATACCAGTTCTCATTGTACCACTACAGGGCAAAGGCTTCTTCTCATACAGAGAATCCACGAAAATTGTTCACCACGCTTCCTCAAGGCGTAGGCGTAGTGGTAATTTTGGACTTAATAACCTAATTAAAAGTCCAGGTTTCCTCACAATGTTTACTATGACCAATTTCAGTGATGACCAAGACTTGCCTCGTAGGTCTAGTGGTCGCAAAGCGCGACTGCTGAGCATGAGGTCTTGGGTTCAATTCCCAGGTCGGGCAAAGTGTTATTGGGTTTTTCCATCACGAATTTTTCAGTAGCAGCCTCGGAGTCTGGATTTGTGGCCGGTTGGTGGCAATAGGCTCGCCTCCTATGGACATGGGACTTAAACATAACTGGTGAAATGTGGGTGTACCTCTGCCTAACCCTTCGGGGATTATAGGCGTGATGTTACGACCAAGAACTAAACTTAAAAATGCATATGGATTGAAAAAGGCATTGGCCCAATATAGAGCCTACAACTACCACTGGGCTATCACGACAATCGATGTAAGTACCTGTGATTGTTTAAAACCTATATTTGCATGTTTACCTATATGATACAAGTCCCAAATTAACATACAACTTTATAACGATCAAACAATCCATTCATCATCATAACATTAATCCTAAGGACCGAACAAATTCGTCGCTTTAAAAAAGCAATAAATTTTAAAATTAAAAACATCTGTAAGTAACGCGGACCTGCTAAATGGGTCGTATGTGGGATTAAAAAGATTTCCCGGCTCACTTCTGGGTCATAAAAGCTCTTAAATTAAAGGCGATCTGTCGGGAGCAAACGCTGTGCATTCGCACTTTATAAGTAGATGTTTTAATCCTGCTCTTGAAATATGTTCAGGGGTCTACCCGCCTCGGGGGATATCGTACAATTCACTGACAACCATCTAGTCGTAGCTAGAGATTAACGGATGTCTTCACTTTTTTAGGGTAGGTCTAAATGATTATGGATATAGAGTGGTTAATACTCGTACAATTACCACTTCGCAGCCTTCAGGAAAACATCGTCAGGAAACTTGGATCTATACTTAGAAGCGTGCATCTTCTATGTATGAGAAAAGGCCTTGAGTGGTGCTCTAACACGACGTTGAAACATTGATTGGTGCTCAATGCATAGGTGCTCAAACGGGAATACTTCATGCAGTAACAGGTCGGTCTTCATCTTTGTTGCCTTTCTTCAAGACATTGATTATTATCCATGCTCCTGATAAGTCTTTATGGCTTATACGATAGAGTTCAAAACTGTACCGTAAAAAACAGACTAGGTTCCACAGGTAGGACTAGGTTCAGACTAGGTCCTTCCTCGACCTTTAGTAGACCGAGTCAAATGATTGACTCCAATCGACTAAATAGGCCACAATAAAAAAAAAATCGTTACATTTGAATTAGGAACGAGGTAATACATGTATAGGTACCACAAAGTAATGGTTATATGAAGATTAAACAAAAGATCTAAAGATATCTACTTTGACCTAGCCCAATGACAAACCAAAGTGACTGGCCTCACCATATAACGTAAAGATTTACTTAAAATAGATTAGGTAAAATAAATACCACGTCTATAACACTTTTAATAAATGAGTCGTTTCTCAGAAGTAGCACAGGTATCTCTGTATAAAATCGCTCTTAAACAAGATTAGTAAATTAACCAAAATACTTGGAACAGTTGGAATTACCTACTGACTGTCATTAAGTAAAGTGAATCAGATCTTTTTAATAATACCTGCTTATGCTACACTAATTGCCACACGCTTTATACAAATAGACCTTTTTTGTTTTGTTTTATTACATTTTTCACATTCTTTATTGTTCCATATATTTTCTCATATTTTTTACACATATTTTCTCTAAAAAATTACAAATAATACATAAAAATAATAATACATATGTATAAAAATAGTGCTCCGCCCGCAACGAGGTGGTAAAACCCAAGCAACCGGCGGTTAGGGATCCAGAGAGTAATAATAATAGTAATATTATACGTATACATACGAAAGTAACTCTGCCTGTCTGTGTCTTTCTTTACACTTTCACGACTAAACCACTGAAACATTTTTGATGAAATTTGGTACGGAGTATATTTGAACACCAAGAAAATACAGGCTACTTTTTATTCCGCGACTTCGTCTGCGAAAACCGACCTCTACGCGGGCAAAAGCAAGTGTTTTATAAAAAATTGGCACACTAAAATGATAGCCGAACACACTAGCTAGTAACTCTATCGCATGGAAACAATATAGCGACGTGTCAAGTCCCCACAGGGCAGGGTTACGAAAATTAGACCCCGGGGAGCAAACTGCATCCGACCTGCATATGTGCATAACGTGGTTCATGCAATATAAGAGCAAAACTTCAAAGATAAATTTGGTTGGAGACTGCTACTGATGTGTGAATGCTGCTTTTTATCTTTAGGTTTTTAAAAGTTTTGTCGACAAAAATGTGGTGACATATCTTTTCTAATAAAAAATTGTGTAATCAGAGCGTCGGAATTTCCGGATTCCCAGCATACCACTAATGAATTTAAATTGCTCGTCTTATATAAACTTCTGTTCCAATATTGAAGATATTTAAAGCAAGGATTGCTTCATAAGATAGTTTGAAATATTGAGAGGCGGCTGCAATTTTGCTCTGGGTCAGTAGAATGCAACCTGGTTTAATGCTAGATAACCAATCTATACTAATATAGTAAAGGAGAAGAGATTTTTTGTTTGTGTTTGTTTAAACGCGTTAATCTCTGAAACCCCTAGTCAGATAGGGAAAATTCTTTTTGTATATCATAGACACATTCATGAGGAATAGTTATAGGCTATAATCATCACGCCACAACCCACGGGTGCGGAGCAGTAAACAAAGACGTAACTTGAAAAAAAAAACCAGCAGACGACAAGTAAAGAACCACAGGTAACCAAACTAGATAACAAACTTTAAATCAGACATCACACAAAACAAAAGAACACAACGTAACATCACGCCTGTAATCCCCAAAGGGCTAGGCAGAGGTGTACCCATTAGTACACCCACATTTCGCCAGTTATGTTTAAGTCTAACCCGCGACACGGCGAGCCTATTGCCGTCAACCGGGCACAAATCCAGACTCCGAGACTGCTACTGAGAAATTCCTGATGGAAAAACCCAATATCACTTAGCAGTCGCGACTTGAGACCACTAGACTAACCTAGAATAACGAGGCAGTCAACAAAAGAACATTCAATTAAAAACTAAAACATCTTAGGAAACAAACAGCTAACAAAATAAAAATCTACAAATCTTGTTCCGTTCTTGTCGAACACCGTCCCGGACTCGCCGTGCGCATTCCGAATGAAGTTATCAAGAAATACAGGGGTCCACACAACGGGGGGCTACTGACGAAGTCCGTACAAAAAAGCTAACATGTCGCACAGAAATTGCGTTACTCCTGTCAAGGGGAGTACTTGCAATAGTGAATAATGTAGGCTTCCATTCATACAGTTAAAAGTTTAAACACCCTCTATTTACTGAACAATTGCTGGGTGTGAAATGATAAATGTAAAGTCTGCTCGAGTTTGTTTGCTATTGAACGGTATAAATGATTGTATTTCATCGATTTGTGAATGGTGTAGCGGTTCTTTTGCTGTTGTGGAGACGAAAGGGTCTTTGTTGCGTTTTATGTTTTTTTAACTTGAGTATTTATTAATGGTGGAATCAGGAGACATTAATACTCACCTTTATTCGATAAAATTTCTTAGACATTACCATTTATCTCAAGAATCTGGCTATCATAATTATACAAAAGTATAAGTTTTGAAATCCGATTGATAGTTCCAGAATGTTAGCGCTTTTATACAAACAAACAAAGAACTTCTTTGGCCTTTTCTTAGGCCAAAGAATCAGCATTGCTATACAACGTGGCAATGCTGTCAGCCTTTTGGGCACTTGCCCCTTTGACAGCGACGCGGACGAATTTTTTGATGCCCTATGAGGTCTCCTTTTTGCCTTTTTTTTTAAATAATTTGTACAATATTTTACATTTACTTTAAGGTTTTATGTTTAAGTGTAAATAAATTTCCCCTTCAATATTTAGTAGGTACGTACTACTGTAATATGTTCACGTAACAAAGAACTCTTAAAGCTTCCAACATTGTTGCGGGACGTCTTAACAGGATACCGTGGCCCCTGAACGTAAAGGGCAACAGAAGGAACAGGGTGGTTTTTTAGTCAGTAAAAGTCTGACAGTCCCTTCCGTCCCACCCAGGGCGGAAGGAGTCATTTGATGATTTTTACCACCTAAAAAAAAGCTTCCAACATTACCACTTATAATATAATACATGAATCAGAAACAAAATATTTTATTCCAGGCCTCCATTACGTCTAGCGTTCTTCGCGTTTTCCCTGAAGTCTCGTTTACCCAAGGAACCTTGGAACAAACATCCATCTACATTCCTTTTTTTCTCTCGTTCCTACATCAGACATTTTTATTATATAACTAGATCCTGACCGCGACTTCGTCTGTTTTTTTTTAACCTGCGTTAGTTTTTATCTTTGGTGACTACTTTGCTCTCGTGAGGGGTAGCGTGTTATATAGTCTATTAACCTTCATCGATAAACGGACTATACATCGCAAAAGATTTTTTTAAACTGGACCAGTAGTTCCTGAGATTAGCTCTTCAAACAAACAAACTCTTCAGTTTTCTAATCTTAGTAAGTACAGTATAGATACGCTGATGTATACTTATCCTTTTTAATAAAAACTATTCCCAAGAGCCTTCATAAAACTTGGAGGAGGAATAAGGAAAAAACTAATTCTTATTCAAGCTGAGTGCGAACACTTATAACTTACAACTGGTGGATATCGTCACTAGTATAGCTTTATTGTCATGACTTTACTTTTATTGTTTTATGGTATCCATGGTATGGAATATTGTTATCACAGATTTTTTTATTGCGTAAAGTTTGTTTTGGGACTATTGACAAAACAATCTAACGCGAGTAAACAAACACTTTACGAAACATGCTCATGAAACATGTTCTTCCAATCATTGTGAACATTTTTTTTGTTGTGGGACTTTCCTGGGAACCTACTTGTTACGAAGATATTGAAGGTCAAAATTACAAGCTTTAAATACCCTACGACCCCAGTACTATTACATGTACCCATAAACACAATGTTTTATGAGTTAAAAAAAGCAGTGATCTTCACACAATAAAGATTCCCATCAATATTTTTTGCAAAATACTTAGTTTGATTAGCAGTATATCATATAGTTAACAGCTATTTAATGTGGTGACACCCCGTATAATAATAAAAAAAAATAAAAAAAAACCAGGATTTAAATAAAATATATAATTTCAAAGCTAAAAACAGCCTAATCAACAAACATAACGATAACAGTAGGCTAATAGGCTTCGAAGAGGGACAGGTAATGGTCGCGCTATTCGTTCCACCTCAACCCATCGATATGTCCGTAGATAAGATAGACAAATTACTGTGAGATAGGCAAAGTTATGAGTAAACAAGGACAGTGAAATAGGAACTTAATATTAAATCAAGAAGAGTGTAATAAACCTCTTTGCTTCTAGCACTTCACACTACTTTATGTTCAGCAAGTACGTACCTAATCGTTAATTTTTGGAAGCTTGTAAATGGCAAATGTCAGCGTCTATTGTAAGTTGCTAACTAGGTATAAAGGGGGGATGGCGCAAAACTGAACCATGGATTTAGTTTAAGATCCGAGTTTCCATCCGCGTTGAAATGTTTCGTTGGTGATTAATAAAAAAACAGCTCTGTTTCATACACAAGTGCAACAACTACACGATCAAAATCTATGGAAAAAGCTGACTTTTTTTAATAAACGAGGAAAATTTTTCTTGGTATAAAATCATAAACTGAAGTCTTCTTTACGATGTCCTTTTCACTGCAAAAACTATATACCTTTTGGAATGGGCAACTAGACTCAATATGTACCTATCATAATTTTATCTTTCTTGTAAATGACGTTCAAAAGTGCCTTTTAATGCTCTAATTGAAATACATAAATGATTTGACTTTGACATTAATACCTACATAAATAAAAAAAATAACTATTGTACTTATAAGCTTTCCAACTACTTTAATAAAATGTGCGCCATCTGTGTACTTAGCCACCCACTCGGTCATCGAAGAGCGTTGCACAATTTCCAATTGTTCATTGGGTACAAAGAAAAAGTTCCTTACTATGAACAAAGGCCTAGCAATGGCAGGCGATGGACTGTGGCATTTACACTCGGTTTTAATCAATGAAGTTCTGGAGCGATAGGACTCACCACAAAGGAAATTATTGAGTCGGGAAATGGTTGAGACTGGATGAAGATGGTGGTGCAAGTTAGGAACTGTTTTTGAGGAAGAGATATTGGAATTTAGGGAAGAAATATAGAGAAGTTTCTAGGATGCATTCGTATCGTATGGATGTTATACTATTATTGTTCCCAAAATGATTCGAGGATGCGTGCGAGGTCTTGTGGGTCATTTCACTATCATACATCCTTAGCATGTTTTCTAAATTAAAATGTATATTTAATTGTATACAAAACGACACCAATACTTAATATTATGAAAAATAAAAATAAAATATTGTACCTATCTGTAGACTAATTTAAACTTAAAACTGTTTCGTTAATTCTATTTCGTATTCAGGTTAAGGAATGGGAATCCCCAGGACATTAATATTTTGGAGACACTTTTAACATAGGTAGAAGTTAAGTAAAATTATACCTAATGTAAAAATCATATTGTGATTTTGCGTCGGATTTTTATTGATGAAAACTATCTCTTTACTATCCGATGATATTAAAATCAACATATTTTCAGCTACTATAAATTATAGCAATAAAGTGGACAGAAATTATTAGTTATAGCGTTACAATCATAAAAACAGTAGTAAAATTGATTTACAACAAAACCCTATTGGTTTTGAAGAGATTCTTAAAGCCATTATTGATAAATTTTATGGCGTAATAAAATTGCAGAAAGACAAGAATAGAAAATGATACAATAGAATGAATAAACCTGTAGCTTTTTGAAATAAAACCAACAAAAAAGTAATCTTAGAATCATTCAAAAAGTTTTTGGGCAGGATGAAGAGAAAGAATTTATAAAAGTCGTAAATATTTTTTGCTCCTTTAAAAATACGTGATGGAAGGAACGCCAATCGTAAGTAAACACAAATTCTCTTATCAAAATGGATGGAAATTTGATGTGTGCCCATGTCATCCTTTATCGTTGACATGAGCAAATAATTCGATATCCGTTTCCCGATTCGTGCTTGCTTATCGGTGCCTGGGTCCTTATGAGACACCGGGCCCTAGTTGCTTTGAAGTGTGAGGACGATACGGTGCTTGGGTTATAACTGTTACCTTCATACCTACCTACTATGTTTAATTTGAACATGTATACCTGCCTAAATTGATAGACTTTGTAGCGGTGAGGATTTCTTACTACGAGCTGGTCTGAAGTGGTGTTTGGTGATTGCCATTATAATTATAAAGATAATTCAGGAGCAGCACATTGGAACCTACAGGATATAAAAGTATTTAGGCGAAGAAGTTTATATCTTACAATTTTCCTTTCTGGTTTTTTTTGGCATTTTTATTTATCTTTGCGTCTCATATCAGAAGTTACATAGTCAGAAATCTCCGCTGTTAGCTTGGACCGGAAAGCTGCAGCTGCATTCGGATTGTCAGAGTCGTTATTGAATTGTGGCAGTCGTGAGACAGCATCCCACTTGTATTGATAGCTCTCATTCAATAGGCGAATGGTAGAAAAATTGCTTTTCCCAACAATGAAACATTATTGTCTCTTAAAATATTTTGCTTGGAATACAATACGTTATTGCTACTTCTGAGTTCTTATAGGTTGTAAATTGATTCGTTATTGAGATTTTATTGTGTATGGTGCATCAGCGATTTTCTCTTTTTCATTTTAAGTTTTTGCCAACATGAAGACTTTTGGCATGACACAACACTTTTAGAAAAAAAACTTTTTTTTTGGATTTATATTTATTAATATTATTTTTCATAAAATGTGTATATATGTGTTTTGTATTATGTTATATAGAACTTAAACTATTTTTTTGTGTTTTATGTTTCTCGAAAATATTAAAAAGTAACAGTAAAATAAAAAAGCAAAGCAAGGCAGCAAAGTATGTAAGTAAACCAACAAAGAACGATAATAAACGAGAGACAATTTGCACGAAATAACGGAAAACATTTCGAATGTTTCACTCATAAAACTTCATAAAATAAAAAAAATGTTCGAGTGTCATCAGGGGGAACGATCTTGGCGAGTTGTTCGGCCAAGTTGAATTACTTCCAAGTCTTGGCATTCATAAACGTGATCGTAATATTTCTTCCTCAAACCACTTTGTTTTCGAAAAGTTTTATTTTGTAATTTACTTGAAAGTACCTAAGCCTCGTTCGCAAACGAGATAAAAATGACAAAGCTTTAAATATTGCGGCCATCTTAAATTGCTAATAAAGTGAAGGATTCAAGTTTGAATTAGTTTTCATTTAATATTTTTCCATTTCCATTTCTTTATTTTCCTTTTTCATATGAATGATAGAAAAATAATACGCTCCTTGTATTATTCTTTCGTTCATTTCGTAAATGTGTTACGGTCGTTCTGCTCTATAAAAGAAGCAATTGAGCGGAATTGTCATTGTGTAACCCTGAACCCATAACTATTGCCCCTTTGCTTTGCGTTTTGATCACGCAGGTCCTCCCATGGGCGTCGTAAAAAGATCATGAGATTGTGTTTGGATCGGCCAAGGGTCACTACTTCTACTATGATCATCAATATGTCGGAGTATCACGCGCAGCTATAGTTGATCAAAGTCTTGCGGAGTTACTATACAAGATATATTTCTCTTTGCTTCTTTCTTATTTATTTATTTAACCTTTAAAAAAATAAGAACAAAGGCGGACTTAATGCCATAAGCATTCTCTAACAGTCAACCAAAGGTAGTGCAGAGATAAATGGTAGGTGCAAATTAATTTCCTAGCGTAAAACAATAAAATTAGACACTGCCAATAGCGATTTTTCTATCAATATTATGTCTTTACACCAAATCATCCGTACATTTTAATTGGAATACTCTCCTCACTGGGATTTTCCTTAACGATTGGCGCCCAGTTTTACGCTACAGCAGCTTTCAGTTAGTTAGAAATCTCGCGAGTATTTTTAAACTTAATAAATGTGATTTGATTAGTTGGTTGAGCAGACACGACGTTAACGATGTCCTCATTAATTCTGTCAATACCACTGAACATGACAACAGCTAAAATGTCGTCTTGACACATAAGTAGATATTCAATTACTTTTTTTTAAGTCACCGTTTCTTGTGACTTGTTTACTTACTGATTTAATTTGACAGTTGACCAAAACCGGGCCAAACACAATTTGTGTCAGACTTGTTGTTGTCAAGTGAGTTAGATCATAATAGACTTTCCATTTGAACTTAGTTATCACTTAAATACCAGGAGGTATGCTTGCTTTTCCATTTGGCGAAATGGACCATCGAAGACTTAGCCAGAAGAAGTCAGCTTGTTCCTTTGAAGAGATTAGCGGACGGAAATGCAGACGCAGGCAGAAAGTTCTGCTTCTTTGCTGTGTGCATTATAAAAGACATTTAGAAACGCTTAGTGCGAGTTAGTGGAATAGCAACAAGGTAATAAGGTAGGTCCAGTTATTCTTGATGTCTCATCGATACGAAAAGTAGAAGTAGTTAGTCATAATTTCAGCGTTCACGTTCCAAATTCAAACAAAACATCGAACAAAGGACCTCTAGTTTCGGAAGTCCACTCACACAGCCCCGCACTAATGCTGATATAAAACCTCATTATAAATCCCCTTTGGATTTCACTGGCTGACGGGGAACAGCGTGGAATTAGGGATGCGCGGTCACGTACTGGGTATGAAAATAACAAGGCGTTAGATGAATGGACGCATGGCTGAAATTTATTGGAAAGAAATTATGCTGCTTCCACTTTGTTTGGACAAAGAGTGGTTTAGTATTTAATAATTAAATTGTTGGGAAATTTGAAATTTAGTTTTGGAATAGCGATGTAATTATGATCATTAATATCTTTAAGAATTTTTTCATGTAGGTACTGTTACAGCGATATCTGCTGAGGTCTCAATATTCAGTAGCCTAAACAATCAGACCCTCTTTTCAAACTACATACAATAGCTACCAACGTAGGTACAACCTTTTATTTCTTTCTTCACGGAGAGAAAATTTTGTGTCATAATTACAAAATGATTTAGTATTTTTCTTTTTTGTGTTTCTGAGCAAAATTTAGTTTTTTCGACAGGTGTTTAGTCATTCAAGCAATGGTCATGGAGTAATCGCAACAAATCGGTTTTAGTAAATGTTGATTTTGTAATAGTAGCAATACAATATTTTTTTCCAGTAAAATGTTTTGTAATTTCAACCATAATTAGAAATCACGTCTGACGTCATATCTATTACTAGTCTGTTATCTATTTCTACAAAACACATTTTGTACATTATTAATTTCTAGTAATACGTTTTGTAATTACCACAAAAATATGGCTCATGTCTGACGTCATTAGCAATGACTAAACTATTACTTATTTCAACAAAACATGTCTGGTATAATACTCGATTTTACTAAACAGTTTTGTAATTGTAGCAACAAAACGTTAGCTAGCTACCTACATTTTACATGTCATTACAAGACACTATTAATTTCAACAAATGAGTGTACTAACTTTATCGAAACAATGTTTTTGACAATTCGTTTTGTTATTTTTATGAAACGAATGTCAAGTATTACACTGTTTTAGTTAATGTTTTGTATTTTTTACAATTTATTTTGTAACTGGCTTGAGTTGGTCACCGCACGCGCCCATTATTTTGTTCGATTCGTTCATTCCGTTCGCATCCGCTGGACCAAGCATAAGTACGCTTTAAATAAAAATATGTGTGTTCGAAATGAGTGTGGCACGGGGGGATTAAATTAATAAAATTAAAGTAAAATGTGTTGAGTGTTAGCTTACATAACAGTGTATCTACTATAAACTGTGCCAGTCGCTTTACGTCGCCGCCGTCGCCACCATAATCGTCATTTTGTCGCAACACAACACACTCACGACTTACGGGCAAGAAGGAACATGATGAAAATTTGAAATGGATAAGCTAACCAGAGATTTATTAATGAATTGGGGCTTGTCCGAATACATTACCACATTTAAAGGTAAGTGTTTGGAATTTCTTTAATATTTACTTACTTCGATCAACAATAACTAAATAAGTATGTATACCTACCTACTCTCACCGGGTCTCAAAAATCAAAGCTATCATCAGAAAATGTCATAAGGCGCCTTCAAATTAGCCGCAAGGTGCCGCGCTGCTTTGTAAATAGTAAGTACCTATGTAAAAAAACGCGCGTCACGGCCGCACATCCATACGATTCTCGTGCGCAGTGCCGCTGCAGCGCGGCTAATTTGAAGGCGCCATATCAGTAAACTTCTAATCCGCACCCGGAAGGCCGCTTACATTTTGTACTAGACCCGTTCAGATCATCTATCATCTTAGGCCTGAAGAAGTCCACTGCTGGACATATACATGCCTCCCCTAAGTATACGTTTTCAGGATGAACGATTCTGAGCCCTCCATCCACTGACTTCCCGCATGTGTCATGAGAATAATTTCTGAACACACTATCACTAACTATGCTAAATCAACTCGTTCTATTTTATGAAACTAACTTATTTACCTACTTACCCAAAGATGGCAGAATTGATGGTGGGACAATAAGGTTGCTTTCGCATGATGAAATAACACAGGGCAAATTTAGAAAATTTGAAACTTGAAATGGCTTCTTTAAACACACCAGAACAGCAAGAGGTGCGTTTGTTGTTTAATGTTCCTTTCTATCCATGCCCTAATTAATTTAATTTTTATACTTTCAAATAAGTAATTATTTTGCATTCCACTTTACCATGTTTTTAACCGACTTCAAAGAAAAAAAGAGGATGTTCTCAATTCGGTTGTATTTTTAACTGACTTCATTTTTATTATGAATATTTTTTATGTTTTTTATGGCATAACTTCGTCAATTATGAGCCGATTTGATAAAATCTTTTTTAGTGTTCCGCACCCAAAGGGTAAAACGGGACCCTATGGCGCTTGTGTACTCCAAGGAATTTTACTGTCTGGCTATAGTAATTTTATCAAAATCTGTTCTGCCATTTGGTTAGAAGTCGGTGTCTCAACATTTTTAAACTTAATTTACAATATTTTCTATATCGTTTTCAGGTGCATGAGCATAATGCTTCATTTTCTCTGCTTGATGTAAATACAGAATTGGACACATCTCTTGGCAGCATTGGCAGACTGTTAACGGAAACAACCTACTTTGAGGCTTCCCCAAATAGCTTTGCAACCACCAAAGAAGTATACAACTAGATGAAACATTAACTCCGTCAAGTTCTACACCACATTCAGCTAAGTCAAGAAAAATACAATTTAAGGCAATAGCAAGAAGAGACATCTCAACAACAACCAGGAGGTAGTCTGCAAATTGTTCAAGGTGTTGATCAGCCAGGGCTTCAAGCTACTAAAGAGACGTTTAGGAACAAGGAAAATTGTCAACAAGCTGTTCGAAATATTGATTACACGCAGCCAGGATATGTAAGCAAAGCTGTTTTACCTGCTTTTATTTAACTCTCCGTAGATGTAATGACTATGTTACTCTTGTTTCAAAAATTATTCAATGTAACATAGGTTACGTTAATGGTGAAATATTTTTGAAATTGGTCAAGTAGTTTTTCAGTTTATTCATTACAAAAGTACAAATCTTCTCTTCATCATTTTAGTGTAGATTAAAAAATTAATGAGTTGATCCTTGATCAAATATACCTGATCATAGGTAACATACATAATAAATATAGGAACACACCTAATAAATATACCTATATAATATTTTTCTTTGATTCTAGGTTCTAAAAACTTTGCACTGTTCACTAGATGGAAAAGCAATATTAGCGCAGGGGCAGAATTTGGGCAAATTGACTGACAATTCATTTACAACAGACGTCGCATATTGAGAGAACGAGGAATACTAGAAACTCGTTCCCGTTCCTCTTCAAGAGCTTCATCAATAGGTTCTGATCCTGCCACTGCACTATCTGACATAGGTAAGCTTATTTATTTATAGACGAGCAGCTTTCGCTAATACGAGTATGTTCATGTCACACAGTGTTGAAGTATAGTAATTTCGAGTCACTGTCCTAATCACACTTTTTTTAATGTACTTTTTTTCTTTTTTTTTTCATGTTTTTTATTGGCTTACGTTGGCATTTTGTCAATTTGGTGTTCTATAGTACATCACTAACTTGTCAGTTGTCGAGTTGTCAAAAAACCATTAATAAAATGGACAAATTAGAGTACTTTTTAGTTTTTGTCTACAACCTGAATTCTGCATCCAAAAACAAAAGAACATACAATAATTTTGTTACAGATCCTGATGAAACAACAGCTGAAAAGCTCAACTGGCTACGTAATTCCCTCGAACCATGGCATCTTGTGGAAGATAACTGGAATGCGACAGCTAAATGCAGATTGTGTTCCAATTACTCTGGAGGTGGCAGCGTGCAAGAATATTTTAATGAATACCCCGTCTTGAAGCGCCCCACTGGCTTTCAACTACTACTGAATGATTTTAAGGTGCTATACGAGGACAAGTCTGACGCCCTATTTACTAACATTGTTCCTCTGCGTGAGAAGATTATTGCAATGGCCAAGGAGAAATTCAAGAGTTTACGTGATAAAGACGTTAAACAAACAATCGGAAAATACTTGTCTATAGTTAGCGGTAAGTCTTGCTTATTGATTGAGTGAGCAATGATTGTTTTGTATTGTTTTGAGATACTAATATTTTATACCATACCACGCTTGTAAATTTTCAGTCTAATTTTTTTGTTTTATTTCAGATCCAAAGTGTCCAGAGGCGATTAACAACGCAGCTCTTCTACTTTTGCCGTACTTGACATCCAGTGTGCCGATAAAGGAGAAGCGCAAAGTGACTTGGAAGCCCTCCAAGTCAGAAGTTAGGGACGGTTTCCTCACCCAAATTGCTTCAGACTCTGAAATCGAAACAACAATTGCAAGCCGGAAAACAAAATTAGAAAGGTTTGGAAAAACCCTTCAGCCTTTTGTCATTTTTGTAGGGCTAGATGCTGCAAATGTATTACACTCTTATGTCATTGTAGCAGACACGATTTATAAATTTAATACAATACTATCGGCGGTTGATGTTTGTTTCAAAATCATCCAAGCCACTGGTGCCCGCTATCAAGACTAAGCGTTAGTAGTTTGGATGGTGATACAGAAGGCTTTCTATCGGATAAAAACTGAACATGACAAAGAATTTACGACAGTAAATAGCCCTTTAGTAGAGTTAGGCATTGATGATTAATCGATAACACACATCAACTGTGCATTTTTTATATAAGTTCATATTTTTTAAATTCCTTTAAAATCCCGTTGCCTCGTTTCTATAGCCATGTTTAAGTGTTTCGAGTGTAGGGTTGAATTTGAAACTGTAAAAGATCTGTCAAATCATCCGAACATCATGTTACTTAATTAGGAATAAAACTTCATATAGCTGTGGACAAGATAGTTGTTTAAGACATTTTAGTAGTCTGGCTTCTCTTAGGAACCATTTATATAAAAGTCATTCAAGTCGAGTACAGATTCAATTTTCTAATGCTCTAAGTTCTATTGACCAAGAAGTTGTTAACGATTTTGCAGAGCCCAGGAATAGTCCTGAAAATGTTTAAGAAATGAACAAATTGCAATCAGTTGAAAATCCTTAAAACTTTTAAGAAATTATTAATATACAATTAAAGGAAATGCCTAATCAATAATATTAACTTATTAGAAATTCATAATAAATTTACCAAGGCGGCGGCGATGCATTTTCAAAAAAAAAAAAGCATTTGGTATAAGCACAGGGTGTCCCTCACCAGCCGCCAACAGCGGACTATTAAGATTTCCAATTCATACAACAAATAATGCTCGCAACGATCAAATGAATCACAAGCCAGTGCATTTCTTTATTTTTTTACTGTTAGTGAATAAGTATAGATCTATGGTTATTGTATTTATGTAATCTATTAGCGGCGTTGTCATAACAAATACTGTGGGCCCCAAGAGGCGTTTACTTGTTATTGCAGAGTAGGTTGTCATGGCAACCACCCTTAACATTTTATAACTCTAAAACCTTATAAAAACAATGTCAAGTCGGACCCTTGAAAAATAGGTATCCGCAAAATAATGTAATGTGTGTAATGTGTATTTGTGTGTCATCCTATCATTTGCCTATTATGTAGGTAGGCTATGAAATATATAAAAAGTTTTTTGTAGTGTTCTAGTTAGGGCCGATTTCATGGATGGCTAATCAGCCGATCAAATATTTGACAGATTGTTCTTAAATTTTTGAAAGTAAATGTGAAAAACAACTGTCAAATGTTTGATCGGTCGGTTAGTCATCCATGAAATCGGCCCTTAGTATTCTAGTTAGTAGTCTTTTTTTCTGAGAATTTATGTTTTGTGTATTTATGTATGAGCAAAGGGTGGAATAAACAGTGATCATTACTCACCCGCCGGTGTATTAATAGGCGACAAACAAGTTGTCCACTGACTAAGGAACCACGTGATCTGCGCAGAACGAAAATTTATATAAGAAAGGCGTTCTGAGTCGTGGTCAGTCAGAGGAAAACTTATAATTTATCACATAAATTATATCAATATACCCCATGTGTGCATGTTCCTCGATTTTCGTATTATTTAGTAATTCTTTTTTTTTTTGAGAATTTTTAAACTATTCTTAAATTACCTGGGTGGTGCGTTTTAAAAAAAAAACAAATTCTTATAAAAGTACGAAAATCGAGAAACATTGTCGTAGATATAAATAAATAAGTACATATATAAAGTAAAATAATATAGGTACCTACCTACCTTAGTAACAATATGTGAAATAATGTAAAATACTTATATAATATACTTACAAGGTTATATATATTTGTAAGGTTTCTTGAAATAAATTACTCGTTTATTAATTATTAAAGTTGTTATTATTTTTCAATATGTCCTACCTCAATACTGGTAATTCTTTTCTGTGTCACGTTGCGAAGAATCAACCAATCATGTGATTCCTAGTATTGTTTCAGTGATTTCAACCAATAGTTGTAATTTCTGCAAAAAATAGATGATAATTAAAAAATGTACTTAGCGCATATTGTAGATTAATAGCCAAAGTATTTTTTGAACTACTATATTGTGCTTTATGTTTTCTAGTTTGATGAAGTATTTTGGTGCTGGCAGAAGTCGCCATATTTTCCAATAGTTAAACACTTAAGGAAACTAGAAAGTACAAACCACAATATGTTGTAGTTCAACAAATACTTTGGCTATTTATCTACAATAGACGCCGAGTAGATTTTTAATTATCATCTTATTTTCGCAGAAATAACAAAACTATTAGTAGTGATCACAGAAAAAACTACTAGGAATCACATAGATATTTGCTGACATTACAAAACGATTAGTAAAAACACAGGAAGGCATTACAGTAGGCTTGCAGAAATCACAAAAGTATTAAGAGAAATCACAGAAAAAATACTAGAAATCACATAGATATTTGCTGATATTACAAAACGATTAGTAAAAACACAGGGAGGCATTACAGTAGGCTTGCAGAAATTACAAAGTTATTAGTAGTATTCACAGAAAAAAATACTAGGAATCACATAGATATTTGCTGATATTACAAAACGATTAGTAAAAACACAGGGAGGCATTACAGTAGGCTTGCAGAAATTACAAAGTTATTAGTAGTAATCACAGAAAAAAATACTAGGAATCACATGGATATTTGCTGATATTACAAAACGATTAGTAAAAACAAAGGAAGGCATTACAGTAGGCTTGCAGAAATTACAAAAGTATTAAGAGAAATCACAGAAAAAAATACTAGGAATCACATTTTTATTTGCTGTAATAACAAAACTATTAGTAAAACCCTCAGACCTAGACCTAAGCTAGAGACTTGCTGTAATTACAAAACGATTTAGTACTTGATATTACAAAGCCAGTTTACTCGTTATTACTAGGTTGCTTGCTTGTTATTATTAAATGCAATTACTAAAGTCGCATTGTCGTATTTATGAAACGGTTTGTCATCGTGGGAATTACACGTATTTTTGTTGGAAAAAGTGGTTTTTTAGTAAAATTTTCTCTCAGTGTTGACGTCAGCTGCTCTCAGCGGCATTTTAGCGGCCTTCACCACCGTTCGACGAGGGTAAGCACAGGGGCGGATTAGCGCCCCTGACCCGGTGACTGCGACGCGACGTCTCAATCGGACCGACTCATTACCACGCCCTGTATTGACGCCCGATAAGTTTCCTATATTATTAAAATTTGTTTCGGGGATCACAGTTGTAGGGATTCGGTGAGCTTGTTAGCGGGATTTTGATTTTATTTATTTAACGTTCAGTAGAGCCAACACAATAAGAGTTCTAAAAAAACTAGCTTCAAGATGGCTTGTGGTGTTTTGGTTGTTAGTAAAGTTGTGAGATTATATTGTTTAGTTTTATGGCATCAACTGGTCTACTTGTAAAAGTTCCTAGGTGAAAGTAAAGTGAGCTTGAGGTGAGTTGTCATGCTAAGGAGTGATAGTTTACCTCAAATCACTTCACCTAGGGTGACTTATGCAGAATAACCCTGCAGATCAAGGTATTAATAATTATAAATCTAAAGATGAAAGGACTGACCAGTGACCACTCATTGACAAACTAGTACCAGAAGTATATGACTTTCTTCTACTAACCCTAAGATAAACACTAACTGTTCTGACGTTTCTCATCAAAGGTAACTAAATCGCTGACTGAATTCAATAGTGGCACAAGTCAAAATTATGGAGTTTTGACTTAGTTATAGATTCTTATTCTAAATTAGGTGCTTTATTTTATGCATTAAGATTCATAAAAACCAAACATCAACTACATATTCCATAAAGTGCAGTAACAAAGAGCTTATTAGTGCGCACGCATTTGTCTACGACACTTAAATTGTGCGATTTCTCAAATTGATGAATTTTGTCTTGTGCCACTATTGAATTCAGTCAACGAAATGTGCATCTCCTAATGGTCAATACACAATATAAGAAAAACATCAGACTCAACGTTAGGGCAACATACAAAACCGAATATAATCCCAAAAATATCTCCAGATCGATATTTCAATAAAAGTAATAATGTTCCAGATCACAATGATGAGGGTGACACACATTAACGGCACGTGATGCAGCATGCGTGATTTGATTCTGAACGAGGCACATACATGAGTACGATCAAAAGGACTACTTCGATCAATTTATCTTGAAGAGTTAGCACGATGGAGACCAGGGTTGCCAAATGACCGATGGTTGTTGGAACACACGGCTCCTTGTGGAAGGTGAAGAACCAGGTTTTGATGTGCAACTTTAGATCTATGTCCACAATGGTATCAAATGACTACGATAGGCTAGTTGCGATGGATAAAGGATGCGGTTCATCGTTGGATGATTTAAGTGTAGGAAGAGAAGATTTTGAAAGAAAGAAAAAAAAAATAAGTTTATTTTGGCCAGATAAAGAACACAGTTTGATATGATTAAGATTACAAAGTACTTAACATGATAAAAAAATCCGGTTTTTTTTTATATGTTTTGCATTGACTACTGTCATAAATGCTCTGGCATTGAAAAGTCCAAATTGGGTTTTTTTGAACGGAATAGACCTTCTGAAACATTTCTATTGTCATTTGACTATAAATAAAGTTGGGCTTTGATTGCGTTCGATGCATAGAATTGCAAATATTTGTTCTATGGCCACTGCGGGTACGTGTGGCTTAAGTAATTATACAATTGTATGGCTGGCAAAAAAAAAACAATATTTGGACATTCATTTCTTTTATTAAAATTGCTTGATATTACGGCCGTATTTCATTCATATTAGGTTACAACAAGCAATCAAAATAATAAAAAATACCAGCCTATTATTGTCCCACTGGGCAAAGGCGTCTTCTCATATAGAGAAGGTGCGAGCATTGATCACCACGCTTGCTCAATCGGATTCGGACTCGGATTGGCGATTTCCAGACTTATATTAATAATTGTACCTCCAGGTTTCTCCTCGATTTTTTCCTTCACCTTCAGTGATGTCCAAGATAATCTTAGAAAAGTATAGTCGGTTTTCTGACGACCCTGACTCTGACGACCCTGCACACCTAACTCTTTTGTTGAGTATAAATATGAATTGATAAAGTGTCATCGGTTTTTGCCCGGATTTAAACCCACAACCTCATATATATCTGAGAGGCAGTAGGGCACCATAACCACTGCGCCATCTTGACTATTCCAGTGAACGCAACGAAACAAAAATAGACATACACAGTTAGCACAAAATAATTGCTTGTTGACAAATGCTAAATAACCTCATCTTATTCTAAAAGCTTTCTTTTGTTTCCCTCCACTTTAGTTGTCAATAATTAATCTCTATCAGGCAAAGGCACGCGACGTTCAGCCACGGTCTATGAAATGAGTTCGAAACTATTTTGTTTACAAACTATTCAATTAAGCGGGGCTGTGGAGTACCATGAGTTTTGTTGTTGATTATGCTGCGATTAGGAGTATGTGACACGCGATCAGGAGCGCGTCGGAAGTTATATAATTATTTTGTTGGTGTAGTTATTAGTGTGATAACTGGAAAAATGTGGAAGCCGATAAGAAATTTTTGTTGGAAGTTTGGTTATGTTTTGGAAAATAGAAATAGTTTTTAGGTTAAGGTTCTTGTGAAGGGATTAGAGATTTTCAGTAAATAAATGCCATGGTTTGAATTGAAGTCACTGACAATGAAATCGGAATAAATGAAGTTGAATTTTTTTGTTTAAAGGCATTCTCTGTGTTTTCCACAATTAACATGTCGGATAAATTGAAAGACAGTTGGTGCTTGTGGTGATTGGCGATTTTAGACTTATATTAATTACTAGCTTCTGACCGCGGCTTCGCCTGCGTAAATAGTAAATTGACCTAATATTCCAAGGGAACACATTTAAAGAGAAGGAGTAACCTATGTGTTAATCCAGGAAATGATCTATCTATGTGCCAATTTTCATCCAAATCTGTTCAACGGTTTACGCGTAATTGAGTAACAAACATTCAAACATCTTCACAAACTTTCACGTTTCTAATATTAGTTAGTAGAATAAGTAAGTCCAGGGCGCCTACCACCGCCATCTCTTAAAACAATATTATTTTAATGTTACTTCGTAATTTCTGTTGTCGCATTTTCAACTCTCAGGTGCTGATCCAAGCGTTGAAAATCCAACAGTGCGGAAGGCAAACTATACACATCAAAAGTGTCTAGGGATCAAGATGTATTTGGTAATAATAATATATTGATCCCTAGACACTTTTGATGTGTGTAATATTAAAATAACATTGTTTTAAGAGGTTGTGGTAGGCCCCCAAGTTTTATTTAAGATATTTTTCTTTACCGATGTCAGTGATGTCCACGATACGACACATATGAATTGAAAATTCCATATTGGTATTGGCCTGGTATCGAACCCTCAACAACATGCAGGAGAAGCGCGCCTTAAATACTGACTGGGCCATCACGACAGTACAAATCGACACAGTAAAACGTATTAAATCAAGATGATTTACAGACCATGTCTCTTTGCTTTTCTTACCTCTCACTCTTGCATTGTAACCAATACGTCTGATTATTTTAATTCCCCATCGTTATTTGAATTGCAAAATGTATGAGAATCCATTTAAATCGCACAACATTATTCTCACTGCAGTTCGATATTAATTATATTGTTAACGATACAGTAAGTTATGGAAATAAATATTTAACAGTGTATTTTCGACTCTATTTAAGTAAACATAGTGTTTAAATTGCATTGTTCTGTTTTCGATTTATTCTCGATCACAATTACTCATTTCATTGCGCCTGAGTCGCGGGCTGCTCGCAGACCCATACGTCTTGTAGGAGACAATATTATTTATCCGAGGTACACTGACAAGGGGTAACAACTGCGCGCGCAGTGTAAACTCGAAGGAGTGGGCGAGTAAATCAACTATTTGCATCGGCTGCGCGGGCGCAGGGCGGTATGCACGCGACTTCGGTGCGCACGCGGATTTTTTAGGGTTGTGTTTCCAATATTTTCAAATAACAATTAAGTTAGGTATTTAAGAAATTGCTTTTAATGCAAATCAGAAAAATCTAAACAAACCTAATATAAAAGATTAAATGAAAAAAAAAAACTAATATGGTATGTGATCAATTTAGTTTTTGGTGGGATTTAACTCAACAACAGCTCTAAGTCATTGTATCCACCTGCAATAATTACTGTAAAAGTACAAATTAAAGAATCAAATCAAATCAAATCAAATCATTTATTTGCATAAAACATGGTGGGTAACAAGATGTTCAATAAAATATATGTACAGCATGTTCTAACTTCACAAAGAAGCAAGAACTTCACAAAGTTACAAAATAACGGGTTTTCATTAATTTCTGATTCAATCTATAATTAGCAAATGCCTCTAGTTAAGTCACAGTACCAATTTATTAATACCATAAACAGAAATGTATGTAAAATAACTTCATTAAAGTCCGAACACCCTATTTAGTAGCGGTTGCGCTTGCGCCGCAGGGCGAGGATCTCGTTAGCGACACGCATGCGCGTCGCGCGCTGCCCGGCGCCGGCGCGACAAATGCGACGTCGTTATTTACACCCGCCACGACGCACAATGAGAGAAACATGAAACTATCACCTTAGGTATGCAAATGTACAGACAGTATAAGTTAAAGAATTTTAGTGATTTTGTTCTTGCGGTTTTATTACAGCAATAAAGGTTTAAAATAACACAATTGCTCCACTTGTAATTTTAGCAATGCAGGTTTTAATTTATCGTATTTAATTGCAACATCGAAAGCAAGACACTTGGACTTAGAGAACAGAAACATTGGGCTCTTCAAATTTGTCTCCGCTCAATATCAACCTTATGCACTATACACGGTTACTTTTAGGTCGTTCTTAAGCCGAAAGCCATAAACTCGATCATCAAACTCGAAACGATTGGGACAATTTAAAAAAAAAAATAACAATAAAAAAAACAGCTGTTCAGTACACTTTGACGAGTTAGACGAACATAAATGTACTGAACAGCTGCTTTTTTTATTGTTATTTTTGAAAAAAAATAGTCCCAATCGTTTCGAGTTTGATGGTCGAGTTTATGGCTTTCGGCTTAAGAACGACCTAAAAGTAACCGTGTATATTAGGTAACCTATTACCCTGTCAGCCTACCCATAAAAAAACCCTTATCGTGCCAAAATGGAGTCACGTGACTACTCATAACAATCTGCTGAAGAGATTTTTTTTGTTTCTTTGTTTCAACTCGCTAATCTCTGGAACTGCTACTTGGATTGGAGATTTTTTTTCTGTATATGATAGCCAGATTCATGAGAAATAGTATAGGCTATAAAACATCACGCTAAAATCCACAGGGGCGGAGCAGTAACACGTAGAAGTAACACGGGTGAAAAAAACCACGCAAATACGAAGTCGCAGGGAGCAGTTAGTAATTGAATAAAACCTCACGTCATTTCTAATTACGTACATTTACAAGCCAGATGTAGTACTTACAGAGTCAAGTGCGAAGACAATTTACAATCCGCTGAACATTTTAATTGTGGACCGTTTAAAACATATTACAATTTGAACGTACGAGCATTTATCAAAATGTCCTGAACTCCTGATGCAGGGCTATAATAGGCGTAATGAATGAACTGGGAGACAACTCAGTTTTATTGTTTTATATTCTCGTAAATCAAAGGGCTTTTACTGTCCTTTAACTTTGATATGTGTGTTTGGTAGTCTTCCTAGAAGTTTAATGTTTGGTAAAGATGGAAGGAATGGTATGTGGTATGGTGTAGAATTTAATAATGCTGTTAGTTATGGGTACTGCAGTGGTATTCTGTGAAAATCTTCGTTTTTAAAGTTAGCTTTTGGTGAGCTGTAAGTCCTTAGAGGTCAGTCGGCCTATTCTCTAGTATCGGTGGGATGGCCGGTCAACTCAAGCTACTTCAACTATTTTCACGGAGGATGTTTTTTTGCAGAATAGACCTTCTCAATACGAGATGGTAATTTCTCATGTATCTTAACTGATGTCGCTTATCTTGCATTTTCTGGTGGTGTACCTACTTCCATATTATTCTGATGTTCGTAAAAACGTGAATTTTACGATCATCAATTTCAGTCAGAGACTATAATAATGGTCAGCAACTTGCCACGTGTCCTGTAATTCTGTAGTCTTAGTCCAGTAAAAAAAAAGTTTATCTAGTACCTAAACAAAAATATGAAAAAATCCGGTCTTTACCTTAATCGAACACTTTTGGAGGCACTTACTTCAGGATTGCTCAGAGTACTTATTTTCTACTAAGAAAATCCAATAAATGCTTCTGAAAAAACACCTGCCAAGTTCCCTAACTTTATGTAAATCCAGTAAGAATCCCACGTATCCCTGACAGCAAGATTGTTAGTTTCCCATTAGTATGCCAGACATAAGCCAGCTCTGGCGAAGGTCTTAGTAACCCTGCTTGTATTATCGTCTAAGTTATAGCTGACTTCGTACCAGGCTTAGCTGTTCCTGTATAATTTGGAAAAGTTTTTAAAGAATAAAAATGCTGGACTAAAGTTTTTCAGACTTCGCTGAACTAAAAAGTTCTTGGTGCAGGTAAAATGAAAGAATTTTATATGACGGGTAAAATATGGATCATGCTGATAAAAACTTTGCTGAAAAGTTGCAGTCTTTCTTTTTTTTTTGGACACGCTCGGTATGCTATTCCCAGCAATTGCAACTTCTGAAAGTCAGAATCAAAAGTGGCGTCCACCAAAAAAGCGCCGATTCAATGCAACTCGACGAGTCCTGAAGAAACGATTCAATTAATTGTTTTGGATCCCGTAACGAAATTAATTAGATAAGAACAGCGAAGATGTAAGAAAAAAGCTGCAGCCTTTAGTTCATTCAATTTTATTGCTATTAAAGCACCCGGAAGTCACAAACAAATTCCTAAACCTTTAACTAAATATACACATAAAACTCCTGAATAAAACACATTAGGAAACGACCTATTTCCAAAAGCAGTGAGGGTCACCGAACGCGCTTCTCATAAATCATAGCGATACAAAACGAATGCCATCATAATTGTCATGCAAGGAGGAGTGCAGGACTCACTCACGTTTAACTTATGATACGCTCGTAATTTTTCAGTATTTAGTTACATGGGAATGAGCTGCAGCGGTTCCATAAGCTGAGCGAGGAGCGAGTGAGAAAGAACGTTAGAATTATATACCTAAGCAAGATTCTTTGCTAGCTATAAAAGACGAAGGTATACAACATTCCGAGTTTGAGCTGCTTCGTATAAAATCGTAAAATTTCGGGACTCGCTTCGAAGAAAAACCGTTCCGGTTCTGGTTCTAGTAACGGACCCGCTTACCGGTATTTTAGAACCCATTTTAATATCTGATTATGAGTGTAGTATAAAATTAGTATATTGCCATAAATACTTATATCAAATTAATCGGTAGCTGTTCCACCTGTGTTAACGTTTTTTATAACCCTATCATTTGCATAAAGCTATCCTATCATTAACATTAATCTTGACATCTTTCCGGTCTTCAAAATTAATGGCAAAATGCATAAAATTAATTAACCAATTCACGTTTTAACATCACCATCAAATTATTTTTAAGTATCAATTTTGTGGTAGCAATCAGAATTCGGAACTGATTGGGTCTATTAAAATGGCTGATTTTACGCGGCTGTTAAGTGGTTTGTTTAACCGCTATTCGCTGTTCTGTGGCCGCGGCCTGGCCATACATCACGCCAGACTACGGTATACCACGTGCGGTTAGATCCACAGATAAGCAATAAATGGAGGGCCGAATATTTCACGAGTCCTGTCATAAATTTGTATCTGTCTATCGGGTATCGGGATCGGGTAACTTGAGAACTGAAGGGTTAGGGGATGATGGACGATCGGTTATTTTAATGGTACTCGGATATCTGATGAATGAGGTTTAATTAGTTAACGTTTTGACGTTAGTAACTTTTCGGAGTACCTACTTTTTAATGTGTTGTTCACTTGCTTTGTTTGATTAAGTACCTTTGTGTGAACATTTAGAATCTACATAATGGGTGGATTGTGGTGTTATAAGAGTGGTGTTATAAGAACATTAATTTTGGCCCTCTGTTCAACTCTATCCAAACTAATTATAAAAATTATAAAAGTGAAGAATTTGTTGTTTGTATGCGCTAATCTTAGTAACTACTGGTTCGATTTAAAAAAAGTTTTTGCATTATAAAGCCCTTTTATCGAGAAAAGTTGTAGGTTACCTATATTACAACAGGTCACGACGTATGGAACCGGTAATCGAAGACGTAACATAACACGGGTGAAACCGCGGTATTGCTGGTTTATTAAAAAAGAAAAAAAAGAAAAAGCAAAAGTAATCAACATATTGAGTACTTTTGCTTTTTTTTTTGTTCTGCTCTGGGCGGAGTGGATGGGAGTTTACTCATAATGACTAAAACCTATCCGTTTCCTCCTAATGCCCTTTGCGTTCCAGGGTTGCAGTGACTCTTTCAATCAAATTTCGCGGCCCTGGCAGGGCCGTCTCCCTACTATCTGCACTTTAACTTCAACCCTAATGTACCTACGTAACGCCTTTCAAATAACATTACTGCCTTGAAGCCGTACAAGCAAGTTGATCGATCGCGTCACCCCAGAACAGGGGTGTTATGGTGAAAAATGTGGCTATTTGTTGCAATTAGGGAACATCTTGTGATTTTTAGTAAAAATCGGGGGTGACAGGGGTCTTTCTAAAAATCGTTACTGCAATGGAACACTTATGTGTGACGGTGATTGTGTTGGATGTTTCGATTGACTTCGGACGTAGGCTGAGATATATTTTGAGAACGAAAAATAAATAGATTAGTACCTACAATTTCTTTTTTTTCAACCGACTTTAAAAAGAAGAAAAAAAAACATACCGCCGTCTTCCAAAACTAAAGTTTTTTTATATTGTAGTTTTTGAAGGCGGTTGTCTTTTTTTGTAAAAAAGCTTTTTTTATGTTATGAGCATCATTTTCGCGTGAATAAAGAGTTTTTCTTTCTTTTTTCTTCTTTAAAATCTGAAATCTTCTTGAAGTTTACTTGAATTGAAGAAATTAGGTACTTTACCAATACAGTTTATAGATCCTTTTATTACACCATCTAAAAACTGATTTATTTCTTCCTGCGAGGTAACACTATCCTTTCCAAACAAACTTTATTCGATCTCAAATCCATAAATTCGAAGAGTCGATACTTAATAAAATATGAGGAGGTGTCACGAGAGCGCGGGCGGCGGGTGGCCGGGCGGCTGCGCGGGCGCATTGTATGGAGATGTGCTCAAGATGTGTTGTGTGCAATAAAACAATGACAGTAAACAAACAAGCCTTCGGAGCCGACGCTTCGTCATCGTTATCATGTGTTTTTTTGTTTTAATTATTTGTAGGATTGTAGTGCGGTAGAGCTGTGTTAAAATATGGAAAACACGCAAAGGTCCAGTTGAAAGCCAGCAGTGTCAGGCACTTGCAAGTGGTCTGGCATTTTATGAACTGGGCTGAATATTTATTCTTATTTTTTGATTTTTTTATTGCATTTTCATTATTATTTGTGTGTACACATAGTCTGTCTCAATGAGCAATTTTTCTTCTTTCTTTCTTTTCTTCTTTAAATTTTATGGTATTTAAGGTCAAAAGAAAACTGAAACTATACACATCAAAAGTGTCTAGGGATCAACATCGCTAACATTGATTAGGGATGTTGATCCCTAGACACTTTTGATGTGTGTATAACGTTGTGGATTAGCAAAAAAAAACTATTTTATTGGATAATCGTACAACGTACGTCTACAACGTAGACGTTCTTGAAGTTTGAGTACTAAGCAACATAAATTCCATGCACTAGACATTTATAGTAATCATTTTTAATTATTTTTCAGTTATAGCAAAACTTCCTGCTCATTCCGTTGAAGCTGCCATAGGTGTCATCAAAATAGCTGCAAGAAGCAAAAAAATCTCAGCGAATAAAAATAAATAAATAAACAAATAAACACACGCTACTACTTCACAGTTTTCTTGTTTATATTGTTTCAATATGTAACATTCACGCAACGTCATGGTCCGTCCGTCTGTCACATCGTTAATACTTTAACAGTCTAATTGTACCTTAATGTGAAGTAAAAAAAGCAATTAAAGAACAATTTGTGTGATTACAGGCCATGGACACGATTTGTTTTGTACTTTCAAATAGAATTTGATGGTGTTACAGATAGATTGTATCATGAAAAACCAATTAAGTTGTGTTTTGAAACGAGGTTCTGGTGTATTTAATTAAGGATAAGGAATGTAGTTTGTAACTATGTTTAAGTAAAATGGTGTAATTGTAAATTAGTAAAACCCGCCAAGTGCGAATAAGATCGAGAAAAAACATTGAAAAAAAAACAGGGTTCTTTTATAAGGACCTGCTTTAGTTTGAACTTTATTACTAGCTTCTGCCCGCGACTTCGTCCGCGTCAATGTTGATTTCTTCATACAAAATGTGGACCCCCGTTTCATCCTCTTAAGGGGTGAATTTTGGAAAATCTTTTCTCAGCTTTTCATTTTTATACGTCAAGTTGTATTCCATATTTCGTGAAGAGTGAGTGACCTTTCGCTTTTATACAACGTGAATTTTAATTCGTTGTAAATCTTTCAGGGGGTGAATGTACTCATGAATATGAACAACTTTTACTATGGGACCAACCCTGAAATAATGAAAAAAAAATCAGCTGTTCCCTACTAAAATGCTACACAACACGATCGTAATGTATTTTCATTACATTTTTCATTTTTTTGTATTTTTTTTGGTCCCATAGTAAAAGTTGTTCATATTCATGAGTACATTCACCCCCTGAAAGATTTACAACTACTTAAAATTCACGTTGTATATTGTTATAGTAGCCACAGAAATACACTTTCTGTGGCTAGCTTTCTGTAGACTCTCTATCTGTTACGGTTCATGAGATACAGCCTGTTGATAGACACAGACAGACGGATAGACGGACAGATGGGCGCACAGTGGAGGCTTAGATATATTGTGCTGTTGGTACCTTTCAGGTACGGAACCCCCAAAAAGACTTACCTACCGTTGTCTTAACAATTATTTCTATTGACCGAGCTTTTCACAGTTTGCTGATTTTTATCTTCTGTTAAATTTATTATCATCTACTCTTTTAACAGTAAGTACCTTACTAACTAGGTAATAAATCGCTGTAGTTTTTATTCCTAAACGATTATTCCCATTTACATTGGCACACCAGTTTCGATAAAATGTTATTCCCACTATACCGCGTATGTGCGATGAATAATAATTATTGTATTAACAATAATTATGATTAGCATTTGTATGTAGCTTTAGTTCGAAGGAACAAATTAGGAATTTCTCATGTATCGTGGGTGCGTTTACAGGTGCAAACGCAAAAAAAAGTAAAAATCGTCTAACTCCTAACTAAACTACAAAAAATCGCAGAACATACATGGGGATGTTTTGGGAAGTTCAAGAAAAGAGGTTTCCACTAATTTCTTTTGAACGTCGCGTACTGGGCCGTCCTGTGCCACCCTAAGCTCATAAGTATACAAACATCCTGGCATGGAAAGACTACCTGTCGGCCATAGAAGTAACTGACTCGTACGGTAATCGCACTAGAATCACATAGCGTAGCAGTCAATTGCATAGCCACTGCACCAACCGTGCCGTCTTTCAATAGAATCAATTATTTATTAATTTATTTATTAAACTTTATGTATCTACATGTAAAAAAAACATTGTACAAAGGTGGACTTAATGCTTTGGGCATTTTCTACCAGTCTACCTTAATTATTAAACAGAATCCGTAATTATGCGAAACACGACCGTCAAGATAATCTTACAGATGCTGATAATGAAGATAGTAACAACCCAGAAAATACACTAAACTATGTTAAACAAAGCAACATCACATCGAACATCAAAACCAAACTGTCAGAAACACGTAAACAAAAGATTGTTCCTAACAAGTGCGTAGGCGACGTTACGTCAGTCACCCAAGGGCTGGAAGGAAGTGACTCATACATAATTCAAGAACGAAGCAGAATAATCATCCGATACTGTTTGTTAGTCAAATAAGCCATTGTGAATGTTAACATCTGATATGGGAATTGGATAGACTTTGGGACGAAAGGAGATACGTTATTAGTCGGGTATTGGATTTGTATGACTGGAATATATTTTGACGATGTTATTGTAGTTACGAATCGGTAAATAGAGGGGAACATTATGTAAATTCTGATGTTTGTGTTTTGATCTAACTAAAATATTGTGATGGTCAGCTCATGTACGAGAGGTTCGATATCGGGCATCATAATTATGTGCTTTGTAGGTTTAAGCATATTGGAAAACACTGACATTTGTGAAGGAAAACATTGTGAGGAAACCTGGACTTATAATCAATCATCATCTGCCTAGCCTTTTTCCAACTTTGTTGGGGTCGGCTTCCAGTCTAACCGGATGCAGCTGAGTCTGAGTACCAGTATTTTACATGGAGCGACTGCCTATCTGACCTCCACAACCCAGTAACTGGGTAATACGATACCCCTTGGTCAGACTGGTTGTCAGACTTTCGGGCTTCTGACGACTCGTAACGACTGTCAAAGATCCACGTATGACAGCCGGGACCAACGTCGTAACGTGCTTTCCGAGGCACGGATTGATGTCAGTAATATCTAAGATAAACTTAGAAAGTACATAATTATGAATTGAAAAAGTCACATTGGTACTTGCCCGGATTACTACTACTTACTTATAATGAATATAAGTCTGCAATCGCCAATCCGACTTGAGCAAGCCTGATGATTAATGCTCGAGAAGATGCTTTTGCTCTGCAGTGGGACAGTGATAGGATGGTATTATAAGATATTGGCATCGGTGAAGTAAAACCATCATGAGGAAATCTGAAGTTATAATTAATATTTCTTCGCCTGTGTTAAGTTTACGTCTTTGATGGTTGACGCTTTGCTCCCGTAGCTCGTAGCGTGGTATTATATAGCCTATATCAATCTTTGTGAATCTGTCTGTATATGGCAAAACAACCCATCGGATACATGAATAACTGCATCAATTTCGATGCTATAAACATGGTGCATCCGTGTAATAGTTGCTTTAAAATCAATTAAAGAAAATTAATTAAACATGAATGACATGTGTGTTCTGTTATCTTTATCTTGTACTACATGCATTAACTACCGACTTCCTGTATGAAGTCGATTTACAGCGTTAAAATCTTGTTCAAACTAATTTTATTGCGTTCACGCAACGTATTCAATCAAACGATAGTGCTGTAGTGGTGGAGTCCTGGTATTTTGTAGCTGTGAATGCTGTGATTCCTGTTATTAGTATTTAGAACGGTTATTAGCGTCAGTTTGATTTAGTGTCTTTTTTATTTTTCTCGCAAAAATGTACTTCTGAAAAATAAAGTGATTTCTTGTCTGTGACTTTAATACTTCAGTGGTAGTGGGCAAGTCACATAGTACGCAGAACTGATGGTCGATGGGGCCTTAAAGAGAGACCACGCATCTTAAAGAGAAGCGTGAGCAGATGACGTCCACTCACAAGGTGGACAGACGATCTGATGAGGACCACAGGATCGCGCTGAATGCAAGCCGCTTCCAACTGGTCCTATTGGAAATTTGTAGGGAAGCTCTATGTTCAGAAGTGTGCGTCCTACGGCTGATACAATGATGATGATGTGATGATGATAAGTTTAATACATCTTATAGAAAATTCATCATACAGATACGGAATAATTCCTTGTGTAAAAACTCCACCAATGCCATCAAGACTTATTGGGTACCTATGTTCTTACTGACCTGGACTTATTAGACGCATCACTGTTCCAAAATACCTGTTATTTATCATCACAGCTCCCGTTCCCATCCCTACAGCTAACGTGTAGAATATTAATCGTTTTTATACGACGTCCGGATGCGTCCACGGTTGTGAATTCACAACTAATGTTTATTAACACCGATTACATTTTATTTGTATAAAAACCATGTTTATTTTATTATGGTTTGAGGTTCATGTGTTGCATTACGATTTCTATCTTGTATATTTTTTTCTGGTGGATTTAGATTTTATGGTATCGCGTTTAGAATTTCAGATTTTGTGAGTCTCGATACATTAAAAAAAAAATTGAAGAAAAGGCGTAAAAAGTAATTGAGACCCAGCGGCTAAGGGGCCTGCCTCTGAGGCATGAGGATCAATACCGGGTTTGTGCCAATGTGATTTTTCAATTCATACTTTCTAAGTTTATCTTGGGCATCACTGACATCGGTAAAAGAAAACATCATGAGGGAACTTGCAATTATAATTGATATTATCTGCTTTGAGTAACCGTAGTGATCAATGCGCCTGCCTTCTCTGTATGAGAAGGTTTTTGCTCTGCTGTGGGACAATAATAGGCTTGCACTATTCTATACTAATTTTATAAAGAGGTAAATTCTTCGTTTGTAGTTAATATGTCTTTTTTTTGGTTTCTAAGAGTAAAGCTCTGGAAATATTCTTTCACTGATAGAACAGTCTACTATTGCCAAATGCCATAAGCCTATGTTTAATGTAATAGGTACTAGACATCGACACGGACGAAGTCATGGGCAGAAGCTAGTGAAAAGATATTTTGGTATTAGTTTTGTATACCGATCTTATGTTTAGCAATTATTGGTACAGTCTCTTAGTGTCAACTATACCTTAGAAGAAGGAATCTAATCTACATACGGAAGGGATCTAATAATACGGTGCATAAGTAAAGCCGGTGGCTTCTAGGTCGGCAAAATAATAGTTCCTTCGCTAATCTATTATCACAGCCCCTCACCCGTTGCCATAGTCATTACGCCGGACACTAACTACTAACTACCTTCATCCGTACTTAATTCAACTCCAAAGAAAACTAGAAATTTATGCCTAACACATTACCCCAATTGCCAAATATACCTTACTCCACTGATTTCATCTGGTAAAATTTAAACTTTAACGATTAAGTAACAAGGTTGAAATTCGCATGCCAAAATTATTTGTTATTTTAATACCTCAGCCAATTTAGCCCAGTGTCCCCTTACGGTCCGGTGAACAACGGACGGGGGCACTTAATTACGTGATAGTGGCGGTCCATTTTAGTAACACTCCCTCTCAAGTGTTTTGCACGTGTGCCTACTATAACGCCACAGACTAAACTTGTGCGATGAAAGCTGTGTTGGGAAATTTGCAGTGGAGGAATTTCAAAGGTGGTTAATTATTTACTCTGTGTCATTAGTCGTTGACAGTTGCACGAGTAGCTATTTTGGGACCATGTGTTGGTTTGACAATACAATTTAAGGGTATAGTGTGGGTCTTAGATTTGGGGATATCGTCCCTTTGATTAATACTATCCTAATGGTCCACCGGAATTTGTAATTCGGAAGTTGTGGCAGTAATGTTCTTAGTTAAATTAATGTTCGCTTAATTTGTATGGAATTATTTGTTGTGAGTTAGGAAATTGAAGAACATAATGTTTTGGGAAGGCACAAAATGTGATATAGTTGTGTAATTTAATTCTATTTATTTCTACAATACAATCACAAAAAAAAATTAGATAAAAAAAATATTATTTTTCAAAATTTTTGAAAAAGCATTTTTTAAAAGTCATGATTTTCATGAAAGAACTTTGTCAAAAGACCAAGAGAGCTTTTACAGAACTGTGTCGAGCGTTTAAACGTTCTAAATTCAAACTTTGCAAAGGAAATAAACCGATGCTCGTTTGAGTTCGGACGACAAACGGTCGTAGAGGATTTGAAAATGGAACGAGGCGCAATCACGAAGGATTGTGCCCGAATCCCATTCTACTCACATATCTATGGACGACCAATCAGTTACGAGCTTTAGTAAACCCCACGATTACTCCATTGTCGCCTGTTTGAGCGAGTAGGGAGGGAGGCAGGGTAGGTCTTGTATCGTTGGTGTGCAAAAGCGTGAAGGGGTCGCGTGAATGACATTTGCGTAAGCGGCTGCCCGCCCTCAAGATTAGCTCTACGATGATTCTCGTCTGCCTAGACTTGAGAACAGTGGAATGTGTTGGAGACTTCTTTTATTACTATTTTTTGTTATCTCTATGAATGTTTGTTTTGTCTTTAAAATGACAGCCAATGAAGCTTTTTGTTTATAATCTGTTGGTTCATTGTGGTTAGGGGTAGGTACTAGGTATATTAATAAAAATAGCTCAAAAATTGATTTCATTCTCTCTTGTGTAATAAATGTACAGTAATATACCTAACACTTTTAACTACAAAAATTAGTTCTTTTTTGCCAAGTATTATAATTATGTACATAACACATAAGCGTTTTATCCATTCTAAATAATTATGTTATTTTCACTTGTGTTGTGTTTTTTTAAATGTTTTTTTTTAACAAATCTCCACTCTTAGGATTTCTCTGTGCAATCAATGGGAAGGCTCAAGCGTATCCCTAATTTAACTGTATCGGTGGCATGTTGTGAGCGAAGTTGTAATGGTCGCCATCAACCCTCGCCTACCCACAGTTAAACCGTCCTAGATATATTTTATTTATGGTTTTATTTGAAGGTTTTGTTTTTTCTAGATTTATCTATGGGGTGTAAAAAGACACATCCCGAAACTATTAACATCGCATACTGCCCATTAAACTAAGTAACATTGAGTATTGGGATACTAGTTCTTTTTTTCTATTTAGTTTTTAGTTCTATTTTTGGTGTGAAAAATTACTGGTTATGGTAACGTGCAATATACGTACGTACCTACTCAAAACATTGTGCTTAGACGTGCGTACAACAGTATAGGAGTCATCGTTCAATATCTTCGTAACCAGAAGATTCCCAGGTACGATCCAATGATCGCAATGAAGACGATAAAAATATTTAACTTGATGATGTTTTTAATGTAATTTAATTTAAAAAGCAGACAATGAACAGTTAATTAATTAAGTTAAGTTTCAATCGAAGACATTTATCGGTTTTTAAGTCAACTTCAACTATATCTGACGACCAAGCATACCTACATATTTGCTGACTGTAACCTATTCAAGCGGTAGACTTACTTAGTTACAAATGTGAACCAACTTTTCACTTTAGCATTTACAGTGGTAGGTATAACTCAGTTGGTCCCCAGATATTAATTTTCCAGTGAAAAACATTTAAAATGACTTCTGCGTTCTGGCAGAATTTGCCCAACTTTTAACTTAACTTTCCCAACGCTTTTATACGACAAACACCACTTTTAACTACCTCACTTTAGTTTTAATTATAATTTTAACGTTTCTATAGCGCACTGGAGGTCCGGAGTAGTTAAAAGTTGATGTTTTGTTAAATAACTATAAACTTTTAAACGAAAATGTTTTAATTGAAAAACTTCTCTCGATTTATCGATTGCAGTTTATAAAATGTATTAGCAATTGAGTTTTTGACATCTATCTGTGCTTTTATAATAAAGGTGAAGAGTTTGTTTGTTAAAACGAGCTAATCTCTAGAACAGAAAAAGAAACTTTCAATATTACTAAAAATATTTTCGTATAATTATGATAGCCAGATTCATGAGGCTATAATTATATGAATCTGGGCTATACTAGCTTATGCCCGCGACTTCGTCCGCGTCAAAGTCGATTTTTCTATTTACAAACTGTGAACTTCGTGTCATCCTCTTTCAAAGTGAATTTTGAAAAATCCGTTATAGCGGTCATCTACTAACTATAAACTAAGTATCTCCCTGTCCCCCGCTGCCTAGCTTTTGCCCGCGACTTCGTCCGCGTATATGTCGGTTATCGCGGACGCAGACGAAGTCGAAGTCGAATAAAAAGTAGCCTATGTCCTTTGTTGGGGTTCACACTTACCCTGTACCAAATTTCACACAAATCGGTTCAGTAGTTTAGGCGTGAAGAAAAGACAGACAGACTGAAAGACAGACAGACAGAGTTACTTTCGCATTTATAATATTAGTTAGGATAAAACCACGCTATGACACACGGGAGCGAAACAGTACCTAACTAAAGACGCAACTTAACGCGAGTAAAACCGTGAGGCACAGCTAGTTTACTTATATTCCACGAGTATTTTGCTTACGGAAGGTTAAATACAGGTAACAATGGAAATAGGCACGTACTTAACTAATGAAAATCGTGGAGAATTAGTTGGGTCGCTATAGAAGGTCAACCAAAGTGGCTTCATGTGTGTCGTAAAAGGCATATGAAGTTCTATGACGTGTATTTCAGCAGAGTTTAATTAATGAAAACAAGAAATTAAGAATCGAGAGTGTTGTTGAAGATCCGATATATTTATTTACTAGCTTGTGCCCCGACATCGTTCGCATAAACGTCTGTTATCGCGGGATTTAATTATATTTGCGCGGATTTATAATTCTTTTTTTTTATTTTATGTTTTTCTTATAACATTAGCTATTTGCCAGTGAAGTGTCGTAAAATCGGTCCAGCCGTTTTGGAGTTTCGGCGGAACAAACAGTGCGAAAAAAAATGTTTTCGTGTAAGTAAGTACCGTGTAAGATGCCTCTTCTTCTAAAATAAGCCTAAGTTTCTCCTAATAACATCAGCTGTCGGCCAGTGAAACTCCTGTCAACATCGGACCAGCTGTTTCGTAGATAAGCCGGAACAAGACGACAGACCAAAAATGTAATAATTTTATCAATAATTTCAATCATTCATATTTATTTTGTAAAAGCTGTTTACTGTGACATTACAAATAGACACTTAAATTCGGTAAATAAATGATTTGACTTTGACTGAAGCTCACTTTACCGACTGGATTCCTTCTTATAAAGCATCTGTTTTTTCCCGTTATAAAAGAAAAACAAAAACAAACAATATAATCCCGTTAGTTTTCGGTTTTCGAAACCGAAAATCTCAACATTTGATCTAGAAGTTTACAACCGATTCTTATTGTATGTAAATGAGCTATGTCAAGTACATAATTCCTTCAATTCCATTGAAATGTCATTAGGATAGTTTTGAAAGGACATTGTCGCTGACACGGGTCTCGGTTAATTTCCGCCGGGATTCGGAAATTCCCGGACTCCTAATAGACTTGATTTTGTAAACGGAGCTTTGAATATTTGGAGCGTTTCTGGTAAATGCGAAACAAATGAAGGTTGTCTTTTTACAGACGGTTGGGCTTTGCAAGCAATGAAAGTAATGGAAAAAATCCGGCCCAGTGCATAGATAGGTCTAAAAAGTTAGTTGACAACATTTTCGAAATGTATTTAAAAAAAAAAAGATAATGGATATCTCTGAGTTTATGGAAAAATTAAATTCGGTCGAATTGAGGCTATAACACAATTTTCGAAAATGTTCTCAAATAACTTTTTAGACCTATGTATCCTGCTTATGTGAAGGAAGTTTCATTAAAATCAGTTCATTAATTTCGAATAATAGAACTTGAAAGTTTGTATGAGTAGGATTTTTTTCTAAACTGCCTTGTCAGCCATCGTGGCGGGCTGTTAAGTCTCTGTTCAAAATTAGAACAGAGTTTATGTCAGAAGTATAACCAAGTAAAATAAGGTTATATGGCTAAACCAGCCAGTCTCTGCAATACCTACCTAGTCTCAAACTTGGTCCTGTCAGTCGATTTCGAAATGTAAAAACCTAATTTGTATTTTAGACTCGTGGTAGTAGTACCCGTAAGTATTAAGTGGCCCCAAGTGACTGCAAGTGTAAATAACTCCAGAAGAAAATTTTGCTAACCAATAAAAAGCTTTTTTACAAAAAAAGACAACCGCCTTCAAAAACTACCAAATAAAAAATAACTTTAGTTTGGAAGTCGGCGGCTTTGGTTTTGTGTTTTGTTATGTAGGTATTGCCACCGACTTCCAAACTAAAGTTATTTTTTATTTGGTAGTTTTTGAAGGCGGTTGTCTTTTTTTGTAAAAAAGCTTTTTATTTTTCACTTTTTAGTGCTTGTGTGTTAATGTTTGAAATCCTTAATAAAAGCTCTTTCAAACAATACCTCACACGATATATTTAATTTAGAAAAATGCTCACAAAATAAAAAGCACTTAACCAAATTAGATGAAATTTTTATGGGACCAAATGGCAAGTATACAGAAAAAAAGAATCACACTAATCGGACTAGAAACCTCGGAGTAATCGGTGTGTATACATAAATTGAATACCGCCACGAATACCGTTCTAAATAGCGTGATAGAAACATGGTGTGTCCAACCTTATACAGTAGGTACGATACTATTCTCAGAAATTCGGACACAGTTGTCTGTGCTTCGGTTTATTACAGGGTCCATGGACCTCATGGGGTACGTGTAATGAGCGCCGAGGGTCCATGACGAGCTTACCTGCCTAGAAATGAAAGATGACATGCGTCTTGCATTTCATAATCCAATATAAGCAGCAGCAATCGTCATAATGTGATAGTATGACGATTGCTGCTGCTTATACTGCAAACAATAAAAGCTGTAAAGTTTAGATAATCGTAAACAATAAAAGCTCGTACAAACTAAATACTCTTTACTCCTTTTCGGAAAGTGTCCATGGTTAGAAAATGATTGAGACCCCTGGTTTAATGTCAAAGTCAAAACATTTATGTCAAACACACCAATTAGGCCTCTTGTCCACGACACGGTTTATCGCCGTGAAAATCTACGGTTAATTCGCCACGTGTAGGCACGGTCGTCAGTGTTGTATGGATCACTATAAAAGCTTGTAGAAGTGCACGGCCAGCAACATCGCCGTATCAGAAGGACTAGTGAATGGAGCTATGGGTATTATAAAAAAAATCAAATGGCCAGCCTTGAGGAGAGACCAACTGGAGGATGGCGAGCTACCAGATGCCGTATATATTAAATTTGATGACGAGTCTATTGGGCTTAGACTTAAAGACAATAATGGTTGGATACCCATCCCTCCATCTAGTACTACGTTTCAGGCATTGAGAGGTTACGGAGATGTAGAGCGCCGTATGTTGCCTCTAATATTAAGCTGGGCGGTTACAGTTCACAAACTCCAGGGTACCACCCTTGAAAGAGCTGTAATTGACCTTGGCAAAAAAAAATTTGCAAAAGGGCAAATATATGTTGCACTAAGTCGTGTCAAAAGTTTGGAAGGCATAGTTTTATCGGATTTGGACGCCAACAAATTATTAAATAAACCACACGACGATAGATCGTTGCAGGAAATGACAAGACTACGAAATCTGTCTTCCGATAATGAAGGTCACACATAAGAGCAATAGCGCACTAGCGGCCATGGCCGCAGCGGCCAGGCCGCGGCGGCCATCGAGATACATACCTTAGTATGAAATCGCCACAGAGCGCGCGCACCTGGCCGCATGCGGTCAGCGGCCAAACCGTGCGGCCAGGTGCGCGCGCTCTGTGGCGATTTCATACTAAGGTATGTATCTCGATGGCCGCCGCGGCCTGGCCGCTGCGGCCAGGCCGCTAGTGCGCTATTGCTCTGACAGATCATGAGCTTAAACCTAAAAAAAATGTCAGATATTTGATTTTTATTACATAACCATTGTTGTTTTAATAATAAATATTATATTGTGCAACATATTTTTTTTTTTATTGAAAACAAAGCTGAAAAACACTGGATATAAAAATCATAACATGCCGTTTCCGGCAATGTCGACCCAATCTAGTTTCAAGCGTGTGCTTGACTTGTAAATCAGAAATCTACCTACTTACCAAGAGAGGTGCTGAATTAGTATCTGGTCATCTTCCAACACCATGGAACCACCAGCAGAGCCACAATAATTAATACATTTTCAACTCTCCATTTCGTATGGAAAGTCCGTGGCGAAGTCCGATATCAATGCCAGGTGTCGTTAGAGCAGGTCACTAAGTCCGTATATCACAGCCAGGTAACACGTCAGCGACTTTCATCGATGCCCTTTGAAGAGTTTCGTTCATATAACCGAATATCTCATCAGAACAAACATCTAATTAAGTTTATTTTAGTTTCAGTATTGCGTTTTTTGTAAAACGTTGTAAGGGCTTAAACATATTTTTTTTTCGAAAAAGTTTTTATAACCTTTGTAGTGAGTACAGGCATGATATTATGTTGTGTGATGGCATAAACAATGCTTAGATAAGAGATGGGTTGGATTAGGTAAAAATGATACCTAATCCACCTAATCCCAATATTAAAAAATACCTATTCCATTTACCTAATCCTAATATTTATTCAATATAGCCACTGGCCTGTTACCAATATTATGTATCGTATGTGGATTACGTAGGAAATATTTAGCATGATCGTTCCTGTTAACTATAGTTTAATATGAAAGTTTTGTTATTTTCTTCGACCTAATTATGTTTAAATTATTATTATCTTTTTATAGGAAAAGATGCATACCAATATATTTTTTTTATATTTAAAAGTAGTTGTAAGTAGATAAGAATGAATATTAATTTTTAAATAATTATTTTAATTAAATCCAATATGTAATTTGATATTGACACACAACAGCCAAGGAACAAAACAAAAAAATAGGGGGAACGGCAGAATACGTCACACAGATATTTCTCACGAGAGCTCGGTAACACTTTTTTTGGCATGAGAAGATTCTAAAAAGTCTGCAGCTTCTAAAAACTATTTCTTTATTTTAGTTTAGTGAAACATATCGTATTTTTCAATTTTAATCCAAATAGTAATAATTTGATTCCTAACTACGACGTGCATTCGTTACGAGTAACGTCACGCATCGCTACTAGAACAGTAACTAGTCCAGGAACGGAATCCCTTCTGTATACGAATATTTTGTACCATACCTAATCCTCGACGCCTTTGATTAGGTACGGATTCGGATCGAAAAATACCTAATCCACTAACACACACTAGCTTAGATATGCTATAGCAACAATCGCGGTTAATCTGCTGTCATTTTTTGAAGAGTTCCTCCGATTTCTACAAGATCCCATCATCAGATATTGAAATGGTGACAATGGGACCACACGGGAAGCACCAGCTTTCAAATAAAAAAAGAATCATGAAAATCAGTTCACCCAGTCGCAAGTTATTAGCTAACAAACATAAAAAAAAAAAATACAGACGAATTGATAACCTCCTCCTTTTTTTGAAGTCGGTTAAAAATGTTTAGAGCTGAGTGCTGTCCTACTTTTAAAATTAATTCAGTTAGGAATTCTCGCTCCCAAAATTTGTAGGTTAACGTCGAATGAGATAACTTTTCTGTTTTTGCAATCCTCACCCTGAACTCCCATATTTTTGAAACTTGAAGCAAATTGTCAGGCTGTTATCGTGAACCAAATATTTTCCTCCATTAAAAGTTTTATGTAATTATGTTTTCTCCGTCACGATAAACAGAAAAGGTTTCAGTGTAAGAGGTGTGTTGTTACTTAAGCTAACGAAGCTTTTCTAATTTATCGCTTACAAATTGCTGGGTTCCCACTAACCTATTTTCCTTAACTTATTCTGTGAAATAAATGGCTGGCTGGTATAACTGCACGGCACCTGTATTTTCCTTCACAGACTTTTATAGCAGACACTGGTACCAATTCTATTAAGCACGAACTAAATTTAAACTGTTTCTTTCTTTTTCTCTCCAATTAAACAAGAAAGAGACAGATGTAAATAAGAGCTGTCAAATTTAGTCAATCTGACACATCCACACAATTATAGTTGACATCTTAGAACTTAGAGATTATAAATATGGAGAAGTTGAAGGCGAAACTAATTTGACATCTCTAACTTTGTTTGTAAGTGTCACCGTCCTTCTCTTTAGCTCTATGTCAGTAAGAGATGCCAATTCTCTTTAGTCTAGTTTGTGAACAAGGGAATCGGCACCACTGTCACGTAAAGTACTAGGCTATGTTAAAGTGTTCAATCTCTCTTCACATGACCATAACCACTAAATTCGCTCCCACGTTATTGAATCCGCCGGGGACGTGCCGCAACAAAATAAATACACAAAATAAATTATCCGTTTCCAATAAAACAACATCCTTGCTACGCTTCGTGGAGCACTAAGTGCGGGGTAAAATTGTACAGAACAATTTATTTTGAAGCGTATTTTGTTCGCAATAGAGTGGGATTTTGGTTATGTAAATGTTAGGTACGTGGCACGCGACGCATAATCTTTCGGGCGTTCGTCGATTTTTCAAAAACCCATCCTCAGCGCTTAATCGAGCGGATGTAAACATACCATTTTTCGCGTCTCGCGGAAAAATGTCGATATCTCGCATTGTAGTGGAACGAGACAGCGGAATAGAGGGGCTCCCACGAATGAATATGTTTTCGAAGTCTGCAATCATTAATCATGCATTGAGTGGTGGCACAATGCGACGTGTAATGGAGGGTTTTGTCGCAAAATAGCGATGGGTGTATAATGCACGTAGCGAGGATTCTGAACAATGCGAATGAAAAGCTTTGTTTCAGTAAAGATAATTCATCTTGGCTCTGCGATCTACAGTTGACGGAGCGCGGCTTAGAGGATTAAACTATTGCATGAAGTTGCTGCGGGGATAAACCGTCTGTGCGTGGAGCCATCTTGTAAGGACTTGGTGTTTGAAACAATACTAAGTTACTTACAACTTTACCGAGTTTAAAGTACAATAAAACTAATTGAAGATTTGAATTTTCTGAGATTCTTGAATAACCACTGTTTGTCTGTGATATTTATGTCTGCGTGAATATCGGTTATTGCAGACGCATGAGTACCTAGTCGCGGACTAAAAGGTAGCCTATCTTCTTTCTTGGGGTTCAAAGTGACTCCGTAACAAATTTCATCAAAATTGGCTCACGGTTTTACCGTGAAAGCGAAAGACACAGACAGACAGAGTAACTTTTACATTGTAAGTATGGTTATTACGGCTTTCAAGAAACTCTAGGACGGAGTTTTTTAAATATAATAAAAATACATCAATTAAGACAAAAGTGACAGTAAGAAAACCAGTGATTAATTTCATAAAAAGTTTCCAAATCTCCATTTGTTTTGAAACTATTTAAGTGGACAACCCAGCTTCATTATAAACACACAAACGACAGGACACGTTATTTGACAGCGGAACTCATACACATAAGCACATCACTGATTCAATTTGTAAACCATCAAGAATTCTGTTGGCTATCGTAAAACAAACCTTAGTAGAATCGTTGAGAGTCAAATTTTGGTTGTGGCGTAAAGGTGTTTATGGCTATGTAAATGGTTTACAGGGGATGATTAAAAATGGTCCGAAGCTATCCATCAAGCGACAAGTCGCCTGCGATACGCAGTGCGTCTTATTTGAATAACGCCGTTTGGATAGTGAATGGCGTGGAGACGCGCAAACGCACGCTGATTTTTATGAAATACCTACCAACAATTTTTATTAAGTTTGTTTAAATGTTTTCTCCAATTTAACAATGATGCATCTAGCGGCTCTTTTCTGTTAAAAAGCTCCCTTTGTGTTCTGTTAATTCCAATCATCGTGTGAAGATGGCTCGCCTCAAGCTTTCTTCAACTAAATCCACAGAGAGACATTGTATTACAGAATAATATTTAGCTCTGCAGACCTGCAGTACTGGATTTGCGAAGTGTATATCTACGTTGATATTATAATTCCACTCGTACTTTGGTTTCGGTCTCTCTAAGGCTCTTGAGATACTTTTAAAGTTGATGTCGAAATCTGTTCAGAAATTCAAAAACACTTTATTCGACAGCGAAAAATGAAAACTCGTTATGCCTTGCAACTAAAAGAAAAATAAATAAAAGTGACAAAAAACAACAAAATATTTATTAACAATTCGACTCCACACATCTCTCTAGCCCACGTACAGGGTGTGTTCAATCCGGTAGATTGATCGTTCCGTATAGGCAGCGCGCAAATTGCGGCTCATTTTAATATTAGATCCGGATAACTAGTCTAACAAGTGCATACATAAGTTGGCCAGACAGATTGTTGGTAAGTACCTGTGTAATATGGATGATGATAGCGAGTTAGCGACTGTCTGGGAACTGGGAAATCAATAACGAACATTCTTGCAGTGGCGTTTTTCTTGTTTCACATACCTATTTGTAATATTGTATAAGTGGTATAATTAGAACTAGCTTTACCCGCAACTTCTTGTGTGTGAACTTCTGAATTAAGGTAAAGTCCACGGGAACACGAAAACGGGTAAACGTTATTTTATGAGTTAAAAAAAATTAAGAATGTTTATTTTTTACCTATAAAAATTGTTTTGTGTAAAAGTTGTTTATGTAAATTATATAAGCTACTTAAAATTAATATATCACTTTTAGCGATAACACCATCCATTCTAACACTTTGATCAACTCTTAAAAGTTCTTCTTTGTTGTTTGTTTGATATACAATAAAAAAACTATGTATTCTATTCATATCACTGTTATTTTTGACTCGGTTGGTTATTGCATGTACCTAATAAACGCAATAATGTAATGTAGCAACTTCTTTTACATAATAATTATTGAAGAAATCATAACTCAATAACAAGTACTTTTTCAAACTTCGATTAACCCTCAAATGATGGATGGCCCCTAATAATAAGTATCCAATGAGTTTATAATCATAATCCTAATGTTTGTTTACGGCCCGTATCTGACGGGCACAGGCAGCCCCATACAGCCAGGCCGACTAATTGATCACTCCAGTCTGTTTACAATACTAACAGTAACTACATAACCGTCTTGTGGGCTTATAAAAGGTTTGTTTAAGATCAAGTTTCGCTTATAAGTTGTCTATGATGTGCAAAGATGTTTTTTTTTAATTTTTTCTGCGATAAGTTTCTTGTTGTAGGTACTTACTATGTAGCGGTTGGTTTTTTCTTGTGATTGCTTAAAAACTATTTTCACGATTTCAGATGCGTTAATTGGGTAGTTAAACACTATTTGCAAGACACGAGTACTTACTTACTCAAAAAAAAAAGCACTTGATTGTGGCCTAAAAATTCGATTAATTTTCAACAATCTGTAAAGTTTTATTTTAATTAGCTTTCTAATCAATTAGTAAATAATTAGCCAATTGAGTTGGCAAATAAGTGACGTCAAAAATTGCTATTGCCATACAAAATCTATGTTTCTATAGTTTCTATAGAGCGGCTGTGTAGAACATAACTCTATTTTGTTTATTTATTTTTCCACCCCTGTCTGTACGGTAGCCACGTCTTATCTACTTTGTTTCCTTTAGTCCGTCTTCACAAGGTAGCAAAAGGTTGAAAAGTCCAGTGCAGATACCTGGTAGAAAAATAAAGTAGGTACCTAAGTATGGGTAAAATCATAATTTTACAATTAAATTTTTATAATGTCGGTGACGCGAACCCATAAGTTTTGCCCTAAAGAAAAATCGCTCAATCTGGTAAAGAAGTTTTCACTTCAAAAAAAAAAATATTTAATATTCAATTTGAGTACAAACAATGATAATTATAAACCTCAAACAAAAAGTATCACTAAAACGTGTATCAGGCCATCTTCATTAAAATTAAATAAAAGAAACATGACAAACGCGTTCTTAATTCAAAAAAACTCCATGCACGAGCACCTCCGAATTACTTCGCGTCAGTTCGCGTCGCTTCATTATCTATTACCATCTACCATAACTAAAAGTTAGGGTAAACAGGGACGATTTTTTGTCGCAAAAACTGCCGCGTCATGTGGGGAGCTGCGACAGTTTAGTCGCATGATGTCAAAAGATTTGTATGATGTGCTGTGTCATTGCAAAAGGTAGAAACTCATGTTATATTGTACACATGTGACAGTTTTGATGCGATTATGCATAAAAGGCAATGTCACTATTTTTTATGCGGTCTGCAGGGTAGGGTTTGACTAGGGCAGATCATACTCATCAATGTAATAAAAGAAGAGAGGAAATAATAATACCTACCAGCCTATTATTTTTTATCACATTGCACAACAACGGCCTCTTCTCATCCAGAGAAGGTATGAGGTCGGATTGGCGATTTCAGACTTATTTTGAATATCAAGGTTTCCTTAAGATAAAAATAATGATAAACTTAGAAAGTACTTATTATGAATAGAAAAAATTATATTGGTACTTGCCCGGCATCGAACCTTCATGCTTCATGCAGAGGCTTGCCTGCATGCCCTACTGGGCTATCACGATACTCTAGATAATAATGTAAATTATTATTTTACTATTACTTAATTATACTAATTATCATCATGATTTATTAAGTAGGTAAAACCGAGGACAATGGCGTACGGCCTTTTTTCAGCCTTATTACTATGAGTATAAGGGTGAAAAGTGGTTAACCGTCATTGTCAGCGATTGTACGTTGATATACATTGATTTGAGACATTTCAGAATTGCACATGTATACAAATCTGTTTCTCATAATTATATTTTAATCTCATAACACTTAACATTATTTTATTACACAACGTCTGCCCCAGAGATCACCCTAGGCGTCTGCCATTCCCACGCACAACGCCTCCATACAATACTCGCGTTATTTTTTATTTAAACCAATGTTTATTTTATTTATCTCTCTCGCCATTTTATTGGGGACGCACACAATGGTTTTGCGACAGCCCTAAAGCGACACGCGACGTTAATGAGTCGTTATTTTGTAGATGGCAATATTTATGATGAAATAAATTATTAATTTCTAAGCACTAATGCTGTCTACTTATATTATTTATATCAATTTTGGTACATAAATCTGAATGTTTATTCTGAAAGGTCAGAATCGAGATCTGTATGGTACCCGATGTACTTAGCTTTTTTGATCGACTTCAAAGGAGGAGGTTCTCAATTCGTCGGAATCTTTTACTTTTTTTATGCATTCAATTGAAAAAAAAAATTGGCTATGTCAATAAAATTGTTTCGTAGCCATTCGGACACTGAAAGTAACAGTCATGAATTATGATTATTTGCGTGTGAAATCTAACATTTTCGAAATTTATATTTAATCTAATAATAAAAATAAATAAAATTGAAGTGTTTGTTTGTAACATCAAAATAGCAGCTTTTTACTAAATGCATAAAATGTAACTGTTTCCATGATATTTAAACTTTTTTTTATATCTCTCTGTCTGTCTGTTTGTTCAGGCTCTCCTTAACGGCTGGATCGATTTTGACGGGACTTCCACTGACAGATGATACCTGATTTATTTTAGAAAATGAACAAGTTTCTTGCGTAAACAGAAAAATACGATGCCGATAACCGGCACTCACGCGGACCAAGTCAAGGCCTAAGCTAGTCTGTTACATTTTTAAAAACATGATGGTGAAGTGAAACCTATGTTTAAAAAGTTATGGCCCATTTCGATGACCGAAGAAAAAGCAATTACAATTACACTTTACTTAGAATTGTAACCAACAACAACCATACTTATTAACCAACGATCCAATGGAAACGTAAAGTACATTTAATTAATTAATAATACCCCCCAACTCCAATAAGTATAATTAAACCCTCGAACACACGCGAAACGAAATAACAACCCTATTACTTGCGAGCAACGACGATAATTCGCTTAAATAAAATAATAAGACAATCTGTACTAAATTGGTATGTAAACGTAACATTATCATAATTGTAGGGAACAGTAAGGTAATCAATAAGCCGACTGTCTGGGCAATTTGCCCAAGTATTGATGGGTTAAACAAACATGGCTTGTTTTGAAGTTATCATACGAAATGACTTCTTGTAAAAAAATCTTGGGTAATTTCTGATGTGTGTGTTTTTGTACCGGTAGGCATTGCTTGTGCCTTGATTACGGAGCTGCTTACGCAGTGTAGGTAGGTACAGGCCTATGTTTATTATGTTACTAGCTTTCGCCCGGATCTTCGCCCACTTATGTGTTGGTTTTATCGTGGATGCAGACCTAAAGTCACGTAAGTATGTTTTTTCTTGTGGTTCAAGTTTGGTCTGTACCAAATTTCATCAAAATCGGTTTAGTAGTTTATCCGTGAAAGCGTAACAAAAACAGTAATAAACAAATTCACTTTCACGATATTAGTATGGATAATTTGTGCTCTAGCTAGCTAGATGGATAGATTGATTTTCGGACGTTAACCACACATTTTCTATAGGTATAAATTAACAGATGCAGAAAAACAAAAAAAAAACAGGAATTATAGTCATTATATTATTTAGAAGTCAGTCAACGAGAATTTCCTTTAAGCTTAGTTCTAATGATTATCCGAATATTGATATCGGAGTTTAAGTCCAGTAGAAAATTGTACTGGAACGTTCAAGGTGAGAGCTTCGTGCCCTGGCCCTCGCAGAAAAAAGAAAAAAAAAAGTTTTTTTCTAATGGAAACACCTCTGCCTAACCACTCGGGGATTAAAGGCGTGATGTTATCATTGTATTACCAATAATATTACACTTTCTTCTCAATACAAAAAAATATATTCTTTTTCCAATACATATGTAAAATAGGTAGGTAGTAGGTACTCAAGTTCAGACGTACAAGATTTTCAAAATAAAATAAACAAAGGTTTAAATGAAGTGGATCGTTAGCATGAACGTGTTTTCAGGTAAGAAGGAATGCAATTTGCAATTTTGTCGGATCAATATCGAATAACGAGTGAACGGAGAGATTTTAAATTGCAGCCTCCGCAACTTGTTCCACGAGATGTAATAGGGATAGAGTATTTGTTTGTGGAAATTATGTGGTAAAGTTTATGAGTTTTCGAAATATTGTTGTCAATTACTATCTCGTTAGTTGCGTTAATGAAGCAAAATTAATTAATTCTACTGCACCGTAAAGTAGCACATACAAAAAAAAATATTCTGTGGCGAGTAGATAACCTAAGTTCTAAGAGCTTAAGCTAGATGATAACCAAGTTCCTAGTAAAACACACACTCGATACAGCGTCGCATTGTGACGTGTTGTTTCGAATTGCCTTTATAGTTACTATAACAGACGTCACACTTGAACGTAAGTGAGTAAGGTACCTTTATACCTGAAACCAGAAAAAGGGCCCAGTATTGAATCTAGCAATTACACATACCTTCTTCACATACCAGAGGAGTATGTACCTACTTACTCTCAAATTTCAGCCATAAAGAAATGACGTGGGTCTGGTAACCCTCGGGTCTCGGTACCTACCGTAATTATAAAAGGGCAAAAGGGAACATAAACAAAAATTCTTCTGGATCCACGTGAAAAAATTAGCGGCTGCTCGTATAATAAATAACCCAGTTCCTTCATAATGCATAACAATATTTTTCTTCACTTATTCTCCCGCCCTCTTTGGTAACCAAACTCTGTCGGGCCCTCAACTTAGCTATACTTCCTTATTATGTCATATTTCTTCATCGCCCTCCTTAAATTATGATTAAAATTTACGATAACCGCAATTTTCCTATCTAGCAACCCAAAGTTGTTTGCTCAAGCGACTTTAAGATGATTTTATGCAAAATTTACTTTGATTATGGCTAAAATTTGCACTTACAGACGCAGTGAGAGGGTTAAAATGCTAAATGTATAATTTGATGCTTTTTGTTTTTAACTTGGACTTAAATCTTTGGTAAATGTTTAACAGCAATTAAAAATTGTGGTTCAAAGATAATAATGAAACAGTATTTTTAGTACAACATGGAAAGATTTGATACTTTACAAGATGTTTATAGGTATTATAGACAGTAATAATTATCGAAGAATTCCAAGATAGAACTTCTCTAAAAACACTTTATTTAACCTGAAAATTCGTTTATTTTTCAATGTCTAACTATTAATTTGATTTGAAATTAATAAATAGTTAGTCAATTGAGTTGGCCAATAAGTGACGTCACAGTGCTATTGCTGTACAAAATCTATGGGGAAATCGTGTCTTGTGAGCTTCCGCGCTTTGAGAGCCTAAAAAGTATGTCAATTGATTCGTGGTGTCTACTCTTGTATTCCAGCAATGCTGTATAAAAAGCATTTACAGCGCAGTTGAAATAAATGTAGAATATTAGGTATAGGTCCTCAGTCAGCGCTGCAGCGCTTTCCAGACTCGGTAATGACTAGTCTCAGGTGTTCTCCCCTTTATTATCTACTAGGTGACTGCTTGAAGGTTGTAAATAAACTGTTATACACCATAACACTTCATGGCTAACGTTGCATCAACAGAACATCATGGACTTCTACGAACTTATTCACCAACTTTGATACCACACCTCTAACCTGCAATATTCAACCTTACCACTATCTGAATAGCGTGCGTTTCGTTTTTTCCAAAAGTAAATATGGGTTGCGAAGTTACAGAAGTGCATTTGGCGCAGCTGGCCGTCCCCATCGTCTTAAGTTACGAGATTCAAATAAATTGTTGTTTCCTAGACATTATTTAATTATTCATACCTTTGTTTTCTAACAGCAGGGTAGGTATGTTAGTTTTTAGTAGTTAGGTACTGAAAAAAATGCCGAAATATTTTAAAAGGTAAAGATTGATTAATCAAAGCAGTACTTAAACTATATTTCTTCTTCTTACACTTACTTAGTTTTTAGTTTGAACGCACTGACATTCGAAACTACAGGTCCAATTCTGAAAATTATTTCGTTAATAGGAAGCTACGCGATTTTTTTGAGTATAAAAGTAGTGACATCTGTTAATTTTACGTTAACATGACATTTAGAGACTATTGTATTTTATTTTTTTTTTTTTTTCTCTTCTCACCCGGATATACTTTGAAAAGTATTTTTTTTTTAATTATATTATATTGTAAATATGTGGACTATGTGGGTTGTTGCATTTTTTGTGATTAGATTTCATGGTTGTCTGACAGTTTGAGTACTTGATGCGGCCTACCCAAATGTCCCTTCTTTGGTATTGTTCGTCGTGTCGTTGAGCTCCTTAAGTTCTGAGTCGAGCTTGACGATTTCTGACAAATGCATGCACTGACTGGACAGGCCGACTCAAATTCGTGTGCCTCTCTCCTCAAGAGACCACTTCGGACATTAACCTACTTGGTTCGCATATGATTTGACCATTACAAGTAATTGTATGGACTTTAAAAGAGACTTTGACCTCTGAGTTTGTTTCGGTGTTTCTTCTCAGAGCAGTCGGCTAGGAAACACTGGACTCATCTAGTTAAAAAAAAAAAACAAATGTGACGTGTAAAAGTGTTATTTATAACCAATTTGCTGAATAAACATCATTTCATTTCATTTCAGTGGTGTAGGTATTTTATAATAACTTAAATTAGGATCTGTAAGAAAATTCTCGTGGACTAAGTCGGAGTAAGTACCAAAATTAATGTCAATTTAATATAAATATTTCTGCAAACGCCTAGTGTAAGAACTTTTATCCTGAATACAAAAAATATATGATCGTGAAATAAAATAGTACTTAATTAGAAATCGTTGATCAACCGTTCTTTTCTCGTAAAGCTTTAATTGTAGTTACGGTCAAAGCACAGATAAAAAAAAAGAACCTGACTAAATTGTAAGTGCTTAAACACTTAATAATTTAAATAAAATATAATAAGTATTTTGGACGTCGCTCGCTCATACGTCATGTCATGACGAAACTCGTAACTTGACTTTGAAGTGAAAGGTACGGTGACCATAAATTCCTACTATTATCGTGATTATTTTCAGTTATAGTTGGTGTGAGTCAAACGGAATGTGACTTTTCGAAGTCGCAACAATAAAATCTGATTCCCCAAATTTCGTATTAAACAGTATTTAAGGACAATCAAAGATTTTTGCTTTGCGTAAGCTAATAATAATTATGCTATACAATCGCATTACAAAAAACTGAAATGGTAAAATAGTTTATACCTCAACATTTTTTTGTTACTAAATATTTCAGTAACCATCTTGCAAAGCATTGCTTGGTCACCCTACTCCTCATTCGACTGACATGAGGTGATTACGGGCCTTGTTTATTTTGTTATTATTGTTTCTTTTACTCTTTTTATCTAAACACGATCGTGATTATCGAATGTAAGTGGACGGGCAGACTTGTGAGTGATTTCTTTTATTTATAATATTTTTATTTAACCTTTGGGATTGTCCGTCGTAGCCACTTACAAAGTTGGTGACCTTACAAAGCGGTGCGTTTATTGGACATAATTGAATATTTCACGGTGATTGGTTATTTTATTTGATTATTCGGTTTATTTATGTTATCTTAATGCGATATGTAAACGTTAGGTTTGTTTGCTGATTGAAATGAGCGGTAAATTAATTAGATTCTATAGTAGGGACTTATTAGATAAAATGTTTAGTATAGAAACAGTTACTTCATGATTTGGAAAGCAAACTAAGTTTTACAACAAAAACTGTTAAGTATGTCGAATTTATGATATCAATTTCAAAACTTTTCTCAGGCTTGAGAAAATTCCGCTAGACATTCAGTCAGAAAAAAACTAATTTAATTAACTTATGTGTCGAGCGTTCAATATTTGCTCATAAATAATAGGGCAATCACAATAGCTGATATTTATCTTACACTATGAGCTATTATAGGTAGGTGCTTGTTCTAAACTATCAAAGTGATCGCCGCCAATGATTGAAGCACTAAGGTATTCTACATTACGTCCAGACTAACTTGACCGGTGGTAAAAGGGGATTAGGTACCTACTCATTTTTTGGCATTGTATTTGTATTTATTTAGTTGCATAAAAAATGGTATATATAAGGTGTTACATGAGTTAGAGATGCGATCATATATATTTTGCTTAAGACTAAAGCATGCAAAGTGATTAACAAGTTCAAAGACTAATTTTATTCCAACAACTTATGTTCAAAGTATTTCTTAATGCTATAAAAATTATTAAATATAATTATATAAATTATTTAAAAAATGTACATTTTTGATGACTTACCCCTGCTTTGCTTAAATTTTTAAAACTAGCCTTTGCTCGCGGCTTCGTCCTCGTAAATGTCGGTTAAAAAGTAGTTTATGTGCTTTCTTGGGGTTCAAGTGTACACTAAACCACATTTCATCATAATAGATTAAGTGGCTTTGTCGTGAAAGCTTAACCGACAGACAAAGTTACTTTTTCATTTATAATATTAGTATGGATTATAGTATGGATATGGAATGAGAGTATGGATTTTATAAATAGTTTTTACTTATTTACATTTATTTTATAAATAATTTTGTATCCGTAATAGGGTTGCTTTTGTTACGATAATAATTGTCATGTGAATCTGCATCTAAAGTTACGAATTACTTAAGAAGCAGCATCTCGCAACCCGCAACGAACATCTAAGAGCCCAAGTTACACTGGAGTCTCGAGTCTAAATTAAATTTGGCTCCAAGCTTCAAGCTTACTTTTCAACTTGACAGATAACTAGTTATAAGTGAATAACATTTGACCCGCCCTCTTCGCGAGTAGGGTGCGCACGAATATTCGCCATGCGGGATTAGTCACGAGTCGATCGACTGACTCATAGGTTTTTAAAGAGCACTTCAGTTCGTGTACGCGAGGGTTAAATTGATTTTTCATTAGCAAGGTATTGAAGAATATTTTTGCAATGATGTTTACTTTTTAAATTTTTTAAACAAACTTTTATGCCGTTTTTATTAGGTAGGTAATTGTATGATTGAACTGTTATTTATTGTTGAACGGTGTTTTATGAAAGTAGAAAGATTTTTGTATTGTAAAATATGACATAGAATATACCCCAAAAAAGAATTACTTCGTCCCCGATGCACATAATCGATATTTTGGGCCAAAAATCTTCTCTGCCTTACTCGGAACAATCTACCAAAATTTCATAATTATCGGATCGTACCAATAGTTTAGGAACGCATAGAGGACAAACAGAAACATTGTTTTATATAATTTTTTAAATATAAGTTTTCTATAAATGTGATAATATATTGATCCTTAAATAGTCCACCACCAAGTTCATAGGTACTCGTATTTTTTTCTTCTGCACTAACATTGAAAGTAACGATGTAGAAACACAAGGAAATGACAAGTCATTCGCTAGGAAAAGGAACCATACCTATTCCATTACTCACATGACATTTCGTGTTGAGAAAATTGAATTTCATGGGAGGAATAATGTAATGTACAGAGGAAAAAACATTGAACTTCGTGAAAAGAAACACGGTTGTAGTGCAGTGTTTTTATGAGTTTTTTTTTGCGAAAATGAGTAAGAAGTTTGTTAATAGATAGTGCCGTGTATTTATGAGTTTTTTTGCAAAAATAAGCTTTGTTAAAAAGAGGCTAGAGGCCTCAAAATCGAAATTTAGTCAACTGATTTGAGACATAATTATACCTACCACTGAAAAGTTCTTAGTCTTGTGATCTTTTTTTTTAAATACTTTACGAGCTATTCTTATGCCTACCAAATATACTTAAAAAAATCATAAAAAAATTGGTCGATTTTTTATATATACCTATAGATTATACTCGCGTCCTGAAACAATAGTAAGTAAGGCCTTTTCAGTCGGAAAAGGACATATCCATACATAGCCTAGAGTGTAGTAAGTTACGACTAAGGGATTATTATTATTAAAGTGACGTGTAGCATAGCCACCTGTGAACTAATAATAATTTACTATTACGATCATCGTGCCTTCCCGACGCCTGTGGTTTGGGTAGTTCCCCTCTTGTGCTCCTGTCATATTTCAATTAATGGCGGAAGCCTTATTACCGGCAGTTTCGAGTTTCAAGCGATAAGTAAATAAAATTGATTGTTGTATAGTATTGCTTTAATTTTGAACAATATTTAATGGTTTTGGTTGAGTAATTCGATGCTGTTTGATTTTAAAGCTTCGGTATCTTTGTTTTAAATGTGATACTTTAATAATCATGTCTTTCTTTCATTTAGGTATATTTCCTTAGTTTTAGTTTTTAGTTTAATTCTCATAGGTTATCATTTAATTTTTTTTGTGTTTATCAACTATACAAAATGATTTGGTTTTAATTTATTAAAAATAAAAATAAAAAAAACGTTTATTAAACTAAAGTTTTTCAAACGAATAGAATTTATAACAATTTTTTTTAACGTTGATAAAATTTATTTCGTTTCGATTTTTATTTCTGGCATAATGAAATTAATCCAGGTCATATTCCTTATTTCACTTAAACACTTGAAGACTTAGGACTATCCTATCCAATTCCCAAACCATGGTAACAGTACTGCAATGCTCTCAGAAGTAGCCGCCAGTTTATCTCCTATTGAATTTACATTGCGTTCGTTTTTTTGCCCCAATCGTGACTGCCTGATAACTAGGTACATAAGTACATACAAGTCAGTTATTTTGCATGTTATAAATTCCAGTAACGCTTTTGTGTATGCCGATATTTTTTGCCTTGTTAGCGGGGTATGAAAAAAGTTATTAATAATAAAATAAAGCTCACTGATCAGCTGTCAAAACTTTTAATAGTTTACTGTGTGTTATAAATTGGAAACAATTTGTTATTAAGGCTCCGTGCTTGTTTTGCGGTAGCGGTTTTTATTTTGTTTGTGTTTAAGTATACTGACTGACTTTTTAATTCTATAACAGTCTTTTAGGCACTGAAAATAGTTATAAATACGAACAAATTCTACTAAACATAAATAATATATCTGCTGTTATCTACAAAAATGCATTAGATAGGTACTACATGTTAAAAATAATAACTATACTTATTTCAGACTTGAGTCCAAAATAAAACCTGTTCAAAATGTATGAGATAACTACAAATTGTCATCAATCGCGTCACAAACACAGGCGTAAGAGTTTGGAAAACAATATTTTGTCAAGCTAGTTCCTTAGAAACTGCGAAACAATAATGAGGAAAGCTGAAAAAGCTTTTCTATCATTGGTAATTAATACAATGACATGTTGCCTCATGGCAATTTTATACCATTGGGCCTATCAGTACTTAGGCCACATATAATATTGCATCACAAGCGTTGGTCAGATCGTAAATGTTGTAGGTGAATTAACATGTCGGATACTTACTCCATCAAAAACAACATTTCAAATCAACATTACATTCCAAGAACCTAAATAGTTACCTACTTAAACATTTTTAGGTCTCTAGGTACCTGTAAATACCTAAGTGGGAGGTACTTAACCCACTATCCTTTTAGCATTAGCTAATTGAACACGTAACGGCTATCAATAGCACTTGCTTGGAATCTTATTCCACCGGTACCCTAATGGAAAGTAGCCCACGATACGTAAGTGTTTTTCCTTGAAAAACTTAGCATATATGCAATATTTAGCTTAAGAGTATGTTAGACAGAGGTAAAGGTAAGTTGTGACGATGGGGGCCCACTTCGCTGATTGCGAGCGCGCCATTTGCATCAGCCATATTGGTGTACTGTGAACACAGGTTGTACACTCGGAAGAACTGGAGGCCGAATCTATCCACTTATAAAAAACGTTAAAAAACTACCTACTTAGTCGCAATCTCATTTCAGCGACAATCAATGTCAAAAAAATGAGGTTAAATTAGAGGCATTTTTGACAATTCCTGACTGGTTCTAAAGTTGCGATCCATCCCAAAAGTAAGTAGAATTGTCGCCCTGATATCTGAGTGGTCTGCCGGACCTATAAAGTAGTGTTTCGTTAATAAAAGTTGACATGGGTAAGAAAATGTTTTTAAAGTCTATAAAAGGGTATACCTATCATGATTATTCATGATCATACAAAATGCACATTTGTAATTCGGTTGAACCGAATCAACAACTACTACTATTTCTACTACTACCTACTACTTACTATACTACTTGGTACGGTCAACAGAATAGTTTTCGATAGTCTGTTATTGTAGTTCACAATTACATAGATACATAAAACAAATCAATATAAAATAACTTTAAGCCCCGCCAAACACAATTTCTTCACGAAGCCAGTGGCCATCAAATTTTCTTGCTGACTGTACCGGTGTACTGTACGAAACTAGCACAGCATCTTGGTAATTTGAAAGCGTCACCCGCACCCCTCCCTTTACCATAAGAAAAACACAACTTTTCTTGCGGTTTCACTTTCCATAATCATAGCCTATACCTGAGATACCTATCTACACCTATCTGGTACCCTATGTTATTATGGGTATTTTTATTTTATAATGGTTTGTCGGTTAGTTTCAATTTTGTTTGAACGGCTTCAAACAAAATTGAAACTAACCGACAAACCATTTTTCAGGTGCCTTTAGCCTTTAGTTTTTCAGGTGTTCATCTCAGCGACTATCAATGTGTAAATTGGAAGCATTTTTGACAGATTGAGACTGACATTAGATTGCGATTATTGCTAAAAGTTAGTTGAATTGCCTCCTTGATGTTATTAACGTATGTATGAATGGTTATCTGCCTTAACTGATTGTCATGATCATTTTATCGATCTTGCCAAACAAAAAATCATAACAATCATATTCGTACGACGATCCCTTGTTCAGGTAAGTAGGTAATAAGGTGGTTTGGTTAAAAAAGAAGTAAGGTCATTTTGAAACTATTACATAAATCAAACCGCTTAGTAAAACACATTACACTGTGACAATTTTAATCGATACTACGTATGTAAGTACTTCATGTATTGCATCTACAATATAATATAGGGTATATTTATTTCAACTAGTCAATAATGATGTTAGAATAAATTAATAAAAAATATAGGTAGTTGGGTAGGTAGGTATTATTATCATTATTACAGCTCAGACGACATTATATCAATTTCAAAATGGCAACACATTATTTTTTCCTCAACCGAAAAAAAACTATTAGTTTTTTCCTCACAATCGCTCAACCGTTAACGATCGCGCAACCATCAACCAAGTCAAATAAGGCCCGTTTCAAGTTACTCTATATCTCTCAAATACAGCTCTGCAATCCCCCTAGGAGGTACAACAGAGCTTTGAGCTTTGAGCCCGCAATATCCACAGGCAAACATGTTCCTATCTGCCCTGAAGAGAGTTAGTTCTTTGCGATCCCTTTATGCTTGCCAAGATATGACTTCTGAGACTTGGCCGACTGTTTGCGACTCTGCTGCGTTATAAAGAGAAAAGTTTATTTGATGCTTGTGATTTTAAATAATAAGTAGTAGCTTATTATACCTACTTAATTTTATTTTAATTCTTATTAACACAAATGTTTAATAATAATAAACACCTAGTTTTTTAAGCATTAAAAAAAAAAATTGGAGGACTTAAAATAAGTTAAATATTGGAATTGCTATCTAACCATCTAACGTAAAGATTTTTGTAGTGAAGAAAAATTAATTAATTTAGTTAAACTTCGTAAAAGTTCAAATAAAATTATGCAAAAGATCTAATAATAATAGATTGAAGAAAAAATTAAAATAACTTTGTACAGATATTTATTTACTGGAGAAACTAAGCACTAATTTCAACACTTAAGTCACAAGCCCGGCTAGCTCAGTCGGTAGAGCATGAGACTCTTAATCTCAGGGTCGTGGGTTCGAGCCCCACGTTGGGCGAAATCTTTTTACTGTTTGAATTTAGATTCTGGTCAGCGCCATCTAGCCAAATTATGTAGAGCTTTTGCAGTAAGTTGTTCTTTCCTTTTCGTACGAATTCATACATAAGTTCATAGATGGCGCTAATTTCAATAGCAGAATCGAGTTAGTCTTGCACATTGGGTACAACTTTATATACCATAATGGAATATAATAAATTACTTACAGAATTATTCCGTGTCAAATAATAAAACGTGATATTTATAAAATTTACGTATCCTTATTATTTAGCAGCTGTAATTATGAACATGTTATTCGGCATTACACTCGTCAACGTCCATACTACGTTGAAAACACCGGTTCTCGTCCGATCACCGAAGTTAAGCAACATCGGGCGTGGTCAGTACTTGGATGGGTGACCGCCTGGGAACACCACGTGACGTTGACTTTTTGATGATTTTTGGTGCAGTCGCTCAGAAATAAACTTAATCCAAAGTTTCTGGGTATTATTTTTTATTACATTACTTGGTACTGCTACGTAAAGATGATCACTATTCATATCGTCTAATAACAACTACAGGCTAAAAATAAATCTATTACCAGCTAGAAATTAGCATTTAAACGATTCGTTGAGTAATTATATAGGAAATGGGAATACCTATACCTAACTACGCTACAGCCTCCTTTGCAGTTTAACGCTAGATATCTGTATTTACCATAGATACCTATTTGAAAGATATTTTAAAAATAAAAGATTTTTTTTGTTTGTTTAAGCTAATATTTGGAACTGCCAGTCGGATTGGATTTGTTTTTTGTAAATTGTAGATTCACGAATAGTATAATAAATAGGCTATACTATAACATTACGCTATATCCCACGGGAGCGGAGCAGTAACCAAAGACTCGGGTGAAAATCACGCGCCAGCATGCAGAAGCTGATATTTTAATTTTTGTTTGTTTGTTAAAACACGACGCAACTTTTCGGGTAAAACCACGAAGTTTGGCTAGTAGTTCTACAATCTTCAGTGTCTAAAGGGTCAAACTTTTTACACCTTGCCATGTGACTGGCGCAACAACACTCCTGCGTGCGTTGAAACCATGACAAATCAACATTAGCGAGTACCTACGATCATTACAGTACAGGTGTCTTACGTTTCTTGTAGCATCAGGAGGTAATTGTTGCAGCTTCCTTTGCGACATCATTTAGAGCAATTTTGTATAGTTTATATAAAACGTAGGTGGCACGCGAAGGTGGCCATATTGTTTGTGAACGAAGTGACAAGATGACAGGGCTGTTGTATTTCTGCTTGAGTGTTTGTGGTAAGACTTTGATGTTATACTTTCTTTACGCATAGGGTGTCGATTGTCTAGTAAATTACTTATCTTTTTTTTTCTATTAATATCCTTGATAATAATACCAAACTTGTTAGCACAGTAAGAATTGGGGATTTTGCACTTAAGTCAATTTATTTAAGGTCGACGAAGTAGGCACATATGTAAAATATGAGTATTAAATAACATAGTACACACGGCTACACATCAAGCTATACAAAACCAGTTTTAGCTGACCTCGCATTGTATATACTTTTCGTACAATCAGAAGTCAGCTTATACTGGTTTTGTATAGCTTGATGTGTAGCCGTGTGTACATACATTTACGTTTTTTTGTTAGGCCTTGTTTCATCAACTTTCAATAAGTTCCAATTAAAATATGACTTAAGTAATTGAATGTTTCGTCCTGAATAACTAAATCAAAAAGGGGGGCAAAGTTTGTATGGAGGAACAAGATTAGATTGCCAAAACCGACATTTACGCGGACGAAGTCGCGGGCAAAAGTCAAAGTCAAAGTCAAAACATTTATTTCAATTAGACTATTTACAGGCACTTTTGAATTGTCAAGAGTCGGTCAGTGAGTCCGAAAGTTGAAGCTAGTTGGTAAAGCTAGTTTTATATAAATTCTGGTCCTTTTATTGTATAGTATATGGTGATTTCTGATAGGTGAATGTCTATTGTAACGAAGTAAAACAGGCTATTATTCTATTTTTATACGGTAGTAAATACTTCTCTATCAGCCGTCTTATAAGAAGTTCATTTCCTTCCTAACCATTATCTCTCACATAAATTAACCCTTTTCTTTGCATTTATACCAGATTTTAATCTTAATTGGTTTGTTTATATCTTTTCCTCAACTGGCCACAATGTATACGTTTGCAAGATTAACTACGATTGAACTTTGGTCATCACGATGTGTTTTTGTTTTGCTAGAATTAGAAAAAAAAATCTGCCGATAGATTTCATTTGTTAATTGTTCAATAATCAATCATAAGAAATCGTTTAACTAATATTTTTTACTATCTTCTGCCCTTGACTGTTTTTTTATCACCCGCGTTATGACTTTGATTCTGATTCTGTGATGTGAATAGCCTGTAGGTACTATTCTTGAAATTGGCTATCATTTACAAAAATATTTTTTCTAATCTGACTGGAGTGTTCCAGATATTAGAGCACATAAACTAACAAAAAAACTCTTTATATTTATTCACAATAATATGTCTGTCTCTCTGTCTGTCTGTTACGCTTTCACGACTAAACCGCTAAACCGACTTTGATGAAATTTGATACGGGGTGAGTTTTAACCCCAAGGAACGACATAATGCTACTTTCTATTCCCACGACTTCGTCTGCGTCCGCGATAACCGACATTTATGAGGACTAAGTCGCGGTAGATTGTTTTGAATAAATTCTAAAAAAGATCTAAAAATAGATACACCATTAAAGAAAGCAATCGTTAAGTAGGTACAGACAAAAGCCGGAGCATTATCTATTCTGTGGCCAAAGTATCATTGACATTGACATATTGGAAAAGCAAAACCTTGCGACGAAAATAGTTACTGACAATAGGGAGCAATTTCCCAATGACAAAAGAACTAAGGAGCAAGGTCAAGACCAATGTTTGCTTGACTTTGATAAATATACAGTTTTCATTTGGATATATGGTATCAATGTTACTCTTTCAGTGTACTCACAATATAAAGGATCACAATATTTCAAAGAAGACGGAAGTTAAATTTTCGTTTTCCTTCAATTTGTATAAAGCTTTGTGTGTTTGTGATCGATGGCATTAATCAGTTGCTGGAAAACGATATCGGTACGATGATAACACTGATCTCTTGTTAACGCCAATGGCTTCCATTAAATCACATTTATATTTTCTGTTTTATGTCACGGCATAGGGGACCCGTTTTTATTTGGTCATTGAGCATTTTATGTATGGTTTAATGAGCATCAAATGCCATACCTTGTTACAAAGTTTCCTAAAACATATGGTATTTGATTGGGTAACCTAGTATGTATGTACTACGAGGTATCCTATTTTTTGTTAGCATCTTTCAAAAAGTTAGAAATTCCTATGTCCAATGAAAAACATAAATTTTTCTTTGACACGTAAGGACAGAATAGTTCAGTGTAAAAAGCTAAGCAAAGAGTACTAAAAAATTACCAAGTAAAACAAATAAAAACATGCAACAATATTTTCACTATATCACTAAAATTAAGAATGGTATTGAAATTTCAGCTTTTGCCGGTTGGAGTGATGCAGTCTCAACAAAGATGGATTTTGGCGGAGACGATGTCCTAGCAACAGTCGGTAATTCTACCAAAGTAGAAGACGAAGATGTCGAAGTACAACATACTATTGTTCTGTCAACCAAACTGAAAAACAATAACAGACGAGGACTACACAACTCTAATGATGGTAAGATTATAAGAGAATTTTCACTCGATTAGCTCTCTAATCGAGTAAAAATTCTCTCTTTGTACCTAAGCTAATATTGAATCGATTGATTGAATCTACTTAAGTTTGCCCCTTTGTGAAGGGCCATTCAGCCATTCATATGCCATTGAATATCTTGTGAAAATTGTATTAGAGCGCAAATATGCATTAAAGGAGAGATAGTACTAATTTGACTGATTTATTTTTATTGTAGAATTTTATGTTCAAGTAGGTACAATATTGTATATTGTGCGTATATCATCGTCGTGTATGTCTGTAAGGCGTTGTACTGATTGTTACGAATTAATAAATAAAATAAATATTGTTCTTCCTAATCTGACGCAGGTTGCGAAGATCATGAAATAAACTGTGTAAATACATTTTTAAAGATTATGTAGGACCTCTTACGTGTAAGAGGGGCAATGGACGCGCGCGTAATTTTCCGGCCGGCTGACCCGAGCCAACTTGCAGATGGTCTTTTAGATAATGAGAACATTAAAATTCAAAATACTAGGTGTAAAGTCTTGAACGAATGTTTTGATTAAGATTAACTTATCAATTAAAGGAATCTGTTCAAACATAGGATACCGCTCTGTTATCAGTATCTACACAAGGTCGATGCTACTGACCTGGTTATAATGAGTTACTTATCTCATGACATTTACGGGTTTCGACTATACTCGTATACAGATAATCTATCTGACTAATTACATAATATCACCCAGTGTGCATATAGTTTCTTTTTTTACTTGCTAACTTATTAGGACTCCTAGTGTGTTTGTAGGTAAATGTAGATACAAATAAAATAATACCAGCCTATTACTGTCCCTCTGCAGGACAAATGCCACTTCTTGTACTGAAAAGACACGAGCATAGTCCAGGTTTTCTCGCGATGTTTTCTTTCACCGATGACAGTGATGTCCGAGATTTTAGAAAGTATACATGTATTGAAAACGTCTCATAGGTACTTGCCCGGTATCGCACTCACAACCTCTTGGTGAGGGGCGGGTGCAATAACCACTGGGCCATTACAATCAGTGTAGGTAGCGAAGTATACTCTAATATATTTTTTATTTGATTTCAGGTAACAAAGGAACACTGTCGTACAATATTGGTAACAAAGAAGCAAAAGAAGATAGTGGTGAAGTTCCCATTGTAAACGGATACAAATCAGTTGAAACCACACAAATAAGAACACCGGACACAAGGTCTAGGGGTCAAATATACCCTGACTCAGCATTTATTAATAGAAACGTACGAGACGAATTCGATATATACCCTAACTACATAACAAATCCTTTACAGTGGAAACCTTCGAGCTTCTACAATAACATCAACTGGATGAGTCAAGATGTACCGATAACAGAATATAATACAGGTTGGAAAGTAAGCAGACCAGCTTATCAGACTCCTGGAAAGTTCCACAGGAGGATAACAGATGATGGAATGAAAGAGTTCTATTGCAAGAAATGTAGGGAGTTGAATGGCATGAGAGGATGTCCACAAGATCCGCAAGGCTCACAGCATAGACGTAATTCTTGGATATACGAGACAACAACACCTAAAATGAAGTTGGACGGCAAATTGGCGAAATTAAACTAATTTGTTTGCGGTCATTGTTTTTGTTCATCCTGTATTCGTAAATGTGCAGAAAAAACTTGAAGATGTTATCTCAGCGACCTTGAGACGTAGCTCAGAGGTTGAAAGGTATGGAATAATGAGACGTTCATAATTGTGTGCACGTTTCCAAGTATTCGCTAGTGCCTAATGTTTTCGTCAGTTGTTATTATGTCCATATCTTTTCCTTCATCAATAGGTGAGCAGTCTTTATTTTTAATTTATGTATAAGCAGGATTGTGTTTAATTACTGCTCCTCTTTTTGTTACTTTTGTAAAAACTAGACTAGCGTTAATGATTTCAAAGTAAAATGTATAAAAAGTGTGGTTTTACATTTCAATTTTAGTCTACAATTTTACACAAACTCTTAATTGCAATTTTAGAGACTGTTATTAAAAGAAAATATGGTAAGACCTTTAATACGGGAAAAAGCTAGACCAAAATACAATATAAAAACGTAATCAAATTATAATATAAATATTAGATCAATATCAATTATTCACCATTTGTTTTGATGAGTCATAAATACAAAAACTTTAATTAACACTCGATTGGAATATCTAGAGATATAAACAGCATTTTTTACGATAGTTTTTCTGTACCTGTAAATGAGCAGCCATGGACCGTATAATCACTTTATTGATACATCTTCATTTATAAATATTTTTTTAACATAGTTCAACTAATCATAACATTAATTTAATTTATGTTCGCCTCTACATAACGAAATACTAGATTTATAATTTGGATAATTTAATAACAATAGTTTTTCATCCTTTTGAGAAACATCTTCAATAATAATTGCATCGTGAGATCCATGATTTTAAATAAGAGTAGGGGCGTTCAAAGCATCGTTTATTTCAGTTTAGGATTGTACTTTATAATGGGTAACTTTTCCGTTATCATTGACAGTAGTTTCAGCACCCCTGTTGTTAACTTCTTTGCCATTGATGTTGGAAGAAGAAGAGTATGACTTGCTGGAGACGGAGTAGAACCCACCGGTACTTGGTCCTGATGTGTCCGAGTAATGGTTTATTTCATCCACGTTCGGGTTGTTCTGAAAAAAAAATGTATTATTAAAATTCATGGTTGCTCTAATATATTTTTTTTGGATAGTATCAATGAATAGCGATAGTATGAATGGCGGCCAATTTTAATGGAGACTAGCCAAGTCCGCAGAAGATATTATAGTACACAAGTGAGCGCGCAAACACAGGTGCACTTCCTCTTTCTTAACTCTCATAGTCCGATGGAGTACGGCAATCCTACACAACCAGGGAGAGATCAGGCGTAGGACACCGGCTTTTATGTGTTTTCCAAGGCACGGGGGTGTTACGACACCACCAACTTTCAAACTTTGGGATGCTACTGAGAAATCTCATTAGGAAAATCCCATTATCACATTTTACCCGACCTGGCAATCGAACCCAGGACTCCACGCTCAAAAGTCGCGCTTGCAACCATTAGACCAACGGGGCAGTGTAGGCAGTAGTTGGTTATACTCATGGACGCTCAGACGGACCCATTGTTACCCGGTCTGGGCAGTTTAAAGAAAAACAATTGAAAGCCTAAGCTATTGCCTCTTCGGTAGTGTAGTGCAAAATCTCCCTTAGCCCTTTGACCGCCAGGGACGTCTATGGACGTCAAATCAAAAAGTGCTCAGGACGTCAGACGGCATGGGCTATGCCGTCTGATTTGAGTCTGATGAGATCTGAGTTTGATGTGAGTTATCTTCCCACCTGACGCTAGGGATTGACAGTTCACATCAAGCCCACATCACCTAAACTCACAAAAGGAAGAATTTTACAGAATAGCACTGCCGATCACGAAATGTATTGTACTTGTATTTTGTACTGCAACCATAATAATAGTACCTACATTGAATTCAAAGCCATGTAGGTACTGAAGTCCATTGAAATTATACTGCTGTGCAGTTTAGTCACGACTGATAAGGCCACGTCAGTACATAGCTATGTCAACATCGATATAAAAATAAGTCCTTAGTGTAAATGCCAAAACAATAAAAATTGGGAAATACTTTTTCGTGCTCAGAATGTAGAAGAGGCAATAAAACTGCATCAATACCCAAACTATCATAAATCTTTAAATGATCTTTATCAAATAAACAATCTTAACTAAATAATAAAGAAAAATTAATGACAAGAATGATTTGTTCACATGCTGCTGAGTTAAAAATAGAATTAGAAAAAAAAAACGAGTATATCAGCAAAAACAGTCAAGACTTGCAGGAAGGCAGTAAAGGTAAAAGTCGTGAGCTAATCATTAAAAAGATAATTATCCAACACGAACAAGATATTCTTACAGATAAATAAATGAGTAACTTACTGGATTGCCTGGGTATATCGACGCAACCTGATGTTGGTAGCCCGGCCCTGCAGCCGCGCCAGCGAATGCGCTATTTCCGAAATTCGGGATTGGATGAGGCATTGTGAAGCCTGGGAAACTCGGGAACGCTGGGAACCTGGAGGCAATGTTTGGATTCGGATAGTAACCACCAGAGTAACCACCAGAGTAACCACCAGCGTGATTCGACGTTAAGTCGAAAGCTTTTCTTGCAGCGTTGAAAGCTAGCTTCTGGTTCTCTAAATTCTTATTGAACACCCTGTAAGCACAAAATTGTTAATCAATCACACTGAATGATTTAGTATGCATTGTTAGAGGCAGCTAATGGAAGCGCTGGAGAAGATCAAGCGGTATTAGTCTGATTGGAACACTGGAAAATTATGACGATCATAAAGGCACTACAATATGGCCGACGTATCTTGGCGGCTCTGAAGTTAGCCGATTGCTGCGCAGTAAACAATTTCGTTTCTATAAGATCCATTGCGCAGCCAAACAGCTATCTTCAGACCGCCAAGATACGTCGGCCGTACTATACACGCACATGCAGATAAAATTTTACCTTCTTACCCGGGCTCCGCGTGGGCTATAAAATGGAATTGACTTATTAAAAGTTATTATTTGACATGTCAGATAAAAGCAGCTGTTGTGTGTAATGTAAGGAAAAGCGCAGTGAAAAATTGTTTCAATATTCTCATTTCCACTTGTATAAATCAAGCTTGGAAAATGAGAATGATTCATAGATCTCCTAGAAAATTAATTAATACTAATTTTATTGCCAAATAAAAAATCTTTTTATCTGACTTTTTAAACTAAATTTAAATCCTAAGGAAAAATATGGTGTTTGGATCCCACAACAAAATTTAACCTTTTTCTGATACCTGACCATAAAGCTAAAATATAGAATAAACAAAATCCGTTCCAAAGTGCCCTTCACCACGTAAACACGGCTGTTCCTCCACCGGAAGCGTGCAGCTTCAGACACATTTTAGGTCTTACTCTTGGAGCAAATTCTCGAGATTCGCGAAATAGGCCGAGCCGAAGTCGTCTTCGCCTGGGTATGCGCTATCGGCGAAGTGTTGTGGGAACGGGATGTTATCGGCGAAATGCTGAGGGAACGCGTCGCCAGTCCTGCTTACGACCCTGCCGTCCTTCAGGCCGTATGTACCTCCGTACCTATTGCCTGATGAGTCCACGTATGCGAATCCCCCACCTCCTTGCGAATTTGGTGCACCTGGAAACAGACAAAGTAAATTTTTTGTTATTTATGATATTACAAAGTGAAACTTCAATCATTTATTTTAATTAGACCGTTATGATCGCCCAGTGGTTAAGACGCCGGTCTCTCATGCACGAGGCTGTGGGTTCGCAACTGGGTACGGGTAAGTACCAATTTGAATTCTTCTGTTTCATATATTATGTACTTTCTTAGTTCATCTTAGACATCACTGACATCGGTAAAGGAAAGCATCATGAGGAAACCTGGACTTATACTAAAGATAAATCTGAAATCGCCAATCCGCCTTGAGTAAGCGTGGTAATGCTTGTGCCTTCCCTGTAGAAGAAGAGGCCTTTAAGGGGCAGTGGGGCAGTTATAGACTGGTCATATTTTATATGTATTATTATAATTATTATAGACCATTAAATACCAAAGAAAGAACATCATTGAACAAGAAAAAATAAATATTGAATCTAGTAATGATTCAGTAATGATTCTCTAGCACCGACAATGGCTGCGCGTGGGCAGATTATTATTAACAAGAGAAAAAGATTCATCAAGACATTCAATCATAAAGCAGTCCACATATGGAAAGATACACCTACGATGTTATTCATAGTAATTGAATTGACGTCATTTGTTGATTTTAGTAAAATGGAGTCACTGTGTTAATTAATTTTGAACCCATTAATTTTAATGGACATGTAATTAAATATTTAAAACTAGCTTTTGCCCGCGACTTCATCCGCGTAAATGTCGGGCCCCCGTTTCATTCCCTTATGAGGTGAATTTTGGAAAATCCTTAGCGAACGTCTACTAACTATAATCTACCTCTTTGCCTTGACTTTGACCTTTCGCTTATAAATATTTGGACAATAGATTTATTAGGAATATAATACAATATCAGGAGTTCTGTGCACATTGCAAAGAAAATAGTTCTTCATTCAAACCTATTTGTTGGTGGGTCTTGGGGACCTTCTAGCAAACTACGGCGAAGCCCAAATGGTGGGTAAAGATTTTTCACAAAAGAAAGAATATGTTTATTTTGTCCCAGAAAGTTTAACTTACGGCCTTAGAGTTTGAGTGAGATAGTAGATAATATTTTACGAATTTTTGCTTACACGGATTTTGGGCCCCAGTAACTTGGGGCCCGGTATCTTTACAGCGGTAGCTACGCCCCTGTATTTCACCTTAACTTTCGTTCAAAGTCAAAAAGTAGACACCTAAACATAATGGAGGAAAACCCATGACAAATGAATCAATGGACAAAACAATACATCAATTTGAAATGCTAATTTGGTCAGTCATCTACTTTAAAAATTAGTACACAGACCACGTGTTTAAACACGTGTTAAAAGTCAATATCTCCAATTAAAGACAGATAACCAAACGTGTCAAAGCGTTTAACGTTGGCATCCATTAGCACTGTGGTTAACATAAAAACTCAAGCGCATCTGAGATCATTATTTAATCGACGGGAAATCCCTGTAATGTAGGTGGTTATGGACTGTGTAATGATGATTTTAATTACGACTTATTAGATTGCTACAAAAAAAGCTACAGAGCCATACTTCGCACTTGGAAGTGTAAAGCAAAGATATTATTTATATCTATCATTTGCCGTATGTTAATCTCTGCAAAAACTAAAAAATTGATTGACCGATTAGAATAACTTATTATTTAGGTTTTGTTCGCCACAAAACTGGGGTGGTTAAAAAAAAAACCTAGATGAAAATTCAAGAAAATTATATCAAAAATCTGTGTTAACTACGTAGATATTAATTGATTTTGAATTAGATAATTTTTTATCAAACCAAAAAACCTAACCTAACCTAACAAAAATTAAAAACAATAAAAAAATAAAGAAGAAAGCATAAAAATATCTAACCTTAAGTTGTCAACGCCGAAGCAGCAAATAAAGTACTGAAATCAATGATACTAGTGTATACAGGTGTGGTAAGCAATAAAGTCAAATTGCAACGAATAGCGAAGGTTGTATGAACACATCAAATGACGTCATCCATGTAAAGAAATGCGTAGTTAATGCTGCTAGAGTATCATTCTCGTATGTTGATAACGACCGGGACATGTATAGCCTGTTTTATTACAAAAATATATCGTTCTTTGACTGCCTCGTTTGTCTAGTGGTTGCAAAGCGCGATTGCTGAGGTCTTGGGTTCGATTCCCAGGTCGGGCAAAGTGTTATTGGGTTGTGCCATCAGAATTTCTCCATAGCAGCATTAGCAGCCTCGCCGGCCTCGGAGTCTAGATTTGTGACCGGTTGATGGCAATAGGCTCGCCCTCTATTACGTGGGACTTAAACTGTGTGTGCTAATGGTTAAACCTCTGCCTAACCCTTATGGGATTACAGGCGTGATGTTATTTTATCTGACTAAAAAATTTCATCAGTAAAGTAAGAGTATTGATTTATGGTAATGGATATTGAACTTTAACAGTTAATAATATTATGGTTGATGGTTATAGATACGCGTGCAGGCATATAATGTTTTAAATTGATAAACGAAAGCCAAAAGTACAAAATGATTCAAAATGGCAATTAGGTGCATTTCGGTCAAAATGAACCAACCAAAATATGAGATGATACTCGCTTGTTTAATTTTTGCATGTAAATTGTACTCTTATTACTGGATTTTAAATAAGTTTTATATAGGTACGTAATTAATTTAATCATTGAGAGATTGTAGGTACACATTAAACGAAGTACCCTCGTCATCTAAACAAACAATAGGTACGTATATAATAATAAAATGAATTCACACCAAATAACCGGACGTAAGTTGTTCATCTGTGTGATAACAATCACGTCTTTAAAATAAGAGTAATGAAACTCGGTACTGCAAAATAAAGTCAGCGATCAAAATTAACAAGAATACAAGCAAAATAAATTGAACAGGTAATTAATAGACCAAGATCCTGAAGTCGCACCACCTACGTCATTAGCATGGCTATTTTAAGGTACGATAGAGGGAGTAGTATTGTTCAGAAGTTCATAAGTAGAATGTTTGCTTTCTACATTTAAAAGAATATAATAGAATTATTTATTTGTTAATCTTACTAACGGTGTTTATAATAGAGGTTTTAAATAATTTGGTCTTGTGGTATGTTTTGTCCTTAATAAATATTATATACAAATAAAATACACAGAATAAAATAACAATATAAATCGGCATACAAAATATGCAGCCCTTTTTTCCATATGCAGTACCTTAGTTACTAACGTTCAGAAGTGATGTCTGGTTTTTACAAGATACTGTTAAAATCATTATTCGTTATTGTCAATACTTTCTCTGAGTCATAACATAACGATATATTCCTCTATCTATCCTTAAAACACCTATGCTAAAATGACGTATGCTTGGTGACTCTGATCTTGGACTAAACAGGACGCAAAATAAATTAAACATGTACCTAATTAAAAGAAAGAACTTGCATTGTTAAAATGTAGCTGTCTAGAGTGCTAAAGAAATTAGTTTAGATTTTTAAGATAAGTAACATACTAGTCTGCAATTATTTTGTGTGAAAAATATACACTGCGTATTGTTTCTGAGATTTTCGGGGTTCATACGGGAATTGGCTCACCTAACGGTTTTGGGTTCAAAAGGATATGGCAGATGTGAGTGGCAACGCAGGGACCCCGGGGACGTCTTAGGAAGACCTACACTGACTTTATTGGTGAGGTTCTTCAGAAAGGTCAGGTGCGCAGTACTCGTAACTGGCGTGCTTGTATGACGAGATGTATGAACGTGGACGAGGCGAGAGGAGTATGTTATATTTAACTATTGGCATAGCACTTTTCTAAGTCTCGGAAAGATTATCTTCCCCAGAAGGACCACAACCTTACCAATAGAGGACTATTATAGTACCTCTAAAGGACCAGAGCCGAACCTTCAAAGATTTCTAACGATGTATTCATTTATTTCCTCTATAAAACTGGGCAAACTCTCCATTACTTGATACGAATAAAGTGGCAACTGTCAACGCTCCATCAATCAACTTAATGTCGTGTTGCGTGAGACATAAAAGATCATTAGCACCATATTCATTACCAGCTAGAGTCATTGTGGAAAATTTATTTTGTTCAGAAAATGGTCTTTGTATTAATGAATCACTTTCATGTTTTGTTCATCGCTATTAAGTATATGTCTATTGTTTCTTGCGGTTTCTAAGGTGAGCGATTGGTATTGTTTGATACACAAGACGCGCTTCTTGTTGACGTCGAGACCAATTGGGTAGTTCATAATTAACCAATAATTCCGAGCCGCATCTTTTATAAAAAAGCACTTTATTTTAGCCCTGAAAACCCGAATAATTTCCAAATAAGAGACCTCCATTTACGGTATTGGCCTTAGTATGTATAGACTTGCTTTTACTTAAAATATTGTATGCAAATTCCTTTAAATTTTTCCGCTTGCTTTGTGAATACCATTCCAATTAGCCCAGCTAACTATATAATGCAAAATTGTAGACATTCGTTACGCTTTAGAAAAACTGCAATTATGCGCGAATAACTGCATTATTTATGGCTAAGTACCTAATAACAGCCGCATGGGTTGATCCATCAGTTTAAGCTACGCTTGCCGGGTTTAGTCCATGGATGGGTGACCATCTTTAGACACTGTGAAAGCATGTTAGGTTACGTGTAAAGTAAAGTATACAAGATACCTAATATGATTAACTACACGTGAATACGAAGCACTTCGCATCTATTTGTCGCCTAAAATCATTTTTGCTAAGGGCGTCCGAATACATAAATAAATATTTTTTATAAAGAAAACCGCGCTTATCTATTATAGGACATTCTCATACCTACAACAATATAATAGGTATTGATAATAACCGTTATTTAGCTATTATATTACAATACGTTATTCAAAACTTAAAAAAACCCCTTTTGAATAATAAATATATGAATAAAATATTGTTGTAGTAAAATTGAAAAGTTTATATTGTAATATTATGCGGAGTTACAACAATAAATCTACAAATTAACATTACTATCGCTGGCCCTACCTAGTTCCGTCTCAATAAATTGATATTGTTTAAGATTTAAACTCCCTTTCTTAAAACTGATTTAAAAATACTATTTTTAAATATTTAACTTTATCATAAACTAGCGCGGTTTTATTCGCGTTAAGTTATGTTTATGGTTACTGGTCTAGTGTTTTGTGTACCGTGATATTAAATAGCATACATCTATCTATATATCTATCTAATCTAAATATATAAAAGAGAAAAGTCATACACTCACTCGTCACGAAATATCGAAAACCAAAAAGCAGGGAGGTAGTTTAATAGTTAGTGGCCGTCCCCTAAGAAAGAATTTTCCAAAATTCACCCCATAAGTAAGCGGATGAAACGGGGGTCTGACACTTACGCGGACGAAGTAGGTAACGGGGTATACGATTTATGCAAAAGGTTTTTTTATCGGACCTGAGATTAGTGCGTTCAAACAAACACACAAGTTCTTTAGCTTTATAATACACAGAGATACATAATACAGATGATACATGAATATTTTAACATAAATCTCAGTATCTACATAATTATTGAAGTATAAAGAGTCTACAAAAGTGGCGCCAAAAATTCATAAAAGGAATCTACTAATTTGTACAGCGAGGCCAATGACCTCCAACCAGGATAGATGGTATTACATAAATTACTCAACAGTTTTTAATGGGGCGATTCCGTCATCTTACGTGTAACTAAGTACATTTTTTGCCAGTTTTCGATGTGTACTGTGACTTTTGAGAAGTTTGTGTACTTGGCACTTAGCGGTTTGCACATAATGTGAAAATAACATATCGATTTTGTACGCGTGGTTATTTTCCTTATCTGAGACATATTTTAAGTATGTATTTCTATACATTTTGCACGTTGAAAATGAGAATTTTTCATTTATTTAAACTTCATGCACGAAGGTCCCAAGGGTGGAGAAATAACAACGCACCTGCCCGTTGTTATAAAGTAAACAGGAGACTGTAGACCTTATTATATCGTTAAAATTTCAACTTGATACCTCAACGCGTTTCCGAGATAAAGGGTCTTGACAGACAGACAGACGGACGGACAACAGAGTGATCCTATAAGGGTTCCGTTTTTTCCTTTTGAGGTACGGAAGTCAATAAAATATAAGTAATAATAGAAAGAATCATATACACAATATGAATGTATTTAGATTTACAAAGATTGTCTTGGCCTGGGGCACCTTGTTACTCGCTAACCCAGAGTCCAGCTGGCCTCTTCTCACTACGATGTTTCCTCACGAACAAAATTAAAGACACTCTTTAGAGCCACCTCAACCTCAAAATAGTTTTGGTTGGAACTATCAATGTCAAATAGGAAGGCTAATTCCCGTAATTAAAAACGTTTAAAATCTAGTCACGATCTCATCTCAGCGACTAAATATAGGTATTGTATCTTGCAATAATTCTTTTTAAGTCTGAACAATTTACATGCGAAATGCGAAAGTATCTCGGTCTGCCTGTTACGATTTCAGGTCAAAACACTAAACCGATTTTGATGACATATGGTACGGGGTAAGATTTAACCCCAACAGAGGACATAGGCTACTTTTCCACTTCCAATTCCGGAATACACGCAGACGAAGTCGCGGGCAAAAGCTAGTGAAAATATAATTGAAAGTTTCATAGTCATCTACACAGGCAGTGTCAGTGGCAAATGCACGACATGCATCTGTGTCATCAATGATCATCAATTTATGAACATTTAAGTTATTTGAGAAAAGTGCGCTTTGCATTTTCGCTTTAATCTGATTCAAAGTCAAATCATTTATTTCAATTAGGCCATTACAAGGCACTTCTGAACGTCATATACAAAAGAAAAAGTAATTCAATCTAGTTGCCCCTTCCAAAAGGTAGTTTTGTATGGAGAAGAATGGGCAAGAAACTCCATACGTAGGTACTCTTTTAAAATCAATGTTCACAATATTTAAATACAGAATCATACATAGTAAGTAGCACGTGAATGTAATGTACCTACCTTAATAAAAACTACTAAATCGTAACACTTAAAAAGTGTAATCAATGTTCATCAATTTATGTTACATTTAAATCATTTGAGAAAAGTGTGCTTTGCATTTTCGCCTAAATCTGATTCAATTACAGTTCACATTTTAAAATGTGAAATTTTACAACTAAATTGATAACATCGAAAGTATCACCAAGGAGTAAGGATGTCAGGTGCCCATACGTGGTGGGTCAAAGGACAAAGATTACTTTCAGACATGGCTTATCTGTCATGCATACCAACGTTAGTCAGTCATTTTACCTACTTTCACAATATTTCAACAAAGGCTGTGTTTTCGAGCACAGTAGGTGAAATTTCACCGTAATATGTTGAATATTTCACGGTAAGGTTTTTTGACAAATGGGCGTGTTTTAGTTTTTCAGTAGGTAAGTAGGACGAACCTATTTTTCCATCTGTCAAGACGTTTTAAGAAGTTGTTGCCATCGCCAGGTATTTAAGTCTTTAGTTGCGTTGAGCGATTTTGGGAAAGAGTAAATATCAATTTAACCGCGTCACCGACTTGCTAATGTAACGTTTAGTTTACACTTCTGTTGGCAGTGCCCATGAATCACGCCTGTAATCCCCGTAGGGTTAGGCAGAGGTGTACCCATTTGTACACCCACATAAGTATTACCAGTTAAGTATGTTTAAGTCCCATGTAATAGGGGGCGAGCTTATTGCCATCAACTGGGCACAAATCCAGACTCCGAGACTGCTACTGAGAATTTCCTGATGGAGGAACCCAATAACACGGTACCTACTTTGCCCGACCTGGGAATTGAGCCCTCATGCTCAGCAGTCGCGCTTTGCGACCACTAGACCAACGAGACAGGCGGTTAAATTTAATTATTGAGTTTAATTAGTGGTTCTTTAGTCGCGTTGAACGATTTTTGGTAGGGGCAAAACTAATGGGATTCGCTAATGTGTCGTTAAATTTCACTTCAGGCAGTGCCCATGACTGCCTATTTTTTAATTAAAACTTTGCCTACATATTGTATAATATTTTTTACCAAACTATTCTCAAGTTACAAACATACCTACCTACTTTCTTATGATAATATTAAAGGCAGTGGTATATTAGTAATAGCTTGACATCAAACAAGTTTAATAAAATAGACAGAAATTCCTTTGTTTTGTTAATTGCTTGAAACTTGATTTCTTTTATTTTATTTTTAATATCTACAGCGGTCTTTGTAAGATAAGCGCCCCATAACCATTCATTTTGGCCGATTAGGATTTTAGTTTTAAAAACTTAAGAAAATGTTTTTAGAAATTATTGTGTTGCTGGGTTGATTTAAAAAACCGACTTTATAAAACTTTTTGTAACTGAGTAGGTATTGTACAAGCTAAACTGTAAACTTTTGGAATCTGCCTGAAGTGGAGACCAAGACATAGGTACTTATTGAATATAACGAAAAAACTAGAAGATTTCAAAATAATATTTTATTATTAAAATATAGATGCATGAATCCGTAAAATGTTAGTGTTGTAAATTGTTGCATTTATACGGCAATTATTTTCTGTTTTGGTAAAAAAATTAAGTTAATAGGTATTTCGAATTTCGAACTACATAATTCAATTATTTGCTTATTTTAAAATGGTTGGATACGGTTTCTTTTTTTCTAAGCAATTATGATAGTAGGTAGATACCTAATTGTTTGCTTATTTTTTGCAATTATTTACATTCACAGTCTAAAATTACTGTTGTTTATAGCCATAATACGTAAATGTATCACAATTAAAACACAATTCATCATTTTGAATGGGTATTTAATGTGTGGGAGTCTTTTTTAAATAGATTTTAATGTACCGCAATAAGCCCGGCCTTCAATAAAAAAAAAAAACATATTTTTTAAAGGATTAAGCTTTGAAGTACGAAAGTGTTACAAGCAAACAAAGATCGTTATTCATTTTGTAAATATATAAAAAATCCCAAGAAATTATGTTAAAATCGCAATTAGCGAAACAGCTCTTGCCTTCGGGCATTTCTTTTATCGCTTTGGAATTGTTTAATATGACTTATTGCTAATAAGAAAGACATCGTTCGATGATGTATTTGCTTATTTAAACAGTTTTACTATGAAAGTTTAATAAATCTGTCAGCTAATTCTAAATAATGAGCCCATCTTTATTAATTTTTAAACAGTTAATTTGTGCTTTTTTTATCACCAAACTAAGTCGCCTCCAGCGATGGTTCGAGTGGAACACTGCAACAAAAAACGACTGGGAGGATGTAATTAAAACTGTTATAAAAACATCCTTATTATTCATAAAGATAAAAAAAATCCAATTCATTTACTTTTCAAATCCGGATACAAAATAAATATGGAAAAATTGTAACAAACAAAAAAAAGTGCTCTTTTATTTCACTAATTAACTAAAAATCTAAATTACTGAAGAATCTCATTAGCAGCAAGTATAACCGATTCTTTACGATTGTAACAATGATATTAAAATTCACCCTAGGTGTGACCAAAGAATTTCTTTAATCAAATTATTCGTTACAGTCTATGGCACTTAAAGCACCTTTAACTGTTTAAGGTGCAAATGAAATCCATTTATTAATCCGATTAAATTTTGGTTTCATGCTTTAGACTTTGTATACAGTAATCTGTCGGTTTATTCTATAAAAATCTCTGTCGAGGAAGCGAACATGATGTGAACTGTCGACGCACCCAATCAGTGGCGTAGCTTGCCTTAAACCGGCCCTGTATTTGTTGGGGGCCCTTTTACCTAACTGCGCCGAAGTCCAAAAGGAGGGTTAACATTTTTCCCAAAAAAAAAATACTTCCACAACATCGATTAGCCATATTATATAATAACAACATGTAATTGAAAAAGAGAAGAAAGAAAAAAGTTATTGTCACAAAAATATGTGCATGTAACCTAATAGTTAACTTTGATAAGCACAGGGCAGAATTTTTGAAAAATATTTTCTATAAAAAATTCTGCCCTGTTATTTTTATTGTTTGTACATTGTTTTTTGAACTATGATAGCCTAATGAATTGGCTTAGGGCCACTTGAAGAGGAAATCAATAGAAGTTTCAAGTGCATCGAACGCTTATCACTTTGTCAGTATTGATTGAAATGTTACGGTATTACGAATATAGTATTCTGGATCCCATATTACTATGAAATAGGCCTTATCTCAAAGTTCAAGAGAAAATCGCTTTCGAATGTTGCTAAGTGTACAAATACATGTTTATGACTGTACGAAAGTACGCGTAGGTAATAAAAGCTTATCAACAGTGAAAAGCTGCAGCCAATGGCTTTGTCCACAATTACCTTGTACCCTGTAGTACTTGGACCTGTTTGAAATGGCGCAAAAAGAAAACAAATGGAATTGTTGACGACCTTCAAGGACTGGAAAGTCGTGGACAATGAATCCAAGAACACACGATTAAGTACCTGTACATGTTTGATACGATACAACAGTATACTGAGATGAATTTTATTTTCAATAGCCAGACTTTCTATACCCTAATATTTCTAATAGCTAGTTTAGTTAGTAAGTAGGGTGACTCCGCCGGTTTGCCGGCCACCTCTGGTTTTCGGCCAGTTCATAGTTATATTAATATAATAAGAAAACTTTACCCTACATAATTAAAAGACAATGCCTACTTATTTCTTTGGTATAAACCCTATAACTCTTGAATTTTGTAGATTTTTAATGATCTAATTAATAAGTCTATAAGCCTCCGAAAGTTTTATAGTGCACGCATGTGTCAAAATTAACGAAAAAAATAGTGCGCGCGTTATTTTTGAAAGGGAAATTACATTGTTGTTTACCGGTTTATAAACATAAATTGTATTTCTGTGTATGAGAGATAAGTTGAATTAGTGTTATTTCAATTAAAATCGAAGAAAGATTAGGTTATTTACATTTAAATTTAATGGCCGGGTAACTAGATAATGATTTGGAAGATCTCTTACTTCTCGGCCGGGAGGCCGAAAACTAGAAGAAAACCTTTTACATTTAATTGATTATTTTGAATATTAAAAAAGGATTTCTTTCAAAATAAATATTTTTTACACGAAGTATAACCCCTTCTCATTTGTGTGTTTAGATTTCGGCCGCATGTTATCGAGCTAATTATGTGGTAATAACACTTTTTATCTATCTAGTTTTTGACGGCCGAAAATGAGAGATTTAATATTTACTTTTCGACCTAAGCAAATCCATATAGCCGAAAACTAACAATTTGATTACCGATTCTCGGCTAGTAAAAAATAACGGTAGTAAATGTTCATAATTGAACTAATTTAATGAAAATCTTCAGTCAGACGAATAAAACAAACTTAAGTATTTAAGTGTCTTCCCCAAAATTTGTGTTATTAGCCAGTCAAAAAATTTAGCATGTTAAAGAACAATAAATATAGTACAGAGACTGACTCGGAAATATTTAAAAAATAAATAAGGAAACGAGCATCAATATGAAGAAAAACTAATATTAAGAAGATTTTAGAAATAATAAAAGACACTAATATTTTCTCAGAGACGAAATTTCAAAGAAAGTTATTATTAAAGAAAATGTGAATGTTCATATTTTTTTTTATTCTTATTTAATTTTCGTTTTGCCATATTATATTTTGTAAAGATTAATTTTCCTGTGATTTTGTACAAAAATGTTCCCATTTAAGTAATATTTTAAAGGTTTTAATTAAAATCGTTGATTTTTACGTATTATTTACTTGTTGATCCATTATAGAACCTATGCAGAGCAAATAGAGATGATTTTTCAATAGTAGAATAGTGGCCGAAAACTAGCAAAAATAAGGGCCGGGAACTGACACAGATGGCCGAAAACCGGTGAAATCGCTATTTTCACAGATTTTTATTTTTTGTAATTTTATTATGATATTTACGAGTAAAACATCTACAAATATTAAAACTTCAGTATCTTCTGAGTTCAAAAAGATTTAAGAAACTAACCAGCGACTTTATTATCAAAGATAAAAATCGCCATGAAGTCAGACGTTCGCTTAACTGGCCGAAAACCGGCGGAGTCACCCTAGTTCTCTAGCTTTTGCTATTTTGTTTTTATTTTTTGACTGTGAGTGATTTTTCTCTCGCATAGAAGGTGTGTGCTTTAGCAAACGAAACATTGTAGAGTTGTAAATTAATGAACTTGGAAAATAATTTTTTTGCTAATTATGATTGTTTTTGAAGCTTCCAAGAGCTGGTCAACGGAAAATGTTTTATCCAGGTACAATACTGGCCTACGCTCGCGACTTCGTAAGCGTCAAAGTTGATACATTATTACAAGAGAACTGTACATTTTCCTTTCTTCTGTATATTTTATTTGGGATAAAAAGTAGTCTATGTGCTATTTCAGACCTATCTCTGTATAATCCAGATTTGTTCAGCCGTTCTAGCATTTATAAAATCGTAGTAATATAACCAATGCAAGAGCGAAAGGTCACACATTTATTCACTGACACACGAAATCTCTAAAACTACTTGACCTATGAAAATTTGGCTGTAGATAGAAAACAGAATTTAGGGTCTTTGACTTCCTTAAGAACGACTTCATGCGTAAGTTATTTCTATCATCAAATTAATTTACGTTGACACATCTTTTACAAATGGTTAAAAATGGTTTCTAGAATGCTTAATTTCCTAAAAATCCTGATTTACATTCAAACTGTAACATAGCTACTTTGCATTTGTATTCTTGTGGTGTCAGGAATACAAATGCAAAGTAAAGTTTTGGATTTTTTAAAGAGTTTCCTTTCTTTTTACCCGAATACAAAAAAGAGGGTTATGATTTTGACACATATGTATGAATGTACCCTAATAACGTCTAAACTATTTATTATAATTATTTCGACATGTGAGGTATCCTTGGAAGCGTCTTGATCGTTCGCTGGTTATAAACTATGTGACGTCACATTAAATCAAACCCTAAACGAAAAAATCAATAACAACGTTAGTTAATCTAACGTTAGTTTACCTAATACAAAATACATTTTCAATTTGCACGAACCCCTCCGCAGGTGAAGGCCGCCTCCAAAGAATTTAGCCCTCTCTTTCTTGTTTCATACTTTTTAGATCGTGATTTTTCAGGAGTCGGGTTTTAGTTTCTGAATTTACTTTTTATGAGAAAATAGTAAATAAACATACAGAAGAATGTGCTCGAAAATACATTTATAGCACGACACTGACACTATTGCTAAATAATTTTAAAAACTCTATTAATAATTTCTCAACTGTACTAAAAAACAAATACCTACATTCTTTGTTTTTCCATGTCTGTTACGATCCTCGTCAAAATATAACTACGTGTAGGTACTTAGTATTGAACAAACATGGCAGGTACCTTTTTATATCCCTGACGTAATGCATCTTGACCTGATGCAATATTTACCATGCACGAGTGTTAATGCCGTTGCCATTATAATAATAATTATTCCGGCCTGTTGTTGTCCCATTGCAGGCAAAGGCACCTTCTCATACACAGAAGGCACCTTCTCATACACAGAAGGCACAAGCATTGTTCACTAATGTTCATTATGCTTGTTCAATGCGGATTCGTGATTTTAGACTAATTTAAGTTTGATCCCCAGATCGGGCAAAGTGTTATTGGGTTTTTCCATCAGGAATTGGATTTGTGCCCGGTTGATGGCAATAGGCTCGCCCCCTATTACATGGGACTTAAACATAACTCGCGAAATGTGGGTGTACTAATGGGTACACCTCTGCCTAACCCTATGGGGATTACAGGCGTGTGTGTGTGTTAAGTTACTTCCTTCTGCCCGCGGCCTTGCCCACGTATAAAGTTCCTTTCCCAAGATATTTTTTTTTTCCAAATTCATTCAACAGATGCTTGATTGAGTAAAAAACATGTAAATTATCTTAGTTTTATCGCATTGCCGGAATTATAGTGTGTTCTATGGCAGCGCCATTTTAGTAACAAAGTTCAGATTAAGTAGTTCTGTTACAATATCATTAAAGACGAACTGTTATCTCAAGGAAACACATTACCGGGATAAAAGTATTCTATGTGTTAATCCAGGAAATGGTCTATCTATGTGCCAATTTTCATCCAAATATGTAGAACAGTTTACGCGTAATTGAGTAACAAACATAAAAACATCTTGACAAACTTTCACATTTAAAATATTAGTAGGATAAGTCCAGGTTTCCTCACGATATTTTCCTTCACCGATCTCCAAGATAAACAATAGAAAGTATATATGAAATTGGAAAGCCACGTTGGTACTTGATCGTACGCGGTTGTGTACTGGTCCGTCACGCCAGTATAATTAATAATTAAGTGTACTCGTATTATTATCACTAATAATAATGTCCTATGTATAACATTAGCATAATTGAGTGAATTTACAAGAATATTGAATTTGTTACGGTATGAACAGTGGAGCTATTTAAACTTTAATTGAGCTATAAAGTCGCCTTGCTGCTCTGCGCAACATTGTACGCGTGGTTCATTTAATCCGTGTTAAGTTACGTCTTTGGCCACTGCTCCCCTCCCGTGCGTCGTAGCGTGATGTTATATAGCTTATATTATTTGTCATGAATCTGGCTATCATATACAAAAATAATTTTTCGAATCGGACTGATAGTTTCAGAGATCTGCTGCCCTACCATGAACTCTTATTGCGATCCAAAAAACTGAATTGTTCTTCAAATAAGTCAATATAACGCATCAATTTATGTCATTTATTGACGTATTTTCTCTTATCGCGATCCAAAAACTGAACTGTTCTTCAAATACGTCAATATAACGCATAAATTGATGCGTTATATTGACTTATTTGAAGAACAATTCAGTTTTTTGGATCGCAATAAGAGTTCATGGTAGGGCAGCAGCACGTTTATACAAACACACAAACAACGAACAAAAATCTCTTCAGCTTTATTATAATAGATAGTAGAATGAGTGAATAAAATATACATTATTTACAAGCATAACAAAAATAAAAAACAATCAGAATAAAATAGAAAGAGAACCTAAAACTATATGGTATCAAAAAATTCATTCGCATCGCCGTCTACTGGAAATGTGCCCAAAAGACTGGCCGCATTATTTGCCACGTTGGATGGCAATGCTTAACCTCTGGCCAAGGTAATAACCAGCCCTTGGGTCACGGGAAGTGTCAACCAACCGTTTGGCCAACTCCTTGAAAAGGCCATGGGCACACGGACCCTACGACCCGAGGGTTTCCACCCCAAACAAATAAATAAATAAAAAGAAAATATATACATTTCTCTATTGTTCCAAAGAAAATTTCTTATCAAAACAATATACCTAAGTATTGTCTGTCCGTGTATGACAAATACGTTTTCTTGGAAACCATCATAAAGTAAACCTATAATAACTTGTTTGGTCGTTAACGAACCGCATTGTTAAATTAAACTACGAGAACTGTGTCTAAATCTAAATGATTTTTTAATTATAATTTTGTTAATGACTGGATTTTTCCATTAACTTTGAAATTAATAGAATTGTCCTCAATACGTTCGAACATCACGTAAATTAACTTGGGGTAAGTATCCAAAATAAGTTATCACAAAATATACCAAAAATTTGGGATATATTTTTTACTAGATAATTATAATCCTATATTTAATTTGAAGTGTACGGTCTACTTAAATTATAAAATGGTATTGTAATGGTATGTAATGTAAAATTATGCAGAAGTTGTTATATGACCAAAAAGTATTTAAAAAAAATACATACCGTAACTCCAAGCCAAGGGTAGAATCACTAGAAATATTATTTTCATCATATTGACACGTGCACTAAAGATTCTAAATTCAAATGCGAACGAGTAACACCTCTAATGGAACACAATTAAAGTATCGATACACGAGTATGTCAGTCGGAAGGTCGGCGTGATGTGTTGTGATGGTCGTTGGGACTCGCGCATTATATTAAATATTTTTCACTGCGCTTATCACATCAGTTGCGACCTAACGAACTGCAGACTGTTCCACCTTTTATACCTATTTATGATTCAATTTTCATGGTTTAAATTAAATAATAATATTTTGTTTACTGACGCGTGCTGTGTAATAACTAGTTCAGAGTTATTCTGTGTAATGAATGTACTCGTATTATTTTGAAGCATCATAAAAATAATTGAATAATTATAAGTATGTAATTTTGTTTAGTTGTCTAGCTTGTGAAGACAGACTATACCATAACTAAGACATTTTTCCTTTTATTTTTTAAATTGATAATGTAAAATAGAATAGGTTGAAAATTCTTTTTCAAGAACTGAATACAAGTTTCATAATTTTATTAAGATAGTAAAATAAATAGTAGGTACCTAATTATACTGTATCTGTTTAATAATATGTCATAACATTCAAACTAATTATAAATATTTATGATTTTATCATCTTACTAAGTTCTGCCCGCGTCTTTGCCCGCGGAGTTTTTTCAAAGTCAAAGTCAAAGTCAAATCATTTATTTTAATTAGACCATTAAAAGGCACTTTTGAACGTCATTTACAAGAGACAAGAAAAATTATAATATTGAATCTAGTTGCCAAAAGGTACTTTCGTATGGTACGGTACTTTGGTACGGGCAAGAAACTCCATACTTACTCTTTTAAAAATATACATGGTTTACAATAAGTAGTAGGTATAGGTAGGTACATTAATCCACCCAAGGTATGTATATTACGTCTTTGGATACTGCTCCGTTCCCGTGGTTCGTGGCGTGATGTTATATAGCCTAGGTTCACTATTTCTCATGAATCTGGCTATCATATCCAAAAATATTTTTTCCAATCTGACCGGCAGTTCCATAGATTAACGTGCTTAAACAAACTAACAAAAAACTCTTCAACTTTATTATATTAGTATACTTAGTTATTACATTGTAAAAAGTTGAGTATGTAATAAAAAGTAGTTTGTTATTACAATTATTATTCCCCTTGTCCTGTAGTTAATAGGGCCGACATGCGACATCTGCGCATGAGTCACCAACCGGTTTGCGACACATCAAAAAATATACGATAGGTATATAAAAAAAAAACGGAATTATACTGTTAATTCCGTCAGAGGTGTGCCCATCCCTGCCCTTGAATAATATTTGTGGTCAAAAGAAACACCATGTATAATTATGGGAAAGTACAAAAAGGACACCAGCAATATTCTGTAAAAATCTACCTCGGTGAAGTGAGTTTGATGTCGGTGGCATTCCACCAGACGCTACCAGTGGCGGATCCAGGCTAAGGGGCCCCGGCCCCCTCCAAAAGCATCTGAGTTCTTCCGTGACAAATCTTAAAGTGAACTTGATATTATTCTCATTAAACTCTTTTGCAAACATTACTCTACCACCATTGCCTTCGATTAAAATGCCCAATCCTGGATCGGATTCTTCTGTATCTTGGGTGCGATTAAGAACATATCATATGCAAAAAACCATTCCAGGAACAACTTTCTGCAAGCCATACAAATATGTATTTGATCCGTGCGGAAATCGAATCCGCGATACGCAGCGCAACGGCTGATCGCTCAGCCACTATTATACGCCAACGGTTCTTTCTAGGGTATTTTACAGTGGCGGAGGGATCGTCGCGTCGTCGTTGGAAGCAGAGTAACTTTTTTGGAATTTTCCTTCAGGTAGCATCATGATATTTATATTATCTTAATTTATGTAAGTAGGTAAGTTATTTACATCTTTATGTACACATACATACATAAACTCACGCCTTTTTCCCATGGGGGTAGGCAGAAACCACAGAACGCCACCTGCTACGATCCTTACATACTCCTTTCGCCTCATCTACGTTCATACATCTCGTCATACAAGCACGCCGGTTACGAGTACTCCGCACCTGACCTTTCTGAAGAACCTCACCAATAAGGTCAGTGTAGGTCTTCCTAGGGCGACCCCTCGATGTTTTTATAAATATATCCTACCTCGCGGTTTTACCCGCGTTTAGTTACATACGTACGTCTTTGGTTACTGCTCCATTCCCGTCGGTCATAAGCATAATGAACCCTATAATTTTCAACTTGATTTTAAACAAGTAACGTGTTTTTTTGTATGTAGTACCTACATAAACATCACGTCTGAAATCACTGAAGAGCTAGGCAGAAGTGTACCCATTAGTAGACCCACATTTCGCCGAGCCTATTGCCATCAACCGGGTTTTTTTGTATGAAGTGTTAAATATAGTGGTAGCGTTAGTACGGACCCCTTTGTCTGCGAGTCCAATTGGCCATAAGTAAGGGTTTAACCTGTCTTTTGATCTTTTTTCCGCTTTTATAATAACTATGAATAAATAACACTATTTATACCAAAAGATACATCAAATTCCGACTACTATAATTGTCTTCTTTTAATTGATTAGGTATTTCTCATACCTGCCTATCAAGTGAGTAAGATAATCATAGTTTTTGTTCGAGGTAGATTCATAGAAAATCACTAGTTCAATCATTTTAAGTCAGTAGGTAGTAGGTACATACAAATGAAACGAAAAACGTTTGTCTGACAGTGATTAGGATCTGAGGGCTTTACATGAGTGAGCTGACGTTAGAGCATTTGCTTTGGAGTCGATTATTATTATCGCGTTCAAACAAACTCTTTAGCTCTATATTTGCATCAATTATTTTAGTAAAATGTAATAAGCACAATTAATGCGAACATTGATTAAAGCCTTCAAATTAAATAAGTATTTACTGTAAAAATCAATCCAATTTACGTTACGTTCCTCATGTTGCCGTTGGGGAAACAGTGCCTAGTGTGAATTTTCACGCGTAACAATAGATCAAAATGAACGTTTACGTCAACAAAAATCACACTAGAGGCACTCAGCAGCTTGCAGGATACTGCCGATTGAATGCAGTGCTGCGTATCACGGGTCCGATTCACGTACAAAACAAATTTTAACAGGTAGTTCTGGGTTTGGTTGTTTGTTTACGCATTTATTGCATTTTTGAAAGCGAACTCACGATATAAGATAAAATCCTAGTTTGGGGCACCATAAGAAATGAATAATTGTGTCACATAATTTGAAAGTTCCCTCAAAAATCGTGCGTCGTGACATATCTCTTGTCGCGGTGGTTCGTTGTACTCCCAACTGCTACACTTGTCCATCAGCTGTTAAAAAACATCCGGGGGCAATGTCATTGACGTGGCAATAAGGAGTTCCATCTAGGGCTTCTCATAAATAACACACAGCACTTCGATAAGGATGTATCGCTATATTTACATTTCAATAGACATTCTATTTAAATTTCTAGATTTGTTTGTCTATGTGCCCACAATGTTTGAAGAACAATGATTTTTAGGTTTACTGTTAAGGCATGTATCTATGTGACAACATTATTTTATTTTGTAAAACTAACTCCATAAATTAACTGTGGTATCCAAATAAATAACCTATATTATAACTGACATGACTGAATATAAAAATTCGAATTCAGTCAAATTAAATATAAACTTTGAAATCAATAAAAATAAAGCCAAATAATGTCTGAATGAATCATCAATGATGTCGATTTAGCAAAGACAATTGTTTTAATAATTGTTTTCCATGAAAGTTCCATTTCTAGAAAATACTTATGACTGTAGGTACAACAATGTAGAACAAATTTAAACTTCTTGAACTTCTTTCAAAGAAAACAAAAGAAGGTAACACATGAACTAATATTTGTGCAAGTGTTCAACTGCGTATTTATTTCATAATTGGAAATACTTGCTTTGTTTTTATTGTAATTAGTACGAATCATCTCTTTATTTTTGTCGTTCTTTTATCTTTCAAAACGTAAACATCTTGGCAATCAATATTTACGTTTTTATTTTACTGAGTAGGTATTTATAAAATTCAAGGAGGTACTATGCCAGTAATTCTCAACACGAATTATTAATTCGAATTCGAACTCATCATCGTTCTACTGGATTTAGGCAGCAGACTGATTTTTTATTGTTTTCGTAATTCTCAGGACAAGGGTTTCACTTAGAAAGACCACCGGGAAAACTTAGAAAGATCACCGGAAAAGTCAGAAATTGGGATAGTATTTTTGTACGAAAATCTCATTAAAAATGTGACATTTAATAAATCGTACCCGTGTAAAACCGAATTATGAATATAATTGACTAGCTTTTTCCCGCGACTTCGTCTGCGTATATGTCGGTTATCGCGGACGCAGTCGAAGTCGAAGTCGAATAAAAAGTAGCCTATGTCCTTTGTTGGGGTTCACACTTACCCTGTACCAAATTTCACACAAATCGGTTCAGTAGTTTAGGCGTGAAGAAAAGACAGACAGACAGACAGACAGAAAGACAGACAGACAGAGTTACTTTCGCATTAATATTAGTTAGGATTAAATTGTACCTAGATAATGTTATTAAATTCGATAATAATCGAGAACATTATCATATAAACGCTGCATACCGTTGTATAGCGCTGGTCAAGGTTAGATGGTGTTATCTGAAGAGGTCGCATTTGATATTATTATGAGATAGGTACAATATAAATAACTATGCTATAATTATAGCTTTAGAAATATAATACGAGTAACAGAGCAGACAGAATCTATATTTCCATACTTCATACTTTATTATTTTATACTATAAATGCGCAAATAACTCTGTCTATCTGTGTCTGTTACGCTTTCACGACTAAACTACTGAACTGATTGTGATGAAATTTGGTACGGAGTTAGTTTGAACCCCAAGAAAGTACACAGGCTATACTTTTTATTCCGCGACTTCCGTCCGCACGACAATTAAGAAGCAGAAGCTAGTTTATAATGAAAAAAAAAAAACGTTACCAGCTTCAAAGAGATGCTGATACATAGAGAATAGCAATACTGCGCAGTAACAGAAAATAGCGATTAAAAATGACGTAGGCGCTTACTCATTAATGGAAATCGTTGTTATCCTGTCCGTTTACATAAATTGTGACAGCAAGATTATAGTCACAACATGATACTAGTTGTAGCACGCGATTTTGTTCTTGAATTTTTTTGAAATATGTTCCCTTGGGGTTTCTCCAGATTATTTTGTTTTTTTTTTCTGTTGTTTTCCGTACGTTGCCTGGCTGATACAGAATTGTTTTGTTTGTATTATTAAATGTATGTATACAGGTTTATATCTATGTGCGGGAGTGTAATTAATGGTAATCGTGCCTCACGACTCACTTGTATGGCTCGCACAGTGGGTATCATGACGCAACTGAGGGACGGATGTACTGTGCACTATCAAAACGGCTAGTTTTTATACTTCTAAGAATGAAAAAAAAACTTATCAAGGTAAACAACGACGCTTCTATTTGTTCAACGAAAAAGGGGAAATAAAAGAGGTATGGAGTCTAGGTACTTGCCATTGATGTAAAGTTAATGAAATGAATTATTTAGTAGATTTTGAACAGGTCGAAAGGAGCACAGAATGTTTCGTGTAAAACATACACTTCAGTGTTCACCGAACTTGGCTCACACACTACCGTGTATCCAAGTTACATTATTTTTCAGTCGTGAAAATTGGCTGAAATATATGGCATTACGTACCTGATGTCAACCCACTAAACAATAGGTAATTGTACGGAACCACATTCGCTTTAATTTTTAGTTATTACGCAACAAAACCCATTAAACTGGTACACTTATCGTTCAAACAAATTGAAACAATGTATGTTGTGGTATTGAAAAAACCAAAACGTTTTGGATTACAAGCGAGTTTCATAATTACGAGTAAGGCAATTCACACACTGCCCGCGCCACGCTGCGGGGTGCGTGGCGACGGAGACACGGAAAAGAAAGCAAGAAAGAAAGAAAAACTGTTTATTCCCGCAAAAATGACGCACATAACATAAAAAGAGAAAATAAAAAGTATTTAAAAGCAAAGTAGAAACAAGTTTGTACTAAATCTAAAAAATAAAAATCAAATAAATACAAAAAGAAATACACGCGTGCGGGCGCGATGTGCATCGTTGCGCTGATTTCCCGCACAAACGCGCGGGGCTGCAGTATAGTCATTGGCTATGGCATGGCTTCCCGCATGTAGGCGCGCGATCTGCATCACTGCGCGTGAACGCGTTTTGTGTGTTTGCACTACGCGTGATTTCTATACAAACATAGATACTTGTAAACAACGCAAGAACACGCACTCCCGCGCTACGCCGCGTTAAAAGGGGCAGTGTGCCAATAGCTTAAGACGCTAAATAATGTTTATGGTAAAACAAAAAAACCGGTTTAAATTTTAAACATTAATTTATTTACAATACAACACATAGGTATAATAATTACGATCACAGAATATCAACGACTTAATAATCTCATATTATTAAATTAATTTACAAATAGGTTAAAAATAATTTTGGAAATTTTGGATCATAGGTAAGTCGGAATTATAACTTATCTGTTTTATTTTTTACAAAGTTTCCTGTACTCTTAGCATTGTTTAGTTAGCTGATAATAATTAATTAAATTAACTTATCATTAGATAGTTTGCAGCAGGTCTATGATAACTTCAAAAGAGTTTACACTATACACATCAAAAAAGTCTAGGGATCAACATCCCTAACAAATGTTAGGGATGTTGATCCCTAGACTTTTTTGATGTGTGTATTACAAAAATATCTTAAAAAAGAATAATTTCAAAAGAATATTTAACTGTCCCATGGTAGTTTATTTCTTACCATTAAAAATATCCGGTAATTATTGATATGGCAACATTTTTAAACAGTCAACAAAAACTTGATTTAATCCTCATAAGTTTGACTTTTATTTAGGTATTTATAAAAAAAAACGACTATCCATAGACTTATAAAGGGATGCAAATAACTTACAAAAAAAAAGTTTACCTTATGTCGATTATGAAAAATAAGAAACGACGGGTGATTTATTGGGACTTGGGGTAAAATCGAACTCTTGGACACGGCCGTTATCGTTGATGATTTTATGGCCACCTTGGTCTTCTGAGACCTTGCCATTGATGTTGGATGAGGTGTGGTAGGAGTATTCCGCTTCTCCGAACACTTTGCCGCCCTGTGGTGGCTTCAGATCTCGCACGTTGGTGAATGTCAGAGGCTGAAAAGACATGATACCATAGATTAAACAACAGTTGGATATTAACCTCTTTCCATGAAAACATACACCGCTTGTCAAATACGTATGGGTATATATGGGTTTTGACACGTTTATAGGTCAGGGGTAAATCTTTTAGATAGCTATAGATTCCATGACATAGGATAACAAAAATGGTTTACATAGTTACGTAGTTGTAGATATAATGCAAAGAAAATGGCCTTGCACAACATCAAATGGTAAGAGTTTAAAATAAGGTTTGAGAGAGATTAGATTTTTTTTTCTCTCGTAAAAAATAAATACGAACTTAAATTTAATAGAAGCAAAATCTAAATTTATAAGAATCACTAGACTAGACACACCCTCAAAATGATATATAAGTATATTACATCTTTCTACTATACATATTTTAAATTGACCATGACCATATTTTATGCAGTAAAAATATGATACTGAGAGTACCAAAGAATAACTTACGGAAAGAATGGTTTTCTGCGCGTCTGGAAAGAGATTTTCGCCATTGACAAGACCGCCCTGAAGGTCTACCGGCTTGCCGTTGACGAAGGAGTGTGAGTGTGAGTAAGAGTACTGAGAGTTGAACGCATTATTGCCGCCCTGCGCTCCCTGGTTTCGGATGCTGGAGAACGACTGGGGCTGGAATAAAACACCGCAAGTTTAAGCTAAGCTGGCCGCTATACCCTTTAAATTAATAGTCCGACATTGGTTCATGGAGAAATATTAATTTATACTTAAAAAAATGGTGCGGCACCAATTACAATAATTAACATAGAAACGAATCACGTGGAACAAAAAAACAAGTGTCTAATGTTGACAATGCAACTAACATGGTACAGATCATCAGACATACACGCATATTTTTACTCCATTTACCCGCATACGCATCACATCCAGGATTGGCTGTCAATAAGCTGAGTGACTAAGATAATATTATTCTTTTTTTCTATCCCACAAGTATCGGAAACAGAATTCAAGCTAACCCAGCCCCAGCCATAGACAGAGGTCCACCTCTGGGCTGGGTTAGCTAGTTTTAACCGGTAAGAGTCCATCATACCCCCACGACGGAGGAAGTCCATGAGGATTTCCACGGCGTACAAAAAAAAGAGAAGGGTTCCAGAGGGAGCAAAAGGAGAGAGAGGAATCTTCTAACAATAAGCGCAATGTTCAAGAGTTCCTCTTGCCGAAACAAACTTACTCCAGTCCAACTAACGCCAGCAGTCTAAAGAGAGCCTCTTCTGGTCTCTCAAAGTTCTTATCTAATAAGGTATTGTGGCATATTTCTGTTCTAATTACTTACAGGAATGGATAGATTTGGTATGTGATGTTGTCCAATTTTGACGACGTTGTTGTCGCCGGAATGATCCGCTAGGCTGGCAGATGAAGGAGTATATTGGAAGGAGTTGTCCGAAGCACTGAAGGCATTGCCGAATTGCGACTGAGGATTTATTGGGGGAATCTGAAATAGAAAAGGTACTTTAGAACTACATTCTGCGTAGTTTTAAACGTAAACATAATTATTTTGATGGTCAGGGTTTTCCAATTTGTTATCATGTCATTTGTTTTATTGTTTTGTTATTGTAAAATTCAAGGTTTTCTTACGTTAAATCCATACTAATATTGTAAATGCGAAAGTATCTCTGTCCTGTCTGTCTGTTACGCTTTAAACCACTGAACCGATTTCGATGAAATTTGGTACGAGATAAGTTTGAACCCCAAGAAAGGACATAGGCTACTTTTATTTCGCTATTTCGTCTTTGTAGAGTCTGCGATAACCGATATTTACGCGGACAAGTCGCGGGCAAAAAGCTAGTAGGTACAATCTGAGACAGCTAATCTCGCTGCTTACAATGATGTCAAGCGACGAAAAGCTTAAGTTTGTTTGTCTCCAGAACTACTGATCCAATTCTGAACATTATTTTTCTAACAGGAAGCTACATTTTCTCAGAGATATTCTTATATGCTATATTTTATTATCAAAAATATTAGGGATCCGTAAGAAAATTGATGACGATGTCGCTGGCAAAAGTTAGTCTAACCACCTATAATCTGAGACGACTACTCCTCCTACGTTTTACCTACTACTTACCTACTACTGGCGTACTGGCCCATTCAAGGTGCCTACAAAAACATACAATAACAAAAATAAAACTATTTTTCATAATCACACTTTTATTCACGTTTTAAAATTAGGAACCGTTAAATCTTAAATCGAATTATTTATTTAAATGAGAAATCACTTTTCGAGTCATAATTTTGAGGTGCTTGCTTCGTTTAAACCTAATTGACCAACTTCACCCTTTTTGCAACGTTAAAACCATACTGGTCTCATCCTAAGTATAATGCTGCCGTCCTTTCGATATTCTAAAAGAAAAATAAAATATAATGAAATCGACGATTTAAAAAAGTCGTCAAGAGACCGATGTAATCAAAAAGCTATGCGGTGGTCCATTGATGGCAATTTGCTAGTACCTCTCATTCAAAAATTTGTTAAAAAAGAAATGAAGTAAGTATTTGTTCTTCTTTATCGTGTGGGCAGTAAGGTCTTACGACCCCACACACCCTAGTGTCAGAGTTCCTAAACTGCTTCAAGGGCCTCTGACATGGTATGAGTGGAACAGTAGGTCTAGTGTATGTTAAAAACTTTTTTTAATAGTTAGTTAGATCGATAAATGTGCAATCTTATAAAATAAAAAATTGACGTTAAAGTACTTAATAGCACTATACTTAGATACATTATAATGTACATACCTATATCGCATGAATTTTATATTAACAGTGCGAACAACCCGATGACATGCATCTCAACCAAGCCTTCGGTGACACTGATGGTAAAGGGGCAGGGCAGGGGGTCGTATAGATGCATGGCGAGCCGATATAAGAAACGATTTTTTAAATACCCTACTAATGGGTACACCTTTGTCTAACCTTTCGGGGATTACAGGCGTGAACTTTATGTAGATTTGTAGATTTCGACGGCTGTTTTTGAAGTGAAAACGTCTTATAATTCGATGGAGCCGGCTGCACGCACGAAAAAACATGACTCATGCGGCGATACCTCGCTATGCGGCGTTACCTCTTTTGAAAAATGAAACCATTCCATCAGTATTTTCTTATGACGTTGTCACGTTCAACTATCGTCAGTAAACCGACTTTACAGACAACCGATTTTTTTAATAAAACACAGAACATAAATACTTACAAGAGGTAGCGGTCCAGCTTTGGGTGTGAAATCAAACTCCTCGACTTTTCCATCGTCGTTGACAACTTTATGACCTGCTTGGTCTTCTGTGGTCTTCCCATTGACGTTGGAAGCTGTGTGGAAGGAGTACTCTGCTTCTCCGTAGACATGGCCACCGTCTACTGGTTTCAGACTCCGCACACCGTCGAATGAAGCTGGCTGAAACAAAAAAAAGTTGAAAAGCGTCATTGATAAAATTTGCAACGAATCTTTTAAAAAAATAATAAAATTCGATTTTTAAATTTTTGAGACATACTATTATGCTTTATTGATCAATTATTTTAATAAAACTAGCTGACCCAGCGTAGGTACTTCGTACTGCCATTTTTTTTTGTGTGAAAAATTGATGTTGGCCGATTCTCAGACAGTCAGACCTACCCGATATGCACACAAAATTTTATAAAAATCGGTCCAGCCGTTTCGAAGGAGTTTGCATGGTAACAAACACTGCGACACGAGAATTTTATATATTAGATTGAATGTCTATAATCGACAATACCTAGATGCGGGCCTGCGATAAAACTGAAAAAAAAAAAATTTTTTTTTTTAACATTTTACATCTACTTAATGGTTTCCTTATACACCATAAATTCACTGTCAATGTGATGTTGCGTAAGCGTATTATAAACCAATTAACATTCTACTAACGCATGTGTGTGACCTTATATTGATTTGTCATTACAACCGATAGTTCTTGTATTGCTACTGGCGGTTTTACGTTCAAATACTGAACGCGTATCGTTCCATTTTTTAAAATCTGTTGGAAGACTTGGAAGTCGCTTATATGTATTTTGTCAAACCTATGAAACTTAACCAACGAAGCAGTCAAGTAAAGAAATAAGTAATAATAATATTCTCCAGACCAATTTCGGTCACGGCAATTTTGTGTGTCACGGCGACCAATCACAATGAAGAATATATATACGTAGGAGATAGTATAGATTACAGTTGTGTTCGCAAATATCGGTGCACTCTCTTCTCTCCTTACTCTCAAAGTCCGATGGGACGGCAATCCGACACGACCGGGAAGATATCAGGCTCAACACTAACGACTTTACGTACTTTTACGAGGCACGGAAGTGTTACACCACAAACTTTCATACTCCGGGTTAATTCTGAGATATTCCTAATAAAAAACCCAGAACACTTTTGCCCGACCTGGGTATCGAAACCAAGACCACACGCTCATCAGTCGTAAAGTGTATGTGAGTTCATATAAATGTCGTTTTTATGTAGTAAGTAGGTAAGCAATAATTTATCGTTGATACTTATGTACCATTGCCAACAGGAAAACTCATCCACGCGACATTATTATTATTATAGGGGTTTTCCGGTAATTTGTGAAATAACTTGCAAGATATCTTGACTACTAAGGTTGTTAGGGTCGTTAATTTAAATTATAGTAATTAAATACATTACAATAATATTATAAGTTTGGTAGGTACCTTAAAGTCGGCAGTTTTTGCGAAATTGGTGCGTAACCTGTAAATAAAAAGAAAAAGGAATTTATTGAAAAATCATTAATAAAATATACGAGTATTAAAAATATAATATAATAATAAAAATTAGATAATTAAGAAATCTTCGTCAATTCACAATGCATAAATTACTTTCTCTCTTTCAGCAATACCTACTTAGGTATTTAGAAATTAAGAAAAAAATTTGCACTATTATTTTGATTGGTAAGATATCTTATATGTAGCAGATATCAAATAAAGATGTAAAATAAAATTGTTATTCTTTAAATAGTCTAATCCAAACCAATCTAATTCTCTGCTTAGAAGAGGCCTCAGCTCAGCAGTAGGCCTAATAATAGGCTGGTATTATTATTACTATTTATTATTCTTTACATAAAGAAGGCACAATAACATGAGGACTCTGTACAGACTACAGTCAACAAGAGATAGGTATGCAGGGTCGTCTTGAACTTTTCTTAGAAACCGATGGATATTTTCAAATGTAATTTAATTTAAAAACTAGATAATAAACAGTTCATTAATTAATTTACATTTCAATCGAAGACATCCTTCGGTTTTTATGAAAACTTCAATTATATCTGACGACCCTGAATACCTTTCTGTTTTGTTGACTATACCACCCGGTCGTGTGCCATCTTTGCATGTAGATAACCGTCAAAGTATGTAATTGAGGATTTCCCCAGTTGAGTTTAACAGGCCATTTGGAAGCTAACCACTCGGTTGTGGTACGTTATTACTGCTCTTATCTTAACGATCTACAGCTGCCTCAGAAACAGGCTCAAAGGATTGGGGAAACTTTAAGAATGGTTTGACATTTTGTGTTGTGTCACTATACAGCAACGACAATTAAATATACCTATACATCCGAAACTTATGCCTAGAATAGATCTGTACTTTAGACAGAATCTTATTCAATATTTTGATCTGTAATTTGTCGAACTACAAGGTACTCTTTTTCAAAAAATTCCGGACTATAGGGGTCTTAGGCAGTACTCTACAATCTGACAAATTCGATATCCCGACACTGCCCTGCAAAACGTTTATCGGACTAACGGGGTCCACTGTACTTGGAAAAATAAAAAAATACATGACTGGTTTTCGTTTGACCAAATTAAAACCTAAAGAGTTTATTTAGATTTGTGACATCACATAGAAGTTTACTAAGCATACTTCCCATCAAACTATTATTATTGTTTTTGGTGTGAAATATCACTTGGTGCATTCAACAGCTAGACGTGCACTTAAATCTTATGGTTGCATTCAAAAGTACAGGGTCGTCGGTATTTAAAATTTGCTTACAAAATAACATAATAAAAAATTGGAACTTGGAATTGAATTGACATTCAATATCTCTGGTAACCAAAAGGTTCCCAAAAATAATGAAAAACATGAAACTTTCAAAATGAAAGAACATGTAACTTTCGGCTTTGTTAGTGTCTTCTTACACCATTTTGGTACTTACAGTTCCTGAACTTGATCCCATTGGTTGTCCCGCGCCGCTGCTAGGATTTCATCGTACGTAGGTGGAAGTGCTGAAATAGAAACAAAACATATTTTTTTTAATATAGACCTGCTTTTTCTTTTGGATAAAAGGTTCTTCTCATACAGAGCAAGTGCGGGTAGTGACTTTCGTGCATGCGCAGTGGGTTGTTGTGACAGCACGCCGCCTGCGAGCTGTCACCTTTCATGTCATTTTATTATTAAAATGATTTTAACGCACACTAATTAAAGTTCTAAATTGAATGACAAATTATTTATTGTGACGGAGCCATAGTGTTGTAATGTTCAACATAAGTCTGCGTTTCCAACAGATATGTTGCGAGGGATATGTAGCGACCCGCCCCGGCTTCGCACAAGTGTAATGTAGATACATAAACCTTCCTCTTGAATCACTCTATCGATTGATGAAAACCACACTAAAATCCGTTGCGTAGTTTTAAAGATTTAAGCGTACAGATGGAGGAAAGCGACTTCGTTTTATACTATGTGGAGATAACATCGCTTTATTACATAACTTGAGCTAAACAAGCGCTATAATTGGTTGGTTTCGCACACAAACCTCCCTACGCATCCTCGCACGTCTTTGTTGGAAATACCTTGAAGATAATGTTTTCCTTTTAACCGTGAACCATTAGTGAACTTTACTTGAAATTGTAAAAGTTTTTAATGGTAGTCTCATGGTAGGTTTTAATGGTAGGTAGTTTAAAGTATATAGTTGACGACAAACTAATATTCTTATTATTCTCATTTATTCATTTTACAATACATAATTAGTAAATTTTTAAATATTTATATAAAAGTAAAAACATTTAAAAATATAAAAAATAGTGGTCCACCGGTGACGGAAACAGGCGGTCAGGGCTCCAAAGAAGGAACCTCCTAACTATGCGGGCCGTGTCCAGTAGTACTGCTTTCTGGATCAAGCCCTTTGATCCAAATCAAATTCTTATTATTATTTTTAAAAGTCTACTATGACGTCTTTCTCTCTGGTATTAATGTTTTTTCTCATAAAATTATTTTGAGTTATTCCATTAGAAACTCTATGATAATAATGCGTTTAAATACGGAACTTGTTCATTGGTAAAGATTATTCAGTGTGTATCACAATCAATTCACACTTTTTTTTACCAGGATTTACATTTTTGAAAATATTTGTACAATCATTTGCTACGGGGTGAAGTAGGTAGATAAGTAAGCGGAACTAGTTATGTAACAGATAGTTTACTAGATAGGATACTTGTAAATTTTCGAAAGATTTGTTAACATTGACCTCAACTAATTTATTTTTAAAAAATACTAAGTAGTAAACGTTTTATTATTTTTTATTGACAGAATTATAATTTACGATAAAGGTATTACAATAATGTAAAGAAAACAGACTATTTTTTGGTTTTGGAATAAATTCAGTTTGGAATGTTTTTATTCAAATCACTAGAATAATCTAAAATTATACGCATATTCATTTACTATTTTATTTATAGACCATGTTAGGGCACAGCAACATTAAGAAAGTAACAATTCTTATTGATATTAAATGCGTATAGGTTACAAATTACAAAGAAGATTAAGTCTAAAGAGGAGAAAGTATTCTTTATATTGCAGAGAAAGCACTGACAAAGGAAGGCTAATGGATACTAAATGGACTAGATGGGTACCATGGTGATGGGTCTAGAGTTCTAGACTTTCAGACTAGAAAATCATTCATTATACTTAGCATTCAGTTAAGGGAATTTAATTAAGTAAGTATTACCTACGTAAAATTTGCATTATGATATTTACCGCACACAAATTAAATGTACCTAACTATAATTTATGTAAATACCCATTTTTATAATAAGAATACTAACAGGGTGAATAATATTTTTAAATGCCAAATCGAAAATGAATTAGCATTTGATAAATCGCCCAGCTTTAATGTTTTTAGTTTTTTACATTATCATATTTTTTGAGAAGGATATAGGTAACTAAAATACCAGTAATATTTGATAACTGGTTAATTACTGCATTTTTAACTAATAACGTAACAGGAATAATAATACAGAAGAACATCTAAATTAGATAAATGTTTCCTTAAAGATTTTTCGTTTTTAAATAATGATAAGATTATAATAAGTTTCCTCAACTGGCTTGCCTCATTACGGGGCCTCTAAAGAAGGAAAAATGCGTGTCTTCTTCAATAGAATTTACATTTACTTTGTGACGTCATTAGTTTTAGTTAGTACCGGGTGATTAATTTGAAGGTACTTTTTCAATACAAAAAAAAACTAAAATATAAACAATTTTGTCGGGTTATTTTTACTATCATACAAAAGAACAATTCATTTAATTTTTAAAGATTATTTATTCATGCAATTGCATTGCATTTCTATGCATCGCATGTCGTTTTGCAATTCGTCTGCATCGCTGTCAATGGAACAATATTAAAAGTATTGTATGTGAATTGAAATTAGCTAGAAAGTATGAAGAACCTATTTCTGAAATATATTATTCATGAATAAACGTTGATAGAAATGTTTATAACTGTTTAAGTTTGTTTCTATACTAGGTATATGGGTTAGCGTGATTAGCTAAACCGTACCTACCCTTCTTGAGTAGGTACCTAACGATTTTTCCTTTTTCCATTAGAGTCGATACAATGGTTATTGTGTTTGTGTTACTATTACGTTTATGTAACACTGTGATTGTTGTATACGTGTGTTGTATTTCAACCAGAACCAACAATGTTGAGTAAAGAATTCATCTTTAGCACTTCATTATTTCAATGTTATTGAACTTGTCGTGAATATATGTTGCTGACCGTGACATAACTATCTTTGTGCAATATTGATGCTTGAAACGTTTAAACATATTTGTCATCATAACAATTTGACCCCCAAAATTAAAGTTTAGCTAAAGTAAATAACCAAATCTTTCAACTTGTGAGCAAATATTAGTTTTAAGTTTGGGAATTGAGATGAATTAAATAGTTCATATATACGAGTATATTTTTTGTAATATAAGTAACTGAATCGTCGCCTTGCAAATAGCAGTTTAATTTAAATGCAATGTACTTAATCAAATGGGTAAGTCGGTATGCATAATATTGACCTGTGACTTTCTTAAGAGCATTAATTTATCTATATACTTTATTATATAAATAAAAAATCAATCGACGCATGTATGAAAGATCACTTGTTAACGAAACGGCTCGACCGGCTTTGTATTTTTTATTTGTGTTCGTAATTGTCAAGGCAAGGTTCGTATGAAAAGTTTTTTTTTGGAAAATGCGCCGTAAAATCCGGAAATTTGGTTGGTATTTTTGTATGAAAATCTCGATAAGAAAACCTGTAGCGCAGGAGCGGTTGTTAGTTACTAATACAATTAATTAATTATGTATTACACATTGTTTTCACTTTTGTTTTCAAAATTACAGTCTCGAATAAACCAGGAATTTTAAATAAGAGGAATAGGATTTTTTGTGTAAGAGAATGTGGAAATATTGTAACCGATTTTTAACCGAATATTTTAACCTGTTCACTTAACCGGTAAAAAGTTCATCGAAACACTTGAAATAAAAATAATCATAATAATACTGATTTTAAACTAATTGGATAATTATGTTCTGATAAAATGTTCTTTAAAGTTTTTATAAAGCTTTTAGATATTACAAAGGAGTGCTGTACCCACGTACCCAACATTTTTTGGGGGTTGACAAATTAATTTTAAAGGCTACATACCTATTTGGTTTCTTTTCCTCCAATTATGAAATATTTTAAAATGACCAGACATCTAATTCGTGTAACTCTACAATACTCTATATTTTTTCACTAAATCTTTGACAATTTATATTCGTAAATGTCCTAATAATTATATTTAATTACTGCGCTCAGAAATTCAGTGCAACATTAACCTAAATATTATTATATTAAAAAAAATAGTATGCACAGTTTTTTTTGACAACATAATTAATAATTATTGTTATTGCTTCATTATTTCCTCTTTTATGGTCTTAAAGATATAGTATGTGGCTTACCTTGGACTGTAATAATAACACCCACTATTATTAAAATTGTGCCGAATTTTGCCATTTCGAATTCAATGAATGTATTAAAATTACTAGTAAACACGTGGACACGCGCGGTCTCTCCGAATTGTCGCGTCTTAGTGCCGCCATCAAAAGCGCGCCAGACTTATAAACGACAATATTTTGTACATACTGTATCTATATGTTTGTTCTCATTTGTTTTTCCCTTTTATATTATTATCCATTTAGCAATCCTTCTTTTTTTAAATCTAAATTCCTTTATACTTTTTGTTTTGTTCAGAATCCGTTTAGAGTTTCATCATTAGAACTTACAAGATTTTTGTTTTTATAGGATTTCAAATGATTATTTTACTAATATTTCTGATGTCAGCTTCATAATATTTTAATAGGTAGGTACCTTGTTTAATTAAATATTTATAATTATGAGAATGTGTCTTTTTTAACACGTAATTTGTATGTCTACTACTGTTTATCAGTCTGTTAGTTTTCGTTCGGGTGACATAGTTTTGTGGATATTATTGTTTTTAAATAAATTCTTTCGTATAGGATACTGAATAGTACGTAAGTATTTTTAATATGACTTGGGATTTGTATGAAATTTAAATATTTACGATGTAGTTGCACTTCTAATGACGCTTCTCAGGATAGTAAACTTTAAATTGTCACAATAAAAAATAGGTAGATATGCAATAAAAGGCAACATACTGATTGATCTATTAACACACAAACTCACTAAATTACAACGGATTACTCTGAAATTTTGCACGCAGATAGATAATATGACGTAGACATGTGCAATTTTCCAAAATATAACCCCTAAGGGGATGAAACAGGGGCCGGCATTTACGCAGACGAACTCGCGGGAAAAAGCTAGTAAAATATAAATTGTCATTGTTTATTAAAATGTCATTGAACTAAAAGGGCAGTCTGCCATTTGTGACTAGTTTATCGATACTAGTGATCTAAACCTGGTTTAGCAAGGATGTCGGGCTAAAGTAAGGAACCTTATACTTAGACCTTGTTCAACTGGCTTGACTACTGCAAGGGCCGGTTTTAATATCAATGAACGATCAAGAAGGTTGATGATTTATATTATGTTCCTAGGTTCATTAATTACTTGGTCCTTTTTCTGTCAACAAATGTCATACTCATTACCTATAATTTTTATTATATAAGTACCTAGTCTTTTTTATTAACTTGACAGATGTGATGGTTGTCGGCCATACGTAATTACATCAGTAGGTACCTTGTAGCAAAAAAAAACGATTTACTAAAATAATAATTTAAAGTAAACAACTAATTACCATGTCACGATTAATTAATACTTACTTGAATACCTTATATTGATTTTATATTTTTTTACCTCGTTGTCTATTGCAGTATTTACCTAATAAAATAATTATGATGACTTGATATCACAAACAGGAAAATTCTGACAGATTCAAAGAGCTTATCCGCCGAAATCCGCATTACAGACTTTTTAAAATTATAGCCTAGTTTTCCTCACAGTGTTTTTCTACACCGATTTCAGTGATGTCCAACCTAAACCAAGTAATAAAATCTTTTAAAAATAATATGGTTGAGTACCTACAGCTAAACACAGTCATTTAAATATATCTATGTACACACATCAAAAGTGTCTAGGGATCAATATATTATTATTACCAAATACATCTTGATCCCTAGACACTTTTGATGTGTATAAATAGAGGGTTTTTTTCTCTATTTTGTTCAATTAAGTATACGTTTTGATAAACAATAAAATAAAATTCCGATACGTAAATAAAAAACACATAGTAAATTAATTCAAAATAAGCTTATCGTTTATGTTGCACGTGTTTTTAAGGTGGCTTATTATTCAGCCCACTGCACTGGTTTAGGTCAATGACATTATACCTACAAGTGCATGGAATTTTATACCTGATACATTAAACAGACGTATGAATTTTTAAGTCAAATTTAAATTTTTGTATACCTAATAAATCATAGCGAGTTTGTTCTTTATTGATTACTTCAGCTCCTAATAATCAATAATTTCACAAATAAGTTATATCTATAAAACATAATTATAGTAGCTTAGGTACAGTCGACAAAGTAGATAGGTATGCAGGGTCGTCAGATATAGTTAAGGTTTTCTTAGAAACCGATGGATTTCTTCGATTGCAACTTAATTTAATCAATGAACTGTTTAGTATCTACTTTTTAAGTTAAATTACATTTGTTAACATCCATCGGTTACTAAGAAAATCTCAACTATAATATCTGACAACCCTGCATACCTATCTACTTTATTGACTGTACCTACCTATGTCTTTTTTTCGTAAAAAGAAATTGAATTCTGATAGGTTTTACAAAACTCGAAATTTATTAGCAGGTCAAGAATTATCATCATCTGCCTAGCCTTTTCCTCTTACTACGCAACGAATTTGTGACTCAAGAGGAAGGTTTATGTAGGTATTGACATTGCACCCGTGCGAAGCCGGGGCGGGTCGCTAGTTAATAATAATATATCATTTATTTCAGATAACATAGATCCAAAAAACAAACAAAAATGGTCACCCATCCACGGACCAACCCTGGTAAGCGTAGCTTTACCTGATGGATCGACCCGTGCGGCTGTTATTACTAGCCACGAGCTCAGGTAACATAGATCCATAACATATAATAACTTTCGGGAAAATCTTACCTATTCCAATCTCATGGAGTACGTACCTAACAAATTCGGCTAGGTACGCTAATCAATAGTAGAAGCTATTACCTGTTTTGGATGTACTGTCTACATGTAAACTATTTGTGTCTCGTCCGGACCTACCTACTACCTACATATTTAGCGAAAGTCGAAACAATACCATTTTACGTCACACTGTAATAGGTTTTACGTCAGTCGTTGTATTACGTTACCCGAAGCATAATTTGCTATTAAATACTAAGGTACTAAGGTAGATACTGCCTCGTTGGTCTAGTGGTCGTAAAGTGCGACTGCAGAGTACCTATGAGATCTTGGATTCAATTCCCAGGTCAGGCAATTATTGGATTTTTCTTCGGTAATTTTTTTTTCAGTAGCTGCCTCGGAGTCTGGATTTGTGCCCGGTTGATAGCAATAGGTTCGCCCCCTATTACATGGGACTTCAACATAACTGGCGAATTGTGGTCGTACTAATGGGTACCTCTGCCTAACACTTCGGGTATTACAGGCGTAATGTTATGTGTATGTTGTACTAAGGTTAAGGTTTAGCTAATAAGGGGTTCCTTTCAGCGCGACACGCAGGCCAACTGTTAATCGCTGTGCTACTGCGCCAATCGTGTCGCCAGTACTCGCCACTGAACAATCTCAACACATTTTAGCTTTCAAAAGCTGCTCGCTTCGGCCATAGAGCGCGTAGATATTGATTTCTTGTAGCAAGGTCAGACGGATCTGAAGATAGAATCCAGGGGTTTCCAATCTTTTTTATACGGCAACTCCCTTTTTAGGTTGTTTTATTTTTTTCGACGCCCATCTAACAGATATTATTTGTGTGTAGCTCTAGCAAACATTATGGATTGAAATTTTCTTCAATTAAGAAAATTCCACAGATCTTAATTATTATAACAGTGCAATGATTGGATCAATGAAAAGGATGTCACATACCGGCGACCCGAGCCTTCTATTTCGCAGCGTCTTTAGGATAATAATAATTGTGCGACGCACAGATTGGAAACCTCTTTAATAACCCATAATAGCTGATAATAATAGCTAACCTCAATTAAGAATATCGTGAATTAAAGAAGGATGGCAAGAGTGGACCCAAAATGAACGGAGCGATGTGCACGGTCTACTTTATATCAATTATAATATCAAGTAAATAAGTGTTGTACAAAAAAATACTGAGTTATTACAAAACGGGAATCAAAAGTTATTAATTATTCATAATTAACAAAAAATAATCATCGTGCAGTTTCTAAACGAAACATATAGTTACATTCCTTTCTAGGCTAATGATTAGATAAAAAGTAATTCGATTTCGCTTGGTGATTTTCCTTCTTTTATACTTTATACATCTTGTTAAAAAGTTGTTAAATATTCTGAAAACCCATAACGATGAAACATACGAACCATGTAAATAGACCGTAAAAAAAATAAGACTCATTATTTTGCTACATACGTAATGGATTATATGAAACAGAGAAACGGAACGTCATTATCAAATTGACACTGACGACATTTTTGTTGACATTTGCAACTATTTGTCTAGAGTTGCCCAACTATCGATAGTTTCTCTATCGATAGATCACCTCGAAATCTAGTAACAATGCTAAACCACTGATACTATCGATATCACAAAATAACTAAAACTATTGATTGGAAGCGAGAGAATCGATAGGATCGATACTATAACATGATAATATTATCAATAGTATATCGATTTTTTAAAGTAATACTATCGATACAACACCGATAGTTTTATCGATAGCTCACACTATCGATACCATCAATACTATCGACAGTATTGCTCCTAAACATATGCTGGACTTCGATAGTATCGATATTATCGGAACTAATACTTTCGATACTATTTTTGTATATGATTATAAAAATACGTAAACTGTATCATACTATCAGATAATATGGATACTATCGATAGGCTATCGATAGTTCAGCGATAGTCGACTTTCGATAGGTAACACTATTTTCAACGGTTAGCGTTATAAAAAACAAATAATATTTCGGCGATTTTGTAAATTCTTGACGACTTGGCTTTACCTTTGGACTGATTATGCTGTATACCAACCTAAATTCGGCATTTACTACTGTATGACGATTTGCAAGTGATTTGGACTTTGTCAAACTGTTCAAATGCGGTGCGTTATTGTAAATTATACCTACAGAAGACATCGCTTGTCCGAAAAAAGTCATCAAATTGTTAAAAGAGTTCAGAGATGGGTATACCCTCGCGATGTGAGTATATATGTGAACTAATTTGTTGAATTTCTGAACAAGAAACCCTGCAACAACTAACAACTCGACCATTGTAATGTCTGTGCTGCATGTGGCAATCTATTTTGAGAATAAGGAGTAGTTGAAAATCAGTTTCTTCGTCTTGACATGACTGAAATGGTAATCCGAATAGAAAACATTATAATAATATCTGAATATAATACCCCGTGTTTAATGTACCCCGTTTTTATGTGTCTGTGTGGTGTGTTTAATGTGGCTTTCTTTTTAGGTTTTTTTCAAGCATAAATACTTTTTACATATTAATGTAAAAAGTATTTATGCTTGAAAAAAAACCTAAAAAGAAAGTAAAGTATAATGTCATACCGTAACCATGGAAACTATTATATAACAAAGATGTCAAATTAAGATTAATTATTTTACAACAGCAATAAAAATGGTTTAAGTTTTATCAAGCAGTATTTTTAACTATTTATTATTGACCAAAAGTTATGGTCAAACACCCCGACAGGTTGGTTATGAAATTAATAAATATTGTACTTGCCTATCCATATTATTATTTTTACATTTGTATTTTTGACAACTTTTTACTAACTTGTATATTGTTTCAGTTAATCTTTAACAATAAAGTATGCGTGCCATGCTATTTGCAGGCAGGGTGGTGGACAGTTCTCACAGAAACTCTGCTCTTGTTGTTGTTATCGCCATTGCCTGTTGGGGACATGAATGTGGACTCTTGCTCACATGGTATGAGCATTTTGTGGTACGTGGATTATCCCAGACACCAAAGCTATGTCGCTGCAGCAGCTAGTTAGCTTAAAATACAATCATAAAATACTATCTAGGAACGCAAAACAAGATTAAAGGAAGATGCAATGTTTGTATGTCTTGAATATTTTATAAGTAATTACAAAATAAATAAAAGTTTTAAATAAATAAATGTTGTTTTATTCAACAAAACTCTGGTAAATGTAGATAAAAGTACATCAACTGTGCTTTTAAAGAATATTCCAGGAGATATAAAGCTGCCTCCTTATCCTGTGATATTATGCAAAAATATTAATTACAGGTGAATCTGGCTAAACGGGTATATGACTGATAATTAGCACCTGAATAAAAATAAATAATAATATAGTATGTATAAATAAATAATAACCAATAATTGCGAGTCTTAGTTTACTTTTAGATTATTTTAGGTTATAATCTTCCACCTTTCATATTTTTTTTCTCCCAACTTTTTCAAATTACTTTCCATTTGATTTTTGGTTAGCCTTAAGTCGTTCTATAGCTACAAATCAGTTTCAATATTACACACTACTTCTATCACTGGGTCCCAAATTACATGTAGTCTCGCCATTCTCCTTTCTTACCCGCACCTTAGTGTTTAATTTTTTAAACGATTTAAAAAAGGATAACTTTCTATGTATTATTGACACCGATTTCTCTGAGATTTTTATGCTAAAAATTTATAAAAGGAATTATCTCTTTCCGTGACTAGAGGGTAAAGAATAAGTTTTGCCATACAACGTGGCATGGCATTTGTTCCATTGACAGCGACGACGAAGAAATTATTGATGCATTAGCCGAATATAAGAGTATAAGAGTGGGTTTTTAAGCAGCCTGAAGATGCCTCGGCAGTTGCTGCCGACGCAATGCAGCTCCAATGCAGGCCCCTTTTCAGTACCTAATGCATAACGGATGTAAAAATATCACTTTTTAGATATAAGATGGGTTTGCTCCTGACTGGTAGTCTAGGTCAGAGGTGACAGAGACAAAGTCTACGATAGAGTGAGCTTACCCAGAAGAAGCCTTTTTTCTCTAACTTTGAAGAGATTAGGGTCAAATGCGTTCGGAAATAACAGACGCAGGCAGAGAATTCCACTCGACCTTTGCTGGACCATACATTGATACGGAGATATTGAAGGTCAAATTATCAACTTTTTTTTAATGATTTTTATTGGAATAAGTTTTAAATGTTATAACAATGACGATGCACCCGTTAAAACAATGTAACATTGTGTGCTTTTTTACAAACCACAAATAGAACTCGCTTTCCAATAATTGTTGCTTGATATTACTTAGTTTAATGGACAGAATGCGTAGGTAACTACTATGTCATGTGTCTTTTTATACCCTGTATAAATAGGTACTGTGGCTTGTCTAGACGAGACCTATGATTTACATCTTTCTTTCTTATGACGTAATATGAAAAATGTCGCGATAGCCCAGTGATTGTGGCGCCCGCGTCTCATGCTTGAGGTTGTGGGGCAATCCGGGCAATACCAATATGACTTTCAATTCGTATGTACCTTCTAAGTTTATCTTAGATATCACTGACATCGTACCGTGCCTCGGAAAACACGTTAAGTCGTTGGTCAAGGCTGTCATACATGAATCTTTGACAGTCGTTACGGGGTCGTCAGAAGACCGAAAGTCTGACAACCAGTCTAATCAAGGGGCATCGTATCACCCAGTTACTGGGTTGTGAAGGTCAGATAGGCAGTCGCTCCATGTAAAATACTGGTGTTCAGCATCCAGTTAGACTGGAAGCCGACCCCAACATAATTGGGAAAAGGCTAAGCAGATGATGAATGACGTAATATCCTGTTCTTTGTGACGTAGGCACGTAATATGAACCCCATAAAGTTATAATAATTTGACGCGTTATTACGTAACCTATATTATCGAATGATATCGTAGACAACATTCTTTAGGATTGTTTAATAAAGTCATCATCTTTTGTATAAATCTAGTTTATTAACATTATTTAAATATTAAAATAAATTTACATGTATAGGTAACAATTTTTGTGAAGAAACAAGCGGATTTGACATAATTTAAATGTTTCAATTAAGTGTTGTAAAAAAACTGGTTTTTAATATTAAATAAAGGTAAATGTCAATGTACTTTTTGGTCCAGTTTGAATAATAAATATAAGGGTACTTAATATCAATATATTTAACTCTGCAAGTACAAAGATATCATTGCCATGGTGGAGGGTGACTGCACATCTGAGTGAAAACAGTTTTTGTCTGATTACTTATAATACAGTTTTCACTTAGGCACATTTATCTGTGACCTTGCTAAACATTCAACCAGTGGCGGATCCAGGATTGTCGTTTAAAGGCTTCACACTTTTAAGTTAAGGATAATTGAAAGCTAATAAAAGTTTAATTAGAATAATATTAAGTTCACTTATGTTTGTGTGTGTGTGTGGGGGTTGAGCCGCTGCCCCCCCCCTCCCCCTGGGATCCGCTACTGGCCTCGACACAGCTTAAGTAAGATAGACAGTGTTTTGCGGATATTAAAAGTTACATGTTTTTCCCATAATTGCAATCATTCTCATACCTGTGAACCTTCTGATTACCTCTTATTAATATTAAAGATCAAAGTTCCAACTTTTTGAAAAGTATTTTTTTTTCTAAAAACAGTTTTAAACGTTCTATTTAAACTTCAAATGCCATTTTTGCTTTATGTTACTATTTAGCTATGTGATGAGTCTTTCTACAAAATACTTCACAATAATTATGTACTAAATATACCTACATATATCTATACTAATTAAAATTAGTGATTTTAAGATATAGCACTTCAGTTAGTAAAAGTTAAGTCTTTTTCTTCTCCGTTGTCGTTCCTTTTATATGTGGTAACAACCTTTCCGTCTTTTGCGGTCTGAGACATGAAGCTCGAATGGAAGTCTGAATGCGACCCTGGGTTTTTTTTCATCATTTCTTCGGGAGTCATCATTTTCTGTAAAAAAAAACAGGTTCAGTTTACATGATTGGTATCGTAGACATAGTAAAATTTTCAGTAAAACGGAAGTATCGGAAAACAATAACCGAAAGTCAAGATATTGAAATTATTTCGAAACTGAAAAAGTTCTGATAATAAAGTTCTGATTTTGGTATGTATCCGAATATCCAATACCTAATGGTATTGGATATTCGGATACATACCAAAAGTTCTAGAAATACGAATTCAATAATTAATTGATTTAAAAATAAAAATAAAAAACATTTCATTACCCAATCCGGCTGATAATGGCGTCCCTGATTATATTTATTACTACTTTACATGATTTAAAAATCTTTTTCGATAAGGAATGAAATACTCACAAACATCGGAAAACCAAAAAACCCAGCGCCCGCCCTGCAAATAAAATTAAATAAGTTAAAGCAAACTATTTATGTTTTGAGGGAATTGCATTGCTCATTATTGATCTATGAGGTTTGAGATATAGGTTGGGCCAAATCGCGACGTCCGAAAGAAATTAATTTTGGAAGCCTCTCATCTTGGACTTCCAAAAATACCCCCTGTATGTTCTACGGTTTTTTGTAATTTTGAAGGTGTTTATTAACTTTTTTGGGATATTCTTGCCTCGAGTCAGATTTTGTTGATTTTCTCTTTTTGTGTCACATTTTTTGGAAATACCTTTGTTGATAAAAGTCCCTAAAGATCTAAGTCTTAGTAAATAAATAAAAAATGCGTAGTTAACCAAAAAAAGTATAATTAATTTTAATATTTTCAAGCAATGTCCAACCCGCTTCGCAAGTTCGCATGAAAAAGTATGAAAATAATTGTAATTTAGCATCGTAATCTAACTGCAATAAGAACGAAAAATTAAAGTTACCGATAATACTCGTAATACTTACATAGCTCGAGGAAATAAATTTTCGGCTGAAAAAGAGAAAAAAAGTCTGTTAAATAAAACCAACTTATACTGGCAAAATCTAATATCTATTTTCAATGAAAAAAGTATGACGCAGTTCAGTTAGGTTAGGTTAGGTTAGTGTACCTACTAGGAGATCATCATTCCGTGCCTCGGAAAGCACGTTAAGCTGTTGGTCCCGGCTGTCATACGTGGATCTTTGACAGTCGTTACGAGTCGTCAGAAGCTTAAAAGTCTGACAACCAGTCTTACCTAGGGTACCGTATTACCCAGTTACTGGGTTGTGGAGGTCAGATAGGCAGTCGCTCCATGTAAAATACTGGTACTCAGCTGCATCCGGTTAGACTGGAAGCCGACCCTAACATAGTTGGGAAAAGGCTAGGCAGATGATGAGGTACACGGAGATATCTATACTAATATAAAAAAGCTGAAGAGTTTTATGTTTGTTTAAACGCGCTTAATCTCTAAAACTGCTAGACTGATTTGAAAAAATGTTTTTGTGTATGATAGCCAGATTTATGAGGAACAGAATATGCTATATAACATCACGCTACGACCCACGGAAGCGGAGCAGTAGCATTTTAAATACTACAACGTATATCAAATGTAAATTAAAATTAGGTGTTCTGAAACTAGAGTAGTATCATGTTGTTAGGCTGGAATAGTCTAGAAAGAACGTTTGCATAATATTAAGTTAGTTCTGACAAATGTCTTGCTTTGTAGCAAAATGTTGTTTACTCAAGTGTTCATTCCGTGAAGGCATAGCGTTCTAGAAAACATGCACACGAACATAACAAAGTAACAATATTGGGAACTAGATTCTGCCCGCTACTTTTGTCACTTGTAAGTCAAGTAGGTATAGGTACCATAAAACATAGCAGTCGGCAATGGTGCAGTAGTCTATTAGTAATAGTTTTTTGTAATCGGACCAGAGGGATTGCCTCTTATTTATTTACATAACATCACGCCTGTAATTCGCGAAAGCTTAGGCAGAGATGTACCCATTAGTACACCCACATTTAGCCAGTAAGGGGGGGCGAGCCTATTGCCATTAACTAGGCACAAATCCAGAGTCCGAGGCTACTACTGAGAAATTCCTAATGAAAAAACCAATCACACTTTGCCCTACCTGGGAATCGAACCCAGGACCTCACGCTGTCGCGCTTTGCGGCCACTAGACCATCGAACCAGCTTTATTTGTATATTTTAAACTATAGGCAACTAAAAAGTATAAAGGCGGACTTAATGTCGTAGGCATTCTCTACCAGTCAACCAAAGGTGCTTACAATCAAACAAACAAATCAACCTCTTTATAACATTAGTAATGTCTAGATAATATATTTTTTAAAGTACATATTACAAAACAGGTACAACACAGTCATTGGGTCATTTACTTAAATAAAACTAAATAAGTATGTGGAGCGGATGACATTTTTGACGAATAAAAGATAAAAACTCCAAATAGGTAGGTACTTTACTTAAGTATTTAAATAGTATATAAGTGATCTCGAATTAAATTAAAATGTGTGACGAAGACGAATATAGATACCTACTTTTTTTTTTTTTAGGTGGAGAAATCATCAAATGACTCCTTCCGCCCTGGGTGGGGCGGAAGGGACTGTCAGACTTTTACTGACTAAAAAATCACCCTGTTCCTTCTGTTGCCCTTTACGTTCCGGGGCCACGGTATCCTGTTAAGACGTCCCGCAACCCCGGCAGGCGTTTGGCCCCTATTGGGGCCCCGTCCCTGTGCTGACAGCTCATATAGATACCTACTTATGTACACTTTTAATTAGTATTGAATAAATTATAAATCATAGACACTAGAAATAGGTATCTACTAATAGCAATTTTTTCATTTTTATAGTATTGGGTTATTCCATCAGGAATTTCTCAGTAGCAGCGTCGTAGCACAGTACTCGTACCTAGTCTGGATTCGTGCCCGGTTGATGGCTATCGGCGCGCCCCCTATTATATGGGACTTAAACAAAACTGGCGAAATGTAGGTGTTCTAATGGGTACACTTCTGCCTAACTCTTCAGGGATAACATTACAGGCGATAAGTGTAAAATCTACTATATTATAAACTGCAAAGAATTATATAAATATATTGCTGAATAGTAAAATAACACAACTCACATTTTGAATTAATTTGACGTGATAAATTAAATTGTTAAGATAACGAAATCTATATCAATATTATAATTAGACAGACAGGAAGCCAGGCAGGTTAGACTGGAAGCCGACCCCAACATAGTTGGGAAAAGGTTAGGCAGATGATGATTATGATGAACGAAATCTATATCAATATTATAATTATTTATTAATTTAACCGCATAAACCCCGGCTGTCATACGGGTATGACAAAACAATAGATAATCAACTGTGTCTCATTACGTGGGACTTGAGTAATTAATAACGTTTCGTGGCCATACACAAAAAACGTGCCGGCACTTGACGTTGCAGACACCAACCCCGTTTACAATACGTTTTACAGAAATACAGATAAAATAAATCGAAAAACACTATTCATTAAAAAAGTAATAAATACCATTGACACACGCCAGCGCAACGATCGCGACAAGTATGACGATTTTCACCATTTTTACAATGTTCTTTTATGAGGCAGCAAGTGTTTAAACTGAAACTCACAGTACAATGAAAAATACTGAAAATTCAGGACGTATATATACGTAGCGTTTGCTAACCTTGAGACTGACAATAGTTTTCTTATCATACATAAAGAGGAGAATCGGGGAAATTGAATTGGCTCCCTGATAAAAAAAACCCTTAACCTGAATAGATTTTAAATTGTATTCTTTTATTACTTACCTATCTATTTTATAGGTTTTGTTTTAGTTTCTTTTATTATTATTATTACTTGATTCTTATGGGTGTTTTTATTAAGTACTAGCTTCTGCCCAAGTACTACCTGTAAACCTGCTCACGAATTCGTCCGCGTAAATGTTGGGTATTGGCGATCTTATCTTGTTTCTGCATACAAATTTTGAACCCCTGTTTCATACCCATGTGAATTTAGAAAAATTCTTTCTTAGCGCACGTCTACTAATTATACCACTCCCTCCCTACTACAGTCTAATACCTCCTTGCCAAATTTCAGATGAGTGAGTATGTTACAAAGGTGTTTCGCTTTTATATTTACTAGATGTAAATTTTTACATCCTGCGACTGCTGAGCATGAGGTCTTGTGATCGATTCCCAGGTCGAGCAAAGTGGGTTTTTCCATCAGGAATTTCTCAGTAGCAGCCTCGGAGTCTGGATCTGTGCCCGGTTGATAGCAATAGGCTCTTCTCCTATTACATGGGACTTAAACATAACTGGCGAAATGTGGGTAAATGTGCTAATGGGTACACCTCTGCCTAGCCCTTCGGGGATTGCAGGCGTGATGTTAAAAATGTTTTACATATTTCTAAAATTGAATAACATCCTATTTTATTAGTATATTAACGGCGAATTTTTGTGGTATATTTTGGTTCAAAAATGTCCATTTCCTGACGTGACTTTTCAAGCATTTTTCATTCAAGGTTTCGCAGAGAGCACCGACCTTCAGTGCCTATGCGGTATCTCTTCGCAGACCATGGCCTACCTTTTATCTTACTCCGCATGCCCTGTCACCTGCACACGTGAGGGCCTAATGACTACGTCAGCGACTGGTGTTGTCGTAGCTAATACTGTGCCAAATAAAAAATCTTTGGGATCACTTTTCATTCTGGATTTTGTAGATTAATGCAATTCAAACAGTAGGTAAGTAAGTCAATTCATTAGTTGAAACTGTTGATATTTCAACTTTGACAATTTTACAAATTGCAGTAGGCTCAGTAGCAAGAAACTTAATATATTTTCTCTCATCTCCATTCGTGCTGAAGCGTTCGAAGCTGACAAACCTGTACTTCCTTTTTACCTATACCGAATACACCCCTTTTTAACATTCATTTTTTTTATATATTTTGTATCTTGTTCTCAACTGTTTCACGTACCCTTTTAAGCACAACGCCATTTGTCAAAATTTGTTGTGTAGCGTCAAAAGATGCCATTTCAATAACTCTTGTATAACCGAATGTACCCAACGATTATATTGATGTCAGACGATTTTCTTTTGTTTAACATAATTCTCCGAATTTAAAACAATTGTTGTTAACAAAAGGCGATGGAGCATTTTATGTGTTCTACGCACATAAACCATGACCACTTTACTTTGATATTCCATAGTGGCGCTACTTTGAAAAGCAAAACTAACCAACCGTCGAATTCGGTACATTTTCTTTTAGTTCTACCTTTGGCCGTATGTCAAGATATTCTGGATACACTTGAACCAACAAATATTACTTACAAACATGTTTATTAAAGTGGAAATGATGTCGTTTTGGGTTTTCCATGAGTAGGTAATGCTATTGACTCCTATCTGTCTTAAGTTATATTTGTTTTGTTTACGAATATTCCTCCAGTAGAAAGCCAGCGCGGGGCAATTCAAGTATTTTCTAAGCGAGCTCGTATTGGAATGCGGAGATTGGAATCTCAGTCTCAATCTGTCAAAAAAAAAACTAAATTTTTACAAGTTTAGGCAATGATATTCTAATAAACAGATATGTTATACCCTTACAAAACAACAGAAAAAAGTGTTCCGCGCCGAGAGGCAGCACACATACACACTTTTCATTCATTTTACATTTCACTACAAAAGGAAAAGGAGTAAAAAGGATAGCTTGATAAAATCAGTAAGAAAAAAAGTGACAGCTAGATGTTGTCAATTGCGCGTGAATGTAAACAGACATTATTCGAGCCACCAATGTGACCAATCACCGCACGTTGGCATCATAGACTAACAAAATAACTAGGCAGAAGGTACAAACCGTGTGTACAGAATTTGTAGCCGGGATTTGTGCCTATGCAACGAATAAACTCTCTCTTGCTGTTGTCACATAGTAAAGTAATATAAACGATTCATTAATTCTTTGTTTACGATGTCGGCGACGAAGACCCCATGCACGTACTATAACGCAAGTACAGTTAGTGATATTTTGTAAGGACTTTACAGTTAAGTTTAATTTTTGAAAGGATTCTATAATTTGTTTTTTGAAAGGATTTTAAAGTTGTTTTCTTATGTTTTATTGTACTTATTAGGTAGGCAGAAACTTTAATTTACTGATAAGGATATTAGGAAAACTTGTCTGGTTAGAAAACATAACGTAAGGGAATTTGTGCAAAATTGGTGTATTATGTCTTATTGGAACGATGTTAGCGTAATCCAATAAGAATCCAATTAGAAAAGTCTAGTAGGATAGTAATTTGAAAGGTTTTTGACGAAAAATTGTATGATAAGGAATAATTACGTAACTTGAAAATGAGGTTTTTTGTTTATGGAGGAATATTAAATATTTCTATCATATTTTGGTAAGATCACATAGAAACAAGGTTTACAAAAGGAATTGTAAAAATCTCATAAGTATTGTAAAAGTTATAGTCGATTGTTCAAAGTGAAAATGTTAAAAGAACAATTTTTACACTTCAATGTTCTAGGGTTTTTGTCAGACTGTATTTTATCATTATGTAATTGATTTTAAGTGATAGATAATTAAGTATATCAAACAAAATTATAATGAAAAGTTATTAAAAGGGAAACTAGAACTCTGGAGTAAAGATGACTTTACTGCCTAATATTCGCATCTGTACTTTTATTCTATGTCCGGAGTGCACGCATCCTTGTCGTTCTCGCGACAAAAAATGTATTTTCCATTTCTTTCTTTCTTCTAACCTCAAAATATCAGAATATTAGGAAAATAATTGAAATCTATTAATAAATCGAAGTATATTGCGTACTTACGTGTGGTATGAGATCCCTTGTGTTTTATTAACTTTGGTATCGTAATTGGTACACTTTCTTAACACACACGATGGCATTTTGGATGGTAATTACGTAGCAGCGCGCAACGTATCACTCGTAGTCGTGCCAGACACAGACTAAAGGCAATCGTCCTAATTAGGACGGTTTCTGGTCTTCACGTTTTGCGCGCTTATAACATATCTGTTTACTAAAATATCATATGTTGAGTTTAGGACATTATTTGTCGTTGAAATAAAATTGCGAGTACATTTTAAACGTTTTTAATTAGTAGAACTGGCCTTCTAGAGGCTAATATCTACGGGTATTGGCCTTTGTATTATAAACGATTAAAATATAAGCTTAAGCCCTTGTGAATATTAGTTAAGTATCAGAACTTTGCACCCGCGTTTCATCCCCTTAGGGGGTGAATCCTTTTTTAGCGCATGCCTAAGTCTTATTAACTATCTGCACAATCCGTTCAGTGAATTTAGCTGTATGTTGATCGATCAGTCAGTCATTAACGGTTGTTAAAATTTAGAAAGATTTTGTGCAAAGTTAAGACTGAGATTAGAATGTGAACTTAATAGAATTTGAACTTAATAGAAAGTGAAATTAATAGAATTGCCCTGCTGATTGCAGACAGTGTCTGTTGTACATACCAACTAGGTACTTAAACGCCTTCAGTTCGTAAAGAGCAATATGCAGGGAGACTGCTCCGAAGTAGGCATAAGCGCCAGGCTTAATAAATTAATCAAATCGACTTTTTGACAAAAATACTTAACATACGAAGGGTGGCTGAGGTGTGGTGAGGTGAGGTGTGAGGTGCACATAAGTTTTCTTACAGATCCCTTATTATTTTGGGATTTTTCAGGTATATTAGCTTCCAATTAGCGAAATTTTCAGAATCGGACTTAATTTCAGAGATTAACGCAACAAAACAAACAGACTTTTCAGAGCCGTACCCTGTGGCACCCTAACTATTAAGAGTCAAGGTAAACAGAGTAGAAATGCTCTCGAGCAGTTTTCATTAACTAATTAATAGTTAACTAAAACATTTTACAAACAGAGTTGAAAATCGTATGCAAAATAAAATGCCACTTGGCATTTATTATCTTGCACGCAATTACACAATACTCTACTCTATTGTTATACTGTTTAAGTTCATTACCATTAATCAACGAAAACTGCTCGAGCATATACTGCTCTTTCTGAACTGTCCTTTAGTCGTTTGACCGTCCGTCTATCTGTCTATCACAGCTGTATTATTTTCACGCCATACACATGCGGGAATCGAAATCGTTACATATAGTAACTGAATAGCTAATCGCTTAACCACTGTGATTACCTCGCCAAATTACCTACGTCATTGTAACCTTGACCTCCGACCTTTTTGTTCGATGCTCTATTGAACCACGGAATTGAAGTAGGTGGTATACTATCGACCTCCTGCGTGTTTACGTTGGAACAAAAAGTTCTTTGCATTAATAACAGCCTCAGAAAACGTAGCTCCGAATGGTATGTAAATTATCGTTTATGTACCTGTTTAAGGAACACAATGCAAAATATTGACAATACGTAGGTAACACAGTGTATTAATATTCAGGTTGAGACTGTATTCCTAAATATACTATGTCCTAAGCAAGACTAAAAAAAGTTAATGGCTTTTGTATATCGGTACCCATCTCGTTAAATCTAATAGTTCCAAAGAGTAGCCATTCATTTGGATCATGTTAAGTATATCTTGTTTGGGTTACCCTTTAAAATCCTATGAAGCGAAAACCTAATTATGTCTCTTTTAGTGGATTGGTTATCATTCTGGTACCCAATTGAAGCATCTAACCCATTAAAAACTTTTTGGGTTCAAATGGGTTAGGTAATAGCGAATCTTCATAACAATACGAAAATTGACCCTCAGATTCACGTCAAAACGTACATATACTTAGTACCTATAATTAGGCGTAACCTAAATTAACATTTTGTAATCTACGAGTACTTGCAAAAATGGTGCAACACTTTCATAATTTACGGACAGTATTGCGCAATCATTTGGCGTGTGATCAAACTTGCGCTTGTGTTTTGTTTTTGATAACAATAAAGACCAAAATCTCATAGTAAGGGCTTCAGATTTTCCTATAGTTACCATTACTGACTGACTAACGCTACTATGCAATGTACCTACCAACATTTTCATTGATTACAAATTCTATTTTTATCTTCAAGTTTCTAAATAGCACTGACTCAGCGATTACACGATTACAAAGATACTTGTAATCGTGTAATGTTGTTAACCGGACTGAAGACAAGGTTGTTCATATTGTTTTGTATTCCAAGAATGAAATTTACTTCACATGCCTTTACTGGTATATCTCTCAGAGGACTTCTGAAATGACCAAACGGAAACAAATGATAGTAAAGGCTAACTCACTTGGTTTAACTGAAAATTTTGATTATATTATTACCCATGTGTAGCTAGGTGTAGGATTTTTTCACTTTTTTATTTCATGTAGATCCAGGAAAAGAATAGATTAACCATTTCTTGCTTTTCTGGATAAAGGCGACTTAAGAGATTGTGCAGAACTGCGTTTACTTAGTCATCTTCACGTCGATTATGACAATGACTCTTTTAAAATGTAAATAATTGATGAAATTGAATTGACTAGTGCAAGTTAGATTAAATAAGAATTGAGTACCACTTCTTGTTGATTGTAGAAAATAAATTGGAAGCGTCAGAAATAATGTGTGGTGCAATCGCAACAAAAAAGTTCTTTCTTTTTGCCTAAAACTCATCTAAAGACCTCATAAATGATATAAAATTGTTTTTTTTTGAGTTTATTGTTATTTTCTGACTGAGTTAATATATTTTTCATCGTGTTTGGTTCAACTAATACCGATGTCATCGTTTTGAAGCTTCACATATACAGCTCGGTGAATCAGTCGACTGCTCTATCGTAGAGCGCTACGAGGCCGACGCCTATATTGATCGCATGAAGTGGGCATGCGAAATGATTCAGAGTACTGAGCAAGATGTTCGTTAATAGAACACGACTTTTCTAATCGAAAATACGTTTGGTTTAACAAAATACTGGCTTGTTTAGCCAGATCCTACCGATTTCTCGGAAAAAATATGGAATGGGACCACTACTCCACGAAATATTATTATTTATGTACCAATATTACAAAAGTGTAAAACTATTACCCTGGACGGTGGATCACTTGGCTCGCGGGTCGATGAAGAACGCAGTTAACTGCGCGTCATAGTGTGAACTGATACATTTGAACATCGACATTTCGAACGCACATTGCGGTCCTTGGAGACGCATCCAGGACCACTCCTGTCTGAGGGCTGGCTGTATCATATACAATGCCACATTGCGTCTCAAACGTGCATGACTGTCTCCACCTATAACAGGGTGAGATGACGGTTGAGCACACTGAGCTGCAAATGACGGTTCTATGCCGCGGACGCACATTGCGTTCTCGATATAGTGCGTTCAAAAATGTACCTCATTACGTAGCACATAGCCATGTTATGAGACGTAGTCAAAAGCAGTGTGCGGCGTGCACGGTGAGCTCCGATGCGTATCGTCATCAAACACGATGGCGAGGACACGCATTGGCGTTTGTTTAGCGCGCATGTGCTGGTACTCTTTGGTCGGTTTTAACAACACTAGCCTGAGAGCAGCATATATCACACTGCTTCCTGTACGGAAACGTTCAACACGGTTACAAGAGTGCAAGTAAGGAGGCTCTATGTACGAGCCTGCTTCTCTAATATATCGTTGGCCTCAGATCAGGGAGGATCACCCGCCGAATTTAAGCATATTAGTAAGCGGAGGAAAAGAAACTAACCAGGATTTCCTTAGTAGCGGCGAGCGAACAGGAAAGAGCCCAGCACTGAATCCCTCCGTTGTTAAGGCGGAGGGAGATGTGGTGTTCGGGAGGTTCCATTTACTCGTCTCGGCCACTCTTGTCCAAGTTCGTCTTGAACGGGGCCGCTTTCCCACAGAGGGTGCCAGGCCCGTAGTGACTGATGACCGTGGCGAGAGGGACACTCCTTAGAGTCGGGTTGCTTGAGAGTGCAGCCCTAAGTGGGTGGTAAACTCCATCTAAGGCTAAATATAACCGCGAGACCGATAGCGAACAAGTACCGTGAGGGAAAGTTGAAAAGAACTTTGAAGAGAGAGTTCAAGAGTACGTGAAACCGTTCAGGGGTAAACCTGCGAAACTCGATTGAATGAACGGAGAGATTCAGTGTCATTTCGTAGCGTACGAATGCATGCCTCGATACTGCTGGCTTCGGTAGTTAAGTACGGGCCGCGTCCGTTGACGTCTACGGACGACATGCACTTCTCTCTTAGTATATACATCGCGACCCGTTTGATGTCGGTCTAGGCGCTGTTCGGCTCCTCGCCCCATTACCTTTTATAAAGGATGTGGGACCGCGACGGTGGCTGACCGGCCGTCAGACGGTAGTTTTGACGAAACGCGCACGTGTTTTAGACGCGTCTGGCCCGACGCAAGTCAACATCTCATTTGACGTCTACGCCTCAGCGCGGATGTTAGTGTGGTAAGACTGCTGTCGCTGTCGTGTTGTCTCGGACTGTGCGTGCCTCTGTCTGCGATGATTTAGTTTCGGGCACTCGCAGGACCCGTCTTGAAACACGGACCAAGGAGTCTAGCATGTATGCGAGTCATTGATATAATAAAACTGACAGGCGCAACGAAAGTGAAGGCGCGCATTATTCGCGCTTAGGGAGGATGGAGCCTCGATCTAGGTCGATCTCTCGCACTCCCGAGGCGTCTCATTTCCAATCCGTGAATGTAGGCGCGCTCTGAGCATAAATGCTGGGACCCGAAAGATGGTGAACTATGCCTGGTCAGGTCGAAGTCAAGGGAAACCATGATGGAGGACCGTAGCGATTCTGACGTGCAAATCGATCGTCGGAACTGGGTATAGGGGCGAAAGACTAATCGAACCATCTAGTAGCTGGTTCCGTCCGAAGTTTCCCTCAGGATAGCTGGCGTCGATTTGAACAGTCTCATCCGGTAAAGCGAATGATTAGAGGCATTGGGGTCGAAACGACCCCGACCTATT